>CM054114.1:128546469-131442893 GCA_028673005.1 Tanypteryx hageni
ATCGCATATCTAAAACATGTCCCTAACAAAAAATAGCCTTTGCTTTTAATATTATTTTAATAAAAAAATTCCAAGAAATAAAACGTCGATGGGAGACTAAAAAAACAGAAGACAGCATAAAAACGAACAGCACAAATATTCGCATATATAGGGATAAAAGAACCACAAATACCTATCTATTAAAGCTGCCACTTGAATGAACTTGCTTCTAAAATGATGTTGATTAAAACGCTCTCGCGCAAATTGAGGTAAACAACTACACCAATCATCTCCAGTAATTTGGGATTTTCTCTAATTACGGAATTGCAGAAGAGTTAAAACAATCCAATTTGTTCAACAAAACCGACGATTAGTATCATTCTCAAGGGAAAACTAAAATAACCGAACCTATATTACGTACGCGAAGGACTGTTTGAAATGTCGAACATCTTGGCATCAGTGAAAGTAGTTGCGGATAATAAAATTTCTGTCTTTCCAATAGGAAACTACTGAATACATTCTTTGCAGTATTTCTTCGGAATTAAAAGCCCATATTTATAGTTTATAAACAGGGATGGGATATCCAAATACAAAACTAAAATTAGAGTTAAATTTAAAAAAATCGCAAATTAGATTGAGGCGTTTCGACTTCAAGGGACTTGGTAAACATAACTTTCACTGCTCAATTATCAAGATGAAATAACTGGCTTTTGCAATACAACCCAATTTAGGTATACTACAAATAGAAAGACAATTATCAAACAACAAATAATGTGAAATTACAACCAAAAGAAGATAGCAAGATACAAATAGAAAGACAATTATCAAACCACAAAAAAATATGAAATTTCAGCCAAATTACTGTATATAAAACTACAAAGTAAATAATATCAAATCACTATCTATGCATCCAACATAACCTACCATAGTTACGATTGCGAGATACTCGCAAAGTATAAAAACCGACTAAAGCATTGTCTTGTTTCTCATTCGAAAGGAGGAGAATAGCCTACGATCAATAACTCCGCTAATGACTATTAGAAATAAAAGCTTTCTGATAGATCCGAAAAAACGGAAATGAATAGGGGCTAACAAAAGCCCCATCTTTACGCCCACATCCTCCCCTCTCCGCCTACATCGCCCGCCTTCCCGTTCGCCAAAAATCACCTTCGGAAATGAAGCAGAGAATGAAAACCGTCAAAAAAATGCCCAACACATCCGCCAATGGACAAAGAAATTTCCAATGCCCGGTCGTGATAAGTGATCGGCTAGATAAAACTTGATTTCGACCGACAGCAAAAAAAAAAAACAATTCGAAAGAACGAGCAGTGTCGCCAAAAGCTGCTACAAGGCCACACAGACTGTAGCAACCGAAACTCCATGCCTGCTCAAATCAGCGAAATGCGGCCGAAATTGCATAAAATCAAATGAACGCGGTTCGTCTTCTTTTGTCACAACTCAAGTAGAACGTCTCTAATCCGGAATTTGTGGGCCGGAAACATCCCTGGTTCGGAATGGCACCGGAATTTTAAAGATCCTGGAAACACATCCTTGGACCGGAAATTTGGCGTGGATTACGTTTCGATTTTCCCGATCTCTGTGTTCCCACGGCTACAAAAAGGATTTTTTAAATGGTAAAGACGTTCGTAAAAAGTAAAAGGGTTTCTTCCCACATATGGTAAACTAAACCGTTTGTCTGAGAAACCTCATTGATAGACAAATGTTTTATATTATTTTGCCTTACATTGATTTATTTACTCACATCCTTGTGTTAAAGACAAAATTATGGCTTAGGTAGCGTGTACAGTAATAGGACGGTCATTATATAGGTACTAACTGTCAATGGCTCGGAAAATTCTATTGTCCGGAAAACCTCCGCCCCCGACCATTCCGGATTGGAGAGGTTTGACTGTACTACAAAAATATGGTAATTTCACCCGTGGCAAAAACTGTTAATCGAAGTGTGGCACCAGCGCTACAAAACCTAACGAAGCTCCCAAATGTCACTCTATGAGAAATTTTCTTTTTATTGACTGAAAACGTGAGGTGAGATCTTTCCTGCACGCTGAAAATTGAATTTCTTTTGTTCCCCGAGGTCAATGACTGAATCAATAGTGAATTAGAAATAAAAATGCGCGATTTAAAAATAAATAATAGTTATTACGTTGAATTTGTTGTTTTAATTCACACTGCGGGGGATATCGTTATTATTAAACGACCTTGCCCTCGAGCGAAAGAAAAAGAGTAAAATAAATGAATTGCCAAAACCCTGCAGGCGCTAAATAAGATTCTCGACGTTCGCGGATTGCTCGTGGCTTGTTAAGCGGAGGGTGTTCATAATATAAGACGCTTCATGTCAAGGATCAAAAGTCACTAAATATATTTCCAGCTTATAAATCTCAAGTTTGTAATTTATAATATTAAAAAAGTCAAATAACATTGATACGATAAAAAGAAATGTTCCAAAATTAATTTTAAAAAGAAAACAGTAAATTAAATGAAGTTACAAGAAGTCAAGTATTCGAAATTATATACTGTACTAAATAAATACCTACGCTAAATATGATTAACTAAATACTTTCTGTACTTCCATTATAATTTTAATTCAACGCTAACAATTTTTTTCTACTTATCACAGATTGAACACATGGCAATGTGATATAATTAGTATACGCAAACTTCAGAAGCTTTACATAATTTCCGCTGCAATTGCATAACACCAACAACTATTGGTAGAAAACATTCGAGATTAAAACCATAGAAAATCCTATTAGCAAACATTTCAACGCATTTATCTCACCATAATATGTATTTCTAAGAAAATTATCGCGGGCGGAAAATTGGTGACTGCTTTCACCCAACATGACAAAACTGAGTTGTAAATATACTTAAAGATTGGCGAAATTGTTTCTTTAAAACCAAGGATAGCAATAACCGCGGGAAATTGAGAGAGTACAAATAATGAAAAACTATAAAAACTCGAACAAATAAATGATTAATACATTAATGTTATACAAAACAAAACTGCCTATTGCTGTGGTGGCAAATACGTGGTACGCCGAAGCTTGCATTTTCTACATAAAATATGAAGTTTCTTCGATGAGTTAAAATTATAAATTTAACTCCTTAACCGTAAGATTCAAAATCTAGAGACACACTGAGAAAGAAGGAAAAAAGGGAAAAACAGACATCAGGTCCCTGACGAGGAGTAATATCCCCTAAACCTGTTTGTATTTTTTGTTTCCATTTACTGATCTCTCACCTTCCTTTTTCTTGTTTTTCCCTTCTTCCATCTTTCTCACTGTCTCTAAATTTTTAATCATACGGTTAAGGAGTTAAATCTTTAATTTTAACATCATTTAACATTCACCGTAGTCTCAACCTTTTACTTATTTTTTCTTCGAGGAGTAAACTAGTGGCACGCGAAAAAAATCCGATGATTCACATTACTTTCTCGGCACGCGTCACAAGAATCATTTGCCATCCCTGGCCTAGCGTAACTATTACATTTTCCTCTTTTCTGCGAAGGACATCATCCCGTCAGAATAAAATATGAGTTGTGATAGGAAAACTGAGTTCTCTTAAACAATATTTAACCCCAAATCCCAAACTTATAAGGAAATTGGATCATCCCGTAAATAATAAACAAGATAATACGTCTCAACTGCGGCTGAATTACAAATAGGACACTCCAAAGACCACCTGAGCATTGAAATCTTTATAAAACGTGATCAACCCATAACCAACACACCACACAACCCTTCCCACACACTCCCCCGAAAAAAAACAATTCCCTACCCAAACAAACTATACCTGCCGAACACCTACAAGATCACTAATCCTCCCGTCTTCCGGAAACGTAAACAACGCGAGACTGAAAGATCGGGGGAATACTGGCACGCCGGCGCTCGGAGAAACAGAGAGAGAGCGCGTGTTTTGGTCTTCGGCGGAGACCAGAGGCTTTCCCAAGGGCGTGGGGCTGGGGATAGCCGCCGCTGCACTGCAGAAGGGTCCCGTGCGAGAGATGCGTAGACGAGCGAGAGAGTAAGAGAGAAAGAGGGGAGGGGAAGCGGGAGGAATGTGCGGAGTGTTTTGGTGAGCCAACTCCCTGTGCCGTCAGCTGTTCCGGAGAGAGGGGAGGGGAGAAGGGGGGGAGGTACGTCGAGAGAGAAAGGGGAAGGCGTAGGAGAGGAGGGGGAGAGGGCGAGGATTGGGGTGGGGATAGAGTAAAAGAGGGGAAGGCGAGAGAGGAAAAGGAGGGGAGGTGTGGATTCGGAGTGGGGAGGGGGGCGTAAGGTAGAGAGAGAGGGGGGAGGGAGACGAAGGGATGAATGACTTAGTTTTAAAGAGAGCGGGCGGAGAGCGCCGAAGACGCGGATTGGTCACGTGGCCGCCGCGAGAGGTGCCTGCGACGGCGCCGAACGAAAAAAAATTAGCCGACGCGGTAATAGTCGAAGAGTGTGCAAAAAAATCTCGAAGGAAATTTTCAACCATTGAGGCAAGAAACCAGACAGCCAATCGTTCTCTAGTTTGTTTAACAGTATTCCTGCCGGTTTTAAACAACTTTGTTTGCTTTTACTTGAATCTAATAGTACTAAGAAACATATTTCATAATACAATTTACTCTTAATATGACGCAATTTTGCTATAACCAGCTTCTATTGTATTAATCCATTGTTTTCTCAAAGCCCCGTACAAAATATTGAGACAGATGGAACATTAGTCATACAATATCCTATCGATCATGCAAAAAAGTGGCTTTGATTTCACCACAAACAAGGCGAATATTTTCATTTTAAGTCTAATATATGAATTCATTACAGATTTCGCCATTAAATGTGACTCTATGGCTACAGAAAAAATTAACAATTCTAATAAAAATGCAATTGATTCAGACGTTATATCATCCAATTGCAACGATAACCATCCATCTATTTTTCTTGCAGTGCAAAAAAGAACTAGTTAATTTTCAAACAAATTTGCAATGAAATCGTTCACCTGGAGTTAAGGAGTGAAACTCAAACATTACCCTCAAATTCTGAATGGGAAATTCAGACGAAGAGCGTTCAAAAAGGGACTTTTTCGTCAATAATTTAGAGTAGCTATCTACAAATTGCAGTAACTAGGCAAATTCAAAGCAGGCATCAGCAAATTTCATAAAAGCAGATTCAATAAATCAAACACTTCTCTACACTCACATATAGCTAGTACATTTAATTGAGATAATGGACACAGATGATGGACACGGATGTCGAGCTCGAAATATTATATCTAGTAACAGTGATCAAAAATATTTTACTAGCCTTGAAATACTACTGTAATGTATGAATGCCTATTATTTCAAAAGACTAAACTACACGTGTACTATGGAAATCGTCCCAAATTCAATCTAAAATTACTTCTATTCAGAGACGTGAGAATTTCACTTGAAATTTTATGCAAGCTCAGAATGTGAAAACGTCAAACTAAACAATTATCCTAACGTATTATGGAATGGATGCTGAAGACAATTTTCGGAAACATATCAAATGTTGACTTATTAGCCGTTTATCAACATTGATACCAAGTAAACGTAACTAAAACAAAAGTAAAAAACCGGCAAGACAAATCAAGTAGGACGTTGCGCAAAATTCTCCGATTACTCAAAATTAAAGCCCTAGTAAAAATAATTTATCTTCCCTAAAGGGACGGGCGGATTAGTGTGTCAAAAAATACCTAAGAACAACTTACATAAGAAAAGATGAGCCACAAAAATCTTATGCTGCCACTATAACTGATTTTTCACTATTGAATTCCACAGAAAACCCGTACATTCTCATTTACCAGCCCCCAAGATTTCTCCGAGATAAGTAATCGGGCGGTGACCTATCGCAAAAACTGACTACATTCACTTCATTCAGAACCCTTTAAATCAAAAAACGAGTTGAACATCCTGAGAAGTTACTACCTTTATGTTGCAAGTCCCGAGCGACGCCAGACTATGAGGGTTGACCGACAAGGACAGCGCAAGTTATACACCGTAATATAACGGGTACGTACACACATTGCACAAAAACGTCATTGAACTCTACTTATCCACAGAGCAACGTCTTATTAAAAAAAGACGACTACGAAATTGCAAGGAAACAGATTCGCCTGTCCAAACTTATGTTTCCAATAAATCGATACAGCCCAAACTATCTTAAGACGAAATGTCGATAAGCTGAGAAAGATAACTTCTCGTTAACAATTAGATTTGATGTTTCGTATTTCGAATATTCTTGTCTTCTACTATTTATAGAGAATGGATTATTTCAATTAATCAAAGCTAAAGGTTAATCGCTCGATTTTTCCTTAACGAATTTTCGATATATTTAATATATTTTTCCATTAAGCACACATTATTTGTTAGTTTATCTATATGTCCATATTCAACAACTCGATTTATTTAACGTTAAGCTCGAGAGTATCCACTGTAAATACTTAAAAAAATACTGTTTTATACGTTCACGTCATAGTCTGGTGGTATGAAGTTTCCACGTAAAAGCATGAATGTTTCGGTAAGAAAAAGAATTTTCATGAAAAGTTATCGCGAGCATTTCGCCGACCAGGCCTTGTGATAGCAACACTTTTTGACACTCCTTTAAATGACTAACATACGACGAGCTGGAGGATAAAACTTGGCCGACAAGATGTCACGGCACTTTGGAACATCTCATTAATTCGCGGTTGATGACGAGCTCGAAAACACACGTGGTCGGTATGAGAGTTCAGCCCGACAGGAGAGGGAACAAATGTCGCGCGATATACGATCAAAAGAGCGACGTCGTGATGCGCTTGAGGTTCTCTCTGCGCCGCGCGAATATCCCTCTTTCCTCTGGAGGCATCATATCTTTAAATATCACCGCTGGGTGAGAAGGAAAAGATAGTGATTCACGGACCGGTCTTTGAACAAGAAATATGGTGGCCATAAGTCGCGACCAGAGCACTCCGGGGAAAAGCAAAATGTCTACATCAATTCTCCAAACCTGAAGGCGAATGTTTCCAAGCGGCGAGATTCTCGACCCACACGCCACGGAGGCAAGGAAACGCTTGCATTAAACCCACGTTTCGCCGACATTTTTTTAAGACGCTACCGAATGGCTATTTGGTAAGGACGGGTCGGAAACGCGCATGATAATTCCCAACAAACGAAGCCAGCCTTCTCGCCTCTCGAACCGACGCCGCGAGAACGAGCGTTTTTGCATTCAAGAGGCCAAATATCCAGCGAGACGACACCCACGCGTAATATTTAGCGATCTTCCGCGAAACGCGGACGTCTTTCGCCTGCAAACCTACCGGAGAAGTGGCGCGAGTGCTTTAAAATTTTAGCGCTACTTAATATAATCTCGTAAAACTTTTTTTTATGGCTATTGCCTTTTTAGGGAATAAACCGCGCTCGGCCGGTACCGCGTCGTTCGGAAAGTAATCCCGAGCGAGAAAACTCCTCGATTCTTTGCGACTTATGAATGCCAACTCGCATCTACACCAAAAGTCGTATTCCCCACCAGATTTCCCTGCGTCGAATATAAACAAATCGGCGAAGGGAAAACACTCGAGCAAGGCGGTTAGCAAATGCAAATGAAAGACCAACGGCGTGAGCGATGCTTCATAAATCGAACATTAATTACGCCCGACTCCGAGAAGTGAAACTCGCCCTCGCTTCGCAAAAACCTCCCCATCCAGACACGTCCCTTCCCCTCCCGTCGAGATTAAGATAAATCCTCCGCGTCCGAGGATGTTGCTACCACGAACTCGCTTTATTCATTCCCCTCGATCCGAGACGCCGCATCGGGATCTGACGCGCCGGCATTTGTTACCTTTCTACCCATTACCGATGACTCCAATAAAGCTAGCACGAGCCAAACTAAAAACTAACGAGGTACGGCCAACTCACGTAGCTCCGAGATACCCGCAGGAGCCAATACTTTTCTTCGGGACAGATACAGCCATTATTTTCCGAACGCTATCTCGGATCATTGCGCATTCCGCCACGATCCCCATTTCCTCGCAAGGGCAATAAAGGACGGAAAGGGGGAGGTCGGCCTCAAAATACGCCACGGCATAACCCCTTCCCGGGGCACTTCGGACCAACAAAGTGGCAGAGAGGGAGATTTTTTTAACGAGAGATATTTCCGCCGCTGATCCTATTCCACATCTCTTAAAACCTCCACCGCCGCCATTATTAAACGGATTAGGCTACGGCGGAAGATGTAACGATGGTTGCCGTGGAGACGGATACCTACGGGTCAGGCGGAGAGAGAGAACAATGGGAGAGATGAGCTGCTGGGAGGAAACATGAATCACTGACAGATTTATACGCTAGGGGTCGATCCACTGGGAAAGACGCCTTGTTAGCTCCAAAACGCGGCGTCTACGGCGAAAGAGCTACAATACAGGATAGAGACGACGATAACGTCGACAACTACTCCATCGGATATAATTGTTTATTTTATTTGCAGCACCAAGTCCAAAAGGAGAATATTTTTTGCAGGCAAAAAGTTTAATATTTATAGCGTAAGGCTACATTTTAAAATGAGAAAATACATCATAAATCTCTTTCGTTCCCTCCGTCCTTCTCTCTGGATTTGTTAGATAAATACATTACCGAGAAAATTTTATTTATGAAAAACGGCGTTTCCTTGAATGAAGCCGTTTTTCAACCATCCATTTTGTTTGCTATTTAATATATGAGAGTTGCAAAAATAAATTAAAACTTTCATTCTATGACATAACTTCAAGAGAGAGGCAATTACTAACTCGAACATTAATATATGCATAGCTATCACGCTGAAAATTAAAAAAAAACTGTAAATTACTTAAATTTACTGGAATGTTACTGTAGGTAATTAAAACAGCGTTACTCAGTTCACTGCAGCGTTCATTAAAACACATTTGACTCGAATCTTTCTGAATGTCAAAAATTCATTGACGAAACTTTCGTCTCCAAAACTATTTTCAAACAAACATTTCACGATTCAAACATGAATCTTCTACTTCATTCAACGTTTTGCATCTAACAGATGACATACAACGTCTATAGCTACAAAACAGCTCAACGAATCAGCTAAACGTTTCATTGAGGATATTACTGCTACATACATGGTTATCTAAATCAGGCAGTGAGAATATTTTGATAAAAAACAAACGCGCCACCAGGGCTATAGAGGGCTAGGTTCAACAGATTATGCGAAAGGAATCGGAAAAAAAACTTTAAAATATAGCTAAAAACTAGAGACGTCGAACATGATAGCACCACAAACTTTCCAGATTTTGAAGATCGAAACACAAAACGAATATGACCACAAACAGGGGATCATATTCGGGGAGCAAACCGCGCAATTAATTTCAAGAGAGAAACTCGTGAGAAAATGATGCTAGCGCGATGACGTCACCCCAAACGAACTCGAACCATCCGAGTTTTCGTCGAACTGGATGCTCGGGCTCCAATTTACTACGGCGGAAGCGGAACCCGGTGCATGACGGCGGCCGCAGGAATGCGTGAGAGGAAGGGAGAAACGAGCATGCACACGTCGAAATGAGCGCATACATCGCGCACCATTCCGAGCACCAGGAAACGGCACGTTCCATCGTGTTGCTAGCTACGCCGCTCCCCAGCTGCTCTGCTGAGGTGGTTTTTTTATAGTCTTGTGAAAGGGGGCGGACAATACGCCGAAGGGATTTTAAAGGAACGATGAGGAACAACGGGAAATACTTTTCCGGCCAAAATGCTACGTAGCATGCGCATTATTCGATTCGATAAACAGTCAAGCCGTGTTTTAAGGTTGGTCCATCTGAAGGAATAATTTAATTGAACCTTACAGAAGTCGTTTAATCTTATCCACAAAATTAACAGAGGATTATTCAATACTTTGAATCGCAGATAGCAAAAGCATGTATGAAAAATACAGCTCAAACATGCATGCATGCAAATTTCAAATACGAAACACTAAAGATATACCAATATTAAAGCTTGCATCCCAAACCCAACACTTCGGAGAGCTTTGCAAGCATAAAAATTTAATTTTTCCGCGGCCTAAGCTCTGCACAAAACTTGAATCCATACTGAGACCCCAAATAGCAAAAACGAACATTACATTATAAATAAATGAAAAGGAGGAACACACTTAGCAAACGAATTCCACTTAAAATAAAAGGCGCAATATACAATGCACAAACTTTCTCATATACGTATATACGTTTGGTCCACTGTGTACGCTTGTAAAAGAAAAACGCATATAATTCAAAGTTAGTTTTAGCGTATATTTTAATGCCACTGATCAATTAATTAATATCGTTCATCTTTTCAGAATATCTTTTATGAATAATATTATCCACAAATATGAGATATCATTCGATTTAGTTTAACCGTAAGGCTGTAGTAAGGTTTTGAATGAATCGCGGTAGAGGCGTGACGTCATGGGACTTAGGTAGCTTAGCGTAAATTGTAGTCACTGGACGCCATATGGTGAGTTTTTTAAAATATGGCTTACGCATTAATCAAATTCTATGGAGCCATTTTTGAGTAAATCAAATTTTTCTAAAAATCGCCAAGAACAAACTACCCTTTATTTTTGTGCAATATCATTTTTATAAAAAAGGGCCTGCAAAAGATGATATATTGCATAAATACGAGATATCATTCGATTTAATGTACGCGTTTGGGCCCTAGGACGACGAACAGAAAGACAGCATGGCGAAAACCACTTTTATCAACTCCGGGACACCTAAAACGTGTGTATTTCCATCAAAATCTCGAAGTCGAATTTTTTCACGATTACAATACTTTCTCGATATACTACGCATATGAGAAAGTAAAAAGTTGAATTATTTTACTATGTGTTTCTCTCCCTTTCATTTATTATTGAATTCCAAAGTATATATAGTCGATATTATAAATAGTTGCGACTAATAAAAACTATTATAAACTATTATAATAACACAAAGTTAACAAGCTAGAATCTGAAATTTCAACAATAAAAAAACTCCAACAAAATTGTGTTGAAGCTACATTTATGTATACTGATTTTTAATAAACTATCCTAGCTGATTAAGGTCCAGACATGAAATTTCAACAATAAAAATACTCCTACAAAAATATGATGACCCTATACTTTATTGTACTGGTTATCAACAAACTATCCTAGTTGATGGGACCAAAATATACCGCAACACAGGGCATGGCAAATGAGTATGAAATTTTTCAACAAAAATAATACATTGGTATCTCATAGGGGGAAAATTCCGTTACAGCACCGTTTTCTCATGAAGTTCATAAGTTTCAAAGAGTTCGACTTCCAAAGAATTTATAAAAATATATAGAATGGCGCAAGACGGAATCGGCAGCAAAAAAACATTTTATCTCAAAGCTTGGATCCCCGGAGGCCTTAAAAATTCCATTCTAAACACAAGATCGACGGCTAGTAAATTACGAAAGTTGTAGAATTCTCTACTATTCGTGATGGAGACCGTCATTTTTATATCAGATGTAACGAACTTTTAGATGAAACGCCAAGCTAACGGAAGCCACGAATTTAAATATCTGCGAGCGTTTGTGCTATAATATGATGTTCAAATTTCACATTACGAATCCGTATTTAATTAAAAATTCAACTTTAGTGATAGTTAACCTTATTTTTTAAATAGAAAACGTTATGAGGATAATACTATTTACACATGGAAACGACAGATAAAAGTCAAACAAATCAATATAATACAAACTAATTAAATTTTTTTATCGACAGACGTTAAACAAAACTATATGGATAACTCCTCAATATGGACATTTTTTTCGCATGATCAACGCAGTTTCGCAAGTTTAACCTCTATTGTTTTCGAGTAGTGCGCTCATGCTAAATGCAATTCTTCAATACTGATGCCTTACAATTCAGTATCGGTACGTGTACTTTTTCAGGCTGCTTTCATAATATCTTGTGATGCATTATTTAATTATATTTTCAAATAATTCACCTAATGACAACAAATAAATAATAATCACACGCCCTCATCCATATAAAACACCTAGAAAAATAAGAAATGGCTTATATTAAATTCATAATTAAATAAATAATGAAAGTCACATTAAACGCTAAATATCTTTGCTTCAATGTGTTTAGTTTCATCAAAGACTAAAATAAATCAAGAGTTTCGAGCCGGGAGAAAATTAGCCCATCCTAAATAACCCCGCAGCAAGGACGAATACGACACGAGCGACCAGTCTAAACCCCGTTACCTTTAAAAACCATCTCGATTCACAATAGAATCACCTCGCGCGCCGAGGATGGTGCAACGTTCTCCTTTGCCGCCGGAAAAACGACAAAAAAACTCGCCACCGAGTCGGGGAAATCGGGAGGAACGCGAATGAAAACGCACCAATTTCGACCGCGACGAGAACCCAAAAACTTTATTCGGAACGCCGAAGTAGACTGCACATAAGACGAAGAAACAACAAGCTTTCGAAACGCGCCGAACGACTGCATCGATTTCAAGGTTGTGGCTGATCACACGACCCGAAGAAGCGAAGAGAGCGGGGCAGGCAATGACTGCACTGTTCGCTCCACGAAAAGGGAGCACGCAGCGAACAGACTCGTCGGCTGTTTTTTTTACAAGGCTTCCACAATTCTCCATTTGCGACAGCATATGGTCTCCCACTCGATTAAGTAAGAAAAAGAGTGAGTGATAGAAAGGAAAACTCGAAAGAGGAACGAGTGGAACGGGTAGGAATTGAGGGAGAGAAAGAGACACGAGACGCCCGTCCCATCCCCTCTCCTCATCTCCCGCCTTTTCCAACTCGGTCCCGCCACCCAACCCGGCCTCTGGTATTTTTCCGATCCCCCGTGCCGAGGCGAGCGTAGCAGTCGCCGCTGTCGCTAGGGCGGCAGCACGAGTATCACCTGCCTTTCCTTCTCCCTTCCCCTCTCTCTCTCACTCCCCCTATCTGCCCTCTACCCCTCACCGTACCGAAACCAACCGCCTACCCAGCCGCATACCCACCCCAACTCCCGAACGAGCAGTGTCGTCCCCTCTCCCTCCGAGTTTCCCGCTACAGCTTAGCCTTGTGAAGAGTGCGCGATACGGGAGGGAGGGGGTTCACCGACCCACATCCTTCCCACACCAGCCTGCCTTGTTTCTTCTCTCTTTCTCTCCTGTTTCCCCGACTCGTCCAAGAAAGGGAAGGAAAGGCTCCCCCCTTTTGCAGCCGATGTGGATAGGGTTGGTGAGAGAAAAAATGGACGGAAATAGGAGTCGTAGATAAGGATGGATAAAGCGGCGAGTTGGTAAAAGAAAAGAGGAAGAGTGCTGGGGACGTTATAAGCGGGAGGGCTGGTGAAGAAAGTGGAGATGTTGGGTTAAAAGCAAACAACACCGTTGCTCTTCATGCCGGGCGCCTCTTTCTCTCTCTCCTCGGCTATTACGATAGACTCGCTTCGCTGCACATCCACTTCATGGAAATTTTTCGCCGGAACATACAACACATTTCCCCACCACTTTTGTGTTTTACGGCTCGGCCACCAAAGCAGAGTGGCAGCTCATGTCAAGAAGATGGCTGCCGCAAGCACGACTCCTTCCTGCCCTCCTCCCCCCGTCACACTAAGTGCGAGCAAGAGGCAGGGACGTTATCTTATTAAACAGGTTAAAGTCCACGCCCGCGCCTTCATCAAGAATGAACAACAGCTAAGAAAAAGCAACTCCCTTTGCCAACCGCTACTTCAATCGACCGCGATGCGAGGGGTGCCGAGGATAATCTTACCCAATTAGCGACCGAGTATGGCTCTTAATGTCCAGAGCCCTACACTAATTTCCAAATAAAATAACACGAAGCTATCTGGTAACTTATTGTATTAGTTCCAATTAGTTAAAAAGCGGAAAACCTCAGATAAAACTAATAAAATAGAAACGTACATTACGCCGTAAACTCACCATTGTTAAAATTGAGACCAATCTACGGTGGACGACAAAAATTTCGCATTTCAACCATAGTTAATTTATTTAATTACATAAAAGAGATGTCCGCGACTAGATATACAAAAATTAAATAGGAATTTGGAAATTTGGAGGATGAGTCAACCCGATAATAGTGATAGCGGGAGAGAGAGAGAAAACGGAAAGGCCGTCACTTCATTCATGGATCCACCTCACACATCTAACCTCCCCTCTCTCTCCATCCAGCCTCTCCTCCCCCATGTCCTTCCTGCCCCGTTCCTCCCCCTCCATTGGACGATTCTTTGTAACTCCCTTCCCCTCCTTGCGGAAGTTCCCCGCTTCCCCTACCGCCCTCGCTCGCCCTCATCTCCACTCTCTCTCTGTGCCACGATAGGCTGCCACAGAATTCATGCGAAAGGGTTCAGGGGAATGTCGAAGAAACAAGGCCAGCGAAAGCCGTAACATCCGCCCATAATCCAAGGCGGACCGCGAAAAACGGGCGATGAAAATATACCCTTATAGATAAACCGCGAAGGGAAGGGAACTGGGGTGGCAGATGGGAACATGTCATATGAGAGAAGGCATATGGGACAGACGCGCGACTGACACTTATGCCGAAGACAGGGACCGGGTACCGTCGTTAAAAAGGAACTGCTTCCGACAGAGACCCATGCCCGACAAAAAATTTTTGACCGATAAAATAGGTGCTAAAGCGTTTCATTGAATTTAAGCAACAACCTATAAGATTTTTAATACAGTTAAGTTACAGTGAATTTCCAACTTCTATACACCTCCAGGGCCGGATTACGGTATAGGGACTGTGCCTAGGGCCTACGAAAAGTTCAAACACAAGTTATATGTAAGTTTTTTTCATAGATCTACAATTGGGCAAAAGATCGCCTCTTTCTTTACTTTCAATAGAATGCAAATTACTCCGCAAATTTAATACTGGTATAATATTTCAAAATTTACTAAGAAAAATGTACATAACCATTGATGTAAATGCAATATTAATAATGTAATTTTTCAACAAGACAAATGTAATTTTTACAATAAATTTTTCTGAGAAATAGATAATAGTTTCCCCCATATGTTTCCCTAATTAAGCATCATCTTGTACATACGTATATACACATACAATAGTTAAAAGGTTACGAGCTATAGTGCCTAGGGCCCACGAAACCCTTAATCCGGCTTTGTACATCTACGCGATTAATTGGTAAAATTATACATAAAGTAAGTATGTAATTCAGAGATTACTTTTTCTCTCATCTAGTATTTAAGTTTTATTACGTTTAACTTTCACGAATGTGAAACATGTTTGTTTCAACTTTATAAAATTGTTTGTTAGACGCTGACTATTTTTACATGCTAAATTTTATTTAGTTTTTTAAATGTAAAGGCCAATCTTGAATCAATTTAAACCGACCGAAAACAGAAATTTTATAACTAATAGCAATGACATAATTTTAACCACTATATATTTTGTATTTACCAAACAGTAATACATCATAATAATCCGACCTGATGAATATTTTTTAAATACATTTAACTGATGTTTACTATACTGGCCAATACTTCATATATCCCTTCATTTTAAAATGGCATTTTGGTGGCAATAACTGTTCTGTTTCGCGATATTTCAAAGACAACTGTCACCATCGATTCTGGTCAAATGATGGATTATTTTCGAATTTTTCCATCGTCAAGAAAGCACCGAATTGCCGTACGAAATTAAACTTAACAAAATGCCGACTCTATGGCAAGCAACGCAGTAACACTGAAAGTAAAACTTGTGAGCCAACTTTCACGAGATATGCGGGCCTCGCCACTATGCTATGGTGAGAAGCGGAACCTTAGCATTAACCACCCACTGTCCTTAGACGCAGGGGCACTAATGTAAACAGAACCACTCTTCTTAAAACAGAAAAGACCATTTTTCTGGATTTCTAAAGATAGAACTCCAGAAGTTGACGCGCTTTCATCCATCTATAAGGGCTTTCAGTTTTACACGAGTCGGGTGGTCTGAGGGGGATTCCAAAAAATGCTCTCCTGAAATAGCGAAGTCCAAGTGCTATTACAAATATTGGCAGCTCAACGCAGTTTATTCGGTCGATACGTTTACTTTTGTGGTTTAATTCGCCCAGAATCTTCATCTCTCCGATTAAACAAAGGATGAAAAACAAGGTACTTTTTCTGCACACGACTTCCGAAACTCCTTACTCAGGGGTGGGTTATCGAAGAACTAAACGGGCTCTAATATATATATATATGGATGTCAACAAGGTGTTGGGATGAGGAAACCCAGTGAGCACTCACCAATCAGACGACTTCAGGTTGGCGAGGCCCCGGGGATGTCGAAGCGACACACGTAAAATAACACAAAAACACAGAAACATCACAAACGTAAAGCTTTCGGAACTACTCCTTCTTCAGCTACAGAGAGAGAGTTCTCTCTCTCAGAGAGAGTTCTCTCTCTGTAGCTGAAGAAGGAGTAGTTCCGAAAGCTTTACGTTTGTGATGTTTCTGTGTTTTTGTGTTATTTTACGTGTGTCGCTTCGACATCCCCGGGGCCTCGCCAACCTGAAGTCGTCTGATTGGTGAGTGCTCACTGGGTTTCCTCATCCCAACACCTTGTTGACATCCATATATTCATTTTACCTTTCCTTTTCCGTAAGTTGTTATATATATATATATATATATATATATATATATATATATATATATATATATATATATATATACACACACATAATTATTTATTTATTTATTTTGATGGCGCATAAACACCCGTTACCGAGGAGGATTCGAACCCGAGACTCTAGCAACGGGAGCCAGTCATACCGACAACTATCGAGCCCGGTTGTATCACGACGGCGAAAACCAGCCATTAAAAATTGGAAAAACTGAACAAACAAATAATTCCTCAAACGGGAAGAAAAAATGGGCTGATACTTTTACGAGTACATATCTAACCTTTGACGTTACGGATCATAAGCTGGCTTATAAATAAAAAGTAGATTAAATCCACTAACATGAGCACAAATATAATTCGGAATACCAACTTCCACAACAACAGTTCTACTGTAAATAATGACATCGATTAATACAACAAGAGAAAGGTGTACGCCGCCATCGTGTACTAGTAACTGCATCGCAATACTTGCGGCAATTGAACATTCTATTAGAAAAAATGAATCATAAAAGTACCTCAAGGCATCATGAAATCCCAACGCCGATACAAAAAGACAATAAAATAACGAATAACTGTACATTACAACTTTTGAATGTATAGAAAACCTACGTTTTAAGCACGAATATACGATAACATCTCAAGAAAGCAACTGCTACTCTAACTCACGTCATCCAAGAAACAGTCATATGTGATAAAGTGTCCAACTATTGTACATACGTTTAAAATATCCTCGGGAGAGAGAGGGGGGGAGGGATCGAGACGAAGTGAAAACAGTAATATCGGCCTCTCCCTCAGACATCGTCGGCAACCAACCACGACCCCCAAGCAAGCACGATTCACAACTTATTTCTGTTCTAGGCCACTCGAGAAGGAAGACCTTGCTACGACGCCGCCTCAGATACAGAGAAGATATTTCAGGAAACGACTAACGAGGAATCCTTAGAAATTTGAACGGTATGTGGATTCGATTTTGGTCGCGGACGGAGCATTTTCGCGGAATCATGAATTCGCGAAGCTGCGTTCCGACGGTGACAACGCCCCTCTCTTATGACTAACGTTTAACTTGAAAATCGACACTATTAAAACTGCTCTGCATCGAACTAATTCTGAGAACTGCGATTCGATGAATTTATCTTCAGAAAGAGGAATTATGAAATAAGGCAATTGACATTTGGAATATAAAGGTGCTACGACATGCATCTCGAGTTTCCACCTCTCCGGGTTTGGGCAAGTCAACTCCGGGATACGAGGTGTCATAACAACTCCAGATCAGGAAGATTCGGAAAAGTTATTTAAAATTTCGCATTCAAAAACTGTATCATAGGCATCTCTTGGCGAGTTATAAGAGAGAAATGAGACTACGGTGAAAACTGAAATTTTAAATTAAAAAATTTAAATCATCTCCTAAACCGTACATTTCAAATAATTGTACGGTTTAGATGATTTCAATTTTTCACTTTCTCCATATACGAAGTATAGGGAAAGTAGTTTTCATGAAAAAAATCGAATTCGAGATTTCAACAGAAATACACGTTTAAAGATCTCCTGAACACGTTTTGACTATTTTCTCGGTCTGTCTCTCTGTATGTGATAGGATTTTGTGGACGCTCTAACTCAAAAACTTCCACTCGTATCAATACCAAATTTTATGTTTAGAAAGAGTACTATATAATGAGGAGCTAATTAGGTTTTGGCAACAATCGCTCAACAGGAAGTGGATTTTTACTTTAGTCATATTTCGGTTTTTGGCAAATAACTCTTTTAAACCTTCATGAATGTAAATGTTGTTATTATAAACTTCATAGATAATATTATTCACTATACCTTTTGTTCTAAACATTTTTTGTAGAATGCATTGTTAAGGAGATATTCCATTTAATCGTTATTTACAACTATTACATCGTTGGTGGAGCTGGAATCGTTATCAAAATTTACTCTTAGATAATTTGTTTACAAGATCTGCCGCTAGTTTAGGGTATATTATAGGTATTGACATTTCCTAAAACTTGTTTTTACAAAAGTATATGGAGAAAGTCATGTTGGCCACATTAGATTCTTTTATAATCAATTTCTTCACGAGTTCCTTAAATATGATTGCATGAATAACAAATTCAACACAATTGAACGTTGGCAACTCCAACTCGGCATGTTTTGTTACGTTAGATGGGAATTCTCGCATTTGAGCTACCAGTAACAGACTGGCAGTATTTTGAAAGATTACTGTGTATTGCATAAAAAACATTACAGGCTGCCGTGGCGCAGTCAAGGGGGAGGGGTAACCGGGCATTTGTCATTACCCACCCCCCCTTCTCCCAATATCGCAAATAATGAACTGCGACTGCTTTCGCATTGATTTCAACTTTAATTTGAAAATAAATATTTATTAAAAGGCTGCTGGATTTTAAATTTCATGACGTTTATGAGTTCTTAGGACATTATCAAATAAAAATAAGAGGGTGATCTCCTTATGAAAAAATGCCTTTTATTATTTGCCTCACCCAAAGTAAATTCCTGGCTACGCCACTGACAGGGAGTATAAGAAAAATGACCATTTGAATTTTTACTTTCTCCATACAGAATATATAGTGTTGTGTCACATCTACTGGTTAGAGCAAGTAAAAAGGTAGCAACATACATCCCTCTGACCGGAACCAGACCGCCGGGCGCACCCTTTCTAATAAGGGTCCAACCCGACCGTACCCCATACAATTCTCCCACTAATGAATCCGTAAATTATTCTACTTCTCTTCGCCAGCCACATAAGCCACACAGCAACTCCGAGATTTTATACTCCGCATTACAATAAAGCCTTTTCTCTTGAGTTTATGCTTCCATTTTGTATGCTCAAAATTATCTTTAACCTTGGACCGCAATGAGTTAAGACCTTTCCATGTGAAGCTGGCGGTCTGAAAGCGTTGCAGACCCATGACCTGTATGATATGCAGCTGTATTTTATTAATCTGAGACCACGCTTCCTTTCCCCCAATGATTACGGAACAAAACACATTAAAATCTTCCACCCCACCATCTTGAATAAGAGCAAAGGAGAAGCTATCACTCAAAACAAAAAAATCTTCATAAAAATATTAAGATAGCCTAACTTTAAAAAAAACGTTGGCCAACAATTGCTCCAATCTGCGTGGATAACATTCCACATAAATGAAAAAAATTAACGCCCCAAATAACGTCTAATCTTCAATAATAAATTTAGAAAGGAAAAATGTTCCGTCAAGTAAAATACTTTATAAAACTGGTTCAGACCAAATTAAAAAATATATGAGAGTAACAATAGCTTTCATTTTATTATTAAAACATGCAAATTGACTATTTATTCCGATGACTGCATATATCACAGGTTTTTCATGTGACACGCAACGAGTGAGAAATTAATAAACACCCTTTCATAAACAAATGAGTGTTTCAATTAAAAATATATTTGCAGTAAGGCATAACTATTCAATTTATATAACGTAGCGCACTTGAACAGTAACAGCAGGGTAATTTCATTAAATTAAATAATAATTTTCAAATCGGATCTAATGCTCGCTAGTCTCTTAGCGCAGGATGGAAGTAGTACACAGGGCATCCGAAGTAGGATTGCAATGGCAAAAGCAGCATTTAACGGGAAGGAGCTTCTCACAAGCAAGAAAATAAATTTAGTAACAAGGAAGAAATTAGCAAAATGCTACATCTGGAGCATAACTCTTTATGGCGCAGAGACGTAAGGAGAAAGGAGGAAAAATATTTAGAAAGTTATGAGATGTGGGTATGGAGGGTGATGAAAGTGAAATGGACAGAGAGGAAGAGAAACGAATAAGTATTAGAAATGGTTGGAGAAGAAAGGACGCTAATAAAAACAATTAGAAAAAGAAAAGAAAATTGGATAGAGCACATATTGAGAAGACAGTGTATACAAAAGGATGATCTTAGAAGGCAAAATTAGCGAAAGAAGACGGAAAAAAAGAATTGGAATAATAGAGAATTTAAAACAGGAATATAGTACTTATAGAGGTATAAAAGAGCCTTCCAGGGAGAGAGAGATAGAAATGGAGGCAGCGATTCAGCTGAAACGTCTTCGGACAGCAGCATGATGATGATGAGTATTAAAAAAGGAATACCAAATCACATTAATTTCTAGGTCTAATCTCGCCATGCTAGCCGACAATTTAAATGCATAATCTGCAATAATTATGTGATAAAAATGACAGCAAGGTCGACTAATTAGCGAGATAAGATAGACTAATCAAATATTCTCAAAATGGAAGTTCTTTTTAGAGCCGAGACGGATTATTTAAAGAAGGTACAAGTTCCCGTCAGTATTTTATTTTCTTGCGATTTGCACTGGTGCCAATATTAGAAATGAATAAGACAATGGCAGTAATAAGACGAGAAAAGTCCAATATACAAAATACTGGACTAAAATTTAAACTTTGAATACAAGAAATTTAACAAAAAATTACATAATAAAAATTCGACCATAAACAGAACAAAGTGGCCCTTTCATGACTATAAAAATACAAGCTTAGTAATGGAAGGAGTTAAACTAATAACTTTATCAAGAAATACGCCCATTCACTTGCCAGCGACGAAAAGATTTTGAGAGTAAGTTATCCCGAAATGAATTACGGGCGAATGAATTTTGTCAAGATGCGAGTAGGTTTTAGTTGTTTCTTCCGGCCTTGATCAAAGCTAAAAAAAGTCGAATAATGGAATAGCACCTTCAGTGTGTAGAAGTAATACTAAACAATTATCCTCAGTCAAAAATTACTGCGGAGAAAAATTCAAAAACGTCGATTCATTCATAAACTTTTTTTTTCATAAAATATTGAGTAATATAGCGAGCGATTAGTGTACTTGAAGAGAAACACCTCGCACGTCGAGTACCTCTATACATCTACATGATCTACATCTATTGGCGAAAATGGAGGCTAGCTCTCATTAATTGACCAATGAGAGACGCTCATGAACCACGAATGAAAAATACGTAAGTTCCAGTTCCGCATAGCCGACTTTCCCACAATGGACGAAACGTATTCGCGTAATAATGAGATTACCACAACTCATTCCTTAAGACTACTGTTAACCACTGTAAAATATCTCCGGCATTTTCCAACAAAATTTCAGCATATACCCAAAAAATTAAAGTCACTTCACAATTTCAGTGTCAACTAATCAAAAAGTATTCTAAGCGTACCAAAATGTTTACTTCATCTTGTTACGGTAGTTTAATTTAGCGGGGGTGCTCGGTTATTTTTTCAAATCTATGTGGCAGAGCTTTTTTAAATGAACAGTTGGCCTTGATAACGTGCCCTCGAATCCTGCTGTGGGCACCAGGGGCGTCGAGAGTTAACGCGGGCCCCGATGCAAAGTATATGATGGGCCCCCCTTGTGTATATGTGTGTCCGCATGTAGATATGAGGGTTAAAAAGCAACAAGTCATTTCTGACAAAATTCTATATTTATTGAAAAAATAACGTGTTAATCATAAATAGCCATAACAATTTAATGAGTATAACATAAAAATGAAACAAATATAACGAGTACACGAGTAAATACGGTACATATTTAACTTATGAGTAATTATCAATTAAAATAGTTGCTTAAGTAAATATAACTAATATAAATAGCTAGCGATTACTTGCCTTTATTCTTAATCCCAATTAAATATCTTGAAAATATAAGTCCATGTTATTTATGCTGGGTGCACTAAAATATTGAATAAATACATAGTACATATTTATACCGTATAAATGACAGTGATAAATGGATGTTAACACCAGGAATACTAGGAAACCACTGAGATATCTATTTCCGGCCACTCTAATTTTTGTTAACGTCTTTCCCCGCACATCCACTTTGTCAACAATACATGTATGTATACAACATACCGGTATACTCGGCCGGGCCCCTTGAAGAATTGCGGGCCCGGGTACTGTAGACCCCCTCCACCCCCTCTTGTTGGGTCTGGTGGGCAGTCATATGTGCTTGCCTTTGTACACTCATTTTAATAGGTTGTGAAATGCTGTTTATGACTTACTTAATAACAAATAAAGCTACATTTTTATAAGTTTGTAATGCGCGAACGGGAAGACGAATGGACGTAACGTATCAAAAAACCGAATAACCCACTAACTTTTAAACATGAATAATTGAGCCAAATTTATGACTCGAAGAGAAAAACATAGATGACCAACCTAAAGAGTGACGTCCGTAGTTTTCTCAGTTTAATACTCAGGTTTCTACAAAAAATTAACCTAAATAGTAATTTGCGTATTGCAAAAAATAAAATACAAATGTGAAATTTTGCAGCAGGCCAATAACCTTTATTTATAGACAACATGAATGTTATGGCACACACACGAAAAATGCGTTTCGTAGGCATTTATTTTTAAAATTTTTATTAAAAAATTTGAACAATCTTTTGCTTCCATTTTTCCTTTAAAAGATCGATTTATGATAGAAAAGGCTAATACCTTTTTAAAATATTTATTCACGCGTTGATATTATATTCCAAGCTTCCCTCACCCTATTTCAATTGACATGAGACCTACAGAATCCTAGACTCATATAGGGAGATGAGGCAAACTCGATTTTTCCCTTGTACAAATCTGGGTGGTCATTAATTACTTTGAAAATCGCTTTACCTCTTTCCACCCCGACTTTGTATATACAGGATCAAGGTACGACATGAGGGTATTATTTCTCCAACCCTTCCCAAACAAAAGGGGTCCAAAATTTCCACCGAAATGCAACCGCCGGCCAATGCCTCTGGGGAGGCCGTGCTCTGCCTGCCGTCCCACCGTGGGATCCACGCGGCTCCCGGTCCGCTCCCCGGGACCTTCCCGGCCGTCCGTCGATCGGATCCCGAGGGCAGCCAACCTCTCCTACGCCCTCCCGCCTCCTCCTCAAGCGACCGCGTCCCTCCCGGACCTCTCCCCGCTCTGCCAGTGAGTAGGTCAGGGTCGACGCTGGCGCGGCAGGCACAACACTGCTCCCCCCCTCCCTCCCCTCCGACCCCTTCCCTTTCTTAGACCGGGCCTACCTCACCCCCACCTCCCCTCCCGATCGCTCCCTCCCGCTCCTCCTCCTTCCACCGCCTCGATAAGACCCCCCCCCTCCTCCCTCCCTCACTTTTTCCCTCCTCGGCCTCTCCTCCCTCCTTCGCTCCTCTCCCCCTCCCTCTCTCCTCGACGTAGTAGTAGAGTATAGCACGCGCGCGCGCGCGCCGCCGCGACGCGATGTTGCCACGTACATGGAGTAAACATGACGTCGAAGAGGTGAGGAGGTTGCGAGGGGGGGTTGGTCCGGAAGTAGGGCACCTGCCGAACGGCAACGCCGCCCCCATGACGCGAGCCACGGCGCCTTCTTCGTCCCGTCTTGGGTGCGATAGTGGGTGATGGAAAGAGGGGGAGGGCCGAGAGAGGGGGAGAGGCGAGAGAGAGGGAGAGGGGAGGGTGGGTGGGTGGTTGCAGGGTGATGACTCCGGGGTGCGTGGAGAAAGGAAACGTGGGGACGTAGACCCCGGTCAACAGGGAAAGGGAATGCGCCCAAACATCCGTGGAACGCATCGCGCGGTGCAACGCCTATTCGCCCCCTAAATGGTGTCAATGAAAATGGCTTAAGTTCGCACGAGTGTGCGGGAATTCTCGCGGCATGAGGTCCGCACTAAGTTCGCAAGCACGAGAGGATGTTTGGCGATGTAGTAACATTCAGAACCTGTAGTCGGGGAATACCACTGAAGATGGCTGACTTGCAGCCACAATGGGCGTATAGTTTGTGCTAAATATTTATGGCTACTCGAGATACCAGAACAAGTACTTATTTTTTCAGTTTGACTTTTAAGTATTTATTACGTAAAGATGACATAAAAGAACTTAACTGGTTAATTTAGCAATGAATATAACTAATTTTTAGAAGAATTATGTAGTAACCTTTACTTAGGGTGAAATATAACTCTGTGGTTCATGAGTTATCACACCTAACACATCAGAGGCTAATAAAATGTCCAAGTTACGTTCAAGGTTTCAAATACAAAAGAAAAAAAACAGGCATCAGGGTATGGTCCAGAAAGATTTTTTTAACCAACCAGGGAAGGCTTCACTATACAAAAATATATTTCAATACACTGAACAACAAACACCATAAAATGCCATCTCCTGTATTCAAGAATAAATCGAGCTTTTACAGTACTTGAAAGATACTGCTTCATAAACGTACAAGAAATTACAAGTGCTTGCTGATGCATGTTTCATAAAACTTAAAAAGAGAATTTTCAGTGTCTGGAATATGCAAGGCTTTGGAATCCCCAAAATGGAAAAAAGATGATAATAGAATAAGTTCACAGACAAAAAGAAAATGTGACATTTTAGGTAAAATAAAGTATTATCATCTAACATAAAAACCTTGACAATAGGTCATTTTTAAAAATATTAGAATATTCAGTGTTTCCTAACCAACCTCTGAGGTTCACAAAATAATTGAATGGCCCATGAAAAAAAATTTGTATTGGAGTATTTTTCACTTTCCTGCTTTACAATTTTTACCGATATTTTAATTTCCTCCTAATTAGTTAAATTGTTTTGTCTTCAATTTTTTGTTTCAAGAATTATATTTTAATTATACAGAGTACTAATTACAGACTGTTGACAATATCAGATATTCTGATTTTATTGTTAAAATGTTACATACTGTGTTATAGGAACTTTTTATTTTTAATCAATAAAAGATGTTTTTAAAAAATGTATTCACTGTTACAAGGGGTTTGCCGCAAAAACTATTTCAATTCAAGGAGTTTGCAAAGAGAAAAAGGTTGGTAACTGCCGGAGATGGAGGAAGTTACATAAAAAAGTATTTATCTGCAAAGAAAAACAATATAGAACTTCAACACAGGAGACCAATTATATTACTTGTGACAAATGAAATTTTTTTATATCACTCCGCTCATCTTGGAATCCCATTGCACTAGCACTAGAAACAATTTTGCAAGCTTATGGAATGAAGAAAGTATTACTAAAATATCATACGGCACATCACTGACAACTTGGCAAAATGTATATCAGCAAGACAATGGTGATAAAAAATGATTACCTACAATTTAGAAAAAGTTTACAAAATAATTTATCGAGGAAGCAAGTAGAAAATGGAATTAAACTTAACTTTTAATGGTTGTGAAACAAAACTGCAACAAAAAACTCAAGATTAAGATAACCAAGCAAAAAAAGATGAAGAGAGAGAGATGAAAATGAACGAACATTTTAATCAATTAACACAAAGTATTTGGTTGAAGAGGAATAATATAAAAATTGCAATAAACTCTCAGCAAAATGTATCTGGTACACTAATTCAACTTTCAAAGAATACTTTATAATGATGAGTATGACAAACAATAAAAACCAAAAGGAGCATCATCATATTATTAAGAAATTAAACAGATTGATGGCTAGATAAGGCCATCAATGACTATTATTTACCCAATAACTTCATATAACTGATATATGGTTATATATCAGTGGGAGATCCAAGGGGGGAGGGGGCAATCACCCACCCCTTGGACGACCCCATTACCCTCCACTTCATTCTGCGCAACATTCCTTGTTTCTACACTGAATATTAAAACTGTATGATAAGGGATTCTGATGGGGATAGGTATTTTAAAAATGTATGGTCGTCAGCAGATGTGGAATCAAGAGGGGTGAGGGGCAATTGGGAAGTTTCTGGATCTGCCCCAGGCATATATATTTAAATATTTTATAGGTAGAATTCGCTACTATCTGAAGAAAGATGGACAAATCCTAAATATTCCATTTCAAAAGGTATGTTAAACAAATAAAGGGACATAATTAATTGAGTCAGGTGTTACTTCAAGAAAGTAGTTGTTGTTATTCATATTAAATACACAGTATTTTTCCACAATTTTTTATTTTTGCATCATAAAATAAAAAAATTGTGGAACTAGGTAAGTGTGTATTTAAAATGAATAACAAACAAAGAGATGTACTGACAGCAGCATAACTAGGAGCAAAAGGGCCTGTGGCAAAATATTATTGATGGACCCCTCTCCCTTCCCCCTCACCCAACAAATACATGTTCTATTAAAAATGAAACTCCTGGCAAAGCCTATCAATTTGCATCAATTACCAAAAATATACTGAAAAGGTTAGGCTTTCAAAATTTGTCCAAAAATAATTAATAACTAGAAAATCATTAAGAAATTAGGATTAAAATGAGAAATCCCTAAAATATCTTAATTTTTTCTATACAGAAAAAAATCAAGGGTCCCTCCTGGGCTTGTGGCATTTGGTCAACCTCGCCATCCTATTGTTACACCACTGTATACCGATGCAGCTACATTTCAACCAATTATTATCAAGTACTTGGTTACTGAGGAAAAATGCAAAATACTTTCACCAAGCTTTCTATGGTACGCAAATTTATCTCACAAAGAATATTTTAAATAACAACATAGAGGATAAAAAAATCAAGAATCGATCCACAGCAAAATTATTCCAAATAACTACAAAACAACAAAGGAATAGCTACAATTATACATTGGCTTGTATTAATTTGTGCACTTAACAAATTCACTTCAACAGATGGCTCTAAAGTTACCTAAATTGCATCTGACAAAAATCTCTGATAATACACCTGAACAACTCAATCAGTATGATATAATCCCAAAATTGTCTATGGCAATCAGGAAAACTGTGACAGTAAGTGAGATTCTGAAAATGGATATAATACTAATTTTCAAATAATTCAGACACCATTATCTGTAGCACAAAATTTTTTCAATACATGCACAAAAAATGAACTAATATGTGCAAATTGTCATACACCCAGAGCCAACAGCTACCCAATTGAATTAATTGCACTAAAAATGCTGTATTTGCAAATCAACAATCCTCAAGTTATTTTAAAATATGATAACACATCAAAAATGCGGAGTTTAATAAAACTCCATGTCATACATAAACAATTCAAAAAAATGTAGGTTTTAGAAAAAATCCATGCAAAGTAAGTTAGCTTTGGATGTTCATAGGAAAGAATTCAGTTAAATGTTAAAAGAAAATAATTTGTAAGAATGCCATCACAATCTTGTGCTGCAAACTTCACCTGATATTATGTAATAATCTCAAGGTTTTGTGGTATGAAAGGCACAGGATAATGGCAAGTGGAAAGTTAACAAACCACAAAATTATATGAAAATACCAGCAATGTAAACTGAACCAAAAGTTATACAGGAAAAACCATTACCTCATTCACTAAATTCTGACCTGGGCCACCGAAATTAGAATCAGAATTACACAAAAACCGCATGAACTAACAGAACAGACACCAGAAACTGATAAATATCTAACAAAGACCTAGATGTATATTAATCTCCAGCATTTCGATAAGGGATTCACTACTTGGCTATAGGCTGTCTATGGAACCACGAAACGTCATCAATGACGCTGTCTAACAGAAACAGAAGGATACAGAGGTCAAGGGTATGCAGAGAGGGAAGGGGGGAAAGGAGGAGGTCGCGGTGAAGGGAGGGGAGGAGGGAGGGGTAGCGTCGTTGGAAGGGAGGGGGAAAGGATGGTGGGGGTGGGCGGAAAAACACGTGTGCAGGGGAGTCTGCCGGTAGTGAGGCTGAAGGAGGCGGTGCGCGGGAGGACCCTGACCTTGCACGACTATTCTCCAAAATACGTGATCTAAACCCGCTATCGATTTATCAATAATGAACCAATTAGCAATACCAGACCATAGAGAATTATAAGGCATTACGATGAAAAGATTTTGGTGGTCCAAGAATGAACCAAGCAATTCTGAATCACTAGGCACTACCGTCTCTATCTCTACAAATGTTACCTGGTGTTTACCAACTATTGACATCAGTGATACCTAAAATACAACCCAAATTACTAGCACAATAAAATATAAACTGAACCTATTACCATGTTGGGATCATGGATGGATTATTCCTCCTGAGATAATCAATAATTTTCCATGAAAAAACGACTACAAGAATTATGATGATGCAAAGTGAGTATTTTTATTTTAGTGTAACGGTAAACCATTTTAAGAAGCAGCAGTCGCATATACCAGACAACTTTTATGCAGTTTTTTGTTCACAACAACTTCAGCCATGTAATTATTTTTAAATCAGAAATGCTTACTTCCCGTAAGGCATGTATTTTATCTAGTGAATACGGTTTATGATGACCTGAATTCCCTAAACTATAAACTATTTATAAACTATTAAGTCCTATCAACTCCTATAAAAATGATAACAACACACACACTACCGTGAGCGAGACATTCCCACTAGCGGACGATTCTACCAGCATTCTTACACAACAAATAATTACAACCAAATTAATTTACCATAAAATAATTATTTGCAAAATCTGGTCGCTTACTTGTTTCGATTACTACCTTGATGCATTTTGACCACATCAACTTTAATTGGCAAAAAAGTTTCGAATAGTATTTTCATTATAAATTAATAATGAAACTCTAGTGTAAGCTTTGAGATTATAAATAATAGTCGGCCATTTTATGATTCTTGCCTTATAAATATATATAAAAACATTTTTTACAGTCACTCTTAGATCCAAACTATAATATCATATTATAAATTACCACTACGGACACTATCTTCACACAATAAATGTCCAAATCTGACTGATGGATACAATAGTCACTCTATCTTTTGGCTAAATTTCACCTAACACTGATTATATTTTACCATTAAATAATCTAAACTTTGGTTTGCATTACATCCCACTTATTGGATATACGTCCAAGCCCATCCATTTCCACAACAGAGGCAACACAAATTAAAATGCATAAATTTAAACACGACATATTTTCCTTTAAAATCTCACTAATGAGCAGTTAACAACCCTAACGTAAATAATTCTACGCACGAAACCTCACTATGTGCCGTGTAAACAAACATGAGAAATCTTCCTCCAGTGATACCTGGGGACCGGTGACCCTTAGGCAACCCGGCACTATCAACCCTTTGCTCACAAAAAATAAAAAATAACCAATTGCTAAAATAACTTGAAATAAAACCAACAAATCTCTTATTTCAAAATAATGATAACTTACCTTTTCCCAACCTCCTTGTTCTGTGACTAGAACGTAAAGCAGATATAAGTCTACTTCATGTCCATTAATTTTTGGAATTCTACGGAATGGAGTCCTATGGAAAAAATCAACAAAATGTGAGAGCAATCCAAGAGGACTTTGATTATGCTAAATGCTATTTATTGATACTAATAGCAATATATAAACAAATGATACTCACCCACGGGTATCGTGGAACTGCCGTAGTTCTCGTAGAAAACCATCACGTTCCCTTTGGTATGTGACTGGGTCCTTGTCGAGAATTTTGGCCATAGTAGCACAAAACCTTACTGTTTAGATCACTACACGTGTTTCAATGATGTTTTTATCCATTGAGATGTTCGATACGCGCGACGCGGACATCGGGAGGAGCAGATTCACCACGGAAAGATAGCAGTTGGACCCAACCGACGAAGGGTATTGTTCGACTCCCGCACAAGTAGGGAGGCTGTCTCGTTTTCCAAACCCCCGTGTTTGCTCAACGTTGCACTTCACTCTTGACTTGGGTAATGCGCAAAAGATGTTGAGGGATTGACCATTAAACTCTTGGTTTTTAAGCTTTTCTTACACTCACTTTTTATATACTGATTATCAAAGCTTACACGGAGTCCCCTGAAGGAGCGTGAATTTCACTATGCAAGTATTCGCTTGAATCTCATAACGCTCACCGAAATGAGCCTTCAAAATGGCGCCGGCCGTGGTTGATCTTTAGGCCGCTCTAGATCTATATATTACGTCAATGCGTGCGGTACAGAATTAAACAGCTATATTTTTGAATTGTGCATTCATACTTGATAATCATTACTATATTGTTGCGTAAGTAACTTCGTTATATATTAATTTTCAAAAGTCGGAAAAGCCAAGTTCTTTCGGTGGACGATTTCTCTAAAACCTGGGTGATTCGGCCATTAGCATTCGAGGTAGGTGGCGTTAGCAGTCAAGAAGATGTTTTAGAAATAGTTCCTTGGTAACACGTGTATTAAATTTGTGTGGGAATCACATGTGATTAGAAATGCCTTATAAAAGAAAAAAGTATCATAATGGTGACACCCATTTGAAAAAACAATGGAGAACTAAAAGAAGGAAAAGAGATTTAGATGAGGTTAGTGTAATTAAACTTGCAGACGAAATTTATCATTGAATTTTGTTGTTTCAGGATGAAATCTTTATTTTTTGTCGTAGATTAATGAAGATATGAAAGAAGAAAATGCACGAAAACTATTAAAGCAGGAAGTGGATTTAGATAAGCCAGGTTATGCACAGTTCTACTGTATTCATTGCGCGTAAGTATTTAATATAACGCTTTCGTTCATCGATTACACAAATATGTTTTGTACGATTAAATGTTTTGTTTTTTACAGACGGTACTTCATAGATGATCATGCGTTGAAAGATCATTTTAAAACGAAAGTGCATAAAAGGCGCTTGAAAGCTCTTGAATTGGAACCATACTCTATTGAAGAATCCGAGAGGGCTGCAGGGAAAGGTAGTTTTGAGTCTGCCAAGAAAAGAAAAATTGAAACACAACCATTGGACGGTATGATCTCACCTGTAGAAAGTAAAGTTAATGAAAAAGAGGATATATCTTTGAACTGAAATCAGTTGCATTTTCATAAAGCTGTTGTTTTTATGCCACCAGTTACATTTCGATAAAAAGATGATTTTTAAAAGTGCCCATCACATATTCAGGACTTCATTTAGTCATTTGGTGAATAAGTGTATACTAAATCAAAAGTGCCAATATAGCTCTGCATTGTATGTGACTGGAGACATAGCAAGAAGTAACTTTTCATTTATTTCTCCTTACTTAGATTTTGATTCTAAATTCAAAGATATATCCTCATTAGAAAAAAGCATAGAACTCAGAGAAATCCCTATAAATGCCCGGTCTTTAAAAAGAATGTGGGATTTTCAAGAAGGAGTGAGATCAACAAAAAACCAATTGGAAGAAAGACGTTTAGAAATAGCCAAGTTAATCAAAGAAGTAATTAATGTTGACTCGGAAGATGCTAAAAGTGAAGTACTTAAACTGAGACTGATGGCACAGAAGGTTAAAAGGGAAATAAAAGTTGTAACAAGTTCTCTGTGGGATCTTGAAGGTAAGGTAATGCCCAAACTTTTGTCCATACCAAATGTATTACACTCAAGAACTCCAGAGAAAACTGAGAAAACGTTACATACATACCTTGATTGTCCACAAGTGAAAGGAGTATTGAGCCATGTTGACATTGGAAATAGTTTGGGATTGTTGAAGGTAATTGGGCCTCTGTGTTATTATTTAAAAAATGATGGTGTTAAGTTTGAATTGGGTTCAATTCAATATTTTGTAAATTTTTTTAGGAAAATGGGATTCATACAATTTTCAAACCCTGATTTTGTAAAAAGTGTACTAGTAGAGGGCTGTGGCATGAATCATGAAGATCCCATGATTTCATTTATTTTGAAAAGAGACGTTTCAGATGACATTGATGAACAAAATCCAAACCGCCTGCACATAGTAGGCGGAGCATCTCTTGGCCCTTTTTGTGGTTATTTTGCTAAGCAAATTTTAAAGGATCCTCCTCCTGTTAAGTTGTTTGCTTCTGGGCGACAATATAGTCCTTCAGCACTTCAATTAAATGGTAGCCTGATAAATTCTTGCCAGGCTTCAGCTGTTCAGTTCTTTATGTCTTTGGAAAATAGTCCAGATTTGGAGCAGATTGCTTTTGATGAAATGTTAACAAACCTTGTTGATATGTATGAAAAATTTGGTTACCATTTTAAAGTCGTGTATCTTCCAGCCCGGCAAATTAATATGTGGGAATCATTGCGAGCTAGTTTTAAAATGTATTCATCATTCTCTCAATCATATGTTGAAGTAGGAAGTTTGTCCATGTGCAATGATTACATTAGCAAAAGATTGCTAATGTACTATCAGAAACCTGATAAAAATGTGGATTTCTTGAGAGTAATAACTGGAACTGCTGTTTCAATACCAAAAGTGTTGGCTTGTGTGCTTGAAGATCCAAATAACGTGTGTGATGGGAAGTTAATCTTACCACCTTACATAAAGTTATTTTGGAAGTAAGCAGTAGTATTTAAAATACTTGGTTGTATTTTTTATCTGGTTATTATGTAAGTTTGTAATAAATATTGATTTTTATAACGTTGGGTATTCATTTTATTAATTGTAGGAATATTATACAAATCAAGTTTGAAACCCAGCCTTGGGGTATAACAAGATTATTGTTGTTTGCCGTTATTATAATTTAGTAGTCAAGAGCGCAGATAAGTGCCACACCCCTCTTAGTCCAATGCCTTTGGTCCTTGTCGGTAGGCAATTCGATGGCTAGAACATAGTTGGTAGAATGGCCAGTAGTAGACAAAGTTCCTGCTCTAGTTAATGTCTTGTATACAGGGCAGTCATAAATTCCTGTTGGTGGGGACTTCCTATTTGCTGCTGGCACAAGCCATACCACTTGCATTTCTATCAATAAATATTAAATGTTAATTATTCTTGGAGGAATTGTTGCATGGAGGAGCAGTCTGACATTAACGACGCTTTACCTGTATACAGTTCCTTAGGATTTGATTCTTCTAGTTTATGTTCTGTTTTCTCCCAACGAGCTCCTTCAAGGAACATACCATAAATGCAGCACCCATCACTTGGTCTTTCCTTGGGATGCTCATTCAATATCTGTTCCATATATAGTAAGTTTATGGTATTCAAGTAGTTTCATTAAGTTGAAAATTTTAATACTTAATAAAGATTTGAACACTGCATTGTAACTCTCAAAGCATTTACTGTGATGATCTAGTTTGTAGCTTTTGTTGTGGGTTGCTCATGGAAAACATTTGTTGGGGAAGTTGATACTAGCTTGGCAAGCTTAGCTTAGCACAAGAAATACACTTCTGAAGTGGGAGGGTTAATCTGCCTTAGGTAGTTAAGCAGTAGAATATCAGCCCGGCAAATAGAAGACCCAGGTTCGACTCCAGGACAAGACAGAATTTTTCTCCTGGTTTCCCAGTTTTATTGTTATTAAAAACATGATTGAGTAACGAATAGCAATATGTATTACAAAGAGCTTACAGTAACTAATACATAGATATCATTTCAACACAGTAAAAATTAATGAATCCATTAAATTGAAGGTCATGGAAATGAATTGGAAGTCTGAAACTCAATTGAATGGGTGCTAAATGTATAATTTTGAAATTTATGGCAGGCTACTCTTGATGGAATGTGCAACCATTTTATTGATACTTAAAAGCACATGATTCAAAATGGTATATGTTTTAATTAAAAAGAGCAATCCTAAAATTCCTTAATATTAAACATTTTTTGTACCTCTTTGCTATGCAGTATATTCTTGAATGTTATCTTTCTTCCACCTACTAACAGCAGAATCAAATTATTTTAAACTGGAGGACCAGGTGATTGACACCCTTAACAAGTGCATGTTAAAGCTACTCGCATTACCTTTATACAAACTACTTGTTAAATGCTTACCTCAAACGAAAAGCTGAGACTATCAATAGATATAACATGCTTCCTAGCATAGTTCTGCAGTGTTCCTGTGAGAAATGCTTGCGGGAAGAAAAATCCAGATATCCAGAAACTATTAGGAATTCCTTCATCAATCCATTTTTGAATAAAATTAATTCTTTTTCTCAAGTCTTTCACCCAAGAGCCTGTTAGAAACAATAATATGTTCATGTAAGATGTTAGTTATTGCACTGAAGAGAAATGATGCTCTGCTTTTATAAAAAACCAATATACGAGTACAGGTGTATTACAGTCTGAGATCTTTCTACAGGTGTATTTAATTTGGTGTATTTGTAGCCCTCAGGTATATAGTGACTAAAGGTATATGCAAAATTATTTAAAAGAATCTTCTCCGTTCTGCTTTCATGCATAACTTTGGATTCAATGGTTGTGGTATTACAATTGTAAATAACATTACAGGCACAGTTTTATCAATATAGGAATGTAAGAATAGCGATTTATTTCAACATTTTATATTTAATCAAAGAAACATGATTAACAAATAAATTTGTGGATTGTAGTGTGGAAATATACCATCTGATACAGAAATATTAAAAGCTAGGACAAATTGGCAGCAAAAGTGCAATAATCACCCCCTTGAAAAAAACTCATCTGAGGCAGTTTACTTTCAGATTCACCTCACCCCTGTTAAACTCAGCCCTTGAGAGGCCATGTGGACATCTTTTCATGCAAGAGTTCATTTTGGTTAAAAAAAAATTTATTTAAAATGGCAACAAACTGCATTTTTAATTATTTACATTTAGGCACGAGTTGTGTATTTTAATGTGCCAAATGTGGCACATTTCATTGCCACTTTAAGACATAAAGATATAATACACTTAAATGTGTATGTAAAAAGCATAAGCAGATATTCCTCTTGTTCATTTCAGTAAAATATGTGGCTATAATTCATTCATTCAAAAACAATTATCAACTATAGATATTAACATGAGAAATCTTCATTTACAACTGCGCATAAAATTTATCATAAATAGCTATAAAATGAGCAATTTGTGGACATATGCAACATGAAACCAAAAAGCATTTCATGTACCAAAATCCTTGAAAAAAATTTGAGTCACCCTGACTACATTATCTACAGTTATCAAATTATCTTCATTTAGTGATTGATAAGTTAAATAATAATAAAATCAAGTTTTAGATTATCAATTTCATTCTCATGCAAAGAAAGAGGATTTACATTTAAAAATTTGTAAAAAGATAGTTTTAGACATGTTTGGATATGAGAAATACATCAAAGATGCATAATGCTCTTTCTTACCTAAAGGCTTGAGTGAAGGATATGCTTTAGATGCCCATAATTCTGGTATGTGGTTCATGAACAGGCTTTGAGCCATATCTTCAAGTATTTGTGACATAACAACCAATCCCACGAGTGCTTTAATCAGATCTTTTAATGAAGAATGTATCTCCTTAATTAATCGATTAAAACGCAAAACTTCTTGCACTAAAACGGAATTGAAGCATTCTTCATACTGCACAGGATATCTGAAAATGAAGCTTATAGTTATCATTTCTATACAGGCATCCCTCACTTAATGCTCTTTACTGGTTCCTGAAGAAAAGAGCACTGACTTAAACCTCATTAAGCAAGGGAATTTTTCTCATAAATAGATTTAATCGGTACTTCTACCCTGCTCTCAATGCTAATGAACTCCCTTTATAAAGTATATTTTCATGCTTAAATCAGATAAAACATATGCTTATTTATGAACATATAAAAATACAGCATTTTATCTTACCTAAACAATAGAGGTTGGGAATCAGAATAGGGGATCTTCTCTTGTGAGAAACCAGACTTCTCCTAGCTGAAGAAATAATCGAAAGACATCTGTACATTTGCTTTCTTCTTCTCATTATGGAGGAGTCTGTAGCAGTTGGTAGCATTCATCACATCAATAGCAGCTTGTAAACTTCTATCCATGTCTGGATCATTGTTACAGAAATAAGAAAGGAAATTTTCAAGATGTTGAAAAGCCTCAGCGATGCTTTTAGTTGTAAAGAACCTGGCAGATTCCTCATTCTTATCATCTTCTACTTCCTCAACAGCTCTTTTCTGCTCCACTTCCAAAAGTTTCTCCCTTTAGCTGTCCATAAGCTGGCGAACACGAAAAACTGATGGGGAACTCTATAAACTGTCGGAGGGAAAAATACTGCAAGCTTCTGAATGTCCTTAATCTGAAGTTCATCAAAGCCTAATAATTTGCTAAACTAAGTATTTTCCAGAATTGTCTCAACTGGTACTTCAAATCCATTCAAATCTTGAACAGTCTTCCCAAAGCTTTCTCCACACTGCATTCATGGTCTAAGGTTTCACTACATCCCAAGCACTAGAGATATTATCAATTGCCGCTCTTATATTGTAAGACCTCCAAAATGCTCTGAGGGATGGTGCTCCTTCATCAGCAATAGTGATCTTGACAGCTTGGGTAAATGTTTTCCTAATGTAATAAGTCTTAAAAGCAGCTATTACACCTTGATATACTGGCAGTGAGATAGAGGTGGTATTTGGGGGGAGAAAAATAACTGATATTTCTACTGAGATCATCTAGGAAGGTGGGATGTGCTAGTTCAATATATAAAATGAGAAGAGCATTGTTGGACAGATGTTTCAATGTGCAACTTCTTTCTACTGCTGGACAAAAATATTCAGTAAACCAATCCTGAAAAGGCGTCATTGTCACTCACTCCTTTCTGTTTGTCTTCCAAATTGCAAGAAGCTTTGATTTCACAGTCTTCTTCAAAGCCTTAGAGTCCTTTGAGTGGTAGATTTAGAGTGGCTTTAATTTGTAGTCACCTGCAGTATTGCCACCCAGCAATCAAGTTAATGCTTTGCCATTTTATAGGCACACATTGACTTCTTTTCCTTAGAAATGAAAGTCCTGTTAGGAATCTTCTTCTAATATAAGTCCATCTAATCGACATTAAACACTTGTTGGAGTTTATAGCCTCCCTCGTCTATAATCCCACAATCTTACTTTTAAAATTCAATGCTCCTTCTTCATCTGCACTAGAATATTTACCTTGAAGAGCAATGTTATGGAGGTTGGCACACTTCTTATATCTCTCAAACCATCCCTTACTTGTAGCGAATGACATAGAAACTGATACCTTTGGCATAGTTTTCTTTAATGCTTCATACAGGCTAATTGCTTTTTCTTGAATAATAGCCAAGCTCATTGGTATGCGGCGTAAAACATTGCCTTCAATAAAAATCTTAAGGAGCCTTTCCACCTCAATCATAATAGAAGGCATAGTCATATTTAATTTCGTAGGGTTCAAAGGAGTTGCTGTCTATCCACATGCTTTCATTTCGAGTTTATTTTTTTAAATGAATCTCACCATCGATCCCAATAAGTTCAAGGCTTTGCAAACATCAACTTCTTGTCCCTCATCTTCAATTCGTTGAATTACTTCGAGCTTTATTGAAAGTGAATTTTCTTTGCTTCTTTTCAGAAACATCCTTAGCACATGTAGTTTCACGCTTTTAATTTCTCACAAATAATACGGGGGTTTAAAAAAATAGAAAACAGCCCAACCGCCACAATCATCACCCGGAAAATACCACATCAGTAGAAATCTGAATGATGGTGAAGGAGATTTACGTTTTTGTTTCCCGCGGGGTTTTTTTTCTTGCTTATTAAGGAAGAATGGTCAACTTGCCGATTGAAATAACGGCACCTTCAGTGCTGCCAACCCATCGCATTTGCACATATATGTAATGTGTGTGTGTGTATATATATTTAATAGATATTTTTAGAAATGAACTGTCCTCAGAATGACCCTAAACGAAAATCCTTTTCGTGCAAGGATATTATTTTTAAATAATTCGTAACCAAGTGGAAGTTATTCGAGAAGCTAGTAAGTGCTACATGTAGAATGTACGAATAAATAATTGAAGGCGATTCGTCGCAATGAAGTCGGATGAATAAGGTTTGTTGACCATAACATCGATAAAATATGATGTAGATTATCGGCCATCGAAATAGCACCAAAAACTACAAAAGAGATTACATTTTTTGTCGATTGGATAGCTTAATGTTGTTTAATTTAATCGTAACTTACCTACAAATACTAATTAGTCATAATAAATGTTATGAAAAAGTTATCTAATATATGATCGAAACAATGCGTCAATGATTCAGCACATAGCGAGAGCATTAAACCAGTGTTTCTCAAACTATGGGCCGCGGCCCCCCAGGGAACCGCAAAATTATTTTGGATGCAAGGGAGTGTCGAAAAATAAATTTTTATGAATAATATAAACTTTTATCAGGGAATTTTTCGAAAAACGATGTGATAAAAATTATTAATTGTTATATAATATGAAGAAATTTGCAATCGAGTTTATTTTGACCATTTTCAATTCAAAGGGGGCCGCGGTAATTGAAAGTTTGAGAACCACTGACTAAACGAAACTACTAACAATAAATGAAGCGCACTATAATGAGGGATGCCTACATTTATATAATAGATCCATACAATAACCGAGTTATTTCAATGAATAATACATGCTGGTAATTAGTAGATTGCCAGAGAGTTAACAAGAAAATTTTTAATGTGCCATCAGATTTTTTGTGAAGTGGATTAATTTTGTTGCAAGTAAAATTTGGGCATGTATTTACTCAGCGAACTTATAAAATTCAAGCTTACTTTCTTTTATCAATTGTTAATATTTCAGAGCAAAATTTAGCAATATTAGGACAATTCACAGTTTTATTGAATTAATTCAATAGGCTAGTATATTTTTAATGACAGATATAAAGACATTAATAAAGTAAGAATTTTTGCGCTCTTAACTCAGTATATTAAAAATCCTTGAGTATTAATTGAGATTAACAGGGTCACAGTTCAACATTTGAATCCAATGGAAAAAACTTGAAATAAAAATGAAAATATTTTTTATGCTTAACAAATGAAATTGCTACTAAAATTTTGTGACGCATAGTTTTATCATGGGGGAAAAGTGCTGGGGTGGCTGAAGTGCTTGCCTTCCACACTGTGGGCCCAACAGAGGTCAGTTTTTTCTTAACTTACCACCTCCTAACTTTGTCTTGAAGAGAAAACTTACGTAAAAAATTTCTGTTCTTCAGAAGTGATGTTAAGCTGTTGCTCCCTTTGTGTATCTTATTAACAGCAGGCTAATAGCCTCCTCTCCTCTGTGTGTATTTATGTGCAATGTGGTTCCTACTCTAAAAGGCTGTTGCACAAGGCCAGCAACCTATCAACATAGAACTGTGGGTCTATTAAGAAATCCTGCATAAAAGAGGATGGCTCTAGACCTCTATGGTCTGCAGTGCCTCTGCAGATGTAGTAGATAATTTTATCAGCAAAACAAATGATTTTAGATGTAACTCTCTAAAAAAGTTGAAGCACACCACTTGCACTATGATTAAAATTTACAGTAATGTAATTACAAATTATAATAAAATGTTGCATCATTGAGTATAACAAAATGATTCTATATCATCATATATAATAACACTAATTAACATTAATGTTATCATAATTATGTTGACTTTAATGTTGATTATATTTTAGGTGCACAAACACCAACATTTATTTTTCACTGCAGTAAAAGTTTTGTTATCCGGCATGGACAGAGATTTGGGGGTGTCAGATATTCAAATTTTCTGGTTATCTGAGCTGCCTATCTACCTAGGATTAACCAACTGATAACAATAGTAAAACTAAAATTTTGGAAATGCACTAATGTAAACCATGTTGAAACCAACATATATACACTGTACTGAGTATGTATAGGACAAGTAAAATTTAATCATATTTTATTAAAAAGATACTGTAATTAACTTTACTTCAAAACTTTTTATTTATGTACGTACTATACTATTTAACTGAACATTTACTGCTTCTCTTCATCAATATCACTTTTAGATGGAATAGATGTAGAAGGTTTGGCCAAATCCATCTGTTTATAAAAGCCATTTGCTTTTTCAATTAACATTGGCCCTGAGAGTTCCTTCAGATCGTTTTATTGAAAACCACTCATAAAACTTTATCTAGCTGCTCCATTTTAGGCTTATAAAGTGTATGATATTTTTCAAGTCCTTTTTTTGTTTCAGAATGCGAAACAAATGCCAGTAGTTCATCTTTTTGAGATTTAATATCATACTAGGGAGGGCTCTGCCCCCCTGCCCATTTACGGCCCAACCCCCAGGCCTACGTCCTCTTGAGGGCGCTTTGTGCCTCGACTTTGTTGGCCACTTCTCAGCCAAATGCATTTCGCTTGCGATTTTATAACCAAGGAAGAGGAGTAGGCACACTTCGCTTACTTCACCATCCATAAATTACGTTACACAATAAGTTAATTTCTATTCATTCTCTCAATTCCCCACATTGTAACAGTTAAATATCAATATTAATTAAATTAATTAAATATCAGTTTCACCCTTCTTTCTACAACATTAAACTCTCCTACAAAGTAATTTTTTTCATCAAACCAAGGACATCATGTTCTCAAAAGGGGAGGAGCTGCATGGCAGAGTTGCATACTGGCTTAAGAAAAGTGTCCGAAAAAAACACGATTCATTTTATTATATAGGGAGAAATGGTTGAAGAACCAATATTAAATTCATGCATCAACACTTTCCGATTTTCATCTTTTTCCAAATGCCTAATAATATCTCTCTTTTGGTTAAGCGTCAACACAAATCTTTTTCTTTTTTGTCCTGAACTTGTAGATGATTTATTCAAAGCCATTTTGCTTGGATGGGTAAAATTTGAACAGATAAAAAGCAGATGTGTTAAAGCAAAATGGAATGACCGAATCACAATGGTGAACTGTTTACATTTCAAATGCCGCCATGTGGCAAGCTCCAAAAACTTCTAGTTTGGAAATATGCCAGTTATTAAAGTTTTCAGGATAGTTAGGTGCCGGATGACAAAGCTTTTACTATATATATTTTCTCATTTTTATTAATATGCAAGAAAAACAATTTATGCATGTATCCTTACTTTTCCATTATTTGGTGAATTGGCAAAGGAAGTGGAACTTGATCCAGAATATTTACAGCCACTTGATTAGTGATCTCTTCTTGCGATAAACCCTCTGAGCCGGTAACTATTTTGGGTTGTAGGCTGAACAAAATGGCCATGTTAGTAAAAGTTTCATTTTGAGCACAGCTTATGTCAGCATTGGAGTGCAAGTTAAAAATACTTGGATCATCATTTATTGGCAGACTTTGAATATATTGAAAGTAGTCATCTAAAGTGGCACTAGATGGGAGCTGCATAATAAAGTAAATTTTCATTAATGAATATTTTGTGACATCACAATCTTGCATGATATAAATTGTAGTACATATTATAAATATAAGCTAGCTATTTAAAAGTTTATTTTATTAAAAGTTTATCATCGAAGTTTAATCAGGGGTGTGATATGTAAACTTGCCACAGGTAGGGCTACCATATTCCTAACTGCAAAAAATAAGAATGCTTTTTTCCCTCAAAAGTTAGTGGATATTTATTGCAGATAAATGAAGATACAGGTACCGAACCTCTTACCCGGTGTCCATAAATCTGGCTATTTTTTATACTGGCTGATTGGCAGCAATGAGTAGTTTTTTGGCTGGCTACTTTGTTTTAATGGTGCATAGCACTCAGTTCAAGCCTACCCTTTTGTATTTGCACTTGTTTCTCCATGATTATTGTGGTTATTTACCCTCATTTTTAACAAATATATCTGAAAGGTCAGTAGAAAATCAACTGGCTAGTGGGAGGGCTAAAAAAAGCATTTTTCGCTGAGTATAAAGAAGAAGGGGGAGTTATTTATGAAATTAAAGAAAGGTGCTTCTGTGAAACGATTAAGTGAAGAGTTTGGGGTAGGTACATCTATTATATATGATCTTAAGAAACAGATGGAACAGTTGCTTACATTTTATGCTGGCAGTGATGTACCAAATCAATGGACAATCGAAAAAATTTACACCAAGCAAAGACTGCTCATGTGGACAAAGTGTTGCATGAATGAATTAGGCAGCGACAGAGAAAAAAGTTTCCACTTGATCGCCAAACTAAAGTGTTTCATGAGGAATAATGCCAATCAAATTCATATGAATATTCTTTTGGGTGATTCAACAAGTTTAAGCAATGACATGGCCTTCATTTGTTTCAAGTAAGTGGAGAGAAAGCTTCTGCTGACCACAAAGCTGCAAAGGCATATTTGGATGAATTTGCCAAAATAATTCCGGATGAAGGATAAAAATAAAACTGGTCCACAATGCAGATGAAACCTCTTTATACTGGAAATACATAACAAGGAAAGCCTACATAACATCTAATGAATCAGCACCAGCAGGGCTCAAGGACTTGAGGGAAAGGCTTACAGTTCTCATGTGATCCAATACAGCCGGCACCCACAGGTGCAATTACTCATGATAGGAAAAATCCTAGGGAATTTAAGGGGATTGATTTTCATACTTTATCTTGTATTTTAAGTGCATGCTAAGACTAGGACCAGAAATCTAGCAAATCCAGAAATCTGACTCACAATCAGCTTGCATCCCAAGCTTCCCGGATAAGGGGTCCGGCACCTGTTCGGTAATGTCTTTCTAAAATAAAACTATATATGCACAATATCTCAATCTGGTCAACTATTTGACACTATTTTACTTAAAGAACCATAAAAACAATAAGTTGGGACAGTTTCATTAAAAGTTAAAACTTAGTTCTTTTAAATTTCTCAAGTATGATTTATTCTTCATCTTGATTTATAATAAGTAAAAAATGAGAAGCAAACTTTTGATAAATATTTTTACCCCCAAATTTGTGAATTCTTTCCTAAATGATAGCATAAATATGGCATATTTTTTGGCATACAAGACACTTTTTTTCAGAAAAATTACCAACAAAATCAGCCTGTCTTATACACCAAAGGTAAGAATATTACTGTTCTCAATACTGACACCAATGAACACACTCATCCCCAAAGGAAATAATTGGCACTCATTTGTCACAAAAACATTAAAATATACATATTAATAATTAATAGTGACATATTTGTTAATAAATATTATTTACAATAATACCTTATGCAACATGAATTCCAAAGACACATTTTCATTACTGCACTTCATTATTATATAGCAAGCAGACATATTACATCCGCTTGCAGTAATTACAATTTTGTGCATTTTTTATGTTAGTCATATGTTTTACTTCCTAATGGGCTCGTTGAATAGCGTGATTAATGCCACGGAACATTATAATTGTGGTAGATGTGATAAAAATTTTTGTAAATACCTAGGATAAATAATGTTACATGTACTGAGATTGCAATTCTACAAGAATGAAAAGACATGCCTACACTATTACCTATAAGCTTCAAGTGATTCATGCAAAAACCCATGGAAACCGAGTAGCAGCATGTCATTTTTATCCACTTCCCACAGAAAAAAATGAGCCGTGACTGGAGAAAATGAGGAAAACTGAAGCTGAGAAACATAGGCTTCATAAGCTTAGTCTTAAATGACCACAGCTAGAGGAGGAAGTGAAAAAGTAGATAATAGAAGTAAGTAATAGGGTATCTATATGTGCAACATGTGCAGCACACTATGACAACCTAATTAATATAACTGCTGAGTTCATACAGGGCACATTTAGCTCTACAAGTCTTGAAGCAATTATTTATGTTTTAGATCATCCCTATTTATTTTAAATGTTATATTTAACTGTAATAATATTTTCTGAAAATATTCAATTTAAATCACAATTCCTAAATGCCTTGGTGAGGCAAAATACTTATTACCAGAAAAATCTTATAAAAACTGGGATGTGTCTTATATGCCAAAAAATATGGTAATTACCTGTATATCAAGGCATAAATCGACCATGAAAAAGTTTTTTCTAAAAATTAGGTCTGCCTTACACAATGAGTATAAAAACAGAAATTACTGTCCGATGGCTGCTGCCAATTCTCATGGCACATTTGGACTTGGGTATCTTCAACATGATGGATGTCCACTGAGGGTGTGCATGGGGAACAGGTCTGGGACATGCAAATTTGAAAGGTAACTGAACCTTAGTCAATTGAAAGGTTCACTGCCAAATGCGAGAGGGGTGTTAGCCTCGGTATAAATCCGAAGATTTTTCTAAGAAATCAGCATCATGTGTTTGCTAGGAAATATAGTGAAGAACAAAGCTGATGCATATGTTTTTTTAGAATCTACTTTCACTGAATTACTACTGAAGATGGCTGCATTACTGCTGATATGCACATCTGGTTTTTTATCACCTTTTTGTGGCTATTGGAGATACCTACCTAAGATAAGCATTTTCTTTAATTTTCAGTGCTTATTCTTGAAATTTGAGATAATTGTGCAATGCAACCCCTAGAAAATGTCACTTGAGGCAGTTACCTCTCCAACTCAAGGAGTTCAATTCAATGCAATAACAATTTGAAGAGACGTAAAATATGAAAAAATACAGTATAAAATCTTAGAAAGCCCAAGCTGAAAATATATAATACTGTTACTGTACAAAGTGGTATTTTTAAGCTAAATATCTAAGTAAATATTCTAAAAATTGACATAGAGTTGTTCATACTTGATGGTAGGTGCCATCTACTACAAATATATAGTTTTCACTGAGAACATCATGATTATAGAAATCCTCTATGATTGTCATAATACAGCGGCGGTCCCAGTCATCTGTTACTCTTCCTCCATAGTTTATGTGGCCTGCTGTCATAGTGAGAACCTATGTTATATAAAAAAGAAATGTCTTCAATTCCTAGAAACAACCAAATCCATAAGCTAGAAAAAGATCCAAAATAGGAAATTATATATTAATATCTAGTATTTCATATCATACAAGAAATGAAATTAACACAAAATTACAACTAAAAGTTGATTTGACCAAAATTTTTGTTCATTATATTCATGGTAAATTTGCTGAAAACTTTGTTTTCTCTATTTTTTAAAATGTAGAAATGTGGAATGTAAATTGCCAACCAAAGAGTTAGATCTCACTATAACATTAGAGATAGATTATCTCAAAATTGCTCATGAAAATATACATCAAGACATCCTTGAATTACAGTTTCATTATTATAATACCAATAGAAAAAATATTTAAATGGCAGTTTCATTTTCAGTCCAAAATATATAATTCAGCATGACAAAAAAATTAATTTTTGCATAATAATGCATGGTAGTTTGCATCAACTAAGAGGAATATGAATGTTTGACATAAAGATAATTTGAAGCTAATGTTTCTTGTTGATTTCTTTCCTTTGAATATGCTGTCAGATTTAGCAAATAGTCTTCAACATTCATCTAATTATGATTTCTCTCATCACTCTAGTTTCTGAGATATAAATTAATACAACAAATAAGATAACCTTGCTAAAGCAAAAATTTTCAGGGTACTGGTTTCCCATCCTCTTTGGTGAAAGGACAACCCATTTCATTGGAATGTAGATCCTCACTAGACCTTCCTATCTGTGAAAACTTCACTCCTCTAGCTTCTCTAGTTGCTAAAATACCAAGCCAAAGTTTCAAGTTTTCTGAATCTGAAGCCATCTAGTGGAAAATCTATGAACTATACCTAGTCCCCGACTAACACGATAGATGCGTTCTTAAAAAATTTTGTGTAAGGTGAAATCATGTTAGTTGGACACGTCTCATAAGAAATAATGTAAATAAGGGGGATGCATTCCAGCATTCTAACCTGATTGACATATTTTTAATTTTATTCCTTTACTATGGGGCTCTGCACCTACTTGATACCACTCTCCTACCCCTGGCCTCTGCTCGCTTCGCTCGCTCAGGCATTCTCAGACCTTCAGGTTTTACCCATCAGCAAAGTACAGGTCATATCTCGATAGTTGATGCGTGGTTGTAGTACAGGTTTCCCTCTCTTTATGCAGGGGTTGCGTTCCAGGAAAGTTATGCATAAAGCGAATTCGCATTAACAGAACCCATATTTACATGTAAAAGATACGAATACGTTCCACAAGCAATCCTAACTCCCCTCCAAGATGCTCTTCTTTTGCTCCATAATGACTTCTTATGCGCTAAATACAAACTTAAAACAATTAACACTGTAAATCAGGGGTCAGCAATCTTTTCTGCATGGCGGGCCACATTGGTGGTTGAGAATTCTTCGGCAGGCAGCATTTAAAGTTGTCAATGTTTCGGCGGGCCTGATTAGACTTTGAATCGGATGTTAACTACATATAAAAACCGTGTTAAACCAAAATCATGTTGGTAGAATTTGTGTTAGTTGGGGATTGGGTGTATGCACTTGGAAAACTCAATTGGCAGAAAATTAATAGATTGATACAAGCTATATAATTTTGAAAAATTCCAAATATCTCTTAAAACAAAAAAGTTGATTATCCACGGACAGACAGCATAAACACAATAGCATGTTTTATCTTTTAAGAAAATATCTTAAAAAAGAAATATAATGAGCTACCTCAAAAGGAACATCCTTATATTCTTGAAGAAACATCTGAAGCTGTGAGATACAGATACGCAGATCACCATCAGTGAATTCATACGGTATATTGAAACCTAGAGGACCAAATTTGCGTCGTTCCAGAACTATTCCATGAAACAAGCATAATGAGAAGAGTAACCATTTAAGCATTGGTGTCTTTTCATCTCCTTCTCCCCATGCACTTTTAATTTCAGCTAATTGACTTCTATATGCTCTTAACATGTTTGCCTGAAATTTTAAAAATATCTTTACTGACAGAAAATATATTACAATCGCAAATTTTTATATTTCAGCCTAAAAAAGTAATATTTTATTTTAGTATTATATTACAGTAGACCCCTGACTTACGACGGTTTTACATATGACCCCCCACTTTTGCGACCTTTCTAATAGTAAATAAGACTCCCACAGTAATGGCCAAAACTCGAATATACGACTGCCTAACGACTGTGACCAGTGCCGAGTCGATTGGCAACACTGAGCAAACATGTTGGTTGGAAATGCATCAGCTGACTCAGTCTGCAACTGCGCCTAGAGCTGAATGCATGTCTTTCACAACGCTCTTCACTTTTTTGTCAATTTTCTTAAAATTTTGAAAGTTTTTCGCCTTTCACTATGTCTGAGAAGAGAAAATGTGATGCACAGGATGTTAAATCAACAAAAAAGTCAAGAAAAGCCATCACTTTGGAAATGAAGCATGAAATTTTGAGTCAACATGAGTCGGGAATGAAAGTGAATGAACTAACATCCAAGTTCAAATTGTCACATTCAACTGTGAGCACAATTTTGAAGAATAAGGAAAAATATTTGAAGGAAGTGAAGAGAGATAGGCCAATGCAATCAATGGTGATAAGAAAATGTGATGGGCTGATTCCTGAGCAGGAAAAACTTTTGAATGTATGGATAAATGACCAAACAATGAATTCACATGCTTCTGAACCAAGCAACGATTTTGGCAAGGCATTGTCTCCTTTTGAAATGCTTAAGAACAGGCATGATGAGACATTAAAGGAAGAAGTTTTCAGCATGAGCAAAGGATGGTTTGATCACTTCAAGAAGAGAGCTGGTTGGCATAACACTAGAGTTCAGATGGAAGCAGCAAGCGCCAACACTGAAGCAGCGATGAATTTTCCAGAAAAGTTGGCTGAAATCATTGAAGAGGAAGGCTATTGTTCACAAAAGGTTTTTAACATCAATAAAACAGGACTTTTTTAGAAGAAAATGCCTTTGCAAAGCTACATTGCTAAAGAAGAAAAATCAATGCCTGGCTTCAAAGCAGCAAAGGATCGACTGACTTTATTGTTGGGGCAAATGCAGCAGGTGATTGCAAATTAAAACTGTTGCTTGTTTATCGTCCTGAGAATCCATGAGCACTCAAGGGTTTAGTCAAGGGAGCCCTTCCAGTCATTTAGAGATCCAATTATAAAGCTTCGGTGACTGCATCAATATTTGAAGATTGGTTTTCTCATCACTTTATTCCAGAGGTCAAGAAATATTGTGCACATCGAATCAGCAATGAAAATTTTCGAGACAGATGACTCTAATTTTGACTGCAGTTTGAAGGTCCTTGGAGCAATGAAGAATGCCTATGCCAGGAATATTTATCATTAAAAGGTTTTTTCTGTCCAAATTTCACTGGAGTCATATTTTAAGAAGCCTCAGCCAGTCCAGCCCATACAGAAAAGCCACCAAAAAGCAACAGTTTCAACTGAGTCCTCCCAAGTCTCAGCCAATTCTTCCCAAGTCTCAAGTGAGTCTCCCCAATCTAGTCCTCTCTTTACTCTTGTAAGAAGATTAAATTTTGATGACTCAGATGACCCAGTGCCCTCCCCATCAGAATTTCTTCAATAAAACCTTCTCCCCTGAAGTGCTGAAGATGAAGGAGCTTCGTGAATGGAATTTTTTGTGCTATATATTTAAAAAATTTCAAATGCATTTTATAGGTATGCTTTGCTTTTGTATTAAGTGTTTGTTTTTACTTAATAAATGTTTATAAAAGCATATACATATTTGAGTTTTATTTATTTTTCATTTATTTTTGTGTCAATTGGTATTTTTATGGCATGAAATGGGTTTCCAGGAAAGAAACCTCAATTTATAACATTGTGCTTATAGGAAATAAGGGTTTGACTTATGACAACTCGCTTTGTGATCGTCGTCTAGGAACCAATTAAGTTGTAAGTGAGTGGGTCGCCTGTATACAAGTTGTTGGTGCTTGCATACTGCAAGCTCTTAAAAAAATCATGATACACCAAGATCTAAACTCATAAATAAACCAACTTGATCTCCAGAGCAAGCTATTTATAATGAATGTATCACACTAAAAATAATAATATAGATATAAATGGAATATTTTGTTTGGATTAAGACCACCATATGTTTACCTAGTTGTTTGACATTAACGATATTATATAATATTGTCCACTGATTCCCATTAATAGCATTAAATCAATGCTCTTGAAGTATGGAAAATCAATTACAATTGAAAGGCATTGAAGTTGTTGTTATGGTAGTTAATATTTTTCATTGTTGAAAACAAAAATTTTTTCATAATTTAATGATTAAAATCAAATTTTTTTGCAAGTTCAGCATGGATTTGAATTTTGCCTTAAAAAAAATAATTTTCATTCTTTCGTCCACAGTATGATGCATGTCCCAACTTTGTACCCTGATTGTAAATAATTAAAAAAAACGATTTTATATAGCTCTGCACCATTTTCAATGCTTTTCTTATGGGTGTTTAAAATTGAACTTTGGGATTAAAAACACCCCTTAAATATAACTTTTTCTGGAATTTCAGATTTTTAGAGGTTGTACTTAATGACCTATCTTCATGCCAAATTTCAGCTCTGTAGCATCACTAAAAGTACCTTAGGTTTTATATCATATATCCTACATATGTAAGAAGCAGCTATTTATAATGATGCTTAACATTAACAATAGATTTGACTATATTAATCTTTTAAAAAATGAAATATTGAACCAATAAAGGTTATTAATGGTAAAAAAATATATGATATAGCTCAGGAATGGCAAACCTTTTACTGCTCGAATGCCAAGATTACAAAAATTGGCTTTCCTTTTCTAACTTGTGGGTCAATTTAAAATACATGCAAAAAGAAATAATTTTATGGGTTAACTATGACCATTTATTCTCAGACTTCGAACTCAGAAAACAATAGATTGGTTTTATAAAATTATAAAACAATTTATTGTTCCAGATCATTTATGGCCCAGCGAATATTATTAAGCAACAAGCATCTTGTTCTTGGAAAAATCATTATTAGTCAACTATTTTGTAAACATCATTGCAATCTTGCAGCAAATAATATTTTATATTATGTCAGAAATGGAAAAATATTAAGGAGACAGAAACTGCTCGATTTGCTCCACCTTTAATCCAGCCTTTTCTACAACTGTTTCAATAGAATTCAGCATTAAAAATGCATGTAGACTCGACTGTTTTTATTTAATTGTTTTGTATGAAAATTGCACTATTTCCAACAAATAATCATAAATGGTTAATAATAAAATATAGATGAATAAATAAATTAATTTTCTACACTAGCTATATTCCATGGGAATTGAATTTAATAAAATGAAGTTTTGATGCAGTTTTTTCAGAATATATATTGCATCTTCATTGTATGATATTCATACTTTGATTCCTCGGGGTGGTTCCACTGTCATCTTAGTACCATTTTGCAGAATTGATACTGGGAATACTGGTGAGGGTGTAGAGGTTAACCATACCCTAAAATCTTTATGGACTTCAAGGGGAATGTTTTCTACCAACTGCTCCAAAACAGGCATCCAGCTAGGTGCAAGATGACAATTCTGAAAACATTCACTCAGTGAATTTTGATTTCTTTACAAAAAGTTTTACAAAATATTGGATACAAATATTACATCTCAATGAAAATAAAGTGTGCTTACATATCGCAAAATCTGAATCTAAAATTAGATGAATCAGAAATTAAACATGTGATAACTAGAGAGAAAATTAAGGTAAGCTTAATACTTCCATAAAATTGAAGGATTGCTCTGAATTTCATAGAGGAGCAAAAATAAAGTAACTCAATATGATAAATTTTCACCCAAAAGTGCCAATAAAAACTTGTTATAAGCTTGTTAAAGTTGAAATTAAAATTTCCATCCAAGAACTGCAACAAACATTTTTCATATTATCTGCATTCAAAAAAGCTTCAAGAAAAATTCAGCACATGGTAAATGAAAAATGTGTGCTTAAAACACCAGAGAAAAATCTGATGTGGCCACCACATGACTTTCTTCATATCTGTAATATTTCTAAAAATTCCAAATAGGTTACATAATAATAAATATTTTAAGAAACTGCGAGAAAATTTTAGACTTTACAAAGAACAGAAATAAACTCAAACCATAGCCTTCTGATATTGGATATAGCCACAAAGCTCCAACAATTAAGAAAAGAAAAAGGAGCGTTACTAAGACGTAACTAAGCATCAATTGTTAACAATAGTCGTCGATAGGTGGCGTGGTGGCGGCAGCTGAAAATATAAGATATCTCTTAAACAATGCATTATATGAAAAAATGTTTCAAAAAAGGTTGTAGAAAATTAAATTTCCTACAACTTTTATTCCAGTACATTTTTACATTTATCAAATATTAAATCAAATATTTCAAAATAACGGATAAGTGACAAGAGTAAACACCCACTTTCAATTGACCGATTTTTACCAAAAACTCTTTTGACTTTTATAAAAATGTTAAATATAAAATTTCGCGTTAACCTGATTAATAGTTTTTGAGTTAGAGCACCCACAAAAAAGCTATCACATACACACACTAACACACAGAGACATCATCGAGAAAATGGTCAAAACATGTTCAGGGGACCGCAAAACATGTATTTCCGTTGAAATCTTGAAGTCAATTTTTTTTCATGAAAACAATACTTTCCCCTATACTACATATATGGAGAAAGTAATAAATTGCAAATATTAATGACTCCTATTTTACATTCAACATTGACCATATTTTTCAGCATATAAGACACTTTTTTCCAGATATATGACACCCAAAATCAGCATGTGTCTTATACACCAAAGGTAAGATTATTACAGTTCTCAATACTGACACTAATGAACACACTCATTCCCAAAATGGAATAATTGGCAGTCATTTGTAACCAAACATTCAAATATATGTACATTATTAATAGTGAAAAAAATTGTTAATATATACAGTTAAACCTTATACAACATGAATTCCAATGACACATTTTCATTATTACACTTTAATACATGTCAGCTCACAGTGATTACAATTTAAGTGCATTTTTGACATTAGTCATATGTTTTAGATTCTAATGGATCCATTGAATAGCATGATTAATGCCATGGAACATTATAATTGCAGTCCATGTTATAAAAATTATGAAAATATTGTTACGTGTATTGATATCTGAATGGCTACAAAAGTGAAAAGATATACTTACACTATTAGCTATAAGCTTCAGGTGACCTAATACACAAAAACACATGGAAATCAAGCAGCATCATCATTTCAGTCCACCCCTCACAGAAAAAATGATTTATGAATGGAGAAAACAGGAGGAAAGACTGAATGCGATAGGGAAAGAGAAACATAACCTTTGTAAGCCTGGTCCTGAATGGCCAAAACTAGAGGAGGATGTGGAAAAATGGATAATAGACAGAGGAAATTAGGTATTGCTGTATTGACCAAAATCATTATGTGTGAGGCGAAAAAAAATAAGAGAAGAAAAAGGACTAGTTGAGCATACGTATCATTATTACATATGCATTCCATTTATTATTTTTCCATTCAATTAAATTTTCATCCTGCACTAAGTTTAAGTAAGTATCGGTAAAGGTTATCTATACATGAGACGTGTGCGGCACACTCAGTCAGCCTAATTAATAGGACTATCGAATTCACACTGTCTCGAACCAATTATTTATGTTTTAGATCATCCCTATTTATTTTGCAAATAAAGTTTATCTAAAACATTATATTTAACTGTTATCATGCCATAATATTTTCTGTAAATGTTGCCAGATATGGACTTAAGCATGGCTGGAAATGATACTCGATGTGGACCTTTCTAAATGCCTTGGTGAACCAAAATACATTTTTTCCTGAAAAATCTTCCAAAAGACCTGGGTGAGTCTTATACCCTGGTGTGTCTTATATGCCAAAAAATATGGTATTTATTTATTTATCTAAAATAGTCCATAAACAGCCATTGATGATCTTTTACAATGAGCTTAATAATAATAACAAAGATAATCACATACACCCATGCACTGGGCAGAATTACAACACACGTCTCTAGCCTTGGGAGCCAGGGATGCTAACCATATCTCTACCAAGTCTGACATCCTCATATCATCAGCAAGTTTTGTTATCTCTTATATTTAAATTCTTTAGCATTTACCTGAAAAAATACCCAAAAACCATTTTCCATTGCTGTTCTAAACATCCCTTCAGCTCTTGGACCTTGTCCTTGACCCAATGAAATTGCAAGCATCTTTTTGCCAAATTTCATCTTTGGAGAAGAAAACAAATATATAACATGTAGATTATAAATCAACAATTAATAAACAAAATACTGAATGAGAAACTTATATAATTGAATTGGAGATGCTTATCACTTTCCAAAGGAGTAAAGTTAGTTACTTTATAGCTGACTATTGTAGTGTAAAATAAAAAATTAATGTAAGTGCATTATTCTCATAATTCTTTTACCTTGTCAGCAAACTTGTACAGTTCAATAGCAGGATCAGTTCCAGTGGACAGAACAAATACAAGAGGGGAAGTAGGACTAGAATCATTGAACATAGATGACAAATCAGATGACTGAGGCTCTACAAATTCAGCTCCTAGGTTATGGATTAAATATTCCTGCATGGCAACAGTTACTTTATCAGGCCTTAAACACTTGAGTATGATCATATGCTGGAAATCGTCCAATTCGTGTTGCCATCTTCCAGGAAGAGGTTCTCTGCAGAAAAAGATATGTAATTGCATAAATCAATAAATAAGTAAAATTTTTAGTTTTATCTATCCTACAAAGGGAATTTTAATTCAAAGGAAATGTTCATTATGCTACATATTGCCATCTTAAAATAATTATCATATCAAAGCTCAAAAAATTCTTTTCCATAGATATTTAAGCAGTTTTCATTTTATATTTTGGTATAAAAAGATAATAGAATAAAACATTTAATCATAAATAAACTATTCAAAACATAATATGAAACATTATCAATATGGTTCACTTTTTGCCTGCAGCTAAGTAAAATCATATCAAGTATCTTTATTTAAAAAAATTACTTGTGAGGATCTGCTGCATCAAAAATGCGACGAAAGCCATCTGTGAGTGATGGAAACTCATTAACAAAACCAGAAAACTTTGGCAAGGTATCAAGACCTTGTATCTCCCTCCAAGCTCTTGCCGAGAGCCAATCTTCTGCAGGATTTGGCAGTTCCTGAAATAAACAAATTTTAAAATAAGCAATTAATCCTGTTCTTGCATGATAATTTTTTTGTAATTTACCCTTAACTTTATGGAAGACAAAAAAAACAACAAAAATAACATTTACAATACCACAATTTTAATTTAGAAAACTCTTGTGGTGTAAAAGTTATTTTTGTCGCGTTTTTTAAAATGAAATATTATCATGTGAAGGCCCATACAATCAAGTTTTTATGGAAGACATTTCAGGAAGTAAGAAAGCACACTGTAAGTATGCATTATTGGGCCCTTGTTGTTGAGCTGTGAAGGGGTGGCAACATTTACTGTATAGCTATTATTTAGTGTTCAACAAGCTGGAGTAGTGTGAAAATTTTGGATTTTTGCTGGATAGGGAGATGAAAATCTTGATTGGATAAGGCAATTATTTGTGTTGGTGATTTGAACCTAAGAGAAACTAAAGACTAGATACAGAATTAGGAATGTAACAGGTTGTCAGAAATCTGGCAAGGGTGACCAAGGGTTCATCCACTGTGATTGATCTTGATATCATGAATGACTCAGATGTCAAATGTGAAATATTTGGAAATACTCAAATATCAGATCACATGGTCAATTTAATTTCAATGCTGACAGATCATGAGAAATGTTCATTTAACATATGTCTCATTAATCATATTAACTGATTGGAATTTTTAAGCCAATACCAGGACTGGACATGAGGATGTGGTTGTGGCATATGATATTATGTTTAAGAATCTCAGAAGGTTCATTAAATCATATGAACATATAACTGTGACAAAAACTAGTGAAAAAAGTAAACTATGAAGAAGGCTTAAAAAATAATTGTCTCAGGTATTTCCACTAGCCGCAACAAGGTAATAAAAAACCAATTGTAGATACCTGAAACAATTATTTGTTTTGCTCTTGAATTTTTTCATCCATAAGATGCGATTGATAATTCCCTGTTGCATGAAAAAGACAGCAACTGTGAGGAACAGGAGTTACAATAGGTGATTATTTTTTAAGCAAGGGAATGGTTCCTTTGATGCATGAAAGCAATTTAAAAGTGAAATAAATAAGTGTGGTTATGTCCTGAGAGAGGAAAAATGAAAGCATCATGGTGTAACAGTAGAAACAAAGGGTATGCAATGAAGATGTGGAGGACTCTAAAACAATTGATATCTAATAAGACATAAAAGAGGTTCAATTCGGAGATAGTATGCAATCAGATAAAGCAAATAACTGACAGATTTAGATAAGTATTTTATTTATAGTGTGAAAGATATTATTTCAACCTGCACATCAAAGAGGTTTGTGAGAAGTTTGAATCTTTCAAGAAAGTGTCGATGAGTTGGAAATGATGGTAAAACAAGTAGTGTGTTATCCATGAACATGGATAAAATTAGCACTTTTTTCCTTCTGTTATTAAATTTGGCAATACTTTTTGTTTTACATATTTTGCTATGAAGATTTCTCCGATTAACCTAAATGAGAACTGAGGAGAATTTGAAATGTAATCACCTTTTATATGCATAAAATTAGCTTATCTTCATTTAATTTTTATGCAGTTATACCACCACATATTTGGTCACTAGAGGCTTGTTTGTAAGTGGGATGAATGTGGAAATGTGCACTCACAATTTCAGATTTCCATCTTTTATACTTTGACTTCTGACAGAGTTTGCTAGTACATCAGTCAACCAAATTTTTGAGTCTGTTCTTCTTCATGTGATAAATCTACCATTGAAAAAAGAAGTATCAAGTAGCAAGGTTCAAAGATGTGGTGGCAGTACCTATTTCGAAGCCAAAAGAGACCAAGCATGTTAAGGAAATGTGCTCTATAGATGTTCTTCCAATTATTGAAAACAATTTAGTTTTAATGGTGAAACAGCATCAATTCAGATCATGGATCATTGACCGTCAAATTTTAGGATGCATCGACTGAAATAGCACTATAACTGATGTTAGATGATTGGAAGAATACTCTAAATGCAGTAGAAACTGCCATACCTATGTTCCTTAGATATAACATGAGCCTTTGAGACCATGGAAAGGGAGTGGCTGACAAAGAATTTAGAGTACATAGATATTTGCAAGGTGGTTTATGGTGGTTCAAGAATTACCTGGAGGGAAGAAATTAAGTTGTTTGCTGTGATAACATGATCTCTAGTGTTGTAGAAAATGTTTTCAGGGTGCCTCAAAGGAGTAAATTAAGTCCAATTTTTTAATTTGATATGTTAATGATTTAGTGGAATTTTCAAATAAGTGTAAAATACGTATGCTTGCTGATTTATTGCTTGGGTAATGACTACCTTGTGGTGGTAATGCAGTTAATGAAGACCATCAAATTGCCAATCATTAGCTGGGTGGTAATCTCTTAAAACTAAATGCTGCCAAACTAAGTTTACATTATTCATAATAAAACACAAGTTGTACTTTTCCATAGTGGAAATGGTTGAACATTATCCCTTCTGAACTTTTTTCACCAACTCGTTAAAACTATCTTTAGACATCCAATAAAAAGATTGAAATTTTTTATCTTTTTTTAAAGTTCTTTTGCAGCAATAAAAACTTTACAATTAACATTGTTTTGGATATATGGATGCACCCACCACTGTCTTTTAGTTTTCCGTTTTCTCTTCAAGTACCAACGCATTAGCACTGCATCGTCATCCACACCGCTCGACATATCGTAAGCAACTTAATAGTTAATGATTTCCTCTACATTAATTTGAAATTAATACCTGATTAATAGTTGCACTAGCAAGGAAAACATGCCATTCATGTGGATCAATTTTCCTTTTTTCTGTTGAAATCCTGATGCTCACAAGGAAGGCGAATAAAAGTTTGTGACATTCAAATAGACTCCGGCAAACATTCAAATAGAGATTAAAGATAAAATTGCGGTTTATATTTTCCACTCTCTCTTGAATGACATCTGTTAAGCAAAAATAATTTGAGTAGTTGTTTTTAATTTCGGTTATATATATTTTACTGATCAATGATTAGATTAAAAATGTGATTTATGATAAGAATATCTAGAACAAATTACATTACATTAGACAGCAATTTTCATAATATATAAGTCATATAATTATATTCATAATTACAAACCTGATTTTTCTGTCTGACGAATGCTAGAGATCAAGATGTTAATGTACCATTCCAGTGAATACTGATACATTGGATCAATTGTGCCAAGATCCAACACACAAAAGAAAAGAATTTGGGACTGCACAGCCAAAGGAACATACTCCAGTCGAGTAGCTTCAATGTCTGCTTGAGTTTTTTGAGCCGCTTCCAATTTACTCTAGATTTTGTAAAAGCATAACTTAGTTGTATTCAAAGTTTATAATTTCCAGACATTAATTAAAATATAAAAATTTCCAGGAAAACTTATTCATCTGTTAATCTTTCATTGATATAAAAAACTAATAAAGTAAAACACAATAGAATAAAAAAACAACTGGTTAGGTTGAATTGATTCAAGCCAAATATTATTGGTTTTGTTAAAACCCTTCCATGCAGAAGTTTATCATAAAATTACAATATTTTTAGGAAAATCTGTGTGATATGCCTTAACAAATAATGAAACATCCATGAGTTACCTGAGTCATTTATTAATTCTTTCGTTTTAATTTATTCATGAATTTTAGCAAAAATATTAAAAGTTACTCAATGACAACATAATGCTTCAAGTTTCAAAAAAAGAATTTTATTAACAGGTTATTTGCTATTTAGAAATTATAATTCCTTACTTTCAAAAATCCCCAGATGCCTTTAAAACTTTTGAACGAGAGAGCATACATCATTTACCAAATTATTAAATAAATAATAATAACATTCATATTTTTAAGTAAAATAAAATATTTCCTCCTTAGCAAAAGAGTTTGCAAGAAATATATAGCCTAACAGACTACATTAATGATAATAAATGAAACTTCTTAAGATGTTCATTGCTGATATATCTTTATACAAACATCAATGACAACCTGAGCCAAAAATGTTTGTTTGTTTTTCAAATAAAACAAGAAAGTATGGGCATAATTCACCATTCAGCCTAATCATTATCTAATTGGATATTTTAGGCAAATTATAAGAAATTGACCTGTTTAAATTCTTACAAAAATGTGTTTCCCTAATATTGAATTAATGACTAGTTGGAAATATAAATGTCTAATTGAATTAAGGTTAATATTTCAATTAATTCATAAGCATCATATTTAAGAAATTCTTAAAATAAACTCATATTTCCAAATAGTAAAATATTTTCTGTTTCTGAATGTATGTAATTCAACTCGAATAAAATTAAAATATCCCTTCTCATAAAAATGATGAATTTTATAGATATTGGTGTAAATACGTTGAGCTTACTTGTTTCCTTTTAAATACATAATTAGTATCCAAAGCAATGAATGAAATTCTTTATTCTGTTTATACAAAGTGGAAGGTAAATTTTTGTTTTTACACAAACCAGTTTTTACTTCTGATGTAATAAATTTGACAAAGGAACTTTCAGAATTCGAATTCTATGTACTTACATGAAATATTGTGATTCTGTACCTTTTCACATGCCATAAACCAAATATCTCACTTTTCAGTGCTATGATTAAGGTTCTTTTATTTTCAAATATTAAAAGAAATATTAATAACTTGCCTTAATTTCATCACTCTTTATCTTAGAAGCATCAAGAGTGGATATTAGGTCCAAATCATCAATAGGAGATCCCTGAGATGCACTCAGCAGGTATAGAATGCGATCCTCAAGTTCCTTCAGCTCATGATGCATGTGAGCATTACTCACAATAAGAGCACTCCTAGCCTCCTCTAAATCTGGTCTCTCTTCTACAACACTCAAAGTCAAAAGTTGATCTGTGAGACCACTAAATCACAATGAAAATTAAAATTAATTTATGACCAATTCATTGGATAAGCCCTTAATTAAAACTAAGGTTCAATCACCAATAAATTAGATCAATAGGTATATAAGACTGGGGAGCTCTGCCCCCTGCTTGCTAAGCTTGTCAACCCCCGGCCACACTCACATTTGAATTGTAAAACATTTTATATTTGAAAATAAATTTACATATTTCTTTTTCACATAAGCATTTTTATTAACAATTACTTAATTACATTGTAAAAAACATCTTTAAACACAATATTTTTAATTGTGTTGCTTCCTTCAGGATTTTTTGCACCGGTTATGTGAATACTAATGCAAGGACATACTACAGCACAGAGATAGTGCTATATATAACTGACCATGAATAAATATCGACTTCTCTTCTTTGTTGCTGGTTTTGTTGTGCTCTTTGACATTCTGCCTGCCAGTTTTCTTCTACTGTAGAACGATTATGCCAATATTCATGATTATTAGTTTGTTCAACTTCACAAATATTAGTACGTTTTTGCAGGGGACAGGACAAACGAACGTATTAACAAGATACATACGAGTACATTCACATGGACTATACCACCTTTTTGAACTTCGCGCGCTTGCGGCTCCCGAATATGCATCTCGCGACAAAACTTTTTACAACCGTTACTTCTGTTTCCCGCCGGTTATTTGCAACTCGCGTCATGCGTTTGCGATGACAACAAGCGTAAACTCCTACTTTTTTGTTTCGAAGTTCAATTTAAACTTTGGCGCCCTAGAAAAGTACTTATTATATTTATAATGCTCATCATTAGCAGTTTTCGAAGTAAACAAACGTGAGAACTCTCAACTTAATTATTTTGTAGCTCAGTTTGAACTTCACCGCCAACGGCATTATATTCGATGGTGAATCTTTAATTTAAAATTTAAAGAAACGCCATCATTTTGGAATGTAGGGTTTTCATTTGTACACATTTTGAACGTAATTTAAGGACATGTTATCTTGTTTTGGTTTCATTTTTATTAAGAATTTTTAATGCAAATCAAACCTAAGATTTTCTGCCGCGTATTTTGAACGCGATTACTAAAAGAAATGTTACCACTTTAATGCTTCGTTTTTATTTTTGTGATGTATTTTGAACAAGTAAAAGAAATGTTATCACTTTCTTACGCTAGGTTTTGATTTTCTGTTACGCATTTCGAACGTAATTAATAAAATAAATGTTACCACTTTATAATGCTAGTGTATTTTTTTAGGCTTGGAAATGCTTATTTCAGAACCTAAAACATCCGTGCATCACGTACTCAACATTCCATTTCAATAGTTAATCCATTTAAATAAAAGCATTTCCTTGGAATGAATAAGAAATCGAAAATCGTATGACAAAATGTGCTGGATGTTAACTGCACAATTGTCGAAAGAAGTGTTATCGCTTTGAAATGCTGGTTTTTCATTTGCAATTACGCGTTTTGAAAGTAATTAAAAGAATGTATTTCATTATATGATGCTAGGTTTTCATTTTCTGTTACGTTTTATTTTGTTTTCTGTTAAATTGCTTTATTTATGATAAAAAGTGATTTTTTTTAGGTTGACTGCAACCGTAATTCCATTATTACATTGAGTCTTATATGAAAATAGGACTTACACTTCGTGAATTTGCATTTCATGTCAGTTTTCTGGAACTAATTATTTGCGAAGTTCAAAAAGATGGTGTACTTTAATCAACGTTTGTCTGTAGAAAGAATTCCGTAGGTACCTATACTGTGCTATAGAGGCAATGAGGTGACATTGAAAGGGTCAATCCATTTTGAAAAGAAGTTGATGTTAATTTTAAAGATAAAAAACCATTTTGTGAAAGTTTTTCCCAGAAAATATTAAATGAACAGAAATATCCTGTTAGTACAAATGAGAGTGAGTCAGCATAGAGAATTTTTCCTGAGAATTTTCGAATTCCACTCCAGTTTTTAACCCCTAATACAGTACAATTGTAAAAGCTGCTATTTTAATAGTGAGAATGAGAAGTCCAGTATTGACCCTAGATTACTAACCATTTGTCTGGCAGACAACGACCAAAACAAATATACTCCCCCTACTCCATATTTTTGTGTTCTAGGTTTGGATTTTTTATAGCCTCATTTTAGCTTGTGTTCTTCTAGTGTGACTGTTTACATAAGGCATTATTTGCTATGATTTTGTGCTATGCAACTGAGGTCGCCTCACAGATGAATGGTTAGCCTTAATGTTACTTGGTGATCCTAAAATTAAGTGGTACTCTTAAGTCGATGATCGCTTGTTCTGCAAATAGAACTGCCTCAGGAGAGCCAGAATAAGGATGAACTGAGTAAACATTCGATATGTGCATTTTGTCCTTCTAAGAAGAGGAGAATAACAAGATTTCACCTAAGTCCATGTTCACATGTGGAGAACATAGTGGAAACGTGTTTGGCATGTTGTGATAAAATTTAATACAGTATATTATGTTTAAATGTACCAGAGAGTGATGAAGTATTGTTAAGTATTTAAAAAACTTAAGTGTATCTCTTTTTTTTATTAAAAAATATTAACATGAGGTATTCTGTTAGAGGAATGTTTAGTAATCCCATTTGTCAAACGAAGATTAGTAATCTAGGATTAAATTATGAATATCTATAGTCGCTGATTTCATATATAGCACTAATGTTTGTGCTTGATTCTTAAAGATCTAAATTATTGAGTACATTTAAGGTTTAAAAATATTTTAATTTAATAACTCAATTTACTCTGAAGAATCTTAATGCTTTTTATTTGAGAAGTTATATGAAAATTGTTATTAATTGATCACACCATGTTTGTCTTGTCCAGTTTACCTTACTTCAGAGCTGGTTCAATAAAGATGGCTACCACAGCTAAATGAAACTAAGCCATCTTTTATAAATAATCTTAACACAGAGTTATTGAAATACACCACTCTCCAGCTATAATGAGGGTTTTGGAGGAGGAGCTATGACCTGCATTATGAGGCAACTGCAGTAGAACTGAGAACACAATAAAATTTTCCAATAGAAGATTTATATACAGGCATGCCTCGCTTAGCGCAAGAAAGGCATTCTGAGACATCTGTGCACTAACAGAATTTGCGCTAAATGAACAGTTTGTAACATAGCACTTAACCCAGTTCATTTTTACTTTTCAGAAATTTTACTATTTTTATCATGCAACTTATAGAGTGATAGGTCATTTTTATACTATCGTAAATACTTGTGTATAACACGCAGTTTGAAGACCATAATGTAGAGGTGTGCGTTATACTCAGGTAACACTTCTGTACAGCTAAAACAAAAAATTAAAGTGTACATACCTCGCACCAGTTTCTCACTTTTTGGGGTAATTGAGGGGAAAAACATGCTATTTATCGATAATCCAGCTTACACATATATTAATTAAATGTATCAAACACCTAATTACTTCCTTACAGGTGTGGACTGGTAATAGGGGCGATTGGGAGATTGCCCAAAGGACCAGTGCCAATGAAGGCCAACTGGGCTGGTATAAAATTTAAATATTGTAATATTGAGATGCAATGAAAAACTTTGTCACTTTCACACAATTTAATAAATTCGACTGGTTTTGCTACGATTGTAGCATCATCAGGTGAAAAGGTGTATAAAACAGTTCCATATATAGGGAGAAAGGAGGGGTTACACAGAAAGCAATTGGATGCCTCATCATCTTCAGCACCAAATAACTATGCAAGGAAGGCAACTGCAATATGCAACGAAATTTAAAATTTCGTATTAAATATGGTCATTAAATTTCTCTAGCCATTTAATATTCTGTAAAATGAGTGTTATGTATAGTTTGATAAATTAAACATAAATTGATGTGTTTAAACATAATTAAAAATTTGACCTTTAAGCCTGAAATGTTTTGCTTTGTAAGCAAAATACCGCAACTCAGAATTTTCATATTTTAAAAATTAATTTCCGGAGGTTTTTACGTAAAGTCAGATTTGCATAAGTTGAGTCTTGCATAACCCTTGGAGGGTCTGTATTTATTTAATACCTAACATGACAATATAATTTTAAAATTTTGTTCTTATATCTCTCAAAATCCAGTGTACGTTATACAACGGGTATACAAAAAAGTCGGGATTTTATTGGCAAAAAGTATGGGTGAACATTATACATGAGAGTGAGTTATACACAAGTATATATGGTAATTTAAAGTCAAGAAAAGGAAGTATATGATGATTATTTTTAAATAATTATTTATTAGTAACATATTGGTGTAAAACAGCTTAAAAAAACTAATTCTTTATGATGAAAAAATCACAATTTTCTAATAACATTTGCTAAGAGATTTTTTTATCTAACACAATCCCAAGCAAAAACCCATCCAAAGCGAACCCAACACTGCACATGCCAACAGTAACATTAACAAGTTTAGAACTTCCAATGTTAGCATCACTGCAAAAGACTGTGGAAATGCAGCAAACCAATGTAAAATACATAGTAAAAGCGAAAGAGTGAAATAAAAATAAAGCTAATAAATGTATAAACAACCACAAATTTGTCTTTAATTAGAGTGAAGAGAGGAAGTGAAGTACGAATGAATATGAGAAAAATGTTGGGATGGGATTCAAAGACTAGCAATTAGGAACCTGATTTTATAAATTGTCAAAAATTAAAATTTTTTCCAGAGATGCCAACCACACTATATCAAAGATGTGATAAAAGAACATGTGCTTAACAAGGCATACCTGTACAACTTTTATTATTTAAAAAAATTTCTTTAATTGCTACAAAGAACAATACATAAACTCAGTATAAGAAATTTATTTTATCAGTTCTTTAAGAAGTCTGTAATTTCTTGCTGTTTTTTACTTTAGTACTTAAAAAAATTATAGGGCTTCCTTTCCAAATCCACGATATAACTGACAGCATTATAACCAGAGCGGTGTATTGTATTCAACTGTCCCTGGTTTTGACGAATCCATGCAATTGGACAAACCCTACCTTACACTGGTCCTACTATTGATGTAAAGTTTCATTTATATTATAAATCAACATATTTTTTATCCAGGGCCGTCTTAAGAAATTTGGACCCTCTGGGCTACTAATGAGATGTGTAATGATGGTGTTTCACATATCTATAATGAACAATAGAACTATAATTTTATATTTAATATAGAATTTGTTGATCATAATTAAAAACAAATCATATTTGTTTATGATAAAATTAATAATGTGTGGCTCCGGCACCCTTAAAAGGCTGGTGCCCCTGGGCTGAAGTCCATTTAGCCCAATGGTTAAGGCAGCTCTGTGTTTATCTTGTTCTGTATAGTATTTAACCCAGTGGTTCCCAAACTTTTTTAGCCACGGCACACTTTTGAAAATAAACAGGATTTTGCGGCACCTCTGCCTTGTAACAAGCTTTATATATTTTTAGATATGGGTATTACAGGACATTACCCACCAACACATGCAAATCATTGATTTATTTAATAAACAAGGTTTTTCGCGGCACCTCTAAAAATCTACTGTGGCACAGCAGTGTGCCGCAGCACACAGTTTGGGAACCACTGATTTAACCAGTTGAGAATTTGTTTCAGTTTAACTGATGCTCCATTACAATATGCTAGATTACATTTAGTATAAAATACTTACCTTGGTGATAAAGTAAAATTCACCACCAAAACTTTGCAGGCTACTTCAGGAGTATAATGAGGGTTGGGCAGTTTAGTTGTGATGTAAAGTCTAAAACTATCATTGTAAGGAATTACAGAATCACCCAGTTTCATTGCAAGTCCACCAGCTATATTAAAGGTCTGAAAATGTTGTTTTAAACTAAAATTAAGTATTAATGTTTCACGATTATAATAACTCAATATACACTTGATATAAAATGTACATCCATTGAAATAAATTCATCTGTAACTTCACCTGTCTCAAAAGTAGTGGATCTAACCCGGGATCAAGTTCTTCACCAACATTCTCCAGCAGGACAGTATTTCCAAGTCTAATGGCTGATTCTAAAGAGCGAAGCAAATTTTGATCTGCCAGTTTTAGAATTACCAGTGACATATTCCTTTGCTAGAGACATAAAAAGAATTTTCAAAAATCAAAATTATTTCCAGCATTATATTTCATAATAAATTTGGTATGCTATGGGTCGAACATTTTATTAGAAATTCCACCAATACTTTTATTTCATCAAGAATTCATAATAATCAATAAATTACAATTAAAAATAGATTGCTTTAAGAATAATTTATACTATGGTGGAAATTCTCATCAGAATGTGATAAAACCACAATAAACTGATTATAAATGACCAATTTTTGTTGTCAAATAAAAATGTATTTTGGTGGATTGTTATTAAACCATTTGAAATTATATTAAAATTTAGCATTCTGCTTTATGCTATGCATTGAGTGACAAAAAAAATTGGCTTACTGCCAAAGAATCAGAGGCAAAACAATAAATGCATAATTGATTTTGAAAATGCTTAATGTTCGTTTTAAGAGATACAGTGGTATTTTGAAAAGAGTGGATTGAATTTTGTGACATGAAAAATGCAGTAAGTCATTTATTTTCATGAGTTTGGTTAGCACAAATGCATACCTTGGTTTTCTCGTCCTCAGCAAGAAAATCGGATAAGGGAGCTGATAGACTGTTTTCATGCAAGCACGGGTGAAGACGTGCGATACCTACTGTACTTGTACTCATCTGAACTCTGGTTGGTTGGTTGGTTTGTATTTATGGCTAATCAACCTCTCAGATTATAACTCCTTCCATACTGAACACATTCATAAGGGAGGAGAAACACCCAGTGCCGGAATTAGCCTACTCCTAATGAAGAGCACCAAGCATCTGAACTCTTTCCCGAGAATACCCATGTACATAGTTGGAGTATGAGAAAGCAAACTGATTCTCCATTAATTGGGCAGGAAATATCTTTTGATAGATATTGTGGAAAAGTGCTTTATCTATTATATATTTTGAAGAGTTCGGATGCTTGGTTGTTTATCTGTTTGTTTGTTCATGGAACTCCTCCTATATGATAAAGCTGGAAGAATCAAATTTGGTACGATTCTTCCTTACATCATAACTTAGTGAATGGTCAAGGTTTGGTCAACCTGACGTTTTTATGGGGTTATTTTTGACCCTCATTGTTCAATTTCAATAGGCCATAAGAGTAGAATGGGTATCTGTGCAAGCCAGTACAAAAATGCTTTTTAAAATTATTTAAAATTATGATATGAACTTGGGACAGAAACTGTTATATAGAAAAAAGAATGGAGTTGCTTATTTTTGAAAGCAGAATTAAAATCCATGCCAAATTAGCTTAAATACCTGATTTGAATCACATAAAAAGGCTTTTCATTCCTCTTTTCAACAATGCCTAATGCTAATAACCATGGTGACAAGCTCACCGCTTTTAAATGGGAACTGATATTGTATATGTTACGATAGCATTGATTTAACGCTTTTAATGGGAATTTATTGCATCATATATGAATCGTTATTTTTAAATTGTATTTATTAAGTATAGTTTACACTCAAATAATTAACTAGGAGCAAAAGCAACAATTAATGCTACAAACACATCTTATCTATTAAATATGATCTCAACTAACATCCAACAGATTCCCATGAATTCCATTTTGTTTCATAGGTTTGACTTTCAAATATTCACACGATAAAATTAGATCCACAAAATCAGCTTTTCCATGAGATAATGTATGGTTAAGCTAAATTTGAATATGTATATCTTCAAATGTGTTTGCACCGGTTGCATCCCTAGAGCTTGCAATTCCTGCCCAAGGTTTTAATGTTTTTGAGATTCACAGACACAAAATATGATGCAGTTTCTTCCAATGGAAATCGATTTGAGTGAAATAACTATATTTTAAAAGTTATTCCATCAATTCTTTATTATGATTATTTGATAAAAAATACAGTCGCCAAATTTGTCAATAAAGGACGCAGAAAAAATTTATTTATTTGGACAAAAAACGGGAAGACAAGAAATATAGTGTACTATCAAGCATTACAATAAAAATTAACTTGGTTTTATTCTCTATCTTACTCAATATTTTTTGTCTTGACTTAAAAACCCGAGCAACACCGGGTACTTTCAACTAGTTACTTTATATTTGCATAGACAGAAACATAGAAGAGGAGGGAAAAACGTATAGACTTTATAAGCATTTTCTTCACAAGAACATGATAATAATCCTGAAAGAGCACAAATTTTCTAATAAGATGCTTTTTGGTGGCAAAGATAATTGCTTTTCTAGATTCAGGCACTATGAAATGTACATATGATCATCGTGTGAGGTTAATTTGAGAGGCAACAATCTCAGGCGGCACTTTTCTATGGGCGGCATCATAACATTGTCGCCACCAATCTGCACCAATGAGTCATGAACTGGGACAGAATTCTGTCTCGTCAGGCAGCAGATTCTCAGGAAACAACCCTGAATGTATTGGTCCAAAGAAGGTGAAAAATTCTTTATTCTCCTAACAATAGATCTTTACCATATTTGGGAAGTGGTGAAAACACATGTTCAGGCCTATTTAGTGGATCGAGATTTCTTAAGATGTCTTCGTTTGCCATCTTCCCCTATGCAATGTGTAGGCAGAGCAACATCATTTGTGAACAAGTAAGGACAGAGCTGCTGAAGCAGAAGGTAAATTGCAGCTAAAAAATTGTTAATGCAGAATGATAAAATTTATATACAAGCCATCCCCGACTTACGTATTTAATTCGTTCTGCGAAACCTAACGTAAGTCAAAAATTACACAAGTCAGAAATTACTCTTACATGTATGTTCATGTCCATTTAACAAGTTAGAGAAATGCATGCTTGCATAAGATAATTTAGGTGCGTTCCAATATTTATTATAATTCATTTTTACTTTCTCCATATACGAAGTATAAAGAAAGTATTGTTTTCATGAAAAAAAATCGAATTCGAGATTGTAATGGAAATACATGTTACATTTTCCCATATAATGCATTGTTTAAGAGATATTCTAAAAACTAATTTTTTAGTTGCCACCAACACACCACCTACCGGCGACTATTGTAAAAACTTTACACCTACCTACGTCTTACATTAATAACGTTCCTTTTTATTTTCTTAATTGTTGGAGCTTTCTGGCTGCATCCAATATCAGAATGCTAGGGTTTTAGTTTATTTCTGTTCTTTATGTAGTCTTTAAAATTTTCCCGCAGTTCCTTAAAATATTTATTATCATTTAACCTATTTGATATTTTTAGAAATATTACAGGTATGGAGAAAGTCATGTGGTGGCCACATTAGATTTCTATAATTATTATGCACTTATAATTTCGTGAAAATTACGCATTAAAATTTCGATAAATCTTAGATGTGTTAAGATACAACAAAAGCGATTGGGATATATATTTCCCACATAAAAGCATTGCACTCGTTGCCACGCTAATAAACATAATTTTCATTGTTAGAAATTTCTTGAAATTACTCATTAATAATTTCGTAAAAAGCTGGTATAAACGTTAAAATACAAATAAAAAAAGCACGATAAAAGCAGGGCATCGAACCGAAATAAGAATAAATTCAACAATTGGGACAACAGTGGCCTAATATAAATAAAATATGTGAAAACGTAAAAGAAATCGTATTAAAACGTAATTTTTGGAGATTTACTTATGAGATTTAAATTCTTCTCTTCGCATAACTAAGTTAAATACCTCATTCTTGAAATATTTTAAAATGTAAATGAAAAAGGTCTGCATGTCAAGATATGGCTTTTTGCGTGATTCATATATGCGATGCGAATTTATAACTCCGGTAAATTATAAGATGAACTGCAAAAAACTATGAAAATAACTATAAAAATAGTTAATTACCAAAAATTTCAATGTCAAGTTAACTGAAGAGAAATTAATGAAAAACACGATTTCAATTATAAAAAATTGATTGCGCCTTCTCTCTCTCGTACTATATAAATGATTCAAAGCACGCTTTCCTTACGCATATTTATTTATTTAATTAAAAAAGGTCAATAAACAGCCAAATTTTGGCCTTTTACAATGGATCCGTAATATAACAACATAAAATAACAAATAAAATAAATTAAATTAACAATCGTGGAACAGATATTAAATTGCTCCAAACAGGAAAATGCAAAAACATAAACATATTAAAAAGCGTTTAGTCAATAAGAATTATGGGGGTGACCGGGCAACTAGTGCAGAGAAGGATGAGATGGGGGAAAACATATCAATAGCAGGGAACAAACGAACCAGGGAATTAAATGTTTGGGGCAATCGATAGAAGAGAGATCTTTTGATGATGGAGAGTCGGCATTTGGGTACGTTAAAAAGCTTAAATTTCCCAATAAATGAGATTGAAACGTATAACTTGTGATGTGATTTCGAACCGTAGACAAAAATCGACGATAAGAATAAGAATCTATGTTTATTTTTCTTTAAAATGGTTCCTGTCAAAAGATAGTAAGTAGGTCAATTACTTCTAATTTAATTTTGCAAAAGAAAAAAGCCTACAAGTGAAAAAAATGATTTTTAAGTGTTCTCTTATGGGGATTTGTATAGAGCGTTCCGGCGAATCAACGGACCAACAGAACAACGGACGGACAGAATAAGGATATTATGTATATAATAGAAAACTTTTCCGGCGATGAACCTATACGTAAAGTCGGAAATACGTAAGTCGAGTCACTCCTAAGTCGGGGACTGCCTGTATATACTAGTAAGATTAGCCTGAATAATATTATACAAAAATTTAGACAGACAGACGGACAAACCGAGAAAACGTTCACAACGAGACTGAATACTGAATCGATTGGCAAAAAAATGAAGTCTTCAACTGCTATAGTTTAGGAGTTAGCGCGTGAGAGAGGCAGGCAGACGGGACTCCACAGTAAAACGTTCACAACGAGACAGAATACTAAGTTGATTGGCGAATAAATGAAGTCTCTATCTGCATTCTTTTAGGAGTTAGCGTGTAAGACAGACAGACGGACAAACCGAAACCAGAGGCGGATTTTTTTAAACCGCTAAAATGTTGTCCACTATTATAGTTTGGGCTTTTAATCTCCATCTTAGACATTTGCGGAAGTAATAAAATCAGTGTGTAATAATTACTCAAGTTAAATAGCTTGGTCATTTGAATTCGCTCGCCCATGCTTATCAGTTTCGGGGACCGATAACTTTATATTAGCGGTGCCGTACCTTTGCGAACAAATAACTGTATAACTGGACCTCTTCCAATGCGTTTTCTGCGCATTAAAACTTAATGACGCAGAATAGTTTAAATTGATCGCATCACCAACAATGTTTACGTTTAGGGGAAACCGATTAAATGTTTTTCCCATTATAATACAGGGCCGGATTATAGCCTAAGCCTGGGCACATATAATTCGAAGAGTTGCATGTTAAACCGAGAGTGGATTGTACATGTATACGAGTCGTATGCAGTTGAACGTATAATATGCGATTCGAATCAAACCACCTAGAAATATGTAGAAAAGTCTTACATTATGTGTATGAGAAAATCGTACGTAATTACTTTTGGAAAATTATTCTGTATTCGAGTCGCGAATAAACATCAGAAGAACGATAGCAACGGAATTGGTTTTTAAGTGTTTAAAACTGCAAAATGTAAGTTCAATTTGTGTACATAATTTTAGAAAGAAATGAAATTTGGAAACTCATGACTGAATCGGTACAAAATATATGAAGTAAAAAACTTAAGTACTTAAGTTTCGATTTCTGCCTTCAATTTTTGAAACGATCACGCGTTCATTGTCACTTAAATCATCGAGAAATATATCATGTTTACCATGTTCCTAACCCAGCGGTTGGCTTGCCCTTGCGGATCGATGAAGAGCGTCCATCGCTTTGAATTGGCCAGAAGCACAGCACTTTCAGTGGACACGTTGTCACGTGGCAGTCCTTCTAAGTGCCATTTCCGTATTAAGATCGGATCGCCCAGTAAAGTGATAGGAGTGCAGTCACCTGAATGAGGCACCGGACGAATCTCAGGATCTTCGATTATTTTATTATCATCATTTGAATCTTTCTTCAGGTGGCAGTTTGACAAGAAATTTGTCCAATCGGAGAGCATTTCCTGACGATACTTGTCAGTAAATGGAGTCAGGTAAGCCACGGATGCTGTACGTGAAACAAATAAATTATATAAAAATGTATTTTCAATGCCCATACTTTTTTTTAATCAGAGATCGGAGCTTTGAGTGATACTTATAACACCAAAAATACAAAATTTCCGGTTGATTATTATTAATAACTTGCATAATAAATCTATCTTATAGAAGATATTGATTATTGATTAGATAGTAACACACAGGCCCGATTACGAGGCGGTTTCTCTTAATAAATATGTAGTTATAAAATTCTACACTTGTATTAAAATCGCGACCAAAGTTATCTATGCACTCCCGTTCTCCATCACTTTCAATTTTGTGCGTGATATAGCAAGGCAGCACAATTTGCTGGCGAATTGTGAAATTTTACGAATTTTCCAAAATGAAAGCGTTTATCGATTCTTTTTTGTTTGCATTCAAATTGGAAATCCAGAGATATTTATCATTTCTTTTGAAACAAAAATGAGAGTTTTTAATTAAAGGCCTTACTATAATCGAGCCATTTATTTCAAAGAAAAAATTATCCTAGCATCGTTATAATTTGATAAATGAATCGAGCTCGTTTACCTCCTGCGATAAGCGTGTCTCCGATGACATTTACCATCCCTTCAGCAATCTGATCGATACGCTCGGACCAGCGAGTCCGCTCGTCGGCAAGGCAATATAGAAGATGGTTAGCACGCTCCAGCCTTTCAGCGCATAACTGAGTTTTCCTTTGCAGTTCTTCCTTACGGGATTCACATTCAGCGAGTTGCCTTTTAAGAGCTTGGAGTCGATCTATAACCTACTCCAGAGGTAAAATTTACGAGAACATTACGAATATTGCATTGATACTCATGAGGGAATATGGATTATTTTTTTACTTCCCGATGAAATTTTGTAGAGTTATTAATTTTAAAGATCTGTTTCAGTTATAGCGCGTATTTATGCAGCATCGCTCGCGGGATTTTCTCAAGTTGGGGGAGGGGCGTGTTCCAAAGTCTCAAAATTTTTAAAAGCGGAGAAACTGCGCAAATTATATTATGCATTAACTACTAATAAATGTCCCAACCGGTGGAATTATTAACAGAGAAAATCGTAAGCCAATGGGTTCATTGTACAGTTTTTACATAATCAACAAATACATAGATAATTTTAAAGTTCCGCCTTTAAAAGAGGGTGGGACTGGATCAGCGGAACCTCCTTGTGTTACCTTTTTTCATGCGATGAATAACACTAATTAATTCAGTAACAACTTTAATAATGTAGCGCAGAACTTTCTTCAGGGGGGAGGAGGGAGCTGGGAGATCAGTCGCCCAGGGCCCCGCGCCTAGGGGTGCTCGCGTTTACGGGGCTCCGAGCATACTCTTAGTAGAAAGGCGTAACGTGAGTGGAACTTTAAAAAATAGCTCTAGATGTTTGTTATAAACAAGATATCATTTTTGTGTGTGGGATAGAGGGGCCAACGCGGCTGCCGCCTCATCCTGGGCTCCCGCGGATCCTAGAGACAGCCCTGATATCGCAACTCAGCAATATTTTCAGAAAATTTCATTATAGCCTTAAGGAAAACTACATCAATTAACACTACAAAATCGATCTTATATATCTATAAATCGACATGCTCGAATGGAAGGCAATTCGTTTCGTTCAAAATTCTGGCTGCTATTCCGGTATTCTGGTAGTTCAAGTTTATGATAACAGATGGCTGTAGTTTACACGTTCTTCAAGCGGAATGGACCAAGAACTCATCTCCAGCTGAAATTAGAAACCGTTTCATATATTTTTCAAACGCATTTTCCATTTATGAGGAGAATCAGCAATAACGATGTCATTTCATGTTGCATACAGTTCTTTTTTGATGACCTTACTTCATAGAGCGAGTTTGAGGTTAACATAACATGCGAAATATATATTTTTCATTTGAGGCTGTAGAGCAGCGCCAGGTTAAGATTTTGTAGGCCCCTGGGCTACAAGTACTGTGAGACCCCCAGTAATATTTTCAAAAGGAAAAAGTTAAAGAAAAATTAAATTTATTTTTACAAGGCTAACAACAATTAAAATTCGATCATTTGCTTTGCGTAACTTCTTGGAAACAAATTTCTCCAAAACATCAGTAAATTGTAAGTTCTTGAGAACATCGTTTTCAATTGCCATGAGAGCAAGTCTGTTTAATAATACTGATTAAGGAAGGTTAATACTTAATAATACACTGGCAAAATGCACATAATAAATATTAAATTTAATTTAGCCATCATTAAAACATGGTAAAATGAAATTCATATAAAAAGGAAGGTAGGTCTTTACCGCTAGGCTTGACAAATTGACACTATACTATAAGGGCTTAGCAAACCGAATAACGTCTGCCTTATTGGCATCCACTCTTAAATCTCTATAAAAAATTAATCACAACAGTCGACAGTTTATCATATACGTGATATAATAACATACTATAATTGTAAACTTACCGCAGTAACTGTAAACACCAATATCAGTCTTGTCAGATTTCAAAACAATAAAAAATGCCGTTAGAGAGAACGTTTTGCAGGGTTCCAACCAATAAAACCGTTATTCACATTATAAAGACTGTATGACGTCTCAAACCGTCATACAATATATATGTATACAGTACAGTGTTTCTTTTTGCCGTAGTATGTTTACTACAAATATATATACAGTATATTAATTGAACACTTTTTTAAATAGATAATTTAGAATAGTTATACTTTGATTCAGCATTCACAAATGATATAACTTTTCACTTAATCTCTGGAGGCCCTCCAGCTGGCGGAGGCCCCTGGGCTGTAGCCCCTAAAGCCCATGCCTTAATCCGGCCCTGCTGTAGAGTATTAACATTTTTATGGCGGAAATAAATGAATAATTTACCTGTGAAATGCCAGGTTTAACATGTACGGGAGGTCACGAGGAGTAAATGAAGCAAATCAAACCTCTTTCATGCGTGCTCTTGCCGCTTCTAACAATTTTTCCTTTTCTTTTAAACTTTCTATCGCTATGGCCAAGGCTTCCCTCTTTGGCTTCACGATTAGTACCACGAAGTGGTACTTATAGATTGCGTGGACCCACTGGCAAAGCGATGTACAGGCTTTTGATACCTAAAATTCCAAAATAATAGACAGTCGTGTTGGTTACAGTAGTATGGAAAATGCAGACCAATAAATTACTCAAATTCTAGCCTAGCCTGGAAATAACTTTTTCAAAAAACAGCAACATCAACATACATTCTACTGCTAATACTACTTTCAAGTTAAAAAAAAAGCGCTGAAATACATATGTTAGACTTATTTAAGCTTAAATAACTCCCGTAATCAGATTACCTTACCTAAAAACTATTTTTAAATGGATCTTTACTTTTTTAAATGCGCGACATTTTTACGGTGAATAAATTTATCACTTACGCAATTTCTACTATGTGCCTTCCTTCATAAATAAAGGACATTTTCCATATAAATTTATTTCGAGTAGTAATTGGATCGAGTTTAAAATAATCCTGTATAATTCAATTAAATCTATAATGATATGGTTTGACGAAAATTTGTATCTTTTTCAGACCGAAACATATATAACATTACAAGGAAAAAGATCGTTAGTTAAAATTTTGATGTTGAACCAAAAATAGTCAATCTACGTACAACTGATAGAAGGATAAGACTCCAGCCAAAAACAAGTGATACCACTTGTTTTTGGTTGGAGTCTTATACTTCTATGAGTTTACGCCAAAAGTGTTTTGAGCCATCTTTGATTACGTACAACTATCACAATGTCTAACATTTTAATTTAATAGCGCGGTTAAAAAAGAAACAGTAGAGCCAAATACTTAAGTGTTACATCAGTTTTGTTAAAATTGGTAATGATAATGGAATAACGTACTTACTGTGATGATTTTTTCAGGCAAAAAGTTTGGATTTTCTATATAAGGCCCAAGTTGTTTTATTATATGCTCAGGAATGTTGTCTTTGTCGTAGTTTACCAAAGATTTTAGAAAACGACCTGGATCTTGTAGAAGGCCTCTTCCAGGTTCCCAATAGTCGTTAACTTTAACCCCTGGCTTATCCGTTGCGACCTAAAACGCCAAAACATATTTAAATACTCCACAGCATAAATTTGTACAGCACAATAATAAAAAAGGTTAAATTCAGTATAATTATTATTAAGATTAGTGATTTTAGATTAAACTTATTATATTAAAATTATACCAATATTGTACGATATATACGTATATATTATACGTCGAATAAAGTGTAAAATACACGCACATGTGAAGCTTTTTTTCGGAAGAATGAGCATGAACATTTATGCACGGATAAAAAAATCAAATAAAATGAAGGAAAGAAATCTCATGGTTTCTCCCAAGTAATAGGAGCTAATAAAGCAGAATTTTAAACTAGTTAGTTAGTTAACTGTCAATCATATCTTTATAAAAAACTTTACTTTCAGTCTTAAATTAAAATTTTAGGTTGAGCATACAGTCATTTATATAATAAGGGCTTTATTATAATTAATGAAAATACTGAATCATCGTACTTTTTCGCATATCTTAAATGTAGAAAATAACAACTTTCAACGCTAATTCTACGTATATTATTAGCGTATTTGTCGAAATGCGGAAATAATCGTTCCCCTTTGCTAACGGCTTCTTACTGTTACAACGACATATTCCGACCAAGTTGAGCGGATCATTATTTCGGAGAAATTCCTGAATAACCATATGATGTCATCACTGTACCTTTATGCCAAGTCGGATGTTTGTTAAACCATTATAACTGCTCCAATTAGCAGCAATTTATTCTCGAACTAAAGCGCTTCAAAGCATTGGGAATATAAAAGCATAAGACACAAGGAAGCGACATCAAAGGTGGGCATGAGAGACAACAGGAGCATCCTTTGAAAGCGATAGGTTTAGCGAATGAAAAATAGATTTTGATGGAATATAAGTAGATTGATGTAGATGTATTAAAAAAAAGATTTCGAACGATTCCCAAACTTCCCTTGCTCTTCGTGGATGTTTTTGGAATTTGAGCGTTGATACGATTAATAAGAGATAAAATATCAATTCAAAGCGAGAAGCCTATAGGCACCGTTCTATTGACATCTACATCATTATAGGTCCATATTATATGTCCATAGGCAGTTACATGATTATTATTGATTAAACTCTACTAACATACATGTAATAGTAGATTATGTTATATCAACGAAAAAATAAAAATTCAATTAGCAGGATTACGGATAAAAATACATGTTCTGTATAAGTGGGAAAATTTACAATTATCAACTGATTAACATACATGTGCCATTTCTATACTAGAATAGAACAACTAACATATTTTAAATCTCACAATGCTACATATTCCTTAAGTCGCGTAAAAGCTTAAAAATGTCTTAATATATTTTACGCATTTTAAGTCAACAGATAAAATTGTTCAATTTAGGTCAATTCGTAGGTAATCAAAGTAACAACATATTATAAATTGTTATCAAAGATATTTCAAAATACAAATAAAATACAAGTAATATAGACTTATTTTAAATTTACTATTACATTCAAGCGTATTTGGCTACTTTTCCGGAAATAATTTATGCTAACTGAGGCCTCCCGCTTCATTCATAACTAGTTGAACCTTAGTTGGAACTGACATTTTTTATAGACATGTTTGTAAAATGTTAGCCGAAAATAATTTATTTCATACTACGGCTTGTTTTAAAAAGACAAAATTGTGACATTCTACATAATAACAACCCAAAGAAAGACTTGGTGCTTTCCCGGCGTATGTTGTGAGTGAAGCGTTCTCGGGTTACGAGCCGGGTCGTTTCGACGATTTCTGCCGACGTTTCGGTGACTATCTCTGTCGCCATCTTCAGGGGTCCTAAGTGCCGCGGGAGATACAACGTTGGCAGAGATCGTCGAAACGACCCGGCTCGTAACCCGAGAACGCTTCGCTCAATAACAATATACATTAACAAATTATTAATCGGCTGCAAAAGGCTGTTTTTTATTTAAGAAACTTAAACGGAATTTCGCCGCGTGAATAATTCTTAAATAGCTTGCAAAAGCCGTTTCATATTAAAGAAGCAAAAACAAGTACATTGCGTAATTACACCGGTTCGAGCGCGTAATTTCCTCATTCTTGAAGAGGCTAAGAGCACACTAAGTAATGGATGCCATTACTCATTGAACTACGGAATATGAAGTGGTGGTAACTCTAGAGCGTCACTTGATACATATATGTACCGGGTGTAACTAAAATGCTTGGACAAACTTCGGGAGTGAGTTCTCCAAACCAAAACAAAGAAGAAAGTCCATATAAACATGTGCCCGTAAATGAGTGGTTTTTGAGTTATGCCAAAGATTACATTCACAATACATACTCAAACGATGTAATGTTTAATTACAGCTGACATAGTACATTTACAATACATGTTCCCAATGTATAACTGTTGAGGTCTTATTGTACATCTCGTAAAATGAGCCTGAGCCCCGTCATGCATAAACCACAGGGCGGCTCTTACTGCCAAAGGCACAACCTCCAGTAGCCGTGGAAGATCATTTACGAGGAAATCCCCGTAGACACTGCCTGTAAGACGTTGTGGCAAAACATGTGGGCCTACCAGACAATCACCCACAATACCTGCCCACACATTAATCCTAAACTGCTGCAGGTGCATAGCATGGATTGTACCAAGTGGATTCTCCTCTGCCCACTGAAGTTGGTTGTGAAAATTCGTGATGCCATCTCTACCAAAAGTTGCCTCATCTGTGAAGATCACTGTTGAGACCAATAATGGATCAGCGGTTTGCTGAACAAACCACTGACAAAAATTCACTAGTGGTGAGTAATCAGCAGGCATAAGACCCTGCAGACGTTGCAAATGATAAGGGTACAGTAGCTGTTCATGGAGTATCCTCCAAACGGTCGTGTGACAAACAGGGAACGCTGCCCCATTTGTCTCGTGCTGATGCCTGAGAGAGAGAGAGAGAGAGAGAGAGTTCTCTCTCTCTCTGTAGCTGAAGAAGGAGTAGTTCCGAAAGCTTTACGTTTGTGATGTTTCTGTGTTTTTGTGTTATTTTACGTGTGTCGCTTCGACATCCCCGGGGCCTCGCCAACCTGAAGTCGTCTGATTGGTGAGTGCTCACTGGGTTTCCTCATCCCAACACCTTGTTGACATCCATATATATATATATATATATATATATAAGGGTGGTCCTTATAATGGGGGGAAAACAAACGTTTTATTTTGAATAGGGGCACCAGCCTATCTTGTTCCAATATTTAAAAAAATAATATTCCCAAAATTTGGTAAATTTTAGATGAAATTTAGAGGTTGCTACCAAAGATTGAAACATTAAGTTTTCTTTATTTTAAACAAAATGCAATACAGTACAAAGCATATAAAATTTAGAGTTGGTGATTTCCATGCTACATTGTCACATGATGAACATAACAATACTGACAGTGGTATATTAATTGTTTGTGGCAAGTGTTCCCTTCGCAAAGTCTGGATATCTCCTCCAATGATCGCTGACAACCTGCAGAAGAAATTGCTTTTGCTGTTCACCCTGGGTGTGTAATCGATTGTATTCCTCGATCAAGGCAACTCCACGTTCTGCCGTATCGTTAATGCAATTGATGGACCTGATGCACTTTTATGTGGCAATGTAGTTCCCATCAGAAGCCCAGAGTTCGGGATCCAATTCTGTGAATTTCGAGTCAAGACCAAGTATGTCGAAAAACCTCAAAGTGTTGGCTGACACAAAATAGTCCAAATTTTTCTCCAAGATGCTACTCAGATCGACAGTCACTCTCTTTGAGTGCTCCTCATTACCATCATTTTGGAGAGCTTGAATCAATTTGGCTTTTGTATCTATTGATACTTTTTTATTAAAGAAAGCAAGGGCAACCAACTCTTCGCTGAGGTACCACAGATTACGAGCAAGCTTCTTCAGAGCAGCGTTGGCAACTATTGAATTTGTGGTCTTGTATGTTGGAGGTTTTTCAACAGCATCAGGTCATTTAAAGGCGCAGCAGTTGGAAGTGCAGCTTGAAACCACGCCTTCAAATAGAATCTCACAACAAAAATTGCTATGTCCCTTATCCCAGCTTCCTCTTTTGTCTTCAATGGAAACTGTCCTTTGAACATCCACAGTTTGATAGCATAAATGGCTTTGGCCATCCAATGAGTCTTATGCATTGCACCAGGAGCAAGAAATCTAATTCCACGAGAAGGTTCACTTCCAAGAAAGGTGATAGAGATTTCCAGGAGTTCTCTGTAATCATCGCGAGGTTGCTGCTGGTTCAGTTGTTCTGTAGCAAAAGTGATTATTTTGTCTTTAATATTGGCAACAGCACTGGCAGTGAACTCATCATCAAGTGCAGTTCTGTATTCGGACTTATCCAGTGACACCCAATGAGCTTGAAATCGCTTGAAGATTAGTATTTCTGGGCTCGCTGATGGACTTATGATGACAGAGAAGACAGCTTCCAGCACCAGCTCCAATATGTGGTGCCTGCAGGGAATGTAGAGAAGGTTCTTGTCTAATTTCTGTTCAATCCAAAGACATGCTCCATTTTTTCTTCTTCTTTTGACGCAGTAGTGTCAAAACACATTCATTTCACTTTCTCTGCTAGATTCCACAGTTTCAAAGTTTCAACAACAGTCTTGCCCATTTCCAATCCAGTTTCAGCCGCAATTTTTGGAACACCGAGCAGTTGTTCTACTCCATCATCTGAGACGAAAATAGGAAGACGATCAACTACTTCCTTTCCAGTAAGATCTGGCAGCAGCTTGCCATCCCAATGCACAACTAGCGGAACTGTTGGATTAACTTGAGAGATTATTTGTTTAGCTGTTGCTTCCCTTTGCTGAATGCGATTTACACGAATTGAGGAACGATTTACGATTGTTTATGAAGGTTCTATAACGTTCTGGACAGTTCTAGATTGTTCCAAAAGACCTGATATGGACTATTACAAAACACAAAGCAAGTGCAAGTGGACTTACGCAGGATTTTTGAGGGGTACATCTGAAAGGTTATATTTATTGCAGTATTGCGTAACATTGGCCAATGGGTGCTGCATCACAATTTTCAATACTAAGTATCTACAATTCACAATTCAATTCAAATAAGTTTAAAATTTAAACTAATTTAAAAATGAGGGCACCTATGTTTAGCATTATGATATATTGCGATTTTTCAGATCTTGGTAGCGACCCCTAAATATTATTCAAAACTAACCTAAATTTACCAAATTTTTTTTTATAATGGAACAGATTCAAAACGTGCCCCCTCCAGTTTTCCAAATAAATAAATAAATAAATAAATATATATATATATATATATATATATATATATATATATATATATTATATATAGACTTAAGGAAATGAAAAGGTAGTGATGAGGGTGGCAACAAGGTGTTGAAGGAAGCCCAGCGGACACTTACCAAGTCGGAGACCAAGTTGGCAGGCTGCTGGGGGCGTCGAAGAGACACGTTGAACACACGAACACAAAAACAAAAAAACACGCAAGCTTATCGGGCCTATGCCCTTCTTCAGCAGTAGAGTAATATATATATATATATATATATATATATATATATATATATATACAGCAAGAATGACTGCGAAGGTTACTATGATGTCATATTTAAGTAGCCTTTTAATATCGTTTAGAATACTGTTGGTGCGTGTATTAGCATAAAGCAATGATAGGATACTTAGCCAAAACATTATGGCTAAGGGTAAAAACATAGTGGAGCCTCGCACTATGCATCGCATCAAGCATTGATTCGAGCATCGCATCTGTCCCCAAATCAAACACATTGTGTTAAATGTGCCCTTTCATAGTGAAGCATCGCCCCTCACACCAAGCATCGACTCAAGCATCGCATCTATCAAGGAATCAAACTTGTTTGTTTCCTTGCAGTTAGTGCGACTCACAGGCACCCGTAGATTATTTAGTGCGGCACAATTCATTGTTAATTACGGATAGCCATTTAAATATGGAAAGAGAAAGATTGATAGCGGAAGTATTTTCTCGAGCAGCAGGGTGGGATAAGCTAGATAGAGGACATCACGATATATTTGTGTTATTCATCACCCACCATTTAACTGTCGTAGTACTTGTCGGCAAATCACTTTCACTGTCTGAAGACATTACAAATCTGAGAGGTGATAATATGACACTTCTGAAGTAAATAAATACACATAAAAAAGTATTACAGACAACACTACACACACTACAATTTAGTACAGCTATAACAAGTAGAAGGATATGTTTATAAATCAAGCTCTCGAATCAGACTGGGAAGAAAGTCGTGAGTCGATGTTCCACTATGAAAGCCCTGATGCGATGCTTGATGCGCTGATTTAGTCGATGCTTGATGCGATGCTTAGTGCGAGGCTCCACTATGTTTTTACCCTAAGAATCCTGTGCTACTTAAGTGTTGAATTGAAATGAAGGGCTTCCACATTATGTTGCATGATAGATCGGAAGATATGAACTTTCTTTGGTGAATGGTTTCTATTCACCAGCCTCATATATTATACATCTAATTCTAAAGTCATAAATAATTATTCTTATCATTGAAAAGATAATTCGTTTTTGTAGAAAAATGCGATATCTTACTTTTCCGCAGTAGTTGGCAGATAAGTAATAATTTTCAGAAAGAATACTATTACAAAAATTCAGAGAAAAATTTCCTAAGTGATAAGTCGTGACAAACGACTGTTATATAATAATTGGAGTAACTGCCCGTCAAATATCACGGGTATGCCTGAACTCAGCATTGTTTAAAAAAATTTAAATGAAGAGTTAATAAAACTAACTTTTATATGCAATAAAAGTAAACAAGAAATATAAAACTAACCTAATTGAAAATTCCAGGCAGTTAAAATAGTTTCGGGGAAATAAAAGTTGTAGAAAAGAAATATTAATGGAAATTTATTAGTTTAAAACATTACGGTACTATTTTATTCTTTTTAGTGCATACAAAAAGTGATTTCATTAAAATAAATTTGTATAGATATAATTTTTCTGTTTCAGTCAAAGATTAATTTTATAATGAAATCATGTTTTTATGCACTAAAAAGTAAAAAATAAATCTAAAATAATTGAATGTTCCAAACAGTAAAAATAGTTTTCACATAAAAGTTACGTATCGTAATGTTTAACTAATAATCTTCATTAATATTTCTTTGCCACAAAACTTTCATTTGCCGAAACTATTTTTCCTTTCTGAAACATTCAATAATGTGAATTTTTTATTGTTTACTTTTTCGTGTATATAAAATTCGGTTTCATAATTTTTTTACTCCAATTTTTATTTTAACTTAATGCTTAATTCATGCACACCCGCCATATATGACAGGCAATTATGCTAGTAATCAAATAAATATTTCAAACAAAGTTTTTTTAAATGCAGCATGAATAAGCAAAATAATAAATTTGTTATGAAATAATATAATTTAACAGTTAACATTTTTTAAATTCAGATGCCAATACATCAATTATTTCCTCAGTTACAACATACGTTAATAGCTAAACTGTCGATGCGCGTCTAAATAATATACAAATACATCTCCAAAACTAAAGAAATAGCATTCTATGCCACATATTAGTTATTTATATCTACAAACACGTAATGCTGTCACACGCCTAAATCCAATTTGGTGAATATAACCTCCTGAAGAGAGCGACAATACAGTACCAACATTATAAATTTAATACTATTAGATCGTTAAAGATTGATATACAAATTAATCAATCCATTCGGACATCTCAGTTTTAATTTCCGGAGCTGAGGAAATTCACGCCACATATTAGCTATTTAGATAAGCAGTTAAAACTATATTATATCAAAACCAATATTGATTTACTTAATTACGTGATGTCAGAAAAATGTATTAAATGTAAATAAACAAAACCCTAGTTGCACTCTAAACAGGATGGAAAAGTATATTCCATAAATGGAGTGCACAGAGATTTCAAAGGCGTTCTTTATAGGAAATACGTATAAAACGGCATCGAAAGATTGGGCGGTTCTTGAATTTTTATGCCAGCAATTAAAGTCGTAATTATATGATCTCGCGGACTGTTTTGCGGCAAATGTTGTCCTCTATCCAAATAATGTTTTAAAATATAATTTTACAGATCACACAAGATAAAAATATGGTACTTAATTGTTGCTTGCTGAGAGAACCGTCTTAGCGATCGATGTAAACAAAATATGCAATGTTTTGCTCGGTATTTTCTCGAATTTTAATATCCGACATTATAACTCGTAATTATGTCGTCTCACGTACCTTATACCTACTGGTAAAAGAAGTCCTCTATCCGAATAATTTTTTAAATCTATGCATACCTTAAAAATCATATAAGAGCTAGGGAGAGAAATTTATGGATTTTTATTGAGAGAGAACCGACTTTGCGATCGATGTAAACATAATGTGCGATGTTTTGCTAGAGATTTTTTTCGAATTTTTTCTCCGAAACTAAAACTAGTAATTATGTGGTCTCGCGAACTTCTTTGTGGCAAATGTAGTCTTCTATCCGAATAATTTTTTAAATATATAGCTTACAGATCATATAAGAGCTAGGGAGAGAAATTTATGGTTTTTAATTGTTGCTTGAAGGGTGCCATTTAACGAAATACGAGTGTAAGTTTATTAAAGTAATTATGCAAAGTGGAAGTTCTAGTTGACGGATGCAGTTCAAAATCACCATTGGGCGATGAATTTTAATAAGAATCACTTCTATGCAGTTTTGTTGAAATCCGTCCAACGGTTTAGGAGATGAAAGTTATGACGGACGGACGAGACGTGCTCATAAGGCGTTCCGCTACTATCGCTTCGCTGGTAAAGAATTACTAAAAAATAATAGCCTGGATTAGTCCAATTGTTCGATTTTTACTGCATAAAAACGGGATTATATACAATTTATAACAATGGCCCAATATTTCCATCATGACTACGAGACAATGCTATTCTTCGGGAATTTATTTTACGTGTTAATAAAACTAAACGAGAGCTTAGTGCCACGAAAAGTAGCTTAGTGCCATGATGTCACTCTCAGACCGTGACATTTCAAAGCAGAGGGAAAACATATTTTGGTGCGCAGACAATACTAAGAGGAATATTGCGCTGAAATTTTCAGGGTTTGTATATGTCATGAGTAGGCCTTCGGATAATATGAGATCACTTTTGTATGATTCCTCGGTTCGACTCCAGGCACTCCAACATTTGAGTTTTTCCTGTGTAAATAGCATTACGGAATATTTGGCAATTAATTTACGGTAATTCTCATCAAGTAGGAGGAATGAAATTTGGTGTGGTGGTTATAGGGCACCATTTCTTGCAGTATGCAAGCACCGATTACTCGTATAATTAATAGCTGCTTCCTACGGAGTAGGATATAGGATATACGAGTAATTATGATATAAAATCTAAGGTACTTCTAGATATGCCACGGACCTGAAATTTGGCAGGATGATAGGTTATTAGATACAACCAACCAGATTCCAAATTTTTATATTTTTAATGGAGTATTCTTGACCCCAATGTTCCATTTCGATACTCCATAAGAAAAACATGGAAATCTGTGCAGAGTTTGATAAATATGCATTTTAAAATTAGATATAATTAAGATAGAATCTCGGGACAAAAACATTTCTATAGTTAAAAGAATGAAATTTTTTATTTCTGAAGATTAAATTCAAATCGGTTCCGAATTGGCGAAGAAATATGTTTTTAATCGGAAAAAAGCAGATGCTCAACAATAAAGAACCTCAGCTACCGTAGCAACCAGGACAATACTTTTCAGTGAGAATTGGCAATCCGTATTATAATAGCATCGCTTAAATACATTTTAATAGTGAAATTCTTATTGTCCCATTGATTTCAACCAAAGACGAATACATATGATGACGTCATAATTTTAAAGCGCGATATATTTTATTAAATAAAAGAACGTTACTCCTTTCAATTATGGGAGTTGATGAACTGTATATAATAATAACTTTAATTTAGTGCTTATAAAGAGAATCAGTGGATTGTATTATAATGCAATTGATTTAACACTGCGTAAAATTATAACGATATCAAAATCCAAAAACAGGAAATATTAAAGAAAAGTCTGCCATAAGTTAACATGGGGAAAAGGAATTATAATGTTTAGACCAATCTAAAAAAAATACGGAGCTTAAATTTTGCACGATAAAAGGATTTTGCTCACAACCAATTAGAAAAATCGAAAATTTCAAAATGGTTAATTTTTAGGGGTTGTTTTTAGCCTATTTGTACATTAAAGTGTATTAATTTTTATCACGGAAACTATAAGTCGTAGTTACAAGTTTTTACAAACATTTTGTAGACAATTCTATATAGAAGAAAAGAACAAAAATCTTAAAGATTTTCAACAATGCGGCCGCTAAAAATTCGCAATTGTTTAAGCAAATTTTCAAGAATTATTTATTTCCAAATATGCTACAGATCTAAAATTTTTCTTAAAGGTAGAATTTGTAAAAAACGAAACAGGATATATAGAATTTTTAATATTTTAATTTGTTTGGAGATTAAAAATTCTTAAAAGTTAAACAAATAGGTAAATGTTTAGGTACAACGGGGCGAACTATGGAGCTGAAATTTTACAATTATTTATAGCTTAGTGCAAATGCACAAATAAATATTTGAAAATATCCATGAAGTTGTTATTGCGGCCGTTAACAATATTTAAAATTTAAACATTTAGATAAATATTATTTCACTTCTAGATGTACTATAACTTTAAAAGTTGGCACAAAAGTGTGGCATTAGTACTCCAGAATGAAAAAAGTATAATATTCTTAACATTACAAATTTTAGGTAATATTTTACTCCAATATTTTTCCATAAGGAAAGAACGAAAATTGTTACGGAGGCAAAATCTTTTGAATTAAAAAAGATATTTCTTATAATGAAATATCTCTGAAAAATTAATGTTTTTCAAAGTTAGATGAAATGCTTGCAGAATGCAAGCACCTTCAACTAGGGCGAAGTTAATATAAAAGTTGGTAATAACCCATTTGTTCACTCGTCTATGTTCAAGCCAAGTTCAGCAATAATCGCCTCCATGGCAACAATCCAATAAAATGCTGTTTAAAACGCAAAAACGCTATGTTTTAGTAGAACTTCAAGAAAATACAATTAATTATCAAAATTCGGTGATAACAATTAGAGTCTACATTATTTTACCCTTAGAGCAGTCAAGACCTCGCTTTGATATCACAATTTTAAGATATTTCAGAGTATTAAAGAATAAATCTTTGCACAATGGATTTGAGACTCTATGTAAAATAAATAGGGAAAAACGTTCCTGGAATCGAACCCGGGACTTCGATCTTCGCCAAATAAAATATAGCCCGGAGGTGGGCCTTGGCAGCACGAGCCTCACACCAAGTTTCATGAAACTCGGTTTATTAATGCAAAAGTTGTCAGTAGGGGACCCACACACATACAGGCAGACAGGACCATTTCATAAGGCTGTTTCCTTTGGAAACCAGCCTAAAAACCATCCGTAAAATTCAACACACAAATTCATATCTTTTTGGTAAAAGTTATGACAGTAAAATTATTAATTTTGTGATTTTAACCATAAAATTATTATTTAGGATTGATTTTCACTACATTATGCATCGCAACCTCAAGATAACTTCCTATTTAAATTGTAATCCGGCCCGCCAAAGTGTTGGCAACTTCTAATGCGGCCCGCTGAAAGATTCGCCAACACCGTAGCGGCCCGCTTTGTAGAAACGTTCCTCCACCCCTGCTCTATCCCCCTAGAAGGTGGGAAAAGCCTTGGAAGGGATTTTGACGCAGAAGAGAATTCCCTCTCTATCTCCCCTTTCCCTCCCCACTCTTTCCCCACCTCACCTCCATTCCCTCCCTCTCTCCCGCCTCATCTTTATCTTTCCCATCATTTCCCTCTCACCCTCCCTCTATTTATCCCTTCCCACCTCCACCACTACTTTCCGCCCATTCTCCCTTGCGCACTCACTCCGTCCTTACCCCTCCTCCCTCTTTCCTCTCCCTCTCTCATTCTTCTCTCCGTTCCAGTCCTCTGCTCTCTCTCTCTCTCTCCTTATACAACCTTTCACACTTCCCTACTTCTGCTCTGCTTTGTGTACATTTCATCAGACAATGAATGAATCAAAAGTGAATCGCCAAGACTTAACTTTTCGTAATCGATGAATGTCCCCTTTTAAAACTCAAATATTTACCGTTTCTCCACTTACATTGACGGTCCTACATATATATTTTATTGAAGTATCGCATTTGCCACATCAGCATAAATCGTCACTGCTCATATCGACTATGCATCCGATTCCTGAATAAGTGTAAAAATCATTTCTAGATATTATACTGAATTTCAAAGTTATTAATTGGTCTTGAATTATAGAAAGCATGCATTGGCGTAATAATAGGGTGGCAAATGCCACGAGTCCAGGCGCCCGGGGAGACCCTCGAATTTTTTCGAACATGGAAAAAATAAAGATTCTTTTTAGCAATTTTCTTGTTTATCCTAATTTTTTAATGCCTTTCCAATTAATCTTTATTTTTGGACCGAGTAATTTAAAAAGCCTAACCTTTTCAGTATACTCCTGGTAATTGATTATTAAGTGCAACTAGTTAGGTTCTACAATGGGTTTCATTTTTAATTGAACAAATGTATTTTTTTGGGAGGAAGAGGGAGCGGGACCATCGATAATATTTTGCCATCGGCCCTTCCGCTCTTAGCTAGACCATTGAAAGCATGCGCAATTTACCTTTCCAAAATTCGATAAAACTTGGTAAATTTCACGCAATGAACGTTATGAAAACGCTCGCGGTTTTTACCCATAGTTTCAACAGCAAACAGCTAAAATTGACCCGTTTCACAGCCTTCTCATAACGGTACTACAGCGAAGCGGTGCCCACTGCTGCTGTGAACAGGATTTTCGGCTCTTTCCGAATAGTTACACAAAACATGCATTTGACTGAACTACAGCAATTTACGTGTAGTGGTAATATAAACGAGAGAGCTATCTACCTTGAAATTTCTGCAAAAGACAACCGCGTGCATAGTTACGAACTTTCATCTCTGGGATAGAGTTAGGTGATTCACGTATGACCTATATTTCCTTTCATACCTATGCAATGCGTTCGAATGTTATCATGAGGTAGTTCAAAGTTACGCGAAGGAACTTTCATGCCTATGGCGGAATCTGTTTTGAATGTTCGGAGATCGGTGAACCACGAAATTTCGTTTGATATTCCATGCCAACTTTGAAATCAAACTAGGAAAATAGATAGCGATAGGGATACATTAACCACAAAATCCGTAACCGACGAACATTTTCGCAAATACGAAACAGGATATTAGGAAATTTGAAAAAATCCTGTACTTGACCGGGTCTCCCCATTTGCCGGATAGGGAGACCCGGGTTCGATTCCCGGTCAAGTACAGGATTTTTTCTCCTTCTCAAAGTTCAAATTTCAATTTCAGATTTATGCCCGCATGCATAAAAAGTCTTCTCAACACCTTTGTTTCTCTCTAGGATATTAGGGGGTTTATAGTTATTCGCGTTTTTAGCACGGCTAGTCTTGGTTAATCAATAAATAATCAATCTTTCCGAAAATATCTTTAATAAAAATCATTTCACGCGAATATTAAACTATCTCTGATGTATTCATATCCTCTAAACTAGCATAAGAACTGATTGGGGAAAGAGGAATTGTTGAGTAACACGAAAATCATCAGAGCACACGCAATAAAGCAGCGCAGTGCCGCAAGGTTTTCTGAATGGTGACGCAAAATTCTTGTTTTCCCATGTTTAACTATACAGAGATTGATGTATCGCGTAAATGGGTGTAATTAACCATTAGAACTAGCATCTGTATAATACATAAGGAACAGTAGAATAAATAATTATAAATACTTGATTTCTTACCTAAAATATAATGAAAAACATCTGCGATTACTACTGATGCGTAGAGGGGGTTTCCGCCAAATTCCGAAAAGAGATTAAGGGTTCCGTGACTCTAAAAAGTTTAAGAAACGCTGCAATAAACAAATAGAAAGGAATTTTCTAATTCTGCATTTTACTTGTCCACATTTTAGCTCCACACTTAGTTCTTATGATGAGTTTTCTGAACGCAGGATGTCTGCTATGGTGACGAATGCAATGAATAGCATTACCTGGGCATCGTATTTTTGTGATTCTCAGTATATTTTCTCAAACGTAGTTATTTTAACATTCCGGTGAGACCGTTATTCAAAAAGGTCAGTTAGAGAATTTAATAAGTTGGTTATTTAGTATTATACGATTTAAGATAGTTAAAACAACATCTTTTAACTCAAAATGTTACTCCTTACTAAAGAAAGTAAAATTTTTTAAACACTTACATGAATTTCTGCTCATAGCAGTAAAATATTCGTGTATAAGGTAAATAAAAATTTAAATATTACTCAAAAAACTGCCACCTTCAACGCACATTTCTCGAATTTGCTCGATTGTGATTCTTACGCTCGTGTTCACACTGTTATTGAGTCATTTCACTCATAGTAAAACAATGAAAAAAGATACTATGAAGACGACGCAATCACGTATCGACCACGACGTCTGGAGATAAACTGAAACAGCAATTTGAATCCTACAAAGCTCTGAGTGGCTCATAGCCATTATTAATATTTTTATTTTTGCAGTATTTAGAAATTGATGGAAAAATGTGATACTATGCAGATAGGCATAAGCTGTCATTTGGGAATAATTTTGAAACAGGAAAAAATTCTGCTATGACCGGGAATCGAACCGAACCCGGGTCTTCCCATTGCCGGGCGGATATTATACCACTGAACTACCGTAACAGATAACTTTTCCTGTTTCTGAATGCGGGTGTTTTTCTTAGTGGGAGACTCGGATTCGATTCCCGGTCACAGCAGAATTTTTCCTGTTTATAAATTATTCCCAAATTACAGCTTATGTCTATCTGCATAGCATCATATTATTCCATCAATTTCTAAATACTGCAAAAATAAAAATATTAATAATGGCTATGAGCCAATCAGAGCTTTGTAGGATTCAAATTGCTGTTTCAGTTTATTTCTAGCTTTGGTAATTTCACCATTTGAGAGGGAGGGGGTTTCTTCGACGTTCTCTTGGAGGACGTCCGTTGAGGCTGGTGGATATTAGCTTGGCTAGCCCTGATCCAACTAACAAAAACACCCGCGTTCAGGAACGGGCAAAATAATCTGCTACAGTAGTTCAGTGGTAGAATATCCGCCCGGCAAGTGTAAGTCCCGGGTTCCAAAAGTAGGGCATAGAAGGATAAAAAGTTTAGGGAGGACATCATTTGAAAAAGGTATCTTGTATACCTTAGTATACCTTAGTATAAAGAAAGTACATGAAAATTTTAAATGGAATATACAGAGGAACCTTGGTTGGTTCATAAAAATGAGAAACAACGCGACGCGTTAACCAATTTCCAGTTAAAGCTTTCCTTCCTAACTGCGTCGGAAAATACCCAATTATCGACTGAATTAAAACAGCAGGAGCTTTCAGTTATTGCATTATAGCCTATCTTTCAAAGAATGCTTCCCTTAAATAGGTATATCTCGTTAATATTTTCCCCTGAAATATTATGGGCAATCTCAAATGCAATGACACACACTAATAATTATCAGCTTTTATAATTTATCCTGGATAAGAAACGATAATGCGATATACAGTCAGACCCCGATTTAGCTCCCCCTTATAGTGCCACCCCCGCACCGCCTACGAATCGTTGTGAAAAGGACTTCCATTTTATGATTACACTAGAGAGATGCCCGTTGAAATTCAACGGGAAAGTTTTTTAAAATGAAATTTCGTGAATAGATGCGACGCGAAGCTATTATCCAAGTCAATGGTACACAATTACACGAAACCGGCAACAATGCCAATCACTAAGAATGCATAAAATTCTCGCGTTATAAAAAACTGATCTGTTGATCGATTCGACGGGTATTAAAAATCGCTGGCAAGAACACAATCTATCGTTCTTTTAGGCGTTCGTAGTTACAAGATTAGAACTCCTATTATGATTCTAAGTAATTTTAATATGCGAATGATTAATGTTCTATATTCAAATGTATTCCTTCTCGTAAATAACGCGATGAATGTTGCTCACATTCGTTTCTATGAAAATCATATCCCTCTCTTTCCTTCTCACTCTCGTATTAAAAGCATTCAAAGCATGCTTTCAGGTAACAATAGGATTTCGAGGTTTAACAATGTAATGGGTTGGCAAGGCAACATCCGGTTAAAATGGAAAGATTTCCCCAAAATATGTGAAATAAACGTTTAACGTGAGGAATTCCAAACTGTATGCGAAAAAAGATGAACAGAATAAGAAACTTCATAATTATTTCTTTAAAACGGTTAAGTTTCGAAGATCGTACCTTAATTATTTCTAATTTATATCTCAAAAAGAATAAAAGCCTGTATGTCAAAAGTCTATTTTTACGTGTTATCTTAAGGGAAATGGAAATTTCTTCCTTGGAGTCGAACCCGGTAGGTTTTTCGAGAATTTTTTCGTCATCACCTTAAAATATGCGAATCTAGCATTCCTGCCAAGATTTAAAAAATATATCTTGATCTTTTATCGAGTTATTCGCATTTTTATAGTGTGACAGAGGGAGCCACAAAGGAACAAAGTGACAAAGAGACAAAGGGACAAAGGGAAAAGGGACAAAGGGACATAAGTAGGCTTTTATAGATTTTAGACTAGCTAATTACCCAGGATTTGGCCCGGGTTTACAGTTTCGAATTTTCCATGCTCATTTCACTCTTTAATATTTACATTCAAACTCAAGGTACTCTCGAGATAAGTGACCAATATTCCCTCTTAATTGGTATGAAAAAATTAAATATAGATTAAAATTTGACATTTTACTAAGAATATTCAAAATAAGTTATGTAATTTTACAAAAAATTAACAGGGGCCTCTAGTAAGGGTATGATTTGTATTGCACCCCCCTCCCCAAAAAATCGAAATCATGGCACCAAGATGCACATCCTCAAGGTCTCTTTAGTAAGTGTACCAAGTTTTAAATCTCTAAGTCTATTGGTTTTCGAGAAATACTGTAAAGCATGATTCGTATGACATCCCCATCCCCACTCCTCCTCAAAATCGAAATTCTGGCCCTGAGGTGCACATTCTCAAGGTCTCTTTAGTGGGTGTACCAAGTTTCAAGTCTCTAAGTTTCTTGGTTTTTGAAAAATGTTGTCCACACACACACAGACAGATTTACTGCCACCCCCTCTTCGACGCCAGTATCGTGTAAAGACTATACGTTCTTATTTTTTATTTCAGTAATTTATCCTCATATTCGTATCAGATCGATAAACTTCAGCGGTATTTCAGCTAGTTTTTTCGCGAATACGAGGAAAAAATGTATTCTTTTAGTCTTCCGCCACCTATGATAAGCCACGAAAAAGAGCCTCATCATAAGGCGCATCTCAAATAAATAAACCGATACTATTTGGAAAGGCATGAATGAAAAAAGCATACCCATATATTGGCTTCATAATAAATGAGATGGAAATGAATGGAAGCGTATAAATGGAGTCACTTGTTCCCATTAGGGAATTTGTGGCCAGCTTAAGATGACGAGGGATTATCCTAGTCTTCTTCTTGCTCCTGGCGGCATTCCCTGCCAACTCGAGGATATTGTATATACAGGCATTCCTTGCATAAGAACGTCAATTCGTTCCACAGAAAAGCGACGTTATGCGAAAATCAAACTGAATATCGCGAAGGATAGGCGCCAGCCTCGTGACCCCGAATCATGCACGTCGTCAAGCGAAAAAGGGGCAAAGTATTACGGCGTCGTAACCGCGAGACGTCGTTAAGCGAAGCTTCGCCATGCTTGTACCATAGTTTAAAGTTTTAGCAAATAATTTGGAATTAGACCAAGGCAAAAAATCAACAACAAAATTTCTTTCGGAGCTATTTATATATTACGTTGCCAAATCAACTTATTGTACGTCAAGCAAGCTGGTAAGGTGGCAAATCATCACCAGAAACAGCTGTGACTTGCGCCATAGCGCCTTCCTTCCTTGGAAATTTTTGGGATTGGTGGCCACGTGATCAGGTTATGGTATCGATAGTGAAATGGAGAAGCAAGGAGTTACACTTTCGTGGGAAGATATTTTTCGAGAGGCATAGCTCTCTCTCTCTCTCCACTCACGCTGAAGAGGCTGTCAGTTTCTATCGGTTTCTCGTGAAGACTCTCGCCTTGCGAAAGGGGAAAATATACTGTGCACTCGGAAGAGAATGGAGCGGAAGTTTACTGAAGGGTCAGGTAAAATTTATGCTTGGGGTTTAAAAAATCCGACACCATTTTTCCCAGTCATGTTATTTGTTATTAATCCATGACCTGATGTGATTAAAATATAACACAAAAAGATTTCCGAATACATTTTTATATTTTGCTCTACCTTAAGAACAAAACATTGGTATTTTTCGGTCTTGCTTTCTTTTCTATTTTGGAAAATATTTGTCCAAAATATCAAGAGGGAAAAGTTTTATTATGAATTTGACTTGAAAATATATGCTAAAATAATTCTAGAAATGTTTTTAAGCGACTTTGGATAATAACTCAGACATTCCTTGAACACGCAATTCTCAAACTCGAAATATATTTTTAAAGTGCTATTTCTGACACGATGTAAGAGTTGTATGTTGTTTCTCTAGAGGCAAATTGCGGACTTTCAACACAAACCAGCATAAATGTTTACCACTGTAAGCTATTTATCTGCTCACAGACAAGCGCAATTTCAGCGCTAATATCAATCACATAGAACGTGGAAACAAATAAAAGGAGTAGTAAGGTAAATAACTATCGTAGCGTTCGAACCAGCCTTAGAAATTCAATCACAGTGCAAAGTAAAGAACAATAACACTATTTTAAATACGGCTCAGCAGCATAAGAATGAATTAAAATTCTCAGTATTAAATATTTATTACGATTTGAAGAGAAATGTGAAAACAACTACGAGGATTAGTAAAGGAAGAAGAAATTTTTTGTGAATTCGAACAGAAAATAGTAAATGGGAAATTGAAAAATAAAATGAGGATTTAATAATAACTAGTGGTACCCGCAAAAATTTTTGCAAAGTCAGTCAGAAATCTGCATGTTTAAAAGGAATAATAGCCAATTTCTCCTTATAAAATTAGACAACTGATATTTTGAATGTCAGGTTTGTTTTTATAATTTATATGTGCAATTTTAATTGTCTCTCCCATACGAAAAAGGTCACATTCCAGTATTGAAATAAAGAAAGAAGATTTTTTCTTTTGGTCAATCGTTAAAAATGCCCACAGCCCACACGCAGTTTACTGAATAATAATAATCTTTCATTATTAACGTTACAATCTATTAACTTTGACATTGCTACAACTATTATTTCGATGCTTCATAAACAGCACGAAGCGGATAACGCAATTATTTTGTCTATTTGAAGGCTTAATAGACGCTATTTCAATAGGAGGCAACAATATGGGCCGCCTTGGCAACACCCGGAAAGAAAAGACAAAATTTCGGAAATAAATGCGTATTTCTGATAAATTCTTCCGTATAACATGTAAACATCGCAAGAACAAGATATTTTGTAGTTTTACCCGTCGAATAAAGCAAAAACGGAGAAATTTGGTCCATATTTACGTATTTTAATGAATAAAAGAAATAAACCTCGCACCTTGAAAAATCGAAACTCCTGTGTAAACATATGGGAAAGTATAATCGTCTCTCGGAGTCGAATCCGGGACATTTCCGTAAACGAAAATAGTTTTCCTTGGGTCTCCTAGTTGGCAGAAACAAAATGGCGTTTACAGCATTTCTCTATGACAAACTGGTCAAGAGATGAAAGGGGGAGCGCGGACGGACAGACATTAAGTAATTATATATAAAGACAATCCTTTTTCACGGCTGTTCGTGTTTTGAATTCGCGCATTTTCATGCCAAACAAATCTCCACACCATTACAACGGCGATGTGGTATCGACAGATATCCTACTGAAGTAAGGTACAATTTTCACATGTTATGGTTTAAAATTTGCACGAATTTCAATAAAAATTCTAGAAAAACATGTGAGAAGTTCAAATAATTTCGTGTAGTTTTATTAACTGCAAGTTTTCTTGTTTATTATAGAGTTCCACATGGTATGGGTCTGTTCGATGAACTATATCATACATTAACTTGTGTGCGTATATCGTATTATCCCAAGATTGAAACATTGATGGGCACAAGCGCTAAATTTTTATCATATATTTCCCTCAGAATTCTGTTACGCGTATAGAGAAAGATAGTTTCAGGAATAGGTCAAATGATGCTTTTCTCAACCTATAAAGATAGGTTAGAAACATTTCGAAGGATTGAAATTCTTAGTAATATTTCAAAAAAGACATCTGCTCTACTTTTTAATTCGCAATGACCAAATTATAAAAAGACGCTACGTTCTTACCCGCAGCGGCTTGACTTCTTTGACGATGCAAATTGCTTCCATGACAAGAGCCACTCCTGCTGGTGGCCTCTTTAGCGCTCTCACTTCCGTGATGTCGTTCTTATTCAGAGATTTCAAGCTTTCTTCTGCAGCCTCCAGGAGGGGAAGCGCCTCATCTTACAATAGAAGTGGGAAGAAAATGTTAACATTCTCCGATTAAGAAGGGAAAAAAGTAAAATTCAACAGGGTGTGTTTTTAAATAAAAACATACAGTAAATGCCTGGATACAAATGTTTAAAAAAATAAAATATGAAAAAATCTGCCCCGGTTAAATACGGATCGTAGTACATAATTTACTGCTGTATTTCCAATAGATGGCAGCGAGGAGGACTTTCGTTGAGGTAAAGAACCTCAAGCCCAGACCTGCAGTGAATAAGACAGTGATTCAAAAATAACAAAGTTAGAAACTGAACTAAGTAAATTTAAATTTGGATGATTACGTCTAAATAAAAATATTAATTTGCAGGATCTCGTAGATACTAAAAATTTGTCGATATTTTTTACTTTGTTATTTATTACAATTAAACGAAATGTTATGGTTTTTATTTTCAATATTACTTAGCATTTATACATGTTAATATTTTAACAATTTACATAATCTCTTGAATTAAAATTTATCCTAAAAGTGAAGAAAATGTTTAACGGGTCGGCTGTAATTTATCTACCGTTGAAAGACGAACATATCCATTTGAGATCGAACTATCTATTAAAATGAATCCAGGTCATCAAATATTTTGCCTGAAGAAATATTAATTTTTAAATAGAAAATTAAATACTAACTTTCTCTCGGAGTTCTATTTCATTTGGAACCATAAGATGGAATCCAACGGGAGTAAAAATCAATCTGAAAAAGAATAACATAAACGTATGGACTTAATTTAAGGCACTTCCCATTCTTCCTCCTTTTCTCTCTTCCTCTCTCCAATCCCCCTCCCTCCCATTCTCCCTTCCTCTTCCCCTCTCTCCTTCTCTGAAAAATAGACTTCCTAGTCTCAATCTCATCCTAATAAAGCCCATTATGTATCTGTCTCTCCCGCTTTCTCTGTCCGCTCCCTCCCTCTCCCTTTATCTCACTCTCTTTCTTTATATCTCTCTCTCCTTCCCTCTCCCACTCTCCTTCTCTAGAAAAATATACTTCCTAGTCTCCATATCGCCCTAATAAAGAACGTTATCTATTTATTTCTCCCCTCCCCTTTTCTCTGTCTCTTTCCCTCTCCCTCCTCTGTCTTCCTCTCTCTCTCCTTTCTCACTCCCTCTCTCCTCGTCTCTCTTCTTCTTTCTTCCTCTCTCCTCTCTCACATATTAAAACATTCAAAGCACACTTTCCTTATACATATAGTATATAGATTGAGACGAGAATACAATCTCGAGGTTTAACAATGACACGGCCGGCAAGGCAACATATCATTAAAAAGTTTTAGTTTTTCCAATAAATACGATTTAAACGTAGGACTTAAGCGATTTTGTATCGTACAATAAGAATAAAAAACTTAATTTATTTTTCTTTAAAACGGTTCAAGTCCGAAGATCGTAGGTCCATTCTTTCTAATTTTAATTTGCAAAAGAATAAAAGCCTGTAAGACGAAAAATCGATTTTTACGTGTTATCTTATGGAAAATTGAAATCACACTCGGGAGTCGATCCCAGGACCTATTTTTTAAAATTATTTTGTGCCATTCGCTATTGGTACGTGATGATAGTAATCCTACCAAATTTGGTTGAACTGGCTGAAGAAACGGCTGAGATATTGAGCGTTTTTGGACAAAATGACCAAATGAATGAGAGATTAAGCATTTTATAGTTAGGTAAGTGATATAGGTTTTAACTCATTTCTAACAGCATCGTTTCTTCTCAGTTCGCATTTGAAAGCAAGAACCTCTTATATATGATGGATTTATCTCGAGAGCGCAGAAAAAAAGTCGATCGTAACATGTGGTAACGTTCGCCTTTAGTCGAGTAAGGTTTTTAGATATATATAGCGTTCGGTTGGATCCTCTCAAAATCCCTTTAGCAACTGAAAAATACCGCTATTTTTAGTCTTCGTTTTTCAGTAAGATGCTGCGAAGTAAACTTGAAGTTAAAATGTTGCTCCCCGTCAGCTACCTACACCTGTAATGTATTATTTACGTGTCGAATTTAATTAAATGAGGGAACGTACCTTTAAAAGGTCATGAAAATATCTCAGTTTTAACATTAAGGACGCAATGACTTTCTTTGCAGGATCGAACTAAAACATTTCTCATAGATATTATTATTTAATTTAAAATTTTTTTATTTAAAAAAAAATGAAGTTATAACACACAAAAGAATGTAGATTTTGCTTTGTTTTTAGCTTTGGTAGAGAGGGAGCTAGCGCGTCTGGCTCCCAATGCTAGGGTCGCGGGTTCGAGTTCCGCTTGGTCATGGCTGTTTGTGATTGTCTTTGTAATTGTTATATATTATTACTCGATCGACTGTAATAGGCCTTGTCTTGTAAGCCGATAAATAAACAAATAAAATAAATAAAACTCCAAAATGAGGTATGCGAGTCACAGACGAAATGAAGAAAAACATAAATTAGTGAGTAAAAACTATCGGTAGGAGATTAGTACAGGAATTGTTAGGTGCATGCAAGTAGATGGCATATAATTTGAACACGCGCTTCAATAAAGACAATGCTGCGCATGATATACATTGAATGTAAAAGACGGAAAAGTATACTCCATAAATAGAATACACAGAGATTTCAAAGGCGTTCTTAATGGGAAATACGTATGAAACGGTATCGACAGATTGGGCGATTCTCGAATATGATCTAGGGCACTGGTTCTCAACGGGGGCCACATGGCCCCCCAGGGGGCCACAGCCTATTTCTGAGGGGCCATGAGTAAAATACCTAAATTGGGGGGCCACCAAAACTTCTTAGAGGGTCACGAAAAGTTCGACTCTGTGTGAAAGTTGTCTTAAGTCAATGCTAATAATGCGTACTAATAAGTACCAATAACGCATACTTCATTGTATTCTAATTCAAATGCGCATGTTTAGACTGACATAACAATTGGAATTGAAAATGGACGAATGTATTACAATATACATAAATACTTTCTTATCTTCATTATAGTTAGGAAATGTACTCCAACTGTTAACCCACAATTAGGTGACTGAGACTCTCCCCTACCTCTTCCTTTCCTCCCCTCCACGCCATAGCTACAAAATGTTATTCTTACGCTTTCATTCAGCGGATTGCACCAGAATACGACAGCTATTAATTTGAGATACGCTTTTCTAATATAAGACAGAACACATTCATTAACGTTTTAAACAGGGAGAGTGAATGCCGAAAGATTGAAGAAACAGAGTGGAATGCAAAGACATTACAGCGTCTGTGGGTTTTGTTTAACTGTAAGTATTCACTTGATATATTTATAAATATTCTATATATTAGTCATTAACTGCTGATACATTCCGATAACCAGCAATTTTATTTTTGTCAAAATTATCGGGGCTTTACAGAAAACAAAAACATCTGTTCATGAAGCCACTCTTGGAAATTCACCATAGCATACCAAAGCAATTATTTGTTTGAAATAAAATAATGCAATAAATTTAGTTATTATAAATAACAAGTTAAGACAAGTGTTCATTTTACACTTTCCGAACCAATTTAAAATTTGTTTTTAATGGCAAACCAAGGAAATATTTTCATGCATTTGTTAATTCTTATTACGATTTTAATTAAATATTGCTTACTGTACTTTCAGTTTCTCTTAGTTATTTTTACTAACTGTAAGTTGTGGTTTAAAATAAATATATTTGAATAAAATTATTAATATTAAAAATAATCGCTTTTATATTTAGAATTAGTGGGGATTTGCATAAAACTAAGACATCTGTTTGTGAAGCCATTCTCAGAAAATTCAGGCATTTAATTTAAACAAATTTAAACAGTCAAACATTGATTGTTAGAGGAATACTGTAATCAGACGATGCCATACTGGAATTTATGTATTTGGTGAGTACCTGTTTTGGCTGCTAATCTTGCCGATATTATTTCTTCTGTTACTCCAAACTCTTTACTGTTATGATGCCGGTCCGCGGCCATTTATTTCCCGGTTCCATCTACTTAAATTCTATTTATAAGTCTATAGTAATAAATTTGTATTGTTGTTAAATATTTCTTCATTTTGATTTGTTTTTGATTTTTTAATATCAGATTACCCATGGCTAATATAGCGAAGAAAAAATGCAGGCAATATTCCATTGAGTACCTTGCCGATGGTTTTATTCCATCTCCACAGGACAGAACAATGCCACTGTGTCTAATATGCATGACTACACTTTCAAATGAAAGCATGCGGCCATGCAAGCTACGGAACCACTTGGAGACAATGCACAAGGACAAAAAAGACAAATCACTAGATTATTTCAAAAAACTGTGTGATAATTTCCAAACAAGGGCAACATTAAAACAAATATTTAATGAAAGAGCAGCTAAAGTAGACAAAGGTTTACTTGCATCCTATGAGATTTCCAAGTTAATTGCAAAATCTGGCAAGCCACATAATATAGGCGAATCATTGATTTTGCCTGCAGTATCTGTTGTGATTTCAACTGTTATGAATCAGAGCACACATGAAATTACTCAGGCCATTCCTTTGAGCAAATCATTAGTATCGAGACGTATTGATGAAATGGCAGATGATGTGGAAAAACAACTAGTTGCACAACTACAAGTTAAGAAGTTTGCCCTGCAAATCGATGAATCCACTTTAATGGGTAATGAAGCCCTTCTAATGACATATGTTAGGTTTTTGAATGATGATCAACTCAGTGAGGAAATGCTTTTTGCCCGAAAGCTTAAGACAGACACCAAAGGTGAGACAATTTTTGAAGAAGTTAAGAGTTATTTCAAGGAAAACAACATTCAACTAGAAAATACAATAGCTTGTGCAACAATTTATTGCTCATTTAAAAAATGCTGTGCCTGAAGTTTTTTGCATACACTGCGTGGTTCCCCATCAACATCTGGTTGGAAAAAACTTGGGAGGACATTTGCATGATGCACTTGCTATTGTAATAAAGGCTGTCAACTTTATCAAAACAAGTGCACTTCAAGATCGTCTTTTCCGACAACTTTGTGAGGAAAATGAAGAAGATTTTGAACGCCTACTAATGCATACAGAGGTCTGATGGTTATCAAAAGGTAATTAATTATCTTCGGCGTTTTGCTCAACTTTGGGAGTGTTGTATCATTTCTAAGTGATAAGCAGCTTGGAGAACAGATCGTTGCTGCTAAATGTGACATATTTTATCTATCTGATATATTTGAAAAGCTGAATTTGTTGAACAGACAGTTACAAGGGAAGAACTGTAATATTATATCTTGCAAAGAGGCCATTACTGCTTTCCCTGGAAAACTCAAGTTATTTTGGAGTAATATTGGACATCGTGAGTTCATGCAATTTCCATCACTGGCCACCCTTGACATAGAAATTCAAGATTATGGTATTGCTGTATATGTTGAGCATTTGAAGAATTTGTAGTGATATGCAATGTCGGTTCAGCGACCTGCTAGAGATTAATATTCCAGATTGGGTGATGAATCCGTTTGGTGTAAATGTGGTTGATGTTGACATCACATTACAAGAATATCTGGTTGAGTTGCAGAGTGATATAACAGCTCAAGCTAGATTCAAAAACGGCAAACCGAATTTCTGGATAAGTAGTGAAATTGCAAATAAGTTTCCACAACTCGGGGAGAAGGCAAAGTTGTTTTTTATCGGATTTCTCACTTCTTATTTGGTTGAATTTGCATTTAGTCGAGTTCTTCACCTGCAATGCAAAACTCGTAACCGTCTTGATATTGTAAAGAGAGGTGATCTTCGATTATCTCTAACATCGCTGCAATCAGAAATTCAAAAGCTTGCTAGTTTTCATCAGCCGCAAGGATCTCACTAAATAAAGTGACAATAATATTATGGAAATATATTTTGTTAGGAGCAAATTTCATATGTATATTATAAATAAACAATATGTATATTATAAGCGGATTATTTTTTATAAATAAACAGTGCGGTTGACAAAGTATCTTTTTTACGAACTAACAGCGACTATGAGTGGTGGGGGCCACAGAGGTAAATGAAAATCTGAAGTGGGCCACGAGCAAAAAAAGGTTGAGAAACACTGGTCTAGGGAACAAAAAAAATGTTTGTATGTGTTTGTGTGAATTTGAATTCGGGAAGAGAATTGAGAATTTTTCTAATAAGCATTATGTTCTAGAAAGATTCATTACGATTCCAATCAACCGAGATACCTTGTGAGGCTACTTTGATTGTGCCATTGAAATAGTGACAATGTCTCCGATATAGCAGCAACACTCTTTTATAACATGGACGTGGGAAAATATTTCATTCCCTATTACCGAGCGCACGGCAGTCTCATATTCAAGCATCGATAATCCGTAATATTTATGTGTTCAAATAGGCAAAAGTGAGAATTTTAGACACAATTCAATGAACTTTTTCAAGAAGACTTCTTGCCCTGTATTTCATCAATGGATGCACTGATCATTACAAATTTATAATTAGTAGTGTGTAGCAAAAATGTTAATTTTGAATAGTAAAACCTAAGTAAACAACCATAAAAATGTACTATGGAATCGATACGAGTAAAGTATTTCGTAGAGAGGGCTCAGCATAAAAGATTTCATTTCGTTGAAGTATCTATGAGGTACCGAATCAAAAATAAACCCGATAATGAAGTGTAAAAAATACAATGCCCGTTTTTAACAGACCTTTCTTTTTTACCTGGCACCAATACCCATTGAATCGACGACTGCGGGAATCTGCAAAGACATTAGGGTTTGCGGTTACGCGAAATTAATCGAGCGTAAACAATCTGCAAAGTCGTATCTCGACCTGCTGTGGTCATTCAAACTGGTAAAGCTACATTTCTATTCTCTCTGCTTTAGGTGAAAGTGGAACTCACTCCCATTGACTCCCGGACCAGAAAAAAACACGCATCTCCTGAGTGCTTATTTGGTAGAAAGCTTGGGATCTTCGTTCCGAAATCGCAAAATAACGACGCAGCCTTTGGCATGGCAAAAACACGTTTCGCAGAAGTAAAGCAAATTTGCGATTGCCGTGCTATCATGGCAATATTTAAAATTAAAAGAACCGGATGGATTTGAATGTACTTTACAAGATGATATCAACTACTTTATCGATGCAGTTGTCCCCATTTTAACTATATAAACATTTCGCATACAGGATGATCCTTTTAAACGAGGCTTCTTTATTCAAAAAATTTGCACAGCTTCTTTTGATTGAATTATTACAAATTCTTCTGCGCCATTTTGGTGATCGGTGCACGATGGGGTATTATAAAAAAATTTCTGTAATATTATGAGTATGATGTTCGCAGTGATCTGCGAGATGTTTATTTTTATTTATTCAAATTTCATTGATTATTGCTATCGGAATTATCCAAGATTCAATAACATTGGTAGAAGTCAACACAAATTATTATTAGAATTTAGGATTCACGCTTAAAATGATTAACCTGATCATTTTGGCTTCTTCCTTTGTGGCCGTCTTGGATAATTCCTATAACAATAATTATTTGACATAAATGTTTACGAAAAGGATAACAGCAAAATATTTGTTATTGAACGATTGCACGATACGACGCTGATATGTCTGAAGTCTACTGGATCTTCTAATCCTACCGCAGAATTATGTATTTTTACAACACTCCATTACTACGAAAAATACCCAATTCTTTTAAAGGATACCTCAGATTTTGAGGAATCGGGGAAAAATGCACGGAAAAACAAACGACCCGTCGAATCGAATGTAAAATACGGGTTCTGTCTACAACGGAGAAAGCGTATTCTTCGATATATTCCTCTTTTCCTTCTCTCGTGTTAATGTCGCTACCATTATTTAACCTGCTCGAGTTGCTAAACGTTAGCCTGGAATCACGTGTTTCTCCGCTAGGTGGTCTGTAGCCGGGGCGTAGCGATATGAGACGTCGAGGTTAACAACAACGTCGCGCGTAAAAACCTGAATAAATTCGGCGTCTCGAAGTTTCAGAAGCTCGGAATAGCGTTACGCGAAAGATCAAGTTAAAAGAATTTCTCAACCGAAGCTCGTGCATTAAAGGATCCAAAAGGTTACGAGGATAGATTTTTGAAGTGCCCAAGTATTTGGCCTCGGTTTGTTTTAAGAGTGGGCTGTTTAAAAAAAAACGAAAGAAACGAAGCGATCCCGAGATCGCTTTGAGTGCGACCGCGGAATAAATAATCAATCGTCCACGCGGAAACTTGTTTAGCGAGCTAGTCACTCTTTGGGCGAGAGCATGGGATAGCGGTATCGCGTTGAAAAATCGTCGTCTCGTCATAGTTAATCTTTCCGGAATACACGAGAGATTCATGTAAAAAACAGATTCAAGCGCAGCGAATAACCGTTAAGAGAAGCAGGAGTAAACGCTCAAACATTAAACCTTTCTTTTCGACGATGCAGAATTCACTGCTTTTCCTGCGTGCGGATAAATATTTATAAAATAATGACACCATAAAATTCCGAAGGGAAATTCGCCGAAATATAAAGACAAAATGAAATGAATCCGCTTATCTTATTAATTGGAAAGCGGAAAAACATTTGAACCGTTTATTTTGGCATAGAAAACTGTCGCTAAGTCTAAAAATATTCGTGATACGAAAAAGCAGAGCTGACTTTCTTTAATAAATGTAAGTATCTACATTCGGCTAATATTTGCTCTAATAGTTAAGAATCTATTTTTCGTTATGCATCTTCATTATTATTTTTTTAACCTCAAAAAGAGGTAGAACAGCTAAAGCAAGAGGAGAAAGCACACTTCCTATGAAATTTTCTCAAAAAATTTCGTTAAGTGAAAATAAAAGTTTCCAGAGCTTATGCACAACAAAAAATTCCAGGGGAATTTAATACATACCGTGAATGCCTGAATAGAAGGGAATCTTGAATTTAAGCACATACCGTAAGAATTTCCTTCACTTTTACGAAAAAGTGTATTTAAGAGATTCCCATAAACAGTATCTTAGCGTGCATAAAGTTATTATAATGGTGGGAATATAAACTATAGCTATCAGATAGAATGGCAATAAGTAATAAAGTAATAATAATGGTCAAACTTTTAACAACCAAGAGATATCCTACAAATTAATATTCTAATTAATGTATAACAATTCAACTTTTAAATTATTCTGTTCATTTTCATTCCTATTCATTACTTTAAGTCAGTTTTCAGGCTTTACTTTCTTCACTCTAAGACCGGTATTGAGGTTCTTCATTCCAAAAAATCTAATCCTAACTAGCATTAAGGTTATTGGAAATGCAGCGAAATATTTTACACTAGGATTCGAATTTAAGCTGATCATTTTTTCTTCTACTCCTGTTTTAGGAGAAAGAAGCGGGTTCTATCCATACATTTACGATGGATGCTGAGAAACCTCTGAAATCGAGGGAGAAGGATATTCCCATCAAATGCGGAGTATAACTCATCTTTATTATCGCCGGAAATTAAATTCCAATCTAATAAAATTGTCGTAGAAATATAATTTTAAGTTTTTTGCCTTTACCCTACACCAGTACCTCTATCGGAGAAACCTAATTCTAATACGCGGAAAATATATATTTCAAATATATATCCATCGCATTAATTCCGCAGGAAATACCGGAAGGAAAACAAAGGAATGAAAACCGATAATTTGGCAAAGTAATATTTAAAAAAAGATAATCTGATAAATAAACGAAAATTCCCTTAAAAATGTTTAACACTGCATCTCGAATGAGTTTCTCTTCGCCTCGAAAATGAGGCTGCACAACTAAATGAAGACATTTTTCTTACCCAAATCTCTCTGTGCATCAGCGGCCATGGCTTCTGTCTCAGCCTTGACGATGCTCGCAGCTGCCTCTTCGGCTTCAACTTCTTTCCTCGTCTCCTCGGCCAGGGCCTTAAACCAACCAAGACATTTGAAAAAAGGTCAGCGAATCACATTCGTTTATTGCTCTTTTACGCCCAGGGCATAAAAAGTGATGGGCGTCTTTATGTCGTTGATGCGACACCTTGGTTATTGCGGAGGGAAAAAGGAAGCCTAAGACGGCCATTAAATTCAATGAGTCTGAAGCTGGTGGGCGTTATTAAGGAGTCGCGAAGGTGATTAATAAACTTTGAGAAGGAGTTCTGCTTCTCGAGCGAAAATCCTCAAGGAAAGATTATTAAAATAGGTACGAAAATAACGCTTCTTGTATTCCGCATTCAAGATGTAGCGCCGAATCCGACGAAAGGTATAATAGAATTGTCGGAGATACAACTACTATAGACACTTCTACTCACGCGAATTACACAAGCCAAAAAGTATCCCTCCGGGTAATGATTAGCAATATGGAATGCTAAACTGAATATTTTAATACTCGTAAAATTTCCCAGGAGCAAGGAAACAAAAACGTACGAGTAGTTTACACAAAAAGCGCTCAAATAATTTTCTGTTGGAACATAGCAAAATATTAACCTATAATTTCCAAATAGAGTAAATAAAATAAACTCGAAAATGCTCGGAGAGGAAGGAAACTGAAAAGCTAAATCAACATTCTGAGGGCGTTATTTGAACGTCAAGGTTTTCAAGAAAATTCACACTCGAAGGCAACTTGGAAAGTCATTTTATTTTCGAACATTTCCTACGGCGAGCATTTTAACGAAATGAATACATTACATATTTTAAATATTGACGAGGAGCATTCTGTTTCTAAAGTGTGGCACTTGTGTATTGCGTGTGAAGTTATATCGCTGGATCTATCCTTCATGTAAATGCAAATATGAAGCGTTATTGCTTCTCACGTTCCTGTTTGAATAATCAAAGCATATTTTCAAGATTTTCTGAAAGGCACCGAAATAATATCTCTCTTTAAAAAATTAAATGCGTTCTCATGAATGATTTTAAAGATGAAATATTCCAACCTTGATAATTTCACCGTATTCTGGGCATTATTCCCTGACTATTCCCATCCTTTTTGATAACTAAATGATAATACATTACTGCTAAACATAAGTTTTTGTTATGCTAAAATGTTGATTCATATTTTCGAATTAATTAGACTAAAAATCGCAGAAACGAGAATCTTTACCATTGAACAATAGATATTACGCGAGGTAACTTGGTTTAGTGCATTGTATAAATATTAATTTTATAATAAATATCAGTATAATTCTAGTCTATAAATACGTACTTCACATTTCTGTGATTATAATTTAATCAAAATCCTCAAAAATATTATTATCATAATATTAATGATAAATTTTATTAGAAAAGGTTATATTTTAAGAGACAATTTGTGTTATATGTTTAAACAGAGTTTTAAACAGATAATATTGTGTATTCCTCAGATGTTCTCACTCAGGGAAAAATATAGGCAGGGATTCACTAAACGAGTAGGTACCAATACGGTTAATTATTTTTAAAATTATGCTTTAAATGCATTACAGTTGACCGTTGACAATGAGAGACACAGGCAGTTGACCATAATCTGATTTCAGTAATATTCCTGGGAGCAATAGATTCGAATGTCCGTAACGTAGCCACGCCTCCAGTCAATTACCCTGAAATCAAGTTACTTGACCAGTTTAAGTATATTGTGAATTTGATTTAAAACAAGTGAGGGATGAATTGCAGAGCAAATTACCAAAGCAGCTTTTTCACGTTTTAGGATTATGACGTCATCACAAGATCACATCTTTGATTGAGATCGACAACCTCGTAATAATATGTTTCCCACTTAATAGCAGGGGAGTTTTCGCTATGTCAGTTATAATTCCCATTGTTAAAAATCGGAATTTTTTCCGCTTTTTGGATTTAAAACAATTGTTTGCTCTCATTCGACACGGGTTTGATTTCTGTTTTCAAAAAATATAAACCTGTCTTTCAGCTACAGAACTAATTCTAACCCGAGCTCCTATATTCATTTTAACAAATTTAAAAATCTGATGTGGCCACCACATGACTTTCTCCATACCTGTAATATATATAAAATTTCAAATAGGTTACATGATAATAAATATTTTAAGGAACTGCGAGAAAAATTTCGACTACAAAGAATAGAAATACATACATTAAAACCATAGTCTTCTGATATTGGATATAGCCCCGAAACGCTAACAATTAAGAAAATAACAAGTAGGGTAGGGTTTCCCGTGGTACAGAAGTGCTTTCTGTGAAATTCGCCGTAATATAATCGTATACTAATGGATTTGCTTTGAAATCAGAAAATTATTTTTCCCTTATATCGTGGCAGCCCTGCTTTTTAGATCCGTTCTAAACATGTTAATTTCGTTTTGCCATTCTATACTCACCCTACAAACGAAATTTCTTATTGAAATCGGTTCAGCCAATACCTTCGAAATTCATAGTTACAGAAAAATACTAACCTTGATATAGTGGTAGCCCTGTCTAGTCGACACGGTTGAAATATGCTGTTTTGGTTATTTATTTATATGAAGATTATATATACCATATTTGGTTAAAATCGATGCGGTCAGTTCTCTAGAAATACTCGTAAAAGACCGGGGGTCCGCGCGTTATTTCTCGAAAGTCCGCGAGTTGAGTAGGACATGTTTATTTTTATCTATAACTTGTTTGATCCTGCGCACAGCTCTAATTAATATTTTAATATGAAAAACGAGACTACGAATGAAAAATGTATGCAATTTCCATAGGGAGGGGGTCTGCAGAAATTATGAAACATCGCAGGGGGTCCGCGGCTCCATAAAGGTTGAGAAACATTAACCTAGATCATCTACCAAACATTTTTAGCAGTGTAATCGTGAAAAATTTACATTGTTTTAAAAACTTCCGTACCAGCAGTGGTGAAAACTGTTCCTCTAAAGTAATTAACTAACCGTATCGATGCTTATCTGCACCAGCATGGCTTCCACTTCTTTTGTGGCAGCAGTCAATTGTGGTTTCATTTCTTCTAGCTCAACGCGCAGGATTTCAACCTCCTCACCAGTCGTTTGTAGCTTTTTCAGTCCTGTTGAAATTGGAGAAATAATACAAAGGGTGAAATTCAAAGGCCACGTTTTCTATGCGATCTCAAAATTTTTACGATGAGGGCAATGCTTATTTCAACTGGCTTATGTTTGACTAGTAAACCTAGAAGGTTCAATTACTAAGGGGTTTAACCAACGATGTCATGCGTAAGTCGTTTTTTTTCTAAATGTAAGCAGGTATATTTTATTTTCTCACGGCATTTATGCTTATCTTTGTATTTTCTTTCAGCATAGTCTTTCTGCCCCTTCTTTAAGTAAAAAAACTGGAAGAGTTAGTTCGTCAATCTAAGCTAATTTGAATTGCCACTTGAGAGAGCTTCTAGTTTTTATTTCTATTATGGAATCATTTCACAAAAACAAGCCTTACCAAGTAGATTTCGTGTACATTTCTGACTAAAGATCTCTTCTAGTTTTTTTTCTCTCCATTCCGTTGACGTATTGGGTATGTGACCGAGTTTTACTTTTCGCGAATGTCGTATCTCGGCAGAACATCGAAGTAGTTTTATGCAAGTGGATTAATAGAAACTTCCTCGTTTTATCACCATTCCATATATTTATCCTAATTGGCTATCCTATTACAACATATATATATATATATATATTCCATAACTGAAATGCGAATTAAACATACGTTTGTTCTTTTCAACAATGGGCCATAACCAGTCTTCGTAGGAGTGATCCACATAACTCATCCTTTCCTACATGCTTAATCTCCTATGATTCAGGAGTGGTTTTTAGGAGCGTAACCCCTAAGAATGTTGAGGGAATACTATAATGTTGAGTCCACGTGTGCGTGTGCGTGTGTGACCTTTCACGTTGCTTGTTGCGTATCAAATTTCCTCATTCCAACGACAGAGGAAGTACCTAGTCATCGATCACATTCTACCGAATTTTATGTCTACGTGCTTATTTCTTCCAAGTTGACCGGATGAATCCAGCAATATCTCACCAAACCTTTTTTGATCTCTCCATGTCTCTTGGGGTCCATTCGATTATTTCATAGGACCAGGGGAGACTATTTTCTCTTAAAGCACGGACGTTCGATTACTACATCGGAAACATCACTCTTTCATCGCTTTGAAGACTCCTGTTTCGGTTATAATCCAATAAATTATTTATTATTCCTTTTGGAAAGAACACCGATAATCTCCTATTCGTGATATTTTTAGTACTACGAAGGGTGATTCCATTGGTTGGATTTTTTTGACTCGCATTAAGGTAAGATTATCCAAAAACAGCTTAATAGACAAAGAATTGTGTTATTTAAAGATAAATTTCGATTGAATAAATCATTAGTCGGCGCCATTCTTCTTTTCAACTCCTGAAAAACGAATCATCTTTATGACTTAATGTATATTGCGATCTCGATGTTCCTGCGTTGATTTATTTCGTTTGACTTTATCAAAGATGAAAACATGACCTTAACCTAAAAGTTAGATTTTTAACTGATTGCTAGTTCTATACCGAAGCAGCTCTCAACGCCATTGAAATTAATACGTCATCTAAAAAGCGAAGATTACTAAGGTTTTCTTCTTTTATCTTAAGGCGCTTCTTTCCGCTTTAAGTCTTCAAATACGGCTTTCGGCGCCCTTATAATATTGGACGACGTGGAAACCTTCAGCTCGTTCCCTTTCTTGGGTAATAACAAAAAGTAAGCCTTCGTCTATATCTCGGCCGATGAGATTGCCAAAGCTTAGAAGGAGTTGAATTTTAAGAGTTTAAGTTTTCCATCCTCTAATCTTCAAAATAAAACATGTATGTATAAGGTTGTGAAAAATAAGTGCATGAAATTATATGATGTAAAGTAATGTACGATAAAACTAATTTACTGAAAATGTTTAACACGCCGATATATTAAACCCATAATTTTATCATAAATCATTCCTAATATCTAAGATCTATAATCATCATCACTGTTATTCTGTTCAGAGTTATATGTTCATTACATATTAAACAAGGCTCTCCACTATGACCTATTCATTTTAAACTTCCACTTTTTGATTCCTTTCCTTTTCATGTTTTCTATCCGCTAAAGACTTATGTATTACTCTTTAGCCATTACGTTTACAATACTATATATAATCCAATTATCATTACAGGATTCTTCTTTAACTCGGAAAATAGACTATGAGACTCAAATTATAGCTGGAATCCAAGTAAGAATCAATACAATTCATTCACTCGTTCAAAAATTTATTATGGCTAAATAAAATTCACAGTGATGGGCGTAACCTTGTGGAGCTGACCTATGAAGAACAAAAACAATATCATATCAAAACTCGGGTCGTGTTGAGATATTAAAAAAGTGGAAAATACAAAGTTGCTATTTTATGTTTATCTCATTAGCCGCTCTTAATCAGCGAAGCGATAGTAGCGGATAGCCTTATGGACGTTTCGTCTGCCCGTCCCTTTGTCGTGACTTTCATCTCTTGAACTGATTGACAGGTTTTAAGTAGAGTGATCCTTATTAAAATGCATCGTCGTATTATGATATTGAATTGCATTCATCAATTAGAAATTCCATTTTACACAAACACTTAAATAAACTTATAGTCTTACCTCATTAAATGGCATTCGTCAAGCAACAATTAAATACGACATTTTTCCATAGCTCTTATATTAGGTTGCCAAGAAATTAATGTTTTTTTTTAAAACAAAAGAAAACATTTCACTGAAAACATTGAAGTTTAATCAATGGTATAATTTCCATTATTATCTATGATAGCCTACCATCTCATGCCCAGACTTTCAATTCTCCGTTTGAAGAACTCGGATGGTTTTGATCGAAGGTATAAATTGATGTGAGCTATATGTCCCAAAAAAGTTACTATATATCGTCCAGTGGCATTATTTCTGTACAAGACGCTCAGCGCACGCGTCAGATGGGAGAGTTAATTTCGGGGCAAAAAGTGTAGTGAGATCAAACGTATATACGTATATGAGAAAGTTTGTGCAACGTATATTGGGCCGTTTATTAAAATTTGTTTTCAGCCGCAAGACGAGCTGGATAATTCTGGTATTTCATAAACATATTATGGTTACTAGAGATGCCAAAGATTATTTGGTATTTGTTTTTTCAGCTTTTGATAATTAAGTATTCAATCTTGAACACGATTCATGATTCATTGAATATCCTCGACGTATTTTTTATCGTTGAAATGTATTTGCCAGAGTCAAAACATTCACTGGATAGTATTATCCGGGTCGATCTATAAATTGAATTTTCGCCCCAATAATTCGAAGCGCTCGAGGGATGAGGTTCAGTCAAAATGATCCGAGGAGTGGAAAGGGGTCATCGTGTTGCAACGGCCTAGTTAAACCTTTACGTTTTTTTATTTAGTCCGACATTCCACCGTGCCACGATGCCGGAGGCGGAAAGGGTTTCAATTCAGTTTTAACGCATGTACATTATGATTTTTCGCTGTCTCCCCCTGGAATGGAGTTCCGCGAGAAGCAAAAATGGCTCACGGCTGATTTAAATTGAGCCGAACTTAAAAAGTAGAAAATGGACCGTTGCGTTGGAAAAAAATTCAACGCGAGGCACAATTTCGTAAATATTTCAAAGAGTGCATATATATTGAACGGTAAAAAAATATGCCAATAGTGGGTAGAAACCGTTATCTAATCAAAATAATAAATGAAAAAATGACCGTGTCGGTTAAATAAGATACCGTGCTATGATTACTAGTATAATTATTTCCGTTGAGTATGGGTTCATGTATTCCGCAAGTATTTGTTAAAGGAAAGAATTGTTAAAAATTTAATCTGAAATTTACCAATCGTTGGCACTTTTTAGACTCAAGGTTTATCCTAGCGTTGAATAAACAGTGAATCCTGAGATGTCAATATTGAGGTCAGGCTCAACTCTGTGGAATTTACTCATGATGAAAAAAAGAACTTACAGTGGAACCTCGGTTAACGAACGACTCTGTTTACGAACAATTCGGTTTACGAACAAAAATCCCGACGAAAAAATGCTTCGGTTTACGAACAGAATTTCGGCTTACGAACAGGCAGTCACGTGCTCCACGGACTGAGATCTCGGCGCGCCGCTGCGCAAAACCCCGGACAGACGCACCGGCGCTGGCGCTGTTGAGTCTGAGAAATGAGAGGGTATTAGTTTCGCGGTAGCGTTCACTCAGGATAGACTGCTGTTCGAGTGCGTCGTATTTATTGGACTGCTGTTCGAGTGCGTCGTATTTATTGGACTGCTGTTCGAGTGAGTCTTATATTGTTTTTGTATACGTGTTGCTATTGTTTCAAAGTTTAATTTACACTTAATAAAATTATCTTTTTAGACCACCATGAAGCCAAAGAATGATGAAAGTAAATTGAAAAGAAATAAAAAAACGATAGAGGTGAAAAAGAAATTATATCCAAATATGAAAATGGTGTTCGTGTCTCGGATCTTGCTACGCAATTCGGTATGGCGAAATCATCGATCTGTACTATACTAAAAAAAGAGAGACGATCAAGAAAGCTGATGTCGCGAAAGGAGTAAAAGTTATTAGTAAACAAAGACCACAATTGATTGACGAAGTGGAGAAATTGCTGTTGATTTGGATAAATGAGAAACAGTTAGCTGGTGATAGTGTTTCTGAAGCTCTAATTTGTGCAAAAGCGAAAAGATTACATGATGACCTGTTAATAACAAACCCAGGTACGAGTAATTATACTGAACTGTTCAAAGCTAGCCGAAGATGGTTTGAGAAGTTTAAGAAGAGAACTGGAATACATAATGTAATTAGGCATGGAGAGGCTGCAAGCTCAGACCAAGAAGCTGCTAAGAAATATGTACAAGAATTTAATGACTATGTAAAAGCTGAGAGTTTTCTTCCCCAGCAAGTATTCAACTGTGATGAAACTGGCCTATTTTGGAAAAAATTACCAAATAGGACCTACATCACTCAGGAAGAAAAGACTTTGCCTGGACATAAGCTAATGAAGGACCGGCTGACTTTTTACTATGTGGAAATGCAAGTGGGGACTTCAAGGTCAAGTCATTGCTTGTCTACCACTCTGAGAATCCGAGGGTGTTTAAGAAAAATAATGTAATGAAAAGTAAACTGTCTATTATGTGGAGGGCTAATAGTAAGGCTTGGGTAACCAGGCAACTGTTCATTGAGTGGATCCATGAAGCCTTTGCCCCAAGCGTGAGAAAATACCTCCAAGAAAACGAATATCCACTAAAATGCCTTCTTGTGATGGACAATGCTCCTGCTCATCCTCCAGGCTTGCAAGACGAGTTGGTTGAGGAGTTTGGTTTTATCACAGTGAAGTTCCTGCCCCCTAACACGACTCCTCTAATCCAGCCTATGGACCAGCAGATCATTTCAAACTTTAAGAAACTGTACATCAAGGAATTATTTCAAAGGTGTTTCGAAGTAACCTCTGACACAGAATTAACACTCAGAGAATTCTGGAAAAAACATTTGAATATCCTCCATTGTTTAAGTTTCATTGACAAAGCCTGGGGGCTAGTGACTCACAGAACTATGAATTCAGCCTGGAGGAAATTGTGGCCAGACTGTATATCTGGCATTGAGGGCTATGAGACTGAGTCTGTTGATATTGTCGATGATATTGTATCTATAGGCAATAGGATTGGATTAGAAGTTGATAATGTTGATGTGGAGGAGCTAGTGGAGGACCACAGCAATGAACTCACTACGGAAGAACTAGAACAGCTTCTTAATGAGCAGCAAAAGACGGTGACAGAGGAAATATTATTTTCAGAGACTGATGAACGAATGGAAGATGTTACTAGGTCCTCGATCCACTAAATGTGTGCGAAATGGAGTGAGGTGCAAAGTTTTGTGGAAAGATATCACCCCGATAAAACTTGATCAAATCGCGTTATAAATCTGTTCAATGATAATGTCATGTCTCATTTCGGCAACATTATAAAAAGCAAGAAGAAACAAATCTCATTGGATAGGTTTTTAGTGAGACAGAAACCTGATGAACTTCAAGCACCCGATGTTTTCATGGAAGGGGACTCCCCTTCCAAACAATAACACTTTACTATTTTGTAAGATAAGTTGAAATAAAGTTTGTTTTTACGTTTATTCTTTTTGTTTTATTACTTCCAATTCCTTTTCAGTTAAAACTATGAATTTTCATTGTTTTGTATAGGATTTGAAGCATGAAGTAGAATATAAAGATAATAAAGGGCCATTTTCTTGGGGTCTTGAACGGATTAATCCATTTTACATTGATTCTTATGGGAATAATTGTTTCGGTTTACGAACAACTCGGTTTACGAACAGTTTTACGGAACGAATTAAGTTCGTAAACCGAGGTTCCACTGTAGTTACTTCCACAAGTTTAACTTTAAACGACCGGTTTCACTACGACCGTAGCATCATCAGGTATTAATTAAACTTGTGGAAGTAACTATGTTCTTTTTTTCATAGTGAATCTGAGATTGGTAAATTAGCAATAATGATCGTCTTTGTCCCTGAAATGCGCATCTTAAGAAATTTTTTAGCCTCGCGTTGTTGTATTAATCATTAAGGAAAGGATTAACGCTACATTTCTTGTACATATCTATAAAAGCTCATCTTTTAATCGAAATTCCACTTCTAAAAGAACATAAAAATTTATTTTTTAGACGATATAAAAGAAGAATATATATTCTAATTTAATTTGAAAATCGAAATATGATACCAATAAAAATAAATATTTTGGGTAAGAAACGATTAGATATGGGATAACAAAGTTATAATTAGAAGATTAATATTAATTCTATGTCATATTTAATATCCAGTTAAAGTAATTTTTTTCAACTTTTTCCTTCCTCACCATTGCTACGAAATTAAGTTATTGAAGAAGATTAACTTTTGACGAAATAATCACGAGAAAATCTCCGAGATTAAGGGGAGATTTGATAGCTTAAGAGTTGCATGGGCCATATGGAAACATGATGCCGCGACCCTATCGGTAAAAAAAAGAAAAACGCGCCGCGTAATTCACTAGAAAAACTAAGAACTCGATATATCAGTTTTTCGAATCAGCCGCGCCAGGAATGGAAGGTCCGGCTGGAGATTTGATGACATTTTTCCCCCTTTATTCCGCCCACTCTTCCAACATTCAACGTCCGGGGCGCAGATTTTTTCTCATCAAAAATGAGAAGATTGACATCAGCTGGGAATGACCTTCGCAACGACACCTAAACCCAATGGACGAGCAGAAAAAATCAATGCCTTAAAGCAGCCATATCTAGTGTCCTATCGGGTATTGTCTCCGCATCGGCGCAGTATCGTTACTCTAGCCCCCGAACAATTTAAATGGATGCAAATAGTATACCAAAGACTGCAGAGTAGAAAAAATTTAATGCCTAAATAAATTGATTTATAAAACTGTTTAAACATCCACCGTAAAATAAGTTCTCCATTTACGATCTTAAGTTCTCAATATTACGCAATCTTAATAAAATTTATATTTATATATACTTTTCGAAATTTCATTTTTATAAATTTACGGATGTATTTAATGCACAAGACATGATTAATTGTGACTAAAAACAGTAAAATATGTTATTTTTTCAGCAGCTTTAAATTGGCAAAGAAGAATTATGTGGCGCTATAAAGTAAATAAGAAATGTTTGCAAATGTAAGCGGACAAACGCACTTGTGTCACACGGATTTAAGCTTGATTTAGAAATAAAAACTTTATATTGATATTTATTATAACTATCATTTATATTTTACTTAGAATTCTGCCATTCATTTTAACCAAGCTTTTTATTTTGGTTTATTTGGTTTCAATAATACTCAGAAGAATTTAGTATATCCAAGATTGGTAAAAAAATAAATTTTCTATTAAAAAACTTCTAGTTTCAATAAAAGTATTTCTATACTAGTAAATTGATATAGAACGGAGTTCCATCAAGTATTGCCGTGTAATATCGATTATATTCATAAAACAAATTGGTAGAAATATAATTCGCTAACTAGCTCTCCTTAATAAATTAGTGGTTCTTGGAAATTATAGATAATTTTTATTTGTTTTTAATAACTCCTGGACTCAATATTATTATCTATTAAAGTAAATTTCTCATTGACTTATATTGTAATATGCTGACGACTTTTTGCATTTTTTTCATTGACACTATTAAGTAAAGATATTTAACATAATTAATTCAGCATGTACTTCCCTATCAATAATTAACTGCTTCTGGTGTCTATCGTTCTTCTCCAAGCAGCCTGATTTACCACCACCTTCTTCTCACCGCTATAATCCCATTGTTACTAACACATTTTTCAAATTTTCCCAAGAGATATCAATATGTTAATCATTTCAACTACGATAGTGAAGATTTATGTTCATAATTACACACTATTTTGACTCTCTTACTCCAATGTGAATATTTTGCTAGGCATTTTTCTTCTCCATTTCAATCCCTTCCCTAACGATTTATCTCTATTTTCAAAATGAAACACATATCGCTCTTCCTTTATTATTCTTTTAGCCTCTAAAACAGAGGCATCAAACTCACATTGGTGCGCGGGCGGAATGAAGGCCCTCCATCAAACCCTAGGGCCACATTAAGGCACCGTGCCAAGTCCATGGGCCGCAAACTTTCCCAGTCCTAACACAGTTTCATATTCTTTAGACATTCATTCTCCCCTTCCCCAAGGAAGAAATAACCCCAACCCTATGACGAAGCCTTAAACCCATTCATTACAAAAATGTGTATCGGCGTCGAGGATTAGGTTCTTTTGATATGCAAAACACACACTGGCAGCATGAAGAACATACTAAGTACCCTACCTGTGCAGAATTAAAAAAAATCTGAATGAGCAATAAACTGCGTATATTTTAAAAGTGCTGATTTAACATATTTTTTAAATTTCTTAGATTTGCATGAAATACTTTATAAGAAATAAATTTGAGTTTTTGCCGTCTAGTGTAAACTACCTTACTTCGCGGGCCGCAGAATGTACCACGAGGGCCGCATGCGGCCCGCGAGTTTGAGAACCCTGCTCCAAAACATTTTGTTATGCAATGTTTTAATAAGTGACCACTAATATTTTCTTAATCAGGAAGGAAAATGAATAGTGAATTCCTTCACTTTATATAACGTATTTGCCACAATGACTGCTCTCTCCGTATATATCAGATGTCCTGGAGGCGGAGTGGAAATGTATTCTTGACTTTTTGATGAATGGAATATATTTACCTCACCCTTTAAATATATTCTACGAATTTAACGGCCCTGAACATGTTCGTGACAACTTCATCCCAAAACCCATTTCCATAGTATCTTCCCTCTCGATATTCTTTGTCCTGCCTTTCGCCGCTTTCTTTGGCATCCATTATTTCGAACCTTTTCGTTATTTAACGTGTATTATCTACATATAGTCAACAAACGCATGAAGTTTATCTGAGCAGGCTGTATAACGAGACTGCCCTTGGATATTTTCGGTTCTCTCTATTATCTGTCATTTGAAGTAATTCATCCAGTCATATCCGAATAATTTTTATGATATACAGAGATTATGCAATATTTTTGCATAGTAGTTAAAAAGTACCTTTGGTAAAGCTGCTTTATGACAGCGCATCCTGACCTTTATGCGGCCAAGGGCACAATCGACTTAAAAGAAAAAGCGACGGCGTCGTTATTCTTCTCCCCCTCCCTCTTCACGCATAAACACATTAGGCACGTGAATATATATATATATATATATATATATATATAAAGTGTGTCTCTTCGACACCCCCAGCATCTCGCTAACTTGCTCCTAAACTTGGTAAGTGTCCATTGGACTCCTTTCAACACCTTGTTGCCACCTTCATCATTAGCTTTCCCTTTCCTTAAGATATTATATACACCACTAGCGTAATTGCCCGTCAAATATGACAGGTATGCGTGGGTTAAGTATTAAATTTAAGGAACTCCTCCCACCCATCCTCCCTCCCTCCCATTTTCCCTCCCTCCCTCCCATCCTCCCTCTCTCCCATCCTCCCTTCTCCCTTACTCCCATCCTCCCTCTCTCCCATTCTCCCTCCCTCCCATCCTCCCTCCCTTTCCTTTCTCTCTCCTTCTCTGGAAAAATAGACTAATTCTACACCACCCTAACTTTCTATGGACCTTCCATTCATATCCCTTCCTTCCTATCTCCCACCCCACATCCCCCTCTCTCTTACTCTACACCTATATAATCGTTTAGATAAGCAAAAGAATCCAAACTAAATCCAGGATTACGTAATTTCGCGAAAAATCCTACGATAATTTAAGGCAATCTATGCATACACGTATGCGGGTTGAGACAACAATTGGTTCTCGAAGTTTAACAATGACGTGGTCGGCAAGACAACATCCCGTTTAAAAGCCGATATTTTCCCAAAATATGTGATTTAAATGTTTAATATGTGAGATTTCGAAAGGTAGGCGGAAAGAGATTAATAGGATAAGAAACTTCATTAATATTCCTAAAACATAGTTAATATTCGAAGATCGTACGTCCATTCGTTCTAATTTTAATTTCCAAATTTAAAAAGTCGCTTTTTAAGTGTTATCTAACGGGAAATGGAAATCGCTCCCCCCGGGTCTTTTTTCGTATTTTTTCATTTAATTTTTATATCTGAATAAAACATTCCTGCGTAATTTTAAACTTCCACCTAATCGAGAAGTTTGTTAAAAACGCGTTAAAATGTGTCAATGATGGCGTCAGCGTTACGATGACAGATCACGAAAACTAGACGTATAATATTAGAAAGGATGAATCGGAACACTTATTTTATTCTTGAAATCTCAAACATTTGTATTTTTAAATAAATTCTTAAATCATAAAATGTTCATGGCCCTTCAGTTTGCAATAATGTGACTGCTGACACTACATTTCATCAGAAAAATATTCAAAAGTCGGCGATCAACCCGCTCATAAACAATTGTACATATTTGTATCAGTAGGGCATCATCTGTAGTTGTTTTTGTTTTCATTATTCAAAACAGCAACTCACTAGAGTAAGTTGAGGAAAAATATGACTTTACTATACTTATTAGTAATGAAGACTTACTTGGGTGAAGGGGACCCCCAAAATTATTAATACTCGAGTGGGATTTCAGGAGATATAAAATTTCAAATTTCAGTTTTTCAAGTATTCCTTGCAGGAACTCAGTAATAAACATAGTAGTCATTTTAAAGTCTACTGGGTTGGATGGGTTTTAAAAATATTTTTCAGCTGGATCAATTATTTTAAATTGTCCGAATTTTTCTCTGAAGTGTTTATAAAGTATTTTAATATGATCTACAAATTATGTGGAGTTGAAATAACTTTCAGCGACAATTTGATTCATATTTTGGAAATGCGCAATATACTTTCTTTCCAAGTTTGTCTTCCAGAAGTTCATTTTTTATATTGAGGAATTTATGCCACCAATCATTTCCTCCACATATTAATTTTTCCCTGAAGCTCAGTATTGAAATTGTTTAATTTTAGGGTTAAGTCAGTAAGGAAAGCTAAATCCACTAACCAAGAACTGTCATAAAGTTCCTTGACATATTCATTTCTGCACTTTGACTTTCATTAAGCTTACAAATCTTGTAAGAACTTTACCTATGCTGTCATCTGACTTCTAAGTGAAGTATGCTATAAGTAAGATAATTAAATATAAGTTTCCGGTTCAACATCCCCAAGGAATGCCTAAAAAGTCAGTGTTGTAAAGAGTATGTTCGAATAGTGTTGATTATTTTTGTAACAACTCTATTATATGCCCAAAACGAAGAATTTTAGCACAGAAACTTCTTCTTAAATAAGGCAGTGGTAAGAAATAAATTTTGGAAATTATTCATCTTTCTTGAAGAAGGTAATGAATCCATTTTTCTGCCAATCATAGCAGATGCTTCGTCTGTGGTAATGTAAGATAACTTTTGATGAGGCAGATTTATTTCCTTTGACTACTTCCTGAAGATGTGATAAACATCTTCACCTCTTGTTTGTTCTTTCATAGCCAATAATTTTAGTAACTCTTCTTTTGCAGTATAATTACTAAATGTCATTATCAACATAACTCCCAGTTGTGAAGTTTCTGTTATGTCTATAGATTCATGAAGCTGAATCAATTAAATTTTCTAAAAATTATTCATGTGAAAAATTCATACCGTATCTGAAAGAAGGCGATGCTTATGTAGAAAAGTCATTATTTTACGAAATACGAATTCATTTAACATAAAATAAACTTGCAAACATAAAATAATTGAACTTTAGGCATTTGGCAGTAGCGTTCTGTTTATTAGCTAACGATGAATAAAGAAACTTAAAAAATAGCCAAAAAAGGTAGCTCTGAATATATATAAATAGGAAAAATTCTAAATTTTGCAGTTCGATAAGACAAATCGCCCGGTTAATCCGTGCCCAGATCATTGAGGTTTTATTGCATTTAGAATAACCGCCTATATTTTTGCTATAGTAAATGCTACAGCCACCACTTCTTTAATGTTGTCTACCCCACTTCAGTGTTTATCGCACTGATCTCTGGTTCAAGTTGTTTATCAATCGCTCCGCATTTCTAGCCAGTCCCCTTGTTTTGCGAATGGAAATTCTTTCTCATTTCCTTTGTCACTTTTACATGGACTCTTCAGTGTTTTAATTTCAACGAGTTCAAACTTTTTCTTTTCTTCTCTCCAACTCCTCGAGCCTCCTTTCGCTCCGCCATGGGTGGTTTCTTTCGAAAACGAGTATTTCTTCTCATCACTGCTTCATTCCTTGTCAGTTCTCAGATTTTCCACTCGGATTACCAGGATATCTTTCGAGGTCTCTTTGCTGTCACAAGTGCATTTCGTGTCGCTTTTGTCGTAATTTTTCATTTTTCTTTTTTTTTGTGTCCTTATTTGCGCAAAAGGATTTTTCAACCCCGAGGATTTGGAGATAACGGTCTTTATTGTCCCATTTGTGATATGTAGCTATGTATAACTAATATTGTATTCTTCCTTACAGCTTCATCATACTAGGGTAAACAGTAATGGACATCTAAATCCCATGTAATGTAAGTATATCATGCTTACACTAATTCCATTCTATATAAAAATAGTAAACATTTTATTTGCACAACATATAGAAATTGAAAAAACCAAACAGTGCTCGAATTGAAAAATTTCAACAACGGATACGTTAGTAACTGGAACATTTTTATTTGATTTTTAACAACGGAAAGCTATGGGCTTTATTTTATATCAAGTGCAGCGTCGTTCCTATGTGTTACCGCCCAATTTGTCCACTGAAACCAAATGATGTTAAGAATATATAAACATTCCAAAATGCCGACAAATGCAATAACTAACCTGAGAATTTTTCTTCAGGAATAATGCTAAAAACTGTTCCCATTTTTACAAGTAATAAGGACTCTACTTTCACGCTCTTGTAGCAAACCCACGTCACCCTATACCTGGTTTTCACTCTAACCGATTCTGATAGAATGATTAGATTGGTCCTTATTCATAATAATCAAACCCCGAGCCGCGAAGCTATTTGTGTTGAACTGAGGCAGCTATTCTTGAAATACAACACAGTTATTCAATCACCCTCCCACTATTCACTAAACGCGCAAGTTTAATTTTATCAAAACCATAACGGAGATGAAAGGATTCGAACCCATCAGAGCGTGAAATCGTATGAATGCCTTGCTCGCTGAGAAAAGTCAACGGGAGTAAGCAGCGGTTCTTCATTATTTGCGCTCTAATTCACCTGCATTTAGGGAGTCACGCAATATTTCCCACAAAAAACAGCGAGACAACGAGTGTATTTCACTTCTAGTCAAAAAATGAATACCTTTTTCGCTTTTCTCGCCGCCTCAGAATGAATATCTGAGACGGAATAAAAACTGTAGCGAATAATCCGGATAAAACGGCAACTCTGATAATGTTCTAGTAAGTGTATTACGATAAAAAAGTGAAAAATCTCTGAAATTCACGTGCATCCATCATAAAAAATACTAAAAGTGAGTACAAAAATACACCGACCTCTCTTCCAATTGACTTTCTAATAATGAGATGGAACATAAACTGAAAACATCTTAAAAGTGATTTTTACGTAGCTACAACATTTAAAACGCGTGCAGACAATTTTATTATACTGTGCTTTGCATATTAATGTATATATTCCACCAATTTGTGCAAAAAAAACCCGAGGTGATAGTGCCACTAATAACGTTTTATATGTATTTAGAACCCTCTTTGAAAAGTGGTTATTGAATAGAAAGCAATGAGAAGATTGCGTCATAATTTGTAATTCCAATCTGCGATTCCTTAAATCGAAAGGAAAAGAAACATCAAAAACAAATTTTGAATCTTATTTTCACGCTAAAAATTCCATTATTTTTCTTTGGGGGCAATAATAAATCCCCACAATGGAACGCTAGATGTTTTAATCCCTTCTCATGAATAATTTATCACCATAAAAAAATCCCAATCCAGCATTTCGAATGATTGTGGGGAAATAAACATATCGAAGGATTAAACCCTTAATTTAATGTGAGGGCAAAAAATCCGATGAAATCTCGTAAAACATTTATGTATCAATATTTTAGGTGAACTTATTGAAACAAGTTTTAAAACGTCAACAGATTCGAAATCTCAAGACCAGCACCGATAATTAATCGATCAAAAATAAGAAAAAGTTAACCATCGTAATTGTGAGAAATTCCACTTGAGCGAAAGGCCGCCCGAACAAGCATAAACAGTTTGCTGAGTATATTTTGGCATGAAAACAAGCAACAGAAAAATTCGAGTTTTTGCGGCAAACAAAAGCTGTTATGTAATGACTAAATCTATAATTAAAATTTCTAAGCTGCTCAAGTTCTTTACAGTTTACAAGGAAGCCTACCACGAGTTCATTTAACAGAAGAGAGTTCTATAATATTTTAAATCTCCAAAACTAAAACTCTTCATACTATCGTGGAAGTAATTATTTTTTTAAATTTCACATTAATCACAGCGCACTCATCCCTGACCTTCCTCCAGCCTACGAAGGGGTATTATGGACATAATTCGGTAGGGATGCGAACATAAATCTTCACGTTCAACTTCGGAAGCAAAGGTGTCAATATGTGCGATAGAAGCCGGTTAGGAATAGCTGCTCTTTGAGATTAAGTCGGACGTAAACCGTGGCGCCTGTGTTTCAAAACTCCATCGAGAGAGGGCACTTAACATGCCACTGGCACCGCCTCTCTCCATAGCCCATACGGAATCAATGGGGCATAAGGCCTGGAGGCCGTCGCTATCTTCCCATAAAAAGTCTTCTTTTTGTATTTTTTCTTATTTCGCAAGATTATTCGGCGCCGTTACATCTCACCCCCGCTGAATAGTAAACTGTTGCTGTGAGAAAATATGGCGACGGAATTCATGTAAAGGAGTACATTACCAACGAATTACGGTGTCGAGTTAAAAATTTTTCGCTATTAACGGTGTGTCGCCATTAACAGGCCAAGTAATGATAACGATCTAATCGTTATAAACATGTAAATTACTTTTGATGACGACCTTTACCTAGGAACGAATTTTACCGCTAATTTGACTAATGTGTGATGGTAAGTTACTGATGTTTCATTATCACTGCTGTGTATTTATCATTATTTTTCCATCGACGAAAAGGGTAATTATAAGAGTATTCATACAAGAGAAAGTGACAGACAACAAAATGGCAACATGATCTGGAAGATGATATGAGTACTTGTATACCTAATGTGACTGTTCGCTAAAATGACACAATTATGTCATTATCGTGAACGTATATAACCTAATACAGTTAGAGTTATTATATTTAAATAATTTATATTTATAAAAAGTGACTGAAAGTTCTTGACTAAAACAACATACGAAACCAATTCGAAGTAAAGGAAACGTACTTGAGTATCCTCTATTGAGCGACTTAAATGTAGAAGAATTAATGTTACTAGTACATGAAATTGATGGAATGATGTGATCCGAAGATCCTATGCAGACAGGCATAAGCTGTGAAAGATGGAACAGATGTCCTCTTCGAGGACATCTGTTGGGGCAGTTTGATACTAACTTGGTTAGTTCCCGTCCCACCAAGGGAAACATCCGTGTTCAGAAACGAGAGAAAATGTTCTGCTACGATAGTTCAGAGGTAGAATATCCGCCCGGCAAGTGGAAGACCCGGGTTCAATTCCCGGTCATAGCAGACTTTTTTCTCGTTTCAAAAATTGTTCCATCTTACTAGTACATAACAAGGGGAACTGAAGAGAGACCTATATGATCTTGAATGATTTGACCAGGATAGGATATTTTTGTATTATAAGTTGACGTAAATTTTAAACAAGTATGAAAAAAGCTGCAGAAGCAGACACTAAATGGTGGATTTTCACAAAGGAAATTTAGACAGACGGATGGACAGACGGACAATCCTAAATAACGTGCACAACAAGAGAGAATACTGAATCGATTGGCGAAAAAACGAAGTCTCCATCTGCTTTCGTTCAGGAGAAGTTAGCTCGTCAGACAGACGGGCAAACCGAACGCATATGCGGATTCTTACAAAAAAGCCTAAAAACAAATTTCATAGGAATGTGTCGGGTGGCATGGTTCCTAATACATTCCTAAAGACATACAGAACCAAATACAACAGGTTTTTTTTCTTCACTGATTTTAGATTCTGGAAAAGAACTTCGGTTCACAATTGATGACTTCGCAGCCGAAATACGCATCTGGTTTCCCCACATTTCCATGGCTATCGGAATGACAGTTTGTAAATGGAAAATCTTAATTTTAGTTTTTTTTTTAGAAAATAAATACGAATTAAACCATGGAAGGACTTACGTGCTCGGATCATAATTAAAGCACCAATTTTATGGATTGGTTTTATTTGTTTGGCAACCATACTATTGTCGTAGTTGTAATAATTAGAAATTTTACATTTACTCCTGCCCCATAAAAGCACTTCACACTTAAGGCAAACTTGTAAACATTTAATGTTCAAATAAACATGTTAACCAATTTACGACTTTGATAAACTGATACATTAGGTAGCATCAAGGCCGATAATAAATTTAATGAACATATAAACCTATCTTCTCCTGCAGCAGATTACCCGCAACTAGAATGCGGCAAATGGGACGCATCAATTATTTTAGATGAGAAAAAATTCTCGCTGCTCCTTTCTCTTTAAGAGCAAGAACGAATCCAAGCATTGACGTTTTAAAATGTAATCTCCATGATTCTCTTTAGAATTTTAACAAATGTGCCTAAAAATCGACCAATTACAAAACATTTAAAGCACAAAAAATTTTTTCAAGTGAGTAATTACATTTCAACAACTTTATGAAAGGGATAGGGAATCTGCTATCTAACTTTTTTGCTGAATAGCCGTAGCGGCAGGTAAACTTTGTGCGGTGAGCCTCTTTAGAAGTTGTGAGTGCTTCGGCGGGATATAACAGAAGTTACTTGAGGGGCTCTGCGGCATTTTTTGAATGAAGATGTAGTCTAAACATTCTTTAGCGTTAAAACTTCAACAGTAAAGTAGAAAATGTGAAATTTTCGGCATTAAATTCCTTGGATTGTTTTTTCATCACAGATTCACCGAAAATTAAATTGAGATTTTTCAAACCGTTCTTCCTTGAATTTAATTATAAAAATGGCTACAATTCTAATGTAAAATGATGGAGGAAAACAAAAAATTGTCAATCAAAGAGGAAATTAAAATACGTATTTGATATTTTTTTATTTTCAGTGCGAGCGTAGTCATTAAGGCTAACTTCCTACCGTTTTAAAACTCGTTAAGTTCCCATTAACGTCCAATTTAAAGAAAGTAAATAGCGGATTAGTTAAAGCGAATAGGACGGAGAAATTATGATTGCAAATTTTGGCAGTAAACAAAGGCAAAACAAAGATTCCATTAGTGTCAAAAGCTGTTTTAATGCCGTATTTTGGAAAAGTAATATAAGCTCTTTTCAAGCTGATTCCATTCTTATTTTTTGCACTGGTCTGCACAATTTAATAGGGATTTTTAATAATATCCGATTAACGTCTTTTAAAACGTCATATTTCCTGATTAAAAAATTAAAATGGGCGTCGAATAAAAATGTTACTAATCGGATGACATCAATTTTTAAACTGATATAATCACCCAACGTTAAAGGTTTTAATGGGAAAAGGAATATAAAAGATATAGCAGTTTACAAGAGAAGATATTTAAATTCTGTCGTATGCTACCTCTGTCAAAATCAAATTCCTTAAAATAATAAACGTAATTTGCTCAATTAAGCGGAAGAATAACAATCTACACTACAAATAACAACTTACAGATCGAAATTAGTTACTTGGTACAAATATATAAAGCTTCGTGACTTATGAAAACGGCCTTGGTGATACATATACAGTAAACCTTAGAAAACCTACAATTAAGTGGAATTTTTAAAAGCTATAATTCGAAATATTTTTACACAAGAGTACGGATGCGATAATTATTCGTCCAATACCTAAAGCATGGGTTCCCACCGCTGTGGTCTTTGGCATTTTGATTGTGCTCTTTGGCAGCCTGGTTGGTTGTGCACTTCTGCGATGCTTAAATCACGTTTCCTAACATCATAAATTTAATATGTTTCTTTCCTTTTAAACGTATATAAGAACACTACTAATAACATTGACGTTGACTTGATTTTAGTATTTATGACCATTATTTTTTTCGCAACAGTATAGTGGTGCTCGCTTGATATTTTAGGATATAGCCTGGTACTCGCTTGATATGAAATGAAACTTGAAAACTCTCAACTCCGGAGGGCAACAGGTTAAATTGATTAAGTACTTCACTCAACTTAACTCACTGCCATGGATATTTCATAGCTACCTGTTATTATTCTTATTAGACATGGATGATTTTGTTTACTTTGTTCATTGGATTCGAATTGTTTTAATATTTTATGTAATGTATGATTGTGTGTATATTATGTGATATTGTTTAAATTATTTTATACTATTTCCTTGCCACCAGGCTTATGGCCTTCTTGCAATGTTAACTAAATAAATATACCAGAATGGACCTTAGAGCTCGCCATGTGGAAAAGCTTGGGAACTGCTGACCTAAATGGTTCAATACGTGCTACAGTATCACTTTAGTTACTTAACTATGAACTTATTTTTTTTTACTACCCTAATATTTACTTGTTTTTTCTTTTGTGTGATCTATGTTACGTATAATTATATATAATATATAATTAGTCAAAGTAATCATCTGGAATATCCAATCAGTTGGAATATGCTCGGTCCTGAGGTATCCTGTAAATCGGGAGTTTACTGTAATGTTTATATCGCACTTGCTGAGCGAAGCGACGTCAATGTATGCGTAACCTATCGAAGGTTGTTTAGAGTATGAGAGAAACATTGCATTAACCAAGATGGGGAGCCAAGATTAAATAAATAATTACGCTAAAGCAAGCGTATCTGCTATAGTGCTTCGTTCTAAAAAAAAATGACACATGAATTCCAGCGACGATTCTCTAAAACGGTGTTTACCAATCGGTATGCCGCGGCATTTTGGGGGAAGCGGGAGAGCTACACTAGAAATTGGGAGGGGGCCGGTGTGCCGCCTATATTTTTCATTCGTATGTGACGTGGGATGAAAATGGTTGGGAAATACTGCTCTGAAATATATTCGTGATTTGCTATCTAACGAAATTTATTGGGGCGTATGGTAAATTTTTACAAAAGCGAGGTGATAAATGTGAAAGACAAAATGTATTTATATTACGATCGGAGATAGAGATACAGAGAGAGAGAGAGAAAGAGAGAGAGAGAGAGAGAGAGAGAAAGAGAGAGAAAGAGAGAGAGAGAGAGAGAGAGAGAGCGAGGGAGAGATGGAAGAAGAGAGGGAGAGAGAGTGTCGATAAGAGAATTACGCCATATCACAGAGATAAAACGTTCTGCAAACGTTATCAAGAACCGAACGGTAATTTTGGAAGCAGTGAGAGAAGGTCTGAATCGCTTATTAACAAACCGCTCAGCATTTCGATACAATCTGCTCACGTTGAATCGCAATACGCGGAAATGAAAAGGTGCTCGTGACTTCAGATGCATCAATGTGGAATAAAGAGACTTTTTTGGGCGTGACGATTATTTGAGCAAACTTTTGTCGAACCACCGTAACTGGAACGTATTGTTTTTCGATGATTCGTAATTCTACTGTACAAATTTTCGATAATGCACATAAAATAAAATCTTTCCCGTCACTATTCTTATATTTAAAAATAAGTCCAATTATCAATTATCTCGAAGTTTCGTTAACTCGAAAGTTAGAGTTCAAGAGATTCAACTGTACATTCAATTGCATGCATTATTTTTATTGGTTTTTAAAGACTTGCATTCAAGTAAATAACAATACTATGATTACTGTCATTATTGATAGGTTTAATTTCATTGAGGTATTAGATGGTTTATATAAAATCATTTTAAGTCATTAAAGCAACCTAGTACGCCATACATCACAGTCCAATGTACATATTACATTCGGAACTAGTGAATTGTAAAAATTTTGTATACCGATAATGGAGAAAATACAGCTTCATGATTCAAGTTTCTCTGCACCAGAAAGTAATACACAATGCTTTATTGGCTTCATTCTTATTAAAAAAAACGAATAAATTCTTTAGTATCCTTATTTTTTGTGACTTGTGATCGATAAAAATATAAAAAATGACCGATCCTTATATAATAATTCTCAAGTGTCCGTCTGTCTGTCCCGGAATTTTTGGACATTTTCCAATGGAATTAGAGCTGAAACTTTCACAATCATTAAACCCCCATGAGGTGGTCTCTAAAAAAATCAAACTTCCTTGTATAATAATTCTCAAGTGTCCGTCTGTCTGTCCCGGTATTTTTGGACATTTCCCAATGGAGTTAAGAGCTGAAACTTTCACAATCGTTAAACCACCATGAGGTGGTCTCTAGAAAAAATCAAACATCCTGGAAAAAGTCCCGGATTCGACTTCGGGAGACAATTATATTTTCCTATAAGTTCACACGGGATTCCTTATATAATAATTCTCAAGTTTCCGTCTGTCTGTCCCGGTATTTTTGGACATTTCTCAATGGAATTTAGAGCTGAAACTTTCACAATCGTTAAACCCCATAAGGTGGTCTTTAGAAAAATCAAACACCCCAGAAAAAGTCCCGGATTCAACTTCGGGAGACAATTATATTTTCCCATAAGTTCACACGGGATTTTCGATTTTTAAGGTGCAAGGTTTATTTCCTTCATTTATTAAAATATGTAAATATAGACCGAATTTCTCCATTTTTATTTTATTTGACGGCCAAAACTATAAAATATCTTATTCTTGCAATGTTTAGATGTTACACGGAAGAATTTGTCAGAAAAGCGAAATTTTATGGCTTTTTCGTACTCTTTCCGGATGTTGCCAAGGCTAACCTCATTGTTGCCTCCGATAAATTAGCGTCTATTAAGCCTTCAAATAGACGAAAGAATTGTGTTATTCACTTCAGAGTGGCAAATCAAGTAGTATATTGATGCCAGAATGTAATAAATTTCAAGCGCTTCATTTTATGGGAGAATTCAAATGATTATCAGGAATTTATTAATTAATATATAATATATATATATATATATATATATATATATATATACTAGTAGAAGGTGCTTGCATTCTGCAAGCATATCATCTCACCTTGAAAAACCATTCATTTTTCAGACATATTTCATCATTACAAATATTTTCTTAATTCTAAAAATTTCACCTCAGCAGCGATTTTCGTATTTCCCTTATATACAAATAATTGATTATAACAATCCCCAAACTTTGCAATTTTAAGTATTTTATACTTTCTCCATTATGAGGTACTAATGCTGCACATTTCTGCCAAATTTTAAAGTTGTAGCACTTCTAGAAGTGAAATAATATTTTTCTAATTGTTTAAATTTTAAACATTTTTAACGGCCGCCGCAATAGATTTATGGTGAGTTTCAAATGTTTATTTGTGCAAATGCACTACTCTGTAAATAACTTGAAAATTTCAGCTTCCTAGCTCATCCCGTAGTATCTAAACAGTTATCTATTTGTTTCAACTTTAAGAATTTTCAACGGCAACACAAATTAAAAATATCAAAATTTCTATAATCCCTATTTCGTTTTTTTACAAATTCTACCTATAAAAAAATATCAGCTCCGTAGCACATTCGAAAATACAAAAACCTTGAAAATTTGTTTAAACAATTGCGAATTTTTAGCGGCCGCATTGTTGAACTTTTCAAGATTTTCGTTTTTCTAGTCGGTTTTGCACAAAGAAAAAAATTTCGAATCTCCAGCTCATCTGGAAGTGCCTAAACATTAGTATCCTCCACCTCCTCTGTAAGAAACGTCGATATATAATGATATATATATACTAGTAGAAGGTGCTTGCATACTGCAAGCATTTGACATCTCACCTTGAAAAAACATTCATTTTTCAGAGAGATATTTCATCATGGTAAATATTTCTTTAATTCAAAGGATTTCTCCCCGGGACCGATTTTCGTTTTTTCCTTATAGAACAATAATCGAGTAAAACAATCGCTAATTTTTAAAAATTTAATAATATTATACATATTCCACATTGAGTTAATAATTCTACACATTTTTGCCAAATTTTAAATTTATAGCACATTTAGAAGTGAAATAACATTTATCTAATTGTTTAAATTTAAATAATTTTTAACGGACGCAATAAGAATTTCATGAATATACTGAAATGTTTATTCCTTTAAATAGACTAAACTCTAAATAACCTTAAAATATCAGCTCTCTAACTCGCCCCGTAGTATCTAAACATTCACCTATTTGTTTAAAATTTAGGAATTTTTAACTGCCAAAAAAATTAAAATATCAAAATTTGTATAATCCCTGTTTCGTTTTTTTACAAATCCTACCACTAAAAATAATTTCAGCTTCGTAGCACTTTCGAAAATACATAAACCTTGAAAATTTGTTTAAACAATTGCGAATTTTTAGCGGCCGCATTGTTGCACTTTTTGAAGATTTTTGTTTTTTCTAGTCGGTTTTGCACAAAATCCTACCTAAGAAAAAATTTCGAATCTCCAGCTCATCTGGAAGTGCCTAAACATTAGTATCCTCCTCCTCTGTAAGAAACGTCGATATATAATGATATGTTTTTACACACACACACAACACACACACACACCACAGAAGTTATATTTTAATCACACTACAAAGTCCCGTTGATGTTCAACGGGTAATTCTGCTCGTAAATTTTTATATTGCTTTCCACAACTTTTGAATTTTGGAACTTTTGTGTTGAAAGGAAACTATGCAAAGAATTTTCAACTTTAATTAGTAAACGAAATTCTTTTATAGCATCGCTAGTGTAATGAATTCTTAATGTTGCTGGATTTGGAGTCCCATGTTTTATATATTAATTTGTTTCTATTTCATTTAAATCAAATCTGAATTAATTTATTATGTCGTTGAATAATGAATAAAAGTAAATAGAGTAAAAAAATATTTGTTAACTCGAACTTCTCATCATTTACTTTGGATCGAGATATCAGATTTCGACTGGTATTAAGGTGGATGGCGTATTTTCCCCCGGGTCGTGGGTTCGAATCCGGCAGTGGTATGGTATACTAATCTTACAGTAAAATATGATAAAATACAGGGTGTTTCTTTCAAATTTCCTACATTTTAATTCAACACTGTGGAAAAACTGTAAAAGCTAAATGAATACTATTGATGGTACACGAAAGAGGAACTCAAAGAATTTTATTCTGTGACTCAAATAATTTATTTGTGTAACAATTTACAGATTAGTGCACTTCAATATGTGATCCATTGGTTGCACGAAAAATGTCGTCTGTACCTGTGAAACCAGGCCTTCATGGTTTTCGTCTCAAGCGCATCACATCCATACACTCGCAGATAGTTGTGTTGCACCGTAATGAACGACTTCGTTTCTGCGTACCACACAACTTGCGCTCGCTGCTGAAGAGTCGCCTTTGTCCTTCTACCGTAACGACACACAACAAACTGCACTCACTGCTGAGGAGTAGCATTTTTCCTCTAGCAACTACATATAACGCTATGCAATGACCGAAGCGGCAACTTCAAGGTCACAAAATAAAATTCTCTAAGTTTCTATTTCGTATGCCACAAATTGTATTCATTTAGCTTCTACAATTTTTCCATAGTGATGGATTAAAATGTAGGAAATTTGAAAGGAACACCTTGTATTGTTTACATTTAATAAATTACTAAATAAATATAGAAGCCCCCGCTTTTAATTTATCGGAATGCCCGTTTTCCTGACATTTACATTTTCTTCTAATAGAGGGGAATAAATATATAAATAAATCAAAAAAGCCAAGAAAATCAAAATGATCGCCATTTATACATCTACATCTACAGTTTACCCTGCAAGCCACCGCAAGGGTGTGTGGCAGGGGGTGTATTAACACCAAGGGGAAAACTCCAAAATTAGGCCTTGGTTTACCCCCTACGCGAGGTTACTTTTGATCGCAAGTTTTATTCTGCTCAGCTATCGTTCTAGGGAAAAATGAGCCTTTGTATCTCTCTGTCCTACAGGCTATCTCTCTTATTTTACGAGGATGGTCCATTCTACCGATATAGGTGGGAGTTCTTATTATTTCTTTGACGTCGCTGGAGAAAGTACTCGTTCTAAATCTTTCAAGAAGTTTTAACCTAGCACGTGATCGACGCTCATCTAGTGATTCCCATCCTAAGTCCTGTATCAAGCCTGTAACGCTTATATTTCTATCATAACAATTTTTGACGAATCTAGCAGCTTTTCGCTGCACTTTCTCTAACTCGGCGATTAAACCTTTCTTGTACGGATCCCATATGCTCGACGCATACTCTAGCAGCGGTCTAACTAAAGAAAAGTAACAAGTCTCTTTGACTTTTTATTCGCTTTTACCTACTATCCGTTTGATGAATCCTAGTTTTTGCTTAGCTTTCCCGGATATATTTCGTATGTGTGTGTCCCACGAGAGGTTACTTGTTAAAATGACACCTAAGTATTTGACGGATTCGGATTTGCATTTTTCTTGCGAGCTATTTTTTGTTTTCCTTAATGACGTAACTAGCATCAGTCTAAATTTATAAAGTACGCAGTTTTTGTCCTCCGTAGGTCTTCAAAGATGCAACGATTATATTGCTTAACGATTTTAAGTCATTATGTTTTAAAGGACTTTTAAAAATGAAAATCCAAAATTTGTATATTTTAATTATAAGGAGAAACGAGATTCTTTTAATAAATGATTATATAATAATTGTATATAATTTGTCTATATATATATATATATATATATATATATACATAATAGAGGAGACAACTTCTAAGTCCTTCACATTATTAACGCTTAACTCCATACAGCGTTACCAATAGAGAGAACTGTAACTTGAAGATACAGCGCCTAAGACAATCTTTTGGAAACCATCTTTTAAAAAGAAATTATGTGCAATATTTTTCCAGCGTGTAAGTAATAATGTCCTTTAATTAAATAATTATAATATTATAATAATTGATACTTAACATCATATTGAAAAACTTTGTATCTTCAATTGGCATAAAAAGGTTGGAAAAACCAGACGAGCATTTCGGCCACAAAGCAGTCGTCATTAATGGTTATTCACTGATTGTAGATTCTAAGGCAGAATCGCGAATGATGGCGACTATTTTACAGCAGATAGGCGCATCTGGTTTTACCAACCTTTTTATGGATATCGGAGAAACCTAGTTTTCAGTTTGGTTTCAGCCCTAAAGTGAGTTCGATAGTTCCCTATTGAATCTGAGTATCAAATAAATACTTATACGAATGAAAATATACTTTTAATACCTTTTACGGATGTCGTTTTGTGAACGGCGTCTATGACAAAGGCAAATTCGCCACATCCTATTTACCGCAATGTCCACAGAAACACTGTGATGGTTGTGTACAAAATGATGCTACGGTAAGACAATGAATACCATTCAAAATACATACATCGTTTGCCACAATTTCCGCACTTTCCAGAATTTCCTCCTATTCCCAAAATCTAGCCCTGAAAGTTTTCGCTAGAAATGCGTACTTGCACCCACATTTAAAACTCAACCTTTATTTATTTAAAAAGCTTTCCTTTAGTTACGAGCTGTATTTAATTTGAGAGACCTTTTTCTAGGCAGGATCCCATCGGGCAAAAGCGAATTCCGAAACTTGATGAATACACACATTTCGCGAGACCTGGTGTTTCGAGCGTTGACATTTCACGTCACTCTCTCTCTCTCTATTCTCGTCACCTCAAATTTCTCCACCGTGCGCCACGGTGCGCTGTTTACGAACGTACCAAGCTCTTCCTCTCTTTCCTTATGAACGAAATTTGAGCAGCGTAGCTCCGGTGTTCATTTCGTTACGGCAAGTCCAATACGGGAAACGTAAGAATCCCCTTTTCTCTTCGTTTCCTACGTGCGTTCGCCGGGATGCGTGCTTCGAGCTTGTAAAGGAGCATCCGGCGGTAACCAAATATTCCGCCTGAAACGCTAGAGCGAGGGGCCATCCCACCGAAAACCTGCCACGATTCGGGTTGAAGCATAGCGCTCGAATGCGTTGAGCCTAGGCCAGGACATTGAGACTCGGGGGAGGGGAAGGGGGTGAGGGGAAAGGGAGGGGCAACCATTTTATTTTTTCGAAGAAGAAGAAATGTTCATACTGGAATGCAGTTATCCCGTGAACAAAATAGGTATAATACTTGCTCCTTTAAACTTTTTTATTGTTAAAAGTATCATAGTTAACAAAGCATGAAAACTAAATTTGTACATTTTGAAGTGCTGATTCTAAATTTCAGAATCTGAACATGTATATTTGATTCAGTTGCCTTATAAAGGTTTATTAATTAAAATATGAAAAATGAAAACAAATGCAACGATAACGAAATCATACAAAAATGGAACTAAAGTCTGATTCTAGCTATAGATGCAAAATAAAAATTATTGTCATAACATCATTGATATTTGTGTCGATTTAGCTTTAGTAAGTAACTTCTTCCCCTCTGCAGAATCAGATATTTTCGGAAATCAATGCTTGTAAAATGAAAATTGTGCTTAATCATTACCTTACATCCTGCCCCGCTTGCGCGAGGATAAATCGTCTCTCGGGTGGCCACCGCAGTGTTTGTTTATTCGGACGGGAAATTTTCGTTTGCGTGGACAGTTTTTATTCCGAGTGTGCCACAACCTGTTAAAAGCTGTCCCGCCTAACAAGCGGCGAGACGCAGGATTCTATTTCCCAAATCGTGACGGTTGGAAACCCTAGTTAAGCCTCTTTTGTCCCTTTATTTTTGCACCGAATTGGAAAATCACAAAGACGACTACTTGTTTCAGTTTTTTTTGTTCGAAATAATTTTTAAAATGCAAAGTGATAAAAACTGAACCAACCAATTTCAGTTACAGCGATTTGAGTAGCGTAGAGCTAAGTTGAACAGTTATTTTCCGGTTCAAATAAGTACGCGTGCCACATATTTCTCAAGTATACAACAAAATTTGGGAGGAAATGTATGGAGAAATAGGATTACAATACAAACTCGGTAACTCGATCTACCAAAGGATGATATAAAAAGTTCACTTTATCAAAAATTTGAATGGCAGGACTTCATTTTAACGTATCTGAACAATGAAGTGCATAATATACACTTCGACTCGTTTAAAATTCGAGTTATATGCATCCGAATTATCGATGCTCGACTGTGTACACTCACTTTGCTAAATGTATCAGCTTTAAAATTTAAGAAATGCATACATTACTCTTTACGAATAGCCTATGATTAAAGTTCAGAGCCAGCAGTGAACAATTTAAAAATCAGGACAGATATCGCGTTGTCCGATTACCGGTAAGTGAACATTGAGGCAAATCAAGAATTTATTGGATTCGTGAGTCAGTACCATAAATTAATCAGTATAAAATAATCAAATTCAGTAGATACATAACATATCAGTACGATTAGTCATTTTACGTACAGATTAATTCTCTAACTATCATCAAACAGTAGAGCCGAGGTTCTAAACCTTTAATCTCCATTGTGCACTCACCGCATTCAGGGAGAGGGAGGGGGTGCAACCATAAATACATAAAATTGACTTTATTTTAAACTGAATTCTGAGATAAGCAAAACAAACTAATATAGTACCCAACATACTTTTTAGCGCTTTTTTAAAAATAGCTTATGTTTTCACTATTCTCGTCAGTTCGTGAACAAAATTTTGAAGCAATGAGAAGAGCTGGGAAGCAATGATTTTCTGGATAGATTCGGCTGGCGAAAGGCATGAATACTTTTGTGCCCGTCCGTGCTTTCATCAAGTTAAAGGAAATACCAGTCTCATGTTTTTAGATCAGTCTGCAGATGAACATTCATATCACGAGAAATGGCAGCCACTCTTCCAGTAATTGTGTCGTTTAAAGGTTGCAAATTTTTTTATTGCTGACACCATTGCTTCTTTATTTGAAAATCAATCAAAAAGTTGCTCATCACTTGCTACGAATGCTTCTTAAATAGGCTGGCGATTTTCAAGCGGCCTTTTCTTATACGCTAATAAATGACCAATTTTAAAAGCAGCTAATTTTGCGTTTTTAGAAACTAACACAGGCTTGGTAAAGTTTGATTGCTGCGCTGGAAATTTAGTATTCAAATCACTAACTTTCTTTTAAACCAGTGGAAAACGCATATCAATTGATGAACGACGAGGCTTGAAATGTATTTCAATATACTGACTCTTTGGAAATGCCATGCCATTAGAGCAGAGGGCACCTAGAAATACCTCAGCGGGCACCGAGTTGAGGACCTCTGCAGTAAAGAGTCGACTATATCGTCATTCTATCCTTAAAAGTTTCGAGATTTAGCAGAAAAACGCCAGTAATGATTAATGCGACATTAAATTAACAGCTTTTTTAAATATAATATTACGAACTCGTTATCTCTTATTTACTATATTACAGCAACGCATTACCTGGCTCGGAAGGAAACATGGGCGCCTAGGAAAAGTGATAAACAACACTTACAAAGCCTTGGAGTCATTGAGGATAATTCGGAAAATAAAATGGACGGACATATAAAAAAAACGAAAAATTATTAAGAACAGGACAAAAGAGACTGATAAGAAAAAGATAGGAGAGAGGAAGTCGAAATGGAACGGACATATCCTGAGTCCATGATTAAAGATACGACTGAAGAAAAACTCAAAGGCAAAAAGAGGAAGAAGAAGAAAGAAATTTCAGCTGATAGACGACTTGAACGGTAAATAAGAGTAAAAGGATTGAAGAAGGTTACGGAGAATAGGAGAATGTGGAGAGCCCTGGTATATTTGCTATCAGATTGCTAATGACGACTATGATGATGATTACAAGGTGTACGTACATTTTTAAAAATATAGCGGAATTATGCATCTACATAAAATTCGCTATTCTTCGATTTCATTTTCGTTTGATTGTCTGAAGTAATTCCGTCTCCATTTCGAATAATCGCTCAATTTTAATTCAAATTTCTATTATTTAAAGAACACCTTTTTAAAAATTTACTCACAGGTTACTAATATGCTACATACTTAGCTCTTTCATCTCCCATTTTTATGAATCATATTTACACAATGAACTATAATAATTATAATTTCTGTTCATTATCCGTAAAGTCAGTTGTAGATTAAATACTGGAATGTTCGCCTCAAAGCCAAGAAAACGCTTCTCTACTTTAGTAATTAATCGGTCAATTAAGTAGCTCCGATAGCTTAAAAATAACTAATTGATCAATCCGATTCCAGAGGATGAGCAGACTTGAGTTCTTTTTTGCTGGACATCTCCGTTTAGAAGAAATTAAAACATTTAGCGCTTCTTTTCCATAGTAAACTAGTTTTTTCATTTCGTCCAAGGTCAAATTTTTAGGGCTAATTTTGGAGAAAATTTTTCCTTGTCGGAACACAAAAAAATAAGCTATTCCTGTCATTCTTCTCACTGTTCTTCTTATGCCTCCCACCATAAACACGCTACATCGTACTCTGAAAAAGCCAAAAGTAGAACGCGTATATCCAACCCCGTCGACTATCCCCGCATAATTAGCGCACTTTAACGGCGTCCGTAGTAAAACGAACTTCAAAAACCACTCGGTTTAAATTGGAGGAGTTGAAGTACTGTAGGCAGAGATGAAGATTAGAAGCTGCGATGTGCCGCCAATTTTAAACGGGCATCGCAAAAAGGACGAGAAGGAGAGGGAGAGAAATAGAGAAGAAAGGGGGTCAAGAGAACTAGCAGTAGGCTGGGCACGCTCTTTTCATTCCACGTGAGACCTCCTTTCTCATTTCGTATGCGTATCCTTATCATCCCTCACGGATCTGCAACCTTTCGGCTTCACCTCGCATTGTCTACCTACAACGATATTTCCAGAGACAGAGAAAAAATTTTAAAGGGTAAGAAGGTGCTTCCAATGCATGATGTTTTTTTTGCCTCCCTCTCCTAAAAGAAAAATCTTCCTTTGACTATTTCTGACACATTGGGTGATGTACGCGAAGAACGGCGGAGTTGGGAATTTTTTTCTAACCCGTGTATAAACGTTAGGATTGCATAAATATCCATTCCAACGAAATATTCTTGGACACAGTAATAGGATCGGCCATTATTTTCGTATAAACGACTTCAGAGAAGAGTTTTAAAGTGATCATTATCCTAAAAATCCCGTCTTAAAAAAATGAGAGCCCTGCAATTCATGGCAGAATAAAAATTTCAGGTCATTTGTCAAAGAAGTCATTATTTTTGAAGGATTCTTTCCGCGAATAAGAAATAAAAAACTAGTTACTTTGGTTTTAAATTTCCAAACAACGTTATCTTTCCTGTTTCTTCCTGCATTCATTTTAATATTAATTTTATTTTACTGTGGATACATTCACTGTTGCCAGCCATGTGTATTGTATGCCTGTATCACGACCATTCGGCGAAAGTATTTTATCTTAATTTTATATGTAGGTACTTAAACCTAAATGTCAAATTTCACTTTAAATAGTAGGTTATCAACAAAAACGTTTCGATTTAATAGTTATGTTTACGAGTCTCAGGTGACTCAGTGGTGAGATATATTACTTTTTTAAACAAACACGACGCACGCGCAAATTACACCGAAAAGCTTGCGCTAACACAAAGAGAGAGCAAAAAAATGACTATGAGAATATATGCTAATATTTAGCGTATATATATATATATATATATATATATATATATATATATATATATATATATATATATAATCTCTATTTTGGTCATGATGTAATTTTTACTATTCTGGAAGGCAATGTTTTAAAAAAAATTGTCGGTTGAGCAAAGTTAAAAAATTTCATAATTTAAAGCCTATTTTTTTCTTAAAGGAAAACTACTTATTCTATTTAGTTTGCACTGGATTCCAACGTAAAAAAATCTGAAGTGGCCAATACATGAATTTCTCTATACCTGTTATATTTCTACAAATTCCAAATAGGTTAAATGATAATAAATATTTTTAGGAACTGTAAGAAAAATTTAAAGACTTTACAAAGAATAGAAATAAACTCAAACCGTAGCATTCTGATATTGGATACAGCCCCTAAGCTCCAACAATTAAGAAAATAAAAATAAAGTGTTTACAATAGTCGCCGGTAGGTGTGTAGTTGTTGCTGCTAAAAATATCTCTTCAACAATGCCTTATATGGTAAAATGTTTCGAACAAAGGTTGTAAAAAATTAAATTTCCTATGACTTTTATTCCAGTACTGTTTTATTTTCAAAAAATATTAAAGTAAATAGTAAATAAATATAATATCTCCTTAAAAAATCATTCTACGAAAAAATGTTTCAAACAAAGGTTATAGAGAATAACATTATATATGAAGTTTATAATAAACAACATTTACATTTATGAAGATTTAAAAGAGTTATTTGCCAAAAACCAACATATGACTAGAGTAAACATCCACTTCCGGTTGAGCAATTGTTGCCAAAACCTAATCAGCTCTTCATTATATAGCACTCTTTTTAAATAAAATTTGGCATTGATACAAGTGTAAGTTTTTGAGTTAGAGCGCCCACAAAATCCTATCAAATACAGACAGACTGACAGACAGACACACAGGCATGATCGAGAAAATAGTCAAAACGTGTTCATGGGATCTTAAAACATGTATTTCCGTTGAAATCTCGAATTCGATTTTTTTCATGAAAACAATACATTCTCTATACATCGTACATGGGGAAAGTAAAAACTTGTTTATTCATGCACACATTGGTGAATTAACAAGATTGAAACATGTCAACAGTCGATAAAATTTTAAAAAGAAAAATCGCGATGTTTATTGCTGTGGTGTTTTTTTACCCCAGGTTCAATTAACTGTAATAACGATTTTTCTGACAAATTTCCTTGACATTTTAGAAAAGCCTAAATACAACTTTATTGCGTATGTATAGAAAATTTGATTTTTACTCCCTTGCAGGAAAGCTAATAAAAGAGACAAAACAGCAGAGGATTATCCGTTACAAAGGCAAGCCTATCAAAACTTTCTGGCTTACCGGAAATTGCTCGGAAATTGGGCAATATAGAGAAAGCATTACATCAGAATTGAACTTTCGATGAATGAAATTGGCTGTAGTTAATGGACAGGAAATGCTGCCTAATTCGAAAAAGGGAAAGAACATTTTTTCCGACGAGGAAGAGGAAACTGGTAGGAATGTCTGCAGTCATCCTGTGCTTTCTCTGGTCTGACATGAGATTATTTATATCGACTCCTTTAGCCATAAAGTATAAATCTTAGAAGTGTTCTTTTTTGCGTATGTGAGGATGCTGAGTAATATTTCTCTGGACATTTCACAATCGTTTGAGTTAGCTTAGGAAAACAGTTAACACAGCTATTATCTTATGGAAAAAACAGAAAGTACTATTTATATAAAATTTGGGCTAAGATTATCAATTCAGTGAAAATAAATCATGGGAAAATACCCACTTCGCATAATCGACAATTTTAGTTTTGGATGCCATATCCAGGCCAATGGTTGATTCGATTTTTAGGCGCGTTTCGCTTTCAGCATAAGCGCCTATTAGCGTCGGCTTGTCCGTCTGTATGTTCGTTCTCGGCTTCTACCGAACGGATTTTTATGAAATTTGATATTAAGGACTTACAATCAAAGAAAACAATAAAGTCACAAAAATAAATCACGTAAGCCAATCAGGGGTATCACTTTACTGGTGACAAAAAATGAATGTTCCGTTATATCTCGTAAATGTTTGGTCAAATTAAAATAGTTTTCAAATAAACTTGTAGAACTAGTAACGTAGAATATTTCTTTTCCTATACACTTTTAGTGAAGGAGTAGCCGTTATCAAGAAAATTGAACAAGAAAGTCGTAATTCACTTTGAACAGAAAAATTCATGCATAGCTATCTAATTGTTGTCAACGTAAATAATCTTATTGGTTACTGAAGTAAATAAGATCTGCTATAATTACAAAATTCATTTAATTCCTTACGCGTGCATGACAGATTTTGTAAGCGGAAGGAAATGGATTCTCTACGGCAAAGAAAAGAACATAAACGTAAATATTACAACTACTGAACTCGTGAGGTGTTTTAAGTAATTTTTGTTTGTTCGGTTGATTAAAACTGATTAGAAAATAAATCACTAAATATAAATTGAAAATTTCCCTGGAATCATTTCAGATATATCGTTTTGCAGTATTTAGTCATAAAAACTATGTAATGTATACTGATGCACCAACTAATTTGCGCAACAAAAAATTCATAACAGGACTCGCTCCATGAAGATGTTACTGAGTCATAAATGCAGCTGTTATTTTACGACATCAGTAAAATAAAATCAGGGAGACATTTCAGGGGTTTTTGTCTTCTTTAACCATCGCTACCTAGTTGGAAGAAAATTTAGTCGGGCCCTAACTACTTGTAAAAAAATTCTGGAACTGAAGAAATGGATAAAAATACGGTTTAATAGACACCACATGTGGTCATATCTGTACATATACATATATTTATTTTATAGGCTTTCCTGAAATGGAGTGAAAATAAAATTTTGTGTACATGCGCAATAAAGTTGTATTTAAGCATTTCTAAAATATCAAGGAAATATGCCAAGAAAAAAAGAATTATTACAGTCGGGGCCAGATTAAGGGTTTCGTAGGTCTTAGGCACTATGTAGGGTTACATCTACACCTACATATTACCCTGCAAGTTACCTTGACGGTGGATGGCAGGGGGTGCCGCGCACCAAGTTAATACACCTTATGAGTAGTTGATTCCGTGAGATTTACAACTCATGAGAGGGAGAATCCGGGAGATTTTCTCTAGGTCGAAAAACAACTAAAGTGAGCAATGAAACTTGTTTTATTTACTAAATAGGAAACATATAATAATGATTTAATCATTATTTTACTGTTACACTTAGTTTCCACCTTGTGAATTGCTGATTCCGGGAGATATCCACCATATGAGTAGTTAATTGCGAGATTGTTTGTAGGTTAAAAACAGCTAATGAGGAAATTAAACTTGTTTTATTTATTATTTAGAAAATATATGAATATTTAACCTTAATTTTGTTTTAACATTATTCTATAAATTATAATTACAAACTTAAAAATACCTCAAAAGCCATACATCATTTATTTAATTTGAATTTGTATATTGAACTACTTCGAGTAGTCTCCAAAAGATCTGATTTTGGAAGTAAAAAGGGCATGGAATTCTTTACAAGCGTACTGAAATTGGTGCGTAATTGAATTTATGTCTTGACATGACCCACACTTAATTTGTTTCGACCTTTACCCAACAATTCATTAATAGCATTGAACACACGTTCGCAGGCTGCGTTCGATACTCGAACTGATAGCGCAAACGTTACAATTTTCTTTAATTCTCCGCCAACTCCATTTCCGTTTGAATAGAAATCAAAAACAATGTTGAATGTCTCTTGATTGGTTTAAATTGTAATTAAAAGCAAGCGGTAAGAGGCAGTAACCAAAATGATCCTGCATGAAGAGTAGTTTAGTTTAGATTGTGAGTTCGGGATTGTGGATTTCGAGATTGTGTCTGTCACCGGTTTTAAAGTCTACAATAATGCTTAACTACTTGTGAAGTCATGTGCAGAAGCGTAAATATGCCAAGTGTGGACAAATGATGAATTCCCATTCGTCGATGCCAAAACTCTCCTTCATTACAGCCTAATGACTTAATAATTATACTTTGAGTGGAGATTTACGCATGGTTAATTATGGCGATGATTTCCCGGGATACGATTTGACCCTTTGAGGTTGAAAAAACACAATGTGGCCGTAAGGAAACGGAAGTCAGCAGTAACAGAATACGTTACGTCCGAACCAGGTCAAAACATCAGATTCGAGTACTCAAAACAGCTCGCACGGGAACAGCACTATTTTACGCGCATTATAAGAGAGGACATTGAGACAGAATAACGGGCAATAAGCGCATACAGAGAAGACGGTTACCGCCTAAGTAACGCTTTGAAAACCTCTTTGGCTCAGTTGAGAAATCCCACGGATCTATAGCCAAAAAGTGAAAGGCACTCACTAACCATCAACGTATAAAGAGGCGGAATCGGTTGAAACGTCAAGCCAACAAAATGCTCATCGTATCCCGAAAATCACCGCCTTAATACTGTTGACGGGAGTCTAAACTATACAGTCACTACGATTTAACTATAGTCTGAACAATTGAAGAAATAGCATTCTAAGTCACATATGTATTCGTTTAGGTAAACATGTAATGCTGTTCGATTGCTATATAGAATTTTGTAAAAATAATCTCATGAATATAACAACAAAACGGTTGCCATTAGCGACGATAGTGTGACAGAATGACATATGAAGGCATCTATTACCAAAGGGATATTAGCCGGTTAATTTCCCGAACTCTTATGCTTTTACCTCACGATAAAAATTATCCACTGGACACGAAATTACATGAATTTGGGACTAGGCTGTGTAATGTATACCTATTCCATTACAATTTAGTTTCTGAGGGAAACTAATTAACATTTTCCAGGGGTTTAAAAATATTCTAAGTGTTTGAGGGGAGTTGACGCTTCTTGTTAATTTAAATTATCGAGAGACAATTTACCGTAGAAATGCAATTAAAATTCATAAAAAGGTCATAAAAATCGCTTAAGGGACCTGAAAAACCAAAACTGGCAGCTTATCGCAAGGGAATCAATCGCTCGATCTTTTTTTTTCGGCGGGAGAAACAATTGAAGTCTCTTGTTTTTGTTCCTTTGCGTATATCCTCAAATTGTGGGGCGTATCGGGTAACGCATGGGCCCCGAAGGAAACCTTGGTGAGATAAAGAGATATAGACACAACGTCATAACTTCATTTGTAAAAGGCTAATTTTTTAAAGGTGAAACGCGAGGGATGAGTCCGTCTATCTTCACAGATAAATCCGGTAAAATACAAAAAACTCGATTACTTCTCTCTCTATGTCCTGCCTCGATCGACCGAACACCTCCTATCGGAGAGATAAAGCAATAATAACTTCCCCGATGCACACGTGACAAATAAAGGCTTGGGGGGAAAGCATCGAACGGAGAGAGAAAATTAAACGGGGAAGACAGGACAGAGGGGACGGGCGGGAGCTCGAAAAGGGGAAAAATCATTACTCGGGGTTGACAGCGAGAAAGGGCGGCGGATCACAGGGAGTCAAAAAAGGGAACAGAAGGAAGAGGACGGAAAAAAGGATTTGTGTAAAATAAGAAAAATAGCGAAAAACAATTGTCGAAAAATTCGCGAGCGGCGAACTACAACCTCCCCCGACGGGATGAAAAATTCACGAGGGAAGAAAAAACACACAAGAAAAAGAGAAGTTTTCCCGAAGTTAGGAAAGCAAGGGTAACAAAAGGAAGTCTTAGAGAAGATGAGTGCCTATTCAAAAAAAAAGGGGGAGAGCAGTTTTTCCTCCGGTTTTCACGGCAACGGGAGAGCGAGATGGACGAATTTCTCGGGAATGACGGGAAGAGAACGCGAGAAGAAAGACGAGCGGCGAGAAAAAGTTTGGAGGAGGAGAAGAGAACGCACCGAGGGAGGGCGTAGAAGAAAAAGGGGAGAGGATAAACACGTTTTATACAGACCACGCCCTTGTACACGCACTCGTCTAACTAACACTCCTCAGCGTAAAGAACCGAAACTCTTTCCCGACATTCCCGAGATCCAACAATCCCTTTTTAAATGATTAGCTTCTGAGAAGATGACCCATTCTTTCCTACCGCTATTTTCCCTTTCTCCTCTCTTTTTTATATCTTCCTGTTAGATCCTCTTTTGTCGTCCTATTCGTTTCTCGCCCTTATTTCCCCTTCCTGCCTGCTTTCTTCGAAGCTTTTTTATTTCAGCTCTTCTCTTCCTGGGTGTTTCCCAGCGGGGGCTTTTCTGTGAATTTCAAAGACTTTTATTACAGTTTTTCCAACACACTGCCTTGAAGATTAATCTTTTGTATCTCACTTCCTCATAACATGAAAGTTTTATAATAATAATTAATACATTTTGCGCTTCCGTCTAAATTAGTCCAGTCAAGGGAGGTGAAAATCTCTCTCCTATCCTCCTTGACAGGTCTCATCTTTCACTGCAGAAGTTCTATCTTGAAAAAATCCATCTTAATATGCGTGGAATACAAGGTGGGCCCAAAACTTTCCGAACTGATTTTCTTGTGGGCTTTGTAATAACAGTAGGCAGCTGGCGACAGGGAAAAACTTGTCTCTTTCCTGTCAATGCATGACGTCAAAATCGAGTTCTATGTCTGACTTGTGCTGGGCTAGGTTTTCTCAATAGGTTTCTTTGCCGCCGTCGTAAAATGCTTCCAATAGTGTCGACCGATGGACTGAAATCGCGATGGGCGGAAATTTGTTCTGAACTTAACCAAGGATTTCCAGAGGAGGGTTTCCCGAAGCGGCTTGTCCGTGAGGATGGAGTATGGGTTCATTCAATACGATCCAGAGACAATTTTAAATTATTCAATGGGAAACTCACGAATCACCAACATCAAATAGGAGAACCTTTCAACGTCGAAGGTGAAAACAATGCTGATCCGTTTTTATATCGAATGTAATTTACACATCGAATTCGTCCCAGAGGACCAGACGGTGAAATAAGATTTCTATTATATCTGGGGGACGTAGTTGGTCGGAAGAGGGCAAATCTTCGTCTGGATAGATGAATTCTTCACGATGCGCTATAGCACGGTGCAATTTATGTAAGGGAATTTTCGGCAAAATTTAAAATCACTCGTATAAAGCATACGCCGCATTCTTGCGATTTTCCGCCATGTGACTTCAAATAGCTCAAGTTCAATAATGATTATAATTATTTGAAAGGACGCTTTGAGACAATGGAACTAATTAAACAACAAACGACGGGGACTCCGAGGAACATTACAAAACATGAATAAAAACCTTTGTCTGTATTTACGTTTTCTACTTATCTACCTTCTTTGAAGTCTCCGAATTTTCTTTCTTTTCATTTCCCATTCTTTACCCTTCTTTCACTTAAAATCTCGAGCGAATGCGCCGGTTGTTATCGTTTTGCGAGATTTTTCCCCGTATCTTTTTCGAAAAACAAGAAGCACATAAACGATAACGAAGGAGCTTTGTAAACAAGGGAGATAAATTTCAGCTTCGTAAACTCTCTGGTAATTGAACCAAGGACTATTGTTTCCAACCTGCGATAAATATAGATCGTTAAAGAGAGCCGGTGCATCAGACTCCAAAGCGGCGTTAGGTAGGTGATAAAAAGGGAATAATTTCCGAATAATAGGTCATCGTGGCAACATCTTCGACGTACTGCGACCCAAGGGATGTGACATAGAAAAAAAAAGATTAAACAAAACAAAGCCGAACCTCATGATGATTTTCAAATCCCGCGCCCCGCTCTCTCTACGTTGGAGCTTATCAAAGGGAGCTGATTTATCTCTCTCTTAAACCCTTTTGTTCCTCTCCTTATTAATACAAATCTTCTTTTCTTCTCTCACCCTCCCTCTTCTCTCCCTCTCTTCTCCCTTCCCTCTCCTCTCCACTCCCTCTTCTCACTCTTCTCTCCTTTCCCTCTCTCCTCCTCTCTCTCTCCTCCTCTCTCTCTCCTCCTCTCTCTCTCCTCCTCTCCTCTCCCTTTCCTACACTCCTCTCCCTATTCTCCCTTTCCTCTCCTCTTCTTTCCCACTCCTCCTCTCCTCTCCCTCTCTTCTTCTCTCCCGCTCCTCTCCTTCTCTTTTCCTCTCCCTCTCGTTCTCTTTTCCTCTCCTCTCCCTCTTCTCTTCGGCTCCTCTTCTTCTCCCTCTCTTCTTCTCTCCCGCTCCTCTCCTTCTCTTCTCCTCTCCCTCTCGTTCTCTTTTCCTCTCCTCTCCCTCTTCTCTCCCGCTCCTCTTCTCTCCCGCTACTCTCCCTCTCCTCTCTCTCTCCTCCTCTCCTCTCCCTCTTTTCTCCCGCTCCTCTCCCCTCCTCTCTCTCTCTCCTCTCCCTCTCCTTTTTTTCTCCTCTCCCTCTCCTCTCTTCTCCCTTCCCCCTTCTTTCCTTCTACTCCTCTCCTCTCCCTCTCTTCCTTTCCTCTCCCTCTCCTCTTCCTCTCCTTTCCCGCTCCTCTCCCTCTTCTTTCCCTCTCCTCCTCTCACTCTTCTTTCCCTCTTCTACTCTCCCGCTCCTCTCCCACTCTTCTGTCTTTACTCTCCCTCTCCTATATCTCTCATCTCCCTCTCCTCTACCTCTACTCTCCCTCTTTCCCTCTCCTCTCTCTTTCCACCCTCTTCTCTCCTTTTCCTCTCCTCTCCCTCTTTTCCCCTCTCCTCTCTCTCTCTTTCCTCCCTTTCTCCTCCCCATTCTCCCCCTTTCCTCAAATCCTTCATCCCCCCTCGCTCTTCCCCTCATTATTTTCTTCCCCACTTCCCCTCTCCCTTTACCATCTTTTCTCTTTCTTTCTCCTCCCTCATCTTCGTTTCCCCTCTTCTCTTCCCTTCCTCTCTTACCCCTATCCTCTTTCGCTTTCCCCTCTCCCCTCCATTTTCACTCTCCATCTTTCCCCCTCTCTCAATTTTTCCCTCGCGAACTCCATAGAACTCTCTCTTTCTTCTCTAAGGAACCAGTCGATATTCTTCCTCTCTCAATAAGCTCACGACGGCCTCCTATGAATGGTGTCTTTCGTAATAGCGTACTTGGATAAGAGAAAGAGAGAGTAAGAGAAAGAGACAAGAGATTATAGGTGGGGCTCTCATTGGTTTTCTTTTTTTATGTGGTTTTTGGGAGAGTAGCGTCTTTTGGATCGGGACTCGAGTTGGGTTGCCTCCGATTCTCGAAAAGACGGATTTACCGGTGGAGAGATGTGAAGTTATTGTGATTGGACGTTAAAGAATAAAGGGAGAAAAAGAAAAGGCGCAAGAGGAGAAAAGTGCGTGATAGGTCCGCATTGATAAGGATGTCTGATGAGGCCGCTGAATTGCTCAATAACGAGGGATGTTGAGGAGTATTCAAAAGTTTTGAATAGATGCAGGAGCTTTTGTTTTTGCTCTCCCTCATTTGGATTTCAAACGAGGGAGGTATTATTATGGGGATAATGGCACACAAAAATAAAATATAACATCTAATTTCATGGAAAGTCGTATTAAATACCTCTAAGAGTAAAATGCGCCGAATAGTTATTCGGCTAAAGCTTTAATTGGCTACTAAGCTCAAAGAATACAGATCAAGACTGCTACTTTCAATGCACACATAAAAAGTTGTCTATTATAAATTTTGTAATTATATTTTGCAGTTAAACTTAACTAGACAATGGAAAAAGTCATTATCAGGATAAATGCAGTTGTTGCCGGAAACTCAAGAAAAATTAACTCCAAAAATAACAAATTAAAACAGAGAATTCAATTCAAGACTTTTTATTTTAATTGCACAGTAAAGAATTGAAGGTGGGTTCGCAATGTTACCTTTAAACTTTCGAGAATATTTTAAAGAGAGAAAATTAAAAATATTTCAGGATAAGAAATTAATTGCGTTATTATTAGGGCGAAAAGGTAACAAAAGGGCATTGTGAAACGTATTCGTTTCCTTCATCAAAAATACAGCGCCAGTCAGTCAACAGGAAAATGAACCGAGCTCGGAACTTGCTGAGACGAAGCGAGCTTTCACGTAAATATGCATTTCTATGACAACGTTTACATAAATCCAGAATTTGAATTACTTTTTTTGCGAATAATAGTGAACATAAAATATTTTATAACTCGAGTTTGCGTTCCAATGATTTTCTTAGAAAATAGTATTAACGCTTTCTCAAGTTTTTATACTTAAAAGCATAGATATTCTATTGTTGTTTCTATTTTGTTCTTTATTATTCAAAACAGTAATAACATAGCTTTCCCAGCCATTTAAGTAAGATTTTTTAGTGAATTTTTTAGCAATATATGCGATCTACTTAACTGTAAAGAAAACAAGCAGAAGAACAAGGTAATGAAAATTAAAAGAAACATTAACTACCTCTACGAGGAGACAAAAAGCTGAATAAAAATAAGTATTTTTGTTAGTTTACAATTTAAGAGAAGAAGTACAAGGCAATCAATTACCAAAAAGATTGGTACGAAAATTACAAACCAGCGAACTTTCTGATCGACACTGAACATGCTCCATGCGCCTTTCTCCGGTCAATGGAAAAATACTGAGGTCGAGGGCCGCAAAAAGCATCCATTCAAGATGGATTAATCGGTTCCGCAGAAAGAGAGAGAGATAATTAACCACTTTTGGGAATACCCCATTCACGAGGGAAAAAGAAAAGGCGAAACACACCAATTTGGGTGTTTGCCGTTTTTTAAAATACACATTTCTTCACCCCCGAGAGACCGTTTCTTTGTTTGTATGTATTTCAGGTTAATCAACCTCTTGGATTATTATAGCCATAACTCCTTCATCGAACACACACAAGGGAGGAGGAAAACCCGATGCCGGCATTAGCCTACTCTTTACGAAGGGCACCAAAGGGGCCAGCGTTTAACGTCCCTTCGAAAGACAGTGATGAATAAGTTAGAACACATGAGCGTATTAGCATAGTAAAAATCTGATGTGGCCACCACACGACTTTCTCCATATCTGTATTATTTCTAAAAATTCCAAATAGGTTACAAGATAATAAATACTTAAGGAACTGAGAGAAAATTTTAAAGACTGAAAAGAACAGAAATAAACTCAAACCATAGCCTTCTGATATTGGATATAGCCACGAAGCCCCAACAATTAAGAAACCGATTTTTTCCAAAAACTAATCAGTTCTTGTGCCTTAAAAATATGTCAAATATAAAATTTCGCATTTACCTCAGTAACAGTTTTTGAGTTAGAGCACCCACAAAAAACTCACACACACGCATGCACACACTTACACACACGTACACAGACATCATCGAGAAAATGGTCAAAACGCGTTCAGGGGACCTCAAAACGTGTATTTCCGTTGAAATCTGGAAATCGATTTTTTTCATGAAAACAACACTTTCCCCTATACTTGGAGAAAGTAAAAATTGGACCATGAAATGAAACGAAGATGTCTCTTTAACATTCCACTGCTTGGGATCTCCATTTCAAAGTACAGAATTGAATCGCTTTCCTTCAGGTCAACAAACTCTTAGATCCAACCATCCGATTTGTTTTAGTAGCAAAAGATCTCGATTCGCAAAGAAAATGTCTCGGAAAAAAATCACTCTCGGTTCATCTTATGAGGTTCTTAAGTTACCGTTCCTAACGTACTTATGAACTAATATGGCATTTTCGTCATTTTTGCTTTTTCCATATACGAAGTATAGAGAAAGTAGTTTTCATGAAAAAAATCGAATTCAAGATTTCAACGGATATACATGTTTTAAGGTCCTCTGAACACGTTTTGACTATTTTATCGATGATGTCTGTGGGTGTCTGTGACCGGAATTTTGTGGGTGCTCCAACTCAAAAACTATTACTCAGAACAACGCGAAATTTTAAATATGATATTTCTGTTAAAAGGAAAGAAACTGATTAGGTTTGTATAAAAATCGGTCAAACAGAAATAGGTGTTTACCCTTATCACTTACCCGTTTTTTTTAATATTTGCTTTAATATTTGATAAATGTAAAAACGTATCAGAATAAATGTTGTAGGAAATTTCATTATCGAGAACCTTTGTTTGAAACGTTTTTCTATATAATGCATTGTTGAAGAGCTATTTTAAAAATTAAATCTTTTAACTGCCACCACACCATCTACCGCCAAATATTGTAAACATTTTACGCTCCTTTTTTATCGCACTTCATTAAAATATTTATTATTATTTAACCTATTTGGAATTTTTGGAAATATTACAGGTATGGAGAAAGTCATGTGGTGGCTACATTAGATTTTTTCTTTTAATGTCCTTTTCCAATCAAATAAAAAGAACATCGGATAATGCGTTCCCCACGCGATTTCTATAAAGTCTACGTCCACCTGTATAGCGCAGTATATTAAAGTGAGGCAAGAAGACTTCAAATGACAGGTTATTAAATACAGCAGAATAAGTGAGAAATTTAATTAGAATAATAAAAAAATAAAGAGAAACAAGATGATCTAAATGGAACATATGATTGCCCACTTTTCACATAATTATAATATTTTAAATTAAATGGATGTAAATACATTACATTTCAGAATCAGATGTTCAGATTTTTATATGCTCCAATCATTTACAGAATATAATATATTTTACAGGTTGATTAGCACAAAATTGATTAGTGTCTGTATTACTAAACTATACTGAATTCAAGTTGTTGCAATGGCAACACTCTCGCAAGGAGTGATAAAAATTACATAACAATTCTAAGATATTTTAATGTGCAAGAGAAGATTACCTTGCACGATGGATTTCAGATTTCCCATGTAAATCAAATGGGAAGGAGAGATCTTGGAATCGAACCCAGCAATTTCAATCTTCGCAACAAAAACTATCCTCGGGAGTATGGCCCCAGTAGCAAGAGATTTCCACCAAGTGTCATGAAAAAAGTTATATTGATTCAAAAGTTAATAGGTAGGACAGACAGAGTCAACGAAGAAATTAAAAGCCTATTTTCATTATGGAAAGTAGGCTGTAATGGCAGTCAGATTCCGAGAGGCAATGGAAAGTCGAGGAATTCGCATATGAGGTGATGTCAGGAAATAGGCAAAGGGATACGAAGAGATCTGAGATTTTGGATAGATTAAAAATAGGAAAGTTATGAGAGGATGAAAGCAAAGTTTTTGGATAAAATAGACTGAAAATGAACATATCGAAAGCTCGTCAAATTAAAACATAATAAAGTCCAGATAAAGGAATAGAACATGCAATGTCCGCGAAAGATAAAATTTCAAAAACCTTAAGAATTGATCGTCTGACGTTATAACACTGTTCTTAGAGGTCATTTTCCTTCAGTACGTGACCACTAAGTCTTTTTAATGGCCTCATACGTGAGCTATATACTCGTCGTGGTCAAAATGATACTAGCAGTAAATGAGGTACAGCAAACAAAGTTTAATTAAAAATCAAGCAAGCCGTTGTTGCGAGCCAATTTACTCAGGATTCATAAAAAACAAGCGTACTGTTAACTTATCTCTCCCTATGTTTACCTTAAATACAATCGATTTTCTACAGTTATATCTTCAAATTTATTAAAATACTAGCGTAATTGCCCGTCAAATATGACGGGTACGTGCAGATTATGTATTAAAATTAAGGTACTTCCCATTCTTCCTCCCTTTCTCTCTGCCTCCCTCCCATTCTCTTCCCTCTCTCCCCCTATTCTCTCTCCATCCCTCTCCCCCTATTATCTCTCCCTCCTTTTCAAAGGGAATTGATTTTCCATATTTCAAGACCATTGATTTAATGCTTAGACTGCCTTATAATCCATTTGATTTCAGCCAACGACGTATACCTACATATGTTGACGTGATAATTTAAAATTAATTTCTTTATCCAGATACGTATGAAAAGGCACGGACGATGAAACCATAATCATAACACACAAAATATCCTAATTTTTACATAAATTTTAGTGTAACATATAAGGTATTGTCTTAATGATGATTATAGCTATTGCTTAAAACGGGCGATCTGAGTCATGAAACTTGAAATACAAAAACCTGGACGCGAAGCCGATTACCAGAGAATTTAGAAATTCCGGATAGATGCCTTAATTTCGCAGAAAATGAAAACTATATATAAATGGGCTCCGTGTAGTTCAAATGCTGTCGCGTTGGTTTATTTTCGAGTTTTTATCTTGGTGTGTGGTGATTTTTTGAACGCTTGCAGTATGCAAGCACCGACAACTCTTATTATACTTATAAACAAAATATTATACTTATCGATATTATTTAGATGAAACTTCACTTAAATTTTAACACTAACACCAATGTATTAGTTTCGTATGTGTATATTACTTATTTTATTGTTTATGCGTAGCTTTAGGTAAGCAGATAACATAACCGAGGTATACAGTTACAGGCTGGCCATCGAAGAGTAAAAACGCTCCGAGCTGCATAGACAAGATCACGCCGATTATACCTTATAAAGATTTTTCATCAAAACTACTTATTGTTAGATGTAATCTAAGAATCACATCGAGAGAAACTAAAAATCAGGAGAAATATTTCTTATATCAGCCCTTCTTTAAAATAAGCAAACGAAGATCGCCTATGTCCAGGTCGTGTCTGTCTGTCCGTCCGCGTGTTTCATCTGCGAAACTACTGGGCGGATGGTCATGAAATTTGGTATTTAGTACATAAAGGCAAAAAAATTAGAAAATGATATAAACTGTTCACATGGCCTAATCGGTAGTACCACTTAACTGGTGAAAGAAGATGAACTTTCCTTTATATCTTGTAAAATATCGCTTAAAACAAAAAAGTGTTCACACACAATTGTAGAACTAGTCAAATAGCATATGTTTTGTTCTGTACATTTTTATCGATGGAGTAGCCGATTTCAAGAAAATCAAACGAGAAAGTCGTAATTCACTTTGTACTTGAAAAAAATTTCCGGTGTTTTTCAATTGTTGTTAACGAAAACAATCTTCGTGGCAACTGAAGAAAATAACACCTACTGTGTATAAGTTTAATTTCCTTTCGTGCGCCGACAGCTTGTATAGTAAATGGAAGGAAATGGATTACCCACGATAAAAAATTAATTTAAATACGTGTATTTTCCTTACGTAAATACATGGAGCATTTGTAAGTGAAAAGAAACGGATAAATTTACGTCGAAGGAATGAAGGTGAACGTAAAGATCACTACTACTCATTTCAAGTGAGGTAGGATTAAAATAATTTTCAATTGTTCTATTAATTACTACCCAAATTCAATATTTCCTTAATATCGCTTCTGGTAAATAGTTTTGCATCGCTTAGACATTAGACTAACAATAAGACGAAGTTATTAATATTTATCTTTTTTGGCATGATAACATAAATCTTAAAGAAAGCCTTTGAAAACTCAGTGCACTCCGACATTGAGTAAACCTTTCCATACTTGTTTTTATCCTGATTTCTAGTTTCCCCCATATTTCTGTATATTCTTGCCTCATGGGATCTATGGTCCACATTTTTAACAGAAAGTAGCTGATTAATCTGCGTATACCAATGCAACATTATAAAAATTAATGACTATAAAATCCACAGTAATTCATACCTATGTAGTCCGTACACAAATTTGGGTGAGCTCTATGCATTAAAATGTCAGAAATTTTTCTACCTTAAATTCTGCTGTTTCATCTTACATAAAATACGGCAGAAAAAAACTAGCTCGAAAAGTTATCATTTACATTAGTTCTGTGTCAAATTTTACTGTTTCCTCAAGAAGCCAATTCGATACGTGACTATCGATGTCAATGAACGTCATTTTTCAGGTTACCAGACAAAATGTATTGAAAGACAATCAAAGAGGAATGAGATGTTACCATATTATATAAGGAAGCCCACCTGTTGTGTATCTTTCCTTGCTTTGTTGTAGATCTTGTTTTTTCCTAACGAGGAGGCTAGCGTAGTTCTCTATAAGTTCCAGATATGACGTTGGAGTAACATAATTGTGCCTGGATAGCGCCTATAAACATCCAAAAAAGAAAAATGAAGGAACATTGGAGCGAATAACTGATGAGAAACAACAAGTTACACTCTTTCAGATTTATGAATAAATAAAATGAAGCAAGAAATAATTACAGAGCATAAAAAGCAAGTTAACGAAAGAATTTTTAAATCTTGTTTATTATTCACCATTAAATTACTTTTAAGAAGAGCAATAAATACAATATTCTGGAATAATTACTGTACTTTTGAGAGTAACTGGGAAACGTATTTTTAGTAAAAAGCACTTTTTCTTACCCGAAGGTAATGGTCGCTGGCTGCTATAACACTCTGATGTATGTGCTGGCACGTGTAAACTACTCCATTTAACACTGCCTCGTCTACATTTAAGTCTGGAATATCTTTAAAAAACTGCACAGCCACTGACTGAAAACATGAAGAAGAAGAAATGAATCTTTAATGCAAGAAAACTAATTTAATGAATGGATAATTTAAGATAAACTAATATAATTTAACTGAGTTAGATGAAATTTCTGACGAAGAGAATCTTTTCTTTTTTCCTCCATTAAAATTGCGAAAACATAAGATTAGTAGTTAGATTAGAGGGTTAAATTACTTACTAGTGGAATGTGGTTGATTTTTCAAAATAATACGTGGAGTCAATACATTACCTCTGCTGCTAAAAATAAGTGCCTTAAGTTTGATCACGTAATTCCTTTTAATATTAATGAGAACGTTATTAAAAACTCAATTACTATATTATTTTAAAATCCCCGCACCAAAATTTGACCAGCAGCAGTAAAAGTGTCTATGGGTTTTTAGATTTATTAAACAGATTTCACAATAGTCAATATGTCCATCGCTGGGAAGAAATAAATATGAACAATTTATTTTAAAATGAACATTTTGTTAGTAGCTTAAACTAACGAAGGAAACTTTTTATCCAATCAAAACTCCACAAGAAATGTACAATTATTCCAACACTAGTGAATTTATGCGTTATTATATCCTTCAATGCTGTTACAACTAAATATTCCTCATACGATATTGTTCCCTTATGTCAAATATGAACTCGTGTATAAATTATTGATCGTTTAGAGCAGTGGAGCCCAACCATTTACTTTCTCATTTTCCTGGCGGGCCGCATCGGTGGTTGCAAATTCTTCGGCGGGCCGGATTACAGATTAAATGTAAAGTTATCTATATGGTCTAACGAGCCACATAAGTGAAAATCATTAAATATGGGATTTGTGGTTAAAATTTCACAGTAATAAAAGTTTTATTATCAAAGACTTTGTGTGTTAAATTTTTCGGGTAGGTTTTTCATCATACCCTCGCGGGCCGCACAAAAACCCTTCGCGGGTCGCAGGTTGGGCACCACTGGTTGAGTGGGTAGTATACAGACAATGGTAACGTAGGAATCAATTCTGACGTAATATACAGATAAACATCTGGGCCATTACCACAAAGCAGCTCACTTTTATTGCTGCCATAAGCGTCTCCTAATCGTGGCTCTGATAACCCAATGCGTAAAAGCTTGACGTATTTATCCCTCAACCTACATTTCATTGATTTAGACGTTACGATTTTGTTCTAAAATTTATGAATGGAAGCTGTAATGCGTTAATTTATACGGCGAAATTAAAAGCGGCAGAGTGGTGCGAAACAGCTATAGAACTTAAATTGTCGGTTTTTAATGGATTTTGACCCAGAAAACGTTTTCGATTCCTGTAAAATTTAAAAATAAAAAAATAACTGCAAAAGTATATTCCAAAAGCGCCTTTTCACTTTCTCATATAAGTAGCAGGTATATTGAGAAAGTATTGAAATCGTGAAAAAATTCGACTTCGAGATTTTGATGGAAATATACGTTTTAAGTGCCTGAGTCCATAAAAGTGGTTTTCACCATGCCGTCTGTCTTTCGGTCTCAGTATTTTTGTCTGTCGGTCTGTTCGCGGTTCTAGGGCCCAAACGCGTATATAAAATCGAATGATATCTCGTTTCTATGCAATATTATCATCTTTTGCAGACCCTTTTTTGATAAAAATGATATTGCACAAAAATAAAGGGTAGTTTATTCTTGGCATTTTTTAGTAAATTTTGATTTACTCAAAAATAGCTTTAAGGAAATTTCATTAAAATCCATCCAATCGTACAGCCTGATGTCACAAAGTGGCATTATTTCTTTACAAGACGCTCAGAGCACGCGTCAGATGGTAGTGGGAACCCGGGGATTCCCTAGTCTAAAATTAAGTTAAATTCTGTTAACTTAATTAGATGTGAGAGGTTGATGGTGTTACTCACTTTGGTTCTGTTGCTACGCATTATAAACGTAATTGGCAGAGAATTGCCAAGCCCACAGAGTTAATTATTGGACAAAGAGTGTAGTGAGACCAAACGTATATACGTATATGAGAAAGTTTATGCAATGTATATTGCGTCGTTTATTTTAGAATGTTCACGTAATTTCCTGAATCCTTGACCTCCTCTCCCTCCTTGTTTAAAAAAATATATTTCACCGCAGTTGTAATATGATCGTTATCCCTTAGCTTCTATTGTTGTAGAAACGTAAACAAAACGAAACTTTACTTTAGTAACGGGCCCGTATAGATAGTTTTCGTTCTGTCCGTCCATATGCATGTTCGTTCTCGGCTTTTACAGAACGGATTTTCATAAAATTTGGTATTGAGGACTTATGAGCAAAGGCAATAAGAAACGACATAAATGGTTTACATAGCTCAATCAGGGATGCCACTTTACAAGAAACAAAAATCGAATTTTTCCTCATATCACGTAAAATATTAGTCATACCGAAAAAAAATTTCAAATTTAAGTTGTAGGACTAGCCAAATAAAATCTTTCTTTCCAAATACATTTTTATCGTAGGAGTAGCCGTTTTAAAGAAAACCAAACAAGATTGTCGTAATTCGCTTTGGACATGCATGGATACCTAATTATTGTCAACGAAAACAATCTTCGTAGAAAAAATATCTGCTATTATTACGAAAATTAATTAATTTCCTTACGTGTAGACACATGCAGAATTTTGTAAGCGGAAAGAAATGGATTATTTGCGACGAAGAAAAGAACGTGAACGCAAATATAACAATTACTTAACTCAAGTGAGGTATGTTTTAAATAATTTTAGATTGTTTTATCAAAAATAACTGATTAGAAAATAAATCTGTTAATGAAAATTTTATATTTCCCCAGCATCATTTTTGATATATCGTTTTGCAGTATTTATTCATTAAAATTACGCAAATACATACCTATATTCATGCACCAACTTACGGGGGAAAGAAATATTTAGTAGACAGATATAATCGGGTCGTGGTGTTTTGCTGTTTTATGGTGTGCGTTCGTTCAAACTATATCGCTTAGTTACAAATATTTCATCACCCGAAACGCACATATTTGTGATACACTGTAGTACACTTTCCGCGCTTGGTAAAATCCTGTTAAAAGGTAAACGGAAGGACGGGAAGACCCCAAAATCAATAGTGTTCATGTCTGCCTCCAGCCAAAACTTTCGTTATAATATTGTGCAGCAGGGAATCACGCCAAAAAACCGATGTTTGGGCGACGGACCTCAGCTTGATTCGACTGACAAGAAAAATAGCCATAAAAACAATGAATAACTTGATAATCTGGGTAAGCCGACAAGATTACTCCATTCAGCATGACAAATCCCTAAAAGCGCGTCGTAAATTTTCGGTTGATGAATTTTTTACGCCAAAGCTCTCTTCCATTACATATTACTGTTTAGGGATTCCGAACGAGCAATAAAAATCGCGGATAACGACAAAAAAGTTACATATCCCCCACCGGAACTTCGGACTTCAAAAGGGTAATAATTTAATCCCTTAGACATTGCGGTTAAGAGGCCATAGACATCACACGCGGCATTCCAGACGTCACCAAAGGAAAACGACACTATAAATATCAACCAGGCTCCTCGCTCTCGTGAAAGCTTCAAAAGTAAAAGTCGTTCTCTTGAGTAAAATAGACGAGACTCTTCGGAGACCAGAACTAAATCTCCCTCTCCTTCCGCTCGCGAAAGATTGAGAGAGGGAAAAAATAGCTTCCTCTCACTCGGAAAGTAAAGAGAAGTTCTCTCTTTCACTCAGGGACAGACACGCTTTATCCTCTCCATTTTTCCGACTTCTTAAGATTCTCCTTCGTTCCCAAAGGGTCGATATCCGGAAACCACGACATGAGGGAGGGATCTCCTACAAGAGGTAACTCTCCCTTTCTTCTCTCTACCCATCCCCTCCCATCTAACGGCCCTATTAATTCTCTCCAATCGTCCCAAGCAGATGGAAAATCTCCGGGATGTAGGGATTGAGAGAGAGAGAAAATAAAGCAGTTATCCTAGATTTCGAAACGACGACCTCAATCGCGAGGATTTTTCCCTCGTCGGTACGGTTTCTTCCCGGATCAAGACTTGCTGTGATTTCCTTTCTTCTCTCCGGGATCAACCGATGATGCCTAGCAAATCACCCGAGAAGGGGATAAGTCACCGATGCAAACGTACCCTCATCCTCGATCTTATCTCCGGGATGAGACGAAGATAACTAACGACTTACCCATTAAGATGAACGCTACAGCTTCGCAAAGAATGAAATGAATGAATAAGCGGGGATTTGCACGTATCCTCGAATGATAGCAGGCATCACGTGATATAAGATAAGAGAGATAAGTTTCCGGAATTAAACAAACGTCCTGCACAAAGCATCATAATGTTTCCATACTGAGAGAAGCAATCTAAATATTTCTCGGGGTTGGCGGAATTGTAAAATTTATGTCGAGATTACGAGAGCAATTTAGTTTACGAGATTTGAAAGTTTACGACTGATATGTGGAGTTACGAAAAAGTTATGCTGGAAATTTATTTTGATTGCGTACTGCTGTGTTTATAGTAGAAATGTCAGCCCGACCGTACTCAAGTGTAATTAAGCACCTCGTCTCAGGACATCAAAAATTCGTTTTCAATTTGCACACACAAAATTTTGACTTTTCACTGATATTTTACCTGTTAAGAAAAGTTATAACAATATTTTGTTGATACAAAATTTATTTTTAAATCAATATTAATACCTTTTTGAGGTAGGGAAAATTATTTTCTTTTTATCTTAAAATTTATACTTTCGATAATATATTTATGGTATTAAATATTGCGTACATTTGAATTAACTAAACACGAGCATTCCAATAGCATAAATGATCTTTCACCTACTTTAAAATTTCCGCATTAAATTCTAGATGAGCTTGGAATTGTCACAAAATACTGGTCCTTTTTTCTAGGCTTACACAGTTAAGAAAATCATCTATTTAAATTTCAGGGATGTTTTTAAACACTGAAAAGCAAATTATCATAGTAATCTTGGTAATTTATATAAACTAGTAGTACCGGCAAAAACTTTTGCGAAGTCAGTCAGAAATCTGCATGTTTAATAGTTATCACAGAGAGGAAAATAATGACACAGCAATTATTTTCAAAGTTTTATGCTTTAAATGCTTTAAAATTATTTCATTATATTGAAGTTTATCCAACTTTTTATATACAATTATTCCAACCATTTGTTTGATTTTTTCTTATGAATTATCACCAACATAATTTTTTGTACTACACAATGTGTTATTTTTCATTATATATATAATATCCTTATTCTGTCCGTCCGTTAGTTAGTTGGCCGGAACGCTGCTTTGATTCGTAATGAGTGAAATCTGAAGCTCGATCGCGATCTTTTTAACGTGTTTTGACAAATTTTTCCACAAGGTAGAAGATTGAAATTTGGTAGGAATGTTTGATTATTATAGTAAAAGCTATTTACAAAATAAATCTCAAAAAAGACCCGGGTTCTACTTCGGGAGATAATTTCTCTTTTCCATAAGATAACACGTAAAAATTGATTTTTCGAATTGCAGGCTTTTACTCTTTTGCAAATTAAAATTAGAAAGAATTGACCTACGATCTTTGGACCTAGACCATTTTAAAGAAAAATAAATAAAGTTTCTTATTCTTATCGTTAGATTTCACCTACGATTCGAAATCGCTCAAGTTATACGTATAAATCACATTTATTGGGAAAATGTAAGCTTTTTAACGATATGTTGCCTTGCCAACCGTATCATTGTTGAAACTTCGGGATTGTATTGCCCTTCTTATACTATGTGCGTAAGGAAAGCGTTATTTGAATCCTTAAACACGAGAGAGAGAAGGCGCCCGAATTTTTCACAATTAAAATCGCGTTTTCATTACTATCTCTTCAGTAAACTTCATACTGACTTTTTGTAATTAACGATTTTTATAGTTATTTTAGCAGTGTACCTAATAATTTATTGAGGTTATTAATTAGCATCGCATATATAAAGCACGGAAAAAGCCATTTGTTGACACGCAGACCTTTTTCGTTAACATTTTAAATTATCTCAAGGATGAGATACTTAGCTTATTGTTAGTTATGCGGAGAAAAAAATGTAAATTTCCAAAAATCACGTTATAATACGATTTTTTACGTTTTCACGCATTTTATTTATTTTGGAGCATTGTTGCCGCAATTATTAAATTCTATTCTTGGTCTCATATTCATGCTTAATAAATGTACCATTTTAGTGCTTTAATACGGACCAGACTTTTATACACGGATATAACACATTTACTGAATCTATTAAGTTGTAAGGGGGAGGAAGGAAAAGAGAATGGAAATGAGCAGAAATGGAGAAAGAGGAATAAGACGTAGCATTCCTATAGGGTTAAAAGGAGCTGCGGTACAAAAATAACAATTATAAATTATAATTGATTATAAAATATTTTATAGCATCGAAGCATGCGCCATTGTCAAATGGCGAGAATCCATAAAACTAAATATAACGTTATTTTAAATGGATTTTATTAAATGATAATACAGCAAATATTTCAAACTGAACTTCTAATAAGATTGAAAAATAACATTTCAAGACTTATTTCAATTTCTTTAAGTTAAGCCAATTTTCTAAAATATTTTAAGAACTACTATAGTTAAACGAAAAGTGCGATCTTAAAATATAGTTAAAACTCATTGCAGTTCTTGTATTTATTTCATTGTAAGTTACTGAGCATTTTCCTTTAATGGTAAATTGACTCCATTCACATTTTATCCTGTTTTTACTTGCTAAAAAGAGTAAGTACGATAATTCAATTATTAAGATAGATTCAATAAGTTATAATTTGCCCAAATATTTCTAGTAAATTTCTGCTGGTTCTTCATATATTGTATCTTATTATTTCGATTTTTCCTCTTATTCTCAGCAAATATTTGGAGAATAATTGTTTGTACCTCTCTGATAATAGTTATTCAAACAATATAATTTAAACGACGATAATTTTCAAAAATACTGATTTAATTGGACAAGAAAGCCAAACCAGATCATAGAATATTTTATTTATTTTTCATATCGAAATCAAATATATTCGTTATACATTTATCATGTTTTATTACAAGAGAGATAAGGAGAGAGAGAGAAAGAAAGAAGGTGAGAGTGGGAGTAAAAAACAAAATTAAATGTTCCATAAATTAGAAATAGTTTTGAGAGTATAAGAATTGTATAGCGTAATGTATTTCTTTGACATACAATTTCTATTCGCCCAAAACAATTTTAACTCTCTGGAACACTCTATTATGTGAATTTTATATTTATATTTTACTTTTTAGTGTATATAAAAGTTGGTTTCATTAATTTTTTATTTAAAATTTAACTAAATATTTAATTCACGCATACCCGTCATATGTGACGGGCAATTATGCTAGTTTATTATAATAACCCATAGTCTACTTTTAAAATGAGGCAACTAAAATTTTGAATGTGATGTTTGTTTTTAATTTATATGTACAATTTTAATTGCTTCTGCCTTACGTAAAAGTCAATATTCCAGCACTGAAATAAAGAAAGAAGATTTTTTTGTTTTGGTCGATCGTAAAAACGTCCACAGTCCACACGCATTTAACCGAATAATAATCACATGCAATTATTAACATTGCAATATATTAAGTTTGACGTTGCTACAACAATAATTTCGATGCTTCATAAAAAGAGCGAAGCGAATAACGCAATTATTTCGTCTATTCGAAGGCTTAACAGATGCTAATTCAATCGGAGGCAACAATGCGGGTCGCCTTGGCAACACCCGGCAAAAGTACGAAAAAGCCATAAAATTTCGTAAAGAAATGCGTATTTCTTATAAATTCTTCCGTATAACATATAAACATTGCAAGAACAAGATATTTGGTAGTTTTACCCGTCGAATAAAGCAAAAACGGAGAAAATTGGTCCATATTTACGTATTTTGACGAATGAAGGAAAAAATCATGCACCTTAAGAAATCTTAAATCCCATGTAAACTTACGGTAATATATAATGGTCTCCTGGAGTCGAACCTGGGACACTTAAGTAAACGAAAATAGTTTTCTCAGGGTCTCATAATTGGCAGAAACAAAATGGCGTTTGCATTTCTCTATGACAAACTGTTCAAGAGATAAAAGGGGGAGACGGACAGACAGACGGACGGATGAACATTGGGTATATATATAAAAGATAATGTAAAAATAAAATTATGGAACATTTACGAGATGTTTACTGTCTGTTTATACATACATAATTAATTATCAGCTTGCCTCTTTGTCATGGATTGTAATAAACAATGCTATATAAATCAATTCTTTTATTCTTCGTAATGATTAAGAATAAAATTTCCGATATGTAATGAACAACATTTCAAAAACTGCTACTTGCACGAAAACAACAAATATGGGGAAAGAATAAATAGAATTAAATAAAAGTTTTTATAACAGTTATCGTAAGTTTTATAGCCATAACATCTGATCGTTTAAACGAAGTACTTATTGAGATTTAAACCGCGAGGCTCATTAAATAACTAATTGGGTCAGGATTACCGGTGACGTAAATGGGTATCCAGTTAAATGAGACGGCGTTTAGGGTCAGAATTTCGGAAGAATTTGGGACGGAGCATTTCTTTTCACAGTGCCTTGTAAGAATGAGATGCCGTCTACTTGAATCAGCTAAATACAGAGCGATAGAACGAGGGGAAGGGATTAAAGACGCCCTGATAGCCAGGAACCAGAGATTCGGGGACTAGACGTCATATAATGGGGAAGAAGCGAATTAAACTCCTCTATACGGATCAAATGAGCGAGAGAAGCCGTGACCTAAATTGCTGAGAAGCCTTCTTCTACAATACAAACCAAAATCCCCCCTGCCATACCTAAGTTAAATACGCAGGAATAATTTCTCTGGGGTGGTAAATTAATGAATACTAGAATAGGGAGTTCTAATGAGTACCAGAGTTAGCACTAACATGGCGTATAATTTTAAAGAGACATCTGGAATGGCGATATTAGTATTCCACTCTTTGTTTTGCACTTTGATTGGTAGTAATGAGATTTTACGGATTAAATTCATTTTAGATGTCTAGGATTACAAGTCATTACACAAACAACTGATTATAATAAACGCTTTGAGAATTCCGTTCTACGAACGGTTGAAGGAAAACGACTAGGAGACAATTAAGGGGAAAATAATGGCAAAGAAATAATAAAATTCAGTTATTGTATTGTAATTTTTAGAAAAGTAAATAATTTTGAGGATTTTTGTATCGAATAATTAAGTAAATCTGCAAGTTAAATAAAATTACTATAGAAACAAGCATAAAAAATCTCTGAATTACATTTTCGTTACTTTGATTTTTCTACCTGACGTAATACTTAAATTCTCTAGTGTTGCCTATATTAATCAAGTCTACGCGAAATTTTATATTTAAAATTTTTATAAAAGTCAGAAGAACTGATTAGTATTTGGTAAAAATCGGTCAATTGAAAGTGGGTGTTTACTCTTGTCACTTATCCGTTATTTTGAAATATTTGATTTAATATTTGATAAATGTAAAAATGTACTGAAATAAAAGCTGTAGGAAATTTAATTTTATACAACCTTTGTTTGAAACATTTTTCCATATAATGCATTGTTTAAGAGATATCTTATATTTTTAGCTGCCATCACCACGCCATCTACCGACGACCATTGACGCTTAGTTACGTCTTAGTAACGCTCCTTTTTCTTTTCTTAATTGTTGGAGCTTCGTGGCTATATCTAATATCAGAAAGATATGGTTTAAGTTTATTTCTGTTCTTTGTAAAGTTGAAACTTTCTCCAGTTTCTTAAAATATTTATTATTATGTAACCTATTTGGAATTTTTAGAAATATTACAGATATGGAGAAAGTCATGTGGTGGCCACATCAGATTTTTATTTATGTTTAATGGTACTATTACAGGTATTATGCATTATTTATTTGTCATTAAATACTTTGTATACTTTAATATCTTTAAATTTCTTCACTATTTTTATTCCGCAAACTGCATCTTCGTTTCCGCAAAGTTGCTTTTCTTTCGTTCTGTTTAATATTCCGCGCATTACTTCTCATCTTTCTCTTTCGCTTTTTTATTATTTCCTCAACTCGCCGATAATGGCGTTATTGGACGTAAAAATTCAGCATGAATCTTAAATAGGAAACGCTGCTTCATAGGCTTCATACGTAATTCTATTAAGCTCTGCGAGAGTAAATTCGGAATTTATCCAGAAATGCAGGCTCACGATGATTTAATTAATTACGTGAAACAGTAAGGAGGTAAACAGTACCTCGGCATTTTCGAGGAAATAAAATCAAGATAAAAATCAGGCAGACGTTTCTGCAACCAGGGAGAGATAGAGAGAGCAGAAAAGGAAACTAATGAAAGAATTACTAATCGGGGTCATCGATAAATAATTCCAAAATCAAATGACGACGATTTAAATCCATCCTTGAAAAAAACACACGTAACCCTAGGGAGATGAAACCGTGTATAAAGTAAAAGAGAAAAAGATTTATAGACGTCAATAAAAACCCCGCCTAAAGCACCTTTCACAAATTCCGTACCATCGCTTCCATGGATACCTCCATACCACGTAACAGATGCGTCACATTTTATATTGCGAAGTTTTGAAACGGGATGAGAACTGGGCTAAACCTTGAGCAGACGATACGTTTTGTGCAGGGGTGCCATGAGAAACAGGAGATACTAACCTGTAGGGCTCTGTCCGGCCAGGCGCTGAACCAATCGATCGTACAACAGTTGACCAACGCCGGGAATTGGCGAAGCCTGGAGCGAAACACTTCACCGATTGGACTTTCCATGGAGATGGTAACATGCGAAGAGAAGAAAGAGAGGAAGTACAATATTGGAAAAGGATTGTAAAAGAACCGGGAAAAGGGGATAAGGGAGGGTTTATAGCAGACAAAGATAAGGGAATATAACATGAAAGATGAAAGGAAAACATTTTAATTTTTAATGAACAGCGTTTATATTTTTACACTGAAAGGTTTAAAATAAATTTAAACTCGAACGTTTTTTTGTTCTTATAAAATTATGATCAAAGAATGATTATTTTGTTAACTGGTTTAAGAGATATTTATTAATTATTGTACGCCAAAAATGTAAATTTTATTGCAAGGAAGAAAAAATATCCAACTTAAATAAAGGAGGGGTTTTATTCGACGTATCCCTTGGAGGAAGTCCGTTGGGGCTGGTTGATACTAGCTTGGCTAGCCCGGACCCAACTAACAAGAAAAAGAAAGAAAAACGCCTGCGTTATGACAGTACAGTGCTAGAATATCCGCCCTGCAAATGGAAGGTCCGCGTTCGATTCCCGGTCATAGCAGAAATTTTTCCTGATACCAATGTCGACTGTGTCTCCTCCTCCTTCCATTCTCCTTTTTGCTGCATATCCGTAAATTCCCCTCTGTCCTTCCTCCTTTTTGCTTCCTATTCGTAAATACCTCTCTTTTCCCCACCCCAGTTTTTACTATGGAAAATGGGATTCTGGCAAGTGGGATTTCGAGCATTTGGGAATATGGCAAGTGGGATTAATGGCAAGTGGGTTTTATGGCAAGTGGGGTTCGAGCAACTGGGGCAACGCCGTTTATAAGGCGACAGACGGACAGAGGACTTCCTCTATATGCGTTCACTACGCGCATTGCTTGCCAGGAACGCGTAAAAAGGGAAACATATTTAACTGGTTCTGAAGTGGAGAACTAAAACAACGAAGAGTTATTGTAGGTAAGATCAACGTTTAATGTAAAAATATAGATGCAAGTGGTGTCCCATGGTTTCTGTAAAGCGATCAACATCTGCATCACCTCTTCCGTTGACAATTCTATCTTAGTTAAAATGACCTTCCTTGAAAGCGTATTCTCGTCCTTTTGTTTCATCTGGCTTCGAGCCAACGTCTTAAGAGCCAAGGAGTATTTTTAAGCGGAATAATCTAGGGTTGGAGAATGTATATGGTCAAAACAAAGAGAAACATCAATGGTAAATTGAATAAGTTTGCATTATAAAGCTTTGTTGAGTATTAGTAAGAAACTAAAGTAACAGGAAATCTAATTTTCAACATAGCTTCAGAGTAGTTTTGAATCTGATGAATATGAAACCTATCAGTGAGATCAGAAAAGAATTTTTGCCCTCTCTTTATGGATAGAATTCAATTTAAAATTGGGTTGTTCCAGCAATCATGTAAACCGGATGCGTGTTTCGGTCACAAAACAATCTTCATCAGCGGTGAGTCACGGTTTCGAAAATTATGGCAATTGTCGTCACGACTTCATTATAATTCAACAACTTATAATATCTCTTTAAATAAAAAAATCCAATGAAACAAAAATGTAAGATTAAAATCAATTCAAGAAAATAAATTAAGGTAACTAGAGCAGGATTGTGGTTACGCAACGAAATTGAAGGAAATAAATTAATTAAGGCACCTTGAGCAGGCTTGCGCTTACGCAACAAAATTGAAGTAGCGAGGAAAAAAGAGGTAAAAGAAATCAGAGATACGCAGAAGTAGAAAAAGAAACAGAAATACTCTGGCAGCGAAAACTAGAGGGGGAAATTAAAATGCCGGTGGCCAGTAGAATATTTTAGCGCGAAAAGTACCATATTAACTCCATTGATATGCACCATATGGTACAAATCGTTTCGTCCCCATATTATCTTTTTGAGCGCGTCCTGCCAGTTTGCCCTACACTTCCTTCACTCTCATTTATTTTCTCCCAGTTTTCATTTTAACGAGCTGGAAAAATAAATCTGTAGCGAGGACCAGTCTGGGAGTTTTACTTTCATACAGCTCAATTGTGGTTCCTATAGTTTTCCAAGGCTTTGTTGCGGTTTAAAAATGCCGAAGAAGTTGTGCGACACAAGAGCATTTCCCATCAAGTATTTAATTGGCCTATAGGGATGTGATAAATCTTCGTTTTATTTTTCTTCCATCTACCATACATATTTAAATTATAACAAAAAATTTAACAGGAATAATTGCCCTTCCATTCACGAAAGAAACTTATCCTACATGTACCCATGGGAATTGCATTAATTGCTTCCATTTTTGAAGGATATGCGTCCTATTTTCCGATTTTGCAGCTGTAAAGATGTATAGAATTTCTGTTGAATATTTGAAGGCTGAAACTTTAAATCAAAATTAAAAAACGATAATGAGGATTGCCTTAGGGCTGAAATTTAATTTGATAAATTGTAAAATGTAGTTTGAATTATGAAAAAACGTTTTTGCGAGAATTTTTTACTAGGGTGTATTTATCGCAAGGACCAGTTCGAATTGAAAATTTTATATATCGCTCGCTGATCACATTAATTCATACTTTTCTACATGTTAAATCAATCTGATGAATATTTTTTTTCAAACATCAGTTTAAATAATGATGAAGTCTGCTCAGCACTGGTTTGATAAAAAGAAAGTTCTGTAAAGGGTTGTGGGAAACATACTTTCCATCTCGTAGCGTTTTGATAATTATGAAAAATTACTTCGTCCTCTTCTAGTTAACATTTAAAACTTACGAAACCACTATCATGGTCTCCTTGGGAAAAACTTTCTCATGCAAGGGCCGAATTTGGCTAAGGAGAACTTTTGACTCACCTCATTGCGATCACCAAATGTAGATTCAGGCGAACTTGACGAATGTACACAGAAAGGAAATTTGACTGGGTGGGTGCGAGTCCCAGTTCCTGCACTTTAGTCTTCATTACTCGAGATATCCTTTCAATGTCTTCAAATTGATAAATGTTTGGAACATCGCCGGAATTGAGTACGTTGTTTAAATCCTCAAGAAAACTTTCGTATTTTATCTGAAAATCGCGAATAAAAATTATTTTAACTTTTATAAACTATATAAATTTCATAAACTATACATACTACTAGACAAGCTCCATAAATTGTGTGATACGTAGGCTGTTCAAAAGTAATGAGAAAATTTTAATTTCATAACCTGTAATTGTTAGAAATGGAAACACAGGGTATGATGCGTAGTGACAATTGCTATTGCGCAAAATATCACAACTGACTGGTGGTAGCAGAAGTTCTAATTAAGAGTCGGTCACATTTGGACATTTTGGATTTCGCCCACGTGTAAAAATTGAGTCAAATCTAGACAACGTTTTGCGATTAGATTTTGTGTTCGATTGAAGAAAACTACGACAGATACTTTTAGAATGATTCAAGAGGCTTACGATAATGAAAGTATGCCACGTGGTACTATTTTTCGTTGGCATAAAGCGTTTTTAGACGGCCGGGGAACTGCAGAGGACGAACAACGTAGGGAGACAACCCTAAACTTCAAGAGAAGAAGTTTTGATAAACAGCATCTGTAATGGTTCGGGAAGATGGTCGAATTGCTGTTCATCAACTCGCCGCGGCGCTTGCGAAGCAGAGAACAGAAATTCTCCTTCTTCATGACAGCGCCCGCTGGCGCGCGTCACGCTTATTTTCCTGTTTTATGCGTTTATTAAAATAAAAACATTAAACATCAGTTATAGATAGAATCTCAACTAGAAGTATTACAAGTACCGATGTTGCATTTCTTTCTTTCGCAATCATATTTGCATTAGAGAGTTAACCTGACAAGTCACATAATTCAATGAACTAAATAATATTTAAATAAAAGACGTAATCAACATACCTGGTTGTCCGTAAAGAGAAATACTGTTTGTGTACCAAGAAGCCCAGCATCCAACATTGTGTTTTTCAAGTCGTCACGCCAATCATTTAAGCTGTAGTTCTTGGTTAACTCAATTTGATAGCATTTGTACTCACATGTATGTGCTGCAAGCTTTGTTAGACTTTGGCGTCCTAATGTATTTAAGAAAATTATAATCAAATCAATATTATGCATATAATCTTTGCTTTAAATGTTTTAAAAATGGTCAGTCTGAGCAGAGCATAGAAAACAACGTTTAATGATTATAAAAACAGAAAAAGTATTAAGTACGTACTCTCGCCTTAATTAAATGCCTCCTTTCTTAAAAAATGAAATAAAAATAAAGTTTTAACTTAAAAAAAACAGTTTGGTTGCAATTTATCATTACTTGCAAAATCTTCAATATCGGCATATGTAATATTTAACCGTATGAAAATTTCCCAGGTTTTATTATATTAAATGTTTTCTACAAGGAACATTCTGCTCATTATATATTTGACTTATATAAAAGATTTACACAATTTTAGGCTAAGAGAACGACAAGATGTCCATGATGCAAAACACAGAGTTCCAAAAATCGTTCTTAGCGATATAAAAATCATGAATCAATTTGGTTGAGAACTAAAGGCATAGAAGTTAAATTTATATTATTTCGAGTTACCTTGAAAAACTGTTATACAATTTCTGTTACTTGGGCTGCACGGATTAAAAACAAGATGGAAAAGTATACTCCATAAATGGAATACACAGAGATTTCAAAGGGGTTCTTAATGGGAAATACATATGAAACGGTATCGAAAGATTGGGCGATTGCAGATTTTTTATCTCCGAAACTATAAGTCGTAATTATATGGCCTCGGGAACTATCTTTTAGTAAATGTTGTTCTCTATCCTACTTAACATTTTAATCTATACCTAACAGATCATTTAAGAGCATGGGAGAGAAATATATTAATTCTTAATTGTTATTTGCTGAGAGAACCATCTTCGCGATTGATGTAAACAAAATATGCGACGTTTTGCTCGGGATTTTCTCGAATTTTTATCTCCGAAGCCATAACTAGTAATTATGTGGTCTCGGGGACTATCTTGTAGTAAATGCTGTCCTCTAACCGAATAGATTTTCTAAACTATACTTCACAGATCATGTAAGAGCATGGGAGAGAAATATATTGATTTTTAATTGTTAAAGTATGTGGTCTCGCGGACTTTCTTGTAGTAAATGTTGTTTTCTATCAGAATAAATTTTTTCATCTATACCTTACAGATCATATAAGAGCTAGGGAGAGAAAAGTAAGATATTTACTTGTTTCTTGACGGATGCCAATTAACGAGATACGAGTATAATTTTATTAAAGTAATTATGTAAATCGGAAGTTCTAATTGACGAATTAAGTTAAAAATCACAATTGGGCAATCAATTTTAATACCGATCACTCGTATTTAATTTAATTAAAATCCGTCCAGCGGCTTAGGTGATGAAAGTTAAGACGGACGGACGAACGGACCAGATGCCCCATTCCGCTATTACCGCTTCGCGGTATTACTGAATCGACTGGAATTCTTCGAAAAATTAAAAGTAACATATGAGTAAAAAAAATGTGTAAATGTAAAACAAACCATAAGACTGCAAAACGGCAAGTTGTCCCGAAATTTCTCTTATTTTTAGTGCTTTTCGTCAATGCTGAAAAGCACTATTATCTTCGTGATGTCCATCCGTCCGTCCGTACGCATATATCAGGGAAGAATTGGCTGAACCGATTTAAACTAAATTTGGTACATAGAATACGCGCATAAATTAATGACCAGGATGGCATATTTTGACCGGATCCATTCATCAGGGGTGCCACAATTGCGAAGTTAAACTTTTCGGTAATTATGAATTTGGAAGGAATTGAGTGAACCGATTACAACGAAATTTTGTACGAAGAAGGCGTGCAACATAAAAAAAGCAAAATCAACATTTATAACATAGATACAGAAAGCAGGGCTGCCTCAATACACGTCATCGATACAATATGTACAATTACACACACATTATCAGATGTAACATTCTTATATCTATTATAATTTGCCGATGATCCGTCCGTCTGGGGCAAAATTGCTGACGTCATCGCTTCTGGTGCCACTTTTTAATGTTTCAACTAACTTCCAGACTAGGTAGAAGAAGGAAATTTGGCAAGAATTCTTGACTCGGATATTAAGAGGTAACGAAGGAAAAAAACAGAAAAATTCCAAGTTCTACTCCAGGGAACAATTTATATTTCCCATAAGATAACACGTAAAAATCGATTTATTCACGAACAGGCTTTTAATATTTTACCAATTTAAATTAGAAATAATTGACCTTCGATCTAATTACCTGGACTGTTTTAAAGGAAAATTAATATCTTTTACTCTTATTCGCCTTCACTTCGAAATCGTTAAAATTTAAAGTTTAAATGACATATATTGAAAAATCCTAGCCTTACTGACCATGTCATTGTTAAACCTCAAGGTTAAACTTGAACAGTTTGTTTATGGTAAATGGAGATTCAAATTAGTGCGTATTTAACATATTTTGATGAATTTCTTATTTTAAGATTGAGTTTTGGTCAGGATTATCAGCGATTCCAAGAAATTCCATTTCACCATTTCATTAACCCTGGAACGAGTGCAAGGCATTTTAATTTGCATTTTAACTTATTTTGTCAATTATATTTTTCCGTCATTTTTTGTTTTTGTTTATTTTAACAACCAAAATTCTTTGGTTAATTAGGTTCCATTACTCAATTTTTAGTGTATTGTGCTAATAACACGGGGTTTATTAATAAAAAATTTAAACAAAATACGTTTTTTTCATTAAAAAAATATAGTCTATTGCTTACAAATTTTGAAGTTGCGTAGCAACGGGAAATTCACTGGTGAAATATAAATCTTTCCCATTTAATGTAAAAGTTAGTCACAAAAACTAAAATAATAGTTAAACAGAGGTTTATGTTCAATTGCACCTTTTAAATTGCTAATTAAGTCCGATGTCAGGATTTTTAGGGTTCCTAGAAGGCCTTTATGGCTACTGAAGCGGTCACTGGACCCATGAACTCCCCACCGAACATCACCTCACTAAGCTATAGGTACCCTATTTCTCCCAATTTATTACGATTTTACTTTTCAACATATTTTTTCTATGGCCTATTTCTTAATACTTTCTTTACAATTCTTGACTTTAAGAGGTCTACTTGCCAACTTGATGATTTCTGCAGGTAAATTCTGCCCATCTTGTAACCCCCTGTAATATCGATTCATGTAAACAGAAAATTTGTAACATATTCCGGATAATAATAATTATAATTCCATAATCGTTTCAATCCGAGAACATTTTCTGCTAATTTGAGTCAATATTTCAACATGTACAGTTTTAGAAATTTGTTATATCTGTGCTTCCCTGCAGGCATCTCACGAGGCGAGATCCTAAATTTTGAAGGGAGCAAAGGTTTGGAGGGATATCTTTAATAAGTTGCAGAGCCGTAATAGAAGCCTTCTATTTGCGTCTGTCCAACACTCAAATCCTTACCAAGATCGAGTGTTACATGAAAAATATTACCGATACGGACTCGTCGCAGATATTGTACGAAACATTTCCTCAGAAAACAAGATAAAGGTAGTGGGTCATAAATAACACACGACCCCCTTAAATAAAATTTTGGATTCGAATCCTTCCTTGGTTATAGACAGTTGTTTTAGAAGTTACTTTTAGTTCGCTACGCGAAATTGGTCCCGTTTAAGTAGACGAGATATTGGAAAATATATAGCCGATAAAGTTTAAGCAGAGGACGTCTACCCACTCGCAGCATACGATGCCATCACCGCCCATTTTATCTTCGTTCACCCTTGGCTAAGGAGAAGTGGACTCGTTGGAGATGTTGCAGGAGGGAACAGTCCAATGAAGAATGCTGTCATATGGGTGCGCTATTTATACTCCACTATTATACCACCAAGAACAACCCACTCCGCAAAGTAATCATCCAAAAGCACCAAGAGGAGAGGAAGAGGGAAGGGAGAAGGAAAAAAGGGTAGATCCCTCGTCTGCTATTTTAAACGTCGGATTCCATCGTGAGAATGAGGTAAAGCCTTTACAAGAGTCACGAGGGCAAAAGGGTTTCTCGGAGTAATCCTTTTGGTACTAAGCCGTTGACGTTCCTTCTCTCTTCCGCAAAAAATTAGGGCGAGATTGGTCAAAGAAGCGGACGGGGCGATCCTTATTCTTTTTCGAAAGGGGAGATAAATAGAATTAGAACACTTCCAATTGTGGTGGGAGCGAGTTTAAGTCTTTAATAACTAAGGCACGACCAATTAATGCCGTAAAAGGACTAATTGAGTACTCGGACCAAGAAAGTTTAAATTATAAAATGCTGTTTTAATTTTCTACGGACGGGATTAAACGATTTTTTAGTTGCCACTGCTGCATCTTTATTTTCTAACACTTTGTTTATGCAGTTCTTTCTTGTCAAAAGAAGATTATTAATTGCATAAATTTAAAGATACGGACGCTAAAAATGAAATTTGTTGAAGGGAACGTCCATAATAATAAAAGGTCTTGAATGGTTTATTAAATGAACAGAACTGCTGAGAAAATTTCGAATTTAAAAGTGAAACAATTTGGATTTAAACTTGGCAACTACATTTTATTCGTGACTCAGAATAAAACCACATATAAAAAGAATTACCTAATATTGAAATAGATCATTTTGTATCTATCAACTTTCCGTAACAGAATTAACATTTCCAAGTATTTTTCAATATCTTATTTTATATTTGAGATTCGATTAGTAAAACTGTGTACGGGAAAACGGTAATCTCTCCGGATGAGCGGGTTTTTTAACTTCAACTCTAGGTCCGACTTTACTCGACACTTAATGAAATGAGTATTGTACGAAGTACTTTTTAAACCTCACTATTTAATTTGCTTTCATAATTTTTATAAGTTTAGCAACTGTAATGTGATTAATTTTCATCGTCATTTTTGCGCTCAGCTCTCGTCCACCTCTCCCCAGATCTCTGACGTCATCCAACAATTTTCATCCAGTAATATTGCGCTAGCGCCTCGAATCCACGTAATGCATGATGTTTATGTATGGTAAAACTATTTAACAAGTTTTATTTTCACATAAATGAGATTACCAATACTAGGTCCTCGAGGAAAAAGTTTTCTTCGGTTTTGTTGTTTTTGTAGCAACAGTGCTTCTATTAGGCTCAATAAGTCGTCGATAGACTGTAATAGTCTTGTTTCAATAACGTATACGACGAGAAAGTTTGTGCAATGCATACTGCACTGATTTTTTATTACGGTTTCAGAATTAAATTTTATAGTGAAATAATTATTTATAAAGGAAATAAAACAAAGGTTTTCAATAGATGCCGAAATTATGGTGCTTAACACCATCATCAGAAGGAAAATGTTTTATTGTAGAATTAAACTAAGTTATTAAGCTTGAAATATTTTTTACTTCCTTCTTACAATAAAATTCCTCCACGAGACGAATTTTATGAATTATATTTATAACTACTAGCTAACCCGCGCAGAACATCTGCGCGCTAGCCAAACTGTATAATATATGAAATAAATGAAAACTTTTTAATTAAAACAGCTATATTTTCATTTAAATTAATAATTTTAATATGCGATGCGCTAAAATAAGCGCACCGTACATTCGAAGCGCTATAAGCACACCGAACAAACATCAGTTTAAAAAATTTCTTTAAAAACACAATTTTCTATGACATGATTTTCTGACACAATCGTTATAGATTCGAATGATCTTACTCTCGAGAGACCCACATACAATTTTCTATGGCTAAATACTGGTTTTTGAAGGTGAAGGTAAATTTTGTCAAAAGTCTGTCCCTGCGACATGTTGATAGTCATAGAAAAAGCTAATCTTATTGGGAATTGTTTTCTCTTAAATTTAAAAGGCATGTTTGTGTCTGATGGGATGAGTCGAATTCTTGGTATGAGAATAGTTTCAGAATTATTTAAATGTATAACTCTTGCTTCGATTATGCCACGTTGTAGTCGTGTAACTGTGAGTCGCGTCCCATTACACAGGCCTTTCGAAGGTACTAAAATTCTGAGTAACATGATCACAGCGCCTGGTTTCAATCTCGGTTTGTGCGGAGGCATTCCAGTTGGCGTAAAACTGTTCAAAAATTCTTCGGGGTATGCCAGTTGATCTGTCGCATCCTCACTTACGATGGTATCTACACTTTCATAAACTATCTCTTCTCCTGGTATACGTTCCAATACACGATTGTTTAGTTCAGATGCTTCATTTGTGACGCTGAGAATTGCTCTTCCTTTAAGCTGTTGAGGGGTAACTGTATTAAAATCTATATCAACATATAGTTGCTCCATTGGATCTTGTATTTGTGGATAGCATCTTTCAGGTAATTTAACTGTTTCTGCGTTTTTACCTTCACCTACGTCTAACAGCCATTTTGCAAATTCTCTTTTAGTATCCAGACCACACATGTTTCGGGTTAGTTTCATTATATGAAGTTCAGACCACAGGTGATGTTTTTTCAAACAGCTGGCAACCGTCAGAGATCGTGAACCCCTCAATTTTACAGGCAAGACTTGACGAAAATCTCCACCCAGTAGGATGACCTTATCACGAAATGGTTTGGTACATCTTGTCAGATCCATAAGAAGTTTTATCTACAGTCAGGAAAGCGTGTACATGAGTCATTGGAGCTTCATCCCACACTATTAATTTCGAATCCATCAGTGTTTTTGCTTCAGGTGTGTTGTGTTGAAAGTAGAAGTAGCATTCAGTATGAGTGGTATTTTAAAAATCGAGTGAACAGTTCTTCCCCCGGCTAACAAATTTGCTGCTATTCCAGTTGAAGCTACAGGGGTTGCTTGATGCCCATTTCCTCTTATTGTGTGTTAATGTTTGATACACAAAAGTTTTTCCTGTACCGGCAGGTCCGTCTAAAAAGAAACATTTCGGCCTGTCCCTTTCACTTTCATATATTGCATCAAGTACTGTTTCAACAGCAATTTGTTGCTCATCGGTAAGTTTTTCTGTATTTGCACTGGCTTTTGCTTGCTCTTCTAAAATGTCAAAGGAGTTTAAAGTCAGAATAGCTGACTGTATATTTATAACTGGCAGTTTAAGGTTCCTTACACTCAAACCATAAACCTCGATTCATTCATCGATTTCTGCAAGAGGGTATTGTGATCAAGTCTCTTCAGAATATCTACGCACAAAATCATCACACATTTCATCTTTATGTCGAGTCCAAACGTTCAGAACGTTTTCTGGTACTCCATATGCACAGATTATCACGAGTAATAAACTTGTGTTACTCGGAATTTGTGTATGAGCCGCTTCGGTTAGCGTATCGAGCCAAATTCTATCACCTTCAAGAAGTTCAAGCTCTCTACACGCCTCTTGAAAAGTTTCACATTGTGCTACATTGACACTCTTCAGACTCTCAAAACTAATTGCACCCTTATTTCGTGTGAGTAACATCCTCAAATATTATCTTTTGCTATAACTGCTGACATTCTTCCGATCACCCTTTCTCCTCCTCTTTGGTGTCTTTTCCATTTTTTCATTTTGTGTTATTCTTATCAAAAATAATATAATTTGGTATATCTGTATAAGTGTAGTTATTTGCTTGTTCATCAGTTTGATTAAACTTGAACCAGGCAGTTAGCATTGTTTCTTTCGTACATGCCCTTGCAATTGCCTGGTCTTCTTGTCCTTCCTGATAAAACACTTGTTGTTCAGGTAAATGAACTGCTAATCTGATTACAGTGTGAGATTTTTCCGACATGGCGAACTCATTTATTCGCCACATGACTTTTGGAGCATTAACATATCTTCCATCAAGAATTGTTAATATTTCATCGTGATTAATTGCTCCAGAACTATTTTTCTTTTCCATTCTAACTGACGCGGCATCATGTCCCTTATAGACGTATTTGTAGAGGTACTTAACACTTTTAACAGACGCACATACTTCAACATTAATATATGCGTTGAATTTTTTTAATAGCCATGGATTATACGGAACGACCCATCGATTTGATACTTTCCAATTTTAACAGGAGCTTTGGATCTTCTTCTGTATATAGGGCATCCATTAACGTTTTCTGTAGTCGAATCTCTAAACTCCTTTGGAAAGATTTTACAACACACCTTCCCTCATGCAAGGCGAACACTGGTTAAGAGTATCGCAGGGTCCGTGTATCATACACTTCGTTACAATCTCATAGAGTATTGGATTAACATTCTGATCTGGTATTTCGGCACTGACATATTTGTCGATATCATCTTTTGTGCGTATTTTTGAACCTGAATCTAACATCAGTAGAATGTGAGCGTGAAGTAAACCTCGCTTTTGAAATTCAGTTACGTATATGTCTGCAATAACAATGCCGAACAGATTCCGTTTTAAAACATCATCCAAGAGCTCTGACAACTTAATTTTCAAGACCCGGACTATTATGTCTGGTCTAATTTCACAGCGTTGAGTCCCTTGCATCGCACTTTGAATCTCAGGCCAGGTCGGGTTGCAATTGAAGGTAATAAATTTTCTGACTATTGCCATCGCGTCTTGATAATTTGGTTGCATATACCGGGGACTTCCCTGAAATGTTGAAGGTAATATTACCACCTACCTGCACGTACATTCTCAATTTGTGCTCGAGACTCTATCGCATCTAAGAGTCCTCCATATAGTTCAACCCGTAAATCTTTTTGATTCATTCGTAAATAGTTCAATAGGGTTCCTTCAGTTTTCACACAAGCGTCGACAACGTACTGCTTAAATAATTTTGCACTACTGTGTAAAAGACTGAAAGCGCTACGAACAGAAAGTTGATAAGCGAAATACTGTGACTGTGTGACTCTAACTTGCTTAGCTGATCATCTCTCTTTTACATGTTTCATTCCCATATGCCAACCACAGTCGCCTCCCAGGAAAAGCAGAAGGTAGACCATTGGATCACTACAACGATTCATTGGTGAAATGTTATTGCATCTCAAATCGGATAAATCCAAATATCTCTGTTTGCTGGTGGTTCACCGTCATCACCAACAAATATTGCTGCAACATCTGTTCTCGAAGTAGGTGCGTTATATCTCCTCAAGTCTAATTTTGGATCTTCCATAAAAACCATTTGAACTTCTACTGTTTGATTAGCTTGTGTTATCTGATACATTTGTTTGTAAGATTCGGCAAACGGATTTATTCCCCTTAACATCAAATCTAATCTTTCCATAACAATTCGTAAACAACCTTGGTTATTGTCCATACGCTTGTTTTTTTGCTTCACTCGTGTCAAATACATACAGGTGTCCGTATCCCGATTTGTTATATTGGTTCGAATACAATGGAGAAACCTTATGGTAAATTTTTCCATGAATACGAAAACAGTAGGGTCCTATTCCCGGAGGTGTTTCGATTTCTGCTCCCATAGAAGAGAAAGCTAATGCAGCATTGTATTCTCTTATATGTTCTCGATAATTTTTAGCTTCACTTGTGTTTTCTGTTAATAATTCTTTCAGTAAGTCAGGCGTGTCCGATAAATCTTCGAGTGAAACTTTTCCGTCATGACAACAGTTTGTGTATTTTTTAGCAGTATACTTCATTTGGCAAGTAAAGCACACCACAGTCATTGCACGTCTGTGTAATATTTCCGCAATTATGTTCTTTAATGGAAACTTCAAGTTGAGAATTATTTGCATCAGGTGCCCGTTCATTCAATCTACTTCGTTTAGCTTGCCTTCTCTTGCGTAGTCCATTTTCTCTCGATTCCAAACTCAGATCAGCCCGTCTTCTTCTTCGTTTTTTATTACATCGTTCTCGTTGTTGTTCATCTTCATTGGCTCTTCGATCTCTGTCGGATTGATTTCTTTCAGTTCTTCTTCGATTTGCTTCTTCAAAAGATAGATTGGCTCGTTCCGCTCTTCTTCTCGCATTATAATCAGCGTAACGTGTTGCTCTTGAAGCCATTACTTTTATTCTGAGCAAACAATTTAAATATTAATTAAATTAATTAATATATATAGTTTCATATAAGCATTATCTAAATGGTTTTAACTTTATATAGCATGATACAGTATTTCAATGCGATATACAGAAGCTGTTTATCTCATTGCTAGAGACATTGAGCAAATAAACATTAGACATTGTTTATTTGGTTGCGATATTAATACGGAAAAGCATTATAATGAATTACTTCCAAAATGGCAAATATTTTGTTTTTATTTAAATTGGCATAGTTCTGCTAATTCTAATACCATGTTTAAGTATATTTCACCAAAGAATTATATTTCATAAGTACGTACCTACGTATTTTTTAATAAACATTCAATTTAGTCCAAATTAATGAGAATAAACTTTAAATGCAAGTGATTTTTGATAGAAGACGAAAAAATACTGTAAGAATAAAAAACCTTGATCATTCTTCTTTAAAAATATGCAGGTCCGAGATTTGTATGTCAATTTGACGAATTTATATAAGCAAATGAACGATAGCCGATATTTTTCAGTTTCAGCTGTTTATATATCCTGTTGCTTAGCAATATAATGATATTGTGTGCCACGTACCACCTAAGCGTTTTATTACAATAGGCTAGTCAAAATAAGAGACTCAAATATATTTTACTTTGGGATTAAAATCTCGTTCATTCATGTAATGAGGTGCCTATTGCGAAACTTGTCAATTTCATAACAACGCTTTTGGGTAACTTTACGTCTAATAAGTATAAAGGCACATATTCCTATTTGCGCCTATTGACAAGTACTGTAATATTAAAACTCCCTTCTTGATGATAGGAGGGTTAGGAAGTGGAATGGCAAGTCTTTCGAAAGGGTCATAGGAAGCTGCTGAGAATCTTCACGAGTTTCGTAAGAGAAGTATAATTTCAGAAGATTTCTTTTCTCCATGAGATATCGAATTGGAGAAAGACAGGATGGGCACATGGCTAACCTTTCTAATCCAATGCTACTTGAAAACGTCTACAACGCTTTGAGTTCGTTTGGACAGGCGCGCCTGAATTCCTATGATTACTCGAGAATAAAATTCCGTAGGTCGGAATGCAAATCGTTATACATATACTATAATATTTGAATCGTATCTTAGAAAATAATGATCATTTTTTGTCGTCAAACGGATAAAATTTCAGTTTCAATGTTTGGATAATTTCAAAGATATATATATAAGACTATATACTCTGGATTCCATCTTCGGTTACCGTCACTTCTTTTAATTGTAACCGAGCTTTTCTATGCGCCTCCAAGAGAGTTTTGCTATAAGATAAAATACTAGGAGGAAAGCTCGCTATCCAACCAATTTTAGTTTATCATGCACCACATACAATTTCAATTCTTTTCTTGCCAGAAGTAAATAACTCGCAATTTAAATATGCAAATTAAGTACAAATTAAGCGTTTTCTATCTTATCGAAAATTGAATACAACAGGTAGACCATGCTCAAATATTAATTTCCATGTTTGCGGCAATGGGCTTCAGCGTGTTGTTTTAGGAGAGAAAGATCGTATACATTTTAAAATAATATATTATATTTTTATTGCCATATATTTCAGATAATAGATATAGTATATTCCAACAGCTATAACACTTTAATAAGTACAGTTATTTTGATAGCGCGGTTTATTTCACAAACGAGCTTATGTTGTCGCTCTATCTGACTGTCCGTCTGTATAAAAAATTAAATTAAAACACCAAATAAACGGTAAGAGATATAAGACTAAAATTTGCAGGGTGCATGTGATCTATGGTTCCATTAATTTCGGTGCCAAAGGAATGTTTTGGAGAAATAGGGGAGCGTCAGGGGGAAAAGGATAGGGAAGGGGGCTTCGAAATTTTCAAATTAAGATTCTCAGCAAATGATTATGGGTAGAAATTAAATCTTTTCAATATATTTGTTACCTTTAATGCCATCTATAATAATTCAGAAAAACCTTTCAAATTGTTAAGTTTATGAAGAATTTAAAATGTACAAGTCGAAATAAATTTCAATAAATAAAATGCGATTTTTCATATTGCGTCAGCAAATGAGGTTACCATTTAAAAAAAATTAATCTGAAGGTTTATTACTTGTTGCCAATAAGGAGGCATGATTAAATTTTATGACCAAAATTCATCACAGAATCCTTAAATGATAAAAAAATTCACCAAAATAAGTTTAACTGTAAAGTGTCAAATATGCAATTACAGACATACAGATGGCAACAGACGATTTTCGTTTGACAAAATCTCTTTCCGGTTCAATGCCGCTAAATAGATATTCCATTACCTTATTAAAAAAACAATATCCAAACAGAACTTATGATGCCTACTTTCCATTTAATCATTTATTTAATACTTATATAGGCTTTAATAGCTTTAAAGTCATCGCGGATATGTAGCTCTTTGTGTTCCAAAATTTCATAATTTAGCGTTAGAAGATACTACAAATACATTCGAACGGAATATTAAATTGATCACGCGTATTTGTGCGGCAAAAATAACGCGTGTACGTATTAGAATATACCGAATCTGAACCAAACAATAGTTGTTGCTATGGCAACACTCTCGTAATGAGTGATAAAAACTGCAAAATCGCCAGGATTTCGGCGAAATTCTAAGACATACAATAAGTAGGCAAAATTCTACGATAAAATTAGAATCTTCATTCCTTTCCTCAGAGAACAGTAGAAAACTCGCTATTCTAAGATATTTTAATGTGCAAGAGAAAATTACCCTGCACAATGGATTTCAGATTTCCCGTGTAAATCAAATGGGAAGGAAAGTACCTGGAATCAAATCCGGGATTTCAATCTTCGCAACAAAAACTATCCTCGGGGGCTCTGCTCATGTAGCAAGAGATTTCCACCAAGTTTCATGAAAACGGTCTATTGGTTTAAAAGTAAATAGGTGGGGCAGACCGACAGATAGACACAACGACAAAACTATAAGCCTATTTCCATTCTGTAAAGTAGGCTAAAAATATTACGAAGTTTGTACATGCAAATTAGCTTTGCAATTAAAAACAGCCATTCAGAGCGAACATAATCCACTTCCTTCTGACCATTTTAATGTATCACATATTTTATCGTATCTCGTATAATTTAAAGTGAAAAGCTCAATTTGCTTATACTATTTTAGAAAGGATATACTGCATAATTTTAATCAAATAACCGCCAAGGTGTGAGATCGTGCTTTGCCCTTGGATTTCATCAGCAAATTACTCGTTTATTCATGATGCCATTTTGGGTAGTAATGCAAGTTCGAAAATTGTATATTTGTTTGGATAAATAACTGAATGGATTATTAATTCATATGTAATATTCATTCGACCGAAATGGAAAGAGTGAATAAATGATAAGTCGAGTAGCTTCCCAGCACTGCTTCATTCATAACAATATTTACCGAAAACATACATAATGTTTTTACTTTTTATCTTATTTCTGGAATTCTGATTATCGCAACGAACTTATATATATATATAATATATATATATATATATATATATATATATATATATATATATATACACTAGCGTAATTGCCCATCAAATTTGACGGGATTATGATAAAAGTATTCCAAATATATTTGATTTCGATATGAAAAATCAGTAAGATAAGCTAAATGATGAGCCCCTTGTCAAAAATGAAGAAATAATAATAAATAAATATCAATATTCCCTCTCGTCCTCTCTCTTTCCTTCCCTCACACCCGCTCTCCCTCCCTCTCTGCCTCTCTATTGTTTCACCTCCCCCTTTCTCATTTCCTCCTGTCCCAATCCATAGCTTTCCCTCTTTTTCTCTTGATCCCTCTTTATCTCTTTTCTCCCGTCTTTTTCTAATTCTATACCTCCCTTTCTCCCTATGTACCTTCTATATCCCTTCCCTCCGATTTCCCTCCCCACATCCCCTCTCCCTTACTATATATCTATATAGTCATTTATATAAGGAAAAGAATCCAAACCAAATCTGTCCCATAAGGATTACGTAATTTCGTGAAAAATCTTACGACAAATCTAAATCTATGCACTCGTATATATTACACGTATGCGGGTTGTGACAACAATTGATTCACGAAGTTTAACAATGACGTGGTCGGCAAGGCAACATCCCGTTTAAAAGCCGATATTTTCCCAAAATATGTTATTTAAACTAGCAAAAAAGGCCGTCAATATGACGGGTATGCGTGGATTAAATATTAAATTTAAGTCACTTCCCATTCTTCCTCTTTTTCTCTCTTCTATTTTCCTCCCTCATATTTTAAGTTTATATTAGATTTTTCCGATTTTTTGAAATTTCATAAAGAGGTTGCTATGACAGCTGGCATTGTTGATCTCGGATTTTTGCATTATTGGACCTAGGCTTTCAAGTGCATTTACACAGCTTACAATGAAACAAAATCATGAAGGACAAAAACCCATTAAAAATTTTTGTGAAAAGTTTCATGTAAAATTAAAACTAACAAACACGTAGCGTAAAAACTTTAAGTCAGAAACGACTCCAATGCGTTGCAATGATGGACAACACAACATTTCAAATAGGAAGATACTTCACGCGTACATTGAAAATATCTTTTCGTTTGCCAATTTTATTGGGCAGTTTAAAGCAAATTACTATATTGACAATGATTATAATTAATGTCTTTCGATAATTAAGCAAGATATTTTACGCATGGCCGGTGCCTTTATAGTAATTACAAAAAAAAGTGTGAGTTAAAAAAGCTACTTACTAACAATAAGTACTTTCGCAGTCAAGGTAAACAAAACAAAAGCTAATTAAAATATTAGCGGTCGTATGTTCGTTCGCATTGCTTCCACGCCTTAGAAATGGCATTGCAGTAAACAAACTATCGCTCAAATTAAGCCATCATTACTTCCCTTTCGATTAAAATGCATTCAAAATATATAAGAAGAGTTTTCACAATTGATTTCAAAAACAATAACAAAGTTCATGTCTTTGCTTTTAGATATAGACTATAGACGTAATTTTGCTATATCAGCAACAATGAAATCGCCCTCGACTACGAAATTTTGTCGTCTAAAATTTATCAAAATTTTCGTGTTAATAACAAATTTGTAGAACGATTCGAAGCGTATTCGAAAATCAATGTCTGCAAAATGAATATGCGTTCTTTTAAGCGTCGTTTGGTGCAAGTTCCGTATTCATATCGCAATTCTAAGTGATTTTAAAATGCAAATGAAAAATGTGCTGCAACTGTGCAAAAGTGCAAACCGTGCAAACACACAGAAAGGACAGAATTCTCTTAAATATATGTATTAGATTAGATAAAAGAATTTAATTGTGAACGATCAACGCATAATTCACTATTTTTGTTAAATTACAGTTATATGCATTCAATCAAAGGAATAATGAGCATAAAGTTCTATTTAACCTTGAAAAACTTAAATGGTAAATTACATATTTAGCTTTAAATAGATGGTGACCAACGGTGGGGAGGCTATTCCTTTCGTGTGCTTTTAAACCCGTTCTGTTTGAAAACTCTCGCTTTGGTAAAGTTGATGAAGTCCTTCAAACAACGAAAAGAAAGAAAGCGGTATTGATATTACGAATGAAGGATCTTTGGCATACACGGAGTCAAAAGAGGAAAAGGCGAAGCCGACCGCTTACACCCCAGCTCCCTGTCAAGTTTCTCTAACCGGCCCTGGTTTCATATGGGAATAAATGTTAATAATTTCGACTGCGTGAAGCGAGTTAAATATTTATTTAATTCGTCATTATGCGAATGAACGCTTAAATTACTTATTCATATTTAAAAATATCTAATAATCAAAATGCATATAACATCGTATCGTGGAATATATGTCATTCAACAGAATTTTAATTTATGAGTTAATTTTTGAAAATATATATCAGGGGTGGCCAAAGTTACCCTCGGAGCCGCATTTGATAATCTTCAGAAGTTCGAGAGCCGCATGACACATTCTGTGCTCATAAATTGTGTTGTGCAATGAAAAACGTTGACGCACCTATGAGTGTAAATGCAAATAAACGGCGCAATATACATTGCACAAACTTTCTCATATACGTATGTATATACGTTTATAGACTACGTTTATAAAAATAAAAACGCTTATAAATCAAAGATAAGCGTAGTTTAGTGTATATTTTAATGCCACTGGTCGATATTTAGTAATGTTTTGGGACAGGTGGCTTAGTAAGTATTATTTGTGACATCAGGCTATACGATTGGATGGATTTTAATTATAATCCTTATATCCATTTCTGAATAAATCGAATTTTGTTTCGAAATATCCAAGAATAAAGTACCCTTAATTGTTGCGCAATATCGTTCATCTCTTCAGTGTCTATTATGAATGATATTATCTGCAAATATGAGATAACATTCGGTTCAGTTTAACCATTTAGGCTGTAGTAAGATTTTTAGTGGAACGTGGCGTGACGTCATAGGGCTTGGGTAAGGTAGCTTAGCGTACATTGTAATGCCACTGGACGCCAAAAAGTGATTTCAAGAGATATATGGCGTATGTATTATTATTTGTGACAACAGGCTCAACAATTGGTTTGATTTTAATCAAATTCTCTGGAGCCATTTTTGAGTAAATAAAATTTTTCTAAAAATAGCCAAGAATAAACTACCCTTTATGTTTGTGCAATATCATTTTTATCGAAAATGGGTCTGCAGAAGATGATATATTGCATAAATACGAGACATCATTTTATTCCATGTACGCGTTTGGGCCCTAGAACAGCAAACAGACCGACACACAGAGAGACGGCATGGCGAAAACCACTTTTATGGACTCAGGGACACCTAAAACGTGTATTTTCATCAAAATCTCGAAGTCGAATTTTTTCACGTTTACAATACTTTGTCAATACAGTACGTATATGAGAAAGTAAAAAGTTGCATGCGGCTCAAGAGCCGTGGTTTGAACATCCCAGATATATATCAACATAAGACAAGCATTAGATTAATCTGTATTAAACGTTTTAAATACCACTATTCTCTTTTTCAACTGTCCATAGTAAAAATCTCTCAAGTCCCTTTGTGGCTCCCTCTGTCATAAAAATGCGAATAACTCGATAAAACATTGAAATATATTTTTGAAATGTGGCAGGAATACTAAATTCGCATATTTTAAGGTGGTGACGAAAAGAAAATCTCGAAAAATGCCCGGGGTTCGACTCCAAGGAAGACATTTTATTTTCCATAGAATAAAATGTAAAAATCGACTTTTTGACGTGCAGCCTTTTATTCTTTTTGATAACTGAATTAGAAAGAATTAACCTACGATCTTCAGATCTGTGCCATTTTAAAGAAATAATTATTAAGTTTCTTATTATGTTCATCTTTTTTACGCCTACATTTCAAAATTCCTAATGTTAAACGTTTAATTCACATATTTTGGAGAAATCTTGCCATTTTAACGGGATATTGCCTTGCCAACCCATTACATCGTTAAACCTCGAAATCCTGTCGTTATTTCCTTATGGCTGAAAGCATGGTTTGAATGCTTTTAATACGAGAGAGTGAGAGAAAGAGAGAGATGGAAGGAGATTGAAATGATTTTCATAGCAACGAATGTAAACAAAATTCTTTGCGTTATTTACGAGGAGTACATTTGAATGCAGAACATTAATCATTTGCATACTAAAATTACTTAGAATCGTGGTAGGAGTTCAAGGCTAGAAACTACGAACGCCTAAAAGAACGATAATTTGTTTTCCTGCCATTGATTTTTGAATACGCATCGAATCGATCTACAGATCAGTATTTAACGCGAGAATTTGACGAATTATTAGTGATTCGTATTGTTGCCAGTTTCGTGTATTTGGGTAACGTTGACTTGGATAATAGCTTCGCGTCACATCCATTCACGAAATTTTATTTTAAAAATTTCCCGTTGAATTTCAACGGTCATCTCCCTAGTCCTACAATAATTACCAACAAGAAGTCCAAACCAAGAATAATGCAGGATCATTTCCCAAAGTTGAGGTCCCGAATTAATTATTTACATTGACAGGAAATGTTTCAGTATGTGTCAGTCATTCCAAAGAATTCTCATACCATAAGGACCATTTGTAATTCACAGTTTATCATTGATCGAGAAAAATTGAAAAAAAAAAAACAACTGAGCATTATCAGGTTTAAAATACTAAAAGCATAGTAAAAATCTTTCTGGCATATTTTGGTTGTATATTTTTAAATAAACGAATTTAATAAATGTTACTGTTAATACGCTAATATGTATGGACCATCTGTAAATTGCTGATGGGTAGTCGAGTGGAAAAGAAAATAACTCATTTGTTCATTCGTCTATGCTCAAGCCTAGTTCGGTAATAATTGTCTCCAAGGCAACAATACGATAAAATGCGATTTAAAACGGAAAAACGCTGTTTTAGTAGAAATTCAAGAAAATACGATCAATTATCAAAATTCAGTGATAACAATTAGAATCTACATTCATTTCCCCTTATAACAGTACAAACTTTGGTCCGATATCACAATTTTAAGATATTTTAAGTATTAAAGAAAACATCTCTGCACGAAGCCTTTGAGACTTCCTATGTAAAACAAATAGGGAAAAAACGTTTCTGGAATCGAACTCGGGACTTCAATCTTCGTCCAATATAGTATAGCCCGGAGGTGGGCTCTGGCAGCATGAGCTTCATACCAAGTTTCATGAAAATTGGTTTATTGATGCAAAAGTTGTTAGTAGGGGACACACACAAACACACAGAGACAACCATTTAATAAGGCTATGTTTCCTTTGGGAAACCAGCCTAAAATGAAGAAAAATACTTCATTTAATTGAATCGAAGACAATTTTTTATTTATTTTATGCGCAGGTATATTAATATCTATAGTTTTTACTTTACGATTGAGATAACCGTTTCCGCTCACCTGACCCTCCCATGCCCAATAACAGGGCGTTTCCTTGTGGCTGCATCAGTATCCGAGCTATCCTCGCCACGTGGCACAAGGCGTCCTCGAATAGAACAAGCTTCATTGGTGCACGTGTCATAGAATTGTATTCTTCGAGGAAGAGCTCCAGAATTCGCTTTGCCTGTGATAACAAAGAGAAGAGATGAAGAACATGAAAGACCAAGTCACTGGAGGAATCCCTATAGAGTAGTTCTAACTTGAAGATCTAAAGATGCAAACTAATTGGAGAACAAATACCAAATAAATGGCGCAATATACATTGAACAAACTATCTTTCATATACGTATGGTACAGTGTGTACGTTTATAAAATAAAAACGGTTATAAATCAAAGTTAACCGTAGTTTACCGCATATTTTAATGCCACTGAACGAAATATAGTAATTTTTTGGAACATATGGCTATGACTTGTCACTTCAGGCTGTACGATATATAGTAGTAGGGACAGAACAAACGCACAATGTTTAATGAATAATTGGTAAAAAGATGGCTCAAAAATGTGCAAGAGTGTTCCAAATGTAAATGCGAGTAGGACTGAAGGGGATTTAAAGGACATTTTGGACGGAGGCAGAAGCAACAAGTATAAATTACTCCCACCGGCGAAAACGTTGGCTGAAAGAAATTATGAACTACCATAAACATTCATTAAGTGAAAAGTAATAATTTCCCCAGACCTGCACATCTAAAAAAATCGGAGATATCTATAAAAACAAACAAAAATTGAAGATTTACTCCTCAGAATTAACGCCTTTAACAATAAATCCTAACATTTGGAGAAACAAAACATTTACGCCACCACTTGGAAGATAAGAGGTCAGGCCGAAAATTTATAGACAATAAAAAATATTATTCAATAAATGCAGAGATATCAATCGTTAAAATATTCACATAAAACATTTCGGAGATGGCATGCTATAAAAAATAGACTATGGCAATTAAACAACTTGTTGAAGCAGCTGCAACTGAAAAAAACTAGAAATTCAAAAGAACGAGGCTCTAAATATTGCCATGGAAACAGTAGTACAAAGCAGTTCGAGTTTAAAGAGGATATTTTACCCAGGAAGACGAACGTTCGTCTTCAAAAATGATTTGATCTGTTAGACGTGCGCCATTATTAACAACATTGCTGATTAAACCAAAATAGAAGATGAAATTAATGCCCTATAAGCTTGACCACGAAAAGATACGCATTCGAATCCATGGCGGTCAATCGATTTTAAGTCAACAGCGCAACATTTGTCTTTGTCACCCATGCATTTCGCTGAAACATCACACAAATAATCATCCGGATGGGAAAATGCTGACTTGTAACTATTCACCTCTCTGATTGGCTTTCATCAAAATCTTTTAAATGCCTTCTCCTTCGTTAAATTTAGAAACTAATTGATTGTACCAGCGATTAAATTCATAATTATTTGTGTATCAAACGGTTAAATAATCTTAATATTCGTTTAATGGCACGGTTGAAGTTGAAGTAATTTTGAGCGAGACGAAACCATACTCTCTACAGTTATCAATACCTACTCATCTCTGCCTGAAAATAATCACAGAAACTGATATCACTTGCAATCAAGGCTCCCAATAAGACTTTGATTTTTTATTTTAATCGCACTGATAGTAATAGCGGAGAAAATTTTTCCTATGTAATTAACTTTCATTCATTCATCCTTTCATTTTTTCCTGATTCCTTTATTGTCTCTTCGAAGACTTCGTCACTACTTTATTGCCATTGAGAGCTTAGATTTTTCTACCTCCTCACCCTATCCCATCTACTGATACAATCGCAAGCGTTACTCGTCTATGGAGTAAAGTGGAAGAATGAGAAAACTGCTAATATCTCGAAAATGCTTCGTTCATTTATCATAAAACTTTCAGGAATTACTTTAAAATTTTAAGCTGCGTACCGGTCACACTGAAGTCATAGGTTTGATTCAAGGAGCCTTTATTTTCTTAGTTTGTTTAAGACGAGGATGAGTGTAGCACATTAAACATTCGCATATTAAAATCATCGTAAGAGTTCCAGACTTGAAACAACGAATGCCTAAAAGAAGGAAAATTTGTTTTCCTACCATCGATTTTTGAATAAACGTCGAACCCATCAACAGATTAGTCTTCAACGTGGAAATTGGGCGTATTCTTCCGCGAAAACCTTTCGCCGTCCAAGTGATTTGCATCGTTGCCGGTTTCATGTAATTGCGTACTATTGACTTATAATAACTTCTCGTCACATCTACCGACCTGATCAGGAAATTCCAACGCTGTTTTGAATTTCCAACAATACCTTGGTTGCGAAAAAGAAAACGACGGCAACGAAAATAAATGTGTGTGTGTATTTTGGCTAATCAACCTCTTGGATTATTATAGCCATAGATCCTTTCACACCGAACACACTCACAAGGGATGAGGGAAACCCGGTGCCGGCATTAGCCTACACTTGACGAAGAACGCCAAGGGGGTCAACGGCTTAACGTCCCTTCCGAGGAACGGAACGCTGACTTTGCGCGGTCTCCTCAAACCACAACAACAAACGAAAATAAACATCTATACAGTTCTTTGTTGATATTGTGTTAATGAAGTCCGATATAGAGATTAAAATTGCTGAATTTTTAAAACGTTTTCGAGGATAATTTCTGTGAAAGCAGAGTACCATTTTAATCTTTGTCAAAAAATAGAAAAAATTTATAGAAATTTATTTTAATTAAACCACGTTTTATATGTAATAAAACGTAAAAAATAAAACTAAAACTCATATAAATGAATGTTCCGGGAAAGTGAAATTTTTTTGGGAATATAAAAGTTGTCCAGCCTAATTAAACATTAGGACGAATAAATATTCATTAATATTTCTGCCACAACTTTGCATTCCCAAAATTAATTTTAATTTCTGAAACATTCAATTATGTAAATTTTACATTTATTGTTTACCTTTTAGTGTACATAAAAGTTAGTTTTATTGATTTTTAGCCTACTTTCCAGAATAGAAATAGCCATATAGTATCGTCGTTGTGTCTGTCTGTCCATCTCCCCTATTAACCTTTGAACCAATACACCGATTCTTATGACGCTTGGTGGAAATCTCTTGCTATATGGGCCGAGCTCCCGAGGATAGTTTTTGTTGCGAAGATTGAAGTCCCGAGTTCGAATCCAGGAACTATCCTTCCCATTTTATTTGCATGGGAAATCTGAAATTCATCGTTCAGGGTAATTTTCTCTTGCACATGAAGATACCTTTGAATTGTAATATCGGAGAAAGTTTTGCACTATTCTCAGAAGAAAGGAATGGAAATATTAATTTTTATTGTAGAATTTTGCTTATCGATTGCATTTCTTAGAATTTTGCGTAAATATGGGAATTTTTTGCAGTTTTTATCACTCATTACGAGAGTGTTACCACCGCAACAACTATTGTTGGACTCGGATTCGGTAAGGTCTAAAATATACGCCCGTTATTTTTGCCGCACAAATACGCGTGGTCAATTTAATATTTCGTTCGAATGTATTTTTAATATTTTATAACACTAAATTATGAAATTTGGGAACACAGAAAGCAACATATCCGCGATGATTTTAAAGCTATTAAAGGCAATATAAGTATTCAATAAATGATAAAATGGAAAGTAACCATCATAATTTCCGTTTGGATCATCTTGTTTTATTTAAATTTCATTTTAACTTAATACTTTATCAATGTCCCTTCATTTTTGGTGCAAATTGCGCTAGTATATAATACGCGTATCCTCTAACTCGAGTTTTAAAACTTACATGTTGCGGCCAACAATTTTTTTTATTCATAAATTTATACATATAAATTAACAGTAATTAGTGAATCTGCGACACGAAATAGCGTAAATTAATTAAATCATTCGTACATAGTTTTCAAAAAGAGTAATAATTTATAAAAAGAATATATGTGCGCTACTTGTAAACCAGAAATGCAGAACTAAATTTAAAACTTAAAAATTATTTTGCATGCCATTGAATGCAGTATATTTAACCCGGAAAATGGAATCATCCAAGAAGCACACGCAAATTAATACTAGAAAAATGAAATAATTAGTTCCTTTTCCAATGAGAATTGATACTGATTTCATTTGGAATTCATTAGATATCAATAAAAAATACAGTATTTTGCTGTCTAATTACCGCGCTATTTACACAAATAAATTCTTTTTAAAGCCGAGGCGCAAAAATATGCAAGGAATTTTCTTCAATGCCTTAATATTACCAGGAATATTGAAATAGTTGATAACTACCCTGTATAATAAAACAACCTTTACGGTACTGAATATTTATTTAGAAATTATTAATCAAAACAAAATTTATGCAATGCTATTCGAAAAATGAGTTATAAATTATGCACAGAAAAAAATCTGCTTATCTTATCGCCAATTAGGGTTAGAAATTACACGATGGCGAAAATAATCTAGAAAATATGGCAGAATATAAAAAATTACCACTTTGATTTCAGTTACTGCATATGAACGCAAATTGTTCTCCATTCTTGTCATTAAAGGAAATTTTTTACGGACAAATCACTTTCCTTTCTCTTTTCGCACGAGTAAGCAGACTATGGTATTCGCTTGACGACATCTAAAAACAAAGTGATTTTCAGACTTCCGTCTTACAGCCATAAGATCAAAGAAACTATTAAAGGAAATGTAGGAGGTGAGGGTAAAAGAGAAGCACTAAAGATTGGTACTAATGAAAACAAGATTGGAAAGGTGTATTCTATGTCGGAGTTTCAAAATGCGTTCTTTGGGATTTCGCAATGTTCTCAATATTTTTCGCTCAGATGAGTATTTACCGAGAAGCTAGTGAGGTACGTTGTAAAATACATGTGTCCTTATGTAAAGTTGTTATTATTGTCCGATTTTAACAAAAATTGGAATCAGAAGACAAATTTTAGTAAACATTCTTAATACCAAATTCCATCAAAATAAGTTCAGCAGTTCCCGAGTTGGAACAAACGAACTTTGTAAACTAGATGTAGGTCATTTACAGTGGTTGTAATTGTTGTCCGATTTTAACCAAAATTGGAATAGGTAGACTAATTGTAGCAAAACTCCCCAATACCAAATTTCGAAATTGATGTTAAATACAATTAAATCCTTGACTGTAAAATTCAAAATTAGAGACACAAAGAAAAAGGGGGGGGGGAGACAGGAAAAGGCAAAAGACAATAAAATTTATAAACTCAAAGGTTTAGGGGTTGTTACTCCACGCCAGGGACCTGATGTCACTCACACATTCACTCACTCAATCGCACAAGCACTAGTCCTAAAGGTGGAAAGGAAACGGGACCGGGTTTGCGAGAAATTACTCTGCGCCAGGGATCCAAAAAAATCACACCTTTGCTAGAAGGTTTGTGAGTCAGTACGACCGCGACAGGGACCTACAAAGCAACCACAAACAATTGTAATATTAATATTGTGTAATATTATTTATTGTCTTTTGCCTTTTCCTGCACTGTGTGTCTCTAAAAAAGCATTGTAGATCTTCATGTAAAGTGATCGTAATTGTTGTCCGATTTAAATCAAAATTGGAATCGGTCGACAAATTTTAACAAAACTCCCCAATACCAAATTTTATCAAAATACGACCTGCTGTTCCCGAGCTTTAACATGCGGACGGACGGACGGACTGAAACGACCTCCCCTATATTCGTTCACTTCGTGCAAAGTACGCATAATAATGGTAATAACCATTTTACTCATCGAGGCACTATAAACATAGTAGGCGAGGGTCTTGCGGCCCATTTTAAACATTTCGCGGCCCATACTTCGAAAAAACCTCCTCTAACTCAACTCCGTTTATTATCCAAACATAGTTTTTAAAAAAACTTAACAGCACTTGAAACAAGTACGCATGATTTGAGGGAATCCACAAGTTGGCAAGGCGGGTTGAATTAAATTACTGTGTGAACTGTTGTTTTTTGATCCACTATAAAACTATCGATTCTTTTAATCAAGAAACTGTTTATAGCCCGTTTTATAATTTGTCTTGCAGAATAATAGGATTCGTGATATCTGCACTCAAACGAAAACTTATTAAAGAGGGTATTTTCTCCTACGTATATTTACACGAAAATTTCAGCTTACTTGGAATGAATGATAACGCAGTGGTGAAGCTTTCCGGGTCTTGCCGCTTTGAGAACATTCCTAATGATCGAAAATTTTGATCGCGTTGCATCATTAACATTCTCCCCACGATCAAAGTCGGCAAACCTTACAGGCAAATTTAACGGGCTTTGAACGAAAATGATAGGCATATATTTTAATTAAGCAATATGATTCATCTATATCTTAAGCGTTCTGAGAACATCAATTACGTCAATAGCCGTAAAAATGGATATATTCCACAACAACCGTCATTACGTTATAGAAGCAATTACGCAGTTTGCACATTTAGAATAATTATAAATCCTCCTGGGATAATTATCAACTATATTATACAAACTGAATATTCTTGTGCACTAAAATATGACAAAATTCTTCTGATAATTCGAAATAATTGAAATTCGATATAAATGAGGTTACTGATTTATTCAGTACTGTGCTGATTTTGATGATATTGTTATGGTTAAATTTCATTACTGAAAGCTGTGCTGGTTTACAAAATTGATATTCTTATTTCATAATTTACCTTAATTCGTTCACAGTTCACTTCTCGAAATTTTGGCACATAGATTTCTTCCAATCTTATTGTTAGTTTCAACTTGGTTTTCTTACACATTAAAGTAGCTCAGAATTTCCTTTGATAAATCATAGAATATTCGTAAAAATAACGGGAGTGTTCTCCACGTTTGAGCTGATAAGCAAAAAATATGCGCAGATTTTTCTCATTTATCCCGAATTAGGTATTCGCTTTCTGAGGAAAAAATGTCACTATTACTTATTTGGACTCGGAAAAAATTGGCCACTATCCATATGGTGCAATAACGAGCATAAAAAAATGAAGAATTTGCGACACAAATGCGCATTAAAAAATAACGTTTTGAAATATGCCCACTATGTTATTCTGCCTCTATTCTGGACGGGCGATCAAATCCGAAAGGACTGGTCTCTCTAGATTTATAAGCTCGTCGACGAAGCGGACGAACGAAAAAAACGGCAAACATGAGTCCGGTCCTGAAAAAAATCCCCGAAAAAGCCCTTCGCGCATAGTTTTAAATACGCTGAATTTGCGAAAACGACGCCTCGTCGCCGTCGGTACCGGAAACATTAACTTCGGCCTAAATTGTCTTTTCGTCGCGTCGCCAGACAACGCAACGTAAACCCGTCGGAAAATCGCGATTATGGCTCTTAAAAAAAAACGCGTCACTTTCCAAAGCGATTTCCTTTTCGTCATAATATTAGGAAGTTTTTAAGGATTTCTGTTTTCCCCGCCGGATATAATTTTTCGCGGTTAGGGAAGCGTTCTGCGGCGCAGAAGAGAGAATAAACGCTTCCTCTTCGGCTCGATTTCTCTCCGAGCTGCTGCGTCCGCGTCACGAGAACCGAAAAAAGCCCACATAATGCGTTCCATCGTTTTCCTTCCCCCCTTCTCATTCCCCTTTCATCCGCTCCTCCTCCGCTTGATGATTCTTGGCAAAGCGAACGTGTGCTGCCGCCGGAGAGACCCGCGCGGACAAAAAAATACAGGAAGATGTTCTAAAGTGAGCGGGATAGCTCGGACGGCTTTAATTATCGCGATTAAAAAAATATGCACGCAACGGGAACGAAATGTAGATAAAGACTTTTCCGGTCGTTAATCAAAAGTTGCACCGCAAAAATCCTCGATAAGGTCGAAAAGGATTCCTAAATGACGCAAAAAATTCTCGAAGGACGTGACTGAGTTAAATAAATATATCTTCGTCGAGTTGGCGGTCGAAATTCAAGCCCCGGCTGTCATATTTTTTGAGGGTTAGTACTTTATTTATTCAGAACGTGAAAATCCCCGAAGTAGGAGCGTTTTCATCTGAAAACGAAAGGAAATGTAGAAAACATCACTCATTTAGCGCTATTCTTTTCAGCCGCGGAAATATAAATATTATGAATTTTCGTAAGCTTTGCCTTTCTTGCTGGCGAAAGATAAATTATTCGCACGTGTTCAATTCCGCGTATTCTAAAAATGATCGAAAAAACGATTGAAAGCATCTTGTTTCGGCGCGTAATGGCGTTCAAGTGGAAACGTACCAAATACACTCAGTTACCTACACTCAAATTCTTAATGTAGACAAAAGCGCGCCGTTTGAAAATAAATTTATTTTATTTTATAGATAATCTGAATAAGAAATTGAGAGGAAGCCGTAGGGCAGTATGTATTTTAAAAAAACTTAATGCACGATTTAAAAATAAAAAATTTTCCCCAAATTTGCACAAATTAAACTATATATAAAAAACTAAAGAGCCTGTTACATGATTCGCATTTATAACAGTTTTATTTGCTCACCTTTAAGAAAAAAAAATATTGTTGTTCATCATTTGCAATTAAATTTTAATATTGTAAAGTCAGCAAAACTTTTTTAAAACATTTATTTTAAATCATCAGTTTACTATAATTTAAAATGAAATTTAACGAAAAGGTTACAATTAATTCATAAAGATTAAGGAAAATAAGCATAAATTATTTAATAAGATAACAAAATTAACGCATTGATTAACACAAAATAACTTAAAGGTAGAATTACTGAAATAAAATGTAATGTAATTCCACATCCATTTAAATCGTAAATTACTGAAAATCTCCCCGCTAAACCGTAAATCTGTCATTATCTTATTATTAGATGGTTCATTCTGTCGAAAAGTACCTCGATTTGGATTTTTAAAGACTTCAATTTAATTTACACACTGCGTAAAATTGTGTAACTCTAAAATCCTCAAACTAATTTATAATATTTTAACACTAGAACGCCCAGGGGCGTCATTTCGACTCCTAGGATATGAAAACTTGTTGCCGTGTTTGTAATATTTATACGACGATTTTTTCCTCCAGTGACTTTTCATTGATTAACATGGTGAGTATGCACCAAATTTTTTTTTCTCTACCTGTTGTCATTTTCGAATAATAAGCCTTAATTGCTATTCCGCCCATATGAGTCATTTCGACTCCGGTCCATTTTTTGGTCATTCAAGGAAGCTTCTCGTTTTCAATTTTTTTTGCGAGTAGCTGTGATTGTGTCGCTTCCTCGGCTGTCTTTGTCTGCTTTCTTCTCCCCTCCTCTCTGACCTGACCCCCTTCTCAACACTTCCGTAACCACTCCCCTTCAGCATGAAGTGCTGGCGCTTCAGTTTTCTAGCAGTGGGAGCCGCGGGCATGTTTTGACTTGTATTGTTGCGTTCGCTTACTATTTTCTAAGTGTGCATTGACATCAATTTAAAATGTCACGCCGGACGAAATTATACGTCGATTGCATGATTTTGCGGAGGATCAGTCCGATGCAGAGAAGGGACTTGGCAGTGATTACGATTCAGATTGTGAAGAACTCTATCGTGGAAACAATCAGAAGAAATCTCTGGAAACAGTTCCATTCTAAAATGAGAGGAAATATGGGATAGACGTTCTGGACCAAATGGCAAGAAAGTACTCCGTTAAGTCTAGTTGGCGCGAGTGGCCTGTACACATCTTTTTTAATGTCCTTGACCTTGCTGCAATAAAGGCATGGATAACTTGCAAGGCAGTAACTGGAAAAAAGATCTTACTAAGAATCTTCATCCAAAATCTTTCAGAAGGGCTTAGAGCGGAGTACCTCAAGACCTGGCGAGGCCTTTTCCCAACGTGCGAAGGCTCTGAAGATACTACTAAACGCCGATAATGCAAAGTGGCCAAATGCAAGAGCAACATGACAACAAAACAAGTAGTTCTGGAAAGAACTAATCCGCCTACTTTCCTTTTAATTCAATAATACAACTTTAATATATAAAAATTCAAGACCTATAGAAACTAAAATAAAAATTCTCTCACCTAAGATGCCGTAAGAATCACACAAGAAGAAGCGCCGTTTTGTTTACAGAGTCGGTATGGTTACTGATAACAATATGTAGTATTCATATTTTTCGCCGCAATTTCGATAGGTATGAATTGACCTAAGGGTCGATTGTTACCTCAATAGCTAGGAATCGAAACACGGCTGGAATGCGCACTCGGCTATGCCATAGCAACACATCGGAAAAATTGCTTTCAAGAAGATGAAACAAAAGTTTTTGAGAGAAATTCAAACAAATACGACCGAAAATCAAAATTGTGTGATAAGAATAAGAACTTTCACATTTATCGCCTCAGAACAGTACAAATCCCACTCCGATATCATAATTCTAAAATATTTTTAAATGCAAAAGAAAAGCTCTTTGCACGACGGATTTTAGATTAACCATGTAAATCAAATGGGGAAAGAACTCACCTGGAATCGAACTCGGGACCTGTAAATTCGGAATATAAATTATGGCCCAAAGATAGTACCCGAGAGCAGAGAGAGAACGACGAAAAGCTGGGACTGCTTGTACTTCAATTAGCAAATAGGTTCTTTTGCAGTAAAAGCAAAAAGACGCTAAATTAACACTACGATAACAACTCCTGCTTTCCTTTGCCTTTCATCACTAAAAGGTACGTTATGATCAATTAAACTTCCTCTTAGTGAAAACGTAAGCAGAAAGTTATTCTTTGTTAAAACACGTTCTCAACATGTTATCACAGAGAGCGCATACTAATTATTCGACTAAAGAGATTGAAGTTGTCCATAGTCATATATATGTTTAATTTTAATAAAAGCTCAATATTTCATAAGTATGTTTTATGAGTCGAATCTCATATGCACTAAGATATATAGCGTCCGCAACAGTTGGTTCTAAACAGGTTGGTCACTCCATCGTTAGTTTAGATTAGTCCTTGAACCAATAATCTCAGTGGTTGATGTTTGCTGTGGCAACAACCTAAAAGCTATTGTTTGTTAATACACTGGAAGATAAGATAGGTCGTCCCCAAGTTACCCCAAAGGGGATACCGAGCCGCCACCTGCGGAAGCACTATCCACGCTAAGGTAATCGAATCGGTTCAACAAAATATTTGCGGAAGAGAAGGTTCACTGGGATCAAATTTCTAAGCTGAGAAGAAACAAACACCGTTTGCTTTAATTAAGATGATTCTACGTAAACGGGCAATAAAATCATGTTGAATAATGAAATCCAAACTTTAATGTCGATTCATTATCCCCTGCCGCCTACAAATTAGTTAGATCTCAGGGTTAAATGTAGATTACACCCTAAGACTAAGAAATTTTTTTTGCCACGAATCCCAAAAAATTGTTCCGCAAGTATAAAAATCATTCTATTACACTTCTGATGTTATTTTGTAAAGCTACGCGTGTTTAAAAGAAGAAGTGTGGTAGTCGGATAACACAAAAGAGGAATCGCTGAATACAAACGGAATTTTGTACGATTCATAACAATATTTAATACCTAAGGTTACACTATCAAAATTAATAGCAAAAGCCACTCGGTCTGGACTTGATGAATTCAGGTCATAATTTTATCTCTTACTTCGATATGATATATTTTTCTCCGGCAAGGGTGCTATTTGAAACTTACAATTGAATCCAAATTAACCAATCGACCAGAAAAAACCTATATCAGCGACTGATGGACGCATTTATAACACATATGCAATGAAAAATGCATTCTCCAATTTAAAATAATGCCTATAATGACCTTAGATAAAAATTAACAATATTTTTTTGGTAACTTTACCCTGGTAAAGAAAACATATTATAAACCACAGAGAAAAATTAATTATTACTGGATGGCAAATGAATGTTTTCTTTGATACCTGTTAAAACAAATTTAAATGTCAATAATATTTTATAAATGTCTGTCCATCTGTCCTTTTATCTCTTAAATACTTTGTCAGAGATAAATGCTATAAATGTCATTTTATTTCTGCCAACTAGGAGACCCCGGGAAAACTATATCGTTTACAGAAGTGTCCCAGGTTCGACTCCAGGAGACCAATATATATCACACGGGATATTCGATTTTTCAAGGAGAAAGATTTTTTCCTTCATTCACCAAAATACGAAAATATGTAACAATATTCTCGATTTTTGCTTTATTCGACGAGTAAACTACAAAATATCTTATCTTCTTTCAATGTTTAGATGTAATACGGAAGAATTTATCAGAAATACGCATTTCTTTTCGAAATTTTATGGCTTTTTCGTACTTTTGCCGGGTATTGCCAAGGCGACCCGCATTGTTGCCTCTGATTCAATTAGCGTCTATTAAACTTTCGAATAGATGAAAGAATTGCGTTATTCGCTTCGCGCATTTTTTTAAACCTCGAAATTATTGTTGTAGCAACGTCAAATTTAATAAATTGCAATTGCAGATAATTATCATTTGGTTAAATGCATGTGGACTTTGGGTGTTTTTAACGATCGGCCAAAAAAATCTTATCTTTATTTCAATGCTGGAATATTAACTTTTACGTAAGAGAGAAGCAATTTAAATTGCATATATAAATTTAAAAAACAAACATCACATTCAAAATGTCAGTTATCTAATTATATAAGTAGACTATTATTAACAAGTGAAGATATAAAAATGAATTTTTATAACCAACTTTTATATAGTTTATACTTTAATATGAATAAACTCTATAATATAATTATGATAACCTTTCTGCTTTTGTGGCCGTATAAAGTTGCAAAAGTGTCTACCAGCTGTTGAGTGATGTGGGGGTATCTATATTTAACCTAATCTTTTTACAGTTGTAAGAATGGCAGACAGGAGTAGAGAACTGTAAGAATGTTTAGTATATAAGTAGTACGAAGATTGATAGTATCTTTTATTTCATTAATGAAAATACTGACTTATCCATTCATATTGCTTAAAATCAACGAAAATATACTGCTAGTTCAGAGTAATTCAGCTTTAGATACTAGTAGAAGTGAAATTGTTGAATATTTCATATTTTAGTCACCTAACTTAAATGACAAAAATAATAAATTGTTCTTTTCCTAACATCACATCAACCATCCATATAAAATACTGTATAAATATAGTTATCTGAAGAATTGCTAAGCTACAACACAACACTTTAAAATGTTTAATTTAAATTTGTTGAAATTAACATCCTTTACAACAGTAGTACCTATCTTAAATAGTGAATAAAGACAAAAAGTATTAAGATAAATAAAAACTTACTATCAATGACAAATACGACAAATAAAAACTTACAATTATTAGCGGAAATATCCCTTCAAAAAACGTAGGACTGCTTGTATCAATACCAGTCCAATTAAAATAAAGACTTCTATTAAAAGATTACAGCATTAACAATGACAATAGTTTGTTTAATCTCGATGCTATGATGAACGCTTGTATATCTTTCCACCTGAATTCAAATATAAATTTATCGTAGCGCCAACATAAGGATCTGGTGGCTGAGGTAACTAAATCACTCGTGTGATGGTGAGGTGATGTGGTTTGGACCCCGAAAGCAGCTTTGGATTTTTTTCAGATTAGACTGGGTCCAAAATATATATAAACGCATAATATGAATGTATGTTTTGTCACATGCCTTTATCTTGTTTGTTTATTCAAGGAATGCAATAAGTGTTTAAGCATGCAATTGCCCTTTAATTGTTGTTTATCGTTACGCAAATACATTTATATTTTATTACATAATAAATTTGGACATTATTATATACGTAATATCCTTATTCTGTCCGTACGTTGGTCCGCCGAAACGCTGCTTTGATTGGAATGGAGTGAAATCTGAAGCTCGATCGAGATATTTATAACCTTTGCGCAGCAAAAGCAAGGGATCAAAACAGTGGAAAAATATCCCACTGGTGTCTATATAGTAGCCTTAGCCAAAACAGCTGATTCAAAAAAATTGCCAATAAATCCGGAATCTCTATCTATAATTGTAAAATACTTCCTTACAAAAAGCCACTTAGCCCAGTTCAATGCTTCAATTGCCAAAAATTAGGGCATACTAAAAACCATTGCAATTTCCCGGCCGTATGTGTAAAATGCGGCGGCGATCATCCTTCTGCTATATGTTCGAAATCCCCCCGATACTCGTGCTAACTGCGGAAATGCCCATACTGCCAATTACAAAAATTGCCCTACCTTCATCCGAGCTCGCACAGCAGTGTATAACCGCCTAAACCCTACCACAGCACCAGCTCCACCCACACCAAATCCTACATCCCATCCTTCATACTTTCCCCACCTACCTTCTCCTCCAACCCTCCCTACCCAAAACTTAATCCCCACCCCACCCTATCCCACCCTCTCCCACCCACCACCCCCTTATCCTCAAAACCCTTACATCCCACCCACGTTTCCGCCCCCTCGTAATAACAATGATATCTTATCCGACATTCAATGGCTCCACAATATCCTTACCCATTTTCTTTTACTCCAAACTAGCGAGCAACGGCGTATATATCTCCTGAGTGAGTTACTCAAATTCGATGGCTTCCCACGCCCCTAAAATTAACAAACTCTCTATTCTCTCGTGGAATGCCCACAGCATTAAAAATAAAATTACTGAACTCCGTGATTTCCTTTCAGCTTCTCACTTTGCCTAAATCCTCCTCCAGGAAACCCACTTAGCGGTTACAAATAAGCTATGCATTCCCAATTTTAAAATCTACCGTTTAGATTGCACTTCTTCCGGAGGCGGCGTGGCCATCGCCATCAGGTCAAACCTTAAACACTCAGTTAGGAATTTCCTCATCATAAATTCAATTGAAGCGGTAGGAATTGCCCTCCACACCAAAATTGGTCCAATGACCTTTAACTTTATCTATAAACCTTCGACCAAAAAACTATCTCTCTCAACGAACTGACTGGACAAAATTCGCCTCTTTAGCAAATGAAAAAATATCCTCTCTCCTACCCTTACCCACTCCCTCTCCTACCTCAATTGACACCCGAATACTTGAAATCCAAATATCCTCCTCTCCTCCAAAACCTCAGCCTCCAAAACCTTTTCCCCAACCCACACCCCCATCCCGCCCATCCCTACCTCCTTACGGGAGCTAATCCAACGAAAAAACTGCATCAGAAGACGTTAGCAAAAGCACCGACAGCCATCAGACAGAAGAGACCAGACACGTCTGAACCAATCAAATCAAATTCCGAATCCGCGACTTTCAACAACAACAGTGGTTTTAAAAAATCAACTCTCTCCGCACTGACGATTGCAGCATCTGGCGTACAACCAAATCCCTTACCAAACCTTTTACACCCACTCCTCCCCTCAAAACTGTTGACTCCGTCATTCACGACCCATTTCACAAAACCCAACTTTTTGCTGATCACCCCCTACATCAGCCCTCACCCCCCACTGAATCAGATGCCAAATATAACTGCTTCACTTTATACCAGACTCCTCTACCTGCTCCTATTCAAACCTCTTATCCTGAAATTAAATCAATTCTGCATAATTTAAAAAACTAAAAGAGCTCCAGGCCTAGATAACATTACCAACCTCATGCCTAAAACTATGACTTCCTCCAAGCCTTTTATTAACATCCTAACCGACCATTTTAACTACTGCCTTCTCTTCCTTATGGAAAAACGGAAAAATTTTACTCTTTCTTAAACCAAGCAAAGATCCCTCTTCTCCTTCCAGCTATTGCCCCATCTCTCTTTTACCATCCCACTCCAAAACGCATTATTATAATACGCCTAATTCCTTTCATTAACGAAAACAAAATTCTTATTCCTGAACAAATGGGCTTCAGACAATACACATCGACAATTCATAAAATATTAAGGCTCACTGATACTATTGCTCGAGGCTTTAATTACGGGAAAAAATCAACAGAAGAGGTCTTTTTAGACAGAGCCTTTGACACTGTTTGGCACCAAGGCCTCTTACTAGAACTATCCAGACTTAACTTTTCCATTAACCTCCAAAAACTAATCAAAAATCAACTAATCAAATCGCACCTTCCAAACCAGCATTAACTCCTCCCTCTCCACCTGTCGCCCAGCTCTCACAGGTGTTCCTCAAGGGGCAATTTTGAGCCCAATCCTTATCAATATGTACATTAACGACCTCCCTAAACACACAAATACCGACCTTTTCGTATACGCAGACGACACTGCGATAATTAGCCAATCCCATTTCCCGGACCTAGCGACGAAAAGACTAACGACTCACTTACGACAAATTTACAACTGGACTCGGACATGGAGACTAAAAATTAACCCAGAAAAAAGTGCCCACATGCATTTCACCCGCTTCAAGCGATACTCCCTTACTTCAAACCCAGTGATTGCAAGCTAAAAGATCCTGACAGTTCCGAAACAAATTCCTTGACATAATCCTTGACTCAAAACTTCTGTTTACAGCCCACTCCCAACACGCCCTTCAAAAAGCGAAATTAACTAAGTCAATCCTTTTCTCATTATTAAGACCCCACAGCAAAATAAGCCCCACTGACAAAATGCGCCTCTATCTCCTTCTAATCCGCCCATATCTCACTTACAGCAGTGAAATTTACTTAAACACTGCGAAGAAAAACAGAGCCAAAATTGAAAGTTTTCAATCATCCACCCTCCGTTTCATTGCCCAGCAATCCAATCTAGTACCCATCAGAGAACTACAACTTGCCCACAATATCCCACCACTTCCAGACTTTACTAAACTGCAAGCACATAAATTCAACCGCCGGCTCAAACTTACCAATAACCCTCTCCTCCAAACTATATAGACATACTACACCACCAAACGCCACAAATACCCGATGACGAAAGATATCTTTCAACTTTAACTTCCTGCTACCGCTATCAACCCCTAAATACCTCTCATCCCTCAACTTACTCCTATTTGTGCATAACTCCAACTTAAATTTGATTATTATGTATTTTTATGGCCCTAAAAAGGTCCTAACTACATTAAAAACCCATGTGAAGATGATCGCCGCCAAACCACTCCAAACTTTTTCCCCTACCTATGTTTTATAACGTTTATAACTTGCATATACGCAAACTAAACCTCACCACCATTGTATATACCATAATCATTGTAAATACCTCCTGAAAAGGGTCGTTTTGTGATGCTCCCCATATCGATTTCTGCCCTCTACTCTCATTTTTTAACAACCCCATGTTCTATATTTTGTTAGTTTATTTTATTAGATAGTAAGTAGTTACATTAATTTTTAGTTCATAAGCAAATAATAAAAACCGTAAGGTTTTAAAATTATGTAATTGTAAGAAACAAACCCCATTGTAATTGAGCACTTTCTGACCGGCCGGGAACGTGGGTGTTACCACGAGGGACGGACCACATTTGTGATAAAATTACTTACCAAACCATTCAAGAGAGAGAGAGAGAGAGAGAGAGAGAGAGAGAGAGAGAGTATTATAATATGGTTAAAATCGATTAGGACAGTTCAACACAAACACTTATAAAAAGAAAATTTTTATTACTTTTATTTTTGCAGCCCTGCTTTGAATATCTATCCTAAAAATATTAGTTTTGTTTTTTTTTATTTTGCACAACTCCTTCATAGAAAATTTCGTTGAAATCGGTTAGGTCAATTCCTTCCAAATTCATAATTAACGAACAGTTTAACTTTTCAATTGTGGCACTCCTACTCAGTTAATCGGGTCGAAGTATGGAATTTTGGTCATTAATTTATGTGAAAATTCTATGTACCAAATTTGGTTGAATTCGGTTAGGCCATTTCCTTCCAAAAGCATAACTACAGAAGATTTTATTTTGCAATTGTGCCACCCCGGCTTGATCTATCCGGTCAAAATATGTCATTTTGGTCATGCATTTATGTGAATATTCTATGTATCTACCAAATTTGGTTGAAATCGGTTCAGCCAAATCTTCCCTGATATACCTTGCCGAAATTTGGACCGACCGTTCCATGGGGACTCCTCGAAATCGTGGTTGGTTGCTGAGATATCTTTCAAAAACCGGCATTTGGACCAACAATGGGGACTCTTAAGCCCCCGTGGGCCGATTTGAAGCAGCAGGCGAGTAGCAGCCAGCGTTGTAACCACTACACCACCGGCACCCGTATCTATTATAAATAGCTGCCTCTTACGGAGGAGGATATAGGATACTAGTAGAAGGTGCTTGCATTCTGCAAGCATTTCATCTCACCTTGAGAAAACATTAATTTTTAAGACAGATATTTCATCATTACAAATATTCTTTTAATTTTAAATATTTCACCTCCGCAGCGATTTTCGTTTTTCCCACATGTAAAAATAATAGTTTAAAACAATCCCCAAATGTTGCAATTTTAAACATTTTACACTTTCTCCATTATGGGGTACTAATGCTACACATTTCAGCCAATTTTTAAAGTTGTAGCACTTCTAGAAGTAAAATAATATTTTTCTAATTGTTTAAAATTTAAACATTTTTAACGGTTGCCGCAATATATATGGAGAGATTGAAATGTTTATTTGTGCAAATACACTGTTCTGTAAATAATTTGAAAATTGCAACTTCCTAGCTCATCCCGTAGTACCTAAAAAATTATTAAACTTTAATGTTCAAATGGGGTTAAAACAACCCCTAAAATTTACAATTTTAAAATTTTTGATTTTTATAGTTGGTTATGAGAAAAATTCTATAGACCTGCAAAATTTCAGCTTCATAAACCTATTAGATTGGTCTACACACTGGGATAACTTTTTCCCATGCTAACTTATGGGAGATATTCCGGGGTATCTGGAGTCGAACCCAGAACACTGTAAGCAAAAGCGACAATAATTCCTAATAGATATTGCGGCCATCTAGCAACACTGAAAATTTCATTTTTCTAGCTTACGGGCAAGTGCCCAAAATTAATTTACAAAAATGGCGCAATGCTTTTCTTATGGGAAAAAACGCAACTTTCGGAATTTCTGGAGTCGAACTCATGTCACTTAGGTGAGAAGTCTCATTTTAGCTGTAAGTTTCTACATCATATCTACAAAAACTAATAGTTTGAGCTCTCTAGCTCTTGTAGTTTGGGCTGCACATTAGTATCCTCCTGTTATATGTTATATATATCCTCTGTAAGAGTCGTCGATATATGTAATGATACGAGTAATTATGATATAAAATCTACGGTACTTCTAGATAGGCCACGGTCCTGAAATTTGGCAGGATGATATTAGATACAACCAACGAGAAAAATCGAAAATTCCAAATTTTCCTATTTTTAGTGGGGCATTTTTGACCCCAATATTCCATGTCGTTACTCCATAAGAAAAACATGGAAATCTGTGCAGGGTTTCATAAATTTGCATTTTTTAATTAGTTATAATTCAGATAAAAACTCGGGGTGAAAACAATTTCATAGCTAAAAGAATGTTTTCTTATTTTTGAAGACTAAATTAAAATCGGTGCCGAATTGACGAAGAAATATGTTTTTAGTCGGAAAAAAGCAGATGCTCAACAATAAAGAAGTTCAGCTACCATAGCAATCAGGACAATGCTTTTCAATGGGAATTGGCAATCCGTATTATAATGGCATCGCTTTAATGCTTTTTAATTTGGAAATTCTTATTGTCCCATTGATTTCGACCAAAGACGAATACATATGATGACGTCATAATTTTAAAACGCGATATCTCATCTCATCTACATCTACATGATACCCTGAAAGTCACCTTTTTGGTGGATGGCAGGGGGTGCAGTGCATCAAGGCTCCATAGTTTTCCTACGTTATCTTTTCCTATTATGTTCTCTTATCGTCCTAGGGAAAAACGATCCTCTATATCACTCCATTCTACAGTCAATCTCGCGAATCTTATCCTCACTATCCTGCCTTCCGAGATAATTCGGGCTTCTGATAAGTCCTACTACCTCATTCGCTAGTCCCTCCGACATAAATTTTTCCAGTAGTTTAAATCTATCCTGCAGCCTACGTTCCTCTAACGATGTCCATTTCAGATTTTCTATTAATGATGTTACGCTTTGTTTACTATCGTAATTCCTCTTTACAAATCTAGCTGCCCTGCGCTGCACCTTTTCTTTATCGTTAGTGAGTTCATTTTCGTAGGGATCCCATACAGCTGAAGCATATTCGAGCTGCGGTCGAACCAAGGATAAATAACATAATTCTTTCACTTTTTCGGAGCGATTTCAAACTATTCTCCCTATAAATGCCAGCTTTTTGTTAGCGGCACCTATCAATCGGCGAATTTGGGTGTCCCACGAGAGATCACGATCAGGGCTGGATCAAGTGACCTGTAGGTCCCTCGCAAGCGAGACCCGTGGGCGCCACGCATGTCAGACCTTTGCTCTCCAAGTATTTGAGACCCATAGGCCATACGCTTAGCACAATGAAAGTCCAACCATATGCTTAAATTGTAAAAATAAATGACGGAAAAATAAAGACTTAAATAAAATTACATTTATATTTAACACAAGATACAATTCATGAAACATATTCAATAATGAAACAATAAGTATTCATACAAGGAAATGTACTTCTTTAGGCTTCGAGTTTTAACCAACTAGCTTTTTAATTTGTAAATTTACGTGATTTAAATGCTGCAAACTGATCAATTATTTCATCTAAGTCTAATTCATTAACTATATCTGCTTCGATGATTAGCATTCCTAGGTTTGAAGGACTATTTTGGTTATGGTCGATCTTAAATAATTTTTTATTAATTTTAGTTTTGAAAACGACCTTTCTCCTTCGGCATTAGAGATGGGCAAACATAAAAATATTCGTAATGAAATCTCAATATTTGGAAATAGTTGTGTTTGTTTGAGATTAGATAACAACATAACCAAGTCCAATTCATCAACTTCAAACATTATGTCCTTATAGTTGCAATAATTCTTCTTTCAAACAATTTTCCTCAACATTTTCCCCATAGATTTTAACAAACTCAACTATTGAACCTTGTTTATCCCATAGAAATGCAAAGACCGATTATTTTTTTTTGTAATTGTCATGATGTTGTTTGAGACACATTATCAGAGTATCTAACATAACATAGTAGGTGTTTACTCAGAATGAAGAAAATATGTTTTCAGTGAACTCTTCTTCATTCTCTTTGCATTTAGATTCATCAAATAACTTCCTTCTTGCACTATTTCTGTTTCCTTCCCTTCTAAATATAGGTTCAAAATCTTTGCCATTTGATTCTTTTAAAAGCTTTCTTCCCTCTTCGATATAATTCATGAAAACCTTTTCGGTTCGTTTGCTCGAAACATATTCAATTAGGCTTGATAATGAAACAACAACGTTTCAAGTTAGTTTTCACCTTCTATTATGCTCTCCTGATTCAAGAATTTGTCTTCTCTAAGATTATTCAAGCATTCTATCACAACCCCATATCCATCATGTAACGCATCTACAGTTTGAAAACGAGCAGAAAATCGTGTAGTAGATAAAGATTTTAATAACTTTTTTCCTGTTAAATATTCATTTAACTTCTGCCATCTTCGAGTTGATGAACTGAAAAAATTGTACAAACGCTGCAAAAGGGCGAAGAAACGTGAACATTGTTCAGAAGCTTTCATACCTTTTTCGCTTGCTAAATTAAGACTGCATGGCGCACGGTATATATATGGCCTGCATCGCCTCGTCTCTGATGAATTTTTGTGCTCCATTATACACACCAGGTAAATTTGCTGCATTTTCGTAAGTCTGACCAACACAGTCTGATAATTTAATATCTCTTTTTTCAGCTCTTTTGAAATAGTTTCGGCCAAATTTTTTCCAGTGTGCCTTTCTTCTAAAGCAATGAATCCTAGAAATGATGATGCTGGTTCTCCCACTTCAGTGCAGTATTGGATAATAAAACAGAGTTGATCTTCATTTGAGCAATCAGGTGTTGAGTCAACAATAATTGAGAAATATTTTTTTTTCACTACACATGATATTTTCTTAGATACTTTTTCTGCCAATATATTTATCAACTCCTCAAAGACAGTTTTAGATAAATAGGAAATCTTACCTTTTCCACGATTAACTTTCGTTTTAATGTGCTGTTCCATGAATGGATCGAATTTTCCAAGGAGCCGCATAGTAGATAAAAACAACCCACGGTCTCTATCGTCAATGTTTTCTGCATTCCCACGAAAAGGTAAGCAAGAAATTTAATTACTTCGATTATCCTTTGAAGTGATTTTTTCCAATAACTTTTTTCTTCATTAAGTTGTTCCAATAAGTATTTATCCAACCTGTTTTTATTTGTTCTTCTACTAAAAAATAATGTACCAGCAGTCATATGTTCGGAACTTTTTTCATGGCTTGATAAATGTTGACCAGCATTACTCCAGTCATTATATCCTACTACCAGAGGTGGGGTGGGATGCGATTATATAGCCTCTCCCGCTCAAATGTCAACCTCACCCGCACGTGGTGCACCCTGCTTCGCAGACGAGGCTCTGGCGTCCGAGTGACTCCCGGGATAAGGAGTCCCCCCATCTACCAAATGCCAACGGCCTATTTGAGGGGTGGATGAGAAGGTGGAGGGGTAGGGCACCCTCTTGCCCTTGGGGTGGGAAACTGCCCCTAAAGGCGGAGGAACTATTTCGATAGTCATCGGCATAGGATAGAGAAGGCAACAGGAAACCACTCCATTAAAGATCCAATTGTATATCCCGAGGGTAGCAACCATGGAAGGTCTTAGAAAGAAAGTTGTTACTGATCATGGTATTCGGAACCCAAGATCCGGCAGGGGAGGTATCAGGGCTTCCCAGGTCGTTATCCAACGAAATCCCTGTCAAAACGTCAAAATAGGTACTTGGATTGTCAGAACATTACTAAGAATAGATAGATAGATAGATAATCGTCTTTATTCGGGCGAAATTTAGACCATAAGGTCCATTCTTACATTTAAGAATAGGTAAATTAGAAAAAATAAAGATAGAAATGGAGAAAAATGAGATTGACATCTTATGTTTTTGTGAAACAAGGTGGCAAGAGAAAGGAGATTTTTACAGCGATAAATTTAGAATAATTCATAGTGGAGGTGAAAAGAGAAGAAGGAATGGAATAGCAGTCATTATTAGCAAAAAATGGGCAAACAGTGTTTGCAATACATATCACATAAATGATAGGTTGCTGATGGTAAGAGTGAGCACCGTGCCAACGGATACAGTGATAATACAAGCGTATTTTCCAACAAGAAGTGCAGAAGAAGGAGAAGTAGAAAAGGTGTATGAAGAAATAGAAGAACTTATAAAGATGACAAAAGATAAAAATAATGTAATAATAATGGGAGACTTTAATGCTGTGATTGGATCTAGTCGAAATAGTATAATGGTAGGAAAATTTGGATTAAGTGAAACAAATGAAAGGGGAGAAAGATAGAGTTTTGTGAACAGAATGAGATGATGGTATCAAACACTTTTTTCAAAGTTCCCTAAAGAAGAAGATACACATGAGAGGCACCAGACAGAAGAAGGTTTCAAATAGATTATATTCTAGTAAAAAGAAGATACAAGAACCAGGTAAAATCGTGTTATAGTTACCCAGGTCCAGATGTAGACAGTGACCACAAGCTAGTCATGGCAAAATACAATATTGGGTTTAAGAAAATAAAGAGAACAGTTAAAAAGAACTGGCATCTACAGGGACTGAAAGAGTTACCAATGGTTAAGAATTACCAAGAAAAAACAAATGATTTGATGAGAAATTATGAAGGGCAACTTAGTTGGGAGGAATTTAAAAAAGGGGTTATTAAAGCTACAGAGGAAGTTATTGGAAAGAGAAAGTTGGAGCCTAAAAAACCTTGGATGACTGAGGAGATAGTGATTTTAATTGAAGAAAGGAACAAGTTGAGGAAGAATGGAAATGATAAAACTTATAAAAAAGTTAAGAATGAGATCATTAACAAATGCAGAGAAGAAAAAGAGAGATTGACCAAAGAGATAGTGAAGGAAATTTAGGAAGATACAAAGGGAGAAAGACAAGACAAAGCATACTTCAAAATTAAAACTCTCCAGTACAAACCAAGGACTAAATCGGCAATAGTTAAGGATAAGGAAGGAGATATGTTATGGGATAATGAAAAAGTATGTGCTCGGTGGAAAGAATACATAGAAGAATTATATAGAAGAAATGTAGGAGATGGATGTAGATTTATTGAAAATGAAGAGGAAATAAGAAATGACGAGCTAGGCCCAACAATAACCAAAGAAGAGTTTCATAAAGCTATTAATAATCTTAATTCAGGCAAGGCAACAGGTGTTGAAGAACTTAGGGGAGGAAGCAAAAGAACATTTCTTTAAAATTATAAAAGATTGTTACGAAAAAGGAAAATTACCTGATGATTTTATAAAAAGTAAAACTATAAGTCTACCAAAGAAGGGGAATGCAGTGGAGTGTAGTAACTACAGAACAATTTCACTACTTTCACACGCCTCAAAAGTTTAAATTTATATTGTGAAAAATAGAATAAAAGGGAAAATAGAACATTATATTAGAGAAGATCAATTTGGATTTAGAAGTGGGAGAGGAACGAGAGAAGCTATATTAGCCCTCAGGGTGATAATGGAAAGATGTTTAGAAATGAACAGGACATTATACTTAACGTTTATTGATTTGGAGAAGGCCTTTGATACAGTTAATTGGGAACTGTTGTTTAAGACTATGAACAAAATACGTATTGATTGGAGGGATAGATGATTAATTTTCAAGCTTTATCTAAATCAAACTGCAAGAATAAATATAAATGGATTAGAGAGTGAAGCAAAGATAAGGAAAGGAGTAAGACAAGGATGTCCTCTATCTCCATATTTGTTTAATATGTTCATTAAAGAAAGTATAGAAGTTAGGAAGGAAAAGACAAAAGGCATAAAAATAAATGGAGTTAGAATACATTGCATTAGATTTGCAAATGACATTGTAATATTCAGTGATTCTAAAAGAGAAATGAATAAAACGCTGGAAGTATTATCAGACATGTTAAAACAGTGAGAAATAAAGATAAATGTCAAGAAAACCAAATTGATGGTTATAGACAAAAGTAATGAAGGGACAATATCTAAGATCAAAATAGACAATCAGGAAATTGAGCAAGTGAAGCAGTTTTGCTACCTAGGTAGTACAATCACTGAAGACAATAGATGCTTGCAGGAAGTGAAGAGAAGAATAGCACTTGCAAAGCAAGCTTTTCCATGTAAAAAGAATCTACTGACAAGCAGTCAAATGAATTTGGAAGTAAGGAAATCCTTTGCAAAAGCTTTTTTCTTGAGTACCTTACTTTATGGTAGTGAAAGTTGGAAGTTAGGAGAGAGGGAGAGGTCCCCGTCTGGAAGCGACAGAAATATGGATATGGAGAAGATTGATAAAGACAAGTTGGACAGAGAGAAAGACAAACCTTGAAGTTTTGGAAGAAGTAAAAGAAGAAAGGAAACTGATTAAAGGAATGGAAGAAAGGAAGGCAAAAGTTTTAGGCCATATGATTAGACATAATGGATTAATTGTGAACATCTTGGAAGGAAAACTGTTAGGGAAGAAAGGAAGAGGCAGACCAAGAAAGAAATACCTAGATGACGTGAAGTCAGTGATGGGAGTTGAGAAATACGAGATGCTGAAGAGAATGGCAGAGGACAGGAGTTCATGGTTGCAGCGACAAGGCTTAGCCTTTAGATGAAGAAGAAGACCAGAGCATCTCTTTGATTCCTAGGTTTTCCAAAAAGCTTACAGTATAAACAGAACACTTTACCACTTTCTGGAGAGTAAATAAACCATTTTCTTTTTTCTTTCTCACTATTCGGTTGGGTAGAATAAACAAGGTTACTAGTCAACTTTCTTTTTGATCCAAACATTACCCTCGTAGAATTTTCAAAATTTTCATCATCATTTTGGTTAGGTAATCTCTCCAAAGATGATATTAATTCTATGAAGTCATCATTCACAATCCAATCAATGGGATCATTAGAATATTCTAATATATCTTAGGTATATGGTTCTGGTACAGGTGGTACTATATTATCCTCTGCTATCGAAGCACAAGCTGGGCTAGTAGGAATGGGGTCTAAGAAGGTCAATAATTTCTTTCGTGCAATTCTCCGCATCTGAAGCACCAGCTGATTGTACATCAATATCCTGCACTGTATCACATTTACTGCTATGAGAAGTTACAAAAAAAGTATCTAATCTAGGAATTTTTTTCATGCATTCAATTTTCTCTAATCTTTATTTTCGTTTTTGTGCACCTGATTTATGCTTTGAAGACATTTTTCGGGTTATTAATATGTTTTAATTTATTAATTAAAAATATATAGTTTGAAAATCGTATTCTGTATTTCACGTGGTTAGCTATGTGATACCTCTTCCGTAAGCTCTGCTTGCTTCAGTTTGATAGTTTATAGTTTCTCGAGGTGAGCACTTGACAAACACGAAACAAATTAAACTGGAGTCTCCGGCTTATCACTCGCAAGAAATTCCTGTTATTTCTCAATTCCAATTCTGTTCCTAGAAAAAATGGCACCACCGCAAACTTCGCAGACGCAGCTATACAGAAAGAAATTATCAATTGCTTACTAAAATCTGATGAATATAATTATTTATTATAATATTTTAACATCCTCGAATATAACGTTTTTTCTTTGATTTTAAGTATTTAATAACAACGCAAAACCTCCATTTCAGAATTTTGTATAGTTTACTATTAAATGAAAAATAATCAATTTTAATACAAAATTTTCACCAATTCAATTCATCAGATTGTTTTTAATTGTTGTACCAAAAATAAAATGAACTTTACCTTAACGCCGAAGATGTTTTCCGTGGTTTCGTCACTGTTGCACTCACAAACCAAACACACTAGGATTACTAATTATGTAAAAATTTAGTAATACAGAACTTATAAACTCTGCTGTTAAATTCTTCTGGATATAAACACAATAGTATAATATTTGAACAACTCGATGCTGAACTTACAAAACACTTGACGCAAGGCGTAGCTATCACTATTGGTATAGCTTCCACGGCGAGTCAAGTAAAACTAATACTTTGTAACTGTTCACCCTTTCCAAAAGAGGACAGCAACAATTCTAAGAAAAAGAATTCTAGGAAGGCACTCGGTCTTAACTTTAGTTGCTCTATATTCATCGGATGATGTAGACGGCATATTTTTTATTTTCGCGTGGCTTATTCTCTGACGCCTAAGCGCACTCCTAACTTGCTTATTGTACCAACCTGGCTCTTTATTGTCAACCTTCAATTTAATTGGAATATACTTATTGATGCCCTCTAGCATTATATCCTTGAATGATGTCCATGACGACTCAGCACCTGATCGTTCGCTCATATCACGGAAGCCAGGTAGTATTTCTCGTAGGCGCGACCTGAAGCTTGAAAATTCTGCCTTAGCAAATATATAAAACTTTCTTTGAGGCTTAGGATGCCTATCGATTTTCAACTTACACTCTGCATATACGGCCCGATGATCACTTATTCCATCTTCGATGGTGACTTTGTTTATTATTTCTGGGTCGTTAGTTGCTAATATATTTGCCGATCGCGTTGGCTTTCTGACTAATTGAAGGAGAGAGTGCTCGAAGAATGTTTTGATTAATGCCTCTCAGGATTCGCGTTTTTTACCTCTAGATTCGAAACATAGGTTTTCCCAATCAATTGAGTGTAAGTTAAAGTCACCACCGACTATAACGATTCCATCTTGATTTATCAGTCAAAGCTTTGATAGTTGTTTCTCGAGATTTAAAATACAATGTACACCAGCGTCAGTTGCCCTGTAAAACGAGAATAAGAAGACCTTTTTGGAGCCATATTTACTTATGCGGCACCAAACAAATTGGAATTGCGACCCGTCGCACCCTTTACGGAACATTCTATCAATGACCTATTGCGAAATTGGTACTGCATGTTACTATGAACTTCATCCTTTTCTCTCGTATTACGTGCATTTACCTCACGCTCGGAGTATATTCTATTATTAGATAATCTATCGGGATTCTTATTTTCTACAAACGCATCGATTATCCTATTACCCAAAACTGACCTACACCCTGCCCTACTCTCTAGCCTAAAAAATCCCTACTGTGTTCGATAATCCTACGCGCTACTCTCTGAGCCGATTCGGGCGTGTAGTGAACACCAGAGTGATCCAGTGGCGCCCTGCACGATTCGATATTCGGTCGTAGGTCGATGAAGTCCACTCCCAAGTCCCGACAGAAATTCCACAGCTTTCGGTTCAGACCGTCAACCCTACTCCAAACTTCAGAACCGCGGTCAATCCTAGGGACTATACTGTAGACAGTAAGCCGCACATCGGAACCCGGCTCCTCTCGGACACGAGCATCCTCAGAGGCCAAGTCCTTAAAAGAACTTAAAATCTCCTCGGACCCGCGCTTTGAGGCGTCATTAGTCCCAACATGGGCCACCATCCGCAGCCGAGAGCAACCTGTCGCCACTACCGCTTCTCTCACCGTGTTGGTCACTTGCGGCACCGTGCCTCCTGATATACATCTGGAGAAGACCCGCTCTTCAACTCCCCAAGTGGGGAGCTGGTGGTGTAGTGGTTAGAGTGTTGGCCCCACCGTACGATCTACTAAAAGTGCGACACCCGGTTCGAATCCTTTTGAGGATTTTTTCCGAGGACGCGCCGGCCCCCTATTTGTGCGTGTTGGAACTAAGGTGACGAGGACGAGCCAATGAGGAAAGAGAAAACGAGAAAATGAGGAGCGCGCTCAAATCAACACTCCGTCCTTCGGAAGGGACGTTAAGCAGTTGGCCCCACTGGTGTTCTTCGCAAGAGCAGGCAAATGCCGGCACCGGGTTTCTCTCCTCCCTTCCTGGCTATTCATTGCACCACCTCTAATATACCCATTGTGAGTAGGATAGAGGCGAATCAAGCTGGACTCAGATATGACTATCTTCAACTCTCTCTCGGCAGGCACTGGATAACAGGGGTGCCATCACACGCCGAACGTTAGAGCTTCCTAACACTAACAAGCCCCCCTTCCCAACCCGACTCCCCTAGAGCCCGGCCTCCATCGAAGAGACGGGAGTGGGTACGGGCGCAATGGCCGTGGAGTCGTCCTCCGACAACACCTCGAACCTATTACTGACAGGAAGAGGGTCCGCCGAAGCATTCCCAACTCCCTGGCTCCGAAGGACCACCCCACGATCTCCCCGAGTGGACAGCACACTCCACTCATCGGATTTCCCAGCCCGAGGACCCTTAGCCCGCGGCAAGGAGTCAGAGGCAACCCCGATCGCTCTACCGGCTACCGCACCCAGGCGAACCCGAGCCGTTAATTTGGCGCGGCGAGCTTTCAGGGATGACCCCGCACCCCCCACACGAACCAAGGCTGTCTCGGACCTTTCCACCCTCTGAAGGAGGTCCGCAACCACCCTCTCCAGCTCCGTGATTCGAGCCCTCATGGCCTCGCAACCAGCGGCGCACAAGAAGGAGGAAACGGGAGTCCTCGGTGAAGCCATCTTAAGCTCTTACCTAATTTATATACTAACGCAAAAGAGTTACAATATAAAAACAAAAGCTGAAATGGGATAAGGCTAAAGAATTTTGTCTAAGTTTTAACGCGGGGAAGCTCTTCGTGAAGCGTACGAGAAAGGGTCAAACGCAGGTATAAAGTGAAAGGCGTAAACAACAGAAACAAGGTTAGATCACGCACAGGAGATGATAGTACACAACAACGAAAAATATAAATACTATGGAGCGCAAAAATAAAACAACCTTACAAATGTAACGAGAATATGCTAATACACAATAACTACTATGATATAAATATTATTTTCTAAAGGGGAGAATGAAATTTCTAACAACAAACTACGAGGCTTAAGAGTTAACTATTATGGTAGAGAAAATAAAAAACTATAACGTAGATGTTATAACAAAACTAATTAGGTAACTTAAACGAATGTTAAATAAAATTACCAAAGGATAACAATAGAATAAATTGTTAGTTCTACTTAACACTACAGCTACTCTAATGCTACTGCTACTCTAGTCGCTCGAAGATTCGTAGGAGCTCGCAGGAGCAAGTGAAAGGCACGTTCGTTCACTTCAACAGCAACAACATTATCCAAACAATTAAAACAAAGATAACTTTCAAAAACACTGATTTCATTGTGCATGAAAGTCAAACCAGATTCTCTGGAAGACTCAATTATGTGAATTTTATATTTATTTATATCATTAATGAGGTCAGGCTCAACCTTGTGGAATTTACTCATCGAGATGAAAATAAAAAACTGTCACTTTCATAAGAAGCGATTGAATGGTAATTAAAGAAATGGTTAGGAAAAGGAAGGGGTTGGAAAAGGAAGGCGGGAGCAAAATAAAGTTACAAAATGTATACAAAAACTTGGTAAAAAGAGCCAAAGACATCAAATTTACAAAGTATTTCCAAAATCTTAGGTAAGCTTAATAAAGGAGAATGATTGAGGAAAAGGTATTCATTTAAGAGAAGCAAGTCTTTACAAATAATTATCTATAGCTGTTCTAGAGCATCCAATTTGGGACCTTTAATTTCAAAACGGAGAAATTTAGGGTTGAAGGATCTGTGATGATTGAGGTTTAAAAGATGTTTCGCAAATTGAGAATTCAAATTATTTAACCGGAAGTATCGCTTATGCTCCTTAAAACCTCTTGTCAAAACTCCTCCTCGTTTGGCTGATGTAGACAGCTCCGCAATCATCACAAGCAAGTTTATATACACCACTTCTTAATGACAAATGTATCGGGTTTTTAGCATTAAGGAAAAATTTGGAAAAGGTAACTGGGGAATAGAAAGCAGGTTAAAGTTTAAATTTAGGAAAAAGATTGGCCAATTTATAAGAAAGGTTTCTTAAAAATGGGAGTCTGCGCCAACTAAGAGGTTTGGAGGTGAGATTAGGCGGAAAAAACGATTTTTTGGGAGGCAATAAATAAACGTTTTTTAGAGATAATTTTATCGATAAAACCAGTTTTGTGGCCATTATTGATAGCAATCTGTTTAATGGTGTTAAGTTCTATAAGGAAATTGGGTTTAGAAAGGAGTATACTAAGAAGGCGGTGAAGTATAGAATGAAAAGAAGCGTGTTTGTGAGAAAAGTGGTGGGAAGAGTAATTGGGAATGACCTGATCTGTGTAAGTGGGTTTACAAAAAATAGCCAAGATAGGTATGTTGTTCAGCAGGGACATAGTGAGAACTAAAGTTAAACAAACCATTGGTTTCATATTCAACCGTAGAATAAATAAATAAATATATATATATGGAACGGTTTTCTATAATTTTTCACCTGATGATGCTACGATCGTAGCGAAACCGGTCGTGTTAAATAAATTTGTGGAAGTGGCAAAGTTTTTTTTTTCATCTTTATATTTATTGTTTACTTTTTAATGCATATAGAAGTCGGTTTCATTCATTTTTTATATCAATTTTATTTTAACTTATTACCTAATTCACGCATACCCGTTATATTTGACGGACAATTACGCTAGTTAGTTGATAATATATGAGGGAACGGCATGCAGAATATTACAGATACACGTAAATGCACGTAAATCTTTAACAATTTCGAGCGGTTTCCTTACTGATTTGGAGTAGCGACGCATATAGAGCAGTACCCCTTTCGTACGACACCAAAACGCTAGAGAAAGAGAAGCAGTAAGCTACATAAACCACCACAACGTACTGAATATTTTTCGAGAAATGTTTAAAAACGTTCTCCAGCTCGAAAAGGCTCAAACACCTCAGGCGCCTACATTTTGTGGTAATGCCAAGTTCTCTATACTTCACGTTGATCGGTGGGCAGACAGATTTAATCCCTTGGCCACAGAGGGCAGCGTGAAGAGCAGAGAAATGGGAGAAGGGATTAAGAAGGGGATCCTCCCTCCCTCTGAAAGATGAATTACGGGGTCTCTCGCCGTTTTGAGGGGGACGGGATGTAGTATAAAGCCGAGTCGACGAACGCCTGAAGGAAAGGGTCAACTGGAGAAATAGTCGTTTGAGGGCAGATGACGGAAGATTAGGAGGGGGCGGGAAGAGGGAATTAGAGGGGAACGGAAGAGAGGGGAGGAATAAGTTAGGGAGAAATACTCACGGAGGGGAAGGGAAGGGTATGCAAAGAGATGCATTGAGGAGATAGGGTTAGATAGAAGGGGAACCGAGGTAGAGAAAGAATTCTGGGAAAATTGATTATTTGGTAGCAAGGGGCTGGTTAGGGCCATATTCAACCGGAGGTCCGTTTACCTCTGCGGAACGCTCGATATGTCAGAAAGGGCTACGCGATACGACATTAAAGATGTTTTGTCAGCCTCGTATTAACCTCTAGGTGAGGCTTCGGATTCATAATTTGTGGAGTTACAAATACGAACACCTTGGTAAAAACATCTTTTCCCTAAAAGAGATGTCAAATTAACCCGCTGCTGCCTAATTTTAATTTCAATTGACGCACAAGTTGTATGCTACAAGATTGATTTGCTTTGCCAGATCCACTTACTGAATATTTATGCTTCAGCATAGCAATCGATGACGATTCATCGAGGAAGATAAATGCTAATTTTTAAAATACAAAGACCATAAAATTATTTTTAAAATCACAATGATATGCGAGTTTTTTCAAAAATTAATAATTTGGGCGGAAGAGGGTTAAAAATATAATCGTAAATAGTATCTCGCGCGCCTTCAAAACAAGTTACAAGGATACGTTATCTTATTTTGACCCTTGAGAAATCGTGTACAGTTATGTCGATAGCAACGAAAAATTAAAATACAAACATAAACGTAGAGATTACAACATTTTCCAATTATTTCTTCATTTCAATTGATCCATAATGGACATCTCCACAGTCATTTCCAATAAGCACATCGACGAAAACGCAAGCGGCCACATACGATAACTGTCTTCACAGGATCAGAACCCGCGACAGACCCACCTCAGTCAATAAATACGAATTACTTATTTTATAGAAAGTGATGTCAATTTCATAATCCTGTATCGATGAAAACTTCATGATATGCAAGAATGCGCGTGAACGAAAAAAATCGAACCCGCGACCCTAGCAAAGAAAAACAGAAATTTGAACCACTCCGCTATTAATAATAATATAATTTAGCTAGTTCATTACAGTAATTTTAACCTCAAAACTTTGTACAGACCAAAATTTTGTAATATGTCAGGAACTACGCAGTAGCCGCAAAAATTCCACGACGGGGAATGTGTACAATAAAGGCAGACGACCACTGGCTTAGAGAGAACGAAAGGGTTGCAGGGAAAGAAAAGGGTCGAAGGAAAAGAGGTGGCTGGGAGAGTTAAGGGCAGTAGAGAATGAGAACAAAATGAGGAAAGAGAGGAGGGAGGAAGGATGGGGGAGAGGAGTGAGGAGAGGAGAGGTGGGGTAGAGAGGGACAAAGAAAGGAATTTCAGGGAAAAGACAAAATGAAAAGACTAAATCAGCAAGAGAACTATTGAAAGAAAACTAATACAAAAGGAAAGAAATGACTGAAAGAAAGAGAGGAAATGAATGAGAAAGGATTGAAGGAAGGAAGGAATGGGAGGAAACTACTTAAGATAAAAAACGAGGGAATGATAAAAATACTCATAATACTCTATGATATATGAAATTTAAGTGAAGTGATGACAGAAAAGAGTGTCCTATTACCAAAAAAGAACGACGAAAAGGATAAAATATAAATTACACGGAAATAGTTGGAATGAGAAGAAAACAGATGGATGCGCGGCGGAGGAGATTACTGGTTACCGTAGGAATTCTAAAATGGCCGAAAGATTATGGAAATATAAAATAGATCGAAAATAAATCCGTCTGAGACCATTTCGACGTAAGTTAGAATGGAAAATACGTGGCTGGAATGGAAAGTGACGCGGGAAAAGCTTAAAGAGAGAATTATAGAACTTACATCATGGTTGAAATAAAACTGAAAAACTATCTCTCTCCAATAATCGTTTCAAGGTTGGAAAAACCAGATGCGCGTTTCGGCTACAAACTAGCCAATGTCAGTGGCGATTCCCCGATACTAGATTCTAAAATTCTACTATCGATGAATCTCCATTGATGACGGTTGCTTCGTAGTAGAAATGAGTTTATGGATTTCAAAATTTTTCATAACTATAGGGAAAAGTATGTAGTTAATGAATAGGGAAAAGCTTAGCTTTCGTTTTTATAAAAAAATATGGATTAGACTACGAGATATGCTTCAATGTTAAAGACTTGAAAACACTAAATTTTTTGGGTTGTGGGATGAGAGGCCAAGTTAGGTGTGTTTGAACGTTTTTCATAGTAAAGTTACCCACGTTTAAATAAAACAAGAGTTAATCAACTAACCACATTGATTAAATGATAAATTATGTATCAGCGAGGCTCTAAAATATTTGAACACTGTAAATATAATGATTGTTTTAATTATTATTATTATTATGATTATTACTATAATAGAATTCATTTATTTTAGATGGAAAACTTCTAATCACTATTTTCTCCTAGAGAGCGATAATCAACTCAAATATTGAAAAATGTTTTTGAAAATTGTTTTTGTAGTTATTCATTTACTTCTATAAATCGAAAAACTTTTTTATCGTTAAGGGTTTTTATTTAAATAAGATGTTAAAGCATTTAAATCTGAATTTTCTCGCTCTATAAAAAGATATAAAATATTTATTCGAAACGATAACGTTAATGTAACCAAAATCAAAAATTAAATTAAACGTGGCTCTACTCCAGGCATGTCAAACTGGCGGCCCGCGGGCCGCATACGGCCCTTTATGTGTCTTATTGCGGCCCGATAGCTAATTTTGTCTCAAGAGAATCGTGTAGGATTGCAAATAAATGCTCTATTTTAGCGAAAAGGAGATGATATTTTTTCATAGTTACCGAATTACAATAGAACGCATTTTCTAAATTATTGCTTTTAATTGTGAAACAGGCATCCAATCGTATAGCTGTGTGCAGGGGCGGTGGCCAAATAATCTTTCGGTGTAATCGCAGAGCCAGTTAGGCAAGGAGCCGGTCTGCTGAAACTTATGCATTAATTTTTTATCAATTAGTCATTCTTTTCCATGATCCAATTTTCCCTCCATTATATTACATGATTTTAAATAAGATTTGATCCACTTTCCGCGAATAGTGCGATGGGAGGTGGGCTTACCGCAGGTTCTTCTGAAATTACTGGGCCGTGTTGTACCCCTCAGTCCGCCCCTGGCTCTGGCCCTCATTAAACAACTGCGGCCCTTCCACAACATTCATCGCTTTAATGCGGCCCGGACGTCTCTTCGAGTTTGACATGCCTGCTCTACTCCAACATACATATGTCTGTTAATTTGTTCGAAAACTTCGTATATATTTTTAAATTAAATAAATATCAACTCAATGTCACTGAAACTTCATAAAACAAAAAAAGACGGTATTTTGACATTATTTTTCAAAAAGTTCATTTTAAGGCATTTTTATTGAGAAACTTAGGCGAACATTTTCGGAGCAGAGATAGAATTTGTAAATTGAACTTAAAAAAATTTCGAAAAATTGAACGCACATAATTTCATACAACGAATATATAATTTATATTTTTAAAGTTTAAAGTTGACTACTATTGAAGGGGTCGAAAATCTCACTAAGGTGATAGGAAGACAAGGGAGGCGATTATTGTTATTACAGATACGTTAAGAGTGCTAGGTACTTACTATTACTAAAGAACGACTTGGGTTTTAAGCAAATCAATTATTTTAAAGACAAATTTTTATATTTCATTCAATTGTTTCTTTTCTTTCTTTAGAAATACTTGAAAACAGCAGGCAGCAAATAACAGAAGCGCGTAAAATTCTCATTAGCTTTCAGACATGAAAAATTGTTGAAAGCATAATAAACACAATGGAGAAAGTCTGTAAGTCAGCTGTAAGGAGCACAGCTAAACTGTAAAGAATGATATTGTAGAAAGTCATTTAAAATGAAGGTAGGGAAATGTTGTTACAAATAGAAAAGAGAGTGGGAGGTCTTATTACAGACAAAAAAATCTTAGGATAGCAGGACACGTGTAATCTTTTCGCTGACAAAAACTAGTTTCATTTTCCTACACGGTAAGTGTACGAGGAAAAGGAAAAGAATGACAATTACCATATGATGTACATTAAAAAAGCCGAGTGACTAAAAAAATTAACTTTTATAAAATGAATTAAATAACTCGATTGGTGAAAACATCAAACATCGTTGATTCCATCAAATACTTAAAGCAGGCATGAGCAACTCCCGGCTCACGAGCCGGATACGCCCTTGGAGAGCGTTTTATATGGCCCGTGAAGCTGTGATGAAAAATGGGCACATAAAATTTAACACACAAAATTAATTGTTAAAATCGACATATGAAGCCTATACTTTGTGGAACTCCATCGTAAATGAAACAAAGAGATAACTTAGTAAAAATTTCCACTTCGTTTAAGGTGGAGTTTTTTTCGTCTCGTTTAATATTTGTTAAATTTAATTAACTATAATAACGCATTTAATTTTGAAATGCTGGTCCTAAAAATACAATTTTTCCTTATATGATACCTCAACATCTCTAGGTAACATTAGATTTAAACTCTAATCGAACCCCAAGAAGTTTTGATAACTTCCAATAACAGCCATGCAGAAAAGGTTGCCCACCCTTGACTTAAAGGTTCATAAATTACCCAAAAGTATTACTTAAATATTCATAAGTAACAATAGGTTTGTAAGTGACACCAGAATAGAGAAATATTTTACTCTTACGTGAATTAAATAGATCGTAGTAATTTTCACGGAACACGGTGAGCTAAAATTAGATTATCTGCCCAAAGAAAACGTACGTAAAAGAATTAGTCGTGCCAGCTGCTTGAGATAACCTAATCAATAAAATTATATCTAGAGCTACGCTTCAGATAAAAGGAGAAAAAAAGTTAAATTAAAAAAAATATATTTCAGATTGAAATATGCCGAAATCTAAGCGGGAAAGGAAAAAATGTAATCAAACGCATCAATCAGGGATCAAAAAAAAGAAATTTGAAACAATTTCTGCGCGGTAATGAATGGCCAGGAGGGAAAAGACTTATACCTCGAACGGCAGAATGAAAATATACGAGGATGAAATAGGAGCGAAAAAGAGAAACGAATGAGAAAGAGATAGAATGGAGGAAACGGGGAAAGGTGAAAGAGTGAAAGACGAAGGCCGAGAGGAGAGGTGGTTGGGAGAAAAAGTCGCAGTCAGGAGGGATCTGATTTGATCCTTTCTTTTTGAGATATAGGCCAACTTGGGCCCCTCTTCCGCTTAATATCTCGAGTTGTATATAAAGGTGAAACATTTGTCATACAATAAAACGTACAAAAAATGATTTAAAAAATAAAAGGAATGATTCGATTACAAAAATTCTCAGACGGGAAGGAAAATAAACCAAAGCGCTGAAAAAATAGCGACTACAGGTAGAGGAGGAGAAGAAAAACTCTCTCCCAAATAGTGAAATTGAATTACAAATATTGTTTTAATAGAATTACGAGGAAGAAATTAAATAGAGGAAAAAATACCTATAAAAATAAAAAATAATAAGTTTTAAGGAGTCGGAAACTGATGAAAGTGATGAAAAGAGGCGAAAAGAGAAATATTTAGATGGGATTAAAAAGCGTATTTCAGAGGAGGAAGGGAGCGAGAAATAAAAAACCGCTACTGACAAACGGTAAACGAGAGAGTAAACAGTTCTCGGGTCCGTCTACAAAGGGGTTAGCTATACATTTGAATTATGGGGGTCGCGTAAAAAGTTGTTGGGAAGAGATGCCAACGGGTGACTATAAATGCAAAGGAATTGTGCCGCAGTTCAAGAAGGAATTTGCAAACTTTGTAGTTGCCATCAAAAGAAAGGAGGGAGATTGTGACAAAAGAAGTAGCGAGAAACAAGTAGGAGTGTACACGGGTTTCCCGTGGTACAGAAATGCTTTTCATCAAATTCGCCATAGTATAATCGTACTAGGGAGATGCCCGTTGAAATTCAACGGGAAAGGTTTTTGTGAAATAAAAAATGAACATAAATATGCCTTGCCTTTCTTTGGATGGTAAGAAAACAAACTTTCGTTCTTTTAGGCGTTCGTTGTTTCAAGTTTCGAACTCCTACGATGATTCTAACTACCTAATTTTAGTATGCGAATGATTAATGTTCTACATTCAAATGTACTCCTCGTAAATAAGGCAACGAATACTGTTTACATTGGTTGCTATGAAAAGAATCTCTCTCTCCTTCTCTCTAATACTACAAAAACCTTCGGTGGAACGACCACAACTCACAGCCTACGCAAAAATTCCCTTCTTCGCCGGGACATCAGAACGCATAGCCAGGATTCTACGAAAAGAAAATATCGTCGTCCGTTTTAACACGTTAAGAAAAATAAAAGAAGAACTTCCGTCTGCGAAAGACGCACTCGACCCGCTAACATCTGAAGGAGTCTACAGGATTCCATGCAGCTGAGGACACGTATACGTCGGACAAACAGGACGATCCATTCGCTGTCGCTTAGCCGAACATAAACGGGCCATGATGAACAAGAAATGGAGGGAGTCGGCCATTGCGGAGCACTTCACCTCCGGCCCGGGACATAAAATCACGCTCGAAGAAACGAAATTGCTCGCGAAAGAAGATCGATATTTTCCGAGGTTAATTCGCGAAGCTATTGAAAACGAAAAACATCCAGTCAATTTCAACCGGGACGACGGTTTGCACATCAGCGCAACATGGAAGCGACTCTTCCAAAGGAAAAGTGAAAGGGAGGAAAAATACGTTGGAGCAACCTCCACAGAGAAAGGGATAGCAACTCGAACGAGCCAATCAGCGATGGACAACGGTTAAACTTGGAAGGCACGAGTGGATATAAAAGTCAGATCCCTACCATCGGATCTCACTTCAATTCAACACGGCCCTGCCTTTTTTTGAGAGCTGAGTTGCTATACGGAGTCGATGATTAGTAACATAACATCGACATATTCCCCCTTACTCGTCCCGTTGTCTCTGGCTGGTGTACGAAAACTCCCCTAGGGGAGGAAGTAGGTAATCCGCTGTGGTCCAGAGACAACCAGGGTTTTCCGAGAGTACCCAGGCTCTGCCAGTTGTAAACCGCACGCCTCGCTGCGAGCGGAGCAGCCGGTAGGACCATTGCACGGGCACTTTCTTCACTCTTCTTGCGGGGGGTGGCTAACTTGTCCCACCTTCTCACCCAATCGTCCTATCGTCTATTTGTGATAGGTGGTAGTAGGTAGGCCAGGGGGAGTTCCCCCCTCTTAGAACTTAACTACAACGTCCAAACATGCCGCTAGGTAGATCTCCGCCGGCAAAGAAGGTGCAGAAGACGACTCCCACTGGGTTGAATAAGGACTCTATACTCCCAACTAATATAAAACAAGTCCTCTTTGGACAAGCTTTTAATAATGACTCAGGCCAGATTGATCGAAGTGGTGACTACCAGACCCCGACCGTACAAGGCCGACAGGATTTTATTGACGATGACCCCTCAGCGAGCCAAGAAATGTTAATTGACGAAGTTCAACAACAGAGCCAGAAAGACAAGCAATCCGACAAGGAGCGCTCGGACTACATCTTGGAACACGGCATCTTCTGTACTGTAGAGGAAAGCAAAAGGAAAAGAAGGCGCAAACCAACGACGATATCTGAAACGACCGCCAAGCCTCAAAACCACTACGCGCCCTTGAGTGATATGGCAGAAACAAGTTGCAAGCTGAACAATCGTTAAGATCCTCTGATTGATTTGACAGAGAAAAATACTCATCGCTCACTGGTAGAGACAGGTTCAAACGCCCGCAGGCAGAACTACAGCCAGGAAACCACCTCCAATAATAGTATACGATATAAATGACCAGACAGCCTTTATAAAGGCCATCCGCCAGCAGGCAAAAGACGGCGAGTTCGTAATTACGAAAACCAAAGAAGGTTCCCGACTACAGCTGAGAACTGAAGAAGATTATTCCAAAGTTCTAGCTTATCTGAAAGCAGCCGGCGCCCAAACCAGTACATGGGCAACCAAAGAAACCCGCGTCCAGCGATACCTTATTCATGGCCTGGAAGAAGGTACCGACACGAACTTCATACAGGAAGACCTAAAGAAAAACGGCATTCCCGTGTTGGGTGTCAAACCTCTCCCCAACCGAGAAGATTCGATTTTCGTACAGATGGGGTCAATATTCCAGGCTAAGAGGATCGGAGAAATCCGTAGAATATGTAGCTATAGAGCTCGTATTACTCTATTTAAACACAACAGGCCCCAGATGTGCTACCGATTCAATCGGTACGGACATGGATCCAGGAATTGCACGGTAGCGCCAAGATGTTATAAATGCGCTGGGGACCATGAAGGTCGGGAATGTACAAAACCAAAGGAGCAGAAGGCAACCTGCTGTAACTGCGGTGGCGACCATGTGGCATTCGCAAAATGTTGCCCAATAAATGAAGAGGCAGCCTCCGAATTGACAGCGAAAAAACAAGCCGCCAAAGCAAAAACGAGACCCGCACCTCTCCCCAAGGAGAATGCATGGGACAAGAGGCGGAGAGCCCAAGAGAAAGTATCAGACCTCCAATCAGAAAGGGACTTCCCGGCACCACAATGGAGAAAAGAAAGAAAGGAAAGGAAAGAATGCGAAGACAAAATTGGCCAATAAAAACTTCCGGAGGACCTGGGCACCATTCTCCAGACAGTAATGACCACCCTGCAGCAGCAGATGGCACTCATGACCTCTCTTTTGAGCAAACTTTCCGACACCATTCAATCAGCCACTCGCCATGGCTGTTAGAGGAAGGAAAGCTTTAACTATCGCCCTCTGGAACACCCAAGGAGGCATCCGGAATAAGACACCGGAACTCGTGGAGTTCCTTCACCGGCAGGGGGCAAGTGTGTGCCTCCTGTCCGAAACCCATCTTAAACCCGGCTCAAAATGGAATGTTCCGGGCTACCACATAACCAGGAAAGACAGACCAATACCCCCTGGCAGTACTGCAGCTGGAGGAGTAGCCATCCTAACAGCTAACGACCTCCAAATCGACCCAGTGCAGGACCCAGACGTTCAGAATATGGAAGCGGTGGGCGTTAAAATAAAAACAATGATGGGATTTGTCACGCTACAGAGCTGCTATGTCAGACCAGGGGCCATCCTAACTGCGGACGACATAGAAAAGGTCCTTGACTCAGGGTCAGACGGGCCTACCATTGCTGGAGGAGACTTTAATGCAAAGAGCCCACGATGGAACTGCTGGTCCGAAGACAAGCGTGGAAAACTTATTGACAGATGGGCAAGGAACAGCAATACCAGAATTATTGTGAAGTGATCGACTTCGCAATGATGAGAGGACTTCAGGTACCTGCACGAGCCACGACCATCCCGTGCCTACAAAGTGATCACTATCCTGTCATAATACGCCTCGGAACGCACATAGCACCACCTCCAGAAACCAAGAACAGGCTGTGCTACGGACTGGCAGACTGGAACTTATTCCGGAAGAAATTGGCAGACGCCCTGACAGAACGACCAGATCTGGCCGGGAACCCAGAGGAACTGGACAGAATGGCCAGCTTCCTTGCAGAAACCATCACTACCGCAGCGAACTCCTCCATCCCAAGGAAACCGCCACGCCCACCCGACCACCTGGCACTTCCCCCAGAGCTTCAATTGCTCATACAACAGAGAAATAAAATCAGGAGACAGTACCACCGATATGGGACCTCAGGATTGAAACAAGAACTCCGTAACCTAAACCATGAAATCCGAGACCAAGTGCGTCTCCTGAAATCAAAGAGATGGGAGGAGAAGCTAAAATCTCTGAATTTCCAAGACAGGAGTATCTGGAAAATGACACCCGCCCTTCGTGATACGCCCATCGCAGACCCGCCACTCCTCATTGGCACTACAAAAATATACGGAGCCAAAGAGAAGGCAGATCATTTGACAGGTTACCTAGAAGGAGTATTCCAACCGAACCCTGGGACCCCTGAGTTAAGCGACGAGACTGAATTGATAGAGCCATTGGCACCAGAGGAAAACTCTATAGTTCCGCAACTTTCGTCGGAAGACGTTGCCACTGTTATCCGCAGACTCCCACTGGGGAAATCCCCAGGACCAGATGGAATCCCAAATGAGATTCTTAAGAGAATCCCGCAAGCTGCTGGGGAATACTTAGCAGTCATAGCACAAAGCTCATTCAGAATAGGCCACTTCCCAAACCCATGGAAGAAAGCCAAAATATGCTGTATCCCGAAGGGAAGAGGGGCCTCAACGTCCGAGAAATTCCGGCCAATCTCCCTCCTTGACGGGCTCGGGAAAATCATGGAAAAACTGCTGATTCCCTACATACAGGAGCACTGCGAAGCGGAAGGAATCCTCCCCTCCGAGCAGTTCGGATTCAGGGAAGGAAGGAGCACCGTCCAGCAACTCCAGCGAGTTTTCGAGTTCATCGCGGACTCCATTAACAGAAAGAGGTGCTCGGTCGGCGCATTTTTCGATATATCCAGAGCCTTTGACCGTGTCTGGCATGAAGGTCTCCTAAAGAAAATGACAAGGATGAAATTCCCTGCCTGGCAGGTGAGACTCATTCGCTCGTACCTCTCGGAGCGAAGGTTCAACGTGGTGTGGCGCCACGAGAGCAGCAGTGAGAGGAAAGCTTCGGCAGGAGTACCTCAGGGGTCGGTACTAGGACCCTTTCTGTTTAACATCTTTACGTCAGACATCCCCAGGATGCAGGAAGATTGGAACGTAATGCTCGCCCTATATGCAGATGACGCAGCCCTCATCTCGCGCAGTCTCAAACCGGAAGTTGCTACCAAATATCTGCAGGCAGCCATAACCAAACTAGCCACCTGGTACGCCAAATGGCGTATCGCTCTGAAACTGGGAAATACACAGGCTGTGTTTTTCAACCCGAGGCCCCGGGAAAGCCCTGATCCGCCAAATCTGCATGTTCACGGGATAAGTATTCAATGGAGCGACACGACTACTTACTTAGGGGTCATGATTGATAAGAGATTGACTTTTGGGCCCCATGTCTGGAAGGCTATTCTTAAAGGAGCGAGAGCTAGAGCTGCACTGCAGCCATTATACAGGTCGCAGTCGGTTTCCCTAAAGACAAAGATCCGTCTATATGAATCAATCATACGGCCAACACTAACATATGCTGCCCCGATCTGGTCTGGTATGATAAGAGGACCATCTAAAGTGAGACTCCAAGCCTTTGAAAAAAGGACACTCCGAGCGGCCATGCACCCAAGGCCTGGCACGGTGAACGATCTCTACCAGCAATCCGGTACTATCCCTGTACTTTCCCACTTAAGGAATATATCAATCCAGTTCTTCAGTAAAGGAGAGAGTCACAGGGACGAAATAGTCAGAGAACTATCCATGGTAACCGCCAACTCCAGGGATAAACACAAACGGCCAAGGTCCTCCACAGGGGAGAAATCAGATCTTCCTCTTCCAAAACGGAAAAGGAGAGAATAAGGGGCAAAGGCTGCCCAGAACCTGGCATCCCCGAGTAGGGAAAATCCGACAAGGAAAAAGCCCTGACAGAGGCAAAATTCCTGCTAACAAGAGACACGAGGATCTCACTTCATCTCCTGAAGATGCAGACTGCAATGTCTGCGAAACGTCGAGAGCCAGAAATGCCGCCAACGCAGCGAAACCCGAAAACCTCCACCAGCATAAAAAATAATATTTTATATTTATTTATAACAATAAACAATAATACTACTTGTTTTCTTTTGAGAATTACGTGATATTACTTTATCATATACTATATACGCACTATATAGAGAAAGTATTGTAGTCGCGAAAAAATTCGACTTCGAGATTTTTAAGGAAATACACGTTTTAGGTGTCCCAGAGTCCAAAAAATTGGTCTACTCCATACCGTCTGTCTGCGCGCGGCAAAGCCTAAACGATTAAACAAAATCAAATTATATTTCATATTTAAGCAGCTTAGAAGAGATGAATAATATAGCACAACAATGAAGGATAGTTTATTCAAGTTGATCTTCACAAAACGTCCATTCATTCCAAAATGTTTCAACGATTTTGATAAAAAATGACTCAGTTATTGGGCATGGAGTCATAAACAACACTGCGTAAGCCATATTTCTCAACAAATAACTATACAGCGCCCTGCCTCATTATAATATATCGATTTTTACACCGAGCTCTCCACAGTTCTCTGAAGAATCTTCGTCCAGCTACTATATGCCTTCGCCAATCCGCATAATACTTAACATTTATGTATGGTGTAACTATTTATCAAATTTAATCTTCACATATATGATATTACCAATATATTAATGCCATTTATATGCAGTAAACATTACCGCGGTTTTATTGTTTTTGTAGGAGTTACTTCGAGTCAGGAATGAGCGTTTTGTGTCCAGACGCATACGTATATGAGAGTTTGTGTAATGTATATTGTACCTATTTTTATCATTCTTCATTTATTGCTCAGACTGGCCCGTAATTTATTCTTGAACTGGTGCCCACGCTGCTTTACAACGCTAGTGTAAACTGGTACATTAAATACAATTAAATGAAAGAGATTCATCAAAGGTCTCAAACGTTGATGTGTGTAGAAACGGAAACGCATTATTCTCTCACTTGATGCTTTCCTTTAAATTAACTCTTCTGAATTAAGACATCTGAGGTGTTTTTCCAAGCTTATGAGTCGCGATTACCGTAATGGGTGTAAATAAAAACAAGAAACTGTACATAAGCTTCATTTTAAACACCGTAGGAGACATAAACTTCTCGATAAAACACAATAATTAAATGAAAGTATACTCTTATGTATCGTAAAACGTTACTCCTCCCACGGGATTATTTAAATGAGCCGTTAAAAAAGCAAATTTCTTCGATTTTAGAGTCTGCACGCGACACTGTTCATAAATAAGGCGTGGACGATATTTTTTGCTAAATCCACTATTCACTTCATTTTTCCCTTTCTTTAGCAGTGAACATTCGGAGGAAAAACCACCATGTCGGGTGCTTCACTTGGTGTTATTTGTTTTTAAGGGCTCAGTAAATCTCTCACTTGCACAGCATTTCTATTTCTATGCAATTTAAATTATATTCTCGGCTTATTAACATTATTTCACCTTTAGATGAACAAGGGTAGCTAAAAAATATTTCTACATCAAAGTTGTCGACCGCGTGGAAATATCGCTGAAGTAAAATAGGCAATCACAAAAGCTGTTATTATTTATACTTCTACGCCAACAATAACTCAAAATGTCGTCTCCAATTGACATGATTTATAGCGACTACTCACCGAAAATTTTAAAGCTGGCTTTAAGCCTAGCTAAACATATTTGATTTTATATAATGTAGTCCGTTCACACAATCCATATATATATATATATATATATATATATATATATATATATATATATATATATGTATGTATGTATATATATATTAGAGTTCGTTGCTTTCTAAAATATTGGCAACTGAGAAAAATATTTTTATGGTGATTAGTTTGCGTGATCAAATTTCTGCACATAAATTTGCATGCTATTCTACAAGCCGGCAGCAGAAGTTTAAAGTGAAAGAATTGATAAATCATAAGTGCATAAGAATAATTCATATGAATTTATCATTAAAAAAGATGATCCAAACGGAACTTATGACGCCTACTTTCCACATAATTATTATATTTGTTTTAATACCTTTAAATCGCCGCGGATGAGTTGCTCTTTGTGTTCACAAATTTCATAATTTAGCGTTATAGAATATTACAAATACATTCAAACAGAAAAGTAAATCAATTAAGTGTATGTGTATGTATGGAAAAATAGTGCGTAATATACCAAATCCAAGTCCAGAATAAGTCATTGCAATGGCAATACTCTCGTAATGAGTGATAAAAATTGCAAAATTGCCAGTTTTTACGCGAAATTCGAAGAAATACGATCGATAAGCAAAATTCTACGATTAAAATTCCTTTCCTCAGAGAGCAGTACAAATCTCGCTCCGACATTACAATTCTAAGATATTTTAGTGTACAAGATAAAATTACTCTGCACGACGGATTTCTGATTTTTCATGTAAATCAAATGGGATGGATAGTTCCTGGAATCGAACCCGGGACTTTCAATCTTCGCAACAAAAACTATCCTCGGGAGTTCGGCCCAAGTAGCAAGTGATTTCTACCAAGTGTCATGAAAGTCGGTCTACTGGTGCAAAAGTTAATAGGGAGGACAGACAGACGGGTAGACCGACACAACAACGAAACAATAAGCCTATTTCCATTCTGGAAAGTAGGCTAAAAATTATTGTGACAGATTAAAGTTTTTCTAAGCTTTAGCATTAGGTCTTTATGCGTATATTACTCATCTTTATAAAATAAAATTCAAATCCTCCGAAACAATAGTTAGGTCGTAACAGGAGCGTAGCAAAGGGGCAGGGGGGTGAGCGGGGCAACCGCCCCGGGCGCCGAAGCCTTAGAGACGCTAAATAGGCCAAACAAAAATATTTCAAGTCGATATTTTGTAAAGTATTGATACTTTACAAAATTTGTAATGTATTACTTAAGTAAGCTTTAAAAGATGTATTAAAAGAAACTAAATTTTTATGAATTCAACTATGAATTCGTTAACCCTTATATTCCGTGCGTACATTTAAATGCACATCAAGTGTGGTCGCTCACGGCCGTGCGCACATTTAAATGCCACATAAGTCAGTAGCTGGCTGATTGAAATCGCTTAATAAACATCCTAATACATACCAGGTGACAGAATAAGAATAAATCACGGATAAAGATGAGTGAGCCACGTAGACATTGAATAGGATGAGAGACGTGATCGAGAGGCACCGCTGGGTAGTTATCAGATTACTCTGAGAAACATCTAGAAGCATTCTCACGAACAGGGCCTCCGCGTAGCTATCCTTTCAAGTGGAAAAACAAACTCTATCTTCAAGATAATTTGATACCTTTATTGTTTAGTCATCAGTCTCGAGAGACGTCCTTCCACAGACTTTATACGATATCATGATCCTACGAATCCATATAAGCAGACTCAGTACCCAGTTCAATGTACGCATGTATACCATTAATATCCGATTAATTATGTCCAAATAACTTTTCAATACTTTTCCTATAAAAGGCTTCTTATTTGAAGTTTTTATCCTAATTAGTTCCTGAAATATGAAAATGTAATCAAATATGAACATAATGTACTTAGATATCTCAAATTAATTCGTCGAAATCTAAATTCCTTGCCCTGTCTAGTGCCATAGGTGCGATCGCATTTGGTCACTCACCGAGGTTTGCCATCAGTATCACTTTCTTCGAGCTTCCTCATACTCAATTTTTGTACAGGATACGATTACCATAGTAAACTACGGTAATGCCTGTAGCAGGCGATGACAATGGCGACTAAAGTCAGCTTAAGCTGGTAAATAGTTAATATTCGATCTTTCCCACGCCACTAAAATTATCCGACGTCCATCTCAAGTCCTACCGAATGACTTTTGCTTTCAGTGCAAATGTAAACAGATTTCATTTAATTCTCAGCCTATCACGGGTGTTTATCAGTTCCCTGACGGAACTTCCCTTCCTTCTTTCCTTGCGAATAGGCCTGGGAGTAGGGTGTCTTTGCGTATAATATTTTGCTCGTGTTTTCATATTTTTGAGTTAAGTCTTTCGTCCATAGCCAAGCATGTGACTGTGATCACTCTCCCGTAAATGACATTCTGTTTAAGAAGAAGATTCGTACTGCGTTTCTACTCGAAGATATTTTTTAGTCTTCATCGTCATTTGCTATTCTAATATTCATGAAAGCATTTGGTTGTATTTTATAACCAACCACAGTGGATTCGTTTCATATTTAACTGCTACCAGTTGGTGAACAGGAGAAACGGATTGACGAATAAAACATAGAATTTGATTTATTTCGAAAAATTTATTTAGCTGAGATTGGCTGTAACATATTCACCGAGATTAATAGAAAAGCAAACCATCCTGTGCAAAAGAAGTCTCATTTTACATAGGCTCTCTTAGTTAAATATTAGATTTCACAGCTATTTAGTTATGCACAAGGAATTAAGGTACGTAGTTTGCGAAAATGAAGAATAAACTTTGAGATATATGCCGCAAACAATTAGCTTCGATTATATCATTATTGATTTTGCTTCTGCTAAGGCTCGGATGAAGTCTACATAATGATGATTAAAGATTTACAAATCTTCCTCTGTTTGAGTGGTATATTGTTATTTAAGGTTTGATATAGTTTATTTCATAGCAAATACTATATCTTTAACTCCGAGCGGATAGGTAATATGTATGAAATAATACTGTAAATCACGCTATTGAAAATAACTCGCAATAAAAAACGATTCATAGCGTAAAGCAACCTTCCAAATGCAAATGGCATATAATCTTTAAATCAGAGAAAAGTGCGCCAGGAGTCCCCGAGACCCTTAATCCGACATGTTCGAAGAATTAAAATTATAGCAATAATATTTCGGAAATATATCCGAATTTAACATTTTGAAAATTTGCCTGACTACTCACGCCACCGTGGCTTCAACGGAACGGTCTTGTTCCAAACTAAGGAGAGTAAAAAATTATAAAAGGTGATTTTGGTTGAATTCATTAACGAGTCTTGCATACCTATCGCATGTGAAGTGTGAACTCTCTAAAGTTGCAAAAATTCATTACTGATTATGTCTGCCTAATATTCTCGGATTTACTATTTTGTAGTATGTGTAACATGATAAATTACGCTCCCTCGAAGTTGGTGAAGAGGTTTGGTTTGGAGAAAATGGAATTGACCGCATACAGGTATAATCTAAGACAATCGCCCAAAATGTGGATTTAGAACCAGAGTTTAGAGAAATTAGGTAAATGAAAGTAAAGAAAACGCTATCAGAAATAGCTTAAGATGAAGAACATTTGGTGTCAAAGCAACGACGTTTTACTATGGAATCAAATCAAGCTATAGACACGATGATATCTCAACTTGAATGGCGCTTTGAACAATTAAGTAAAATATCAGATGGCTGGGTTTCTGAGCGGTCATTGAGTTTCGGCAATTATTATTTTACTGCATTAAAGAAATGTACAGCCGACTGCGCTCTGAAATATAATCAAGACTTAGATTCTGAAGCAACTGTTAGCGAAATTGGAAGTCTTAAGTTTGAAGCCATTTCGTAAATGGAAAAAAATTATAATGCAACACATCTAGAAATACTTCACAAATTGGTATTGTACCTGCTTATCCGAATATTCAAGTCGCTTTGAGATTTTTTTAACCTTACCTGTGACCGTGACACCATGCGAGCGTAGTTTCAGCAAGCTCAAATTAGTGAACAATTACTTACGATCATCGATGGGCCAAGAGAGACTAATTTAGTGATTTTGACATTCGAAAAAATCTTTCCAAATCCTTAAAATATGATGATGTCATTGATGAATTTGCAGCACTGATGGCCCAGAAAGTATGCTTGTGAATTTGGAAATTTTGTACGTAAGTAGGTCTATATGTGTAATGTTACAATTAAAATAGTTATTATTATAATTTTATGTGGGAAGTGAGATTATCAAAGGATTCGATTCTCGGACTCGGCACAGTAAAAATATACGATTCACAATTGAATAGACTGTATAAACTGTAAAGGATCCAAAGGCAGGTAAAAAATAATAATAATTTCATTTGAGGGTGGGGGGACGCCGCTGTATGGTTTCGCCCCGGGCACCAAATTTTCTTGTTACGGCCCTGGATTGTAGACCATTAAAAAACTCTAATGAAGGAATGTTCCAATACAAAGGCTCGCTACTAGAATCAATTAAAGTTTCCATTAAGACTCGTGGAGATATCTAATCTCCTCATAAAGAATTATATGGATGGTTCTAAAATTACGTGTGACTCGATTAGGCAAGCGACCACACTGAATTCCAACATTCCAATGAATTGCAAGATTCAAGACAAGGAAATATTCGAGCTTTAACATCCGTTGCTACGTCGATGAATAACAAAAGGAAATAGGAAACAAAGGATAACAAGGATGAGTGTTTTTATACAATGACAGAATATAGCAATTTGAGGAGATAAGTTCCTGCAAAACCGCAAATACGAAGGACTTATGAGATAAAGGAGGATATGTTCCCGTCAAATAAAAATTGCTAAATTTATACAATCCTTATATAATAATTCTCAAGTGTCCGCCTGTCCCGGTATTTTTGGACATTTCCCAATGGAATTAAGAGCTGAAACTTTCACAACCGTTAAACCCCCATCAGCTGCTCTCTAAAAAACATCAAACATACCGGAAAAAGTCTTGGATTCGACTTCGGAAGACAATTATATTTTCCCATAAGTTCACACGGGATTTTCGATTTTTCAAGGTGCAAGGTTTATTTCCTTCATTCATTAAAATATATAAATATGGACCGAATTTCTCCATTTTTATTTTATTCGACGGCTAAAACTATAAAATATCTTATTCTTGCAATGTTTAGATGTTACACGGAAGAATTTGTCAGAAACACGCATTTCTTTTCCAAATTTTATGGCTTTTTCGTACTCTTTCCGGGTGTTGCCAAGGCGAACCTCATTGTTGCCTCTGATAAATTAGCGTCTATTAAGCCTTCAAATAGACAAAAGAATTGTGTTATTCGCTTCGCGCAATGTCAAACTTAATAGATTGCAACGTTATTAATTGAAGAATATTATTTATTCAGTAAATGTACGAAGAGGAAGAATAACGGAACCAAAGAGTGGCAATTAAGTCGTATATTGATGCCAGAATGTAATAAATTTAAAGCGCTTAATTTTCTGGAAGAATTCAAATGAGTGTCAGGAATTTATTAATTAATCAAACAATTAGATGTACTATATATATATATATATATATATATATATATATATATATATATATATATATATATATATATATGTTTTTACACACACAAACTTTAGAAGTTATATTTTAATCACACTACAAAGTCCAGTTGATGTTCAACGGGTAATTCCGCTCGTAATAAATAATATAAAATACCTGATCGTTTTTTAAAAATTCACAAAATACATCTTGTTCAGAAACATGGATCTTCTTGGTTGTTGATGAACTGAAAGAGCTAATGCCAATGAAGATTATTCATCAGCTAGTAAATTCAAGAATATGCACTTAAGTACCAAAAAATGAGAAAATATGGGCTTATCTTAGGTTTCTCCAATAGCCATAACAAGTATTTACCACTATATGGTTAAATTGTTTACTTATGTATTAACAAACTTTTATGGCTATTAGAGATACATAAGCTGGGCACTTATTTGATCAATTATTGGTATTTAAGTGCTTACTCTTGAATTTTTTTAAGCCGCCAGACGAGCTAAACAACTGGCATCATTAGGTACGATGATTGTTAGTTGTATAGAGAAATCGGTTGTGAAATAAAACCCTCTGTGGAAGTTATGTACAAAATTTTCTTTTTCATTGTCAAAGTTGAGACGAATAACTTAGATTATACCATAATACGAGATCGATAACTCTCTAGTATAGGGGGCCATCAAACATTTTACTAAAAGGGCCACATGGGATTTTATACGGGCAATTAACGACATTTCAAATGGATGATCAGGCAGTGTTTATGAAACAGCTAATTTTGATAATTACTTTGATCTTGCAATGTGTCATACGGCTATATTAAAAGAATATTGCATCCACAAACTTTAACATTATCGTTTAGATTTCATAAATAATATTTAATGAAACTCCCGCTGGAAAGCATACGTATATGCATGTCTTAAAATTTTAGGTCAGGCGGGCCGGATCAAATTATTGCTCTAGTGCATCTGCAAGTAGGTTACCGCCATGTGTTTCCTAAACTGTTTTCTTAAAATTAAAGCTAATTCTCTGTCTTCTGTATTAAAAAAGCGTAAAATAAATTGCATAGTCATTCATCAGAGTAAGACTTAGATTAGAACAGGAGATTTTCTGCTAAATGACCAAACGCTACAACCTGGTGTATACTTTTTCATAAGAGAGTAAACGAACACCTCGTTTATCGCTAACAAGGAGAGGTTGCAAAAATTGGTGAACGGATTTTAACGATACTTTAACAGATAAAAATATATCCAAAATAAGCAGATACATGTTTCGGATTTTTGTCCCATGCTGTCCCGTTTTCGAGAAATTAATATTTTTAAAACGTTATTTTACGCCGATTTCAATATTCAGATACACATAAGCCTAACGTATTAAAGTAATCCGTCGCGCTTTTAATTCTTCATAACTTTTAAACCATATGAGATAACACAATAAAAAAGGTACTTAGGTGCATTTAGCAAGCCGTAAGATTTTTCTGCTTTAAAAATTTTTGTCAAAGCCATCTAGCGTTTAAAAACGAACAAAAAAAATTCTATTAGAAAATACATAAAAGATTTACAATTTACCTTTACGCTTGGAAAATATCCTGATATTTGTTTGCAAGTATTTAAAATTAACTTAAAAAATCAAATTAATTTATAAAGGTATTACTATAATTATATATATATATATATATATATATATATATATATATATATATATATATATATATATATATATATATATATGTGTGTATATATATATAACAGCCTACGGAAAAGGAAAGGTAAAATGGATAAATGGATGTCAACAAGGTGTTGGGATGAGGAAACCCAGTGAGCACTCACCAATCAGACGACTTCAGGTTGGCGAGGCCCCGGGGATGTCGAAGCGACACACGTAAAAGAACACTAAAACACAGAAACATCACAAACGTAGAAGCTTTCGGAATTGTTCCTTCATCAGCTACAGAGAGAGAACTCATCCTCATCCCAACACCTTGTTGACATCCATTTATATATATATATATATATATATATATACTTGTGATTGTATGTTTCACAGTTTAGAGCTACTAAAAATGATTCAAAAACTTTGATTAGTTCCTAACAAATTAGTTTCGTCGTCCAAGTAAAATACGAAAGAAAACTCAATTATTAGCAGTTGTTTGTTAATTTGAGTTTGAAACTGTGTTTTTGGGGAAAGTTTTTTCAACTTGATTCAAATATTCAAAATATTTAAAAAAATTTAAATCTTGTCCTGTGAAATTTTCAAAATTCGTCTAATAGAACTTTCCGTATCAATGTGTACCAGAGGAATATTCATCTTCTTGTCGTTTCCGGAACTACCAATTCTTAAGCTATTAATTTAAAAAATTCATCTCTCCTAATATCTTGATTCTTTCATCCATTCTTCGACGGTTATCCAATTGAATGGAAGTGATCCTCGGGGTACCAGGTTCTTTTTTCTCAGTATTTCGATAAATTAAAGGAGTTGCGCTAGTTTAAAAAAAAATCAGACACACTAAAGAAAGAATTTGCACCGCCATTGATATCCGGTCTCCCAGAACGTTCCGAAACGTTTAGGACTGGTTCTTCGCCGAAGGACCGCGGACCACTTATGGTCCGCATCTATCTATCATAGGTCAATAAATAAAAATAAAAAATGATAAGTTTTAGTTATTTTAAGTAATTTGAAAATTGTAATTGTAAACCATTCTGAATGGAAAACATTAACAATTATATTTTCGGTTTTCACAGGGTAAAAAGCTGTTAAAATAAATAACGCGATTTAAAAGAATTATAAGAAAAGTTTTTTCGAGTTGTATGAAAAAATATGCTACTTTGTTGATATATGACTGATTTCACGGTAATAATATGTCACAATAATAAACTAAGACTATTTTTATTACTTTATTATTATATCAACATACTTTTAAAGATTTTCGTGGTCTGCGTAAAAACTGTTCCGTTTCAAGAAGTCCACGATGTCGGAAAGGTTACGAACCAATGGTTCAGGACATATTTTCGCTCAACAATCGCAACGAAATTGCGAAAGAGACTCAATATTTTATTATTCTAATATTTTTCCATATATTTATTTAAGAAATGAAACTATGTATTTCATTTTGTTATTTTACAAAAATTGTAAGAGTTTATCGTTTGTTTTGTGTAATAATCAATTACTTTTGTATTCTGTTTGTAATTATTTCTAAATTACACTTCTGATAGTTATTCTGTTATGCATTGTTTTATATTCGATTGATAAACATTTATACAACCCAATTTTTTGTTTCTTATCCATAAATAAATTACTACATAAAATGAATGCCGCAAAAAATTACATATTGAAAAAAACTTCTATCAAGAATTAATTTTCATAATAACTATTTTTTATTTAAAAATACCACTGTTCTTTAAAAAACGTAATTTTTTGTGCCACCGAATATATTAACATATCTAAATAGGCCCCATTCTCGCTCACTGTCGAACTAGGCCCCGCAAACAATCACGCCGTCCCTGGTCCTCGAGATGTAACAATGTCATTGTCGTCAAGGTATTAAATGTTAAAACTTCAAATTTTGTCTATTAATGGGAATAAACGTGAAGTGCGAGCGATTTCGGATAGAAGACGAAAAAATACTGTAAGAATAAGAAACCTTGATAATTCTTCTTTAAAACTATGCAGATCCGAAGTTTGTATGTTAATTTGTCGAATTTATATAAGCAAATGAACGATAGCCTGCACTATGAATACTCAATCTTTAATGTATTTTCTAATGGATATTTTTTTCGTTTTTAAAAGTTTAGTTGGCTTTGATAAAAATTTTTAAAGCAGAAAAATCTTTCGGCTTGCTAAATGCACCTAAGTACCTTTTTTCATTGTGTTATCTCGTATAGTTTAAAAGTTATGAGGAATTAAAAGAGCGACGGATTACTTTAATACGTTAGGCTTATGTGTATCTGAATATTGAAATAGGCGTAAAATAACGTTTTAAAAATATTAATTTCTCGAAAACGAGGCAGCATGGGACAAAAATCCGAAACATGTATCTGCTTATTTTCGATATATTTTTATCTGTAAAAGTTTCGTTAAAATCCGTTTACTAATTTTCGCAACCTCTCCTTGAAAGTGTTTATATGAAATGGAAAGCTTTCTTTCAATTTTGTAATAAAGCAAAGCATACTTAATGATTTATTTTCTATCGTCGTGAATTAGAGAAATAATTCGAATTTGCCCGGGATCGGCGATTCGTTGACTGCACAAGGGAAGACGTGCTTAGGACAGGCTGCTACCGGCGAAGAGAAACCGCGAATGAAAAAATCTCGAAAAGCGAGGGTTTTTGCTGTGTATTTTCTCTGTTTAAAGAGATTCCAATTTCTTTTGTCCTTCCGATATCCCGATTCGCATTGCCCACCCAAATAAGAACGTTTCTTCTTCTAAGGGTCAAGAGTTACGCTGGCATTTATATGATAATTATAACTACTTAAATCCCGGGATATTTCAATGCGATAACATTCATCGCTTTACCTATTTACAAGTCACCTTGAGCTGGAATTATAAACCCAGAGTAGTTCATTTCACAGCAGACGCAACGGATTAAATTGGCTTTTGTAGCCTACCTTCTATCTCGGTACGATTTTTCGAGACATTAACTTAATTACAAAAAACCAGTGAAGGATTAAACTGAATCATTAAATGTATTTCTTATCTCAAAGCAATTCAAGTAGCAATTAACACTAGCGAAATGTGGCCAAAATTAGATGAAGATTATACGTCGACTACAGAATCAAAAAAGATAAAACAAAGCGTTTCATTTTGTTATCACCGAAATAGATTATATATATATATATATATATATATATATATATATATATATATATATATATATATATATATATATATATATATCGTTGAAAGACCCTCCCGTTATGCTTTTAATTTTGTGATAAAAAAAAGATTTCCAAAATATATGCTCTCTCAAGGATAATTTACCATAAATATGTAATTTATATAAAATATGGAAATTTCCGTGACACAAAATACAAAAATGCTTTGAAATGGAGACATTAAACCAACAAATCAATAACTGGGAGCGACTAACCTTTAAATTCTAAAATAAAGTCGAAAAACTAATTTTCTTAATGAAAAAAGTATCAAGGCTTTAAAGTATATCAATAAAACTACTCATCCGATAGGAGTATCTATAAGTAACTATTAAAATCTGTGAATTCGACGTTACCTCGTCTATGCTCTTGATTTCTCTGTAGTCAACCTCTTCTCCCCTTCCTCCTGGCATAAAGGTTCCGAAGAGGACGACGTTTTCCTCGAGTCCGAACACAGACTCCTGGTCGCATGCTTCAAAATCTTGGCAAAGACGGTCACGTAAAAGGGAGTCAAACCACTCTCGGTCTCGATCCGAGACAAGTCGGTCGCCAAACACGCGGTGGCATTCGTGATACCACAGCCTATACACCACGCTATTTTCCTGAAAGTAAACCCATAGGTTAATAAATAAACTTCCCAGAAATTGAAGTCGTTGACTAAACTAACGTAAGCCATGGGATGAAATCTAATCTGTATTCCTGTAAACAAACAATGCCTCTCCAATGAGAACTTCTTTTAGAATCTACTATCAATTAATCTCCACTGGTGACGGCAGCTTTGTGTCCGCACTTCGCATATGGTTTTTCCGACCTTTTCATGGCTACTGGAGAGATTAAATTGATGGACCGTGGCGGATTTGGAAATTTCCCGCCCCTAGGCCAAATTATTTTTCCTCCCCCTTTTTGTCGATTGTTTTTAGAAAATAATTGCTCGTGTATATAGTTTGTCTGTCCATCCATCCATCTGCGGATCTTAATAGTTAAATTCATCAAAAGTCTGCGTGACATTAATTTTTATATTCTCGCCCTGAAATCCTCTTTTTATTGCCACCCTTAGGCCATTGCCTACTGTGGCCTAATTTCAAATTCGCTAATGCTGATGGATTAAAGGGATCTTCAGATCCTATGCAGACAGGCATAAGCTGTGAAGTTGGAGATATTTTTGACACGAGAAAAATTCTGCTATTACCGGGAATCGAACCCGGATCTTTCCCTTGCCGGGCGGATATTCTATCGCTGAACTATCGAGGCAGATTAACTCTCCCGTTTCCGAGCGGGGGTGTTTTTCATAATTGGGTCTGGGCTAGCCAAGCTAATATCAACTAGCCGCAACGGACGTCCTCCAACAGATACGTCGAAGAAAACCCCACCCTCTCAAATGGTGAGATTTCCAAGCTAGAAATTGATGGGTAATGAATAATAAATGATGGAGAGACTGTTTGAAAATTGGATTTCAATCATGTAACGTGCTTGATAATTCTCCCTCGAATAAGTTATTTCTGTCAAATTGAGAAAATTCTCTTAATTATTTTGGTTCTTGAACGCCATTCGATATTTATGCGTTAAAACATTAGAGAGCGAGTGTTTAGTTTGAAAATATAATTTTAATTAAAATATGTGAATCTTGTTGGGTAAAAGAAATAATGAGTTCACCTTTTGATTTGATGTTGGGAATATGAATGAAGATAGTTCCAATAGCCACAAAATTATTATTATTACATAATAAGTGAATAAAAAGCATCCAACCCCAGAGGTGATTAGACGATCATTGATATTTAAATATATGTAATCAATTTTAAATCAGAGATTGGTGGATCATCATTGAAGACGCCTACTTAGTAGCCGAAAGGTACGCCTAGTTTTCCTAATATTTCAGTCATCCTGATTATCAAATGAAAACGCGTAATTATATAAAATACAATCTCCACTGACAACGAGAGGTTTAGATAATTTATCAAACTTAATCAATTAATATAATAAAGTCGTTTTTGCAGCGAAAGGAAATATTTTTCAATTAAAATTATTACAACAATTAATGTGGGGAAAATACTGCATTTTGAATTGGACATTTCGAGTAATTGACAAACATCCATTTAAATTCTTTGCAGCACATTAATACTAATGATAAAGGGGGACTACCAAAACAAGCGATATATATTCGAAAAATATGCAAGCTCGATATTTTTAACGGACTGCATTTTTTGCTGGATTGACAAATAGCAGCACACATTATGAAAAGAGTGGTTGACGTTTAAAACAATAAATAAAGCGATACGTTAATTAATTCTTGGCCAATTTTTAGATTACAAATTATTTCATTTATGGCTGCTCTTTCGTTGCCATGGACCATTGCAATTGATTTCATGGTACTTCTTCATCGCGTTAACAACGTTTTTTCGAAATAAACCACTCCATGACTCTCATTTTTACTGAATAATTGATGTAGAACTGAAGGTAACAAAAGGATGTATAAAACACTCAACACCGTTAAATTACACGTTTTTCTAGATTTGCATGAGAGTAACAATTTCTAAAAATAGATGAAAAACTCGTCTTTATATGGACAAAAATGAAAGATATACATGCAATGTAAATACAGTTTTTTTTTAATATTTCCGGATTTTATATGTATTTCTCACATCCAACATATCTAACAAAACCTAAACAATATAAATCCAAAATCTATACCCTTCCTTGTGGCGAGAGAAATAAAGACAAAAAATAAACGTTGATGATATATTATTTAATTTTGAATCTTTAAATGTTTAACCCTCCCTAAGGACTGCATAACCTTACAGAGGTGGGAGGGTTTGTGTACTCTTATGAACCAAAGAGCTATGCCGGCGGGAGATAATTCTCCTGGTAGGACCATCCAAGCCGGAAAGGTCTGAGGGGAAGAGTCAGACTAAGAAGCAGTCTTGGGGGTTTTACACCCCCCTGTGCAAGGGCAGCAGCTTGCACAGTACCTCTGTAGGTGGTGATCATGTGGATCTGAACAGCTACAGATGGGTAATCACTCTGTGAAACTGCGATGAGGAAAGCAAGGGGAAACTACCTCATTATATATCCCATGATAGGCTGAAAAGCTGCAAATACCTCTATGGATCTCTCTGGGGTAAAATATTCCGGAGGTAAAATAGTCCCCCAATCGGATCTCCGGGTGGGGACTACCCTAGGGGATGCACAGAGGAAATGTAACATTAATAAGAGGAAAGCAAGTGATGAGAAATTAATAATAGGCACATGGAATGTTAGGACTATGAATTCAGGGGGTAAACTAGAGAACTTAAAAAGGGAAATGAGAAGGAATAATGTAGGTATAGTAGGTCTTAGTGAAGTTCGGCGGGAAGGAGAAGGCGACATAAATTCAGACGAATTTAAGATTATTTGCTCGGGAGGAGAGAGAAAGGAAAGGGGAGTGGGGATTATAATGAGAAAAGAGATAGCTGAAAGAATTAGCAAGGTAGTGACAGTTAATGATAGATTAATAGCCGTAAAACTTCAGATAGAGCCTGTGGAAATGCTTATAATTCAAGTGTATATGCCAACGACTAATGCTGGCGACGATGAAGTAGATGAAATGTATGAACAGATAATGGAGATATTGGAGGAGGAGGGAAAAGGAAGGGTCGACACCATAGTAATGGGAGACTGGAACAGTGTAGTCGGAGAGGGACAGGAAGATAACATAGTGGGAAAATATGGACTAGGGAAGAAAAATGAAAGAGGGGAGAAACTTGTGGAATTCTGCCATAGAAATAGATTGATTGTAACTAAAACATGGTTTAAGAATCACCAGCGAAGACTTTACACGTGAAGCCCAGGAGACCAGAGACGATACCAGATAGATTACATACTAGTCAATGAATGATTTAGAAATAGCATTAAAAATGTGGAAACACTACCAGGGGCAGATATCGATTCCGACCACAACCTTTTGGTGGCAAATACACAATGTAGACTGAAGAGCATTAAGAGAAACATAAGAGTTAACAAGAAATGGAACTTAGAGGAACTCCTTAAAAACAAGGAGGCTATCATGATAGAGCTGGAGGAAAGGTTGGGGGAGAGAGCTGAAGAAAATAGGAAGAATGTAGATGAGGAGTGGAGATACATCCATAGCAACATTAAAGATGTAATGGAAAAGAAGGTAGGAAAGGTAACGGGTGAAAGAATCAAAAAGCCCTGGATCACAGCAGCCATGCTGCAAAAAATGGAAGAGCGGAGAAAGTGGAAGAACATAAACACTGAAGAAGGCCAAAGAAAATACAAGGAGTTAAATAATGCTTTAAGAAGGGAAACAGATAAAGCCAGAGAACAGTGGATAAATGAGAAATGCGAGGAGATTGTCGAGTGTGAAAGAATTTGTAGAACAGACCTCATCTATAGCAAAGCAAGGGAACTATTCAAGAAAAAGGCAAGAAAGATAGGACGTAAAGGAATCATGAAAAAAGTGGTAAAATAGTCTCGGAGCCAGACAATGTAAAGAATGTTTGGAAAAAATACATTGAGATGCTCTATGACAAAGAAGGAAAGCCAAGAAATATTGAATTAAATGAAAAAGAGGATGTGGAAAAATATCAGCTAGGACCAAGTATTCTCGAGTCTGAAGTTAAAAGAGCAATTGATGACATGAAAAGAAGGAAGGCTGTAGGGAGTGATGATATACCCGAGGACGTTCTAAAGGTTTTGGGGTCGAAAGCAGTTAAGCAACTAACAAAATTTTTTGACCAAGTATATGATACTGGCATATGGCCTGAAGATTTTTTAGATGTTGTTATGGTACCACTGGAGAAAAAAAAACAATGCAAAATGTTGTAAGGATTACAGAACAATTAGTTTAATTTCTCATACAGCTAAAGTTCTAACTAGAATAATAACCGAAAGAATTGAATGTAAAATAGAAAAGGAGCTGCAAGATAATCAGTTTGGTTTCAGAAGAGGAAGGGGGACTAGAGATGCTATAGGATGTATGAGGATGGTGATAGAAAGAGCGCTAGAAGTCAATAAGATATGTATTTTTGTTTTGTAGATTAGGAGAAAGCTTTTGACCGAGTGAAATGGGATAAAATGCTGGGTATTTTAAACAAAATTGGAATAGATTGGAAAGATAAAAGACTGTTTAAAAACCTTTACTTTGATCAAAAGATTAGAGTCAGGGTTGAAGGAGAAGAAACAGAAAGTACTTCAATAGGGAGGGGAGTGAGGCAGGGATGTCCTATTTCACCAGCGATATTTAATATTTATGCAGAAACAATAACAGAAGAAACGTTGATGGAAGAGAAAGGATTTAAGATAGGAGGTGAAAGTATTACCACCATTAAATATGCAGATGATCAGGGATTAATAGCAGAAGACGAGAAAGAGCTTCAGAGGATGACAGACAGACTAGTGGAGGTTGGCCAACAATATGGAATGAAGATCAATGCTGAAAAAACGAAAGTCATGGTGGTTTCAAAGGAACATAAAGAATTAAATATAATGGTAAATGGACAAAAATTGGAACAAGTATTTAGTTTCAAATATCTTGGCAGTATTTTAGCGCAGGATGGAAGTAGTACACAGGACATCAGAAGTAGGATTGCAATGGCAAAAACAGCATTCAACGAGAAGAAGGAGCTTCTCACAAGCAAGAAAATAAATTTAGAAACAAGGAAGAAATTAGCAAAATGCTACATATGGAGCATAGCTTTTTATGGTGCAGAGACGTGGACGATAAGGAGAAAGGAGGAAAAATATTTAGAAAGTTTTGAGATGTGGGTATGGAGGAGAATGATGAAAGTGAAATGGACAGAGAGGAAGAGAAACGAAGAAGTATTAGAAATGGTGGGAGAAGATAGGATGCTAATAAAAACAATCAGGAAAAGAAAAGCAAATTGGATAGGGCACATATTGAGAAGACAGTGTTTACAAAGGACGATCTTAGAAGGAAAAATTAGTGGAAAAAGAGGAAGAGGGAGAAAAAGAATAGGAATATTAGATAATATAAAGCAGGGATATAATACTTATAGAGATATAAAAGAGGCTTCTAGGGAGAGAGAGAGAGAAATGGAGGCAGCGATTCAGTTAAAACCTGTCTTCGGACAGAAGCATGATGAATGAATGAAATGTTTAAATTTATAAAGTAAAGTACATTTAAACCATTGTATTTCTAACCGAACGATTGTTAACGGCGGAAAAACCACTTAATATGCGAGATCAGGCTACTGGCGCTGATGATGCAGTCCTATTGCTAGTGTGGTAAAAAGCACGAGGGAAAAGCACCCCGAGTTTCAAAACGTACTATTCGGGATGTATGATCACGAGAAAGAAATTCAGTTTCATAACGCCAAAAAAGTTTTCGATAATTGTTATAATTTATAAGCTTTGAACGTCGGATATGCTCACTTTTAAGTAACGCCAAGGATTGTAAATGTTTCGCAAGTAACTACAGAAAACTACGAAATTAAAATTCACGTGTAGAAAATTAGAGTAAATCTCCGATGACAAATCCCATAGAAATCAGTCACGTGATTTATGAGATGAAAGATGGAGACCGATACGCCCTCCTTTACTACGAGGAAAGAATGCGTAAATAAAGTAGAACCACCAACAAACCGAACCTACCCCTTAATGCACGGAATCGATATTTTCCCTCGCGCACGCTTGAAGTAAATCTCGAACGAATATAAAGAAAAAACTTCCATCAACTTCCCACAATGAACCATCAACTTGAAGCGGTCAAAAGAACTCTGTTGCCTCATTTCTCGTTGTCATCCCCAGTTTCCTGTCCCTTATTCTATTCAGTCTCCTCCTTTATATTCTCCCCCATGGAGCCAATTTAGATCGCTCCCAATTCAACCTTTTGCGCCACCTACTACTAATAATGGACTTGCTTTCGGTATAACGATCCCAAATAACAGAAAAAGGAGACCAGAAATGGATATATGCCAGGATACAATAAGGCAGAGGGGCGTCTCGTTTTATACCAGTAAAGGGAGATAGAATCGCTGAATGGGGTCAGAAGTTTGCTCCGAGATAAAAGAAATGGAAGAGAACGAAGACTGTTATGTTTCACCGCTCATAAGAAATAGATCAAGGTACAAATATATCGCAATAAGCTTTCGTAACAATATATTATCCACTAAGAATCTCAATTTTTCGAAAATATTTTTCGATGGAAAATAAGCACAAATCGAATCTTATAAAATTTAACGATTCTATTTTTCAGTAAAAAATGGTTAGCATTAGCTTTGACGTTGAAAGAGGTAAAGTTTTAAAATCAAATAATAAGAGTTCTCTTAAGAGGCAGATACATTGTGGAACTCAATAAAAGAAAACAAGTAAGATACCCTTGCTGAAGCGATAGGTGAAAGTACGTTTTCTTAAAATTTGTCAGGGTTCTGGATTTCCTCCCAATTTGGAGAAGGGACAACCCGCACAGTTAGAATGTAGATCTTTACTAGACCTTCCCATCCGTGAAAACTTCCTCCCTCTAGCTTTAGTAGTTTGGCTACAATACCAATTCAAAGTTTTGAATATTCCGGCTTAGAAGCCACCGAGCAGAAAATCTGTGAACTACCGCGCAAATCCAATTGGTGGAAAATTCATAGACTGATAAGAGCTATATAATAAAAAATAAGTTTTTTAATATCTCTTACACTGTTTCCCGGCCTTTTTGAAAACGGATCATTTATTTATTTATTTTGACAATGGCCCATTCTATATTGAAAATAATCCATTTCATTCTGACAATGGTTCAAGCTATTCTGACAATGACCCATCTATCGTGATCGTTTTGTAAATTTATCGCCCAATTTTGATTTCGACCTGAATCCGTCAATTAGAACTTCCACTTTACATAATTCATAATTACTTTAATAAACTTATTCTCGTATCTCGTTAAATTGCATCCGTCAAGCAACAAGTAAATATCTTGACTTTTCTCTCCCTATCTCTTATATGATCTGTAAGGTATAGATGAAAAAAATTATTCTGATAGAGAACAACATTTACAACAAGAAAGTTTGCGAGATCACATAATTACGAGTTATAGTTTCGGAGATAAAAATTCAAGAATCGCCCAATGTTTCGATACCGTATTATAGGTTTTTCCCATTAGGAAGGCCTTTGAAATCTCTGTGTATTCCACTTATGAAGTATACATTTCCATCTTGTTTAATTCACTTCACGTTCTCTTTCCTAAAATATAATTACTTATTATTAAATGTTTTCAATTATGAGACATATGTTAATGAAAAATAAATATTCTCTACAGATCAGTTGAAAAAACGTAATATTGTAATAAACACGCTTCATCAATTTATAGAGATATTTAGAACTATTGCATTATTTACAATTCAATAAATAGTTATGCAAAAATGTATTGTAAACGGAGCTCTTTAACCAGTGTTCTCTGGTGACAAAGAAATTAAATTTCTCTGAAATATCTTCTCGAAAATTAATTGAAAGGATAAACGCTAACAATAAAAAATATCGAACAACCAATGTATTACATTACTTGACAAAAATGCTAAAAATATACTTTTAGGCGCTAATACGAATGCAGGAGTCCTTAATTTTTATTGAAGTTTTACGTCCTATTATGATTCCAGTGAGCCTAAGACCAGCAAACAAATGCGGGACTTCAGAAAGGATTCATTTCTTTGGAGGCTTATGGATGTTATTCCCCTAGACCAAGAGCAGATGTTTTTCCCCGTATAGTCATAAGTAGGGTTACCATATTCTAATGTCCCAAAACCGGGACATATCTAGTTTTGAAGAGACTAAAACCGGGACAAAATCGGGACGTTGTTTATAAAAGCTAACTTGTACTAATGTTGTACAGTTATTTTATTCTTTTATTGTAATTACAAAATAAAGCTATTACTTGCTTTTGTGGCGGTGGGATTTAGTACCAAACTCTGGAGTACCGAGTTCGAATCTCGTTACCAGTGAAGTACCTGAACCCTTCTTGGCCCGCCAAGTAATTCCTCGGGGGCCCCGGGAAAACTTGAATAATAACGGATGATATCTGTCATCCGGTGCCATGGTTCTAAATGTGTTTAAAGTCATTGGGCAGTGATAGTTGCACGGTTCCGCCACATAAAATACCATGATTTCTTTAATTCATTTAAATATATAACACTTGAAGTGAAGCAACAGAGTTACATTTTGACGGTTTCTTTAAAAATGCTAATTATATACAATAACATTTTAGTATAAAATATAAGTAGATCAAATTGTCATTTTAATGGGGTGGAAACTGCATGCTTTCCGATGCACGATATTTCGAAGAAGTAGGATCTTTCAATGAAATCAAACAATTTTTCTACGTTTATTGCTGCATTTTCAAGCGTTTCATTAATTTTATTAGCTGATGCTTCCATTTCTGCCCATGTAATATCACTGTTATTCATCCAGACAAAGTGTTCTCCTGCACCAAAACTATTTTCCCACAACTCAATGTAAGCCAGACATCGAGTATAGAATTTTGTAAATTCATCCGTAATTAAACGAGAATCGAAGTATACACTATCCTCTGCCGTGTTTAATAGTTTTTTTGCTCCTTGTGGTATAAAATTATTAACCCGTCTCTCTTCAAGGTTTGTTTTCAATTTTTTAAGTTCTATAACAATGTCAGTTGCACTTGCTTTTGTTTTTTCCATAGCCAAGATTGTTTTGTTAAACAAATCTAGCTGTCCATAAACAAACCACAAATATATTTCTCCACATTTACTTTCAAAGAACTTTTTTATCATCACTGGGCAATGTTCCTGAGAATAAAAATACGACTTTAGCCCGTCGTAAATCTTGAGGATTCTTTCAATAGCGGGCAGTAGTGAGAGAAATCTGGTATTTCCATGAATTAGAGTTTTTTTATACTTGATGTCTGCAAATTCACAGAATGCTTTTAGTTGAGTAACACGCACAGTGTATATATAAAAATACTTATAAATTTTGACTACAAGAGCTTCTACTTCAATAGGTTGGGCATCAACTGTAATTTGGAGACAGTTATGAACAATATGGGCACCACAACCAATACCCACAATCTGATTTCCCATTTCCTTTTTTAATCGACTATAGACATTGTTTTCACCTTTTCTTTTTACGCCTCCAAAATTAGTGTTGCAATTATCGCCACAAAAACCAACAACTGTTTTGGATAAATTATTTCTTCTAATTACTGATGACAAACAATTTGTCAATATTTCCGATGTTTCGCCAGGAACTGATTGAAAGTCTAAAAGCTTGACTTTTATTCCTTTTTCTGGTAAAAAATATCGTAAACGAAAGGTATAATTTTGATTTATTTTCTGTTAGAAGCATCAATTGTAATACACACAAAATTAGACTGACTTAAGTCTTCACGAAGTTCATCGATTGCCATTGGTTTAATAACATTTAGAATGATAGCCTCACACTTAGTTCTGGCTAGACCAAACTTTGGTTCAAACAACTTAGAAATTAACTTCGACGAGCAGTCAACTGTTTTGAAGCTTAAATGCAGTATGAAATGCAAAAGTTGCTTCTTTGGAAGCTATTAATAAATCTTTTTCAACTGGTTCAGTGCTTTTAAAGAATGGCAGAAGGGATGAAGTACTACCAGCTGCAACCAAACTAGCTTTATGTTTGGCACATTGAAGATGTCCTTTTATGTCAGAACGTCCACCATGAGAAACTGAGAAGGCGGCACAGGACCGGGCAACATGGAGAGAGCAGTTTAAATGAAACCTGTCCGAGGACAGATTCACCAAAGAAGAAGAAACGTGTATAAATTAATTTATAATATAATAAAAATACTATGAAAATTGTAAATAAATGTGTTAATGATTAAAAACATACAAAGATTAAGATGAGTGATTATTAATAAGAAAGAAAAGTGAAATAGTGATAGATCTAAAATACACCTAAATTACATAAGTAAACAAAAAATTAAAAGCATCTTAAAACGTCATATAAATGCCAAAAATGCTAAAAAAATGCATTTACTTAAATTCCATAAAAGTGAATGTGTATAAACTTAGAAGTTAACGTTGAAAATTCATAATAAAAAATTACAAGACGAATTATAAGATAAAGTTCGCGACTCTAACAATTCACGAATCAGTTTAGAGGATATTAGGCTGTTGATTTAATACTGGCTTGAGAGATATCTAAAAACTGCTAGGCGTGAATTGGATGGAGATCAATAAATAGTTGTTGAATGCTAGAATTTCTACAGAGAAGTTTGTATGGAGATTTTATTAATTTAAACAAGTGATCTCCCATAGTAGAATTTAGCCAAGTAAAGAACAAATACTATAACCGCACCTACCTCTCAAATTCACAGCCACACGGAGCGTGCACCGAACTGATAATGAGATGGCGTAAATCAAATAATTGTAGACGTGTAAATTTCTGCAGAGAATTTTGAATGGAGATTTAATTAATTTAAACAAGCTGTCTCCCGTAGTAGAATTTGGTCTAATAAAGCACAAATACTATAATTGCACCTACCTCTCAAATTCACAGCCACACGGAGCGTGCACTGTACTGACAATGAGATGGGAAGAGTTTCTCGCTTAGTTCGGCTTCTAACACAGGGATTCAGCCACGTGACAAACACTCAATAGTCAGTCAAGAGTCTTCGAGGATGCGTGGTGGAGGAAAAAATGTCGAACCACTATAAGAGTTGCTCGATGCATTTCTCGCTTCGGTCGACACAATTGATAACATTTGATACAATGTTTTCGATATACACATTTCTCGCTGCGTATTTCTCCTTCTAGTGAACAGCGGGCCTAACCGAGACATTCCGAGACATTTCAGTGTCAGCCAGGACAAATTTGCTAACCGGACGGGACACCGGGACAGACCCTTCAAACGGGACTATCCCGGCCAAACCGGGACGTATGGTAAGCCTAGTCATAAGGCACAAGGAATGCTGGCGTCAAAGCATGCTTAGGGACACAAAATACAACCGTCTTTAACTGAAGGCAAAACAAAAGCTAACGTTTCACCTTTCCATGAAAACACTTGACTGAGATTACAACAAAGAGAATGCATTAATATTTTAAAGCAGTTACGCTAAGGTAATGAACATTTTTACGTGCTTTTTATGTCATATGTTTGAAATCAAACTCAACCCTTAACGACCTATTTTAAAATCCAGGGGGGTCATTCTTTGCAGGATGGATTGAATGCTTCATTTTTAATTATTTTGCATTGCAATAAGCAGATTAAAAATCTTGAGAATTACCCACATAAAATTGGACCAATATTTTAATGCGTCAATTCTCTAATTTTGAAATGAAATACCGAATGTATTATTAGACAAAACCATTAAGATACCATTTTTTGACTCATTCCATACTCCTTCCTGTTAGATTTTATTAATAATTTTCTGGACCTCCTTTCCTTACCAGGGTTGAAATCAATGTTCCCTCTAATGTGGCTGACTATCTGAGCGGAAATGGAGGAGTCTGCGCGGCCTTTGTAAATTCACAGCATGAACTGAGCGGCCTTTTATGCAAGAAATTCGCCTAATTTTTAGGAAATGATAAACGTCCCTTATAAATATTAATATTTCATGCCAAAATGTATTCAAGTTACTCACATCTAATCTCCGACGAAGAATGTTGAAATACGTTTACTGCACTGTAAGTCCATCTCTGAAAACTAACTACTCGTGGATTATACCGAGGATAGGACGGAATATTAAAGGGCAAGAAAAATCTTTCGATGACTATTCCATTTCCTAAATGAGAGCTTGAAATCCGCCGATCTGCCCACCTCTCACACTACGGAGGTTACCGATTTGTGAGCTTGACTAACCTAGTGCAACGGACAGCCAATAATCAGTTTACAAAGTAATCTTTGTAAGTATTCTTTGTAGTAAGCAATCTGATCGTAAAGCCAACTTGCTTAGCCTCAAACACGTTCTGAAATATTAGCTTACACCGACTGTGTTTCAAATCGAGAGATTTTCAATGAATCAACGTTCATACGGCTCCTACAGTAAGGAGTAAAAACAAATCATACTCTTGTATCGTATGCTTCAACCATCTTTTCATTCTTCTCCCCTCTTGAGATTTTTACTCTTTCTTCTCTTCCCTTGCTTGTTAGACCATTTAGCCTGGTTTGCTTTGTGGACCATTCTCCCTGCCCAACCCCGCCGCGCGGGGCTTCGGGCGTGCCCCCTATGTCACTGTTTTTAGTCTGTGCGCGGGTGTTTAGAAATTTGTGCGCGGACGCGCAGCCTAGATGGGAGATTGGTTGGAATGATACTCAGCATATTTTACTAGCATTAAACTGCGTTATCTTATTTTCAAATCTTCAATGCCTCCTGTTCGTGTCATTCATTGATCTTCCTCCATATAAATTAATCAGGATCAGGGAGAAGGCACCAACCTTGTATTAATCCCGTTTCTTAACAAATTCCTTACTGGTTCTTTATGCAGTGCATATAATCGACGAAATACGTATAAAAATTCCTAGTTGCCTCCATTTTATTTCTGATACGATTATTATTAATTATTAACTAATAACTAAAATAAACTAAATTAACTAAAATAACTAAATTAATAATTATTATTATAAGTAATCTGTTTGCGGTATGGTCGGAGGATGACTTCACTGCCGTTACGCCTGCACCCGCTCCCGTCTCCTCGGTGGGGACCGGGCCCAAGGGGAGCTCGGGGGGAAAGAGGGGGCTGCTAGTGATAGGGAGCTCCAACGTTCGGCGAGTGGTAGCGCCTTTACTGTCAAGGGCCCACCGGGAGGGAGTTCATGAGCGGGTGTTCTCCAGGCGTATACCAGGAGGTTCGGTGCCCCAGGTGACGGAGTACAGGGCGTCGGTATTGGGCACGGGTTGCTCCTCGCTGCGGGTGGTGGCCCAAGTTGTGACGAACGACTCTTCGAAGCGCGGGTCCGAGGAGGTTTTAAGTTCTTTTAAGGACTTGGTCAGTGAGGTTGTTCATGTCCAAGAGGATTCGGGTGCTGATGTGCGGCTTACTATCTGTAGCATTGTTCCTCGGACGGACTGCGGTACTATGGTTTGAAGCCGAGTGGTCGGGCTTAACCGTAGGCTGTAGGACTTCTGTAGGGGCAATGGAGTGGACTTGGTTGACTTGAGGCCGGTCCTGGACTCATGTAAGGCATCCCTAAACGGTTCTGGTGTGCACTACACTGCCTAGGCTGCGGAGGCGGTAGCGCGTAGGGTGTTCAAGCATGCCAGGGCATTTTTAGGTTAGATTTAAGGGATTGTAATTATTCAGCAAGCGTTGAGATGCACGTCAATAGTAGTAATACGCCCGACCGTCATACCACTATAAACACGATGTTAATTAACAGTAGAATATATTCTAAGCGTAGAAATAGTCGACGTAATAGTAAGGACAAGGAGGAAGTAAATAATAATAATAATAACTCAGTAGCATGCGAGGCATCGTTACGTAGTAATAGCGATAAACTAAAAATCATCACGGTTAACTGTCGCAGCATTCGCAGGAAGTAGGCCGAACTTGAACATCTTATTCGTAGTCTGCGTGTTGATGTAGTGATAGGTACAGAAAGTTGGCTAACGGCGGACATAGCCAGTCAGGAGATCTTTCCTCGTGACTATAGCGTTTTTTGAAAAAATGGATGTATCCGATCGGGAGGTAGTCTTTATAGCAGTTAGCAATAAATACGACATTACTCAATAAAGATTAATGACGACGAAGTCGAAAGTGTTTGGTGAAGCGTGAAAGGGAGCGACTGTCAAACTGTAAATATATGCGCCTTTTATAGATCACCAAATACGAGTGTGGAAATTATTTATTATCTAAAGAAACAAGTGGCGACGCTAATTTCGTTTAATAAAAATTAAGTCATTACAATCGGAGGCGATTTCAATCTTCCGTCAATTGATTGGAGGTATAATTGCTTTTATCCCGGTGGTAGAGAGCGTGAATCGTGCAAGGCTTTACTTGAAACTTTCGGTAAACACTCATTGTATCAGATAGATTTCCCACGAGATTTAATAATATATTAGATTTATTGGCTACTAATCTTTCTGAGCGTATGAATAGGATATCTGCTGCTGAGGGAATAAGCGATCACAAGGCAGTAAACGTGGAGTTTCAGTTAAACATTGAGAAACACGTTAAGGCTAAAAGAAAGCATTATGTATTCGCCAAAGCCGATTTCACAAGATTTAGGTCTTTTCTGAAAAAATATATTAATTTCTGCGAGGTAAAAGATATTGCAGACGCGGAAACATCCTGGTGCATGTTCAGAGATATAATGCGAGAGTGCACAGATAAATTTATTCCATGCAAACTGAAGCGTCAAAATGCAGAACAGATTCCGGAGAGGGAGAGCATGCGAAACGCAGCTCGGCCTGTTCGTGGATGATTTGTCGCGATGCGGAGAGAAAAATACTCAGGTCGATACCATATTCATTAACTTCAGGAAGGCGTTTGATAAAGTATTTCATAAGAAATTAATTGCGAAGTTAGGACAACATGGTATCAATCCGAAAGTTGTCAGTTGGGTGAGAGACTTCTTCTCGAATAGAGAACAGAGATAGTTGTCATCGATGGGAAATATTCATCCCCCGTTCAAGTTGCATCTGGTGTTTCTCAGGGAAGTGTATTGGGCCCTCTACTTTTCTTAATCTATGTGAATGATATCTGATCGGTAGTTCGTAGTAAAATTAGACTTTTTGCAGATGGTACCGTTCTATATAAAGAAATAAAAAACCAGGAGGGCCATCAGTCGCTGCGTGAAGACTTAAGAGCCATTTCAACGTGGTGCACAGAATGGCAAATTTAAATTAATTACACTAAATGTGCCGCAGTTACGTTCTGGAAAAGTAAGAACATAGAAGTAGGTTTCGAGTATAAAATAGATGGAATAGATATTAAAGCAGCCGAGTATGTAAAATGTTTAGGAGTAACCATTTATCGAGATCTTTCGTGGGACATGCACATTCGTCGAGTTATAGGCGCGGCCAACAAGAAACTGGCTTTCATAGGTAGAATAGTACGGAACACTACAGAAAAAGTACATGAAACATGTTACTTATCACTGGTTAGACCACAAGTGGAATACGCCTCCTGTATATGGGATCCGTACGAGAAGGGACATATAATTCAATTAGAAAGAGTGCAGCGTAGAGCAGCCAGATTTGTAAAATAAAAGTACGAACAAGGAAAGCGTCACCTCATTATTGAGGGATTTGAACTGGGTACCACTAGAGGATCGTAGATTGAACTCAAGGATGCGGCTTCTGGTGAAATATAGATCGGAATGTCTAAAAACGAGGTTGTAGGAATAATTGAAGCGCCAACGTATATAGGTAGAAACGACCGTGACGATAAAATACGTGAGATCGATTGTAGGACGGAGCGTTATCTAGGTTCGTTCTTTCCGAGAACAATACGAGATCACAATAGAAGATTTCAAACTGCGATAGACAATCTTTAGATAGGTTTTGGTGCATTGCACCCCCTGCCACCCACCAATTAGGTGAATTGCAGGGTAACATGTAGATTCGTCCGTCCGTCCGCATATTAATACTCAGGAACCGTTATGCATATTTCAATGAAATTTGATATTGGGGAGTTTTGCTAAAATTGGTCGACCGATTCTAATTTTGGTTAAAATCGGATAACAATTACGACTCCTTTACATGAAGACCTACATGCAGTTTACAATGTCCCTTTGTTTCAACTAGGGAACCGCTGGACGTAATTTGATAAAATTAGGTATTGCTAAAATTGATCGACCGATTGTAATTTTGGTTAAAATCGGACAACAATTACGACCCCTTTACACGAAGACCCACATGCAGTTTACAATGTCCCTTTGTTTCAACTCGGGAACCGCTGGACGTAATTTGATGAAATCTCGTATAGGGGAGTTTTGCTAAAATGGGTCGACACGATCCCGACTCTACAAAAATCAGGCATATACAAAATCGCTTGCTCAGACTGCGAGAAAGTTTACATAGGTCAAACTAAACTTAAGCTAGAAACTAGGTTCAAAGAACACCTTGTACAATACAAACACAATATGTTTAACAGGTCTAGCGTGGCAATACACATACAAAAAAACAATCATCCTATTAAAATTGAAAACATGACTCTCTTAAAATCAACACAAACTGACTGGAAACTAGACGCTTACGAGAGCATTTTCGTAAAAAAATACCAAGACACGTTCATGAATAACGACCGCGGGCCCATCCCTTACTCACCCCACTACACGTTGACCGTTAGGAATTCCCTCACCCCCCTTCCCTACTTTCACTTTCACACGGAACGTATAAATACACAAGACAAAACCAAAACAATCCATACGACTTCAGCTACTGAAGATGAGAGCTTAGCTCTCGAAATACGTATCTAGTGAGTTTTTTCCAGAGTGATTGTGCGTTTGTGTGTGCTTTTCTTTTCTATTTAGGCTAGTTTCCGACAACAGGTCCGTGTAGGCCATCGTCCTGCAAACTTGTAAGTATAATTTTCCTCCCCCTCTATTTTTCTCTTATTGTCGTGTGATTGCTCATTTGGATAATTTCACGGTTCAGGATTTATTTCCATTCTGTACACCGTAGTCTCCAAATTTCATTTTCAAAATTTTATGAAACTGTTAATATAAAATTTCGCGATGACAGTTTTTGAGTTAAAGAACCCACAAAAAACTGTCACATACACACACGCACGCGTACGCACGCACACAGAGACAGGCAAATGCACACAGACACACATCATCGAGAAAATGGTCAAAACGTGTTCAGGGGACCTCAAAACGTGTATTTCGATGAAATCTCGAAATCGATTTTTTTCATGAAAACAATACTTTCCCCTATACTACGTATGGAGAAGGTAAAAATGGAATGTAGTCTTATGAGATTGCCTCGCTGTGCGTGTGCCCCCACTAAGATCTTTCTCGGAGACTACCTACGAGCCATAATTTATATTCCGAATTTACAGATCTCGAGTTCGATTCCAGGTGAGTTCTTTCACCATTTGATTTAGATGGTTAATCTAAAATCAGTCGTCCAGTGAGTTTTTCTTTTGCATTTTAAAATATTTTTGAATTTTGATATCGGAGTGGGATTTGTACCGAAAGAATAAGCGACAGCATTATTTTTTGTTTCTCATCTTCTCTCCGCTTTCATGATTCAATTAGAAATAGTTAAAAATAATGCTGTCGTTTAGAAATAAAAAGTACAAATATTCACTTACAGAAAGAATATACGAAAGCATTATTTTTCTGTTTCTCGACTCCTCTCAGCTTTTATGATTCAACTGCAAATATATATAAGTGTATACACACACACACATCCATAGGAAAAAGAAAATTGCCTCCTAATTTATAAACGTTGGATCCAATGGAGTTGACGGGTCTTCGTTCTTACTTTACCTGCCACTTTTAAGCAAAATCTCTACAAATATCCTCTTTCGCGCCTTATATCTTTTCATCTCCTTTTCCCCAATGGGATATCCGTCCGAATAAGTTTGGCTACAGATAAACTCGAAAGCTCGATAGGTTTCCACTCGCATTTTTTTCTAAATATGAAATGTTGTCCCGAGCAATGCTGGCATTATTGATCATATTCGAATCAATCAGGGAATTTTCTTTTCCCAGTGTGATAGCAATCCAATTGGACCGTTATCGCGTAGATAAAAAGGTAGTGCTATGTTGTCATAACGTATCGCAAAACCTAATCCTTTAAAGGTAAATAAACACACCAGTGAGGTAGCAAAAAAACGTATAGCCCCCGCCAAAATATATGGGGCTCTCACTATCAAATTACGGCAAATACGTTTCAGAAGGGCGTCACGGCTCCTGTCCTTTGGCTCCCTCATTGCGTGGGATGAGGGATCCTTCAGTACGCCCCAGACAAACACGATAATAGACTTAATAGCTAAAGTTAAAGTTTGCTATTTATAAAATCTATAATAATAAAAGAAGCTGTATGTGTGTGTTTCTGGCAGTCTAAACTCTTCAGTAAATAAACTTAGGAGCAGCTTCAGGTTGATCATGCGAGTTGCAGTGCCAAAAATAATTCAAATCGGCTTACGGGGGATATCTCAGCAACCAATTGAGCGATTTTGATGAATCTCCCACCAATATCAATATTGAACTAAGAAACGCAGAGACTTAAAACTTGGTACACATACTAAAGAGATGTTGAGGATATGCACCTCGGTTCCAGAACTTTTATTTCATGGAGGGGGAGGGAGGTATCAAATTTGAGTCTAGATTTTAATTTGTTCATACCAATTAAAGGGGAATATTGGTCACTTACCTTGAGAGTACCTTGAGTTTGAATGAAAATATAAGCAAGTGATATGTGCATGAAAAATTCGAAATTCTAAACCCGGGACAAAGCCCGGGTAATTATCTAGTATGTAAAAAATACCAACTATTTAAATCAAAATATTAACGATAATTAAGAAATTTAATGAATGCAAATTAATAGTTTTAAAATTACCGAAAACATTTTAAAGGACAAATATTCATAAGAGTTTCAAACACGCACGACAACAATAACTTCCCATTTCAAAAATCATGAAATGAATGATGCATGGAAATCAAACAAATAAAAAAAGTCGTTTGCCGACGAATAAGAACATTCCGAGCGAAAATTAAAACAACACCATTCGAACGCGATTGTAAATCACGCAACGCTCGAATTTGACGCCTCAAAATTTACGAACCATCGCAGGTTCACGCTACCTATCATACCGAAATTTAAACAAAAAATGTATGGATTTATAAGATACGCAAGTAATGAGAAACGAGAAGTGAGAATAAAGGAAGTGGAGTCGTTAACATAAAATTTCGTCCTTGCGATGTCGTGAGCAGTGAACTTCTACTAGTACATGAAAATAATGACGCTCCGCTCAACTTGCAAAATTCCATTCTGGATCCTTGATTGCAGGTGATGAAAGGGTACAAAATTTCATGGAAATTGAAGCCATTCTGCACTTTCAATGACTTAGTGGCTATGTGCCTGGTACCAAATTTATTAACAGAAACGATTATTTTATCTCCGCCGACCTTTATTCAGATATGATTCATATTAATCAAAAGCGGCGCAATCAATATTGACAAACTGTCTCTCCAATGGCCGTGTTATGGCAATTGGAGAGTTTTGATGGGTAGCGGTGAAGTACAATTATTATTTGATATCTGTTAAAGGATAAGATCCAAAAACATCTATAGGACGCAATTGATTGAAGGCATCTGTGATGTTATCACAGCATTATGCAATGGATTCATATGAGTAACATTGCACATTTTTATTGCCATTAATTTAAAACTACACAATTATTATGGTTGATTAAAACCAACAATTTATTATATTTTCTTTCTTCAAATATCTATTTATGGCTACACTATTACCATATTAACTCCATTTTCTTTTATCGTTACACTAGAGTGTTATTGCCTTGCAACACAACTGCAGAATTATCACCCTTCATTGCTAATTTATTCATGTCCTCTTTTGAAAATAAATGCAAAGAAAAATGTAGGTATTTTCCCGAAATTTGGTACAGATATTTAAACAAACAAAAATTAGATGATTTTATCAATCAACTCAATAATATATTTCCATCTATAAAATTCACTATGAAGTAGCACAAAATAACACTTTACCATTTCTTGACTTGTTAATTATAAAAAATAAACATCAAATTGAGTTTGACATTTTTAAAAAAGCTACTCACACCAACAATTTCATTCCTAACAACTCTTTCCATCCGATTATCCAAAAAACAGCTGTTTTTCACCATCTAGTACACAGACTTTGCAACGTTTCTCAAAATAAACAGATATAAAAAGAACTAGCACATATAAAAGAAATAGCCAAAAAATCTTGGATACAGCAGCAATTTAATTAATAAACTAATTCGAAAACACAAATTTAAAAAAACATTGACCAACATTAGCACTCATAAAATTGAAAACAAAAAAGAGAACAAGTATATAAAACTACCTTATTTTTCAGCTCTAAACAAAGGCTTAGATAAGATTTTTAAACAAACGAAATATTCAATAGTTTACACGAATCCACACAGCTTAAAATATTTGCTAGGCAGCACGAAAGAAAGGACAGAAGAGGCAAATCTGAGATTGATAAAGCAAAATGTTTACATTGTGACAAACAATATATAGACCAAACAAAAAGGAAAATTACACGGTTTAAGGAGCATTTAGCATATTACAAGTATAATCGTTTTGAAAAATCGAGCTTAGCCAAACACATAGTCGAGACAGGACACGGACAGGACACTTGAATGACATTAAATTAATTATTTCGTCAAACAACTCACTAAATGCTTTGGAAAATTTATATCTTTATAAAAACCGTAAAACTATTATGAATTCAGACATTGATTTCAACAAAACCCTATATAAACTCACAGGTTAACATAACATCTACGCTAAACCTTTTCATATTTCATTTGTCTTTCGGTTCCCTTAGCACCTAAACCCTTTGCTGTTCTCACAGTCGACTTTTAGTCACTGTCCGATCAAGTCACCCCTGATGATGCCCACTTAGTGGGCGAAATGCATCGGGTTCCTACAATATTTTTCGCTGAAGAAGTTTTACACTACATTGCAACACAAGAATGGTTGCAGAACGAACATTACCTAAAATCAAATGGCCAAAGAGTAGTATATAATTAAAGTTATTTTGGGAATCAAATTCTATATAAGGAGCTTAACATCCGATTATTCTGTAAGTTAATGGCAAAGTTATGGCAAATACGTCTTAATTCTTAAGATATTTTTACCAGAGGATTTTAAAGGACCAGGGGTAAATATTTTTTCTGTCCTATCTCTCAAATTTGAAGTTTTATCGCGGAATAATCGAAAATGCATTAGGGATAGGAATAAAGATATCCTTTCGTGACAAAGCGTGCCTGCTGGGAACGTGAAATGGGAGCAGGGAACTGAACAAACTGAAACTGAAGGTTTTGGAGAAATTCCAGGAGCATTAATCATCCTTTTATAAACCAAATAGGAAAAAAACGCTATGGAAAGGCGCTGAATAATTTATTTCATATAAATCAATACCAAAAAAGATGGAGCACTGTACTAGTGTACAGATATTACCTTTGACTTAAAGAGGTAGTATTCACATTTGCCAAAAAATTATAACACTTGTTTCAATTCAGGGTTGTACTAAATTCTAAAAATAGCTCATTAAAAATTAATTTTGGCAAACGTCATTTAACTAATATGTAAGTTACCTTTGCAAGCAAGCCGATATGTATACAAGACTGCAATTATTCTAGTGGTATGTTAATACTGATTGACTTTAATAATAGTGATTTGATATTATACTCATGAAGTGCGACGAAATTTTCATAGTTTATTTAAAATTCTAAAACTTTTGATACAAGCAAAATTTTACTATAACGTGAGAGAACTGAAATAAAATCTAAATTACATGATACTTATGATGTTGAATCCTGGACAAGAAAAAAGACTGATGATGATAATGAAGACAATGAAAATATTCAAGAAAAAGTGTGATAAGTATTACTGATGATTTTGTTAACGCACTTACGTAAAGAAGCGTTATTACGGAACAGAAAATCGTGTCTTTAAATAAAAATAACAAGATACATCTCATTAAATACCAAGTAGATGAAACATGACATTTTCAGAAAACTTAATGATAATACTGCGAAAAATATAAATATATAAAAAATATAATAGCTGCTCAACCTCCGACGACAAGAAGTAAATTTCCATCACACATCACTGATGACTACTGCTTTGTGGCCTAAATACGCATCTGGTTTCTTAACCTTTTTATGTTTTTTAAAAACATACTGTGTAGATAGTATAAAATGATCGTTAAAGACTTCATTAGTCATGATGAGAACATAATTCTAGATAAATATTAATTCAAAACAAAAATCGGCTGTCTGAGAAGACAATACAGATACATGCGCATAATTAAAAATGCGCTAAAACTATTTGAATCTAAGTATTATAATAAACACATGCCTCGAAAATATCAATCTAAAAATAAGATAGGAGCAATAAAACTTAGATTCCATGAAAGAACTAAGCAAAGAGTTCTTGAAAAAGTCGTCTGAAGTGAATAGCTGTCAGCTGATCCGGAATACGAGCGAAATACTAAGCCGCTTTATATAAAAATTCATTTTAAAAGTTTTCCGTGGCATACTTTAGGTCAGGTTGAAAGTGAAGATTATCTGAAAGTGAGAGTCAGTCTGCAAAGAAAGCAATAGGTTTTTTTTAAACACACGCGCAAAAGGGATTTTTTTAATCGAAAAAGTTCCGCCATGAATATTTTGACGAGGAAAGATTTTGATGTCTAGTCGACATTCATGTAAAGAGTTCACTCCACTTTATATTCGGGACAAAAAAGAAGTATTCCCTATACTCGATATTTCTGACCCGGCAACCAAAAGACGTACGTAATCTTTAGATTTTTCTCAAATATTGGGAAATGATTCCCGACGGCAAAACATTGCGCTTGTGCTTGTGGTTTCAACTGGTTTGCTCCACGTTTCTTTTTTCAAGGTATCCATAAAATAAAACGTTTCTTATTGTGAAGACCAAACAGAACAAAAAATAAACATGTGGGCAACACATGACTTTCTCCATATTTATATGGCAAATTACATGTTGTTAGCCGTGGGATCTTTGTCAATATTTACTTCTGGTTGACAATTAAGAAAAGAAAAAGGAGCATTACTAAGACGTAACTAAGCGTCAATTGTTAACAATAGTCTTCGATAGGTGACGTGTTGGTGGCAGCTAAAAATATAGGATATCTCTTAAACAATGCATTATATGGAAAAATGTATCAAACAACGGTTGTAGAAAATAAGATTTTCTACAACTTTTATTCCGATACATTTTTACATTTATCAAATATTAAAGCAAATATTTCAAAATAACGGATAAGTGACAAGAGTAAACACCCACTTCCGGTCGACCGATTTTTACCAAAACCAATCAGATCTTTTAACTTTTATAAAAATGTTAAATATAAAATTTTGCATTGATCTGATTAATAGTTTTTGAGTTAGAGCGCCCACAAAAATCTATCACATACAGACAGACATCATCGCAAAACTAGTCAGAACGTGTTCAGGGAGCCTTAAAACATGTATTACCGTTGAAATCTCGAGTTTGATTTTTTTCATGAAAACAATACTTTCTCATATTACGTATATGGAGAAAGTAAAAACATCCCAAAAGATGCTGGAAAATGTAGCATAAAAAGGAACACGCCATCACTATATTACAGAATCATATTAGTAATAGCCATTCAACATATACCTAAAAAGTCGTGTAATTGAAGTGAATACAATATGTACTCGACGATAAAACATAAGTCAAAATTTAAAATTTTATGGTTTTACTTCTCGAATTATCTGCATTCACATATAGAATGATACGGAAAATCATTATTTTGTGTAAACTACTATCTCTAAAGGGATTTTAGGAAAATTTAATGGATCCGAAAGTTAAGGGGTTCACCAATATTTTAAAAAATGAAATTACGAGGAAAATTAATCAACAGAAAGAGATTTACACACGTTTGTAGGAATGTACCAGGAATATTTGGAATATGTTTGGGAATGAATTAACGACAATCAATAAAGCCAAAAATTTTATTAATAGAAGGATAAAACTTTTAGAAAGTTTCCGTATTTACCCGATTATAAGACGATCTTTAATCAAAGATTTGTGATCGTCCTATATTCGTGATTAAATAAATAAATAAAAATAGCGATAGATTGTGACTAGTACAACATGATTTAGATCACATTTATATTTGCACCTCAAATTGTAATAACAATATTTGAAGATTTAAATTAAAAATAACTAATAATTTACTATAATTTATTTGATTCATAATGGCTTGCAAAACATTATTTTTGCCCAGAATACCTACTGTAAACGGAGGTCGTCTTATATTTATGGTAGCTTTATAGTCGGGTAAATACGATACCTCCGAAAAAGAAATCATTTGAAATATCAATCACGCATCAGGAACCCTGTACATTTAGGGGACGATCCAAATCCAAAATTAAGGGTGAATATTACTGAGAAAACCGTTCACAGGCGACCAAGAATTCCAATTATTCTCGTTGGAAATTCGGCTATAAAGATATATCCAAATAATTATTGAGAAAAAGTTTTAAAAATTTATAAAAGAAGGTGGAAACCATTTAATTTGATAAATCCTAGTAACATATGGCAGAAGAGCGCTTTAATGTCATCGAACCAAAAATCATTTCTCCTCCATGTCCCTCCTTGGAAACGGTAACACTCACTCGGAATTCAAACAAGAACCTCGTTCCCTCTATATAAAGTGGGGATTTTTATATTTGAATTCCTCAGAACTCCAAATTTCTGGAATTCACGGCACTGGCTTCCGAGGAAATGTCAAATAGTAATATTTGCGAGAAGTGGGAAAAACGAGGTTTAGAGATATAACTACAGCAAGAATAGAAGTTTGGAAGCACGCATGAAGATGATATATACTTAATTCAATGTCGCAACCGAATACGCAACTAATTTTATTTTACGAAATATTTCACCTAATTCCTACAAATAACTGCAGGGGCAAGTATAACATAATTTATGTTACATACACTATCAATTTAGAAAAGGACGGAGAATCAATTGTGTCAGAAAATGACAGATAAAACCGGAAGATATTCTCGAAATGTGTACATTTAACATATTTAAGTTCAGGATAGGAAGGCACGCAAGGAAAATTCTGTAAATAATATCAAAATTCTCTCCACCCCTCAGTGTTTGTAAATACGTTCAGTTCCTATTTGTTTTGAATGTTTAAAAAATAGTGTTTCATTATATCAAACATGACTAATTGTTGCAAAACAAAGAATGGCGGATGTGTATCGGATTAACTATACATAAAGTTCACTTTTAAAACGGCATCGAATAAAACTGGTAGTAAAAAATAAATTGGCAGTAGAAAAATTAAATGGCAGTAAAAAAGATACTGGCAGTATTCAAGCAGCAGTAAAGAAAGCGAAAACTAGCAGTATTTTAATGCAGCATGGCAGTAAAAAAATAAAATGTCAGTAAAAAAATAAAATGTCAGTTAAAAAAATAAAACGGTCCCAAACCCTTGCTTTCTTAAGGCCGAGGAAAATGCTCCTTTTGAGGAGGAACGAAAAGCACTTCAACCAACTTACCCAACCCGGTGAGGACGAGCAAAATGATCCTCCATGCAAACATTTCGCTTTTTTTTACTGCTGCTTGAATACTGCCAGTTTATCTTTTTTACTGCCATTTTAAAAATTTTGATTGAGAAATTCTACTGGCAAAATATTTTTTTTAGTGCCCAAATAAATTGTAGCGTTTTAAAACATTTCTGAAGCAGACACTTGTAGTTTACTCCGCTTACTTGTAGACCAAACTTACACATAATTTATATGCTGGAGCATGTTTCACAATGCATAGTCTGCGTAGATTTAAAAATTCCTTCAGAAATTCAATACTTGTAAGAGGTGGTAATTGAAATAATCCACTTCTGAGTCCATATGTTGTGTATCGTTTCATAAATTCTTTCTATTAAACACTTAAAACAATAAAAGGCATCTCCTCGCTAACTAACATCGATCGTCTGCCTAATGCTGGTTCAATAAATATGAATAAATAGAACCTGGAGTTGAGGAAGTTAGAAATATGCACTTAGCAAACAATAAAAAGCCACATAGTCACGAGATGGCACAAATTATTTTAACTAGAGGGTGGTGGGTTCAAAACCTTTGAATAACTTAGACACAAAAGTAGTAATATAAATTTTTTAGGCAAGATAGAACCTGAGATTAACTAGTGAATAAAATAAACGAAAAGGAAAAATATTTGTATGGGTCACCTTCATTTCAAATGGATCCGCCATGAGAATTCCTTGAAAAACCTTTGAAAGATCTCGAAGATTGAACGTGTAATGCGTTTTCGCTGGAGTAGGCAAAAGTTCCTGGAGTACGGTTGAGTAGACCGCGATGGTGGCTGCGACGGTAGGTTTCAGAAGTCGGTAGTCATCGGAAAGTTTCTCATCATCTGTTGTTAGCGGAATGCGGGAAAGCCACGACCTCAGAATGGTTCCAAATATGACAGACTGCCGGAAAAAATTATTGGACATAAGTTATAGGATTATAGCAATTTACTCAACAAATCAATAAATGGAACGAAAGAAACTTTTACGAGGATGTATGTACGTATTAGCTCCCTGGAGGAAAATTCCTCAAATATTTCATAATATCGCGAACCATTAATATGAAACCTATTTCCTTTATGTGTCGGTGCATATAAAATAATTTTTCGCTGATTGCGTTTCATATTCAATTCACCACAAATTTCTTAATTAATGTTAAATAATTTGAACATTTCCCAATTTATAGACATTATAATGATGGGATGACAAAAGTTTTTTATTATTTTAGACAGATGGGCAAACCGAGAAAATATGCACAACGAGACATAATAAAGAATTGATTGACGAAAAAACGAAGTCTTTATTTGCTTTCGTATATGAGGAGCTAACGCGTCACACACACAGACGGGCAAAATTTTTTTTGGAAAATATAGCTACAAAAGCATAAAAGTTACAGATACGATTAATACATGCATACATGTATGGAGAGGATGGAATAAGCAAACAAAGGAGATACTTCGATTAATATTTAGTATTTTATTTAAATTATTTTAATCTTTTTATCACATTAATTGCAGTTTATCACAAAAATTCATAAAAGTTATTCAAATTACTTTAGCCACATTTAAAAGTATTTTTTGATATACAACATTGGAATTTCTGGCTGGTCAACCTCTTGAATCATAATTATCATAAGTTTTTACGAATACACAAAGGAGGAGGGAAACCCGGTGCCGGCATTAGTCTACTATTTACGAAGAGTACGAAGGGGACCAACGACTTAGCGCCACTACGGAAGAACTTTGCGCGCTCTTCTAAAACCACACAAACAGGGGGCTGGACGACCTAGGAAAAAAGTCCTACTTTCGCAGAATTCGTGCCCGCTGCCCTTTTGAGTAGCAGTAGAGTATCAGCCATCGTCCTAACCACTACACCACCAGTACCCCCTCGAATATTTATCTCCGAAACTATAACTTGTAGTTATGTGGTCTCGCGGATCTTATTGTGGTAAATGAGATCCTCTTTCCGAATAAATTTTTTAATCTATATTTTACAGATCATATAAGAGCATTAGAGAGAAAATTTAATTTTTAATTGTTGTTTGCCGAGAGAACCATCTTAGCGATCGATGTAAACAAAATATGCGATGTCTTGCTGGGATTTTCTCAAATATTTTCCGAAACTATAATTCGTAATTATGTGGTCTCGCGGACTTTATTGTGATAAATGAAGTCGTCTACCCGGATATTTTTTTTAACTATAACTTACAGATCATATAAGAGCGTGGGAGAAAAAATATGGATTTTTAATTGTTGGTTGACGGATGACATTTAATGAGATACGAGTATAAGTTTATTAAAATATTTATGTAAAATGGAAGTTCTAATTGACGTATGCAGTTCAAAATCACAATTGGGCGATAAATGTCAATAAGGATCACTCCTACTTAATTTAATTACAACCCGCCCAGCCGTTTAGGAGATGAAAGTTACGACGGACGGACGGACGAGACGTGTCCATAAGACGTTCTGATACTACCGATTCGTTGGTAAAGAACGCCTAAAAATGGAAAATAAAATAACTTAAAAATTGATTTTGTCGTAAAACATTATTTAATGAACAATTTATAAGTTTTTCAGTATTTTGAAATGTAAAATAAAATAACTTGAAAATTAATTTTGTCGTAAAACATTATTTAATGAACAATTTATAAGTTTTTCAGTATTTTGAATCGTTTTTCAGAAATCTTTTAAATAAAAACGTAATGCGACTGTAATGCACGTTAATATATTTTTGGAACTCCATGTTTCATTATACTTGAGAATCTCTAAACCAAGTGAAATCCTGATTTAACTGCAATAATTACAATGTACCTTGACTTCGCTATAATATAATTTTATTCTTGATATATATTCTTTATCAATGTATCTACATTGTACTCAACTACTATCTAATCATATTAGCATGACATGTCTCAACATTAAACTGCTTAATCTTTAAGATTTCGTCTATCAGGATACAACTGCTAGCCTGTGCTTACTATTTAACACAGGCCAAATGCGACATATTATTAAAATTATTTATATAGCTATACCATCACAAACAATCGTGGTGGAATAATAAATTTAATATACAAAACAACAATGTGGTACTGACTTCAAAATGCACAAAATCAGCTGCGGTTGTTGCAAAGTAATAAAAGCAAACGAATTTATTATAGTTGTTATTATAAGTTGCTATATTTGGGATACAATGCGATTAAAATATATACCAATGCACACAATTTACTATTATTTATTTATTATTGGAAATGATTAAATACATTAATATTAATTTACTCTAATTAAAATTGATTTCTCAGTAGCCAATCAGATTCGTTTAGCGTTACACACATTGTCTTTTATGTATATAGAGATGTGTGTGGATGTATCCGTGATATTAATTCTTTAAGGTACGTAAGTACGTGAAGCATTCTTGGGCATGCAAATAACTCAATAGAGTTTAAAGATATATTTTTGAAATTTTGCAGGAATTCTCAATTTACATATTTTAAGGTGATTATTAAAAATCTCGAAGGGTCCTGGGTTCAACTCCAAGAAAGACATTTCCATTTTCCATAAAATAACACGTAAACATCGACATTTCGACATTCAGGCTTTTATCATTTTTGTGATCTAAATTAAAAAGAATTAACCTGCGATCTTTGTATCTAAGCCTTTTTAAAGAAAAAATTAAAAGGTTTCTTATTCTGTTCAGCTTTTTCCGCCTACAGTTCAAAATCCCTGATGTTAAACGTTTAGGTAATTCATATATTTTAGGGAAATCTCACAAGGAGGAGGGGGAAGGAGAGAGAGAAATGATTTTCATAGCAACCAATGTAAACAACATTCGTTGCGTTATTTACGGGAAGGAATACATTTGAATATAAAACATAAATCATTAGCATATTAAAATTACTTAGAATAATCGTAGACGTTCGAGACTTGAAACAACGAACGCCTAAAAGAAAGAAATTTTGTTTTCCTGCTATCCAAATAAAGTCAAGGTATAATTTTGTTCATTTTTTATTTCTTAAAAAAACTTTCCCGTTGAATGTCAACGGGCATCCCTCTTGTCTTAATATATTGGCATATGTATGCGTGTATGTGTGTACTCACGTATATCCTCGCAGCAAAATAAAAATTTCATTATCATGTTTTCAGTACTGAAGTAAATGTTTACGTTATGTGCGATACATGCTAGAATTTCCAATATTCCACTGCTTTTATATCTCATTCAAAATACGACCTTTGTTTCTTGGGATCAAATAAAATTCATTCCTGCTGTCATGCGTATAATCGACGCTACCCAAGAACGTCTTTCGAGTAAACGAAAAAATATTAGCAGCGCAATCTGGATAGAAACCGTCCTCCTCACAGCGCAAGCATCGGTTTTTCCTGGAATCTTACGGAGAAAATAAACGGAAAGGACCGACCCCAATCTCCCTTGCTCTCTCTACTATTTGCAAGTGCGCAAAAACAAACGCCTAACTTTCGGCGGCGCGAAACGGATCGAGAACCGTGAAACGATACCAAGTTCACTAATTTCAGCAGCTTAGAAACTACGCTTGGGAAGAGGATGAGAATGGAGAGAGGAAAGTGAGGCCCGGGCAAAAAGGTTACCGAGGAAGTTCGCACGGCGGCGCGCAAAAAAATTTCAGGGGGAAGAAAGGAAGCGAAGACAGGAGGACGCGGTAGGGGTTCGGTTCATGAGGTTGGGTGCGAAAGCCCCCGGCAGGCGAGCGGGCAAACCTCCCTCTTCCGCCTCCGCTCCTCCTGGGACAGTTGGTCGGGTCGCATTATGTATAACTCAAAAATTCCATTCCGAGCGAATCGCTTCGTCCTATTTACTTTTTTCCCCTCCCTCTTCCAAAAATTTGGGGTGGTTTTCTTTTCCTTCGACCTGCCCCCAAAAACGCGCGGGAGCGAAATTATTTTTTCTTCTCTCATCCTCAAACAGGGAAACATATCCAGAGCGCATTGGCGAAATTCAGCCGCGGATTCCGAGTTTATCTGCGCGCGACTTCCGTTCCTCTCGCTCGAGTGCCCAAATGTTTTCTGACTTCGGAAGGAAGTCGGCGATTTTTTCTCGCGCGTTCATAAGGAATGCTGCTCAATTTAAGGCGGGCATAATTTACTTGTTTGTTTGAAAGTTTTTTCCTTGTTTTTAGCTAAAAAGATCTTTGAAGGATGGGGAGAGGAAACTTCGAAGTGTGTTTTCTCCGAACGGAATAATACGGAAATTTTATGTTAACATAATTACTTCATAAAAACACAGCATAAAATACAGAACTATTAAATTCCTTTGACAATAACGAAACTCCTATATTTCAGCGTTCAAAGCTATGAAAGTTCCCTCAAAACATGTCACGTAAATACATGAAATCTGAAAAAGGATATTATTAACCAATAAGCCAAATATCAATGAAGTATCAAATTATGTCTTTACACTCCAAATAAACCCCTTCAACCTCTTATAACTTTTCAAGATAACTTTTGAGTTCTCCTCACAATTCATCAAAAATGTGTACATACAAGAAGACATTACAGATATCCTTCTTATATTCATGAAAAAATTTACGTCAGGAGAAAAATGCGAAGCTAACATGAGTGTTTTTACGCTAAACTAATATTTACAAGATCCTATTAGGGATTCCACAAAGGAGTCTGTAAAATACATTTTATTTTATTAAATATAAATATAAATTATCGAGGATATTGTTGAAAATAAAATTACAGAATAAGCACTTAAATATCAAAATTTGAAAATTAAGTACTTTTAACGATATTCATAGCCTTAAATATTTAATTATACAGTACTTAATTTATCAAATTTTGTCACTTAAAATATTACATATTGATTTTAATTCCAGAATAAGCACTTAAGTTAAATATTTTTAGACAGCTCAAATCAATAAATTATAACTCATTTTATAGCGGAAGAAATGTCTTAACCTTACAAATTTGATTCTTTTTTGATCAGAGGGAGTGGTATCGGGAGGTTTATATGTGTCTGTTAACGTTCTCTTGAAAAACTCGGAAGCTAAATTATAAAATTTTCACGATGACAGATGTCCAGCATATGCCTATCTGCAAACCATCTTCACCAACACTTTCATGTGGTGTTTATATGGCAATCTCACCTTTGAGATGTAAATGGGTTCTCTTTGGGCGATTCTCATTGAGAACTTTCATTTGGGTAATTGGGGGAAGTTGATACCATCTGGATTGACCTGACCTCAGCATGAAAAATTCTCGACTTTAAAGCGGGAAAATTAGTTTACCTCTGTAGTTCAGTGGTTAGAACATGTGCGCGGAAAATGGAAGACTCGGGTTCGATTCCCGGTCAAGGAAGAAATTCTTCTCCGTCCATAATTGAAGATTAGTATTATTTAGTAAACTGCGTGTTGGCTGTGGACATTTTTAACGATTTACCAAAAGAAAAAATCTGTCTTTATTTCAATACTGGAATATGACCCTTTTCGTAAGTGAGAAGCAATTAAAATTGTACATATAAATTATAAAAACAAACATGAAATTCAAAATGTCAGTTGTCTAATTTTATAAGGAGAAATTGGCTATTATTACTTTTAAACCTGCAGATTTCTGAATTCAATGAACTTGATTGTATTATAACTAGACTTGGTAGAATTAAACGTTTATTTTTTAATCGACGATTTAAATCGACATTTATTTTCCCGAGATATTTTCGACGAATATCGACGCTTAAAATTACTACTTACATATATGGCTGGCAGTTATCGGCCTTTCAATTCGATGATTTAAATTTACTTTTTATTTCGAAATTCTTAAATTTTTAAATGTTAATATTAAAGAAAACAATAACGAATTTATTGAAATATTATTTTATCTTTTACTTGCAATAAAAAAGTATACTACACAAAGTAAGAAGTACCGATATTTAAATCGTTAATTCGATTATTCACTAATTAAATCGTGACTTTTAACCAAGAAAATCGCCACATTTGAGCCGACTAAGAGATTTCGCGGACTTTTTTTGGATTTATGACAAAATGTCCAGGAACTGAGTGTAGTACGGGAATCTAAATCCGATACACAACGTCTTAATGCGACGTATGCACAGCGTACGACCAAGCTTATCTCTTTAAGTAACAAAAATAGTACAGAAAAAAGGTTCAATGTGTAATATCTTGTTCTTGTATTTTCATTCCTTTTCTTACAAAATTTGCCAAACGTGATGATTTCGACAACCAAACTATACGAAAAAACATATTAATAGCTGAGTCAAGGCTTTTACTAACTGAATCTTGATGATTAAACCAAATTATTTATTTATTTTAACTATTTCTTAAACAGTTGTTATCGGCTTAATAACGATAACAATGAAGATCTCATATAAACATGGTCTAGACATGATTCGATCTACTACTAAGTAGTACCATGTTTGAAGGCTTAATAGACGATAATTTATCGGAGGCAACAATGCGAGTCGCCTTGGTAACACCCGGAAAGAGTACGAAAAAGTCATAATTTTCGAAAAGAAACACGTGTTTCTGTTAAATTTTTCCGTGTAACGTCTAAACATTGCAAGAATGAGATATTTTATAGTTTTAGCCGTCGAATAAAGTAAAAACGGTGAAATTTGGTCCCTATCTAGGTATTTTAATGAATGAAGGAAATAAACCTTGCACCTTGAAAAATCGAAACTCCTGTGTAAACATATGGGGAAATGTAATCGACTCCCGGAGTCGAATCCGGGAAACTTATGTAAACGAAAATAGTTTTCCCAGGGTCTCCTAGTTAGCAGAAACAAAATGGCGTTTACAGAATGTCTCTTTAACAAACTGTTCAAGAGATAAAAGGGGGGACGGACAAACATTGAGTATTAATATATAAAGATAAGGTTCGTTCTCGAAAATTGGTGCAGAGGGGAAATCTTTAGAATTAAAAAATACTAGTAGTTGCCCATCGATAAATCGACTGGTTGGTTAGATTAAATATTGTCTTGTTAGTTAGCCGTCACATTATCAAGAAGATCAGCGACTGCAATGTTTATTTCAATCTACTAATGTCCGCTAGGAGCGCCACCTTAACATCACCCGTTATTTCTAGCATCGACTAATGTCCTCTAGCAGCGACACCTTAAATTACGTTTTAATACGATTTGTAGGTCCAAGTGTCTGTTTTTTGAAGATATCTCAGCAACCAATTGACCGATTTTGATTAATTCTACAGTAATATCAATGTTTTGATGAGACACATTTTTCGAGCCTAAAATGGATAAAGGTCAAGGATCGTAATGTAAGGGCCAATCAAAATTTTACGATTTCGAGGGGCCCCCATGGAACGGTCGGCGATGTCCGTCTCCCTGTACGTACATATCAGGGAAGATCTGGCTGAACCGATTTCAACCAAATTTGGCAGGTACATAGATTCTTCACATAAATACATGACCAAAATGATATATTTGGACCGGATCTACCAAGCAGGGGTGCCCCAATTGTAAAAGTAACTTTTCGGTAATTATGAATTTGGAAGGAATTGTTCAAACCGATTTCAACCAAATTTGGTACATAGAATTCTTACATAAATTAATTACCAATCGACATATTTGGACCGGATCGACCGTGTAGGTGTGCCATAATTGAAAAATAAATCATTTTGGTAAGTATGCATTTGGAAGGAATTGGCTTAACCGCTTTCAACCAAATTTGGTACATAGAATTCTTACATAAATTCATGACCAAAATGACATATTTCAACCCGATTAACTATGTAGGGGTGCAAAAATGGCAAAGTTAAACCTTTCGGTAATTATGAATTTTGAAGGAATTGGCTAATCCGATTATAACAAAATTTTGTATGAAGTAGGCGTACAACATAAAATAACAAAATCAAGACGTTTAGTATAGTTAGTATAGTTAGCAGGGCTGCCACAATACAAGGAATAAAAAAATTCTTTTTACACGTATTTGTGTTGAACCGTCCATATCAATTATAACCAAATTTTATACTTATAATATACATTTATGAAGAAAATCATATTAGCATATTTTAACTAAATCAGCCAAACAGGGGTACCACAATTAAAAATTCAACTCTTTCAGTAATTAAGGATTTTGAAAGAATTGGCTGAACGGATTTCAATTAAATTGTTTATAAGATTTGAACAACATATAATAATACAATCAGGGTCTTTAAAGAGAAGATAAATAGCAGGGCTACCACAGTAAAAAGTTAAATAATATTTCTTTTAACCGTATTTCTAGAGAACTGACCTAATGAATTTTAATCAAATATAGTATATTTAATCTTCATATAAATAAATAACAAAAATATTTCAACCGGGTCGACTAAACAGGGCTACCACAATATCAAGGTTAGAATTTTTCTGTAACCATGAATTTGAAAGGTATTGGCTGAACAGATTTCAAAGAAATTTCGTTTATAGGGCGGGTATAGAATGGCAAAACGAAATTAACATGTTTAGAACGGATCTAAAAAGCAGAGCTACCACAATATAAGGAAAAATAATTTTCTGATTTCAAAGCAAATACATTAATATTCGATTAGACTATGGCCAATTTGACGAAAAGCAATCTGTTTGAAGTTATCTTAGCAACCAATAGACCAATTTTGATGAATCCTCCACCAATATCAATGTTGAACCAAGAAACGTAGACTTAAAACTTGTTATACATACTAAAGAGACGTTGAAGATATGTACCTCGGTGTCAGAACGTTGATTTTTTGGAGGGGGAGGGAAGTATCAAATTTGAGTTTATATTTAATTTGTTCATACCAATTAAAGGGAAATATTGGTCACTTACCTCGAGAGTATCTCGAGTTTGGATGAAAATATTACCGAGTGATATGTGCATGAAAAATTCTAAATTCTAAACTCCGGGCAAAGCCTGGGCAATTACGCTAGTAAACAAATAATGCGCATTGTATATATGTCAATTTACTACCCACTGCAAATAACCGATATAAGCCGCAGATTGGTCCAAGTTGTTCTCGTTACCTGTGGCTCCACATGCTGTTATGTTGAGCGAAGACGAACTTCTATAATATTTTATCGATTTAATTCAGCTGCCGCGAATGAACATCCTGTTATCTATTTGGACAAGAGCAGCGTATTTTCACCCAAAGAGGCACCAGATGTGGCACACAAAAAGGCCATAATCCATTAAAAACCAGGATATTTAGCGTTTATAAAAGGGTTTTTTCAGAACTAGGGTAAGTAAAAATGATTGATTTGACAATATACAAATAACCAGAAGTTTTATCAATAACCACACACATTTACGGTGCCATTCCCGTTCTACGAACTTTTGGCCCTGAATATAAAATATGTAAAACGATTAAAATCTTTGCGACGTAAGGTTTACTTTAAAATGCGCTGCCATAGTGAAAATACAAAAATCTGGAATATTTTATCTACCAGAAGTTTTTTTGTCTACACCTTTTTCATTCCAAAAGCAGTTTAGGAAGTGACCTCAAAATAAGTTACCGCATTTCATCATATTTTGATATACTCTTCATGAAACTTCATCAGTTTTGCCTCTCAGAAGAAAAGTGCAATAAAATGATATAAAATTTGTTTTCCCTCACTTTCGAAAAACTATCATAACTTTCTCTTTCTTTCATTCATCCATCACTTTCAATCTATCCTCTTTCGAAGATTCTTAACTTTTTCGTGAACATTATATTGAATGTAAAGGCTCAAGACAGTGTAAAGTTCTCGCATTAATCTAACTGAAGTAGGTACACACCGTGTTCACCCGCTCAACTTCCCCTTTATAGTATTCTCTCTTTAAACATTTTTGAGGAGGAGGACTGTTTGTCCCCTGCACAATTTTCCAAGCTTAAAAATTACGTGATAGAAACACTACTCAGATAAACGAAAATCAGTGGCGTAGCGGACACCCCCGCAACCCCCGCGCGGCGGGGGGAGGGCATCGCCAAATCGGGCCCATATTCTTTTCGTGAGGCACTTAAATTTTTTTCCGGGATTTCAATTTTGTTTTGGCGGGAGGGTTCACACATTTTCCGGTACGCCACTGACGAAAATATTAATGAAAAATAATTCTTACTTATCATTTTGTCAAGTATTATGACAATTTATGCTGCCTTCTTGTTCGCAAATCTATAGGTATTATCTTTAGTATGTATTGATATCAGAATTAGTATAACCAAAGGAAATAAACCGTTTATATAAAAACGACTTTCATCATAAATAAATTAAAGTATATATATATATATATATGAAAAGAGTCCTTTCATTCTTACTATAGCAAACAAATTAAAACTAACAGTAGATGAACACAGAGTGAATATTATTTTTACTTAGAAAAAGCAATGGTATAAATGATATTGCATAACTAACCTCTGTAGAAAACATTCAAAACTTTTCATATATTCTTCCACGTTCCTAATGACAATTTATTTACGACTTATTATAAAAACAACAACAGCATATTTGGAGGACAAGAAGAAAATGTAGTAGGGAAATACGGATTTGGGGAAAAATATCGAGGAGGGAAAAACTGGTAGAATTCTGCATTAATAACGATCTAGTAATAACTAAAACATGGTTAAAAACCATAAACGAAGACTTTATACATGGAATAACTGAGAGCACAGAATAAAATGGCACATACTAGATTATATACTAGTAAAACAAAAATTCAGGACTAGCATAAACCAGCGGCACTCAAACATTTTTCCGACGCGACACATATGATGGTCGATGCTCACATGCTCACTAAAAACGGAGTAATGAGTAATAAAGAAGAGTTAAAGCCTAACCTATTTTTGTTAATGACGCAAGAGATTTATTTTTTACAAGCCGTTATTAAAATTAGCGGCGATGCACCTTCCGGTTCTTCACGACAGCATTGTATTCCGACACACTGGTCTATTACCGTTGGCATAAACAATAAAAAGACATGGCCAAGAGTGAAAATAGACTCAGATCACAAACTTCTAATAGTAGATATAGCCAAAAAGCGAAAAAAAAATTACAAATAGGATACCCTAGCTAAAAAAGGAGGTGGAAGCACGTTTTCTTAAAAATTGTCAGGCTTCTAGTTTTTCTACCTATTAGGGGACGGGAAAACCCGCGCCGTTAGAATGTAGATCAGGGGTTCCCAACCTGGTGCTTGCGAGCACCGTTGGGATCTTTGGTAGCTTGATAATGCTCTTCGGCAGCCTGGTTGTGCACTTCTGCGATGCTTTAATCTCGTTCATTAATATAATTAATTTAATATGACCAGTTGCTTTCTTTCCAAACATTTATAAGAACTTCAGTAATAACATTCACGTTGGTTTGATTTTAGTATTTATGATAATTGTTTTCGCAAAAGTATACTAGTGGTCGCTTGATATTTTAGGATATAACTTGGTGCTCGCTTGATAAACCAGATTACAACTAGGTGCTCGTCACATGGAAAAGGTTGGAAACCTCTGATGTTGATCCTTTTTAGACCTTTCCATCCGTGAAAATGTCCCTCCCCTGGCTTCAGTAGTTTGACTACAAAATCAACTCCAAGTTTTGAATTTTCCGACTTTGAAGCCACCGAGCGGAAAATCTGTGAATTATCGGGAAAATCCAATCATCCAATCTGTTGAAAATTCGTAGACTGATAAGAGCTATTTAATTACAAAATAAATTTCCAAATATCTCCTAAAATGAAAAAATCTAATGTGGCTACCACATTACTTTCTCCATACCTGTAATATTTCTAAAAATTCCAAATAGGTTCAATGATTATGAATATTTTAAGGAACTGCGAGAAAAATTTAGTCTTTACAAAGAACAGAAATAGACTCATATCTGTAGCCTTCTGATACTGGATATAGCCAGGAATCTCCAACAATTAAGAAAATAAAAAGGAGCGTTACTAAGACGTAACTAAGCGTAAATTGCTTACAATAGTTGCCGGTAGGTGATGTGGTTGTGGCAGCTAAAAGATACATTTTTTTAGATCTCTTAAACAATATATGGAAAAATGTTCCGCATAAAATTTGTAAAAAATTAAATTTACTACAGATTTCATTCCAGTACCTTTTTTACATATATCAAATATTAAAGCATATATTTCAAAATAACGGATAAGTGACAAGAGTAAACACCCACTTCCGATTGACTGATTTTTAACAAAAACTAATCAACTGTTGTTGTTTCTCTTGTGAATTTTATGAAACTGTTAATATAAAATGTCGCGTTGACCTGATTAATAGTTTTTGAGTTAGAACACCCACAAAAAACTGTCACATACACACACCCTGACGTCATCGAGAAAATGGTCAAAACGTGTTCAGGGGACCTCAAAACGTGTATATCCGTTGAAATCTCGAAATCGATTTTTTTCATTAAAAACATACTTTCCCCTATACTACGTATAGAGTGGTCACATGAGCATGTTTTTTATTTTAAGAAAACGAGCTAAAAAGAGAAGGGAAAATAGCAATTCGGATCTTGACAGGTACGTAAGCCATGAAATTGAAAGGGTTAAAAGTTAATACAAAATAATTAACAAAACTTACGATACAGTAGACTGGCATAAGGATTTCCCAGAAGAAACAATGATCCCTCTAAAGAAGAAGTCGAATGCAATGAATTATAAATATTACAGAACGACACGCTTACTGTGGCACGCTTCAAAGATCATCACGTGGATTCTTAACAAAAGGTTAGAGAAAAAGGCGTTTCCCCCAACGCACTTCACCCACGGGACGTTTCACCCACAGACACATCTCCCACGGGTCATTTCACCCGCACTTTTCACCCATGGGACGTTTCACCCACAGCCTTCACCCACGAAAAGTTTCACCCATAGATTTTTCGCCCACAATCCAGTTCACTCACATAAGGTTTCACCCTAAGATATTCAACCCATAACTGTTTCGCTAACGGTTCAGTTCACCCAAAGATTTATGAACGTAGCTAATGTAACTTCATCCTTATATAATAATTCCCAAGTGTCCGTCTGTCTATCCCGGTATTTTTGGACATTTCCCAATGGAATTAAGAGCTGAAACTTTCACAATCTTTAAACCCCCATGAGATGGTCTCTAGAAAAATCAAACATCACGGCAGACAATTATATTTTCCCATAAGTTCACACGAGATTTTCGATTTGTCAAGGTGCAAGGTTTATTTTCTTCATTCATTAAAATATATAAATATGGACCGAATTTCTCCATTTTTATTTTATTCGACGGCTAAAACTATAAAATATCTTATTCTTGCAATGTTTAGATGTTACACGGAAGAATTTGTCAGAAACACGCATTTCTTTTCCAAATTTTATGGCTTTTTCGTACTCTTTCCGGGTGTTGCCAAGGCGAACCTCATTGTTGCCTCTGATACATTAGCGTCTATTAAGCTTTCAAATAGACGAAAGAATTGTGTTATTCGCTTCACGCAATGTCAAAATTGATAGATTGCAACGTTAATAATTGAAGAATATTATTATTCAGTAAACATACGAAGAGGAAGAATAATGGAGCCAAAGAGTGGCAAATCAAGTGGTATATTGATGCCAGAATGTAATAAATTTCAAGCGCTTCATTTTTTGGGAGAATTCATGTATATATATATATATATATATATATATATATATATATATATATATATATATATATATACCCACAATGTCCCCTTCAATAGTTGCTAAAATGTTAGGATTATTCGCGCTTTACCCTATGACACTCCTGCCCCCCTTCTCCGACACTGGGAACTAGCACATATCCATCTTCTCGACTCTTTCTCTCCGCCTGGCCTCAACCTCCGCTAACCCTATTAGCCCCCTTACAATGTCTCCTTGTTACATTGTAGTTATTCGCACTTTCCCTTACCACACTCCCTCTTTATTGGCTATCCACCCCTCCTACTCCCCACCTCCTCCAATCATCAACCTTCCCACATCACCCTGTCATTCCCCGCCCAGTGTGTCACTTGCAGATACTCTTTCGCTGAAGAAGGGCATAGGCCCGATAAGCTTGCGTGTTTTTTTGTCTTTTTGTGTTCGTGTGTTTCACGTGTCTCTTCGACGCCCCCAGCAGCCTGCCAGCTTGGTCCTCAACTTGGTAAGTGTCCGCTGGGCTTCCCTCAACACCTTGTTGCCACCCTCATCACTACCTTTTCTTTTCCTTTAGTTAATATATATACCGTCCTTTTTTCTCCTTTTTTGTCTATATCTTTACGTTTCTTTCCTGTCGTCTTTTCCTCTTATCTTTCTCTTCCACCATGGAACTGACCCGTCTCCGTTATCATCTCCGTAGACACATTACCCTCAACTGCCAGATTGAATTCCTCAACTCCTGCCTTGCACTTGGACTCACCCCCAAATGCCTCACCATCAGAATTTCTCTTTCAGGCCTTCCTCCCCCTATCCGCGCTTCCCTAGCCCTCACGTATCACCTCGCCTCTATCCACATTATCCGTTCCACCATACACCATTATACCACCCTCTCTAACACCCACTTCGCTAATTGTAAATCTCTCGTTCTTTATCTTCGTCATTCTTCGCAATCCATATCCGACCTTCGTGCCGCTTTCCTTCAAGCGGCTAATGATATCACCGCACATCGCAACAGATTTCTCCGTAAACTCTCTCTGCTTTGCGTCCGGCACCTCAAACTTGGTCTTCCCCTTCCGTTCATAACAGCTGGCGAGGTCAACAAACCACCTCCTTCCCCGCCACTCATCGGTCAAACTCCCTGTCTTGCGGACCTCCTGGGATTCCCAACGCCACCATCACTCTATATCCTGAAAAAGACCCACTTTTCCTAACCCGCAAACCTTTGAAGCGCTCATATTTTTCGCACACTCCTGCCACCACCTCTTCATCTTGCCAACCAGATGAAGTCTTGAACCTTTCCTCCCACGTACTTACCCCTGCCGAGAATGAACTCCTTTCACGCGGCCTTTCCTTTTGTCCCACCACCAAATTTGATCATTTTCGCCTCCTTGCCGACGTCCAGTCCTTTGCCCACAAACTACGTCTAAAAACTAACCCTCCCAAAGAAGACTCTCTCACCTCTGCCAACCCAAAACTCCCTCCCGGCCTCCCAACTACCTTTTCCATCTTCAAACCTCCTTCCCAATACATTCCACCCACCCTTCCTTCCCTACACCCGGTCGAACAATACCTCAATTATATCCTTTCCAGAATCTCCCAACCTAACTTTTCCGATCTTATCGACCATACAGATAATCTTACCAGACGTGAAAGGCATGCCATTTCTACACTCAAACATCTTGACCATATCATCATTCTCCCTGCCGACAAGGGCACCACCACGGTTGTGATGGATCGCGCCAAATATAACGAGGAAGCCGAGCGCCAACTTTCTGACGAAACCTTTTACCATCACCTTACTTCCAACCCCACAGACCACCACTCCTACCAAATTTCGTCCTATCTTCAAACCTCAGGAACACAGGAAGGCCTTTCCGATTCCGCCATTGCTCTAATGATGCCCAACAAACCCCGCACACCCACATTCTACATTCTCCCTAAAATCCATAAACCCAACATCCCCGGCCGCCCCATTGTTGCCAACTTTAATTCCCCTACAGAACGCATCTCCGCCTTCGTTGACTACCACCTACAACCTCTTATTCGTCAATTCCCTTCCTTCATCCAAGATACTAACTCCTTTCTCAAACGCCTCAAACACCTCCCCTTTCCTCTCCCACCCAATACCATTTTGGCCACTATCGATGTCTGCTCCCTCTACACAAACATCCCCCACGATGATGGACTCTCTGCCCTTAGTAAACTCCTGGACTCAAGACCACCCGACGCAAGACCTTCCTCCCATTTCTTATTAAACTTGGCAGCAATGGTGCTCAAATTGAACAACTTCTCTTTCGATGGTCGTCACTACCTTCAAATTAGAGGCACTGCGATGGGCACCCGAATGGCGCCTTCATACGCCAATTGCTACCTTGGAGAATGGGAAAGACTCTTCCTCAACGTTCCACTCAGACCACTTTTGTGGCTGAGATACATCGACGATGTCTTCCTCATTTGGACGCATGGACCTGACTCTCTCCTTTCCTTTCTCTCGCGTCTCTCCTCCCATCCTTCACTGTCCTCCTCTACCTCCCACATCACATTCCTGGATGTCGATCTTTACCTTCAAGACAGCAAAATCCGCACCTGTGTTCACATCAAACCCACCAACAGCCTCCAATACCTCCACTTGGATAGCTGCCATCCCCTTCATACCAAAACCTCTATCCCCTATGCCCTTGCTCGTCGAGGATGGAGGCTTTGTTCTGATAGAGCATACCTTCTAGAGTATTACTCTGTACTCGAGGATGCTCTTCTCAAACGTGGTTACCCTCCAGTCTTGGTCCGCGAACAGATCCATAGGGCGATGACGCCTACCCACAATGGATCTCATCCTCACACACCCACTATTCCTGCATTCCTCCACTCACTCTTACGACACTTTTCCTTCCTGGTATCCACGAAGCTCTCAAAACAATCCTTCATGCTGTCCACCCAATTCTTACCTCTTCCTCCCATCAGTCTCTCTTTATCAACCTTTTTGCCAATCCTCCGCTCCTCTCCTTCCGCCGGCCCCCAAATTTGGGAAATATCTTGTGGAGGAAGGAACTTCCCACTTCTACCACGCTTCTTGCAATAGGCTCCTACCCCTGCGGAAAACCTCGCTGCCTCACTTGCCCTATCCACCTACCCTCATCTTCTTTCTCGAGTCCCTCCACCAACATCACCTACCCCATCACCTCCAGAAGCAACTGCACCACCCGTAACGTCATTTACCTCCTTACCTGCACCCTTTAATATATATATATATATATATATATATATATATATATATATATATATATATAAGTTTTTACACACACACACACACACCTCAGAAGTTATATTTTAATCACACTACAAAGTCCCGTTGATGTTCAACGGGTAATTCCGCTCGTAACTAATATAAAATAAGTCATCGCATAACAGAATACCTTAGTATTTGTGACCATGATTTCACTTTGTAAACGCATAGCATTATTTTCATTGAAATGCCATGTCCTAAAATCTTTAAATAAAACATTTAACAGTTGGTATTCTTTAATTTCTAATTTCATCCTTTAAGGGCATAACTATATAAGAAAAGAATGAGTGATGTGACGTATAGGTAAATGTCTGTAAAGGAGTGCTGGAAAACGTTACGCGTAACGTAACAAAATAAAGGAATTAATTTGGATTGATGTAACGAAAAACGTTAACGAAATTTTTTCAAATAGCTCTAACGGAAAACGTAACGAAAACGAAAAAATAAATTTCGTTATTTCGTTAACAGACGGTAAAGGGTTATGATCTAGTGGCGTTCGTCCCAGGTGGCGTATCTTCAGCAAGGAAAGTGGCCTAAAATCCCTTTCCCCGGTCCTGCTTGTTTCCCGCTGGGCCAGTTTTGCCAAAACCACCTCGAGGAGAAGGCCGAAATGCTGTGACTCTCCCGTCCTCCATTTAAGATAAAACTTTGAATGATGGCCTTCTACCGAGGAGGACGAACTACACACCAGATGAATGCTGTGACGTCAGTCGCTTCTGACGTCACGCAATGTAGTGCTAGCATGTAGCATGCTGAGGTGAAGAGTTCCCGGGTTTCCAGCCAGGTGAATATGTTGTCTACCGACGTCGGTAGACAACATATTCACCTGGCTGGAAACCCGGGAACTCTTCACCTCATCGATTCGCCAGGAAAGCATCAGATCTTTCTATCTAGCATGCTACTGTCCTACCGTAATGCATAGCGAAGCTTGTATATTAGCATAGCGTTTAGCGTGGTTAACATGAGCGGTGGACAATTTTGAGTTTCGGTTTTTATCGTTGTTTTTGTTGTACTCCATATGAATGTCACTATTTTAATAAAAGGAATATTTTATCCCTTTTTTCGTATGCTTAACAGTTTGAATTAGCATCCAAGGTAACATTTTCAACAGAAAAGTTTGTTTGGTTTGACGGAAATTTTGTATTATATACAACATCGATAACTGTAACGATATTTTGGTAAAACTATGTGTGTTAAACTACGTTACCTATATTTAGTTTTATGAATTCCCACCATTTGGCAAAGGCTCATGATTCGATAGCATAAAATGTCTTATAGTCAATTATAATTTGTTATTGTTATTTTTGTATTGCATCTCCTTTTAATCATATACAGATGCTACGTCCTCTTTCTCTTTCTCCATTTCTGATCATTCCCCATTCTTTTTTCCTTCCTCCCTCTAATTACTTAATAGATTCAGTAAATAAGTTATACCATGTATAAAAGTCTGAAACGTGTTAAAGCAGTAAATTGGTGCATTTAATATGAGGACAAGAATACAATTCAACAATTGGGACAACAGTGGCCCAATATAAATAAAATGCGTGAAAACGTGAAAAATTGTATTGTAATTTTTGGAGATTTACGAATGAGGTTTATATTCTTCTCTTCTCTCCATAACTAAGTTAAATACCGTATCCTTGAGAGATTTTGATATGTAAACAAAGGAATGGCTTTTTGCGTGATTCATATATGCGATGCGAATTTATAACTTTGGTAAATTATAAGATGCACTGCAAAAACTATGAAAATAACTATAAAAATAGTTAATAGTCAAAATTTCAATGTGAAGTTAACTGAAAAGAAATCAATGAAAAACACGATTTTAATTATAAAATATGGGGGCGCCTTCTCTCTCGTACTAAAGCATTCGAAGCACGCTTTCCTTACGCATATAGTATAAGGATTGAGACGAGAATACAATCTCGAGGTTTAACAATGACACGGTCGGCAAGACAACATATCTTTAAAAAGCTTAAAATTTTCCAATTAATGTGATTTAAACGTATAACTTGAGCGATTTCGAATAGAAGACAAAAGGCGACAATAAGAATAAGAATCGATGTTTATTTGACTTTAAAATGGTCCAGGTCCGAAGATCGTAGGTCAATCACTTTTAATTTAATTTTGCAAAAGAAAAAAGCCTACAAGTGAAAAAAGGTATTTTTAAGAGTCCCCTTCTGGGGATTTCTATAGAACGTTCCGGCGGATCAACGGAAGTACCAATGTGCAGAATAAGGATATTATATAATTGGGAATGAGCTTCACAGCACACATACAATGATAAAAGGTAAAAAAATCTCCAAATGCCGTAATATATATATCATTATATATAGACGTTCCTTACAGAGGGGGAGGAGGAGGAGGATATAACATACTAGTAGAAGGTGCTTGCATACTGCAAGCATTTCATCTCACCTTGAAAAAACATTCATTTTTCAGACAGATATTTCATCATTACAAATATTTTTTTAATTCTAAAGATTTCACCTCCTCAGCGATTTTCGTTTTTCACTTATGTAAAAATAATAGATTAAAACAATCCCCAAATGTTGCAATTTAAAAATTTTTTCACTTTCTACATTATGGGGTACAAATGCTACACATTTTAGCCAAATGTTAAAATTGTAGCACTTCTAGAAGTAAAATAATATTTTTGTAATTGTTTAAATTTAAATAATATTTAACGGCCGCCGAAATTCATATATGGTAAAATTGAAATGTTTATTTGTGCAAATTCAATAATTTGTAAGTGATTTGAAAATTTCAGCTTCCTAGCTCATACCGTAGTACCTAAACAGTTATCCATTTGTATAAACTTTAAGAATTTTTAACTGCCAAACAAATTAAAATATCAAAATTTGTATAATCCCTATTTCGTTATTTTAGGAATTCTACTGACAAAAAAAATTTCAACTCCGTGGCACATTCGAAAATACATAAACCTTGAAAATTTGTTTAAACAATTGCGAATTTTTAGCGGCCGCATTGTTGCTATATATATATGTTACATGTTATCTCCTCCTCCTTTGTAAGAGTCGTCGATATATAATGATAACATATATATAAGAGGATACTAATGTTTAGGAACTTCCAGATGAGCTGGAGATTTGAAATTTTTTCTCAGGTAGGATTTTGTGCAATACCGACTAGAAAAAACGAAAATCTTAAAAAAGTGCAACAATGCGGCCGTTAAAAATTCGCAATTGTTTAAACAAATTTTCAAGGTTTATGTATTTTCGAATGTGCCACGGAGTTGAAATTTTTTTTGTCAGTAGAATTCCTAAAATAACGAAATAGGGATTATACAAATTTTGATATTTTAATTTGTTTGGCAGTTAAAAATTCTTAAAGTTTATACAAATGGATAACTGTTTAGGTACTACGGTATGAGCTAGGAAGCTGAAATTTTCAAATTACTTACAAATTATTGAATTTGCACAAATAAACATTTCAATTTTACCATATATGAATTTCGGCGGCCGTTAAAAATTATTTAAATTTAAACAATTACAAAAATATTATTTTACTTCTAGAAGTGCTACAACTTTAACATTTGGCTAAAATGTGTAGCATTAGTACCCCATAATGAAGATAGTGTAAAATTTTTAAAATTGTAACATTTGGAGATTGTTTTAAACTATCATTTTTACATGTGGGAAAAACGAAAATCGCTGCGGAGGTGAAATCTTTAGAATTAAAAGACTATTTGTAATGATAAAATGTCTGTCTGAAAAATGAATGTTTTCTCAAGGTGAGATGAAATGCTTGCAGTATGCAAGCACCAACTACTAGTATTATATATAGACGTTTCTTACAGAGGAGGATATAACATACATATAGGATACTAATGTTTAGGCACTTTTTTAAAGGTAGGATTTGTAAAAAAAAATGAAATAGGGATTATAGAAATTTCGATATTTTTGTTTGTTTGGCAGTTAAAAATTATTAAAATTAAAACAAATTGATAGATGCTAAGACACTATGCCGCAAGTAAGGAGACTGAAATGTTTAAATTATTTATAAGTTAATCTATGTAAACGAATAAACACTTCAATTTATCCATAAAGACGTTATTTTGGCCGGTAAAAATTATTTCAATTTAAACAATTAGATAAATGTTATATCACTTCTAATTGTACTATAAATTTAAAATTTGGCAGAAGTGTGTAGATTATTAACTCATTGTGGGAAAAGTATAATATTCCGAAAATTGCAAAAATTAGTGATTGTTAAACTCCATTATTTTTCCATAGTGAAAAAACGAAAACCGGTCCATAGAAAAAATCTTTATAACTAAAGAAATGTCTCAAGATGAAATATCTCTCTGAAAAATTAAGGTTTTTTTCAAGGTGATATTAAATGCTTGCAGTATGCAAGCACCTTCTACTAGGTATGTATATAATTATTATTTTGGCAAATTTTATACCGGCTCTTACTCAAGAATTACAGCTGTTATTATTCATTTCTAAGTTCCCCCGTCATATGACGAGCAATATACTAGTTAGTAATGAATACCTTTTATAATGGATTCGTTTGAATTTTTAACATTTAAACTGAAGCATGGCCAAAAACAATGGGTGAAAGGTCTTTGGGTGAAACCTTAAGCGGGTGAACCGGATTGTGGGCGAAAAACCTTTGGGTGAAAGTTCTTTGGATGAAACTTCTCGTGGGTGAAGTGTCTGTGGGTGAAACGTCACGTGGGTGAAACGTCCGGATACCAATGCTAGAGGAAGGTCAGTACAGTTTCAGAAAAGGACGAGGAACCTAATATACAATCCGAGTAGTGAGAATCATAGCAGAGAAGAGAATAAAAAATAATACTTCTTGCAAGAAAGGAAAAGTAACTCCAAAAAGTTATAAATATATTGGTAATAATAACTGGTAGTAACACCAAGTAAAAATACGGAATGGAAATATCTTTTTAAAATCCAAGGTCAGACAAATATCGGGAAAATACTTTCAAAAATTGTATTGATTGAAATCTGTTAAAATAAGTTTCAGACTATAAATAACTTGGGAGCACCATAACCAGAGATACAAAAAGTACCAATGAAATAAATACTAGAATGGCGAAAGAAAAAGTCGCCTTCATAAAAAAACTATTACTAACTGAAAAAATTAAGGAAGAAATACATAATAAATTGATAAAATGCTGTTTGGGGTATCGCCTTCGTATGGAGCAGAAACATGGGCAATCAGGAAAAATTATATAAAATACCAGGGTAAGCTACGAGATGTGGGCAAAGAGAAGAATGATGAAGTTAAAATGGATAGATAGAATGAAAAACGAGGGAATTCTAAGAAGAATAGGATACAAGAAGTCCAAACCAGACTAATGCAGGATGGTTTCCCAAAGTTGACGTCCCGAATTGATTATTTATATTGACAGGAAAGGTTTCAGTGTGTGTTACCTATTCCAAAGAATTCTCATACCATAAATACCATTTGTAATTCATAATTTATCAATGATAGAGAAAAAGTGGAAAAGAAATTAACTGAGCATTACCAGATTTAAAAATACTAAAAGCATAGTTAAAATCTCTTTCTGATATATTTTGCATGTATTTTTTTTAAATAAAAAAATTTAATAAATGTTACTGTTAATACGCTAATATTTATGGATCAACTGTCCATTTCTGAAGAGTAGTTGAGCGGGAAATAAAATAACTCATTTGTTCACTCGTCTATGCTTAAGCTGGGGTCGATAATAATCTTCTCAATGCAACAATCCGACAAAATGCGATTTAAAAAGGAAAAACGCTGTTTTAGTATAAATTCAAGAAAATAATATCAATTATTAAAATTCTGCGATAAGAATTAGAATCTACAACGTTATTTTCCCCTTAGAACAGTACAAACCTCGCTCCGATATCACAATTTTAAGATATTTTAAAGTATTAAAGAAAACATCTCTGCACGATGGATTTGAGTTTTCCTATGTAAAACAAATAGGATAAAAACGTTCCTGGAATCGAACATGAAACTTCAACTTTCGCCAAATAAAATATAGCCCGGAGGTGGGCCCTGGACACACGAGCCTCATACCAAGTTTCATGAAAATCGGTTAATTGGTGCAAAAGTTGTTAGTAGGGGACACACACACAGACAGGACCATTTCATAAGGTTATGTTTCCTTTGAAGACCAGCCTAAAAAGGGAGTAATTATGGTGATTAGATACAAGAAATATTGGACATTACCTGAAGAGAAAAAACATGATTAAAGACCTGTTAGAATGAAAACTGGAAGGAAAAAGAGAAAGGGGTAGCGAAAAGTTAAAGGTGATAAACGAATTGAGAGGGAGAGATAGCTAACAAGAAATGAAGAGGATTATAGAAAGCAGGAGTATGCGGAGACCATGTTTAACCGCAAATAATTACGGGCCTATCTATGGAAAGATAACCTATAATGATTATGATTTTATAAAGAAAGAACTCATAATAGGACTGTCATCAAAACTTTTTAAGAAGTTAATGGAATTATTTTATTTTGAATCTCGATATATTAAAATAACGCTGAAATATTAATAATAACAAATATACGAAAATCATTAACAGGAGTGATTAACATGTACTGTCTTCGTGACTCCTGACCAGTAACAAACTGTAAAACAAATAGAGTTAAAATAGGAAATATAATGGTTAAAACGGAGTTTGCATAGAACCGCATATACTGTTTATGGCTTCTGTTTATACACACGTACGATTATATTTACCTTTACATTCCATAAACGATTATATTTTCTAAATCTTTATTTTCAAAATCAATTTAAGTGTAATAAAAGTAAAAAAATGATACAAAGGAAAATTTTCAAATAAACCAATAATACTACTACCTATATCCCCAAACTCTGAATTTTTCTTGTGTTGATTTTGGTACATATATAAGATTAAAATACAGTTGCAAATTCCTCGCAAAGAAATTAAAATTTTATATTTTACAAATTCATAAAAATTAGATTATTTAAACAGGTAAATATGAATTGCTTTTAAATTCGGATGGTCGTTTTTCTAGTCTTTGTTTATGTAGCACAATTAATGCACATTATTAAGAACGATTTCTTATACATTTTATTTATCATCTCATATCGATTGAAGTTAAATTCACCACCGTCGTTTAAACAACGATACCGATACAAGAAAACTAAATGAAGGTAATAAAGGACTTGAAGGTCAAAGTCTGGTAATAATTCTCTTTTAATCTCTCAAGGCTTCCCTCGAGAAACAGGAACGTTAACTCATAACGGCGCACATCCGCATAACCAGGAACCTAACGTTAGTCATTTTAAGCTTCTGCGACCGAGAAGAGAGCAAAGCGACGATTCCAGATAGAAGCGAATATTCTTTTGTTTTTTCTTGTATCAACAGCCTTCTTTTGTCGTCAAAACGACGTCTCGAGCTTTGTATTCACGACGCAAAGGTATAACGGTGATTTCTCAAACACGCTTCATGGACCGGAAAAATGATTTTGCATTTCATTCCAGTCCCAGAGAGCTGCGCAAAAGAATGGCATGAAACCCTTTCCCAAGCGTTTGGCTTCTAATTAAAGCACGTCTAAGATTTTTATTATTATGTGCAAAAGGACGATACCGAAGAAACGAAGCGTGAATGAAATGTGGATAGCAAGTCGCAGGGGTCCATGTTTCCTGAAACCTTTAGGGAGATTCTAGAGAATTACATTTTCTTACCTTATTCAAATTGAATGGGCCGCAAAATTTTATCGAGAATATCCGTGCACACGCATTTCCTTAGGAGATGGCTTTTCTCTTGTTCGCAGTATTTATTTGTCAAGTAGTGTTAATATTTATTACAAAGCAAAACAGCTTAATGAACAAATTTATCAACTGCGAATTTAAATGCACGAGAATAGCAACTGAGGATTATTTTATCCTTCTACGCCTCAAAGTATGTTTTCGAAAAAAGATGTCATTAAGTAGTGCCTGATATTTATATAAAATCTTTGGTAGTATAAAGAAAAAGTCTGATCAGGCTTATATTACAAAAACACTTTTTAAATATAATTCAGCGCAGTCTATTTCTAAAGATGATTTCATAACTTTTTGAATAAATAAGTAAATGCTAAGTAATTAGTAGATAAAATGTTGAAAGAAAAATTAATAATATTTTAATCTGAACATTTCAAGTAAAGTAAGTTTGTAAATTTCAACCGCACTTCTACGCTATTAATTATATCTTTATAACAGGAAAGATTAATCATGATTATTCTCTAGACCAGGGTTCGGCAACATTTTTCTTTTGTGTGCCACTCTTAATCAATACTCATAATCAGTGACCATCCACGCGTTCCACAAGTAAATTAACTTTGTCCGTAACAATAACGAAAAGTGATTATTTTTATTAAAAAGCATGCAAAATATAATGCAGCATCATTACAATACGAAGTACAAATGAAATTAAGTTAATATTATTTTGAAATGACAAAAAATATGTAATTATTCTCTTTAGTAACGTGTTACGTTAAATCTCTTCGCGTGCCATAGGTTGCCGACCAATGATATTTACGTATACATGTATGAGTCTGTGTGCGTCTTATTGACAGTAATAATTACCAATAGTAAAGTGTATCAAAATGTATTTTTGTAACTATTTTCAAATTTTTGAAATAAAATTACGACTCTATCCCATCTTTCCTTGTTAGTCAAAATAACTTCTGAGTAAACGAAAATTTTTAGCTGAGTTTGTGGTTCACACAAAGGTAGATTTTCCTCAAATCGAAAACAGAAACTTATTCATATAATCAAAGGTGAAAAGTTTGGGTTTTTAATAAATCGGAAAATTTCAGATTCTGTTGATCTTTATAGTTGGAATATTATATAATTCAGGGTCAATGTTTTGTTTTTTTTTGCAATACTGTTGCGTTTCTAAAGAATAATCTATGCAGAGCTCAAAGCGTACTTGACAAGAGGGTATTAATTCGATACGAGAAAGAGACCCTTTCGATTAAAGTCTGGTAAATACGAATTAAAAAATTTTAAATAAAATTTTAAAGACGACATAGCGGAATGACGAATTAAATTCAGATCCTATTAGCAAATTCAAGACGAATTAATTAAAGTTTATTTTGCCTAGCACGATTATTTGAAAATGGAAGGAATGATAATGAGGATCGATAAAAATGTATTGGTATCGGATTAATGACTAAAAAGACCTTAGTTTACAGGAGAGAGATGACCGAAGCCTTGGAAAAAGAAATCCGTTTATTTAAAAATTCCATTGTACATTTGTATATAACGATACAATGAAGGCGTCTGCTGAAATGAATTTTATAATGATGATTTCGCTCAAAGTGCATAATCGAATCGGTCCGTCCGTCTCCGATAATCTTATAATATGCCATTTGAATATTTATTTATGAGATTCGTTATAGGAATTCAACCCTTACATGAATCGTGCAAAATTCATTTCGGCCAATATTGAGCTAATAAAACATCACCTTTACGAAAAGGTCTACATAAACTTTTACGCATACCTCGTTTATGATACGCGTAACCGAAAAACGTATTCCACTAAAGAAGTGGAATCAAATAATGGGTGAATTTTATGTTATATAACGCACATCGATGCAAGAAATGCGAATTTTATGTTTCAATGATAACCGTGCAAAACTGAGAAATTAACTAAAAGTTGGCATAAAAAGCGCGACTTTACAAAATGGACATTCAGGGTTGCAAAGTCCAAAAATATTATTAGCAGCACTGTGAAAATAAAGAATTAAGATTGAAATTTTGGAACCATAGAGTTTTTTGTGGCTACAAAGAAGCAGTCATAATTGCTTACATTCATAACACCGTGCTCATGGATCACTGCAAAGTCACGGATCATTCATTTAACAAAATATCAGAAAAACCTTGGAATTCTGACACAGAGTAAACCTTTCCACTCTTGAATTATAAAGGCATTTCACAGGAAAACATTTTATTGTCTACTGTGTGTGAGCCGTTCCATTTGTGTCTGTGTCCGATTCATGTCAGTGTTTCTCTTGTTTGACAGCAATTGTCCACTGGATGTACTTCCTATCCTACTCATATTATTATTGCGAAAGCTTCCGCGGTGTTTCCGTACTTGGTCCATGTTATCCGGATTCTTAGTTTCCCTGATTTATGAGATAATATTTTGATTGTATGACTCTGATTATCCAAACATCAAAATATTGATTTCAGTGAGGTTCTAGCACAAGTACAAAGTAAGCAAAAACGTTATAATGAAGCGAAATAAAGGTATTCTAACTTTTAATCTGCAATCATACTTATACAGTATCAACCCGTTTTCGCAGAATACCGTTTAAACGGAAATGCCAATTTTGCGAAATTAAATCTTAAAAAAAATGGTGATGTTCTAGATGTCTAGATGCTTTAGGAACGCCAATCCATTTCCGTAAAGTATTTTAAAATGCAAATGACATTCATAATTCGATTATAAAGCAAAATTCGTGTAGATATGTATTTGTCGTTAAAGCGAGCAACTACTCGGGAATCGATCCTCGAAGCTTCAAATCGGCTTGAGGGTCCTCAAAGCGATAAATAATCATATCTCCTTCTATAGAACCCCACCCATGACATATTTACGTTTTTAACATTCCGATTTACGGAATATGCGGAAAACCGGGATTTTACTGTACATATGAATCGATCTGAATCGTTATCAAGCATTATATTATATTTAAAGGTATTTAACGTCAACAGCATCAAACATAGATAACTCATTTGCGGGTTGGAACAACCGAACTTCAATTTTATTTTCAAAATCGACATCTAGGATGAAAAATGCGACCTATTTCACAAAATACAGAACGCATTTAAGGATTGAAATAAAATTTATTCTGGCCAAAACCATATGTTAGTAATAAATTGTCTTTAAGGGATTTTTGCGGTCGCTTCTGTTTCCAAAATTTCTTATTTTCTACGCCTGTCTCGTCCGAATGCAGTTTTTCATCTGGCCTGGGGATAACCCAATTTTTGTAGGGAAGCAGGGGGCTTAAGAGGCATATGAGTTGAAATATTTCAAAAAGATAACTCACTGAGGGTGAAATATGCCACTCTATTTACCTCGGACGAATGTTTCATTCTTTATGCGTCGAACACGTTTCTTTTTTGCAAAGCAAAAAACGCTTTTATTCCTTGAATTCGTTATAAAACGTTAAAATCATCGTCAGAATTTTAACGCGAGCGTTGCAGTGTATAATCTGCAACACTTAATCTTTCATGTGTCATTCATTTTCAAGTATTCTCTGATTAACATTTTGAATTTTCGTTTAAGACTATCTTCACGCAATCAAGACACTTGTATTCTAGAATGCATTTCACAGTGGCATGACTTTTAATTCCATGAATGATTAAAAAATGTCGTTCGGTTCTATAACTCAAAAGCATTTATTGTGCACTCTTTCTTTGCTGAAAAATAGCAAGATAACTTAATTTACAGACAAATATATAGTCCGAAATAATTAAGTAAACATGGAAAAAGTACACCAAAAATGTTTACACAAAAACTTGGAGGAAATTTTAGCAATCTTCGGAGGAATATTTGTTTTCAATGTCGAAACATAATTACAATGTTCAGAAGTTGTTTTTCTATCAGACTAATATTTAGATGCATTAAACTTCGTATTTAAGTGTATGATTGGCAACAATTCAGTTGTATACCTTTGCAAGAATTACGCCCTTTGAGTCGCCAGCGTTAATGATTAGCATTAATTTGCATTATAAGGTGAAATGAAAGTATTCTCAGCCCCTAGAAAACAAGTTGATTGCCATATCAGAAAGATTTTTATAACCTTTCTTTTATAAAGATCAGAGTGGTAACAAGTTTTGTTTTCCATTTTTATGAATACCATTACTTCTTATTTCGGAAACAACTTATGCAGTAATGCCACTTTTATTTCAATTACTCGTACAATGATTTTTGGTTCATAAATATATGATGCAAGTGGTTTGTTTTATTAGGCATATTAATTTGTCACAAACAGCAATAATAAATCAACTAATAATAGCGAGGATAAATATTAGCCTAGAAGTACTTTACTACATTAAAAACCTGAACATACGCCGGTTTTTAATCATTTTACTGAAATATTATAACTAGTATATTAAATTCAGCACTCTCTTTCAACTAAAGACGAATGACACAATTTTATTATTAAACCATTAACAGACATTTTATTTTTTATTTCTAAATGTAAAATGATGTATTAATTACCAAACCCTTCTGTGCCAAACTCATACCAAATTCATCTTTATGACTGCAATTTAGAATGAAAATGATGTCTCTTTCGCGCAAGGAAAAGGCTATAATAATACTTTCATCCCAATTACTTCATCAGAATTGACGAAAAATTACTCCTTAAACGTTAATGATACTGACTGACCAAATATCCGAAACACGGGTGTGAAAAAACCGTTTCCACGACAGTGAGAGCTTTATGAGTAAATATAATACCTTCAGCATCCACACCAATCCATCAAATTAATGATATCAAATCAATTAATTACATTATGACGGGAGCGCAGAGGTTTTTTTTATATAAAGACAAATCTTCTAAATAATGAGGTCAAGCGAGAAATTTCGTGTTGGATCGAAAACATATTTGGCGAAAAATTAATTTGATTCTCGAATCAAATCATAGCACAATATAATTAGCTCAACCTAAACAAGAATCAAAGACGCGAGTTCACCATATTCCTCTTTGTCTTCATTATTTACTTATTTCCGATGTTCACGTGGATAACTCCCTAAAATAGATGATTGATAAAATGAAATGCTTTAATAAGGTTTGATTTGAGTTCTCATCGAGGAGAAATACAGCAGGAGCAGCACTTTCTCCCAAAACAACTGAATTCTGAGATACCAAATAAGGTTGAAAATGAAATTTGGAGACTACGGTGTACAGAATGAAATTAAAATTAAAAACCCCTGAACTGTAAAATAATCCAGATGAGCACTCACACGTCAATAAGAAGAGAAAATGGAAAAAAATTAAAATATTTACAAGTTTGCAGGACGATGGCCTACAGGACCTGTTGTCAAAAACTAGCCTAAAGGAAAAATGGCGCACATACACACACACACACACACAATCACTCGTGAAAACTTGTAAATATCATTTTAATTTTTTTCCATTTTCTCTTCTTATTGACGTGTGAGTGCTCATCTGGTTTATTTTACGATTAGGAGTTTTTAATTTTAATTCCACCAAATACAGTGATGTTTGATATGTAGTTTGGTAATTATATGAAATTACAACTGGAGCATATTTTTAGAAAGACCCTGTAGAATTAATTGAGCTTACAAGGTAGGAAGCACCAAATAATATTCTCGATCTGTATTTTAAGGTCAAAATAATTCATCGTTCCAAATCTTTGACCTTGATGGGTAATGACAGCAGCGATTAATCGATAATTACACGAACATTTGCATTAACAGTTAAAAGCGAAACAGGCAATTACAAGCCCTTAAAACGCAAAGGTCCTTTCGAACAAATATTTGGGCAAGATAAAAGCAAAGTATTATTCACCGATGAATGATTCGATCATCAAAACAAATACCCGCAGGAGTGATGATGGCTTCATATCATGCCGTAATACCAACTTCTCGGCAAGTCTTAATTATTTCGTGTATTTAAGCGCGCCTTCGGCTACAGAGTGACCCAACAAATCGCTGGATCTTGTATCAAACATCTTGACAACGCTTTTAGATGCAATAAATGATCTCCGAAAGGAGAGACCGCTGTAAAATCCTTAGCCTTCGCTCCAGCCTTCCGACCCAAAAACTCTATTCGTTCCGTTCACGCCCTCCCTATTTCTCTCTCTATCTGCTTACATCTCCCCTGCTCCCAAATACCCTCTCTCATTCTCGTCCTTCCCTTATAGAAAGTCCCATCACACATCTTTTAGCAGTTAGCAGAATTACCATCCCATCACTCATAATTATATAACGTCGAGTTATATAGGAAGTATATGAGAAATAAAATGTAGATAAACTTTGAATAGTGCTTAGTACCTAATTCATACAATTCTCCGAATATAAAATTGTAAATTGGAATGAGTTCCACGTTTACTTAAATTAATGGGCATATTTATAGTCGTAGTGTATTGCATCCTCGCTGCCTTACACCGAATCGCATTTTTATTAACGTAGACTATGCTTCAAATTACTTTACATTAATAAAGCAACGAATAAAACGTCTTCTTAATATAGTAAGGTCCTTAACATTCGCGAATTTAACATTCGCGGTTTCGACTAATCGCGAACGAACTCCCGAGGTTCCTCGTTGGCAGGGGCGGTGCTAGACATTACAGTGCCCTAGGCAAACTTCTCTATTGGCGCTCCTATCCTATTGGATATTTTTCTAATAATCTCAATTAATGAAATATTATATTGTGTACTACTAATTATTACTCAAGATAAAGCTACCACCCTCCCCCTCCTGACCACCTACTACCCCACACGCCTGACGTGCTCTAGCCTTTGTTTACCCGCTGTCTGCTACGCACTAACTCTTGTTTTGTTATACGTAAAAACCTTTCGTTTTTTATGCAAAATGGCCCCGAAAAAATCCATATGCTAGTGTTGGTGAAGGATGGTCTTAGCAAGAAAATCGAGGTATTGGACAAATTGAATGTCGAACTCGGAGGTGGCCCGTATGTACGGCGTGAACAAATCTATCGTACGCTATATTCGCAAGCATGAAAAGGCAATTCGCGAAACTGTTGCAGAGAGTGCCCTCTCCCTCTACTTCGCGAAGGGCTTCACATTCGCCTCCTTTATCTCTACCACCGGATACCTTCTCCGATTTTGATGATGATTAAATATTAATTTGAATATTAAACACTGCTCCAGTTAATGCAATTTTTTATACTGTGCATAAGAGAATAATTAAAATTATTTAAATGTTTATGGGTTTTCAGTAGATTCCCAAATTCTTTTCAACCATACTTTATATTTCATTAAAGTTTATTGAGAAAATTAGGTAGCAGAGCCATTATTCGTGAATTCAGGCATTCGCGATGTTCGTGGAACGGAACCCTCGCGAATGTTGAGGGTCTGTTGCACTTAATTTGAGCTTAAATTTAAAAAATGTGAGGAATTCTTCATAATAAAACCCAAATAGTACTTTCCACAAGATTTAGTATCTTGCGGAAAAGTACTATTAGAATGATTTTTGTTATGGAAAATATTAAATACTTCCATGAAGTCACGTTTAAAAAAGTTAGTTATAAACGTGAGAAATGCTTGTAATATTTAAAAAGAAAATATTCATTCCCTTAGAGCAGTGACGCCCAAACTTTTCGGCTCGAGGGCTACATAATCCGTTGCTGCATCCATCGCGGACCACATACCTGACTTCTGCCCACTTCGCGGGGCACACCCAGTCGAAAATGGAATTGAAGAATAATTTAAGGAAACTAAAGGGTTTAGTTGTGGGTAAATATTACCTGAGTTGTTTTCAATGTATTTGTCTATAATGGGAATGGGGGGGTAAAGAAAAAAATGTTGGTTTTAGAATTTTCTATTTCCATTTTGCTACATTGTGTCCTTTAACTGTTAAACTCATGGCGGTCCGGATGAAGACAATAGGAGGGCCAGATGAAGCCCGCGGGCCGTAATTTGGGCATCACTGCCTTAGAGAATACCAATCTGTATGCACCCTAAATAATAATTAATTTACAAAGGAGGAATTAAATACATTTTGGGGATGAAAAAGACTACACGTAAAAAAGAAAAACTGGATTGGGGCCCTTGGGTCACATCAATAGCACCTTCATGATTTTTTAAGCGCAGTAAGTCATAAAAAAAACTCATGCACGCCGGTCATAAAAAGAGGAATTACCAACCTTGCTCTCGTCTGCCATCTCCGTGAAGGCTAGGAAGTGGAAGTGTCGCAGTAGTCTCGCCGTTATGGGATTCCTGCCACCACCTGGCGGCCCCATTGCGCACACGAAGTTCACGTCAACGATGTTTCGGAAATCGCCGATGAGCTTACGATCGTACCACCCTACGTACGATATTTTGAGGAGAAAAAAGCGTGAGATTGGATTAGCCCAGGAAATACAGTTTGGACACGAACAGAAGGAAGGAAGGAAGGAAGATTGTGGATGGATGGAGGAGGAAAAACGGGATATACCGACGTCCGCCGGAGAACCAAAATCGGAAAGAGGACGTGTTATAAACACATTAATCAACCTCTCAAAACCAAAAACCTTCCCACGCTTTCATTCATCGAAGCCGTGAGAGAATTGAGGAAAAGACGGATGGATGCGAGCCAAATTATATATACTAGTTTTACTTTGCCAACGTATGCTAACTTAACAAATATTTTTTTCCGCGTGATGGAAGTTTAATTGCATTGAAAATGTAGTTGTTTTTTGTTAGCCATGCCTGTTTCGCAGTGTAACATGTCAAGGGTAAGTTATTACCCAATAAAATTATGGAAGTCTTCCATATTTTCTGACTCCTCGCATATTCGTGTTATGATCAAACTTTGGGTGTATGAGGTGTGCCTGTCACTGCCATTCTTAAAATTTAGAAATTTACCAACATATAAGAAGCGACGATTAGAATTATGAGAATTTAAATATTATTTTAAAGTTATGTTACAGATATAAAAATTTTCAGAATGAAGAAACTATGATATCTGCCATGAAATTTAAATTATGGATAGTAAAAATTTACCGCAATATGAGACAAAGAAAAGATACTAATACAAACGAACACCATTAAAATATTGCTAGTTTTAAATAATAATGAATACAACTGAACAGAATATAAGTCGAATAATAATCCGAAATTTATATAAACTACATGCCTCTGTTTAAGACAAATAAAACGTGCTCACTACCTCATCCTGCAATCGATGATTTAACAAAATCGCGAAATTCAAAATATCACAACTATGATCTTATTCACTTCAGCGAAAGATATGTTATTACCAATATCATAGGTACAGAGAAAAAATAAATCAGAGAAGATTCCCATAGAGTAAATAGAACAAAATAGCAAACAACATGTTCCCTGATTGATGTAGCCTGACCTCATTATTGATATTTGTAATTCATATTATTTGGATTATCTACAATATTGCCAAATATTTGTCAAAGTAAAAACAAGGTCAGATATCTGTATTATTACATAGATATTTTTTCAAGCAATAGGGCTGAAAGACCTAATAATTAACGCGATAAGTAAATATTTTTAGATATTCTCAAGGTAATAGAGAAATACTTAATATTTCCATTAGCAAATGGTGTAAATATTAGTTTCACGAAAAAGAGTTCTATTTATAATAGATAATTGTTATGCACGATGATATTTTTCGTAAATATATTTAATACACAAGTAGATGAATGTGTTGTCATAATTATGCGAAATACGGCGTACTTCACTACCCTATCCGTAAAGCTTAAAATAATATATACATTTGCAAGATTTATAATTAGATTAGTAAATACCAAAGGCTCAAAAACAACCTCATGAATTTCGTGTCAGGAGAAATATTTCATGTTAAGGTTTAATAAGCAAATAAGAAAAAATAGAAGCAATATTCAGAAGAAATTTCTTTATGAATATTTTCAGGGTATATATTCGAAACGTAAACTTCGGTGAAAATATGCATAAACTTTTATATTATAGAACTAACTCAGCTTACGCTCTCTTATGGAATATATGCCTTTAAAAGTTCATAACATTTTAGTGATAATTATATATGATTAATTTAAAAATTATAAAAGTTAGAAATCACTAAATAATAATATTCAAAAAGCCAAACTTATTTTTTTTCACAAACCTCCACCAATAGAATTAAATATTATAAGTAAAATTTTCAGTGAGAACTTGTTGAAACAAAAGTCATAAGTTTGTGTGAAAATAGTTAACTTCTGCCATTAATGAAAAATATACCGCTGATTTTACTTTTAAAAACTAAGTTTTCTTAATGACTATGTCTAGCATAATAGCAACAAAATACATTGAATCAGACAAAGTTACGATGAAATGAATCACGGCGACAACAATAATAAAAATTGTTTTGAAATGTATTTCTTTAACATGCACCTTGTAGAATGATTAAAAAAAGAAATGTAGCTCGACTTGACTGCATATTTATGCAGGAACAGGAACAAAAATTGTGTTACACTTTGTAGTCGACCCTTGTTTGTTGATTAACTACGGCGTCGACTCGCACCGAATGAAAGGTTAAGGTTATGAAAAAATTAAAGAAATATACCTTTACCGCCCGATTTCACCCATGACCCTTACAAAATCAATACCGTCCCTTTTTTCAGCTTCCAGGAATCCTCCTCCGCCCTATCCTATTCAAGGAATCCCCATCGCTTTCATCCGAAAATCCTTCCATTCAGGAATTAAATGCGTTCCATAAATGAACGCACACCAACAAATATTCAATGGAGAAAAAATCTGACGTGGCCACCACATGAATTTTTCCATACCTGTGATATTTCTAAAAATTCCAAATAGGTTAAATGATAATCAATATTTTAAGGAACTGCGAGAAAAATTTAAAGAATTTACAAAGAACAGAATACTCATACCGTAGCCTTCTGATATTGGATATAGCAAGGAATCTCTAACAATTAAGAAAATTAAACGTAATTAAACGTAACTAAGCGCAAATTGTTAACAATAGTTGCCGGTAGGTAGTGGCAGCTAAAAAATTAGTTTTTTAATATATCTCTTAAAAGATGCATTTTATGGGAAAATGTTTCAAACAAAGGTCGTAGAAAATTAATTTCCTACAAGAGTTATTCCGGTATATTTTTGCATTAATCAAATATTAAAGCAAATATTAAAAAAAACGGATGTGACAAAAGTAAACACCTACTTCCGGTTGACCGATCTTTACCATAACTAATCAGTTCTTGTGAATTTCATAAAAATGTTAAATACAAAATTTCGCATTGATCTGATTAATATTTTTTGAGTTTGAGCACCCACAAAAAACTCACATACACACACACACAGATATCATCGATAAAATTGTCAAAACATGTTCAGGGGACCTCAAAACGTGTATTTCCGTTGAAATCTCGAAATCAATTTTTTCATGAAAACAATACTTTCCCCAAACTATGTATGGTATGGAAATAGTAAAAAGAGATAGGATTATTTCAAATATCTGGGATGAAAAAGAGCAAATTCTGATTGGAATCTACTCTCAACGAAATTGAAACATTGTATTCATAGCTAATATGAAAAGCGAATTCAGATTGGCGTCTGCTTTCAACGCCAGTGAAACATTGTATTCCAGGCTGATCTATGTATTACATTATATATAAAATGGCAATGGCAGTTATATCCCGCCGTCTCCAGCCAGTGGCTATTGAAACATTTGTTAGAGGTAACCTGCAGGCTTGAATTCTTTCTTAGTTTCCTGTGTCTTGGTATGAGTGACTTGTCGACGTTTGATCAAGTGCGTCGTTGAAAAAATCTTTCCACATCGTGCGTATTTGCGCACATGCGTCGAACTCGGAAAAATCGGAACAGATTTAAAGCAAGGTATGCTTATATTATTTTTTACGTTATAATAAATTAAATTATTGGTAATAGTGAAGGAATGGGGGGAAAGCTCGAATACGGAAAAACATTTCTTCAAAAAAGAAGGATTAGTAAATCTTGTTTCGCAAACAAATTACGCAAATAAATAGACTTCTTAATTAACTTCTTAATTTTCATCTTAATTAATTATAAATTAATAATAGTAAAATAATTTATATTAAAATAGAGTCCCTTATTATTCTCATACTAAACCTACTCTATTTTAATATAAATTATTCTAATATAATTCTTTTTATTGTTAATGAAATGTGATTATTATTTTCTAATTAGTGAATTGTATATTGCTGTTTTGATTTGAAATTTTGTTATTTCAATTCTCTGTTTAGTTACAATACCCTTTTGAAAGGAACGGGGTTGCTACACAGCGAGTATGAGAATAATAAGGGACACTAAAATACGGTTAGCGCATGGAAATAATAAGGTACACTAAAATACAGGAATACCTAATGGTTTACCTTTGGTGAAGTTAAATATCTTATAACTTAAACTAAACAACAACTATTTGTAGCCCTACTTTTATCTAAAAAATTCTTGCCTGGATTCGAACTTCCCACCCTTAATTCCTTTACCATAACCAAATTATTTTATTAAAGAAATACACAATAGTACTTTATTTATTTTCAGACTACTTTAAACAAACAATTGTGAAACAAAGCACCCTTTAAAATGATGGCATCATTAGATTAGATGACAACAAAAAAGCGAAAAATAGTAGACGAAGGCCGTAAATTTAATGATCATTGGACAAATGAATATTTTTTTGTTTTGCACGATGATAAAGCACTTTGTCTGATATGCCATGAAACTATTAATAGTTTTAAACTGTTCAATATTAAGAGACACTACGAATCTCGTCATAAGGAGTACTCATTGTTTCATGCAGACGTACGACTGAACAAGTTAAATTCACTGAGAAAATCTTTGAATCAGCAGCAAACCTTTTTTTTTTAAAGTTGCAAAAGAAAACGTCAGCTGTGCGTGCCAGTTACCAAGTGGCTAAATATATTTGTGAGAACGGGAGACCGTTCACTGACGGGGAATTTGTAAAGAATTGCATGTTAAAAGCAATGAAGGAAGTGTGTCCTGACAATTTACATTTTATTGAAAATGTGAGTTTATCCTCATTTACGATTACAAGACGTTTGGAGGTTTTGGGAGAAGATCTTTATGCTACATTAACTCAAAGAGCAAAGGAATTTCAATACTTCCCTTTAGCTCTTGACGAGAGTCTTGACATAACAGATAGTTCTGAACTACTAATTTTTATTAGGGCTGTAGATTCGAATTTTGTGGTTACGGAGGAGTTGTGTGCACTCCATAGTATGAAAGACACTACAACTGCAGAAAATATATTTTTGAAAGTATCCGAAACTTTAAGAAATCTTAATCTGAGTTGGGATAAACTAAAAAGTGTGGCGACAGATGGCGCAAGAAATATGATAGGGAACAAATCAGGGGTAGTTGCTCGAATTAACGAAGAAGTAGTGAAAGCTAATGCTGCCATTCCTATTCAACTTCGCTGCATCATCCACCAACAGGCTTTATGTAGCAAGATTGTAAAATTCGAAGATGTAATGAATATTGTTGTATCAAGCGTTAATTTCATCAGGCGTTATGGATTAACTCACCAGCAGTTTAAAAGTTTTCTCTCGGAATTAAACGCAGAATATGGGGGGGCCGATGGTGTAGTGGTTAGGACGCTGGCTGCTACTCGCCCGATGCTTGAAAAAGTCATCGGGTATGAATCCTGCGCGAGTAGGATTTTTCTCAAGGTCACCCGGCCCCCTGTTTGCGTAGTTTGAGGAGACCGCGAAAATTCAGTTGTCCCGTCCTTCGGAAGGGACGTTAAGCTGTTGGCCCCCCTGGTGTTCTTCGTAAGAGCAGGCAAATGCCGGCACCGGGTTTCCCTCCTCCCTCCCCGTTTATTCATTGCACTACCTCTGAGATACCCATTTGTGCTGTAAGAGAGGCGAATTGGCTCGGCATTCAAATAAACGCAGAATATGAGCATGTGCTGTATCATGCAGAAGTTAGGTGGCTTAGCAGAGGACAAGTTCTTAAACGATATTTTGCTCTTCGGCATGGAATTGATATTTCTCTCACCGAAAAAGGAAGATCTCAAGAAGAACTTTCTGACCCAAATTGGGTTTGGACTTTAGCTTTTTTAACTGATATCACAGATCATTTGAATAACTTGAATTTAAGATTACAGGGAAAAGGAAAGCTTGTGTCAGACATATATGCTGAGGTGAAAGCATTTGAAGGGAAGTTAAAAATTTTGGTGAAACAGTTTAATGAAGGCAATTTTTCGCATTTCTCTTGCTGTAAAGAACTAAATTCTGGCAGAAAAATGGTTTCTCAATCCACTCTAGGAAGATGCACAGAAGCGCTGAGACTCCTGCGAGAAGAACTCAAGAACAGATTTGGGGATTTTCACAAACATGCGAAGGAAATAAGAATGTTTCAGAATCCATTTGAAGTAGCACCAGAGGACTCACATGCAATGTATCAGATGGAATTAATCGATCTGCAAGCTATAGATGCTTTGAGAGACACTTAAAAAGAAGATAGCCTTTTGAAGTTTTATTCAGGACTACCAGACACATTTGTGAACCTAAAGACATTTGCAGTGGGCATGTTCTCTATTTTCGGTGGCACATATATTTGTGAATCAACATTCTCAAAAATCAAAATAATCAAGTCCAAGTGTAGGACAAGGCTTTCAGATGATCAATTGCATAAGATTTTAAGGTTGTGTGTCACAAGCATTGAAGTAGATATTAATAACCTTGCTAATAAAATGCAGCCTCAAATGTCACATTGAATATGTGTAAAAATAATAAATTGTGATAAATAAATGTCTTTATTTGAAAAAATTAACCTTATTTTCCGAGGAAGTGAGTATTTTTTATTTATCTTTCACATGGTATGTCCATTGTCCATCCCTAACCTTAGGATAGACGTTATTCATCTTATCTTTATGTAAATTCATTATTTATTAGTAAATTTTTCAAATCTTTCCTGGTGCTGATAAGGAATCAATATGAAGAACTGACTCTAAAAACGATTTTGCGATGAATTGCTAATCTAAAAAAAGTAAAGTAGATTGTCTGCGGCCCGTGAAGGCTTTCCAGAGGCTAATGCAGCCCACTGGAGGTGAAAGGTTGGGGACCCCTGCTCTAGAGCTTAATTAAACACCCTCTTTACATAAATTCATGGTTTTATAAACCTTGACATTCTCAAATAACTAAACCCAATATGCAGAACTATTGGTTAGTTCACCTTTGTAGCTTCAAAGAGCAACAGATTTGTTTGAACTTTAATGACCTTTTTCTGCTTCAGTAAATTGGAATCTTCATAGTCTTTGAGAAATGCTTGGGATATCTTCACACTCCAGGATATCAAATTTAATAAACTTTCGGATGCATATCTCTTGGTCCCACTAAAGTTCATGACAAGGAAATTGAGAGAAATTTTATTGAAAAGTCAAGAAACATTAGTGTGTTTATCACTAACAGCCAAAGCAATTTAGAACGTTCATAAGAGACATCTTAACACGCATATAATAACTTGTCAAAGTTGAAAAGGTTAAACACACACATATATACACTATATATATATATATATATATATATATATATATATATATATATATAGTATGTGTGTGTGTGTGGTTTTTGTGTTCGTGTGTTCAACGTGTCTCTTCGACGCCCCCAGCAGCCTGCCAACTTGGTCTCCGACTTGGTAAGTGTCCGCTGGGCTTCCTTCAACACCTTGTTGCCACCCTCATCACTACCTTTTCATTTCCTTAAGTCTATATATATATATATATATATATATATATATATATATATATATATATATATATATATATATATATATATATAACACCTTGTTGACATCCATATATTCATTTTACCTTTCCTTTTCCGTAAGTTGTTATATATATATATATATATATATATATATATATATATATATACACACTAGTAGTTGGTGCTTGCATACTGCAAGCATTTCATCTCACCTTGAAAAAACATTCATTTTTCAGACAGACATTTCATCATTACAAATATTCTTTTAATTCTAAATATTTCACCTCCTCAGCGTTTTCCGCTTTTCCCACATGTAAAACATAATAGATAAAAACAATCCCCAAAAGTTGAAATTTTAATTATTTTACACTTTCTTCATTATAAGGTACTAATGCTACACATTTTAGACAAATTTTAAAGTTGTAGCACTTCTAGAAGTAAAATAATATTTTTGTAATTGTTTAAATTTAAATAATTTTTAACGGCCGCCGCAATACATATATGGTAAAATTGAAATGTTTATTTGTGCAAATTTACTATACTGTAAATAATTTGAAAATTTTAGCTTCCTAGCTCATCCCATAGTACCTAAACAGCTATCTATTTGTTTAAACTTTAAGAATTTTTAACTGCCAAACAAATTAAAATATCAAAATTTGTATAATCCCTCTTTCGTTTTTTTAAGAATTCTACTTATATCGTCGATATATAATGATAACATATAACAGGAGGATACTAATGTTTAGGCACTTCCAGTTGTGCTGGAGATTCGAAATTTTTTTTATAGGTAGGATTTTGTGCAAAACCGACTAGAAAAAACGAAAATTTTGAAAAAGTGCAGCAATGCGGCCGCTAAAAATTCGCAATTGTTTAAACAAATTTTCATGGTTTATGTATTTCCGAATGTGCTACGGAGTTGAAATTTTTTTTTAAGTAGAATTCCTAAAATAACGAAATAGGGAATATACAAATTTTGATATTTTCATTTATATATATATATATATATATATATATATATATATATCCATTCGTCGCCAAAAAGTACATAAATATAAAATCAAGAGCAGTTTTATTGAAAAGTCATAAACTCGAGTGATTCTATCACAAAGGACAAAAACGATTTAGAGCATTATTAGCAATCACTTTAAATATTCTATAATAAACTTGCTTGAAAAAATAGACATCTACAAGGTAATAAAAAATTGTTGATTGCGCATTAACGCCACCAAAGACAAATGAATGTGCAACTACTGAATGGAAAACTCAAATTACTCGTACGAGTCCCATAATTTTAGAGAAGATTTCTTTCATACGCGGAATATAACCTTACTCCTTTTTTACACAGACAATAAGATTAAATATTTGGAAAGGAAATCATTGAGTTGATAATCACATAAGCCTATATTATATCGTGGATATGACTCACTATCTATCTTCGAGTATCGTCAGAACAGTAATGGTTAAATTAATTGCATCATATTTCAGATATGTAATGTATAATATGTAAGCAATTTTATCTTAATTAACGTAACGGCAGAAATTTCCTCGTCGGAAAGCTTCTAGTATTCTTTGACTTGGGACATTTTGGAAATTAGTTGGGTGAATAGAAATTCTGCTGAAAATAAAGAGGGTAACTAATAAAGCCATAATTTCTGAAATGATTAAAAATACAATACATTGTCAACAGATGTACGTTAATAGATGTTTAGGAGTAAAACATTTTAAATTTTCATCTTCAACGATTATTTCAAGCAGCTTATTACATAGTGTTTAGCCGTGTAGTTAAACATAAGTTTATGGAAATGCTGCATGAAGAAACACAACAGTAAGTCTTAAGTTTCTTAATCAACATTATGACATCACAATTAAAACAATATATTTAAAATCTAATGTCAATTATGAAGTTTGTAAGACTTGTAAACGTGTCATATGTTTGAAGCATGTTGTATGATATAGTTCAAGAAAGTTATCATGTGCAAAGTATTACATTAAGAAGCGATGGTTAGCGATATTTCTACCTGATATTATATTCTCTGCCAATCTAAAGATGGATTTTGCATTGATTCAAAATAACTGAAAACCCCATCGATAAAAAATGGAAACAATTTGAATCCAATAACTAATACATACCCCGTTTTAAGCGGAATCGTTATAGCGCGAAGCAGGCAGGGGTTCACCAGATGTTCAAAAAACAAAGGCGGCCGACAATTGAGGAGCCCTAACCATAAATACATTTAAAATTCCATTTTTTTTACTGGCTTGTGGATTTTAGTATAATCGCATCTGGATCTCCATTCAAGGCATGAAATAGGCATACCTGTGCTATAAAAGAAACCCCCCGAACGGCACGCCATTTTTATTACTCGATCGACACTTATTTTGCCGTTATAATGTCTAACGGACGGTGACTTTCCAAAAAAAAACCTTCTCGCTGAATGACTATTTAGGATTTCTTTGATAAAGGAAATATTTACTTTTTACTTAAATATAATGAAGTTTTTAGTTTTCTATACCATTTGAAAATTACTGATGAAGATAAGTTATTGAAAATTTTAAAGATTTGCATCTGACGTTGATGAATGGAAGCCGACAGGAAGATGTTTTTCAGGGTAACGGCGTATTTTTATTAATATTACACTTTAGTTTTCGCATCCATGGAACTATTATCATTAACATTGACAACAGTTTGAAATTTTCACATCGTCTCTGCATTTAGTCTAAAAACCAAAAGAACTAAACGGGTTGAACAGCTTAATCGAGCTTGAATCATTCTTTTTAGAGAACATTCAATTGTACAAATGGGAGGCTCGAGTAACAAGCGTCATGGTTCATGGTTCGCGGAGCAAAATAATTCTTCAGAGAGGCGACGAGCACTCCGTGTACTGCGTTGAAATGAGAGCTTTAAACTAAAGAATTAACATAATGCGTCTATTTCAGGTGAGTTTCATTGGCAAACTATTCAACATAGTACCCAATGCGTCTATTTAAGGCGAGTTTTATCTGGAAACTATTTTCCATTCTGTGAAATTAACTGAACAGGCATTCGAGGAGTCCTATTTTTACAGATTTTGTCGCTATAAATGATGCGAAGCGATAAAACAATTTATTCGATCATTTATGGGCATATCCTCCATATTGCCCTTCAATGGTATAAATTCGGTAATGACCTACATATTCCAATGCAGATCAAGGAGCGATTTTAAATTTAAAGGTAAATGTGGAAACTAAGACGAAATGTTAGTGTCGAATGAATCCCTCCACACCCGTAAACTTGTGATAAATAGAGAACCGCCAAAATTTACAGAGGTTCTCCAGATGTCACATTTACTTCCAATTAAAAGGTTATGTTATCCAATTAGGATTTAACTCTAAAAAGGTTAAATTATCTGTTGTTTTATCAATAAGATTTTAACATGCGTAGAAGCCATCCATAAAAATGCGCTAAATACCTTAACTTCGTTACATTCACACATTTTAAGATTACTAGTATTTTAATTAAATAAAAGAATTACGAATAACATTCTTTTCTGCAGAAGAAGGCCATAGTCTGAAATCTTTAAATCATCTTTCCGGCATTTTCCGCCAGATTTCCGCAACAAATGTATATACTATTTATAAATAAATTGTAATTATGTCCTATTCGGCTATTGATGTAAAAGAGTATCATTATATATCGACGACTCTTACAGAGGAGGAGGATATAACATATAGGAGGACACTAATGTCCAGCCCAAACTAAAAGAGCTAAATAGCTGAAAGTTTTAGTTTTTGTAGATATGATGGAGAAACTTTCAGATAAAATGAGACTTCTTACCTAAGTGACATGAGTTCGACTCCAGAAATTCCGAAAGTTTTTTCCCATAAGAAAAGCATTGCTCCATTTTTGTAAATTAATTATGGGCACTTGCCGGTAAGCTAGAAAAATGAAATTTTCAGTGTTGCTAGATGGCCGCAATATCTATTAGGAATTATTGTCACTTTTGCTAACAGTGTGTTGGGTTCGACTCCAGAGACCCCGGAATATCTCCCATAAGTTAGCATGGTAAAACGCAATCCAGTGTGTAGACCAATCTAATAAGTTTAGGAAGCTGAAATTTTGCAAGATTATAGGACTTTTCTCATAACCAACTATAAAAATCAAAAATTTAAAAATTGTAAATTTTAGGGGTTGTTTTAACCCCATTTGAACATTAAAGTTTAATAATTTTTTAGGTACTACGGGATGAGCTAGGAAGCTGCGATTTTCAAATTATTTACAGAACAGTGCATTTGCACAAATAAACATTTCAATCTCTCCATATATATATTGCGGCAACCGTTAAAAATGTTTAAATTTTAAACAATTAGAAAAATATTATTTTACTTCTAGAAGTGCTACAACTTTAAAATTTGGCTCAAATGTGTAGCATTAGTACCCCATAATGGAGAAAGTGTAAAATGTTTAAAATTGCAACATTTGGGGATTGTTTTAAACTATTATTTTTACATGTGGGAAAAACGAAAATCGCTGTGGAGGTGAAATCTTTAGAATTAATAGAATATTTGTAATGATGAAATATCTGCCTTAAAAATTAATGTTTTTTCTAGGTGAGATGAAATGCTTGCAGTATGCAAGCACCTTCCACTAGTAATTTCTACTCTCTTAAGATTAAGCACTTTTCCTATAAAATAAAGGGAAAACGCTAACTTGTGGACACTAATAATATTTTAATAACACAAGAAGAAATTTTATATATGTTTGAAAACGGCGATCAGATCTTCCCCATGGATTAAATCAATCATTCCATCAATTTATAAAGACCTACTTACTAGGCCACATTAGTCTTGCAAATCAACCTCCTCCAGCAGTGTAATAAAATAAAAGTAATTTTAAAAGTTTGAGCAATAGCAATCTTAACCTTAACAATAATAATATTCAAATTTAAGCAAACTAATCATTTTTCAAAAATTTTAAAAACATTTTTTGAAAGCTTAAAAAAATGTTTAATGAGCACGGATGGATAAAAGAAGGAATAAGATATGCACGCCTCTTTCACGAAACGGGAAAAATGTATCGCTATTTCGTAACGAGGTTTTAACCAGCGGGTATAGCAACAAAAAAAATTCCGGGACGATATTGTCTGCAACGAATTTACTGACATAAACAAATTGACATCTGTTACAAAACTTCGCCTGCGTGTTATGTTTCGATTAGTTACAGAAACTGGGCGTCCATAATGATAATGAATTCTGCATAACAAGAATGATCCTTTTACTTCGTTCTACCGAACTAAATTACAGCTATAATTACCCTCCATAGCTGCAAGAAATGTTGATGCGATATTCTTCTTACTTTTACATCATTTTAATAGGCAATTAATCCAACCTGTTTCCATCCTCTTTTTCTAAATTGCTGCAGCTACATAGAAAATCCTCGTGTTAATGTGGGTCTATTGCTGCATTTTCTGAAGAATTCTCAATAAATATCCATATATATATTTCACAAGTTTATACTTCACTTGAGTCTTTTTAGTCATGCCCAAGTGTTATGCAGTGCATCGCCATATTTCAATAAAAGAGGGTAAAATCACATCAGTATCAAGGAGTCTACTATCGTAGATTAATATACCTTTACCTTCAATGTTTTATGAAGTTTGAACGGACAAATTCCGCTCCATTTCATCTTGTGGTCTTCCTGCGCAATAGATTACCAGAGAACTAGTAGATGTAATCACATGAGTTTTCCTACTAAATCCAAAGTAAAAATATCTTTTCACACGTTACACATTGCGATATATTGACACTTCATGCTCTATTTCCTTTATAAGTGACCAGGGTTATTTATAAAGGAGCGTTTTCACGTCCTACAAAAACATACGCACTGATTTTTCATTTTTTGTTTTCAGATAAACATCCCGATAAATAGTAAACTTGTTATACATAAAATTAAGTTCCATACCGTTAGTATTTTCCAATTTGTCAAGGAAACATCGAAAAAACGCAAGAAAAACACCAGGTAATCTCAGGATATTAAACCACAGCATATCGGAAAGCTTTCAAGAGAGGGCATCTAAAAACGCTTGAAAATCCATTCTCAAATATTCTACGGCACTTCTTTGAGATTTAAATTATGCGCTAGGGTGTATAAAAGTATGGAAAGCTTTGGTTTATTTTCATGCCAAAAAAGTAAATGAAACATTTTATATTGCCTTTTAGCGGAAAATGTTTTTCAACAAAGTAAATATTAGAATTTCTTAATCTTTTAAATTTATGTGAAGCTTTTAAAAAATACGCGCGAAATAATATTTTATTTGACGATTCAGTGATGAACTGATGTATCCATTTAATTAAAAATAAAATTTGTATAAAAATTAATATCAAATGCATACAATCAGAGCCAGCGGCGAATGAAAATAATTAAGGAAATCTGTAACTTCTAATTGACATATGACGATTTTGCATCACTTTAAACAAAAATTAATATAAATTAATGATAAGAGTAATGTAAGTTTCAATGCTAAAATCTTCGTGATCGAATTTAAGTACGTATTAAATAACAACTTCACCGAAAAATATGAAATATTTTCCATTAAATCATGTCATTAACTTTACAAACAATTTGTGAAATCTGAGAGAGGAGGTATTTCATCGAGATAAATGCGTTTAAAAGTTTCAAATGTGATGAGATCAACCGTTTAATATGGTAAGCTAAGCGAAATTCCCTCAAACTGTTCACCTGAATCTGCCTCGACGATGTATCGTCAAAGTTTGCAAAGTTTGGAATACGATATACAAGTTTTGAACTTTTAAATTATCCCAAAGAGATCTCTTGAGCCATCTTGCAGCCATTAGCTTTACTAAAAATAGTTATTTTTTACAAATAACTGAACTCTTTTAAAAGTGAAAGTAATTTTTATTAATTACTATGTAAGATTAAAAAACAAATTTACCCAGTTTCTAAGACAGCAGTAGCGTTTAATTGTAAAATCAAGCGAGTTAATTCCATCTACAAGTACACGAAGAAAATTGTACTCTCAATCCCTAAACTCAGTTAAATTAAAATGGATGGTATTATTTAACCATAAAATGACAAAGATTTGCAATTACTTGAATTTTAAGTAACTTTAAACGTAATAACTAAATAAATATGAGCTTTTAGGAGTAATGTAATTGAAGACAACCGGATTGATATGTACTAATTACTTATGATAATCTAATGCACAAGATTATCCTCGTGGAAAATTTTAAGAACTTCCAGCCTATATTCCCACGCACTATATTAATAATAATCTCCCTACTATAGGACTAAATGAAAAAAAATGGTAGAATAGTTTCTTTTACGCACAATTTTGTAAAAAAAATAATATAAAAACATTATTTTTCCTTATGTGCCGAGCGAAAACTGAACAGATTTTTAAATTTTATTTCGTGAAAAATCGATGCGGCAATTTCTGTATAACTACAATTATGTTTACTTAATTTGTGGTCTTAAGTTTTAATCGTCGATACAATTTTCATCGTATAGGGTATGATCATTTATGCAAGACAAAATTTACTTGTAAAGATCCTTATCACTTTACCTGATAATATTAGATAGAAATTCAACAGAGAAGTTCGTGAGAAATTTAATGTTCAAACGAAGGGATAACTATTTTTATAAATTCATTCGAGAAAATATAAGTTAAATCTTATAAAACAGTTTCGTCATTACCTAAACGTATCTTTATAAGTTACCCTTTTTAAAGAAAATTTTCGACATTTGCAAAAAAAAGGAGGCCACTTTGGGATATATCGACTCACGCAAACCAAAAGGCAATTGGAGGATGGGATCCGTAATGCAAGTGGCGGAAATATATGTGACGGATTTTTCTCAGAAGGGAATTGAAAAAAAAAACGACCCGCTTCATCGGAGCTTAAGCACCTCTCTCTCCCTCCGTCGGGACTACCACCAACCGACTTAAAAGAAGTGGGAGGAGGTGGAAAGCGACGATAAATTCCCCGAGTTTCCCGTCCGGATTCGGTAACTTAAAAAGAGAGTCGGTGGCGGAGAAAAAAGGAATGAGTGGGAGATAGGAGCAAAAGGGGAAAGAGTGGTGACCTCTTCCCGTGCGGTAAAAAAGAGGTTGCGAAATCGGGAGTGATGAAGCGTTAAAAAAATTGAATGAAAAATCGGAATGCAAGAAACTTTTTAACCGATTGAACGAGACAGTGCTGAACGTGACGTAAGGAAAAGGATCGAATGATATCACGAAACGAGGCGATATATGAACTGGTTCCATTGGCAGATTACTTCGGTTAGAATTTTTCTCGGATTTTCGCGAATAACGCAAGGGATTCTTATGTATGAAGACTGATGGAATGATCCGCTTTAAATTTCGATCGCCGAGCGTTTATTGGGTTTGAAATGAGCAATTGTGAAATTAATTCACTTATTTACTTCTAAAAGAAAGCTAACCATTAATTAAATAATTTTCATCTTAAAATTAAAGTTTCAAAAATTTGATGTGGCCACCACATGACTTTCTTCATACCTGTAATACTTTTAAAAATTCCAAATAGGTTAAATGATAATGAATATTTAAGGAACTATGAGAAAATTTAAAAGACTTTACAATGAACAGAAATAATCTCAAACCGAAGCCTTCTGATATTGGATATAGCTATGATGCTCCAATAATTAAGAAAATAAAAAGGAGCGTTAAGAAGACGTAACCGTGTTTACAATAGTCGCCGGTAAGTGGTGGCAGCTAAAAAATTACTTTTCAAAATATCTGTTAAACAATGCATTATATAGGAAAATGTTTCAAACAAAGGTCGTACAAAATTAAATTTCCTACAACGCTTATTACAGTACTTTTTACATTCCTCAAATATAAAAAACGGATGTGACAAGAGTAAACACCTACTTCCGGTTGACCGATCTTTACCAAAACTAATCAGTTCTTGTGAATTTCATAAAAATGTTGAATATAAAATTTCGCACAAAGGTGAAATACTCCTTTAGCCAAAACAACTAAAGGGCTACAAAACCCAATGCATTTCTCCCACAAGGTGGGCATCGTCAGGGGTAAACCTGTTCCAACAGTTGGCTCCCAGTCACTGTTGGAACAGGTATTTCACCTTTGTTAGTTTTGGCCAAAGTTATTGAGCTACTATCTATTATAAAATTTCGCGTTGATCTGATTAATAGTTATTAGTTAGAGTGCCCACAAAATTCCAATCACATACAGAGAGACATCATCGAGAAAATGGTCAAAACGTGTATTTCCGTTGGAATCTCGAAATCGATTTTTTTCATGAAAACAATACTTTCCCCTATAATACGTTTGGAGAAAGTAAAAATTAAAATGCACTATATTAATTTTTAACTTTTTCAGGCATCACAAAAATTTTATTAATATAAAGTGATCAATAAAAAGTTACGACTTCTATCATTCCTGATTCTTTTACTTTCAATTAGGATCCACATAGTGAGATTAATTGGGGCTTCATAACGAGAAAATAGCGGAGAGTAATAGTTTTAGGAACGCTAGCTTATTGTGGAGCATCGAATGTCGTATTTTCCCTAACTCACTTGTATATGTCCTTCATTTATAACACAGTTTTACGTCATTTTAGTACGTATATATATTTTGTAAAAGATCTCTCTGGATATTTCGTTAACTCAATCATTTCAGAAACAATTATTATACAGTTCTGACTTTAATTCCTCTCCAGTGATCGAAAGGTTAAATTACATTTTATTAACAAAGGAGCTTCAAAAACACGGCAAGTTTTCTACACGAATTAGCACTCAAAAATCTCGACGTAATGTGGCTCGAAAATCATTTGTCTCAAAGTTTAAGTTCGTTCTAGGTCTTTTTAGCACGTTTTTTTTAAAAGAAAACGTGCTAAAATACCGAGAAAGAACTTAAACTTCGAGACAAATGATTTTCTTCTGAAATATATTCCTGCTTATTGCGAGTTTATCAAAACTCTGATCAGGTTGCAGAGATCAGTGCTTTTTTCTATGTCGCGAGGAAAAACTTTGTCAAGCAATGCTATATATCGTCCTTCCTCCCTCTTTGGAAAAAAATACGAAAACTCCAGGGTAAAGTCATACGATAGCTTTTTAATCATCGGCTCAAGTCATCCCTTTTATACGATTTTCACGTTTTGTGAGGCACACGCGTACTTATAAGCGGAGGCCAACCCAGAAGTTTTTTTCCCACCAGTTATCATAATCGAGTGAGGCATTTTTCGGAGCTGACTCCGACGGAAATCGATAATAGGTCAGGAGGCCGACAATTTGTGCGGCGTCAGAAAAGCTGCGACAAAGGAAAAAGGAGAAAACGGAGATGAGTTGAGCGATGAAAAGGAACTGAAAAATGTCGAAGGATTAAAGGCTAACAGGGTACGTGACGGAAAAAGTAATGTGCGGTTGTCTCGACAGATGGTTTCGAAGAAAACAATAACTTACTTCGAGACATTTTTTGCCCATAACCTCCGGAAAAAAGTCCGGAAAGAGCCGAGTTTGAGATGGGATCTTCTAAAACTCTTAAGAGCGTTACAAGAGAAGAATTATTTTAGCGCCAAGCTTATCGTATATCACTTTCTCCACTACTCTGCATCTTTTGCAGGCAGAGGAGCTACGATGTCTAAAGGGATAAAGCAGTTACCTCTTGGCATATTTTGTTTGTTATTTATTTTCATCCGCTCGTTCCTCGGACCGAGTAAAGAAACTTGGTGGTTCCTGATTAATTGGTTGTGGCATAGCACAAAATATTATACCATTATTCATAAGGTTTCATTTAACGAAATCCATTTACATGGCTTCGTAGCAGATGTAAAATCTGGCGATCAAGTTCATAATATTCAGAGTTTTAACAATATTCAGGTTACATTTCGATCATAATTTCAGTGAATATTAACCACTTAAATCAGGAAAATTCAATTCTTTCGCCACGGTTTTCGAAGAAGTCCTTTAATATAAACAAAAGTTTTGACAATTTTCAAAGATCATATCATGAAAAATTCAATATAAAAATATAAGTGGGCATCATTAATGTGTTTATTTAGATTTATCGATAAACAAATGTCTTATAATAACACTATATATGTGTTACAGTGATAGGTATGCGTGAATCCAAGGATTCATGAAACACTATATACAGAGCAGGACCTCGTAAATGATACCTTGAGTGAGTGTTATTTACCTCGTACAAAATATTAAGGAACATTTTTGGACAAGAAACAAGTTGAAAGACACATGAATAAAATATAAAAGAAGACAGAGCCATTAGTGCAACCTGATATGTCGTTGCTTTCAGGACGATACATAATTCATGAAAATGAAGTAATGACAACCTTAGACGGACATGTATCAAAAATTAAAGTCATAACAAAATGAATAAAATAGATCAAAATTTTAAAAACAAACCTTGGTACTGGAAAGAATTTTATATGATGAAAATGTATTGTGTCTGATAATGCAAATATAGTCTCACAGATAAAACACTGCGTACTCTGTCATCAGTCTTTAAAATGTAAAAGATAAAAAAACGGCGCCGCTTAATGATATAACATGTAGATGAAATGAATTCCTGTCACAAAAATTCAAAGTATGCTATCCGCAATTAAAATTTGCCATTCCAATCAATAAAACGCTTCAGAATTTTTCCAGTTTGCAAAAGATTCTTTGCCCTTTTTATAGCTTATTAAAAAAATAAACGAATGGTTTTTGACGGTCTAGAATAGTAGGTAGCTAGTTTTTATGCTAAATATTTTCCGTCACAAATTTCATGCCTAGCATAACGCTTTAATTGTTTAGCTTTTCATTTTGCTACCTTTATCGAGAATGTATCGCTCCGCACGTGGGTGGAATGGATGAAAGGACGATGTAATATCAAATTTTGGCTCCATCACTCTTAAAATTCAGTCTAAAGCATACAAACAAACACACGGGACGTTTAAGTGGCGTATCCAGGGGGGGGGGGGAGGTTTGGGGGTTATAACCCCTCCCCCCCATGAGCAACGTATACTTCGAATATTCTCTGGAAAAGGTATTGACGCCCCAAGATAATTACGAACGTCAGAACGACTAAATAAAATTCATTGGTGTTTTACTTGGCGTCCTACAAGTTAACTTTCTTTAAAAGATGAGTAATGCGATCAGAGCTTCCGAAACTGAAGCAGTCTCGTGAGAAAGGGACCCATGTGCACGGCACTCTGGCGGACGGAGAGGTAGGTTGACCGGAGGAATGTGTCTCTCGGGCTAAGTGGTCAATTCTATTCGGGCTTTTTTCGGGCCTTAAATGTGACCCATGTTATTATTTGCCGAATGTAAACGCCTTAGCTCTGCTTGTTGTTTCTGTCTTTATTAATACCTAGCTCTTCATCTTATTTTCCATAAAGGCTTAGGAGAGAAAGAAATGCAATGTGGGTTGGAGGGAAAGGCACTTAGCGCGCGTATGTGTATTTTTGGCTAATCAACCTCTTGGATTAATATATAAAATAGAAGCACAAAAACTAAACATCAAATACAGAGAACTCTGAAGAAAGCTGTAGGTCTCACATGTTCTGATGCTGCATGTACTCTCACTCCATATAATTTCCAGTCACTTTTCGTCAGTCATTCATTGCTAGTGGTCGAAGAAGGATCTTCTCGTTGCCTTTAAGGTTTGTACTTTTACATATATAAAACATATTTCCGCGAATGTGTGAAGTTTAGTGAGATTGCTAATTTTTAGAATGAAATTTCCGAAAAGTTTTATTGCAAGTTAAAGCAACAGATGACAGTGTTTGCTTGGTTCTGGAATCATGCTTTACAAGTTAGTGACTTTATTTTATTTCAATATCAAACTGTGCGAAGCGCATCATTTTTCTAAGCACTATTCTTAAATCAAATCGCTAAACGTAGAATCGTCATTTTTTGTTCTACATTATGAAAAATTAGCGCGTTATATTGAATACAATGTTACGACAATTGACGTAACACAGGAGTGAGGAGACAGCGCTTATTCGGGTAACACAGCAGGTCTATAGGATGATCTTAATAAAAGTAGTTTATTCTTACCTTTCCATTTCAATTTTTAGTACTTCTTCATAAACAATTTCTTGTATGTTTTCACTTTTCCCCTATGTGTACAACATATCTAAAAAAATTCCAGAGGGAGAAGTCATTTTCTCAGGATTAAATTTCTCATACCTTGTGTTCGGAATGGTCAAATTTTGGTCGGTCCATTAGGCCGAGTTCTAATCCCAAAACGATTTTCTCAACTCGTGTAACACAGAAATGACTGACACGCAGGAGCTTTTTAAAACTAAGATTAAAATATTTAAAAAATACAAAATCAAGACATTGAAATGGATTGCACGAACGAATAGATTTTCATTTTATCATTGCCAAAATAAGAATCTCATTCTATAACTTACGTAAATCGACTATGAACGCGAAAGTAGATGTATTTTAATGTTATATCATATCAATTGGTTTATTATACGTAATTATGATCAATCTATCGTAGCATTATCTACTTATGCAACGTATTTTGTTGAATCTCTAAAAAAAAAGGTCAGTGGAGATGATAGTGATGCATACGCCACTGGGAAGGATGAATCCATAAGGACATCTCCAAATATTTAGCCTAAGAATCACAAATAATAGAATTTATTGTGATAGCCATGGGATTCTATAAAAGGCAGATTTCTAGACTACGAGAGATGTTATTAGTGTATGCCCGTGCCTTTTTTTACTTAAGCTGTAACAACAAAGAAAAAATCATGTCAGTCTTCCACGCTCAGATTCCTCCCAAAAGAAAAACATTCCTGAGAGAAATCTTTGTAAACGCGAAGGGATTATTATGTTTCTAAATCATACGACGACAGAACATCCTGTTTTTCTCATTCGAATAAGAAAACGTACTCTTAAGCTCGCACAATGTAAGAGAGTGAAATTACTCTGCGAAATTTACATTTTACGCGGTTAATAAAAATCGGAAAGAAGAAATACCAAGTAAAAAATAAATTGTTTTTAAAATCCAATCCTTAAAATTTTTTAAAAATAACGGAAGTACTGCAATACTACACGAACTAGTTGAATATTTCCAGAAATAAGAAGACATACAGGATGAGGGGGAAAATCTTTCTCGCGTAGGAACGGTCATTTCATGTTCAATTCGGGGCAACTCATGGGAGAAAGTAGAAGGGCCGCCCATTTTTAAAGCGAATCTCCTGCAAAAGACTGACCGTCAATATCTAATCCACATAAGCTCATCTCACATGGAAACAGCATGAGAAATAAAACTGTACGTACTGCTACGTTCAAGCGACGAATGTGAAGTGAAATTGAAAATCCGAAAAAACATGAAATTAGAAAAATTCGTGGAGGTAGAGTAGCGTTAACATTCAAATTAAAATTAGAGGAGAAATTTTACGTAGTTGTAAAATACGCATTAGTGGTATTGAGCAAAAATTTTAAATCAGGAAACGGTCATAATTCAATTTGGATAATTTTTTGCGGAAGAAACAGTTACACGCAAAAACGATGGCCTCATATAACTATAAAGTTTTCAATTAGAGATTTTTCAGCATATTAATGCTGAAGGTAGTAAAATAAACAAACAGTCCTCTTTAACATTATCATACAACCATACTCAAACTTTTTTTTAAACAGTCCTCTGCTAAATATTTACGATCATCTATCAGAACACTTTAAGCTTTTAAAATTTGTTTTACTTTACAAATTCCTCAATAATGTCCACGGCTAAAATCAGGCCTGAGCAACCAGTGGCTCACTATCCACATATGGCTCTTTTCACGATTTTTTGTGGCTCTTGTGTTCTTTCTACTTGGCCATATAATGTAGCTCTATTAATCTATACCATTATAAATAGCTGCTTCTTACATATGGGTAATTCCATGTCAAATCGCACACCTTAAAAATGGTCACATTTTTTATTTGCATAAAAATTTGTACACATATTATATAGACGAAAATATGAGAACCGTTTTTAAAAAAAAAATTAGCCTTGATAGTTTCGAAGTTACGCGAGATTGAAGTTTTTGGAAAAAGTGGAAAAACAACCGCGCCTGGTGAATTTGATCGGTAAAATTTTCAGATATATTTATCGTACAGACCTGCGCTTGGTCTCATTTTAAAGGCCTTAAAAATCTCTTTCCGATGGTACACGTCACATACCACATTTATAGACAAATGTATTTGATAATTGTTTACATAATGATTAAATGTATTTTTCATTATCTGTTCACCAATGTAAAATTCTGAAAAAAATTCCATTATTATTATTAAAAACGTATACAGTAATAACGAAACAATAATCTTCTCTCCTTTTTCTCTTCATAAATATTTTTAGCCTACTATCCAGAATGGAAATAGGCTTATAGTTTTGTCGTTGTGTCTGTCTATCCGTATGTCTGTCTGTCCGTATGTCTGTTTGTCCGTATGTCTGTCCGTCCGCCCCTATTAACTTTTGATCCAACTGAACGATTTTCATAAAACTTGGTGGATATCTCTTGCTACATTTGCCGAGCTCCCGAAGATAGTTTTCGTTGCTAAGATTTAAGTACCAGGTTCGATTCCAGGAACTATCCTTCCCATTTGTTTACATGGGAAATCTGAAATCCATCATGCAGCGTAATTTTCTATTGCACATTAAAATATCTTAGAATTGTAATATCGGAGCGAGTTTTATACTATTCTCTGGGGAAAAGAATGGAAATTCTAATTTTATTATAGAATTTTGCTTATCCATTGTATTTCTTAGAATTTCACGTAAATACAGGTGATTTTGCAGTTTTTATCACTCATTACGAGAGTGTTGCCATAGCAACAACTATTGTTGGACTCAGATTAGGTATATTCTAACACGTATACGCGTTATTTTTGCCATACAAATACGCGTGATCAATTTAATATTCCGTTCGAATGTATTTGTAGTATTTTATAACGCTAAATTATGAAATTTGGGAACACAAAGAGCTACATATCCGCGATGACTTCAAAGCTATTAAAGCCTATATATGTATTAAATAAATGATTAAATGGAAAGTAGGCATCATAAGTTCTGTTTGGATCATCTTGTTTTAAATTTGTTTGTTTGTGCAGAAAAAAGTCCTAATTACCGACTGTCTACCAAAGTTTGCAAGATTTTAAATTTTGATTTCAGGTAGACTTCTTTCGTTTCCGAAATTCTATATATAGATAAAAATTCATAATATTGGTTTAAAATTTCCATTTTTAATACTTTACTTTATTTTTACAGATTTATTTTGAGAAAATAATTTTAAAAGAAATTAAACAAAGGTTTTAAAACAAGCATAATGCCAAAACGACCATGGGGATCATTTTCTGATCCCGAAAGATTAAAATATAAGAGAATAGTCACAGTAAGAGCATCAAAGTCTGAACAAAGACAAATTCGGCTTCGATCACAACGACTTAGACATGAGCAGTCTTTTAAAGTTGCAGGTGTTGAATTGTCAAACGAGTGATTTGCTCATGGACAATTATATATATAGAAGGATGCGGGAAAAATTATTTATTTGAGAAAAAGATGGGAAGACAAGAAATATTGTATACCAACAAGCATTACAATAAAAATTAACTTTGTTTAAATACTTCATTTATTTTCAAATCATCTTCAAAATATTTTGTCTTGATTTAAAAACCCGAGCAACGCCGGGTATATTTGCTAGTTTAAATTAAAAAACAAACAAAATTCAAAATCATACATTTAAAAAGCAACCAAAATGAGGAACAAACAACAATAATAACGATGACAAAGAATAAACGAAAAGAAGAGCCAAACGGTAAGAGAATTTATTCGCGTGCCACCTTGCTCGCGTACCATAAGTTGCCGACCCCTTTATTACAGCAACTAAAACGCCTTCCAATTCTTCCCATTTCCGTACTCTCTTAAACACGGACAAAATCCTCTCCACTTCGTTTGCCACCTTTCCATCGATTTGGAGATAAACTTTTCGAAATTATCAAAAGCCCATTTTATATTGACGCAAGTTCCGTTTCTGAAGAATATCTATTAGAATTCATAAATGTACAATGCAATAATGAGTTGCAGAACATTTTTGGAATGGAAGATAAATTGAATTTTACAACAAATTCATGACAGCTGAAAGCTACACAGTTTCGAGGAAACGCTTTAAAATTATTAGTCTTTCGGGAAGTAAATATCGATGTGATCTTTATTTCAAATTTAAATTTGCAAAAAATAAAGCCAGCGCTTCGATAAACAATATAAATTTGGAAAATCAATTAAGAATTGCGACATGCAGAATAGATGACCACCTGGAATATCTCAGCAGAAGTATGTAAAATTTCTCATTAACAAATCTGTGTATTTCTTTTTTTAATAAAACTTTTTCTGTGGCCCTTTAAAAACATTATTTTTTCAAGTGACTCTTCACTTTGAGTTGTCCGGCCTTGATTTAAATAAATAAAATATTCTAAAACAGGTGTTTAATTACAACAATGATAGAGGTATTAAAAGTTGACAAATAGGGTATTTACTAAACATTTACCATCATCTAGCAGAAAAAATAAAGCTTTGAAATTTCTTTCACTTCACAAATTAATCTGCACTTTCAGCAATTCCGCTAAAATTTTTATGTTTCTAGGCTCAGTTTTGGTATTGAAGAATCTAAAACCGGTGAACCACCACTGATGACGCATCTGGTCTTACCATCTTTTTTATGACTACCGGAGAGGCAATATTTTGTCTATTTGAATACAGCCATTGGGCGAGCTCTAAAAGTCTCCCTTAAATCTATTGCCCCTCTCGCTCTTTCCCCCCTTATATAATCCCCTATTCAAAGGCTAACGAACGAATATCTCTTCATTGTCTAAATAAACCATACAAAACAGAAATAGCCAACCAAGAGAAAGACTAAAATCCACTCCGTCCGAAGAGGAACCGAAAATTATGAATTTGAATCTATCATCAAGAGTGACCCAGGCAACAAAAAAGGTTATTTTAATGGACCGTCTAAGTGAATTAAACTCGACTCCCTTCTTGAAAGGAGGCGCTCAGTGTCGTTTGGAGGGCCGCCAAATCTCTTCGCCGAGAAAATTCAACCCTGTAGCTTCATTCCCCTTCCCTAACGCTGGAGGACGGGCGTGGGAGGGCTGTAGGACTGTAACGGGAGAATGTTGGAAAATGGAGAATGCTATCAGAGTGGAAAAGGTCAGGAGAAATTACTGTGTTGAAAGGACCGGCGGGTGGAGAAAATGATGATTTGAACTTGCACCAGACTCCAGGAGGTGTAAAATGAAATTCACATCTTGATTATTAATCTAAGGCAGAGGGTCCCAAACTGTGGTTCGCGAACTCCTAGGTGGTTCGCGAGAAGACTCAGGGAGTTCTCGGAAAATAATCTTTAATGGCGTTTGCACAGCGTATCTCATTGTACGGTTTATGTTAATCATTGTCTGCAGTGACGGGAGAGGATCAGGTGAAGGAGTATTTCTTTCATACATTTGTTTAACGTATGTTTGAGTGTAGAATATATTTAATTTTAAGATTTATTAAATTAAACAACGAAATTAAGACAGAAGCTTGTACGCGTAAATTAATAAAATTTATTTTTGTCGAACAGAGAAATCGAATCCGTGACGAATTTGCGTGAAATATTTTTTAGACTCATTTTAACTATAACGACAAACGCATTATTGCCGCATCTACCTATGCAACGATGTCGTTTGGCGCGGTATTTTGCTTTGATTATATAGTAACATAAGTTGTTGAGCAAATGATTACATTATTAAAGCAAAGTGATAATTTTAAGTGCCTAAACTTGAATTATACAATGCGGTGTAGGACAATATTTTAATAAGATATTTTTAATAAGTATTTTAATTTTCATACCTGAAAGAGGATGTTTAAACACGTACACGCCTACGCCTCTGATATCCAGGTAATGAAGATGATCCTTAAAAATATTTATTTTTAAGAGGGGGTTCGCGAGATTTGGATTTTTATGAAAGGGGTTCGCGGGTTGAATAAGTTTGGGAAACATTTCCGAGCCAGATTGTTTCGATATTATCTATTTTCCGTTTTAATTGAGGAACGATTTTTTTGTGAAAAATTGGAGCAGGTCCGATGAAAGTCCCCAGTTAGCCTTGAAAATACTGATTTTAAAGAAACTATAACTTATTTGGTAACATGTTTGATGACCTAACGTCTGATATACTACACAAAATATTAATATAAGCTATAGCTATAGAAAAATCTGATGTGGCTACCACATGACTTTCTCCATATCTTTAATATTTCTAAAAATCCAAATAGGTTACATAATAATAAATATTTTAAGAAACCGAGAAAATTTTAGACTACAAATAACAGAAATAAACTCAAAGCATAGCCTTCTGATATTGAATATTGCCACAAAGCTCCAAAAATTAAGGAAATAAATTGGAGCGTTACTAACAATAAGATGTAACTAAGCGTCAATTGTTAACAATAGTCGTCGGTAGGTGGCGTGGTGGGGGCAAACAAAATATAAGATATCTCTTAAACAATGCATTATATGGAAAAATGTTTCAAACAAAGATTGTAGAAAATAAAATTTCCTACAACATTTATTCCAGTACATTTTTACATTTATCGAATATTAAAGCAAATATTTCAAAATAACGGAGAAGTGACAAGTGTAAACACCCCCTTCCAGTTGATGGATTATACCAAATACTAAACAGTTCTTTTGGCTTTTATAAAAATGTTAAATATAAAATTTTGCGTTGACCTGATTAATAGTTTTTTAGTTAGAGTACCCACAAAAAGCTATCACACACACAGACATCATTGAGAAAATGGTCAAAACGTGTTCAGGGGACCTCAAAACGTGTATTTCCGTTGAAATCTCGAAGTCGATTTTTTTCATGAATACAATACTTTCCCCTATACTACGTATATGGGGAAAGTAAAAATAATAGGGATGACTCATCATAAAAAGTCGGTTTTAGGAAATACTCGTAAAGAGTTTTTAAATTGAGCGCAAATACTGTGTTGTATAATCAATTACGCTTAATTTGCTTCACATCGGCGTTTGTTTCCACGCACAGCAAACCATCGTCTTGAGTGGATTGGATTATACTCGGTAAAATAAATGAGAGATTTACTTTTTTACTCGTATATAATTAATTACTACGCGATCATGAAAAAGTCGTGCACCGCGTTTTGCGCATGGACGTGACGTGATTATACGCAACTTTTCCTTCTGCTCTCCCTCTATTACAAAAATAAATCGTGAGCTTAAAGCAAAGGTTAAATTTGTATTTTAAGAAACAAATCTTTTATCGAGGGCACTTATGCCTTAATGGAGTGTTACATCACATTTTATATCTCTTTGAGATCTGACGAGAATAAAACAATAAGGGCACTTGGATTAAAATTTTTTTCCATCTCACCTTTAAAGTCCATCCATTGCCGTATTAGTTCGATAGGAGGCTGTGCTCCGTAAACTTCGAGGGCTGGCATGTTGAAGTCGTCGATGAAAAAAACTTGCTTTTTTCCGAGCATTGGGCCGAAAACTCCTTTCCTCCTCCGATCAAGTTTCGAGTCAATCAAATCCTAAAAATAATCCGCGAAATTTTAAAATGGTTTTTACATTTCACAGTTTTCTGCGTAACCAAGTGATATAAAAAAGAGCCGATTCTCCAAAAAAACTGGCATTTAAATAAGGCTGAGTTAATAATGGATGGATTACTGTCACTGTATTATAATCAAGATTTTCAAGTTTGATAAATGACCTCTCAAAAATCCAAGGATCTGCTTGATTATATAACATGACTTTACCAAAACGTTTTCTGTTAGAACGCAGTGTAGCTAAGAAGATAAATAAAGTGGATTTTATTTGTTTAACTAAATTTAATAATTTTTTAAAGGAGCCAACAATGGTAACAAAGGATAGCTCAGACAACCATGTCGGATGCGAAACACTGTGAGTCACATGTGCCAACCACCCCTCTTATCAAATTGACTCTAAGATCGTAAAATATATTTTCTTTTAAAAAAATTATGCCGGAAACAATGATTTAGTGAAAATGGAACGGATTTTAGTGGTGAAGTAAAATTTAACTATCAACAAAGTCAGCAAGCGAAAGAAGAATGGCAGAGGAGACGTTTATTTTTCACCGACTGCTATCTTTCCACCGCAGTAAAGAATCGCAAATGCTATGTATTGTCAGTCGTCTGCATTTGTTTAAAAGGTGAACTTTTTAGCATTTTTTTTCTATTGCTCCCCAGCAGCTGATCCTAGATCCACCAAATATATACCATATATGGGCATAATGTAGAATCTATCGTGGAATTTTTGGCGTCTGTAACTTACGCAATTTTTGAGCTATTTTGTACACGGATAGACGGGCGGATAAACCGAATACATAAGCGATTTTTTGAAAAACGCTAAAACATTAACCATATCAATGCATTTATGAAACAGACATTAATCCTATCTTGCCTGGGTGGATGTATTTTCGGTTGAAATGCCGTTTTCGCAAATTATCAAAAAACATGTTTAATTGTACTCGAGACGAAAGTGTAAACTATTAAATATTAATTTAATCCCCCTCGATACGGAACCCTTACCCAAGTTTTTTTTTCAACATCAAAATCGTCCTAACGTTGTAACATCTTTTTCAATGCTTTTATTGATCAGAAACATTGAAAAGCTTTATTTAACATCGGAGGAAAAAAATTTATAGGAATAAGATCTTTTACTAAGAATACAGAACTTCTTATTCTCAGAAGTCATAGGATGTTGCTACACGCATTTTAAGTTAACACTGGCGATAATAAAGTACAGCAAAATTATAGCAGAACTTTAACGGAAATATTGTCTCTCGCGAACAAATATTTCTAAGTCACAAACAATCATTTCAAAAACGACGAGGGTTTTTTCTTTCTCTGGGATATCGAGTAATGCATTAAATCGCTTTTAATTATGGATAAGATGAGAAAAAATACCAATAATTAGTCCCTTTGGCAATAAGAGCTTTGCATACCATTATTTATTGAAGTATTGTTGCCGCAATCAAAATTGTTTCATTTAACAAACTCGATGCTTAACGGATATAGTACATATTATAGTTAATTGTCTTTTAAGTCAACAACAACCACATTCTTTCAAGCGTGCACCATACAAAGAGACATGCTAAACCTAAACTTAAATAAGATTTGGCAAAATATTCTATGAAATACGTCATGCAAGTTATAACTCCATCAATATTTGCATTAGGAATTTATTAGTTAGGTTGTTGCTTATTTATAAATAGAAGCACAAGAGTCAGATAGGTCGTATATTTATACAGAGTTTTATTCAACACCACAAATTCGATTGTAAATAAACAAAACTTATAAGTGAGGAATTATTTAGAGGAAACAAAGTGTTAAATTATAAAATACCGAGAAACATTTAGAAGATCAAATGAAAATGGATATTAAATATCAGCTAACACTACAGCATGACTTTAATTCATTCAACCTTATTCCATCATACTTTTGAAGTTCAAACTAATTGTATTGTAATTTTAAAATTTCTATCTCTCAGTCTTTTTTGAGGAAATTTCAGGTATAAATAAGAGTTGAAATTTTGTACTCAGGTAAATATAAAAAAATCGTAACTAAGGACAAACTCTGATGTGTCCAGCACATAACTTTCTCCATACAGAGTAATGAATAAGATTGATTTTGTCATCAGCGTTCTCAAGAACAATTAACGGCAATTACACTTGTGAATAATTTATAAACACTGCATTATTTTCATATTGAAAAATACTTTGAATCACTTCTTGCAATGATATTTTATTTTGCACATAGGGAATGCCTTTTACAGTCTCTCGTAATCTGTTTTTCATTTTATCTATCTATTTATTTATTTTATTAAACTTTAAAATCTTCTAACAATTTTAGAAATTCTACTGCCATGAACTCTTGACGCAATGATACCGCATGGTTTGACTAGTATTAAAATGTTGATTATTCAGGCGTGCAAATTAAATAGCCATAGAACTGTTTTCTTTTTTGGTTATGCCTCTTATTTGTAAAGAACAAATATGTAGCAATTAACAATATTTACATTTGTGCGGACGCAGGACTACGTCACAAGCAAAAAGTCATTTACGCTTGGTTCAGCAATTTGATTTCGGTCAGCGTAAAATTTATTTAATTACTGTTACCGTATTTGTAAAGAATTACAAACAAAATATACCAAATAAACCTAAATGAATTAATATTTACTATGCATTACGATCAACGTAATATATTAACAAGATGATTCAAACAGAACTTATGATGCCTACTTTTCATTTAATCATTTATTTTATACTTATATTGGCTTTAATAGCTTCAAGGTCATCGCGGATATGTAGCTCTTTGTGTTCCAAAATTTTATAATTTAGCGTTATAAAATACTACAAATATATTCGAACGGAATATTAAATTGATCACGTGTATTTGTGCGGCAAAAATACGAACAGACGGATGGAAAAACGGACGGATAGATGGAAGGACATTGAGTAATTATATATAAAGATTTATACGGAAGAAATACTAATAGAGGGATGGGAAGATTCAAAAACAGGTGTAAAAGTAAGAGGAAGCTTCGTCCAATCAGGTATATTTGTAGACAACAAAGCATTAGTAAATAATCCGGCAAAGAGCTAGCACAGACACTAGTTAACTCCTTAAATAAAAAAGAAAAAAAAATGAATGAAAATTAACAGAAATAATACTATAAAAATATGAGATTTACCAAGATCGAGGAAGCATAAGTTAATGTTACAGCGGATAAGGAAAGGTTAGCAAAGGTGAAATATTCTTCTTTGTTAAGTAGTACTTTGGCTCAGAATAGAAGTACCAAGGATAACAGAACAAGAATAAGGAGAGCAAATGAGCGATTTATGAGGCGACGAGTGTTATTGATCGAGTTTGAACAAAGATATTAAAAAGAGGTGTAGCATTATATTGGTAAGAAAAAAGATGCGAGTAGATTAGAGGTTTCTGAGGAGCTGGTATGACGTACAGTGTACGTTGTACACTGTAGAAAATTATTCGGACTGAGAGAAAATAAACGAGAAAGTTTTAAATACCCTGGAGAAAAATAAAGGCTTAATAAAAGTACACAAAAATACAAGAAATGTTTGAGTCAATAGTCAGTTGAAAGACGTAATAGAAGGGAGTATGCTAAGAAAGAATCAAATATGTAGGGAGAAAAAATAATTAATGGATTTATTAAAATAAAATATGAAAATATAAAGAGAAAGGGGGAGATTGGATTGGGTTAGCCCGATAATTGAAACAAAAATACATAATTGCATTTTTCGAATATTTTAGGCATTATACAAACGAATTACATAGTGGTAACAATCAATTTCAAGTAGAAATGTTTTCTGTCGATAGAGAGAAGTATGAAACTTTTAATACACGTTTCCGGAATGAAAGTTCCAGCAGGAAAATTATCGATTAGGGCAACTACACAAGTACCTACATTCTAAAGCAACTTCCACAAAAATATTCAAATAATTCCAGTGTTCATTCACGCATATTATTGTAGAAAAAGTACATGAATGAAATAATAAGTTCTCACTTTTCAAATTCCCGACTAACTTCGGATTAATTCACGAAACTTTCCCAATTTCAAAATAATACAGGGTAAATCGCATTCTAAAAGCAAGAGATACCTCAAGAAATTTCTTTTCAAATGCCATCATCGTTTAAGTTGCCAACAAAATCGTAAGTGTAAACGGACCTTAAGACAGACCTCTTGCATGTTCAAGGAACTTATACAGCCTTACTCAGCGCTCAGAACCAGTTCAAGTTTCTAGAAAATATTCCAATTCACCGTCTGAAAGCTTTCCATTTATATCGCGACCATTTTATCTTTTTGAGATAGGCTCATGAGAAGGAATGGAAAACTCGGGTACATCATAAGCCTACTCTCTTCTAGCTAATTCGGATATTCCTCATAATTACGGAGAGAAGATATATCCTTTCGTCTTTCAGCAGGATATCCCTCTTTCTAAAAGAGAGGCGTTTACATCTATCGAAATCGATAACCTTAATTAAAGAATAGAACAAAAATTTTAAAGTTTTCCCTTGAAAGATTTTCGTTATTTTATTTTAGGAGGAAAGAAGGCTCCGACCAAATTTTTGGACTTTCAAAGGAATTCTTTTCTTTGCTTGAACTTTAATGCAATGCTGGTTTTAACAAAACAACAAAAGTACGCAACGGTTCAATAGGGTTGTTTTTTTATTTCTGTCCAAAAATACTTCAATGCTTTCTTCTTAAAGTGTTACAATAAATAAAATCCCAAATCTCGGCGATGGAATAAAGGTGTTTTGTACAACAGCATTCAACCACAAGATTTATATTTTACGGAAATATTTCGTCATGAAAAATAAATGAGAACGAATTGTGAAAGGCAAAATCAAATTAAATCAGACTACCTCAATTTCTCCCCAGAGGCGCGGATAAATTCGGTTAAGAAAAAAATTCTTTTCTGCAAATTGAATTCTTCAAAATTTAAACCCATATAAAATTTAAAATATTAACATATTACCTGCGTCTGATTGGCAGAGGTACGAGCTGAAAAAATCACGACATCCGAGAAAAAGTTTTTCGTTAGACCAGTGGAGATTTTTGCTCTGACGACGATCGTTTTGCCAGTGCCAGTCGGGCCGACACAGAGAGTAGGATATTCTCCGTCTATTAGCATTCCCAAAAGGTGCGAGCTTCTTATTGTATCCAATGTTGGGACTTCAATGTCTGAAAATAAAATTTATTTATTTATTTTAGAGGCTACATATTTTTATTACATCGGTTGTTACAGTAACAAGCCCAAAAATCGACCATAGAAAGTGAAACTTTGGAGTTTGTCGGTTATATTCACGTAAAAGCCTAACCACGAATTGTAAAGTCTATATGGATCAAGGAAAACAAAATATGAAAATATACAATAATTTCATTTCAATTTCGTTCCAAAAATTTATCATTCTTACCCGCTTACAAATTAATATATCCAGACAGGGACCGTGGGATGATAATTTTCTTCTCTTCGTCTGAGGGTGAGTTGTTAGGGAATAGATTTTCGATAAAGGAAGATTTATTTACGCTGCTTTCATTCTTTTTTAAAAAAGTTAATGCAATTTTAGTTGTTTCATGTACTTGACCTTTTCTGAAATAACTTTTCCTTGAATTTTATAAACAGACGAACTATCCTGTTCAGATTTAAAATGTTCCGTTTTCGGATAATTCAGGTTTTTGGACAGCCTATTTTTAGGCTTGGTACTGTAATTTTAAATTACAATTATGTCCATTAAAAATAAATGTAATTCAGGAGAAAAAATTAATATAAAAATCGGTGCAACATACAATGTACAAACTTGACAATACCCGTGCGCTTATAGTCTTGAACTGCTCAGCCCCTAAAGTCACGCACAGACGACATACGATAAATTTCAGGAAACAGACTACATACCACCAACAAATGGAATTTTAAAAATAACTCTTTCGGAACGAGAAGCCTCTAAGAAGCGCATCTTCAAGGAAATCTCGATTTAGAATTTTTTCGCGATTATATTACTGACTCATTATAAACTTTGCATGTAAGAAAGTTAAAATTTATGTGCAGAAAATTAAACACTACCCCTATTCAAACTAAAAAAACAAAATGGATTTTAATAAAAATAGGTGTCGATTAAAAATTAATATAAACAAAAGATACCGCTATGCAAAATTCCATGATATGATGCACGGAAATAAAATCTATGTACCGAAAGAAAATTTTCAGTTTAACAGCAAATATAACTTTAGACACAAACGCTCTAAGGTTGAAAAAAGACGTAAAATTTTAAGTTTCAGTAGAAATGGAGATGTTGAGGGTCTAACTTTGCGCTCAGCCGACATTTTTCAGGTTTTGACACTTTAGTGAAGATGCTTGTAAATTTTCCCCCTAACTCGCGTCTAACGAAAAGTTACGTTGCGTTTTAATCGACTGTTGCCATCGGTACGTTGGTGGATGCGAGAGTGGTGAGGGAGGAGGTGGGATCGTGCCCTGATTGGATATTCGCTAGGTTTTCCCTCCGATGAGCTCTTAAACTCGTTCCACGAAAAATTCCTTAATTTGGCGCCGCAGGATAGGCCCTTCGAACCGATGGGTATTTTAAGGAAACAATCGCAACTATCCGCAAGGACCTGAGGGTCCTGAATCCCACCCGGATGCGAACTATTTTTTATTCTATCCGTAACTAGCTAATTACCTGGGTTTTCAGTTTAGAATTTTTCATGCTCAATTCACTCGCTAATATTTTAATTCAAACTCAAGGTTCTGGCCCTGAGGTGCACATCCTCAAGGTACCATTAGTAAGTGTACCAATTTGTAAGTCCCTAAGTTTCTCTCTCTCTCTCCTAAGGTAATATCCAATCCAGTTCGCCTTCCTCTTTCTTATAGTCTTTCTAATCATTCGTTTCTCCTCTATTTGATATATATATATATATATATATATATATATATATATATATAACAACTTACGGAAAAGGAAAGGTAAAATGAATATATGGATGTCAACAAGGCTCACTGGGTTTCCTCATCCCAACACCTTGTTGACATCCATATATATATATATATATATATATATATATATATATATATATATATATATATATATATATATCTGTAGCTGAAGAAGGAGTAGTTCCGAAAGCTTCTACGTTTGTGATGTTTCTGTGTTTTTGTGTTCTTTTACGTGTGTCACTTCGACATCCCCGGGGCCTCGCCAACCTGAAGTCGTCTGATTGGTGAGTGCTCACTGGGTTTCCTCATCCCAACACCTTGTTGACATCCATATATCTATTTTACCTTTCCTTTTCCGTAAGTTGTTATATATATATATATATATATATATATACGATAGTTTTAAATATAATTTTTGTTACGTGCCATATATATATATATATATACGATAGTTTTAAATATAATTTTTGTTACGTGCCATATATATATATATATATATATATATATATATATATGGCACGTAACAAAAATTATATTTAAAACTATCGTTTTAAAATGCAAGCGATTCATTCAAGTTCAGCATTTCATGAAGCCTAACAAAATAATTGTATGAACTAAAAATAATTCTTGTTATTACTTCCAAAATTTGAATTCGCAAATACTCCAAATCAATCCTAAACAACCAAAAAGGGCGTTGGCGCGAGTTAAAAAAGGCTTCCAACAATCTAAAAATACTCTGCCAGCGGGATAGTCTCGGTAGTGGCGAACCTAAGGGTCGCCCTTCCCCACTTTCTACCCTATGGACGCATCCATCACTTCTCTTCTCTTGGTAAGTTCCTGTATCGACCCCAGTTTGCAATTTGTTTTCCGTTCTTTTTTTGCATCATTCAAAAATATTAATGACGAGAACAGGTCGAAGATCGATAAAAAATACGGCATAGATTACACAGGATTATTTCCAGTGTCTGTGGGAACCTTTATCTTCGGCGCTTTCGTATCGTTCATCTCTTCGAAACAAAAGTTTAATTACTCTTTTAGACACGGGAGAGGAACGCCGAGGGAATAGTTGGGAGAAGATAAAAAGAATGCGGTCGTGATGTACTGCGATGTTAGATGCAGAACGAGGTTGTTAGCTGAATGAACTATTTGCTGGAAGAGATGGCAAACTATGCGATTTTCTGATGAGTTCGTTCGGAGTAAAGAGAAGTGGAATGAACTCGGACGCCACGCTAAAAGATTAGAGACGCTCACGGAAACTGCTTAAGTAATGGAAAAAATAAATTCGACAGAGATTTATTACTATTTAATATACATACATACATACACACATCCCTCGGAGGAGCCTGTAACCTCTAGAGGGCGCGTCCCCAGGTGGCGGATAGGGGAATGCTCTACAGATATGTAGGGTAGGAGGGAAATAAAATACCTCCCGCGGACCAACAGGCAGCAGCGTCTGTTCTCCATATTAGGGGCGGCTGCAAACAGCGTCTGTTCCACATGTTAGGGGCGGCTGAATATATGGGCGGAAGGCAATGGGAAACCACCGCCACAATATATCCCATGTATAGGCATCATGACGGAGTCTTCTTTTGTTAAATATTCCGGAGGTAAAATAGTCCCCCGCTCGGATCTCCGGGGGGGACAACACGAGAGGTTCCACCTAACACAAGGAAGGAAGGAAGCTGGAAAGAAGTTACGAATTGGCAGGTGGAATGTAAGAACACTCCTACGAGCAGGTAAATTGGAAAATCTAAAGCGAGAGATGAGAATAAACAGAATGGACATAATTGGTGAAATGAGATGGGAAGGAAGAGGGGAAATAAAGAGTGATGATACCACGGTGTACTATTCAGGAAGTACTGGAGGAATGAATGGAGTAGGAATAATTCTAAATAAGGAAATAGCAAATTGTGTACATAGGGTGATATTTGTAAATGATAGAGCAATTGGTCTTAGAATAGGAATGCACCCAAAAGATCTACTGTTGATACAAGTTTATATGCCGACCAGCCAACATGAAGATGAGGCTGTCGAAGAAATATACGAGAAGATAGAAAATATTATGGAGGAGAAAGGTAAAAACTGTTGCAAGATAGTGATGGGTGATTGGAACGCTGTGGTAGGAGAGGGAAGAGAAGACCAAGTAGTAGGAAAATTTGGACTAGGAAAAGAAATGAAAGAGGTGAAAGACTTGTAGAGTTTTGTAAAGAGAAGAAGATGTTCATATCAAATACTTGGCTTGAAAATCATAAGAGAAGGCTATACACGTGGAAATTACCAGGAGATGGAGCCAGATATCAAATCGATTATATTTTAGTGGAAGAAAGATACAGAAATGGAGTGAAAAAGGCATATGGACTTCAAAGAGCAGAAATTGACAGTGATCATGTGCTCCTCCTGGCCGAAATAAAACTAGCTTTGAAGAAGGTTAAGAAGGCTAAGATAGTTAGGAAATGGGACTTAGAGAATATATCCACAGTAGGAAAAGAAAGAATAGGAGAAAAATTAGCTCAGGCAATCAAAAGAGAAAACGTGTCGGAGGAAAATGTGGATGAAGCATGGAATAGGATAAAGAAGGCTATAAGGAAAACAGCAGAACAGGCTATTGGGTTTTTCAAAGGAAAAAGAATAAAAAAGCCATAGGTGACAAGGGAAATGATAGAAAAGATGGAAGAAAGAAGGCAATACAAGAGCAGGAATGATGAAAATGGAAATCGGAAATACAGGAAACTGAATAATGAACTAAGAAGAGAAACCCAGAAAGCAAGGGAAAGATGGCTAGAGGAGGAATGCTCAGATATAGAAAATCTAGAGAGAAAAAGAATGTATGACTTGATGTATAAGAAAGTAAAAAATGTAACGTGGGATAGATGGAGAACAAGTGCATGTGTGAAAGAAATTGCAAGTAAAGAAGATAAAGTTCTATATAAGGAAGAGGAGGTTCTTAATAGATGGAGAGAATACATGGAAGAGTTGTACAAGTCAAATGAAAAACCAAAGGATCTCCGTATTGAAGAGCAGGATGAAATAAATGAAGATGAAACAGGGGTTTCAATATTGAAAATAGAGGTGCTACAAGCAATAAAGGATATGAAGAATGGGAAGGCAATGGAGGTAGATGAGATACCAATAGAATTATTTAAGTGTTTTAATGTGGAAGGATTGGAAGAAATAGTGAAGTTGTGTAATGCAATCTATGACAAGGGGATGTGGCCAGAAAATTTCGTCAAAACAATTATGATTCCAATTCCGAAAAAGCAAGGAACAAGAAAATGCAGTGAACACAGAACAATCAGTTTAATTACACATGCAGCAAAGGTTCTACTCAGGGTTATGAACAGGAGACTAATTATCAAAATGGAAGAAAATGTTGCAGAAGAACAGTTTGGATTTAGAAAAAGAAGAGGTACAAGAGACGCAATAGGATTGATAAGAATAAGTGAAGAGAGATATATAGAAAGGGGTAAAGGAATTAGTCTGTGCTTCATAGATATGGAGAAGGCATTTGACCGAGTGAACTGGGAAAAACTGATGGAAATACTAAAAGCAAAAAAAGTAGACTGGAAAGATAGAAGGTTAATTAAAGAGCTGTATATGAAAAAGAAAGCAGCTATGAGGATAAAAGATGCACAGGCCGAATGGTATGATCTAGGAAGAGGAGTAAGGCAAGGGTGCTGCTTATCGCCAACCCTGTTCAATATATATGCTGAAGAAATGATTGACAATGTAATAGATAATGATAAAGGAATTAGTATTGGGGGTAGAATAATAAATTGTATAAAGTTTGCTGATGACATGGTAATTTTGGCAGATGAAACGAAGCATGTTCAGGAAATGGTTACAAAGCTAGAAGACAGGATGATGGAATATGGAATGAAAATGAACATAAAGAAACAAAAGTGATGAGAATAGGGGATAGAGAAATTATGAATGTGTCAATAAAGGATGGAAGAGTTGAGCAAGTAAAACAGTATAGATATTTGGGAAGCATGCTAACAGAAGACTGGAGAAGTGAAAAAGAAATAAGAACAAGAATAGCAATGGCAAAAATAACATTTAATAGGAAAAAACAGGTAATGTGTAGTAAAATGGATTTAAATCTGAAGAAATGTCTTGTGAAGTGCGATGTTTGGAGTGTATTGCTTTATGGGTGTGAAACATGGACGGTAAAGAAGAGAGAGAAAGAAAGGCTAGAGACATTTGAAATGTGGGTGTGGAGGCGAATGGAGAAGGTTAAGTGGATGGACAGGATAAGGAATACTAACAAGGGTGAATGAGAAGAGAAGATTACTTGAAACAATTCAGAGGAGGAAAAGTAACTGGTTAGGGCATATCTTGATAGGAGAAGGTTTGCTATTGATGGTGTTGGAAGGATCAGTAGATGGTGAAAGGAAAAGGGGACGTAGAGGAATAAAAATGTTTGATGACCTGAAAGAAAGTGGAGGGTATCAGGAAATGAAAGAAATGGCAAGGAACAGAAAGGAGTGGAGACAACGCTGGTGCCAGGGACCTGCCTTGAGGCAGAATACCTTATGATGATGACATACACACATAGGTACGTAGTATATAAAGTATTGTAATCGCGAAAAAAATCGACTTCGAGATTTTGAAGGAAGTACACGTTTTAGGTGTCCACGAGTCCGAAAAAGTATAAAATGGTGTACACTCCATGTAGGAGTACAGTGTACTCCGACATGGAGTACACTCAGTACACAAAGTTTCCAAATGTGCTCGACAAATTTTAGTGAAATTCCCCTATAACAAATTTCATCTAAATACGTTCTGCGGTTCCCGAGTTGAAACGTACATTGTAAGCTATATGTAGTTCTTCATGTCAAGTGGTAGTAATTATCGTCCGATTTTAAACAAAATTGGAATCGGTTGCCAAATTTTAGCAAAACTCCCAAATAACAAAATTCACCGAAGTACGTCCAGCGGCTCCCGAATTTAAACATGTGGACGGATAAAAAATATATCTTTTATTATTATAAAAAGATTGGAAAGGTGTGCTCCATGTCGAAGTACACAGTTCCCAAATGTGTTCTTTGAGATTTCACAATGTACTCAATATTTTTCACTCAGAAGAGAATTTAACGAGAAGCAAGCGAGGTACGTTGTAAAATACATGTAGGTAGGGATACGATATCGAAACGAAAGTATCGATACCGTAATCATATGTTGTATCGAATGAAAAGTATCGATACCACAAAAGTATTGGGCCGAAAGTACCGATGTCACTAGAAAATCGAAAGAAAAGAATCGAGTACAAAAGTACTTGGTATCGAAAGGAAATTACCGATGTCAGTAAAGTATCGATACTTTTTTCGTATCTAAGGATACGAAATCGAAACGAAAGTATCGATACCTTACTCATATGTTATGTCGAATGAAAAGTAACAATACCACAAAAGTATCGGACCGAAAGTACCGATATCACTAGAAAATCGAAAGAAAAGAGAATCGAGTACAAAAGTACTTGGTATCGAAAGGAAATTACCGATATGAGTAAAGTATCGATACTTTTTTCGTATCCCTACATGTAGGTCTTCATGTAAAGTAGTCGTAATTATTGTCCGATTTTAACCAAAATTAAAATCGGACGACCAATTTTAGCAAAACTCCCCAATACCAAATTTATCAAAATACATACAGCGGTTCCCGAGTTGAAACAAACGAACATTGTCAACTACTTGTAGGTCTTCATGTTGTGGTCGTAATTGTTGCCAGTTTTAACCAGAATTGCAATCGGAGGACCAATTTTAGTAAAACCTCCCAATACGAAATTTTATTAAAATACGTCCAGCAGTTTCCGAGTTGAAATGAACAATGTAAACTACTTGTAGGTCTTCATGTTAAGTGGTCGTAATTGTTGTCTGATTTTAACCAAAATTGGAATCGGTCGACCAATTTTAGCGAAATTCCACAATACCAAATTTCATCAAAATACGTCCAGCCGATCTCGAGTTTTAACATGCGGACGGACGGACGGAAACGATCTCCTCTATATGCGTTCACTTCGTGCAAAGAACGCATAATAAAAGTCTAGATGGTGGAGTTTGTGTATAACGCTGACGTTATCAATGGTATTTCTTAACGCGTTTTTAACAAACTTGCCGATTTGGTGGAAGGTTGAAATTTCGCATGAGCGTTTGCTTCAGATATAAAAATTAAATGACGAAAAAATAACGCAAAAAGACCCGGGTTCCAGTCCAGGGGGGGGGGGGCGATTTCCGTTTCCCGTAAGACAACACGTAAAAATCGACTTTTTAAATAGCAGAATTTTATTCTTTTGGAAATTAAATTAGAAAAAATTAATGTACGACCGTCGAATTAAAACATGTTTTAGGAAAATTAATGAAGTTTCTTATTCTATTCATCTTTTACCGCCTACCGTTCGAAATCTCTCATATTAAGCATTTAAATCACATATTTTGGAAAAATATCGACTTTTAAACGGGATGTTGCCTTGCCAACCACGTCATTGTTAAACTTCGAGAATCAACTGTTGTCTCAACCCGCATACGTGTAATATATAAGAGTGCATAGATTGCCTTAAATTATAGTAGGATATTCCGCGAAACTACGTAATCCTAATGGGATTGGAATTTAGTTTGGATTCTTTTGCTTATCTAAACAACTGCATAGATGTAGAGTAAGAGAGGAGGATGTGGAGATGGAGATAGGAAGGTAGGGATATAGAATGGAAGGTACATAGAGAGTAAGGGAGGTATAGAATTAGAAAAGGACGGGAGGAAAGAGATAAAGGAGACGGAGAAAAAGAGGGAGAGCTACGAATTGTGACAGGAGGAAATGAGAGAGGTGGGAGAAAAGAGAGGCAGAGAGAGGGAGAGAGAAAGGGAGACCGAGGTAGGGAGACAGAGGGAGGAAGACAGAGTGAGGGTGACAGAGGGAAGGAGAGAGGGACGGCGAGAGGGAGGGAGGGAATATTATTATTTATCCGTCATATGACGGGCAATACACTAGTATCCTATATGCCTTTACTTCGTTATAGCGCAACAATAAAGGGTAGTTTATTCTTGTTGATTTTCACAAAATTCCGATTTATTGAGAAATGACTAATGATTTTGATTGAAATTCACTCTATTGTAGAGCATATTATCATAAACTACTTTAAATACATAAGCCATATTTCTCAAAAAATAACTAGAAAGCGTCAAAGGACATTAAATATATCAAGATTTACGACCAGGTCTCCCCAATACTTTGATGGCCCTCAGCAATCTTCGTCCTACAATAATTCTTCAACGCCTATGTAGCTTCGCCAATCCACATAATATTTTATATTTATGTATGGTATAACTATTTGTCGAGTTTGATTTTCACATTTATGAGGTTATCAATACAGTGATAGTCCAAGTCCGATCCTAAGGTTTTTACGGTGGTGTGCGAAGGAACATTTCTAACTTAAGTGAACACAGATATGTCTCAATTTACGCGTGCTCGGTTTATGCGTTATACCACATATATGCCTGATACAGCTTCTTTAATAATATTTAGCTTTGAAACACAAATTTAAATACGTATATGAGTGGAATACATTCAGTAGCGACCCGAAGGCCGCCCCTCAGAAGCCTCCGCCCGAGTGCGGTGACACACGTCGCACACACCTAGGGCCAGCCCTGAGTGATACCATTTACGTGCAGAAAATATTTTATGTGGTTTTTCTGTGAAAATTCGAAATTTTTGGAGAAAATAACATTCACTCAAAACAAAATTTTAATTTTAAGCAATACAAAATGTCGATAGATTATAAAGCTCCAATAACCACAAACAGATTGGGAAAGCAATCAGAATTTCGGAGTACTCGTTAGGGTTTGCGAAGAGTTTTAAAGGGGTACGTATAAATGTTCGCCTCAGCTTCCACACATCCGGAATCAAAAGTTGTGAGGTCGCATCTACTACTAACATTATCAAACGTTTTTGACAGATTATTACATATCGCGGGATTTTGGAATACGAAATTATATAAATAAATAACATGTAGATGCATTTTGCTTCTTACATAGCTAAAGATGCACTTTAACATTAAACAGTAGTTGTAGGCAGTGCCGGATTTAGGGGAGGGTCGCACGTGGCGCGCGCCAGAGGCCCCGTGAAGTATGGAGCACCGTGAAGTATGTAGCTCCGTGACGTATGGCAGTGCTTCTCAGCTTGGGTAAGGCGGAACCTTAGTGTTCCGCGAAAGATTTGGGTTCCGTGTGGATCCGCGAAAATAGGAGAAGGCCAGATTTCCCTACCGCTCAGTTACCCTTAATTTTGAATTTCTCCCTCAAACTCAATGGCGAATTTAAGGGGGGTCGCACTTGGCGAGTGACAGGGACCCCCCAAAAAATGTTCGTGTATATAATCTCAGAAATACTAAATGTCTCAATTTAAAAATCAGTGGAACACCTCTATGATTCCATGGAAAAACGACCGTTTAGAGGTGTCATAAATGAGGGTAGCAGTTAGGAGCGGTTTCAGTATATATTTAGATGGCAGGGACCCCGACTGCTTAGCGTCAGGGGCCCCCAAACCTTTAGCGCCCGGGGCCCCAGGTGGCGTAAATCCGTCACTGGTCGGAGATTGGATTTTTCAACCTGGGATCGTCCCGTCACCTACTTGTGTGATTCGAGAAGACCACGTAAGTTAGCGCTCCATCCTTCGGAAGTGACGTTAAGCAATTGGCCCCCTTGGTGCTCTTCGTAAAGAGTAGGCTAATGCCGGCGCTGGGTTTCCCTCCTCCCTTGTGTATGTGATCGGTGTGGAATGAGTAATGGCTATAATAATCCAAGAGGTTCACTAGCCATAAATTCCATACAAACAAACATCAACAGTAGTTAGGCCTAAAAATAAAACTTAACTCGCTTAGCATAGCCATTGGTGAGGATATTGTAGTAAAATAAAGTAGGAATGTCCTGAATTTAATTAAATTTTCTGTAAAATCTTTCTCGCCGTTTTTTTAACAGATTATTATGCAACTATACAAAAGTACAAATCTAAAAAATTCTTTTCAGCGTAAAAAAAGCTCGTTTGTAAAATTAATCACGGTAACTTCCACTTACGAAATTGTTTCACGTTTAAAAACAAACAAGAAACAAAACCTTCAAGCTTCACAGAAGTTTGAGAAATGTTTATTTTTTATCTGAACTTTTAAGAATCTTCCATTTATTTCTTGATATTCTCGGATTTAACAAACGAAACATGGTTCATTATTTTAAGAAATTTACCCACTATTTGTCATGGTAACTATAACGTTGACGATACAATATGAGATGCTCAGTATAATACCTTTTTCTTGATAATGAAAAAACTGTTTCTCCAATAAATTTTCTCCAACTTTTTTATGATTATAATAAAAAGTTTTCTCATTAGATTTCAGCCATAAGATCGAAAAGCTTTTCTTGAACCTTCTGAAGAAGCGAAATTCAAGATTGATAGGTTCTATAAAGTACAAATGGCATCCTGATTCAAAGAACGTTTGCTTATCTTTTAAAACAAGGGCCTAGAACGCATTAACTACAAGTAATATATAAAATTGATCATTTTAATGGCTTCGTATTTCAGCTATTCCCAATTTATAAATCCTCCTATAACAAAAAACGAAGCAAACATAGGCAACAACGAAATAAGTGTATTTCAAATATTAAAATGATGAAAAAAGCGCAAGTTAATTTCATGGCCTTAAAAAGCTTCGACGATGCACTTCCCTTTATCAACCCGAGGCTTGTATTGTTTCGCATTTCTAACGAAGCACGAGTGTTTTTAAGGACTAATTTCCTTTTCCATTAACTAGAACTCGCTACGAAGCTATAAATACTTACACCTAGGTAAGGGATACATATTCCACTTCAACAAGATACGCAGTGCTCGCAACAAACGATGTCGTGAAGTGCATCGGTCAGCAACCGCAATAGAGGGAAGCATCCGGAACTTGCTCGTGTGTGCTGTTGGGAACGAGAATGATCTGATATACTGCAGCGGTCTTTAATGTACGACAAACAGGACTTCCTCTAGCAGCGGAAGTTTTGCCGCTACCGCAGTTTGGAATTGAAAATGGGACGTGAAGTAGAGTGGAGAATAGAGTGGGAGGGCGGGAGCCGTAGAATTGACGCTAACGGAACTGGAGAAAGGGTTGGGAGCTGAAAGGGTTAGGGTGATGCAAGGGTGTATTCGGCAGGGGATAGAAGGGCGTTGGGAAGATGCCGTTGAGAGAAAATTGGACAAAACTGAAGAATAGAGAGGTTAAGGACGAGTGAGAGGGAGAGAAAGAGGGAGAGAAAGAGAGAGAAAGAGGGAGAGAAAGATGGAAAGAGAGAGAGAGGGGGAGAAAGAGGAAGAGAGAGAGAAAGGGAGTTGGAGGAAATTTGTGAAGTGGGAGGAAAGAAGAGGCAGAATGAATGCCGGAGTGAGAGAAGGGAATAATAAAAGGGAAGTGAGGTGACGGCTTAGGTGACGTAAGGGAGATAGAGTGCGGATTAAAGGGAAAAGTGGACTGGTGGAGTGCGAATAAAAGAGGCGAAGGAACATTTTCATCGGAAAAGGCTGCGTGCGCGTGAGAAAGGGAGGGGTAGAGACGGTGAAAACATTAAAGATGATGAAAAACTCTAAAACGCACTCGCGGTTAGAATGTTTTTTTCAAATTTCCGTAAATTCCCTTTAAAGCATTATAGCAATGCTATAAAATAATGTATTTCCAATTTAAAAGCAGAGGACTCGTTGCCATGGCAGTTGATATTTCCCATTGTTAATAACAAGATGATCCAAACAGAACTTATGATGCCTACTTTCCATTTAATCCTTTATTTAATACTTATATCGACTTTAATAGCTTTAGAGTCATCGCGGATATGTAGCTCTTTGTGTTCCTAAATTTCAAAATTTAGCGTTATGACACACTACAAATACATTCGAACGGAATATTAAATTGATTACGCGTATTTGTGCGGCAAAAATAACGCGCATATGTATTAGAATATACCGAATCTGAGTCCAACAATAGTTGTTGCCAGAGGCGTAACTGGGATATATGGCGCCTATGGAAAAATTTTAAGGAAACACCTGGTGTACGTAGAATATGATTTTGCTACATTTTCATAAAGAATATTATCGATTTTATTAACAATAACTTAAAGATTTGAGTATTAAATTAATATTTATTTATGGGAAAATAAACTTTTGGCATTTTTGTGTAAACGTTTAGCGTCTATGGAAAATGCCACCCTCACGATACCCTAGTTACGGCACTGGTTGTTGCTATGGCAACACTCTCATAATGAATGATAAAAACTGCAAAATCGATAGTATTTACGCGAAATTCTAATGAATACGATCGATTAGCAAAAACCTATGATAAAAATTAAAATTTCCATTCCTTTCCTCAGAGAATAGTAAAAAATCCCGCTCCGATATTACAATTCTAAGATATTTTTATGTACAAGAGAAAATTACCCTGCACGATGGATTTCAGATTTCACATGTAAATCAAATGGGAAGGATAGTTCCTGGAATCGAACCCGGAACTTCGATCTTCTCAACAAAAACTATCCTCGAGAGCTCGGCCCATGTAGCAAGAAATTTCCACCAAGTTTCATGAAAATCGGTCAATTGGTTCAAAAGTTAATAGGGGACGGACAGACAGAAAAAAACGGCAAAACTATAAGCCTATTTCCATTCTGGAAAGTAGGCTACAAATCGGAAAATATTCCCTATTTTTGCATACTTTCCAAAATGGAAATAGGTTTTATAGCTTCGTCGTTGTGTCTGTCTGTCCTCCCCCCCATTAACTTTTGAACCAATAGACTGATTTTCATGACACTTCGTAGAAATCTCTTGCTACTTGGGTCGAGCTCCCGAGGATAGTTTTTGCTGCGAAGATGGAAAGTCTGGGTTCGATTCCAGGATCTATCCTTCTCATTAGATTTACATGGGAAATATGAAATCCATCGTGCAGGGCAATTTTTTCTTGCACATTAAAATATCTTCGAATTGTTATATCGAAGCGAGATTTGTACTATTCTCTGCGGAAAGAAATGCAAATTCTAATTTCAATCGTAGAATTTTGCTTATCGATTGATTTCTTAGAATTTTGCGTAAATACTGACGATTTTGCAATTTTTATCTCTCATTATGAGAGTTTTGCCATTGCAACGACGCTTGTTTGACTATTCGGTACAGTCTAGTGCATGCAAGCGTTATATTTTCCACACAAATACACGTACTTAATATAGGTTTCCGTTCGAATGTATTTGTAGTATTTTATAACGCTAACTTTTGAAATTTGGGAACACAAAGAGCAACTCATCCGCGGTAATTTTAAACGTATTAAAGCAAATATAAGTATTAAATTAATAATTATGTGGATAGTAAGTACCATAAGTTCCGTTTGGATCATCTTATTTTGGATAAAAACAATTGTTTGCTCTTATTCGACTCGGATTTGAATTTTCTTTACAAAAATATAAACCTGTGTTTGAGCTACAGAACTGTTTATGTTTGGAGCTCCTATCGTAATTTTAATTAATTTAAAAATACAAATTTTTGGTTAACTGCATCGATATCATTATTTTCATTTGGTAAAAATCAAATAAAGGGTTAGAAAAATATGTACGTCGATTATTTCCCAGCAGCATATCCTAGATCCAGCAAATTTTTACCACCACATAGATCGCCCTATCCTGAAAAATTTGGCTTCTTCAAGTTGCAGGATTCCAGCGATTTTACCCGAGCAGACGAACAAACAGGGTTTTTTAGCTAAAAAGCTCAAGATGGACATGGCACTCTTTATTTTTTCGGAAATTTTTTATTTAGGTTTAATTAAAATTGATTAAAAATCCCCGAGTAACGTATTCTACTCTTACTTTAGAAAAGGAAAGGCAGTTGGAAGTTATATTTGCGAATGAAACTGACTTTGCCGAAAGAATTAAATTCAACCGATGAAATAAAAATTCTAAGCAAAGGGCATCCACGCAGGAAAGCGTAAATAATCCATGGAATGAATTAATAAATGTTGTTCCAAATAAATACATTTAAAAAACAAATATGAAACATGGATTATGTAAATTTGAAGACGAATTCACCATATTTTGTTAGTGTTCCTCATTCTACAAATTAATAAAAATTTATAAATTTTAGCTTATTCTGTTGCATTACAACACTTTAGGTTCGATATATCCAAAAAAATTGTTGTATTTTTAAATAAAGAGTTAATTTATTGTTACACCGCTACACTTAGGAGAGAAGCAGCGGATACGGATAGCTAATTACAATATCTTAAGTACATTTTACTCGCAGAGTTATCAAATATTGTTCCGAGATACTACTGAATACAAATCATTTAATTAATGGATAATGTCTATATCTGCCCAAAATTTAAATAATAATTATAATTTATTCCAAAAATTAAATGGAATCATAGGCAAGTTCTAGATACATACATCGACTGCTAAATTCGCAACCTATGATTATTTGAATTGTCTCCCTTCCCACAAATTTAACCTTTTAAACTATTTACCAATAGATTTTTTTTTACTCTTTTTACACAGTTAAAAATAAAGTTTCAGGAACCTGACAAGTCGGTTATGGTTTTTATAATGAAAATAAAAACGTTAATCACAGTCTCTCTCTCGAACTGTTTATGCGTGAACGTATGGTTGACAACATGAATTACCCCTATCTCCTGCGTAAATAACAAACACTCAGAAAAACTCACCTTTCTTGCTTTCGGGTAACACAAAAACTCGTTTGCGATCACCGTGAAATAATTGCCAACGTTCAGGGACCTTTAAGTGGAATTACCTGAATATCTCATGTCCGGCGTTATCTTGTACGTGGGCACACCGTCCATCCAATTTATCCATTTCGGTTTACATGGATCGCCATCCTCCGTACGATCCGTGAATCCACCGTCATGTAATCTGAAAATGAATTGCCGGCATCAAGTAAGATCATTTTTCCACACTAAATTGAGTATTAACTATTGACCGCTAGATTGTGGTTTATTTACTCCCAAGCGATAATTTTATTTACGCTCAACAACTGCTGTTGGCACGAGTCTATTTATGAAAGTAGTACTGAGATCCGTTTAGGTACCAAAGAAAGAAAAATGTGAATTTATAATTGATTTTATCGGAATATCTTACTTCCTCATATTCGAAACATAAATAGAGAGTACTTACTGCAATCGTGATAAAAACTGAATTCGAAATTTCGATGAATATTCACGTTGTGGCCATGAGTCCGATAAAGTGTTATCGTTTTTTTAGTATACCCGTCTGTTGTATTTGCACGGTTCTAGGGGATAAATTGTTAGACATGATCTGATGTAATCCTGTATTCCCATAGGGAATCGCCAGGAACAGAATATTTGATGAAATGAACCGTAGGGCGCAAAAATGGAATCGAGCTTATTTTGTCAATTTAAAAAAAAGTTAATTTATTAAAAATTATAGCAAGAATTTTGATTATAATTCATCTAATTATGTCGCATACAATATTATATAAAGCATACGTCTAAAAATAGCTAAATAGTGATCAGTGGCATTATAATAAAACAAGATTTACGCACAGCTACCGCAACAATGCATCCAGTAACATTTTTCTATGCATTATAAGCGTATGGATATGAGAAAGTTTGTTCTAGGTATGATCCACCGGTTTTTGCAACGGCAGATGTTTATTTTCTTTTTCATCTATCGAAATGTAGGATCGACAAAAAATTAATAATTGCCTAAAAGTTCTTTGTCAATGTTTCAATGTTTTCCATGAGGCGGATATACTTCTCCAATTTTGTTTCATAAATTAAAAATAATACACGATATGTAGAAATTGAATTATTATATTGCATGCTCTTTTTTGGACGTAATAAAAGTATATCATTTTTAAGCCATGTACCCACGCAATGCGTTAAAATAATGTGCTCAGAGAAGAGTAGCTTTTAAGGTATAAAACGAAATGTACACACATTTCGCATTCGTCCAAAGTTAACCACGCCCATGGACTCGTAAAATCCTTACTTGTAGTCGTAAACAAATCCCTCTGCCGGGAACCGTGGCTCATCTTTCGCTTCGGCCATGCGTTGCCTCAACCACTCGGAGAAGATCATGCGTCCATCACGATCACACGTGGCGCCAACACTCCAGATAAGGGAGAACATGAACCAGGGAACAATCAGCTGAGCTAGAGCCATAGATAATAAAAGGAGAAGGATATTAATCACACCTGTTGAAGTTCGAGTTATTCGTCGCTTGCTGGACCCTGCATATAAAGCAAATGCACCGGAAATAAAGGAGGATGCTTAAAGGAGCGATTCCTAATAAAGTGCATTACAAACAATTAGATTGCAAAATTAATAAAATATACGGTACATCGAACAATTGCCATCGGATATGGTGATCCTTCATAAACAAATGAGAAACCTTAATAACGATGATAATCAATTGTAATTTGCATGGGATAGTTTTGGATGAGAAAAAAACGTTAATAATGAGTACACCAATAACAAAAATTTCAATTATATACATATATTCAATAAATTTATTTTGAATATAATAATTTATTAAAAGTTTTAATTCAAATGAAAGTGAGCATTAATGCGTAAGGGTTCACGCACAAAAGTTATGTTTACAAAAGTCTTCAAGTTAATAATTATCCAATAAATATTTAAAAGTATTTTTTAAAACTTCATCTAAAACTATATATCTGCGTCTCCATCAATAATTCTTTTGTATGTTTGTTCAACAATACTAGAAAAAAGAAAAATTTTGACAAGGTAAACTAATTCCTCGACGTCTCGTAAAGCCTATTTATGAAGATTTTTTCCTCGCCAAACATAAAATGACATATTAACAGTCTCTGTTTTTTTACATAACTGTGGTAAATGCGATACCAAGTTCATCTGCTCCTTTCCGTCTGTTACTAATTATATTCTCGTGTAAAACAAAAACTCGCTAATTTATGCCCTTCCAAATCGTTCAAAGCACAAACAACCATGTTAATTTCAATATTTGTCAATTAAATTCAATACAGAAATTTGAAAAAAATATATACGTAAAGCACGCCAGGTTTGAGGCTGATAAATTGTTGAACGAAATTAAATAAAGAAGAGAAGCTCGGAAGTGTTTTTTTAATTTGTCCATAAAAACCCTATTTCATTCATCCAACCATTAATACGTACTACCAACCCGTGACGAAGGAAGATGGAATTCGTTATATGCCGTTAATTCGTTTATGGAGAGAATTTAATCTAATCAGGATGCAAACGAAGTCGCTACGAAACACACTCCCATACATCCCAAGCGTCCGAAAAATTGATTCTCCGGACAAAGGGAAGGAATTACCCGCCGGAAACGCATTATAAAATTCTCTATGATTGATAACTGTACGAGAAATTCTTTCAAAACTAGTCAAGGAAAAAAGGATTATCTTTAATATTTTGTAAGAAACTTTTTAAAATGAATTTCATAAAATGGTAGGTACATACACTTGTGTGTATCCAATATCTGAGATGCTCTCTATAATTAATAACGATATACTACGAGTACAGATAAAATCAGTTACAATAAATGCCTCGCGAAATATAAAAAAGCATTTTAAAAACTATACAGATAAATAAATAAAAATAATAGGTCAATATTTTGAAACTCCATATTGCAACACATCCTAAATTTTTAAAACAACTAGATTGATATTTGAAAGCAAAGCATCTCTAGCAAAATTTTACTTAAAAACTTTATTATAAAGACAGATAATTCTGGTATTAATTAAATTAAATTTATCATTATTTGCGCTTCAAAAGCCAATATCAAGTTAATTAAGCGAAAGACCAATTTCAGAGGAAATTCATCCAAGAATCGATACGGAAGGTTCAACAGGATCGGATGGATAATTTAATAAAATATTCTGCGTGAATTTAATCAATACCGCGATAGACATTTCGACGAAAATAACATCCTCAGACGTATCATGGCACGGATGGGAAGGCCCCAAATATCTCTCTAAGCTCTCTCTACTCGATCGCAGCGAAAAAAACCTGGCGTAACCCCCCGGCGCAAGATAAGATTCGTTGTCACTCTACACACACACACACAAACCATTTAATCTCGCCTGGTGCACGTTAACACGGAGGGGATTCGCGAAAAAATCGATGCGGAAGACAACAGCGCCTTCATTTATCGCAACTTCTGATTTTTTCCTCTTTTCCTTCTGGCGGAAATCTATGCTGTAAGACTAGGTGAAAGCTTCATCCCGGACGCTGCGGCAGGAACAGCGGATGAGAAATTTTGTGGGTCGGATAATCTTGGGGCTAGACGAGCCGAGGTATTGTCTGGATATAGGATGAAGCAGCGAGAGAGGAAGTGATGAAGAAAAAGAAGAGATCCGGACCCATCTTCAGACCCCGGCAGATTGAATGTCAAAGAGTAATAAGTGCAAGGCGGAGGGGAAAAACTGAGTGCCGTGAGGAGTATCATTTTCTCCAACGCCTACCAAGAAAAATATGCACAGAGCAAAGTGACAGTTCGTTTACTTAGGTTATTTGTAAGAAAGAAAGTCATTTCTTTCGACGGAAAAGAGAGGGAGGTTTGTTTAAACAATTAAAACCGCTTTAATTTTGTTCGACGGAATTCCTACGAGAGAAAGGAACAATGCCCCCCCCCCCCTCCCCTCATCTTTATTAACCACCTGCCTGGAACTTCCAATTCTAGAATTAACCCACGGAACTAAAGGGATTGCCATTCCGTATTCCTGGAATGTCTCTCACTTTTGGGATTTTTGCGACATGGTTCATTAGCTCGATCTGTAATCAAACGTTCCCCTGAGTGAAGCGTGGGATTAGTGAAGCGTTAGGTCATTCGGAATGCCTTTAAGACGGGCTCGAGCGAAACCTTATTTAAGAATTGTAATAAAAGGGGAGAAAATCCATTCTAAGACATTTCACGGATAATTAATTCCCTTGACAATAGATTAAACAACACAAACATTGAAAATTTATCGAGCTGCAGCTAGATTTTGGTTTACACTTTACTTCAACAGGGAAATGATAAAAGAAATGCATTTGACAGTGGTAAAAAGTTACTGAATCAAAAATTCACTTAAATCCGAAGCTTTTACTTGAAATAATCCTATTGGAGGATTTAAAAACTATAATAATGCAGAAAACTTTAAATAAAATTTAAGCATAACAATAAATTTGATAAAATATGTTTTACGTTTTTACGTTCCTAGACACTGAAGTAAATAGGATCTGCTATAATTACGTAAATACGATTCATTTCCTTTCGCATAGAGAATTCAGTAAGTGAAAGGAAATGAATTGTCAACGTAGAAGAAATTAACGTAAATATGTCTATTTTCCTTTCTTGCACGCGAAGCATTTTGTAAGTGAAAAGAAATGGATAACTTGCGACGAAGAATGAACGTAAACCTAAAGATTACGTTCCTATTATTCAAGTAATAACAAGTAATTACTCAAGCACTCCACGGTAAAGATTTTTGCGGCCCTGTTTCCAATGGGCGAATACGTGTAGCGGTGACAAATTTCTTTATATTTCGGATCTCAATGAATCTCCTCTTCCTAAGAAAGACATAATCAAAAATAAATGTAATAAGTAATTACTCAAGTAATAATAATTTATAATCGATTGTTTTATTAAATAAAACTGATTATAAAATAAATCGGTAAATCAAAAATTCAATATTTCCTTGTGATCACTTCTGATATATCGTTTTGCAGTGTTTATAATTAAACTTAGTCATTAACATTTTAATTCTTCTGACAATATATCATAATTCGTAAAAACGCCTCTGCTTTGCATATATGCACACTTGGTGCGTGTATCTTTCCTCTCTTGTTATCATATAATAATTTGTCGATTTTTGTGCGTCCGAAGCCTTTCTGACGTCATCGACTACGGCGACACTTTTTAGCCTGTTTGAACAAATTTTCCAATTAAATAGAATTTCGAATTTTTGCACGAATACTCGATTTAAATATTATATGATTATGACGAAAAAAATTTCAAAAAAAATCCTTGGGTCGACTCCAAGGAAGACATTTCCATTTCCCATAAGATAACACGTAAAATAAACTTTTCGACGTGCAGTCTTTAAATCTGTTTCAGATTAAACTTAGAAAGAATTAATCTACGAGCTTAGGATCTGAACCATTTTAAAGAACAAATTATTAACTTTCTTATTCTGTTAATCTTTTTCGCATACAGTTCGAAATCGCTCATGTAAAACGTTTAATTAACATATTTTGGGGAAATCTTGCCATTTTAACGGGATGTTACCCTTCCTACCAATTACATTGTTAGACCTCAAAATCCTATTGTTATTCTGGGTGTAAGCTTGCTTTGAATGCATTCGTAGGAAGTCTGCCGAACTCGAACACGTAATTCGCACGTTGCATGCGGATGTAGTTATAGGTACGGAAAGTTGGCTCACTGAAGATATCGCTAGCCAAGAAATTTTTCCGAAAAGCTATAGAGTATACAGAAAAGACCGTGCCAATAGAATAGGTGGCGGAGTATTTTTGGCAATAAGTGAAAAGTACGATAGTTGTCAGATCCCTATTATCGATGAAACGACCGAGAGCGTGTGGTGCCGCCTAGGTAAGGATAATTCAAAAAAGATATATTTATGCTCATTTTACAGACCACCTAATGCCAAAGTTGATTATATTTTAAGTTTAGAGAGGCAATTAGCCGAGCTTAGATCTATTATGAACGACGGTTATGTGATAATCGGAGGCGATTTTAACTTACCGTCAATCGATTGGGAAAACCTATGTTTCGTTACGGGAGGTAAAGAACGCGAATCGTGTGAAGCCTTAATTGACACGTTTCATGAATATTCCTTAATCCAGATGGTACGAAAAGCCACGCGTTCAGGCAATGTTCTCGACTTGCTTGCTTCTAACATCCCGCATAGGATAACTAAGATATCCACAGAGGAAGGACTTAGCGACCATCGAGCTGTGTATGCGGAGTGCGAATTTTTATTTTTATTTATTTATTTATTTAATTAAAAAAGGTCCATTAAAGCTCAAAAGACATCCTAAGCCTCTTCGGAATGTATACGCTTTTGCCAAGGCCGACTTTAAAAGTTTCAGCTTACATCTCAAAAGTACCTTTGTCAGTTATCGTGAAAAGACAGAACGATTAGGTATGGAGCCATCATGGTTATTATTTAAGGATATACTAGGAAAAGGTATCAATAGATTTATCCCCAGTAAGTTAAAATCTGATAAGAAAGAACCTCGTTGGTTTAATAAGGAAGTCAGGATTGCCTTAAGATGGCAGAGGCGTAGCCACGCAAAATTGAAAAACATACCTACCACCGCTTCCGATGAGTATCGCACAGCTATAGTTTATGAGTATAACAGTGCCCGCGTACTAGCGAGAAAAACCATGCGTAACACATTTAACACCTTCCGGAATGAGGTATTAAATACAAAATTGAAGGAGGATCCAAAAGCGTTCTGGTCCTATGTAAGAGAAGTCAAGGGAGGGGGTCCTTCAATACCCTCCCTGCGATGTGATTCCGGAGACATCCTTCACGATGGGGAGGAGGAAGCTAATCTACTAAACGTTTACTTCGCGAAGGCGTTCACGGCAGGTGGAGATAGACTTGAAGATAATCTTATTCCCGATGGATGTACTCGGATGGATAATATGAAAATCTCTGAGGCAGGAATAGCGAAGCAACTGGGTGCGATAAAGCCCAACAAAAACCCAGGACCAGAAGGAATTCCCGCGCGTGTATTAAAAGAACTAGCAGAAGAAATAGCTCCCTTCCTTCGGATAGTTTTCGAGAAATCTCTTACCCTCTGTGAGGTTCCTGATGATTGGAGACTAGCACACGTCACACCCATTCATAAGGGAGGTGACAAAGAAAACCCCGAAAATTATAGGCCGATTTCTCTAACATCATTATCGTGTAAGATTTTGGAGCACATTATTGTTAGCAACACAATGCGTTATCTCGAGATAGATCGCTCTTAGTCAGCTGTCAACATGGCTTCAGAAAAGGTAGATCCTGTGACACCCAACTCGGTCTGTTTGTGAGTGATGTTTTATCATGCGGCGAAAATAATAAGCAGGTCGATGCAGTGTCCCTTGATTTTAGAAAAGCTTTTGACAAGGTTCCCCACCGTAAGTTGTTATTAAAATTGGGAAATCTTGGCGTTAATGTTAAAGTCATTAACTGGGTTCGCGCTTTCCTTTGGAATAGAAAACAAAAAGTAGTCATCGATGGTAAGTCCTCGAGTGTGGCAGATGTAGTCTCTGGAGTGCCGCAGGGTAGTGTGATCGGACCTATGCTTTTCTTGCTTTATATAAACGACATCAGCTCAGTTGTGAAAAGTAATATCAGGCTTTTTGCGGATGACACCGTAGTCTATAGAGAAATTAGTGGTCCTAGCGACCATCGTCAGCTTCAGGATGATCTGGATGCGTTATATGTTTGGTGCAAGGAATGGCAGCTAGAAATCAATCAGAAAAAGAGTAACGTTCTAAACTTTTGGAAATCTAGAAGCCCATCGTCCGTGTTTACCTACTCGATAGATGGTGAGAGCATTCTTGTTTCGGAATCCGTGAAATACCTCTGGGTAACCTTGAATCGTGACCTGTCTTGGGACACCCACATAAGACGAGTGATAGGTGCGGCAAATAAGAAGTTGGCTTTTGTGCGTAGAATAGTCAGGAAAAGCACGGAAAAGGTGAGAGAATCCTGTTATTTATCCTTGGTTAGACCTCAAATGGAATACGCAGCAGCGGTTTGGGATCCATATCAGAGGGGACTCATAAAGGATTTAGAAAAAATACAGCGGCGAGCAGCTAGATTCGTGAAAAAGAATTACGATAAAAAACAGAGCGTTACGTTACTCATTGAAGAGTTGAGTTGGCCATCGTTGAAAGATCGTAGATTACAGGCGAGACTTAAACTTCTAGATAAATATAGGTCGGAGATATTCGTAAATGAAATGAAGGATATTATTCGACAACCAACGTATATCGGACGGAGGGATAATGAGGACAAGATTCGCGAAATAGATAGTAGGACGGAGAGGTATAAGGAGTCATTTTTCCCTAGGACAATACGTGACCACAATAGATAACTGTGAATAATAATTAGTTAGGAACTTGGTGCGCGGCACCCCCTGCCATCCACCGTCAAGGTGACTTGCAGGGTAATATGTAGATGTAGATGAAATACGAGATAGAGAAAGAAGGAAGGAAAGGGAAATGATTTTAATAGCAACCAAAGTAAACAATATTCGTAAATTATTATATTGAAAGACAACTGAAAACGTATTTTTGTAAGAACATCCAAGTTATTTACGTTATTTCAGTAAATAAATTCTTTTTTTCATTTTATGAGTACTGACTGTTTAAATATAACACAATCAATGATTGCACAAAAAACAAACATTCTCCGTTATTTCAGTAACTCCTTTCTGTTTTGATTTCCATTTCCATTTGATTTCCATGCTTTTCCATATGATTTCCACGCCTTTCTGCTTGCGGTTTCGCCCCCAGCCACCCATCTCATCGGCTTTCCCGCGTCCCCTCGCCGGTCCGCTCGAGTGCCCGTTCTCCCGCCGGAGTCGTCTTTCTGTTAGTGATTTTTTTATCGGGAGACGTCAGCTTAAACCCGGACCCCAACAGGACTGCTGTTCTTAATACATACTACCAAAAAGTGAGAAGCTTAAAAAACAAACTCTCGATTTGTGACTCTAACTTACTCGAGTTATCGCAGTTTGACATCTCTCTTACGGAGACGTGGCTGTCTCCCAATATTAGTGATTGTGAACTGTCTTTTTCTCGCACCCATCAGATTTTCAGGAGAGACCGCACCTCTAAGGGTGGTGGAGTGCTACTTGGAATGAAGTCCAGTTTGCCGGCTAAGCGCCGTATGGACTTGGAAACAAATTGTGAGATAGTGTGGACTGAAGTCTGTATTGGCCCCTGCAAACGTTATGCTAAAAATAGAGTTTTTGTAGGTTGTTTTTACCGCCCTCCAGCTAGTGATCTAACAGTACTTGAAAACTGTTTTTCGTCTATTTTGAATGTTTTACCCCTTGGTCATGTTGTGCTTTTTGGTGACTTGAACCTCTCTATTCTGTGGGATTCCTCGTAGTGTGGCACTACAAAAAATGCCCATGATGAATATTTTATTAATCACTTCGTATCTGCTCTCCGGCTGTTTCAACTCAATCCTCACCCAACCCGCAATCTGGCAACGCTGGACTACATTGTATCCTCTGTTTCTGTCCCTCCGAACGCAATTAGCCCTGGCCGGAATATTTTCGACAGTGACCATGTTTCGCTAGATGCCGTTCTCAGAATTCCAGGCACTGAGAAACCCCGTGGTGCTTCCCCTCCCCCTCCACGACCCTTTCCTGCTTGGTCTAAGGTTCACTGGGATGACGTCAACAGCTGTTTCAACCTTATCCCGTGGTGCCTGCTGAGCGCTCTTCCCCCCGACGAGGCTGTTAGTCTCTTTTACGACCTCATTGATGCTCTGAAGGACTTTGTTCCGGTTGTTACTCCTAACTCTAAGAAATTCCCGTCATGGTTTAAAATTGACACAATTCATACTTTGAGAAACAAAAATCATGCCTGGTATCTGTGGAAAGCCTACCCTAGTGAAGAATCTCGCAAATCTTTTTCCGACTCACGGCGATATTCCAAACTTTTAATTCGCCGCGACTACGCTGAGCATACGAAGAATATATCCGACTCTATTTCCTCCAATTCCAGGAAACTTTGGTGTTTCGTTAACGGCCGCCGCAATCACTCTAGGATCCCAGAAGAAATTTATTATGAAAATACGAATGCCGAGGGATCTCATAGATCTGCTTTACTTCGTATTTCTTTTTTAATTGCTTGTCACCCCCTACTATTTCCCCTCTGAACCTGGATAATGATGTTTCTCTCTCACCTGTTTGTAACTTTTCTCTATCTCAACTTCAAACAACCCCTCAAGAAGTTTTTGAATTCCTCTGTAAAATTTCCCCCTACCGTACTCCGGGCCCTGATGGTATCAGCCCTATATTTCTTCGTAAATGCGCTTCTTCTCTTTCTATTCCTCTATGTATTATTTTTAACCGCTGTTTCTCTCTGGGCACTTTTCCCTCCCAGTGGAAATCTGCTAATCTAATTCCCATTTACAAGGTGGTTCAAAATACGATGTAACTAATTACCGTCCTATATCTATCCTCCCTATTGTCTCTAGTATCTGTGAATGAATCATCCTTAACCGACTTTACTATTTTACATCCCCTCACCTATCAACTAGGCAACATGGTTTTCTTACTGGCCGCTCTTGCCTAACTAATTTAGCAGTTTATCAACACCTGCTGTTGATGCCATAATAAATAGGCCTCAGTTAGATACTGTCTACTTGGACTTCTCAAAAGCTTTTGACTCTCTAGATTATAAATTATTGACTTATAAACTTAGTCAACGCTACAATATCCATGGTAATTTTCTTAATTTGTTAAAAAGTTTTTTAAATAACCGCGTGCAACGTGTTGTCTTAGCTGGAATTGCCTTGGACTGGTTGACTGTCAATTCAGGAGTCCCACAAGGGAGTGTCTTAGGACCTTATTTATTTAACTTATATGTCGACGATTTGGCTACCCTCGTCCCTTCTCCCACAGCAGAAATATTGCTTTATGCTGATGATTGCAAAATTTTTAAAGTGATTTTCGATATGGCTGATTGTGTGTCTTTCCAATCGGCACTTAATCTGGTTGTTAATTGGTGTGATCTCTGGAAACTTAAATTAAATTAAAATAAATGTAATGTAATGTCCATCTCCCTTCTTAAAAATGTTATAAATTTTAATTATAGACTAAATGTTGTTCCATTGGTTCATTCTTCACCTGGCCCTCGAAGAGGACGGACGTGCCTTTCACTTCCTCCTGCGAGCGCTGACCTGCCTGCGAGCGACACCTGTAGTAGTAGCAGTAGCTGTAGTTTAGCTGTAGCCGTATTGTTGTGTTAAGTAGAACTAGTATTTTTCTTTATTTATTCCTATATACTTATTTTTTATCTTCTTACGTTAATTGTATTGTTGTAATTGTAGTTTAACTCATCTTTAACCGAAAAGCTTACTCATCCTTCTCTTGCTGTATCATTAGTTAATTGCGTCTCTCAGCCACTAAATCCGTAATCTTTGTAGTTTTATTTATAGTAGCGTATTACCTTACTCGTTCTTAATTATTTCCTTTTACCTTAGCATTTATTTAGCAATAAATCTACATTGCTCTTGTGATAACTTTTTTTGTTTATTTACTAACGTTGTTGGTGTAGTGAAACAACTTCCCTTTCACTTTTTACCTGCGCTCGACCCTAATTTAACCTTGAAGACAGCCAACCGCGTATTTACGTTAGTTCTAGTATATTTATATAGATAGTACAGATTTGTTAAGAGGATAGGATGGCTTCTCCGAGGACTCCTGTTTCCTCCTTCTTGCGCGACGCTGGTTGCGAGGCCATGAGGTCTCGGATCACGGAGCTGGAGAGGGTGGTTGCGGACCTCCTTCAGAGGGTGGAAAGATCGGAGGCAGCCTTGGCGCGTGGGAGGGGTGCGGGTTCTTCCCTGAAAGCAAACCGCGCCAAAATGGCGGCTCGGGCTCGCCTGGATGCGGAAGCCGGCAGAGCGATCGGGGAGGCTCCTGGCTCCTCTTCGCGGATCGAGGGTCCTTCGGTCCGGAAGCCTGATGAGTGGTGTCCACTCGGGGGGATCGTGGGGTGGTGTTACGGAGACAGGGAGTTGGGAACGCCTCGGTGGCCCCTCTTCCTGTTAGTAATCGGTTTGCGGTGTTGTCGGAGGACGACTCCACTGCCGTTACGCCCGTGCCCGCTCCCGTCTCCTCGGTGGAGGCCGGGCTCAAGAAGAGCTCGGGGGGTAAGAGGGGGCTGTTAGTGATAGGGAGCTCCAATGTCCGGCGTGTGGTAGCGCCTTTACTGTCACTAGCCCGCCGGGAGGGAGTTCACGAGCGGGTGTTCTCCAGGTGTATACCAGGAGGTTCGGTACCCCAGGTGACGAAGGAGTTCAGGGTGTCGGTATCGGGCACGGGTTGCTCCTCGCTGCGGGTGGTGGCCCATGTTGGTACCAATGGCGCTTCGAAGCGCGGCTCCGAGGAGGTCTTAAGCTCTTTTAAGGACTTAGTCGCTGAGGTTGCTCGTGTCCGAGAGGAGTCTGGTGCTGATGTGCGGCTGTCCATCTGTAGCATTGTTTCTCGGACAGACTGCGGTTCTATGGTTTGGAGCCGAGTGGTCGGGCTGAACCGTAGGCTGTGGGACTTCTGTAGGGGCAATGGAGTGGACTTCGTTGACCTGAGGCCGGTCCTGGACTCATGTAGGGCATCCTTAAACGGTTCTGGTGTGCACTACACTGCCGAGGCTGCGGAGGCGGTAGCGCGTAGAGTGTTTGAGCATTCTAGGGCTTTTTTAGGTTAGATTTAAGCAATTGTAATTTTTCAACAAGCGCTGAGATGCACGTCAGTAGTAGATCAGATGGTAGGTTAGGATGTAGGCAGCTTACAGGTACGGGATTAATTGAGAGCACAATAGAGGAAAATGTAAGAAATCCGTGCGGTAACAGAATTATCGAAGGTATGGGGATAAACGATTTTCCATGCAACAGTTCTGTAGATAATGCGTTCGACCTTAATAGCGCTATAAACCCGACGTTAAGTAACAGTAGAAATACACTAAATTCCCAAGTATAACGCGCGCGTTATACAAGGTTTTTTTGTTAAATTTTCGGAATTATTTAGTGCGCGTTATACATAAGACGTACTAGTGCGCATTATGCATAAGAAGTACCGCTTTATAAAATAAAATGCCTTAAAGCGTTCAAATACTAACTTCGTGAAATCACTAAATAGATGACATCTATCGAAACTTCTTTCTTTTTGTTCCGTTGATAAAAACAAATTTTCTGGCATAAATTACCTTGCATTTCAATCATTACAGATACAAAATCGAATTTCAGTTACCTAATTATTATTCAACCTAAGACAAATTAAGGCAGATTCGAAGTTATTAGTTGAAAAAAATGTATGCCTTTTTAAATAAGATAACGAATTCCAAAACAAAACACATTCACATATAAAAATAAAAAATCACAAATTCTTCATAAACTTTTATTCTCACTCGATTATTAATTAACATAACCATCAAAATCTGATTCACCGTCACAATTTATATCGTAATCATTCAAGTTCTTAACCAATGAGTCCGGTAAATTTTCAAGCGAAAATTTATCGCTTTCATCAGATGATGAATCACAATACCCTCCATCCCCCCGTCAACATCAGGGGAATAAATTCCCGATACCCTGAAACCATTAATTATACATTCACGGGTTACATCGGCCCAACATTCCACAATCCATTTACAAATTTCACCATAAGAAGCTCGCTGCATCCTTCCAGACTTTGTATAGGAGTGGAAACCATCTACCATCCATTTTTCCCAGTGCCTCCGTATTTTTGATTTGAATGATCTATTTACGGATATGTCCAGTGGTTGCAGCTTTTTTGATAGACCTGCAGGAATAACTGCAATCTTGGAATGGTTTTTTCAATAGTATTTTCAAATCATTTTCCATGTGTGGCCTAGCTGAATCCAATTCAAGCAGCGATTTTGGTTTAAAAAATGAACCCTTCCTTTTTCCCCATGCCTCAGTTAACCACATTCGCAGCATATCGCAATTCATCCAGCCTTTTGGGTTTACGCACACAACAATACCTTTAGGAAATTCTTCTTTAGGAATGGTTTTCCGCTTAAAAATTACCATTGGGGGAAGCTTTTCTCCATCAGCCATCACTGATAGCATAACAGTAAAGCAGCATTTTTCAACTCCAGCAGTGCATATTTTTATGTCTTGGGTGCCTTTAACGTCAACTGTAAATTTCGATGGCATGTCGAAACTCATAGGTACCTCATCCATGATCCCTATCAGACTTGGTTCAACGCCCTCCTTTTCCTGCCCAACAAACAAATTAAACTCTTCCACTTTTACCTGCCAATCTTCTGGTAACTTTTGTACGGTAGATGTAATTGCTCGTACTGTTAAACTATTTCGCTTTATAAAACGATAATACCAGGAATTACTGCCTTTAAAATTATCAATATTTTTCTCACAAGCCATTTGTATTGCTTTGCAATTAAGTGACACAGCTGAAACTCCTCTTCCTTCACTCCTTTGCGCACAGACCCAGTCCTTCAATTCTTCCTCCAGATCTGGCCAAAACGCCTTTCGTTTCCTTCGTGCCCTTTTTGCCACAGGTAGAACACTCAACATATTCTTTTGGGACTGCCACTTGCGAATGCTGGATTCGCCCACTTCAAAGAAACGGGCCTCCGACTGATTACCGTGAATCACGGCATATTCCACAATTTCTAACTTTTTCTGCGCCGTGTAAGATTTCCTTCTTTTTGGCGTTTTTAAATAGGGTTATGCTCCAACGGTGGGTCTACAATTTGAAAAATAAAAACATTATTAATATTTTTTCATTAGGTTCAATAACTGTGCATTACCAAATCAAGAAATACCGCACAGAAACCGTACCGTTTCTTAGTCAGGATAAACAAAAATTAAATAGGTAACACACCATAAATGACAAAGTCAACAAGTTTCAGTAAAAATAATGTCAATGTTTTTAAGAAAAACAAAAAATCCTTGAAAATACCTCACCTGGTTTCTGTCAAAGAGGAACGAAACTCCGTACTTTCAGCAACGTACCTCGTTGATCACAGCGTTACAGCCAGACTGCAAATCACAAATGAATGGGCGATGCAGATTACAGGTCGTCTCTCTGTCTGTGAGTCATCCACAGGCATGTGTCCCCTCCACATTCGTTTCCACACTTAGATTCTCTGACTGTTTACGCTAGCTTTCTCTTGCCCCCTCTTGCCCCTGAGGTCTGGTCCCTCTTTTGTTTTGAGCACCTCTACCCACCCCCACCATCCCAACACATCTCATGACACCCTCACCACTTCCTTACACCTCACTCCCCAACCAGTTTTCTTTGACCCTCGAGTGGTCATTGTTTTGGAAATAAGAATGGGAAAAATCGGTATCCAGGGGTTTTTCCCAAATGTTCTCCTTCGCACAGGAGAGTTGAGGAAGGGCGCTAAATTGTAGCATTATTTAAAAACGCTAATCTCAATGATCCCATGTTCTGCGGGTGTCCTGCGCGTAATACACAAGTGCGCGTTATACTAAAAAATTTGGAGATATGCGGAAAACAGCCGAAGAATGGCCTGCGCGTTATGCATGAGTGCGCGTTATACTTGGGAATTTAGGGTAGTCGACATAGTAGGAAGGATAAGGAGGCTGTAAATAATGATAATAATTATAATACTAATAATAATAACAATAATAATAGCTCAGTAGAGCGCGAGGAATCGTTACGTAGTCATAGCGAAAAACTAAATATCATTACGATTAATTGTCGCAGCATTCGCAGGAAAGAGGCCGAATTTGAACATCTTATTCGTAGTCTGCGTGTTGATGTAGTTATAGGCACAGAAAGTTGGCTTACGGCAGACATAGCCAGTCAGGAGATCTTTCCTCGTGACTATAGCGTCTTCAGAAAAGATCGCTGTATCCGGTCGGGAGGTGGAGTCTTTATAGCAGTTAGCAATAAATACGAAAGTTACCCAATACAGATTAATGACGACGAAGTCGAAAGTGTTTGGTGTCGTGTGAAAGGAAGCGACTCAAAAACTATAAATATATGCGCTTTTTATAGACCCCCAAATGCGAGCGTGGAAACTATTCATTCTCTGGAGAAACAAGTGACGACGCTAAATTCGTCTAAAGATAAAGCCATTATAATCGGGGGCGATTTCAATCTTCCTTCAATTGATTGGAGCCATAATTGCTTTTACCCCGGAGGTAGAGAGCGTGAATCGTGCGAGGCTTTACTAGAAACTTTCGGTAAGCACTCATTGTATCAGTTAGTGAGATTTCCTACGAGATTTAATAATATATTAGATTTATTTGTTACTAATCTTCCTGAGCGTATGAATAGAGTATCTGATGCTGAGGGAATAAGCGATCACAAGGCAGTGTACCTGGAATTTCAGTTAAATATTGAGAAACAGGTTAAGGCTAAAAGAAAACTGTATGTATTCGCCAAAGCCGATTTCACAAGATTTAGGTCTTTTCTGCGAAATAAATATAATAATTTCAGCGATTTAACCGATAGTGCAGACGCGGAGGAATCCTGGTGCATGTTCGGAGATATGATGCGAGAGTGTACAGATAGATTTATTCCGAGCAAACTGAAGCGTGATAGTGCAGAACCTAGATGGTAAAACCTGGAAGTAAGAAGCGCTCTCCGACGGCAAAGAAAACTCCACTCTCGCGTAAATAACACATCCTCAACAGCTACGGTCGAACAGATTGCAATAATAAGGCAGCAATACAAGGAGGCGCGCTCCATAGCCAGAATAGCAATGCGTTTAACAACTATAAAAAGAAGGTTTTGCAGGATAACTTGAAAGAGAACCCGAAAGCATTTTGGTCTTACGTCAGGGAAGTTCAAGGTAGGGGCCCCACTATTGCGTCACTGCGATCGGAAACGGGAAACGTAGTTCACGATAGTACGGATAAAGCAAACCTATTAAACCATCACTTTCAGAAAGCTTTTACTCCTGATGACGATGAATGTGATACCCCTATTCCTTTGCATCAGGGCGATTTGTTATTTTTGGAAAATGGCATCTTGTTCCAACTTCATTCGATTAAGCCAAATAAATCTCCTGGACCGGAGGAAATTCCCGCGCGTGTAATGAAAGAATTAGCTGCTGAAATCGCGCCGTATTTGAAAATTATATTCGAGAAATCCATTAGGGAAGGAGTAGTTCCTAAAGATTGGAAGGTGGCACAGGTTACGCCCATCCATAAGCGTGGCGACAAAGAGAGCCCCGAAAATTATAGGCCGATATTCTTAACTTCATTATCGTGCAAGATACTTGAGCACATAGTCTTTAGCTCTGTAATGCGCTATTTAGATAGTCATTCATTGCTTAGCGGATGCCAACACGGATTCCGGAGAGGTAGATCATGCGAAACGCAGCTCGGCCTGTTTGTGGACGATTTGTTGCGATGCGGAGAGAAAAATACTCAGGTAGATGCCATATTCATTGATTTCAGGAAGGCGTTCGATAAAGTATCTCATAGGAAATTATTTGCGAAGTTAGGACAATGTGATATCAATCCGAAAGTTGTCGGTTGGGTGAGAGACTTCCTCTCGAATAGGGAACAGATAGTTGTCATCGATGGGAAATACTAGTCCCCCGTTAAAGTTGCTTCGGGTGTTCCTCAGGGAAGTGTATTGGGCCCTCTGCTCTTCTTAATCTATGTAAATGATATCTGCTCGGTTGTTCGTAGTAAAATTAGGCTTTTCGACGATTACACCGTTCTATATAAAGAAATAAAAACCTAGAAGGATCATCAGTCACTGCGTGGAGACTTAAGAGCCCTTTCAGCGTGGTGCAAAAAATGGCAAATTGAAATTAATTATACTAAATGTGCCGCAGTCACGTTTTGGAAAAGTAAGAACAAAGATTTAGATTTCGAATATAAAATAGATGAAATGAGCATTCGACAAGCTGAGTATGTAAAATATTTAGGATTACCATTTGTCGAGATCTTTCGTGGGACATGCACATTCGTCGAGTTATAGGCGCGGCCAACAAGAAACTGGCATTCATAGGTAGAATAGTACGAAACACTACAGAGAAAGTACGTGAAACATGCTACTTATCACTGGTAAGACCGCAAGTGGAATACGCAGCGAGCATATGGGATCCGTACGAGAAGGGACAAATAATTCAACTAGAAAGAGTACAGCGCAGAGCAGCCAGATTTGTAAAACAAAAGTACAAACATAAGGAAAGCGTTACCTCTTTATTGAGCGATTTGAACTGGGTATCATTGGAGGACCGTAGATTGGACTCAAGGTTGAAACTTCTGGAGAAATATAGGTCGGAAAGTCTAAAAGAGGAGGTAGTGGGAATAATTGTGGCACCAACGTATATAGGTAGAAATGATCGAGACGATAAAATACGTGAGATCGATTGTAGGACGGAGCGTTATCTAGACTCGTTCTTTCCGAGGACAATACGAGATCACAATAGGAAATTTCGAATTGCAATAGGAAATTTCGAATTGCGTTAGACAATCATTAGGTAGGATTTGGTGCATTGCACCCCCTGCCACCCACCAACTTGGTGAATTGCAGGGTAACTTGTAGATGTAGATTAGTTAGAGTGTCCAAACAGAAAGACCTTGGTGTAGTCTTTGATACTAAACTTGGTTTCTCTGATCATATTTTGAAAATAAAAAATAAAGCAATGTCTCTCTTGGAAATATTATATCGTTTTACGGACATTACTGATCCACTGGCTCTTAGATTGTATTTTTCTTCTTTCATTTTACCTGTAGTTAACTACTGCTCTCCTATTTGGACAATGTCTTCTGTTTCCAACCTTGCCTCTTTGGATTGTGTCATCAATTTTTTTCTGAGAATTTTTAAATCCCGTTTGTCCTCTTTTCGCCAACTCTCTAATAGTAAGATCTTATCTTCCCTTTCTTTGGATTATCCCTCTGTTTATCGAACTGATCTGATCTTTCTTTCATATACAATGTACTAAACTCTATTACTGACTGTCCTGAGTTACTTGCTCAATTTAATTTTCGTGTCCCTAATAGATCTACTCGCTCTTCTTTCTTATTTCACTTCCCCACCCCCAGAATTTCGCTTGCTAAACGTTCTCTTTTCTTTCGTCTCCCCTCCCTTTTAAACTCACTTTCCCCTAATGTAGATCCTTTCTCAATGTCCAGAGTCTTTTCTTAAAAATAGAATGTCAAGTTGTCGCACAACTTAATTTTATTGACTGCTATTGCATACACTTATACTACATTGAATTTTCATTTTATATTGTTTGTACTTTATTTTTGTTGTTATGTTGTTAATCTTTGAATGTTTAATTTTTCACTTTAAATTGGCGTTATCGCTGTATGTGAATAAATGATTAAATAAATAAATAAATTGTATAAGTACTGATAATAATATTTTCTATGACAAATATTACAAACATAAAAGGCAACGAAGAAAAAAGTCCCGAATAGAAGACCAGGGTTCGACTGCAGGGTGTAATTTCTATTCCCCATAAGAAAATCTCAAATCTCCAAAGTGTTTACGGGAACAAAATTTTAACAATTATTGATAACATTATTTATGATTCAAATAGAATAGCTATAATGTATAAATTGTTTTATTTCCGGATGAAAACCGTTCGTAGAACGGGTATCTCCCTATTTATAAGTTTGTGTATAACGCTGATGTCATCAATGACACTTTTTAACGCGTTTTTAACAAACTTTCCGGTTAAGTGGAAGGTTGAAATTTCGAAGGAATGTTTAATTCAAATATAAAAATTAAATGACGAAAAAATACGAAAAAAAGACCTGGGCTCGACTCCAGAGGTGCGATTTCCATTTCCCGTAAGATAACTTTTTAAAGTGCAGGTTTTATTCTTTTAGAAATAAAAATTAGAAAGAATTGACGTATGATCTTCGAATTTAAATTATGTTTTAGGAAAATTAATGAAGTTTTTTATTCTATCCATCTTTTACATAGCCATACAGTCACAGTTAAATAGTCGCATAGAGAACTACAGTAAAACCTGTCCTAGTTTCTATGATTGGGACCAAATTCTGCTATAAGGTATTGGAGGTTATACGCCAAAGCAGTTTATACTATAACTAGAGTGAATGCCTGTTGAAATTCATCGGGAAACTTGGAAACAAATCTTATGGTCCATATTTATGGAGTTAGACCAAGTTTCAAATTGGTCAAAAAAGGATATTGTGATTTAAAAGTAATAGTTCATAAAATTCATCTTAAAACATTGCATTTAGCATTTTTCTTGAAACAACAGAGGCTCAAGATTTGACAATGATATGTTCGTAAAGACGATTATCGTTAAAATGTCAAGCTCTCTCCAAAATATATGATTTAAAAATTAAGCAGCGGGAGAGTTAGACACAAATAAAAGTGCAGAATTAGGCAATTATATTATATATATATATATATATATATATATATATATATAGGTATGCCGAAAAGATAAGAACATGCGCGGATTTCAGCCGCGCACGGAAGTTCCCTCTGTCATCATGACTTCCCCCACCCTACTACTAGCCCATTCTTCTCCTTAGATTGTCAGTTCTCACTATTTACAATTGTTGCCTAGAACGATATTTTGCGAATAATTGGCAACAGTGTGTTTAGAAAATGACCGAGACAGCGATAGCCCGTGCGTTAAAGAAGGGAGAGAGGGGAGGGAGCCAAGTGGAGTGAGGGATTAGGCTACACCCACTATGCACCCAAAATGTTCTTTTTGATCGCGGTAGACCTATAGTAATATAATTATTTTTTATTAGTGTAGCTTATACATAATTTAAAATCATGTGGCAGTGCGCACAAAAATGTCCAGCAGGGACTTCTGTACAAGGAAGGAAGTTAACTCGACAGACGCCCTACTCATAATTGCCCTTAAAGACATAATTAGCTTATGAGTCACACTTTGCTTCATATCTTGCTGAAGACACTACTCCTCTAGCAACTTAGCAACTTCCAGTGCGGCTTGGACAGGGGGAGGAGTTACTGTCTCTGCAAGCTCCATTTCCTCTTCCTCCTCAAGAACATCCATAGCAATGTTCTTGTCCATGGGCATTGCCATAACCTTTCTCTCCTGGGGAGGATTAACGATGAAATCCAGATCCATGGACTTCCTGTAGCAGAGAGCTTGAAGTTGATCATCGATCTCGGTGGCACATTGCTCCAGCTCAGCTTCTGCTTCTTCCTATCCAGTCACATTACTTTCACTATTGATCTTGCAGTGGAGGAAGTAGTTGCGGATGATGCTGGGGGTGAGATCATCAGATCAAGCTTGCACTAGCAGCTTGATGGATTGGAGTTTTTTTGGTTCTACAATATTCCTCAGATCATCCAGCAGGTGCTGGTTGAAGTGTCCCTTGTAGTGAGTTTTGAGGGCTCTTATTATTACAGCATCGCATAGCTGAAGCTTGGAAGTGGTGTTGGACAGCAAGATGATGGGCACAGTGTGCTTGAGCTTGCCAACATTCACTTTATGAGCCGGGTAGTTGTCGATGAGATGGAGTACCCGCCAGGCTCTCATTTGACGTTGAAACCAATGTAGCCATTCGATAAACGTAGCACCAATCATCCAAGCTTTGCCATTAGCCCTGTACTCGACACCCAAAATGCTTCTGGTGATGCCCTTGAAGCACCTAGGATTCCAGTGCTTGCCAATCAACCATAGAGGCAGCTTCTGTAAACCATCGCCATTGGCACAGATTGTTATCGTGAGTATTTCCTTTTCTTGCTTCCGGCATTTGAGAAAATTGTTGACAAGCGAGTGATCAGTCTTCGTCCTGAAGGAGACTGGTCTCATCCATGTTGCAGATGTCTGGCCATCTGTACTGATCAAGGACTTCTCTAACCTTAGGGAGCTCTTCTTTGACAAAGTCCATGCCAACAGCTCCACTCCCACCAAACAGCCGAAAGGATTTGATCCTGTAGTGCTGCTTGAATGTCTCAAACCACTCGTTGGACCAGTTCTTCACCTTAAATTTTAAGGCAACCTCATTACGATAAAGCAGCTTAATTAATGCTGCAGCTTTACCCTTGAGAAGTTCTCCAGAGATGTTCACGCACTCTTGATGCAGGAGGAACCACTCATAAAGAGCTTCATCAACCTTAGGCCACTTCAGTACCCTGTGGCACTTCACTAGGGGATTTCCGCCCTGGGTCACAAGGAGTTCGTTGCTTCATTTGAGTGGGGAGGAGACAGTGCCCTGAGTGGTCTTGAAGACATGAGTTACCTCAAGCAAAGCGACAAGGGCCTTCTGTGAGATGCTGGGCTCGTCCTTCTTCTGACAAAGAGCCTTGCGCTGTTCATCTGTCATGACGGAGTACTTGGGTTTGGAGGAGGTGGTTCATGCGGCAGAAATGGTGAAAACAGAAGGGACGAATGTTAGAAAATGCGGTTGAAACAAGGGAAAATTGACAGCCCCTTAATCTACAGATGCAGTGATATAAGATACGAGCTTCTATCTACCAGTCAAAAATGACACCTTTCTGAATCGCTTGTCGTTAAGGGATACGTTCAGTACCAAAGCAAAACAGACACTGCAGTGTCTTTGTAGGTATCCTCTCTCTTTCTCTTCTTCTTTCCCTCTACCGGCGTGCAAACGCCACATTGGAAGCGTAAAGTATGCTTTTCTCATAACCTACACGATGAGACCTTTCCGAACGTTATCTGGCCTCCCTAAAGGATCGAAATAAATCTCACGAGATCACATTGTAACAACGGTGTTTTTTAAAGCTTATCTCACACTAGCCAATTGTTTTGCTGAGGAGTATTGAACACAATGACTCGGGGAAACGAGAGCCACCACTGGGTAAGTATCAGATTAGGATGAGTGAGAAACGAGCACGAAAAGAAGCATTCTAACGCGCCTACATTTGGTGTACATTTAAGGCTAATAAAAGTTAATATAAAGTATGCATTGATGCCAACCTTATAAGGTTAAGCTAACAGAGATTATAAGCTATGGTTATGTGGCCCAAGTTGGTGCTGGACTTTTGTATAAGTTAAGGGAGGGTATAAGCTATGGCAGTATAAGCTATCACAGGCTTTACTGTAATCATTTTCCAAAGATAAACATTCGTTTCTTTCACATCGTACTTTCTTGCAGCTTCTGTGTTGCTTTTTTCCTCCACGTACCTCTTAACTTTTACTTAAAATCTGCTTACATCTGATCCCTTTTGTACTTAAATATGACCTTTTCAACACGATCGTCCATTTATGGAATATTTCAATAAATAACTCGTACAGTAACAGTATTCACATCACCTGAACATATTAATTTTGATATTGATACCGCGCTTTGAATTTGACTTTGATGTGACGCACGCACGTTCGAGATTACATTAAAGGTAGAGCTTTTTGTAGGTTTTTGGTTAAGGTGCGAATATAACCCGCAGCGCGATTTCTTTAAATCCAGATTTGGAAAAATAGTGCGGTTTATAATTTGATCAATACGGTATACTGAATAACATAAAATATTATAAATAGAATAAGTATTTTTAAGAAGCACACGTCATTATTTTTCACACTCCGAGAGCAAAGTTTTACGACAAATCCATGATTCGTTCTTCGGCAAAAGAATGGATTTTTCGCGATTTAATATTTCAACTTTAAATCTGAACCCGAAATCTCATCATCGTTCTTCCATTTCCGTCCCTTGTCATACTTTCCGCTATAAGAAATTCCCACAGAAAATCTTCCAAATGGAATTTCAACCAGGAAAATCAATGGAAGGGTAGGTATCGCTCCAAAGTATTGAATAGAGGAACGCTTGATTTCGGAAATCTCATTCTTCCGTAGACCGCAGACAATGGGATAACAACATATGGTACAGTAAATTTAATTAGTGTAGTGATAATTACAGATCTATCAAAATAACTTTTTTTAATTTGAAAAATCTAAAGGAACGGAGCGAAGAATTTTCACAGTTCCCTTTTCCTGGTTTGGTTCGCTACTATTAATGAAATTAAAATGAAAAGGATGATGAGAAAATTAAAAAAAAAACTTCACGTTATTGTATTCAGGCGGTATTATAGATTTTCAAGACAAATGATTTATAATGTATGACACCTCATTGTTTCCGTTTAAATGCAATTTTGAATTCTGCAAAGAGTATCATAAATTTCATTTAATAACAAATTAATCATACATAAATTAAATGATCCTGAGATCACAATAGATCAAATAAAAAATTTCACGTTTTGACGCTTGAAATGATGAAAATAAGGTCAATATGACTTTAATGAAAATCATTTGTTTTCAAAGCTTTGATTAAATCAATTGCCCATGATGTAATATTTTCCGTATTAGCAATGAGTGCGGCCGACAATGAGAGGGTGAAGAATAGGAAGGAAAGAGGGATGGGGAATGGGAAGAAGAAAGAGGAAGGGGAAATAAGAGGGAGGGAGATTAAGGGGAGAGGGAGAGAGAGAATGGGAGGGAGGCAGAGAGAAAGGGAGGAAGAATGGGAAGCAGCTTAATTTTAATACATATTCTGCACACACACACACACACACACACACACACATATATATATATATATATATATATATATATATATATATATATATATATATATATATATATATATATGTATATAACAACTTACGGAAAAGGAAAGGTAAAATGAATATATGGATGTCAACAAGGTGTTGGGATGAGGAAACCCAGTGAGCACTCACCAATCAGACGACTTCAGGTTGGCGAGGCCCCGGGGATGTCGAAGCGACACACGTAAAATAACACAAAAACACAGAAACATCACAAACGTAAAGCTTTCGGAACTACTCCTTCTTCAGCTACAGAGAGAAAACTCATTTCCTCATCCCAACACCTTGTTGACATCCATATATATATATATATATATATACGATTTGTTAGTGCTTGCATACTGCAAACGCTAAAAATCTCCATATACTAAGATTTAAACTCGTAAATAAACCAAGGCGATCTCCAGGGCAACAGCACTTCAGTCACGTAGAGCCTATATGTATTAGATACTAAATTCCATGAGTAATAGCAGAATATTTATAATTATCCGTGAAGTTAAGGCAACTATTCGTAATTTCCAAATTCTCGGGCAATCGGCTCGTGTCCAAGGTTTCGTATTTAAAGTTTGACTGAGATCGCCCTGCATGAACAATAAGAATACTCATCGTTAATACAATACCCTATACACTAAAATTATGGAAAAATTAGGATATTTTGTGTTAAGATTATGGCATAATCACTCGTGCCTTTAACACGTCTTTGGATAAAAATAACCCGAAAATCGCCATTATATTTAACAATTGAAAAGTTCAAATTCCTCCAAAAACTACGAAAAACATTAAAATACTTGTCACTGCTATTGTGATCCCTTATAGTTTTATAGAAAAACAAACCTATTCGCTCCTTCCTATAGTCGATATCCCAAATTTAATCGTCGTGTTTGGGCTTTCAGTAGTACCTACGAGTGAATTACAATTATCTATGATACCCTCAATCACAGAGCGTGATGCGATTAGTGTTTTGGATACAAAAAATCTTACATATTATCGGAAAAAATATTGATGATAATGTTTTCATAATATGCATGATATTTAAAATTAGAATGAGTTAACTTATGTGCTTATGGAAATAAAATTTATGTTAATTCGATTATGGAAAAATGAAAAATATATTATTCCGTAACTCGAATTTTCTATAACACAAATAATTTTTGCTTTCCCTTGAGATACAAGATATGGAAGTTCGTTATGACGGCGTTAATTTCCATTAAAAGCCTTAAATCACTGCAATCGTAACGTATAATACCAGATCCCTTTAAAAGCATTGACGCCGTTGCCATAGTATTTAAAGATTTGCATTGTTGAAAAGAGGAAAAATTCACACCTTTTATATATACATATATATATATATATATATATATATATATATATATATATATATATATATATAACAACTTACGGAAAAGGAAAGGTAAAATGAATATATGGATGTCAACAAGGTGTTGGGATGAGGAAACCCAGTGAGCACTCACCAATCAGACGACTTCAGGTTGGCGAGGCCCCGGGGATGTCGAAGCGACACACGTAAAATAACACAAAAACATAGAAACATCACAAACGTAGAAGCTTTCGGAACTACTCCTTCAGCTACAGAGAGAGAACTCCTCATCCCAACACCTTGTTGACATCCATATATATATATAGGTATATGAAAACGATTTCATTTTGCTTTCAATGCTATATAATATTATTGATATTATAATTGTAATAATATTATTTCGTGGGCAATAAGGCCATTATCAGAGAACAAAAACTGAATGTTTATAATTGATCAGAAAATATTTTTCTATAATCTATATATTAATAGCGTAAAATATGAGGTTTTCAAAGCGAATTAAAGGCCACCTTAACGTGAAATGCATCAAATTAAAATTTGCAAGAAAATTATAAAATTGAAATCGGTCATACCGTTGTTTTCTTGGCTTGCTAAGCTCTGCTCGACGTAGTTGTAATGGTTGATGTTAAAATGGCGCGGTAGGAAATAATGTGGCGCCCCTAGCGGACAATAGTAGAAGTCGCTGAGTTTCTTGGTAATGTGTTTATTTCAAGTTTAAACAAGAAGGCTTACTACCAACATTTATGTCACGATATAACTGATATTAATTTGTTTGAAACGTTTTCAAATTGAAATAATAGTGACATAGTAAGTATGATAATGAATTATAACTGTTTTTAATGCACGTCACATAAACGATTCCTTTTTATTTTGTTCCAAGTGTAAACAATACAGGTATACCTCCCGATACGCTTTCTTTGGTTTTACACACATTACACTTTCTGACTCTATCTCTCGATACGCTCGCTTGATTCGGACATACGCTCTTACAAAACCCGGAGAACGAAGAGCCTTTCTATACCCATTCAAAAGGTCTCAACGCCAGCAATGAAAAAAAATTTCGTTTCATTATATACGAACTTCTTCTAAATTGTTTTCATATTCATTTCATGTGTACAAAATATTGCACCGGAAAAATTACGTAATCGACGAGTTTCTTCTTATGTCCAAGGTAGTGTTTCGGAGGACTACAGTCAGTTTTCAGTCCGAGATCGTAGTGGTAACACATTGAATTTGTGCTCAAATTTTTACCCTTATAAGTTTGAAATGTCGCAAGCGTAAAAATTTAAGCAATCCTATCTTTGACGTGGTTTTTAATGGGATTTTTGCATTTATTGAGAACGATTTTGCGCAACAAGACCCATTTATAGGAACATATCTGGCCTGCTTACCTGTGTTTTTAATCTATTTAGGAACGTATCTCTTTTTTATAGCGTTGCTCTTATGTAAAAATGTTTCGCAATATGCAATACGAATTTTAACCATTTGTATGAAAAAGTTGAGAACACGGTCAAGGAAAGAAAGATTTGGTAGAGCAGACATGGACCAAATTGGTGAGCAGTACATCAGGAGCGGGAGCACACAGCTAAAATAAACTGATGTGGGCAACACATGACTTTTTTCATATTTACATGACAAATTACATGTTGTTAGCTCTGGGATCGTTGTCAATATTTACCACGTTTATGTGGTTGGGGCGATAACAAAATTGTAAAAATAGAGTACATAAAATTTCGAATTCCGACTCGAGATTTTCCGTTTATATTTACTTCATTTAATTTACTCGCAGACGAGGGGCATACGTATGTCTCGGCGTTTATTTTTAGAGCGGGAAATTTATTCACGCTACGCCTCATAGAAAAGGCTAGCTGAAAGAGAAACGTAAAGGAAGACAGTTCTGTCTCGTTTCTAAGGAAATTCAATCCTAAACATCTAACTCATGCTACCATTGGGACAGAATCCTGAGTTTAAAACTCATAGGATATGTTGATGGGAACAGAATAGTAAACATATATAGTATCACAACGAGTCAAAGTCGCGCCATAATTAAAAAACTAGTGAGATAAATAAGAGCCCTTTTTTAGTGATCAGTATAACGTTAAATACAAATTTCTTTGTACATAGCTAACAGGAAACATGGGCTAATTAAAGAGAACTTTCAAACACTAAGGAAAAAATAAACTGATGTGGGCAACACATGACTTTCTCCATATTTATATGGCAAATTACATGTTGTTAACTCTAGGATCGTTGTCAATATTTACTTCCGGTTGACAATTAAGAAAAGAAAAAGGAGCGTTACTAAGACGTAACTAAGCGTCAATTGTTAACAATAGTCTTCGGTAGGTGGCGTGGTGGTGGCAGCTAAAAATATAAGATATCTCTTAAACAATGCATTATATGGGAAAATGTTTCATACAAAGGTTGTAGAAAATAAAATTTCCTACAACTTTTATTCCCATACATTTTTACATTTATCAAATATTAAAGCAAATATTTCCAAATAACGGATAAGTGACAAGAGTAAACACCCACTTCCGGTAGACCGATTTTTACCAAAAACTACTCAGATCTTTTAACTTTTATAAAAATGTTAAATATAAAATTTTGCGTTGAGCTGATTAATAGTGTTTGAGTTAGAGCGCCCACAAAAATCTATCACATACAGACAGATTGACAGAAAGACACACACAGACATCATCGAGAAAATAGTCAAAACGTGTTCAGGGGACCTTAAAACATGTATTTCCGTTGAAATTTCGAATTCGATTTTTTCATGAAAACAATATTTTCTCTATACTTAGTGTATGGAGAAAGTAATAATTACAGCAAGTTGTACTTTTCCATGAAAAATGAATCTCTTATATAAAATTTTGTTACGTTTGAATAAATCATTAGAATCACAAATAAGAATTATTATTAAATTTTAAGATACTACCTTACTATATTTTGCTATTTTTGCCAGTTTTCACTAGAATAATAACATATCATATAACATTGTCTGTAAAACTCAACGTATTACAGTATTTTACGAAAACGCTAGCTAATATGTATTTTAGTAATAATCTATATTTTGCAATTTCCCCTTTATTGATTTAATGACCGTTTTGTCGTAATATGTTTTTAAAGCCTACTTTCTTTAACAGAAAACTGTTAATTTTTATTTTTAAAATTTATTGCTTGCTTACTGTAAATAATGATATTTTGCTATCTTAATCTAACATATGCCAGCTACTATTTCTCACATATAAACGAAACCGCATAGCCCCATTCAATTAGAGCGCTTAATTAAGGACATTGTAACCAATTGGACGCATTCAGATGGTAAGTTGAAATGATTGCTTCTCATTTATTGTACCCATCAAATACGAAAAAACTAACGATCGCTCAATTTAAAAAAACGTATTCATCGCCGCAATATTCATTAATCTATGCAGTTGCTACAACCCACATGTCAAACGCGCATTTCACTACAATCATTTTCTGTAACTTGGTTATATTCTCCTTCCACTTGACGAATTAGGCAAACAATGTAACATTTTTGTTTATTGAAAAAATGAAAATAAACCTAAATGACTTCAAAACTGTTCATAAAATAGCCATTTTAGGTTAAGTTTCGCTAAGCCACTGCATGAAGAATGACATGAATATTTATATATATATATATATATATATATATATATATATATATATAAGCAAAGTTGGCAGCAAAAACGATCTCATGAAATTAGGAAAATGAATATTCGTTTCATGAAATCGGAAAATTCATAAATTATGGGTAAAATACACATAAAAAGAGGAAACCATTCCATTTCCTCGGAAAGTTAACGGAAATTGTCGCAAGATTTAACGTGCTACTTGAGACAAGATGGGGTGATTACGTAATGTTCCAAAAATGTTACACGAGTCGGAAAATATTCCGACAAGGTTTAAAAGGTTCCCTTTAGAAACCAACCTTGAGGGCAACGAATTCCCTTAGGCACTTGCGATGTAATGCTGGTTGTACGGCGAAGGAGGCAGAGGGGAAATGTTCCACATGCCTGAGAACGTACGCCTCGGCTCTATTGGCATAGAGCCATCGCGTTGTCCACGCTGGTCCACCGCCAACCTTGAATAGACGCTTGAAAACATTTTCGCATTTGTGTGAAAACGGCGCTCTAGCTTTTAACAGATGAGATTCGACCTTTAAAAGGAAATTACCAATGATTTACATTATATACTAGTAGCTGGTGCTTGCATACTGCAAGCATTAAATCTCACCTTGAAAAACCATTCATTTTTCAGACAGACATTTCATCATTACAAATATTCTTTTAATTCTAATGATTTCACCTTCGCAGCGATTTTCGTTTTTCCCACATGTAAAAATAATAGTTTAAAACAATCCCCAAATGTTGTAATTTTAAAATTTTTACACTTTCTCCATTATGGAATACTAATGCTACACATTTTAGCCAAATTTTAAAGTTGTAGCACTTCTAGAAGTAAAATCATATTTTTCTAATTGTTTAAATTTAAATAATTTTTAACGGCCGCCTCATTTAATATATGGTAAAATTGAAATGTTTATTTGTGCAAATTCACTACTCTGTAAATAATTTGAAAATTTCAGCATCCTGTCTCACCCCGTAGTACCTAAACAGTTATCTATTTGTTTAAACTTTAACAATTTCTAACTGCTAAACAAAACAAAATATCAAAATTTGTATAATCCCTATTTCGTTTTTTTAAGAATTCTACTTATTAAAAAAATTTCAACTCCGTAGCACATTTGAAAATACATAAACCTTGAAAATTTGTTTAATCAATTGCGAATTTTTAGCGGCCGCATTGTTGCACTTTTTCAAGATTTTCGTTTTTTCTAGTCGGTTTTGCACAAAATCCTACCTAATAAAAAAATTTCGAATCTCCAGCACATATGGAAGTGCCTAAACATTAGTATCCTCCTATATGTTATCATTATATATTGACGTTCCTTACAGAGGAGGAGGAGGATATAACATACTAGTAGAATGTGCTTGCATACCGCAAGCATTTAATGGCACCTTGAAAAAAAAACATTAATTTTCAGAGAGATATTTCATCATGAGGAATATTTCCTTAATTCTAAAGATTTCTCCTCTGGACGGGTTTTTGTTTTTTCATTATGGAACAATAATGAAGTAAAACAATTTATAATTTTTGAAATTTTCGAAATATGATACTTTTCCCACATTGAGTTAATAATTCCACACATTTCTGCCAAATTTTAAATTTATAGTACATTTAAAAGTGAAATAACATTTATCTAATTGTTTAAATTTAAATAATTTATAACGGCCAAAATAACAATTTTATCGATAAATTGAAATAATTTTTCGTTTACATAAATTAACCTATAAATAATTTAAAAATTTCAGCTCCCTAACTTGCGGCGTAGTGTCTAAGCATCTACCTATTTGTTTAAACTTTAAGAATTTTTAACTGCCAAACAAATCAAAATTTGTATAATCCCTATTTCGTTTTTTTAAGAATTCTACTTATTAAAAAAATTTCACCTTCGTGGCACATTCGGAAATACATAAACCTTGAAAATTTGTTTAAACAATTGTGAATTTTTAGCGGTTTTTAGACACATTTCTGATATTAGCGTTGATCTTTTATAAAGATTATGGAGAAGGTCGGTGTGTCGCATGTGATTACCGTCTGATCATATTATTCACATAACGTTTTTTGCAATCCCCTACATTTCACTTGAGGTGAATAAAAAGGCTCGTGCTGTAACTTTACGCACTTAGAAAGATAGAAATGAATCATTTGAGATTCGTTGAGAGTGAACGAGTTAATTTTGCAGAAAAAAACCTTCAACGTGCATTTTCATACAAATGGCACATTTAACTTTTACGCCTAATACGATTTTATAGAGAAGCTAGATATTTTTAAAATGCTTTCGAAGAAAACTTTTCCGAGACCGTATATCTTGCATCTTATGTATTCTTCCACAAGCGCAAAGAATATTATGCGTCACTAATCTCAGATAAACCCGGCACAGCGTAAGAAAAGTTGCGAATCAAATTGTCCGTAGAGAAGAAGTCAACGGTTTCGTTATTTTAACCTCCTATTAAAATCAATTATTCCGGCCAACTTTTACGATGAAGAATAAATGGAGTTGAATAATATATTTGCCTAGAACTCCCGCTTTTTTCTCATAGATGCCCCGACCTTTCGGAACTGCGCAATGGATGTATAAAACTTACGATTTATGTTGTTAACGCACGATGCTATGTTATTATTTATATGTTTACTGTCTTCAGGCAATGGTTCTTCTGTAACCTGGGACACGACACCCAGCAGAGGGTGATAAAAAATTTCCAAGTCTACGAAGTTCCGAGGTCGGCCACAAATATTTTGCTCAGCCCATACTACGGCAGAGATTCCAGAAGCGGTGGTATGACTCCGAGTCAAAGTAGAATAATTTTAGGCAGAATCGAAACTTCGTCGCAGAAGTTGGTATTAAAAAATCGCGAAAGCGGCGGGATGACATAGGATATCGAGGCAACAGAAGACAGCTCGCAAGGGAGTTGGTTCTACGACGATGAATGTCGACTACGGATACTCCACAGGGACTTGAACACAAGGACGCCATACCTCCAGATCTATAGACATGGACTGCTGACGTCATTATTATTGATCAGAGATAATCGATGCCGTCGACCAAATTCCATCCACATGTCGAAGAGAGGTTTATTGCGTTCGCAAAATCCTCTCGCGGAAAATGGATTATTTCAGTTATCGTTTTAAAAAGATAGCGCGAGCATGGACGTTGCAACAATGTTGAAGCGCGATCTAAATGGAATGAGCGATGTAAATTCCTATTGTGTCAACATAGTACCTGCAGCTTCGCCACTACCTCTTGCGTTACGAAGCTCTATGAATGCAACGGAAAGGGACGCTTCGCTTCCATAGTCTCGCGGACATTTCGACATACACGCGAGGGTCGTCATTTGCATAGCAGGAATTGCGCCAGTGACGAGGTAAATCCATTTTCACCTCTCGAGATTGAAACTTGAAAGGGCTCACTAACCGAGGCAACTGCTTTAGTTAACGTTTTTAATGGCTATGTACTTAATAATGATACTTTCGCATTATTTCTCTTTATTATTTCGCCATAAATCCAAACGCTCGTGAAAGACCTTGAATACAAAAAAATTAAGGGATCCCAAATTTCACAGTTAACAGAAAAATGGCTTTCAATAACATTCATACAAAATATGTGAACTTGAAAACAAATTTTTTATTTTATTTCAAAATTTAATAAAACTATCCTAAATTCAAATTATTTTCTGTATTCCCACGACTATTCAGTAGTTTTAATAACTCTGCGTGGGGAATTTGACTCATGCATAGTACGTCATTTTAATAAGCTTCGTGAAAAGTAAACTTTTTCAAAGCTTTCAAAGGTAGTAAATTGTCCGGAAGCATAAATAAAATACAAAAGGTTAAAAGACAGATACTCGACTTTTTGAGTAAGTAAAATTCGGACCCGTGTTGACATGATAATAACTAATAACCTCTGGGTTATTCGAGCTTGTAAAAGGAAATTCATAATATTTTTGTTGTATGCGCTGTTTTCAAAATAAAAGAGGAAAAAATATAGCTATAATATAGTTATAATAGCTTTGCTTTGTGTGGTTAGAATAGCATAAACACAATTATATTCTACGATCAAGGTAGGTTATTATATTTCTGTTTAAATGAACCTTTCTACGCGTTTAGAGGATTCAGAATTATTAGTCACTTTTTTGCGGTTTTAGGGCGTGAGGAATTGCTTTTAGAAGTATAACTCTCAAACTGCGGTATATTCGAAAAAGAATTCAATATAACAGTTTTTTGGTAAATAAATGGCTCAAGTAAAAATTTTTAAATGTAATGTTTACGTCGAAAGTTGCGTTTCACCAACCTCATTTACATAGAGATTGATTGCTTGACAATAAGAAATAGAGATCATCGGGAACACAACAGTATTTAATACTTCTGCCGAAGCATGTTGGAAACGGTATTTATCGTTACATGAAGTGACCGCGGAGTACCAATTGGGAACGGCGAAAGGCGAAAGACATATGAAGCATTTGCTACGGCTGACTTTGCACATTAATGTTGATGCACCAAGTTCATTAATTGGAATACACCCAGATCGCAATGGATATTATACAAGCAATAAAAATAACTAGTAATAATTGCAATAATAATAATAATAGTAACAATATAAGTTACAATAAAGATGGTTCCGTGACAACAATAAACCAGGGACAAGAGTCAAAAACAAATTATGGTATTTCCATCGATCAACGGTTTCACTTGCGTAAAACTCATGAATAATGTCATCTTCTCTGTCGGAATTCGTTGGATGTCGGTGAAAAAGTACTACACTGTGCTATCAACACTTTAGAATCGAAATCGTAGAAGTTTATCGAAGATATTATCGAGAAGCACCTGAAGTACAGCGCCAGAGCCTGAGAAAGACGCAATGTTGGAAGACTAGCGACGAATTCATACCGATCGGGGCACAAGAGAGGATAAAACGTCTTCAGAAGATCTCAGGAAAATTTGAAAACCACGGAAATGGAGAAGGAATTGAAGGGTGTAGGGTTTTGGGAGAAGAAGAAAATCCGTAGGAAGGAGGTCCAAAAAAATCGACGAATCGGAAAAAGCTTCGCTGATAGTAATCGCAAGCTGAAAAGGGTGGAAAAGGCATGAAAAACTACTTCGCGTCTCAAATAGTGTTGAAGAAATTCGCGGATGGTGATATTAAATTACACGCGTTGTCAGTATTTGAGGTTGGGCACGGGACGAACCTGGTTTTCTCAAAGTTCAGGAAAACTAGATAGAAAAAGGGAAAGAGGTAGGGAAAGTTTTCGGCTGATAGACGATTTTAAAGGGAAAGACAGTTATCAAGATATGAAAAGGACAGCGGAAAATAGGAGTATATGGAGAACCAGGTTTAACCATAAATAATCACGGACCTGTCTACATAATCATCCGTGCCTTTTAGTACGTATACGGATAAAAAATTCATTTGAAATAATCACGCCATCATATTTATACGTTGTAAGCGAAGGAAATTCTCCAAAGCCAGTCAAACTGATAAAACCCGGTTAAAAGGCCGGATAAAAACAGATGAACCCGGATAAAAACCGGATAAAAACCCAATACGTATTTCGGCTACAAAGTAACCATCATCAGGGGTTAAAAAACGGGGGGAAGGGGGACTTGAGAGAGGGCAACTGAAACCAAGACCAGTGGCACGCTCTCAAGTGGATGTCCAGGGCTGTGTCTGTGTATTTATGCCTGGTTGGTGGCCAGGGGGGGAGAAGAAAAAGGGGGGGGACCTAGATGACCTAGGTGATGGGAGAAAAAGGGGGGGAGGTCAGTTTAAAAAGAACGCTGTTTATTACCCCTAACTCGTTATTCATCAGGGTGTGTCTGTATTTATGAATGTGTAAGCTTTCTGTTGCGTCGAGTTTGGTATTAGGGACTTGTTTAAGCAGTTTGAGGTTATTTGTGTCTAATGGGTGGTTATATTCCAAAATGTGTTTCGCGACGGCCGATTTTTCAAAGCGTCCATGTCTGTAGTGCGCTAAATGTTCTTTGAATCTGATGGAGATATTTCTTTTCGTTTGGCCAATGTAAGACATGTTGCATGTGGGGCACAACACTTGATATATGCTGGATTTTTCTAATGTGGGTATTTTGTCTTTAGGGTTCCCTAATAAATTTTTAATGTTATTTGTGTTGTGAAACGTTAGTGTATAATTTGCGTTATGAAAAATTTTTGTTAGCCCTTTGTTTAGGGTTGGATGGAAGGGGAGTGAAATAAATTTTTTCTTCTTATCGTCACTTAGAGCAAGCGTAGTACTTGTCTTCTTGTCTAATGTTTTGGATTGCTTGTTAATAATGTTGTCTATCAATTCGTGTGTGTACCCGTTTTCTAGGGCCGCGTTTTTAATATATTTTACTTCTTTGTCAAAACGTTTTTTATTTAGCGGTGTCGTCAAAAGTCTGTGTACCATATGGTTGAAAGCCGCGATCTTTTGTTTGTAAGGGTGATTGGAGTCTTTCTTAATATAATTGTTGGTATGGGTCGGTTTCCTGTAAACGTCAAATTCTAATCGTCCATTATGATTAATGATCAAAATGTCAAGAAAAGGTAAAGACTTATTTGCTTCGATTTCAAAGGTGAAGTTTATAGAGTTGTGAAATGAGTTGAGTTCTTGGACGAAGGTGTTAATGTTATAGAGTTTTGTGTCAAAAATGGCAAAAATGTCATCAACGTACCTGCACCATGTGTTGGGGAAATTAACGTATTTTTACAGCGTTGCTCAAAAGAATAAAGAAAAATATTTGCTATAAGTGGTGAGAGAGGATTGCCCATTGATGTTCCATTAATTTGTTTATAGAACTTATTGTTAAAAAACGAAGTAATTTTGTTCCATGCATAAGTTTGTCAATGTGAGAATTTCTAGAATTTTGTTTTCCTCAACTTGTTTACTTAGTAGCCAGTCCTGGAGGTTTTCGAGCGCGACGTCAATGGGAACACTGGGGAAGAGTTGTTCTACGTCAAATGACACCAGTATTTCATCTTTGTGTATTTTTTTGTTTCTAATATGTTCCAAGAAATTTTGGGTGTTTTTAACGCCGTATGTTTCTTCAATGCCTATACATTTTAATTCCTTAGTGAGCCATTTGGCGATTTTATAAGAGGGTGAGTTGATGGCCGAAACTATAGGTCTCATTTTGTTTCCTGGTTTATGTATTTTGGGAAGGCAGTAAAGTCTTGGAATGGTGGGATTCGCTATTTTCAGAGCGAACGCTAGTTTTTTGTCAAATGTGTGTTTGCAACGGTTAACAGTTTCTTTGACTTGTGTCGCGAGTTTTTTAATGGGATTTTTGGAGATCTGGATGTAGGGGCCTGTTTCAATAGTATTTAATGGTCTTTCAAGGTAGTCCGCTTTGTTTAGAATGACTGTGGTGTTGCCCTTATCAGATTTGGTGTAGACGCAGTCTTTCTTCTTTAAGTTTTGAATAATTTTATAGTCTGTCTTATTTATCTGAAGGTTCTTATTTGGCAAATTGTTCATGTTCCGCTCAATGGCGATTTTACTAGCGGTTCTTATATACTGTTTGGTCGTGTCGTTACTATCCTTTATACCACATTCTATATCAATAATCAGGTCGTCAATTGGTGGTTTTTTGTATGGAAGACAATGTTTAAGGCCTTTGTTGAGCAATCTGATCTCGTCACAGTTCTGTGTTGTCTACGTTGTTGGCTGAAATCAAATGGATTGTAATGCAATCTAAGCATCAAATCAATGCTCTTGTAGTATGGAAAATCAATTCCTTTTGAAATGCATTGGAGTCGTTGCTATGTTAGTTTATATTTTTCATTGTTGAAGACCGAAAAACATTTCATAATTTTATGATTAAAATCAACATTTTACGCAAATTCATCATGGACTTGAATTTTGTCCTTAAAAAAATACACTTCATTCTTTCTTCCACAGAATGGTGTATGCCCCGATTTTGTACCTTAATTTTAAATAATTTAAAAAAACAATTTTATATAGCACTGCACAGTTTTCAATGCTTTTCTTATGGGTGTTTTAAACTGGACATTGGGGTCAAGAACATCCCTTAAATATAAAAATTTCTAGATTTTCGGATTTTTTCCCAAAGTTGTACCTAATGACCTATATTCATGCCAAATTTCAGCTCTGTAGCACTTCTAGAAGTACCTTAGGTTTTATATGATATATCCTATATATCAAAGTTTTCACAACTTCTAGTGTGGCCTTTCAATGCATATGCCACAAAAAATGGGATTCTCTATGCAAAAAGTTTTTCCATGCTTGTCCTATAGCTTTAAAATTCTCTAAGTTGATTTAATGACCTTAATTAGAATAAAATGATAGGTGAATCATCAATGAGGATGACTTCTTTGAAACTGAGTTGTTTTACACATTTTACGTTACCTATATTTTTCATTCAATATGCATGAAGTATTATATGTTATATAGGTAACTATAACTTCATTTTTCTAATTTTGGGATGGACAGGGTGTAAGGGACCAGCATTGCTGGAATTTTACTCTCTCATGCTAACCCACTCTTGTATCCTATATATGTTAGAAGCAGCTATTTATAATGATATGGATATGGGAAAGTCGCCTATTATGGGGAGGTTTCCTAATTTGAGGTGCAATATTGCATACAAGCAGGTGTTCCACTTTGTGCTTGAGAAGCGTAACTAATAGAACAGATGACGTTGTTTCTTTAGAAACTGTCAGTTGCCCGTTAAAAGCTTTCCGTGGTTGTAGTTGTATTTTGCTGTGCTGTGAAAACTTTGCGTGTTCATATATTGTGGCTCATAAATCATTCAATGTGCATAGTAGTTTAAATTTTATTTACTGTTTAAGTTCTCTGTTGAGTGTAGTCTTTAACCCATGTTTTTAGATTTTCAGTAGGATGAAACTTTTTGTTTGATTCAGACGTTTTCTTGAGCTCGTGTTTTCGCCTATTATGGGAAGGTCTCAAACTTCTCATATTAGGAAATCAGTTATCTAAAGACTGATTTGTTGGTTATTGGCGATTACAGATGGCTCCAAGGACAAAATGGGAGCTTGAAAGGATGAAGGCAGCTGTTGAAGATATGAGGAAGAAAGAAATGGGAAGCTACTGGGCAACAAGGGTTTACCAAGTACCACAAACAACACTAGAACGATATGTAAAAAAAGACCTGTAGAAAATCCCAAACAAATACAAAACTGAGTAGAAAACAAACTATTCCTCGTGAAGTAGAAAATGATCTGGTTGGGCATTGTCTTTTGATGGAAAGAGTTTTTCGGCTTGTCAATGGCAGACGCCAGGCGTCTGGCTCACCAACTTGCTGCAATAAATGGAATTAAAACCCTGTTTTTCAAGATAAAAGAAAAAGCTGGAACCAAATGGTTGAATAATTTGTATGTCATCATGCAGCCCTGCTCATTTTCCGCCATCCACTTCATCTGAGCTTGTCCTAGCATCAGATATCAGCCCAATGGCAAGGCTGAATTTAAAGCCAAATTCTTATGTTAGATCAGAAAAGAATATAACGAGTTTTCCGAACAAAAACATTCTTCATAAAACTCCGAAAAAGAAGAAACAACATGCTACTAAATCTAACTTCTTCCTAAGTTTAACAATAGTTTTAAGAAGCCTCCCCATAACAGGAAATTTCCTATATATATAAACGTACGATTCCTGGGTTCCTGGTTCCTAGAATATATTTGAAATGCGAATAACTCGATCAAATATGCAAATATAAACTTGATATTTGGCAGAGATAATTTTCTCTAATATAAAAATGCTAAGACTAAGAAAGATTTACCAAAAACGTCCAGAATTCGAATCCAGGAGATGTTTTGCATTCCCCATAAGATAACAAGTAAAAATCGACTTTATGACTTGCAGGCTTTTCTTCTTGTTGAGATTAAAATTAGAAAAAATGGACTCACGACCATTAAATCTAAACCATTTTAAATGAAAAAATATAAGGTTTCTTATTCTGTTCATCGTTTCTCGCCTACAGTTCGATATCCATCATGTTAAACGTTTAATTCATATGTGTTGGGACAATCATGCCATTTAAACAGGATGTTGCCTTGCCTACCAAGTACATTGTTAAACCTCGAAATAATATTGTTATTCCAATCCTTATGGGCTTCAGCGTCCTTTGAAGGCTTTCAATATGGGAAGGAGAGAAAGATGGAAGGAGAGGGAAATGATTGTCACAGTTCGTTGCGTTATTTACGAGGAGGAATAACTAAAGAGCTCAAATACGCTATATTGTCAGTTCGTTGGTCTAAGTGTAAAGCTATTAAAACGCGAATAACTCGATCAAGGATGTAGATATCAAATTGAAATTTGGGAGAAATTTATATAATAAGCTAATCAGAAATCGTTTATTTAGGAGTAATATGGTAATTAAAGAAATAAATGTTCGTTTTTGGCGCTATTTTGAGAGGGAATAAATATTGCACTTCTTTCGAATAAAACTAATAAATTTTAATTTAATGACAATATTTTATGTGGACTAAAAATTTAAAAAATATATACTTCACATTATAGTATGTTCCAGAGAGTTGAATTCTATTCTTGGCCTCGTATTCATCAATATACATTTATATTAAAATACATTTATATTAAAATAGGTCAGTGTTACCAATATAGGTCATTTAAATGTTATCACCTACATTCCATTTCGGCTTATATCAAACTGATTTTCATGACATTGGCGATTAGCCTGTCCTGTGATATATAGTGATAGGAATGTTTATATTCGTGAACTTTTTGTTTGAAAAAACATTTCACATGTAGACGCAATAAAAATAATTCTTTCAGTCTTCTTTTTACAGAAAGCAACCTCAGCCTATTAAATGTATTTTTATATCTATGCTATAACTCGATCCTTACTTCGGTAAAATAACCAATTTAACAGCGGCAGAGGCTCCGGATTTATCGTCACAAATAATTACTTAACAAATGTTGAACAACAATAGCGGTAAATAGCAACGTATTATTTACCGTTCCGGGATCTAAAAAGGTATACAGTAATAACGAAACAATAATCTTCTCTGTTTCTTTTCTTCATAAATATTTTTTTAAATTTGTTTGCTTGTGCAGAAAGAAGACCTAATTACCAATCGTCTACAAAAGTTTGCAAGATTTTAAATTTTGATTTTAGGTAGAATTCTTTCATTTCCGAAGTTCTATATATAGATAAATTTTCATAATATTGGTTTAAAATTTATATTTTTAATAGGTATTCTATATTACTTTAATAGATTTATTTTAAGAAAATAATTTTCAAAGAAATTAAACAAAGGTTTTAAGACAAGCATAATACCAAAACGACTACAGAGATCATTCTCAGATCCATACAGAGAGAATAATAATAAGAGAATAGCCACAGTAAGAGCAGCAAAGTCTTCTGAACAAAGACAAATTCGACTTCGATCACGACTTAGACAAGGGCAGTCTTTTATAGCTGCAGGTGTTTAATTTTAAAAGGACTGCTTTGCTCATGGACAATTATAGCTACGTCTAGAGAAGGATGCGGGAAAAATTATTTATTTGAGAAATAAATGGGAAGACAAGAAATATTGTATACTAACAAGCATTACAATAAAAATTAACTTGGTTTAAATATTTTATTTATTCTCAAATCTTCTTCAAATTATTTTGTCTTCATTTAAAAACCCGAACAACGCCGGATATATATATATATATATATATATATATATATAACAACTTACGGAAAAGGAAAGGTAAAATGAATATATGGATGTCAACAAGGTGTTGGGATGAGGAAACCCATTGAGCACTCACCAATCAGACGACTTCAGGTTGGCGAGGCCCCGGGGATGTCGAAGCGACACACGTAAAATAACACAAAAACACAGAAACATCACAAACGTAAAGCTTTCGGAACTACTCCTTCTTCAGCTACAGAGAGAGAACTGATGGCGGTGACACTGGGTGGAGGCATGGGGGTGGAAGGGTAGTGCGGAAAGGTCGAGGATTGGAGGAAACGGAGGGGGTTGGGGATGGGTAGGGTGTTGGGAGAAGACAGAAAGGGTGTGAAAAGCTATCGAAGGTTGAGGCCTGGGGGAGTGAAGGAGTTTAGGAGATGGATATGCGAAAGCTCCCACTGACGGAGTTGGGGAGCCGAAGCATTGTCGGGGAGAGCGCGAATGACTCTCACTGTGAAGCAGTTGTTGAACTTTAAATTATGTTTGTTCGCATGAACGGCCACCGGCAGCGGTCGTTTGAGAATGACGCTGTTGCGGTCGCCATTCATGCGGATGTTGAGGGGATTGCTGGTGAGGCCAACATAAAAGGCGGGACATTGGGTGCATCTCAGGGGGTAAATGATATTGCGGGTGGTGCAGTTGGTGGTGGAAGTTATGGGGTAGGTGATGTTGGTTGTGGGACTGGAGAAGGAGTTGCAGGGGGGGTTTATTGGGCATGTTAGACATCGAGGTCTACCGCAGGGGTAAGATCCGGCAGGGTGTAAAGGCGTGGGTGCTGGGGGTTCTTTCTTCCATAGAATATTTGCCAGATTAGGGGGACGGCGGAAGGAGAGCATCGGTGGTCTGGGAAATGGGATCTGGTGAGGGGAGGATGAGAGGATAAGGTGGGCGGATTTCAGGATGTTTTTCAGAATGTCGTGGATGCCGGGGAAATACAGGGTGGTTAGGGTGAGTTGGAGGGTGGAATCGGTGGTGGTGTGGGTATTGGGGTGGGAGTTAGGGGTGGCGGGTGCGACTGCCCGCCGGATTTGGTCTCGGATCAGATCCGGCGGGTATCCGCGCTGTAAGAAGGCATGTTCGAGGGTGGAGCAGTATTCGGACAGGGAATCTCTGTCCCAGCAAATTCTCCGCCCTCGTCGGGCTAGGGCATAGGGAATACAGGTTTTGGTGTGGAGGGGATGGCAGCTGTTGAACTGGAGATATTGAAGGCGGTTGGAAGGCTTCAGGTGCACGCTGGTGTGGATTTTGTTTTCCCGGATGGAGAGATCGACATCCAGGAAGGTGATGTTGGAGGCAGAGGAGTGGTGGGTGAAGGAAAGCGTGGGGTGGGATGAGAGGCGTTGTAAAAAGGATTGTAGCGAGTCGGGTCTATGTGTCCAGAGAAGAAAAATATCGTCAATATACCTCAGCCATAGGAGTGGTCTGGGGGAAACGTCAAGAAAGCGTTCCTCCCATTCACCTAAGAAGGCATTGGCATAGGAGGGCGCCATGCGAGTGCCCATCGCGGTACCTTTTATTTGTAGGTAGTGGCGCCCTCCGAAAGAGAAGTTGTTTTTTTGGAGCACCATTTCAGCCAGCTTCGTTAGGAAATGGGAGGATGGTCTTGTGTCAGGTGGTCTGGAGTCCAGTAATTTTCTCAGGGCGGACAGTCCTTGGTTGTGAGGGATGTTGGTGTAGAGGGAGCAGACGTCTATAGTGGACATAATTGTGTTAGGTGGGAGAGGGGAAGGGAGTGATTTTAGGCGTAGTAGAAAGTGGTTTGTGTCTTTGATGAAGGATGGGATTTGACGGACGAGAGGTTGTAGGTGGGAGTCAACATAGGCAGAGATGCGTTCCGTGGGAGAATTAAAGCTGGCAACAATGGGGCGGCCGGGGATGTTGGGTTTGTGGATTTTTGGGAGTAGGTAGAAGGTTGGGGTCCGGGGTGTGTTAGGGATCATCAGGGAAATGGTGGAATCAGAGAGGCCTTCTTGTTTTCCCACGGAACGCAGATATGCAGAAATTTCGGAGGAGTGGCGGTCAGTGGGGTTGGAGGGGAGAGGAAGGTAAGAAGTTTGGGCAGATAGTTGGCGGAGGGCTTCGTCGTTGTAATGCGAGCGGTCCATTACCACGGTGGTGGTATCTTTGTCTGCAGGGAGGATAATAATTTTGTCGTTGCGTTTCAACGTAGAAATTGCGTGTCTTTCTGGTTTCGTCAAATTGTCGTTGTGGTCAAGGAGGTCGGGAAAGTTGGGCTGGGCGACTGCGTGAATTATGTATTTGAGTTGAAGGCTTTCGCAGCGTTGCTGAATGCTGGTGGAGGTTTTCGGGTTTCGCTGCGTTGGCGGCATTTCTGGCTCTCGACGTTTCGCAGACGTTGCAGTCTGCATCTTCAGGAGATGAAGTGAGATCCGATGGTAGGGATCTGACTTTTATATTCACTCGTGCCTTCCTAGTTTAACCGTTGTCCATCGCTGATTGGCTCGTTTGAGTTGTTGTCCCTTTCTCTTTGGAGGTTGCTCCAACGTATTTTTCCTCCCTTTCACTTTTCCGTTGGAAGAGTCGCTTCCATGTTGCGCTGATGCGCAAACCGTCGTCCCGGTTGAAATTGACCGGATGCTTTTCGATCTCAATAGCTTCGCGAATTAACCTCGGAAAATATCGATCTTCTTTCGCGAGCAATTTCGTTTCTTCGAGCGTGATTTTATGTCCCGGGCCGGAGGTGAAGTGCTCCGCTATGGCCGACTCCCTCCATTTTTTGTTCATCATGGCCCGTTTATGTTCGGCTAAGCGACAGCGAATGGATCGTCCTGTTTGTCCGACGTATTCGTGTCCGCAGCTGCATGGAATCCTGTAGACTCCTTCAGATGTTAGCGGGTCGAGTGCACCTTTCGCAGACGGAAGTTCTTCTTTTATTTTCCTTAGCGTGTTAAAACGGACGACGATATTTTCTTTTTGTAGAATCCTGGCTATGCGTTCTGATGTCCCGGCGATGAAGGGAATTTTTGCGTAGGCTGTGGGTTTTGGTCGTTCCACCGAAGGTTTTTGTTTCGGTTTTATATTCCGCCGGATGAATGGGTGACTGTAGCCATTATTCATGAGTGCCCTTCTTATATGCTCTTCTTCGTCTTTTAGGGACTCGGGATCGGAAATCGTCTTTGCTCGGTGCATCAGGGTCTTGATTATTGATGCCTTCTGTTGAGGATGGTGATGAGAGGCAGCATGCAGGTAACGATCAGTGTGCGTCTTTTTCCGAAATACGCTGTGTCCAAGGCTTCCGTCAGGTCTCTTCTTCACCATGACGTCGAGAAATGGTAGGGTGCCGTTCTCTTCAACTTCCATGGTGAACTGGATGGCCGGGTGGACTTGGTTGAGTAGACGGTGGAAATCGTGAAGTTTATTTGTCCCATGGGGCCAAATGACGAATGTGTCATCCACGTAACGCAGCCAGCATGAAGGACGAGGACCACATGATGATAGCGCCTTAGACTCGAAACGTTCCATATACAGATTGGCTATGACGGGGGAGAGAGGGCAGCCCATAGCTGCTTCTTCCTTCTGCTCGTAAAACTGCCCGTTCCACAGGAAGTAGTTGTTGGTGAGGCAGAATTCTGTTAAATCCGGATAGTCTGCCGGAAGTCCATGATGTATAAGCTCCTTCAAGATCTCGATGGAGTCCTTTATGGGAACCTTAGTGAAGAGTGAGGTCACGTCAAAGCTTACTAGAATATCGTTCTCCGATACTTTCATGTCGTTTAGCCTTTCTATGAAATGTGCTGAATTCTTCACGTGCGACTCCGTTCCGCCTACGTACGTCTGCAAGGTGCGTGCGAGGTATTTTGACAGCCGATATGTTGGGGAGCCGATGGCGCTCAGGGGAACGTCGTTCTTGTGTATTTTTGGTAACCCATACAGTCGTGGAGGCCTGGATGATGACGGCAGTAGGTTCCGTTGGTCTTCAATAGGTATGGAGGATTTCTTAATCAGTTCTCGGATTTTCCTTTCGGTTTTCATCGTCGGGTCGCCTTTGAGTGTGGAGTAAGTTGGGTCGTCCAGCAGATTGCGGATCTTCTCGTCGTAGTCCTCCTTGGAGATAATTACGGTGGCGTTTCCCTTATCAGCCGGTAAAATCACGATGCTTTTGTTGTTTTTCAAATCTTTGATGGCCTGTCTTTCGGCTGTGGAGATGTTGGAGGATGGTGGTCTTGCTTTACGAATAATATGCGCCACCTCTTGGCGTATTTCTTCTGCTTGGTTGGAATTCAGATTTCGGATGGCCGCTTCCACTCCCACGACAGGGGGGGATGTATTGGGAAGGGGGTTTGAAGGCAAAAAGGGATTGTGGAAGTGAGTCGGGGGAAGATGTGGAGTCAGATGTGGGTGGGGCGGCTTTGAGGCGGAGTAAGCGTATGTCGGCAAGGAGACAAAAATGGTCAAATTTTATGGTGGGGCAGAAGGAGAGGCCCCGGGAAAGGAGGGCATTCTCGGCGGGGTTAAGAACATGAGAGGAAAGGTTCAGGACGTCATCTGGCTGGGAGGGGTTTGCGGTATGCGTGGGGGTGAGGTCCTGCGGAGAACTGGGATGCATCCTCGGTTCGCGGGTTGAAACAAAGGGAGACCTCCTGAGAGAGTGTAGTGGGGGTGGAGTGGGGATTCCCAAAAGGTCGGCCAAGGAGGGTTTTTGGGCGAGGAGAGGCGGGGGAGGGGGGGTGTCGGACTTACCAGCTGGGAAGAAGGGGAGAGGTAGGCCGAGCTGGAGGTGGCGGACGCACATAAGGGAAAGTTTGCGTATGAGTCTGTATCGGTTGGCTGCGATATCCTCTGCAGCTCTACGGAAAATAGCGTCGAGATCAGCTGTGGACTTTTGGGAATGATTGAGTTCGTGTATGAGGATTAAACATTTCTCAAAGTGCATGTTAGAGAGTGATTTATAGTGGCGTAAGATTAGACGGACAATGTTGAGGGACATGAGGTGATATGTAAGGGCAAAAGATGAGCGGATAGCCGGAGGAAGGCCCGATAGGGGGATTCTCACGGTGAGACCTTTGGGGGGAGGCCTAGTTCTAGGCAGCCATTGAGGAATTCAATCTGGCAAGTTAATGATGTATGTTTGCGGAGGTGATAACGGAAACGGCGGATATTTTCCATGGTGGAAGGAGAAGTATAAAGTATAAAAGATAAAGGCGATAGGAAAGTTGGTAAAAAGGAAAGGATGACAGACACGAAAGGATAAGGTAAAATAATATAACAACTTACGGAAAAGGAAAGGTAAAATGAATATATGGATGTCAACAAGGTGTTGGGATGAGGAAACCCAGTGAGCACTCACCAATCAGACGACTTCAGGTTGGCGAGGCCCCGGGGATGTCGAAGCAACACACGTAAAATAACACAAAAACACAGAAACATCACAAACGTAAAGCTTCCGGAACTACTCCTTCTTCAGCTACAGAGAGAGAACTGATGGCGGTGATACTGGGTGGAGGCATGGGGGTGGAAGAGTAGGGCGGAAAGGTCGAGGATTGGAGGAAACGGAGGGGGTTGGGGATGGGTAGGGTGTTGGGAGAAGACAGAAAGGGTGTGAAAAGCTATCGAAGGTTGAGGCCTGGGGGAGTGAAGGAGTTTAGGAGATGGATATGCGAAAGCTCCCACTGACGGAGTTGGGGAGCCGAAGCATTGTCGGGGAGAGCGCGAATGACTCTCACTGTGAAGCAGTTGTTGAACTTTAAATTATATATATATATATATATATAATCATAGGAATTCTGTCCATAGGTCCGTGATTATTCGTGGTAAAACCTGGTTCTCCATTTACTCCAATTTTCCGCTGCCCTCTTCATATCTTGATAACTCTCTTTCCCTTTCAAATCGTCTATCAGCTGAAACCTTTTCCTACCTCTTTCCCCTTTTCCATCTAGTTTTCCTTCTAACACGTCTTTAATCATACTCTCTCTCCTCGATAATGTCCATCCCAGTTTGCCTTCCTCTTTCTAATAATCTGTATAATCATTCGCTACTCTTCTACTCTTCGTAGCACTTCATCGTTTTTCATCCTATCTGTCCATTTTATTTTCAGCATTCTCCTCCAAGTCCACATTTCAAAGTTTTCCAAGTATTTGATGTCATTTTTCCTTAGCGTCCATTTTTCTGCCCCGTACAATGCTATACTCCATGCATAGCATTTTATCAACTTCTTGTGGATATCTTCCCTTATATTTCCCGTAAGTATGTGTTTCTTTATTCTGAAAGCCGCTTTTGCTTTTCCTATTCTAGTTTTGATCTCATCCGTACATTTTCTTCTCTTGTTATGATGCTTACAAGGTATTTATAGTATGAAACTTGATCTAAAGGCTTTCCTACAATACTTATGTTCAGATTCTCTTCTTTGTCCGATATTCGAATGACCTTGGTTTTTTTCTGTATTGATTTCCATACCGTATTTTATTCCTGTTATTACTAGTATATTTATCATTTTCTGGAGTTCCTCTTCCTTTCTTGCTACAAGTACTTGATCATCCGCGTATTCTACTGTTCTTATAATCCTTCCTCCAATTTTGAAATCTCCTGTGGCTTCTAACGCTTCTTGCTTTAGACTTGCTCCATATATATGGAATAGGGTCGGCGATAGGCAGCAGTCCTGTCTTACTCCTCAACCGATATTTACTCCGCAGGTGTCCGCATTCTCCAACCTGACTTTTACAACTTGATTCACATGTAGATTCCTGATCAGTCTCCTGTCTTTCCAGTCTACACCTATATCCTTTAATATCTTCATCAACATTACCCGATTTACTCTACCAAAGGAATCCTGCCAGTCTACGAAACATACGCAGATATCTTGACTGTATTCTATTGCCCTTTCTGGTATGATTCTAACTACCCCTGTCGCAGCTCTAGTTCCTCGTCCTTTTCTGAAACCCCTCGCATTTCTTCTGCCTTTTTCTCCAGCCATTTATTAAGAATTCTCGTGATGATTTTCGAAGTGTGAGACAGAAAGCTTATCGTTCTGTAGTCTTTACATTGCATTGCCTTTGGCTTCTTCTTTAGAGGAATCATTTTTACTTCTAGGAAATCCCGAGGCCACTCTCCCGTGTCGTAAACCTTATTAATTAATTTCGTAATCGCTTTTAGTCCTGATTCCATGACTTTAATACCTCATCCGGTATTACATCGCTGGCCGTGGCTTTCCCTTTCTTTAGTTCCACTATCGCTTTTTCTACTTTGCTCTCCATAATACTTGGTCCTAAGTTGTCTTTTTCAATGTTTTTTTCATATTTCAGTTCTATTTTTGTCAATCCTATTATACCTACATTATTCCTTCTCATTTCCCTTTTTAAGTTCTCTAGTTTACCCCCTGAATTAATAGTCCTAACATCCCATGTGCCTGTTCTTAATTTCTCACTACTTGCTTTCTTCTTATTAATTTTACATTTCCTTTGTGCATCCCCTAGGGTAGTCCCCACCCGGAGATCCGATTGGGGGGCTATTTTACCTCCGAAAATTTTACCCCAGAGAGATCCAGGTATTTGCAGCTTTTCAGCCTATCATGGGAAATATAATGAGGTAGTTTCCCCTTGCTTTCCTCATCGCAGTTTCACAGAGTGATTACCCATCTGTAGCTGTTCAGACCCACATGATCACCACCTAAAGATGTACTGTGGAAGCTGCTGCCCTTGCACAGGGGGGTGTAAAACCCCCAAGACTGCTTCTAAGTCTGACTCTTCCCCTCAGACCTTCCAAGGTATTTATATTCTGAAACTTGTTCTAATGGCTTTCCCCCAATAGTTATGTTCAGATTCTCTTCTTTACCCGATATTCGAATGACCTTGGATTTTTCTTTATTTATTTCCATACCGTATTTTCTACCTGTTATTACTAGTCTATTTATCATTTTCTTGAGTTCCTCTTCCTTTATGGCTAGAAGTACTTGATCATCTGCGTATTTTACTGTTCTTATAATCCTTCCTCCAATTTTGAAATCTCCTGTGCCTTCTAACGCTTCTTGCATTAGACTTTCTCTATATATAGAATAGGATCAGCGATAGGCTTCCCTTCAAACAAGCGTCCTCGCTTGTAGGGAGGGATATATGCCCATTTATGGGCTATCGAAGTGCGCTAAGCTAGTTTTTGAGAGTAGTCTCGCATTAGCAGCTTAGCTGGAAATGCGATGTGGCCAGTCTCATGCTGGAAGATCATGACATCTGGCGATAGGCAGCAGCTGTCTTACTTCTCTACGCAGATGTCCACATTCTCCAACCTGACCTTTACAACTTGATTCACATATAGACTCCTGTCTTTCCATTGCACACCTATATCCTTTAATATCTTCATCAACATTACCCAATTTACTTTATCAAAGGCTTTCTGCCAGTCTACGAAACATACTTAGATATCTTGACTGTACTCTATTGCCCTTACTGATATGATTCTAACTACCCCTATAGCATCTCTAGTTCCTCGTCCTTTTCTGAAACCGAATTGATCTCCCCCTTGCATTCTTTCTGTCTTTTTCTCCAGCCTTTTATTAAGAATCTTCGTGATGACCTTCGAAGTGTGTGACAAAAGGCTTATCGTTCTGTAGTCTTTACACTGCATTGCCTTTGGCTTCTTCTTAAGAGGGATCATTGTTATTTCTAGGAAATATATATATATATACATAGTTTTTCAATTTTTTATACTTAAAAGCTTATTCTGCAACTCATTAGGATGTTATATATTCACGTACTTCCACCGGAGCTGATCAAAATTACACAGGGACGGTGATTTATTTTTCTCCATTTTAAACATTTTCTAGGGTATTAATTACCGAATCTATACAAGTTATGTCAAAATTCCACCTATGGCGTGTTTTTCTCACTACCTAACTGATATTTACATTGGCGTTGAGATCAAAACAAAAATATTATTATGGACGGGGATGACTATTAATGATTCCACAATTTTTAAACGTCTTTAATTTTTATAAAACGATAAATGAGCCGACTTATAAAAGAAAGAAAACACACGATTTACGTAAAATTCCTGCCTCCCACTTACAGTGAAAAAATTTTAAACGATTTCAGCATGAATGCCTCATATTTGACAGTAAGTTTTCACGGAGAAATAAAAAGAAACTCATGATAAAATATTGAGAAAATTTGTTTAATTCATGGGTATTTCCATTAAACGGACATAATATAAAGCTATCTGGAAACAAAAATAATTCCCAAGCGAGGAAATCACACCGACCTCTATATATCCCGGTAAATTCTCCTTACTAAAGTTCACGCGTAACACGGAAAATACAGATGAGGACCACCCATGCGCTGAAGTCCTGTCTCGCTCTCTCGCATCCGCTACAACATACCTCTCGGCAATTGTCTGAAAACTACACTGGCTGCAAACAGAGGTCCGCTTACCCTCTCATATAATTTTCACTGCCTTTTGCCCGTCTCGAATAAGCTCAACGCCCCGCTCGTACATCTTCTGTGCTTATCGGAAGTTTCTCCTGAGTTTATTTGAACAAGACGAGGAGGAGATGCGGGGAGAGGATGGTAGTTTGGGAGAAAACTTTGAAAGAGGGATAAACTAATTGCTTTCAAGAGCTGTTCCTTTTTTAAATACTAAATTAAATTTAAGTGGTGAAAGGAGAGCGAAAATTAAATAACAAAGTGCGACCTTTCTTTTTGTAAATAATGGAAAATATAATTAACTAAATGGACGCGAGGTAATTTTACCCGAAAGGTGAAATAAAGCTAAGTTTTTAAATGGTATGCTCGCGGCCGCAGTTTAAATTAGAAATTTGGTACTCAGTTTGCAAAGGAATTTAAAGGAGATAGTATACTGGAAAAGTTTCCAACTCCACTTAGAGATGACTATGAACAGAAATGTACAAAACACCACAGCTAAGTACAAATGCTAACCGACTTATTAAAGAGAAAGAAAATGATAATAACTTCAATTTGAACCCACTTTCAAAAACGTGTAATGTTTCCATTTTCTTAATCTGGGATTTACACATTTTGCATTTTTATATTACATGAGCCACAGTAAATATAATAATACGCTGCATTACATCAGACGACACTTTTATTTGACAAATCGTATTTCACACAACTGCAATAAAGAACAGAAATAGATTCCTTTTTTAATTACAATGAGTGTTTAAAATTTTGTCGCTTTATGATGAAAAAATTATATCAAGGACGTAAAAATTAACACCCGTAACAGGAAAGGCCTAACCGCGGCTCGCATGGGGTTCAATAGTGCGGCTGTTTTAAATTTTCATAAAAAGCAATTCATCCCATTCATAGGCGGCTCAACACTTTCCATTATTTAACAAAGTACCGGAGCGTAAATTAAGACGTGTGGTTGATGCCTAACGGCCATGCATTCTCTCTGTATTGTTTCGAATACAGGTTATATTTAGAGTTTATAAATTTATGCGCACAGAATGTCTAGCGGCTCTCAAACTTCTGGAGTATATCGCATTTTGGTAGGTCTGACCACACCTAAAGCGTAATTCCCAATTAGTTAATTTATTCAACTATATTCAGCTTCATTCATCGAGAAACACTGCCCACAACTTGATCAACAAAGGTTAAACTAGAAAAAAATACAAATAAGGAAAGAGTTGCTGAAGCAGAAAGTAAATGGTGCTTTTTTCAAAAAGAATTTAGACAGACAAATGGAAAGACGGACATTCATAAAAAACATACTAAACGAGACAAAATGTTGAATCGATTGGTGAAAAACGAACTCTCTATCTTCTTTCGTTTAGGAGAGGTTAACGCGTCAGCCAGACAGGCAGGTGAGCCTCCACATTCAAAGCGTGCACGAGACAAAATACTAAATCGATTGGCGAAGAACGAAGCTTTCTGTCTGGTATCATTTAGAAGTTAGCGCGTCAGACAGACGGACAAAATCAATGCATAAGCGGATTTCTTTTAACCGTTATAGATATAGACTATACAACACCAACAAACGCTTGAGGCAAAATAAACAAAAACTTAAGCCACGATGAAAATTAGCAGTTAGGACACCAAATTAAGCGCATACAGGTTCTAACAAGTGCCGATTGAAAGCGTGTGGCCAAATAGAAGGAAATTTTGGAGCCCGTCCAGAGAGGTTCGAGGAAAACGCTAAGGAGACAGGCCACATGTCATCTATTAGACAGACCATTTGTTACGAGGCGACGGTGTTCCAGACCCTCACCAAGTTTAAGCACATAAATATTTTGGAAGTGGTCCAACTTGGACAGCAAAGCGCTTTGAATCTTAAGGCATACTATGCGTTAGGATTTCGGAGCGACAAATGTCGGTGTCAGGTTTGGAAGTATCACGAAAATATACTCAGTCAGTTTTTGAGGCTTGCTGAAACAAACAAGCAGAAAATATTACCGCTACAACTAATTCCTTTAGTCGTGATACCAAAGAAATACCAAATTTTTGATTCACCCATTTTTGTCTTAATCGTTTGTAATTAATATAACAATCGACAATTGCTAACAACATACCTCACTCGAATAGTAGTAGGTAATATAATCTTTATGTTCACCTTCATTCATTCGTCGTAAATTACCCATTACTTACTTACAATCGCTGTGTATACATAAAGAAAATATTGGTACGTATTTACGTTCATTTCTTCGTCGTAGATTATCCATTTCCCTTCATTTACCTAGGGCAGGATTAACCCGCGCGCTGTCTTAAAATCAAGTGTTATGAGCTCGTTATTACTTACGTTAAGTAATTGAAATAAACAGTGGATTAGTGCCTAAAGGAGATACCACTATAAAAAAACGCGTCTGGAGCTCTACCACAGCTGGTGGTTTGGAAACGAGCTCACAACACTCGATTTTAAGACAGCGCGCGGCCTGCGTTTCGCAAAAAAACACTCATTTTCTGCTATACGATCGCATTAGCAAAAACACTGCAAAGAACCTTTCTTGTAGAATATTTTATTCTCTACAAGTTTGTTTACGTACGGTTATGCCGTAGATTTGACCGTTTCCGAATTATTCGCGAAAGGCCAGTCGCGGGTCGTGCTCCGGCGCAGGGACGTAGTCAAGGGGGGGCCCCGGCCCCCACCTAAAAATCTCATTGCCCGCCCCCCCTTTTATCTACTTTGAATGCAATCAATGGATTGCACGATTAGTTACAAAAGGCACAGAGATCTTAAGGACGATTTTCCGACTTCCCTTTGGTATTTTTATTTATTACTGAAAAACCTTGACTAATCGTTAGGCAAGCAAGGACTCGACCTCGTATTTCGATACTTATGGTGACCTTATGCAGAAATGGATGAGGGTAAACGGGAAAACCAAAACGTCCTCTGCACACATGCTGAGACGTTTTTCTCTTGGTCTCCACTCCGTTCTTGAAAATGGTTGCGATGGGCTAACAGGGGCCTACCATTTAGGAAAGAGTATACTCCATATGCATCCTTGTTCATTTTTACCTGAGGTCTTGAGGGTTAGTCGCACCAATAAATCTCTAAATGATTGTCTCCAACTAAAAAACCGGCCCTTACAGTGAGGGTGGTCTCCTAAATCCTCATAATTGTCACCGCTTTAGTTCAGCAAAGGCTAACTACTAAACTACTAAATTAAATGGAATTAAAGTATATCTACCAACTTACAATTAGACTACAATGTTTTCGTAAGTGTAAAACGTAAGCAAAGCGTGGAATCAACAAATTATAATCTATTCCAGATTTACTAAAGTTGTGTACTAACTTAAAATGGACTAAACTCAAGATTAAATATTAGACATACGATCATCAAATAAAACTCCAATATATTAATCATCTACATAATTTCCGTTAATATTGTATCGCAAGACTTTCGTTTAAACGGTAGCTGCAGTTAATACCTATAGGCACGTATATATTAAAGGAATCAACGTCGTAATACCGGCTCTGCGCATGCGCAGCATCATAACCACATGAATCAGTGCTACACATGAATCGGTTATCTTTTGATTCCATTTCGTTTAATCCCGAGTTTGTCCACTTCGAATCAAAGGACAACAGATTAGGCCAGGGGGTCTCAAACTCGCGGTGCATTTCTGCGGCCCGCGAAGTAAGCTAGTTTACAGTAGACGGCCAAAACTCAAATGTATTTCTTATAAAATAGATTACGTAAATCTAAGAAATTTAAGAAGTATATTAAATCAGCTCTTTTAAAATATACGCAGTTAATTGCTCATTCAAATTTTCAACAATTCTGCACAGGTGGGATACTAAGTACGTTCTTCCCTCTGCAAGCGTGTTTCTTGCGTGTTCGAAGAATCTAATCCTCGACGCCGATTATATTACTATTTTTGGAATGAATGGGTAGAACGTTTCCCACATTGAACAGGATTTTTGTGGTCATACCAAGGTGAATTCATAAGATTTACGCATCAAAGTGTGCGATTGTGCCGAAAAGAAGCCTAAGATAAAGAGGGACTAAATCGGTAATTTCAAAGAAATTTTCAAAATTTCACGGCCGATGTGCAGACTGAAGATGCTGTCGCAGAGCGTAAATATTTTGCACGTTTCTTACTCTTACCAGACCACAACGTTTGCTACCTACCCCGTTTCTGATTTGCAAAAATGTTTTTTTCAGCCCGCCCTAATGTACAGATGTAGAACTAAATAAATTCACTTCAAGAACATAAACAACCGTATTCTACAATCGTTCAAATGACTGCCGGAATGCGGAAGACATTATGCGCAGTAGGTCAAATGCTTATTTTGACCCAAATAGCCCCACCCCACCCTATAATTCTTCACATTTTATGATCAAGGTAAAGTTTTATGGCAAACATACATATCTTTTGCAGTTAAAACTAAACCATTCATAAAACATTTAAAACTCCCATTTCTGTTACCGGCTCGCATGCACTAGTAATTTGGCAAATTCTTCTCTCATTTGAATTTGAAGAATATATGCCGTATAAATTTATTTATTCGTTATTTAGCAGCTTATTAATAACCCTCGCAATTAGCATACCAACGACGACGAACAGAAGGAAATAAAACGATGTCCACTGCAGGGTTCGGAATTGCATTCCCTTTACCAAGCATTCCAAAAAATTATTCGTACGTAAATGAAAGTTATCTATTTTTTATATAAAATGGCGTCCGCGGACATCTTTGTTTGCCTTCAGGGAAATCGACTTTGGTACTGTTCCATCCAATTTGAAAGATATTCACCTGAGAGATCGTTTGTGTGAAGGGTTCCTCATTTCTTGAATATATTAAACAACCTTTGAATTCTTATCAGGACGTTACAAGCACTAAGTCCGTCAAATCGAGACACCCTCTAAGTAGTTAGCTATCACCTTCAATGGAGTGAAATTTTAGCGAGACACCCTGAGGCGATAAAGATTTTCCATCGTATTCGGTTTCTGATGAGTTCAAAATTGGGCCAGATCAGTCAATTACCTCTGAGAGAAATGAGACAAGCGTATCTCAAATATCAAACGGTTTCAATGCCATGAAACTCTTTTAACACTTAGAACAAATGAGCATCCAGAAGGAAGCGAAGCCACCTTCTGTCGCGGTTAATGTAATTGAGCGCGTTCAGTTGATCGAAGCAATGAAGGAAAACAGTCTAAATTAATTATTCATGAAAATCAAGCGAAACTTTCATTCATTAATAAAATTTTACCGAATAAATTTCTCTCTGGTATATTTTTTAAAACTTGATGTATAGTACTTGATATTTAAACTATTTTCAGGCGATTCAAATGCAAATATGTAATTCATTTCTAGTACTAGCTCATGGTGAAGTGGAGCCGTTATTTTTTTAAGATTCAGCTTTTAAACATTGCAGTTATATCTGTTTATTTTCCTTTCTCTCATTATTATTTCCTAGCAAGTAATATTTATCTACGTCAGACAGTGTCGCATAGTATCCAAAATTTAATAATAACTTCAAAATTCTTGGACTTGAGAATGAGCTAGAATCGCTTAGACGATACTCGCATAGTATACAACCTTTAAAGCAGTGTGCTAAATCCAACCCATCCGTCGATTTTACCAAATTTCTTCCACAAAAAATAAACATCAAGATGGATTAAATACGCGTCGAAATATTTTGTGTAGTCCGGATGGGTAATCGAAAATGTTTTGATTCTGCGAGTCAATATTTTATCTTTCCTAACGGTCGATCACGGAACATCTCTGCAGCAGTGGCTTTAATATTCCGCGTCGATTCTCACATTGTCCACAAATTCGTTCTAAAGAGAACGAATTCTATTCCACGAATGCGATTCTTTTCTCATTATAAATACTTGGGAAACGGGTGCGGGACACAATAAAATTACATTTTGAAATAGCTGAGGATTTACATACGGATTCGGAACTTGGTCGAATGTGCAACCAAAATAACAAATAGGCAGTTTTATAAATGCTGATATCACAGAAAACTAGAAAATTATATTTTAAACATGTACAGAGTTCCAGGAAATTCCTGGCATTCTGCGTGTGCGTGCATATTATATTTACCATTTATTTCATTTAGCATTTATTTGTACATAATTAATGTTATTAAAACAATGTTTATCTTTAGATTTCGGAATACAAGAGTTGCAGAGCTTAATTAATTAATTTTGATTTGTCAAATTGCCATGGACTTCCAGGACACTCTCTCTGTGTATATATAAAATAAAAAATTTACAATTATATTTTTTCTTAGTGGGTGAGCTCCTACGTACCGCATAGTCTGCGTAGTCGCAGCTACGCCTCTGGAGATTTGTCATACATACGATTTCCTCAAAACGGTAGAAACTGCCTGTTAAGGCAACACATGATTTCTAAAAATGAATTTTGAATGGCATTCCGAATGCATAATTGAATGAATGCCATGGGGCAAAAATGAAATTTAAAATGTTTACAAATACAAATGCATCCTACATTGTTTCTCGCCTTTAAAAATTGAAATAAGGATAAAAGAAATTCCATTCATTATTTTCCAACATTCTACCATTAAATTTGTAGTTTTTTATCGTTAATTGTTCATAATATCTCTACTAATAGAATATAATCGCATTTTCTCACTATCTCTAAATCTCTGCTATTGTCCCATGTCTATTGAGTAAAATGGGAGAATGAAAAAACCACTTGCAACTCGAAAACTTTTCATTCTTGTACAAACAAATTTTCAGGAATTACTAGGCAGTCCATCTTTTAAGTTTTAAGTGACTTGCCGTCAACATTGAAGAAATGGGTTCGATTCTAGGAGCGTGGATTTCCTCCGTTTGATTAACACATTAATCATTCGCATATTAAAATAATTTAGAATCATCGTAAGAGTTCGAGACTAGAAACAACGAACGCCTAAAAGAGAGCAATCTTGTTTTCCTGTCATTGATTTTTAATACGCGTCGAATAGATCAACAGATTAATTTTTAACGCGAAAATTTGTTGCATTATTATTAATTAAACTACTAATAAAAGCTTCAATCTGTTGGTTGGTTTGTTGGTTGGAACGCTATATGGGATTTACTATAAGAGGTATCTTAAATATATCTCTTTCACACTTGCAGACTTATTTTCTTTTCCAAAATTAAATTAGAAGTAATTGACGCACGATCTTTGGATAAGAACCATTTTAAAGGAAATTAAATGAAGATTCTTATCGTTAATTTTTGTTTTCGAACCGGATTCGCTCACATTGAGGGCCAGATGTTCGTCGTTTGATAGAGTTCGAACACAAAAACTTCTGGCGAACACGAAAAACTGATGGGGAACTCGATAAATTGTCAAAAATAGAAAAATGCTGCACAATATAGTTGAATATAATAAGTTCCAATTTTCTCGTTGAATTTCAACGGGCAATTACGCTAGTTATTACAATAAAAGCCTAGATTGTGAGGTTTATGTATAACGCTGACGTCATCAATGGCACTTTTTAACGCGTTTTGAACAAACTTCCCGATTAGATGGGAGTTTGAAATTTCGCAGGAACGTTTGTTTCAGACATAAAAATTAAATGACGAAAAATAACGAAAAAAGACCCGGGTGGGACATTACAAGGAGACTCGATTTTGAAGATATTGTAACAGACTTTTCTAGAGAAAGGCCTCGAAAGAAATTATTCCAAGCTTAAGTTAGCATAATTAATACTGCATAATTACGTGCTTTTCATTTATATGATAGCAAGATCATGTCTTCTTTGTTTTGCTGATATATTTATTAAATATTAAAAGTTTGATTCTTTTTAGTTACAATTTTCAGGGCATTATTGTCCTTAAACTGGCCAATGGAAAATTATTTTTATAATAAATTGTAATATCAATATATCATATTTTATATATTGTTGATACAATATCCTTTCATTTTTTCCTAATATCTATATAGTGTTATGGCTGATTGGTTTCAATATATCGGAACCAATGGGTTGGGGACCCCGCAACCCATCTGATGCCCTGGGCCTTGCGGTAGTTTAACACGACCCTGGACACAACTGGGACAACCGGATGAAACGTAGATTTCGTGCGATACCATTAGTTAAAATTCAAATCTAAAATTTTTCCTTTTAAAAGTATTTCTTTAAATTGCCCATTAAGTAAATTTAATAAAAATCAAAATCCGTCTTTGTTGCTAAATTTTCTATTAGCATCGAATTTAAGGAAGAAACGACCCTTCTAATTTAGGAATAATTCAGCGTTAGACGAATTTTCCTATAAAACATTACTGGCACACGTCAACATACGCCAAATTATAACCGACACGATCTTATGAAATAGAGATATGCAAACGTACATCATTCATGAAAGCCGACACGCCATCATATTTGAAAGTTTTTTCGGGTTAATGACTCGATAAGCCTCACCATCTCCTATCGGTTTCAATTTCTTTTATCCCGGATATTTATTTCAAAAGGAAAAACGTGAGATTATATAATATTTTTAAAGGAGACATTTCAATGATTGATTTGAGGGGGGAGAGTAAAATGAATGTAGTGTATACCGCGGGATTGAAAGCTCAGCTGGAATATAATGGGACGGAAAAGTGTAGAAGTAGGATATTTGTAAGCTCTTTCGCATCCCAGCCGCAGAAATCTTTCGCAAATTACTCGTGGAAAGTGTTGCTTTGGGAGGAAGAAAGATGAGCGTGGCTCTGCAGGGGAGGAGAGAATTCCAAAGCACGCTATTGGCGGAGAGATCCACAGAATAAATTGCCCAAGAGCCACAGCCGGAACTCCTCCGAGTGGGTAGGAAAAAAATGAAGATCGTGTTATACTCGGGCTTTGAATATTTTTTTAATTGCGTGGGTGAGATGAGCGGGATGGAATCAATTTATGAGTACTTCTGATCAAACTCCAAGCGTTATGAAAGATCCTTGATTTTAACTTTTTCTCGTTTTCGCAAAGATATTTTTAGTAAAAAAATTCCACCAACGAATAATTAATCTCCATCCATAATTTGAAATGAATTGGAAAAATACTATTTTTTGCGGAGATCGTGGCAGTTTTTTGGACTAAGACGAATCTCATGAATAGGCAAAGGTCGGAGTTATGTGACAAATAACGGAATTCCTTTATGCAATATTGCTGGGAAGAATTGCTGCAATTTAGCGGAGAAATGAGTAAACGAGTTTTCACCGATCCATCAAATACATTTTTTTATTCTGCCGTATTTTCGCCATTGCCAATGCCAATGCTATTTTTATCGCCAACTTTATTTTCGTAAAAATCACACAGATTTCTCTCATAACGAAAACAAGTATGGTTAAAGAGGAAGTCCTTCTATTATAAACCACATCGAAATCTCAATATTAATTGCCAATTAAAAACTACAAAAAGAGAATCCTTTCGTCAAAGTTATGTGTGGATCCGCTTTAATTAAACTTCTAAATAACCTAATCACATTGAATTGTTTTCATTTTGGAATTTCTGCATTAGAATAAATTTTTACAGTGACCGTGTACTCTGATGAATGAGACTCATCATTGCTCGAGGAGAAGTTTGTCTTTGTTAGGACGGAATCTTATTAAAAACCAACCAAGGCCTAATTTTGGAGTTTTCCCCTTGGTGTTAATACACCCCCTGCCACACACCCTTGCGGTGGCTTGCAGGGTAAACTGTAGATGTAGATGTAGATGTAAAAAAAAGTATGACAGCAAGCTCTACAACTGCAACAATTTTAACCTTCAATCCTTAATTAGTGGCGTCAAAAAAGTTTCATAAATAGTGGCAAGGGATCAATATAACCCCATTGAATCTTATTTTTGTACAAAATAATTTTCGGCGTAACAGTTGTAGTAAAATACCATTATATCATTATCTAAAGTTTTATTAAAGTATCTGTAAACCATTTTTACAAAATATCATATTTAACATGAATATAATGTATGAACCAAGTTATTCAATTATTTTGGTTTGCATCGCAATCTGAGCATTTTTTGGCTACTCACTCATTTGATACTGTGTAGGAAACATGAGTACTAAGAAGCTGCCGGTTAATTCATTTTCTCTGTCCCACCTACACATGTCACAGGCACGCAGAGCGATTGCCGAGCTTAGCTGCGTAGCAGCATGGCGCTTGTTATAATATCGCCGAAAGGTATACAGTTATTTGTTGGGTAATATTATTTTTGGCAATAAGTTCTGACACGGGGAATTTTTCCCAGCAAGGTGAATGCAAGTTTTGATTAAATAGAGATCTTATTAAAATCGACAAGAATAAACTACTTTCGGTTCTTGACGCATATGCTTGATTTTAATAACACGCATATTTCGGATGACAGTTTGCATATAAATACATGTAATACCGTCAGATTTCATTAAAAGGCTTAACTCCTAGAGCCATACAACGATGACCGACAGAAGGAAAGAAAAATTACTCTCTGTACTTTGTACATAATAACATTAATATACCAAATTCAACTAATTCCAAAAATTAATAAAAGTACTGAAACATCAACAACAATGTTAATAATGCAGCTATTGTAAGATTAATTATGATCTGAACTCCAGTTCTTAAGTTATTGAGTGAAATAGAGTCATATTGACCCCACGCTTATAAGTAAGGGTTAAGTGGCGTCGTGCAGTTCGCAGAACTTTCCCGAATATCTGCCTTCTGTTATCTCACCAACATCCCAATTTAGCGCCTCTAGCATCCAAATACCTTCATCTCAGTTGAGTTTGGACGCTCCAGAGTGCCAGCTGTCGCTATTGCCTGACTTGTTCTGTATGACTTTTGTTTATGGCCCTCAATTTGTCAGATTTTTATAATTTTGCTTGAGTCATTTCCCGTCAAAAATTACGGATATAAATGAATGAATTATTAAATTAAAATTAAGTCACTTCCCATTCTCCATACTTATTTTCCTCCTACATCTCTCTCAAGATCAGCAGCTGAGCCTAACGCAAGAACACGAGTCACATCGTTACTAAACTTCCAGTTGTTCGACGTGCTAATAGAGTTGTTGGTGATAGTGATTCGTGGCCTGGAATTATATTAGAATAAGGTATTCGTACCTCATGTAAATAAAAACTTAAGTAGGTAGTATTAAAGCAATACAAATGTGACACATTTGGAGCTTCATTAAAATTTAAAATTTTCCCGTTGTTTTATTTTGAAAGCTGAATGCAACGCACATACTCATTTTCATAAATATATATATATATATATATATATATATATACACCGCTGTTAATTATAGCTAGTTTCCCTTGCACATATGAAATTTTTAAAAGAAAACTGTGGTATGACGCTGATAGGGCATGAGTCTGTCACAGAGCCACTTAAGGGCAAATTAAATTCTTTTAAATTATTTTTAAGTAAATCCACATTATGTGAAATACAACAAGAATATACTAAACCATTTTGTAGCGCAATATGATTAATTCAAACAAGTCTTCCATTCCGAGTGATACCCTATAAAAATGGGAGATTTCTTCAGATTCGGGTGAACCGTTTAGCTCCAACTGCGCGCAGGCGATAGACGCAGATGGAATCGTAAAGACTACTTTTTCCGAATTCAGGGACACATAAAACTTGCATATTCATCAAGATATAGAATTCGGTATTTTCATCAACATAATATATTTCCCTGTGTACTTCTTACATGTAAAAATAAAAGTTGGACACCTTCAAGAAAGAGATTATAACTCGCAGTGAAATGTTAGCTAAAAATATTCTCCTTGCACACTTTATGCTGGAATGGTAGCAACTGGAATGAATGTTGCTAGGGTTACCAGATGTCAGGCATTTTCCCCTTTCGGCTTCCGTCCGGTCATCAATTTAAAATACAGTTTATATAATTTGTCCGGCTTTTTACTTAGGGATCACTGTTGATGACTTCCTTTCTTTCCACTTCTAGTTCAGTGGTAGAACATCCGTAGAGCAAGTAGATCCGAGTTCGATCCCCGGTAATAGCAGAATTTTTCCTCATTTCAAAATTATTCCCAATTTTAGAGTTAATGCCTGTCTGCTTCGGATCTTATGATCATTTTATTCCATTAATTTATATTTCTTATGTAAACAGCTATATAATTAATTTTCAAGTACAATCTTCTCATGCGCTTTTAGTCTCCTCGCTTATTTGCGCCACAAGAATTGCAATAAAGTAACGAATTAAAATATCCCAAGTTTGCCAAGTGTCTGTAGAATAAGTGAATTTCTTTTCGAAAGCTTCAAAATAACGAAAACGGTAATTAATGAGTAAAGAGAAACCTTTGTATTATTCGGAGAACTGCTCATTTGGCAAGGATTATTAGTGAAAAAAGAGTTAAGTTTGAGGATAAAACTTAGGTCTTAAGATATGCTCAATGTATTTAACCGCTGTACAGAAAATAGTGACGGCATTTCAAATATCTATTAAATCTTAAACAAGTTACAATGAATAAGGTAAACCCATACTTTACATTCTCATTTCAAAGGCAAAAATGGGCTGTGAAAGTTACTACAGGATTAAAATTTTCTAATTTCCACATCTAAAAATCAGGGTCCGAGAATTATGTCCAGGAGCGGATTATGCCATTAAACATGGCATTTGTCCTGCTTTTAATTCCCATCTTCGGCTGTTTCGCATTCGCTTTCCGGGTGTTGAACCTCTGTTATCTGGTAACTCTATATATTGCAAAACAGCAGATGGTGGAACACGAAAAAGATTTTTTTTCTAGAAAAAGTAATATGTAAACGTATCATGCAAGTGACAAGTAATGTTCCCTTAAAATATTTCCTAGTAATTTCGAGGATGTAATCACCTCAATCTCGGCGCAACTTCAATTAATTTTATTTTTTATATTAACCAATATCCTAAATTATGGGTACTTTCCATCACAAAGACAAATAGAATGTGCCAAATCTAGAGGAGTTAACGAGAAAAATCAACGAACAAATAATGCGATAAAAACTGAATTTTTAGATTTTTTAACTGGTTATAGCTAAAAGCATACTCAGTCTTTTAGTAGTGCGAGTTAAAATTCATTTTATAGCTAAAATATAATTGATTAAGGCATTATTAGCTTTTAAGCGCCATGCAAAAGCCGTAAACCAATAAGTTTCCTTCATGTAAAATAAAATTATTCCCTGAATTAAATAGCAGAGATTGACTAGTAGTCATATCTAATTTTAAAATACTTTAAATCTTTCTTTTTGCATCATTAATTTCCCGATAAACTTGTTAAAGTTTAAAATTCCGCTTGCCGGGAAAAAGAGCGGGTCAAATAGATTCGCGAAGCCTTCGGCATTTGTAAGTGATAGTTAATGGTAAATTTAATGACTTCCGCAATAGAGAATCGACTTTTATGAAAATTCTATTGTCATCGTTAAATAAAAAATCACGTAATTCAAGTGTCGGATTTCATTCCTCATTCATTGTGACATTTTGGTGTGAGCAATTTTACAGCGTGGGTTATGTCATTGTGAGAGCTAACCGATTCATAAACCAATTTCCTGTTTTCGGTCGCTAAAAACTTATTAATGAGTATATAATTTACAACTGATATTCCCGCACTGAACAATGCATAAATTACATTGATAGAGAAATCCAAAAATATGACTTTTTCCAAAAAGATATGATAAAAAATATAAATTATACCATGATTACATTCTTTTTATAAAATTCCCTGCTGAAATGTTATGACCAATGTAGGTATGTATTTGCACTAATGACACAATATTTATATTAATATTCTTTTTCAGCTAACGTTGGCAACAGCATAGATCTCAAAGTCATGCATAAATTATAGACCAAAAACGGATATAAATCCAACAAGAAGTCAAAACCAGGACTAATTCAGGCTGGTTTCCCTAAGTTGACGTCCCGAATTGATTACTTATATTGACAGGAAATGTTTCAGTATGTGTTAGTTATTACAGGCTCATACCATATATACCATTTCTAATTCATATTTTATCAATGATAAAGAAAAATTGGAAAACAAATTAATCGAGGTTTAAAATACTAAAAGCAATGTCAGAATATCTTTCTGACATATTTTGCATGTATTTTTTAAATAAACGAATTTAATAAATGTTACTGTTTATAAGCTAATATGCTTGGATCAACTGTCCATTGCTGAGGGGTAGTCGAGTGGAAAAGAAAACAAGTAACGGTATAAAAATGAATTTTTATAACCAACTTTTATATAGTTAATACTTTAATATGAATAAATTTATAGTATAATAATGATAACCTTTTTGCTTGCATGAGCGTAAAAATTTGGAAAAGTGTCTACCAGCTGTTGACTGATGTGGGGGTCTCTCAATTTAACCTTTAATCTTTTTACAGTTGAGAGAATGGCAGTCAGAAGTAGAGAACTCAGTGGTAAACGTAAAAATGTTTGGTATATAAGTAGTAAGAAGTTTGATAGTAACTTTTGATTCATTAATGGAAATACTAACTCATCCATTCATATTGATCCATTAATCAACGAAAATATACTTCTAGTTCAGAGTAATTCAGCTTTAGATACTAGTAGGAGTGAAATTGTTGAATATTTCATATTTTAGTCACCTAACTTAAATGACAAAAATAATAAATTGTTCTTTTCCTAACATCACATCAACCATCCATATAAAACACTATATAAATATAGTTAGCTGAAGAATTGCTAAGCTACAACACAACACTTTAAAATGTTTCATTTAAATTTGTTCAAATTAACATCCTTTACAACAGTATTACCTATCTTAAATAGTGAATCAAGTCAAAAAGTTATCAAGATAAATAAAAAATTACTATCAATAACAAATACGATAAATAAATACTTACAATTATTAGCAGAAATGTCCCTTCAAAAAACGTAGGAATGCTATTAGGAATTATATTAAAAGATTACAGCATTAACAATGACAATAGTTTGTTTAATCTCGTTGCTACGATCTTCCCACGTAAATTCAAATGCACACTTATCGCAGCGCCAAAGTAAGGATCTGGTGGCCGAGGTGAGAGCTGGGGCACGCCCCGAGTTAGGCTCAACCTGATTGACCCCCTTCCCAGGCCTCATCCCACCTAAATAGCATCCCGATACCGGCGAGCCAATCACCGGCCGTTGGTGCATTTGAGGGTAGGATGGTCCGGGAAGGACGATCGGCCAGGTTGGCCGCCGTCGGTACGTACCGCCAGGTCACATTACTTGACAAATCCTTTATTATTAACAAGTAAATTTGTACAAATATATCATTTTCAAACAACAGGCCCGTACCTTTGTTTAAGGCATAAAATACAGACATATTATCCACATTAACAATCACAGAGGAATATAATGGTGCTACAGTCAATAAGGACTTAGCCGCAAATAGTGCTGCTAAACCTTCAGCGTAATAGATAGGTAACTGCTCATCAAGAGCAAACATCTCACAATTATCTAAGAAATGACACAGCCACGCTATCTGCTATGGCGTGGCGTCCGCATATGCTTCGTGCACAGAATTGGCAAATTGTCTTCGTTTATGAAAACACTGGTTTTCCCACAAAATTTGAAACCATTTTGTCTTTCAACTAAACACATCCTTAACAAGGAACATCGGAAGCTGTAGGGTAAAACATACCCAAGAAACAAATCCAGCTATTTTCGGCAGGTCAACTTTCGCACTAGAGAAGAAGCTGTTAACCACAATTCCTGGGACACCGTGTTAATATTCACTCCTAAATACTTAATACTTCTAGAAAACTGCAATACACATGTATTCATATTCAATGTAATACCTAAATCGTTTTGTACAAACCGTAAAATCCCATCAACTAACTCATAATCAGGCCGCGAAAAAACCAACAGCCAATCATCAAGATAACAAATTAACCGAACACTACATCGCTGCCAAATCTCTGCCGCTACAGCCCTAGCCCATCGCTGCATAATCGCAGGGGCTAAACAATGCCCCATAGGTACCCTTGTAAACGTAAAATAAGACCCATTTATGTAAATTCCGTAATACTTCCGGTGCTCGCGAGCAATCTGAATTTGAAAGAACGCGTTTTTTAAGTCCAATTTAATAATAAACACTCCCTTAGGCAATGAAGCTAGCATCTTGGCGCTATCCCACAGTCTGAACAGTGGCTTATGAAAGTAAGGCGTCCATGGAGAAAGGTCATGGATTAGCCTGCTACCTCCCGAAGCTTTCGCAATCAAAACACACCTAAAGGCACAGACTGGTTTCTGTCGAACTAAAATTACCTGCGTGACTAAATTCTCCAAGTAATTGAGTAACGAATTGGAGGGCGTAGAGGACTGAAACACCAGCGGGGTGAGGTGGGGTGGTTCGAACCCCGCAAGCAGCTTTGGTTTTTTTTCAGCGAAGTTAATATAAAAGTTGTTAATAACCTATTTGTTTACTCGTCTATGCTCAAGCTGAGTTCATAATAATCGTCTCCATGGCAACAATTCGATAAAATGCAAAAACACTGTTTTAGTAGAAATTCAAGAAAATACTATCAATTATCAAAATTCTGAAATAAGAATTAGAATCTACAACATTCTTTTCCACTTAGAACAGTAAAAACCTCGCTCCAAGATCATAATTTTAAGATATTTTAATGTATTAAAGAAAACATCTCTGCACGATGAATTTGAGATTTGCTATGTAAATCAAATAGGGAAAACCGTTCCTGGAATCGAACCCGGGACTTCAATCTTGGCCAAATAAAATACAGCCCGGAGGTGGGCCCTGGAAGCTCGAGCCTCATACCAAGTTTCATGAAAATCGGTCCATTGATGCAAAAGTTGTTAGTAGGGGAGACACACACACAGACAGGACCATTTCATAAGGCTGTTTCCTTGGGAAACCAGCCTAAAAACTACCATTTGTTCAATTTAAATCCCTAGAGAATAAAACGGAAAATATTAAATCTCCATATTATTGATATTTAACATAGATAGGCTATATGAAGGGTGGCTAAACATGCTTACCCTCGGAGCCGCATACGATGATTCCCAGAAATTCGCGAGCCACATGACATTCTGCGCTCATAAATTTACGAAAAGTAAAACATAACCTGAATCCAAAGCTATTTGGACGCCATTAGGCGTCCTAAACACGTCTCGAGTCACACTACGTTGACACGCCTCTGCATGGAAATTTAAAAGAACCGCATACTAGGATAACAGAGCCGCATGCGGCACGTGAGCCGCGGTTTGGCCACGTCCGGACTATATAGTCGACATCTAACTCCTGCCTTAGATAAATCTGGTTAATATAACTACTCTAGCTACGATTTTTGAGACATTTTCTCAAACAGGAAACGTTTGCCATATAATATCGAGGGAAGAATGAATTTTATAAATATTATAATTACGAAAGAATTTTTCTAAAAAGATTTAAGATTTCTAAAATATTATCAAATGTTATGCTGTTTCAATTTTTAACTTGAATCAAATTTTTTGTCTTATTATTGTTAGTATCGGCAATACATTATCTGCAAAAATTAAGAGTACATCGGACCATGAGTTAAATTTTTATCTTCGTATAAGGTTGATAGATGCCACATACACAGATGTACGGACAAACTTGCCAAAAATAAGCATACTTTTCTTTCAAAACACCACTTTAAAAACTTGGATGGCTGTATTGTTGGTTTTGGAAATCTACTCAGCTTTTTGGTATTTTATAAACTTAAATTTTCCTCCGACTTTATTAAAGAGTACTCTAAGGTTATTATTAAGATGACAAGCAATCGAATAGCCACTACCGAGAGTTTCCACATTACTAAGCACTCTTCAAAGATTTTAACGGCTAAATGATATTAGAGTAAGAAAACGTAGTCATAGTCGTAGTCACCACTCGTAAAAATCAGAAAACCTACGAAAAAATATGAAGGGGCTTCAGATTCAGACTTTTCATCGGAAATGCCCATCGATCGTATCGACCGACCCTATAACGATAGGATGCTAAGAGCTCAAGGGGAGCAGCTTCTGATATCGCGACGCGTAGCCTAGCGATCTCAAAATTCAAAACGATAATCCACCTACGTGCTTGAATCCTTGCCCTTCGTAACAACAGCAAGCGTGAGAGAGAGAAGCCTCTCTGTCCCGTCGGACACGTAGGAACTCGTGGGTAAAAGGGGTCTGGGGAGGGCAAAACCGACGAGTGAGTTGTGCGACAGGGCATGTCAACACGCGGGCGTAAAACGGACATGAGTGAATGGGGGAATGAGAAGGACGGATCTGGCGCGGTGGCACGAGGGGGATGTTGAGGGGGAGAGGTAGGAAGGTCGGTGGGATACATCCGGTAGTGGATAAACAATGATATAGGGGTTACGAGAATCTCTAAGCAGTCGCGAACTCTACCGAAGGCTGTATCAATTATTCATGAGGGATATAGAACTGTTCCTAGGAGGACGTCGGATGAGCAACGGGACCGTAAAAAGCGGCCGAAACGGAGGTGTAAAATGTCGAAGATTTTCCGCCGGCCTATGAAGCCGCCGGAGATAGGCAGCGATGTTAAATAGGCTTTCTAATGCGACGCCTAAGCCATTTTAAAACATGAGTATCCCATATAATATTCAGACTTTTAAACGAAAAAATAATTTACCTTGCGCTCGTTTTTCACGTGTCATAGTGATAACGGCAGGTTATGCTTCGATTTAAACGCATCTTTATTATGCAAAATTAACTTTGCAGAATTTTAAATTTTAAACTAGTTAACTTTCTTATTAACTGCTTCAACATTTCGCGCATCATTTTGTAGCATTTTTGTACTGTGCTTACTGAATGTTCACCTTAATTCATCTACGCTCTTTATATTCTATGGAAAATAGACTTTTCTTTTACGCATAAATTAATAGATATTATTCACAGAAGAGGCCGATATTTGGTGGGACTCAATAGTAGGAGAATGGGTGTAATTTGAAATAAAATCAAAACAAATTGCACGAGGTGTTATAAACGTGGTACTCATCATCATAGTCATCCTATCTCTCGGTAGGTTTCCGGCTCATTCAACCCAATCTGTAAACATCGTGTGGAATTTGTTTTATTTTCATTTCAAACTACATACACTTCCCTGTTATTGAGAGTTATTATTCCTAGAAGACTTTATTATATAAAGATTATTAAAGCACGATAGAAAGCCATCTTTATGAATTCATTGCGATTCTCTTCACATTTATATGGTGTTATGGGTGTATCAGTGCAATTTATATCCTGTTTATAGCAGCACAGATTATTTTGCACAAAATATTTTTTTACCATTTACTACTATGGCTAAGATTTTATAATTTTTAAACTTTATGGTGATAGTAGCAAAAAATTCACCATCAGATAAAATTCATTGATTTTGTTGTTGTTGAAATAATTTAACGGAGTAGTATCATATGTAATCATATAGTAATAGTACTTATATATGTAGTATATATATATATATATATATATATATATATATATATATATATATATATATATGTAGTAACTAATTTTCCCAATTTAACGTTTCCTTAATATTTTTTCAGTTTATTAATGTCGAAAATGCTCATTCTGGTTATGAACAGCTTTCAGTGTCTTGTTATTATCACTTTTAATTATTTATGCGTATATTTCTGAGAAAAATATTGTAACTTCTGTTTAAGCTTTCTCTTTTTAACCCTCAATAATATCTTTCGTTTCTTTAGCGCAGAATTACTGGAGGTAATCATAAATCTACTTGTGAAATGTTGAAAGTTTTCTATAGCATGCCTAGCATTTCATTGAAACAAACTAGGTTTCGGCTGCTGTGTTCTCATACCGCAGGTAGCACTAGACGTAGCAAACTACCCGATTCGCGTGCTCTATGACTAAAAAAATGTATAAAGACAAAGTGGAAGGGTCGTCTTTAGAGAAGGGTGCATCGGGTTGACCATCTCGAAATCATAGTATTCCTAACCAATTTATAGTTATTGAAGAAACATAGTTTTCAATAGGGAAGTCTACGTTTAATTTGATGTTCAATGTTTATGGGACCCCGCACTGGCCGATTGCCCCGGGCTCCGAATCTCTCGTAATATGACCCTGGAAATCCTACAGGCAGCCCCTTATTCACAATCAATTCTTAATTACTTTGTTTTATTTCTGTATTAGCCGTTGCGGACTATTAGTTACGCGCATTTAAATATATATTGTGTATTTATCGAGGTATATCTGTGAAGAGTAATCAGTTTTCGAGATTTTTAATGGCAACGGTGCGTGCAATGGTGATGATAGTTAAATTTATCGATGTTTAGGGCCTAAAAAACTGGAGTTTATTTCGGATCCCAGTGTAATTTTTTGGCCGATTCGAAAAATACTCAAATTAGTCAATTTCATTCTTCCAAAACGCAATCGTTTCGTACTTGTGCCGCGATTATACTTTATTCAAAAATGAGAATAAAAACTTACTAAGTTCTCTCCCGTTTAAATATGAAGAAATTTGACCCATGCTATAACTATGATAAAATAATTTTAAATACATAAATTAAATCATGAAGCAAGTTTTGTAATGTCTATACACATTAAATAAAGATCCACTTATTGTTTTGTGAAATCAAATTATGCAAAATACTACTTTATTAAAAATTGTACGTGATAACTGTCTAAGCGAATGGTTCCAATTCGGATGTTTTTAAATTAGAACGAAGCTGTATATTATCAAGGATCGTATTATTAAACTACCCTATTGTCTTTAACTGCAAAATAATAAAGTATCTTCGAATAAGCGCTATACCATACTATATCTCTTGTCATGGAGTTTGCACTTTTTTATTGAAAGCAGCGTGTTACGTTACCAAGGAGACGCTTACCCATTTTGTCAATGGCTTTTAACACCATCTGAACCCGTCTCTTCCCACTTTGGCGATATCTTTAAAAACGCTTCACTAACGCAGCAAAAATCACTTGAAGTTGATTGGATGGCTGGGCCTGGCGTGACAACGACTCGAGTTCAAAAGCACGTCCTTTCAATACATACGAAATTTCGATCAATACAGCCCCGACACTTTTGAGGATTATCCTCAAAGATCGAAGACACATAATGCTGGATGCAGAGTGAAACGTGCGTGCTAGATATTTCGAAGACTTAAGATACAACTTGCGATTCCATATGAGTCAAATAGATTAGTCACGTACGCGGAAAATTAATCATCGTTGAATCAACTTACCTGAACTGAACTCTGCCGGAGGATAATTATCCGAACTTCCAATGAAGTGATTAACTTGGAAACTAACGATGGGGAAGGGAAAAGTACTTTTGTTTCGCGAATGACGTCAGAGCTCAAATTAGCTGTACCACCGCCATTCTATAAAGTCTCCGAAATATTGTCACTTTATATCTATACTGGGACTAGTAATATATATGACGTTTGCAGTTTTAATCATAGTGAACATTTTGAAGCTAAAAGGATTCTACTTGAAATGTCCATATGCAACTATATTCATATATTTAAGCATTGTATTCCAATGATAATTGCAATTAATAGAAAATTTTAAAACAATGATGATAAATTATGGGCCAAGGCCTGCATATAATTGATAAGAATTTGAAAGAGATGAATTATGGAAAGACGAATGGGCTTTCACTGTTATTTAATTACATCCTACTCAAAACTCGGTAATCCTTCGCAAGATTTAATTCGACAATCCATATAAAATAACCTCCAATTTTTTTCTATCTTTCGCTATTTATAATTTTTGAACGCTTCCAACGTGATGTGTTCCTAAACAACTATTACGTATACAAGTGTAATTGCCCGTTCAAAATTACGGGTGGGCATGAATTAATTGTTAAAATAACGTTAAAAGAGTTCAATATGTAGCCAAGTATCTGGCGAAAATTAATCTAAATCGAACTCACCGTTCTCGAGTTATTCGCATTAATTCCTAAAACCTAGCGAACAAAATGATATTGACTATGGTTATAATAGGAGGATTTCAAAACTGAATTGCCGCAATAATTGCTCTAAATCTTTCTCTTCTGTTAGCCAAATACACTAAGGTTAAATTAGATAAATTTTTTTTCTGGTAAGCGCTCCGCTCTATTTGACGCGTAGTGATTCAATTACGTAATTGGTTTAAGAATAACGGCGGAGGGGGAACAGAGAGAAAGAAAGAAAAGCACAATAGCTGTCACGTTGATACTCTTAAGTTAGCTTACATCGGCGACTGAGAGTCGGGTATGAGTAATGAAGATTGAACTGCAAGGCCAAACGAGAATGCTTAAATCACAGACAAACCGGGAGGGACATACGATGCAAAAAAAACTACAATTCGGCGTGAGGTTAATTAAGCCCTTACATTTGACGGATTGCGTATTAGGGAACTGTAAAAAATAACCAAAACATTTTAATGAAGAATATACCCACGCTTAGGGAGCATTTGTTCAGGGAAGGGTTAGAAAATTACAGAAATAAACGGTGTTTAAATGAAGAAGAGAAAAGATTCGAATGTTTGTATTATTTGTTTTTCCTCCCCGCGCTTTGCAGGAAGGCGCACGAAGTTACGTCAGCAATTACAAGTTTCTGCATCTATTGTAACTCAATACAACTTTCATGCATCTCTTTCTAGCAAATAAAAAACAGTTGATAAGGCTTAATTTTCTGAAGAAATCCGCGCGTGATTTCCCTTTCACTTCAAGTCTGAAAACAGTCCTAACGAAATCTAATGGAACAGGTTCGAGACGGAAAACCTCCCATTAATTGTTACAAATGAGTTAATTTCAACAGATACATTGCCCATCAATTCTGATGCATTTCTTACTCATTCCACCACTAATTTATTACAAATTACAATTTGTCGATGCATTTCCAAAGTTTTAAAAATTGCGGATTTTCATAGTAAACTTTTAGCAATTTTTAAATTACATTTATTTAGCGAGCATAATTTTTATCAGGTAGGAGTGATTTATGAATTATGGATGACGAGAACAATCTCTAGATAGGTATTTACCTCTCTTGGTATAGAGCATTAGCCAGCTGATGTCTTTAACGGTCAGCTTTTTAATTAATACGAGTTTATTGCTGCAAAATGCGGATAGATTTAAAATCGTTGTATGGATTACCTTATATTTGAAATGACATTCCAGCATTAGATTGCATCTTAGGTGTTTTGTAAATGTTATCGCCGAATAAATTAAACATATAGTTCAGTCTACTCACGCATGAGGTCCAGGAACTGTTTCTTAGGCGGAGGTCTGTTGTCTGCTCCTGTCAGTGGCTTCAGTCTTATGTCTAGTAATCGGAGCTGCGATGTCACCAAGGCCGACGACATTGTGGGAACTATCTCAGAGATGACACATCCTTCGCCGCCGTCTCCCTCCTTGATCCCGACCATTTCTACGGCAGGATACAGATATCTCTCGAAAAGTTTCAAGAAGTCATCATGGTAGTCCTTCGCGAGCTAAAACGACATAAAAAAGCCAACTCTCTGAATTCATTATTTTCAGTTCGTTAAAAAACGTCTAAAATAATGTAAAAAGATATAATTTTATTCGTAGATTTTTCTCTTCTCACTTGGAACTAATTTTTATTGCAACGCAAATTTAACTTCATTTTGATTTGCAAGTTTCAACGTTCCCAAAAAAGCTTCTATAAAAATATGATATGCTATGGATAAATTTCTAAAGCGGCCCTTACACGGTCATTAATACTGACAACATTTTTTACATTTTTGAAATACTGTCAATAATACTGATCGTGTGAGAGCGATACTGATAGTTTGACAGTACATATACTAACAAAGGTTAAATACTCCTTTAGCCAAAACATGTTTTGGCTAAAGGAGTATTTCACCTTTGTTAGTTTTGGCCAAAGTTATTGAGCTACTATCAATTAAGTACATATACTGATGGACTGAAGAAAAATCTCAAATTACTTTAAATACTAAAGAAGAGAATGACAGTATACTGATCGTGTGAGGTGCGTATTGACAGTATTGCGCCTGCTATGGCCGAGACAACATCATCTCCCAGTGAACGTGAAGTGTTGCGCGACTTCATTTGTTTATATAGGAATTTACCGGAGTTGTGGGACCAGAGTAGGAAATATTATATAAACAAAACGAAGAAGGCCATCGCGTATGGAAAATTACTCGCCATTTTAAAAAATTGAAACTTGACGCAGTAATTTAAGATGTCAAAAAGGAAATAAATATTCGGTGCTTTGATATTAACGGGACTACACCTCCACAGCGCCTCTAGGGGCAAGATATGGAACTACAAGGCGCTGCAAGTGGCGTTCATCTTAATATATGCCAGTCGGCGAAGAAGCTTGCGTTCCGTGTGTACGACTGGTATATATTAAGATGAACGCTTCCCAACCCGAGGGGGAACCCAGTGAACGTGAGGAGGAACCAAAAACACTTCGACTAACTTACCCAACCCGGTGGGGTCAAGTAAAATTTTCCTTTATGTTCAATTTCCCCTTCCCTGGCTCCAATGGAGGACTACTCCACGTAATTCCAAATCTCGCCACTTTCAGCGCCTTGTATTTCCATATCTCGCCCCTAGAGACGCTGTGGAGGTGGAGCTCCGTTAATACCAAAGTACCAAATATTCTTCGGTCGAACTTCAAAAAGGAGCTGATGAAAATCGAAGAGTCTAGGGTCTAGACTCTAGGCGGTCTGTAGCTGGCACAGACGATATTTATGAGCCTAATTCTTGGTTTCTTGAAGAAATAAAATTTCTTCACAAATAGGAAAAACCAAACTTCTTCCCGTAGCTAAGAACCGGAGAGTAACGGCCAGTCTTTCTTCTGCAAAAATAGCTTTCCTCATGTTGGTATCCTGTTTATTTTCAGACTCATTAATGCAAACAATTGATGATAAACATCACAACTCATACAAAAGTAGTTTTGAAAATCACGAGAATCGAATAAAAACACGAGTTTCTCAACTGCCAATATACTGGTTTGATAATAAATCCCACTAAATCTCAACAAAGACAGAATAAATCTCGCAAGCACAAAACACACTGGACACACGGATGGTGCGATAGAAAGTGAAGCTATCTTACAGGATCTCGGGCTTCCGGTAAAAATGTGAACGCGACCAATGACGTAATATATCATATCTTTGCGTGTCGAGAACGACTAATCGATCCTTATAAACTTTAAAAACGTAAAAATAAATCATATAAACTAATATTTTTGTTTTTCATTCTCATCATCATATTCCGTATGATGTATTCTACCATTGTAATAGGTTTTGAGAGAGAAAAATTTCATGAAACTACCTATTCACTAGCTTCCCATTCCTTCTCCTTCCCAATTATTCCATTCCTCTCTTGGGACCGTTGGAACACTTGGAACTGTTGGGACTGCGCCCCTTCTCCTGTTCCACCGAGCCCGCGGTGACTGAACCTGTGACTGGCTGAGTCCCATACCTGTTACTCCCCGCGCATGCCTGTTATCGGTCACAGTTCCCCGTTAGTCGCTGTGAAAAAATAGCAGTGACTGCAAACACTCCCCAACTTTACTGACATCAAACACTGATCGTGTGAGCGCAATACTGTAGCTTTCACAGATAACTGACAATAAATGCTGTCATTATTACTGACCGTGTAAGGGCCGTTTAATAACACGAACTTGCAATACCCTTGAAATCCCAAGGGGTGACCACTCTGGTCCTAGCATCAATTTTTGAATATTTTTTGGGATATCAAAGTCATAGATACTGGTTTTTTTCTGACTTTCATACATTATATTTTACAAATAAATATCTTTTTCTCATATGTATGCTCAAGAGTTTTCTTTATTTACCCATATTCACAGATAAGTCACCACTTGGTATTACTTTTCACAATATTTTTCAACTATCAACCTTTATTTTTTCTTTATTGTGGTTTTTCGCTTTCAGAAACATCTAGTGATAACACAGAAAATTGATTTGACTTGACGCACTTATCATTCGTGTACTAACTTAAAGTAAATTAGATACATGTCGCAATTGTAACACTAAAAAAAATGATAATGCAAAAGTTCATTTTTCACTATTTGTAATAACTTCCATGAGCATTTTTGAAATAAAATTAATGTTTTGTGAGTAAAAAATAGATAGTAAGTGTTTTATTTCATTAATGTCTACTATAGGAGGTAGAGGGGTGGTTAGCGTGTCTAGCACCCAATGCTAGGGTCGCGAGTTCGAATCCTGTATGTGTTCGTCTTTGTTAACGTTATTACGCTCATTGTAAAAGGCCGTTAACGGCTGTTTATGAGCTAATATAAAATAAATAAATAAATGAAGTATTGACCAAAATGGTTCCCCCTTGGAACTTAATGGTAGTTTTCGACCTTGATATTTCAAATGATAAGAATGACGACAAATTAAATTTAAGAGTGACTCCCTTAAAGAGTCTGGAAATACAATTTTGATTCGCCATGGAAGAAAACCATCATTTTTGCACTATGATCACGATTGATATCGGCACAATCATCTATTTCAAGTCAAGGAGAAATAGCTTCTTAATATATATTGATGAAGGTACATATTTGCATATTCACATGTTTGTTATAAAAATACAAGCTATATGACGTGGACGTATGAATGTTTCATTCAATCGAGAATTATCGAACTCGTTTGATGGCTGAAAATAGATTCAGGAATAAGCACTTCAGTAACAAAAATTGAAAAAATAAGTACTTAACTTAGGTAACTTCAATAGCCACAACAAGGCCATGAAAGTAATTATTTTTCAATTTTGGTACTCAAGTACTAATGCGAATTTTTGTCAAAACATTTCCCAAGAATTGACTTCATTGTTATAAAGATCTTCAATTTTTATACCAAATTCCTTCTATTAAAGCTTCTAATATATCTTTCCTCTTCCTACCTCTTTGCCTTTTTCCTAACATTTTTCCTTCTATAACTTCTTTCAGTACACCGTTTCCTTTCAAAATTAGACCCATCCATTTCTTTTTTGTCCCTTATTACTCTAAGGTTCTCTCTTCCCCTACTCTATTCAAAACTTCTCTGTCCAACTGCTTTTCTCTAGTGTATGCCATACCCACCCCTCAAATGCCTCTAATCTAATTTTGTTTTTTTTTCAGTGTCCATGTCTTGCATCTATATAATGCTACACTCCATATCTAAGTATTCAATAACCTCTTTTAAATAACTTTATGCAGAATTCCTGCCGTCAAATCTCGTCTCATAAATGCCTGATCTCTTTCGTACTTCTTCAAATCTGTGACAGAATAGGTACTACCTAAATAAGTAAAGAAATTCCAACTGTTTCAGGTCTGTCCCATCTACTGTAACATCATAAAAATGTTTATATTATGCTTAAAATAGTCGTTTAAATTCCTCAAGCTTGTTTTTTTAGTATTCTGAGTCTTAACTCTATTATGACAACATAATTATTCTTATACGTGAAACCAAAGTGTTTAGAAATCATTTCCCGATATTTTCAGAGTAAGAAAAACTTTGACCCTATGACGACACCGGCTGTGGATGGGGCTTTATGAAATTGCGTCGCGCAAGCAGCTATCACAGGTTGTAAATTTAATAAAAATTGAACTTTAATAAAGTAATGTAACAGGAAGACATGGCAGCAGAAGGTACACGAAACTTTCTTTTGAAGCTGTAAAATTTGTCAAGCGATGCATGCATATTTCCGTAGGGAAGCATTAGTTACTAAAACTTATCGGGTCAGTTACTAACACGGGACACCAGCCTGAATATTATTAAAAAATGTTTAATTATTTCCGAAATTTTAGTTTTTTTATCAAGCTATAAGTAGCTTTACTTCAATTTAAACGAAATTTCGCTTTAAATGCAAGAACTAGAAAGATCAGTCATTTCCATATTTCCCAGGTGTTGAGGATAAATTGGTTCAAGTTTTAAAGAGAGATCTTACATTAGCATATACAGGGTGTCCGGCGACTTTATGTCATAACTTTGGGATCTTATTCCTTAAGTGATTTTGAGTAAAAAATGTCATATGAACATGTGTCCGATTCTCCTTTGTTACAGAGCTACGGGCAATTGAAATTATCTCGTACTTTGATTTGTACAACCTAATCGCTGAAAAATCCATTGTTTAAATAATTATTCGTATACATTGTTAAATGATTAAAAATGTATTATTTAAATAATCATTCGTTTACATTGATACTTAATCCATTGTTACAACAATGAGAAGCATGAAGCTTTCACAACAGACGTGGACGTAATTTGCAAGCTCGCAGGCAGCATGTCAGTAGAACGTAAGCTAGCGTTCAGTGTAGTGCTCTGTGACACGTGTGGTATCATTAACTTTCAATAATGCCGTTTACATTTTCAAATAAAGATTATGCGGATATATACTTCGTGTACGGGTTTTGCGATGGAAACTCCGTTGCTGCCGTTTACGAATATCGACGACGATTTCCACAAAGAGGAACACCAGATCGAAATACTTTTATTCAAGTTCACCGACATTTACGAGAAAATGGCTCATTCCCGTGTGTGTCTTTGAGAGGTGAAAGTCCAGTACAAGTTAATGTGGATGAGGAGGAAAACATTATTCAAATGGTTCAGCGAAGTCCACGTCTTAGTACACGAAGAATATTCGCCCGTCTCAACGTTACGCAAATGAGTCTGGCAAACATTACACGATGATGGACTTGATCCATTCCATATCTGACAAGTTCAGCATCTTTAATCCGGGGATATGGCTAGGCGGTTGGAATTCTGCTGTTGGTTAAATGCACACCCCCGCCTGAACCGTTACATCTTGTTCACGGACGAGGCACAATTTACTCGTGATGGAATAAACAACACGAGAAACTACCATTTATGGACTCGCAAAAATCCTCACGGAACAGTTGAAAGCAACTTTCAACTCCGTTTTTCTGTGAACGTGTGGTGCCATTGGGAACCAGCTGGTTGGACCGTACTTCTTCCCGCCACGTCTGACAGGTGCCATTTACGCTGATTTTTGGAAAATGAAATGCCGGGTCTCTTAGAAGACATTCCTCTGCAAACACGACTTCAGATGTACTACCAGCATGACGGGGCAACCCCCCCCCCCCCATTTTAGTAGGAACGCTACACTGTATCTTAAGAAGAAGTTCCCTAATCGATGGATCGGTCGTGGCGGTGTGCAGGATTGGCCACCGAGGTCTCCGGATCTCACTCCGTTGGATTTCCATGTGTGAGGGAAAATGAAAAACATTGTGTATGAAGCCAAAGTGAGCATGAGGGAAGAACTTATTCAGGGAATTTTCGATGCTGCGAGGCGCGTTAATAACGCTGCAGTTCTTCGTGCTGTTTCACGCTCCCTACTCAAACGGGTCAGATTGTGCATCCAAGCTGAAGGCAGCCATTTTGAACAATTGTAACAATGGATAAAGTATCAATGTAAACGAATGATTATTTAAATAATACATTTTCAACAATTGACAATGTATACGAATAATTATTTAAACAATGGATTTTTCAGCGATTAGGTTGTACAAATCAAAGTACGAGATAATTTCAATTGCCCGTAGCTCTGTAACAAATGAGAATCGGACCCATGTTCATATGACATTTTTTACTTAAAATCACTTAATTAAGGAATAAGATCCCGAAGTTATGACATAAAGTCGCCGGACACCCTGTATAATTACGGACAAAATAATCATTCAAAATTATTAAAAATTCAATTTTGTGGTAATCTTCACTTATTGCACCGACATCTTTCAGAATATAAAAGAAAATTAATTTTCCAAATAACTTCTAGATCATGTTTTTAATGTCAAACTACATGTGAAAGACATCCTTCATCCAATACTATTTTTAAGCTTTAACAGTAATTCTCTTTTTAAATTTTGTTCAAATGTGTTAATCAAAGGAAAGAACTTGTCAAATAATACTCCGAGAAAATAAAAAACACGTAACACGGCATAAACGTATGGATGAAATTAAAAAATCCCAATTTCGCCTTACGCTATTTAGACCATAAATCGACGCTTCCTTAGAAGAACTGTGATTTTTACGTCTGACGAAACAATCCTACATAAACGCATTACCATTTGAAAGGGCAAATACCCCGTCGAATTACTGCACGGATGTCAAATCTGGGACGATATATCTAAAGCCAAGTGTTTATCATTTGATCTCGGTGGGAAGTATCGCGATAGGATGCACACTAGCAGGGGAGGCTAGGCCGCTGTAACGGACTGACGGGGAGGAGGCTACGTTCGCCGCGTGGAAGGGTCGGAAATGTGTGTGGAAATCCATTAAAGCGGATGGCGTGATAGCAGGAAGCAGAGAGACGTTAGGGGCAAGAAAACCTCGAGCCATACAACGTGAGATAATGATTCCTTTGAATATACGCAACGGCATGTTGTGCTGTATCGAACGAGGGGTATTTGGGTTTTCCAGTTTATGTTTAATCAAGTCGGGCCCCATTGCCTCACGTTTTGTAATGCAGCACAATACACGTCTAAAAAGCCGAATGTTCATTCTTCTCCTTAATGAGTGCAAAATCAGGAAAAAGCCACAAATTTCAGGTACGAAACTTTAACGGGCAATGTTTTGACCTGCAGTAAATTTGGTTTCACTTGGGGCATGAAAGTTTAAACGAAATTCTTCCGTGATTTCAGTCACTTTCAAAGACGTAGTAAAATAAATAAAATAAAAATAGGAGCTACATTTGCTGACGCGATATAAAAAAGTGCGTTTTATTTAGAATTGTAAATTTACTAATAGAATTATACGACAAAGTAATTTTTTCAATAAGTATATCAAGATTTTTAATTTTTTATCCATAAACATTTGCTGAAAATCTTAATTTTATAATTTTGAAGGCACCCCCTAAAAATATTTCTTCTGTAGTGTTACAAATGGCATTAAAGGTCACATAAATAGTGAAAATTGTTCAACTATCTATTAGCATTTGCTCAGAATCTTAATTTTAAATGTTAGAAGGCTTGCCGCCCACCGATTTCTCCAAAACATTCCTTAGGCAGCGTAATAGATCATAGATTACATGCACCCTGCAAATTTCAGTCATATCTCTTATTGTTTACTTGCTACTTTAATTAAATTGATTGCGCAGACGGACAGACAAAGCGAAAACATATGCGCGTTTATAAAATGAAACGCGATAAAAATGTCGCTCTTGTTAATGATTGTGCAAACATGACGAGTAAATGTTAATATACTTCCGTTATAACTCATCTTCCTAAATGCATGCTAAAATGAAATAAAAAATTCTAATGTTATAAATTGAAGATAATCACATCGTTTTACAATTCCGACAAAAATACGTCAATTATTTCTTCCATCAAAATCAAATTTTAATCTTCACACTTCAAATTAACCTAACATTAGTTAAGATAAACAAATAAAGACTGCTATCCTACTTGTTCATCTAATTTAGCTGACAAAATTTGGTTAAGCCAGTAACAAATCTAGTCAAAAACACGCTATACCCATCCCCGTGTTAATATAACAGAGAAAAGAAACCCCCTGGAATCGAGAGCATGATATTAGTGTAGACCAGGAATGGCAAAACTTTTGACGAGACTAGCCGCATCAGCAGTTGCGGTTGCTTAGGCGGGCCGCATTCGCAGATGAAAATGCTTTGGTGGGTCGAATTAGGGCCCGTATCGGAAGTTACTTGAGAGAATGCGAAGATTTCTAACAGTGAAAATCTATCATTAATAATATTTTATCATCAAAACTTCACAAGAAAGGTTTTCCGACCCTAATTTTAACCAACAAATACAAAATTATCTCTCTTACATTTCATGTTTAGCTTTCATTCGCTGGTCGTATAAAATGCTCTCGCGGGCCTGATGTGACCCGCGGGCCTTAATTTCCCCACCTATGGTGTAGACGAGTGAACAGTCTGAAATTTATAAAGTAAAAACTAAGTAACTACTGAATGTATTATATGATTAAAATTGTTTTTACCTTCCCAAGTGGAGTTTTTATTGACATAGTAGTGTTAATATTGACTTTAGTTTAACTTCCTGCTGCCTTACCGAGAAAATGACAAATACTGGCATTAATTATTATTAAATAGATTGTTACACACAGATAACATAAATCAACGAGTTTTTTTTTACTCAAGAATAAAAGAGATGCCAATGTTAACGTGGGAAATCTTGAATCTTCAAGTTATAAAAATATCTTTATTTGTATTAAAAGGGCTTAAATTTCGTGACTTAAACTCAAATTTTTAAATTACCTAATTAATAATTTAATAATTAACGCAACACATTTTAAAGTTGTTCCTGTTGACCTAAATAATTGCCACGTATAACTAATATTTCTGTTTCCCGAATGCTTTTCATTGGACAGCCACATAATTCACCACTACCCTACAGATGCTTTGAGATTATTAACTTACTATAGCAAAATTAATTGTTCGGGTAAGACAAACAGCGTTAATTACGAATTTATCATAATAATATAAAAGATATAAAGAATCTGATGATAACTAAAACTATATAAAATCATATATTATTTCAATGTCAAACTACAATTTTTTTATTTTGAAGGTGAAAGAAAATAATAAACCATTTAAAAATATTTCCACTTTCTCAGCCCTAAAGAGCAATTAAAATAAAAGGCTAAAAAAACTGGAGCTGAGATTTTACTAATGCTAAATATACAACAGAAATCGGCAAAATGAGGTAACTCACATCGTAGCTCAAGGAGTTATACGCTTTAAACATAAATACGAAATTCTTCTCCCTTAAATTCGGTTTAACATCTTTTTGTCTGTTTATGTTGCCCCAGGTTATAGATACATTTTCATGAGCATTTGTGATAACATCTGCTCATACCATATTGTATTCTAACAGATTCGTTAACAAAGATATAGTAATTTATAAACTGGCACTATTACACAAGAACATTCTTAAAATTTTCGTCTAAAGTAAATTAAAAAATAGTTTTGAGTCGGATTAAACTGCATAAATTATATTACACATGTATTATTTCTTTACTAGTCTAATTAACCGTCAAATATGACGGGTTTTCATGAAATAGTATTAAATTATAATATAATTTACATAAAAAATTAATGAAGCCACCCTATGGATACATTTAAAAATGAAAAATAAATATACAATTCACCAAATTCAATGTTCCAAATAGAGAAAAATGTTTTGGGAATATAAATTTTGTGTGGCAAAGAAATATTAAATATGATTTATTTGTTAAAGATTACACCACACAACTTTTGTATGACCAAACTTCTTTATGCTTTCGGGAACATTTATATATGTGAATTGTATACTTAATTTGACATTTTAATGCAAATAATGGACTTTCTCGCTATTTTTAATTCAAATTGCATTTTTTAGGAACAAGTTCATTATTCTACTCTGAATTTTTCTTTGCATTTGTTGTTTTTTATTTATGAAATAAATTATTTTACCCACATTTATTTCTATGTGTGTGCTAACATATTCAAAAGAATAAAGCAAAAAAACCAAACCAATCCAGATCCTATTAATGTTATAAATTTTGAATGGAAAACTAATTTCATATACAAACAATAACAAATACAAAAACATTAAGTATAGGCTTTTGTTCTGTAGCTATCATTAATGAGATTTAAGTATGTATATTGTTGAAATTAAGAAACAGATTTTAAATTAAATCTTACTTAGTTTGCTTTGGTTTTTCCAACCTTTTTTAATGTTGCCTCGCATATTGTAATAAATATTGATTGAAAAACAAATTTCATTTGTAAACAGCTAAAATACAACCAAAAATACACGAAATGAACCTTCGCCATAACTTATTTAAATTTCGCAGAAAATGTATGTACCTACCTACTCGAAACCTTAATGTAATTAATTAATTAATTAAATCTAAATAAATGACTTTAAACATTTATAAGCACAATTTTAATGAATAATGGGATATTTATTAATTTTTTTACCGTCGTATAGTTTATCGTTACCAGGAAAATGTTTGACCTTCAAATATCGTGAATATGTTATCAGATGCAACGAGACTTATTAATCCTAGTCAATCGTTCGCAATTAGACGAAAGATTTTCACGTAAAAATACGACAGATTTTCGCGTTAAAACTTATTAGTGGACCGATTCGACTCGTATTCGAAAATGAAATTTCTTTCTTTTAGGCGGTCCTTGGCCCAACTTTTACGATGATTCTTAGTATTTTTAAAATGCAAATGGATAATTTACTACAATCATATCGCAGCGAAGCAAGAGTTCTATTATTATACATAAATGAGTAATAGTATGTTAGGGCTACTGCGTGAAAATGGCAAGTAATGCCTCTTTTATTAAAGAGAAGTTTTCAAATAAAGGTGCTTTAATTAAAAATAAAATTTACCAAGACGCTACTCAACATATTAATTCAAACTTTAACTGAAATGCTACTCAAACTACAAAACCCCGGTCTCATAATTCTTTCAAAGGCGCGAATAACAATCGTATTTTTAACGTAAGCGTATTTAACAAGCCTGGTTCATCCAGCCGAACTTGGCGTTATACACAGTTCAAACATTAGTCGTGGCAAATAAATTAAAGTAAAATCAGTCAACAAGTGATGGTGAAGTTTCTGTCATTAGAGCTGAGTCGCTTTCTTCCAATAGTACCCATATAAATCGCTTTCTACCCTACTTGCTACGTACAATCAAATGCCTCGGTTCGTTGACAGAATAATTACCAGCAGAGTAATTATAACAAAACGAGGTAATTTTTTGCCTAATATATGTAAGACGAAATCAATTTTTCCAAAATTAAGGAAAAAATACTCCCAACCTAAAATCAATGAGTTAACCTAGATATTCGTTGGGTTTAAGTCAAAAGGTGAGCTTCATAATCAATTTATGAATTTTTATATTTTAAAGAAGACTTCCTTTCACTTCACTCAAGGCTTGGAACAATTTAATTCGATTATTTTTGCATACGCACAAGTCGCTAAAAACTAGAACGCGGTAAATAACTTGAAAGCGTGATAACAGAAAATAAACAAGATTATCCAAACAGAACTTATGATGCCTACTTTCCATTTAATCATTTATTTAATACTTATATTTTGAATATATCAAATCTGATTGTGAGTCCAAAAATAGTTGTTGCTATGGCAACACTCTCGTAATGAGCGATAAAAACTGCAAAATCGCCGGTATTTACGCGAAATTCCAAGAAATACAATCGATAAGCAAAACTCTGCGATGAAAATTAGAATCTTCATTTCTTTCCTCAGAGAATAGTACAAAACTCGCTCCGATGTTACAATTCTAAGATGTTTTAATGTGCAAGAGAAAATTACCCTGCAACACGGATTTCAGATTTCCTATGTAAATCAAATGGAAAGGATAGATCCTGGAATCGAACCCGGGACTTCAATCTTCGCAACAAAAACTATCCTCGAGAGCTCTGCCCATGTAGCAAGAGATTTCCACTATGTTTCATGAAAAGAAAAAAGAAGGTTACGGATGATGTGACGACATAAAGAGGTTGTTATGATCATGGATTTATCCGAGAATTGAAAAGAAATAATGATGAAAAAACGCATATAGAAACAGGTATATAAGAGTATCTTTACGTACTCCTGCAAATGATAATAAAAGCTGACTTCGTTCTAAGGCAATTTTTGTCCATAGGAGGAGAAAACTGCCAGCATAAATCAACTAATTGATGAGGTGGGAAAAGTTTTCAGCCATTAACTAAGCAGTAAATGACAAGTGTTAAATTAATTTCATCTCGTCTGATATTATACTGCAGCTGTTGGTTAAAAATCCAATCAGTGGTGATAAAATATTGAGAATCGCCCAAGCATATAATGAAAATATCGCAACTACTGGAGAAAATATGAATTTAAAATTAATAAAATCGAATATATTTAATAAAGTGAATATATTTTATTAAGTATTGAATATTATTTATTAAATTCCTCATTCCTTAAAATTTAGCAATCAATACGGAGAATTTCAACAAAATTCTTACTTATTTTCAATTTGCCACCACTTGTAAAGTACACTTACCGATGCCTAACCTTTAATTCATTATTACTTTACCATCAAAAATATTGCATTTGATTTGGACATTCATGATGTAGATATACCTGCTTCAAACTCTAGAAATAGATTAAAAGGTAGCGATAATGTTAAGAATGTCAACAGTCTTATAATATTAAGAATTATTTGGATTATTTACTGTGATAACACTATCAACTACTTCGAATTACTTGTAAGAGCTCCTGAAACAAATACCGATGATGCTAGACTATCCTTAACAAAAACAACTTCCTGTAATTTCAATACACGTAAAAGATTACACGGGTTATGACGATGTTTTTACAAAAAATAAACAGAGCGTATGAGCACTTATGTTCACAAAAAATCGATTAAAAACTGATTAAGAAGCTTAATAATGCCTTCAGGATCTTGTGGGTTATGAGGAGAGAATTAATTTAAGAGGCCAAAAGTGGTGGCATACGAGTGGGGATTTTGAAAAGATCCCTTTGGATTAAGAGGTGGAGGAGAGTAAGCCGCGATGAAGAATGGAATAGCAGCAAGGTAAGACCACTTATGGCAACGACTAAATCTCAAACATATATAATATACTAGTTAATTATCAGGGCTTTGCCCCGGGTTTGCAGTTTCAAATTTTTCATGCTCATATCACTCGCTAATATTTTCATTCAAACTCGAGGTACTCTTGAGATAAGTGACCGTAAGCATTCAAATAAGTGGTTACACACCTCCGTAGGTTCTTTAGTTCGCTCTCACTTTTAGGTATCAAAAAGTCATGTGCTGGCCACACGAAGATACAAAAGTTATATGTTTCCCGATGCAATCCAGAGCGACTTAGGCTTTCAAATGAGGTCATATACCCCGGTAGGTTCTTCCGTTCACTCTCAAGTTTAGCTATCGGAAAGTCATGTGCTGGCTACAGGAAATACCAATATTGTTTCAATGTTCCATAGTTTATCCATCAGTGTATCATTGTAAGTCTAAATACAAAATTTTGGTTGGATATGAAGCTAAAATGGCAGCATTAAAGCCGTTCATTACATACGCAGAGACAGGTAAACTTGGGGGGTTGAAATTTCGTCCCCAAAACCTAAGCTCTTTCTTTTGATCATATTAGATAGCATGCCAAATTTGGTGGCTCTAGGATCAAGCGTGTGAATTTACATAACCGGACAAACAGACAAACACTTTGAATTATATTATAGATAGATATAAATAAAATGTCAGATCCTACGCACGTGGCAATATTTTCAGAAAATAAACTTTGAATAAAACAAATATTTCACTCCAACTTACGCGGAAATAACTTACGCACACTAACTACTTATAAATACATACAACTTTCCCATTAATGTCTAACTAGTAATGCAATGAGAGGTGAGTGGATTTGAAGATATTGGAATAAATTTTAAATATTTACTTTATTCAAAATAATTATCAGATTTTCGATTCCTTATATCCTCTCAATCAAAATACTTTCTTTCAACGATTAAGCATAAATATATTCTATTTGACCTTTGAATGCAATTCAATCAACGATCACTATTCAACGATTGTCTTTCTAAGTTTTCTTCATCTTAAGCCGTTTCTTTGGTCTGATGGTTTGACCGAATACGCGGAGCTATGCGATCAGAGGAAAGCAATACAAGTTATGCGAAAGCATTTAGCCTCTCTCTCCCTGGTTTTAAAATATAGATGCCTCTCGATAATCTTCTCCTCCTGCTTTTTATTTCTGAACCAGCTTGGGATCCACTGTCAGACTTTCTCTGCTGGTCTTCCACTCTTTTGCATACTCCATCATCCCTCAAGCTTAGCCCATAAACTTTCTTAAAACTTCCCAACGGTTTTTCTTATGTCTTTCGACCGTCCTTTTTCCTTTCCCTTCCAGATCCAATACCTTTAAGAGTGCGCTTTCATTTTTAAGCGTTCTTTACCAGCGAAGTGGTAATAGCGGAGCGCCTTATGGGCACGTCTGGTCCGTCCGTCGGTCCACCGTAACTTTCATCTGCTAAACCGCTCAACGGATTTTAATTAAATTAAGTATGAGTGATCGTAATTAAAATTTATCGCCCAATTGTGATTTTTAACTGAATCCGTCAATTAGAAATTCCACTTTAAATAATTACTTTAATAAACTTATACTCGATCTCGTTAAATTAAACCCAATTTTTATTATGTAATTTGGGTATTATGCATTGAGTTGTGATGGGGACCCGCTGCCACCGGGACCTGCTCCCAATTGTAGCATTTATGTGAATAAATGGTATCCATCAAGCAACAATGAAATACCAAAATTTTCTCTCCCTAGCTCTTATAAAAATCTGTAAGGTATAGATTAAAAACTTTATTCGGATAGAAAACAACATATACTACGAGAAAGCCCACGATACCACGTACTTATGAGTTATAGTTTCGGAGACAGAAATAGTAGAAAATCCCGCAAAAAACATCGCATATTTTGTTTGCATCGATCTCTAAGGCGGTTCTCTCGGCAAACAACAATTAAAATATATGTTTTTCGATCCCACGCCCTTATATGATCTGTGAGGTATAGTTTAAAAAATTTATTCGTATAGAGGATAACATTTACTACAAGATAGTCTACGAGACCGCATAATTACGAGTAATGGCATCTGAGATAAAAATTCGAGAAAATCCAGAGCAAAACATCGCATATTTTGTTTACATCGATAGCGAAGACGGTTCTCTCAGCAAACAAACATTAAAAATCAATATATTTCTCTCCCATGCTCTTATATGATCTGTGAGGTATAGATTAATATATTTATTTGGATCAAGAACTACATTTTCTACAAGATAGTCCCCGAGACCATATAATTACGTCTTATAGTTTTAGAGATAAAAATTCGAGAATCGTCCATTCTTTCGATGCCGTTTCATACGTATTTCCCATTAAGAACGCCTTTGAAATCTCTGTGCATCCCATTGATGGATTATACTTTTCCATCTTGTTTCTCACTCACAAAGGCACGTGCTCCCTATCACCCTATATTTACCTTCCTGCTTAATTTTAATCAGTCCCATCCGAATGGCTATAATAATCCAAGAGGTTGATTACCCAGAAAATATAAAAACCAAACCAGTCTCATCCGAGCCCCTGACAGCATAAACATTAATTTCTTTTTTTTCTAAGGTTTCTCTCTCTCCATTCTGTGATTGGTCCCCACCACCCTATCTCTCTCCGAATATTTTTAGGTCTTTTCAATTTTATGCGGCACTTATAAAAGCAGAAAATTCCTGCCATACTCGTCTTACTGTCGAGTCACTAAGTAATTTTTCCCGCGCAGACCTCTGCTATTAAGGTCAACCCAGACCGGGAGCTAGCGATCTTTTCACTTTTTAACTAACAGGTGTTTCCCCTCCTCGCGGTCGATGCTAAATGAGATATTTTTTCTCTCACTAAGGAATATTGCATTCCATTATGTGAATTTTGGAGGGGATGGAGCATGATATTTGGTATTATAATTGAGTTGAAAATCGACCGTGTGGATTCTTTTGTCCCAAGAGGTTCATGTGGAATGATAGGGTTAAAAAAATTTTAAGGTAAAAATATATTCAGCGCGATTTTATAATGGCCACGGTCAAAGGTGGTGTACTTTGGTGCGACTACAGAGATGAAGATATTTCACTCCTCGCTACGTCAAAGAAGAAAAATGAAAAGATTTACTTCATGTCAGAGTACACGGAATTTCCAAAGGAGTTCTTAACGGATGGATGGATGTCATGTCACCCCTGCCAGGGCGCGAAGAGCAGTTCCCAGCGCTGCCGCGCTGTTGCCTGCTAGGAATCCTGAAGTGTAGAATCACGGTGCTTGAGTCACGGCATAATGAAAAGGGAGGTAATTTAATTTAGGTAACGGAAAGGGATAATTTTGGTTTTTTATGTGGGCCTGCTGCTGGCAATTCATAATCCCAGAGAGAGGAAAAGAGGGGGTTCGTGCATATTTGCATTTGGAGCAGATATTTATTGTTTAGGCGCCGTAGGAAGTCGGGAAGGGGAGGGATTTTCAGGTCTTTATGTAGATCATCGTTTCTTTGAAACCATCTGGCGCCAGTTATTAACCGTAGCATTTTATTTTGGAAGACTGTTAATTTCTTGATTTTGATTTTACCGCAATAAGACCATACAGGAGAAGCATAGGTCAGTATCGGGCGGATCATTGACGTGTAGAGGATGCATTTGGTCTTCATTGACATTGGGGAGCTTCTGCTGAGTATGCTATATAGGCCTTTCTTGATTCCGGTTGCTTTCTGGAGTGTTTTCTTCAAGTGGGAATTCCATGTTAATTTTTTATCCATAGTGACCCCTAAAAACGTTGCTTCATTCTTGCGAGGTATAATGGAGTTGTACAGTTGGAGGAGGGCGCCTTCGCCTTTTTTGGGGTGACGGGAGAAGACAACATTTATACATTTGCTGGGGTTAACTTTCAGTTTCCATACAGTCATCCAATCCTCAATTTGGCGCAAATGGTCCTGGAGTTGATCGCTGGCGGAGTTTGCATCCCAGTGGCGGGCAGCGATGGTGGTGTCATCCGCATACAGGTAAAGTTGGGTGTTGTCTGAGCGTGGGAGGTCGTTGACAAAGACATTAAATAGATTTGGGGAGAGAACGGACCCTTGGGGTACTCCGGCAAGGCATGGAAAGGTGAGGGATGAGGAGGTGTTGATATTAACAAAGAATTTACGGTTCTTGAGGAAGGATTGCAGGATTTTGAGGAGGTAAAGCGGAGGTTCATAGGCAGACAGCTTGAAGAGGAGGGCCTGTGGCCAAACTTTATCGAATGCCTTTTCTAAGTCAAGAAAGGCGGCAGTTGTCAATTGGTTAGAGTTAAACCCATCTGTGATGTATTCGACGAGTCGTAAAATCTGGTGGGAAGTGGAGGTGCGTGATTGAAATCCGGCTTGTTCATTAATAATGAGGCGATTGGAGCGAAGAAATTGTTGAAGTCGGTTGTTGATTATCTTCTCAAAGACTTTGGCGAGCGTGGGAAGGAGACTAATGGGACGGTAAGAAGAAGGGTTGGTGGGATCCTTTTGTGGTTTTGGTATCATGCGGATCATGGCGATTTTCCAAGCTGAAGGAAAGTAGGAGCAGAGGAGGCAGGAGTTGAAAAGGTTAGATAAAAAGGATAAGAATTCATTGGGAAGGTTTTTCAGGACTTTGTTTGAGATCTTGTCCGAACCTGGTGCTGATTTTTTCTTGCTGGTTTTGATGATTTCAGCCACTTCTCCAGGGTAAGTGGAGAACGGATCAGAAGTAGGGGAATATTGCAGGTTTTCAATAAAAATATTAACGTCATCCTGATGCAGGGATGGTGAGGTGTTTTGGAAGGATTGCTGGAGATGTTCCGCAAATAGAGAGCATTTTTGTTGGTCAGTCGTGGCGGTCACTCCATTTTGATGCAGGGGAGGAGGTGATGTCCGTTTTTCTTTCAGACTTCGGGCAAGTTTCCAGACAGAGTTGTCTTCGCTGGATAAGTTGCAGATGAGGTTGTTCCACGATTGTTGGCGATGGGTTTTTACCAAGGAACGGACTCGGTTTCTTAGGACATTAAAGAAGTTCCTGTCAACTTGGTCTCTGGTCTGTTGCCATGTTTTGCGCGCTGCATTCCGTCTTCTCATAACTGAAATTATCTCAGGGGGAAGATTTTCTGGAGATTTGATGGGGACATGGTAAGAGGCGGATTTCAAGGAGGAATGGATGGCTTGGGTCAGAGTTTCTACTGCATGGTCGATTGAATCAGGTGAGGACAATGGAAGGGACACAAGAATGGGTAGGTGGGAAAGGATTGTGCGTTTGAAGTAGTCCCAGTTGATAGCAGACGATTGGATATCAGATAAGGACGGTGAGAGGTCATAGATGGAGAGGATTGGAAGGTGATCAGATGCAGAGTTATCTAGTACAGTGAAGGAGGGAGGCTGGGGAAGATTAGATGTAAGGATGATGTCCAGGATATCAGTTGATAGGTCGGTGATATGCGTTGGCTGCAATGGAGAGAAGATTGAGAAGTTATATTGGTGTTGCAGTTGCTGAAGCCTAAGTCCTCTACGGTTCGATACCGAACATCCCCAGGCAGTGTGCTTTGCATTAAAGTCCCCCGTCAAAATGCTACGTTGCTTGAGAAGATGGAGCAAAGCTTTTCGATCCATATGGGGATAGGTGGCGCCTGGTGGGTGGTAAATGGACCATACAGAAAAATGACCTCTGTTGGTTCGTATGTTAACACCCACTAGCTCAAGGGATTTGGTAGCAGGATTGGGGATTTGGAGGCATTGAAGGCCTTTTCTTACCAGAAGAAGGACTCCACCTCCACGAATGTCAGAGGCGCGGTCAACCCTGAATTGGTGAAAGTTGGGAATGTAGAGTGAGTGGTGGGGTTTGAGCCTGGTTTCCTGGAGGGCGACGATATCGGGATGGTTCGCGTCGATGATTGCCAGCAGCTCCTCACGCTTGGTTTTAATGCCGTTACAATTCCATTGCAGAATCTTCAGCTGACTGACGTTGCAATTAAGGGCCATTGAAGTACGTTAGAAGAATTTGCCAGATTTCCTCCAGGATCACCTCTAGCTTCGTTTTCCCAGGGGGAGGAGGAGTAAGGAACTTGGAAAAAACTCTTTTCAGAGAATCCATGAAAAACTTTTGGATATCACCATCGAGAGAGCAGGAAGGGACGTAGGAATGGGATTGTGTGGGTTGTGAGGAGGAAGAGGTTTGTTCGGCTGCAGGATTAGGTTGGCGGGATAGTAAAGAAGGGAAAGCAGAATGAGAAGTAATACAAGGAGCAACTGGGGTAGAAGATAATAGCCGTCTTTCTCTCAATTTCTCGGCATAGGTTTTGTAAGCCGGACAGCCTCTGAAATTAGCAGGATGGGAGCCGTTGCAGTTGGCACAGATAGCAGGTTGTGACACATCCAACGGGCAGGTAGAAGCAGCGTGGAAGTCCCCACATCGAACACAGCGCTGTTTTAGCCCGCAGGTTTTGTAAGTGTGACCAAATCTTTGACATTTGGTGCATTGGGGTGGGCCTGGAGATGGTTTATATGGGGTTATGATTGCGCGGATGGACCCGATGTACGGGTTATTGAGCAGTCGTTGGGCTTCATCGTCGTTGTCAACAATCAGTTGAAAGGTGGCAACAGGACGAAGAGGAAAAGGTTGCGGCAGAGATCCTGGATTTAGAGCCTGTTCTTCCTCTCGTTTGCGGAGCATGTCAGGAGTTGGGCGGTTGGTTTGAACTTGACGGAGGCTATGAACTGTAATATTTTTAGATTCTACTGCATATTGAAGTTTGGGAAGGGGATAGTCGATTGGAAGTCCTCTTATTGCAATGACGGGCTTTTTGTCCTCCGCTAGCCGGTACGTGAAATATTCAATGCCATTAGATTTTAAGTGTTGTACAACCGAACGGAAATCATTGCTGCAGGAGCACTGAATTTTAATCTGTTTCCCTTGCAGAGAGGTAACAGGCTTCATCGTGCAGGCTTTTAGAATTCCATCTTCTTTAACATGAAAATTGATGGATTCAGGCAAAAATATTGGCGGAATATTGCCTGTATGTGGGTTTCGGAAAATCTCAGTAGCAGGGGTAGGTTTGGAACGCGATGACGGAGGTTGAACCGTAGTTGAATGTGAGGTAATTGGGTTGAGAGGGGATGAGGTATCCATAGATTCAGAGGCAGATGCAAGGGCGGCGAAGGAATTACGTAAGGGAATTGTTTCACGTACAACGACTTTTTTAGGCTGAAGGATAAGGGGGGAGGCAGCCTTTCGTTTGGGCTGTACAGTAATAAAATCATTACCCTGATTGCCAACGGATGCATTAGAACCTTGGGTCGGTTTTGAGCAAGTGACTAAGGCCAAGAATTGCGGGTTGTCAAGAAGGTGTTCCGGAATGTTAATATTAACCGTACCAGCAGCAGCAGGGGGGAGGGAATCAGGTATGGGAGGTGGAGGGGGAGGGAGTATGCCGTGACTTGCCAAATGATGACTTGGGCAAGACGATACGTCCCTCGGAGGCAGACCGGGAGAAGCTTCGGTTAAGCAAAGGGTAGTGGTTGGTCGTGGAAGCGTCCTTATCTCAGGTTCCGAGGCCGTGTTGCCATCCGGTAAAGTGGGAGAGGGGTCAGATGTAGCGGGCGGGCATTCACTTCCACTCCGAATCCAAGACTCGCAGTCAACAGGGCTTCGGCTTCGGTCCGATGCCAATTCCCGTAGTGGAGGGTGGGAGGATTCCCAATCGGGGTCCATCTCAGCCGAGTCTGTTGAAGAACGGTCCGGGGATCGTGGGCGGGACATGTCCGAGGACATGCCCTAAGAGAGGTCCAGCCAGGCGTAGGTCAAGATATACAAGAGATCCACAAAACACAATCCAAAGTCCCAGTCCGAAGCACTCTTAAAAGCACAAGAAAAAGCAGAACAGGTTGCTCTGGAAGCACGTCCGCTCTCCACCGCGACTCACTCGCGACCCCAGGAGTTCTTAACGATTTCTGTTATCATGTCAAAAAAGCTAAATACTAATGGCTTAATCTAATGCCTAAGCACGGCAAAAGGAATTTCCAAAGGCATTCTTAACGATTTCTGTTATCATGTCAAAAAAGGTAAATATTAATGGCTTAATCTAATGCCTAAGCACGGCAAAAGGAATTTCCAAAGGCATTCTTAACGATTTCTGTTATTATGTCAAAAAAGGTAAATATTAATGGCTTAATCTAATGCCTAAGCACCGCAAAAGGATATATCAGACGCGATGTCAAGGAAATACATATTGAATTTGTGATTTATCGATTTATTTTATGATCAGTAGTAATTAAAACAATCGAAAAATATTTAAAATCTTTACATTCACGTTCATTCCTTCGTCGCAAATTATCCATTTATTTTCACTTAGAAAAGCTGTTCATTTCTTCGTTGTGAATAATCCATTTCCTTTCATTTACTATAAGCTTTCGGCGCACGGAAGGAAATAAAACGTATTTATAGCAATCTTGCTTACAACAGTTTCTACGAAGATTGTATACGTTGACAACGAAAAACATGGGAAAATATTTTAAGTTCAAAGGAAATTATGACTTTCTCGTTTGATTTTATTACAAATCTACCGGAGAAAATATATTTTATCTGACTAGCTCTACAAGTTTTGTTTGAAGACTTTTTTCTTATAAGTAATATTTTACAAGAAAGGAAGTTCATTTTTTGTCACCAGTAAAGTGGCACTCCCGATTAGGCTATATGAACCATTTATATAATTTCCTTATTTCCCTTGCTCTAGAATACCAAATATCATAAACATCCGCCCAGTAGTTTCGGACGGACCGAGGAGACGTGCCCATAAGGCGTTCCGCTACTATCGCTTCTCTGGTAAAGAACGCCTAAAAAGAGAAACAAGAAGTCCAAACCAGGACTAATTCAGGTTGGTTTCCCAAAGTTGACGTCCCGAATTGATTACTTATATTGACAGGAAATGTTTCAGGATGTGTTAGTCATTCCAAGGAATTCTCATACCATAAATGCCATTTGTAATTCATAGTTTATCAATGATAGAGAAAAATTGGAAAACAAATTAACAGAACATTATCAGGTTAAAATCAATGTCAAATATCTTTCTGACATTATATTTTGAATGTATTTTTTTAAATAAATAAATAAAATAAATGTTTCTGTTTATAAGTTAATATATATGGATCAACTGTCCATTGCTGAAGTGTAGTCGAGTGGAAAAGAAAACAAGTGAAGATATAAAAATGAATTTTTATAACCAAATTTTATATAGTTAATACTTTAATATGAATAAACACGATAATATAATTATGATAACCTTTTTGCTTGCATGAGCGTAAAAAGTTGGAGAAGTGTCTACCAGCTCTTGAGTTATGTGGAGGTTTCTCTATTTAACCTTTAATCTTTTTACAGTTGAGAGAATGATCGACAGAAGTAGAGAACTCGGTGACAAACGTAAGATTGTTTGGTATATAAATAGTAAGAAGTTTGATATTATCTTTTGTTTCATTAATGAAAATATTGACTTATCCATTCATATTGCTTAAAATTAACGAAAATATATTGCTAGTTCAGAATAATTCAGCATTAGATACTAGTAGGAGTGAAACTTGAATATTTAATATTTCAGTCACCTAACTTAAATGACAAAAATAATAAATTGTTCTTTTCCTAACATCACATCAACCATCCATATAAAACCACTTTATAAGTATAATTAGCTGAAGAATTGCTAAGCTGCAATACAACACTTTAAAATGTTTTATTTAAATTTGCTCAAATTAACACGCTTCACAACAGCATTACCTATCTTAAATAGTGAAAAAAGGAATATGATACTTAAATTTGAGGGCTTTTAAAAAAATGCAAGAACAATGGTCTTAAAGGTCTATAATTAGAAAAGATTTCATCCAAAGTAAAAAATTAGCCAAATAAACAGTTCCAAAGAATAAAATTATGTTCATGGCTAAAACTACATAAACAAATATAGTCATCTAAAGTAGTGTTCAAATGAATTTTCAATGTGAACTATTCCGAGAAGATCGCATTAATGATTATTAATAGTATTTCAATACGAATGTGATTATAATGAAATCATAATAAAATGCATGTATAAGGCAATATTATAAGAGGAGCGATAAGAATTTAATAATGATAATAAAATTCATCAAAAGCTTACATGTACCTTGATTTTCCAGACGTAATTCTTAATGAAACTCATAGGGAAAACAGTGTTTAGAATAATCTTAAATGAATCAAGATAAAAAGTTTTTAAGATAAATAAAAATTTACTATCAATAATAATTACGATAACTAAAAACCTACAATTATTAGCAGAAATAAGTCTTCAAGAAACATAGGAATGCTAGTATCAATACAAATCCACATTAAATTAAAGTTCTCTTACACCACCAACAATTACAATATTTTCTTTAATCTCGTTGCTATGATTGACGCTTGTCTAGCTTCCCACGCGAATTCATGTATACATTTATCGCAGCGGCAACTCAAGGATCTGGTGGCCGAGTTGACTAAATCAATCGTCTTACGCGATGATGAGGTGAGGTGGTTCGAACCCCGCAAGCAGCTTTTGCGATTTAAAACGGAAAACGCTAGGTTTTAATAGAAATTCAAGAAAATACTATTAATTATTAAAAATCGGCGATAAAAATTAGAATTCTTTTCCTCTCAGAACAGTACTAACCTCGCTCCGATATTACAATTTTAAGATGTATTAAAGAAAACATCTCTTCACGATGGATTTCAGACTTCCTATGTAAAACAAACATGGAAAAACGTTCCTGGAATCGAACCCGGGACTTCAATTTTCTCCAAATAATATATAGCCCGGAGTTGAGCCCTGGCAGCACGAGCCTCATACCAAGTTTCATGAAAATCGGTAGATTGGTGCAAAAGTTGTTAGCAGGGGACACACACAGACAGGACCATTTCATAAGGCTGTTTCCTTTGGAAACCAGCCTAAAAAGACGACTTCACCAGACGAATTAGAGAAGATAACAAACACTATGGAGTAAACTAGAAAATCGCAGGTGGGCGATCGGGTGTCATCAATCGAAACTGATATTTTTCTCAAACTGAACTTCGCCCTGCCGGTCAGGCAATACGAGTTTCTTCTTCTGGCGGACGAATAATAAACATTATATTTCGTAGGATGACCACAGCACGCCTTTCAAAATTGCTCACTGACATTGAAAGTGTGGAAACATCGCAAGCGTAGTTAGTACCCGGCCTGAGACTGTTTTTAAGATAAAAGAAATTGACACCTAAAGATTCAAAGTCATCATTTTTTACCGGTTCTTATTTCTTCTTCTGCGGTATAAAAGATCAATATTTTTCCACAAAGTATAATCATCAGCACCCCGTGGTTTTCAGTCGCCAGAATTCAGTTTTTTACAGCCACCTTTTAAATAAACGGCGCAATATACATTGCACATGCTTTCTCATATACGTATATACGTTTGGTCTCACTACTTTTTGCCCCGAATTAACTCTGTGTGCTTGGCAATTCACTGCCAATGATGTTAATAATAGGTAGCAACAGAACAAAAGCGACCGACGCCATCAACCTCTCACTAATAAGTGCGTGGCGTTAAAAGAAAAGTACAAAATTTTGGATTATTTCCATCCTCCGACACATGCGGTGAGCGTCTTGTACAGAAATAATGCCACTGAACTATATATAGTAATTTTTGGGCATGTGGCTTACTTAGTATTATTTGTGACGTCAGGCTATACGATTAGATGGATTTTAATCAAAATCCTTATGGTCATTTTTGAATGAATCGAATTTTGTTTCAATATATCCAAGAATAAAGTACCCTTAATTGTTGCGCAATATTGTTCATCTCTTCAGTGTGTCTATTATGAATGATATTATCCACAAATATGAGATATAATTCGATTTAGTTTAATTTTCTAGGCCAGCGTTTCCCAAAGTGTGGTCCGCGGCCCGGTACCGGTCCTTGGGAAAAATGCTGGTCCTCAGAAAATATTTAAATAATTGCTCTATCCTATTACGTCTACGTATATAGAAGTCTAAAGCCGTCGAACGCGCCGGAATCTTCCGTGATCCGAACACGTTGGTTTAAATGGATTGCAACACATCGAGATGAAATTCTGTTTTGGTAGAAAATAAAACGCGACATGTAGCGATTTTTGGAATAATCGCTTTATGTGTCAGATACTTTGTAGCAGAATAACAACGACGCGCTTATTCTGCCGCGTATATTCTGCTCAGTATGTCGCCATCCTAATTGTATATATTAGTAGCCTAGCGGCACGATTTGGGTAAGTGCTGCCAGTGAGTCAAATCGACGGATTGGCAGTGACACCAGAAGCCGCAAGTACGCCATTCAGTAGATTTGCAACGTTCGTAGTAGGTAGGTATATGGAAGAAGAAGAACAGGAAGTTAAGCTTCAACCATTTTGTGTTTACCTGTAGATGTCTCAGTATATTGCAACTGCAGCGATCCTATTAGTTATGCAGTGAACTATTCCGCGACGAGGACTTCATCAGCAGATTCCCTTGGCCACCCCTAAAGCAAAATGCCGTCACCACCGTTTTCCAAGGTAGGACAAGAACTTTGGATATTAAATATTAGTTAAAAGACAAAATGTCTGTACATATTTAAAAAAACAAATAATTATTTTCACAAACCTCACTATCTCGATGATCTTTTTTATGCAGGTGAGTGTATAATATTGGATGCAAATTTAAATTCATCCAAGCTAACACTGCCACTGATTTAGGTGAGTATTAACAAGTACTGATTGTGTGTTCTATATCGAGGGTGCACCGTACTACTTTTCTGTACGTAATATAAAACCAAAAGCACCAATATTGTTAATTATTTTATACTAGCTCATAAATAGCCGTTAATAGCCTTTTAACGTTAACAAAGACGAACATACACCACCATGCCCTCGGCAGGATTCGAACCCGCGACCCTAGCATTGGGAGTCAGACACGCTAACCACCCCTATACCAATGCCGAATTTATTTCCATTTATTGAAGCTTATGATCGCAAATATAAACAATCAATCAGATCCTTCTTATATACCCATTAAAGACTTCTCTCCATATTAAGAAATGTGATTTCTATCGTAGGCTCAGGCCCAATTTGTGCCCAAGTATGTACATACATCTCCTTCCGCTAGGAAATTTGCTTTCTCCTTTTTTTTTAGCTTTTTTAATAACAACATTTTTCAGTTGCTCTCAATGACTAATTAAATTTTGATGGAAAACAATTAGTCATGACACCTTTAATTTACAACTTATATTATGGCAGTAACTTTAGAGGCATCTCAAAGCATTCCATCTCTACTTTTGAATTTAATTGCACTATACAAATGTTACACGATTATTTTTAAGATAGCTAAGTAACAATTAACTGACGGCTGGCAACGAAAATCAATCAATTTCGAATGCAGGCTATATTTAAAAAGTGACATATGTTAAATGAAGGCGCATTTGAGACTTGCTTAAATTATAAAATCGGCAACGTTGCCGTTAGAATGTTATAATCACGACTCAAACAACATTCCATCGAAGTGATGTCATTTCTGCCTGAAAAACGAAAACCGCAGGCCACATAAAAAGACCACGACGCAAGTGACTAAACAACTCTTGCCAAAACTGCCTTCTTTGCCACCGATGATGAATGAGATGGTGCCCGGTTAAGTTATCTGCAAGAATGTAGGTGATCTATTTAAGACCGTTGCCTCCACGACTGCTGAAATGCTTCCTGCCTCATTATTCTCTTTATTCGCCGAGGAAACTTCACGTTTTGCTTCGCAGAACTTCCCAATAAATGTCATAAGCAATACCTATTTGCTGCTAAGTTTCTTCATTTTCGTAAATTACAACTTCCTTCTATAAACAGAAGTCCACCCCATCTAGAGGAGCATTTCTTTTTTAGAACGACCGACCTACTTTGATATGTTTAGAAAACATACCCCCTTATTTCTGTTCGTGAACGGCCTACTTTGCCGAAGTAAGGCCACAAAGGAACGCACCATACGAAAACTTTTTCTCAGGAGTAATTTATTATTGTTTATATACACACACAAAAGTATTTTTTTTATTTCAAAAGGACTGTCTTATCCAACCATAATGGGGTAATACTTCCTTTTCGTAACATACCTAGTACAGTCTTTAGGTTTGTTAGACATTTCTAAACATCTACGACAGGAGTTTTCAACCGGAGGCACGAGTACTCCTATGGTTACCTCAAGGCCGGATTAAGAAAATCGGGGGCTCTGGCGCACTATGTTTCGTAGATCACCTCCACACAATCCCACACACAGTGTCCGGGGTCTCCGCGGGGCCTCTCTTCTGCACCCCAGTTAATTTGATGGACTGTTACAGTATCTGTCCTTGGGTACCAATGATAAGGGTTCAAAATTATCTAGAACAGTTAGTTTTGTATTTTTCGTTATGGATAAGGTGTAAGAATGGTCTCGGTGACCAAATACCTTTTTTATAAATAAAGACGAATCATTGTTATAATTTGCCGGTGATTTCTTTCCAAAGATGCCAATCAAATTAAAAGCACTCGTGAAGACTAAATGAACAAATTATTCCCCTCAAAGTAGTTTATGCATTCAAAGTTAATGGAGTATTTCTGTAAATTTCTTAAATAACCTGCAGTATTGTTATAACGGAATATCCTACTTGGAATACTGCTCAAGCACATTGGTTGCCAAAACAGAAATATCGGGAGTACATTATCCTTTTTAATAATACTTTTCATTTTGAATTTTTTTCATTTATTTACTAGCAGCATATAAACTAAAATGTATACTGACGATCGTGCGGAAAACAGCTTTATTATAACAAAGGTTTATTTTAAGATATAAAGGAGTTAATTTTTTTAATTAATAACAGAGATAGGAATGGATTCATCACGTAAATAAAAGAAGAGTTTCGAGCAATTATTCAGCCTACGTTTCTATCACCAGAGATAAATATAAGTTTAGCAATCTAATCTAATCTTTTCTTTATAATTACAACAAAAACGATCACATAAAGATGAAGAATCAGGAATCCAAACATCAAAACCTGGAATAATAAGTCTTGACCAACATTTTAAAAGTCTTACAGTTCAAATGTTTGCTGTTACTATGAAGACTGTTAAAAAATAATTCCGATCGGAATTCAAATTGTGATTTCCAAACTAACTTCTTCTGCCATCCCTAATACCTAGATCCCCTTGTAATATGATGCCTCCTCAAACACAGATTTACATATCCAACGCGTTTCTTGAGAGAGCGGAAATGTTTGCAAGGAAGTTTGTTATTTATGTAAGAAGCTATGAAAGAAAAAGATACCCCTCGCTCCTGTTACATCAAGAATCGTTATTATAAGATATATTTTTAAGTAGCCCGAAAAAGGGGAAAACGCCAAAGAAATCGCCAAATACCGCGGAGTTTAAGCGAAATTTCAAAATATCTAAAAAATTTACTAATGTTTTACACACTCACACTGATTAGTACCGAGGTTTCTCGAAATGTTCGACATAATGCGTTTAATTTCGAGACAAACTTTTTCTTTTAAACCGTAAATCAAAAGAAAAAAGAAACCTTGTTTAGCTTGTTTTTACGTTAACGCGCTTTCAACATGAATTGGGCTCTTAAATGAATAATAATATTTTTATACTAATTCCCAACATATGATTTACCTGCTACTTTAATTCCTAATAAAATCCATTCATAACGAAAATGCTAGAAAACTCAAAATCAACGAAATGGAGTCTGAGTTTCTGGTTAATGATCTTCATCATAATTTCATATAAATAGTATTCTACGAACAGTGACTTTAAAAATCTTTACACCTAAAGCTGGCGCCATATTTAATTTAAAATTAATGTATTATATCGTTCGATATTAATATGAACCCTTCCTGTTTTTTAATCGCTTTTTATATTAATATTATCTCCATTAGTCCCAGCAACATTATTTTCTATTAGAATAATAATTATCTGAATCAGCACAACTAATTACAGATGAGCAGCTAGCAGAGCAATTCTGTTAGCATTAATATTCTTCAAACAGAATTTTGACGCGACTTGAATAAGTGCACCGAATCAACTTGCAAGTTAATAAAAATACCGAGGTCATATTCAAATGTTAAAAGCAACCCGCATTTGAAATTCAAATAACTAAACCAACGAACTGAAGGAAATGATGTATTTTAAGTCAAGAAGTTGTCTTCGCGGCTTATCAGTATAACAATCGCATACGTTGATGGATACATCGAAAATCCACGCGGAAAAGTTATTACTGTTTAAAATCGCTTTAAACCCCTTTCTAGGAGTCAAAATATGGCCAAATGAATCCATTAGTTTATTTATATTAATTTACAAAAAGTGGACTTATTTCTGCTAATTCCAACAGCATCTGCATCTAGGTAGAAAATGTATAGGTTATTATAATCCCGCCCTCTCAATTCACACGCCTTAAAATAATTTTGAATTAATTCCTGATGTCGAGAATTTTTATTTATTTTATATATAACCGAAATAAGAATTAATTTGATGCTATTTTCACATTATTTTGAAATTTTTTGTGTACCAGCAACTATATACGGAGTGCAAAGGTGGATTTCCTAAATGTGAAATTCCAGTATTTAAACCTCAACGTATTATGGCAAAAAATTTTCTCTCAAGTGAATCGTGTGGGATTCCATATAAATGCTTTATTTTAACGAAAAGACGATATTTTTTCTTAATTAGCGAATTACAATAGAAGGCATTTTCTTAATTATTATTTTTTATTGCAAAAAAGGCGTCCAATCTTCAAGATAAAAACTGCCGTTCCAGCTCTGGCACTCATTAAACAACTGCGGCCCTTCTGTAACACCCATCGCTTTAATGCGGCTATTCTATAGCATTCACCGCTTAAATGCGGACCGGGACGCCTCTTCGAGTTTGACCTGCCTGTATTATAAGATAATACTTTTTGGAACAAGCCGTTTTCGAATGGAAAATATTTTAATGTGCTCAGATAATGCAGCGTCTAATGCCCATGTATCTAATTACCCCTATTTGGCTGCAAGATTTTACTCATTATTATCAAAAAGAAAGAAAATGCGGATTTTACCATTTTCCATCCCGTAAAAGAGGCTCATAATTTCTGGAAAATTGGGAAAATGCGTTCATTGAAGGGTTAGCCTACGGTGAAAGGGTGATAATAACTCATTATCAGTGCCCATGTGCCGTTCATTAAGCGTCATATTGGAAAATTGCCTATTTTCGTAAAGAAGATATAATGTTCGGTCCTCGTGCTAAGTTGCCACTTCGAAAACGATATGAGACAAGCAATTCCCTATAATAATAGTGTAGTAAAGGGTTTTATCGGCAACAGACGGGAAGCGTCGACCAAAAGGGATCTATTAAGGCATTTTAACTACACGAGGGCCTCACCAAATTCCTCGCTTAGATGCTGGAGACAAAAATATTCAATACTGTATGGTCACATGAATTGAAGTCCTTCCGTTGCACAAAAATGAAGTCATTTCTACGCAAAATCCGGTTGCAATTTATTGTTTAAAATAATATCCGTAATTATTAATCGCTACGTGAAAGCCATTTCAAAACTTTTTATTGGAATAGTTCTATCAACGAAGTCTTGGAAAGTTTTAACAAGACATTAAAGGAGCATTAATAAACGTCACATAAGATGTAAGAAAGCTTCATTGGATGGAAAATATATTGAAGACGACGATTGCGCGTTGATTGTAAACGTATAAAAAAGTGCATAAGTGCATAGGTCCACTGCTGTCTTTTCAACTACAATTTCAAGTTGGAAGAAAGTCGCGACACAGTAAGGAGGTTTTACTCTATTTTTGTTTTAATGTCGGTGGCAACGTTTCTCTTGTATCCTCCGTCAAAGTGAATGATTCTGTAACTGCCAAAAAAACGGAACTTTTTCTCAACGACAATTTTTACATAATTAATGGAAGGAAAACTGATGGTTTGTTGTGATAACGTTGTATGGAAAATGACAAAAAACTGTTTGCTTGGAATACAGAAAGAAAAATCAACATAATTAAAACATCTAAGGCCTTACCACGTGACTGCGTGCGTCTATTGATTTTAAAACTTTCATAACATCCTGATGAAACAGTTAGCAAACACCAGATAAATTCAGTTTTTGGAAATGGAAATAATTTTTTCCCACCAAAATGTCCGTATTCAGTTGCTAATAATGAAAAATTATTGCAGGATACCTATTATCTAGCTCAGGCTGTTGCAACATCCAAAATTAATATTATTCAAACATCCAATACTTGAATTCAAACAAGTAGCAGATTCTTCGTAATTCGTTCTTTATATAATATCGTTCAGGATTTTATGCTACCAATTAACAGGAAGGATTGCCGAGCATTAAGCCGCTTAATATTATTTTGTATGCATTCTACCTACAGAATATACGCGCTATAGTGAGTGCACCAGGAATTATACGTACATTATTTTTCCAAACTATCGCTGTATTTAATTATAGTTTCTTTATTTATCATCAGCGTCTATTTTATAATATAGAAACAGTTAAATTACTCACGTACAGTTTCCTTTTTCTGATGAAATTCTTCTTCACCGAAGAAATCGACTTTTAAAAAACTACCCGGAAATGTGGATGAATTTTCCGACCAATCCTTAACAACATAATTCCCCAAAATGGACTATAAATCATTAATGTTCGATATAAATCCCAAATAATCTGCCCGAAATGAGCTACGGGAATATGATTCATGTTGTTACTGTAGTATATTAAAGCAATTAGGTCTATCATCGGTTTTCATTAATTTGTAGCGGAAGCATTTACGAATTTTTTGCCCTTTTTATGTAATACAACAATAGAGTATCATCCGCTGCTTTCGATGGAAGGAATATCCGGATGTGAATGAACGAATAGGAATATATTCATCGTTATTAAACTTCAAATCTATTTTTTCCCTTTACAATAGTATTTATGAAGATTAATTGCTTGTTATATTATAAATACCTTATTACTTTATGAAATCGTTAATAACAGGTCACTTACAAAGTTAAGATTTTATACATTTCTCAGACAGTTGTGGTGAACCATGACATTTATGTTCGATAGAATTAGAGTCTTTAAAATTCACTAGGTTAGGAAGAAACATATGAAATAAAACAACAAAATGGAAGATAATCATGTAGTAAGAAACACTATGAAAATCTTAATTAACTATTTCGACTTCGATCGGATTTAAAATTCCTAATAAACATATACTAGCGTAATTGCCCATCAAATATGACGGGTATGCATGGATTAAGTATTTAATTTAAGGCATTTCCCATCCTTCCTCCTTTTCTCTCTTCCACTCTCTCATCCTCCACTCTCCCCCTTTCTCCTTCTCTGGAAAAATAGACTTCCTAGTCTCAATCTCGCCCTAATAGAGAACATTATCTATCTATCTCTCCTCCTCTCCCTCTCTCTCTCCCTTTATCTCTCTCTTCCTCACTCTCTCCCCCTCCCTCTTTCTCTCTCCTACTCTGAAAAAACAGACTTCTTATTCTCAATCTCGCCATAATAAGGGGGTATTAAAGCAATTAAAGCACGCATTCCATACGCATATAGTATAAGGATTATGATGACAATACAAACTCGAGGTTTAACAATGACACGGTTCGCAAGCCAACATGTCGCTAAAAAGCTACATTTTTCCATAAATATGATTTAAACGTACAACTTGCGCAATTTTGTATCGTAGGCAGAATGTGACGATAAGAGTAAGACACTCAATTTACTTTTCTTTAAAACGGTTCAGGTCCAAAGATCGTTGGTCAATTCTTTCTAACTTTAATTTGCAAAAGAGTAAAAGCCTTTAAGTCGAAAAATCGATTTCTACGTGTTATCTTATGGGAAATTGAAATTATCTACTGGAGTTTGGAATTTTGTTTCGTAAATGGCTTTTACTATAAGAGAAAATATTCCGACCAAATTTCAAACTTCTACCTACTCGAAAAGTTTGTTAAAAATAGCATTAGAGTCAGTCATAAATGAAATTGTTGCAGACGAAGAGAAATATATATAAACATATATTAATATTTGTGACATATATTCCCGTACCTCGTAAGGTGTATATCTGAATTAATTTCGTTAAAAACTTACCTTCATAATACTCGCTTAAAAGGAAGACATTAAAAATTTATTTACTCTAAAACTCAGCATTTCGTTTTAAGGCATACCCATACATAACACTAAAATCAAACCTATAATATAAAGCAATGTCGAATAAAGTTTCGGTAAATCATTCTTTCCCAAAAATTTACAGATACGGCTCTCCAAAAGCAGAAAAAATGAAACTGGAATTGATTAATAAAAAATTAAGTTCAAATACCTTAGCAAAATCCCTAATGAAAAAAGGCCATGAAAAAGCAATTCTATTGGATTTAAATTATCATGAGATTCTTTTCCGGGTTTAAACATTATGTGTGACTTTGCATATAAATCTTTCCCTTTAAAAAAGCCTTCTCAGATTGGGTTGTTTGGGTGATGCGCAATATCCAATGAATCCAATTATCGCTCTTCTTTAGTTTTTGAAACCATTTTTCCCGTATGTGATGAAATTTCGATTATGTATATTATTATGTATATATGAATCATTCCAATACGTTTTACATGCATTTTTACTTTCAGGGCTTCTCCGAGCAGTAACGACTGTTATTGTAAATTAGTGAGAACAGGAAAAAGCGAACATCATATATTACGAATATCTCATTTCTGACTCAAAAGTTATGCTTTACTCCTCCGAAATACACATTAAACTGGGTAAGTCGAACTTACTACTTCGATACTTAACTCCTTTTTTTTCAAATAGTGAATTAATATGCCTAAAATTTAAACATATGAATGAAGTACGCTAACTAAAGCTACTTTAATATTATCAAAAGAATTTCAGCTTAAGTTTAAGTACTTAAGACTGCGCACAATATCCTTTACTAAGGGAGCGTAGCGAAGGACATACGTTTCCCCATTTCTCCCTCTAATAAATCCCCTCTAGCAAGATCTCAGCATATTTACAATTCAAATCAGCCTATGGTTAAGCGGAATCAATACCGTAAATAAGCTCGTCTCTCAAGGGCCATTAGATGGTGATTACATTAAGACCACCTCTTACCTCGGGAAGGCGGTTCAACCAACACGTTACGAACGGCGGAAGTCCTAGGACTCCCGGTTCTAAGTACACCATGCCGCAACGGGATACAGTTGCAGGAGACGCAACAGCCAAATCGGCAACTTCGAACATCATGGTCTGCGTGGGCGCCAACTTGATGATCTCTCCCGAACTCAAACACAACTTCTTGTTGTCATCCAAAACGGTGTTCATGTTTTCTATCCAAACTGCGTCGACGGGTCCATCGAAAACGTACCAACGATGGTCAGGATTTGGCTCTGCAGTGACAATATTTCCGTCAAATCCCATCGCTGGAACTCCATCTTCAGTTAGAACTTCTCCTCCGCCAGCTGCCGCAGAGGCCCCTTGACGCACCAACGAGGATAATATACCATCGGTCCTATGGAGTAATCATTTATCCTTTTTAAAACTTAAATCCCCGCTGCAGTATTCGTTAACTGCACGCTAACATGAAAACGATGAGTATTTTCAAAATATTTAACTCGTGAGTATTAAAATATCAAAATTTTAGATAAGGTGTCCATCCGTTATCTGGATATTATTGAGAGAATGAAAACGTGTATAATGATTTATGACTGATGTACATAAAATTTAATATTGACACTGCATTTCAATGGAAAAATTAAGTAAGACAGTGAATAAAAGAAAATCTTATCACAAAACAAACTCGACTTTATCAACAATCAATTAATTTCATAGGATAACTAAAACTAGGATCTATATAGCATTAGTATTACCACAATAATAATCATTGTGAAGTTTGAATATTCAGTTAACAATCTATTTTATTCAAGAACGAGCAATTTAAAAAAATACTTGCTCCAGATATCTCCAATAGCCACACAAAGGTAAAAAAAACAGATGCGCATTCACCGATGGTTCCTTAAGAATCTATTTTCGTTGAATTACCATTGAAGACGGCTGCTTTGTAGCCAAAATGCGTGTATGGTTTTTTTAACCTTGTTGTGGCTATTGGAGATACCTGAGGCAAGTACATTTTTTAAATTGTTTGTTCTTGAATTATTTTCAGCCATAAGACGATCTCAATAGTTTTATATTGAATCTATATGATCGATATATAAATGTTCGATTAATGATTTCAAACATCCAATTGTTCTGTTTATAATATCCGTGATTACAGAGTATTTCCGAGTTTTTAAGAATGCTTATAATCCGTAAAGGGCCCTAGGTAAACATAATTTTGCGCAAAAAACCTTATTTGCTCCACTAATTTGTCTTAATCCAACTTTTTAGGTTTTTTCTTTCTACAGTAATCAAAGTTATTATAGGGTTCTGTTTACACATCACTCAGGTTTTCTCGAGATTTTTAGTAAATATACGTGCGTAAACAGGCAAGAACAAACGGGTATGAGCTATTGGAAATTTTAGGCTCAGAGGTACTTGTAAAGCGTGCTTCTGTTGCTAAATATAAGTTTTTATATGTAGATCGCAGTAGGTACTTTTATCATTTTCATAGATTTGGAATACGAAAATGGCGAAATCAGAAGCATAAATTACTTCATCAAATAAATATATCTCCGAAAAGAAAAACAAACAGTGTGAAAATGGAAACTCATGCTCATAGCTCTGAAGTAATGATGCACCATAACAAAATAACCCTCAATAATTCTATTTGCTTTAATTTTTTAAACTCGTGTATAAGTAATTACTGAATTAATCAGAATATTAACTGTAAAATGCTTCCTTCTCATATTATAACGAACAGTATTATTTCTTAAGTAAACTTATAATAGTAGTATTTCCTATCATTTAATGACTATCATAGATATTAGTGAATATCAGCTGCGATTCTATTTAATTTTTAATTTTCTAAAATATTCATTTTTCTAATTAACCAGCTATTTTGCAGAGCTTGGTAGAGAAATATTATCAAGAATTACTTCTAGAAACTAAGAAATAAAAAAATTCTTAAATCTAAACTTTCAAATTAGGTACAATAATAAATTATTGTGAATTTCAGCGCAAATATTAACTTCTCTGTACTTATATATTATGCTTTAACTCATAAGGTAGTTATGGTACGACGAAAGGCTTTTTATTAGAAGCCAAACATTTTATCTCATAGCTACATATTGTCTGCAGACACGGATTTAGATGTTCTTAGGCGACAGTGGTTGGCGGGATGTGGTTAAATTCTACGGAGGAAAACAGACGATCAAATTATTGTTAAATAATTTGCATATACATTTAACATTTAGTGGTTGAGCTTCTGGGGTCGATGTCGTTCGCAGCTCGAAGTCTTAGCGTGGAACCCTTAGAATTAATTATTTTTGGAACGATACCCGTCGAGTGAGACTGGTATTCTCCTAATATCGTTCACGTTGATCGTCGTCATAATTTAGGATATGCGACCGCGTATTTGCGTTAGGACTTTTCACACTCCATCTATGCATTTCTTTCCGTTCCAGCAATCAACTCCTGAAACTGTTAAGAATAACTCTCTCGCGAGTCTAGATGCAAGACCCTAGGGGACCGCCTAGATCGCCTGGCCATATATCCGCTCCCGAAAGCATAATAAATGAAATACCGAAACATGTACCATACAGTAACAATTTTCCAAAATATATAGCCTAAGCATATGATATTGAAATATTAAGTGTAAATAAATTATAATTGAGGGACTATGGAAATAATATAAACAAGTTTAAAATAATAGAATCAATACGATAATTTAAAAAAGCAAAATTTTATGAGATAAATAAAAAAAATGTAATGCCTCCGGTGTTTTTTACCAAACGGACTTCTTTTGAAGCTGATAGCAGCTGTGTCAGCGCAAAATTTTTTCAGAAAGAAGTGATTTCATTGTTTCCAATTTCTTGTATACTTCACATTTTTATTCAAATGACACGAATACTTTATTAATATTTATAAATAGTTGTCCGACATCAATTGGAACTTTATGAATCAAAATAAATATTTTAGAATAGAATAGATGCATATATTAAACAAGCATCTGAAAGGGACCGATTCAATCAAAGTGGATAAATTTATTCACGTTATTATTTTGTTTTTCATTCACATGCAGACAAAATAATCCTCCCTACGCACTCCGTTTCGCAGATATAATACTTCCAGGAACTGAAGAAGGCAAGATTGGAAAGGCGTCGGAGTACACAAAGTTTCCAAACGCGTTCTTCGAGATTTCACAATGTTCTCAATATTTTTCGCTCAGGTGAGTATTTAACGAGAAGCTAGCGAGGTACGTTGTAAAATACATGTGTCCTTATGTAAAGTTGTCGTTATTATTATCCGATTTTAACCAAAATTAGAATCGGTCGACAACTTTTAGTAAAACTCCTTAATACTATTCCTAGAATGGAAGCCATTAAAGACGATTTCATGTTTATTTTAAAAATATGCAGCTGCCTCGGAGATACTCTTGAAATCGTTCTCCAAATTTTCGTGCACAGTTTCAAATCCAAATACTACAAATGATACTGCTTATTCAATTCCGTGAATTCCTCATTATTTTTCGAATATAAAATTATTGCTGCCTCATTTCGCAGATATAATACTTCCAGGAACTGAAGAAGGCAAGATTGGAAAGGCGTCGGAGTACACAAAGTTTCCAAACGCGTTCTTCGAGATTTCACAATGTTCTCAATATTTTTCGCTCAGGTGAGTATTTAACGATAAGCTAGCGAGGTACGTTGTATAATACATGTGTCCTTATGTAAAGTTGTCGTTATTATTATCCGATTTTAACCAAAATTAGAATCGGTCGACAACTTTTAGTAAAACTCCCCAATACCAAATTTCATCAAAATACGTCCAGCGGTTCCCGAGTTGAAACAGGAACATTGTAAACAGGTAGGTCTTCATGTAAAGTAATCGTAATTATTGTCCGATTTTAACCAAATTTGGAATTGGTCGACCAATTTTATCAAAACTCCCCAATACCAAATTTCATCAAAATACGTCCTGCGGTTCCCGAGTGGAAACACAGGAGCATTGTAGGACTTTATGTAAAGTCGTCGTAATTGTTGTCCGATTTTAACCAAATTTGGAATCGGTCGATCAATTTTAGCAAAACTCCCAAATATCAAATGTCATCAAAAAATACCAAATTTCACAAAGGAACATTGTAAACTACATGTAGGACATGTAAAGTGGTCTTAATTGTTTTCCAATCTATACCAAAACTGAAATCGGTCGACCAATTTTTGCAAAACTCTGCGATACCAAATTTCATCAAAATACGTCCAGCGGACGGATGGACGGACGGAAACGACCTCCCCTATATGCGTTCACTTCATGCAAAGAACGCATAATAACTAGCGTAATTGACCGAACATATGACGGGTATGGGTGAATTAAGTATTAAAATTAAGGCATTTCCTCCTTTTCTCTCTTATTCTCTCCTATTCTCTCTCCCTAGCTCCCTCCAATTCTCCTACCTTCTCTCCCTCCCATTCTTCCTCGCTATCTCAGAACAAAATTCGCGTGGACGAGAAAATGGAACCCGATGTGTCCTTTGCGCTCACTCACGTACAAAACAATAGGTATCACTTTTAGCTCAGCGATTGTTGAGCCACTAACGTCGCCCATGAGCCGGCAGGCTTACAATTAGACACAAAAATCCAAAAATACAGAATTAGGCAATAATTATATAGCTAGAATGATTGTCCGTCAAAATGATGGGTATGCATGAATTAAGTATCGAATCAAAATAAAATTTATATACATATATATATATATATATATATATATATATATATATATATATATATAATTAGGGAAACCACCCTATAGATGCACTAAAAAGTGAAAAATAAGTACGAGTCCATAAATAAATAAATGAATACATTTTTAAATAGGGAATTTCATTTGCAATCACCCTGTATACATGCGTGTGCCACTTCGACACCCCCAGCAGCTCGCCAACTTGAAGTCATCTTATTCGTGAGTGCTCATTGGGTTTCCTTATCCCAACAACTTGTTGCCATCCATTTTTTCCCATTTACCTTTCCTTCCGTAAGCATTTACACAACATATATGGTAGACAAATTTTCAATCTATCAACTTATGCTCAATGAGAGAATAAAAATGTATCCGACTGTAACGTGTATTATGTTGTTAATACTTATATAAATAATGACAGCGCATAATTTAATGAAAGAAAAAAAACAAATTGAAATGAAACGGCTTTTCATTAGTTAGTTTGGTTTTGCAATTTATAAATCTGTTATCATGATTTCTAAGCTATTTAAATATTTCATGCGCATTCCTTGTAGCCCGTCTGCTTCATAGAATCAGCAGTATGAAACTTTTTAAGGGGAATGCAGAAAGTAGCAAAGAGTGAGGGAGCGAATTTCCACGGATATACTCAGACGAGTAACCAGCTTAATGACACTCCTACCGCTGGCAATTAGTGCAGGAATGTGTATGAACGCCCGGCCTAACCCATAGCAAATGCCATTATGAGTCAACGGCATTTCCTACGAAGCTGGTTTTATCCTCCTATCCTAAATCCCACCCATCTTTAAAACCTAAATCTAACTATACGAGTTTTTCGCTTCCGTTTGAATCCGTTTGAATCAGTGCCTGGCTGTCGAAGGGTAAGGACGTGCCTTTCACTTCCTCCTGCAAGAGCTTCTGACCTGCGGGTGACCGGCGCTTTAATAGCAGTAGCTGTAGCAGCTGTCCTTCCGTAGCTGTATCGTTGTGTAGCAGTAGAAGTATAGTCGAAGTAACCGTACTGATAAGTAGAACTAACATTTATTTATATTGTTTATTGTAGTATCTCTTAATCCCAATATCGTCATTTTTCAGTAGTATTTTTCTAGCACTTGCTTTAAAAAAACTCATATTCAGGTAGTAATTGTTTCTGTAAGAACTCTACGCTGTTTGTGTACTAACTTAACTTGTTTTAACTTGATTATCGCTGTTGGTGTACTAATTTAAATTGTTTTAACGCTTGCTTGTGTTTCTATCTTGCCTGTTCGCTAACGTTGTTTGTGCGGTGAGTCAGCGTTTCCCTTTCACTTTTTACCTGCGTTCCTCTCTAGCGTAGACCTTAAGTCCACGAATTAGTTAGTCACTTAGTATAGCCTTAGCTTGAAGTTTAATTTAATTCGTAGCTAGTACAGATTAGTGTTTAGGATGGCTTCACCTAGGATTCCCGTTTCCTCCTTTCTATGCGACGCTGATTTCGAGGGAATGAGGTCTCGAATCACGGAGCTGGTAAGAGAGGTTACGGACCTCCGTCGGAGGGTGGCAAGAGCGGAGTCGGCCCTTGTTCGTGTTGGGAGAACGCATCCATCCCCGAGAACTCACCGCGCCATGATGGCGACTCGGGTGCGCTCGAGTGCGAAAGTCGGTGGTGTGATCGAGGGTGTTTGTGGGACCTCTTCGGGGGCTGGGGTCACTCCAATCCTGAAACCCAACGATTGGAGAGTGGTCTCCAACCGGGGGGATCGTGGGGTGGTCCTGCGAAGGCTGGGAGCTGGGAATGCCTCGGCAGACCCTCTTCCAGTTTGCAATCGGTTCGCGGCGTTGTCGGAGGACGACACTTCGGCCGATGCTCTCGCATCCGCTCCCGTCTCTTTGGCGGAGGCTGGATCTATGGGAAGTCGGGGTGGGAAGGGAGGGCTCCTAGTAATAGGTAGTTCTAATGTCCGGCGTGTTATGGCTCCCTTGCTAACTCGGGCCCGCCGGGAGGGAGTGGCTGAGCGGGTGTTCTCCAGGTGTATACCAGGAGGAACGGTCCCCCAAGTGACGAGGGCGGTACGGGAGTCGGTGGAGTCAACGGGTTGCTCTAGGCTGCGGATGGTGGTCCATGTTGGGACTAACGACGCCTCGAAGCGCGGGTCCGAGGAGATTCTAAGTTCTTTTGAGGACTTGGTCGCCGAGGTCACTCGTGTCCGAGAGGAGTCGGGTTCTGATGTGCGGCTCACCATTTGTAGTATTGTCCCGCGGATTGACTGTGGTTCGGAGGTTTGGAGCCGCGTGGCGGGGCTAAACCAAAGGCTATGGAATTTCTGTGTGGGCATGGGAGTCGACTTCGTTGATCTCCGGCCGGTTCTCGGATCGTGTAGGGTACCCCTAAACGGCTCTGGAGTTCATTACACGACCGAGGCTTCACAGAGTGTAGCGTGTAGGATCTTCGACCATGGTAGGTCTTTTTTAGATTAGAGAGTAGGGTAGGGTGTAGGCGTATTAGGAGATTTCATAGGGGCATCGAGTGTAATACAGTTTCTGGTCGCAAAGTGAGAGAGTCCACCTGCGAAAGCCGTAATAGAGCAGTTAATGCTTCGGGCGATAACGAGAAATTAAATATTATAGTTTTAAACTGCCGCAGCATTCGTAGGAAGTCTGCCGAACTCGAACACGTAATTCGCACGTTGCATGCGGATGTAGTTATAGGTACGGAAAGTTGGCTCACTGAAGATATCGCTAGCCAAGAAATTTTTCCGAAAAGCTATAGAGTATACAGAAAAGACCGCGCCAATAGAATAGGTGGCGGAGTATTTTTGGCAATAAGTGAAAAGTACGATAGTTGTCAGATCGCTATTATCGATGAAACGACCGAGAGCGTGTGGTGCCGCCTAGGTAAGGATAATTCGAAAAAGATATATTTATGCTCATTTTACAGACCACCTAATGCCAAAGTTGATTATATTTTAAGTTTAGAGAGGCAATTAGCCGAGCTTAGATCTATTATGAACGACGGTTACGTGATAACTGGAGGCGATTTTAACTTACCGTCAATCGATTGGGAAAACCTATGTTTCGTTACGGGAGGTAAAGAACGCGAATCGTGTGAAGCCTTAATTGACACGTTTCATGAATATTCCTTAATCCAGATGGTACAAAAAGCCACGCGTTCGGGCAATGTTCTCGACTTGCTTGCTTCTAACATCCCGCATAGGATAACTAAGGTATCCACAGAGGAGGGACTTAGCGACCATCGAGCTGTGTATGCGGAGTGCGAATTAAAGCTCAAAAGACATCCTAAGCCTCTTCGGAATGTATACGCTTTTGCCAAGGCCGACTTTAAAAGTTTCAGCTTACATCTCAAAAGTACCTTTGTCAGTTATCGTGAAAAGACAGAACGATTAGGTATGGAGCCATCATGGTTATTATTTAAGAATATACTAGGAAGAGGTATCAATAGATTTATCCCCAGTAAGTTAAAATCTGATAAGAAAGAACCTCGTTGGTTTAATAAGGAAGTCAGGATTGCCTTAAGACGACAGAGGCGTAGCCACGCAAAATTGAAAAACATACCTACCACCGCTTCCGATGAGTATCGCACAGCTATAGTCCATGAGTATAACAGTGCCCGCGTACTAGCGAGAAAAACCATGCGTAACGCATTTAACACCTTCCGGAATGAGGTATTAAATACAAAATTGAAGGAGGATCCAAAAGCGTTCTGGTCCTACGTAAGAGAAGTCAAGGGAGTGGGTCCTTCAATACCCTCCCTGCGATGTGATTCCGGAGACATCCTTCACGATGGGGAGGATAAAGCTTATCTACTAAACGTTTACTTCGCGAAGGCGTTCACGGCAGGTGGAAATATACTTAAAGATAATCTTATTCCCGATGGATGTACTCGGATGGATAATATTAAAATCTCTGAGGCAGGAATAGCGAAGCAACTGAGCACGATAAAGCCCAACAAAAATCCTGGACCAGAAGGAATTCCCGCGCGTGTATTAAAAGAACTAGCAGAAGAAATAGCTCCCTTCCTTCGGATAGTTTTCGAGAAATCTCTTACCCTCTGTGAGGTTCCTGATGATTGGAAACTAGCACACGTCACACCCATTCATAAGGGAGGTGACAAAGAAAACCCCGAAAATTATAGGCCGATTTCTCTAACATCATTATCATGTAAGATTTTGGAGCACATTATTGTTAGCAACACAATGCGTTATCTTGAGAGTAAATCGCTCTTAGTCAGCTGTCAACATGGCTTCAGAAAAGGTAGATCCTGTGACACCCAACTCGGTCTGTTTGTGAATGATGTTTTATCATGCGGCGAAAATAATAAGCAGGTCGATGCAGTGTTCCTTGATTTTAGAAAAGCTTTTGACAAGGTTCCCCACCGTAAGTTGTTATTAAAATTGGGAAATCTTGGCGTTAATGTTAAAGTCATTAACTGGGTTCGCGCTTTCCTTAGGAATAGAAAACAAAAAGTAGTCATCGATGGTAAGTCCTCGAGTGTGGCAGATGTAGTCTCTGGAGTGCCGCAGGGTAGTGTGATCGGACCTATGCTTTTCTTGCTTTATATAAACGACATTAGCTCAGTTGTAAAAAGTAATATCAGGCTTTTTGCGGATGACACCGTAGTCTATAGAGAAATTAGTGGTCCTAGCGACCATCGTCAGCTTCAGGATGATCTGGATGCGTTATCTGTTTGGTGCAAGGAATGGCAGCTAGAAATCAATCAGAAAAAGAGTAACGTTCTAAACTTTTGGAAATCTAGAAGCCCATCGTCCGTGTTTACCTACTCGATAGATGGTGAGATCATTCCTGTTTCGGAATCCGTGAAATACCTCGGGGTAACCTTGAATCGTGACCTGTCTTGGGACACCCACATAAGACGAGTGATAGGTGCGGCAAATAAGAAGTTGGCTTTTGTGTGTAGGATAGTCAGGAAAAGCACGGAAAAGGTGAGAGAATCCTGTTATTTATCGTTGGTTAGACCTCAAATGGAATACGCAGCAGCGGTTTGGGATCCATATCAGAGGGGACTCATAAAGGATTTAGAAAAAATACAGCGGCGAGCAGCTAGATTCGTGAAAAAGAATTACGATAAAAAACAGAGCGTTACGTTACTCATTGATGAGTTGAGTTGGCCATCGTTGAAAGATCGTAGATTACAGGCGAGACTTAAACTTCTAGATAAATATATGTCGGAGATATTCGTAAATGAAATGAAGGATATTATTCGACAACCAACGTATATCGGACGGAGGGATAATGACGACAAGATTCGCGAAATAGATAGTAGGACGGAGAGGTATAAGGAGTCCTTTTTCCCTAGGACAATACGTGACCACAATAGATAACTGTGAATAATAATTAGTTAGGAACTTGGTGCGCGGCACCCCCTGCCATCCACCGTCAAGGTGACTTGCAGGGTAATATGTAGATGTAGATGTAGATACCTTGTATTCCTCAAAAAAATAACGAAAAATCTAGAGATCGCAAGCTTGGGGCAGCCAATTTATTATAAGAGGAAACAATCATCCCGAACGATAACGGAAGAAACATTTCAAAAACTTTTGCGAGATACTGAAATGACTAGAATTCCTCGAAATTGCTTTCCTACAATAAACAGCAACTGCATAAATTGAGATAATGGTAATAATAATATACCTCTTTTTTACACTTTTTATTCGTTATGTATCTAGAAGACAATTTATTACACTCATATGACTAGTAAACATATATATGTAATTTTAATTGGGCGTAAAAATGCAGCATGTTTATTTTATGCTACTTAACTTGACAGATGAAATTATATTGGTGTTAGTTGAATATTCATAAATAAGGCAGCATCCTCTTTCTTCTACAATACGCGATTATTTGGACACAGCCTGCGACAGATGCAATAAAAAAAAATTCAGGAATTTTGCATATCTGTTTTCCGTTCGCATTCGTCGAAGAGAAAGAATAAAGCGCAAACCCTCACTCGAAGATTGTTCTCCTTTTTGTTTCTGAACTTGGGATATTTGGGAAATTCAATTATAATAAAAGCAGAAATTGAGTCGTCTAGTATTTATTTAGAACGTTCGCAAAATCTCGTCAATCGAAAGGAAAAACATGCAAGCCCGAACTCCGCCTTTGTTGTCCTTAAAGTCCCGCGGACGATGCTCCCAATTACTGTCAAACGCTTGATTTTAGTCTTTCAAATATTAAATTTATAAGCCTTTTTCACGTTTTTTGTTCTCTTAACAATGCGAGAGAAGAATATACGCTTCTCCAATGTCTGCCATCGAAAGCAAATCCCATTTAGTAAATTAAATTCCTGCGTTATATCGGCATTTCAACCCACAACACCCAGTAAGTGCTGTAAGTCGCGTTATCGATTATGTAAAATCAAATATTTTTGTTTTTATATTATTTTTTCTCTCTTATTAAAAGATGAAAAAGACCACTAATCAACTTCGGACGTCCTTGAAAGACGTATTTAGTGAAGATATAGGTTGGGCTGGCAACAAGGATTTGTTGGCACACTGTTAATAATACTGAAGTTTTGCCAGATATAAACACGAATCATAAGTCCGATGAAGAACTGAATGACGCCTTGTCATATCAATTACGCCGTCGCGAATGCAAAAAGACATTTTTCTCAAATTTTCTAATGGGGCAGTTTGGCTAGTTCCGTCCCAACCAAGAAAACATCCGCGTTCAGAAACGAGAAAATTGATCTGCTACGATAGTTCAGTGGTAGAATATCCGCCCGGCAAGTGGAAGACCCGGGTTCTCGTTTCAAAATTATTCCCAACCTTACAGCTTATGCCTGTCTGCATAGGATCTTCGGATCACTTTATTCCATCAATTTCCTTCTAATAGGAATAAAATATTGTTGGATTCGGTATTTTTATTGTGCTGCCACAGATACGAATACTCTACCGAGCAAGAATGGATTTAGTAAATGTAATATTTAACTTTTAAGTTACCTGCAAATTAAAGTATTGACTTTAATTCCTATGTAAGGAGGCACATGCTGGACTAAAACAAATTCTAGAAAGTATAAAAAATACTCCTTTGAATGAAAATCGATCACAGTCTTTTACTTGACCGGTGGGTATTCTATCACTGAACTACCGATGCAGACTAATCTTCGTTTCAGAACTCCTACGTTGAGGTCAGACTAGCCATGCTAATAATAACTTTCCCTTACAGATTTCTTCCATAAAGAACACCCAAAAAAACCTAATTACATTCCAAAGGTAAGATGACCAGTGAAACTCAAAGGAAAGTGTTGATGCTAAATTCTATGCATATCGAATCCGCTTCACCCACTTACACTTTCAAAATGCAATCTTTCAAAATGTCTTTGGAAGTTCATATGCCTTTGACAGCCAACGGATATTAAAATGGAAAAGTAACTCACTATCATCTTCCGAATCTTAATTTTCAAGAAACAGCTTGCAAAATCCCTTTCGATGTAGTGTTGGAGCTCATTTTTTTACTGCATTAATCGCATAATAAAGAGCAGAGTTCTTCACTCAAAGTACCTCCTATTTAATAGGACAGTAGTAATTACATATATCCTGCGGTTCCAAAACCTTGCGACTTCCCTATCATTTATAGGACACCGTCTGTAAAAATTCCACCTGTGCCCAATTAAGTTTTCTTTTTTCAATACAACTTTTAATGTATTCAAAATTATCTTCAATTTGAGTAGAAATTAGTTGATGCAAATCTATAAGTTTCTTAATCATGTAGAATATTTCGTTAACGCCGCAAATAAACATACAGGACTGAGCGTTATAAGTAATATCACAAGATTCAGGAGTCTACTAATGAAATGTTATGCTTTTCAACATTATCAGAGATGTCATAACCAACAAATTTGAAAAAATAAAAATGGGTGTAATAAAACGCACAACAATATCACGACTAAACAAGCTTTTTAATATATAATTTTAATATATGATGTTTGCAAAGTGCGGAAGCACGCTCGCGTCGTTGCAGCATTGCCAACCTGTATAATGTACATAATCACTATATTACGTAAGATATCAAGTTTATTATATGGGTACATTATATAAATGCGATATTGTATTACATAATAACCATTCATATAGGTTTTCTAACAAGTTCTTTTTTGTCGAATCAGAACCCATGTCACCAGGTGAAACGTGAATTGATCACTATTGGTTTAAAATCTATAACTCTGACATGGGGAGACTATGTACCTTGAGTCGTCGATTTCGACGAAACTTTTTTAGATGGTAGAATACTTAAAATAAGAATACCCGTGTATCGACTTTTGATTGAATGGGTCTTAGTGTTGGCAGAATCTTCTTTTCTTTTCGCAGGATTAACTGTGGCTAGATAAAATGCAATAATAGGCCGACAATATCGCGCAGGTGGGTTAGCTGGGTGGTCACCGCACTGATCTACGGATATTTTGTCCCGGGTTCAAATCCCACGTCATACCTAGTTTTAATCCACTTTATTATTTTTAATTTATTGTATTATTATTTATGCATTAACTTTATTATATTATTATTTATTTACTTCATTAAAATCGATGCACAAGGGCGTATTGGTAGCTATTTCGATGTGAATTCACGTTCGAAAGAACATAACTGTTAGATTCGTGCTATTCGTCACTTGACGGGGAAGTGTGTGCACACGTTTTTGGATGATAACTGTCGTAAAAACAAGAAAAGCATTCATAAGGCTTCACAACTGTTTTTAAAAAATTGAATCAATTCTGTCGTCATTTTACCTTATTTGGAGCACGAAACTACAACGTCTAGTAACTCCTCCTCCAACTGCCTCACGGTTCTGCTCACTCGAAGCCCAAACGTACCTCCAGGTTCTTGCATACAAAGAAACACTTTGGGTAGCAAATTTCCTGAGGCGGTGATCGCATACTATGCCGTGTATGAATGCGTGATTTTGTTTCTGTCTCTGATATATCTCTGGGCATTCTTTTTGCCTTGATGAGTCAAGGTTCACTTCACGTCAACTCTGTACTCACATCCAGTTTGGTCGGTATTAATGACAATCTAGGGTCTAGGTCATAGTTGGGTATTATGCGCAATGTTTGTTTTCGGAAAACCTCGGCAGCGTTTAAATTTTCTTCCAAAGACGTTTTATCTTTTTGAAAAAGTAGTTCGTAACTTTTCGCTGTCGAATTCGGAATTCTTTCTTGAATTTTATTAGCCACGCTCGAGATGCAGTGAAGGTGAACCCCAGCGATGTATATTGATAGGCAGCAGCTAACATCCACTGGATGTAATTTGGTCCTTCATTTTCCTTGCTTTGCAAAATCTATGTACAGTTTTTAATCATTTTATGTTTGTCCGAGCACGTTCCTCCATTCGCATTATCTTTACCTTTTCGTTGCGTTTCAACAGCTGCGATCCTCGTTCCTGTAGCGTTAGATTTACAATTCACATCGAAATATCTACCAACACGCTCTTGTGCATCAATTTTAATAAAGTAAATTAATAATAATATAATAAATAAATAATAATATAATAAAGTTAATGGAATTAAAATTTGAAACTCCTGAACCGTAAATTAACCCAGAGAGCACTCACACGTCAATAAGAAATAAGGAAAATTAAAATTATGCTTATGCTTCATATGACTTCAGCTACTGAAGATGGGAGCATAGCTCCCGAAATACGTATCTAGCAAGTTTCCCAGAGATTTCCAGAGTTATTGTGCGTGTGTGTGTTCCTTTTCTTCTTTTTAGGCTAGTTTTCGACAACAGGACCCTGTAGGCCATCATCGTTCTGCATACTTGTAAGCATAATTTTAATTTTCCTTATTTCTTATTGACGTGTGAGTGCTCTCTGGGTTAATTTACGTTTCAGGAGTTTCAAATTTTAATTCCAATCTGTACACCGTAGTCTCCAATTCCTTTTTTAATGTTAATAAAGTTAATGCATAAATTATAATACAATAAATTAAAAATAATAAAGTGGATTAAAACTAGGTATGACATGGGATTTGAACGCGGGACAAAATACTCGGAAACCAGTAGGGTAACCACGCAGCTAAACCACCTGCTCGACATTGTCGGCCTATTATTGTATTTTATCCAGCCACATCCTGCGAGAAGAAAAAAAGATTTTGCCGAAACTAAGGCCCATTCAATCAAAAGTCAATACGCGGGTCTTCTTATTTTAAGTATTCTACCACCCAAAAAAGTTTCGTTTCGACGATCCAAGGTACGTCGTCTCCCTTGTAAGAGCCGAGATCAATGTCCAACAGTTATTTTATTTAGTGGAACTCTAAAATTAGTTATATAATACTATTTTGCGAATTGAAAATTCTTTGAGAATGCAGTTCCTCAACGCTGCGGTTCCTTCGGTCGATTTCTTTATCAAGGTAATTCACAAAGAAAATTTATTTGACTTGTTACCAAGTTAAGAAAGTGTAGAATGTAACATAAATGGGCAGACCACAAATATTAATTATTGCGCCGGTACCCAAGCAATCGTAGCTACTGCAATGAGCTGCATCCGTTTAGATTACCATGCGTGTATGTAACAGTTGTCTCGGAAAATCTGCGCAACGCTTTGAAATTCTCCACCATTTTCGCAAACGCTTTTCTGTATAATTTGCCAGCTTCATTAACGAATCTTGTATTGAACCAAGTCTCACTGAAGGCGACTTTTGCCCTCAAGAGAATTAACCAGGCTGAAAGGAAGGACGGAAATAGATTTTTAAGAGGTTTAAGGAGAAAATTATACATTCAACTCACCATTCGTGTGTCTGAAGGTCGTATTCTCCGTAGAGTTGTCCCATTGTTATGGATTTAGGATTCAAAACATACGTATGGATGGCTTCAAAATTGGCCCCACTAGGTGATGGTGTTCCCTTGAGTTTAGTAAGGGAGTCACGTAGAATTTCATAGCACTAAAGAATAAAAGATATAGGCCAAGGAACGTTGAGTCATTAATTATTAATAATTAAAAGCAAGAGAAATAACAGAAAATTACACCTGTAAGCCCATTACAAACGTTTAATAAAATAAAAATTCAAATATCTGATCAAAATATCAAAAGCAAACACTGTAAATAATAAAATGACATAATAAGCATTTTCCAAGAATAGAAAATTCACACGCCATGGTGAAACTGTTTAGAAGTTATAAATGACGATTTTCAGCCATCTGCCTAATATCTATATTTTAGCACCATCACTGTAAAGAGTTTGAAGAAATGTACTATGATAAAATTAACTTTAAAGTGTTTGTGTGTATATATTTGTTTATGTATTCGCTTTTGGATCGTTTCTAAAAAGACGTTTAATTTAAACGGCTGGACAGAAATAAATAAATATATATATATATATATATATATATATATATATATATATAATATTTATGATACAGAAACGATGAATAGAACCAATAGAGATATGTGAATATTTAGCATGGGAATCAACTGAATTACAATAATTGTTTTTATTATAGAGAAGATAATACCTTTCTAAAGCACTATTGAAATTAGAATTGAACTCGCTTGCTCAATTATTATTTGAATACATAGTCGAAATATATACCAATATACATTTTTCATCGTGAAAGTTTTTCGCATTAATTTTACGTTACAGCGTTTCATGCACGCAAGGCTAGTTAGTAGATAAACCACGTTACCATAAAATGCTCCGAGCTCTACCTCCTCGAAACTAATGATTTCACGACGCTTATCCATCTCAAAAAGAATTTTAAGAACATATCCAAGAATAAATAAGTACAGGCTGACTAAACAAGCGATAAACCCTTTATAATAAAACTCAGAAAAAATACTAGAGAGAAAAGTTTTGGTAGATAAGGAGAAAGTGTTTTAGGATTTACGTGGCGACAAAATCCAAACAAAGTAAAAGCAATGACAAAAAATTATTAAATTAAATATGATAAAATTTTCTACAGAAGTTTGACAATTTAGACTGAGGAATTTAATTTGAAGCCCTGTGATAAGCAGTTAGTCAGAGACATTTGAATGCCAACGTACGAAACCTTTCATTTGGAAGATTATCCTTCTTAAAACTTTATATTTTAGGCCAGTGATACCCAACCTACGGCCTGCGGGTCGCATGCGGCTCGCGAAGAGTTTTTCGCAGCCCGCGAAGGTATTATGAAAAAGCAATCGGAAAAATGTTACATATAACCATATATTTTTATGAAAATGTTGATAGTTAAACTTTAAATATTGAAATTTTGACCATAAAAACATTATTTAGACTTGGTTTTCACTTATATGGTACCTCAGAATATACAGGTAATTTCCGATTTAAATTATAATATGGCCCACGGAAGAATTGACAATTTTCACTGCGGTCCGCCGAAGGATTTGCAACCCTCGATGCAACCTGCCTGTAGAAAAGGTTTGGCACCATTGCTTTAGACCAGGGGTCGGCAACATTTTCTGCATGACGGGTCACATTCGTGCTTGTGTATGCTTCGGAGGGCCACATTGGAAGTCAGGAGAGCATCAGCGGGCCGGATGAGTGTTTAAATCAGAAGTTACCGAGAGATTCTGTTTTCTCCTATTGGTGAAAAACAATTCTAAATGATTTACTAGCGTTAAAACTTCACCAGAAAAGTTTCTGGGATCATAATTTTACTGAAAAAGTATGAATTAATGTTCTATTTTAAATTTGCCGACCAGTTTTCCATCATAGCATCTCGGGCCGACCGCAGGCGGCCCACAGGCCGTAGGTTGCCGATCCCTGCTTTAGGCTATTACTATGAAGGCATAAAAATACTGATATACCTTACATATTGAAAATGATTCGAACTATTGTATCAAGAAGAGCAATAAAAATGGTAAAATGTTTTCATTCGCTGACGTATACAGGGTTTGGAACTCTTATTGCGAAGAAAAAATTACTGTAACTGAGCCGTTTTAACTTTCTATCTCATAATTATACAGAAGTATATTTTACTTTTTATATTAATTTGCGGAAGTAAACTGCATAAGAAAAAACAATGAAAATCAAGGTGAAATTTTCAAAAGTCGAAAAAAACGCCATTTACTGTCTGCTTCAGCAGCTCTTCCTGACTTGTTTAACTCTACGATTCAAGTATTTTTTTTTATAGAGACGCGAGTTCACTACTAAACTATATTATTCTAACACTTTATACACACACACTGTTAAATGCAAAAAAAGATCCGAAATGTGGGAACAGAGAAGTATGCTGGAAATAGGATGAAAACGAGGAAATTCTAGGAGGAATAGACGAAAAACAAATGATGAAACAGACTGTGAGTAAGAGGAAGACAAGCTGAGTCGCACATTACATGAGGAGAGAGAGAGAGTGCAAAAGATTACACGCGTTAGGAGGAAAACAGGAAGGAAAAAGAGAAACGGGTAGGAAAAGGTATCAGCTTGATGACTTGAAAGAGCTAACAAGTAATGAAGGAAATTTCGAAAAGCAGGAGCATGTGGAAAACCAGGTTAACCAATAATAATTATGGAGCTGTCTACGAACAGATTACCTATGATGATATGTGTGTGTGTATATATATATACAAATATATATATATATATATATATATATATATATATATATATATATATATATATATATAGTCGTTTTATTTTTAAATAAAAGAAACCTAATATAGCCAATCAAAGTTCCTCATAACCTTTATATTTCGGAGCGGAGTTGAATAACTCGGGAAAGACAAAAAGAAAGAAAAACCCTCAGAAATATCATCAATCCTTTACCTTCAAGGCAAAGTTCTCAAGAAGCGCCGCGTTATACTTACGCTGCCTTCCTTTGATTTTCTTGTACAGAAGGAAAAGTGAAGTAGGGTAAATTTTCTCACAAACGTGAGAGAGAAGGATTGCGACAAAGAGAAGTGGCGAACGCTTTTCTCTCAACGGTTTTGCCAGAGGGAAATTTCCGACGCGAGGAACTTCCACACCCAATCCCCGAAAAAGGGATTAAAGGACTAGAGAGTAGAGAGAAGGTGACGAAGGCGCCCCCGACGATGACTTTAATGACTAAAACAACGAACCCACGGCTGTAACAATGCAAGTGAGAGTAAATGAACCCCATTCTAACAGTTACTGCAAATGGTGATTTATTAACACGTGTTTACGATTACTACTCCGTAATATCGTTCCACCTCATATAGTTTTCTTAAGTTCAAGGTAACGGCCAAAAACATAGTAGTCCCACGCCAATCGCAGTTCTGAGTACCTAGCCTCGACCGAAACATTGTACCTGGTTTACTCAACCGCGGTATCCGATCGAGCAGGGGTCGGCAACCGGTCGATCGCGATCGACCGGTCTGTCTCGAAGCATATCGTGGTGATCGCGCAGGATTGCACAAATATCGAGAAATTTAAAAAAATACGTCTATCATTGTGAACTTACAAAAAGTTTCGAATGTTCACGACGACAAAAACAATAACATGATTTTAGCTCATCACTTTGTAATGCATCACATGAAAATATTGTAATAATAATTGTATTGTAAAAAAACGTCATCGGAAAAAGTGGTCGATTTTTAGATCTCATTTTTTTAAGCAGCTCATATGATGTTATGATGTTCAATGTTGCCGATCCCTGCGATCGAGTATACGCGGTTCTCCGCGCGGCTGCTACTAATTGACTAATTTTACTAAAACTAAAATTTATCTTATTTAAGAAGCTACTTACTAACTACGCTTTACTAGAAGGAGATACATGAAAAAGAATTTTTAACTCTCGGTAAAAACACGATTTAGCCTAGAGTTTCGAGGAATTTTATTTGAGGAATTTGAAGCGTAAGGTCAGGCGGGAGACATCAGCAGGGACTGCTCTGCAACTCTATTATTTATGTACAATACTTCTTTGCACTTTGAACAATTTTTTTAATTTTTATATAATAAGCCTGCCTTCTTAAAGTACAGCATACTTATTTTTAACACTGAACTACATACTATAGGACTTTAGGGATATCTTTCAAGGTTCACTCTCATTTTCCCATAAGCCCTAACCCTCGCAAACCGCGGGTAGTCAGAAACGCAACCCTGTGGTTAGCGAGGGACTACTGTACTTTTAAAATTTTTACAGCCAAAACAAAACTCAAATATTTCATGAATATTTAAATATGTTCATATTTTTACCTGAAATTGATATATATTTGATTCGAAAGGTGATCACTGAATCGATGAGTGGAATTAGAGGTCAAAACTGAGTCGAAAATATCCAATGGAGAGAGGTCCGGAAGCGCTTTCGATTGGCGCTAGGTTCACTCCAAGTGTGACAGGGTCCACACGATACATTAACATTCTGATGAAGGGTGGATGCCAGGAAATTTTTTTCTCCATCGCTTATCCTACTGTTTGTGTGGGCTATCACAAGTCTTCATGCCTACCGGATTCATTCAACCCTTTCCTATAATTCCACGCTCCCTCATTATTTACAATAAATTATATTCAAAGGTCCATAGGAGTAACAAAGACGATGTTTTAGCTTATAATTAGATAATAATCCTTTGCCATTTATACTAAACTAGCAGAACAACCCGTTCTTTGCCTAGGTGTTTATGATTAATATCTTGAAAATATTTCTTAGGTAGACACCAATTATCTTTCATGGCTCTGAAGTCTTAACTTAATCTTCTTCGACCTCCATCATTTTGTAAAACATACTAAAAACATTATTTAAAAACTTCCTCATAGACTATGTTGACGGTCTTGATACTTGGCGAAAGAATATATAAATTATGTCGGTTACTCTTGAACATAACTAATCATGAGAAAAGCAATATGCACATAAGTGGACCCCGAAAACTGTTAGTAAATGACGTTGGGCATTATTAAAAACCATTGCAAAAGAAACCTTTAGCGGAAATTGAAGACGTTTGAATTCAAAAGGATAGTCGCAAGGAAGTATAGGGATTCATAGTATAAAAGCACTCAGTCCTTTTGCACATCGACGTTGCATTTCAACTTTCGTTTAAAACGGCGATATAAATATCAATCAGAACTATGATTCTGATTTAATTTGCATTTTAATACTCGAAACTCAAGGTAGTATAGCATTTCACGCCATCTTTAATGTACTTAGATGATTAGGCGTTCTTTACAAAATGTAACAAGTTAGGAAAGTGTACAGTGTATCCCAAATAGGCGCGTTTCGTGCGATTAAGTATTTGAAACTATACGATATAATTTGACCGAACGCACTGCTGGGTTGAGTGGTTGGGGGTTGGATTCGTTCTTTTTCCTCCCCCGAGTTGGGTTGAGTGGTTGGTGGTTGGATTCGTTGTTTCCTCCCTCGAGTTGAGTGGTTGGGGATTGGATTCGTTCTATTCCCTGTCCCCGGGTTGGAAAAAGAAAACATCTAGATTGGGGGGCAGATAACGCAAAAGATCCAACAATTAGGAAGTTATGCATGAATTTTTCCTACCAGGAGAGCCTACGACTTTCGGGTCAAGGCCTTGGATGAAAATCGACGATGAATCTACATCGACAATAAGGAGACCCGTGCCTCGCGCTTTTTGTGAATGGGCCCTTGGGTTCGAGAAATCAGCGTCAAAAATATGCAAAAACATCGCATGCAGCTTAGTAGGCTTCATTGTCGAATTGTTGCAGAGAGCGTGAATGAGTGACGGTTAACGTGCTTGGCTCTTACATCGTATGGTTCGATCCCAAATGTTTTATTTTTTTACAAATTACCCTAGTGTAATTTGAGAAGCAGCATTTTTCGATAAAAAGATGCTGTATAATTTTTATTTGGAGATAATGAACGCAGAACACATTGTTACATCGACTGCAATATTTAACATGCCCATTATTGCATGTTTCTGCCTCTCCTTGTAAGTTCAAAGCGAATTACGACATTCTTGTTTGATTTTCATAATAACGGCTGAAAAAATAGATAACTTCCGACGTAATCTCTAATCCGGTCCACCGAAGAATTATCAACTGCGAATGCGGCCCGGCGAAGGATTTGCAACCACCGATGTGGCCCTCCAGTAAAAAAAGGTTCGGGCATCACTGCTCTAAAGCTAACATAAATAATGATGGAAATTATATAGTAAACGAGTAGGTTTCAAACATTAAACACGATGTCCACTTCGCACTAAGAAAGTTATTATTCGTAGTATATTCAATAGGTCTAGAAGATGGTTCAAATGCTGCTGACGCGAAAAATCGTTTTTTACCTGAATTTCAGTGGTTGAACAAATTCCCGAAATTGCTAAAAAGAAAAAATATGAATTATTTCATCCTTATCCCAATAAACGTAACAAAAAGGAACTAATTAATACGCATTAAGTAATAAAGAAACAATATTAATTAATATGAGCTTAAAATTATCCTTGGAATTTTTAGGCGTATAAAAGTTTCAAACTCTCTCACAAGAGTCTTAATTAAGTCTACTTCATCCATTAAAATTCTTTATTAGTTAATAAATGACGCAGCGTTAACATACTTTCGAGTTCCGAGGATAGGTTCAAAGCATTTCGCGCGATATGGAATTTTCCCCAAATATACTTCATCTCCCACTAATTCTATAGGGAAAAGCTTGTTCCATTTTTACCAATTTAATAGTTTACTCAGAAATAATGAGTTTCTACCGGGGCAGGTCTCTCTTAAAGACTAGAAGGAGAGGCCAGCGCGCGAGAGTTTCACCATTAGTCTGACATTCATCCTCACCTGCTTAAACCCTTCGAAAAGGGGGAAGTAGGTCATGGGAAAAAAGGAGCGAATTCCATCTCCCTTAAGATGGTGTTAACTATTGGACTGCGTTTCCGCCCAGTTAGTCACAGGCAATTTGGATCGTACGTCACGTTAACGAGGAAGGAATGTTCGTCAGTTCAACCGATTGCTAGATTTTTAAACGATATGTCGATGACTACCCACTAGAAACTGGAGGAATGTCAAGTCAGCAAAACCTTTGTCTCTGATACATTCTGTATTTTCGCTCCGTTGTTATTTTTCCGGAAACTTTTTATTACACAAAATTGAAAAGCTTGTTTGCCTTGAATTTTTTCTGAACACTTTTACTAATACTTCAGCTGCAGTCGGTTAGGATCGCATTCGATAACCGAACGGAATCACTTCCGAATATTCAGTCAATATTTACTCGCCGATATTTATATAATACAAAAGAAAGCAAACATTGACGGATCTGTTCTGAAGAAATTACAAGCATTATTGAAATTCATAGTCTATTTGCCTCTTCTTTTCTCTGAAATTATATGATAATTAAAAGTGAAAAATTAAATCAATATATTACACAATCTTTTGCATCAATCTTCGTAAACTGAAGAAAACTCTTTCGTCAACCTTGAAAAAAAGCCGATCAGAGAGATTAGAATTTTTTGACGGAATTTACCATAAATGATTGATTTTTTTATTGAAAAAACGATTCCAACTGATGAAATATCATCGTTTCTGCCTCCTTTAATTTGTGATTCATATGGATGCGGCGACGCGATTCAAATTTTAGCCGAAAATTGAAGGGGGTTGAGAAAACAGCTTAATAGAGACCTTCTCCTTCCTGCCTGAATTAACCTTTCCAACTTGATGGAACAAATATAGAGATAAGTGCTGTAGAGGTTTCAATATAGCAAAGATCTCTAATTTAAACTGGATGGGGTTTACGGACACATGAAGGACCTAAGCAATTATAGAAAGAAAAATTTTAACCTATTAGGTCAGTTCAAAATATACGTGTATGGGCCAGAGCATCGAACCAGGACCGAATCGAAAACCGAAACTGAACAAAACGATATTTTTAGTCGGAGCGAAACAGAACCCGAACCGAAAAATGTTTTTTTGAACCCGAACCGAAACCTAAAACAGTTTTGTTTCGTTCCATTTTTCGGTTCGCATAAACAGTGGGAGTGAAAGAAGGGGTTTTCTATGCTCAAATGTGCGCCTTTTTGAAAAGCTTCTATACCGAACAAGTCCGATACCCTCAATGGCCTAGTGTTGTCTTGAAAATACGTCCCCTTAACCCATTAGAGATATACATTTTTGTGATAATATCTACAGACTTAATGGTGGGATTTTTCATAGGCATCTCTATACATAGAGTCATGGATATGCCCTTCTGAGAATTTCTCTAACCCTGTTAAACGATATTCGGGAGAAAGGAACTTCGGTGGTCGTTTGAGGACAACCCGCAAATCGTTTTGCTACCCTTCCCCTGTATCTACCTCGTGGAGTGTGTTCCTGGTAAAAGTGTTTCTCGATTTCCTACTAGGATTTTTCCTATCCATGGAGGTTACTGCTATATAAACTTTCACCACTTCTCCACATTCACTGAACCCAGTCTTTTGGCAGCCTTTCCCTAAAAGTTATCCAAGAAGGATGGTTCCACTCTCATGCTTTTGGCGAAGTCTTCCTTCCTTTACCCTTTGTTACAGGTTAGTAAATTCCAATTTATTTATAATGGTTTTTAAACAAAACTTGCATATATATTATCAATCGTTACTTAAAGTTGAAGAGGGATTAAGGATTAATGCATATTTGTTATTTGTAGTAAAATAGATCATCTTAGTCAGTATTTGAAGTACGGTTGCTCACCAAAGCTGAATAAGTTTGTCTAATTTTCTCTATATAGATTATATGTTTGATTCCAAGAGGACGTTTAGTACAGCGATGATTTATATCAAAAGGTATAACATAAAGTATTGGATTGTTCTCTTTTTGACAAATTAACACTCGATATTAAAATTTTTCCTTAATTTCTAGAATCTTCAAGTACTTACTTTTATATGTATAAACAGCAATAAGTAAAAGCATAAACGCCATATTAACTACTATCCTGTCTTCGAATTTTCAATTAGCATGTCAAAAAATATGAATATCAATAGCTTAGTAAAATGTCAAGACCTGAAAAATGATATCCCAGTAGTGATCCCAAGGAAATAATGAATTTTTGATTCGCCGACATATTTCCTAACAATTGTAATCAATAACAACCCACCATTACTTAAAAACTTATCTCACTCGAATAGTAGCAATGTCATCTTTATGTTCACGTTCAATCCTTCGTCGTAAATCGCCCATTTCTTTTCACTTCCAAACGCTGTGTATACGTAAAGAAAATAAACGTATTTACGTTCATTTCTTCCTCGTAGATAATCCATTTCCCTTCATTTACGAAATTTTTCGTGCACAGGAAATAAAACTAAACTAATTAGTTATTTACACCAGATATTGTTTACTTCAGCTGTCACGAAGATTGTTTTCGTTGACAACATTTATAAAACACGGGAAAACTTTTCTAAGTTCAAAGTGATTTACGACATTCTCGTTTGATATTCTTGAAATCGGCTACTCCTTTGATAAAAATGTAACTGAACAAAACATGCTAATTGAGTAGCTCAAACAAATTTTGTTTGAAATTTTTTTGTTATCTTATAAATATTTTAGTGTGTATGTATGTATGTTTTTTATACGTTTTTACACCGTTGAAGCTATCGAATTCAAAAGTTTCATGGGACATCATATGAACCAAAGAAAGAACTTGGTCTAGGTTTGTAGACCGTGGGGTTTCCTATACCCCATGGGGTCAACAAAATACTATTTCCGTAAGAATGCATGGGAAATGGTGTAGAGAACCCCCAAAATTCCATGCAGCTCTTCACTGATGTGGATATAAATATACATTAATATTAACTTACGATCACGAAAAATCGCTTATTTTACGCAAGAAAGACTGAATATTTTAATTCTGTTCATGTTTTGTTGTATTACCTGCTAAATCGCTCGAAATTTTCCTTTAAGCGCAAAATTTATCGGCTTAGATTACCATTTTCCAGGTGGCAACAAAGCTAAATTTCTTAATTGTTGTCCTCTTCAAAGGGATATAGCAAGGAAAATCCACGCCGTGGCGTGCCGTAGAGGAAGAATAGCCAACGCCAAGATAAAGGATACAAATGGATTCATGCCTAAATATAGTCTATGAATACTTTTAAAATGAGTGAAATGATTTTTAAGGAATATTAGAACATTTTTATCTTTTACCATTAACATTGAAAGATAAATCGACACATCTGCTTACATTTGCTCAGTGACCAAGATGTTGTTTATTGTTTACGTTTTGGCTAATACTATTGACATAATCCACATAATTTTATTGCTGCTTTAAAAGCTTCGGTGTATCTATCCATGTGAATATTAAGTAAGACGTTAATGCGTGATTATATTAATGGCAAAACTTTAAAATACAATACATAAAATAGTAAATGTTAATGTAAACATCACTTGCGTAATTAAAGAATGGGAAACGTTTGGTAAAGTTTGGATCTTTTTTTGTGGAAGTTCCGCCCCAAAACCCCCGAACTAGCAATTCAAAACTTGGGGTACCCAACAGCAAAAGTAAATTTAAAAATTTATTGTATCATTTTTATTGTAATATGACATCAAAAGTGATAAATCAATAAAAATCATTTGCTACTTAAAAGAAACCTTTCCCGAGCGAAGCCGGGCGTTTAAGCCAGTAAGTGATATTTTACGAGATATAAAGAAAAGTTCATTTTTTGTCACTGGTAAAGTGGCACTCTCGATTAGGCTACGTAAACCATTTATATAATTTCCTTAGTTTCTTTTCCCCTATGTCCTAAATACCAAATTTTATCAACATCCGCCCAGTAGTTTCTGAGACAGAACATGCGGAAATAAGGACGAACGGACACGACCTGACCATAAGGCGTTCTTTTTTACTTATTGTAAAAGAGGCCTAAAAAGAAATTCAATATTTTTTTATTTGCCTTATCCGTTTAATTTATAACCATAAAATTTCCTTATATGTACTATGTTTTGTGTGAAAATTTTTTTATTATTTTTTATACTTCCGTGAACGTCTGTTTTAAGAATTTTTATTTTCAATTTTTCCATCAATGCAGATCGTGAGAGCGCGACATAAAGTTGTCCTAAGCTAAACACTGTTTCTGGCAAAAATAATTCAACCTCATTGAAAGTGTTCTAAGCTCTTAATAGTTGTAATGGCAAATACTGGATAGAAAAGATAAATTTTTAGATATTCTTTCAAATTTTGACTTCGGTATTAATTTTTCCCCGATCGATTTCTTTGTACTCATATGTCCTTCTTTGTCTTTTTCTCACAGTCGATGAACCTGTCATCTTACAGCATGACACTGAACTCGTAGTCGAACCAAACTTTCCAACAAACCAACCAACACTTGTGTATTATTATAGAGAAATATAAAAATCATAGTCGGTCGATAGCATAATCAAGTGACGAAAAGGTCTTATAACTCAAAAACCATTCATTCTTCTTCCATCAAACTTCCAAGAATTACTTGGCAATGCCACTTTTAAATTTTAGGTTACTCGCCGGTTACATTGAAGTCATGGGTTCAATTCATGGAGCGTTTATTTTATTAACGCGGAGATGAGTGTAGCACAATAATCATTTGCATTTTAAAATTACTTAGAACCATCGTAGGAGTTCGAGACTTGAGACGCCAATAAGAACGAAATTTTGTCTTTCTGACGTCAATTTTTTAATACGCGTTTAATCGGTCCACATACTTGAACGCGAAAATTTAACTTATTTTTACGTGAAAATCTTTCGTCTGGGGTTGACGCGCCAGCGGGTAGGGGCGGAGCCTCTAGAATAGTATGAACTTAGGTAAACTACATTGCTAATAAACATTTCTTAATAAAACTGAATTATTTATATAATTGCGAAAAGATAAACGTAAATGATAAGATCGTCGAAATACCTATAAGAATGGCCGCTTGGAGGAGTGAATGGGGATGAAACAATTGAGGTTTTAATACGGCTACAGCACGTATAAACCATGGAGACATATTTGTGGGTGTTTTTCTGTCTGTAAGTTTCATAGACGCTTAAAAATAGTTTCGAAATAAATTTCTAAAGAACTTCTTTCCCACTAGACTTGCAAAATATGATGTGATGCGTAAAGTTTGTTATAGTTCGCATACAACATGACGTGCTATGGGCCATCTTAACTACTACCAGCCCAGTCCTTTGATAACTGCGTAAGATAATATCATCTGCCGAATAGAATTATCTTGTCTAACTAATGAAGAAATGCATAGGACTTAAATAACTTGAAACTCTGGAAAACCAGCTGAAAATAATTCAGAAGTCAGTATCAATTTATTATAATATTAACCTACCCTCCTTAACTGTTGGATATTGGAAAGAGATTTCCAAGTTTATAGAAACAGTCTCAGTTACAAGCACATGTTCACAGTAAAATTACAGGGTGGCGAAGTTTTTAGTCAGCGCTCCGTCCTTCGGAAGGGACGTTAAGCAATTGGCCCCCTTAGTGCTCTTCGTAAAGAGTAGGCTAATGCCGGCACCGGTTTTCCCTCCTCCCATGTGTGTGTGTTCAGTCTGGTAGGAGTTATGGCTATAATAATCCAAGAAGTTGATTAGCCAAAAATAGGAACCAACAACAACAGTAAAATTACCAGAAATAAGGTCTTTGAAATTTCCCGTAAATTGTGACTCCGGTAAAGACGTATTACTTAAATTCTGATATATATAAAACAAGCAAACTAAAGGTATATAAAATAGAAAAGTAAAAATTTTATTAAAACTTTTCACGTTAATATCTTGGGAACTGGTCTCGAATCATTCATAAAAACTGGAAATTACTTTCCTTTCATTAAAACAAAAACCGCGGAACAGAAATAACAGTAACCGTGGCCTCTACAAGTTCCAAGCCATAGGTCGACTTATTGTTAGACAAGCCGCCTGGAACCATTTTATTTTATCAAAATGTCACTTCAAAAGAAAATTATCTTGCAATAAAATCTAAAATACTCGCGCTATAAAATTCCAATGGAAGTATATAATGTCTTTAAGACGAATTCGCCATTCTGAAACAACATTTCATTTTCTTGAGTTACCCGTAAATACTGAGGGAAATCCATACCAACGTAAAGTCAAGGTGGACAGAGATTTAAACAAAAAATATAAAATCTGTCAGAGGAATTATTACACAAATACAAGGACTGATTATTAAAATAACCAAAACGCTTTAACAAACAAAAATGACGCAGGAAAAAGCGACCTCCAACAACATAGATATCACGATATGCCACTAATTCTCACATCCGAAATCTCAGCTATGCCCATAAGCGCGAAAACATTATGCCTAATATCAAATCTTGGATAGGTCCCTAAGTCCCAATGACATACCTATCGTTTAACGCATGACTGTATGCTACCCAGACAAACAACTTCGCCGTTTTCCTTTATTTTCAAATGCCTTTACTGAAACATTGTAATCCAAGGAGACTCTTTTGAAGTACGTCGCTTCGGCGGGATTTTTATCTCGCTCACTTCACATCAATTTTTTTGACTAATCCTCAAAGCGTCGAGTAAAGGATGGACATTCGGAGGGGGAGGGGGGCGTCCGCCTTCCGAAGGACGGAAGGTAAAGCGCGTGCATACTCTCCCAAAAACATAAAAGCAGGAATCGAGTCCAGCCGGGCTTGGAAATCCGCCACCGCGGTGTTTTGAACTCAAGACCGCTCCATAGCGTAGTGAAACACCCCACCCTTCCTCCACACCACCTCAGCCGCTCTGCGATGAATAAAAAAAGCGTCGGGATAGGTATACAGAGATAAAAAAACACCAGAAGTTCTGTTCGTGCGTATGGATAAGGGAGGAGGAGATGAAAGAGAATGAGATTCGGCGAGTAAGGAAAGGGAGGGAGAGAGAGGGGTATGGAGGAAATTGAAAAAAATGAGTGGGAGAGAATGTGGGAGGAAGGTGGAGGGAGAGGAAGTGAGAGGGAGAGGGAAATAGAGGGAGATGGAAAAAAGGATAGAAAAAGGAAGGGGTAGAGCGAGCGAGAGAAAGGATTGAGGAGGGAGTAAGGGGGAGAAATGGAGACGAGGAATAGTGGAAAGGGAGAGAAATGTAGGGATATTTAGGTAAACAGAGATGGAGGAAGGAGAAGGATGAATAGGGAGAGTTTTAAAGATGGCGAGAGAGTTAATGGGGAGAGTGAATAAGGCAGAAATGGAGAAGGGAAGGAAAGGATATGAAGAAAGATAAGGGTTAAAAAGAGGGAGAAAGAAAAATGGATAGAAAAAAGAAGCTCGGACACAGAGAGAGAGAGATTGCAGGAAGGGGAGAGTTCGAGAGGATAAAGAGATAAGGAGATAGAGTAAACGCAGATAAGCGAGAGAAATGACATTAAAGAGCGTGAGGGATAAGGACAAAGTTAAAGGAATGCGGAGGAGGATATATAAACTGATAATGAATTAAGTAATAAATACTGGAAAGGGATGGAAACAAGAAAGGGTTTGTCTGAGAAGGTTAGGCATGCAGAGGCGTAACTGGGAGATAGGGCTCCTATGGAAAAATTTTAAGAAAAAACCATGTTTATGTGGAATGTGAATTTTTGTGGGTTTTCATAAAGATTAATCGCGTTTTTACTAACAATAACTTCAATATTTGAGTATTAAATTAATAGTTATTTATGAGAAAATATAGTTGGCATTTTTTGCGGGAACGTTTGGTGCCTTTTACAAGCGGCGCCTATGGTAAATGCCACCTTTGCCATACCCTAGTTACGGCACTGTATGCAGGAAATATTGAAAATTGCTCCGAAAGAAGAGGATGCAAATATGTGTTCAGGGGGAGATATACTAGATTAAATATTAACATATATAAATAAATAGCTATTAATTTAGAACGAAACGTTTATATTTATCAATTTAATATTTCAAATAAATTTAAAATTTATGTTTCGGTTCTGTTTCGAGACTCTATGCAGCGTTTACCAATTCATAGCATTTTTATTACTACTATGCAAATTTATAAAAAATAAACAAAAGAACCATTTAAAATTTATTATAACTCGTCAAGGGCAAAAGAAAGATTGAAATATTTTTGTATTATGCTGCTTTGTTGCCTTTTAGCCAACAACGTTTAATAATTATTTAATCACTAGTGTATTGCGCGTCATATGATAGGTGTCAGTTAGTAATTTCGCGAAAAATCCTACTATATAAGGAAATCTATGCATTCGTTTATATAAAGGTGCGTTTACATTATGCAACCACGAGCGAACGAACACAAGCGAACGAATGGATTCACTATTATGTGAACAGTGATTGAGGGCGAACTCGTTCGTTCGCTCTCGCCGATGTTCGCTAGCGGGGCGGAAACCAGCGAATCACCAAGCGAGAGAATTCGTTCGCAGTAATGCTCGCTTAGTGTAAACGCTCCTTCCTTCGCTCGTGCTCGCATAGTGTAAACGCACCTTTACACTTATGCTGGTTGAGACAACAATTGATTCTCGAAGTTTAATAATGAAGTGGTCGGCAAGGCAACATCCCGTTTAAAAGCCCATATTTTCCCCAAGTATGTGATTTAAATGTTTAATATGAGAGATTTCAAACGGTAAGCGGAAAAATATGAATACAATAAGAAACTTCATTAATGCTCCTAAAAGACAATTCAAATTCAAAGATCGTACGTCAATTCTTTCTAATTTGAATTTCCAAAAAATAAAAGCCTGCACTTCAAAAAGTCGATTTTTACGTGTTATTATACGAGAAATGGAAATCGCCCCCATGGAGTCGAACCCGGGTATTTTTTTCGTATTTTTTCATTTAATTTTTATATCTGAATCAAACATTCCTGCGAAATTTCAACCTTCCACCAAATCGGGAAGTTTGTTAAAGCAGCGTTAAAAAGTGCCATTGATGACGTCAGCGTTATACACAAACAAACGCATCTAGGCTTTTATTATTAAAATACTAGTAAAAATATTTCTAGATTGACACTCAACAAACACTGTCTTCAACATACAATATTTCAATAACCGTAAAATATTACTAGACGTTATATTCTGAAAATTAAAAATCCTCTATAATTTAATAATAATAGCTGAGGCTTAGTTTATAATGAAACTGATTCCTTCCGTATAATTTTCTTCCGATACTTATAATATTGTTTATTCATTCCTTCGAATAATACCAAATATGAAAGAAACAAGTGAGGGAAGAATTGCAGAAAAAATTACATACTGCGCTTTTTTTTACTTGTTCATTTCCTACAACCTTCGTTTGAAACATTTTCCCATATAAATGCATTTTAAGAGATATTTTTAAAATTATATTTTTAGCTGCCACCACCGCACCACCTGGAGGCAACTTTTTTAAGCACTTGACGCTTACATTTGTTAACTCTTAGTAACGCTCCTTTTTATGCTTAATTGTCGGACCTTCGTGGCTATATCCAATATCAGAAGGCAACTGTATGAGTTTATTTCTGTTCTTTGTAAGGTTTTTGAATTTTTCTAGCAGTTCCTTAAAATATCGATTATCATTTAACCTATTTGGAACTTTTATAAATGCTCGTATTAAAGGTATCGAGAAAGTCATGTGGTGGCCACATCAGATTTTTTCTTTTTATAGGATTGTGACTTCATTATAAGATTACATCTTTGGTTGAGATCAACGTCCTCATAATATAGTTTATATATTCCCTTAATAAGCATTATATCAATGCTATGTAATAATATGATTCCGATTTAAAAGCAGTGGATTCGTTACCATGGCAGCTGATATTTCCCATTTCTAAAAACAGGAAATATTTTCCCTTTGTTTTGTATTAAAAACAATTGTTAGCCTCTTTCGACAAGAATTTTAATTCTGTTTGCTAACTACATAATTTTCAGTCATTTAACTAGACTTATAGAACTCTTCATGTCTCGAGCTCATTTCGCAATTTTAACTTATTTAAGATGCATATTTATAATACCCTGCACCGATATCATACATTTCTTATGGGAAAAGAAATGAAACAAAGGGGTCAGAAAAAGACGCCAATTACTCTTCACCAGCTGATCCACTAAAGTTCAACCATGTTTAGTCCTTATATTGACCGTCCTGAAATTTGGTTTCAACAAGTTGTAGGATTCCAGAGATATATCCCGAACAGACGGAAAAACATAATACATAAGCGATTGTTTTTAAAAGCGCTAATAATCCGAATTAAGAATACAACACCTTAGACTAGTGCGAAAAAACAATTTAATACGACATTTTCATAAAAACAAATTTAGAGAATTGTCTACTTCGATTGACAATGCGAAGAAATGACGGATGAGTGAGAACACAGTAATAGAGAAAGAGAGAGAATGCACTGAATGAGAGCGGATAAAAAAAATATGTGAAGGATTGAAGGGAGGGAAGAACGCAAAGGATAACAATACGGATTACGACATGAGATTGGGGTAGAGAATGACGAGCAGGCGTAGAAGATGATGGCAAAAATTTCTAGGGAGGGGATGAAAGTTGCTCGAAAGAGTAAGTTGGCAGAAAGCTGCTCTGGAGGAAATGCGAGGAAAAATAAAAGTAAATCTGAAGGAAAAGAAAAGGATTTTTGAGGAAAAAGATCGGAAAATTATAAAGTAAAGACGGAAGAAAAGACGAAAAGGGTCATAAAATAAGACCAAGGGAGAAGAGTGTATAAGAGAATAGAAGTGCGAAAGGAAGAGAGAGAAAAGAAGTAAGGATAGAAAGAGAAAATGGGAAGGATAGAGATAAAAGGAGATAAAAAAGGAGTGAGGATAGAGGAAAGAGAATACATGAAAAGGACAGAGCAGAGAGAAAAGGATATAGGATTAGAGAGGATAATGAATAGCGACGTAAAAATTATTGAAAGAATGAGAAGAAACGAAGAAAATAATAGGGATAGAAAAAACTTAGACGAGAAGGAGAAAAGAAAACTATAGAAGAAAAATATAAGGAGAGAGAAAAGTGAAAGTAGGAGAGAGAAGGAACGAATAAACTTGATAGCAAGAAAGAAATAGACGAAGAGAAAGGAAGCATGGAATAGAGACAAGAAAGTAGACAGCGTAATGGAATCGATGAAAAAATAATGCTCTCCATTCCGACGAAATGATGGGAAGATAAGGATAAAGGTATAGAGAAATTTAGAAAGACGAAAAGAGAGAGAGGGATTGTAGGAGATAGAAGGAGAGACGGAGAGAAAAAGAAAGATCGGGAGGGAGGGAGATATATATATAGAAAGATGAGGAGAGATAGAGAAAGTCAGGGAAAGATGTAAAATAGAGTGAGGGAAAAGAAAGTGGGTTAAGACAAGGGAGACAAAGACGGGGAGATTGACGGTTTGTGGGCGGACAGTATGAGGTCGAGGCAATGAAAGAAAAGAAGAAATATATACAGAGAGAAGCGGATAAGAAGGGAAGCGGATAAGGAGAGAAGCGAGAGGGGGAAGTGCTGAGAGAATGTGAAAGGTAAGGCAATAGGAGGTTGGGGCGGTCGATGCAAACTCCTTCAAACGTGGGATGATAGAGAATCCGGGAGAGAAAGACAGGCTTTTTGTAGCTTCCATGAAAATGCGGAGTAGAGAGGGGTCGAAGAAGAATGAGGAAGAGGAGGCGGAAGAGGAAAAAAAAGCAAACGCAAGGACTCAAGACGGCGTTGAAGAGCCTTACCAAGTTGAGGAAAAAAATATATATCGGAATAAAGCGTATGGGATTGTAAAAAAGGTCGTATGGTTGGATGGCAATGAAGGCCCCCTCATCAAGAATGCCACTTTTGAATAAAAGAAGAGTATGGTACGAATGTCACGAAAGGTGATCCCAAGACTGATAAAAAAAGAATAGGGTAGGCAAAGAGAAGAAGGCAGGGCTGGTTAGGAGCAACTCTCGGGCCTTCCCGTCTCCAAGCAACCTTTCCATCGATTCTGCATTCAGACCTTCATTTTGTGGAGTGTTTCAAACGCTAAGTAGAACATAAGGAACGGAGTAAAAACCTTTTAGAAGTTGTCGTATCATGAGCCCTAAGTGAATTGCTACTGGAATCGCTAAGACGTGCCACCCTACAGAGTTATAGAGACAAGAAAGGGTTTTTAAGTGTTATCAACACCTTTAGACGGGAAAAGAGAAACGCGAGGGTATTATGAGGGGTGCTGTTTTTAATGGCTTCGGGAGTTGCAATCCTACATGGTGATCACAGGAATGAATCTGTTTAAGTTGTGAAGTTTATGTGTTTAATTAGCTTCTTTGTGCTTAAAGAAGGAAAAGGAGGCTTTTTAATTGTCTTGCATAATCAGCTTAACAGACCATTTCTTGAAAAAAGAATATTTCAGTGCCAATAAGTACCTGAGTCAAACGTCTTACCAACTAATTTGATTAAAGGTTGCTTATATTTGCATTATTATTAACTAAATGATTGAACATGAATTTTTATCAATGCTTTCTCACTCACGAGTTTAGGAAATGATATTAGTCTCATTAAAAAGACTTAGCAGTTATGAAATGAATTATTCATCTTAAAAAAATCACTTTCGTGAAAAAGCTGAAATATTCATCATTGAATGAAACATAAATGGAAAGTTATTCTAAAAATTAAAGATTATTCCAGGTTAATTTTCACGTTAAAATCCTCTCATAACAGAATTAAAACAATCCCTATATGAGCTTTTTCATGAATTTGACCTAAATTGACTGATGCATATCTATTTAGCACAAAAAGTGTAACGTGTATAAACAAAGAAAGAAAAATGTTATTTAGAGGAGGATATATAGCAAAGACACAGTGAATACATATATCTATATTTACGCAAATAAAAGTTAATAATTAAAAAATTGTTAACAGCTACATAAAGTCAATAAATAAACATTCCATCTCTCCTTGAATTTGTGTGCATATATGACTCGGTTCTGCTGTCAAATTATACTTGAGAGTTTGTTTAAAGTACAAACAAAACTGAAAAATTCTTCATTACACTGGAATTTTTCAATTGGTAATGCTAATGGATTCCATTACTAAAGAGATTTATTTTCCTTAGGGGGGCATAATTTAAAGCTTTCCAACTACCAGTAGATTTATACCTTCATCTTGTCAAAACTATCTATTTCTTAAATATGCTAAATTTCAATAAAAGTGCATGTATTAATTGATAACAACGCATATGAAATTATGAATCTCTCGTCTCTCTATACCTTAAATAGGCAAATAAAAAAGTGTATTAAAACAATTGAACAGTACAGGGTTCTGAAAGAAAACTAGGGAGAACGACAATATTTAATTAAAACCAGTTAGAAAAGTGCAGTGTATCACAAATAGGCGCGTTTCGTGCGATGGAGTGTGTGTATATATATATATATATATATATATATATATATATATATATATATATATATATATATATATATATATATATATTTGAAACTAAGCTACGTATATGCTTTGAACCAAGGCACACCATTAAACAGCGAAACACCACGATCCGATTATGTCTCCCTGTCTAATAAATATTCTTGCCCTCTCTAAGTTCGTGCATTAATAAATGTATTTACGTAATTTTAGTATATCCTATAAACAAAAGAGAATGTTTGTCTTTTTGTGGCAGCCATATAACTCTTCAGAAAATAAACGTAGGAGCTTCAAAATTTGTTAGCAGCTTCAGGTTGATCCTGAGAGTTGCAGTGCCAAAAATAATTCAAATCGGTCCACGGGGGCCCGAGGGTCCCCTATGCTGGTCCAAATGCCGGTTTTTTTTAAGTTATCTCAGCAACCAATTGACCGATTTTGATGAATTCTCCAATAATATCAATGTTTTGATGAGATACATTTTCGAGCCCAAAATGGATAAAATCGGTCTACGGGGTCAAGGATCGTTATGTAGGGTTGATCCAAATTTCACGAGGGGTCCACATGGAACGGTCGGTCCAAATTTCGGCAATGTGCCAGTACGTATATATCAGGAAAGATCTGGCTGAACCGATGTCAACCAAATTAGGTAGGTACATAGAATCTACACATAAATACATGACCAAAATGACATATTTGAACCGGATAGACCACGCAGGGGTGCCACAATTGCAAAATAAAATTTTCTGTAGTTATGCTTTTGGAAGGAATTGGCCTAACCGAATTCAACCAAATTTGGTACATAGAATCTTCACATAAATTCATGAACAACTGACATATTTGGACTGGATCTACCGAACAAGGGTGCCACAATTGCAAAGTTAAACTTTTCGATAATTAAGCTTTTGGAAGTTATTGGCTGAGCCGAATTCAAACAAATTTGGTATATACAATAGAATTAAGCGAAGCGAGCGTCGGAAAGCGAAATTTGAAGCTTTTATTTTATAACAAAGTCGGGCACACATGTCCACTACTAACGCATCTTGCGGCTGATTAAATTATTCTTTGAAACATTGCTTTAAAAGGAATGAGCGATATCGCTCATTCCTACTGCCGCGGCCCAGTGTGGAGTACAATCAGAGCCAGCCAAGTACTTTCGGGGGCCCGGATGCAAGCAAGTTTTTGGGCCCCCCCTATGTAAAAAAACCTGCCATTTTGTACACACCAATGTTACAGCTTAGAGAGAACATGTACTTATAATTATAAAGTAACAATAATGATAATTAATTTAATAAAAAAGCAAAAATTTGTTTTAAGATGTAAATATATTATTTATACTCAACATTTTGGGAACCCAAAAAATCGGGGGGGGGGGGGGCGGATACCTTGCACAATTTCCCCGTCCATCAACGCGGATTTAAAATCTGTCCAGTGGCGTAGGAGATGAAAGTTACGGCGGACGGACGAGACGTGCCCATAAGGCGTTCCGCTATTACCGCTTCGCTGGTAAAGAACGCCTAAACAGCCGACCTCCTCCGGATTCGAATCTGGGACCGCTGCGCGGAAGGCCAATGCTCTAACCACTTCTCCACCGCTACTCTATTCATCACATCTCACGAAATTTTAAAAGTAAAGATAACCTATATTATTGCCGTTCACAATTTTTATTAAACAAACTTATTTTATTTTTACTATGTAATAACTCGTGATGTATTCAAATAAACGCCTACAGAAGATCTTATTTCTTTATCTTTAGCCAACCTCCTTCTTAACAAAGTCGACCAATTCCAGAATAAGCACTTAAGAACAAAAATAATAAATTAAGCACTTGTCTAAGGTATCATTAATAGCCATTATAAGGTTATAAAAACCATCCAGTAGCCACTAAAAGGTTATAACAAACCATCAAACAGCCATAACAGAGTTATAAAATGGCTACTGGAAATTCCTACAAGTGCTTAATTTTCAATTTTAGTACTTCAGTGGTTATTATGGATTTTTTCAGCCATAAGACGAGCTCGATAATTCTCTAGTGCAGCGATTCCCAAATTACGGTACGCGTACCACCAGTGGTAGGCAAAGATTCTGCCAGTGGTACGCGAGTTTAGTGTCAGCATCCACCCATGGAACTGCACAACGAGTGACCACAGAGAGGGACGCACTATAGCCCGCACCGTCCGGGCGTGTCCGCTGCGCTACTCATGGCTCACAGTCAACTGACGACGTATCGTTACTCATCTGTTTGCGTTTTCACGTTGCTATTTTAAACAACATTATTCTGAACTGAATTAGGTGAGAAACTCGTTTGCTTCAATTAATTCCATTCCTGAAAATATAAACGTGAGGGAAAAAGACCAGCTGAATGATTTGGCTTGTGATGGAGGACTACAATTTAGATTCAGCATCTACAAACTCGAAGAATTTTGGTTAGACTTACCTATGTGAAACGGGGTTTTCTACTATGTTGGTAATTAAAAACAAAAATCGAACCGGGCCTTCGTTGGAAGTTAACTAACATTGAACCAAATATTAAACTGCTATCTACATATATCCAAGCTCATCCATCACATTGACTGATTTTCTTTGTATTTTAAGTATGTAAATGCGAGAAAATACATAATTTTTCAGTACTACCTATTTTATCTGCCTACCTTATATTATTTTGAAAATGCCTCTTTCGTTAGTAAAGAAAATTTTTTGAAGTTCATATTATTATGTGGTACGAAGACATTTTGCCACGTTTTCGGTGGTACGCGAAAAGAAAAGTTTGGGAACCGCAGCTCTAGTGAATTAAAGTCGATCTATGACAAATCCTGAATAACAATACTTTTCTTTCCAATCCCCGAAGCAAGCAGCAATCACTAGGATCAAAATCGGGACTGCAAGAAACTGATCCGAAATATCCCAGTTAAATTCATTCTGCAAGTCCCTCGCTAAATGCGCCGTATGAATTCTGGGATTCAATTAGCCCATGTCATTCATCGGGCGCCTGGGACCTTTAACACGCAAAACCATGTCATCGAAAACATATGCAGCAACATCTGTTAGACAATTTCTATGGCTTGAATCTTCTGGAATCAGGAAAACGAAACCCTTTGCATTTTACCCAGGCCATTATTCTAATGGGCAATGGCTCATTTATTAAAGTATCATTGGCCGCACTAAGACACGCCCATCAATTATTGGAGTTTTGCCGGCCAAACTGCTCTAACCTTTAAGTCGTCCTGCGCGTCAAGCAAAATTATTACTTTTGAACCACACCAGTTGTTAGCAATAAAAATACATTACTTCCGACTTACAATAATTTATAATTTTCATACAAATACATCTTGTCAGTTCAATTTTGCAACGTTATCATTGTAGAAACAAGAGTGAAGGATTTGGTTATTTTCAGTATGACAATAATAATAAATAAACGATATATTTCTAACCTTATATCCCGTTCTATATTTCCTTTAAAGTTTCAGACTCAAAAACAATCTCAGAAAATGCGAAAATATCAGAGACAAAACATTTTTCATGGACAGAATTTTTATGGAAATCGATACCGCTTCATATTTCGGCAAATGGGCCTGAAATGCTTGACCTAGATAAGAATACATCCCTGCGATTAGAAATATCTTGGGATGAAGTTGAAAAATTACTCTAAGCAACTTAATGGCACGTAATAATACAATTTTCACGAGCCAATGTAAAACTGAGGTCAATTTTGCTTTAACGACACTAACAACACGACTCAGGATTAGATTTAAGAAGTCATCAGATATCAATAAATTGACAAATGAAAACCATGGTCTTATCGTAAATGTTTTTATGTTAGAATTGCACGAATTTATGTTAAAACTCGGCCGTTAAATTCACCTTAATGAATTATTTACGTAAAGCTCCATAAATTTAAGCCTGCGTTGAAAGTAAGCAAGCCAATTTGAGCCGCTTAAGTCTGTAATCTCGTCCAAAAACCCATTACAGCATACCAATTTTTGAGAGTAAAGATTAGGCATATTAGCGTCCGCGATTTTTTTTATCAACTACATAAAAACGCGTGAAATATCTAAATAATGTCTCCACGTATGATACAAGTATGGAAAGGTATACTCCATGTCGGAGAATAGTTTCCAAATGCGTTCTTTGAGATCGATTTTAGTAAAACAGCCCAATACAAAATTTCATCAAAATACGTCCTGCGGTTCCCGGGTTGAAACGTACGTTGTTAACTACATGTAGGACTTCATGTAAAGTAATCGTAATTATGATCTGATTTTAACCAAAATTGGAATAGTTCGACCAATTTTAGTAAAACTCCTCAATGCCAAATTTCATCAAAATACGTCAAGCGGTTCACTAGTTGAAACAGAGATACACTGTCAACTGCATGTAGGTCTTCATGTAAAGTGGTCGTTATTATCGTTCGATTTTAACAAAAATTGGAATCTTTCGAACAATTTTAGTAAAACTCCCCAATACCGAATTTCATCAAAATAAATCCAGCGGTTCCCAAGTTTAACATGCGGACGGACGGACGAAAACGTCCCCCCCTATATGCGTTCACTTCGTGCAAAGAACGCACAAAAAGTACCTAAGTTATGGCCGTGCTTGAGAAATGTTTTATTCAGAGCTAATAACAAATGTTAATATAGTGTAAATCAGGGGTCATCACACTTTAAGAGCTTGGGATCTACTTCTCACTTTCCACTTGCACGGCGATCGACCGTCCATAGATTGATGAAAGCTAGAGCTGGAGGATGGTGTTTGTTTTATCCAGTTTATTTGTGATCTCTTTCCTTAACGTGATCTACCGATAACAAATTATCAAAGTATTTAAATCTTCTGTGCAAAATAAATTATTTAATTAAATTCATTACGCAGTATTAAGTAGACGTAGATGATTTGCATTGCATGGCATCAGAAAGCTGTACAAACTTTGGATTATACCTGCTTATTGCTCACCGCATACAATTGTGCAAGTGATTCAAGTGGACCGATGCTCGGATTTTATTATTTTCATGCTGGGTAATGCTGACTCGCAAATATACGTGGAATCAACAAAATGCTGTTACACATATATCCCTACTTTTCGAGGGCATACGCTGCTTATACCATTACGCAGACACTTCCTTCGACCTCATAGCCAGTGTTTAATCGAATGTTCTTCGGGCTTGTGGAGATAAATCTTGGAGCTATTTATCATTTTCCACTTACCTGGCTATCGACCAGCTATTTTCACTTCTGAAAATTGGGGCAACTAACTTTAAGAGATCTACCAAAAACGACTTGGCGATCGACCGGTCGATCGCGATCGACGTCTTGAGCACCCCTGGTGTAAATCATAAATTTCTCCAAAGCGCTCCAAAGATTTACTTCCATAATCACTTTATTTTCAGTAACGTAAGGCATTTGCGCGTATTTTGAAATATCTGGCCTTTCGAACATATTCTCGAAACGCCATCGCATGCGCACGCAGCCTGTTACAAATACCTACAAATACGTCAACACTATAACATTTACATACCCAAAACCACATTTCGTAGATAGATACGAAAAATAATAAATACAATAAATCTCCGCGTTGAATGAAATTTGGAGAGCGTTAAAACGCAAAAAGAGCTTAAAATAAAAATGAGTCGCGAGGCAGCATTCCCCTCCTTCTGGAGGCTAATTACGCGCGGCCATAAAAATGTGGGAGGGAAAGGGAGAAATTATACCGTCGGTGGGAAAATTCCTAACTACAAACGTCCGACGTTTATAAAGCGAGCCATCCAAACAAACAAGTATCAAAAACCTTCATTTCCTCCTACCCACCTCGCTCGAAAAAAAAATCCGTTCTGGCGTTTTTTCCCTCTCAGACTCCGGGGGGGAAAATTCCTCCTCCAAAATCCATCTTCCTTTCTGCTAAATAACTGTCTTCCCATTTCTGTTCGTCCCCCAACCTTCCATATTCCATTACCGCTTGCAAAGTAACATCCATCGCTTCTTTTTTCCTAAGCGAAATAAAAAATAACCTCCAATTCCGGCAAGACAACTAGCCAGAATTCCCCGCGTTCCGACGAGTAGTCGATGGAATAAATGAAAGAAACTCTCAGATTTCAGAATAAGCGCCTGTCCTGCCAAAGGAGAAACATTATCCATTCCCGCTTCTTTAAAAAATCTTCCTAAGATATCGAGGAAGATATACGTTTTCGGAAAAAAGTATGGGTATAATGATGTTTATATGAAATTATGAATAAAAAATAAATCCATGAGAATTTGGCGGTGTGTTTTTAACATTTCTCTAAATTTTCATTGATAAATTCCGGCTACACCTCGAGGACTTTACTCATGAGACGGATAAACTAAGTATTTTACACGAAAATTATTTATTTAATCACGACCGGCTTCAATACGATCGTAGGTCGTGAGTAATAAATAACTTTCGTGAAAGATACTTAGTGTATTTTAATGTGTGTTTCTCTAAATTTATTATACTGGGCGTCAAAAAATACAGAAATTTGAGAATCAACAAAAATGACGGAATAATTCGAGCGGAAGTTTTGCATACCAGTGTAAACTTATTAAAAGGATACTGCATTATCAGAACGTATACAGAAGCCACACGGAAAAATTATCAGTTAAGAAAGCACTTAACCTTTTCATCATAATAATGGAGGTCGAAGTAAATGTCGTGAGCTGTTAAACCTGTTCATGTGTATTTGTGCATATACGTATGTTTATGCTGTGGGACCAGTGGCGATGGATGCTGGAAAGTTGAGTTGAGGAAGTCTTTCGGATATTGTCTCAAGCCCCCAACAGTTTTCTATGGGTGGTGTTAGTTTGTAATTCTGCATCACTGAAGAAGGAAAAGTTTTCTCAACTCAACTTTCTAACATCTACCGCAACCGGTTCCATAGTAAGTTTCCTTCCTCCTATCCAAGTCCCATTGCTTTTTTGCCTTTTCCCTTTATATATACACACACAATATTTATATATTTATAAATGTACATTAACACACACATACATTCACGCTCTTATATTTATTTATGTACTTATGTATGAATGCGCGTACACAAATACATTCCTAAATTATACTTGCGATTCTATCTTTAAACACGACTGGACGAAAGATAAAATTCAAGAGGTAGGCATTACTTGAGTGATGATAGTTAGAGGATTGGAATGACTGATTGGGTCTCGGAAAGGAATATAGAAAAGGAGAGGATGAGTCAGCGGGAGAGAGAGAGAGAAAGCGAGAGAGTGACTAGATGAGACGGGGTGAGAGATAGAAAAGGGGAGAGAGAGCGAGTGTGAGTGAGTTCTCTTGAGCGCGCCTGTGCCAGTGGTGTTGACGTTACATTCCACGCGCATGCTCCATTCGCATCTCTCTCCCCCCTCCCTCGCACCCCCTCCATCGCTCCCTCCGCACCCTCGTCCTCTCCTACGCTCTCATTCTCAATGGAATAGCCTTCCGTGGAGAAGTTTGTTTCCAGGTGTACGGCCGCGTATGGGACGCTCTTTAAAGCGCTTTACTTCGCGGGAAAAGGGAAAACCTCCCGAGGGAACCTCGTCCCTTTTTTTACGAGTGGGTCTCGGAACGTCCTCCTAATAACGGGAAAGCGTTCAGAGAGAGAGGGAGAGGTGTTGAAAAGGGTTTCGTCGAAAAAGGAAAATAAAAGTGTGGATAGTGTCCGAAGTGATTGTTTATTTTTTTCGTCCCGGCATTCTCAAAATGGAAGCGAGGATTGCCGGACGCTGTGGTTTGTCCGAGAAGATCATCCGGTTTTAAACACTCAGTGGCTTACGGTTTAAAGGGATCAACATGTGTGCAGTAAGGTAAAAATATTTCTCCCTTTTTATCACCCAACGAAATTTTGACCGTTCGCATCCGAATTGATACCGTGTTTTTTCCGTGTAAGTTGATAAGATTTACGCCGAAAGTGAATGACGTGTAACAAAAATTTAGGCGCCGTTTAGTAAGCTTAGTTTGCACTATATCGCGCTCGAAATTCTAATTAGTTTTAAAAAAGAATATTAAAAAAATTACGAATAGAATATTAGGAAGTGCTCCGTCGACCGAAAGGTAAAGCTAGAGATAAACAAATATCTGTCAAATCCAAGCTAAAAACCGAAATCTTTGTTCGCATTTTTTCCGTAAAAAATACATCCTCCGATGGTCGCCTTCTGATACGGCAGGATAGGATATTCGCGGAACATAAGCAAGGAAACAGAACGAAAATGGCACCGGGAATAGATTTTTCCGACTTGGATCGCTTGGAGGCGGCCGCCGCCGCGCTCAGCAACCTCACCCTCGGTGGAGACAGATCGGCCAACGGCAGCCCATCGGCCGACCTCTCCACGAATTGGAGGAACTTCGAATTCCTCCTCAAGAATCTGACCCTCCTCCAGCACCACCACGCGCACCATCATCACCACCACCACCAACACAGCGGCCTGGGAATGCTCCAAGGCGTAGGAGGAGGCACCGGCACCGGGACGAGACCGCGAGGAGTGGACATGCCCGAAGGTGTCTGGTTGGATACGAAACAATACGGCCCCAACGCGACGCTCGGGAACTCCATCAACTTGTCGTCACCGTCGACGACGCTGACCTTTTTAGAGAACCCTTATTCCGGCACCGAACTGGGGGCGGAGGGAGTTAGCGCCGGGGTACCGCTAGGAATACCGGACGAATGCGATCCTGTCCTCGACATACTTGACTTTTTCCACCTCTACTACATTCCTTTCATCATACTGGTTGGAATCGTTGGGAACCTCCTATCGTGTGTCGTTTTCCTTAACACGCACCTCCGACTACGAAGTTCGAGCTATTACTTGGCCGCTTTGGCCACGGCTGACCTAGGTTTCCTTGCGACGTTATTCCTGGTTTGGTTGAATAACAACGCAGGCGTTGTTGTGTTCAACCGCGACGGGTGGTGCCAAGGTCTGGTCTACGTATCTTCCGTTTGCAGGTGAGTCTTAAAATTCCTTCCCTAGTTTAATTAATTGCTATTTTTTATTGTTATTCTCCGTACAACCCGTGACCGATGCTTCGGTAGGAAATCTGTATCTGACTTGCAAACATCATCAATCCGCTTACTCAATCATACGACGATTGGAAATTTGTTATTTTATTTTTTCAGCATATGCATTATTCACGACGTGTTTACGACGCTTCCCGATGTAAAAACCTCTGATGTTTCCAGATTTTGGCTGGCTTTCCCGACAATCGCTCGAAAATCGCCAAATGGATTCTTCAGCAAATTAGATCACGTTCCGAATCTTAATGCATCAATGAAATGTCAGTTGAACGCCTTTCTTGATGAAGTTATTTCTCTCGAAGTTAAATACGCGAGAATCCTAATGTATTATAATATATTATCTCCTTGCAAGTTAATGAGCAGCTAAATGAAAGACACGCGTAGAAAACCTCGCGAGTTACGCTATTTCACCTTAAAATTAAGTATTTAGTGTGTATTTAGTAATGGTGTGACGCACGGAAACAATGGACGCTTTTTAATAAATGAGTACTTAATTTCAGTTGAACAATGGTATGAAATTAAAACACAGCAGGGGTCCCCAAACCTTTTGAGGGGAGGGTCACATAGGAATACTGAAAGTGATAGGCGGGCCGGATCGAAAAAAAAAACCGTTTCAAAATTTAAAATATTTTATTCTATAACTACCTAAGCATACATGCATATATAACTATAAGTAAATGTGAATAAATGTAAGAAAAATTATAATGCGAACAATGCGCCTGTTTTTAAATTGGAAACACTGATTTTATGATGTTTATGTTGTTTAATAAAATTTCCGCGTACCGGATAAAACCCTTTCGCGGGCCGTAGTTTGTGGACACCTGCTCTACGGTACCATCGTTGAAAGATTAACCATGTTGCTTAATTTTCAAATTAAAATCTTAGATTTTGAGCGTCATATCAATTGCGTTCCAGTTATGATTTTTATTTGATTTTATACGCTGTAAAAGAGCAAAGATGATTGCGTTTCTCAATCGATTTAGGAGATTTTTAAAATATAAGTTTTAGAATATTTCCTATATGAGATTTTTAGAGAAAAAAATGCCGTAGGTATATGTGGGCAGGGGTGACCCGAGGAATATTGGCGCCCCGGGCGAGTTATCACTCCAGCGCACCCCTCCATAAATGTTTGCTGAGATATTTACACGTACACGTTAATTAATTCATCGCTCTGCAAAAATTGTTGGCAAAGAAAAAATAAAAGGAGTGCCATCAAAATTCTACTAGTTCCTTGATATGAATTGGTATCCAATACTTATTCACTTGCAAGTAATGCATAGGTAGTTGGTCGGATAGAGCCCCAAAGACTTTGGCGTCCCTGGCACCCGCCCGGCTCGTCCCTACCTGTTTATCTAAGTATCCATGTGTGTGTATATACATTTATGTAAGAAAGATTGAGCACTATATACAAAATCTCTCTTACACGGAATTGAACGCATCTTTCTCGACCGAATTGAGCGATAAATGCAAATGAGGTAAGCTAAGTTTCACACGCAGCTATACACGTTAGTCATTTAGGGTATAGATCCTATCCTTCCGCGGAAAAACATAATTCAACCCATTGGATCGATTCTCGGGACTAGCTGAGGGGCAACCGTCAAAGAATCCATGTACCAACCTAAGGCGGTAAGGTTTAAGATCTAAATCGACCCTTGTCAGGTCGTGAAACCTTCCAATAGGAATAATTACCAGGCTGCGATAGCGTCGATACGAGGAAGCGCAACCTTGGTTACACTCCCTCAAGCTCACCGCCTACGGAAGGAATCTCACCCGCCTCCGCTTACCCCCAACAAAAATAACACAATGGGCAGGAAGACAACAAAAATGAAATAATATGCCCAGAAAATTGAGAGAGTGGATTTGGTAAGACCGTTTGCGTTACGAAAGCCGGATGTAATTATTGGTTCAAAAAGGCCCTTAACCAGCCATATATGATGAAAGCTATAATCGCAATGTTTTATCTTAAAATACAACCTAAAAAATTAATGGATTACGCATTAATGAATTGACATTTTATAAAAGTCGGCATTTCGTAGGTTCTTCCTGTGTGCGTACGGGCATATGTACAAGTAATATTTTAAAAATTAGGAAAGTGTAGTGTATAGGCGCGTTTCGTGCGATGGAGTGTTTGAAACTAAGCGATATTTGTACTTGGAACGAACGCACACCATAAAACAGCGAAACACCACGACCCGATTATGCCTGTCTACTAATATTTCTTCCCTCTCCTAAGTTGGTGAATTAATAAACATGTTTACGTAATTTTAGTATAATGACTATATACTGCAAAACAATATCTTATAAATTATGACGGAAATATTCAATTTTTATTTACCGATTTAACTTCTTATCATATGTAATCAATCAAACAATTTAATATTATTTAAAACACCTCACATAAGTAGTAGTAATATTTACGTTAACGTTCTTTTCATCGCCGTAGATAATCTATTTCCTTCCACTTACGAAATGTTGCATGCACGTGTAAAGAAACTAACCATATTATAGCAAATCTTATTTACTTCAGTTATTCGCGAGGATTGTTTTCGTTGACAACAATTTAGTAACCATCCATGATTTTTTTATATTCAAAGCTATTACGACATTCTTCTTATACTTTCTTCATAACGGCTACTCCTACGATAAAAATGTATTCTAAAAGAAATATTATATAAAATAATAATCTATAAATGATAATATATAATATTATATTTGGCTAGTTCTACAAATTTTATTTGAAAATTTTTTCAGTACCAAAAATATTTTACGAGATATGGCGGAAAGTTGTTTTTTTTTTGTTTCCAGTAAATTGGCATCCCTGATTGATTAATAGAGGTAAAGTACTCCTTTAACCAAAAAATTATAGGGTTACAACACCCAATGCATTTCGCCCACAAGGTGGGCATCTTCAGGGGCAAAACCTGTCTCAACAGTGACTGGGAGTCGACTGCCAGTCACCTTGTGGGCGAAATGCATTGGGTGTTGTAACCCTCTAATTGTTTGGCTAAAGGAGTACTTTACCTTTAATAATCTGAGCCAAAGTTATTGAGCTACCAACAATTATCCCTGATTGAGTTATGAGTGCCATTTGCATCATTTTCTTATTGCCTTTGCCCAAAAGTCCTAAATACTAAATTTTATAAAAATTCCTTCGGTAGAAGCCGAGAACGAATCTGCGCACGGATAGACAGACTGAAGCTAATAGGCGCTCACGTTAAAAACGAAACGCACCTAAAAAGAGACTAGAGCTATAATCCGCTTATTTTTAAGGCGTAAAAAATTAAAGGTTTAACAAGCGTTCGTTGATGATTTGAACATCGAGGGAAGAGGAATAACTCCCGACAAACTGTGCGGATAAGTGTACATGGTACTAATATATGTAAATTGCATCTTAGACAATCCAAAGGAATGGGAGAAAAAATGTTCGCAAAATTGCATCTTTATTTCCCTTATAGATTACATCTCCTTGAGTTGAGTTAATTAATTATAATAATTATTATAATTAATGAGTTGATGCTGGTACGTAAAAAATTCTTATAACAGCACTTTTTAAATGGACTTTATTATCTCCTCCGAGTAAATAAGATAACAGTAATGGATTCAAGCGCACCGTGAGAAACTCGGCCTTAATACCTTGTGCATAGTAATTGCTGGGTCAGAAAATGGCATCAGGTACTCCATACCTCATTCTAAAAATAAATACGAGAAATTTCCTAGCGTGAATTTTTTAATGGCCTCTCCGGTAAATTCTTCAACTTGTCGCCGCATTCAGACTATCATTATATATCGACGACTCTTACAGAGGAGGAGGATATAACATACATATAACAGGAGGATACTAATGTTTAGGCACTTTCAGATGTGCTGGAGATTCGAAATTTTTTTATTAGGTAGCATTTTGTGCAAAACCGACTAGAAAAAACGAAAATCTTGAAAAAGTGCAACAATGCGGCCGCTAAAAATTCGCGATTGTTTAAACAAATTTTCAAGGTTTATGTATTTCCGAATGTGCCACGGAGTTGAAATTTTTTTAATAAGTAGAATTCCTTAACAAACGAAATAGGGATTATATAAATTTTGATATTTTAATTTGTTTGGCAGTTAAAAATTCTTAAAGTTTAAACAAATAGATAACTGTGTAGGTACTACGGTATGAGCTAGGAAGCTGAAATTTTCAAATTATTTACAGAGTAGTGAATTTGTGCAAATAAACATTTCAATTTTACCATATATGAATTGCGGCGGCCGTTAAAAATTATTTAAATTTAAACAATTAGAAAAATATTATTTTACTTCTAGAAGTGCTGCAACTTAAAAATTTGGCTAAAATGTGTAGCATTAGTACCCCATAATGGAAAAAGTGTAAAAATTTTAAAATTGCAACATTTGGGGATTGTTTTAAAATATTATTTTTACATGTGGGAAAAACGAAAATCGCTGCGGAGGTGAAATATTTAGAATTAAAAATATATGTGTAATGATGAAAGATGAATAATGAATGTTTTTTTATGTTGAGATGAAATGCTTGCAGTATGCAAGCACCAACTACTAGTATATAATAATATGAAAGAAAATCCGAAAATTTCGATCTTCGTGAATAGAAAGGGATTCATATTTTTTTTAATAGAAATGTAACGTTATGAAAAAGTTGAGAAAGAGAAAGTAAGACTTCTCAAATATTGAGAGATCGGAAATAACTTTTGCATTAATATCGAAACGCATGTTTCAGTTATCTTTGAAGGGTATAATAAGCCTTAAAAATATAATTTTAATGCTTACATGTTTAAAATTAAGGTATATTTAAATTGAATACTCAAGGAATAAATTATACTTTCATTCTTTGAGTTGTAGAGATTCGCCGTATATACATAGCTTCCAAATTGTAAGAGCGGAATTTATGTAATACATGTTTCTCGCCCTAAGGACAGCGCAATCGCTGGAATATTATGACTGAATGTTGCTTGTATTTCAAGATACATTATTCGATTTGTAATGAGGAACTATGATGAATAGAGTAAAATTTTAACGATCCCTTTTTGGATAACTCGTTATTTTGAATAGCCAAAAATAAGATTAGATTTCCAAAGCAAAGCGATTCTTCATGTTTACAGAGAGAATAATGTATGAAAAAAATTAAAGAGGAAAAAAATTAAGAGAAAGTCCTCATTATTTTCATGGATCCAATTTAAATTTACTTTGAAAGGAAGAATATGCATTTTCGCTGAATTTAAAATCATAGATATTACCGATTAATGACGCCATTATAAATCCAGAAAGTTATGTAGTAGTGTTTTTGGATGATTTTATAATAAACTATTGGAAAATACAAAAATTTAATACATAATGACATATTCAAACGAATATTTGATTCTATTATTGATCGCAGCGTTTTTAAGCGTAATTTTGTAGCTGCCGCAAAAGATAATGTTATCATTTTGGAAAGTTGGCTAATGAATTTAACAGGAAAAACCATTTTGCTACTTAATAAAACTAAATTTTTTAGAAATACGGAGTGAGATTTTTTATAAATCTCTCGTGTTGAAAGATTTATAGATGTTAGAGTAACCCTTGCCAAAAACAATAGTTTTAGATCACGAAATTCGGGTATTTGAAGAGGAGTTCATTTTATATTTAAGTCTCGAAGAATAACAAGCACTACAGGACAATGTTTAAATGACCTTTCTTTGATGACGTCAGCGTTGAAATGCTCGTTTTTGATCTGTTTACCTCAAACCTCTCGATTATCTATATCTGTGATGCTGAAAAGGAAACCGAATAATTGGAACGCAAGGTCGAAGACGAAATGTATTTCTTAGAAAATAATGTGCCGGAACTCGAAACGCATTCTGAAATCATTTCAATGGAAATTCGAATTACACGCACACTTGTTTTCTTCAATCTTTCTGTCTTTGTTTTCCTCAACGTAACTTATTTATATTCACAGATATCGCGCGGCATTGGCCCTTTATTCAAACGGGAAAATACATCGAACGACTTTTACTTTTTAATAATGGAGAAATAATCGACCTCGACAGATTTGCAAATCAAAGGAAAGCCCAGATATTTACTGACAGATTCAATTACCGCCTCGACCCTTTTACTCACGATAGTGGTGAATGAAGTGCCCGATCGTTGCTTTTCCGAACCGGGTTCGAATCTTCAAATTCAAAGCCTGGTTTATATCCCATCTTGAACCTCGAGAGATGGGTGTGTGAGTATTTCGTCCTTTGGGAGTCCCTTGATGCGTTTCGTAAGAGCATGCTAATTCTGCCGCCATCTTACTCGTTGCGGTCTCACGTGAGTAGATGGCATTCTTTCCCAGTAATAGTGATTCCGAGGATAACTCATTAAGAACTAATACAAAAGGAAAAAACCTACATTTTCTCTTATCTACAGAAAAAATTATGTTTTTCAAACTTATTTTGAAACCTATTTTGTAAAATAAACGCGAGTCAGAATTTTTTCAGTGACGAAAATACTTCAAGACTTGACAAATAGAGAGATAATTCATTTCATCAGTTACCTAATTTTAGCCTCAGCCAAGAAATAAGATATTTCAGGTTTTCATTTTCACCGCAATTCTCTATCTTTCATCGTTGTTTAAATGATACATTTTAAACAGCGCATCCCTAAATATAATCTTATATAAATTCTACTGACAACAGTTTCTAAGTTTTAATTTAAACATATTCAACCGAAAGTTTTCGCAGCGATGATGTTCGATGCTCAAAGCGGCTTTTGGTTAAGGCTACGTCCGGAACATGTTGCATTATCTGGTTTAAAATACTAAAACGATGTCAAATCTCCTTCTGACATTATATTGTGCATATTTTTTTAAATAAACGACTTTAATAAATGTTACTGTTTATACGCTAATATGTATGGATCAACTGTCCATTGCTGAAGAGTAGTTGAGTGGGAAATAAAATAACTCATTTGTTCACTCGTCTATGCACTAGCCGGGGTCGATGATAATCGTCTCAATGGCAACAATCCGTTAAAATGCCATTTAAAACGGAAAAACGCTGTTTTAGTAGAAATTAAAGAAAATACTATCAATTATCAAAATTCTGCGATAAGAATTAGAATCTACAACATTCTTTTCCCCTTAGAACAGTATAAACCTCGTTCCGATATCACAATTATAAGATATTTTAATGTATTAAAGAAAACATCTCTCCACGATAGATTTGAGACTTCCTATGTAAAACAAATAGGGAAAAAACGTTCCTGGAATTGAACCCGGGACTTCAGTCTTCGCCAAATAAAATATAGCATGGAGGTGGGCCTTGGCAGCTCGAGCCTCACACCAAGTTTCATGAAAATCGGTCAATTGTACAGTGGTCCCGTTGAACTTCAAAATGGGACAATTATTTTCTTTGATAATTTGACACTCTTTCAGACGTGAATTAAATTTTTAAGATTATAGTTCGTTATAGAAAAAGACGATTACTTTTTACTTTCTCCATACGTTGTATAGGGGAAAGTATTGTTTTCATGAAAAAACTATTAATCATATCGCGAAATATTATATTTGACAATTTTGTTACAATAGCAACAGTTGATTAGTATTTGGTAAAAATCGGTCAACCGGAAGTGGATTTTTTCTCGTCACTTATCTGTTTCTTGAAATATTTGTTTTAATATTTGATTAATGTCAAAATGTACTGGAATAAATGTTGTGGGAAATTTAATTTTCTACAACCTTTGTTCGAAATATTTCCACATATTTTATTTTGACTATATTTTTTTCATCTTCTCCACGCACTTGCCATTTCCTTATGTCTAATCTATAACTGACATAAAGAAGATACTAAAAAAACGTATCCAAAAATGTAAAGGCGATAGACCATATTTAAGTGCAGAACTATTAATCACTTTTGATTTCACAGCTGAAATATTGTTCATCTCTTGTGGAGATGCACCACACACACAGCAAACTTGTGCCGATGAATTTGAAGTAATTACATTACATAGTTTATCATCAATCATGGTAAAATTTAACAAGTGCTCTGTCTGAATATTCAAGTTATTAATTGTCACTTTTGATGGCTGAAGCACTTCAATTTGTGTTTGGACACTTCCACTTCTTTTTTAACTAATTCTTCTGTTTCTTTGTGGAAATAAAAACGTATAGGCCGACAATATCTGGTCGACGAGGGTCTTGGATTTTGCCAAATAACGGTTTATCGTCACTCGCGGGCATTCTAAAAGGAACAAAAGATATCATAAACAAATCACTATCAGTTAAAGTTTTGTCACTAAACTTTTGCTTGTATATAGTACTTTGTCCTGAACTTTCATCGCATCCCCACTTACTGATTAACTTTATCTTTTTTACAGAATTAGGTGGAAGAGTTTCTAAAACCGGGGTCTGCTGTATAAGTAGACGTTCAGTTGTGTGGTTTTATAACTCTTGAAGTATAATTTCAGCTAACTAACAGTAGTGGAATCAGTTTCAGAGTAACAGCGTTATTTCGCTTTTAATATTTTATGATATGAAGGAAATATATAAATAAACAAACCTTTAGCATGTAATGCTGATGTTGCTGCCTTGTATATTTTGAATTTACAATTAAGGACAGAGCTTCTTCGGCTGTGAAGTTGTTTTGCTCCTTCCTTCGATAAGCCATCCGTATTTTCTTGGCACGCTTTGGGGAAGCAGTGGATTATTTTATATGTTTTTCAGCACTTGAATGGCAAGCTGCTTTCAAACTCTTTCCAGTTGCGAATGTTAAAACTTTTGGACTCAATCTCTGTAGGAGATCACGGGTCCTTCTCAATTTTGTACGGTAAGAGTTTGCTCCAAAACCACCCATAGATCTGCCAGCCGGTCTCGGTTTTGTAAAACATTCTTTAGGCAATTGGAACTCGGAATTCCGCCAGTCCAAATTAGTTGCCATAAAACGATTACGTATTCTATTGCTCGCCTTACATTCCAGCTTTTAATTTATATAGACGAGTTTCACAGCATTTTCCAGTGAACTTTCTTGAGGCGGAGATAAGTTCTTCCAATTTTTCTTTGTACGTACAAAAAAGGCTAAAATATTAACCATCTCCGTAACGTTTTTTTTTTCCTATTACTCGGAAAAGCATCTAACATCTCCTGTCTTGTACAGCTCACACCTTAAACATGTTATAGTTCATTTTAAATTGTTTTATATTTGTAATTCAAAGTACATGACAAATATTGTAAAATGGATCTATAAACTTAATCTCGATTTTCTCAAAAACGGGCAAAAACGAGCAAAAGGTAAGATGTTGCTCACATTAAGGAAAGCGCGTGTATTAACACAAATGTATTAGTACAATATACTTTTTCAACCTTTTAAGATAACTCTTTTAAAAATTAACCTTTGCGAAAAAATGGAATAGATTTCCTCACTTCAAAACAAATGTATTGCTTCCATAGATATAGCATATATTTAAAATTTTATGTGTAAAAATGATAGTTACCTGAGACAGTATCCTTGATAATTAGAAAACGTCTTTACACGGCACAGTCACAGAATAGACTACTTCAAATATGAATAGCAGCTAGTCTAACAAGTTTTAGGGATATTTCCTTTCACTGACACATACAATATAGAAAAATGAGTCATAATATGTGATTTCCAATTGGATAATTCATACATTGTTTTTTCCATTTTGCCTCATTTTCATGTACAGCGGGACCACTGTGCATTGGTGCAAAAGTTGTTAGTAAGGTAAACACACATACACACAGACAGGTCCATTTCATAAGGCTTGTTTCCTTTGGAAACCAGCCTAAAAATTGACGTATAATGAACTAATGATTTCCTCAAATCGTTCACAAACTTCAAAAGACTGCAGCTTAATTACAGCAAAAAATAAAAAATACAAGTTAAAATGATTTCGGAGTGACTTTTATAAAGCGTGTGATAATTAGTAAAAGGCTATAGAGAAAATGACAAACTCTTTAAAGCCTTAAAATAGCCGTTGCAAAGACTTTAAAGAGGATTTACAGAGCGTGAATTTCAGTTAACTTTCTTTACCTATTGACATAAGAGCATAAGCCAAATAACAATAAGAAAGGCGATTACGAGCTTTTAAGTAATTTTGCTAAACATTTCCATTAAAAATGAGCTTATATTGGTCTCATTTATCGAAAATGGGGAATGACAACAAAGAAATCCAAATGCAACAAAATAACGAAAATCAGTAGTTTTCTGAAAAATTATAATATATAAATATTGGTATCCTATGCTGTCTTTTTTGCAAATTATACTCATTAATTGGAATAAATAGTCGGAACTGCTTTTAATTGCGCAGTTTTAGGGCGGATGTTACTCAAATCTTTGAATTGAGAAGAAAAACCAAATTCACCGATAAAATTCACAATACATTGGAAAACTATCGTGCGTAGTTAAGAAATTTTCATATAAATGGAGAGGAAATATCGTCTGAACCATTATCAGATCAAATGATGATTGCATCAATTCCAGATATCCGATTCATTGGACGATTAGAACGAGGATCTAGACATCTATCAAAAATACGGCTTTATCTGATAGAGCATGACCTCTGCTGAATTTAAAGCAAGTATGCTAATTTCCCCCAAATCGTTCCTTTCCGCTAGATAACACTATCTTAAATCCTGACAAAATATTAAGATTTTGCAGCATGACTTTCCAATGAAAACAGTGCGCTTTAAACCCAACCACACGATCTAAGTGCGTGCAGGCGAGTTAAAATATAAGGAAAAAATCTGATGTGGCCACCACATGACTTTCTCCATACCTGTAATATTTCTAAAAATTCCAAAAAGGTTAAATGATATAATTAATGCGGTCAGGCTCAACGCTGTGGAATTTACTCATAATGAAAAGATAACCTTGTAGTTTCCACAACTTTTAATATAAATGAAAAATTATCTCCAAAAAACGTTTTCTTATTGCCTCCCAAAAAATCGTTTCTTTTCCGCCTAATCTCAACCCCAAATCTCTTAGTTGGGGCAGACTTCCATTTTTAGGAAACATTTCTTATAAATTGTCCAATCTTTTTCCTAAACTCAAACTTAAACCTGCTTTCTACTCCCCAGTTACTTTTTCCAAATTATTCCTCAATGCTAAAGACCCGATAAAGTTGTCATTAAGAAGTGGTGTATACAAACTGGCGTGTGAGGATTGCGGAGCCGTCTACATCGGCCAAACGGGGAGGAGTTTTGACAAGAGGATTAAGGAACATAAGCGATACTTCCGTTTAAACCAGTGATTCTCAAAGTATGGTCCGCGGCCCACTGGTGGGCCGCGAGGGTTCTCCTGATGGGCCGCGAACTGATCCAAAAATGGAAGTCCTTTCTTCGGTTCTTACGGGCGAATGACGCGCAATTCCATAGACTTTCAGTTTTACGTACGACTAAGGGCTACTTACTAGTAACCTACTAAGTGAGTTATTAAGGGTTACTAAAATATGGTATTCATAAACTAAAATTAGCGGGTTACTCGAGTTTACTGAGATATTTAATTCAGTATTCTACTAAGATGTCCGGCTGCCACGCAACGCTTGGCAAAGTTGAAAAGCTCCTACTGCGCAAGCGCACACACATACAGTTTGAATTCCCGCAATTTTCGGGAAGGGCGCTTTGTTATCAGTACATCATCAGTGTTGTTCTGCGTTGGTTGTAGTTTTCAATTGCTTCTATTCTTGCTTTTTAATTATAAATTACTGTTAGTTTAGCTTCATCATTATCAATTTAGTTTGTTGTGGATTGTTTGCTTAACCTTACAGTTCGTAGAGATGCATATTTGCATCAACAGTATTGTGATAGCGTGAATGAAGGTGCAAAATAGTGGTAACAATGCGAGTGAAGTGATTTGTGAACCACAACTGCGACAGTGTGCTTCTGATGGAGATAACTTGACAATTGCAGTGTACAATGAAGTGGAAGGTATGTTCAATGTGAATGACTTGCCTAATTACGAATACGAGAACAGTGAACGAATTCTTGGCGAAAGTATTGCAAAGAACAGTGATCATCAAGACAACAAAAAGAAGGGTCAAAAGAGGGGGAAGAAAGTAAAAAGGAAGTAAAAGAGTGACTTCTTAAAAAATTGAAGTTTTCTGGACGGGAGATAAAGAAGATCCCCACCCGCATTGTCTAGTGCAGGGGTGCGCAAACTTTTCATGCCGCGCCCCAATTTTTGTTCAAATTACAAACTTGGGTCCCCTACCATGGCTGGCAAGATTTTTATCAAGATTTGGTATTTGGAATGGGGTTTTATGTCGATGATAATTTTGAGAAATAGTATGTTACAAAAATGGTATATTTTATTAAAACTGAAAATAACAAAATAATTCAAGATAAATACACAAAATGAACATTCTAATAGGAATAAAATCAAATATCACTAAATTAATGAAATTATACAGCAATATGAATACAAAAATAAATATCACATTTTAAAATAACAATTAGAAAAGCACAAAAAAAGAAAATAACACTTGATTTTTGTATGAATAAATGTAATTCAATGGGATCTGTGGGCTTGTCTCTTATTGGCAATTTCGTCCAGTCTCGGCTTAATTGATGAAATCGACACTCTCAATTCTGATTCATGTTGCTCTTACTGACAATTATTTTATGAAATTTATTTGTAAAACAATAAAGAATAAATCCACCGGTTCAGAACTTAACATTGCAAATTTCAATAGACGTATTCACATGACGGCCTTCGTTCGACAACGTACTGCAGTATAGTGCGGTAACGTGCACTGTAAACAAAGTCACGGTCACGCTGAATAGAGTGAGGGGATTCCCAGCATGTTACTCTCGTAAATACGAAAGATTACAGAAATATAACATTGTAAACAAAAAAGATACATGAAATATGAAAAAGAACTAAATTTTCTTACAGCTAAAATTAAATCATGGCTATAATCGCGCCCCCTAGTTTGCGCACCCCTGGTCTAGTGTTATGAAACTCTGGCCAATGAAGCAATGAAACACTCCAAACTGAATCGTCATTTTGAATCTAAGCACAAGGAATACATTGGAAAGCCTCGGAGTTTTTCCAGAAGAAATGCAAAGAACTAATACACTATAAGAACACTATGCATTGCATTACTATTGGTGGGGAAAATCCCAACGCTACAGAGGCTTCATACAGGGTATCACTACTGGTGGCAAAGACTGGGAAAGATCATACTGTGGCAGAGAACTTGATCAAACCTGCTGCAAAAATAATGGCAAGCATCATGCTTAGGGAAAAGGCAAAGAATGCTATTGAGAAGGTTCCTCTTTCCAATTATACTATTCAACGCCAAATAACATGCCTGGCTGAAGATTTGGAATACCAGCTGTTATCGCGCCTGCGTCAGAGTCTGTACTTCTCGCTCCAACTTGACGAGTCCACCGATATACTTGGCGATGCTAACATTCTGGCATATATCAGGTATGAATATTCAGGAAAAGTACATGAGGAATTTTTGTTCTGCCGATCCTCACCTACCAAGACAACAGAAGCCATTTTCAAATTAGTGAACGATTTTATTGAATATAATGAAGTGGATTGGACACAATGTGTCAGTATTTGTACTGACGGCGCTTCGGCAATGACTGGCAAAAGGAAGGGCTTATCTGCACGTGTCAATGCAGTTGCACTAATGGCAGCGGCAACGCACTGCAGCATTTATCGTGAACAGCTTACTGTGAATAATATGTCAGTCGTCTTTAAAACTGTTCTAGATGAGGCAGTAAAAATTGTAAATTTTATCAAAGGCCGCCCTTTAAATTCACGCATTTTAAAAATTCTATGTGAAGAAACGAGGAGCGAACACAAGCGACATTTATTCCATACTAAAGTTCACTGTTTGTCGCGGGGCAAAGTACTCACCCGTCTCTTTGAATTGCGAGAGGTCAAAATCTACCTTTACGATAGTGAATGTCAAGTCTTTCACCGCTCAGACCGTATGAATGATTTCTCGTGGCTTGCCCAACTGGCATACCTAGCTGATATTTTTATCATCTTGAACGGTTTGAACCTTGCCTTGCAAGGAAAATATGTCACCGTCTTTAATTTCCAGGACGTACGAAGATGAAGCTGTGGCGTAGCCGCCTTGAACGCCGAGAATTTGAAAGTTTCACAATTCTTAACGATTTATTGCTTACATCCGGGGAAGAAATTGATGGGCTGATTAATAAAGACTTGAAACCGCACCTACGAGGCATTCGCGAGCAATTCGGGAAGTATTTCTAGAAGCTGAGTACGGATTTTAGTGGATCGGGAATCCTTTCGCAATCATGGACCACATTGAAGATATCGATATCAAACTTCCATCAAAAGAGGTGGATAATCTTGTGAAACTTGCCTCGGACTTGTCACTGAAGTTGGTGTTCAGCGAGAAACGTTTGACGGATTTTAGATCCACGTACGGTAGGAATACCCTGGACTTACCGACGTAGCATTGAAGTACCTGCTGCTGTTCCCAACAACATAACCGCGAGGTGGGATTTTCAACTTATGGGGCTGAAAACAAAGAAGAGGAATCGGCTGAACGTGGAACCCGACATCCAGTCTGGAACCAGACATGACCTCATTGGTGTCTCATCAAAAGCAGCGCCGTTCTTCCCATTAATTCGGATGATATTTTTGATGGTATCGGAGAATAAAACCCTTTTAATTAATGCATCTAATATGCCTGAATTTTTTTGTACCATTTTCATTATTTTGTTCCTATTCAATTCTTTGTTATCGCCAAGTTCTTTTTCCACTGGAAAGTGGGAACGGGTGGGGTAGGTGGGTGTATATTTTGCTCTACATAAGTGGGTCGCGGTCAAAAAAGTTTGAGAACCACTGGTTTAAACAATTTGAATTCTCAATTTGCGAAACATCTGTTAAACCTCAACCATCATAGTTCCTTCAACCCTAAATTCCTCCATTTTGAAAGTAAAGGTCGTAAATTGGATGCCCTCGAACAGCTAGAGATAATTATTTGTAAAGACTCACTTCTCTTAAATGAATACCTTTTCCACAATCATTCTCCTCTATTTAGCTTACCGAATATTTTGTAAATAATTTGTATCAACATTGTTGTCTTTGAGCGTAACGTATTTCTTTGTCAAACAATTTCTATTCGTCCAAAATTATTTTAACACTCTGAAACACACAATTATGTAAATTTTATATTTATTGCTTACTTTTTAGTGCATATAAAAGTTGTTTCATTAATTATTAAATCAATTTTCACTTAACACTTAATTCACGCATACCCGTCATATATGACGGGCAATTACGATAGTTAAGAAAAGAAAAAGGAGCGTTACTAAGACGTAACTAAGCGTTAATTGTTAACAATAGTCGACGGTTGGTGGCGTGGTGGTGGCAGCTAAAAATATAAGGTATCTCTAAACAATGCATTATATGGGGAAATGTTTCAAACAAAGGTTGTGGAAAACTAAATTTCCTACAACATCTATTCCAATACATTTTAATATTTATCAAATATTACAGGAAATATTTCAAAATAACGTATAAGTGACAAGAGTAAACATCCACTTCCGGTTGACCGATTTTTACCAAAAACTAATCAGTTCTTGTGACTTTTATAAAAATGTTAAATATAAAATTTCGCGTTGACCTGATTAATAGTTTTTGATTTAGAGCACCGACAACAAAGCTATCACACACACACACTAACATACACACAGACATCATCGAGAAAAATTGTCAAAACGTGTTCAGGGGACTTCAAAACCTGTATTTCCGTTGAAATCTCGAAGTCGATTTTTTCCTTAAAAACAATACTTTCCCAGACTACGTATGGAGAAAGTAAAAATAGATTTGAGAAAATCATACGAGATCATATAAGAAATGACATACGCGACTTTTAAATATTGACGAGGATAAGTGAACGCTAAAATATTCAACCTCAAAGTAGATGTAGTCAGAGGTGATTTGTCGATCATCCGTTCGATCATCTACAATGGTTGAATTACTACCGTTTACTTGTGGAATCCATACACGAATTATTCTGCTATAAAGATTACATAATGACTTCGCAATGGCGAGATCATCTAAGCGGATGCTGCTGAGCAATTTCTGTCTCCCATACCTTTGTATTATGGATCTCCACAACGTGACCGATCAATCGGTTACTGTGCTAAGTTATGGATATAGAAGTTCAAATTTACATCAAATAACGGTGGTATATGTCATAATGATACACGATATAACGCTTTTGATGCTATATAGATAGTATGTTTAATAATACGACGAAAGCAAGATAAAGGAAACTATCAAAATAAATTAGCGTCCAACCCCGTGCCTCGTTCTGGGAGTCATTTTCGCCCGCTCAACGGACCACCCGCATCAACTCCTCCCTCCGCTCGCTCCAGGTAGGATGCGCCTAGATTTTGGCTCGCAATTCTCGGTCAAGTCGTTGGAAATGAGAAGTACATGTGTAATTATTTACAGACCAACATTTCATTTACTAAGGTACTCGCAAAGTATTTTATTTTTTAAACGGGAAAAACTTTTTCCAACGCGGTCAAAATGACCGCGCGCGATTCTTAACGCTACAAAATATCGCGCGACCTCTTAAGGGTTTAACTCCGATGCGGCGCATCAAACCATCTGTAACTCTAAATGCGACCTAACGAAGTAACCGCGACTTCAAATGCGGCCCGCTGAGGTACTCGGAAATACTAACGCAACCTTCCATCGGGAAAAGATTGCACATCCCTGCCCTTAGATTACGCGAGCTATCCCCGCCCGTCCAAACACCCCGATCATCAACCATATTGCTCACGTTAAATATCCTCTCCCCTCTTTTTGTGAAGCGTCTGCTGGTGCAGCGTCTCAAAACTTTTTTTTAATATAGAGAGACATCAAACGCACATCATGGGCATGGAACTGGAATTAGCTTGTTATTGCTTCTATCGAAATACTACTCTCCTTTTAATGCTATATTCGAAAAATTCAAATTATTCTTTATCAAAACAAATATGCCAGGAAATCCAAAAATAAACGCGTTTCAAACGTCAACCTTGATGGTGTTTTCTGTAATACATTATTTCACCGAAATTATAGGCAATTAAAAAATTTACATACAACGTTTTAAATGATAGGGTACCATTGTTGCACTCATTTTCTTAAACGATCGTATCGTGTGGGAAGCCTATAATCATTAGGGGACATATTATTAAACTTTCCCATGATTGCCATCGTTCCGGTTTTTATAGCTAATACAGTTTATTACCTGACATGCAAATATATCATTCCACGCGTTCACCCACCAATCCTTCCAATTTTCGAGGCAATTATCATCCACCCATATAGACAAGTAAAAACGTATATTGTCCCGTTTTGCCTAATCCCGATTGTTTCCGCTGAACGTCACGTTTCCTTTTGAAGTATTCCATTAAACGCCACTCCCGTAGAGTAATATCGTGTTAACAAAGAATCGTGAATCCGGGTCCAATCGAATCAGTACGAAACGTTCTCCTCAAAAAAAAAAACCTCTTCCTCGTCTCCCGCAGCTTTCTCAGCGTGTGGCTCATCGTAGCATTCACGGTGGAACGCTTCATAGCGGTGCAGTATCCCCTCCACCGACCCCACATGTGCACCGTTGCGAGGGCCAAAGGAATAGTGCTGGCCCTGACGGCGTTCGCCCTCGTGTCTCATTCCTACTCCTTCATAACCGCTGGCATGGTGCGCGGATGGGCGCCCCCTGGAGGAGGCGGTGGAGGAGGAAGCGGGGGAGGCGGAGCCGCTGTCGACATCCATCGAAAGAGAAATTCCAGCGAGGGTGGTTTCGCATACCAGCCCGAAATAGGTAACTATCGCCACGGAGAAACCTTCCGCCACCTGTTCTACCGTCGTGGCGCGGAGTAGAAGGTCCGCGAAAAGTGTATTTTTATTCTGACAGCCGCGGTGTGTTTTTTATATTTTATTTTTCCTCTTTAAAGAGGACGAAAGGAGTTTGGGTTGGGGACGTCGGGGAAGATTGATCTAAATTCAACAGACCGGAAGAGGACGGCAGAGGAGCCGGAAATTCATTCTCGCGTTTCAGGAGCCTCCTCGGAAATTGATTGTGTCCTTCGGAGGAATTTTTGGGAGGAGTAAGAAAAAGATTCTGTGTCTTCGTTTTATTTCTTTAGGAGGAGAATTGAAGGGTTTCGGAGTTCTTTGTAGGGGAAAAATGCGAGAAATTTTCAAAAGTGGAGGACACGGAAATTCAATTAGGGATTTCTTCGGTTGGAGGTCTTTATAAAATGACAAAACTGCTCCTTAGATCTGTGAGAACGAGTGAGTTAAATTTCTGTTCAACAATGCAATGTATGATTTATTTAAAGGTTACTAAGATATGTTACTAATCTAATTTACTATAAAGATAAAATCTTTAGTAAGTAGTTGCGTGTGAGAGTAAAAAATAGTAAAAGTTTTATGAAAAACACTTTCTGTACATTAAACTGCATAGAAGATTCCGTAACAGAAAGCACACTGTGATATTTAACAAATCTCCCTTCTGTTTAACGAACACACTTCAAGATAAAAACTCTTATGTCAATTCAATTTTTGTAAAATAAATTTAACGTAGTTTCTCAAAAGAGTAAACCAAAGCAGAGACTTAAACCATCAAACTGCAAGTAAAACAAGTTAAGCTCCCAAAAGGGAATTTGCGACTATTTCATTTCTGCAGGATTGAGTTCCACCATTCCAATGTCCAGTATTGGTATCTCTTATGCCTTATGAACTCCGGAATTTGGGTACAAATCGACCTGTCCTCAGGATGTATACCACAGCGTCAAACTAAGGGGCAGTACAGTTACGCTCCTAATATTTGGTCCCAGTGTTTTATGAATTCCATATGGGTTTCGTGGAAATGAAAAGTCTTGATCAATATACCCCGACTTAAACGGTGGGAGTCATTACATGAAATATTTTTTCGGTCGATCGATTCTGGTAATTTTTTAAATATAACGCAGGTGGTGTGTCTATTTTTCGTGCTCCGGGTTCCATTTCTTTTTAAAACTAATCATTCTAATTAATGGAACAATTCCTTTATGTAAAAAATATCCGATGGTAACATTTTATTGATTCAAAAATTTGCTAAGTGCTCAAAAATCTCCTCTATTACATGTAAAAATTATTTACCTTGTTTTTTCGGCTACACTATTTATTAATAAAAACTCGTAGGAACATAATACCATATAAAATATTTTAAATTGTATAGAAAATATATAATGCTACCCGTCCGGTAATAATCGTGTAATGAAATTCGACAATTAAATTTAATAAATTAATATAAAATAGCATAGGTGATTAAAAAATTGCCAAAATTTGTCAGAATAGCATCGTCTCAGCGCTTCAGTAATACATACATTTCCGCTTAAATTAGCTCCCTTTGGAATTTGGTAATAACAATCCACTATGCTAGTACAAATACTCAACACTTCATTCCTTAAAATGAATCATATTTAATCGAAAACATGATACACGAAACAAAAATGTCTCACTAGGATTCATCATGAAAATAGGTAGCATATGTGGATTTCGATCGATGTTACTTTTTCACAATTTTTGCAAAAATGAAAAATAATTTGTATTCATCTATATCACCAAATGATATACAAAAGAGGAATATTCCAAATCGAATAAATTTTCCAATCTCTCCAGAGGAGAAAAAAATTCCAGTACTGTCCATACACGTCCCATAAGAATCTAGATCAAACAGGGATAACACATTTTTGGAAATATTTCCACGCGATGAAACCGAAGTCTACCGAATCCCCATCCAATCTTTTCCGCAATATTGTCCGATAGGGTCACATTCCATCTCAACAAGTAATATGTATTTCTATCCCCATCTCTCCCTCGAAAGAGATATTTCACAAGCAGTCCCATATCTCAAAATCGGGCTGTATGGTACATTAAGTTCCGATTTTCCTCTTTTCGCAGATATCAGCGAGGGTGAAGCGGCGCTCGCCGGAGCCCAGGGGGGGGGAGAGGAAGTGTGCGACATGTTGGAAGAATATCACGAAGCCATGCGCGTCATCAATATAGTGGACAGCGTCCTCACACTCATCGCCCCGCTAACGCTCATAGTCCTCATGAACACCATGATCACGCGCAACCTGCTGAGATTCGGTCGACGGTTCAAATCGAACAATGGCATGGTTATGGTGGGCTCGACCGTGGGGACGGAGCACAGCGGGGGCGGTGGGGGCAACGCGGTAGAGACTGCGGCTATGGGCGACGTGGGTGGAGGAGGCGTGGCCGGCGGAGGGGGAGGAGGCAGCGGGGGCGGAAGTGGGAGTGGAGGAGGAAGCAGGGCCTCCGGAGGGGGAGGAGCCGGAGGGCCATCGAGGGAGTCATCCGAAGCTAATTTGAACAAAGCCGCGGTGAGTACGAAGGGTTGGGTTCGAAGAAAACGTGGGCGTACTTCCACTACACGCTACGAGGTTTCGTCTCTAGATTCCTTGGTGTTTTACCACGGGAGACAAATGCAAACATGATCCCTTCATCCATTTCATTTTTTCCGAAAACTGAGTTATTCCATTCGAGCCTCTCCAAACATAACATTTTCCAGAGGAGATTAAATTTCCGATGTAACCCTTGTCAAAATTGCTGAATATTGATGAAGACAATTCTGCGAAATATATCGCGCTGAAATAATCCCTCTATGTAGTACAGTAAACCATTGTCCAATGCGAGTTCTTCCGATGCGGATTTGATTATAAAGAGTTCCTTACCAAATAACATTAATGTGGTTCCCAAACTGGGTGCCGCGGCACACTGGTGTGTCGCATCTGATTTTTTGGGGTGCAGCGAAATACTACGTTTGGTAAATAAACCAGCGATTTAGATGTGTTGGTAGGTAATTAGGGGAATCATTTTTCCTCTAATGATTATGGCCTATTACCAATAAATAGATGCGACCAAAGGTTGCAATACCCGTATGTAAAAACATAAAATCCTTGTATCAAGACTGGGATATAGCGAAATTCTGTTTACCTCTGGAAGGGTGCCGTGCATACAAAAAGTTTTGGGACCACTGCAATCGAAATTTATCAAGCTCATCTTACACATAAAACAAACTACAAAAAAGAATTCAATAAAAAACAGGCACTTAAAAAATACTGTTGAATTTAAAAACAAGTTAGGAAAATGTACAGTGTATTAAAAATAGTCGTGTTTCGTGCGATAGAGTATATGAAACTGTGCGATATAATTTGACCGAACGCACACCATAAAATAGCCAAACACCACGACCCGATTGTATCTTTGTCTATTAAAAATTTCTTCTCCCCCCTTAGTTGATGCATCAATAAACATATCACGTACTTTTAATGACTAAATACTGAAAAATGATATATCAGAAATGATTCCAGGGAAATATTCAATTTCTATTAAGTGATTTATTTTCTAATCTGTTTTAATCAACCAAACAATCGAAAACTATTTAAAACATACCTCACTTGAGTTCAGTAGTTGTAATATTTAAGTTTATGTTCTTTTTTTCGCTGTAGATAATCCATCTGCTATGCACTCGTAAGGAATAAAATCTATTTTGTAATTATAGCAGAACTTATTTACTTCAGTAACCAATAAGACTACTAAGTTTAAAACAACTAGGTAGCTATGCATGAATTTCAAAGCAAAGTACGACTTTCTTGTTCAATTTTCTTGAAAACGGCTACTGCTACGATAAAAATATATAGAAAAATAAATACTCAACGTTATTAGTTCTGCAGGTTTATTTGAAAAATATTTTAATTTGACCAAATATTTACGAGATATAAGGGAAAGTTCATTTTTGTCACCAGTAACGTGGTACCCCTGATTGGCTTACGTGATTTATTTTTTTGATTTTCATATAACCTTTGACTGTAAGTCCTTAATATCAAATTTCATAAAAATTCGTTCCGTAGAAGCCGAGAACGAACATGCGGACGGACGGACGGGCAAACTGACGCTAATAGGCTCTTATGCTGGAAGCGAAACGCGACTAAAAATCACTTAAAAATCAAAATAAATACTTATCATAGTTATCTCCAATAGTCGCGAAATCATTTTTCAATTCTGATTTTTTATTACGCATTTTTTGTAACAGATAACATTTAAGTTTACGTGGCTCTGAATCGGGCACGCAACGCATATTACGCGTGCGATGTGAGAAAGCACATATCCTACTTACGATACGATACGTATATGTGCACGTGATTTTTCTATAATCTATCATATTAACGCGGTATTGTCCAAAGCGGCTTTTTCCTAGATATCAACTCCCGCTTTGCTCATGAGGCCACAATACATTAAAATAATCTTAATTTATTTCTATTTGTGATTTTTTACCCCACCACTTTAGCATCACATATCAATGAAACGAGTACTCATTTCCAAAAGCATCTACGATGAAGCTGGATTAAGACGGAAATAATTTTTCAACTACATTAAACAAATACGTTCTTTTATGTCCCCACTACTGATTCGGTTGAATGGCACATTAACGGCAACCCGAACTAGCTTTTTAACCATCATGGCGAATAAATTTCCGAAAATAAAAGAGCATGAGAAAACGGAGGAGCTTCTTCAGCGCATTTCGTGAAATTAGAGCCATCTTACGTGGTTATATATTGGTTGCCTAGTTTCTTAATGACGGCGGTACTTACGCTATCGTAACACGCACTTAGGTCCGAGTTCAATTTTATGGTTAGAAGCTACAGCATCTTATTACTATATAAATTTTTTAGGAACAGTAGCAGCCAGCTGACTCACCATAAGAGTCTAATCTCAGCAGTTTTCTGCCTTGGTTTCGCAACTGCTTGGTGCCGCGAATGCCGTATATTTTCCAGAACAAAAGCCGACCTCGCATTTAAGACGCATTCCTAAAATATTCCTTCATTTTTTAAGGAAAACGCAAAATACATTGTATAAATAACAATTGGACGTAAATACACTTGCTATAACCTAGTACACAAAACTATAGTAATTAAATTTGATATAATAAAGAAAAACTTATACAGATAGGTTTTTTTTAAATCCCTTAAAACAAAGTTCCTTGTGACACCGAGATAAATTTTTATACTCGGGCGTATATGCAATCAGAGAGACGATTTTTCCTGGTCATATTTTGGAGAACGCCTGGACTATAACTGGAAAATTACAGCAAAATGTCGACAGTATCCCCAGGACCATGTTTGCCGTCATATTAAATTCCTTTTCCCGAAACTATGCATTCCTTCGAATGCAGAGCTCGAAAATGGACCGATTCCGAATGATATTCCAAAATTCTGCTCTATGTAATCGAATAAACGGTCGAGCGATCCGAAAAATGCACTCGATCGACATACTGAGATTCCATAAAACGTCATAGAATGGAGTGATACGGAGAAATGAAGCGCATTTCTTTTCAAAGATCTCCAATTTGAATTTCTGCAGCGGAATTTTTTTGCCCATGGAATGCTTCAAATCCCAGCTGCCTTCTGCTTCATATCTCAGACAGAACGCTATTCCCGTTGGACTCGAAGAGCAATTCGTTAGGACAGTTGAATTACGCGTTCCAATTCAATGCGCCGTGAATTTGATTGAAAATAAAAAGTAACATTCATAGATTTGGGTTTTCATTGTAGTCTCTTATGGTCCATTTTTACAGTAGAGCTTTTCCTGGAACGGCAAGAAAATAATTCACTCTGAAAGAGTTCGCGAGTCCAAAGGCCATTAAAAATAAACGGCACATAGAACCATTTAAAATAGAAAGAAAACCAAGCACTTAACGTAGATACTGTTTTTCTGAAACATACGACATTTTTGCGACTCAATGAACAATCGATTCCTGCACAATCGATAATATCTACATTGATTCCCAAAAAATCGACATGCAAATGCTTTTAGAAAGTAAAAGTAAATTGATAAATCCAAAACGATTGAAATGATATTTCTCAAAAATTAAAAAAATTGTTTTTATAAATAAATTGACTTTCTCCGATGTAAAAACTGCCTAACTTTTCAGATAGGATGATGAGAAAACTTTTAAAAATAAAAGCTCTTAAGAAATCCAGCCCAAAGAAAATTTTATTCCCAACAAGGGGCATTTAAGACGTAACAACGGTATCTTCTCCCGTAGGAGTTCCTCTGCCAAATCGTTTTTATTTTGTTTTATTCAGTTTGATATTAATTTCATTTTCCCTTCCTCCATCACAAATGACAGGAGGTACAATAAATTGAATTGAGTGAGAGGAAATTGAAATCTCATATCCACAACTCCCACCGTCAAACGACTTGAGGATTGATCGACAATGATATCCTTTGAACATCATCAAATAACCTAGAATACCGCCTAATTAGACAAGGTGACTGGAATTCTTAATGGCACTTAGCATGGAATCAAGCTGTGTAGAAAGAAACATCTGCAATACTTTGTGCCTTTCATCATCCAACACCCTAAGATATCTTAAAGAAAAATTTAATGCATGTATATGTTACAAATAATATAAAAGTCGTAATAAAAAATTCCCAAATAAACTCGAAATGTAGTCAGTTTCGATAAACTTAGCGTTTTATTATAGGAATGATTATAATTTAATCAACAACGACTAATCTAAATTCCACGAATTTAAATATGTTATTTAATAGGAAAACTAAATTTTCACATTTACTGATAACAAGAATATTAATAAAACACCCTTATTACAAGCTTCAACAAAAGAAGTAATATTATTTTTATTCAGCAAGCATTAAAAAAATGCTGCATTTTCAAATGTCACTGAAACGACTCGCCCAAGCATTATTAAAATGTAATTATAAGCAAATTTCAATGAATAACAAAAATAATATTTGTCGAGTTTCTAGTTGTAATATTATTTCGGACTAATCATACTACTATACATACGTAAACATTCTGTATTAACAAATATTTTTGAAAAAACTCCTATTACTGTCTGTCCCAGTAGCTCTTTCCTGACATGTAATTGTATTATCTATTTAAGAGTGTATTTATAACCTGCTGCCACAATTTTGGAGCATAATGGGAATATTATTATAGAAATTTACAAGTCGCAAGATCAAGGAGTACGTCAATATCTATCTACAACATAATACGCTAAATAACTTATCCGGCGTAATAGATTTATCCAACATTAAGAAGAAATTTTCTATAAATATTTGTGTTCAATATATTCTATGACCAACGATATTTATCACTTCTCCACTCTATGTGACTAGGATTGTTAGCTCTTTCTAAGAAAAAGTTCGTAATGTTTACTTAAGTGCTATAAAACCCGCTAACACGTTGCTATTTTCTTAAATAAAAACCGAAATAAAGCAAAAACTAGTAGTTTTTCAACTACGTAATGCGTCGTGCATTTTTAATATTAGCCTCCAAATTTTAAAAATATTGAGAAATTGTTGTTCTAAAAATTTGGATGCAGGCACTAAATTGTACTGAAAATGAAAAGTTATCACCAAAGTACGGATCTCTTTCTTTTTCTAATAAGTTGAAACATTTTCGGCTACTTTTAATTTAAAGGTCATAAATAACAATTATTATAGGCGAGAGAGACACCATTAAATAATTCGTTTTTAAGCTTAAGCCAGTAATGTTTTACTTCTAGTTAAGGAAGCCACAAAACGCTTATTTTAAGGAGAAAATACGCACGCGCTTTAAAGAGTCTGGGTATTTCGAGTAATCTCCATCATCATTATGGTGGTAGTTATTAATAGAAACCAGCCTTGTATATATTTCATGCGAAGAGAGTAGAAGTAAATAAGTAAAAAGTAAGTAAGTAAGAGAGAGTAAAAGTAAGTACGTAAGTAAAACAATGCGTGTTCATTTTATTCATGAAATGCACGCGTACCCATTCCTATAGTAGAGCTCTACCAAGTCTTCAACTCTTTGGAGAACCACATAAGTACTAACGCCAACAAAGTGTGATCACACAGGGAATCTAGTCAGGTTGGACGACTACTAGTTTTAAAAGCATTCAACCACAGAAAAAGCGGAAAGACGGAACCGTCATATCTATAGGAGAGAATCCGGCGGAGAGTAAGGTAAAATTCCTTTGGCGGTCCCAAACTTGCCATCCTCCTCCATGTGACAGCACCTTTATCTAATTATCCCTCTCCGGTGCTCCCTTCGGGATCAATTAATCATTTCTTTCGATCGATCGTGACGCCGCAAACGAAAGGACCGAAAGCCGTAGTATTATCGGTAAACTCCCTACCTCTCCGCCCGAAAATTTCTCGCAGCGATCGCTTCAGGCTGCAAAAAACTACGTAATACCCTTATCCTCGATCCCGAACCGCACATTCGCCCAAAAAAATAGATTCCTATCTTCGCCTGCACCATCATTCACTTCCTAAAAGATGTGTTGCAAACTGTTGGCGATAACGCGAAAAAAATACGCCCATCATGCCGAAGTTGAAATTAGACGACTCTGCTGGAATGGATCAATGTGAAGCGGTCAACTTGAAATGGACGCTTAGCGCTGGTAAATTTAATCCGATTAACGGTAGCTGAAACGTGATTCGAAATAATTTGAGGCAGACAGTCAATGAAATAAAGTCAACTCCCGATACATATATGACTCGGGACCGACCTTATTCCAGATGAGCGATATGCATATTAAAACGTATCATAGTGCACAGAAATGAAGAAAATTAATTATAATAAGAAAATAAACAATATGACCCAAACGGAACTTATGATGCCTACTACTTAATTTAGCGTTCTAAAATATTACTAATACATTTGAAAGGAAAACTAAATTTATCACGCGTATTTGTGCGGTAAAAATAACGCGTATATGTAGGTACTAGACCAGGCGTCGGCAACCTTTCCTGCATGGCAGGCCACATTAGTGTTTACATCCGGAGTTACCTACAGGTTCTGTGGTCTCATATTAGCGACAATCAAGTCTAAATAATTTACTGGCGTTAAAATATCAACAGAAAAGCTTTTGAGACCAGAACTTAACTGAAAAAGTACGAAAGTTTCTGTTAAATTTTACCGGCCACTTTTCCATCATAGCTTCGCGGGCCCTTTGGGGAGCGCATGCGGCCCGCGGGCCGTATGTTTCCGACCCCTGTACAAGACTATACCGAATCTGGGTCCAACAATAGTCGTTGCAATGGCAACACTCTCTTAATGAGTGATAGAAAGGGCAAAATTCGAATAAAAGCGAGCAATAAGCAAAATTCTACGATAAAAATTAAAATTTACATGCCTTTACTCAGAGAACAGTCAAATCCCACACCAAAATTACAGTTCTAAGATATTTTAATGTGCAAGAGAAAAATACCCTGCACGATGGATTTCAGATTTCCCATGTAAATCAAATGGGAAGTATAGTTCCTGGAATCGAACCCGGAACTTTTAATCTTCGCAGCAAAAACTATCCTCGGGAGTTCAGCCCCAGTAGCAGGATATTTCCACCAAGTGTCATGTAAATCGGTCTATTGGTTCAAAAGTTAATATGGAGGGACAGACAGACACAACGAAGAGACAATAAGTCTATTTATATTCTGGAAAGTAGGCTAAAAATTTCAAGAAAAGATTACCGTCAATAGAGCGAAATTGAATGTTTAAGGCGACCCCTTATTTCAGAAGCCACGTGGAGGAAGAAAAAAATTGCGGATATTGATACTAAATTTTTATTTTAAAATACCAGATCGGTTACACTTAATTTCCAATGTAAATATTATTGTGCGATAATATTAACAAATAATTACGATAAAACGTTATTTATTGGCTTCCAGTGATCTACAATAAATTATTAGTTTCATTTCTTAAAACGCTTAATACGGGACGAAGACATAAGGAAAATATTGGCAGCTGGGCGCGCCATAAGCGTAATACTGTCTTATAAGGATGGAATAGACTATAGAATGCAGAGTATTGAATTTTATTGCAGTTGAGAGGCAGAGAAGGAATTTTTGATGGCGATTATAAGGCAAATATTAATTTTTCGGATTACTTTTTAGAAAAAAGCATCGCCTTATAATCGGGCAAATACGGCAATTTAATGTTATCCTAAAATGTGTTTATTAGTCAAGTTGCATTTTACTACGTATTATTAACTTTATTAGGTATAGGATAAGTGAATATCGCGCAAGTTTCATATTTAACGCAGTATAAAAAATCTTTCGAGTTACAAGTATATTAAATTGCGATTAATTTCAATTCCAGTTAATCGGAAGTTCGCTGCATATAATTGAATTTTTAGTGGATTTATGGAGGATTAATGAGGCAATTGCCACATTCAGAAGAGTTCGTACCAATTATAATGGAGCACATGGCAAAGCTCTTGTAAAAAAAGGAGAAATTTAGAGCCGCCACTTGAAATCAATACTTTTCTTGGTTCTGAGTTAAGCAACAAAACTTCCGAAACAAATGGAAGTTGAACTAAATTTTAAATAAAACCTACCTTGGATCAATAACGGATAAACCTAAAGCGCCTACTCTATCTAAATTAGGCAACGTCTTTTTCTGTAATGAGTAAAAAGCCACCGTAGAAAGGAAACTACTAATTCAAACTCTCAGAAGTTAGAAGTACACGGAGACAAGATTGCAGCCTTTTGAATATTCACGGATATATTTAGGTTGCAAATTGAACCGCTCTTGATGTTAGAACTCAAATAGTACTTAATCTCCATCAGCCGCTCAGTAAAGCTAGATTATTCAAAGGACACAACGTTACAAAGGCCAGGATCTTTGGGAACATTAATGATGACAGTGGATAATGAAATATTCGCTGAAACTAAGCGCACTGAAATTAGAGAAGGTTAGAGAAAGACCTCTAAGTGCGAAAACGGTATCTTTGCTTAAACGTCGGTCGCGTAAAACCTCTTTCAAGAGACAGAAAGTTGGTGGCAATAATCGATTATAAATGTGGAGAAAATCCGGACGAACCAATGATAAAACTGTAATTATCGATCAATAAAAACTCATATGCTCCAGAAAAATATTAAGACATAAGAACGCTGTACAAGAAATTTATTCCGAATTCTCGAGGTAGTATAATTTTCAAAGGGTGTGCAATTATTATCAAATCAGATACTAAGTCACTTCTTCACAAAACTGTAATAAATTGAAATGTCATACGCGACAGCAGCGTTATGATAAATATTACTACGCACAGATGCTACATAGCTTACTTTCTTCTGGCAATTGTGTGTATATTAGGCTCCTTTTTGGTAATTTAGCACGTAATTAAGACGTTATTTTTTCTATCGTTACGATCGGAAAATACTGCTAATTTTAAAAATATATTTACAATACCATGGCTAATACAATTTCACTGTTAAAACCCAAAAATTTTATTTAAAAATGACCTTATTTCATTGTTACAAAGTTAACCTCCCTGTAAAGAGTAGATAATTGCAAAAGTGTTGGATTAAGTATGGGATCATTGGGTAGAGGAATGCCCGAAGGAAAGATCGTCAATTGTCCGTGCTTTCCAACCTTCGACCCTCGCAGCTTTCAACACTAAATGCCATCTTTATTTCATTGACTCACGTAGATTTAGATATTTATACGAGATGACCTATTTATTTTCTTTTTATTTTAGTTTCAAAATGGCTGCTAAATCGTGGAAGTTTATAAGCGATTAAAAATAAAACTCAAAATGAACTTCCGGTTTCTACAACTACTCTCGGCTACTAAGCATTTTTTGCAGAACAAAAACCTCAGCAAAGAAAACTTTTCTTCGTAATCATTCATAGAGACGGATAAAATTTAATGCTAATCGCCGATAATTTTTGCTCGTGATCTAAAAACTAGTGGAAATGTGTATTCCACGTCGCAGGACATACAATTTCCTAATTCCTTTTTTCACGACATCAACAAGCTTACAAATGTTTAAATCTAACTTACGGCCAAAACGCGAAAATTCTCGCTTCTAAGAATTGGTAACTATAGGAAATGCCTTCAAAGGAAACACTAATAAGATGCCTGAGTATCACTAATGAGATACGCGTAAAGTTACGTCAATTGTACCGTATAATTTTTACTCACTACGACCCGCTGACCGCATACGGTCCCCAAGAGCGTTACGTCAAAAGATATTTATCAGATAATCGACTAGAGGCGATTGCATTTATTTACACCTCCGCTTAAACCGATCGTTGATCAAAGCTCATGGAGATAAAGAAAAGTCAATCCTCCTATCTCATTTAAAATACTACCTCGATAAAAGACAGAGGTAAACACAAAACGGAAAAAATTGAATCGGGAAGCGAGAAAGCGTGAAGAAAAAAACTCTCAACTGGTGTGGAAATGCGAATCTGGAATAAAGGGCAAGAAAGTCGAGTTAAATTTGGGATGGCGGGGTAAACAACACTCGGTAATCCTTTCCAGCGGACGTCTGTTTGTTTGTTTTTAGGCGCAGCCCATGAACGTTCGATTTCGCCGCGGACGGCCGCAGCGTAGTCACTCTTCGGATCTATTCGCGAAACCCAAAAACAAAGGTTTTCGGAGTTCCTTTTTAACACTCCATACGCCAACCTAACGTCAATTTTCGCCTACTTATTCCTTGGCTCCTAAAATCCAGTTATTTCTCATTACTCGCGGAATAAACAGGTCGTAAATGTCCGTACTACGGTAGTCCGCGTAGCCAAAAAGGATTCTAAAACAACTCAAAACAGCGAAACTGCCGACCTTGGTAGAGTGGCGGTTTAGCGTGTCTGGCTCCCAATGCTATTCGCTGAATCGAATCTTGCCGAGGGTATGGTCATGCGCGTTCCTCTTTGCTGTAGTGATTGCGCTTATTATAGAAGGCGCTGTTAACGGCTGATTATGAATTAGTAAAAATAAATAAAAATGAAATTAATGAATGAAGACCGACCGTTCCGAAAAGCAAACAGAGGTCATATACCGGATCCAGGACAAAATGACCCCAAACGCAAAGTAGGACAAAATGTCCCCACGCACCGGAATAAATATTAATTATTCCCTCCCAGATGTTGATATACTGTTCAAAATCTCTTACATGATTAATTTTAACGCCTTAACAGTTTTCGATATTTATTTTGTTCTGAAAAGGTAAATTAGTAAAATTATCCTCCATATAGACCTTTCTACATATAACATGTTTTAACAAACATCCCGATTAGGATTAAATTTGAAATTTGGCAGGAATACTTCAATCACGCATTTAAGTTAATGACGATAAAAAGATCTCCGAAAAGGACACGGATTCGACTCCAGGATATAATTTCTGTTTCCCGTAAGATAACACGTAAAAACCGATTGCTCGAGGTGCAAGCTTTCATTTTATTGAAAATTAAAATTAGAAGAAACTGACCATCAACCTTCGGACGGAGACTGCTTTAAAGAGGAATGGTTAAGTTTCTTATTCTTGTCATCGAATTTTGTCATCAATTCAAAATCGCTCAGATTTATCGTTTAAATCACATATTTTGGAAAATTTTTGCCTTGTCCAGGGGCATTTTGTCCGGTACTCGTCATATACCATTAGTACAATTAGAAAAATCAAAATTTTTCCTAATTAATAGCTCATTGCGACCATAATTTGCTCGTTTGAGCGTGATTTTAATTTAATATAAGGTAAATATTTGCAGTGCTACTATAGAGAATACCAATACATATAATCAATGTGTCAAAAATTGCAGTCGATTATCATCTTTTAATCATGCGAAAATAATTATATCTGAAATATGTAAATGAGAAATGAACTAACAACGTTTCTGGCGAAAATAATAACTCGGCAAGTATCTCTAGCGATAAAAATATTAATACGGTTATAAAAAATTATTTTCGCTCACAATCCCAAAAGTCGGTCACTCGCATTCTAAATTAATAAATTATGATAAAACTCTAGCTAAATATCCGTAACAACCACAATGGGTAACGTTTAAATTTTTAAATTTTAAATTCAATGAAGTTAACATAATATGATTTAAAATATTACAATTAAAATTAGAATTAATGTGATTCAATTCATGATCCAATTTTTCTCTCGTGACAAATTTTTGAGCAAATTCATAACATGCATGAACCACCATTTAAAATTCAACAAACTTTTAGCAATATGTAAAAATCTTTACCGTTTTTTTATTAAAGTTATGAATAATATTTCAAGTTGGGTCAAATTATGCGATTATTCTCTCTTGAGTTCAAATAATCTCATAAATATTAGTTTACATTAATTGCTTTTAAATATTGGGTTAATGATTACATACTCTTTATAACCAAAAATCTAAATTTTCTGAAAACTTTTGGATACATTAAAATTATTTTACAGTCAAGTTTTTAAGTGGAGTTCTAATTCTAAATCAAGTATGCTTTTTTTAAAGGATCGTATTTCAAAAGAGTAATACATAGATGCAATTCCCTGATCCAGGCGTTCCCAAGAGCAACGCTGTGCTCTTGGGAAGTCAGAGGTAGAAATTCTACAATACTCGCGTGCTCCAGAAATTTTATTTGTTCAGCATGTTTCTTTCTAAATTTATTAAATTGCGTTAGCTATTACATTGACTTTCTTTTGCTCCAATTTTTTATTCTTGTTAATTTTTGCAATTATTTGGTGGTTCTCGCTCGATATTCTGTCAAAACACTTGACGGTGGTCACATTAAAGAGACTGTGGATTATTGGCATAATCCTTAATTACCATTCTTAAGCAAACGTTGAGAAATCCCCTATGAGCCATATAAGACAACTTTGGTTTTACCTTACTAAATAGAATCTTGACTCGTGAACCTAACATTCACACCAACAAACTTTAAACATTAATAAGAGGAATCATCATTATATCCACAAAACCATACATTGGTGAGAAGAAAGTTACGCTACCTTTAGTTTCCAACTAACGAGCGGAGCATATCATTAAAATCAACCATAAATCTAACGAGCAATTTACAACCGAAATGAATCATCCTCGACCATCAGTTGGCATACCTCCTCCTCCCCTCCCCTCCCGATTCTAGCGTATTTTTTCTTAACTTAATCCTTCTCAAAACTCACGAGACGAGTTTAAACCCTCCTAGGTGTCAAAAAAATAATAAAAATTAAAAAAAACTTTTCCGAAGATACGAGCGGTGGGAAAAAATTCAAACGGAGACGAACGCAGACGGAGGAGAGCCAAAATTGGTGGGAGGAGGCCTCGAAGGGACGCGGGCAGAGTGATTCGTGGATCCTTCAACTGACAATGGAACGGCCATATATCCTCCCGTCAAAGGAGAGCGAGACACCACTGCTTTGCCACGGAAAATACGTCATTTTTTTTACCAGCGTTCACCCCAAACATCCGCGAGGCTCTCTTCATCTGTTCATTCATCGCGTGTTTTTTTATCGCTTTGACCGACTCAGCCGCTTCCATTACAACTCATTCAAAATGAATCAACCGATTCCGGAATGCGACTATTCTACCAACCCTCGTAAATACACACAAACACACAACTCGTCCTCTCTTTTTCTCACCTTTCCCTTTACCACAAACACGCGAGCGCGCACACACGCATTATAACAGGTTCCCCTCGCTTTGCGTTCTATCCACTCTCCTCCTCCACACAAAGCTATATCCAACTTCCGTTTCTCACTGTATACCCGCAGCTTTGTCTGTGTCTTCCACTCTGCTACATCGCTAATTTGTTCCGAATGCGTGGCAGGGAAACGAATGGCATTTTTTTCCTTCCTTTCTAGTGAGAGAATAAAAAGGTTAAGGGGTTTTCCTTTTGAGGCGAGACAAAAGAAGAACTCATTCCAAGGTTCTGGGATTAAGAAAATTTTTACGGAGGGATCTTCCGGTTAAACGATAAAAAATCGAGTTGTTATTCTATGAGCGAGAGCGCTATTGTACTTAATGTTTACTTCGATAAAAGTGAAGTATCTTTCATGACAAAGTAAAATAAAATGGTTAGTTTAACCATTTAATTGGCGAAAGCAACGCGATTTCCCTTAGACTAAATATTTGAGTAAAAGATACCCATGCGATTTTGTTGTGGCCAGTTCTCGATACAGTTATAAGTTTGCTAAATACATGCGGAATGAGAGATGAAACACAGAAAACTTCAAGAAAAATCAAGAGGAAAATCATACTGCTTGAGGGAGACGATACCAAATAAAAGTTTAATAAACATTCGAGAGAAATTTTTGTTTCCATTAACGACAGGAGGTAATACATTATTTTGTTTTGTCATTATAATAGGAATAGTGTACTGCTGACTTGTGATAACTTTACAAGTTTTTTAAAAAGGAATTCGGACATTTTGATATATTAACTTAAATCATTTTCCTCAGGGTGGCGCGCTTCAATTAAAAAAATATTCTTGATTAAAATCTGCTCGAATCTCCTATCTCATGATAACTTTTTATACACGAAAACTGCCTGTAAAGAAAACACTAATTTCATGACTCGCAAGAAGAAGAAACAACATCGTCACTGACTGTCTAAATAATTTATATTCTTGCCGCTTAAAATAAACTTTTGAAAACCGTAAGATCCAGAGCTTCAAGCGTGAAATCATACCAGAAAGAAGCTATTTATATTTCTTTCGTAAAAATGAAATAAATATGTTATCGTACTTTACTAAAAATACCTCGCGAAATTTTTATCCTTGCTTTTAAATTTCTGAATAGTTTCAATCACAATTTTGAATGTAGTAGCAGTAGCTGCTTTACTTGGATATAATATAATGAACAAGAAAAACTCTCCAATATAAGATGTTTTCTTCTGTATTTTAATTTATATGATATTTTAACATGAACATTAATAGAAGATAGATCTGCTCTTTCAATTGTATGTAAGTTAACTAATGTTTTTTATCGTCTTTCAACTCTTTTGTGCGTTTTCTTTTAACCACAGCTACCAAGCTCTAGAAGGCGCCCGTCGCAGCATTCGTGCCACTCATCCAAATCAAATTCCAGGCACATGAGGAACAACAACGCGGCAGAAGTTTCGGTGAGGTGCAATCGTAAGTTAATTTTAATTACTCCAGGATTTTAACCAAACACGAAAGTATCGATGAAAGCTAAAAAAGCCAAAGTTAAAAATAGTAGTTTTTTCGTGTAATTTCGTATAATAATAATAAATAATCTATTATCGCGGAAACGCTGGTACCTTATATTAGATTGAAAATTACAAAACAATTAATTTTTCACGTGATATATTTTTGGATATACGAAGCCTAAGATTAAATATAGATGTAAAATTAAAATATCATTAAAGTGGCTCTGAGAAAAACTAACAAAGACTAATTTTATATAGCATAAATTATGTACTCCACCCCTGGACTCTTGTGAGACCCATCCCCGCCTGACGGCTCGCTTCCTTCTCCTGAACTATAAAAGAACTTTCATTACCCCAGCTCAGCCGAGAAAAATGCGCGTTGTAGTATAATGGCAGCAAAAATTTAACATTGTTATAAAGGAGCTGTTTTACGGACTCAAAAACAATTTCCACCCCGATTCGAAAAGTAATTTGATTTTAGCGAGAATCAAAATAAGCTTCGTTCTTTCGACTATAGACCGAAACAAGTTATATTTTTATGAATGTTTGCAATTCTCTGCGCCGCCTCCCAATATTTTTCTATGGGGTGTTGAAACAACAATGGAGTGAAAACGCTTAAGAAAGATTTTTAAACTCGGAATTTCAATCACCGTGACAAATTTAAATTCTGTAGCTCTTTTAGATGACCTTTAAATATAATATATTACACATGGAAATGATAAATGTAAGAAGCAGCGTCTTATAACAGGTAAATGAGAATTTGCGTTTGTATAAGAAAATGTAGCTTACATGGTCAAATGCTACGGTGCCTCAAAGATTCTTAGTAAAATATCATTTCTGACAGTTTTGGAACATAATTATTACCTGCCTAAGAATTACAGATTTCGAAGTATTTCATAATAAATGGACAGAAAGCTACTTTTGTCTGGATTATCATATTTTTCTTTCTTTCTTTTTTATGTCAGATGTTCGATCTTCCACGAGAAATCTGGTATCTACTCGCACTCAGCAGAGCATAACCAAAATGCTTCTACTCATCTCAACGGTCTTTGTTCTTCTCAACCTGCCTAGGTAAGTTATCATTTTATCGGCGAACAATCATTTACTACCTCATAAATCTAATGCTGTTGTCTTTCCATTATCTCGATGCTCCCACTCAATCTCCTACGAGCCATTGACATTCATAGGAAAAATACACAGCCAGCAAATGATACCATCAATTCCTTATACCAACCTGCGCCCTGCCGTTTTCCTCATGCGATTTTCGCATCAGTAAAACTGGGCGAGTGTTTAATTATTTGCTCAAATCAATAGCGTCCACGTGGAGAAATTAAACGCTAAAATCGATTAATTTTTATGTACCAAAGTGGTCGACATCCCACGAGATACAATTATATTCTGGATATTATCACAGTTGAAACATTTCCCGCTTCGAAAACGTTATTAAGGAAATATACAATAGCTTACAGAAAATAAACAAGTCCATAAGAATCCTTATTACTTCATAGAATATTGGGAAACGTCAAGGATATTTTGAGCAAATATTTTTTATACCTTTCATCTATTTTCAAGGCTACTACAACATTTTTATGGCGTAGCATATTGTCGTTTTTAAAAGGCAGCTATACCATGTTCTCTATCTGTTTGTTTCCCAGGATTAAATCAAATGATTTATTTTTCACGTTCCCATTCCCATCTCCGTAAAACTGTAAGTTAATCCCGTCCTCAGAGGGCAAATTGAACATAGTCAGCAAAGTCGGAAAGAAGTGGGATTAACTAGGAAATCCATTTTAAAAATGAAAAAGGCCAAGAAGTTAAAGAATGCATGTATGCACCCCTGACTCTCACTCTCCCACTCTCTCTCTCTCTCTCTTCTCACTACCAAAGAAATCTCTCCCACGAGTGGGATTAATAACCCTGAAAAATCGGTCGATTTGAAAAATAAACGCAGTATCCACGCGCTTGAATATTCTAAAATGCTAAAAAAAAATGGAAATAAAATTGAAAGAAAAAATGCGTAGGGTCGGAAATTTCCAAGGAAGAAAGAACTGTGAGATTAGAGAAACTATAGACGAGAGTTCGATTAATCCCTGGTGGAAAGTGCGTATGGAAAATAAGTAATGCATTTGTTTACTATTTATAGGCAATGAACTTTGGAATAACTTACGCAGGATTATAACCGTAATTAACTAATAAAATGATGAGTTTATAAATGAATAAAGAAAATTAACAAAACTTGGAAATCGGAAACCGGCCAATAAATGTTCAAGTCGAATATAGTACCTCATTCCCATATATACGAAAAATATACTTTGAAATATGCTATTTAAATGATTTTAAAATAAAATCACGCAGTAGATCGTGATTTTAACTTTCCGCCAACCATACACAGGTACTAGAAGTAGGTACGATATACTATTTGCATTTGATCATTGCGTCGCAAAATTAAAGGAAAACGAAAGCAAGTCATACACTTTTATCTTATTCAAGACGAAAATTATTTACCGAACCCCTATCAAATACGATCCATAAAACTCCAAAATAAAAGTCACAGCAAGATTGACGCTGTCTCATTTCTCTCGACAGAAAGCATCCGTAAATAGTTTCCCCTCAAATGTCTCCTTATGAAAAAATCGCCACGAAGTGAATACAAATTTATTGCGCCTTTAATTCTATCGGTGTGTTTACCTTTTCCGGAACGCTCAAGCAGGCACGAATTTCGAGGCGCTTCAGTCAGTATTAAAATCGATGGTCAAGCTCAAGATGCCTCATATGAAATGGATGTACATATTTGCATAACTCTCGGACGAATTCACGACTTCAATAACGCAATCCACCTAACGCTGCCTAAATATTTAATTGGAGGGAAAAAATGCAAACCACGAACATTTCCGCTCGAAAAAACAAATTTCGTCCGGCTAAAATAATTACATCTCTTAAACTACATACGACCTTCGTTCATTCCTAAAGGCTTCGTGACTCATCCCAATTCTCCACCTTATTCCGCATTCATTTCGAATTTGAATGCGAGCGTTTACTACTCTTTATCATTCCTAGACTGCTAAGGCGAACTTTTCAGTTCTATTCCATTTCAATCCACATTTTCTACAATTTTCAGTAGCTATAACGACTTATAACATACTTATTTTTGTACGCCTTAAAAATACGACAAAAATAACTTTTACAGTAAAAGTTATTTTTGTCGTGTTTTTTAAGATGAATACGACCAAGTGAAAGCCCATACAGTCAAGTTTTTTGTACGCCTTATTACGAACTGAAAATGTGCTTTGTATAAGAATTTAAGAGTGAATAAATAATGAAAATAAATAGAAAGTGCCCGTTTAACTAGCTCCACTGCTATTGCTTGTACGGAACCCGAGTAGTAATTAATATGGCAAGAAACTAACATCAATTCCTTTTTGTTGGAATCAGGATTCGGTGAACTGATGTCGGTCTAAGTTTTTCCAATATTTTACGGGAATGCCAGTTCCGTAGATCAAAGCTTTTCAAACTGTTCCGCAAAACCATAGGATTCTGCAAAAGCTTGATGCGGTTCTGTAAGAGAATGAAAGGAAGGGGCCCGTTATGTTGGTTAGGGTTCCAGAAAAACTATTTTATATATGAGTTCCGTGATTTCAGAAAGTTTGAAAACTCTTGGTCCTCATCATTTGCAATTGGGAATATGGCACAGTTAATGCACTTGCAATATTTATTTGCAGCTATATTGTAGCGGATTTTACGTAATTCCGTAATTGAAAACCGAACCAAAAAACTGCAATTGTTTTATATATTTTAAACTAAAATATGGCGCCCTCAAAAATTCTGCACCCAAAGCAGTCGCTTGGGCTGCTTGGGTAATTGAGCCGGTCCTGAACTGAGTAGGTGAGGGCTCTACGCAATAGAAAACGTGCATGTGAATTAACAAATTTTGTACTTTGTTGCTAGTTTAATACGAGTAGTCGGTGCTTGCGTGTGTGTGTGAATTTTTGGTTAATCAATTTCTTGGATTATTATAGCACCCCCTCAACGAAGTACGAAGTTTATTTTGATTGAATATAAATGTACATTATTAATATTTAATTTGGTTTAAATTGATGTGGATAGTTTAACACAAATACGTGTAAAAAGAAATTTTTTAATTCTATTGTGGCAGCCTTGCTTTCTATATCTATACTAAACATCTTGATTTTGTTTTTATATGTTACACACCTCCGTCATACGAAATTTCGTTGAAATCAGTTTGGCCAATTCCTTCCAAATTCATAATTACCGAAAAGTTTAATTTTCCAATTGTGACTTTCATGCTGAGTCGATCCGATAAAAATGCCATTTTGGTCCTGTATTAATGTGAGGATTCTATGTACCAAATTTAGTTGAAATCGGTTAAGCCAATTCTTCCGATACATGCGTACGGGCGGACGGACAGACATCACGAAGATAATAGTACTTTTCAGCAATGACGAAAAGCACTAAAAAGTCCCTTACAATTAAGATAATTAATTCTCATTCAAAAACATTGTACTCGTTGCCATGGTAGTTGATAATTTTCATTATTTAAAATGTTCCCTTTTAGTGCTTTTCGTAATTGCTGAAAAGCAATATTATCTTCCGTCCGTCCGCCCGTACGCATATTTCAGGGAAAAATTGGCTGAACCGATTTCAACCAAATTTAGTTCATAGAACATTCACATAAATTAATGAGACATATTTCGACCGAATCGACTAGACAGGGGTGCCATAATTGCAAAGTTAAACTTTTCGGTAATTATGAATTTGGAAGTAATTGGCTAAACTGATTTCAACTAAATTTAGTATGAAGTAGACGTGCAACATAAAATAACAAAATCAAAATGTTTAGTATAGATATAGAAAGCAGGGCTGCCACAATACAAGGAATAAAGAATTATTTTACAAGTATTTGTGTTGAGCTGTCCAAGTATAATATTAATAATTATAATTTAGACATATATACAAAACTACAATAGCGTATTTAAACCAAATCAGCCAAACAGGGGTGCCACAATTACAAATTAAACTCTTTCAATAATTAAAGATTTGGAAGGAATTGGCAGAACGGATTTCAATTAAATTTTACATATAAGATTTTTACAACCTACCATAATGAAATCTAGATGTTTAAAGCGGAGCTAAAGATCAGGGCTGCCACAGTAAAAAGTCAAATAATATTTCTTTTACACGTATTTCTAGAGACCTGACAGCATGGATTTTCACCAAGTATGTTATATATAATATTCACATAAATAAATATCCAAAATAGTATATTTAAATTGGGTCGACTAAACAGGGCTACCACAATATCAAGCTTAGAATTTTTCTGTAACTACGAATTTCGAAGGTATTGGCTGGACCGATTTCAAAGAAATTTCGTTTGTTGGGTGAGAATAGAATGGCAAAACGAAATGAACATGTTTAGAACGAATCTAAACGGCAGATCTACCAAAATATAAGGAAAAATAATTGTCTGATTTCAAACCAAATACATTAGTATACGACTATACTACGGCGAATTTGACGAAAAGCACTTCTCTACCACGGAAAACCCGTGTACATCCCTAATAGTTTCTGATGAAAAACAGATTTTTACGCCAATTCGACATAGATTTGAATCAAGTCTTCAAAAATAGTAAACCTCACTGTTTAAGCTATAGAACTGTTTTTGTCCCGAGTTTCTATCTTAATTTCAGCTCATTTAAACATGGAATTTTATAATGCACTGCACGAATTTCCATCTATTTCTTATAGGTGGTATAAATAAAACGGAGAGGTCAAAAACCCCCCTCTAAAATGCAAAGTTTTGGAATTTTGGATTCATTTCCGTCAGTTGTTCCAATAACCTTTTTTCGTGCCAAATTTCATATATCTAAAGTATCAAAATATTTACATCCTCCTATATCTTGTCATATATCCAACATTATATGTAATACGCAGCTATTTATAATAGATAAATAACCAATAACAGCGTGTGTCGAATCAAATTTTGAAAATCCACGCGAAAGAGCTGAATTCGCAAACTTAAAAAAGTGGAATTATTCATTTTGATGCAAAATACTCTTGAGCGTTTCTTGCGAGCTATCCGGAAAATTGTATTTTGTGGAAATAAGACAGCTTCAAGGGACGTGAATCGCAAAAATCGAGATATAAACAAACGTGTCCTCTTCTACCTTCCTCGGAAGAAAAGTCGCCAAAAGATCGCTTTGAAATTTCCAATAGCTAGGAAAATTTTAAAAATATCTTAAATATTCTAACATTTATGAAACAAACAGGAACACACAGATAAAAATAACGGTAAACGGAAAGAATTATATCGAAATGACCATTTTTAAGAAAGTGTGCCGAAAACGACAAAACTTTCCTGTATGTCCGTGTCAAATTTTCCTCCGTGCAAGACTGACTTCCGGCATCCTCTCGCAACAAATTACATGTATTACAAGCAATGCATCATATTTACCTCTGGCTGAACAGCAAAAATCGTCAAGAAAAATAAAAGCCATAAAATTAACATCTCGGCACTTCCATGGCAATCTAAGTTATGCCGTTACATGTCAGCAGTTGTTTTTCACGCTTCGTTAATTCGATGAGGATAGAGGAAGTGACAAGTCGGTATTGGAGGCTTCCGGTCCTTTGGAGAAACACGCTCCAAAAAAGAAAAACCCAATAAAGAGGCGAAGGCGCTCGTGCTGACCTCTCAAGCGCCGGTCGATATTCATTCCAGAAAATCAACAGGACCTTTTGCGCCAAAACATGCAACACTGCCCTTGTAGCTAGTTAAAATTATCGATTAATGCATAAAACCATTGATAAATGATGTCTATTACACTCGTTTAAAGTCAAATGAAAATATTTCTTTGGCAGAAGCGCAGGAGAAAAGAACATCCAGAAAATATGATTCTTCACCTTTTGTTTGCATAATACTTAATATTTTTTATATTTATAGAAGAATGCACTACCAAGTAAACTAGTGAATTTACTGTGGCTTTTCGATAATTATTTTTTCATGAATTTATTTCAAATTATTTATCCGAAAGTACAGAATAGTCTTAGTGAACAATGAATGTTTGCAAAAAATAATATAGCGATCATTGCGTCCTCTATCCATGTACTAATGATGTGAATTATACATTTGAAATTTTAATGTTGCCAATATATTTCAACATTAACTGTTCATGATGTGTAAAAAAGCGGCAAAGCCAAATCATAAGGAACTTAAAAACGAGGAAAGGAGCCGTAACATTATGAAATGATTTAGTCGAACAACTGAAACAAAAAACTAACGAAAACAAATTACCGTATAAATTTGTTAGATTGAATGAGAATAGCACAAACTCCATCGATTTCGATTGAAACTGAAGACCTCGATGACAATAATAGCTGGGTAAAAACGTTCTCCCCGGCGGGGAATCGAATCCCGTTCTGCCGCGTGACAGGCGGGGATACTAACTACTATACTACCGAGGACTTCGCCGGATTGAGAGGTTCCTTTTTACCAACTATTATATTAACTATGTTATGGACCCCGTCCGATCTGCAAAAAAATCCAAAGCTGCTTACGGGGTTCGAACCACAAGCCGTGTAATACGAATGATTTAGTCACCTCGGCCACCAGGTCCTTCGATTGGCGCTGCGATAAATGTGTATTCAAATTTGCATGGGAAGATATACAAGCGGCAATCATAGCAACGAGATTAAAGAAAATATTGTAATTGTTAGTGGTGTAAGAGAACTTTATTTTAATGTGGATTTGTATTGATACCAGCATTCCTACGTTTTTCGAAGGGTTATTTCTGCTAATAATTGTAGGTTTTTCTAAAAGCCCTCACATTTAAGTATCATATTCCTTTTTCAGTATTTAAGATAGGTAATGCTGTTGTGAAGGGTGTTAATTTGAACAAATTTAAATAAAACATTTAAAAGTGTTGTATTGTAGCTTAGTAATTCTTCAGCTAACTATACTTATACAATTTATTATTTTTGTCATTTAAGTTAGGTGACTAAAATATTAAATATTCAAGTTTCACTCCTACTAGTATCTAAAGCTGAATTGCTCGGAACTAGCAATATGAATGGATAAGTCAGTATTTTCATTAATGAAACAAAAGATACTATCAAACTTCTTACTACTTATATACCAAACATTCTTACGTTTGCCACCGAGTTCTCTACTTCTGTCGATCATTCTCTCAACTGTAAAAAGATTAAAGTTTAAATAGAGAAACCCCCACATAGCTCAAGAGCTGGTAGACACTTCTGCAACTTTTTACGCTCATGCAAGCAAAAAGGTTACCAAACATTCTTACGTTTGTCACTGAGTTCTCTACTTCTGTCTACCATTCTCACAACTGTAAAAAGATTAAAATTTAAATAGAGAGACCCCCACATCACTCAAGAGCTGGTAGACACTTTCGCAAATTTTTACGCCGATGCAACCAGAAAGTTTATCATAATTATATTATAGAGTTTACTCATATTAAAGTATTAACTATATAAAAGTTGGTTATAAACATTCATTTTTATATCTTCACTTGTTTTATTAATGAAGTACTTGAGTAAATATCGCTCCAACATTTTGTTAATTAATTGAATAGTGACAATGAATCACTTCTATGTCTACAAATAGGCATGACTATATATCGTATAAACAAACACAAATATTTATAGATAACTATATCATCTATCGATATAATCCACTGAACTCGCTAATTTTTATATCATTAATCTTATAGTAAAGCCCAATTCTATCACGCATGAGGTCGTCCTATAATTTTAATGAAGCAAAAGCGAAAAGGCAGTATAAATGCTAAGCAACGATAATCATAAGTTTTTCGGCAAAAATTCCCCTACGTTTACATTTCATTAAGCGAAGTAAGCTTAGGGGAAAATTTTTATGAAAAATTGCTAATTAAAAAAGCGTTCCTTCTATGAAATCATCTGAAAATCAGTTTTAAGTTCTTATCATTTATTCTTTCCGATATATAAACATATATGTATTAAAAACAGAAAGAGGATCAGCAAAGACACCGATAGTGAAAACAACCGCAAGAATTCAATTCAATTCAATTGATAAAGTAGAGCGCTGCCTTAATATAAACCAACTTCATAAATTCTTGAGCTGTTTTTACGACAAACAAAAACCCTATCTCGTTTATTTAAAATTACATCGTTTGCTCCTGTAAAAATTACGAGAGCTCAGCTCTTAAGAACTCAGGTTCCGCCCATGATGCCGATATGGTTTGACAAGTGAGCATCATTTCTTAACCACTTCAACTCCAAGGGCGCGTCGTAAACACGTGACTTCAGTGAAATATTATTCGAGAATCTTAACTGAGAGAAAATTTTAAAGACTTTACAATGAAAAGAAATAAACTCAAACCATAGCCTTCTGATATTGGACATAGCCCCGAAGTTCCAACAATTAAGAAAATTAAAATGAGCGTTGCTAAGACGTAGGTAAGCGTAAGGTAGAGATGAATAGAAAAAACTTTGTCACTTCCACAGTTTATAAACTGTGGAATTGACAGTTTTATTCCATCTCGATGAGTAAATTCCACAAAGTAGAGCCCGACTTTATTAATGACTAGCTGAAACGCCAGGCATCGCCCGGGAAAGTTTTCTTTTAAGTAGCAAACTATTTTTAGTATTTTTATTGATGCCATATTACAATAAAAATAATACAATACATTTTTAAATTTACTTACCTTTACTGTTTGGTACTCCAAGTTTACCAAACGTTTCCCATTCCCTAATTACGCAAGCGATGTTTATATTAACATTTACTATTTTATGTATTGTATTGTAAAGTTTTACCATTAATATAATTACGCATTAACGTTTTACTTAATATTCACATGGATAGATGCACCGAGGACTTTAAAGCAGCAATAAAATTATTTGGATTATGTCAATACTATTAGCCAAAACGTAAACAATAAATGCATTCTTATGGAACTAGTATTTTGTTGACCCCATGGGATATAAGAGACGCCACGGTCTGCAAACCTAGACCAAGTTCTTCCTTTGATCCATAGGATGGTCCATGAAACTTTTGAATTCGATAGCTTCAACGGTGTAAAACCGTATAAAGAACGTTTGTACATACACACACACACTAAAATATTTATAAGACAAGCGTAAAGTGTTTACAACAGTCGCCGGTAGGTGGTGCGCTGGAGCAGCTAAAAATTTAGTTTTAAAAATATCTCTTAAACCATGCATTATATTGGAAAATATTTCAAACAAAGGTTGTAGAAAAGTAAATTTTCTTATAGCAGCATTTATTCCAATGCTTTTTTACATTCATCAAATATTAAAACCAATATTTAAAAAAACGGATGTGACAAGAGTAAACACCTACTTTCGGTTTACCGATTTTTACCAAAACCTAACCAATTCTTCTGCCTTTAACAAAAATGTCAAATATAAAATTTCGCGTTGACTTAATTAATAGTTTTTGAGTTAGAGCACCCTTAAATTCCGGTCTCCGACACCTACTAGGGCTTCCAGATCGGTTATTACCGTACCCGGTTAACCGGTTAATCGTTGCATGTTCTCACAATTCATTAACCGGGTAATTTCGTCCAATTAACCGTCTTCTGGATACGAGAAAAATTCTTCCCAAAATCGCTATGAAAAATTAAAGGTAAACAAATTGTTTAAAATGAATAACTATAAAAACCAATTCGGTTAACTAGTGCAGGGTACAGTGAAATCGTTCACATTTCCATTGGTGGTGGTCGCGGTTGGGGGAGGTAGAAGAGGGAATGGAAAACAAAAGGAACCAAGGAAATTACGAAATATGTTATGAATACCATATACGTGATACGTTTGGCAACACTGTTGGAGAGGCATTCTACTCGCCATGATGTCTAGGCAATTAGGTAACCTCCACTCTCGCCCTTCTTAATCTTAAGCCCTCCGTGGCTTGCACTATCAACGCAACATATGTTGCAATTCTAAAATCGCTGTATTTGGAAAGAACCTCATGGAATAATGTAAGCTACATTGTCGCTTTTTCTGAATTTTACATATGCAGAAAGTAACGAAATCGTCGTCAATTCACGACCGAGATTCGCAATCGACAGTACGAAAGAGGGCCGGCCGTATATTACCGTATACATAGTTTATTTTTTTACCGGTTAACCGGTTAGCTGATGGAACTTTAACCGTAACCCCGGTTAGTGAAAATTCCGCTTAATTAGGACCCCTAACACCTACAGATATCGAGAAAATAGTCAAAACGTGTTCAGGGGACCTTAAAACATCCATTTCCGTTGAAATCTCGAATTCGATTTTTTTCATGAAAACAATACTTTTTCTATACTTCGTATATGAAGAAAGTAAAAATGGATACCATCCTTTAAGAGCAAGTAAATTATTCCGAGTTCTAAATATGTAACTTTTTCGAGAGAGTTGAGTATGAAGATGGCAACAAATAAGTGAAATCAAAATGTGATGACGATTTCATTGTTACGGACAATTAAAATGTAGTTCAAAATTCAGCTTGAAAATCTTGGAACATTACAAAGGCTTGAAGCTAATGGAAATACGAAATTCGCTTCTTATTGAAAGATGCTCTGCACGATTTTTGCGCCAGATATGACACCAAGTGCTACTGAAGAACAGGGACAATTTTTACACGCCTACTTATACCAAAGGAGTGAATTTCTTTTTCCCTATAGATCCTATATAAAGCAAACCAACTCCCATTGCCATATTGACTTCATGTTGCGACTGCGAGAAGAATCTGCGAACTTCACTTGAAGTAGAGAATTCAGAAGCAATATTCGACGCATGAGAATGGAGAATGCTTTGAAGGAAGAAACCTCCCTCAAAAAGGAAGGAATTCGAAAAACGTGCTATACATCCGACGTGAAAAAGAAAAATACACTCCAAACTTCTTTCACACTTGTAAGAAGCTTTTGAGATTGGAATGCGCGACAAAATTCCATCGCGACAGTAACACGGAATGCTAAAAGTAGAAAATATTTTCCATTTTCTTGCGATTTTTTCCTTGATTTCAGCGATTTGTTACTTTCTCCATGTACGAAGTATAGAGCAAGTATTGTTTTCATGAAAAAAATCGAATTCGAGATTTCAACGGAAATAGATGTTTTAAGGTCCCCTGAACACGTTTGGACTATTTTCTCGATAATGGCTGTGGGTGCGTGTCTGTCTGTGTCTGTGACCAGGATTTTGAGGGTGTTCTAACTCAAAAACTATTTATCATATCAACATGAAATTTTATATTTGACATTTTTGTTAAAGGGAAATGGTTAGTTTTTGGTAAACATCGGTCAACCGGAAGTGGGTGTTTGCTCTTGTCACTTATCCGTTTTTTTGAAAATTTGCTTTAATATTTCATAAATGTAAAAACGTGCCTGGATAAAAGTTGTAAATAATTTTATTTTCTACAACCTTTGTTTGAAACAATTTCCCATATATTACATTGTTGAAGAGATATTTTAAAAACTACATATTTTAACTGCCACCACCTACCGGCGACTATTGTCAACACATTACGCCGCTTTTTATTTTCTTAATTGTTGGACCTTCGGGGCTATATCCAATATCAGAAGACTACAGTTTGAGTTTGTTTATGTTCTTTGTAAAGTCTTTAAAATTTTCTCTCAGTTCCTTAAAATATTTATTATCATTTAACCTATTTGGAATTATTAGAAATATTACAGGTATGGAGAAAGTCATTTGGTGGCCACATCAGATTTTTTATTTTTGCTTCTAGTTTCACTTTTATATCTGTCTGTCTGTCCGTCCGCCTGTGCGGTTGCTCAAATTGAAATTATGACGAAACCGTAAACGATAGAGAGCTGAAACTTGCAGTGTCGATTTCTGAGCTGCTGCCATTTCTTTTACTTTACATATGAGTTTTGAAAAATATACAGGGTCGGATATGGGCCCATTGAAAAATATTTTAATATCTTCGAAGGCATAAAAGATGGAAATCTGAAATTTTGAGCGTACATTTTCACATAAAAACAAAGCTCTAGTGAACGAATATGACGAATATGTAGCGGTACATCCCGATAAAAAACAAATTAATATAAGCTAAATTAACGCATAGAACAGGTGATCAGATTCCAAATTCTCCTCGTTCATCAATTAGGTATTTGGGAGAAATCTTCATAGCGAAATAAAACACGAAGTATTACCGAATTTAATAATAGAAGAAAAAACATGCAAATTTTATCCATTTTCATGGATACACTCCATTTGTTTACATTCTTGAGTATTCCTTGTTTTAACCAGTTACAATTTTTATAATATTTTTAAAAAGTTTTTCAAATTTCAACTAACAAATATTACCTTGACAACCAACAAATAATTTACGTTTGCATTTAATATAATTTCACTTTTATCAACTATTAGTTTGATATTAACTCGGCTAGATATCTGATAGAGTGATTCCTAGTTAAATTCTACAACTCGTGTTTTTTTCGATAGAAATACATATCAGTCTCTCAGATTGGGTCTGATTATTAAAATTCCTCGAATAGGATCCTGAACGTTAAGGGTTAATTTAAAAAACTGCAAGCTAAAGAGAAATGAATAAAAAGAAGCGAGCCTGCTTAAATATCGTGGAAATAGGCAGAATCGGGGGAGAATATTCGACTGCTTTTAAATTGCTTTCGATTAAGGATAATTCCTTTAAAAGAGAGAAAGAAAATCTCCCCTTTGAATAAAAAGATTTTCTTTCCTTCATATGCTGATAATGCGTTTTTCCTGAAGTAAACCAAACGCTTTCCGAACGACGCTTATCCACGGGCATAGACCTCCGGGATATTTACAGAAAAAATAATATATTATTATAGGTAAATATTAATTTTAAAATCGAGTAATGGTGAAAATAGTTTTTACCCTGCCTAATGCAAAAAATCTAATGAGTCGAAGCGATGCCACGAGAATTTCCATCTTTTGACAAAAGAATGTTAAACGTTCAAGCTAAATATTTCAGGAAATTAAAAAATCGATGCACAAGCTTTCTGATAACCTTACACTTTTAACACAAATGAAAACATGGGGTCAGAAAAAAATCCCAAAAATCTTAACTTTTAGTATGTCGGATTTTTTGTTGTACCTAACCAATAAAATTCCATCATACTAAATTTCAGGTCTGAAGCCCTTCTAGAAATACCTTCAAATTTATATTCTCCTATACCATGTATCCTATATCCTACGTAAGAAGCAGCTATTTATAATATCATTAAAGCAACATTCGAGCTGAAATTTATCGTCGGTGGGACAAAGACAAGGACACGGAACGAGCATAAACCTCACTGTCTATTATTTACAATAGTTTTTAGTGAGGAGGCTATTACGCGACAAGGGAAAATAATTAATACACGTGCCTCCTACACCCGACCACATCGTTAGGAATTCCGCTAGACCTTGCAGAATCGATTCATCCCTCCGCCAAAAACCCTCCCTTCTATATATATTCCCGCCTCGCGCCGTCTCTCACCAGCTAGAAAAACGGTTTCCTTCCCTTCCCCCCGCTCCCCTTCGTGGACAACCTTTATCGTTTCAAACAAAACACCTCATCGTCATACAACATCTCCTTCCGCACGACCCGAACCAATTTAGTCCCCGAAATGAATCCATTCACGTCATGAACCTTAGAATGCTGAGGTTTCATACGTCCCCTCCCATCGTCGACTAACATTTCATTCTCGTCACGAAACGTCGTACGAGGACTTCTTTTTTCACAACGTAAAACGTTTCTGCTTTCCTCCCACCCCATTGGAATCTGCCCTAAGTCATTTTTCCCATGCTTCTTATCGAGCGCGTCGTCTCTTTTCTCTCCCGTTCTCCCTCCACCTCCCTCCGTTTCTCCTTTTCCCCTCCCTTCCACGATTTTGGAAATCATCGGGGTTGACGTCTTTCTCTACCGGGGAAGAATACACTCTCTTTCTCTCTTAGATAAATACTAAAGACGGCACCGAGTCTTAACTCAGTCAAAAGATCCCTAACGAAAAGCAATTTAACAGACGAGAGATAAATAATTAATAAGTGAGACGTATCTCTTATGACCGCTGTTGCCCTCAGTTTACACAAATTGTTGTCAACTCATTATAAACGAGTCATGGTTGCCAAGAGTGTAGCCGGCGTCATTTGCTCTCGCGTGAATTTTAATTAGACCGATGTGATGTGTTAGAATGACTGATTTACTAAAATGGTTTTTAGATGTTAGGGATAAACGTGCCGCTAAAAATAAGATCGCTGTGTAAAACATACATTTCCCAGACTCGACTACAATTATTGTAATATTGTCTAAAACTGCTTTTACCACATGCGACGGAGTTGATAAAATAATGATCGATAATTCTCTTGATCTTTAGTTTGTGTTCGACCTTCTTTTGGAATTTTATGAAAGAATCGCCTTTAATCATCAAAGGCGGGTGACTTTTCTTTTGAAAAAAAAGTTTTGTTACAAGATACCGCCAAAAGGAAGCAATTTCCAGACAATAATACAAATTTAAAAATTATCCCGCAATAACATCATTACTAAGAATAAACCAATGAACACGTAGGAGTATTTTCCCTTTCTCAGACGAACTATCGCGTTCACAAAGATGAAATAGACATACGTACACCATAGAAATTTTAATCAAAACAATAAAATATTCGAGCCCTAAAATTTCTGCCAGTTCATTAATAAGCTCTGTTCTCTTTATGTCTCTTTCAGCTACGTCATCCGACTCTACGTGTTCCTCTTCTTCTCCCTCTGGCAGCAGAAGGCACCGAATTCTCTTTGGTGCTTGCAACAATTCTTTATGCTCCTTTACTACACTAATTTCTCCATCAACTTCCTCCTTTATTCAATGTGTGGGGCCACCTTCAGAAGATGCCTCTGGCAGCTGATCCGTAAAAAGCTTAAAACTTTGTCGAGATCACACTGCAATCCTCAGAGGTATACGTAGAAGAAACAACAGGCCCTTTTTACAGCATTCCTTGAGCACTGTGGTACAATGAGTCGACTGAAAATTGTCAAGCAAATGGCTGAGAATTCGCATCCTATTATGCCCAAGTTGATGAAATGGACTTGTTTCCAATCACAACGCCGTTTGTATGAAACGCGATAAAAAGTATGCCGAAAAAAGCGTAACCAATTGACACAAACTGAGAAATCTATTTCCGAGAAGGAACTTTGAATGTTTGTGTAACCGCTTTCGGAAATGGTAAAAATATGTCGGTGTAGCCTTTGCTCCTACACATTATTCCAAACAAAGATGATCGAAGCATTACTTGCTTAATTGTCATTTTTTTGCAGCATATCCGTTATTTGTTGTTCATCTTCTATGACATGCGCGCTTAAGAGATAGCAGTAAAACAATGTTAAGATTCTTTATTATTCTGATATTAGGAGAAGAAATATATTCTCTCGTGCTATTTAATCTGTGAAAAAAGCGTTTAAAAGCGACTCGATAAAAATGAACATGATTTAGTTGTACCAGTGTATGATTACTTTTGATTGTCTTGCCAACGAAATGAATCCAAACTGTCATAAGATAAATATGATGTACATATCTGTTACTAAATGTACCAAAGATATAATTTGTTTATATATATATATAAAATAAAGTATGTGTTTTTATAATCTTGTTTTTATTATTTTACGTTACCCATATAAGTTTTTGATGGGAGTTTCCATAAACATTATCCGCAGGTTACTCGATGATATGACCATAGCTCGAGTTTTATGATGAAGTTCGCCAAGAATTTTCAAATGCAACATGACCATAAATGTACATTATCAATTCAAGATAATTCAGCTAGAGGTAGAAAGTTAAACGAAATTATTCAATGCTACAAATGTATTATTTGAACCGGATTGTTAGCAATTAAAATTGTGGACGGTTTCAACTGTTATTGCTTCAATACAAAGGTTTTCATTGCTAATATATGATTCCATTGTAAAAACAATGACCCCTGCAATACTCAAAATCGAATAATCGATGCGCTGATATATATAACTTGCAAAATATAAAATCTGCAAATTTCACTGTTGAAATACTAACTTAAATTAGTAATTCATAAAATATTTGTATGCAACGCTAACTAATTTCAATCAAGAAAGGACTCTACAAATCTAATTATGCATCTTTTTTGAAAATTACTACTGGGATATGGATTTAATTTATTCATAGGTCTCACTTAACGTCCGTATGTTATTTTAATTTCATTTTCATTAGCGATAATCGTTATTTGAAGATGAAAAATGATCTTGACGTTTAACGTTATTGTAACACTATAAAAATGCTATTCATGAGAAAGCATTGAAGTTTGACGGTTATACTGTCATTAATCTCTCGCGCAGAATTAATGCAGAAAAGGAATTACATCGCAACTGTATTCTTCGAACAAAAGAAACAATAAACTCATATATTATCAAAACGGCAAAGAATATGAACCAAATGACGTACAAAATGAAGATGAATATAATAAAAACGTCGGCATCTTCCAAAACAACATCTTTTAAATTTCGCAACTTATTGAGATTGGTTGCATTAATGCGAAAATGAAAGAAAGAATTATCAAACCACATTCTACCATAAAAAATGACAATTTATATCAATAGGATGACATAAACGATTTTTAAATTATTTTATATTACATTTCAATTAAAATCTCAATACACTTCAATTAAACGATTTTGTATGAGAAATACAGCGGCGCAACTATTCTCTTGCACCTCCCGCAGATATGGAAGGAGGGAAAAGAACTAATAGGTAGACCGAAAAACAAGAATCTTTACCGAGGTAACATGGAAAAAATTATGGCAACCACGTAGAGGAAGTGTGCCTAACTTGGACCTTTTCCTAAATTGGACTTTTCTTCCACGTCGAGCACTAGTGTAGATAGCTACCATATACAGTCATATCTGTGAAGTACTACCATTAGAGGAATCTGTGGTCAGCTTAAGTAGTGTGGTTCGCTGGAAAGCAGTCTGAAGATTTTGGTAGTGTTTTGTATAATTTCGCAGTGTTAAGTCGTAAAGCTGTGAGCGAGAGATACTCAAACATAGATAAGTTAAACTTACATAATATTTTAGTATGATATTTCAAGAGTAAATCGTAGTAATTGTGTTTATAGGCTATGTTCCATCTCCATGTTACCAGTAACTGAACAAAAAATGGCGTTTTTCCTTTATTGGACCGCTTCGTTATTCCTATATTGGACCGCCATTTAGTGACGTACAGAAAACACTGTTTAGCCCTAAGTGATTTATTTGCCATTTTGGTTCATAGGTACCATTCATTATGCCTAACAATGGATATCGGACATTTTTTCATGAGTACCATGTTTATAGTATTGAGCAGTGGAGTTTTCAAGTGGGGTAACATAGGTTCAGCAGTTAGGCCTTCATAGAGATCAATGCAGGTTAACTCTTTCCACATTAGGCCTAAACGAAAGTATGGAGACTGGGAGGTTGAGAGAATGAATATGGCTCTGTACGCGTTTAGGAATGGTGACATGGGCCTAAATGATGCTAAATAAACCAGCACGCACTTGCAGTGTTCCAAAGGCAACGCTTAAAATAAGGATGGATGGGAAAAACAAAAATGCAACAGAACATATACAAAATTGTGGGCTACAGTGTGACCTTCCTAAAGAGCTGGAAGATGATTTGGTTCAACATGTTTTGTCTTTAGAAGAATCTTTCTTCGGAATTAACAGGAACGATCCAGGATGCCTCGCATATCAACTTGCTCAAGCAAATTATATTCAGCATCGTTTCGACAAGGAATAGGGCATGACTGGAAATAAATGGTATTATTCATTTATGAGCGGACATTCTGGGATTTCTTTGCGGCAACCGGAGGCCACATCAATTGCCAGAGCTCGAGGTTTCTACGAGGAACGAGTAAATGGATTCTTTGATGCCCTCACGAACATCAATATAAAAATAACATCGATGCGTCCCGCATCTACAACATGGATGAGACTGGACAATCTACAGTTCAAAAACCTCAAAAATTACTGGCTCGCAAAGGAAAACACCAAGTTGGATCAATCGCAATGAAGAAAGGGAATAAATGTGTGTGCTGGATGAGTGCATCGAGAAAATTTGTACCACTCATGTTGATATTCGAAATAATGAGGATGAAAGATGAACTGAAGAGAGGAGCTCCACCAGTTCACATTTACAGAGAGCGGGTGGATAACCTACGAAGTATTCATCAAGTGGCTGGAACATTTGATTGCTTCGGTCAAACCGACAACAGAGAAGAAATTTCTTCTTATTCTTGATCTACTCGCCACCCACACAAAAAACCCAGAGGCCATCAACCTTGCAAGGGAGAATAGATTTATAATGCTCTCTTTGCCAGCGCATACAACACACGGTCTCCATCCCTTAGACGTGTCGTTTTTCAGGCCTCTATCTGTCTACTTAAACCATGCCTCGGACAAATGGATGTGCTCCAATCCTCAATGCAGCATAACTCAGTTCATTATTAGCAAACTTCTGGGTGAAGCATATGGGAAATCCGCTACTGTCGAGAATGCTCAGTTCGCCCAAACTGGCATATGGCCTGTAGAACGACATGTATTCCAGGACTGCGACTTTGTTCCACCTGCAAACGGTGCAGCTGAGGCAGCCTTTGACCCAGACCATGACGCTGTCACGGAGACAAAAGATCAAAATTAATCTTCCTAAACGGATACACCATCCCCAACTGGTCAGAGGAGTCATAAATACATGAAACTTGCAGATGCTTGTCTCTCTCCCACATCTTCAGCAGCTTCTGTAAAAAAAATTCAGGCGGCCCACTTCTACTACGGTGATTGCTGATAGTCCCTACAAGCAGAAACTGGAAGAGGCAGACAAAGACCAGTACACGGAATAATACTTAACTCAAGAAACAGATATTTGCATCCAATAGTTCGCCTGGAACATCGAAAAAACGAATTAAAGTTATTGGTTTTGCATAATGTGTGAAGAGATCTCTATGAGAGATATGATTCAATGTATGAAGTGCAAGCTCTGGGCTCATGAAAATTTTGCCAAAGTAACGCAGAAGAGAAAAGTATATCGGTGCTGTGACAGCCGGTAGGCAAGAGTACCTAACACTAACACTATCCTACATGAGCCACTCAGCTGATATCAGTTGTTTCGCAGTGCTCCATTTTTTCTGCAATTTAAATGTGTTATTTCTTATTTTATTTGTACAAACCACTGCAATATTTTGTATCTTGAACTTTGGGTTAGTTCCTCCATGAGTTACTGCATTTTTTAATTTTTATTTTTTGTATGATCTTTGGTATTTGTATTTTTGTTTAGTTCTTAAATGGATCAGTTAATTTTTTAATTTTTTTGTAAAAATTTTTGTATTGTATTTCCAATTGTGGACTATTATTTGTGTTAAAATCACAGCAAATTGTAATATCTTTTTTCTTGGTATAGTTCCTGCATGAGTCAACGAATATTTCAAATTTGATTTATCATCTTTTGCATAGTCTTTGGAATTTTGTATTTACGATTCTGGACTGTTTTTATGTTTAAATTACAGTAAATACTGATACACATTCTTTCCATCCCGGTTTAGTTCCTACATGGGTCAGGGCATTTTTTAAATTTTATCTCTTATTTTTGTGTAATCTTTGGAATAATATTTTCCTGTGCAGTCATTTAAACATTTAAACAGTCATTTAAACATTAAACATTCAAATGTAATCTTTAATTCAACAAAATATTTATAATTGTTCTATATAACATTAATACTTAATCCAATTTTAGGATTATAGCGGTTTAACTCAGGAGTAGTTGTTCTTATATTGGACCGATTGCAATACCTAATATTTATATATTTTTTTATCTATGCGCGCAAAATATGTGAAAATTGAATATGGCATTTCAATCTTAATTCAAGAAAGATCATTTGTATCATGACGAATTAATTTTACAGCTTCCACATTTCCTCCAATTCATGCAGAAGTGTTAAGTGGTCCAATATTGGCACACTTACCCTACGCTTATACGAGGAAGTACGAACTTTTGCAGTTACTACTTATGCTCTGCATTTTTTCCTAAAGCTGATATTAAGCCAATAATGCATAACTTTCAATATATGTAAGAGAAGTGTCCTTATTAAGTCTATCCTTAAAAAGGAGAGAAAATAAATTTATCATAACGGGAAATACGGCCCAAATTTCCTTGTCGTAATCTTAGTTACAAACACTTAAAATCTAACTTAAAAGTAAAAAATAGTAATGCATAAGCAAATACTTTGAAATTAGGACTTATATTTCTCACGCCTGAGTATTTTAATAGAACTCGTTCATTGTAATTGACTGAAATAAAAGAAAGCTTCAGATACACTTTCCGAAGTCAAAATTAAAATATGTATTATTACGCAGATATTTAGTAAATAAAACTTTCTATCGAAGAAAGTTTTAGACTCAACTAACATATCCTTATGAAAATATTTTCAGAAAAAAATATATAAGTACATATGCTTACGGAAGAGGAAAGGTAATGAGATAAATGGATGGCAACAGGTTGTTGGGCACTCACCAATAAGATGACTTCAAGTTGGCGAGCTGCTGGGGACGTCGAAGTGACAAACGTAAAACATACACAAAAACACAGAAGCTTTCGGGGGTGATCCCTTCGTCAGCACAGGAGAGAGATAACTACATACATATATAAAGGCAACCCTCGCTTTTCGCGAGTTCTTAATTCGCGGTTTCGTGTATTCGCGGATGGAGTCTGACCAATGCCATCTGTTGCCATTTTGTGAAACTAACTTAGCTATTACTCGCCCTCTCCTGCCCCTTTCTATAACTATTTGAATCCGCTTGGAGACGACGACTCGAGAGTTCCCTTAGTACACTTATAAATGCTACAATGTTTCTATCAGCCCGTAGAGTGAAAACAAAGATTCATTTTGTGATTCTTATAAAGATCCTGCAGAATAAATTATCGTTTGTGACTCGTGATCCCAAATAGAGAAAATGGAGAGGCTCGGTGTCTATGGATTGAAGATCAAGCTCAGAAAAATGTACCGCTGAGTGGCTTGGTTATAAGGGAGAAGGCTCTTCGCCTTTATAAGCATTTTGCCCAAGAATCTTATTCTGAGAGCTCTTCGTGTTTTTGTGCGAGTAAAGGGTGGTTTGAGAAATTTAAGAGAAGACAAAGCCTACATAACGTCAAACTAGTAGGAGAAATGGCATCGGCAGACCATGCTGCAGCACAGGTTTTCCCTAACATTATAAAACAAAGGGGATATAAGCCGGAGCAAGTCTTCAACGCTGACGAGACGTCCTTATTTTGGAAGATAATGCCATCAAGGACATTCCTATCCAAAGACGAGAAATTTGGTTTGGCTTCAAAGCAGCCAACGATAGGGTTGCCCTTCTCCTTTGTGCTAATGCTTCAGAAGATTGCATGGTAGAGCCGATGTTGTTATACCAGGGCACTGAAAGGCCAAAATAAAAACAGCTTACCTGTTTATTGGCAGTCTAATAAGAAAGCCTGGGTCACAGCTACTCTCTTCTTGGATTGGTTCCGTAATTGCTTTATTCTAGAGGTAGAAAAATACCTAAACTCCAAAGGACTACCTTTTAATTCTCTCCTTGTTTTAGATAATGCACCAAGTCATCCTCAGAGTGTAGAATTTGCCCATACCAACGTGGAGGTGGTTTTTCTACCTTCGAACACAAAATAACTCCTTCAACCGCTAGACCAGGGCGTGATTTCAACCTTTAAAGCATACTACACCATAATAACCCTCGCTCGCATACTTGATGCGATGGAATTAAATCCATTACTGGATATTAGGCAGTGTTGGAAAGATTATAACATCGGTGAATGAATCAAAAATGTGAAGGAATTGCTCGATGAAATCAAACACAACCATCAACTCGTGTCGGAGGAAATTATGGAGAGAAGCTGTAAACGATGTTTATAGTTCGGCATCTTTGGATGACGAATTGAAGAGAATTGCGGAAATGGCCCATGACATAGGAGGGGAAGAATTCGCGGATATAGAGGAAAATGATATAGAAGAACTCATTCAGTCTCACGCCGAGGAACTCACTGAGGAAGACCTGGAAGAGCTGGTAAAAGCAAGCAAGGAAGAAAGTAAGGAAGAGGTAACAGAGGAGGTCGAAAAACAAGATTTAAATCTGAAAAAACTCGCAGAAATCTTTAGCCTTGACAAATTATTAACAAACAAAATGGTTGAGTATGTCCCCTCTTCGGAGCGTAGCTTGAAGATAAAGAGAGAAATTGAGGCCGTATTAAGTCCTTATAGATAAATTCAAAAGGAATTGCAAAAAAATCAAAACAGGTTCTCATCACAACATTTCTACAAAAACCAGATCCTCCAGCCGGACAACCTTCCTCCACTGTCGCCTCAGTCAGCTCTAATGCAGCCATTGTGAGTTTCCGGGAAGAGGAATCAGAGGAGGACTAACTGATAGCCATAATCACCTACTTAATAGTCATTTTCGTGGGCTTCTTCGTCATAAAAGGTATGTTCAGTAAACATTTATTTAATAAATTTATTATCTAGAATGTCTAAATATTAGAATAAGTCTTTTGTTTATGCATTTTTTCCATATTCTTCCTTTAAAATGTTTACTAAGAGCCTATCCCCCTTTTTCCCAAAAGAAGTTAGTTTCGGTATTTGCGGAATCACTATTCGCGGCATTCTCAGGAACGCATCCCCCGCGAGTAGCGAGGGTTTCCTGTATATGTGTGTGTTTGTGTGTTTATACGAGTTGTCGGCGCTTGCATACTGCAAGCGCTAAACTCGTAAATAAACCAATAAACCAACACGATCTCCAGGGCAACAGCACTTCAGCCACCTAGAGCCTATATGTATTAGATAATAAATTCCATGAGTAATAGAAGTATTTTATAATTTTCCGTGAAATTAAGGCAACTATCCGTAATTTCCAAATTATCTGACAATCGGCTCGTGTCCAATTTTTCGTATTTCAAGTTTCGTCACTCAGATCACCACGCATGAGTAACAAGAATAAGACAATACCCTATACATTAAATTTATGGAAAAATTAGGATATTTTCTGTTAAGATTATGGTATACATGCTTTTAGCACGTATTTGGATAAAAAATGTCGAGAAATAGATATGACGCCATTATATTTAACAATTGGAATGAGTTAAAATTTCTCGAAAAACTACGAAACACAACATTAAAATACTTTCCACGTTTTACCGTCACTGTTATCAGGGCTGCTTCTCCGATTGTGATCTCTTATAGTCCTAGAGAAAACAAACCTATTCGCTCCTTCATATAGTCGATATTCCACATTTAATCGTCGTGTTTGTGCTTTCAGAGAGAGAGAGTGCAACCTCTATAATCCGAACTTCCAGTAATTCGAACTGTTTCTCAACATCAGGTGTAAAGTGTCCGTTAAGCGAAGCGAGCGTCGGACAGTTAAATTTGAAGCTTTTATTTTGTAAAAAGGAGTCGGACACAGATGTCCACTACTAACGCCTCTTGCTGCTATCCTTTGAAACATTGTTTTAAAAGGAATGAGCGATGTAATAAACTTATATGTATATATAAATTTTCAGTTTTTACTATGGAAATGTACCTACTATACATTATAATAAATATTTTTTCTTAAAAACGTGGTCATTTACTTAGAATCCATAAGCCGAACACCTCGATAATCCGAACACGCCCTTGCATTAATTAGTTCGGATTATAGAGGTTGCACTGTATATATATCATATAAAACCTTATAGTAGTGCTACAGAGGTGAAATTTGGTATGAATATTGGTCATTGGATAAACCTCTGAAAAAATCAAAATTCCAGAAAATGTTGTTTTTAAGGGGTGTTTTTGATCCCAGTGTTCAATTTTAAACACCCATAAGAAAAGCATTGAAAACGGTGCAGAGCTATATAAAATTGCTTTTTTAAATTATTTTCAATTAAGATACAAAGTCGAGACATGCATCATACTGTGAAAAAAAGAATGAAGTACATTTTTATTGAATCCAGAATTCTAATCCATGCTGAATTTGCGTAAAAATTAGATTTTAATCATAAAATTATAAAAAAATTTCGGTCTTTAGCAATGGAAAATATGAACTACCATAGCAACGACTCCAATGCCTTTTAATGGGAATTGATTTTCCATACTTTAAGAGCATTAATTTAATGCTTATACTGCATTATAATCCATTTTATTTCAGCCAACAACGTAAACATATGACGACGTGATAATTTAAAATTAATTTTTTTAATCCCGATACGTAATAAAAGGCACGGATGATGAAACCATAATCCTAACACACAAAATATCCTAATTTTATTGTAACATATAAGCTATTATCTTAATGATGATTATAGTTATTGCTTAAAAAGGGTGATCGAGCCATGAAACTTTAAATTGGAAAACTCTGACGCGAAGCCGATTGCCAGAGAATTTAGAAATTCCAGATATATGACTTAATTTCGCAGAAAATGAAAACTATTATTTCGTAATACCAGATCCCTTTAAAAGCATTGAGGTCGTTGCCATAGTATTTAAATATTTCCATTGTTGAAAAGAGGAAAAATTCACAATTTTTTTCGATTAAAAGCAAATATTTACACTAATTCGGTACTTATTTGAATTCTGCTTTCAAAAATCAAAAACTGCGTTTTTTCACATAGACAAGTGTTTTTTCTCAAATTCGTATCCCAATTTTAAGTAATTTTAAAATGCATTTTTAGAAAGCCTTGCAGTGAATCCCATGTCTTTCTTATGGGGTATTGAAATGGAACATGGGGTTAAAAAGACCCCTTAAATATGACCTTTTCCGTGATTTTTTATTTTTTTCGTCGGTTGTGCCGCTCGACCTACACACATGCCCAATTTCAGATTTCTAGCCCTTCTAGAATTACCTAAGAGTTTTGTGTGTGAGTGAGTGACGCACAAGCACCTTTATATAATAGAAGATATGCGTTCGATCCATCATTATAAACTTTTTACTTCGGCTTCGATATTCACTTCAAAGACAAGATATAAGATTTAGGTAAATGTCTAATGAAACCAGAATATATTTTTGCATACTGAAAAACTTTTAGAAACACAATTACTAGAGAAATTTTGCGGAGATTGAAAATCCGTTATCGATAATAACGATAGTTATAAGTAGGCTTAGTAGGATTTGATTTAAATCGATAAATGTCGATAAACATCGAATTTTTAAAAATTTTAATTTCGACGAAAATGAATTGTCGTCGATAAGGTCGATGTTCACCACTACATTTTCTACGAACCTTATGCGTTGTGATTTTAAAACTTTGTTATCCGCTCTCAAACTTAACATATTTTACCACCAAACATCCAAAACGGTAGAGACAGCCTGTATTTGTCATACCAAACGGCCACACAACATCGGAATTTGCTTTCTAATGTCGCTTATGTCACTGTCTTAAAGGCACATACTGAGCAGCCGTGGGATCCAAAGATAAAGGACAAAATATTATGATCGGTTGATTGTGCTCTTTCATTACCCTCGGCCAGATCCGATAACCTATACGCATTTTAACTCCATTTACCGAAAAGTCGGGGGACGTCTATTGCGTCCTCTGCGCGACATTATCTGCCGACCTCCTCCAAGAGGCGAAATTAAAGGTTTCCCCAGACTAAAAAATGATTACCCATCGTCAGATGGCCTTATGGCATTTCCAAAAGCACCCTGTGATAAAATTTATATAATCTATCTGAGAGTGTCCCACGTGCTTAGTTTCTTTTGCATTGCTGTCGAAGGAGCATCGTTCCATATACGCACTCTGGGCCTTTTTCGGCATTCATAGTAATTTGTTACTCAACAAAATGATATATTTTTACTTTCTCCGTATACAAAGTATAGAGAAAGTATTGTTTTCATGGAAAAAATTGAATTCGAGATTTCAATGGAAATACCTGTTTTAAGGTCCACTGAACACGTTTTGACTATATTATCGATTATATCTGTGGGTGAGTGTCTGTGTGTGTTCCTGTGTGTGTCTGTAACCAGTATTTTGTAGGTACTAACTCAAAAACTATTAATCAGATCAACACAAAATTTTATATTTGACATTTTTGTTAGAGGAATATGGTTAGTTTTTGGTAAACATCGGTCAACCGGAAGTGGGTGTTTACTCTTGTCACATCCTAGCCTCAACCTCGCCAATAAAGACATTTTTCTTTCTTTCTTTTTTATATTTGCTTTAATATTTGATAAAAATAAAAACGTGCCGGAATGAAAGTTGTAGGTAATTTAATTTTCTATAACCTTTGTTTGAAACAATTTCCCATATAATACATTGTTGAAGAGATATGTATTTTAAAAACTACATATTTTAATTGCCACCACCACACCACCTACCGGCGATTATCGTAAACACATTACGATCCTTTTTATTTTCTTAATTGTTGGAACTTCTGGGCTATATCCAATATCAGAAGGCTACAGTTTGAGTTTATTTCTGTTCTTTATGTAGTCTTTAAATTTTTCCCGCATTTCCTTAAAATATTTATTATCATTTAACCTATTTGGAATTGTTAGAAATATTACAGGTGTGGAGAAAGTCATGTGGTGGCCACATCAGATTTTTTCATCAAAATATTCATTCATACATTATACTCACGTCACATTAATTTCTCACTAATGATCACGACTTCGTGAATAAGAGGCGCGAATTGACGAGTAGAATATACTTTCGATTTATTGCGGAAAATTAATTGTTCCAGGTTGGTGGTCCGAGTCAACAACAACACATTCGTCAAAATATAGATAACAAACAAAGCAGCATAAAAGAAGCCTTCTTTTTATTTACACACTTTTAGTTAAACTTAACTAGAAGGAATTCAATTTATAACACTTTTCTACACAAAAATTGATGAAATGTATTTAAATAATCATCGATATTAGATAACGCTTTTTAAGAATATAAACGGCGATGTTTGTATTTATGACTATCAATCTCTTGGATTATTATAGTCAAAATATAAACGTCGAAAACTAAAATGCCCAATTAAATGTATAAAAATAAACGTTGATGTATGTCGTTGATTTTTAGGAAAAATAAACAATTGTAGTGGTCGCATTTTAAGAAATATTAACGTCAAAAACTACCAAGACTATTAGAATGTAGATATTGGTCGCCGATTTTTAGGAAAAATTAACTTCAAAAACTACAAATACTATAGAAGTAGTAATTTTAAGCGTCGATATTCGTCGAAAATATCTCGGGAAAATAAACGTCGATTTAAACCGATTTTTTTAAATAAACGTCGAACTCTACCAAGCCAACTTATGTGATTATCAATGAATTTTACCGAAGAACACAATCAGTTCAAAAGTGCTACGAATTGCATAAAAGTGGTCTTATGACCGCCTTTCAGAAAGCACACAAAATATTCTAAATATATCGTAAATCCGTTCATTAAAATATACGTGCAACATCCCGGCTAAAAAACTATGAAAGCGTACGATCCCTTTGCTTAAAAAACATTGCTTAGTAGAATTTTCTTTTATTTCTCAAAGCATTTTTGTTTGTGGGAAAATAAATATGAACCCCTAGTTATCGGAAAAAAGCAGCCGTACAAAATTCGAAGCTCCTACATGCCAAGAAGAAATCTTCCTCTCTTACGATGAGAAAGCATAAAATTGTTTCCATGGATTATGGTCCACTCTAAAACCAAGTGTCGCTTTATTTTTGTTTGCTTTGCGCCAGGTAAAACATTCTGATGAAAACTACTAAATTAGACAATACCGAGATTATTTTGCAAGTTTCAAATATGAATATGTCTTACGAGATTTAAGTATAGAAAAATTGACCAGCGTATGGTTTCTTTTTTTTTCATCCGCATCATTATCAGTTAATCTATTTTCGGTTATATTTAAAACTTTTCTCAATCTTTTTGCAGAAATTTGTTAACATTATTCAACTAATGCTTCACCCAAAAGTGCAAGGCATCATAATGAATAACGATCTCAATTTCTCTACCTCTATCTTATTACATAAACTAAATGCTTTAGTGCGCATGCATTCGCTACTTTCCCGTATATTTCTCTTTTAAATCTCTATCGCATCCCATTTCTCCGATTTCGCGAAAAAGAAGTAAAATACTATACAAAGATTTTAAAAAGTACTTTTAATGTAACGTTTTCCAATGAATTTGGGTTTAGGTTAGTTTAAAAAAAACCATGACAATGAATCTACCACATTCCCTTGAAAAAGAGTTTTCTAGCTTTACCTTTATGCACACTTATTATATATCCATATAAATAGTGTCCTATTTAAAAAAAACATTCTGCATATTAAAAACGAAGAGGAAAACTTCCTCTCTCCTTCTAAAAGAAACTTGACATAAACAACGATGGCATTTTTAATGGCAACTGTCTCCGAAACGCAGAAACTAACAAACCACTCCTATAAGATTCGATTCAAAGGTTATCTCGAAGGAAGTCTAGCGTAGAATTGATCGAACTTTCTGTAGTCTAAGCATTGAAATGAAAAGAAGCTATGGCAAGTACTTCTTTATTCTATAAAATTTAATTGCCATGAAAGCCAATATTGAACGGCAAGTGAAAGGCATCGTAATGAGACAAAATAGGAGCTATACACAAGTTTTATTATAAAACAAACAGCTGCAATGCAGTATCGTCTGATTTATTTTATTAAATCTTCCATTTGAGATATATTGAGAGGGGCATAGTTAATACAATACATAATTCAACAGCGTCCAAAACGCTCACGAATTCATCCCTCACTTGTCTATCAGGCCCATATCACTGTTCCTTCAACGCTTACTTTCAATATCTATATAAAATTGTGAACATCTTTATAGATTTCGATTTGAAATTTTTTGAGGAAAATACGGAAAATGAGGATTCGTGAAATTATCAGTTAAAATTTATAACAAATTCTGAATAAAATGCAAATCCTTTTGCTCGACTATACTGTCAAGAAATTATATTAAAACTCCCAAATAATAAATCTGAAACTTTTTCAAAATACGCATTCTAACAATAAGTTATCACTTATTCATTAATTTTCCCCAACCATCTTTGCTAATAATGGCTTAATACTTAGGCGTGCGTTCAGAAAACGTCGAAGTATTAATTCGCGATTTGTTGCTTATCCAAAATATTTTAACTCAACAACGGAAGCTATCTTTAGAAGCGTAACCCACTTTCTATTATCCTGGAAACGACGCCTAAGCCAATCAAATTACCCTCACTCTCGGTTGTCTATAGCTGTTTACCTTGGCTCAGTATCCATTGTATGCCAAAAAAAGCCAACAGAGCTATGAAAGACGAAGTGAATAGACTATATTGAAGTATATAAAATAGTAAGTGGTGCAGTAAATCTGCGCATAAAATCTGTATACTCTCGGAATCAATTCGCCATCTAAAATCGGTTCCGTATAAAATTTCCAATCACTATCAAACTTTACATGCTTCTCACTGTATCACGTATATAAAAAATAAATTTTCAGTCTTCGCTAAAAGCATTCCTCCGAAAAAAATCGTCTATTTAAGTACATAAATCAAAATAATAACAATACCACCACAGCACATCTCTCTCTGTTACACTGAGGCAGTTTATAGAGTCTATTTTGAACAAGCATCGTCTTTAAAATGTCTATTTTTAAAGCCGCTGCTGAAAGATTATATTTTTCATTTATTTTTAATGACGCATCATTTTTACTCGAACTAAGAATAGAAATAAAACGTATCTAGATTCGTATAATAAGACATTCTTGCATGAAAAATAACCTTCACGATACTTTTCAAATTATTTAAACATCAGGATGGGCTTTTCATTAATGCCGCAGATAATGGCTACATTATAATCAACTTGATGAAAAACCAAAATCACACCTCTAAAACGAATTTTTATTGTTATATATCGGTCTTGTTTTTCAGAAATGCTAAAGAAAAGTGACATCTCCTTTTCTTCTCGCCTTACTTAAATATTCCAAGTGTTGAATATTTTATCAATAGCGTATATTTTTTCTGCTCGTTCTCGGATTATTTATCACTTGGGTGAGAAATTTTAAGGAAAATTTTAGCAAAAAAGCGAAATGGAAGAGAAATCAACCAATACGATAGTAAAGCCGAAATGTTTTTTAAATATCTAAATTATATACTATTAAAACACAGGCTTTGGTATCTCCCATTCTGAATCTCTGCATTTATTCAAAGCTTGAAAAATTCTATTTTTTAATATAACGACGGTTTTACATACGCGATTGAAGATTTCAAGTCAGCAACAAAAAACTTTGTTTTCATCCGGATGATCATAAAAATTTAAACAAAAAAATAACTCCACGCAACAAACCTGAAGGATCGATAAAAAAATAACCGAAGAGAACGTAACTCCTGGACGTAACAAAGCAACCGCGGCAGTCAAAGAGAGTGGGAAAGAGGAAGGGATGGAGAGACGAGAGCTTCGTTTACAAACGCATTCGACTACACAAACCACCACTCGTCCTCTTAACCCACTTCTGTGACCCAATAGTTTCCAAGATTCCATGTCCCCCAAACCTTCTCCTCCCAAACATTTGTGTTTTTCATTCCACTTCCCGCCCCCGCTATATCACCGCTTCCGTCCTTCATTACCATATCTTTACCCACCCACCCCACTTAGCTCGCTCGCGACCCACCCCTCTCATCCCGACTCCCTCTTTCCCTCTGTCCGACCTACGTCATAGCCCGAACGACCAAACCTCTTTGGTACACAGTTGTAAATATAAAAAGACCCCTAAGCCAGTTGCATTCGACCCGTTTCATATGTGCACACTAGACTCAACCAACGATAGATAGTAATCCCATCTGCTAACCGATGAAAAAAGAAAGGGAGGCAAGCTTATGCGACCATACGTGAGCGACCCCCGACTTTAGACTTAAGGAAATATGTCACAAGGCGCATTAATATTCTATATTCTCCGAGCAAACAACGAGGGAGAGGGATTTAACTAACAGGAGGGTATAGATGCGGAGATGTGAATGTCATTTTGCACGGGAGAGGAAAAAAACAAAAGACACACGTACGAAAAGATCGTCTCGAGCCTTGGGCTAGAACGTAACCTCCGCTTCATTCTCGCCTTCGTCTCGGGTCTTAGGCAAAAAGTGCTCGGTGATATTCATTGGAGGAGATTACTGCGGAGAAATTAAATACGTAGGATACCCTTGCTAAGAGGTGGAAGTACGTTTTCTTAAAAAATTTCGGGCTTCTGGTTTGCCTCCCCCTTTGAGGAGGGAAAGATCCGAATGTAGACCCTCACTAGGCATTCCCACCGGTGAAAACTTCACTCCTCTAGCTTCAGTAGTTCGGCTGCTGAACCATTTCAAAATTTTGAATTTTCCGACTTTGAAGCCACCTAGACGGAAATATATGAGCTGGTTGGAAAATCTAATCGATGATAAATTCATGGATTGATAAGAGCGACCTAATTCAAAAAGAATTTTTCAAATATCTCCCAAAATAAAAAAGTTGATTTTTCCACAGACGGACAGAAGAGTGGTCACATGAGCACCTTTTTTTTACTTTGAAGAAAACGTGCTAAAAAGCGAGGGTAATCGATTCCCTCAGGCGATTGAAATGATCTCGTTCCCGGGCGAACGCCGCAAAAAACGTATTTCCAATGAAAATTAGGACCGGCGGTACCATGTCCAATGTGTCCGCGCAGTTTTCGATAGCGTTCGATCCCACCGCAACTGGATATGAAACAAATTTGGCACAAGTTCCGTAGATCCTCGGGGATACTATAAAGTCTTTCTTCGTTTTTGTTGGTTATGAGTCTCTGCCAATTTATTTATAGATATAACATTGGCGCCGCAGTGAAATAAAATATCACCGTCACTCGAAACAGAGAGAAGTGAATTAAAAACTTTTTTCTCGATTAAATAGATGTCAAACGACTTCGAAGGCAAAATAAATTTCCCTTTCATTCTATATTGGGATTCTCATGGCATAAAACATTTTGATCTATATATCCTATCGTTAAAATTTGCACTGAAAGGTAACTACCAAAATAAAACGCAGTCGTTAATACACATGAATAAATATTCTTCTCAACGCCCGATACTGCCACGAGAAGATCGTAAAATTTTATGGTGAACTGGGGATAAAAAAATTGTTACTCACTTTTGTCTTCCCAGAACCAGCTGGACCAACCAACATCAACCCATGACGGACCACTGTAGTTTCGTAGAGTTGAATCACTTTTCTCACGTACTCTGCAAAATGTTTATTTAAATTATTAACGGCAATGACTTTTTATAAAAGGATCAACTTGGATAATAGTAAAATGTTGGAAAAAATCATTTCCATGAGAAAAATACTTTGTTCGAAAGAGTAAAATCACTTATCCAAAATCTTAAAGGCCAAATAACCAAAGAAAAATAAAATTCAATAAATCTAACAATAATAAAAGGCTACTTCGGTCCCTTTGTGGCTCCCCCTGCCACGCTATAAAAATGCGAATAACTCGATAATGGAACGAGATTCATTTTTGATATTTGACAGGAATGAGTGATTCACATATTGTAAGATGATGACGAAAATAAATCTCGAAAAACGTCCTAGATTCGACTCCAAGGTAGGCATTTCCATTTCCCATATGATAACACGTAAAAATCGACTTTTTGACTTGCAGTCTTTTTATTCTTTTTGAGATCTAAATTATAAAGAATTCACCTATGATCTTTGGATCTAGCCCATTTTAAAGAAAAAACTATGAAGTTTCTTATTCTGTTAATCTATCCTCACCTACAATTCGAAATTCCTCATGTTAAACGTTTAATTCACATACTTTGGGGAAATCTTGCCATGTTGTCATGTCAACCCATTACATTATTAAACATCGAAATCCTATGGTTATTTCAATCCTTATGGGTGAAAGCGTGCTTTGAATGCTCTTACAATTAGTACGAGAGAGGAGGAGAGAGAAATTCTTTTCATAGCAACCAATGTAAACAACATTCGTTGCGTAATTTACGAGAAGGAGTACATTTGAATGTAGAATATTAATCATTCGCATATTAAAATTGGGTAGTTAGAATCATCGTAGGAGTTCGAAACCTGAAACAACGAACGCCTAAAAGAACGAAAGTTTGTTTTCTTGCCATCCAAAGAAAGGCAAGGCATATTTATTTTCATTTTTTATTTCACAAAATCCTTTCCCGTTGAATTTCAACGGGCATCTCCCTAGTAGTATAATAAACAATTAAATCGTTTCCTTAAAAAATTGAGAAAAAATCTTTTAAATACGACTGTGAAAACAGTTCGACCTAAGAATGGATGCCATTCAGAGAAATATTTATCCTAAAAATACTTCATTGGCATACTTCTCTCAGTTGTACCTCTTAAAATAAGAAAGAAAAATACAAATAATAAAAAAATATTTCAAAATATCATCTAATTTGTGAATGCGTATATGAATGAGCACCGGCAGATTTTTTTAATATCGAGCTACAAGGTCGAGTAAGGTAAAAGAACAAAAATCGAGCATATTTGGTTCATATTTGATTTACAAAGCAGCGTAATAAAAAAACTTAATTTTTAAAGAATATATTTGATCTTGTATTGGAAAAACATCCGTTTCAAATCTAATCCTGGTGTCTCATAGACTAGGGCTCGTGCTTGCACCGAATAAAGTGTTCTAATATGAGAGATGATTGAACTATTCCGTTTGATGAATAAACACAAAACGCTCAACAACCAACGGATTCTATCTTTCACATTTTTATTACTTCTGTAGATTTTTACTTCTTCCTGAAAACACTTTCATATGGGCTAATTCCCATTCTCTATTTCGTATAACTCCCTTAAAACGCAATGATCTATTTTGAGAAATTCCTTTGGTGCTTCCCATCTCGAATCCTTTATAACTCTTAACAATATCCTTTTGTGTTAACATTCACAAGCGTTCTGAAGAGACAAGACGTAATAATTTTTTAATACACTCAGACAAGGGACGGATGAATTATAAAACCCAGCGCCCGTATAAATCCTATTTATGATCCTCGTTTTTTAAAACAATAATTGTCCTAACAAATTAAATAATGTTGCATCAATTTTACAAGCAAATAAAAATTACTAAATCAATCTGTTTTGCCCGGGCCGTGCTTAACTCTGTTTCGAATGAAAAATCAAGTTGTCTATAGCTCGGTCATCTTCGTACTAACGCATATGCTTGTATTTTTGAAGATTGTTACGTCAGTCAAAGTCAAACATAATGACCACCCAACGGAATATTGCATATTTCATATACGTACTTAGGATCAAAATGCTCGCGATTGAGCTAAAGGTCGCTAAACCCAGTGTGCGTGTGATTGCCGAAGTGAATATAAAAGCGCTGTAAGCAGATTTTGGCCGTAGAAATGTCCCCGGCGAGGAGCAATTCCAGTAAACCTGCTCACTGTTTAAGCTTAAGGGTCGTTGCCGTGGATTAAAACTCCCCTAAATCCAGTTTGCGCGTTATTGAGTGATTGTCGGAGAGTGTCTCCGTCCCTTGCGAGGCATAACTTCCCCTAAACTACCGTGAACGAGCAAGTAACATTATTATTTTTATGGTTTGAGAATAGTATTCCATAACCTTTTGTTGCAACCAATTATTGTTAAGGCTGAATTCGACATAAAATAATGAGAATAAAGGGACAAAATTATTACTGGCATCCGCCCTTCCCCCGCCTAATAAGTTTTATGAGCGGCAGCAGAAGTAATTTCCGCTTAAGTTTCTTGCTTTTCGTTAAATAGTAATTCATCTAAAAGTTAATATAAATGTATTTATATAGGATACGAATAAAACTTATTTTTAACTTGAAAATATTTTCATCATTACTTGACTTTGTTTAAAATAATCAATGGAGCCATTGGATCCACGCGGTAAATTTGCAAATGAAATAAAACGTGGCAACAGTAGGTAAGCAGAATATCCGAGGTAACAATTGCGTTATAGCTACCATTGCGCGCTTTCACGAATTAAGTAGGAATTTTTCAACTTCTCCGGAATGATTTAAGCGCTAACCGATACAAAAAGTTTTATTCTTTTGCTCTCCGCAAATTGAAATGAAGAGATCATATCTTAATCCTATCCTGTTCAAAACAACAATTGAGTTGAAGTAATACTTAGCGAAGTGTCTAAACAGTTATTTTTTACAAAAAAGCATTTTTTTAATTTTTCATTCTCGAAAAAGTCTTCTCAGAAGAACTAGCGTTTACTAAATATAATAGTAAAGTATGTACAGAGGTTTTTTAGTTTGCTATAAACTAATAATTTCTATGGGATAAACTTCTTATTTACTTCTCATGAACATGAGATCTTAAAAATAAATGGCGACAGAAAGGAAAAACCTCGTTAATCAGCAAACCAATATTTCAAAGAAAGTTGACAATGATACAAGTAGGGATGTGCACGGGTTTTCCATGGTACAGAAGTACTTTTCGTCAAATTCGCCGTAGTATAATCGTATACTAATATACAGGGTCACCCAAAAAAGACGCTTCAGTTTAAATTGCTTATATTTTTTTATATACTCAACGTACAGGAATTATTTCCATGTTAATTTACACAACAGACCTGGGAGAAATGTTGCTGCCTAGTGGAATATTCCTGAAACATTGTTTAAACAAGATGGCGTATTGTTTAAACAAGATGGCATACACTGTATAACAACATGTATTTAAGGTAAAAAACCTTTTATTCTACCGGTATTGTAGTGCAAGTGCAGCGCGATTTTCGCAATGAATTCAAGTGCAGGGAAGGTCCAAGCAGATCAGTGATAAACAGGTTGGTGACTAGGTTTTAAAATACGGGTGCTGTGGCCGACAGTAAGAAAGGTGTTTTCGGTAGGAACAGAAGAATGAGATCAGTCAACAACATTGCATGTGTTGATGAAGCAATTACGCGAAGTCCTTACAAATCTGTTACACGTCTGTCACAACAATTAGCTATATCGCGATCATCGATCAATAGGGTATTACCAGAAGATCTGGAAATGTTTCCGTATAAGATTCAAGTGCTTCAGACCCTCAGCGAAAGCGCCAAAGATGTTAGGGTTGATTTTTGTGACCCTTTTCTGAAATTTTTGGAGGGAAATCCCGGAGTTCTTCGAAACACCTGGTTTTCCGATGAGGCGAATTTGCACCTTCACGGTTATTTCAACAAGCAGAATATGCGAATATGGGCCTCAGAAAACCCCAACACAATAATGGAGGCGCCATTACATCGGCAGAAATACAAGGTATGGTGCGCTGTTTCAGCTATTGAAATTGTTGGGACAATTTTTCTCACTGATACAGTGACATCGGAGAGTTATCATCGTCTCCTTCTTCAAGGCATGGGTGTTAACTTCGAGGAAACGTTCTTTCATCAGGGTGGAGCTCGACTGCATACTACAAATGCAATTTTTGATTTCCTCCATAGGCATTTTGACCATCGTGCTATCTCGAATCGCTTCTCTGGACGTTTTGGCTGTGGGTAGTCTTGGGCGCCGTATTCTCCGGATTTCAATCCCTGCGACTAATTTCTATGAGGGTATCTGAAAGACAATGTGCACAGAAACAATCCCCACACAATTGATGAACTCAAAAAAGAAATTGCATCTGTTATCTGCACAATCACTCTTGGCGTTCTAGGCAGAGTAGTTGCCAATTTTCAACGTCGATTACAAATGGTCTTGGATGCCAATGGTTCACATAATGAAAATGATTTCCGTTAATCTCCAAAATCTACAGTGAAAATTAATATGAAACTCATTCCTGTACATTGAGTATATAAAAAATATAAGCAATTTAAACTGAAGCGTCTTTTTTGGGTGACCCTGCATTTGCTTTGAAATCAGAAAATTATTTTTCCTAGTATTGTGGCAGCCCTGTTTTTTATATCTATACTAAACATTTTGATTTTGTTATGTTATGTTGCACGCCTACTTCATACAAAATTTCAATAAAATTGTTTCGGCCAATTCCTTCCAAATTCATAATTACCGAAAAGTTTAATTTTGCAATTGTGGCACTCCTGCTGAGTCCTTCCGGTCCAAATATGTCATATTGGCCATGTATTTATGTGAAGATTCTATGTATCAAATTTGGTTGAAATCAGTTAAGCCAATTCTTCCCTGATATATGCGTGCGGACGGACGGATATCACGAAGATAATAGTGCTTTTCAGAAATGACGAAAAACACTAAAAGGCGAAGTTATCGCTATATAATTACGAATTCCACTGGAATTCTTGTGGACCAATATAATGAAAGTCATTCTCTTAAAAAAATAAAACGAAAAAGTGATTGAGTTTATAAGAAGTAATAATTTCTTTGTATAATATAACCATTTTTTCGAATGTAACATATTGCTCTACAGATAGGAAGTATTTTAGCATGTTATGTTTCCAGTATAAAGTATGGAAATTCACGCTTTGTCAACATAAGTTATAACAGAATTGCAGCGTAATCATAGTATAATCTCGCTCCATAATAATTTCATTAACAATACAAGTTTTGCGGCTATTTCATTCTTATTTTTAAACATAAACATATACAAAAAAGATATTTTAAGTAAATGCAAATTTATGCTTACCTTCCACGTCTAGAAGACCTTTGTTTATTATCACCTGTCGTATTGTATCTTGGAGAAGTCCATAATCTACAGGTTGTTCCTCCATTCTTGGAAATAAATCAGACACTATGCCTACAACGAAATGAAGATATTAGTCATTCATTTTCAATAAATTTTAATAGTATATGAAATCAAATAATAGCGAAAGTAAGCTCTATTAAAAGATTTAAAAATCCAAATAACTATCTCCAATGGAAGGTTATTATCCAAAGTGGGATGATACAGGAGGCAATAAAAGGTAAGTATCATTTTTAATTGTTAACTAAACACTTCACTTTCGCTGTCATGCTTAATTAATTACGCTAATAATGCGACCCCGTTGTCATTATAAATATAACTCGGTCAGTGGATAATGACTACCGTTAATCTTACCACTAAAGAGCTTCAAATCGTCGCGGACAAATTTTGGTACGTTTACATCCTTAAGAGCTCTCAAAACAATCTGTTTCTCGTCCATATCTGGTTTTTCTCGCTTCAAATTGCCAGCAGCTGCTATCACCGTTTTAACGGCTCTCATGCCGAAGTCGTAATGATCCTAAAAGATTAAAACACGGCATTTACAAAATCGAGCGATAAATATCACCAAATAGTATCTGAAATTGAAACATGGAAAATGATTCCATGGTTATTACATAAAAATCGTAGAAACAATTGTTCGGTGTATTAATGCATTCTGCACTGCGAATCGTGACCTTTGACTCGGATAGAGGTTGTGTCGCCTTTCGAAGAGAGCATATACCTATAGTTCAAAACCACACCCAGTATAAATCATTTAATACAAATAACTATGTGTCCATCCTTACTACTATCTACGAAATATCCGCGTTTTATGCATTTAGATTTAACTAACGCTAATTAATTCCAAACGTTCATGTGAGTATGCCTCCGTGAAAGTATGCAAATTTCTTTTCAAAGTGCAATGAAAATTGCAGTTATCTAGGGGCTCACTAGCTCAATCAAATGTTACTGATTCGGAGAGGAGCAAAACGTTTTAAACTTTAATTTAAATACGATTATATTGTGTAAATACAGTCTTGCAATAAAAACCAAATAACAAGTTTCTCTGGCATACTTATTATCCGTAGCAGTATCATAAGGCTCGCTAAATTTATTTCCAATGTCATAAGTTTTGTTTTAATTTTATTATCAACCAATACGAATAATAACAATTTTAATCGGTTGGCATTTCATATTGCTAAAGTAAAAAACATTTTCCCGATCCTTTTTTATCAAGATATGTTAATTGTAAATTAACATTTTCGCTTGATGATATTTTTATCTCATTTGAATTAACTAATCTATTCAGCTTTATTAACAAAATATTACATCGTATCCTCTTGAATTTGAAAGCAGCAATCAATACTTCAGCATTTTGTTCATAATATCAATAAATGTTAAAACATTCGACAGCATAAAAATTGAATAAGAAAATCATAGGAGCAATACTGATTTTTGCTCACTTTCATGTCTTGTAATTTATATTTAAGACTTTGCCTTGATAAGATTTCCACTCAATAAAACACAATATGCTAAATATATGTATACATATTACATATTAATGAATGAACTTAAATTTTAGTTGAAAATTTGATGGAAAAGTTATCTAATATTTTTCACTACAGCAAACAAAAATGCTTACTTGAGTACTAAGCTGCTCAGAACTAAGTTTAAACGTAGATGTTATCTTGGCAGCTAAATCTCTAGCGTCAGAAAATCCAAATGAGAAGAGTGAAATTTCTGCTATAAGAGCATAATTTGGAACCATCATTGCAACAGGTCTAAAAAGTGCCTTAAGGTTATCTGGTAGCTCTGTACGACCAGCATAACCAGGATTCATAGTTATGAAAACTGCACAAGATTCTTTTAATATGACATCTGATCCTTCGAACATGAATCTGTAATAAATTCATTAACAAAATAAAACACTGACATTTTTAAATATCATGAGATTAGTTCTATAAATGCTTTTTCAAATATTTCAATTTCTTTATGCTTGGAAATTTACCATATTTATCAGCATATAAGACGCACCCCGGTATTTTAGAGGATTTTTCAGGAAAAAGTATTTTGGTTCACCAAGGCATTTACGAAGGGCCACGTCGTGTATCATTTCCAGCCGTGATTTAAGTCCGTATCCAGCAACATTTACAGAAAATATTACGGCATGATAACAGTTAAATATGACGTTTTAGATATATTTCATTCGTAAAATAAATAGGGATGATCTAAAACATATATAATTGCTTCGAGATTTGTATAGCTAAATGCGCCCTGCGTGAACTCGGCAGTCGTATTAATTAAAGCTGTCGGAGTGCGCCGCATACGTCGCACGAATAAATACCCTTTACCGATAGTACTTACTTAAACTTAAATTCAAGATGATATTTCAATATAATGGGATGAAAAATAAATGGAATGCATATGTAATAACGATACTTACGCTAAACTATCCTTTATATTCTGTAACTCATTTTGCATCGTACATAACGATTTTGATCGACACGGCAATACCAAACTTCTTCTGCTCTACTATCCATCACTTCCGCCTCTAGTTGTGGCCATTTAAGACCAACCTTAGGAAGACTATGTTTTTCTCACCCCGTCGGCTTGCTATTCCTCGTTTTCTCTATTCACGGATCATCTTTTCTGTGGGAGGTGGACCGAAATAACGTGCTGCTGCTCGGTTTCCGTGCGTATTTGCGTATTGAATCGCCTGAAGCTTATAAATAATAGCGTAGGCATATCTATTCACTTTTGTAGCCATTGCGATCTCAATGCACGTAACAATATTTATCCTAGATACGTATAAAATATTTATGACATCTACACGAATTCTACTGTTCCGTGCTATTAATCTTGCTATTCAACGGGCTCATTAAAAACTAAAACATCGAAAACGCGCTGAATTTGTAATCACTATGATCGTAATAATGAAAATGCGTCCTCGGAATTCACGTTTCATAAGGCATTACTCTATATAATAACCAATTTTCCCTATTAATTATTAATAATGTACATTTGATTGTTTTTGCGAGGAATGACTGCCAATTATTCCATCTTGGGGATAAGTGTGCTCGTTAGTGTCAGTATTGAAAACAGTAATAATCTTACATTCGGCGTATAAGACGCAGGCTAATTTTGGGGGCCATTTTTCTGGAAAAAAAGTGCGTCTTATTTGCCGGGAAATACAGTATTTTTAAACTGTTCCAAAAGATTAGAAAAATAATACAAGGTCATAAGGCTAAAATTTATGATTCATTACATGTAGTATGATAATACTGATTATTGAAGATGGCAGATATCTTAACTAACACTAATGACCAGTAAAGTGAAAAGCCTAATGCAGAGGCAAAATCAAACTGAATACTAAGCATATATCTTTGAAAATGCCTAAAAAAGTACAAAAATTAGCATATTCAAAACATATTTTAACATTTTTATATTACTTTCTTAATAATTTAAGAATTTTATGAGCTATTTGTTAAATTAATACATTGATGAGGCTGAAGAAAAAACTTGACCAATTCATTCCAACATTAACCCTCCAGTACTCGCGCGGGTTTTTCAAACACGAGTACTCACGCAGGGTAAATTTTAACCCCATTTGTATTACATTGAAAATGCATGCCAAATGTAGTTCATTCATCAACAAAAAATTACAAATGTATATATAATTTAATAGAAACAATAGATAATTTTTTAAAGAATATCTAATAATATTATTTTAAAATAAAAATTGACAAAACTTAAGTCAATATTTCTATAATGTCAAAAATTGCGAACAAAATTTTTGGCATGCGAAAAAAAAATACAAAATGAAATTTGGTAAAAAATGGTTAAATTACAATAACTTTTTAATATAAATATATATAACAAAGTTTATAAAAGTACAATTATAATAACTTTAATATTTTTCAAAATAATCCTCATTTTCTCAGACGTTTCATACACATCTATTTTTCTCATGATTTTTCATAATTTTTCTCAGATAACTCCGAATTTTTTCAGATGTCTCATACACAACCACAAAGTATAAATTAATTAATGTGATACAATTAGTGTATAAAAATTTAATTATTTACTATCAATAATATTGCATATGTAGAGAGAAAGTGAAAAGATCATAAGTTATTTTCTTCACCACAGAAATTATAGGTATCAATTAAAATTTGGTGAGTGAGAAACAGAAACATGAAAAAACCATCAATTGTTGCATTTAAAACTAATTCACGAAAACCGCAACAATATTTTCCACACAAGGAGATATATCACAGATGTTCATCTCAAATCGCTGTGCACTGTCTAAGAAAAAGCTTCCTTACTCAAAAACAGTTGATGCAATACTAGAAATGTTTGCCTATAAACCTTTCACATATATGTCATTCCAAATACTGAAAAGAAGGACAGCAAAAAACAAACGGGATGGAAACCATCATAAAATGTTAGGGGTGGGGTAGAAATCTACCCCGCGTGAGTACCAGAGGGTTAAAAAATTAAAATTAAAAATAATATACAGCAGTTCAGCAAGGAGATCCATATACTGTATTAACCCAAAAGGAAGACAACTTTGAATTTAAGATGGCCACAATAAAAAACAAGGTCTATTCAAGAAAAAAACTTTGTAAAGCCATTTTTTTAAATAACACACAGTAGTAACTGTGACATCTTCTAATACTGCCAGCATTACAGTAATGTGCATTTTTTCATTCCCATAAGTTTTTATAATGACCTTTTTTGTACTGTTTTCGTTAACTGTGTAATTGGATGGCATGTCAAAATAAACAGGTGTCTCTTCTGCATTACCCATTTGGCTCTGAAGGTAAACGTGAATTTTCCACGAGGCAGTTACATGATTCTGGAAAGCAGTACATTTGTCCATGTAGTCAGATTGGGAAAGAGAAATTCTTCATCATAAGCAAAAACCATTATAATACATCATTCATACACACTAACCATTACTATCCTTGAATTCTTGCTGTGAGATGTTTAGTGATCATTACAGTTTAATGATTTCCTGCAACACTGGTTTTCCATCCTTTCTTTGAGTACATAGAAATTTTCCAGTTTCTTCTTCTAATTCATGAAATCAACACTCCCCTTCCACCAGTATCTACGAGGTGGAAAGTCACTTATTTGCACATTGTGAACTTGAAGAATATGAATGTTTTTTTTTAATTCGATGTAATGTATTATGTATAAATAAATGCATTTTCATAGACAAAGAATCAGCATCAGGGTGTTGTTCTGTATAGTGTTAAAACTTTGTACTGGATTTTAAGATGATCTCTAATGTTTTCTGCCAATTTTTGGGGGGAAAAACCTTGTCTTCCTTTTCAGTTAATACAGTATTTAAACTGTTTACATTGAATTAATTCAATAAAAATATCTGATGATGCCCAATGTTAATACTTCTGTTACAAGATTACCTAAACCAATTTCCAAGTTTCCATGTTTTATTAGAAACAAATCTATCTTATGAGAAATGTCTATCATAGAGCAGCCTCAATAGTTTTACAGAAAATGTAATATTGAGTACTTGCCTATCTTGACAAGCCTGCTGAGCTTTCTGAATAGTGGTTATCTGCTGAGCCACAACTGAAAGAACTTCAATATCAATTCGATTAAATTCATCAAAGCAAGCCCAAGCTCCAGAGCTACAAAAAATATCAAAACAATGGTTTATAAAAGAAAAACTGGTCAAGACAGAAGGATTTAATAAAAATATCATCACCTCACCTTGCCAAACCTTTGAAAAATTTTCCCATCGCAATTACATCCAGCTGATCAGAACAGTTAAAAACAACACATTGATTAGCAAAAGCCTTGGCTAAGTCCTGAAAAAATTGCCACAATGAAAATAAAGAACAATTTCACACAATCCATGTACCATAAATGCTTTAAAACCAAAACTTAAAATGCAGAAATGATAACATGAAATATTAAATAAATTAAACATTTCAAATTTTAATAACAGCATGTAGATGTTATCAGAAAAAAATTGTGACAAGAAAATGAAAATAACACATTGATTTTACTCTCACAACATATTATAAATATAACAGACTGTTAAACAATATACTCTTCAATATTTCTTTTACATACATTTTTATATGGTACAAACAACTTCAGGATTGATGTTGTGAGATAATTGTTCAGATTTAAAAGTCATTTGAATCATTATTTCTTTTCAGATTCAACATGACAGGTGCAATAGTTAACCCAGCAACACTCACAAATGAATTAGAATAACCTTAACAAGGAGTAATATTTTTTTAATGCTGTTTAAAATTTTAATTGCCAAACTTTACAAATAACATGACTTTATGAAATCTAATATATCTAGAAAACAATCAATTAAATCTACATAAAATTTGACCCCTTATTCTAACAGATGTTATAGACCAGTGTTTTCAAAAATTTTCTCTTTCAACCCAGAGAAAGGGAAGGTAAAATGCAGAGCCGACTAGGAAAATCGCGGGGCCCAGTGTGCGCACACACATCAAAAATTTTTAACAGTAAATTTTAATGAATAAAGCTCCTCTCACTATGAGAGTGTTCGAAATTTTTTTAAATGGTGGGGGCTGGTGCAGTTGCACCATTGGCACTGCCTTCAAGCCGGCTCTGGTAACATAAATAAAAAATATTCTTGCTTGAGTATCAATTATCTCGTAACAAGAAGTAATATACATATACTAAAACCTTGGCATTTATCTATTATGATCATTTCATTCTCTGTGATTTTTGATATATTTCATGTTTGTGGATTGATTGCTAACATTTTTTCATGGACCTTGAGACCCAGTACTGGGTTGTGACCTCTACTTTGAAAAACACTGTTATAAACAACAAGGCAAATTTCAAATTCAGACACTCAGCAAAATTCTGTACAAAAGAGGGTTAATTCATTTATCTATTTTCTAATATAAGTGTAAACTGGATTAATTTAGATAATTAATTCCATTAATGCCGAACAGGAGATACTATATAAGTCCATATATTAGATGGAATTTTTTATATTTTTTTATTAGAGTCAAATTAAGATGTTGAGAATTTTCCAGCATAATTTTAAGATGATTTCTTTGCCTCCTATGGGTTAAAAGAATCATCTAATTTGTTGATAACAATTGATAATTTTATATGGTCAATGAGTGTATCATCTACAGTAAATCACAAAAGCAACTTTCATGAAAATGCAACATTTTTTTATCTCAAATTTTGTTTCCCTTTTCTTTTCAAGCACATGCCAAAGAATATGTAGATGAAGACTATCATATCAAAAACTTTTTACCTTTGTAGTCTCAGTTTTTCCAGTGCCGGCGGGTCCAGCTGGTGCTCCACCAAATTTGAGGTGAAGAGCACTTGTTAAAGTGAGATAACAACGGTCGGTTAGAGGAGTTATCACCAGTCTGCCACTGTTACCAAGATACTCATAGCCATAATCATACTGAGCATTGAGTGCACGTAAGACCAATTGATTTTCTATCCAGTAGTACCTGTTTCATGGGTAAAATTTAACTAGATACAGGCATAGTTTTCTATAGCAGTAAATTCATATAAAAAGAAAGCCAAAGAACTTTTTATAAATCTAGTGTCTTATAAATCCCTGCTGTCTTAAAAATTATCTTAATTACAGCATATACTGTAAAGACCCGCATATAGGATGCAGGGAGGTTTTCGACTCAAATTCTGAGAATTTTCTGTTCCCGTGTATAGGACGCAAGAAGGTTTTTACTTTAAAAAATTCTAGGAATAAACAATAAGTCGCAATAAAAGATTCATATCTATTCTATTAGATGATTTCCATCGAATATATTTTCTGCTGAGTATGATCTGTAATATGAATTTACTGAAGTATTTGTATTATGAGATTTACATATGTCGAAACTACTTATTACAGGATATAGTAAAACACTTTGGAAAGCAATGTAGAAGATAAAATGTAGCAGATTTTTGTGACTCCTACCCAATTGAAATAAAAAACTCGGTAAAAATTTCTGCGACTGTCTGTGAAGCTTGCAGTAAAAATAAAATATCTTGAATTTAAAAAAGTTATTTATTTCAATTATTGATAAAGATTTCTTCAAAGTTTCATCCCTTAATATTGACTATAATTTTCATGGTGCTTCTAAATGATGCTTTAGATAAAATAGAAGGTTGAGAGCCATTTAGAAACAAAAAAACAAAATGTTGAACTGTAGGCAGGTATGGTTATTCCTCTGTTGAGTTCCCACAATTACCTATTTGATGTTTTGAAGATTAAAAATTACATTGTTACTAATTTTGCAATACCCAGCTAATTCGCAGGTAAATTTCTTAAAGTATTACTACGTATATAAAACGAACTTACATTCCTACTTTACAAATGACAGCACGGATTATTAATCACTTACTAATGGATTTTATTTTTACCCTTATCTATGATAGAAAAAATGAAAGTCAAGAGACAAAGTTATGATGCTAATTACAAATTAAGAGTGTGTCAGTATGCTAAAGAACATGGTAATAGAGCGGTTGAACATGAATTTGGGTCCAATGAATGCCTTATAAGAAAATGGAGAAAGGCTGAAGAAACGGAAAAAAAAATATGGGGAAGACCAAAAAGGTGAACCATGGTAGTAAAGCAAACCATCCTGAAATGCAAGAATACTTGCTGAAATGGATAAGAGATACAATAAGGGACTGCTTAGGTGATAGCACATCAGCTGTTTGTGCGCAAGCTTTGAGATTATGTAAAGAATTAACCATTAAAGACTTCAAAGCATCTATGCAATGATAAAAATTTTTAAAGCACCAAAATCTTACAGCTTGCTGAATGCACCTACATACCAATTTTCATTGTGTTATCTCACATGGTTTAAAAGTTATAAAGAATTAAAAGCAAAATGGATTACTTTAATATGTTAGGCTTATGTGTATCTGAATATTGAAATTGGCATAAATAATGTTTTAAAAATATTAATTTCTCAAAAACGAGGCAGCATGGGACAAAAATCCGAAACACGTATCTGCTTATTTTCGATATATTTTTATCTGTAAAAGTTTCGTTAAAATCCGTTTACCAATGTTTGCAACCTCTCCTTGTTAGTCAAATACGCAATGCCGACCAAATGCCATTGATATTTGATATGCCGTTTGATACAATGGTAAATGAGAGAGGTGCAAGATCCATCACGATGAGAGGAACAGGAAATGAAAAAAAACATTTCACTGTCATGCTTGCCTGTATGGCTGCTGAGATGAAACTGCATCCGTATGTAGTTTTTAAAAGAAAAACAATGCTGAATTGCGAATTTCCCCATGGCATCATAGTTTGAGTGCAACAGCAAGGTGGATTCGATGAAAACATTACCAGTGACTGGATCAAGACTGTTTGGAAAAGAAGGTCTGGTGGAATGCATCTAAGATCTCTCTTGGTCTTAGACGCATTCAGATGCCACACACATCCCGAAGAAAAAAGAAACTTCTTGAAATGTAAACAAATTTGGTGATTATCCCAGGGGGAATGAAATCGATCCTGCAGCCTATAGATGTTGGCACACATGCATTCACCAAAGGTAGACTCATTCGTAAAGTAGATATGAAAACAATCTGTCAGTGGATCGTGGAAGCATGGAATGACCTCCCCTCAGAAACAATAATTAAAGGATTCAAAAAATGTTGCATAAGTAATGCTTTAGATGGAAGTAAAGAGGACATATTATGGGAAGATGACAACAATGGTATGACAACCGCAAAATTAGAATCAGATGAATCTGAAGCTTCAGAAACAAATGAAGTTCATGATGAGTTCCATATTACCGATGACGACTCCGATGATGGCAAATTTCTAAGATTTTAGGAAAATTGTTTGAAAAGTTTTATGTGTTTTCTTGATTGAAGATTTTTTCAATGAGCAGATGCTTGATTTTTAAATTTTAGTTATCAGGTATACTCCATACAGAAAGAACGAAAAATGTTTAGTATCCATGTATGAGTATGAGTGGCCAATGAAGCCACAATATCTTGTATTTACAACAATTGTTTGTAAAAGCGCAATCTTTTTTCATATTAAAAAGTTTTATTTTAATTAAAACACATTCATGGTTAATAAATATTAGTTTGCAGCTGTTTATTTTTCATTTTTATTGAACATTTTGTATAGACAAAAACATGAAATATTATGTACTCATGTATAGAATGCACCCTACTTTTTAGGTTCGAAAATTTGAAAAAAGTGTGTCCTATACGCGGGTCTTTACAGTATTATCAATTACAAATATTATAAACAATAAACTGATGTGGGCAACATGACTTTCTCCATATTTATATGGCAAATTACATGTTGTTAGCTCTGGGATCTTTGTCAATATTTACTTTCAGTTGTCAATTAAGAAAAGAAACCGTTACTAAGACGTAACTAAGCATCAATTGTTAACAATAGTTTTCGGTAGGTGGCATGGTAGTGGCAGCTAAAAATATAAGATATCTCTTAAACAATGCATTATATGGAAAAATGTATCAAACAAAGGTTGTAGAAAATAAAATTTCCTGCAACATTTATTCCAGTACATTTTTACATTTATCTAATATTAAAGCAAATATTTCAAAATAATGGATAAGTGACAAGTGACCCACTTCCAGTTGACCGATTTTTACCAAAAACTACTCGGATCTTTTAACTTTTATAGAAATATTAAATACAAAATTTTACGTTGACCTGATTAATAGTTTTTGAGTTAGAGTGCCCACAAAAATCTATCACATACAGACAAACAGACAGACATCATCGAGAAAATAGGTAGTCAAAACGTGTTCAGGGGACCTTAAAACATCTATTTTCGTTGAAATCTCAATTTCGATTTTTTTCATGAAAACAATACTTTCTCTAAACTTGGTATATGGAGAAAGTAAAAATACTTATGCATTGATAATCATTTTAACTGTTTAATGCATATATTATTTATTTTTTATAATTTAAAACTGCTTAATTTACAATAACACTTTTATAGAGGTTGCCAAAAAATATTGAATAATATTAAGAAGTTTCCAAAAAAACTCACTTCAATTGACTGAACCAGCCAAAATCGCTTGGATCATCTACATTCTTTTCCAATAAATTATACACCACATCCCTTGAATGAACTTCAATGGTAATGAGTGCTGACAACACCTGCCTCTCAACCTTTTTCAGCTGTCCTTTTACAAGGCTGCGGAGACCATCCAGCTATATGACAGTTTGGAAAAATTTTTAATTTATTTTTTTAAATATTCTGCCAATTAAGTTGATGCTTTTGTTTTGAATCAACATAGAGACAAATCAGTAAACATTATAATTTTCACTGTTCAGCATCAAAAATTGATAAATGTTTTGGCTAGTGAATTAAATATAATTAATTATAATTTTCTAAATTACATTAAATTTCCCACAAATGAGTTGTAGGTTTCTTATAGGCTAATTCAATACTCACAAGGAGAGGCTATGACCTTCGGGTAATGGATTTTGATGAAAATCGACCAGGTGTTTCTACAACTAAAATAAGGAGACCTTTGTCTTGGGGTTTTTGTGAATGGGCCCTTGGGTTCAAGAAGTCAGCATCATAAATATGCAAAAACATCACATGTAACTTAATAGGCTTCATTGTCAAATTATTGCTAAGAATGGGAATGGGTGAGCTGATAATGTGCTTGGCTCTTATGGCATAGGCCTGGGTTCAATCTCAATTTTTTTCCTTTTTTTTAATTATCCAAGAGTTATTTGAAAAGCAATATTCTCCTATAAAAAGAAGCTGTATAATTTTTATTTGGAGATAATGAATGCAGAATCATGTAATAATGAGCATTTTAAATATTGCAGTCGATAAAACAAAGATTTGTAGCCAGGGCCGACCAAGTACTTTTGGGGACCCAGATGCAAGCAAGTCTTTGGGGTCTCCCTACATAAAAAAACTGCCATTTTGTACACATAAATGTTACAGCTTAGAGAGAACATGTACTTATAATTATAAAGTAACTATAATGAAAATTAATTTAATAAAAAAGCAAAAATTTGTTTAAAGATGTAAATATATTATTTATACTCAACATTTGGGGGCCCCTAAAAATTGGGGGGCCAGATGCCTTGCATCCTCTGCACCCCCTACTTGGCCGGGCTTGTTCATAGCAGGAAGATACCAATAAATATACTTCTTCATAAAAAATTCTACTTTTAACACCTATTTCCTCCAAATAAAAATTATAGAGCACCAAATGGTCATATGCGAGTTTTTTAATTGTTTACTTACTAGAGTGCAAAATTTTCCATTATGATTTTGCTATACACAATAAAACATTTGGCAGTATTTTTCCAGAAGCAGTAATTGAATATTGTGCTATGTATGATTGTTTCCTTATTAATGTCTCCAAAGTTAACTTATGTGTATTTTTCACCAGCATGAGATAACGTGTGCAAATAATTCACAGAAATTCACAATATTCATTATTTTCTATTCCAATCACTATATGCCAAGGAAAGACTAATATATAATTAATATAACTTTCTATCAATGAATACCATTGATGATGGCTACCTGTTAGCCAAAATGCACATACCATTTTTATGGCCAATAGAGATACCTCAGATAAATACATAATTATTTTTTCTATTTTTAAGAGCTTATTTGTGAATTAACTAAAAAAATCTGATGTGGCCACCACATGACTTTCTCCATATCTGTAATATTTCTAAAAATTCCACATAGGTTAGATAATAATAAATATTTTAAGAAACTGCAAGAAAATTTTAGACTTGACAAAGAACAAAAATAAACTCAAACCATAGCCTTCTGATATTGGATATAGCCACAAAGCTCCAACAATTAAATAAAGAAAAAGGAGCATTACTAAGACCTAACTAAGCATCAATTGTTAACAATAGTCATTGGTAGGTGGCGTGGTGGTGGCAGCTAAAAATATAAGATATCTCTTAAACAATGCATTATATGAAAAAATGTTTCAAACAAAGATTGTAGAAAATTAAATTTCCTACAACTTTTATATCTATACATTTTTACATTTATCAAATATTAAAGCAAATATTTCAAAATAACGGATGTTACCAGAGTAAACACCTACTTCCGGTTTGACTGATATTTACCAAAAACTAATCAGTTATTCTGACTTTTATAAAAATGTTAAATATAAAATTTCACGTTGACCTGATTAATAGTTCTTGAGTTAGAGCACCCACAAAAAGCTATCACATACACACACACACACACACTAACACAAACACACACACAGACATCATCGAGAAAATGGTCAAAACGTGTACTTCCGTTGAAATCTCGAAGTCGATTTTTTTCATGAATACAATACTTTTCCCTATCCTATGTATATGGAGAAAGTAAAAATGATAGCTCCACAAATTTAAATGAATACTATCAATAAAATAAAAATCATTAAGTAAATAATAGTAATTATAGATGACCATTCTTGCATAACAGCATCTTTCTTACTATGAATCATTGTTTCATCCAGGGGTGGCTGCTGGAATAGGCCCATGGAGCCATGACCCTACCAAAATTCACAGAAAGAAAAAAGAACTATAAATAATTGTTTTTGAACAGATTGATTTCATTTTTGAGTCTTTAATAAGTTTAATTTGTCGTGTAGCAGCACAATACTCCGGTTGGTAAGAGAATTTACGGGAGGAGTGGACATTGAGTTTGGTGGGGAGTTCCCCCACTCCAACTTGCATCACCAGGCCACTGCCTAGCTGGCCTGGTCACAAGACGTGGAACGCATGCGCACTGCATGCGCACTGCATGCTTTTCTCCCCCTCACCTACCCTCTCCCTCACTTGAGTATATTGACTGTTGGGACCAAATTCAGTTTGGCTCAGTCGGCCTTCAAGCTAGATTGTCGGTGTAGTATTGGTGAGCGTGAATGCTTCAATTCTCCGCAATGAATACAATAAGTGCTTTATTAAAACAGCCATTTTAATCGTTGTCTTATGATGATAAACTCGAAATCACACTCCTTCCTAATTTGAATTTAGTTAAAAAGCAAGAGTGTGCCAACAAACAGGAAAGGTGTCATAAATTTAATGCTGATATTTATTCGAAGAACAATTGGCTGTGCGGGTGTGATGAAAAAATGCATTTTTTTTCCTTGAGTTCTTTTCCACAGAGATGTCAGCTGGTTGAGGAACGGGATTTCAGACTTGGTACACATTTGGGAAAAAATGACGGCTCACGAAAAATCTAAACAACATATGAACAGTGTTTTGAGTTTATCGTTGCTAGGTAAAACAAATATTTAAAGTCAGTTTAACTCACAGTATCGGTTATCTATAGCTAACCATAACGAACAAGTAGATAAAAATAGGTATGTATTAAATTTGATTATAAATTGTATATGTTTTTGTGGGGCATTAGAATTAGCATTGAGAGGGCATGATGAATCGAATGAGTCACAAAATAAGGGAGTTTTTCTTGAGTTAATCCAGTTTAGTTCTGAGTTAGATAAAGACTTAAAAGTTCATCTTATGTTAGTCAATTTGCTGTGTTTATGTCATGTCAATTTCAGTTAGTCATTGTATTACATTACATTGTAGGTGGAAAGCCGGTAGAAAGGTTCTGGAATTTTGTTAATCCTGACGGGCATGATACTCGTGCAATTGCAGATTGTATTTTAAAACAATTCGACCCCCTAATTGGTGACAGTCCGAATAAACTTATAGCACAAAGTTTTGATGGTGCTTCTGTTATGAGTGGACATTTAAATGGCATTCAGAAAATGATATTAGACAAGTACCCACTTGCTAATTTCGTCCACTGTTATGCCCACCAGCTGAATCTCATTATGTCTAACGTAGTGTCCATCAACCGCCAAACCCATATCTTTTTTGCACATTTGTCTGGAATCTGTTCATTTTTTTCTAATTCACCCCAAAGAACAAAAGTGTTGGATGATGTTGTAGAGAGAAGATTGCCCCAGGTATCACAGACCAGATGGAATTTCCATTCTCGTGGATCCAGCACTGTTTATGAATATAGGAAAGAACTCATAATGGTTATGGAAATTATTGAAAACAGTGATGACATAAAGTTGCAGTCTACTATAATATAAGCAGGTGCATATAAACTTAGGCTGAAAGAAAATAACTTTGTCTTTTGGTTAACGCTTTTTCACTGGATAATGCCTCACATGGAGATAAAAAATGAATCACCAATCCAGTTAAAGTACAGCAAGCAATGCAGCATTTTGAGAATAGCATACAGACAGTCAGAAACCAAGTTGATGTGATTACTGAACAGGTTGAAGTCGAGTTAAAAATGAAGAGGAAGAAGAAAAGACCACGGATCACTGACAGCAACTCTGCCTGCAGGAAGAGAGAAGGTAAAGAAGTTTATGACACCATAATCACAGAAATAAAAGATAGATTTCAATTTACCGGATATTTCATGGCTACAAATCTATTTTTGGTCGAAAAATTTGATAATTACAGCAAAAAATTCCCTGATATGTATCTCAGTGAAATAATTGAAAAGTATCCTTATTTGGAAAAAAAGAGACTGAAGAGTGAACTTCAAGTTTTTTATCAAAGAGAGGAATTGAGAGCAGTTTCTGGTGCGGTATCATTTCTGTCACTAATTTTTGGTGATAATTTGTGTGAAACATTTCAAGAGACAATAAAGCTTTTAAAAGTGTTGATCACGATACCAATCTCAATATCAGAAGCAGAACGGTGTTTTCAATGATGAAAAGAATAAAGACTCTTCTTAGGAATAGTATGAAAGAAGAAAGACTAAGTGCTTTAGGCATGCTATCGTGTCAAAAAACTTTTGTAAATAATATAGCTTCAACAGAAAAGTTATTGACTTATTTTCTAAGAAGAAAGATTGCCGAATGGACTTTGTTTACCACTCATTTTAGCTGCAAGACACTCTTTTCATCTGCTCACTACTGTACATTTTTTGGTAAGTAAAAAATTAAATACCTTTTTTGTATTATAATTTTAGGTTTTTTAAAACATGTTAGCCCTACCAGTAGAAACAACCACCAGCCACCACTGGTTTCATCAACTGCAATATTACATGTTTCTGCATTCATTATCTCCAAATAAAAATTATACAGCATCTTTTTTTCAGATTATATTGCTTTTCAAATAACTCTTGGGTAATTTGAAAAAAAAATTAAAACAATTGGGATCAAACCAATGCCTATGCCGTAGGAGCCAAGCGCATTATCCGCTCACCCATTCCCATTCTTAGCAATAATTCAACAATGAAGCCTGCATGCGATGTTTTTGCCTATTTTTTATGCTGATTCTTCGAACACAAGGGCCCATTCACAAAACCCTGAGACATGTTCTCCTTATTTTTTATGTAGAATCATCTGGTAGATTTTCATCAAAATCCATGACCTGAAGGTTGTAGCCTCTCCTTGCCTGTACAATCTATGTATTTAAATAAAAGGATAATGAATCATAGAAAGGTGGCAAAAATACACACCTGTCTTAATAGAACTTTATAATATTTGGCTAAATTTCGTTCATATAATCCTGCCTCAACTCGTGCAGTCCAAAATGTTTGACTTCCAGCAATAACAATTTGCCCCGGCCATGACAACACCCACTCATTTCGTTTTCTTTTTTTAATATCCATCAATGAATTTTTTAGGCTACATTTTACAGTTTCCCTCATGCACGATTCCACCTAAAATATTGCAGCAATGTAGAGAATATTAAAATTCTGACACATATTTGTCCACATGTATTTATGAATTCTGATAAAATGAATTTGGGATTTTTCTATCATTCAATTAAGCAAGTGAGGCAAAATTTATAACTGCCATAAAAATAGATAAAAGGTGCAGAACATGCATTTTTTTAAATTGACTATGAATTGTGAACAACAAGCAAACAAAAAAATTACTTAAAATAAAACCAATTTTAAATCAACTCTCGAAATATTAACTTGTTTCACAAAAACATAGAAAATCAACAAAAAATATCTTATGGATATTAAGTTTTATAGTAATATCACAGCAAAAGTGATAGTCAGAGAAAATGAGAAAACTCATATAACCTCTATTCTCCAAATAACTGCAAATCAATTAAAAATACATACCAATCTGGATGAAATAATATTCAATAAAATAAAATGGACAAGTTTTAGCTTAATTTTCTTAATTTTAATTGAATATGATTCTTTTTAATTTAATGGATGAAATTTAACAAGGAAATAACAAAGAACCCACAAGAAATAATATGAAAATCTCTTAAAAGAAATGCATACATTTGACAACCAGTCTTCCACATGACCCAATGGATAAAGTTTGTTGGTGAATTCAACTTCTTCACCTTCTGCAGAAACCATATGTGTGATAATCAATTCTTCACCAAATGTTAGCTAAAGAAAATTAAAATTATCCTGAGAAAATTTACTGGCACAAACTATCATTTTAACATGAAAAAATCAAAGTCAATAATAAATTTTTATATTGAAAGACTTTATTGGGTTCACCATAAAGAAAGTTAGTATTAAATTCTGACCTTATAAATATTTTCAAAGCACTTTCGGAGGTGAGGTTGAACAGTGGCAGGATGTTGTGCTTGCGATAAAATGTCAAGAAGTTCATCATCGCTAAGAAAGTAAAATCTGGGAAACAGGGTTCGTTTTGTTTCCAAATAATCTGAAAGTCCTTTTTGAACCAGGTCCAGAAGATTGGAACATTCTTTGAGAAGCTCAAGTAATCGCTTATCTGGGCATATTTTCAGAAGCTATAATTCAAATATTGTTTGAAAACAGCATGAGTACATATCTTGTATTACCTATTTTGTGCTTGAGTTTATATTTAAGTAAAATAAATATTTTTAAACACAAATTTTTTCCTACATTAGGATGCTCATGTGCATTTTTCATTATCCTTCTCCAATTTCGATTCATTAACACATATTTTTTACTTTCATTTGGAAGTTGTCTAGCAATATCCATGCTTGAAAATATTGGCTGCAGATAAAGCCACTTGCTGCAAAATAAATGAATTGATTTAATAAGAATGCCAAATGATATATTTTGCTCAATCAAAAGATAACAACTGAATATTTTGCTGTATAAAATTTCCAAAAACTTTTTTATTTTACCCTAAGCAAGTTATTATTTCAAATTAGGATAAGTTAATTAACAAAATGTTCAAAAAGTCACAAAAAATAGTAAAAATACTAAGAAGCTACAGTACAAGATTGAAACCTATGCATTGGATGGATTCTTACTTCTGACTGTCAAGCCATGCTTCAATAACCTCTTGAGACAATCTCAAATTATTTTCCCATTCCATTATTTGCTCCTCAAATGCCGATTTATAAGGACTAAATGTTAGTGACTGTATAACTACAGTGTGATCATCAAGGAGTTGGGAGACTTCATCGGATACTTTAATAATAAAAGTCCCTAAAAAATAAATTTTGGAAAGATGGTAGCATTTAATGATTTGAGTTACTGTTAAAAAATTTAATCACTATGGCACAGTGATTAAAATACATTCACGATTAAAGAAATTTTTAATGTCCACAATAAATGCAGTAATTATTATGTTAACTAGATTTTTCTGCATCATTTTTAGAATGCATCTATAAACATATGAACATGTTCATTAACTTATGGCTCGAAAAGGTTTTCAAATTTTATATTATAATACATGAATAAAAAGTTTGTATCCTACAATGGTTAAAAGGTTAAATATTCTGCATACCAGTATCTTTATAAGGAAGAACTTCAAATGATGTGTCTTCCCATTCTTTTTCCATTTTTAACAAAGTACTCTCAATGGAATACTCTTTTGATGCTGTATCAGAGAGCTTACTAAGTTCATTAGCCACATTAGTGATACCAAGTTCAAGGCAGTTATTGAAAGTTAATGTTGGCCCTGGCACTATCTTTATTCCTGCATTGAAATTGAGTAAACAATTCAAGTTAATAATATTTCTAAAACTTAAAGCAAGTAGTACTGCAACTCACTACTTAACTTTCATTAAATATGATCAAGCAATCTTATTTTGCCATTCATCAATATTAACAAAGAATTGGACCAGTAATAAATTAAATAAACAATGAAATTTGACATAAGACTGCATTTAATTGATTATAAATCATAAACTCAAACTATAGTTAGTAATTAAGCATATTTTAAAACTATGAAATAAAATAGTAACATTAACATTATTTTTCCTTCCAAAAATCTTCACAGTAAAGGTACAGATATCCCCTGCCAAATGTTCTGGCCAAGAGCCATGCACGGTGATTCGGTGTTGTGCAGGGTATTAACCTGTGAACGTGTTTACACGTTCAATGTTTTTGTGCCTTCAGTACCACTCATGCGTTATATCACAACAACAAAAAAACATCTTTAAAATGACTAACAAAGGAAAATATAGCATTTTGTATGAAATAAAGTTACATGTATTGTTATAATTTAATATTGTTAAATATTGATTTTCTATTTTTTTTAACTTGGTATATCCCCAATTCTCCCATTTCATAAACTTAGCAATTAAAGGGTTAATGGTAATAACGGGGTTACATTCCAAGTAACTGAATGTTATATCCAAAAATCATAAAAATAGTAATAGATACTTTCACTCTAAAATCTCAAATGTAATGTTGATTAGATAACATAATATATAAATAATTAAATATCTCCAATAATAAATCCAAAAAAACAGAAAGCCAATTTCATTCCTAACTAAAAACAATGTGAGAGCAAAGTATATGTAAAAGAAAACATAGAGATAATTTTAGATGAAAAAATCTACCAAAACGTCTGATAAGTTTACTTAGGTGATGGGGTTTATTTTTCAAGAGGAGGCTATCTTAATTAGTAGAGCTGCCGACAGAAGATGGGAAGAATCAGGAAGAGGCTAAAGTTGATAGCCTGATGAAATCTGTTGAGTTTACTTCTCCTTTTTCAGGCTTTTAATATAGATGTGCACATAGGAAGTCAAAATATTGTCAATATTTCTCTTAGTTTCCCTAGCTCATTGAAAGTAAGGGTCTTCCTGTACAGGTATGCCTCATTTAGTGCATGTTCTTTTAGCGCATTTTCGATACAGCGCGGTTGGCATCTCGGGACTAAATTTTAAATTTTTGAAAATTTTTTAAATAATGCTCCTAAATGCTACGGTCCTTTAGTATGGTCACAGCATTTTTCTCACTTACCTTCATTTGTACTTCACTCTCTGTTCAGAGATAGTCATTTCACTCTAATTAAAGACAAGTTGTTGTTATTTATACCTTTATTAACTTTATTTCTATTTCACTTGTTCACTTTTATTGTTTTTTAGATTGATTTGCCACTATTCCAGTGTTTTGCAATGATGATAAAACTGGAAGTTTTAAAGTTCTTAAGGTTACTGTTGAGATGTGCAGGGTTGGGTTCGCTTTGGATGGGTTTTTGCTTAAAATTGGGTTAGATTAGGTTCACGACAACTTTAACTTTAGCTATTGCTAGTCATTTGTTATTCTGATGTTATTTTGCTGTTGGTACCTATGCTACAGTTACATATCTGAAGCTGTGGTGGCTGCTGAATCGTAATATCACTCATATTCCATTTTTGTTTACTTTTGCACTGGCCAATCATCATCAAAGATCTTCGTAATCATGAAGGATTTTAAGAACATGTCAAGGCAATACACAATATTGATGTTTTACAAAGTATATATCAGAAATACTTATGATATTTTGTATATCTAATTTATTTTATAATGTTTTTTCATTGCAAATGTTATTAGAAAATTGTGACTTTCCATCATAAAGAATTAGTTTTTTTGAAACTTTTGTACACCAATAAGTTCATAATAAATAATTGTTTAAAAATAATTGTCACATACCATATTAACTCGTTTAATACCCTCACACGGGTAATGCCCGCACCTCCGTTTTTAGAACTAAAAATCTGGGGAAAAACTGTAATTTGTGTCATGTCCGCACTTCCAAAATTTTGATATTTTACAGCAATATCGGTTGAATAATCTATCTGAAGCCGAATTTCATGATATAATTATGGCAACAAGCAAATATTTTAGAAATGACTTCAAAAAATTATTTTTTATACTTTTTTAATGTACGTAAACATGAAAAATTCACATCCATTGTGATTATATTACACGGAGACAACTCAAAAACCTATTTTGGAGTCTAGCTCCTTGATCTAATGGAAATTTTCAATTTGAGCCGCTGCACATTCTCAAGTTATATAATTTTAAATGAGTAATTTTTGTCAATTATGCGAAATTACACTAACGGCCATTATTCTTAGAAAAAGAAATAATTGCAAACCGTTCATGATCAAAATAAATCCATGTCAAATCTCTCAAAGATCACACAATACCAAAAATAAACTGGCCACTAGATGCATTGTGACTGGTTACATAGAAGCGTTTCTCACGTTTCTGTGGATAAAATGTATCACTTACAGCTTTCAGAAAGCACAAATGAACAATTCCAACAGCTATTTAGTGACACATTTCCATCTCAAGATTGTGTTCTTTGCTTTTATACAGAGTAATAAAAGTATGTACATACATATATTCTTTTAGGATTGCGTAACGTAAAAGGAACCCAAAAAAATTCATGGTAAAATGTGATTTGAGCATGTCACAAATTAAAAGGCAATCAAACAGAATTCATTTGTTTTCAATGAAAAATATATGCAAATCAGTTGTTTATTTCTCTTACATCACCTTTTCTATGAGAATGAATGACACTTCTATTTACATAGAAATTTACATGATTTAGGTTTACTACCGGCAGCTAGCAAGATTTTTTAAAATACCTGATAAATATCATACTTATTATACTATTCTACGCATTTTAAAAAATACCTTGGTTATAAATCGAAGAAAGAAAATGCATGGCATATTGCGCCTACCGAAGAAAACGCATACTCATCTCAGGCACAGTGTTAGTAGGCGTTCCGCAGGTTGCCAACCCTCAAAAGATGAAGGGGCAAATATCGCATAATGTCCGCATCCCCTTTTTTGATGGGAACTTGTAGGGAAAAAGTGCAGGTATTACACGAGTAAATATGGAACTTAGTTTTCTTGACTTTAAATTAATATATATAAATGGCCTATCATTATATAAGTTGCAAGATAAAAATTGTAAAATTTCTGAAGAGTAAAAATCAATTGGGTTAAGTATAATGTTACAAACTGTTCTTTTAGCACAAATTCTGATAGTGTACAGATGTCTCGGAATGCCTATGCGAGGCATGCCTGTATAATCTTCTCTTCTAGAAATTCTGCTGCTTTTAGGATCTCTGATATAGCCTTACTTGTTAAATCAGATTTTTTGCTGCTCTTCCTCTTCTACTTCCTCTGGTTCCAATATCCATACCAGAGGTCATTAATTCTTTCAACCCCTCATTACATAACTTCTCCTGATTGGTCTGTATGAGCTCTATAATCTCTTCCCCTTGCATATCACAAAACCTCTTTTGTTATTATCAATTACAGTATAGATTTCAACCTCCTCTGTATTTACCATATATCATTCTATCCACCCCTCTTTGTCAGGTGCCAAATTTCTTGGGATATTCATTCATGAATTCCTGAGTTGCAAAACTCATATTGATTCTTTGTGTGCTAAGGTTGTTTCTGATTGTAATGTGCTAAGAAGACTTAATACCCTCACAGATTTAAGTACCTCTTTGTCAGTGTATTATGCACTCATCTATAGTAGACTGAAATACGGTATTGTTTCCGGAGGCCATTTGCAGCACACAGCGTATCTATTTAAGCTGCAAAATTGAGCAATCAAAATCTTGGTAAAAATCAACAAATATTCTAGTTGTAGAAATCATTTAAAATTCTTAATGTACTTACACTGCCTTCAAACTATTTGCATTACATATTCTCTTTGCTGTTTAAATTATAACTTACTGAATTTAGAATTCAATTGCAATTTCCATTGTTACGACACAAGAAGATGATTTTAGGACAAACACTCATAATTTGAATCTGCTGTCTCATAGCCCAGCATATGCTGGTTCCAAAATTTTTTAATAAACTTCCAGCTCAACTAAAAAAGCTGATGTGGCCACCATATGACTTTCTCCATATCTGTAATATTTCTATATGCCGGATTTTTGTAGGGTTGGGATCGTGTCTTTTGGATTGTTTAGTAAGTTGGAGAGCTTGTTTTCATTAACAAACAAACAAACAAACTCTCCAACTTACTAAACAATCCAAAAGACACAATCCCAACCCTACAAAAATCTGGCATATACAAAATCGCCTGCACAGAATATGATAAAATATACATAGGTCAAACAAAACGGAAGCTAGAAATCAGATTCAAAGAACACATCGCACACTTCAGACACAACAGATTTAACAGGTCTAGCGTCGCAGCACACATACAAGAAAACAATCACCCCATTAAAATCGAAAATATGACTCTCTTAAAATCAATACAAACAGAATGGAAACTTGACGCTTACGAAAGCATATTCATAAACAAATACCGAAAAATGGTTATGAATAACGACGAGAGACTCATCCCCCACTCACCTCTCTATGCATTAATGGCCACTTTGGTCCCCGCCCCCCCTTCATCCTTTCACTTTTACCCCAAATGTATAAATACACTACACAAGACACCTTCAAATCATACGACTTCAGCTACTGAAGATGAGAGTGTAGCTCTCAAAATACATATTTAGTGCTTGTTCCAGATAAGTTTTCCTTATTTGTCTTGTACTCGTGCTTTAATTTTTCCTTTTAGGTTTAGGTTTTGACCACAAGTCCCTGTTAGGCCATTGTCCAGCAAACTTGTAAGTATTTTTATTTATTTTAAACTTTTTTCTTTTGAGCGTTTCTCTGGGTAAACGTTACGGTTTGGAGTTAGTAATTTTAATTCATGCCTAATTGATGAAGTAATTGTTGGTGGTGAGTGTATAATGGGTGCATCCGAAACTCAAGGGCATGAGTTCGATTAACTCATGGGTAGCTTTTTTCTCTTTCATTCCTCCTCCTTTTACAAATCCTTTTCCATATTTCACATCCAAATTTAACTGGGCAGTCACATTCATATTTTTATTTTTTTCTATGTTGTTAGGTGGTGGTCCAAATTTATTTCTCAAGTCATTCAACGCACGATTTTCTCAACGATGTTTAGATTATTAAATCGCATATTCTTCATTGATCTCGGCACACACTACATCCTATATTGATGCTTACACGGAAAGGATCCCTGAAATTATTTTTGCAAAGACTTCCTCCAAATACTTAAAATAGACCCATTAGGCAGAGGTACATCAGGCAAAGGATCATTAAAAATGTAAAATAAAATGAACTGGTCCGTTAAAAATACAACAATATAAATAAATAAAAATATTTATTTTATGAATTCCTCAGAAATTTGGTTAATTGATTAAAAACATTAATAATCTACAATCACCAATGATCATCGGGAACAATGACGGGGAGTTAGAAGGGAAACATACATTTGCTTAAGCATCGACAGGAAACAGAACTTTTGTTTTATGTTTGAAACTAGAGTTAGAGAACAATTCATTAAATTTCTTGCTAAAAATTTCATTATTGTAACATAAAATAGGGCTAAGAAATCTTTTCTGCATAAGTCTCAATGACAAGAAATTATTGTGGTGGCATTACATGTTACATTACAGAACATGAGGCCCCTTCCTGAATAACGGGTGTAAGGTAGTTCCTACAATAGGTATGTAGAATTTAACACATTTGTTGATAAAGTGAAAGGACGAGATTACATACAGATTTTCTGTTGCAGAATTGTGTTCAAGTTATTCAAGTTGTGGAGGTGCATTAAATAGAAGTCACAACGTTCATTTCAACTAAGCCATTTTTTTTAAATAAATTGTTTTGAGTACAAATTTTCTCATAAAAATGTTTCCCTGTAGATAACACACACTAACAAATTACATCCAAGTTCCTAAAAAAACTTGTATAATGCATGCGTTATACGCAAGACTTTAGGGTATTTTTATTCTATAGCTCTTATTTTATTTATTGGCCTGTACCGTTCTTGTAACTAAATTGAGCCCAGGATTAATAAAGTATTATTATGATTATTATTTAATGCAGGGGAATTCTTTAAAGTTGTCGGCAGTTTCAGGAAAACTTCTTCCAACAAGCATTAATGGCTGAATGCTTGATTTCAGCCCAAGGCTCTTCAATAAATTCAATAGCTGTTATAGTTGTAAATTCAGCCCAACCATTGCATACATTTTTATTCGGAAAATTATCCATGGCATCAATGATGTGATTTAAACTTCTCTGTGACTAGTAAGACTTAAAAGTTGCAATGACCCCATTTTTTTGTAATACCATGATTTCCTAATGTTACTTGGCAATCAGAAAAACTAAAGTGTGTAATGTGACCATTTAATTTCATAAGTTGCTATCGTATCTCAAAAATAACTTCATAGAACTTTCCTTTTGATAGCTAGAATAATTTTTTATGCTTGACTGAACATTAACTCTAAAGCATAAACAGCAGACATCATTACCTGTTTCCAAATTAAGCAATTCCCAATGCCTTTGCCTCATACCAGGATTGCGTACTGCTTCAATCATAGGTATATAGGGTCGAAAGTCTTCCATTTGATTTTTGAGATCAATTGCAACAGACTGTGCACCTAAATGGATTATATTAATATAATAAAATCATAATTTAAAACATTAGCATAAAACAACCTGAATTCAATTTGACGAGATTAGTAACATACTAACCTGGGATTTCAGCAAATATTTTTATGCATTTTGTCATTGCCTTCTGTAGATCTAAGACAGTATGTTCTATCTCACTAGGATCTATGTTGACCAAAGGGTTGTCCATCCATATTTCATGCCACTTAATCCAATCTAAGCACATAGTAATTAGTTATTTAAATAATAAAACTTGAATAATTTAAAACTTAATAAGGAAATAAATGAAAAACTTTGACAAAATTCCACTGTACTCCATTTCTTCCTTTTCAAAGCTTTTCATTTTATTTCCTTAAAATGGAATTCAACAAAGTCAAGGCTTGCTCAAGGATTAAAGAACTTAATAATTATACTGATTAAATATAAATGAGCAATTAATGAAATTGCAATAGAAAGGAAGTTTATATGTTTGTAATAAAAATCTATCTGGAACTCAGAGATGATTATCTTGCAGGAAAATTATTATATCAAAAAGGAACAATGGGTCGAGTGAATAAAAACTAAGCAAATGCTTAAAGCATTAAGCAAAAGCATAAGCATTTGCTAAAAGCATAAGCAAATGCTAAAAGCATTTGCTTCATATTGAGTGAATAAAAGTTTGCTTTTGCTTATAAGCACTTGCTACTCAGTTTTAAGCAAATGCTTAAATTTTACGGAAGAAAGCTCTTTGCAACTCTTCCTTCACTTGTTTTTGTTTACATTTAAAGTTTTACATAGTTGAATTTCAAACTAAAAACATAAATATATTGGGTAATATTTTTTAAAAAGTTAATTAATAATTTTTTAAAACTATTTCTTTTATAACTGAATTCGATAATATCACAAATCATGGGTGTATTTTTATTCAATTAGTTATAGTAATTTTATCCAGTCATTTGCCTTTATAGTGATTTTGGACGCCACAAATATTTCTATCTTACATCACTTAAGTACCTTAAAAATATTTCTATCTTCTGTTTGGAAGACAGTACCCCGCCACGTCTCTCTTGATATTCTCCGAGTAACAGATTTGAAATATAGGTACTTAACATTTTCTTCAGAGAAACGATATAAATTTTTATAACCGTTGGTTGTTGAAACTTTTCTCGTATTTTTTAACCTTTCGTGTCACCATAAATTACCATATTTATATATATTTATATTTAGGATCAATTATCATGAAAATAGAGTACCTGGAAATATTTTAGCAAACCCTTGACCTCACTTAAAAAAGTTTAAGCAAATGCTTAAAGCATTAAGCAAAAGCTCGGTTTTATTCACACAATTTTAAGCAAATGCTTAAGAAAATTCCTAAAAATAAGCAAATGCTTATTCTTTCTAGCAATAGCAAATGCTATTTTTTTTATTCACCCCAAATTAAGCATTTGCTTAAAAAGTGAGGGAAATCTTAAGCATAAGCATTTGCTTATTTTTTATTCACTCGACCCAATATATTAAATAAGTAAATTTTCCATTCATTTTTTCCTTTTAATTCAGCACAAATATTCAAGCAACATACAAAATCATTTTGTGGGCTTGAAACTCTTTTGGACACTGTTGCATACAAATTACATTAACTTTCGTTTTTCATGCATCTCCTGCTTATTTCCGCTATACCTAATTCCATTAAACTGATACACTATACCTGAAGCTGTAATCCAAAGATTTCTATATGGGTCGAATTCCTTCATTAATCTGCTAATAGCTTCATAAGACTTGATTGGGGTGCCAAAAAGTCTTTGACGAAGATTTAGCAGTTTACTAGTTTCAAAGCATTCTTGAAGTTGCTTCCAAGTTCTTCTCACATCAATGGCTACTTCCTGACACTTTGATAAAAAGTAAGAAAATTAAGATCTTTAAAAATAAATGAAAAAATGTGTTAACAGATAATAGTGTCTCGGTATTGCATCTGAACACATTTTGGTATGACAACGATCAATGACAGCAGAAAAATTGCAGGAAAAAACATTTAAGAGACAGCATTGTAAAAGGTATAACTCATGCTCTAACAAAAATGGCCATTAGTGATAAATAAATAATTGAGAGATTAAGTTTTGGTTTATTTGTGGCTCTTTTTTGAAAGCTAACTGTTTGGAACATACTGGTTGTTAGCCCGGGAGTGGTGGCATGGGGTGCTGTAGACACCCCAGCCCTATGTATTATGACAGGGTTCTTTTACTTTTAGGTTTCATGACTCCTACCCTTCAGTAGCTGGAGTGGCATGTGCATTCAACCATTTTTGCCTAAAAACACTAGTATCCTATCATTATTTTTTGAGTTTGGACGTTTTTCTTAGCTGGTGCAACAAAGCATTGTGCAGAAATCTCTGTGTTTTTGTTTTTCGAGTGTTTTATGCATTTTATTGTGAAATTATTGTCACTATGTGCACCGTTGTTGTTGTAGTTCATGATATGGAATCACTATTGAACAGTTAATTTATTGATTACAAAATATAATATTTCACAAAAGTAGGAACAAACATTGGATTTTCCAGTTTTAATTTTCCTCCTGGTTTTTTAAATAATTGACATCTAATAAATAAATCTCGATTAATCAAAAATACATCAAGAGACATATAAAATGAAAAATTTATTGAAAATCGATGTTTAAAAATTTTTAAACGAAAATATCCATGGGGTGTCATAGACACTCCGCGTGGCCTCTTACGTTACAAAAATCTGCACGAGTATTGCTGGGTTAAACATCTGGCATCACATCACTTAACTAGGTGATCTGTATACTAAAATTTTCTGTTTCCATAAATATTTTTCATTATATAAAACTTATTTTCTTAATATTATGTTTCATATATGTTTCATGTGACTATTCTGACATGAGGCTTCACATTAAAGTCTTTAAAATCTTATCTTCAAAATAAATTATCTATTACATCTATTCATAGTTTACTATTGTCATAGGTTATTCTTGAAACAAAAATGTACTAATTAATAATATCACTCGTATGAAATGCATATAGAGTAAACCCTTGTTAATCCGGATGAATTGGGGGAAAGGGTGGTATGGATTAGTGAAGCAAAAAAACTCACTTATTTAAAAAATAATAAATACCATTTTATTTTTAAAATACCATTGTTCTTTTAAAAAAATGTCATTTTTTGCATCACCGAATATATTAAAATACCTAAATTTCGAACTGGACCCCACAAATACGCCATCCCTGGTTGAGTGCAGTGAGCAACAATGTCATCCATCGATCCGGATTAGCTGTAGCCAGACTAGCAAGGGTTTACTGTGCTAGTATTAATTCTCATGCTATACAAACTGATATCTTACCTTAGTCAGATCTATCGTTGCAGAAGAAAGTGCATTAACTCGTTGTGTGAGATTTTCAAAGGTTTCAATCAGAGCTATTTCATCTACCAATTGGAGCTTTCCCAACCTATCTATTTCTTGTTCATGCATAACTATTGTGTCATTAATCTGCAATGAAATCCTATTTGGGTATCCAATAGCCTCCCATTTGAGTTGGAAATCATCATCTGGTATATTACGGCAGAAATAATCCAGGGTATCATATTCCTTCAGAAAAGAAAAGAAAGAATTTTCTGATTAATAGCAATAAATTTTCAGCCCATGAGTACCATGTGGTCTGCAAAGTAATTTACTTTTTACTTTAATATGGCCCAAACTCAAGTGCATGATTATTATTATATGTTATTTCACATACATCTTTGTAAATAATCTAAGAAATTTAAGATGTTTAAAAAAATCAGCACTTTCAAAGTATCTGCTCATTCTCATTTATAACACTTGCACACTTAAGAGTACATAAGAATGATCTTCCCACTGTTAGCATGTTACTTGCATGTTCAAAGGACCTAAAATGCAATGAATGAGTTTAGGAGTACATCAAAGGATGGGTGCAATCTTCAGCCCTAATGGAAAGGGAGAGTAAATGTTCAATGAATATAAAAGTTTGAGAACTAGGAAAACCTGTAACATGTAATGTTTGTTTGTGTGTGTATTTCCGGCTAATCAATCTCTTGAATTATTATAGCCAGCATGGAATGTGTCCTGTTCAGTGCCTTCATGCAGCCAGTAAACCTATGTGAGTTTGAGAATCCTATTCTACATTATTCAAATGCATTACAGTAGAAAGCAAGTTTATTTGAAGATCCAAACAACAGAAACACTCAAACAAGGAAAGAAATTAAATATGTTGACTATAGTTCCAGAAAATTCCACTGCTGCTGTTCTCCTAGACTGTCAATTTCGTGGGAATAGCTGCTTCTAAGGGTTGTTCAACCACTATAATGAAATTAATGAAAAAGTGATCCATTCAGTATTTTTAACGTATTGTGTATGTTTGAATTTATGACAAATCCTATATCTGTAAACAGATCATTGGAGAATACATATTATTATTATTATTTATAATAAAGTAATGGATCTTGAATTGTTTCTACAAAGAGATGTTCGATGTTATGTATTTGTGAACATTGGTTGTGTAGAGATGAAGAGGATCTATTCAATGTACCTAATTAGGTACTGTAAGGAAATAACGAAAAATAGAGGAGCTGCAATTCATGTAAGTGAAAGTCTATCTTTAAAAGAAGTTAATTCAAGCACATTTAGTATTGAACAGCATGGTGAATTTACTGCTGTTCACCTCCAAGAATATGGTGCAATAATTGTATGTTTGTACAGATCACCTAATGGTGATATTAATACATTTAACATGTTGATAGAAGAAGTCTGCATGTACATTGAGCATTTAGGGAAGGAAATTATCATCTGTGGCGACATTAATATAGATATTTCTGTACAAACCACAGATGTATGCAATCTTGAGAATTTATTTAGATCATATAATAATAATAATAAGTTTATTTGTTCAAAAAGACATTACAAAATAATGTATAGAACACGTCAAAAACATTGAAAAGGGGACAAGAACACAAACTATCTCAAGCACCAGACATAAAATCGCTAATATTGTAAAGACAATTAGTCACAAGGAGCTCATGAACATGATTCTTGAATGACTGGAATGAGCTTACTTCTTTGATTGCAGCAGGCAGAGCATTATAAAATTTAATGCATCTTGCTTTCGGTGCTTGAGAGCAAACTTTTAAGTTTTGTTGTATAACATGGAGATCATCGTTTCTTCTTGTGTTGTAATTATGGAAATTACTGTTTTTCTTATAGTCAGACATGTTTTGCCTCACATACAATACAGCATTATAAATATAAATAGAGGGAACAGTCAAGAGTCCTAATCTTCTGAATAGGGGCCTGCAATGTGCTCTGAATTGTGCATTGCACATTGACCTGTCAACCTTTTTCTGGATCTTAAAAACCTCAATTAATTGGGAGGAGGAGCCCCAGATGACAATGACATGCAACACGTGAATAGAAATAAGCAAAATATACTTTTTTTAATACCTCGATACTAAGTGATTGCTTCAAGACAGATAGTATATAATACACAGAGTTTAGCTTTTTACATAACTTGTCAGTATGATGAGACCATTTCAGTAGAGGGTCAATATAGACACCTAGAAATTTGAACTCCTCAGTATAACTCATCACATCTTGGTTGAGGCAGGAGTATAAATTTCGGCACCGTTTATGTGAGGAGGAGAAAAACAGCCAGTGTTTTACTTTCATTTAAGGAGAGTCTATTGCCCTTACATCACTCAGACATTGCCTGCAAAACCACCCTGCTACTTTCTACTAGTGCTTTGTCAATGGGATTGGTGACTAAAACATTCACGTCATCGGCATACATAATAACATTATTACACACTTTATTCATAAGGTTCTCTGGTTAGTCATTTATAAAAATTAGGAAGAGGACAGGGCCTAAAATGGACCCCTGTGGCACACCAGAGAGTACTAGACTAGGGTCAGAAAAATATTTTTTGCCTTCCTTGAAAATGGAGACAGTTTGCTGATGATTTTTAGGTAAGATTTTAGCCAATTGTAGGCCACACCTCTAACACCAAGCTTATCATACTTAGCCAATAGGAGATCATGATCAATTGAATCAAAGGCTTTACTGAGATCAAAGAAAACCCCCAGAGTACTATTTCTCATATTCAGTTGTTCTATGATGCAGTTAATAGCAGTAAATAGAACCTGCTCTGTGGATTTCCCTTTCCTAAATCCAAATTGGCCGCTTGACAGGATGTTACATTTTTCAAGAAATTCCAGTAGTCTAATGCAGAAAACATATTCAAATATTTTGGAAAATTGTGATACAAGGGATATAGGTCTGTAGTTATTTATTTGGGTTTTATCACCCTTGTTTTTATAGATGAGAATTACTTTAGAGATTTTTAAAATTTCTGGGAAAATTTCTTGATTTAATGACTGGTTGATAAGGAACAAGTGGAGATATAATTGTATTTCGACATGCTTTAAGTAGTTTACCTGGGATATCATCTAGCCCAGCAGAGTTCTTGAGGCCAACTTTGGAAAGGTAAGTGGATAATTCCAGTTCATTACAGGGTCGGAGGTACATAGACTCAGTATTTGAGAAGTTGGTTCTTATGACTGGATTATGTTGAGTTGTGCCATCAGGAGTGGGTGTGAGAGGTAGATCAAAGAAGAATCTGTTGATAATATTTGCTAAGAGTGAAGGGTCTGTAATTTCATTTGAGTCAATGTCTTTTACCACTGGCAAGGACATCAATTTTGTGGAACCAGTAACTTCATTTATAATTTTCCAGGCTGCCTTGGTATGATTGGGTGCATTCATAATTTTTGAGTCATTGAAGGTTCTTTTACTAATTTTTATGAGATTCCTGTACTGCTTTTTGAGAGCAGAATACAGCCTGTGGGTTTGCTAATTACCATGATACTTATCATTGTAGAATAGTCTTTTGATGTTACCAGATAACATACGAATTTCAGGTGAGATCCAATCATTTGTAGAATTTGGCTTTGGTTTAGCTGGGACAATTGGAAATGTAACATTGAAAAGGCACAAGAATTTATCATAAAATAAATTAAATAATAATAATAATTTATTCTGTAGTAATCACTTACTCACAAGAGGAAAAGCCTGCCTTGATAATATATTTATAAATCTTACAGAAATTAAGTACAAAGTAGGAGTTATCAACCCTTGCATATCAAATCATTCAGCAGTATGGTTGAAAACAAATATTTCAACAGCTCCCAATAAAACAAAGAATGTAATTATTTGGCATCAACCTATAACTTCACATGGTATCCTTGAATTAAAAAAAAACAATTGGCAGATGTTTCACAGGATTAACTAACTAACTAAAAATCAAGAAGTCAGGGAAGATTTTGATTTGTTCCACAATCTATTGATAGAATTCTATAACCAAAGTTTCCCACTTACAGAATGAAAAAGTTTAAAGATGAAAAAATTATGTTTTTCCCAGAAGTTGTGGGGTATGAGAGATAGATTATTACTTTTACATTCTCCGTATAAACGTGACAATACTAAATTAGCAAAAGAAAAGTATTACGAATACAAACAAGAATATAGACTGGAAATCAAAAGAGAGAGACTAGAGGGCAATGATAAGTTTATTAATCAGGAAAATAACAAGTGCAAAGCTGCATGGCAAGTAATTAAAAATGAAGTAGGTTCAAAATGTGTCCCAATATGCACTACTATATCACCAAATGAGTTGAATGAATATTTTATCAAAGTTGTAGACAGCATTAAGGCTATCATGCAGACATCTTCTGTCAATGCAATCGATCTGATGGGAGTTGTAAATATTAATAATCTAAATTTCAAATGGAATGATGTTGCCCTTTTAGAGGTTTATAAAATTGTGAATGGTTTCAAATGTTCATCTAGCAAATATATTTTTGGGCTCTCAAACAACCTGGTGAAACAAGTACCTAATTGATGTTATGGCATTGCCACATTTAATTAATAGATGCCTTGAGGAAGGGATCTTTCATGGGGCTTTAAAAGTATCAAAAATTATGCCAATTTTTAAGGATTCAATCAAGAATCACGGAACTACAGTTGTTCCTATAATACCAAAAATAATAGAGACAGTAATGAAGAATCAGCTATTGGCATGATTCAAGACAAATAACTTAATTATCTCAAATCAATTTGGCTATAGACAAATAATCTACAACCAAAGTTGTCAAAACTCTTTTAAATGTAATAATTGATGCTTTTAAAAATAGAGTATACCACTGTTGTTTTGTGCAATTTGAGCAAAGCATTTGCTTTCATAACCCATTGTAACCTGATTAATAAATGTAGTAACTATGGATTGAAAGCTAACATTCTGCCATGTCTAGCTTCATGCTTAAGTGATAGGCAACAACTTGTGTCATATATGAGGAAAGAATCTAAGCTATTAGGAGTCAAACATGGTGTTCCTCAAGGGTCAGTCCTTGGTCCTTTTATGTTCATAGTCTTTGTTGATTTAGGTAACAATTTATATGGTGCACCTATTTTATATGCAGATTATATGACCCTAATATCTAGTCATAATGAACATGCTGTAGCCTGGGAAATAGCTGACAAAATGCTAAATAATTCAATGAAATGGTTCACATCCAAGAGATTACTTTTGAATGAAGACAAAACTAATAAATATACTTTTAGTTTAAGAGAAAAATATTATGATTTTTCAGCTGTGAAGTTCCTCAGTTTTTATTTAGATAGCAAGCTTTCATGGGACTTCAATATTCAAGTAATATTGAGCAAAAATTAATCAGGGTTTTATATCTCATTAGAAAGCTGAAATCTCTAGTATCTATGTCAGCACTAATGAATGCATACTATGCCTACTTTCACAGCATTATAACTTACGGCATACTGTTTTGGGGACATTCAAGTAGAGCAAAGGACATCTTAGTGCTTCAGAAAAAAGTTATAAGGGCAGTGAATGACCTGAAAAGGGATGATCATTGTAAACCTTATTTTATAAAAAATGAAATTCTGAATGTGCATTGTTTATATATTTATATGTCATTGTTGTATGTGAAAGAGAATTTATCTTGTTTTACCATCAGATTGAGTGTACATATGTATAATACCAGACATAAGAATGAATTAGATTTACCATTTTGCAGGACCATGAAAACAAATAAATATTTCAATGTCAATGCACGAAAACTACTTAATAAGTTACCTAATGCAGCAAAATCTGTCAGTTTACCTAAATTTAAAAATTTTCTATGCTCATGGCTAAAATCTAAATAATTCTATTGTATTGATGAATTCCTTGAAAATGACTTATCTGATTTAAAACTGTGACAAATGGTAAGTGTAGCATTATCAACCTAGTATCTAACTGTGACAAAATCTATTCCACCTATAAGTTGGTCAATTATGAATAAAATTATTATTATTGTTATTATCAGGAGTGTGGTGCTGGGCAAACAACAATTTATTATTACATAATGAAAAAATTCTTTATTTATATGCTGAAAGTTATTCAGTGGTACGCATTGCTAAAAGAAAAACCTTAGTGTTGTATGAATGGTTCCGCCAGTGTAAAAGTGAAAGCATTCCTTATTCTGGTTCAATGTTGATGGTGAAGGCAAAGGCATACCATGATGAAATTAAAATTGAGGGTGACTGTGATTACCTCACTGGATGATTGCAGAAATTAAAAAAAACTAAAAGGTATCCAGCAAAAAACTGTCTGATGATCATGAAACTGTACAGAAATTTAAGAATGATTTTTGAAGTTGGTGCAGGAATATAATCTTAGTCCAGAACAAGTCTACAATGTCAATGAGATTTGCTTATTTTGGCACTGTTTGTAGTGACGAAAAATCAACATTAGGTATGACAAAGAATAAGAAGAGCCTAACCATTTAATGTATGCTAATGCTGCAGGCACATACAAATGAAAACTTTTTATGAATGGATAAAGTGGAAAACCCTGCACTTTCAAGTTTTCTAAAAATTTATGTGTGCCTTATATGCTAAAGATTCTCCCTGGTTGTAAAGTAAAAACAGATTAGTTCTAACAGTGGTTTTCTAAAGCATTGGCATTAGCTTAGGAGTTGTAAGCATAATATAAAAAATTTCATGCTTGAATCTCAAATGGCAAAATTTCACAATGGGTGCATGGCTTGCATTGCCATACAATTATTCCTTGTACTGACAATGCAATATTACATGTATATCTCATTTGTGAGTGTTGTAGTAAATACAGTAATTTGTGGTTTTTTGTCAATATGGCACTAGATTAGGTTCTTAAATAAATAAAATTCATTTTGCATGGATAATTTAGATAGATACTAAAGAACATCAGTTCCCAAAAGAAAACTTTCTTCAGCAGAGAGCCAAGTGGAATTAAAAGCAATGTTTGCTCAAAGAAGAGAATGAAAGAGAGAGCCAATTCCTGAAAAAAATCTGCTTGGGTGATCCAGATTTCTACATCCCACAATGATTTGAAAGGTATCATGCTATATCCAAAATTTCAGAAAAAAAGTTTAAGCACCAAGTTTGTTTAAAATTAAATAGAAACTTTCAGAAATAATTAAATTATAGTTGACCAATAGTTTTCAATATTCCTGATTTGTTCAGATTCTTCTTTTGAATATTCTCTTATAAATTCATCAAAGAAATATAAAGTGGAAAAAACTCAAATTCAGTAGGATTAAACATAATCACAGCACAAATAATCAAAAGTCTACCATATCAATAGAAAAATTAACCTTCTTATCGCTTTAGCTAACAAAAGTATGATCTTTCAAATTATTATTACACATTTCATGAATTCTATGCCAGTTATTTTACAAATAAAATATTAAAATTTCAATGCAATAAAGAAAATAAATGCTTTTATGGCTTTGTAATATTAAAAGGTTAGATATTTAAATTTATTATACTGTTACGATGAGCAGAGAGCACTTGCTTTCCCTAATTATGTTTAGGTTGACAATGACTAAAACAACAAGTATATGGAATTGAGCTTCATGGTAGGTACAAATAAACAATGAAAAGAGAACAAGGTCTCCAATTGCCGTAAATTATTCTTAAATTAAAACCCCCTCAGAAAGAAGGAAGTCGAGGAAAATGAAAAAGTTCTTTTTTTTCTTCTTTTTTCATTTTCCCCTCCTTCCTTCTTTCTGAGTAAGTTTTAATTTTAGAGTATCTTATGGCATTTGGAGACCTTGTTCACTTTTCACTGTAAAACAATGAAGTTTACCTAGCCAGATGTAAATGCTTCTTAAAAATTAAATCTTACATTGAGGACTATCTTTAAAGCTTCTTCTTGGTTTTTCACTGCTAGTGGGATAGTTTCCATCCAGTCTTTAATATCATACAGTTTTTCAATTGAAACAGGCTTTTCAGACAGCTTACGCATGATGTTCTTAAATGCTATACATATCTGTCAATGAAGGAAAATAAACTCTGAAATAAGACCCAATGCATTCTGCATACATTTTAAACACTATAAATAGTATCTTCAATCATCAAACCTCTTCAACTCTTTCATTTAATTTTGATGTTAAGTAATCAAGCAGGGCATTATAAAAATTCCATCTTTTCTCAATAAGTGTTTTTTTCACTTCCTTACTATTGACTACAAATGGTCCTATTTCCATTGCATCAGGGATCCTCTCATCCAACTCTTTTGCATAGTTTCTTTGTTTAATTGCTTCTTCCTTGATAGCAAGTGCACTAGGGCTATCTGCTGTAAAAGCTCTGTAAAAATAGTTAGTTATGGGAAAGGTTGCAAATAAAATTTTAAGAAATCATGGTTGGATTGCTTGTTACCAGGGATGGAAATGATTTTTTATTATTGACCATTCCAGACTTATCTATCATACAAAAACAACAATAATATATCATGTTTAACTCATGAATTACAACTAATATTTGAAATAATCTTGGTACTTTTAATAGTAAAAGAGATTAATGCATGTATGGATGCAGAAACATTGTTAAATTACTAAAGCAACCATTCAGTTTCAGTCGTTAAGGCAATGATAATAAATTGGATGAAGCACAAACACATGAACGCATTCAAACACTTTGATAACCATATGCAGTGCATATTTAATCAAAAAATGTCATTAAAAACAATTTCAACTTCTTTGAAAAATATTGACATATTGATTGATAAAACTAATGCTTTAAGTAAGGAGTATATAAGGCAGTATAGAATATTCCACTCCCTCTCATTTTAACCCTTTTGCTGCCAGACGATACCGTAGGTTAGCACCTATGCTGCCATTCATATTTTTTGTTTTTATATTTCAAACTTAACAAATCATTTATGTATATGCTGTTTTTGTTGAAAAAAATTATTTTTAAATTGCAACATCTCTCGACAATAATTCCTTTAGTCAATATATTAATAATAAAAAACTTTAAAAAGTTAAAATTTCAAAAAATATTTCACTAAAGAAGAAACTATGATTAAAAATTGAAACTACTAATGAAATTTACAGCCATGCTATGTTTGTCTTTATTATATTCCATTATCATTTTCCTGAAAATTTTTAAAAGAATTAAAAAATTAGTAAATTTGATATTTTAAAGTTTTTTTTAATTTCACTAATCCCCTAGGAGTCCATAAAATCTGAGTACCAACATCTTTTTTATAGAAAAATACTTTCCATAAATGTAAACATACATCCCTGTTTCAAGGTGGGAATTACGTGAAATTGCTTAATTTTGAAAGGGTACTGGGCCAACAAGAATGTTGAGAACAATTGATCTAAGGGAAGAACATTTCCATTCCCGCAAGTAACTACATACCTCATGTAATCTTCCACCTTTGTAAAGTAAAGTTGCACAAATTCCTTATATTCTTTAGCATATGCTTTTAAAGGAATAACAGCTCTACGTATAGCTGCTAACATTCTATCCTTAAGATTGATGACGCTTGCCTCTGCTAGCCCCACTGATGACAGTAAAAGTTCATCTGAATATTTCAGATTAGGTAATAAAAATGGGTGGACTTGATGAACACCATGAGTCATGGCTATAGCATTTTCAAATAACTGAAGGAGCTGTACCTGTATGTAATTGTAAACAACAATGAATCATAAATAATACTAGAATTTTTTACTAAATGGAATTTCCAGTACTAGAAATGGGTTCTCCTATATGATTTAAAAATAACTGATCAGAGAGTTGCTTTCACAATGATACTCACAGTATCTAGTTAAGTAATTTTGCATTGCGATTTATTATCTCAAGTACAAAATTTATAAAAGCAAATTTATCAGGCTAAAATAAGACAGTGCTTGTTGTGTAACATGCCATTTGTCTATTTGAAAAATAGGATAAAAACAATTACCTCAAACTCATCAGGATTTGTTGAATAGTGTGGCCCAATATTTTCACTAATTGTCAAATCAATTGTGAATATGGGTAGATACTTTGGTTTATATGTGGACATTCTTAAGTCTGGACCCCATACAAAATTATCATCACAGGACATAGTCACTTGGCAAGAATATTCACACATAGAAATTAACATGTTGAGGGAGCCATTGACTAAATTCCTCAATGCTTCCTGTAGGTGTAACAGAATAATATCATGTTTAGAATCTGGTCACCCTAACTATGATACTTCTTCACTTTCCCAAATATGTTCTCGTGTTCAGCTGTTTCTGTAACTTTGCTAATGTTGATGTGAAAATTGAAAAAGCTTCTCAAATCAGGATAGTATGTTTCCATTCTGCCATTAAATTGCAATTTAATGTATTTCAGTGTGCCAGTTAAGAAATTCTACAAATTTTTCCAATGATAATATGTTCTCATTATATCGATCTAGAACTTGGAATCCCTTACTTAAACTTAGCTTAGCAGAAAAATTTTCTTATAAGGGCACGTATCTCTCACATTTATTCTTCCATACACACATGCAAACTTATTTATAAATTGTATAGGGGAATACTAAAATACCAGGCTGGTTTTATGAAAATATTTAAATGTGATGCCCATTTATCTTTATTAATACTGTACCAATTAAATTGAATAATATATGTATATATAATGATTTGCAATGATTGATTAATAGGTGGGAAGGGGCAGCCACATCTTGGTATGCAGATGTAACCTATGGAGACTCACTTGTTGAGCAGCTGTTTTTCTATTCTAGGTTGTTTTTTATTCTTGTCAGTATGCTAGAAATAACTTATATGATAAAAATCTTAAGAAAATCAACCAAAATGCTATTTTTATTTTCATAAATGTAGAATGTAATAATTTTTGTCAATTAACAATTTGATCTCTTAAAGTTTTTAAGATAAATTTTATAAAACTTACTTGCATATGGAACTTCACTAGGCACATAAATCTTGACAGTTTTGATATTTCATAGGTATGCCAATTCTTAACCATCAAATTAAACCAACCCTCTTTTATTTCTCTAAATGACATTCTTATGTGGTGAACTATTCTTTCAAGCCATGTATTCTTCAAATATTTCATTAGCTTAATTAAGAGACAGAGGTACTTCATAAATTTTTAAAAGCAAAGCAATAATTTTTAGTATTGAAATGCCAAAGATTGAATATTTACTTTTGCTGTGGTTGACTGCTGAACTGTGATAAAATTATCCAAGTAAACATGTTTTCCAAATCCAGCGGTAAACAGAAGTTTTTCACTCACTAACCTACATTCATTGTTAACTTGAATCATTGCAAAATATGGCTCCTCAATGCAATATAAGTTAGTATAGCCTAGATATTTTCGATTTTCTTTAAAAGGGTAACTAGGAATATCAGTAGGTGTATGAATTTCTGTAAGTGAACAAATATAGTACATAAAAGTTTTTATGGTGAAATATGTATCAGAAACAAGGTTCAACTCAAGAATCAACTAACCTCATATAAAACATTCTTGTAAAATAAGAATATATGCTGCCCAAAAAATTAAGAAACAACAAGAAATTTAAAAAACTTTATCATATGAGAGATCTTATCAATTTAACCTGTAATTTCAACTTGAAATTAAAGAATTTCTTTTAATTGCTGTATTATATAGAAATATTAATTTCAATAAGCATTATTGAAATTAAAAACATAGATGGGTATACTGTTCCTCGAAGAAGCTAGAGAATAATTTATGAAGAACCGATAAATAAGGTAAACTAGAAAAAGCAAATTATAAGAAAGCATACTCAATAATAAACTATTAACCTAGAAAAACAATGCTGTATGTTAGAGGTTTAGGTGTGAAAGAATTCTCTACAAGATGAATGCACAAACACTTAACTGGAGATGCATGTCTTATTTTATGATCTCCAATTTTACTTTTAAAAGTAAATAATGAAAAATAACGAGGAACCATAAGATAGTCAAGAATTAGATTTGCCAACACATTATACTTCTCACCATTTTTATATTCCTGTTCAATTGGAAATTCGATAAATGTAAAAACATCAGGTGATTTTCTAATTATATCTCTGAATATTAAGTCACACATTGACCTCTGATAGAAGTATTTTACCTCTTCTATGAGCTGAAAATAATAACACATGCATGAATCAAGCAAATTAAGATATTTTTGTAAAAGAAAAGATAAAATCCAGAGCAATAGCAAGTACAAATTGGTATGACAAAATACAAAAATATTTTATTTATAAAGAAAATTGTTCAAAAGAAACTTAATAGAATTGTATTCATTATGGTATAACATTTGCTTTGCATAACAATGAACAAGGATTTATAGAATAATTCATATTTTAGTAGATGAAGGTTCTGAAAATATCTTTGTATTTCTCCATATTAGAAATGTACATTAGGAATGCCATTCTTACTGAGTCTTGATTTTCCCATTCTCTTAATCAAGAAAAGTTTGCAATGTTGATTCTTGTTAAATACTGAGAACTGAATAACTTACTAACATATATATGTATCAAAAATGTGCATTTTTGTTTTCAAGGCACTTCCATTTTTCTCAAAAATAGAGTAAAATTTTGTTATTATAGTTGAGTTTTACTGAAAATTTTCCTTTATGTATCAACCAAATAAAAATTTTCTTTACGTGTTCCATGGTATGTTCATAAACTATGACAGCACCCGATCTTGTTGAGATATTGATAATTCTTTCAATTCTTGAATCTTCCATCTTATCGAGTTCTTTCAATTCCATACAATCCAAAAACAGCTGATATCTATCATGAGAATCGATAGTATAATCAATATGCATTAAGATAAAAGACTGCATATATTTTTACAAGTCATACCTCATTATATTTTCACATTCGTTTCTCCTTTTTAATGCATCATTTATTCTGGCAACAAAGATTTCAGGATTTTCTGCTAAGAACAAGATGTAAATTCTTGGTAAAATATACATCTTTTTATTGTGAAGTGCTAGGACATCGTATTTGTTTGTCATTTCATCATAATCTATAACAGCACAGTTTATCCAATCATAACATGGTAATTGTTTTCCTTTTCGTTGTTTCAAAGTGCCAGCAGATGTGTCGCAATGTATTGGAATAAAGGCTTTTGCAGGAACTGGATGCCTTACTCCATCAACCATTCCAAGATCTCTCCATTCGTCTGGCATCCTAGATATTATTAGTGAATATGAAATCATCTGCAAAATTACCAATGAAACACAATTATACACCAAAGAAATAAAATACCGGCAATCAAATTCTTCATTATCAAACAATTCCAAAGGAAAGAAATTAGCAATCTTGTTGAGACCAAATATCTCAGCAGTGGATAGTGTAGATTTCAGAATTTCTGATGGTATCAAGGAAATTTTTGCAATATTAAGATCCTCTAAAAGCTTATCTATTTTTAAGGACTGATATTTCCTTCTTCTTCTCTCAATTTCAACTTTTCTGGGTAAATTTCCTGGCTCCACTACATACTCAAAATGAACTTTTGGCTTGAATGCCTCAACTGGGAAGGCCTTTAAACAAAAATACATTCTCTCAAAACAGTCCATACATTTTGAAGGAAACATTTCTCAAAGTATATTAAATTTCCATTGCTTACAATTTCCTGGTTGCCATCCATAAATATCCATTTAGTTTCTGGAACCAGTGCACTTTCCGTAACTGGCCGAGGGATATTTCTGACTGTAGGAGCATATTTTTCCGTTAAAACTTGCCATGTTAAAGGCGTTTCTGCATCGGGAGGTCGGAAATCTAAATCCTTCTCTATTTGAGTTAAATACTCCGAGTAGTATACCCTTTTACGACTTTTTTGACCTGCCGCATTTTCTCTAATCTGCTTCCTGTATAAAAAGGAACTGTAATAATATACTGTGATTTTCGAATGATTGTTCGTTGTAAGGTTGTAAGCCAGATTTCAAGTAAAATGAAACAAAGAAGAAACGTTGTAAAGCTCATTGCATATCCGTTTTTCAGTCGTGATAATATTACTAATATTTTAATTGAAGAATATAAAGTATCCAGGGTTTTTATAATAATAATCTGATAGTAAATGGTGCTAATTATAGCGATAGTACCACAACAAAAAGTGATGTAAAAATAAATATGTCGGTTATCACCTTCATCTTTACATTACTCCGAAAGTTTAATTCAAATTCAAATTTTTGAGTCATGATGGTTGCAAGTAGTGTAGCCACCTGAACCAATTACGAACCCTGCAGGTTGAACAAATAAAAGAAAATTTCACTAATACAAAGGAATATGCATAAAATTATATATATATATATATATATATATATATATATATATATATATATATATATATATATATATATAACAAAGAAGGCAGGGGTTTAAGGGTGTGGCAGCCCTTTTTATAATAGAAAGAAAGGTACAAACTAAACAAGTGGTTGGGGGGTTGGATTCGATCTATTTCCTCCCTTGGGTTGGGTGTTGGATTAGTTCTATTTTCTTCCCCCGGGTTGAGTTAAGTGTATATTAATATTAGAAGTAATTTAGTGCATTTCAGAAAATTAATGTAATGGGCGGCAATAGAGGAAACTATACCAGAAATATAGCGACAAAAGATGCCGTCTATTAATACTATACTGTATGAAGAACGACTTAAAAACCAGAAAATTTATGCTAGAAAGATTGAAAGTAAAGTTTAACTACTTCAGTTTACAAATTTATTATTTTTAATATAAAATAAAAAGTGCGCTGTTTTAAATTGCGTAATACCTTATAACTTGAATTTCCCGCCATATAATATACCGTCATAATAAACACTGCAATGGCTTATATAATAATGAAATTATAAATAACAAATAAAAATAAATCATGTGATTATACAAGATCCCAGCATTTTTAGTTTCTTGCATTCAAAGTAGTTCATTTATATCTACCTGTGAGTCCAGCAATGACAATGAGATTAAATGGCTGTTACGTTTTTTGGGAGTAATCTCCTGGTAAAAGCCATAGCGGAAACATTCAATATTTTCCTCAATTAGATATAAAAATAATTAAAGAATATTACACAACAACTATCAGTATGGCGGCAATGACATCAACGGAGAAAAACGAGGAACGTAGAAAAAGAGTGAGTCACTGGAATTTTATGTAAATAAATGATTTAATTTATTATTTTTTCTAAAATATAATCAAACCTAATACCTGGTATTATCCATGCTTCAAAAAAGTTGGCATTGAATTGTTTCTCAATAGTATTTATTTCTCATAAACCTTTTCAAATGATGCTCTCGAATTGTTTAAATGACGTACCATAGTAATCCTTAAACAAGTTATTCTGAACATCTGAATAATCATAATAAGTTACCATTGTTAGGCATTGGCTGCCTTTATGCGCAGATAGTTGTTTATGTTTATTAATTAATCGGGGTCTTCATAAATTTAGGTATTCATTGGGAACCTTCCGACCGATTTTTTGAGAATAAACGCTACATCCCAACAACAGCAAGAAGCTGCTGATCAGCAAGCTGCAATTGCATTGCAGCAACAAATGGTTGGAATTCCATACGCTCATAATTCTACAGGGAGGCTCAGCATCACTGTAGGAAGTGTATGTTTTAATTGATATTTTTTATTAAAAATAATATAATTTAAATGTTTTATGATGTTATAATAATTACTAATGGAATATAATTTTGATATCTCTGTATATATTCAAAAATATTTAGGCAAAATTGGCAAAGAACTATGGTGTGACTAGAATGGACCCTTATGTAAGGTTAAGAGTGGGACACTGTGTTTACGAAACTCGTACTGACCCAAACGGAGGGAAGAATCCGCGTTGGAATCAAGAAATTCAGTGGTAAGTTCTAAATAAAGTCATTTTCATTTAAAGTTCGTTTAGACATTGCATTGCAGTAGTAAAATAATATGGACAGGGCCTTAAGAATTCTGAATTCTAAGTATTGGCGAAAACATGATATTGCAATTAATGTTTGGCGCAAAATATCGAAAATCCAAAATAATCCAATAAGAAATGGTGTTTAATTCAGCCCATATAATTATCAAAAGAGCTGTTCAAATTTTTATTTCTTATGTTTAATTGGTTATTTTTTAATGAAATTTTTACCGTTTGGAATTTGATTTGTTCAGGTGATCATACCAGTATTTTTACAAGTTCGATCATTTTTTCATTCATGGTATCATTGCTGAAGCCGCGTTTTTTATAACGAAAATGTTGATTTATGTGGTTTTCTTATGCAAACTTTCATTTTTTTGTTTTAGGCTTATTACTTTTATATTTGTTCGTTTCAGTCTTCTACCCCAAGGTGTAAATGTTATTTATCTGGAAATATTTGACGAGTGCTCTTTCAAGATGGATGAGCTTATTGCATGGGCACATGTTCCTATTGCCACAGCAGTGATGAATGGTGAAACTCGTGAAGAATGGTATCCACTTAGTGGGAAACAGGGAGATGATCTAGAAGGATCAATCAATCTTGTGTTAAGTTATGCTGTAAGTTGACCTTTTTTGGTGTCCAGAACTTTTGCTGTCAGTTAAATTATAAATATTTAAGTTCATTATGTTTCATGTGATTTTGTGGGAATAAAATTTAGGGATAAACATGAACCTCTTCAAGATTAAGAACTTGTACTATTTCTAGTTACATGTTATACATTTTTAAGCTCACTGAAGCCATATGAAATTTTTCCAGTTGGAGTAAAACTTGATAAAATTTAATTTGTTGCATTTTATTTTTTAAAGTTAATTTACCAAAATGTAAACCTTAGCTCAAGTTTATCAGGTAGTACTAATGGAACCATTAGTTTGGAAGTGAGATTTTATTTTTATAAAGTAAGTTTCTTCATTCACTTATTTATCATAGACATTTAATAAGTACTCCAAGATTGAATTTTGTGTCTTAAGTTTTTCAAGTTTCTGCCATATTTTTCAGACAACCACTGCTCAACCTTATGCCATGTATCCCCAAGTTGCGCCTGTCGTTATGGTACCTAGAAGTGTGTATGGAGTGCGACATGCCAATTATCCTCCAGTTTCTATCTACACGGCACCGCCTCCTGTGGCCCCAGAGCCTCCAGCACCTCAAATTTCGGAACAAGAGCTAAAACAGGTTTGCTTTAATGTTTTTGTCTTCCATAAAAACTCAACCCAAACTGGGAATTTCAAGACATGTAACATTGGTAGAGCAACAAATCCAACAATACTGTGAAATTCTATTAGCTCTTGGCACATTATCATTTATGGAATAAATATTTTTACATTTCAATAGTTCATATACAATGTAAGTTACTGTGATAATTTAGTTTCTTTGCATTAAAATCTCTTTCAAGCCCTTAATTTTAATGTCAGTCAAATTCTTAGGTGCCTCCACAGCTGACAATAATTGAGTAATTTCATTTTTTAATTATGTTGCTTTGTCACAAGATCATACCTTTAGTATAAAAAAGTCATAATTTTAATTATAAAACTTCTAATTTTCAGATTGAGGATATGTTCCCTAACATGGACAAAGAAGTTATAAAATCTGTATTCGAAGCCAACAGGGGAAACAAAGATGGTACAGTTAACTCACTCCTTCAGATGAGTGAGTAATGTTATAAGTCTGGTAAATTTGGCTCTGTGCTTCTTTGTGATGACTGTAAATTCTTTTTTGTAATCTTAAGGCAGTGTATTTAAACATTTATGCAGTTGCCTTTAACCCTTAAAAATTTGGTTGTGCACTTCCATTTTGTGCTTGTATTGTGAACTTAAAGAGAAAAATTGTAAACAAAAAGAGGAAAATTATGAACAAAAAGAGGAAAATTGTGATATATTTCTTAAAGATGTACGAATTCATTAGCTAGTGGCTTTAAATATGTCAATTGTGTAAGCATAATACATGTATATTTGCCAGTTGTGGAATATTAAGGTATTGTCTTTTTACTAGTTAATGAACTTTTATCTAATATTATTGTTTTATAAAAATCAAAATATTCCAAAACCAGTGTGTTATAAGCTTGAAAGAACATGGTATCAAATGTAAGCTAACAATAAATGTGCCAAATGTAAAGTTGCCTCTATGCTAGATAGAAATATATTGTTGAAAAAACTGCCCTATTTATTGTTTCTTGAAAGTCACCTTAAAAGAATGGCATGGAACATTATTTATTGTATATTATTGTACTTTTCCTGGTAAAAAAATATTATATATGACTAACCTGTGAAGTTTAACTTTTTTGTTGGTCCTCTATCAAAATGCTAATTAGTGGATTGTAGACTGCAGTTAATAAGAGATAGTAAAATGTTGCCATTTCTCTTCAAATGACCTGTATTAAAATGTCCATATTAAAATAAAATCAAGTTACAATAAAACAGCTATCATTAGCTATTTGTGTGCAGAGAAAGCTTTTATTTGATGGGAAATGCTTGTGTACTCAACAAATTAAAATTATCAATTTTGTAAGTGGTTTATATTTTTAAAAATTTTAAATTAAATAAATGGCTCAAACTTAAAATGGAGTATTGATATTTAACTTGTGAAATTTAAAAAAATCATCTTCTGATAAAATTTGTTTAACCCAATGAATGAACATTAATAATAAATTCAACTTAATAGCTATTACTTCCTAGCTGATTTTTCAGTTTTAATTTTTCTTTCATATGATGCAAATAATCTAGTAATTTTCATTTTCTTTAAACTCCATACGGTTGACAATTAGTTATTGTAAAAATATATTTCTATAAAAAAGGCTTACCAACCAAAATGCATTGGGTGCTGATATTTTTGTTAATTTTACTTGGGCATTTACCATGCCATATCATTTAGTTGAGTGATTCAGATGCCACTTCCATTTATAAAGACGATTACATAATATTAATTCAGGCAGGAGTCTTGAATTTGACAATGACACTTGGGAGCAACATTTTATTATAAAATATATTGAATTTAGTTTTGCAGCCATAAATGCTTCCAGAATTTCATTGATGTTTCGTTATAATAGATTTTTGATGTGATTTTCTTTTTATGTTTTTCATTCCTGATAGATTTTCCTGCAATTCTAAAATACTTTATACTGTTATTTTGGTACTAAAACGATCTTTTGCTGGATGCCATTATGAAACAACATGACGATTCCAGTGATTTATGTAAATTAACATCTTTGAAATGTAAAAGGTTTCCAAAGATTATTTTTAATCGAAAAAAGCTGGTAAGGTAAAAAGGAGCAGAAAACTTTATTCATTCACATTATAAAGTAACAGTATAAATGCAAACAGGAGGATCGGATTCATAAACAAAGTGTTGTGGAAGTATTGCTTCTTCCTCCACTGCCATAAGCCCTGAGATACCTGGAGAAAAAGTCATTCATTAAATAAAAATAGAATGTTATAAAACATAAATAGGTTATTTTACAGATAATTTCTATTGTCTCAATGTATATTTCTTTGTATTGGTTCTAATAAAGTTTCCATTAATTACATCACATTTTGGCAAAGGACAGCAAACCCTTGACGTTTGTGGTTTTGATGGTTTGTGATTCATTTATTGTGACCAAACCTTGCAATTTGCAACCCAGATTCTCTAAGATTCGTGAATCTCAATCTAATTTGGAAATACCTCTGCACTGACTGAAGAATTGCCAAAAGTTGTTTCATTAATTCAAAGACGTTTTTTAGATGTACTCATAAAATTTCACTATTATGAATATTTTATTCATGCAAGAAAAGGAATATAAGTGTAACAAGTCGGGTGAATGGCCAAGTTTTTCCTCCATTTCTGGGCAGTCAGGAGAGCAGACCTGGGACAATGGGACTTGTGTTTTTTAGGAAGGCCTTCAATGGGGATTGTTTTCGCCACCTAACTCCTTTTGTCAAGGATACAAAAGCTCCCTTAACACTTCTGGGGATAGGATGAGCTCCTTCTTCTATGCGGAGGCAGACCGAGGACTACTTCACCATTTGCCCCTTGTGGGTATGATTCTGAGGTAGTGAAGGAAATGTGAGCAGTGTTAGAATGTCGGAGAGGAGCACAGGATATGGTATTGTTCCGAGGCCATCATTCACGGTGATTATGTAATGTACTAATATAGGGCATTAATACAGAATAAATCTCAGAGCATATCTGTGAGTTTTCCACTCTCTCAATGCCCCCCAGGTCCTGACCCTCGGTTAACCTCAGGTGGTGGCAGAGATCACATTACCCACCAAGTATTCAATGTGCATGAGGTCTATTTTAACATGCAGCTCTTAACAATTTTGTGCAGTTTTTAAAGTCAAATGTGCAGCTCTATAATCAATTTTGTGTAGTTGCTAGCTCTTTTTTCAAGTAATGCATGAATCATAAATGCCATGAATAAATTATACTCTTTGTCGCGGGTTAGGTACTTCAGTATCTGAACCTGAACCACACTAATGGCCTAGTTAGATCGTTTCTTACAATTTGCTGAAAACATCATTAAGGTCCTCAATGAATTTAAGCACCTAAACTTTATATTTATATGTGCTTTTTAATATGCCAAATGTCATGGATGGCAACCAAAGAGAACTATTTTATTGTGACTCAATAGGTAAAAACGAAGGCATCATGAAAATGTTTCAAACAAAAAGAGTTAGTGCCAAGAGTTCTTCAAAATGATATTTACTGAGTCGGGGACATCAGAAAATGAAGATGATGTGCCACAGAAACAAAAATTAAAAAGTTTTGATTGACTTGTGTCAAAAATATTATTAATATAACTAGCGCAATTGCCCATCAAATATGACAGGATTATCATAAAAGTATTCCATATATACAAGGGTGGTTCAAATGAAAACAGCAAAAGTGAAAAGAAAGTGGGAAAAAGTATGAAATCCCATTATTATTGTAATTGCTATTTTTGTTGCTATTGTTGTTAATTATTTTTGTTGTTATTGTTATTATTATTTTTGTGGGATATTTTGTGGTATTTGGTACCCCTTGTCATATAAGTATGGCATTTCGTATAGAACATTGCACAAAGTTGGAGTTGAGATCAGTGATACGATTTTTGAACGCAGAAGGATTTAAACCATTTGAAATATACAAGAGGATGGTTAATGTGTATGGAGATAACTGTTTATCACAGAGGAGAGGGTATAAATAGGTTGAAAAGTTTAAAAATGGTGTACAAGATGTGGAAGACACTGCTCGGCCAGGCCAGGCTGATCATTTAGTCACACCGGAGAACATTTCTGCAGTTGATAGGCTCATTCGTGAAAATCTTCGCATTAAAGTGAATGAAATCAGCAAGAAATTGAGCATTGGCATTGGATATGTTCACAATATTGTCCACAAACAGCTTGGATTCAATAAAGTTTGTTCGAGGTGGGTGCCCCTGTAACTCACTGAAGACCTGAAGCAACAATGTGTTGACACCTGATCTGTGCTACTCTCTCGGTATGAAGCTGAAGGGGAATATTAATTGAACCGCATAGTGACCTGGGATGAGACATGGGTCAATCACTTTCAGCCTGAGAGTAAGCGAGCAAGTAAAGAATGGCGGCATCCAAGCTCGCCGAAGCCAAAATATTCAAAGCGACACCATCCGCAGGAAAAGTGATGTAGGCTGCATTTTGGGACAAAAATGGAGTAATTTTGGAGAGTTGTATGGAAAAAGGGACAATTGTCAATAGTGATTCCTACCGCAATCTTCTTAAGAACAGACTGAAGCCTGCAATCCTGTCCAAACGTCGGGTACTCATTTAAAAAGGAGTTTGTTCTCAACAAGACAATGCCTGTCCTCATAGTGCCGATGCAACTCATGAAACCATTCAGGATCTGCATTTTGAAGTGATACCCCATCCCCCTTCTTCCACAGACTTGACTCTGAGTGATTTTCATCTTTTTGGCCCAATCAAAGAGTCATTACGAGAGAAACACTTTCGTTCCGATTGCGATCTTAAAAATGTGGTGCATGATTGGCTGAGCAAGCAACCAAAAAAGTTCTTCTCCAACAGAATCCATGTGTTGGTATCGCGATGGTAAACGTGCATTGCAAGAGGAGGGGACTATATTGAAAAGTTAACGAGTATTTTGTCCAAGGTTTCCATAAAAAAATTTTCTTTTCACTTTTGCTGTTTTCATTTGAACCACCCTCGTATGTATATTATTTCGATATGAAAAATCAGTAAGATATGCTATGATCTGGTTTGGCTTTCATACACAATTAAATCAGTGTTTTTGAATGTTATCTTTGTTTTAATTATATTGTTTAAGAAATTATTTGCAGAGAGGTCAAATGATTATACAAATATTTACTTACTTAACTTAATGAATGAATTATTTTACTCTTATTAACTCGAAAAAAAAACAGGATAAAATGTGAATGAACAGTCAATTTACCATCAAAGGAAAATTGTGTAGTAACTTACTATGAACTAAATACTTACATGAACTGCAATGAGTTTTAACTATATTTTACGATCGCACTTATCTTTTAACTATATTAGTTTTGAAAATTTCCCAGAAAAATCACTTTCATTAAAGAAATTTAAATAAAAGTCATAAAATATTATTTTTCAATCCTATTTGAAATTCGGTTCAAAATATTTGCTGCATTATCAGTTAAAGAAATCCATTGAAAATTACGTGACCTATATTTAGTTTCATGAATTCCCACCATTTGGCAATGGCACATGATTCTATAGTATAAAATTTTTTATAATCAATTATAATTTATTATTGTTATTTTTGTACTGCATCTCCTTTTAATCAAATACAGATGCTGCGTCCTCTTTCTCCATTTCTGCTCATTCCCCATTCTCTTTTCCTTCCTCCCTCTAATTACTAAATAGATTCAGTAAATAAGTTATACCCATGTATAAAAGTCTGACCCGTGTTAAAGAACTAAATTGGTGCATTTATTATGAGGCCAAGAACAGAATTCAACAATTGGGACACCAGTGGCCCAATATAAATAAAATGCATGAAAACATTAAAAAATCGTATTAAAACCTAATTTTTGGAGATTTACGAATGAAATTTAAATTCTTATGAGGATTTCTATAGAGCGTACCGGCGGACCAACAGACAGATGGATGGACCAATGTAGAGAATAAGGATATTATGTATATAATATTTATCTAGTTTTTTTATTACAACTAACTTGTACTTTTGTGTGATTTATTATGAGATGATTTATATTTAAGATTGTTAATTTGTGTATATGCCAACAACTAATGCTGGCGACGACGAAGTAGATGAAATCTATGAACAGATTATGGAGATATTGGAGGATGAGGGAAAAGGAAGGATCACCACCATAGTAATGGGAAATTGGAACAGTGTAGTCGGAGAGGGACAGGAAGATAACATAATGGGAAAATATGGACTAGGGAAGAGAAATGAAAGAGGGGATAAACTTGTGGAATTCTGCCATAGAAATAGATTAATTGTAACTAATACATGGTTTAAGCATCACCAGCGAAGACTTTACACATGGAGAAGCCCAGGAGACCAGAGACGATACCAGATAGATTACCTACTAGTCAATGAAAGATTTAGAAATAGCATTAAAAATGTGAAAACACTACCAGGGGGAGATATCGATTCTGACCACAACCTTTTGGTGGCAAATATACAATGTAGACTGAAGAGCGTTAGGAGAAACATAAGAGTTAACAAGAAATGGAACTTAGAGGAACTCCTTAAAAACAAGGAGGCTATCATGACTGAGCTGGAGGAAAGGTTGGGGGAGAGAGCTGAAGAAAATAGGAAGAATGTAGATGAGGAGTGGAGATACATCCAAAGCAACATTAAAGATGTAATGGAAAAGAAGGTAGGAAAGATAACGGGTGAAAGAAACAAAAAACCCTGGATCACAGCAGCCATGCTGCAAAAAATGGAAGAGCGGAGAAAGTGGAAGAACATAAACACTGAAGAAGGCCAAAGAAAGTACAAGGAGTTAAATAATGCTTTAAGAAGGGAAACAGATAAAGCAAGAGAACAGTGGATAAATGAAAAATGCGAGGAGATTGTCGAATGTGAAAGAATTTGTAGAACAGACCTCATGTATAGCAAAGCAAGGGAACTATTCAAGAAAAAAGCAAGAAAGATAGGACGTAAAGGAATCATGAACAAAAGTGGTAAAATAGTATCGGAGCCAGACAATGTAAAGAATGTCTGGAAAGAATACATTGAGGTTCTGTATGACAAAGAAGGAAAGCCAAGAAATATTGAATTACATGAAGAAGAGGATGTGGAAGAAGATCAGCTAGGACCAAGTATTCTCGAGTCTGAAGTTAAAAGAGCAATTGATGACATGAAAAGAAGGAAGGCTGTTGGGAGTGATGATATACCCGTGGACGTTCTTAAGGTTTTGGGGTCTAAAGCAGTTAAGCAACTCACAAAATTTTTTAACCAAGTATATGATACTGGCATATGGCCTGAAGATTTTTTAGATGTTGTTATGGTACCACTGGAGAAAAAGAACAATGCAAAATGTTGTAAGGATTACAGAACTATTAGTTTAATTTCTCATACAGATAAGGTTCTAACCAGAATAATAACCAAAAGAATTGAATGTAAAATAGAAAAGGAGCTGCAAGATAATCAGTTTGGTTTTAGAAGAGGAAGGGGGACTAGAGATGCTATAGGATGTATGAGGATGATGATAGAAAGAGCGCTAGAAGTCAATAAAGGTATGTATTTTTGTTTTGTAGATTGGGAGAAAGCTTTTGACCGAGTGAAATGGGATAAAATGCTGGGTATTTTAAACAAAATTGGAATAGATTGGAAAGATAAAAGACTGCTTAAAAACCTTTACTTTGATCAAAAGATTAGAGTCAGGGTTGAAGGAGAAGAAACAGAAAGTACTTCAATAGGGAGGGGAGTGAGGCAGGGTTGTCCTATTTCACCAGCGATATTTAATATTTATGCAGAAACAATAACAGAAGAAGCGTTGATGGAAGAGAAAGGATTTAAAATAGGAGGTGAAAGTATTACCACCATTAAATACGCAGATGATCAGGGCTTAATAGCAGAAGGCGAGAAAGAGCTTCAGAGGATGACAGACAGACTAGTGGAGGTTGGCCAACAATATGGAATGAAGATCAATGCTGAAAAAACGAAAGTCATGGTGGTTTCAAAGGAACATAAAGAATTAAATATAATGGTAAATGGCCAAAAATTGGAACAAGTAAGTAGTTTCAAATATCTCGGCAGTATTTTAGCACAGGATGGAAGTAGTACACAGGACATCAGAAGTAGGATTGCAATGGCAAAAGCAGCATTTAACGAGAAGAAGGAGCTTCTCACAAGCAAGAAAATAAATTTAGAAACAAGGAAGAAATTAGCAAAATGCTACATATGGAGCATAGCTCTTTATGGTGCAGAGACGTGGACGGTAAGGAGAAAGGAGGAAAAATATTTAGAAAGTTTTGAGATGTGGGTATGGAGAAGAATGATGAAAGTGAAATGGACAGAGAGGAAGAGAAACAAAGAAGTATTAGAAATGGTGGGAGAAGAAAGGACGCTAATAAAAACAATCAGGAAAAGAAAAGCAAATTGGATAGGGCACATATTGAGAAGACAGTGTTTACAAAGGACGATCTTAGAAGGAAAAATTAGTGGAAGAAGAGGAAGAGGGAGAAAAAGAATAGGAATATTAGATAATATAAAGCAGGGATATAATACTTATAGAGGTATAAAAGAGGCTTCTAGGGAGAGAGAGAAATGGAGGCAGCGATTCAGTTAAAACCTGTCTTCGGACAGAAGCATGATGATGATGATGAATTTTGTAAGAATATTTGTTTAGTTACTTTTTAAAAAGTTAACAATAGTTTTAAGCTTTTTGTTCGACAGTGAATACTATGATTTTTTATATTAATTTCTTTGAGTTCTGCATAAAATTACTGAGATTTCAAATGCGGTTTTTCTTATGTGTCATCATAATGTATGAGCACACCGGGGAACATGCCACAGACCTTGCATAATCAAGGGCCTCACACATGCAAGGCCCTTTTTAAATGATGTTTCACAGTGACGGTATGACATTTCTAATATTACAGTTTTTCCAAACTCTAATAAAAAAATGGGCCCCTCCAATAGTTCAATAAGCCCAAAAAATAGATTTGTGCAGCTATAAATTTCCCTCAAAAAACAGGCCCTGGCTAGGTTATTCTGGAAAAAGGTGCCATGCAGAACTTGTACACACCTGTCCCAGTGCCATGTTTGCATCTCATTTCTTACTCTTATTAAAATACAACTTTTAGGATTTGAATTTGGATACGATGTTATTCTTATTGGAAATGATAAAATATTAATTGCAGTTAAGCTATGACACTTTCAAATTTTTAGTGTAACAATCTGCTTTACCATACCAAGTTTCAACTTTGTCTACTAGCTGCAAACTAAAGAATTCTCAAGCGTGAAAATCTTTATTTCTTTTTAGTTGACAGATATAGTTTTAAATGTAAAATGTTTAAATGTAAAAAAACAATCAAGATACCATCACTAAAGAAAGAGATTTCTTAAAAAAATTTCCAAGTTCTAGTTTTCCTCATTTGGGGATGGGACAACATGCACCATTGGAATTTAGATCCTCATTAGACCTTCAATCTTCAGTCCTCTCGCTTTGGTAGTTTGATTACAATACCGTTTTTAAAGTTTTGAATGTTCCAACTTTAAAACCACCTAGAGGAAAATTTATGACACTTGGAAAATCCAATTGGTGGAAAATTCAGTTTGATAAGAGCTATTTGATTAAACAAGAATTTCACAAATATCTCTTAAAACAAAAACGTTGAGTGATTACATTAGGATGTTTTTTCTTTAAAAAAATCTGATATGCCCACCACATGACTTTCTCCATACCTGTAATATTTCTAAAAATTCCAAATAAGTCAAATGATAATAAACATATGGAATTGAGAGAAAAATTTCAAGACTTTAAAAAGAACAGAAATAAACTCAAACCGTGACGTTCTGATATTGGATATAGCTCCAACAATTAAGAAAATAAAAGGAGCATTACTAACAATAAGACATAACTGTCAAGTGTTTACAATAGTCGCCAGAAGGTGGCGTGGTGCTGGCAGCTAAAAAAATTAGATTTCTAAATATCTCTTAAACAATGCATTATATGGGAAAATGTTTTGAACAAACATTATAGAAAATTAAATTTCCTACAACTTTTATTCAAATACTTTTTTACATTCATCAAATATTAAAGCAAATATTTAAAAAATTGATGACAAGAGTAAACATCCGCTTCTGATAGATCAATTTTAACTAAAATCTAACCATATCTTGACTATCTAATACAAATGCTAAATATGAAATTTTATGCAGATCAGATTACTAGTTTCTGAGTTAGAGCACCCACAAAATTCTAGTCACAGACATCGAGAAAATAGTCGAAACATGTATTTCCATTGAAATCTCGAATTTGATTTTTCATGAAAACAATACTTTCTTTATACTTTGTATATGGAGAAAGTAAAAAGATGCTAAAATTAGGCTTTGTTCTGCTAACAGCAGTCCTTTACCTCTGATGGTCTTTTTCCTAATTTTCTTAAATATGTAAAGACTGTACCAATTTTTAAGAAAGGTGGTAAAAATGATCTCAGTAGTTATTGTCCCATCTCAGTGGTTCCAGTTCTATCAAAAATATTTAAGACAGTTATGAAAATCAAGCTAAATCAATATTAAGAGAGTAATAACTTGTTTACTGCTTCCCAATGTCTTTCGTTCAGGGAAATCAACAAACATGTTTTTTCTTTACAAAAGAAGGCTGTCAGATTATTAATGAATGTAGCTATTCGGGAACACTGTAAGCCATTCTTCATACAGCTTGAAATCATTATTGTACATCTGGAAAACCTACCTACTAGATCTGATGCACATGATTATGGTACCAGAAATATGAGAAAACTAGCTATTTCTCACTTTCGATTGACAAAGTCCTACAATTCCTTTTGTAATCTGAGCATAAAGTTTTTTAACAAATTGCCTCAATCTGCTATGACTATAAATATTAATAGATTCAAATCCCAAATGTCATCCTGGCTCATAACTAAGGCATTTTATTCAGTTTATGAGTTTATGGACGATGACTAGTGCGATCTGGCATTTTGATGTGAATTATGTATTATTTTCTTTTACCTTGGACGATATTTATTGATTTATAGTTTGTAGTCTAAGTCTTAGTTAAACTGTGAATGTACATAGTGTATTTGACGTGGTCTATTGCATTGTTAAGTGCTTAATGACTAATAAAATAAATAAATAAATAGATTTCCCATTTAATCAAGATCTTGCTGTTCCCAAGGAAGGTAAACCTAGCAAAGAACAAGGTTTTACTGTATTCCAATTACTATTGAAATGGAAGAGGAAATTACTCAGATAAAGGTGTTTATGTTTATAGCTATGGTGTTCATAATAGTTATTACATAATTTGTCAGCTATTTTATATAAAAATAAATAAACCCTAAATTTACCAGCAAAAACTATAAATAAATAATATTGGAAAATTCACCAATAGAATTAATTATAATCTCTTTAAAAATTAATATTGGCACTGTAAAAGAGATCATGGTTATTTTACAATTGGTGTTTTATTTGTGTGAGAACCTATCTTTTCACTGTAAATACTTACTCAAATTATCTAGAAATTCCTTGATAGTTTCTGGATCTCTCATTGTACAAGCTATTATGGCAGAAGGTGATGTTCCATCCCCTTTTGTCCTAGACAGGAGATTCTTCAGTGAGCCCACCAATGGTGTAAACAATGACTGATCATATACAACATCTATAAAGAAAAGTTTCAGAAAGTCAAATGAGACCAAATCTTCTAAAATTGATGCATTTAAGTTAATTGTTTATAAAAACTTTACTTTAAGAAAATTAAAAGGATGACAGTCAGGACCATGTAATATAAATATATTGCTTGAAATGAAAAGACAAAATGCTGTCCCAGATCATAAAACATTGGTACAGATCATTAGCAACAATGCCATAATGCCCCCCTATGAAAAGTACTGCCAGAAAGTTTCCTCTCAAACTGACTTCAAGCCATGGCTCTGCTAATTATAATCTTAACTGCAGAGTTATACTAGGAGATCTGCAGGATCTTTGACCTTGCTCAGTCCGCTTAGGACTGGTGGGGGCGAATCACATGTTCAATATTATTATCATCTTCGTAGTTCTCCTGCACTTCATAAAGTGGGGATGTAAAATTTGAATAGAATTGAAAGCGCTGCCCTCAGCAGTAAAATATGTATGAAAGAAATGTAATTCTAAGAAACAAAATACAAAACTTATGGCAAATGAACCTGAGCCCTGTCTTGATACAAATTGACTATTTCTATTGCAAAGTTTCTTGTTAATACACTCATTTATTTACCTAAAGTAATAAAACAGTAAATATTATAAATTTTTATCATGTAATAGGTTTGAAACATTTCCTGGAAAAATTTGATTCAAAAATACCAAAATGTCAGACCCTTTTCATCAAACTGTGTAGCATAGTAATATTTGATTGAATTACTGTAACGGAAAAATAAAGTTAACACTGTACTAACTAAAATGAAAATTAGATCTTTCAAATTTCCAAAGAAAGCATCATTATTGTAAACACAGAAATTTCTTATAATTGATTTAAAAAAATGCATTTATGAACACTCTCAAGTAAGACCAAAACAGCAATGTTTGACTAGTGTTCCCTTATAACAGAATTATACGAGGCTGGTTCAAGGTTGACCTGGACTGTATTTTTTTACAAAATGTGTCTGCTCTAGAACAACGAAACATTCATCCTGATAGATAGTGGCAACACTGCTCTCACTTCCTGACACATAACTGTTCCCTCCGCACATGCGCAATAGAAGCAGTACAAGATGGCATCAGACTCTGTGACTCTTGAGTGTAGAACAGCTTTGTATTATCAAATTTCTGGTGAAAGAAAAGGTAAAGCCCACTGAAATTCTCCACAGGTTAAGTGCACAATATGCAGAAGAGACCTTATCATGTGCGAGTGTGTATGATTGGTGCAATAAGTTTTTCCAAAGCCATAAAGAAGTCTCAAACCAATCACATGCAACTGACAGCAGTCACAGATGTGAACATTCATCGCATCGAGGAGCTGATATTGGAAAACAGATGAATTGCAGTGTGTGATATTGCTTCAAAAGTGTGCATAAGTGTTGGAAGTATAGAGACAAATACAGATTTCCCTCTCTTTATGCAGGGGTTGCATTCCAGGAAAGTTACACATAAGGCGAATTTGCATAACTGAACCCATATTTACATGTATAAGATAGAGATATGTTCCACAAACAATCCTAACTCCCCTCTAAGATGCTCTTCTTTCACTCCATAACAACTTCTTATGCGCTAAATACAAACTTAAAACAATTAACACTGTAATGAAAAGATAACTTTGTAGTTTCCACAACTCTTAATAAAACACGACCGGTTTCACTACGATCATAGCATATATGCTACGATCGTAGTGAAACCGGTCATGTTATATTAAAAGCTGTGGAAACTACAAAGTTATCTTTTCATTATGAGTAAATTCCACAAAGTTGAGCCTGACCTCATTAATTATAAATTAACACTGTATATTATAAAAGAAAGCGTATCAAAGACGCATAAAAAGAAATTCTGGTAGCAATAAGTTTGTCGCATAATAGCAAATTCGCATAAAGCGAACCTGAATAAAGTGAGGGAAACCTGTATTCATGAACACTTATTGTTCAAGAATGTGTGCACACGGTGGATGCCAAAGATGCTCACATTTCACCAGAAGGCACAATGTGTTGCTGTCTCTGCGGAACATCTGAAACGGTTTGAACTGGAGGAATTGTATTTCTGCAGCAAATAGTGACTTGTGTCAAGACATGAGTACACTACTTCACTCCAGAATTAAAGAGGTCCAGCATGGAATGGCGCCACAAAGAATCCTCACCCCCTAAAAATTCAAGACAGCCTTCAGCTGCCAAGATTCTGGTGTCTTTTGGGATTCCAAAGGGGTGATTCATGTCGATTTTCTGCCACCTTGACAAACAGTTAATGCTCAGTATTACAGCAACTTGCTTTCCAATGATGTTCATCCAGCAATTCACAAGAAAAGACCTGGAGAACTGTCAAAGGAAATCATCCTGCTGCATGACAATGCATGTCTCCATACAGTGAATTTGACAACTATGACATTGGCAAGCTTGGTCTAGGACATCATGAACCACCCTCCTTGCAGTCCAGATTTAGTCCCTAGTGATTATCACTATGAAGGACCACCTAGGAGGGCAGAAATTCGAGACAGATGATGAACCCAAGCGCTGTGTCCTGAACTGGTTATGCAATCAGCCAACTCTTTCCTATGCTGCCGGCATAAATACCTTGCCACAGTAATGGAAAAAATGTGTCACTGTAGAGGAAAATATCTTGAAAAAGAGTAACAGTTTGGTGATTCTGGCATCCAGGTGTATTGTGTAAAAAAATAAAACCCAGGTCAACCTTGAACCATACTTGTAGAAAGAAACGAGGAAATATTTCTACTAGAACTACTGTATTTCCTCGATTATTTTTCACTTTTTAATGTCTGAAATTGGGGTGCGTCTTACATTTGATGGCATCTGTAGTATTATTTTTTTTCAAAAAGCTGTTACTAAATCAATCTTACAATCGATGGCATCTTAGAATCGAGGAAATACAGTAATAGGAATCTATGTCAAAAACTGAGTACACCAGTTCATGCAGAAAAATCTCATGTCATGCTAAGTGCCATGAATAGATATGAATGCGTTAAACATCATAATCATAAAATGGAAGTTCTGTTCATGATTCATGGGCAATATGTGGAGGTAGCACTATACAGGGAGGGTGCTTATTTGGGATATGACTGTGTGTGTATTTTTGGCTAATCAACCTCTTGGATTGTAATAGCCATAGCTCCTTCCAGACTGAACACACTCGTAAGGGAGGAGGAAAACCCAGTGCTGGCATTAGCCTACTCTTAACGAAGAGCACTAAGGGGGACAACCGCTTAACGTCCCTTCCGAATAGGGTGACCACCTATGTTTGACAATTTTACGGGACAGACTCTTGAAAAAAACGGGACTGTTAACAATTTTATGGGACATCTTACGTTAGTTTTGAAGAATGAAAAACTAAATATATTCTTTGAAATTATATTTATAAAAACATTTTACAGTAAAAAAGACATCATATTACATAGCGTGAAAAAATACATAATTATTCTTTATAAGTTACAGTTGCATACAAAAATAGAACAATATGCACAATATTATAAGGGATTTTTATTTATTTCTTTGATAAAAACGGTATTTTTTGTCTGATTTTGCGCTTTTTAGAAGAACCTCATTAGTAAGAACACATTCATGAAAGTCTTTACATGAAAAATCAAAGTTACATTTAACCTGCAGCTCTGCTTTTACTGAGCTTACATCCAGTCTGTTTCTATTGTCAGTCCTTGTGTTACGACATAAAGAAAATATTCTTTCCACATTTGCATTTGAACCTGGGATTGACATAACATATTGTATCAGTTTAATAAAATTAGCATTTTTCTCGCAAGATTGTAATATCCTATTCCATTTATTTAGTATAGATTTTGAACTTTATGTAAAAGGAGTTTCATTTCTGTAAACTCTTCATACATTATATCTAGGTCAAGCTCGAGCTGAAGTTTAGAGGCAATCTGAATAATGTCTGCAAAATGAAGATCCCATTTTAGATTTAGTGGTTGCAAGTGGAAAAGGTAATTATCTTCACTGAAGTCAAATCTAGTTGTCATATAGTTTAGAGAATGCTTACACCAAGAAATGAAAATAGATGTATATTTGTTTGCTGAAATTTTTTAGATTCTTGGATTCTCATTCTGAAAATTTTATCCAAAATGCATTGCTCTAATTTATTTTTCAAAGAATTAAGTATATCATACACTTCAATGATCAAAAGCTCGGATTTTTCTAGTTTAATGATGGTTTCATGAAATAATTTAAGATTGTTATAGTAAAAAAATAGATATAACTCGGTACGTGAGATAAATTCATCACTTAAATTACAATTTTCTCCTTCAATAGAGAAATATTTGGAAATATGAAGGGGGCATTCATCACCTACCGGCAGAAGTAGCTCTTTACTGCTGGAAAATTGTATTTTTCCTTTCAAAATACGTCCCGTATTGAATTCATACGGGATATGGGATATTTTAGGAAAAAATGGTCAAAAAACGGGGTGTCCCGTAAAATACGGGACATGTGGTCACCCTTCTTCCGAAGGACAGAATGCTGATTTTGTGCAGTCTCCTCAAACCACACAAACAGGGGGCCGGTCGACCTTAGAAAAAAATCCTACTTTTGCAGGATTTGTGCCTGCTGCCCTTTCAAGCAGCACGTGAGTAGCAGCCAGGGGATTTGACTGTATCTTACATTTTTTCCTTCATTTGTTACCCAAAAACATTTTTGAAAGAATCAAATTTTTAGCTTAAGGGTCACCTAAACTTTTTATCAAAAGGTCCACAAGGCTTTATGTACCTCTGAACAGACCACATATGACCTTTTAAATGACTGATTGGGCCATGTGTGAATTTCAAAGAGTTATGAGAAATTTTTTGTCTGTGTAATTTGTCATACACCCATATTAAAATTATATAGTTATTAATTATACAAATATGTAGGCCGTAGTATGGGAACCCCTGCACTAAAGAACTGATTTACTAAAAACTCAGAAAACACAATGAAATTTGGATATTAATTGAATTCCAAATAACCACCAACCTGCGGCAATAACATGATCGACCTCTCCCACAGCATCAACTGCTTCTTCTGACGCTTCCTTCAAATCCTCCCAAGGAAGATTCAGTACTCTAACTTTAGTGCCATGAAAATCAGTGTGAAATAACACTCTTTCATTTATCTCATCTTCAGAATTTTCTGGTACCCTTTAAAAAATTAGCAAAATTATCAGATTATTTCTCTTCAATTGCATTGGTGAATGTGCACTAAAAAAGATTAAAATTATGAAATCTTCTAGGCATAAAACCAATAACTAGCTTATACACAGAATTATCATATATAATTGAATAAGTTTTTCTTATATTAGGTTGTATCATAAATACAGGCAGTTCCCGTTTAACACGAGAGATATGTTCCTAAAAAGTGCCGTGTTAAGCGAATTCATGCAAAGCAAATACATAAATCCCATAAAAAAACAAATAAAACGCGGGAGATACGTGTTCGAGCGAGAGAGATCGTCGTATCACAGTGGATATATAATTTTTTATTTATACATAAATATACTTAGAATATTCATTAATTTATAATTTGCATCTGCAAATTGGAAACAAAACTTCTCATAATACTTTCCGCGACTTTAAACGTGAAAGTGACAAAAACATGAAGAAGAATTTGCGAAAGTTGATTTTCCATCCGTGGGGGCAGCAGTGTCTTGTCACTTATTTTTTGTGTTTTAGTCTAGTGTTTCCTCATTTGTGTATAGTTTCTCTTTGAATGGAATACAAAAAGTTTGAATCAGTTTCTCTTTTTCCAACATCGGGACTTCAAGTGCGAAAGTGACGAAAAACATGAAGTAGAATTCGCGAAAGACGAGCTCTACCTCCGAGTCATACCTGGAAACTCTATCAAATCTAAGTTTTCATTACCATAGTGGTGGCTATTTGATATTCATTGTGATCATGATATGTCTCATGTTTTGATACTGTTTTTGGTTTACACTGCGTTTTAGTCTAGTGATCCCTCATTTGTGTACAGTTTCTCTTTTTCGTCTTTCATGGTAAATGTCACAAAAAATGGCTACGCAAAGTTTTACTTTGACTTAAGACTGCAAATTATATATTATTTAGTATTTTATGAATAAATATAAATTAATATACACATTGCCTAAATGGCAACGTTTTTTTATTTTATTTTTACGTAATGGATCCTGTTGCAACCCGTGTAAAATCGGAAATTCTTCGTGTAAAGCGAACAGGTTCCTCAAATGGTAAATCATGCTAAAGCAAATCTTGTGTTAAAGGAACTCATGTTTAGCAGGAACTACCTGTAATGTCATTTTTTGTCATTGAAAGCAATTTAATGTGAATGAATTACAAAATATCACAATATTCACTAAACGAAATGTGGAAATTGCGATTGTGATACTTTGTAATTCTTTAATTAAGTTCTTTATTCTAAACCCTAATTATCAGAGTCACCACCAACAACATTCACATCTGCCATTGCATGCTATACGAGTTCAAACAAGGCAGTAATGCAAATGACGCAACTGAAAAAATTTGTGCCGTTTATGGTCAAGTTTTTGATATTTGTGTCAGCGTTGTTTTGCCAAGTTCAAATCAGGCAATTTCAACCTGCTTGATCTGGATGACCGGTCGACTTTGACACCGATGTCCTCAGAGTTCTGGTTGAATCAGATGCACATCAAACCGCTTGAGAAATGGCCGAGAGACTTGACTGTTCTCAAATGACTTTACATTTACCTTCAGAAGCTTGGCAAAGTCAGTAAGCATGGCATATGGGGTCCACATCAACTAACAAAAGAAAACCTGCTACAACGTGTCTCAGTTTGTGTCATCCTGCATGCCAGACAATACTGTGAGCCGTTTTTGAGGCGAATTGTGACAGGTGATGAGAAGTGGCTATTCTATGGGGGCATTCGATGCAAGAGGCAGAGGTTGGGGCAAGTGCAGACCCCAAAAGGTAATTTGCACCCTAAGAAGATCATGTTGTGCATTTGGTCAGTTATAAGGGGTGCGTTCCACTTTGAGCTGTTAGAGCAAAATCAGAATATTGCCACTGAGCTATATGGTCAACAATTAAAGCATTTACAGCAAATTTGCTCTAAAAAAGATCTGCTCTAGTGAATTGCAACAGTGTCATTCTTCTGCATGACAATGAACAACCCCATGTTGCAAAGGTAATGCAGTAGAAAATCCGAGTGTTCAAATGGGAAGTCCAGCTGCACCCTCCCTACTCACCTGATCTTGCATCATCCGACTATCATCTGTTTCTATCCCTACAGTACTACCTGAATGAAAAATGGTAAGCGACATCAATGAGTTCATTTTTTTATTGGCAAGAACTCTGAGACAGCACAAGGTCAATTACACTCAAGAACCATTTAATAATATAGAAATAACAATAACAACAAAGACAATCACAAACAACCATGACCAAGGTGGGACTCGAACCCGCGACCCAAGCATTGGGAGCCAGATGCGCTAGCCACTCCTCTGCCACTTCTGACCTCACTACCTTTTTCGACTCAAAGCCGACTAGCTTCTACAAGAGTAGTAGCAAAGAGGCTTATTTGGGTGCAGTCAATTGTGGTTTTCTATTTACGTGTTTATCCATCTAAATTTTATTTATTTAGACAGAATATTATATATATATATATATATTAAATATGAAGTATAAGAATTTTATGAAAAACATGGGAGCATGATTCACAAGCCATGGAAAGTTTTACCAAAATACATATATATTTATTGTTCACTAAAAAGCAACAAATATTTACTTTCAGGAAATGATGGCTATTTTAGATATTGCTTTAGGTTAAAAGTGTGGTTCGATAAAAACTGTTGGAAATGGAACAAACAATCTAAGACCAAGGTGTCATTCGTCTTGCCCTTGTTCCGACTCTGATTAATACTCCTTTTTTTGGTTTTTGCATTGTTTTGTAATTAGTGAAGTAATTAAAACAATATGAATCTTTAGCAACAGAAATATTTTTCTTTTTAAAATAACAAAAATGTTATGCATTGGGTGCTCTTTCTCAACCACCCGGTCTGCCTGCACTTCGAGCTGGCCCTGTCCCAAACCTCATGTCCCATCTGGGACTGGAGGTGTGAAATTTCACATGGTCAATAGGTTGCCACTAGGTAGAGTGATTTTAACCAACATGCTGAGGCACTGAAAAAAATGCTTTTGGAGAAGAGCAGCAAGCTGTGTGCGGTGTGAACACCTTAATAAAATCCTAGCTGTTGGTTATTGTTAGGCAACTCTTTATCCTCTACACTCGAAGCAAGGCGGGTCCGGTGTGAACTTATCGTTACAGATGGGAGTATGTTATCAGAAAAGAGGGTGACTATGTTGTTGATCAAAGTTTAAAATATTTTTCCTGAAATGAAATAAAATGACACTACTTATGTTACAATCCAGTACATTAGCAGTGCTTTTTTCTGGTGGTGCATACAAAGTATAGAACAAGTATTGATTTCATAAAAAAAATCGAATTCGAGATTTCAATGAAAATACATTTAATAATAATACATGTTTTGACTATTTTATTGATGTCTTTAGGTGTGTCTGTGTGTCTTTGACCGGAATTTTTTGGGGTCTCTAACTCAAAAACTATTAATCAGGTCAATGCAAAATTTTATATTTGAAATTCTTGTTAAAGGGACAAGAACTGATTAGTGCAGCATTTTATCCTCCAACAGTTTATCAAGTTCTCCATCAGTTTTTCATGTTCACCACAGCAAACGATGCACCCCTGCATATGCACGCAACCCCAGCATACGCTCATACTCTGGCTACGCGAGTACTCAGCGTATGTACAGAGTCTCTACTTTTATAGGCAACAGACATTAGCCCAGAAGAGAATGCTACCATCATGTGAATTAACCAATAGACTTTCACGAGAGGTACACCCTCTTCTCAAGAACAGATCGAACAAGCGGACTTCCAAGCTGGCAACATTGCAGAACGCAATGCAGAAAATGTGCACTAGTGAGGCAGTCATGAGAGTTGAACCAGAGAGAGAGGAGAGAACAAGAGGTCGAGCAAGCAGCCAGAGAGCAGCCTAATCCGGCTGGGATAATTTCCTTATCCCTCCCACTGCTTTTTCATATCATTTATTATCCCTCCAAGTGGACAATTCTATTGAATATATCTTTTGTATATTTCTGTTTTGTATAATTTCACCCCAATATAGTTGTAAGCATTTCCTTGTTACTTTACCATTGTGTTATATTTGATTGCCTGTTGGCAGCAGCAGTGTCACTTAAGAAGAGTCGTATTGTTTTTGTATCTTACATTTCTGGTGAATTAAGAGAGATTAATGTAAATGAGACAGTTGCATCTCATTAGTTTTTGGTAAAAATCGGCCAACCACAAGTGGATGTTAACTATTGTCACATCCATTTTTTTGAAATATTTGCTTTACTATTTGATGAATGTAAAAAAGTAATGGAATTAAAGTTGTAGAAAAATTGATTTTCTAAAACTTTTGTTCAAAACATTTTCTCATATAATGCATTGCATAAGAGATATTTTAAAAACTAATTTTTTAGCTGCCACCACCACACCACCTACCGGCGACAATTGTAAACACTTTATGCTTAGTTACGTCTTATTGTTAGTAATGCTCCTTTTTATTTTGTTAATTGTTGGAGCTTTGTGACTATATCCAATATCAGAAGGCTACAGTATGAATTTATTTCAGTTCTTAGTAAAGTCTTTGAATTCTCCTCACAGTTACATTAAATATTTATTATCATTTCACCTATTTGGAATTTTTAGAAATATTACAGGTATGGAGAAAGTCATGCGGTGGCCACATTAGATTTTTAATTAAAAATTCCTTTATTAAATATATAAATTTTATTATTTATAATAATGCATTTGAGCATTCATGAAAAAGATTTACCTGAAAAAGTTTTATTTAAGAATTAGTTTGTTCTATGGTTTTTTATTTCAAAACATTTCTTCCCACCACAAAGGAGGCCATTAAATCTGAGCACTTTTTCTCTAGGAAAAAGCACTGTTAATTAAAATTTTTAAAACCAATGTTTGTATAACACTCTTGTAATATGAAATAATTTAAGATGCATCAATGTCTTCACCTTAAGATGCTGCAGGATGACAATCCAGCATTACTGAAATGATTGCATGATTTTGGAAAAGATCAGGCAAAAAATGGAAGTATGCTACTTACTCAGGGAAAATAAAATAAAAAGATATAAATGAAACTTCTTCAAAGATTATTTACGCCCGAGTTAATCAATAGCAGAATTTTAAAAATAATTTTATTCCAAGTTTGTAATGATGGCTTAGCAAAAGGCATACATGCACTCACTTGCTCAATACATTCCCATCCAGTATATTTTCTTTTACGTTCTGACAGAGGAGTTGAAGAACGGAAGAGTGGCAGTCAGAGAACGTAAAACACAACGGGGAAAATGCAGATGAACTTGCTTGTCTGCCATGGCTGGAACCTGTCACTAGTTGTACTTCCTCTTTTATTGGTTCAGCTCCTTGAGGTAATTCTTCCACAGAATCACTGCTGGTACCTAATATGCAAGCTAATCCTGTGAGTCCAACCCCAGAACCCAGTTCTAAAATTTTTTTGCCTTTAAGATAAATGCCTTGATGTTCCAAACACCATTCTGCCAGTGCCATTGATGCCTAAGCGAAAGTAAATTACAATGATTACAAAAGATCAAAAGATTTTTTATGAAGGAGATGTAGAAGTTAATTTATAATTACAGTAGACCCTCGTCTACTGCAGGGGTTATGTTCCCGAATTAATCCACGGCTGGTGAAAACCAGTGCTTATGGGTAAATAGGAATTAGGGAGAGTGATCCCTGAAAGACATACCTAAAATCCTAATATGTGCATTACAGTGCAGTCATGAAGTTTTGAATACACAGAGTTTTGAAATCTCAAAGTTTTGAGCTGCCTCATAAAAACCAATTCAACTTGGATATTTATTTCATCACAAAAGCTTTTTTCTGTCTGATACGCCATGGTTCATTGTCAACAGCATTCCATAAGTGGATCGGTATTCAAACATGAAGATCGGTAGAGTTCGGTACACTATACATCTTAAGTTTCCTACAATTTGCAAAGATTATTCATATCAAATGTTGGTTACCGACAGAGACGTAACTAGAATTCCAACTTTGGGAGGGGGGGGGGGGGCAGCATGTGTTGAAGGGGGACCAGGATGACAGTAAAAATATTTGGAGGGGCACAGCAAAATTTCAAAAAATGCAATAAAAATAATATGAAAAAATGTTTTATTTTTACTGTACTTGTCACACAAATGCAAATTATTTATTATGAATAAAAACATGAAATGCTTTATTAAATCATTTTTTTAAATAGAGCACATTAGCACTGATATCTCATACACATATATCTTAACTTTTACAACCTGTCTGATGGACGTTAATGTAACTTCTTTCCAATTCATCTCTCCAGAGCTATTCTTGTATAAAACTTCTGAATAAGATGGATATGGTCAACTGAATCTGTAAATTATTTGCTCATACAGAACAGAAAATATATGGACTTTTTTGCAGTGAAACCATTAGTATTTTAGCTCTCAGTAATGGAATATTCTACTCACCAAACAGAAACCCACACTAAATGGTCTTATTATAAAAAAATGAAAGAGAATTGAGCATTTTTGATTGCTAAGAACATGAGAAATAGTAATCTTGCCAAAGATTAACAATATTTAAGTTTAGGAGCTTTGTTTTTAGATAAGACGAATATCATTCGAGTTCAGACAAAAAGCTTTCACGATTAATGTGTGACATTATACCCAGTGCCGCAACTAGGGTATGGTAAAGATGGCATTTGCCATAGGTGCCAAACTTGCCCGCAAGCATACCAAAAGTTTATTTTCTCATAAATATTAATTTAATGTTAAATGTTAAATTATATTTTGATAAAATGCTACTATTCTCCATAAAAGTGCAGGAAAAATAATATTCCAGACAACTAAGGTGTTTTCTAAAATTTTGCCATTGGCAGTTATGTCTCTGATTATACCAGTTTGGTGTTTAAATATATAATATATTTCAAGTTAAGTTTTACTTTCATTTTGAACAATTATATGAAAATTTAATTTCGAAATTCAAGTTTAAAAATCTAAAAGTCATAAATTTACACGTTTTACGTTACCTGCCATGCATGAAGGCCAGTGGTTCCTTCAGACACTAACTTGTTGCTCTCTCTAAGTGATATATGCTTTTCATTTAACAGGAAATGCCTGTAATGTCTTTCTGTTTCATTTCCCACTAGACTTTGACTTTTCCCCAGAAGCTGGCAGTATGCCTCGTAAAATTCATCACCTATTTCTATGTTGCTTTCCTCTAGCTTGATTTATCATATAAAGGAGAAGAATCTAGTTTAATAAATAATATAAATTACACGGAATAAATTTCATATACTTATCAGTGCCATTTACTTAGTCAAGTGAAAATTATTATAAATATTGGCATAATCGACCGTTTTTTCTTATGAGACTGATTAGCTTCAATTGCATTCTCTTGCCATTATAAACTTTGCAGTTCTGATAAATTTAACTCTCATGTTTTATCACATTTTTTCCAGTCTTCATTATTCAACAAGTCTAACAACTAGGAATCATAAGCATATACCAAATTCGGTTGAACTGGCAATAGATTTTCTGCAGAGAGAGCTCGGGCTTATAGAGATTAACTATATCCTACGTTAAATAAAGTTTACACAATTACTTGACATAACTGAGATGATCCAAATAACTGTCTGGCTAGATTCATAAAAATAATCTACTTCCAAATTTTCAATTATATTTCAGACACATTTCTTGATTTACTGTATTCAGCAGCAAACCTTAATCTGTGGGTTACACAAATAATAAAGCTCTGGTAATATATATGAAAAACTCAATCATTTTTGTAGCAGTTAGATAGGAGACAGACGCAGCAACTTACTTGCCTTTAAAAGTTACGAGACAATAACGTCCGCGGAAATTTACATCTGATGGAAAATAAATTTTCACGAGTCACTGAAAAGGGAAAAGATGTCTACATTCATGTTTTTAAATACCGCCTTTTCAACTAACTATTACGGAATAAAGCTCTTATGAAAATGCTTAATACTGAAAAATGTTATCGGTAAAAATATTAACTTTCTTATTAAATTTCACTATAATCATACAACACGATATTTTAATAGTTTTACGTCAAGTCCGAGTTACGAATGAAAATTCTTTCGTAAATGAAAGGAATGAAATTGAGGAATTTAATTATTATTATTCGCATATAAAAATGCATAAGATGCCTAACTCTTAACAAAAACCGATAATTTACAATTACGCTTTACCTTATTGATTAAAGTCTTTAAAAATATCAGCTGATATGATATTTTTATAGGAAACTTTTGCGTCAAATGATGATGGACAGTGCTTTTTAAAACGATATTTTGACTTCTTATTCCATCCTCGCTGTCCTTCATCAAAAGTTCGAACACATCCTAGACCAAATCAAAAATTAATTATTTCCCATTATATGCTTACATTCACGTTAGAAGATAAGTGAGACATACCGGCCAACACCACTTATTTAACGGATATCCCGATAAAAAGAGTTTTTCTAATAATTTATAAGAGAGAGCTCCCATTTTTAATTTAGCAAAACATTTAATATTTACGCAACATACGTTATTTCATTTTTAAATGGAACATGAAAACTAAAAACAACTAAGACACGATATTAAAATCCTCATTATGAGCAAATAGGTTACGGTACCACGATACAACAGTAGGACTTCTACTGTATCACTATAGGTAGAGCTAGTGAGACTCAGTGAAATTAAGTCATCGATATCGACATAAAATTAAAATATCTCCTCGTCGAGGATAAAAAGGTATATTATATTGGAGAATCAGGCTGAAAAAATTATTTTTCATATAACTACAGTTCATCATTGTACAGGAATGTTTTTGGTATTTTTCGTTTACGCGGCACCACCTCCGCAGCGCTTAACTAGGGGCGAGATATTGACCTACAAGGCGCTAAATGCGGCGAGATTTGAAAGTACGTGGAGGGAAGGGAAGGGAACATGAACGAAAATTTTACTCGACACCACCTGGTCGGGTAAGTTCATGGAGGTGTTTTTTGTTCCTTCTAACATTCACTGTGTTCCCCCCTCGGGTAGGGAAGCGTTCATCTTAATATATCAATGAAAAAATATCTCCGCCGCCAAAACCTGAAGGTAACCTCCACGTAATTCAAAATCTTGCCACAATTAGTGCTCTATAGTTTCATATCTCGCCCCCAGAGAGCGCTGCGTAGGTGGAGCCCCCTTATAATACCAAAGTACCCATCTTTTTCAACCTATATCATAATATTCTTATAAATTGTTGATTATGGTAAATTACGATATATTTTAAATATCACAATGATTGTTGCATTAATTTCCATATTTTCAGTAATCTTTGATAAATTAATTTACATATAATAATTATGAATCTATTTTGCTGCTATTATTAACAAGATTCAGGAACTTTTGGCTACTTCACGTTAAGTTTATTACCGTAATGTTGGCAGCAAAATTTAGAGTTTAGTCTTATGTTAGTTTTTTGAGAGAGCATTTTTGTTGGGGTCTGAGACGAAGTCGTTATTAATAGATAATGAAATCTTTGGACTTTCCTATTTAGAATTATTGTTGAATTTATGTAATCGGTATAACTTAGATTTGGTATTGACCCGTTAGCTTCTATTGTCAACTTTCTTTTAGTCTTCCAACGGAAATTTGTCCCAAAAATACTCAGTTTTTGTTTTATACAATAATTAAACAAAGATTTTCCCTTTTATCAATTTCATTCGCCGTATTTCAATTTTTTCTATCGCTTTTTAAAAGGATTTTAGTAGTTTTGTTTTTCAGTCTCTTTGGGTTGATTTAGGATTGGGTCAGATCGGTTGTACACGCATTTTAATTATGGCATAAATAAATTGTAAACAACGTCTTAACTGCGCAAAATTTCAAACGCGTTTAAAAAAATTATATTTAGGAAATTGGTACAATATTCCTCAGTTGGTAGCACATAATGCGAATTCTTGCCGTTAGTGGTGTCACCATAGCTGATGGGGGTATTATGAAACTGTGATTTGGTTTGTTTAGAATTATTTTATTGTGAACGATAATGCGATATTGATTTCTCGGTTTTGCTTAACGTAGAGAGCATCATTAGACGTACTATCGAAAACTTGATTTTATAACTTGTTAATCCGGGTACGGATGCGCGGGTCGTATACAGACCCCAAGAGTAATTACGTTCACTTAAACATGTTCTTTGATTGCAGTTTATGCACCTTAATAATCGGGCATATACTTATAAAAAATTTGGGCCAAGAAAAGGCACCTAACCAGATGAGTGCGAGTAAAGCAAATTGTTTTTGCAGGTCTGCGGGCACCCCACGCGTCCTGTAGCGTCACGATAAAGGGAACGACCGGTCCAGGGTTTAGGGGGCGCGATATCGTATGTACACCATTGCATTAATATAAGAACAACTTTGACGTACGTGCATTTTTTCTAATTAAGTTGCAATTACTTTTCCGATGCAGAGTTCGTAACTTTTCGGAAAACGAACTTGGACATCAATTAGCTTTCTCAAAAATCTTATATAGAGGCAGAAATCGTCAGTGCCAGACTAATTGAGCAAGTTGCAGTGAGCGCCTGCAGCATGAACACAAGCTTCCATTGTAAGTGTGATTTAATTTTTTACTTATTAAATTTATAACGATTATGCCTAATTCATCATTATGGTTGTTTATTCTATCAGAAATTGATAAATTACTGTTATTTATGTTTAAATAACTGCCCAATTGCCAGTATGCAATTCATTTATTGTTTCTCTAATCCAAAAATGTTTCTTTGAATCTTTTTTATGTAAGATGTTTTTCAATGCTGAAAATTAATTTGGTGGATCTGAGCTGTTGAAAAATATCTTTTTAAATTAAAGCATTAGTAGTTATATATAATAAATATTTTATTTCCATATGTGTGATTTTTATATTTTAATCTATTTATTTTTTATGAACTGCATGAAGAATGCTGTTGTCATTGCCATATGCAAACAATGTTTTTATCTTTTTTGTGATTTTTTTCCATTTTTTGTGCATTTAATTATTTCTAACTGTAATAGTACAAAAGGATTTTGTTGTACGTAACCAATGCTGACTCTTAGTACTTCTTGTTTTGGTTATTTCTATTTTTTTACTATTGAATTATATTTTAATATAATACTACATAAATGTCATTGTCTATGCATGTTATGTTTGGTCCTTTTTAGCAATTCATTCAAATTACTGCAAGTGAATTATTTCTATTTGCACTGCGTACAGAAGACTATTAAAGTTTTGTAATTTATTCGTACAAAAATTACGAAAAACATAAATCACACTTTAGCTTAAACCCAACTTAGAACTGAGCCATTATTAAAAATTTCAAACTAAACCACTCCAACATTTGAATCGGTTTGCTTCTCTGTTTTCCATTATTAACTGAAAAGCAGAATGCTCTATCAAGTTCACCCTCTTCTGAAGTACCCTCCATATACATTTTCATTTCAGCAGTCCAAGAATCCCTTGAAATGATTTTTATGTAGGTGAAAATAATAATATTCTATGGATTAGTTTATCTGTAAAATGGCATATTTTCAAAGGGAACATTCTTTTCTAAGAAGGATAAAAATACATAGTAACAAAGTACTTAACTTGGTGAAATTGAGTCAACTTTTGTCCTCCACCCACTATAAGGTTTTTTGGAGCCCTTGTAATAATGTATTTTAACTGAGTTTAATTTCTTGTATACTTATATAGAGCAAGTATTGCAAAAAAATTCAACTTCAAGATTTTGACGGAAATACAAAATTTTAGGTCTCTTTAAAAAAGTTGTTTTCACCATGCTGTCTGTGTGAGAACCTAGAGCCCAGTCAGTTCAATAAAATTGAATGATATTTTGTATTTATGTATAAAATTATCCAAAATAGAAACCACGGAAAGATGAACAATATAGTGCAACAATGAGGGATATCTTATTCTTTTTGATTTTCACAAAATATCAATTTATTTAAAAATGGCTCTAACGATTTTGATTAAAATTTACTCAGCTACAGAGCTTGTAGTCATAAGCGATATTGCATAATCCATATAATAAAAAAATAACTATAAAGCATTGAACAACATTATAATATAGATTTTTATGTCCAGCTACAACCCAGCTCTCCCCAGGTCTCTCAACAATCTTCATTCAGCAACAATCTTTATTCAGCACCAATCTTCATTCAGCAACAATCCTCATTCAGCGACAATCTTCATTAAGCAACAGTCTTCATTCAGCAGCAATCTTTGTCAATCACTCCACTTGGCACCCTCCCCTCTCGCCCTTCCTTACCACACAGGCTATCGCTGTCTCGTCTCGGTCCTTTTCTAACTACACTGTTGCCAAATATTCACAAAACTTTGACTAGGCAGTAAACTGGAAACAGTGAAAACTGACACCCTAATTAGGAGAAGGATGGGCTAGCTGTGGGGTGAGGATAGTCAGGATGACAGAGGGAACTTCCGTTCATGTGCGGCCGAAATCTGCACATGCTCTTATGAAGGCGACAGACCTATAGCAAAATTTAACAACTGACAAAACAAATTTTAATTTTTCTTTAGTCACAAATTTAAAAGAATAACATTTTTTTTAAATAAATTTCTTAGCATTTTTTCAAGATTAAATTTTTTAATCAGAGGTTTTAATTTTTGTTTAAAATTAATTTTTTGTTTGATCTTATTTTGAAATCTTATCAATGAAATTAATATATGAAACTTAGAACTAAAGAGAAATGTAGAAATAAAACAGTTAGTGCAACAAAAAATACGTTCAAACAAAAAAATACCACATTTCTCGGCATATAGGATGCACTGGGGTACAAGACACACCTTGAAGATTTTTCAGTAAAATAGTATTTTGGTTCACAAAGGCATTTAGGAAGGGCCATGTTGTGTATCATTTCCAGCCTTGATTAAGTCCATATCTGGCAACATTTACAGATAATATTATGGCATAATAACAGTTATATATAACGTTTTAGATAAAATTAATTCATAAAATAAATAGGGATGATATAAAACAAATAATTACTTCAAGACTTGTATAGGTAAATATAACCTGCATGAACTCAGCAGTTGTATTAATTAGGCTGTTGGAGTGTGCCACATACATCGCATGTATAGATATCCTTTACCAATAGTGCTTACTTAAACTTAAGTGCATGATGATATTTTAATTCCTAATAAATTGAATGCATATCCAATACTAATAAGTATGTACATGTTTCAAATCTTCTGCTCACTTACAGACTCATCTCTGTGATCTTTCGATAGATGGCACTACTCCTTGGCAATAAAATGTTTCAAATGCTTACGATTATCCACACAAGGTAGTATAAAAATAGCTTCTATGTAACTGTTGTTTCACGTTTGTTGACTTATTAGATTTCTATGCATTTTTGCATATTCAATCAGCTGAGGCTTATATCTAATAGCATCAGTGACGAATCCTGAGATTTTTTGATATGGAAGCAATTATAAAAATCAGATCTTACCTTATTTAAAATGCAGAGGAATTCCTCTTTGCTAATTCTGCAATGACATCATCATAGAACACGAGTTTTTGAGCAAGTTCTTTGATGGGGGCTTTTTCGATTGATAGAATTGATAATTAATTTAGTCTTTCTAGATTTGTGGAATTCTTGTGTGTGTCTTTTTGGCTAATCAACCTCTTGGATTATTATATTTTATTATAATTTGTGGATTTCCTCACAAATGTTTTGATATGTTAGAGAGCTGAAAAACTCTTCAGTTGAAACACTGGTTGCAGATATTGTCAATACTAATTCACATAATTTTGCCACTTGAGAGTAAGCTTTGTCTAAACCGTTTTCTTTAATGAAATGATATAAATCGCTAATGCTGTTTTTATCAATATCTTCTATTTGATATATAACTGAAAGTTCAGAACTCAAAGCAGCTATGTCGAAATAATTTCCGTAAATGTTCTTGAGGGAGCTGAACAAGAAAAAAGTCTATTATGACCAGGAATCAAACCTGGGTCTTCCACTTGCTGGGCAGATATTCTACCACTGAACTATCATAGCAGATCAATTTTCTTGTTTCTAAATGCTGATATTTTCTTGGTTGCAGCACTAGCCTGCCCTAACGGATGTCCTTTAAGAGATACATCGAAGAAAACTCCCCTCTCTCAAATGGTGAGATTTCCAAGCCAGAAATTGATGGAACAAAGTGATCTGAAGATCCTATGCAGACAGGCATAAGCTGTAGTGTTGGGAATATTTTTGAAACGAGAAAAAGTCTGCTATGACTGGGAATCGAACCCGGGTCTTTCACTTGCCAGGCAGATATTCTGCCACTGAACTATCATAGCAGAGGTAGGAGGTAGAAGTTTTCTTCGATGTATCTCTTCGAGGACATCCATTGGGGCATGTTGATACTAGCTTGGCTAGTTTGGCCCCAAGCAAGAAAACATCCATAATCAGAAACGAGAAAATTGACACTAAGTCAACCACAATTTTTTTGACAAAAAAATTGATTTTTATATATATTTGCCATCCGAGTCAAGTCACTTTTTCGCTCAATAAATCTTATAATCATTAAAGTGGTTATGACAAAATAATTTGTAATTGTTAACCTTCTGATTAATTTGATATTGAAAGATGTTGAATATCTGTTCCATATCTATATCTGCCCTCCCTAAGGACTGCATAACCTTACAGAGGTGGGAGGGTTTGTGTACTCTTACGAACCAAAGAGCTATGCCGGCGGGAGATAATTCTCCTGGTAGGACCATCCAAGCCGGAAAGGTCTGAGGGGAAGAGTCAGACTAAGAAGCAGTCTTGGGGATTTTACATCCCACTGTGCAAGGGCAGCAGCTTGCACAGTACCTCTGTAGGTGGTGATCATGTGGATCTGAACAGCTACAGATGGGTAATCACTCTGTGAAACGGCGATGAGGAAAGCAAGGGGAAACTACCTCATTATATTTCCCATGATAGGCTGAAAAGCTGAAATACCTCTATGGATCTTTCTGGGGTAAAATATTCCGGAGGTAAAATAGTCCCCCAATCGGATCTCCGGGTGGGGACTACCCTAGGGGATGCACAGAGGAAATTTAACATTAATAGGAAAGCAAGTGGTGAGAAATTAAGAATAGGCACATGGAATGTTAGGACTATGAATTCAGGGGGTAAACTAGAGAACATAAAAAGGGAAATGAGAAGGAATAATGTAGGTATAGTAGGTCTTAGTGAAGTTCGGTGGGAAGGAGAAGGCGAGATAAATTCAGACGAATTTAAGATTATTTACTCAGGAGGGGAGAAAAAGGAAAGGGGAGTGGGGATTATAATGAGAAAAGAGATAGCTGAAAGAATTAGCAAGGTAGTGACAGTTAATGATAGATTAATAGCCGTAAAACTTCAGATGGAGCCAGTGGAAATGCTTATAATTCAAGTGTATATGCCAACGACTAATGCTGGCGACGACGAAGTAGATGAAATCTATGAACAGATTATGGAGATATTGGAGGAGGAGGGAAAAGGAAGGATCACCACCATAGTAATGGGAGATTGGAACAGTGTAGTCGGAGAGGGACAGGAAGATAACATAGTGGGAAAATATGGACTAGGGAAGAGAAATGAAAGAGGGGATAAACTTGTGGAATTCTGCCATAGAAATAGATTAATTGTAACTAATACATGGTTTAAGCATCACCAGCGGAGACTTTACACATGGAGAAGCCCAGGAGACCAGAGACGATACCAGATAGATTACATACTAGTCAATGAAAGATTTAGAAATAGCATTAAAAATGTGAAAACACTACCAGGGGCAGATATCGATTCTGACCACAACCTTTTGGTGGCAAATATACAATGTAGACTGAAGAGCGTTAGGAGAAACGTAAGAGTTAACAAGAAATGGAACTTAGAGGAACTCCTTAAAAACAAGGAGGCTATCATGACTGAGCTGGAGGAAAGGTTGGGGGAGAGAGATGAAGAAAATAGGAAGAATGTAGATGAGGAGTGGAGATACATCCATAGCAACATTAAAGATGTAATGGAAAAGAAGGTAGGAAAGATAACGGGTGAAAGAAACAAAAAACCCTGGATCACAGCAGCCATGCTGCAAAAAATGGAAGAGCGGAGAAAGTGGAAGAACATAAACACTGAAGAAGGCCAAAGAAAGTACAAGGAGTTAAATAATGCTTTAAGAAGGGAAACAGATAAAGCCAGAGAACAGTGGATAAATGAGAAATGCGAGGAGATTGTCGAATGTGAAAGAATTTGTAGAACAGACCTCATGTATAGCAAAGCAAGGGAACTATTCAAGAAAAAAGCAAGAAAGATAGGACGTAAAGGAATCATGAACAAAAGTGGTAAAATAGTATCGGAGCCAGACAAGGTAAAGAATGTCTGGAAAGAATACATTGAGGTTCTGTATGACAAAGAAGGAAAGCCAAGAAATATTGAATTAAATGAAGAAGAGGATGTGGAAGAAGATCAGCTAGGACCAAGTATTCTCGAGTCTGAAGTTAAAAGAGCAATTGATGACATGAAAAGAAGAAAGGCAGTTGGGAGTGATGATATACCCGTGGACGTTCTTAAGGTTTTGGGGTCTAAAGCAGTTAAGCAACTCACAAAATTTTTTAACCAAGTATATGATACTGGCATATGGCCTGAAGATTTTTTAGATGTTGTGATGGTACCACTGGAGAAAAAGAACAATGCAAAATGTTGTAAGGATTACAGAACTATTAGTTTAATTTCTCATACAGCTAAAGTTCTAACCAGAATAATAACCAAAAGAATTGAATGTAAAATAGAAAAGGAGCTGCAAGATAATCAGTTTGGTTTTAGAAGAGGAAGGGGGACTAGAGATGCTATAGGATGTATGAGGATGATGATAGAAAGAGCGCTAGAAGTCAATAAAGGTATGTATTTTTGTTTTGTAGATTGGGAGAAAGCTTTTGACCGAGTGAAATGGGATAAAATGCTGGGTATTTTAAACAAAATTGGAATAGATTGGAAAGATAAAAGACTGCTTAAAAACCTTTACTTTGATCAAAAGATTAGAGTCAGGGTTGAAGGAGAAGAAACAGAAAGTACTTCAATAGGGAGGGGAGTGAGGCAGGGTTGTCCTATTTCACCAGCGATATTTAATATTTATGCAGAAACAATAACAGAAGAAGCGTTGATGGAAGAGAAAGGATTTAAAATAGGAGGTGAAAGTATTACCACCATTAAATACGCAGATGATCAGGGCTTAATAGCAGAAGGCGAGAAAGAGCTTCAGAGGATGACAGACAGACTAGTTGAGGTTGGCCAACAATATGGAATGAAGATCAATGCAGAAAAAACGAAAGTCATGGTGGTTTCAAAGGAACATAAAGAATTAAATATAATGGTAAATGGCAAAAAAATTGGAACAAGTAAGTAGTTTCAAATATCTCGGCAGTATTTTAGCACAGGATGGAAGTAGTACACAGGACATCAGAAGTAGGATTGCAATGGCAAAGGCAGCATTTAACGAGAAGAAGGAGCTTCTCACAAGCAAGAAAATAAATCTAGAAACAAGGAAGAAATTAGCAAAATGCTACATATGGAGCATAGCTCTTTATGGTGCAGAGACGTGGACGATAAGGAGAAAGGAGGAAAAATATTTAGAAAGTTTTGAGATGTGGGTATGGAGAAGAATGATGAAAGTGAAATGGACAGAGAGGAAGAGAAACGAAGAAGTATTAGAAATGGTGGGAGAAGATAGGATGCTAATAAAAACAATCAGGAAAAGAAAAGCAAATTGGATAGGGCACATATTGAGAAGACAGTGTTTACAAAGAACGATCTTAGAAGGAAAAATTAGTGGAAAAAGAGGAAGAGGGAGAAAAAGAATAGGAATATTAGATAATATAAAGCAGGGATATACTACTTATAGAGGTATAAAAGAGGCTTCTAGGGAGAGAGAGAAATGGAGGCAGCGATTCAGTTAAAACCTGTCTTCGGACAGAAGCATGATGATGAATGATGATGATCTATATCTGCTCTTCATTTATTGTGGTGCATGAATTATTTATCCAAATTCAGAACAAATACCCTCATAATGGCTTCTCCTGCAAGTAGGATGGAATATCAAGCTGGTTTTAAGTTAAAAGTAATAGAAATTGCTAAAAAGTCAAATTACTCTTCTGTGGCGAGGAAATTCGGTCTTAGTGAAAAGCAAGTGCAAGACTGGAGAAAGAATGAATCTAGCATTATTAAGATGCCTAGAAGAAAATGTGCCATAAGACCACATAACAGTCAGTGGCCTGACCTAGAAAAACATGTCTACATTCAAGTTTTTTTCAGTATATTTTGAATATATAATTTGTTTATAAATATATGCATTTTCAATTGCAGGAGATACAAATTCTTAAAACTTGTTTGGAATTTCTGTCTAATCAACCTCTTGGATTATTATAACCATTACTCATTCGACACCTAAAACACACAAGGGAGGAGGGAAACCTGGAGCCGGTGTTAGCCTACTCCTAACAAAGAGCACCAAGGGGGCCAACTGCTTAACGTCCCTTCTGAAGGAAGGAGCGCTGATTTATGCGGTCCCCTCAAATGACACATGTATGGGACGGGACGATCCCAGATTGAAAAATCCTACCTCCATGGGATTTGAACCTGGGACTGCTGCATGGAATGCCAATGCTCTAACCACTCTGCTACTCTCTCCCCAATTCTTAAAACTGAAACATTTATTCTGATTGGAAAATAGTTCATATTTCATCTATATGCCACAGTTTTACTGCAACCAATTTATGAAATCAAAATATTATTTCACGTTGAATATTAACTGTGATTACTCTACATCAATTGTTTAAAGTCCTGTGCACTTTTCTCTGTTACGGAGCAGTAGCACAATGAAATCATCACCAGGATGATGTTTGATAATTTGAAATCAATATTCACTTGTGATTTGTTTTCTGGTTATCTGAATAGAAAGTGATACTCCACATTTAGTGAACTGCAGTAACTTATGGAGGAAAATAGTCATGTTTCAGAGGGAGGAGTATCTGTTCTACTACATAGCATCCTTCTGTTTCTCTAACAAGAAATTTCAGAATTGGATTGAAGCACAGGCTCATTTTGAGGATTTGACATCCCTAAAAAATCTGGGAAAGTCCTGGATTTCATTTTAATGTCCTGATGATCCAATAAATTTCTTCAGGGTACTCACTTGTCCCAGAATTTTTGTTTTTGCTTTACAATATGTCCTTAATGCTATATCTCATATACCTTATTAACCCAAAAGGAAGACCAGGTTTCTTTCCAAAAATTTTGGCAAATAAATTAGGGATCATCTTAAAACAGTACAAAATTTTAAATGTCACACAGTGAACCCTGACACTATCCTATGTCCGTGAAAATGCATTTATACACACACTATCTTACATTTAATTTATTAATACAGTCAAACTCGTTTATAACGAGCACGGTTGTAACGAGTTCACGGCTATAGTGAGCAAATGCTACCTCCAAGATAAGTTTACGAGCATTTACATACAAATATTTCACGTATATAACGAGCACGCTTCACGGATATATCGAGCAAACTTTGACCACTTCTCACTGTCTCAAACGCGGCGGCGGTCAGCCCCTTCAATCCTCATAGTGACCCAAAATATGTAACCTTGTGTTCTCGAGTCTAGCCTCTACACCCTATCCCTCGGGGAGGTTAAAGACCGTGGCGTTGTTGTTAAAAAATAATCCCTTCGTCCAAACCAAGAATTCCCAACTTGCAGGTACAGTGGCACTCGCGGAGGTCCTTTGTCCTCTCCTCCCAACCCCCAGCTCTTTTACAGCCAGGAGGTTGTGTTTGGAAGGGGGTAAGGGCATGTACAATGGCGCCCACCCCCGTCGCTCAGCCGAATGCACCCAACACCCTTTCCCACGTAAAGATGGGAAATCCCACGTTTAATCCGTCTCCTCATTAACTCTTCCTGGAATTGGTATGCTCACAGTTTGCAAAGAAAGTTCGTAGCGTTGATCACAAAAATCAGTTGAGATTTTGCCCTTGAACGAGTAACATGTCCGTACATAAAAGGAAGTGTTTGTCTATTCGCGAAAAGGTTGATATTATTCGAGAGTTAGAACGTGGTAAAAAATGTTGAAGTGTGTAAAAAATTTAATTTATCGTCGTCTACGGTTTCAACCTTATGGAAAAACAAAGAAGCGATTTTATCTGCACTAGAGAACACCCTAACAACGAACAAGAAAATGAGGAAGTGTGACTTGGGTACTGTTGATCAAGCACTTCTGGAATGGTTTAAGAGGCAGAGAAATGCTGGTTTCCCCATCAAGGTACAGGCAAATAAATTTGCAAAACAGTTAGGACACGAGGACTTCACATGCAATAACGGGTGGCTTGATCGTTTTAAAAATCGGCATAAAATTGTTTATGCAAAAGGCCCTGTCAGCAGATTCAAAAACGGCAAGTGAATGGGTGAAAATGGAATTGCGAATTTTGACCATGTAAATGACATTGACAATTTTGTTCATGTTGATGATGATTTGATTACCAGTGGAATTCCTACGGAGAGTGAAATAATAGAGACAGTATAAAGCACAGCAGACAGTGATGAAGACAATGTTGAATGTGTCGAAGACACAATCCTTACTCAGGTTGCCGTGGAAACATTAAATGATTTTTTGAAAACATTGACATTTCCGATGGTGTTTTTAGTGCATTAAGTGTAATAAGAGGAAACTTAAGAGACTTCAAAGTGAAATCTATGAAACAGGCTACTATTCAAAGTTATTTTTGTAAAAAGGGGAGTGATTAAGGATGCAGCAGTGAGTAAATTTTATATGTACGTATGTTTACTTTAAATTTTCTAGTTTATTCTCATTTTTAGGTTTTTTCATAAATTTACTAAATAAACTTTCTGTTTATATATTCACTTTTACTTCTTATGTCTTATTTCACCATGCGCATGCATGCTTTTGCCTTCACGGATATTAAGTTTAACGGCTATAACGAGCAAAACTAAACGGTCCCGTGGCGCTCGTTATAACCGAGTTTGACTGTACATTTATTCATATTCTTGAAGTTCACTATGTGCAAATGAGAGACCTTCCACATCATAGGTACTGGTAGGGGTGTTTAGAAACCTACGTCAGAACTTGTAATCGGCTGGGTAGGAAATTTGATACATACAGCATTGAATATGGCTACACTAAGATTGCTGGTGTTTTATGCATACATTGTTACAATTTAAAGTTTTTTGTTGCTTTCTGATTGTTGAGGCAGACAAGTACATGTGCAATTTGAATAGTATAACCTCTATGAGAGCACACGATTGGTACAAACTTTGCTAAATTTTAATGTGAAGTTAGAACTAGTTATTATTTTCAGCAGTTTAAAATAAGTTATCCCAAATCTTAGGACTCACTGACTGACATATCATGTAGAGAAGAAAGGGACCTCTGTAAAAGGATATGTATCACAGGGTATAAGATGAGGTTTTGATAGAAATTTTAAGCTAATGGTGGTACATTATGTGGAAAAAAACTAACAATTGTGAGTCCAGGAGGAAATAAAAGGTGATGGAGGTAAATGTGTGAAGGTGGAAGCAAGCAAAACAGATACTTGAAGGTGCTAACACAAAATGGAAATCATTTAGTGGACACAAATGAGGTCAATTTCAAGAATATGAAAAAGAAATTGCAAAATTTGCATGTACACAAAGATAGGACGGAAAACCAGTGACACGGGAAATCATTAATCTGAAAGCTCATGAATTATAACGATCACTAAACATCCCATGGCAAGAATTCAAGGCTAGTAATGGCTGGTGCATATGGATGATGCATTGTAATGGTTTTTACCTCCGATTAAGTACTTCTCTTTGCCTACATCTACCTTCTGGCTATACAAACAAACTTGTTGCTTTCCAGAAGCATGTAATTTGTGGAAAATTCACAGTTACCCTCTGACCCAAATGGGTAGTGCAGACAAGACATTTAATTCGACATGCCATCCAGTTACACAGTTAACGAACATAGCACAAATAACATCATTATAAAACTTTATAAAAACTATTTCAGAAGAAAAGCTGCTGTAATTTAATTTTTTAACACAAGCGTTCTTACATGTTTTACATCGTATAGTTTATTTTTAGCATGTTTTCTTAAAAGAAAAAAGTGCTTATTTGATCACTCTGTCTGTCTATCTAACCCAGTGGCGCACACAGACTTTTTTCTAGGGGGGGGTCCGATCTATTTGGCAGGCATAAAAAAAGTTTAAGGTTACCCTTTATTATTTATTTTATTTACACAACTTGCGTTTAAAAATTAATTCCCTTTCTAAATAGTACATTATTACTGTAAAACACACAATTAGAATAAATATATTACAGTGTAATATCTCAAATTTTCTGAGTATTTTATTACAGTGAAATATAGACTAAAGGTCCAGGGTTATCAGCAGAAGTAGACATATTTCAACGCCATATTTTACTTCGAAAATATAAGCAAAAATAACATAAATAACAAACCAAATATACAATTTGATTTTATTTCAAAGTCCTATTTTGTTTCCCAAACAGCAAAATCCAATAGTCTAGGTCATGCACTTAATTTTTTTTAAATACCAGTATTTTCAGAGGAATACACAAAATATGATTCTTAGGAGCGGTTTACATCATTTTTCCCTTATTATATATATATATTATATATTATATATTCAAAACATTCGATTTCTAATAATCTAATTTTTAATTGTTTTATATTAAATCTACATTACCCTTTAAAATGAAAAATACTCTCGCAATTATTAACTGGGTTCACTGAGTTTGATAATATTCAAAATTACAAATGAAAGAAAACAGAAAAGTCATTTAATGGGACACAGTGGTCAGGTTAACTACTAGAATCTGCTGGTCTGGGAAGACGGTGATCAAATTAGAGGGGACAGGTCAGAGTATTCATCTCAGAGAAAATAATTGCACTCTTGAAAATGTTCCACTAAATAGGAGTCACTTTGAGAGGTGGTTCGCCTTTGGAGGCCTTACTGCACTTGATTAAAAATAACATTTCTTACCTCAAATGGTAAAATCCAATCGTCTCGGTTTCTTGCTTAATTCATCCAAAACATCTTCTGGAGACACCTGTAAATTGTTGGTATTTAATAATGCAAGACCATTAAGTTTATCACTTTTCATGGTGTTTCTTAGATAAGTTTTTAGCCTCCTCAAAGTAGAGAATGATCTTTCGCTGGTACAGGTGCTAATGGGAAGTGTACATAGTATTTGTAGGAGCAGTTTGATACGAGGATACAACTCTCTGTCACAATAAATGAACCCTTCAATAGCAGAAAATAATTCCTTGTTCCGTATAAAATTTTTCCATAGTTTAAGTTCACCAAGCATGCTTTCCTTATTGTTGCAAAAAAGATCATCACTGTTCGAATAAAATTCTGCTAACGTGAGAAAATCACTTTCCGTTTCATCATCATAATTTTGAGTCAGTAAGCATCCAAATTTAGCTAAAATGTTATTATGTTTTTCAAGTCTTTGTTTTATTTGACTTATTACATTGTTTAGAAAGGGTAAGAATATAGCCCGTCTGTAGTACTCCTCAGAGGATTTAGCTGGAATATTGTTGCGGTACACTGATAGCTTCGTGGGACATCTTGGAATTTTAATTTCTTCCTCACCTCTTACAAATTTCAGAAGCTTTATGGCCATTTCAAAAATCTCTTTGAAAACTGATTCAGAATTAATGTTTAAACTTTCAAGTCCTTCAATGACCGAGTCAGCATAACTCATTGCCTTCTTCAAATCAATATTAACTGTTTGTAAATATTCACTCAACCTTTTAGTAAGAGCAAATACCTTATTTAAAGTCAGCAAAGAAATGATGAAATCAGCTTTAGAAATCGATACATTTAAAAGAAAAGCTTGAACGGAAACATCGTTATCATTCCACTCTGTCATTTCATTCAGTGATGCTTGTATAGCATTAAATAATTCAACCATAACTAGTATCGAATCATGTCTTTCAATCCATCTCGTGTCACACATTTGAACTAATTTTCGTTTTCTAGAATGAGGACAGTGTTTTTCAATATTTCTTATTAAAACATTTTGCCTCAATGGAGTGTGAAAAAAATTATAGATTTTACCCACTATTCCCACACAGTTTCTGATATTGGGTAAATTAGAAGAATCTGAAATCGCTAGGTTTAAACTGTGTGAGCTACAATGCACATATAATGCAGAGGGGAAGTGTTTTTTTAATATGAGCTTGAACTCCTTGGAACTGTCCACTCATTGCACTAGCCCCATCATATCCTTGGCCTCTGAGAAATTTTTAATTAATTTTGAAATATTGCAAAGAATCTATCAAATGTGTGGCAAGACTTTGTCCTGTTCTACTGACAACCGGTATAAATTGTATAAACTGTTCTTGGACAGTATCATTTTCAATGAATCAAGCAGCAAGAGCAAACTGTTCTATCCCAGCAACATCAGTAGTTTCATCTGCTATTATACTGAAACACTCTTATTGATGCGATTTGCAATATCCCTTAAAATGATATCATTTATGGAAGAAATGATTTTAATATTCTTGACAGGAAATTTATATTTAGCATCTGGTGACCATAAACTATTAAAAACTTCCAGGAGTTTCTTACCAGAACAATATTCTTTCGATTTAAAAAAGTTTGCTATATCATTAGGGTTACCTTTATTGTCCGCATCTGTCTCCGTAGTACATCTAGTAACCAGTGCGAACGACGAACACGGCTCTTTTTCTTGCAATGATGCACTATCGATGAGGTCACTATGTTTGCCGAAATTAATTTTCTCACCATCTTTTTGTTCACTATGCACATTTCCACGCAACTTCTTCGCAAATGATAATATTGATATTTGTTTTCTTTTACTACTCATATTTATCTATGTAAGGGGTAAACCAAAGAGTTTTAAAAGGACAGTTTCTCACTTTTTCATTTGCACTAGAATGCGAGTAGCCTATCTTATGTCTATAAGCAGTGCTTTACTTGGATAAAAATAAGTGCCGGTACTCTCCGTAACAGCAGCAAACTATCTAATTAGAAATGAAATAATGTAGTATAACATATTTAAAGGCCACTACTATACGGCTATTTACTACATATCACTAATGTAATTTCACGGACAAAACTTATCAAAGCAGCCTACTTTGTTTTATATATTCGAATTTCACCGACCACGAGGCCAACGAGATGAAATAAATGCTCGTGTGATTCGAGGAAAACAGCTTATCTGCATGGAATCTGCACTCACAATTTCTCCATTAAATACTTATCCAATTTCAATGGTGAGTTTAGACTTCCCAGTGGAAACTCCACAGGGTTGCCGAAATTCAGGATGTGCAAAAAATGTGAAAAAAGGCCGCGGAGAGCTTTTGGAAAAGTACCCAATTTTTTGATGTTCGAGATCTGTAGCCTCAATATTGCTCGGATGCTTCCATTCTTCCAAAAAATGCACTTTTCCACAGTAAGAGATACACTCATCACTACACTTCCTCACTCATCGAGATTTCTTTTCCAACTAACCAACTTCTCCAAATTGGAGACTCCAATTGTATTCTTTTGAGAGTCTCAGCTGCAGTTTTTTGTCCCCCTTTTAGTGGAAATAGGATATTTTACACAAACGGCCATTCTCCTGGTCGCCTGAACCTCCTCCCGCACAGCAGGGATCCAGGAAGTCTCCAAAAGACAAAAACGGAGAACATAAGACCCAGAAAGGGATGAACATTTCTCAACTGAAACCCCTTCTCATGGAAATAGGATATTTTCAGCAAAAAGATTTTGTCTTGACCAACGGTCACTTTAAACACCGATATTTTCTTGGAAAAGGAACTTTCCCTTCTCCCTTCCTTCCCTCTTTCCATCTTCCCCATATTCACGCACTCATTCCTGGAGCAAAAGCATTCCTGAGAACACTTTAAACGTATTGCCTTCACCCTCATCTCAGGATAAAATATGCCCCTATGGTGGACCCCCCCTATGTGTGCGCCCCTGATCTAACCATCTGCTTGCCCATCTGTGGACAACTATTTTGTTTTAATAGATATTTGGAAATTTATTTTTGAAATAGATAACTCTTAAAAATCCATTAAGTATGCACCAATTGAACTTTCACAGTGGTATGTAGCTAAATGGCCTAAATTTGGAAAATTCAAAACTTTGAAATGGTATTGTATTCAAACTGTTGAAGCTAGAGAAGTGAAGTTTTTGTGGATGGGGAAATTCTAATGAGGATCTACATTCAAATGGTGCAGGTTCTACTGATGAATTTGCATGGTAGTTCATAGATTTTCTGCAAGATGACTTCAAATTCAGAAAATTAAAAACTTTGAAATGGTATTGTAGCCAAATTACTGGAAATATAATGAAAGTTGTTTTTGAATTAGAAACCCCTTATTAAACAATGAATTTTTCATCAATTGGGTTTGCCATGCAATTCATAGATTTTCTGCTACACAAAATTTTGAAGTGATATTGTTGGTGAGATGGTGTGTTAGCTCACTTCCTTATGCTAGTTACAACAAATAAAATAGTAATTACCAACAGTATATTCATTATCAATAGTAAAAAATAAAATAGGCCAGAAAATAAAATACAATGAGTTTAATGAGTTCGTCACTGTTGAACAAGTAGTGTGAGAGTCAACTTCTTATTCCGTCACAGTAAGTAGTCCGAGTGACAAATAAGCAAAACGAGAAACCGCAGATACCTAAACATTGTTCCATAATACATGAATGACGAATACCAAATCCGTGAATACTGAGGGATCCACTGTATAATTAAAAAGATAGGAAAACTAATATTGTCGCAGATTTTCTTCTTTAGAACTTGATGTCCAGGTTTTACCTCCTAAGGATTTGGTCACCCTAGATTAGACTGGAGACTTTTGGGTGATGGTTGATGAAAGAAAATCCTAACACCTGACATAGGTGAGGGTAGCAAAGACTGTTCTCCTTTAAGTACAGGTAGCCCTCGATTTACGCCGGGAATGCGTTCCTGAACGAACCGGCGTAATCGGAATCAGTGTAAATTGAAACGATTTTATAATGTAAATCAATGGGAAGTCAATGACATGCGTTCCCGGCACCCAAACATGTTAGTTCTCTGACGAAGCCCCTGGTTGAGGATCGTCACGTTTTTTTAAAGAAAGCATGCATTGTGAACTGTCGTGATTTCTTCTTTCTTTCTATCAAAATTTCATGAAAAGGCCTCATGGATGCCATAACGCTCCTCTTCGCTGTAGCACTCCACTCCCAGTCATGGTCAATCTCGCAGAACTCATCAGTGAGTTTATCTATGTCTGAGAGGATGCACTGGAGATCGATTGTCTTCATTTCACGTAGAGGAAGTTCTTCTTCCTCTCTTTCCTCCTCTTCCTTTTGGCCCAGTTGTGCGGCCAATTCTTCTAAGTCTTTATTGGAAAGAGACTGCCCATGGCTTTCCACAAGTTCTGTTACATCTTCATCTGTCACTTCGTCCAAGCCCACCTCTTGTGCTAGTCTTCTTACGTCATCTATGACGTTCTCCACTGGTTGGAATCCTGCGAAGGAAACAAATTTTGGCAGAAGTTTGCCCCACACTCCAGTCAAACAATTTACTGATACTTCCTTCCAGGCTGCGTTGATGTTATTAATGCCCCTAAAAATGTCGAATGAGCGCCAATAATCCTTTTTGTCAGAACTTTCCAAAACTCTCAGCATTTCTTTGAAGGTGTTTCAGAGATAATAGGCTTTAAAGGTCACTATTACACCTTGGTCCATTGGTTGCAAAACTGACGTGGTGTTAGGAGGCAGGAAAACGACTTTGGCATCCAGAGGTGATCTGACTTCTGCTAGGTTTGTCAGATAGCCAAGGGCATTGTCCAAGAGAAGAGGGGCTTTGGTTGGCAAGTCATTCTCATGACAAAAACAGAGCACAGTTAGGCAAAAATAGTTGACGTACCAATCCAAGAAGACTTCTTGTGTCACTCAAGCCTTTCTATTTGACTTCCAGTAGACTGGCAACATGGCTTTGTTGAGACCATTGAAAGCGCGAGGCACCTCCAAATGGTACACCAACATTGGCCTTAATTTTAAAGTGCCAGAGACATTGGCACCCAGCAAAAGCGTTAGCCTGTCTTTTGCAGCCTCGAAACCTGATGCAGACTTCTCTTCACGGGCGATGTAAGTTCATGAAGGCAGTTTCTTCCAATACAGGCCTGTCTCATCAACATTAAAAATGAGATCAGGAGGATGATCACCCTCCTCCACAATGGCCTGAAACTCTTCAGGATACGCTGCAGCTGCCACTGCATCTGCACTTGCTGCTTCGCCACTTATTTTCACACTGTGGCACTTAGTGCGAGATTTGAATTGCATAAACCAGCCCTTGCTTCCTAAGAATGTCTCTTTACTATCCTCTTTCATCTTAAGTTCCTCAAAAATTGACTTCACCTTATCTCTGATAGCAATTTGAGTCAAGGGAATGTTTTTTTGATTCATGTCATCCACCCATAGCGACAGTCATTTCTCCATTTTTTCTAAAAGTTTACTTCTGCTATAACTCACTTGCGCTGCACTTATTCTCGTAGCCTGTTGCAGTGATTGTTTTATTTTATCTGAATTTTTCATTATGGTAGTCACAGTGGAAGGAGGCAAATTCATACTTCTGACCTACATTAGGACAGATATCATCACCTTCTATTCTACGAATTATGTCCATCTTACCTTCTAACGTAATAGACCTACGTAACTTTTTAGCAACACATTCACTTCCACTTTTTTTCACTGCACTTCTCTTACCAGACATGGTGGCTCATATTTTATTAATTTAATCCACAATTTATAAATATAATAACACAGTTGCTACTGCAGAATAATGGTCAAACAATAACACAAACACGTTAGCTCTCAGTTTTCAGCACATTCAATGTGTGAACAAAAAGCGAACTGAGCGCATTTTATCTTGCCTTTACGTCTTACCCTCCTCCCACTCCTTTCCATGCCAGACACCCAAATGGGAAAACCCTCTTGAGGAGCGAGTGGAAATGGAAAAAAACAAACCTTGTTAATGAGTTCGGTCCTTACTCCTTATCTAGGCAGAAGGGAAATGACTCACCGTGACGAGTGACAAATGCTCACGTGACTGTCATGGAATAGTCTCGGTTTTTGAGGAGATTATCCCACAATTATAGCAATGAGTGGGTGCGCAATTCATTGGTCCTCGTGATTGACTGTAATTCTTTCGTGTGGTCGATGTGTACAGTCATCTCTGCTATTACACAATAGTTGCATTCATGTAAGATGCCAACCTATAGAAAATCGCGTAATAAAAATAACCCCGGGACCTCCACAGAGATTAAATTTGTCCTTTGATAGGTTAAAGCACCAGGAATGAAATTGCATAAGAGCAAACTTGCATATGTAAAAGTTTACATTTTACAAGCAGCTTTTACCGATTAATCGATCTCATTAGAGCAAATTCGCAGAGATGACTGTATTTATAATTTTTATTCAAAATCAGCTATGTAAGAATTATGATGTAGAATAAGAAGCAGTACAAGAAAATTGTAAAACGTTTTAAATAATAGTAAATATATTTTTTTTCACTTTTTGACCTCCTGCTTTCAAAATTGACCTTATTCTGAATCGGCACAAATCGAGGGCTACCTGTAGTTGGTGAAGGAAATAGGTTTTAAAAATATCTGCAAAATGTCTTTGAAAGGGTAGTACACATTTAGGAACACCGTTTTCAGACAATGATTTAAGGAGGATTATTTTTGTTTAAGGTTTTTATTTCTATTTCCAAGTCTGTATCATTAGAAATTATGTTAAATTCAAAATGTCATTGATTTGGGCAAATATGGTATTTGAAATTTGTATCCACTACCTGAAAAAAAATGTTACTGTCCTTGCTGTGCTCAGGCATTTCCTCTTAATCCAGGATGTGTCATCTCCTCTTCTTCCTCTTCTGAGCTGGGTGGCATCTTCTTTCTCTTGGTCCTTGGTCCATGTGGGCCTATTTTTATTTTCAACTAGCTGAAATTACCTGGCGTTGCTCAAATTTTTAAGTCAAGACAAAAAATATTGAGGAAGATTTGAGAATAAAACCAAATAATGAAACCAGGTTAATTTTTTTTGTAGTGCTTAATGGTATAGAATATTTCTTGTATTCCCATCTTTTGCCCAAATAAATTAATTTTTCCTGCATCCTTTATCGATAAATTTGGTGGATTTTTTTATCAAATAATCATAATAAACAATCGATAGAATCACTTTTAAAATGTAGTTATTTCACTCGAATTAAATTCCAGTCGAAGAAACTGCATGCTATTATGTGGTCATGAATCTCAAAAACATTAAAACTTGGGCAGGAATTCTAAGCTCTAGGGATGCAACCGGTAGAAACACGTTTGAAGATATACCTATCCAAATTTAGCTTAACCATATTTAACCCCATGTACAGTCTGATTTTGTGGGTCTAATTTGTCACGTGAATATTTTAAAGTCTAACCTACGAAACAAAATGAGTTCCTGGACTTTGAAATCGAATTTGGCAATAGAAAGTGTGATGGTATGACATGGAAAGTGTTATTATAATCTAATAAGTATAATTAGCTTAATTGATCCATACAAATGTTCAGTTGAAGAGAAAGCAAAATGTACATATAGATGTTCAAGAGAGGAAGAGTTAACTATTATAAATGTTGGTCTAAATTATAGAATTGTTATAGAAATTTTCTTATTGTACCTTAGGAGATATCTTTCACTTTCAATGTTAATGAAAAACATATTATTAATAGAACTAATGTTTTTTGGAAGTTTATTAAAACATTATTGATTTTAAGCGTGTTGTGATAAATGTATTTTGTTACAACTCCTTGTGGAATAATTATCTATGTCAGAGTTGACTGAGTAGGGTTCCCAATTCTATTTTGGAAATACAAGCAAATGAAAGATAATAATACATCACCTTTTTGAACTTCGCGTGCTTGCAGTTCGCGAATTTGCACTTCGCGACAAAAATTTTATGACCATTACTTCTGTTTCCTGCCGATTATTTGCATTTCATGTCATGCATTTGCAATGACAAGCAGAACTCCCTGTACTCTTTTGTTACGAAGTTCAGTTTAAATTTTGGCGCCCTAGAAAAGGACTTATTATTATTTTATATTTATAATGCTCATTATTAGCAGTTTTCAAAGTAAACAAATGTGATAACTCTTGACTTAATTATTTTGTAGCTCAGTTTGAACTTCACTGCCAACGCCGCTATTTTCTGCGTGAAACTTGAGTTTAAAATTTAAAGAAATACTATCATTTTGGAATGTAAGGTTTTCATTTACTGTTATCTTTGTACATATTTTGAACGTAATTTAGGGAAATGTTATTTTGTTTTGTTAGGTTTTCATTTTTTATTACGAATTTTTAATGTAAATCTAAGAATTGCTATCATCTTGTAACGTAAGATTTTCTGCAACATATATTGAATGTGATTACTATAAGAAATGTCACCACATTATTGCTTCGTTTTTATTTTTTGTGAAGTGTTTTGAACAATTAAAAGAAATGTTATCACCTTCTTACGCTAGGTTTTGATTTTCTGTTACGCATTTCGAACGTAATTTATAAAAGAAATGTTACCACTTTTTAATGCTAGTTTTTTTCGGGTTGGAAATGTTTGCTGTAGAACCCATCACATACTCAACATTTCAGTAAAAACACCATTGGTACATTGCTTTGACCGATGAAGTTGTTCTAAACCTTTTTAGATATCATTAATTTCTCATACAGTATTTATCACTTTTCTGCTCACAACCAAATATTGATAATATTGTCAAAACTGTGTTGTCTCAAGCTGAAAATAATTACTCTATTAATATTGATGGATAAACAGGAAAAACATGCTTAATGAGGTGTACCAAAAATAATAAAATTAAAAATAATTACCCTGACCAGGACAGTGGAGAGCATGGTGTATCTGGTGCAAATAACCAGGACCCCATATCCTTCTGGGGTCAGAGCTCAAACAAATTATTTTCTACATATATGATTAATCCTTCCCTTTCTCTCTACACACTAACTACATACTAAACCTTCACATAGAAACATTTTTAAGAGTCCTGTTGACTCATACATTCAGCTTTCCTGCATTTTTAATTCTTTGATTTTGGATAGATGGTGAATGTAGATATAGAAACTGGCATCCAAAAAGGACTTTCTTTCACTATTCCTCTGTGTATTTAGGATCCACTGATAGATTTTTAGGTTTAATAAGAAATAGGAGCCCTCACAGTGGAGGGGATTGGCATCTTGTGTTAATCTTTTATTGATCAATCTCTCATTATTAGTGAAAATTTATAGCCCAGAGATCAATTCAATAATAAGTGGATTCTCTAAAAGTTCTTTCGATTACTACTTAAATAAGCCTATAATGTGCTATGCAACATTAAATTACATTTGGAGAATAACTGATTTTCTTATGGTGTGGGAAAGCGATGATAAGGGGCCCAGGAGTGAGAAAAGTACTGGACCAGGTATTTCCCTCTCAGGCCCCGGACAGCCACCCATTTTGCCCATACCTGTGTCCGGCATAGGTAACTAGTACGTGTTACTACCCCATAACAGAGAGAAGTTCACATGATTTTAAGCATTTGATGCAGAGCAATCACATGTAATATTCATCTGAAATAGTTATTCACTAAAAAGGTGGCTTATAGATGAAACATTAACTATTTTTCTGCTTTAATCAGGGAGTGATATTTAAATGTTTATATACCATAAATGTATCAGTTTTCAGAAATGTATACCTCATGCAATTGAAAATGTATACATTTATATACCATTAAAATATTCAACTTATGCTGAAAAAATCTCTATTTTTCTCATCAAAATATCTTTTTTATGCTGGCTTAAATTCCGACTCGCTGAAGATGACTAAAGCATCTCCTCTGAGATTCAGATAACTCCAAATCTATTAGCAAATGTTATGTTACATTCTAAATTTTTTCACTTTTGGATGAAGAGCAACCATCTAACTTTGTCACAATAGCTCAGTCACATTGTACTTGTCTAATCTGACTGTTACAGTCAACTGTCGCTGTAGGACCATGTACAGTGGAGCAAGAGAAGGAAGACATCACCCAGCCCAGAAGAGGAGAGGACCTGATGCAGCCTGGCCTGGATGAAGAGGAAAAGCATGTGAACAGCAAGGACTTCAACATCTTTTTTCAGGTAGCATATGCAAATCTCAAATATCATATTTACCCAGATCAATAACAATTTGAATTTAACAAGATTTCCAATGATACAGACTTGGAAATAGAAATAAAAAACCTAAACAAAAATAACCGTCTTTAAAAACATTCATTGCCACTCCCACTCAAAAATAGTGTCATTCAAACTGGCAGTAGCCTGTACTGTAGTGTGATTCATTAAATCTCAGAATATATGCTGCCTGACTTGAATTGTTTTATTGCCAAATAACATTTTCATGCGCCCTATCATCCTTAACTATAATCAACACTAGGGAGATGCCCATTGAATTACAACAGGAAAGGTTTATGTGAAGTAAAAAATGAACATAAATATGCCTTGCCTTTCTTTGCATGGCAAGAAAACAAACTTTCGTTCTTTTAGGCATTCGTTGTTTCAAGTTTAAAACTCCTACGATAGTTCTATGTACCTAATTTTAATAGGCAAATGATTAATGTTCAACATTCAAATGTACTCCTCTAAATAATACAACGAATGTTGTTTACATTAGTTGCTATGAAAAGAATTTCTCTCTCTCGTACTAATTGTAAGAGCATTCAAAGCACGCTTTCACCCATAAGGATTGAAATAACAATAGGATTTTGAGGTTTAACAATGTAATGGGTTGGCATGGCAACATTCCTTTAAAAAGGCAAGGTTTCTCAAAAATATGTGAATTAAACGTTTAGCATGAGGAATTTCAAACTTTAGGCGGGAAAAGATGAACAGAATAAGAAACTTCATAGTTTTTCCTTTAAAATGGGCTAGATTCGAAGTTCATAGGTAATTCTTTCTAATTTAGATCTCAAAAAAAAATAATAAAATAAAAGCCTGATGGCCAAAAAGTCGATTTTTACATGTTGTCATATAAGAAATGAAAATGCCTACCTTGAAGTCAAACCTAGGACTTTTTTCGAGATTTCTTTTCGTCATCATCTTACGTTATGTGAATTGATCATTCCTGCATAATATCACAAATGAATCTTGTTCCATTATTGAGTTATTTGCATTTTTATAGCATGACAGGGAGCCACAAAGGGACCAAGGGACAGAAGTAGCCTTTTATTATTGTTAGATCACTTACAGGATTCATCCTGTAAGTGAATAGTATTCACATTTCAGAATGTTCTGAAATTTATTTCCTGATTTAATGGCAGACCCTCCAAATTTGTTAATATTCTACATATAACTGCAGATTCATTAACAATCTTTTTATCATTTTCTTAAAAGAACAAACTTAAACAAAAATAACCTTAAAAAACATTTATGGCCGCTCCAATTCAAAAATATTGTCATTCAAACTAGCAGTTGCCTCCACTATAGTGCGACTTATTAAATCTCAGAAACTGTTGTGCTGCCTAACTCTAATTGTTTCATTACCAAATAAAATTGTATCAACATCCCTAAATACAATCAAAATCACTTATAGGATTGATCCTGCAAGTGAATAGTATTCAAATTTTGGAATTTTATGACACTTATTTCCTGATTTAATGGTAGACTGTGCAAATTTTCCAATATTTTTCATATAGCTCCAGGTTAATTAACAATCTGTATCATTTTCTGAAAATGGTGTTCCTAAATAGTGTCATCCATTTCTCTGGTACTTAAGCAGCTATTGTATAAACACCACCAGCTTTTTTTTCTTCAACTATTACATGAAGGTGAAATCTCTGCCTTCCTCATCTTTGTTAGGTGATATAATTTTCCTTCATCCCACATCATCCAAAAATTTCGACCAAATCAATGTCACTGTTATAATCCCAAAAATAAATCTTCTCTTCAATCCATATGTGAAGATTTTCTGTTGCAGAGACAGAAGGATTATTTGTGATCTAAGAGTCACTCCTCCCTCTGAAGTGCAAGTATGTTTCTTCAAAAAATACCCTACTGTCCTTGCAAAATGTATAGATACCCAAGTTTGAGGTGATATATCTCAATAAAACCTCAATGATTGCGGTGAAAAGTAGAGGATAGAGAATTTACTTCTATGTTAATTGATGTAACATATCTGCCCAAATAGAAGCTGACCCCCCAAAAATTTCCACCATTTTTTCACAAAAAAGTAAATTTCGTAGATTTTATGCTGAAGTGTGCCAGGCATGCATGCACGGCCTAGAATACATTATTCAAGATCAAAGAAAGGGGTGAGAAATGGTTTAGTTGTTGACATTTTGAAATATTACTCCTATTAAAATTTCACGTTGTTGAATAATGTTCTGCATTCAGTGACAATAATTTCATTCATCTTCATTTTCACAAAAGGTCAAATAAAGCAATGGCGATCTCGCCAAGATAATTTTTTCATCCAAGTCTATTTCCAATGAAATTAGCATTTACATTGCCTTAAAAAATTGCATTTTTATAATTTTGCATGTTCTATGTCAAGTTTTACTGAAATTTAAACAGTTGAGCATCAAAAGAAATCATTGCATTTTGCATAATCGTCTGCATAATCAATGTACTCAATCTTAATAGACTCCATGAATAATGTTTTAACATGCATAAACATTACAATGGCTATAGCAATTGCTACAATAGCCACGTAAAACTAATAGGAACTTCTTTTAATGGCTAATGAAAAATAATACAAATTGATAACTATTCTTAATGATACATATGCATAGCCCTGAGAAACGAAAGAAAATATCCAATAGCATTTAGAAATGAAAGAACAGTTAACAACTGTAACAAAACACAGGTACTGCTAAATTCAATATTCTACAATAGTAAATAAACAAAAACTCCTTCACCGTAAAAAGGAAGAGAATACACTCATGCTGCAGGTTGCTGGTAAACTACATCACAGGACCTAAGTCAAAAAGAGACATGCACATGCAGAAACATACAAAATCTACTCACACAGTAAACTCTAACCAAAATTAAAACTAGACACCAATGTTTTGACAGGTAAGCTGTTGATACATCGGCTTATATTCGAACAGATACGGCACATCTTAATTTTTTAGTTTGTTTAAATATTTTATAATGGGCTGTATTTCAGGAAAAACACTGTTTTTAGCCCTGCCAATCCGATAAGACCAATTTGAATGTTTACAACTCAGAAACCCTGCAATGTATCGACTTGCAATTTTAATAGCACTTACCTAAAACTATTACAAATAAGTATCTAGAAGCGTTATTTTATAACTGCAGCATTAACCAAAATAATACCAATACACAAAGAAACTCAGCTGAAAACCCTAATAACTACAGACCCATAACCCGAGCATCAGCTTTTTGAAAAATGTTTGAAAAAATAATGCTTTCCCGAATTACCATCTAGCTTAATAAATTTTAAATAATATCACTATCACAGCATGGATTTCTTAGGAAAATCAACCAATACAGCTATATTTAACCTATTACAAGAATCTATCAATCCATTGATAATAAATCACCTACCGTGAGATTATTTTATGATTTGTCCAAGGCCTTCTACTCTGTAGACCATTATACACTTGAATATAAACTCAAACAGTCAGGCATTAATGGTATTGCCCTCAAATGGATTGTGCCATTTGTCAAACACCACAAACAGTTGAATTAAACCACTGCAATGAGGATTGCTGTATTAATAAGTATAAATCCCAAATCACTACTTCTATCTGTTGTGTACCTCAAGGATCTGCCCTTGGTCCACTTCTCTTTATCCTCTACACCAGCGTTTCTCAAAGTGTGCTCCGTGGAGCCCTGGGGCTCTGTGAGGTCAAAACTATTTTTATAATATATAGAATTATCATTGCCGGTTATAGCGAAGGTGCAATATCATTAGACCAATATTTTTTCAAAATTAATACATATAAAAAGTATACTTAAGCTTCAATATTATTTTTTAGTATCTCTAACAACCTCTTTCATTCATGTATAAAAAAATATTTCGCATCATTTTTGCAACATTTTCTCTTCAAGACAATTTTATAATAATTTCATGAAGTTAAAAGAAAAATAAAATATTGCTAAATGACAAAGGTAAGCGAAAAGACAAATCCCGTATACATACATACAAAATGTTAATAGTTTATTTACCAATGCCTCAGTGAAAGAAACTCCTCAAGTTATCCAAACCATTCTATCTAATGCAAATTTGGTTAGTGATTGTATACAGGACTTCATGAACTTATTAAAAGTGTGCACCAGCCAGAACTTTTTCCTATTCAACAACCAATTCTACAGGCAAGATAAAGGTCTCACTATGGGCTCCCCTCTTTCTCCACTCATAATGGACATATTCATAAATCACATGGAAAGTGTATTATTTAATTCTGACTCTCACTTAATTCCTAATATTGTTAACTGGCACCAGTAGGTAGATGACATTCTCTGTATTTGGAAGGGTACTCGAAGGCAACTGAGTCAATATATTTACCTCCTTAACTTCCTACATCCATCCCTATCCTTTACCCATGAGCTACAAAACAACCACTCCATCACCTCATTGAGAATAACCATAGCTCCTCCTTCTCTCTCACCATACTTCACCAATTTCCTAAAGGCTCCAAGCTCGACCTACTTGAACAGTTCCAGGTCCTCCACCACAAATGTTCCTTTAATTTGGCTAATGAATACCTATTTTATCCTAATCCTTCCCCCTCACTGAAAACAATGCTTAAACCTCTACCCCCTCCCTTTCCTGCCCCTCCTGCTGTACATCCTTAACCACCACACCTACCTATTATTCTTAATCACCCTACTTTCCCTCCCAATCTTGCTTGTTGGTGGTGATATTAACAAATGTGATGTGTTGATGTTGTTTAATGAAATTTGTCAACATTTAGAATATCTGCATAACTCGGTGAAGCAATATTTTCCGAATGACCAAGGCATAATTTTAGAAAATCATTCATGGGTAAAAGATCCATTCAATGTGCGGGATAAACCAATCGATTTCAATGTAATGGGGTATGAAAAGTTCACTGATATTGCAACAAACCTTTCAGAAACTACCACTTCCGGAGTTTTGGTGCAGCATCAAAGAAGAATATCAACAATTATCAGAAAAAGCTGTTAAAATACTCCTTCCTTTTCCAACTACATATATGTGTGAGGCCAGATTTTCCTTATACGCTTTGACCAAAACAAAATATCGCAACAGGTTGAATGCAGAAGCAGACATGTGAATTCATCTGTCTTCTATTAAACCAGATATTAAAGAGCTTTGCAAAAATGTAAAACAATGCCACTCATCTCACTAAAAATAACAATGTTTTTGCTTTAAAAAAAAAATAAAGTGATTTTTCTTAAAAAATATGATATGTTTAACAAGTAATGGATTCATTGTTATTATATATTTATCAAGTTTTGTATGAATAAAATTAAATGAAATAATAAATATATATTTACAAAATTTCTCAAAGTTTTAAGTTCTAATACGGTAAACATCGGTAGGTAGAACCCACATAAACAAAAGCTCTATGGGCCTCCGCATACATTTTTAGGAGTGTAAAGGGCTCTGGAGACCAAAAAGTTTGAGAACCACTGCTCTACACCAATGACCTGTCTACCTATATTAGCAATGGACAATTGGTAAATTTTGCCGATGATACAAATCATGTTATTACTGCATCTTGCCTGAAGACCCTTGGCGTCTTATATATTATTCCATACTTTCCATCGCTTGAACTTAACAATCTCCCAAACATGAACTGCAGTGAAATAAAATTCTTAAGTATTAATCTAACTGAAACACTTGACTGGTCAAAACATATTGATTATCTAGCCAATAAATTACACACATACATTTATATGCTAAAAAACTTATATCACACGGTCTCCTCAAATGTGACTCTACAAATTTACTATGCATATTTTTATTCCCAAATTAGATGTGGCATAATTTTTTGGGCCAGATCCTGCCATATGGACTGCATCTTTAGACTACAGAAAAGGGCTATTAATGCAAATAACTTATCCTCATATTTCAAAACTTATAGTATTCTCCCTCATACAGTAACCCAAATATATAATAAATTACCTACTGACATAAAATCCATATATAATATAAATCAGTTTAAAACCACAGTTAAGTATTTATTGAATAATTTACATTACTCAGTGGCTGAATACCTTAATGGAAATTAATTGTATTGTAACTTGTTTCTTAATTTATTGTGTGTATCTGTGATTTTATGTATGCATTCTCTCTGTCCTATGTCTGTACTAGACCAGGACCAGTAATTTAAAAAAATAATAATAATTTATTATTATTAACAATATACTCATGAAACATGTACAAATGTGTGTGTGTGTGTGTATATATATATATATATATATATATATATATATATATATATATATATATATATATATAGACTTAAGGAAATGAAAAGGTAGTGATGAGGGTGGCAACAAGGTGTTGAAGGAAGCCCAGCGGACACTTACCAAGTTGGCAGGCTGCTGGGGGTGTCGAAGAGACACATTGAACACACGAACACAAAAACAAAAAACACGCAAGCTTATCGGGCCTATGCCCTTCTTCAGCAGTAGAGTAAATGAGAGTATATGTATATATATATATATATATACACTAGTAGTTGGTGCTTGCATTCTGCAAGCATATCATCTCAACATAAAGAAACATTCATTTTTCATATTTCATCATTACAAATATTTTTTTAATTCTAAATATTTCAACTCCGGAGCGATTTTTGTTTTTCCCCTATGTAAAAATAGTAGATTAAAACAATCCCAAAACTTTGCAATTTTAAGAATTTTATACTTTCTCTATTATGGGGTACTAATGTTACACATTTCTGGCAAATTTTAAAGTTGTAGTACTTCTAGAAGTGAAATAATATTTTTCCAATTGTTTAAATTTAAAACATTTTTAACGGCCGCCGCAATATGTTTATGGAGAGATTCAAATGTTTATTTGTGCAAATGCACTACTCTGTACATAACTTGAAAATTTCAGCTTCCTAGCTCATCCTGTAATGTCTAAACAGTTATCTATTTGTTTAAACTTTAAGAATTTTTAACTGCCAAACAAATTATAATATCAAAATTTGTATAATCCCTATTTCGTTTTTTTAAGAATTCTACTTATAAAAAAATTTCAACTCCATAGCACATGCGGAAATACATAAACCTTGAAAATTTGTTTAAACAATTGCGAATTTTTACCGGCCGCATTGTCGCACTTTTTCAAGATTTTCGTTTTTTCTATTTGATTTTGCACAAAATCCTACCTAAGAAAAAAATTTCGAATCTCCAGCTCATCCGGAAGTGCCTAAACATTAGTATCCTCCTATATCCTCCTCCTCCTATGTAAGAAACGTCTATATATAATGATATATATATATATATATATATATATATATATATATATATATATATATATATCACAATTATCATACATACAACCTCATCATGTCACTATCAAATTTTTTATCTTTACATACCTTGTCATGATTTATCATCACCTTAACAACATGTTTACATATAATGATAATTTATTCATTTATTAACTTAATTGATAAATTGTAATTGAGATTGAAATAGCAACAATTTATATATATATATATATATATATATATATATATATATATATATATATATATATATATATGGGATGAGGAAGCCCATTGAACTCTCACCAATCAGATGACTTCAGGTTGGTGAGGCCCTGGGGATGTCAAAGCGACACACGTAAAAGAACACTAAAACAGCACAGAAACATCACAAACGTAGAAGCTTTCAGAGTTATTCCTTCTTCAGCTACCGAGAGAGACAACTGATGGCAGTTACACTGGGGCTTCCTCATCCCAACATCTTGTTGCCATCCATATATATATATATATATATATATATATATTAACTAAAGGAAAATAAAAGGTAGTGATGAGGGTGGCAACAAGGTGTTGAGGGAAGCCCAGCGGACACTTACCAAGTTGAGGACCAAGCTCATATATATATATATATATATATTGGGTTTGACCTGATTTTTACCCTCCGTTTGCCTTTTTTAAATTTCGGGTAAAACCCAAAATTATTAGTTTTCTTTAAAAAAAATTTTTTAGATTTAGTCACAGAATTTCTATTCTGGTGCTTGTAGGCACCTCAGCACGTGAGTGCAGTCTGAGATGTTCGTGATCAGTCTGTTTATTCTCTTTGTAACAGGTACATATGCAGCTGTTCTGAGAACATTATCTATTACAACAAAAATCATTGTGGCTATAAAAGAAATTATGTATGGTAGTTCTTTCTTCATAATGGATTGCTACAGTAAACATATTTTAATACATCCGTTAAATCTTTGTGGAAAATGGCATTCATATTAGATCTTTGTAAGAAACCTATGCATGACCCCAATACAAGTGCTATCGCCGAATCTTTGGGCACATATGATGATGTGGATGAGCAGATAAAATCCATACTTACTGCCTATTTGCTAGAAGCAACAGCTCTAAACAAAGATTTGAGTATTATTAGATTTTGGTTTAATGCTGGAGTCCGATACCCTTAATTAAGTAAGTTAGCCTTAACACTACTATTTATGCCCACAGGTAGCTGTGATGTTGAACGTTCATTTTTCCATTTGCATCTTTTGCAAACTCTGGAAAGGAGTAAGACTACTGGCTATGCAAATCATAAAATTTATTGCTAAATGACTTTTAAATTTTTATACAAGATTTTTATTTAAAAATAATTTTATCTGAATTAAAAAATAAAACCTGATGTTTACCCTCCGAAAGAAATTTTTTTAAAACCCGAAATATCCATACCTACTCATAAGTCATAATTATATGTTCATGCGGATTATTTTTTGGTAAATTTTGCCCTCTATTCGAATAAATTTTTAAAATATATACCTCATAGATCATATAAGAGCTTGGGAGAGAGAAATATGTTTTTTAGCTGTTCTTTGCCGATAGAATCGTCTTATCGACCGATCTAAACAAAATATGCGACGTTTTGCTTGGGATTTTCTCGATTTTTTATCTCCAAAACTTGAAGTCGTAATTATGAGGTCTTGCGGACTTTTTTGTGGTAAATATTGCCCTCTATCCGAATAAATTCTTTAATCAATACCTTACAGATCGTATAAGAGCTAGGAAGAGAAAAATGTGGTGTTTAATTGTTGCTTGATGGATGCCATTTAACGAGATAAAAGTACACCCAACCCAGGTTATAACGGCGTCGGTTATGCCGCGGGTCATCCCTTCTCCACGTTTCTTGGAAAGAAAATCCAGTCGTAAATACGATCGTGTCCTCGGTTATATCACGGTTGTCTTCTAATGCGGGTCGCAGCTCCTCCCCCGAAACCCGCGTTATAACCTGGGAGTAGTATACAGGCATACCTCATTTAGCGCATTTTCCAGATAGCGCAATTGGCATCTCAATTTTTATTTACGGAATGTATATAACAATAGCGTAAGAAAATGAGGTTTTTAAAGGGAAGGTAACAGCCACCTTAACGTGTGATGCATCAAATTAAACGTCTCGAACTGCCGATTTGCAGGAAAGTGATAAAATTCAAATCGAGCAAACCGTTGGCGAGATATTGAGGCTTTTTGTGACTGGCTAATCTCTACTCGATGTAGTTGTAGTGGTTGATATTAAGGTGGCGCTGCAAGAGGTCATTAGACGCTGTAGGAAATAACATGGCGCTCATAGCGGCCATTAGTAGAAGGAAATAAACCTTGCAGTCGCTGACCTTCATGATAATGCCACAGAATGCTTACTACCAAGACAATATTAAATCTAACCAACAAATCGATTTTTCGACGGGCAACTGTTAGTAAAGTTCTTAAATGGCCACGATCACTTAATACAGTCCAAATTTCTACTTTCTCATATACGTAGTATATTGAGAAAGTATAATAGTCGTGAAAAAATTAGACTTCGAGATTTTGATGGAAATACACGTTTTAGATATCCCTGAGTCCATAAGTGGATTCGCCATGCCGTCTTTCTGACTGTTCATGGTTCTAGAGCCCAAACGCGTACATAAAATTGAATGATATCTCGTATTTATGAAACATATCATCTTTTACAAACCCTTTTTTCATAAAAATAATATTTCATAAAAATGAAGGGTAGTTGATTCTTGACGATTTTAGAAATATTTTATTTACTCAAAAATGGCTGCATAGAATTTGATCAAAATCAACCCAATCGTAGAGCCTGATGTCACAAATAATACTACGTAAGCCATATATTCCTTAAAATTACCTTATGGAGTCCAGGGTCATTACAATGTACGCTAAGCTACCTTATCTAAGCCCTATGACGTCACGCCTCCGCCGCGATCCACTCAAAATCATATTACAGCCTAAACGGTTCAATTAAATCGATTCATATATCATATGTGTGGGTAATATTATTCATAATAGACACTGAAGAGATGAACGATATTGCGCATCAATTACGGGTGCTTTATTCTAGGATATTTTGAAACAAAATTCGATTTACTCAATAATGGCTGCAAGGATTTTGATTAAAATCCATCGAATCATACACCCTGATTTCACAAATAATACTAACTATGCCATATGTCCCAAAAATTACTAAATATAGACCAGTGTCATTAAAATATACGCTAAACTACGGTAAACTTTGATTTATAAGCGTTTTTCTTTTATAAACGTACACAGTCGACCAAACGTATATATGTATATGAGAAAGTTTGTGCATTGTATATTGCGCCGTTTATTTTCTTACTTACTTTCACGTCTTGGTTCCAATGATATTCGGTTATGTATTATATGTAAAATAATTAAAGGCAAATTAGTTGTTATTTATACGTTTTTTCGCTTCATTTCTGTCTATTTCACCGGTTCACTTGTACGTTATTTTACATTGGTTTACTGTCTTTTGCAGTGATGCAAACATTGGAAATTTTACACTCGTTAACGTTTCTCTTGAGATAGTTATTGATAGATTTACTTTGGGTGAGTTTTTACTTTGAGGTGGGTTAGGTTAGGCTCATGACTGGATTTTAACCCTATTAATCCATATTCATCTATTATTCTTATGTTATTTTGCTGTTGGTACCTATTTTAAGTTTACGTAATAATGGACCTGTTCCGTTTTTGTTAGCGCTTAAAAAATCGGTAATGTCACTTCGTCCTCCCGTTGGCAAAATATTGAAGCAACGAGAAAAGCTGGGAAACTAAGTTTTTCAGGGTAGTTTTAGATAGTGACAGACTGATTGATTTTGGAGAGCGTTTGTCTGTCCGTTTGCCTTTTTGCAGGATTAAAAAAAATCTTTTGTACCGTCTATACGGGGTCATACTATAGTAAGGTTCGTTTTGTTTACGTTACAACAACAATAAAAGTGAAGCGCGAATACGTTGTTTACATTTATAAAATGGATATAAAACATTAAAACTGCTTAACTGCGGTGAGGTGTTTTTAATAACTTTGAATTGATTTTAAATTTTAAGTATCGTTGTAATTGATTAGCTCTAATGAAAATAGGTTACATTATAATTTTATATATATATATATATATATATATATATATAATCATAGCTAAATCTGAAGTTTGTTGAAAAATGCATAAACGTTAAGTATTCCGAACTTTTACATGAAAATTCTAAAAAAAAGCGCTTTTGGAATCTGCTTTTACAATTTTATTGAAACGTTTTCGTTTGCTCTAGCCGATCACCATCCAAGATCTTTAATTTCGACGTCAATAATTCAATTATGATGCGCCATAGTTATTTTGCTTCATTTATAGTGTCAAATAAAATGTAACAGCAAATAGCGGAAAGGTAATTTTAATTAATCATTAGTAATACGTAGATGATCGTTTATCCGAAATGGTCGAAACCTGAACCATTTTGGATAATAGATATTTTCGGATAATGAATCTCTCAAGTCGTAAACAGCACGTCAAACAAAAAAGTGTTTTCCAAGTGATAGTTTTTGAGTTAGAGCACCCACAAAAAGCTAACACACACACAGACATCATCGAGAAAATGGTCAAAATGTGTTCAGGGGACCTCAAAACGTGTATTTCCGTTGAACTCTCGAAGTCGATTTTTTTCATGAATACAATATTTTCCCGTGTACTACGTATGTATATGGAGAAAGTAAAAAACGGATAAGTGACATGAGTAAGCACCCACCTCCGGTTGACCGATTTTTACTTTCTTTTAATTGACAACACATATACGTAGTTCTCTTTTAATTTATTTTGACTAATTAATTCTAATTCCTCAGTTGTAATCACGAAAAACGCCAACTAATTGCAAATAATCAGGATATTTCGTTGGGTCTTAAAGGAATAAGTCATGAAATGAGTGTAAAAGCAAAAATCATTAGTCACTCTTTCTAGGTCAGTGGCTTAAGTCATCAAAAAATAATAAAAATATTATTCATATCTTTCTCTAAGAGTAAATAGCACTCTTAAAAGTTTCAAAACTCCTAATTTCATTCAAATAACTCAATAAACAGATTTGTTGGATTTTTCCAAATATTCATCTGCCTGTCCTGTAAAATGAGCATTTTTGTCTTAAGCCCTTTTGACAAAGCATCAAAGATTTGTTTTACATAGGAAGTCTCAAATCCATCGTGTAAAGATGTTTTCTTTAATACTTTAAAATATCTTAAAATTGCAATGTCGGAGCGAGGTTTGTACCGCTCTAAAGAGAAAAGAATGCAAATTCTAATTATTATCTTAGAATTTTGATAATTGATCGTATTTTCTTGAATTTATACTAAAACAGCGTTTTTGCGTTTTAAATCGCATTTTATCGGATTGTTGCCATGGAGACGATTATTACCGAACTCGGCTTAAGTGAAAAAATGGATTATTTTATTTTCCACTCGACTACCCTTAAGCAATGGACAGTTGAACCATACATATTAGCGTATAAGCAGTAACATTTATTAAATTCGTTTATTGAAAAAATACATGCAAAATATAATGGCATAAAGAGATTTTGACATTGCCTCTAGTATTTTAAACCTGATAATGCTCTATTAATTTGTTTTCCAATTTTTCTCTATAATTGATAAACTATGAATTACAAATGGTATTTATGGTATGAGAATTCCTTGGAATGACTAACACATACTGAAACATTTCCTGTCAATACAAGCAATCAATTCGGGACGTCAACTTAGGGAAACCAGCCTGCATTAGTCCTGGTTTGGACTTCTTGTTTGTTGTTGCTATTTTACTTCAGTTCGTTGTTAATTTGTTATATTATTTTGTTGAGGATTTTCAAATTTTTCTCATTTGTTGTGTGTTAATTCCTTGTTGGACCCAGTCTGCTGTAATTGGTCTCTGTGCTGTATGTGGATTCTTTCGTAATAAATAACCATTTGAAAATTATATCATGTATATATTATATATATATATATATATATATATATATATGTATATTACATACCTAAATAAATGTATCATTTCTTCCGGCAGAATCGTTGCGACTCGTAAAAAAATTGCTTCTGTTTATACTGTCGCTCTAGGATTTTTTACCGCTCGCATGTTTAAAATAAAAACACGGGGGTCCGAGCTGAAAGATGTGGCAACTGCGCCAGCGTGGATAAAGGGCAAACACGATTTTGCATGGGATAGAAATGTCCATAGGAAGGCTTAACCGTCAACTGCGTAAGTGGAACATGGAACCAGGGGTGACTTTAGTCGCCAGGCGAATATAACATAGTAGGAGCTCTAACCGTACCCGATTCCGCTATTTTGCGCTACGTACAGTCATCTTTCTATTCTCTCTCTTCATTCTCTCTCTTTCTCCCCCCCCCCTTCCTCTCTCTCTCTTTCCCTCTCTCTTCTTTGTATTCTATTTCGTCTCTATTTTTAAGGATTTCAAACTGTCGCTGATATCGCTTCGCTTACTACGTTCTTCGATCTTTGCCGGGAACCGGGAGGACACGAACTTGCGCGAAATAGATTGAAAAAGATTGAGGATGGTCCTTTAGACGTTTTTATATTTTCCGCTTCCTCGACGGAAACTCTCGGGGCGAACTGCGTTGGATATAAAAGGCCCTCTGAAGGTTTTTAGGGAATTCTCCTGCGGATCCTAGATCGGACCCGGCGCTTCTTTTCGCCGCAATCGAGTGTCAGATCAATTCCAAATGTTATTATTCGTCGTAGATGAAATTGCCTCGAATGAATTCCTTAAAGATAAAACAAGATAATCCAAACGAAACTTATGGTGGCTACTTTCCAAATAAGTATTTTGAATTAAATGAATGTTGAAAAAAGACGAACTTGTATTTCCACAAAATTTTTATTTTAAACACGACCGGTTTCACTACGATCGTGTGATGATGCTACGATCGTAGTGAAACCGGTCGTGTTTAAAATAAAAATTTTGTGGAAATACAAATTTCGTCTTTTTTTCAATATGAGTAAATTCCACCGAGTTGAGCCTGACCTCATTAATGATAAATGAATGTTGATTATCACAAATGATTAGCGTCTGTATTAAAAGTCGTCTCTTTCTCTCTCTCATTAGTTACCGATGTTATGAAAACTTTCAGTGACTAATCTAAAATGCAAAGATGTAATACTATAAAATATTATGAAGATATTCGAAGGGAAAACTAAATTGATCACGCGTATTTGTGCGGCAAAAATAACGCGTGTATGCATTATGACGTTTCTTTTCGCTGTAATCGAATATTAGATCTAGTCCAAATGTTATTACTCTTCATGGATGAAATTGCCTCAAGCAGAAGCCTAAAGATAAAGATTAAAAAAAACCTTATATATGAAAATAACCGACTTCTCTATTTAAATATCAAACTTTGAGCTACACTCTAATGAGATACGTTTCGGAATAAAACGTCATAGCTAGGTCGTCAACGTCTCTGTTTATTTTCACCGAAAATATTTAAAACAATTCAAGGAATTTTAAATTTAATCACGCATTTATTTAGGTTCATTTTTTGCTTTGCGAACGTTTTTAAAATCCTTTCCGGAGCTATTTAAGTTCGGTTACAGAATTATTTGCAACCGTTCGGCATAGATGAAAATGTGACTTTTAAATTTGCATGGGAAAAAATAGATTAGTAGCTTACTCTTAGTTTACGATGCTTCACTTTGTGCGTAGCTAGACTAGTCTTGATTTTCCTTTTGTTAGTCGTTCAAAACTCTGTTGAATGATTTATTCATTATCTCTTTATCAAGTCGTCCTTAAAAACGAAAAATGCAAACTTCGATTTTTTTCGGCGCTTCATTGATCGAGTTACTTACGTTAGAGAGATTGTTATGATTCATGCGGAAAATTTTTACACGCGTTGATCTGTTTGCTCGCGCTTTTTTCTTAAGTAATGATCAAAATGTTAATATTTATGTAATTTCATTTATTTAAAAATCAAAAGTTGACTCGACGACGAAATTTACGCATTTCGTCGACATAATTGATAACCAAAGATGTTAAAATAAAAATTTTACTGCCTTAAAAAATCTTTGGATTAAAAAACACATTTGAACAAATTCTTGCTAATGATATTTTTGTTTGCGTGAACATTTAGTTAATCTCGCAATAAATTTCATCGTAGGATGCTCTGACACCTAATCTCTTTGATTTGACTTTAAAAATAACTCGCATTCTCGGCGTCATGATTTTTACGTTCGAATGAGTGGCGAAACTCGTAAATATCTCGGAATTCTTTTCTCCGCGCGTGCATAAATATTTTGAAAGTTTGCATTTTGTCGTTCTGTTTTCAACAAATGTTGCGACCATAAAAGATCGAGCCGCATAAGTAAAAGCGGCTTGATGTGACGGATCGGACCAATAATGTCGACCACTTGTCAACAGAAAGCTTCTTTACCTAGCACGCAATGCCGTAAAACACGTTTTTTTCCTGCGCGCTTCTGTCGGAAGACATGTAAACAAACCTTTCTCCCGTTTTCCACCGTTTTTTCTACGTAAAGACGTTGGCCCAAGCGACGCATTGCAGTATCCAATATTTTGAAAACATGATGGCGTCTTCGAAATGTTATTTTTCAAAGAACTTAACGTATATCTCGATTACTGCTAGAATAATACCGATTTTAGATGGACAAGAAAAGCAAATGTCGTGCATTTTTTACACTCCTTGCTTCTGTCAAATAAATTTTTCTTCCACACATTGTTTAAAGACTCGGTTTCTCGAATCCGCACATTAAGTAGATAAATTGTGAGGAAATATTTCACGGCAAGCATTTACCGCATCTGCGTTTATCTTACGTTACTATCTTATTCATGCACGTGAAGGAAAAGCGTCGTAGCTTTCTGAACCTCTCCTGCATCCTCGAGTTAGAAATCGATGGCCTTGACAATGAAAACCTACTCACAATGTCGGCCATGGTTTCAACCTATAGCGATTGTTTTGATATTGCTACCCATAGTTAAGCAAGGTTTCCAACAATGGTCTCTGTAGGATTGCTGCCGTGATACCAAACTTCGTATTCACAATGCAGTATGGCGTATCTGATTGCGCTAAATAGCTATACCGGAACATCTGCACATTTTTTGATTCGCCCATCCCAATAAGCAAACGGTTTTGCCAAATAAGTAATCAGCCAATTAGGAAAAGAAAGCATCCGTCGGGAACTTCGTTCGGAAAGTTTGTCGTGGCCGATCGATAACGTCGCGTTTACATTTTGTGAACTTTTTAGAACTCGAATCTATTAATGTGGCTCTAATAGGGTACTCCCTTGAGCATATAGTGATTTACATGTGCTTGGCAAAATGCTAAAACATCGGTGAATGGGACCGAAGTTTGTCAATCCTTTCAGGAATGGTTTTAACGATAGGATAAACACAGGCTGAAAAAAAATATATTCCAGAAGAAGGGGTGAAAACGAATACATACATCTGAAAACAAAGATATTGCGCGTAGCTGTTTGCTTTCCTAGGGGGCGTAGCATTTTTTCGTATTATTTTTTTGCGAAACGCCTAATGCGAAATCGGTTACGCCAACTTGGTGAACCATCACAGGAGAATTTCAATCCTAGTGCTATTCCGTCATTCCGGTGGATATCACAAAGAAAATCCTAGTTTCAGTACCCGATCCATGGAAGGGGACGTTTGCCAAGTAACAACTTGGATTGCATAGTTAAGAATAGAATGATGCTTACTCTTTCGATTCGAACGAGACGAAAAATATCGAGTCGGTCTCGTCGCGAAAGCAACGCGGTCGAATTGTCGGACGATTTCGCGACTGTGATTCGTCCAAATATTTTTCATTTAAAAAAAAGTCTTAAAAAAATATCGGCTTTCCGGAGTTCCGGGAAGAGGAATTCAAACAGCGTCGATCCACTTACTGCCTTGATTATCTTCGGAATAATAACCTCGTTGCAATGTTTATCGTCCATTTCTGCTTCCATCGCCAATTACGACAGCAAATTCCGCCCACCTCACCCCACACCCATTGCCGCTTGCTCGCAAACATGCATCGGTATACGGCGAGGCACACGCTAATAAGTTTAGTCCCCTTCGGTCATTATATAAGTCCCTTTGAAAGCCTGGCCACGGTAAACACTTTCATTTGCACAGCCGACACAAGCGCCGCAGAAGGCTTCTTGGAGCGCAATCAGGAATAAGAGGAAGTGTCGTTTTGAAGATATTTGCGTTCGCTTCGTAAAGATTTAAGAGACTTTCGGATAGGTTCTGGGTTATAAATTATCGTAACGGTTAATTAAAGATCTTTCGGACGAAAGAACTAACGAATCGAAGCATCCATGGTGTCTGAAATTACGAAATTTATTAATATAAATTAAAATTGTTAACGTAACCGTTTTAAATGGCTACGTTTTTGACCTACTCAATTTTTTTAAAAACAAACCTGCCTAAGAACTTTGAGAATTCGTTACTTTTACGATGTGCGTATTTAAGTGTTTCCTCAGCAAACTTTGCCCATAAAAATCCGTACTGCGTTCGAAAAAAAACAGTTACATACGCACACCCGTCGTGTGGGTGACCGGTGAAATTGCCCGCCTAAAATATGGCGGGAAAGTATTAATTTAAGCAGGGTCTAGCTAGATTGTTTCTATAATTTAGTGACGTGTTTGAAAATTTTCATCATTCCATGTCATTTCATATATAGTTCCATTCCGCTCTGAATCTACTCGTACATAGGTTAATGTTGAAACGAACCGAACCATTTTTGTATTATCCATGTGAATGAAACTTTTTCCAGCAATTTATGGGGGGAAAATCCCCAAATAATAATGCAAATCCCATTAATCAATAGCGTTGATGGCTCTACATGCTATTTCAACAATAAAGGCTTTCTTTATTTTAGCCAGAAGGTCATTTTGTTTTTATATTTGTGATAACTAACGTTACAGAGGTTGTTTTTAGCGTTTTTTTTTAAATCCACTTAGGCGTTCGATTTGTCCATCTGTCTGTCTGGTCCGCTAGCTCCTAAACGAAAGCAGATAGACACTTCGCTTTTCGCCAATTGTCTCGTTGTTCACGTTTTCTAGGTTTGTTTGTCTGTCTAATTTTTTTTTAAAGCCTCCATATACTGTCTACTATAGCAGTTCTTTTTTTACTTGTTTAATATTATGACAATGATACGAGCCAACGGAGTTAAATTTTAGTTATAAATTTATTTTATTTATTATTTAATATATTTATTTTTATTATTATCACATGCACCATTAGCATACTATTCCAGTAAGGTTCTCTGGATTCATAAGTAAAACTAGAGTAGGCTAATTTCAGCGACGTCTACCATGCGTGTAAGAAAAAATAAAAGCAGCGTTTAAGGAATAAATTATGGTTAGCTTTGTAATAGCCACTACTTTATGATAAATATGTTATCTTTATTTAAGAAATTATTGTAAAAAAGATTTAATTGACCTGCGGTTTACTTTCTATTGTACGTAAGGCAGCAACTTCATCTTACATTTTAAATGTTTATGTATTTTATCCGGCGACCGTCTTTCAAATTTTTATTTCCAAGATGACATGGCGGCGAGCTGTATCCTAAACGTTTCGATTTTTTTCATTCCTTGCGGAAGTTTGACTCACGTCGAAATTATTGCCGGCTGTCCATTTTACTGTTTTATTTTTCCTTCCTCTTCAAAATGTTTCCTGCTTTTCGCCCCTCACATAATCTAAAAATAAAATTCTCATCTTGAAAAACCCAGAGGGACTAATTCTAAGAAATATCGATTGAAAACATGAATGACACAAGAGGAGTTAGAAAACGCTCAACTCTGTCGGCGCGTGTCTTCATGGTAACAAACTTGCGGCGTTACCTGAATGTATAATGGGAGATTTTGCGTCAACGTTCTCCTTACATGGTACGCCATAATAAAGTTCGCGATCGCTTCGCATTCTTGCCCCGTTACTAACCCGTAATTTCGCGCTAAACAGAGGTAAAAGGGGTACGGAACGAAATTAACGCGGCGTCGAGAAAATTGTTTCGTTTGTTTGAGGTTTAAATTCTTGACTGTGGCGACCGAATTTGTTCCGCCTACGCTCCCGGTACTGCGACCTTTATTTTGCAAGCTGAATGATGACCAAGCAAGCCTGTTCGAATCGATGCGATCTTTTTCGGCACCGAAGAATACAGTACAATAATGCCCCGTTTAGCGCTTCCCCGTACAACGCTCTTTGTTCTTGGACCAATTTTGACTTTCTCCATGTTTTTGTGGGCGCTCTAACTCATTAACTAATTACCGGTTCATCGTTAAATCTCGTATTTTACATTATTATTATAGGGCAAGGGCTGATTAGTTATTGGTTAAAATCGGTATACCGGAAGTGGAGGATTAGGTACTCGTGTCATTTTTGTATTTTTGTAATTTTTCTCAAATATCTCTTTTGAATGGTTTTGTTTACATATCTCACGAAAGTGGACATCTATTAGTGGTACAGGGTGCTGATTATAAGGGGAGGGTGTGAGGAACCTGTTACAGTGTGAGAAAATGACAAAAGAGCTGCGACAGTTATTATATTGCAGGATTTCTGGTATGTAGCGGATCTTCTACATTTCGCATTTTAGAATTAATTATTTACAGTACAGTTTTAGAGTGTCGGAGAGAAGAGCGGCTATACTAATATTTTGAGAATAGGTAATAAATTACGATTTTAGGAACGCATCTCCATAAGTACTATACTAAAATGACCTCGCATAACGCTGATTCAGTTAGCGCTCTCGTTTTCAGGAACGTATCACCACCGTTAAACGGGGTATGACTGTATAACTAAGGCGGCCAATTGTCCCAAGCCCAAACCAGTAGACGCGATAATTTTAGTTAGTTTTTTAAACGGAATGTTTTTGGACAAATACGAAAATTCAGCACAAACTTCATCTCCTAAAAGTTAGAACGCCGACTTTGAAAGTTTGATAAAATGTTTGTATCGGTATTTATCTGTATTTTATAATTAAAGTTCAACTTTTCAGTGAACAATTTAAACGAATTACACTTATTCTATGAAATCAGGCTTCACTTTGTGAAATTTACTCATCATAATCACAGAAAAAGATCGCTCCATAACTTCCACGAATAAAATCTTTCCGTGGAATTTAGAGTAATTTTTTCTGTTATCATAAACTAATTAAATTGTGCGAAAACAGGGTTAAAATTAATAGGGAGATATACCGAGGTATCATAGTAGTGGACTACGTTACAGGAATGGAGTTAATTTTAGAAATCGGTTATTATGATTTCTGTGAATCAATACAAAATAAACGGCGAAATATACATTGTAAAAACTTTCTCGCATACGTATATACGTTTGATCTCACTATACTCTTTGCCCCGAAATTAACTCTCCCCTCTGACGTGTACAGAAATAATGCCACTAGACGATATATAGTAACTTTTTTGGGACATTATGACTTCAGGCTGTACGTTTGGATGTATTTTAAACGAAATCCTTAGAGCCTATTTTGAGTAAATAGAATTTTGTTTCAAAATATCCAGGAACCCTTAATTGTTGCGCAATATCATTTATCTCATCAGAATGTCTTTTATGAATGACATTATCCATAAATATGAGATATCATTCGATTTAGTTTAATCGTAGGGCTGTAGTAAGAGTTCGGATCGCGCAACGGAACGCGGCGGAGGCGTGACGTCATAAGGCTTAGGTAAGGTAGCTTAGCGTACATTGAAATGTCACTGGACGTCATATAGAGTATTCAAGAGATATATGGCTCACGTAGTATTAGTTGTGACACCAGGCTCTACAATTGTTATGATTTTAATCAATTTCTCTTGAGCCACTTTTGAGTGAATAAAATTTTTTTTAAATCACCAAGAATAAACTAGCCTTAATTTTTGCGCAGCATCAATATCCTTTTTTTGAAAAATTCTTCACCACCTAATACAAACTTAACTTACGAGAGCGCATTATATCATGTTGGCAGATTGTGTACAGTACAAAAATGTTTTGATATATATATATATATATATATATATATATATATATATATATATATATATATATATATATATATATGTATATATCAGGATTTTTTCAATCTTTATGTTTATATGTACATTGAAAGTGTTCCATGCGCCTCTAATTCATAAAAAGAAGCCTCGAATAGGTTTTATTGTCCGAAATCTAATTAATTCTGATTGGTCTCGGTCCCCGAATTTCCGGGCTTGAGACGTTCAGTCTGTATGTGATTTATTGCTCGAGGCCTATTAATGTTAACATGTAAATATAAAGAATAATGTTTATGCAAGGATGACAGAAGTCACTCTTAACTCCTTGGCCGCACAAAAGCATGGGCAAGGCTGAATAGTTTTTGCGTTGACAATCTTGTACATCTACTTAGCCATACTTACTTTACTCGAAATGGCACAGAAATACAACGTAGACATCTACTTTACCGCTATTGGAGTTTCGCATTTGCTTTTCAGAAACGACATATGCAAATATGTGCGACGTATAACGAAACATGTCCCTGAATTCATTGACGGCATAGAACGGGACGACGTATAGCGGGGAATTACCGTAACTAGATCGTCATAATAAGCAAAATAAACCTCCGGAGAGGTCTGAAGTATAATTTTTATTATTAATAGATTTTGTATTCTCGGGGTTTTAGCGCAGTTCTTGGGAAAGACATAAACGCGTTGGCTGACATGACGTTAGTTTTTTCTGAAAAAAAGTTGGACAAACATCAACTTCCGTCCTATATAAACTTCCAACGATGCGGGAGCCTCCATGAACCGAGCTTCTGATAGCACTAAGAAGCCATTTTTCCCACACCCATGTAATCAGCACTAATCATATTCGTAGCTCGTTTTTACACTCAAAAATATACTTATGACAAGTTTATAAAATAATAAAAGTGCCATGAGTGCTAATAATACTTGAATAAATATAGGTTCTCGAATGTATTCTAAAATTCATCCCTTTTTTAAGACGTAAAATTAGTCGTAATAATGGGCAAACGTAAATTGTCTGTGAGAAACCGCCAACGCTTACTGAAAGATTTATATACCTAGGCAAGGAACGCAGTAGTAGCGTAATTCAGTGGATGACTAACGTAACACCTGCAGCCATAAAATGATAGAGTAAACCGGATGCTCTTTTCTTTGATCGAGTATCCGTCCCCTTTGGCAAATTGCCGGCGGTCGATACTAAGTATATTTTTAGTTTTTTTTTCTAATTATCATATTTAATTAAGCGAGAAAGCTGGTTTACTCGGAAATTATAAATATGGAGTTCATTTATATCCGTGGAACTGAAAAGGAATCCACCATCGCTTAATAACCACTGATGACGGCTACTCTGTAGTTGAAATGTTCACCTGGCTTTCCGGATCTATTTTGGCTATGAAGAGAAATAATTCATGAATTTAATTTCATCTGTGAGGCGAGTTCAGTAAATCTTTCTGGAATATACGATCGATATTCAAACGGAGATACGTGAAGAGTTTCTTTAGGGGTTCCACAAAAACACGAAAATATTAAAAATAATATAATTTCTCCCCACTTCAGCGTTCATGCATGCCATCAAAGCCAGAGGTTGTGAAATTACATCTGAGAAAAATTATGTAACACGCTACAAGATCCTTTTTAACGAAAAGGAGATGTTGGAATGAAAGATACATTTCCAATTTCTTTGCGTACATCTTCAACGATTCGGGATTGGCGGAAATTAAATCTAACCTTTGGGGGGTCGCGTGATTTTTTTCACGGAAGAGATCCCTCGCTGCTGCTTGGTCCATTTGGGGAAAAATTAATGCAAACAGAAGCGTATCACGTTACTTTATTTGATCTACAAAACGCGAGATATGTAGTTTTATATGCATTGTTCATTTTATCTTAACTTTAAAATACGCTACGGGGTACGTGAATACATACTTTAAACCTACTAAAGGGTGGGTCATTAGAAAAAAGATTGAGGAGCAAAGATACCTATGGCTCGTAAGCCGCGTGTGGTCCGCTATAGAATTTTATTCGGTCCCGCGAAACTAACATGAAAAAGCGGTTCAAGGAAAATACGCATTTTCTAATTGAGCCAATAGTCATAAAACATTCTCCGTAGCCGCTAGGTATGCAGGTGGCAGATTTATCAGAGAGCATCCTGGCGGTCCCAAAAAGAATGTGAAAATTATTTCTGAAAATGTTATTGATTTTTCCATAGAAACACGTGCTAAGATGTGCGATGCCAGTCAAGTGCCAATTTGGAGCATCATTGTGGTATTTGTTTGTATGGAAGCAAAGAAAGTATAGAATGTACCTACTGGTATGGTAATATGGACGTAATAAGGGCCCCAGAACTTTACTTTCAACCACCACCAAACGTTAAAATACGACACTGCACATAAGTATATATATATATATATATATATATATATATATATATATTAACTAAAGGAAAAGAAAAGGTAGTGATGAGGGTGGCAACAAGGTGTTGAGGGAAGCCCAGCGGACACTTACCAAGTTGAGGACCAAGCTGGCAGGCTGCTGGGGGCGTCGAAGAGACACGTAAAACACACGAACACAAAAACACACGCAAGCTTATCGGGCCTATGCCCTTCTTCAGCGAAAGAGTAACGTAAAGTATATATAATATATATATATATATATTATATATATATTATATATATATATATATCACGTAGAATATATATATATTATATATATATATATATATTATATATATATATATATATATCACGTAGAATAGGTCCATGAAATTGAATATAGGCAACTTCTCAGTTTTATGAATTGAAATAAAAGTCTTTAAAAAAAACCTTTCCGGACCAGTTGCAAAGGGAAGGTTGCAGACCCCTGTTATTCAAACTATGGAATGGACTTCTGTACGCATTTCTCGTATTTTTATTTTTCCGAAGAATTCCCCCCGCGGTAAAAAAAAACACTGCTGGTGCCATTCAGGGTCGAGCTGTCACGAGCGGACGGCCTTATTAAAAAAACTCGCGGAGGTTTGCGCAAATCAATGAGTTAATCCGAGCGAATCTTTTTTTTTCTTCCCGCTCCTCTCTCTGTTTGTTGTTATTTGGTTCAAAAAACATTCCGGCGGAGGTGGGAACAAGGATCTTCCTTCCCCTAGCACCACATGGCGGCGGCATAAACTGGGTTTCCGCAAGAGCCTCGCGACGGCAGCAGCTGCGTTTTCTTGCGTCACCCACCCCTTCCGCCTTCACCCGGATCGTCGTTACGTGCGGCGCTTTGAACATTTCCGAACGAGCCTCGTTTGTTTTTCCTCTATCCGCGCCTCCCTAAAAATACGCGATCACTATATTAACGGAGCGTCTTTTTTTTATTTTCTTGTCCGGTCAGGTCGCCACTTTCCGCATGAACGGCGAATCGAAAGCGGACGCGCGACGATCTTCGTTTGTTCATTTTTTTCCGCAACATCGTATTATAGAAGTGCATTACGGAGTCTCGAAACAGGAAACGTCGGTTTTTGGAAGTTTCCAGTTTCAGGACAATATGTACATATTCTGATCATTAAATTTTTTTGTGGTGTAAGGAAAATAAAATAGGGGATGATGCTATTTTTTTTCTTAAAAAACTTATTATCCTTCTCCGCTTACAGAGTAATATATGCAGGCAAGGGCTATGTGGTTGTAATTCACTTATTTAGCTCTTGGATATAGGAATATTTTTACGCTACTTTCATAAGGTTTCATGAAAGTATTGTACTCGTGAAAAAATTTGAATTCGAGATTTTGATGTAAATACACGTTTGAGGTGTCCCTGAGTCCATAAAAGTGGTTCTCGCTATGCCGTCTGTCTGTCTGTTCGTGGTTCTAGAGCCCAAATGCGTACATATAATTGAATTATATCTCGTATTTATGCAACATATAATCTTTTACAAACATTTTTTTCGTAAAAATAATATTTCACAAAAATAAAGGGTAGTTCATTCTTGGCGATTTTTAAAAAATTTGATTTACTCAAAAATGACTCCAGAGAATTTGATTAAAATCAATATCATTATATATCGACGTTTCTTACAGAGGAGAAGGAGGAGGATACTAATGTTTAGGCACTTCCAGATGAGCTGGAGATCCGAAATTTTTTTCCTAGGTAGGATTTTGTGCAAAACCGACTAGAAAAAACGAAAATCTTGAAAAAGTACAACAATGCGGACGCTAAAAATTCGCAATTGTTTAAACAAATTTTCATGGTTTATTTATTTTCAAATGTGCTACGAAGCTGAAATTGTTTTTTTAGGTAGGATTTGAAAGGAAACGAAATAGGGATTATAGAAATTTTGATATTTTGATTTGTTTGGCAGTTAAAAATTCTTAAAATTTAAACAAATAGGTAGATGCTTAGACACTACGCTGCAAGTTAGGGAGCTCAAAATTTTAAATTATTTAGATGTTAGACTATGTAAACGAATAGACATTTCAATTTATCCATAAAAATGTTATTTTGGCCGTTAAAAATTATTTAAATTTAAACTATTAGATAAATGTTATTTCACTTCTAATTATATTATAAATTTGAAATTTGGGAGAAATGTGTGGCATTATTAAATCAATGTGGGAAAAGCATAATATTTCAAAAATTAGCAATAGTTTTACACCATTATTTTTCCATAATGAAGAAACGAAAATCAGTCCAGAGGAGAAATCTGTAGAATTAAAGAAATATTTCTCATGATGAAATATCTCTCTGAAAAATTAATGTTTTATTCAAGGTGAGATGAAATGCTTGCAGTATGCAAGCACCTTCTACTAGTATACAGACGTTTCTTACAGAGGAGGAGGATATAACATACATATAGGAGGATACTAATGTTTAGGCACTTCCAGATGAGCTGGAGATTTGAAATTTTTTTCCTAGATAGGATTTTGTGCAAAACCATCTAGAAAAAACGAAAATCTTGAAAAAGTGTAACAATGCGACCTATAAAAATTCGCAATTGTTTAAACAAATTTTCGAGGTTTATGTATTTTCTAAAGTGCTACGGAGCTGAAATTTTTTTAGAGATAAGATTTGTAAAAAAACGAAATAGGGTTTATAAAAATTTTGATATTTTAATTTGTTTGGCAGTTAAAAATTCTTAAAGTTTAAACAAATAGATAACTGTTTAAGTACTACGGGATTAGCTAGGGTGCTTAAATTTTCAAGCAATTTACAGAGTAGAGCATTTGCACAAATAAACATTTGAATCTCTCCATAAATATATTGTGTCGGCCATTAAAAATGTTTAAATTTTAAACAATTAGAAAAATTATATTTCACTTCTAGAAGTGCTACAACTTCAAAATTTGGCAGAATTGTGTAGCATTAATACCCCATAATGCAGAAAGTATAAAATTCTTAAAATTGCAAAGTTTGGGGATTATTTTAATCTATTATTTTTACATAAGATAAAATGAAACTCACTGGGGAGGTGAAATCTTTAGAATTAAAAAAATATTTCTAATGATGAAATATCCTTCTGAAAATTTAATATGTTCTTCAGGGTGAGATGAGATGCTTGCAGAATGCAAGCACCAACTACTAGTATTATTATACATTATAAATATAATAACAAATATTAAGTATCATGATGGAATTAAACCCTAGAAATACCTTTGAAAAAGATCAAAAACAAAATTAAAAAGAACTACTTATTAAGAAGTCTCATTTTAATGCTAGACATATTAATACGTTTTGCTAGATATAAAATAACATTTGGTGGATAAATCAAAATTAAAATAAAAACGTTTTTACATCTACGAAACACTGGTTTTGGGCCGCATGAAATTGCTAAGAGGCCGCAGTTTGGGCACCCCTGAGTATTGATATTTTAATCCATTCGACCTTCTCCAGATGCAGATTTACTCAAAAATGTTTCAAAGAATTTTGATTAAAACTCATCCATGTATAGTGGTTGATGTGATAAACAATGCTGCATAATCCGTGTGTCTGGAAAATAATTACATATCGCACGGTGACACTATTATATGTCGAGTTTCATGCCCAGCTACCGCCAAGTTTTCCCTCTGACATACGACGAGCCTCGTGTTCGGAAACCTCCTTCTTTCAGCCTCCTGTTCACTTCTCCTTATCATCGACTCTTTTAATGACCGCCGAGCAGCTGCGCTGTTACTGCGAGACGAACCGCGGAAAAATACTTTCCAGCGCACACTCAGTGACATCTTTATATTTATATGGGTTAGAAGCGAACTGATATGAGAAAGCTTGTGCAACGTATGTTGCACCGATTTTGTTCGATTTTTATCCATATTTCTAAATTATATTCCAAATTTTATTTTATCCACCATGCACGTACCCAGAAATTTACTTGGGGGGGGGGGGGGGTCTGAGGCCGAAAACCAATTTCCAGCAATTGATTAAATAAAAGTCCTATTCAAATAATATAAACTTTTATAACGTTTTATGTTCTCATAACCCAACGCAGCAAGTGACAGCGTAGCAAGAGGCAACATAGCAAGTTTGTAGTGTTGTTATCGCAGATTCCATAAATGTCTGTACACGGAGGGGGGGGAAGTCCGGATCCCCAGAACCCACCCCTGTGTACGTCCATGTTGACCACGCAATGAATCTTAAAAGAGTTACTTGCATATAAGCCGCACTTTTCTCCCCAAATTTTGCATCTCCAGAATGAGGATTCGGCTTCTGTTCGAGGAAAAAGGAGTCCAAAAATAAACATTATAATTCACTAGGACCGCGCTATATGGCTCTCGTATGTGACACATAAAAACGTTACATAATCATTGCAGAGTATTAAATGGGGAAGAAACATTATTATTATTATTATTAGATATAATTGATGACGGATTTATAAACATGTCAGTTTATACCGGCAATCGCAACGGGACTCGCCAGGGGTCGTCGGATGTCGAGGCAATGTCGAAGTTTGATGTACTCCCACAATTCTTTCGGGAGAGATATTTTGGTGGTTTCGCCTTCGGTTTGGAAGTCGTATTGGTTTCTGGTCTAATTCCGCGTGCTGCGTGTATGAGTAAAAAATAACAGCTCATCTCGTGATTTCCACTTGTCAGTCTCTTTCGGCTGCATTGTCCTTTGTAACCTTCTATATGAATACAGGGTGATCATTGTAAGTGAGAAACCTTAATTCTGCGTGGGGATAATTTTAAATAAGAACACTGAATTCTAATAATAAGTTTGGGTAGGAAAGAACTGAAAGCATGAGAATTGGTATTGATGTAAATTGTTGTATTAAAGATGCTGCCACCTTTCACCGGCAGCAGGAAACAAATGGCAAAATAATCAAAATAGTAGTACTCGCCGTGTATATTGCTGATCGGTTTCGGTTAATTCACCGAAGTTCTGTATTATTTCAAATGATAGTGAATATTAATAATATTTATCCACGGTTTAGGATATTTGTTTTTCCATTAGATTCAGTCTAAAAAAATAAGGGTGCGGCTTATAAACAGGAGCAACTCATATGCAAGTAAGTACGGTATGTCAGGGAGCACCAAACTTCTCATTAAAAGGGCCTCCTAGATTAGCGGTTTGAAACCGCCATCCGCCACATGTGACGAACTGTTGCTTCTCCATCGGCAGCATTTCGTTTTTTCCTACCACTAACAAGCTCCAACGAAGCGCGTCTTTTTGGGGTCATGGTAGAAGGTGAACTGACTCGACATAACACTGTCAACCGAATAGCATCTTCAATCGTTCGACTCATTCCTATTCCCAGGATTATATAGAGTCCCCAAGCACATCATTTGGCCCATGAGATCTAAATATTTGGCACGTATCTGAGCGTTATACGAAAGGCAAAAGCGTATTAGGTCCCTAAGGCGAGAGAATGATAAGGGGAGAAAAGGCCTGCTCGAGCACAGCCCTAGCATCGTCCGAATTTAACAGTCGAGGAGTATTATTTATATTATCATTGCGTGTGTTTTGTACGATGTGGCGAACAAGGTGACATGTTCGCTATATAGTGGCAGGCATTGGCATCCTGTTGTTAGTGTATCTGATAGAGTAGCGGGTTCGATTCGTCCCGAGAGCATTTTATTTTCATTTGATTCTTTTATGTTGAAATGTCATCAGGGCGACCCTTATTTGTTAAAAGTCCCAATAAATTGTTGCGTTTATTCGCAGAACTTCGAATCAATTAGGTTGCGGTGATCATCCTGAATATAAATTTAGCCACCAAATTTCATTTAAATCGAAGTTAGTAGTGTTTCTTTACTTGTGAGACCACCTGTAATTGCGTAGCTGTGCGAATATGGCGACGTGATCGTCACAAGTTTGTCGAACGTCGAAATCCATTGATAGTGATTCACTATCATCTACTGATGATGAGAGCTTCGCTGTCGAAATGTATACATTTAGAATCTTTTTCCTCTTTTAAATTTTTTTAGAGACCTACGCGATTGAGTTGAGTGCTTGTTTGGGTGTCGGAATTTAGTCTGTTTGGTCCCTGTCGTTGTTGTTAGACGCATAAACCACCAGACGTATTTGAGATATCAAGGCCCTGGCGTGGAAAAAAATTTTCCGTAAACTTGATATATTTTGCCTTTGAGTATGAGTGCGTGTATGGTTGTTTGAATTAGTCTGTTTGGTCCCTGTCGTTGTCGTGAGACGCACAAACTACCAGACGTGTTCGATATATCAAGTCCCTGAAGTGGAAAATTTATCCGTAAACTTATTTTAACTGTTTCCTCTACATATTTTTGAAAATTTCTACGGTTAGGAGTTGCTTTTATTTCTCAATTATTCGCCGTAGTCTCCTTTTTCTCATATTTCGAGTTCTTAATTAAAAAGTAATTTTTTAAATTCAATTTCTGGATAAAAAACTTGTCGCGGCCCCTTTCTTCGGTCCCTTCCAATCGGAACGTGAACCATTTCTCTGAGCATAAATGAAAACGTTTCGTAATTTGCGAAGACGCAAAACCTTCCCGTATTATCTCGCTTCCACGCCGCTTTACGTGTTGCAGCTGTTTTTTTTGTTAAACATTATAACCAGCGCCCTCTTTCGGGTTTGTTATTTTTTTTAACGAACCCGTCGACGTCTGTCCCCTTCTCGTCTCGTCTGGCGAAGAAAAAAAAGTGAAGCGGCGAGCGAAGAGGTAGAGAAAAAATTTCCAGATGTAGTATCACCTTGCCGTCTTAACGCGGCTAACGATATTACCTATGTTGCGCAACGCGGTTCGTATAACGTAAGTTTCCGCGGAGTCCTTGGAATGGACGCTGCCGCGAAACCTGTCACTTAACCCGAGCGGCCGTGTAAACCCCCCAAAATATCACCCAACGGGCGATGCATGGATGCTGGAAAGACCGTCGGAACGAATCTATCATGGTTAAAATGTGTAAAAATAAGTGTACGAGCTGCCTTTGGTATGAATTAAAATGAAAATGGAACTCCTTATTCGCCAAAAATATTTTTTAAAAGAATAATATAAAAATAAATAAATACTGCTGATTTTTATTTTTTTAGTTTTTGGTGTATAAGGTGTTACATTTTCATTTAAAGGTCGAAACAATTACGCTTGCGGGAAAATTCACGAATTTGAGTTGGTCTTTGATCCTGCATCGCGGCATGAGTCACGTCTCCGAAGAGCTGAATTCTTGTTTTTCTCAATCGTTTTATGGCGGAAGGAGCTATGCGGTGTATTTATATGCATCATTATCTAATTCTATAGAGTTTTATCGAGATCGTCTTATGGTTCAAATCAAACACAATATATACCTCCAGTAGTCGAAAAAAATTCAGAAAAACCAGGTGAACATTTCGGCAACAGAACATTTGCTGTCAGTGGTGATGAACCGATACACCTGTCCCTCCTACAACAAGGGTTCTTGTTACGCGGACTCGCTAAGACACGGTTTATTTTTATAAAAAATACATAAAACGCGGGTTATGGTTCGGATCAATGGGATTCAAAATTGCATAGCGAGTAAGGGACGCGTGACAGGTCCGGATTGCTTAGATAACCGCCAAAAACACTCTATTTGTACGTATACTATGTGCATTGAAGAGAGGTTTGGGACTGGATGAGGGTGCCTGAAGGGTTATGGAACGATGCTACCGTCTCTATATGAAGCAAGATTCGCATAACACGGATTCACATTACGCTGCACTTTTTCGGGACGCATCTTCCGTGTTATAGGAGGACCGGGTGTAATAGATTCTGATTCACCAAAATCTCGTTTCTGCCGAATGGATCGGGAAAAAATTCATTCCGTAAAAGTGGATTTTCCGGGAAAAAAAGGAAACTGGCAATTTGCCGAAAGGATTTTATTTTAAACTTACCTTAAAAATCTCATAGGCATGATTATATTTAAGGGAATGACACTACTGGTCGACTTGGAGACCCCCAGGTCGCTTTGAAACTTCAAAGACCTGAAGAGGTGCTCAACAACGAACGTAAACCTTCACGTGTCTCGCTTTATAATGAAAGCAGAGAGGTTATTTTCTTCTTCAAACAATTAAGGGCGTAATTTTGGTAACTGATGTCGGGTTGTTGCAGCACCTAGCGATCCAACGAATGTTTAAACAGCACTTCTCCATCAGTCAATTTCATTTCGTAAAAAACGGCATTTCCCTTAAAGCGATATTGCGTAAAAATGAGATTTCACCGCACTTTGATTATAATGTATACGACGCAGTTCTCTAGCATTGTGAAGGGAACTCTGATAACCGTCAAACGCCTGGAGAAACCATTTCTAAAATATTTAAATCCGGTTCCATAATGTTTAAAAGCTTTATTATGATTAAATCTGCACCCAAAAGCTCACAGAATTAGGTTTTATAATTAGAATCGCCTCTTGGTAACGAATCGTACTTAGTAGGATTTTAATTTTCTGATTGGCGGAATTACTTCGTTGCTACGCGGCTTCATTCAGCAGTTAATTTACATTTCGGCTTATAAATCGCAGGTAATTCCTATACTTTCGGTTCCGCAATTTGTCGTGAAGCTCGGATTTTTATTTGGCGTATTTTATACCGTACCTTTGTTTATGTCATCACCCCGTTGCGTAAGCTACTACGCTACTACTCTTATCGTCGGCATTTCTCCATCGCATTGCAATCGGTGTGGGTTTTTTGACGTCTCTCGGTGGATTGTTTCGCGGCAAACTGCTCCCCCATGAGGAGTAGGTGGCGTCGCCCAATGTTTACCTCCTTTTTCTTCCATTTTCCGGTAATGATGTTCGCGAGCGATAAATTCTCGGGTCGGAGGAAAAATGTGAACATTCTATTTTTAATCTACCGCCGATTATTCTACCAATCGACCTTCATATTTTAACCACGCAGGTGGAAATTTCGGCGAGAGTCATTATTCTTTTACGGCGACAGGATTTGAATCTATTTATATCAGCGCCTAAAAAGAATCAAGACTCTTACTCCGCTTGGCTGGAAGCAATCCACTTATATTCCTGGTAAAGCGATCCAAAAATGCATCTTTGTCACCCTTGATCGAAAAAGTCTTTTTTTTTAATTAAGAAAAGTCTATGCTGTCGCAGTATCGGAGGGTTTGGTGCGATCTCGTTGCTTAAATAAAATGTCGAGAAAAGATATCTCTTATATATGGTTGAACTTTCGTAACTTGAACTTCTGTACATAGGAGAATATTTATCTCTTCGCCATTTCTATTCCACGAGTCTATGCTCAACGATTCTAATTTTCTGTATTTCTATTACGTAACTCTTTCCCGGAAAATTCAAGTTGCACAAGTTCAGCTGTTATTTTTATCCTTGCCTCATCAGTTTTAGGTGAAAAGCGAGTTTTTGAAATAACCAAAATTTTGGAAGTCACTGACAATGTCCACCCATAAAGCGCGAGTAATTCTTGCGGTATCGGTAAAGTGGCCATTTATTTTTCAGCCTAAATCAGTGCGCCTGGCATTTGTTGCCCATAAAAACAGCAAACTCGGAATTGCTGTCCGAATAAATGAGGCAAATCAGTAAAAAATTCTTTTGCTACAGTTTCGAGTATCAACTTTGCAATTTAAAGAAATATTTGCATTATTTTTTACGAATACGATAAAAGATCAGTCTATCACTGAACATCATTTAAGCTACTTAATGCTTATATAGGTTAGAAACAGCGTTTTAAGTAATAGGAACAGAAATATAGGATATCAAAATGCCTATAAGTGAGCTAAGTTATCGTATTAAGGCAGCTTATCAAACAAGAAATTATAATATTCGTAAATCAGTACAGAAAGTCAATCGGCACAATATCGTCAAAACTGAATAAATCACTAGGATTGGTCCCTTTAGGTATCTTATATTGTAACCTTCATAAATCGAATCAAGAGAGAAGACGGGAAATAAAATCGTTCAGCGTTCCGTTTCTGAAATGGTTAGCAGAGAGAGAAGATAGCGTTTTCATGCCATTGAAAATTCGCGTTATAGGACTTCAGACACCAATATGATATTGAATAAAATGTGCCTACTGAGGTATATAGCGTTTATGACAGGGTTGAATAACGTCAAACACGCGTACGACGACAAGAACGCTTTACTCCCTCACTGGATTAATAAATTTGAGGTATATAAGTATTAGTCTTCTAAAAATATGTGGACGGAACTTCGAGAAAGGAAATAAAACTCTCTTGGACGCTCTCCCAGTTCAAAGAAATATACCTATTACTCACCATTGCTTCCAGGCATTGAATCTTAGTACCACGGAATAAATTTGCCAATCAGCAATTTGTATGTGTTACACGTGCAAAGATAACTTAAGATATCTTTTCGAGCAGACGTTTCCGGCTAAGAATTCAATCAACGATATCTATTGCTCTAGACTGAAGGACGACCCCACAACGTTCTTCTACAGCTAGCAGTTTCACTGCTTAATCCAGATATCGACGTAAGATGTAGATAAGAGTCCAGAAGCCAGGTAAGATAGCAACACGTCTAGTTAAAGTTTGATGGTTTTTAAATGGCTAAATTATTGGACTATAATCTTGACAGTTATATTTTTTTCCGTTCAGAGAAGTTTCCACTCTAAAAATAGTTTTTTAAACTAAAAAATTCCTTTTGGAGTGCTTTAATATTATAGTATTGCAAGGTGGAACTACGTAATATGTTGACCGTCACTGTTTGATATGGCTGCAGCATCTAGAAGTATTACAAATATCATCCCTCTTTTATTTATGATGTTTATGATTCAAAGCTAGTAAGTACAAATGTAATGGGATGGAAGTGAAAGTACAATTCTGTAGCCGTGAGAAGTCCATGGTATCCAAAAAATTAGCCGCTTTCCAACATGGAAAGAATCGAGAGTAGAATTGGCGATACTCTTGATGTGTTATATTTTTTTATCAATTCACGACTACTCATAGTTCATATTCTTCACGAGTGTGGGATTTATTCTTGTTGGTGGCACTTTTATGAACATCAATGGAAATATTTTGAATAACTTGAAGAATTGGGCGACTTGATCTTCCAAAGTCTGGCGATCGTCGTTCCAAATTGTACATATCTGTGAAAGATAAGGCAATTAAGTTTTATTACATCCTTTTTATCGCTGGATATTCTCACCACTAGCGGAATGCGTTCAATCTGTTTCGAATCGCAACGCGAGTGATGCTCACGAGATTATATTGCGTGCAAAAAAAAAACGATCAACGTGAGTGAGAGTGCTATAATTCATTAGTAGATAACATGCACAATTAACTTATCTGCCGTGCCGGATCGCTGCGATCCCTTCGCATGAAATGCAATAGTTGTCGAAAAAAATCTTCCTGGCATCAGCGACCGCAGTGACGTTTCACTTTCAAAATTTTTTGTGAGCGTTTACGAAACCGAAAAGATTTTATAGAGAGTAAGAGTTTGGCAAACTTTTCATGAGGTGGTGTCGTAAAATTTCAGGGTTAGCACAAGGACCATGGACCATATATCAAGGTCATTCCGTTCTATCTGACAAAAATGGCAAATTATCTTATAAACCATAACAAAATCTCTTTGGATGCCTCTAAGAACATGCCGGGGGTGTCACCGACTCGATTAAATGTGTCTTGGAAATGATAATAGCGATTCAAAATAAATTTTAATTGCATATTTAATATCCTCTTTCTTTTTCCGATGCAATTTTAGCCTTGTTCAAATTTTAGAACGCGAATGGAATCGCATTGACCGTATTTTTCCGGCTTTCACAAATAACCAGTATCTCTTCTGCGATCGCGATCAATGCGTGAAAATCCTATTCCTTTTTCAATGCCACAAAAACTACTCCCCGCGACAAGATCTTCGTTTCCGAAGCTGTCCCCTCTGTCCCCAGCCACCATATTGTCGAATGTCTGGTTTTTTGTGCAGCCTTTCTATTTTCCGAAATTCAAGGTCGGCCCAAAGTCTAAAGGCGCCTCTTTTTCAGGATGAAGATGCCAGGGAGTCCCTTCGCCTTCCTATTCGCTTTATTTAGCATGGTGGCCAAAACAATGTCGAAATTAATATCTGCTATCGCCAGGCAAACAAAATATTTTTTGTTTCTGAAACTCGGATAGGGCGACGCGTTAGGAACTGATTCGAGCGCGTTAATTTTTCGCCTCTGATAAATAAATTCTTTCGGTATGGTTAGAAAAGCATGCGCTTTACGAATGGATGGTTTATGCTTTAACACTTCAACCTAGTATGGCGAGTCGACTAATTAATCCAAATTTCTTTCTGTATGTCTATTTCCGGTATTGTGACGCAATTCGCCATCAAAATAAAGGAAATACTCGTACGGAAATGAATAGGAACGTTGTAGAGGTGTGTCCGACACGGCCGTTGTAAAATTTCTCGAGTTAGGAAGGCAGCGAATCGTATTGATGGTGATATTTTTATAGCGGTGAAGAGTTGATAAAGACGAGGAATTTGAAGAAAAGTCGAATCTCCATAAATCGAACCTCGAGGAAAGAAAAAATGATCGAGTGACAAAGCTTCATCTTAATGTATGTGAATACGATGGGGGAAAATACAGTCGAACCGCATTAATTCGAGCCCCGAGGGAAGGCAAAAAAATCCGATTTGGCAACAATTAGAGTTACAGAAGTTTATATGAATTTATATTATACTATATAGCAGAATTACCCGGCGTTGCGCGGGGGAGGGGATGTCTACATTAGAAATTTATAAATATTTTTTAAATTTCTAACAATAGTGTAAATAGCTAAAACATGCTAAGCTTCTATCTGTTCTCGTTTGGAAAACAGTTTCGAACTGCTTCTTGTCCTAATGTCTTTTTCTATGCGTCTCTCTTTGAGTTCTAATGTTTTTGATGCTCTCGAAGCAGCCTTTCTTTGCGCATCTGATTTGCTGCCAGTTAAACGTGGCTTTTTTGGGTGGAATTGCAATACTAAAAACCATTTAAGTAATACTATTAAAATGAAAACAAACAAACCCCAGAAATTAGAAGTAACTATGGTGATATTCTGTGAAAATGCCTAAAAATCCATGCAATTTCCGTAATCGAATATAATTTTTTATCGTTTTCTATCAAGAGATGAATTTGTATGACCTCAATAATATTATTAATAATATTAGGAGTAAATCAGTATAAATTTTACGACTCTAGATCAATGACTTTATATTTTAATGTTCAAATTACAAAATGACTACACCTATTCCCGTATTACTCCCGTTTTATTGTTATGGAAATGCTATTCTGTGTACCCTATGAGATTCCAAAGACCCCACGGGTTTCAAACCCCACCTACGCTCTTTCTTTTCGTCCTATTAGATAGCATGCCAAGTTTGGTGGCTCTAGGATCAACCGTGTGGATTTGTATATCCGGACAAACATACAAACCAATACCCAAACAGACTTTCTGAATTATAGTATAGATGAATACGAAAGTGAAAAATATCCGCTTCGACTCACCTAGTATTTGTTTTGTAGGCGTTCGAATTATCGAGGTTTTCTGTGCCTAGTTAGACCCATCGAAAATTCGTGTTGAGATTAGATCGTAATTGAAAGGATTAAAATATTTCCTGAATCTTTGCATCGAACCGTTTAGACGTTAATTTATATCCAGTATGGTAAAACACGGCTCTAATGTGTGAGTGAAAAAGGAAGGAAACAAATTGACTAATCCGCGGTAATTACGACGTTAGAGATCTCTCGTAGATACGTCCGACTCTTCGTCACGGAAAATTGATTAACTACGCGGAAGCGTTCGCGTTTGCACAGAGGACAGACAAAAGGTTCGCCGAGAATTATTCGGCCGGCAGTAAATTCTATAGATAGTTGCGAACAAATATGTCCACCGTGCCAAGATAACGGTCTTTAGCTCTATCGGACGCAGCAATTCATTCGAAGAATGCTGCTTCAATCCCCCAAAATGGTTTGCAGGCCGAATTTCTGACATGATTTGTGAAGAAAATCCGGAATTCCCTCATTATATCGAATAATCACGGTTAGCGCATAAATTATAATACCGTCCAGCTTTTCGATTTATTTTTTTTTAAATAATATAACGCGCTATAACGCAATAGCGCGCTATACGAACATGCAGGTATTTATCCATTTGAACGGTATGTGCATGCATATGTATATGTAATTTTACATGTATATACATACGTACGCACATTGCAGTCACACCTATCAAGCCAATTTTTCAGTCCGAAAATAGGGATGCGACGGTTATGAACACGTAGTGGAAGAAACTATTCGTAAATAAAAGCGTCGCCGCGATGCGAGCAGGACGCGACACCGCGGCGAAGTCTCGTACACTAATTCCGGGGAAAAAAGCGTGCCGATTTAAGCGTCACGTGGCGATGCGTAAATCAAAACTAAAAATGCCGAATACGATCCGAATTTTATGCAGAGAAATGCAAAATCTGGATCCGTCAGGCGTAAAAGTGGGATGCTACCGTTTTGTCACGATTGCCGTTACGCGAGTGTGTTCATGTACTTGTACGGAGAGCCTCGTGATGAAGAAAAAATCTCATTACGACTTTCTCTATGCAGAGAAGTGAATATGATAGTAACTAATTACAAGCTGCTCTCGACAACAGTGATCTCAAGAATAACTATCGAAAATAACTTCCATGAATAATTTTCAAACGCTTTGAATAAGTTTCACAGAGAAGAATACTTTGAATGGCTTTTCGAATTATAAAAAATAAGTAAACAAAATTGTTTTTGTTGCTATGGATACCAAAATATTGATGCGCGATTAAAATTACCATTAGCATCGCTCTCTATATTTACAAGGAAAACTGTTTACAAAATATGACGCCAGATGGCATTGGGATAATTTTCATCGCAATTAAAATTACTCGTGTAAGCGTAGGCATCGCCATCAACAATTAGAAAATTTTATCATAGCAACGGAAACTAAGGCATCACTTAGTGACATACCTAACATAAATTCCGAGGGATAATCAAAATTTCTCTTAAAAAATGTTTTATGAAAAAATCTTCAAACAAAACTTGTATAAAATTATATTGTCTACAACTTTAATAATCTATAATAATGAAAGAAGCTGTCTGTTCGAGTGCTCAGGTGTCTGTGGTAGTCGTAACTTTTCAGAAAATAAATGTAGGAACTTCAAATTTTGGCAGCAGCTTCAGGTTAATCATGAGAGTTGCAGTGCCAAAAATAATTCAAATCGGCTCACATGGACTCGAGATCCCCCATTGTCGGTCCAAATGCCGTTTTTTAAGATATCTCCGCAAACAATTGACTGATTTTGATGAATTCTCCTCCAATATCAATGTTGAACCAAAAAACGTAGACTTAAAACTTAGTGTACATACTAAAGAGACGTTGAGGATATGCACCTCGGAGTCAGAACTTTGATTTCTTGAGGGGGGGGTATCAAATTTGAGTCTATATTTAATTTGTTCATACCAATTAAAGGGGAATATTGGTCATTTACATCCTTCATGTACATTTACAGAATACCAACTATTGTGGTCAAAAGCAGTTAGCAAGTCTTCTGTTGATCGACCTTCTCGTTATTGATGTAACCATATATTTTTTCTTCCCTTTTTCTGGCTTCTCTCAGGATGGAAACTTGCTCGCCTCTGTTGATGTATTCCATCTTTCTACTAATATAATGCTCTTCCTCTCTAAATCCACTAATAAATGCATAAAAACAACGTGGCATTACATCGATAGTAATTCCTTCGAACTTCTATGCCATGCCTCTAGATGATTTTGCGTTCTTGGCAACGAATATTTTATATTTTCATATACTGACCAGAGAGATGGGTCAAACATCGGCTTGGAATAATACTTCCTCTCTCTTGTATTTTGCCTTCGAAGCCTGACTTTCACGTAATATTCTCAGAACCATTTCCACACCTTTAACACTTTGTCATTACCTGAACTCCGATAACTTCCATCTATTAATCCATAAGCTGCTTTTATTTCACATGATGGAAGGATGGCCAAAGCGGAGATATGACGTATGAGGAGGCATATTTCCTAATCTTCACCGTACAAAGCAGCAAGACCTACTTTCTGAACCTGCCTCCAAATGACCTGACTTAGGTGATAATAGTAGATTTTATGCGTTACTGATTGTAATTTTTCTTTGACTGCTCTAATAGATCTCCAGATCAGTAATAATATATTTTTCACACAGTTCAATTTTGTCGTCTTATCACTAAGTTCCTCCAATATTTGTGAGCATAGTTCCTTTTACTTACCTGTCGAAAGAACGAATACCAGAGGCAGAAAACTTTTGGCATCTCCCTCACCAGCTTCACTATAATTGTGTATAATTGATGATATATCTTTGGAACAGTCTAAAAGGTCCCATCTATAAGCCATACGCGACTGTTTGCTTATATTTGAAAATTTTGATTTAATATGTACATTAATTGGCATTCTGTTCTCTCCGACTTCAATATCTTTAAATAAAAACAATTGTCCGTCTTAAGTGTGCCTTAAAACATCTGGAACGTCTATCTCTGAATAAACTTGTTGGTTCTTTTAACTGCATATTCTTCTTTTTCATCCTTTTCGCCATCTTAGTTAATGCATTATATGATGGTAAGGCTGCGCTTACCTCCTGTGAAACAGAATTCTTCACCTCTTATATCAAAGTAACTCGCCCTGCATTACAGGCTTCAGCTTTGCGCTTCATGGTCGCTGTAGCACGGGAAACGCCAAGCCTTGTAGGATCTGGGGGTATGATTGTGCTTCTTCGATTTAGATATTAATATATGCTGCTTCTCACCCATGTCAACTGTGATGATCCTTCCTTTGCAGCCTTCAATCTTGCGCCATTCGCATTCCCAATATATCTTATTTTCTTGTCCGGCCTTATCCTTGAGATATACAAATCCCTCGTAGCTCACTTTTAATCCACCCTGAGTAGATTCCGTAGTTTCCAAATATTTTGGTGCTTCCATCTCTCCGTCATTCTGCGAAAACATATAATGGGTTTAAATAATAAATAATAAATTATTTGCATCTGGTAAACTTGAATTCTATATGAAATCTATAATGAAAAATATTTTTTTATTGTGTTGCAATAACTGAATCATGCACACTCCGAAGTGTCATTTGTAATTCCTTGAACATAGAGTTAGTGTTAAGAATACATATAAAAATATCAGTAAATATAAAATTAGAATAATTTCCTTATGTTAGTAAAAGTACATGAAAAGTATTTCCAAGCAATATGTGAGTTTTACTTGCAAATTTCTCTTGAACCTGATTGCTCGATGCGATGCTCTCCTGGTTGGTTTATCTTCAAATACTCGATAAATACTCTAAGAGGGGATCAGATCCGCAACACTTATATATGTCACAACCTGGACGTGTCGGCAACCACTGGCCACCAAGTGCTATATGAAAAATTAAAATATAATAACTCCATAAATAGGCGAGGGTGCAAGTGTGCAACTTCCCCTGAAATTCGTCTGTTTGGTGGAAGACGGGCATTCGGGCTAGGGGCCAAGGCGATAAGGAACAATTAGGAAGAAAGGTTGGAAAGTGAAAGGCCTCACAAACAAATAACACATTTAATTAAGGAGAGTATGGAAAAATTAGGGTAAGGTCTCATAAATGTAAACATTTCCGTTACTGTTCAGTTTCTATTTACAAAGGCAACCATCCAAACTGACAACAAAACGGAAATTTTGGAAGTATGCGTTTTTTCGGGAAAATGGCCATCTCAAGATAATATGGATTCTGAAAAATGGCTTTCGGGAAAATGGGCTGTTCTGGAAAGTGGGCATTCGGGAAAGTGTCTTTCGGGAATATGGTCATTCCGGAAATTGGTTTTAGAGAAAATGACCCCAAACCAATAGCTACTAACAAGGAGCATTAGCTCGGCCATTCGAGAGCATTTTTCGGGATGTGATTGGGGTGATTTTAGAAATATTCTCCCAAAATTTGACGGCCCACTTCGAATTTGTTTGAGTTATTTTGAAAAAAAAAACGTTTTTTAAATAACTCATATATCACGAAAATAAAAAATCAATTTTTATGAAAAATATCATTTTATTAAATTTAACAAATGGTGCAAATGATTAAACAAAAAAACATTTGTTAATTAAGGCTTCTCTCTTGGACATAGCCAAACTGATGAGCGCGCCATATATACCGCGTGCGAAACAGTAGTGAGTCGATCCGGTCGTGGTGCAGCTGGATAGTGCGTGCTCCCTGAATAGATCCCTGAACCTTGGGACGTACGTTCAAATCCTGTTGCTGATAATTTTTAATGTAAATTTTTTACCCTCCTAATGTTGTACATTAATTTGTATCAATAAAAATTTAAATTTGGCTAATTAAAAACGTTGAAAACGAGATTTTCAGCATTTGGACGACTTCAAAATCTTCAAACACCCAAAAGCTGAAAAATGCATTTGCAACGTTTTTAACTAGCAAGAATAATGTTGTATTTTAATTTGTATTAATACAAATTAATGTAATAACATTATTTGGGAAAATAAATTACATAAATAATTACCAGCAGCTGGATTTGAGCCCGTGTCAAGTCTCGGGGAGCACGCACCACATTCGGCTCTGCTGAATCACTGTTTCGCGCTCATCAGTTTGGCAATGCAAAGAGAAAATCATTAATTAACAAATGTATTTTTTGTTGAATCATTTGAATAATTGGCTTAATTTAACAAAATTATATTTTTTATATAAATTGATTTTTTATTCGCATGATTATTTATTAGTTATTTAAATAAAGTTTTTGCAAAATAACTCAAATTCGAAATGGGCCATCAAATTTTGGAGAAATATTTCTAAAATCACTCCCAATCACCTTTCGAAAATTGCCCTCGAATGCCCGTGCTCCCATATATAATGAATGCTCTTTGTAAGTAGAATAGGAGATAGTGCTGATAATGGGAAGGAGGAAGTCGAACTGGATTGAACGAGAGATCGAAGAGAGAGTGAGGATGATCAAAGACTTGTTAGAAGGCAGAAGATAAATACGATGGAAAAGATATCCACTCCTAGGGACTTGGAAGTGTGAAGAGAGCTATCAAAGAGTGGAGAAGATTTTGGAAAGCAATAGTATTGGAGAACCACGCCTAACTTGTATTCAAGGGCGGATAAAGGTCCAGGCGATCTAGACGACCGCCTAGGGCAGGAGTGGGGGCAAGCTACGGCCCGCGATGACTTTATAAAAGCGAACCGTAATATAAAATACAGATTATTTCATAGTTATAGCTTAAAATTATGGCCGGTAAACCTTTTCCAATGATGTTACGGAAATAGTATATTATTTATTATTGGTTTTCACTTACAGGATCCCTCGCATTATCTCAAATGACAGCCGTTGTGAACCCTAACGTGGCCCGCCGAAGCATTTTCATCTGTTAAAGCGGCTCGCCTAAGAGGCTGCAACTGTTAATGCGGCCCGTCACGTAAACAGTTTGCCCACCCCTGACCTAGGGCCTCGTGCTTTTGGGGGGCTCGCGTTTCTGAGGGTATAGCCTCTGGAGCAGAGGTGTCCAAATCGCGGCTCGTAAATATTCATTCAGAGGCGTATCAGCGTTTTTCACTGCAGAACACAATAACATAGTGTGACTTGAGACATTTTTGGGATTCCTAAGGAACATGTATTTTGTCTGAATACAGGTTTTCTTTTACTAGACATAAATTTATGAACATAGAATGTGTGTCATGCGGCTCTCCAACTTCTAAAGATGATTGTGTGCAGCTCTGAGGGTAACTATGTTTAGCTAGCCCTCGTCTAGAGTCGCAAAAGAGTCAGTGTTAAGAGTCGGCAACTTATTGCGAAAGGAGAAAGAAATTTATAGATTGAGTGCGAAAAGTCACAACACAAAGAAGCGATCATATACGTACCCTAAATGATGACGAAGATAACGTGAACTATATTTGCCGAAGACCGGTGTCACCGTAGAGGTATGATCGAAAAAAGTTATTATATTTCTACGGGTTCTAAGGATTACAAAGAAATTATTATGGATTTGATAGCCTGTTTTCCTCCATAAAATTTAACCACGTTTTCAGAATTCTCGAGTCGCGGGCCCCGCAAATTACTATCGCCTAGGGGTCCCGACAAACTATATCGCCTAGGGCAGGGGTGACCAACCTGCGGCCCACGGACCGAATGCGACGCACTAAGAAATTTCATGCGGCCCACACCCAGTGTTTCATACTTTTCAAAACGTTTTTAATTTTTCCTTTGATATGCCTACCCGATATTTTTTAACTAGCAAAAGCTGCTAAAATATCTAGCATTAAATTGGGATATCTTAGTAAATATTTTCCAATTAAAATAAGTTCTTAGTATTATTTTTGACCTTTTCTCAAAGGTACTTCTAAGATTGAATTCCATCATGGCTTTTAATGTTGAAACGTTAACCCTGAAAATCTAATTTAACTTTATTTTCACTCGTATGGTTCCCAACAATCTCTGGTAACTACAGATTTTCCTTTAATCCATTCCCCTGACGCATTGGTAATTTCCAATGCGGCCCACCGAAGGATTAACTGCCACCAATGCGTCCCAACGTGCAGAAAAGGTTGCCCATCCCTGGCATTGGGGCCTCGCAAACAGCTATCGCCTTGGAGTCTCGCACCCCTTAAATCCGCACCTGACCTCTCTACGGGCAGACTACCAATAATGATGATGATGACGATGAATCATTACCTACTTAATGCACTGCCCATTGGAATGTTCTCAAGCACACGGCCTGCGAGCCGCATCCCGTTGAAAATGTGCTTATTTTGATTCTATAAGTGCTTGTGAGTGCAAAGGTAGAAATTATGAAATAATATGGCGATACAAAACAATAAAAAATGTTTACTATATAAGAATTGCACGATAATTTAAGTATGTTTTTAAATTTAATCATATGCCAATCTGAACGGTGTGCTTTAAGTTTCACCAAAATGCTTAGGGGTATTTTTCGAAACTTTCTATGTGACTCCATGCAGTTTGAGATTCCTGCTCAGTGGCTCATTTTATTTGTGGATTCACTTCACGATTTGAAGAATAATTGAATTAATAGCTCTTATAGCATTGATATATCTATATAATTACCAAGAGAATCCTGGCGCACAATTTTTGTAGACAACCCACATACAATGTCCATGGCCTCAGTGGGACCCTTCTAATCACGGGGCCCCGGCGCAACTGCTGCGCTTCGGTTAATCCTATATTGGCTTTGTAAGTACGTATATGTCCTAAAATGTAACTCGCCAGTCACCTGATGATGCTGTAACGCAGCGAAACCGGTTGTGATATTTCACAAAACTAGTGGTGAAATGAAGTTGTTCAAACATGTTTTCAGTATTGATATATTCCGTTATTGCAATTTGTAACGAAAAAAAAGCCTGAAAACAATAAGTTGCCGATATTTTAGCAATTCAGCCATATTTACATTAGTATTGGTGTTTTGATAAGTTATCCAATCCATTTAGGCTGGCACATCATGCAAGTAATTTAATGAGAGAAAGTGTACATTAACATCTCTCGCCATTCTTTTCGGGAAATTACTCTCGTTTAGAATTTTGTCGATGATTGATAAAATACCTAAAGGTAAAGTGGATTCCCTATGTCAAAGATGTTTTTTAACAAAAATTAACTGTCTCTTTTTCTGTTATTAAGGGATAATTATTTGCTGAAAATATATTTTTAATATATTTCATGGTAGCTCTTTCGCTGAATAATCATGAGTTAATGACGCTATTGCAGAAACGGCGCTATTCATCGACCCTACATCATTATATATGTAATATCCTTATTCTGTCCGTTGGTCCGCCGGAACACTATAGAAATCCTCATAAGAGAAGACTTAAAAATACCTTTTTTCACTTGCAGGCTTTTTTTCTTTTGCAAAATTAAATTAAAGTAATTGACCTACGATCTTCGGACCTGGACCATTTTAAAGAAAAATAAACATGAATTCTTATTCTTATTGTCAACTTTTGCCTTCGGTTCGAAATCACTCAAGTTATACGTTTAAATCACATTTATTTTAAAATTTTAAGCGTTTTAAAGATATGTTGTCTTGCCGACCGTGTCATTCTTAAACCTCGAGATTGTATTGTTGTCCTTATACTATACTAGTAGAAGGTGCTTGCATACTGCAAGCATTTCATCTCACCTTGAAAAAACGTTAATTTTTTAGAGAGATATTTCATCATGGGAAATATTTCTTTAATTCAAAAGATTTCTCCTAGGGACCAAATTTCTTTTTTTGCTTATGGAACAATAAAGGAGTAAAACAATTGCTAATTTTTAAATTTTAGGAATATTATATTTTTTCCACATTGGTTTAATAATGCCACACATTTTTGCCAAATCTTAAATTTGTAGCACATTTAGAAGTGAAATAACATTTATTTAATTGTTTATATTTAAATAATTTTTAACGGCCGCAATAAGAATTTTATAGATACAATGAAATATCTATTCGTTTAAATAGAGTAAACTCTAAATAACTTGAAAATTTCAGCTCTCTAACTCGCCCCGTAGTATCTAAACATTTACCTATTTGTTTAAATTTTAAGAATTTTTAACTGCCATACAAATTAAAATATCAAAAATTGTATAATCCCTATTTCGTTTTTTTATATATCCTATCTCTAAAAATAATTTCAGCTTCGTAGCGCATTCGGAAACACAAACCTTGAAAATTTGTTTAAAGAATTGCGAATTTTTAGCGGCCGCATTGTTGCACTTTTTGAAGATTTTCGTTTTTTCTAGTCGGTTTTGTACAAAATTCTACCCAAGAAAAAAATTTCGAATCTCCAGCTCATCTGGAACTGCCTAAACATTAGTATCCTCCTATATCCTCCTCCTATGTAAGAAACGTCTATATATAATGACTAGTAGTTGGTGTTTGCATACTGCAAGCATTTCATCTCACATTAAAAGAACATTCATTTTTCAGACAGAAATTTCAACATTACAAATAGTCTTTTAATTCTAAAGATTTCATTTCTGCAGCGATTTTCGTTTTTCCCACATGTAAGAATAATAGTTTAAAACAATCTCCAAATATCGCAATTTTAAAAATTTTACACTTTCTTCATTATAAGGTTCAAATGCTACACATTTTAGCCAAATTTGAAAGTTGTAGCACTTCTAGAAATAAAATAATATTTTTCTAATTGTTTAAATTTAAATAATTTTTAACGGCCGCTGAAATACATGTATGGTAAAATTGAAATGTTTATTTGTGCAAATTTACTATACTGTAAATAATTTGAAAATTTCAGCTTCCTAGCTCATCCCATAGTACCTAAACAGCTATCTATTTGTTTAAACTTTAAGAATTTTTAACTGCCAAAAATTAAAATATCAAAATTTGTATAATCCCTATTTCGTTTTTTTTAAGAATTCTACTTATAAAAAAATTTCAACTCCGTGGCACATTCGGAAATACATAAACCTTGAAAATTTGTTTAAACAATTGCGAATTTTTAGTGGCCGTATTGTTGCACTTTTTAAAGATTTTAGCTTTTTCTAGTCGGTTTTGCACAAAATTCTACCTATGAAAAAAATTTCGAATCTCCAGCTTATCTGGAAGTGCCTAAACATTAGTATCCTCCTGTTATATGTTCATATGTTATATCCTCCTCTGTAAGGAACATCTATATAGAATGACTAGTAGTTGGTGCTTGCATACTGCAAGCATTTCATCTCACCTTGAAAAAACATTCATTTTTCAGTCAGACATTCCATCATTACAAATATTCTTTTAATTCTAAAGATTTCACCTCCGCAGCGAGTTTCGTTTTTCCCACATGTAAAAATAATAGTTTAAAACAATCCCCAAATATTACAGTTTTAAACATTTTACAATTTCTCCATTATGGGGTACTAATGCTACACATTTCAGCCAAATTTTAAAGGTGTAGCACTTCTAGAAGTATAATAATATTTTTCTAATTGTTTAAAATTTAAACATTTTTAACGGTTGCCGCAATATATATATGGTGAGATTTAAATGTTTATTTGTGCAAATGCACTGTTCTGTAAATAATTTGAAAATTGCAGCTTCCTAGCTCATCCCGTAGAACCTATAAAATTATTAAACTTTCATGTTCAAATGGGGTTAAAAAAAACCCCTAAAATTTACAATTTTAAAATTTTAGATTTTTATAGTTGGTTATCAGAAAAGTTCTATAATCTTGCAAAATTTCAGCATCCTAACCGTATTAGATTGGTCTACACACTGGATTGCGTTTTCCCATGCTAACTTATGGGAGATATTCCGGGGTCTGGAGTCGAACCCAAGAAACTGTTAGCAAAAGTGACATAAATTCTAATAGATATTGCGGCCATCTAGCAACAGTGAAAATTTCATATTTCTAGCTTACCGCCAAATGCCCATAATTAATTTACAAAAATGGCCCAATGCTTTTCTTATGGGAAGAAACGCAACTTTCGGAATTTCTGGAGTCGAACTCATGTCACTTAGGTAAGAAGTCTCATTTTATCTGAAAGTTAGGGATTATACAAATTTTGATATTTTAATTTGTTTGGCAGTTAAAAATTCTTAAAATTTAAACAAATGGATAACTGTTTAGGTACTACGGGATAAGCTAGGATGCTGAAATTTTCAAATTATTTACAGAGTAGTGAATTTGGTTTAATAAACATTTCACTTTTACCATATATGAATTCCGGCGCCCGTTAAAAATTATTTAAATTTAAACAATTAGAAAAATATTATTTTACTTATCGAAGTGCTACAACTTTAAAATTTTTCTAAAATGTGTAGCATTAGTACCTTATAATGAAGAAAGTGTAAAATTTTTAAAATTGCAACATTTAGGGATTGTTTTAAACTATTATTTTTACATTTGGGAAAAACGAAAATCGCTGCGAAGGTGAAATATTTAGAATTGAAAGAATATTTGTATTGATGAAATGTCTGTCTGAAAAATGAATGTTTTTTCAAGGTGATATGAAATGCTTGCAGTATGTAAGCACTAACTACTAGTATGTTATATCCTCCTCCTCCTCTGTAAGGAACGTCTATATAGAATGTTGCGTAAGGAAAGTGTGCTTTGAATGCTTTAGTACGGAAGAGAGAAGGTGCCCGAGTTATTTATAATTAAAACTGTTTTTTTCATTAATTTCTTTTCAGTTAACCACCCATTGAAATTTTTAGTAATTAACTATTTTTATGTTATTTTCATAGTTTTTTTGCAGTGCATCTTATAATTAACCGGGGTTATAAATTCGCATTGCATATATGAATCAGGCAATTCCTTGACATACAAATATTTTCCGTTTACATTTAAAAATATTTCAAGGATGAGGTATTTAACTTAGTTATGCGAAGAGAAGAATTTAAATCTCATTCGTAAATCTCCAAAAATTACGTTTTAATATGATTTTTTCATGTTTTCACGCATTTTATTTATATTGGACCACTGTTGTCCCAATTGTTGAATTCTATTCTTGGCCTCATAATAAATGCACCAATTTACTGCTCTAACACGGGTCAGACTTGTATACATGGGTATAACTTATTTACTGAATCTATTAAGTAATTAGAGGGAGGAAGGAAAAGAGAATGGGAATGAGCAGAAATTGAGAAAGAGGAAGAGGACGTAGCATCTGTATAGGATTAAAAGGAGCTGAAGTACAAAAATAACAGTAATAAATTATAATTGGTTAAAAAATGTTATAATATTGAATCATGCGCCATTACCTAATGGTAGGGATTCACAAAATTAAATATAGGTCACGTAATTTTAAATGAATTTCTTGAACTGATAATACAGCAAATATTTCGAACCGAATTTCAAATAGGAGTGAAAAAATAACATTTTATGAATTTTATTTCAATTTCTTTAACTAAAGTGATTTGTCTGGAAAATTTTCAAAACTAACATAGTTAAAAAGAAAGTGTGATCTTAAAATATGGTTAAATTCATTGCAGTTCATGTAATTATTTAGTTCATAGTAAGTAAGTTATTACACATTTTTCCTTTGATGGTAAATTGACTTCGTTCACATTTTATCCTATTTTTTACGAGTTAATAAGAGTAAAATAATTCATTTATTGAGTTAAATTCTATACGTTTTAAATAACATAATTTGCTCAAATATTTCAAGTAAATTTCAGCTACTTCTTTATGCATTATATCTTATTATTTTGATTTTTCTCTTATTTTCAGCAAATATTTGGATAATCACTTGGCCTCTCTGCTAATAATTACTTAAACAGTGTAATCAAAACAAAGATAGCTTTCAAAAACACTGATTTGATTGTGCATCAAAGCCAAACCAGATCATAGCATATCTTACTGATTTTTCATATCGAAATCATATACATTTGGAATACTTTTATGATAATCCCGACATATTTGACGGGCAATTACTCTAGTGTTATTATTAATATCGTCGCTTCTTTGTTTCTTTTTTTTAAATAAGACCCCCGTTTCTGGCCTGGCAAAAGAAACATCGGCGGCGCACTTGCTCCGACCTTCGCACCAATGAACACGTTTATTCGCCCATCCGCTCCGTCAGACGAGTCGAACAACCTGTTATTATGTCACCGCCGAATGCAATCCATCCCTTTCAATTGTTCGGGCGTCACGTCACGTGCGCGAGAATTCAATCGGAGATCCCGAAGCGAAGCTTTCAAGGTGTACGATTTTGTAGACTACTCGGATCTGATCTGTCTCCGTCATTCCATTTTGGGCTGGGATCATGCCCCAAATTAAAGTTCATCCGCTCCAATAAACTCGGCGCTCTACGCCGGTCTCTTCCATTCCCGTAAATCGAAGGACTTTCGACTAATCGCTTCCAAAAAAATATGAGGATCGGCTTGCTTCCGAGTGTACGCGAGGCGGTTGTTGATACGAAAGCTTGTGTTCCTTTTTCTCTCCCAGCAATTCCTTCGCGATTATTACCGGCTCTAACGAGTTGACCTGCAAAACGGCGGTTTCGCGGTGCTTGACAGATTCCGCTTCGAAGTCAACGACGGTGACCTACTTAAAAGGATGACCTCACTCGATAGTGTGTTTCAACACCGCCAGAAGGTTTTGCGTACGGTAAATAGCCTAGGTGCCACCAACGTGACTAACCTCCCCTTTATAGAAATTTAGGCGGATTTTTAGCGTTACCGGTAATCTGAGGACTTCACATCTTTTGTGGCCGTTCCGGGTGCCAATACTATGATGTCCGTTTTATTACATTTAGTTGCGGCCCGTAATTTCGAGGAACAACTTTTTCCGCATGCGAATTTATTAGTGTACTAGTATTCGAGTTGTCGTACTTACTATTAATTACTACGACAGCCAGATATAGATGAAGACTGGGCAAAATTAATGCTAATATCCCGGCGACGTAGAAGTTACTCGAGTGATTAGATATCTTTCACGGTATAAACGATATCTTGAATGATAATTTTTCTGCATGCTTCAGTGGGCGTTAATTGTGAAGCAGGACAGTTTGCCTATGCAAATTCTTTGAGCTCAGAATTTATTGGCAGCGTAAAATGGAGTGCTTCCTTTTAGCGTACGCCAAGTTGGAGACAATGAATGTAAATTTGCCTGGAGCTGTTACAAGAAGGGATGACGCGAAATCCTCATTGCGATGATACTTAAGACAATTTCAAGTGCCATAATATATGTATTTTATGGTATTTAATCGAATTAAATGTGATTTTTGCTTTAAAAAACTAATATTTTGTCATGGTAAACAGTCAATAAACTACTATGAATTTTCTTATTGAGAGAAAGATAAATAATGTGTGGTTTCTTTATACGAAAATTCTTTTTATTCTGCCATATTTCCTCGAGAATTTAATTGTCTGCTGTTTTACTTCGAATTATCTAGGTATTAGTCGGTTCTTTATTGATCATCTTCGCAGTTTATATTTCAAACAAATAAAATGTTTTTTTTCGTAAAGTCGAAGCGGAACCTCTCTAGGATTTCAATACGGGTTCTTAAAGATGACGTTCCGAAATGATTCTCCCACATAACTGTTAATGTGGGATCTATTACATCGGAGGTTGGCATGCGGCCCCCCAGAGAGTGTTATGCGGACCGCGAAGCTACGACGAAAAATCTATCCGAAAATTTTTACACGTAAGGTTTCATATCGTTTTTCATTTAAATTAAGTACATATAACCTCGAATGTTAAAATTTTTACCCAAAAAATGTTAATAGTTTCGCTTGTACGATACCACAATCTCGCGGTAGCTCCTAATGCAAACTTTTATGCGGACCCCCGGAGCATTCCAATGCAGCCCGTCATGTAGAAAAAGGTTGCATATCTCTGTATCAGACAATATGAAAGGATTGTGGCGAAGGCTTTGGCGGTGTTTGATGACTGAATGCATGGTTTTCGGTGAACCACCGCATGTTCCCTGGAATGGGAACGAAACTTGTCCATTAAAGTCAGCACATGCGGTGGTTCACCGAAAACCATGCATCCAATATGAAAGGATTCATCTGAAAAATTGTCATCTTTAAAAAAAAGGTGTAAATCCTTTCAGGGTGGAATTTGAAGCCTCTGAAAAATCGCAGGTGTCGCGATTCGCCATATCTCGTTTCAGAGTTTCGTAGCTCGGATAAAATTGCAACCGTGAGAGGCTGGAGAAAATTCTTTAGCAGAGAGTTACTTTCTCCATATACGAAGCATAGAGAAAGTATATATTGTTTAAATGAAAAAATCGAATTCGAGATTTCAACGGAAATACATGTTTTAAGGTCCCCTAAACACGTTTTGACTATTTTCTCGACTGTCTGTGTGTCTGTGACCGGAATTTTGTGGGCGCTCTAACTCAAAAACTAATAATTCGATCAGCATAAAATTTCATATTTAGCATTTTTATTAGAAAGTCAAAAACTGATAAGATTTTAGCTAAAATCGGTCTACCGAAAGTGAATGTTTATTCCTGTCATTTTTCCGTTTGTGTCAAATATCTCCTGTAATTCTTCATTAACCTAACCGTATTTAATAACCTAAGTCATAGATAATTTATTCTCTACAACTTTTGTATTAAATAATTTTTTGTAGAGCCAATTGTTAAGGAGATATTTCAGTCAATATTGTCAACGATTCCAGCGCCGCCAACTCGTAAATTACCAACTACATATGGAGAAAGTCACAACAGATTTTTTAAAGGTAAGTCACCAGTAGAACTCAATATGTGTTTTGTGCATCAAGCGAACACTAAATGAAGCCTGGATTGTTATTGATATTTACATCTGCTTATTTGTGTTGTTTGGCTTTATATTCATATTACGTCCAGGTACGGAGCTATTCTTTGGTTATGATTATTATTGCCGTAGATTAAAATGTAACTAGTGGTACCCGCAAAAACTTTTGCGAAGTCAGTCAGAAATCTGCATAATAACCAATTTCTCCTTATAAAATTAGACAACATATTTTGAATGTCATGTTTGTTTTTATAATTTATATGTGCAATTTTATTCTCTCTCTCATACGAAAAAGGTAACATTCCAGTATTGAAATAAAGAAAAGATTTTTTTCTTTTGGTCAATCGTTAAAAATGCCCACAGCCCACACGCAGTTTACTGAATAATAATAATCTTTAATCATTAACGTTGCAATCTATTAAGTTTAACATTACTACAACTATAATTTCGATGCTCCATAAACAGCGCGAAGTGGATAACGCAATTATTTTGGCTATTTGAAGGCTTAATAGACGCTAATTCAATCGAAGGTAACAATGTGGGTCACCTTGGAAACACCCGGAAAGAGTACGAAAAAGCCATAAAATTTCGAAAAAAAGGCGTGTTTCTGAGAAATTATTCCGTGCAACATCAAAACATCGCAAGAATAAGATATTTAATAGTTTTAGCCGTCGAATAAAGCAAAAACGGAGGAATTCAGTCCATATTTCCGTATGAGTGAAAGAAATATACCTTGCGCCTTGAAAAATCAAAACCCCTGAGTAAACATATGGAAAAATATAATCGTCTCCCGGAATCGAATCCGGGACACTTCCGTAAACGAAAATAGTTTTCCCAGAGTCTCCTAGTTGGCAGAAACTAAATGGCGTTTACCGCATTTATCTATGACAAACTGTTCAAGAGATAAAAGGGGGACGGACGGACAGACATTGAGTAATTATATATAAAGATTCCTTGCTGGTGGAGCTAGAATTTTGCGCACTTGGTTTTGTCATCATTACTCGATTTTTATTTTAATAAGCTTTATACATATAGAAATAATAAATTCTCGCATATATTTAGCTGACTTTGGAACTTGTTAAGAGTTCATCTAAAGGTAAAATAAGTGCACCCAATTTACTTTAAGAAAACGTAAACTGTGCAATAAAATCATTAAATAAAAATTATATTTTCAGGTAAAAATAAAAACGAATGTGATTTATATTTCAGATGACTGTAGGGACTTTTCTCCATAGGAAAATCATTTTTGAAGTTTTTTTATTTTAGTTTCAATGATTTTGAAGATTGTCATAAGAGATCCTCTATTACAGGGGTCCCCAAACATTTTGAGAGGGCCACAAAGGAATACTGAAAGTGCTAGGCGGGCCGGATCGAAAAAAAACTTTCAAAATTAAAATATTTTACTCTATAATTACCTAAGCATACATGCATATCCTATAAATAAAAGAGAATGTCTGTCTGTCTGTGGCAGCCATAATAAACGTAGGAACTTCAAATTTTGGCAGCAGCTTCAGGTTGATCCTAAGAGTTTCAGTGCCAAAAATAATTCAAATCGGCCTACGGGGGCCCTAGGGTCCCCATTGTTGGGCCAAATGCGGATTTTTAAGATATCTCAGCAACCAATTGACCGATTTGATGAATTCTCCAATAATATCACTGTTTTGATGAGATACATTTTCGAGCCTAAAATGGATAAAATCGGTCGACGGGGTCAAGGATCGTAATCTAGGGTCGATTCAAATTTCACGATTTCGAGGGGTCCCCATGGAACGGTCGGTCCAAATTTCGGCAATGTTCGTCTGCCTGTACGTACATATCAGGGAAGATCTGGCTGAACCGATTTCAACCAAATTTGGTAGGTACATAGAACTTCACATAAATACATGACCAAAATGACATATTTGAACCGGATAGATCAAGCAGGGGTGCCACAATTGCAAAATAAAATTTTCTGTAGTTATGCTTTTGGAAGGAATTGGCCAAACCGAATTCAACCAAATTTGGTACATAGAATTTTCACAAAAATTCATGGCCAAAATGCCATACTTCGATCCGATTAACTAAGTAGGGGTGCCACAATTGCAAAGTTAAACTTTTCGGTAATTATGAATTTGGAAGGAATTGGCAGAACCGATTTCAACGAAATTTTGTATGAAGGAGTTGTGCAAGATAAAAAAAACAAAATTAAGATTTTTAGAATAGATATACAAAGCAGGGCTGCCAAAATAAAAGTAATAAAAATTTTCTTTTTATAAGTGTTTGTGTTGAACTGTCCGCATCGATTTTAACCATATTATAATATTTATTATGCATGTATATATATATATATATATATATATATATATAAAAAGCCAAAATAGCATATTTGGATCGGATCAACTAAACAATTACAAATAAAACTCTTTCAGTAACTATGGATTTGGGAGGAATTGGATCAACGGATGTCAACTAAATTTTATATATATATGGTTTTTACAAAATACCATAATGAAATCAAGATTTTGAAAGCGGAGCTTAAGAGCAGAACTGCCACAATTAATAAATAATAAAAATCGTTTGCAACTTAAAAGAAAACTTTCCCGAGCGTAGCCGGGCGTTTCAGCTAGTATAACTATAAGTAAACGTGGATAAATGTAAGAAAAAATTGTAATGCGAACAATGCGCCTGTTTTTAAATTGGAAACACTGATTTTATGATGCTTATTAAAATTTCCGCGGGCCGGATAAAACCCTTTCGCGGGCCGTAGTTTGGGGACACCTGCTCTATTATAATAGGATAATTTAGTTTTTTTTTTGCTAGTACCTTTTACCTACGATCCTTGGGAATATATGCGTTGAAATTTGTTAATTTTACATATCTCAGCCTTTAATTTTTTGTTTGTCTCTGAACCCCTTTCCTCCTGGCAACTCTCGCTTTTTGGTGTTTGAATCCATAGCGGAAAGCCATTGTGGCCGCTTATCCGCAGATAGTCTAGTCAGTTTCCTTCCTTTAATTATGAGTTATTAAGAAAACTGTTTAGTTTGCGAAATAAAATTAAAACAAAAAATTGAAATGGGAACCTGTTAAGAATCGATTAAGACTTGGCTTACCATTTCCTCTTCACACTTCATCAGCATCTAATTGATTATAATTAAATAAGTTATTCACTGATTCATTTTGTAGGCTCTCATTCAAAACTAATTATTTCAGTTCAGAAGAGTTGTTTCACCCATTGATTTCTTATACTTATTGTATTTATCTCGCTTATTTATTTGTTCGCAAACACGGTGAATGATTTGTAAGATTTGATTCAGTTTCCTTATGATAAGTATCCTATATATAGAGGAGGTTATCTAATAACGGTCGCGACCATAAATATAATTGACAATTGTAGTGACTGTGGGTCACGGAATTCTTCTAATGGGTCAAAATCGCCAACGAGATAAAACCAAACTTCAAAAACTTTGACCTCAGAAATTTCAGACCAAACAAAGTGTGTCCACTGTAAATAAATTAACGTAACATTTTTGCATTGTTTAGTTCAAAATATTGTTGGAGTCGCATAAGAAGGCAAAATTTAAAAGATGATGTATGAAATATTATTGTGTACATTATACTCCTTCAATCGCTTCACATTTCCCAATAGAAACCTTCAGTAGAATATTTATGATTTCAAAAACGGAACTCCTTCAATATTAATAGGAAATCAGCCGATTCTTCACCGTTAATCCCAAAATAGTGTCTAATTATTTTGTCTTCCTAGTAGAATTATGAAAAATACCATATTCTTAGGGTGAAACAATGAAATAAAATACTTCGCATCTATCGGCAGATAAGTTGTGCTCTCGCTCGAAAACCGGGGAAATCCCCAGCATATGAGAAAAACTAAATTCTTTTTTTTAGCAAAAAATGAGTCTAGCACGATTTCCTTCAGAACTTTTTATCTTTCTTGCAGTGTTACTTTTTTCATCACGGTATGGTCCCAAGGACTCTGTCATTGTGATTAAGAAACACTAATTGTTATAATTTTCCGCGAAATGTAGCCATTGAATCACCATCATCTAGTGGCGAACGGCCATTTATAAAAGAATTTATCACGCTAGTAAAAGCGACGATCTTGTACCTATCATTCAGTAAACCATCACACGAATAAAATTGAAAACATAAACGGCAGATGAGTTTCCGCTGGTATTTTAAAACCATATGTCCGATTAGACCTTAAATGCAAGACGCCACACTAACCTTTCTCATTAACGTTCGCTGATGGATTCCAGTTAGCATTCACTCTTGAATTTTAAACTTATACCTAATAGAGATACGCTAGTTACTTCCGCGATGGAGACGATGACTCTCTTAGAATACAAAACAGCGAACAATGAAAGAACATCGGAGAAATTTTAAAACGCAGTCACATGCTTCCTTGATTGGTCTGCAGGGAAAAGGATATCAACCCACGAAAATAAAAAATAAACGTCTGCAAAGCCTGAGCTCTGCAAGAAGAGAAGATGGTCAATACGGAGTGGATTATCGTCTTTTATCGATCATTAAAAACTTGCCATCTCGGTCGTTGCTATGGCCGCGACGGAAGTAAACAGGAGCACGGAACAAATAACTAAACATCGTGAATTGCCATGGCGCGCAAAACTAACACAAGGGGAAACATTCGCGTTACTAACGATTTAATCAGCAGGATCAGCGGTTCTTCGAATTTTGACCGCTCGTTTTATCACGGTAAGAGGAATTTAAACCATGATATGGATACGACACGATACATTGCGGACATTTTGAGCATTAATAACTCGAGGTTCTACAGGAGACCGGGTAAAATACCTTCCCAAGAAAGCCATGGCATTTTGAAAGAAAAGGCCGATAAAGCTGCGGAGGAAAAATCGATTCGAATCGCGGATGAAAGCCGTGATTCGTCAAATTTACGAAGTTGCATCGCTTTTGAACAAGGCAAAGGCAATAGGTTGGAAAGGTCACCTGCAGAAAAATCTCGCGAAGGTTCGGTGAAAATGCTGTCGAAAGAAAGAAAGAATGGCTGTCCGACTTGCTCAGGGAGCGAAAGCGATCTTTCTAGAGGACGGATATCAACGAATGGAAAGCAGCGGAAGAATCCTACCGATATGAAGTTACTTATGGAAGCCATAAACAACTTGGAGAATTCCGACAGTGTTTCCAGCACTTCATCTAAAAAGCGGTCCAATTCCAGAAAGAATATGACATTCACTAATGATCAGCTGCATCAGATTGATCGAGAGAATAGAATTTTGCTAACTAAAATTTTAGAAAGGAAAAAACCTAGCAGAAAACCAGAACCACCTCCTTTCCACCACAGAGCTAGTTCTGCCATCAATCGAATGAAGAAACAAATGGAAATTGATTATAACAATAAAGTAAGTAAATTGTTCATAAATTTTTAATAATTTGCATTAGTAGTAACATAGGTATTGCAATCCATTCGGACTGCGAATTTGTCACCAAATACATTTTGAAATAGAAGGCTGAATGTGAAAAACCTTTTATAAAAATGAGTATTAATTATATTTTTTATGAAATTTCGAAGGTGACTAACACTAAAAAAAGCATACAGGCATAATGTCCCAAGATTCTCGTTTGAATAAAATTAATCAAACGATCATTCCAAAATTTAAGAAATTGCAAATGTAAGAGTTCTAGTAGATGGTAAAAGTTCCGCATTTGGCGATATGTAAATTCAAAGTTAAATTACAATAATTTGATTTCTTTTTTTGTAGATTTTATTGAGAAAAATTCAACAAGCAAAAACTACTTTGCCCATCAAAAGAGGATATACCGGCAGGCAGTATTATTAGAATCAAGTGAAATAGTTTTCTAAATTACAGCAATACGATTTTGTGCATCACAATTAAGAATCCCATTGAAAACCATCCCTTTTTGATGGAGAACTTTTTTATAGTGTTTTAGCCATGAATGTGTTTCTATTGATGTTTGTCCTAGTAATTATTCGCAAATCATGTGTATTGTGTTTTTAATAAACTATAAAAAAAATCACCCGCGAAATTATTTTCAATAGGTAAGTTTATACATTAAGGGAGCATTTTAAAGATTAAAAGAACATTGCACCGATAATATAGTAGAGCGATGGACTGGATAAATTATAAGAGGAGTAAGTAGTAGCGTCTAGCCTCCATACACGAATATGGAACCAAGGTTTGCCGTCTTAAATCCACTGCCAGCATAATCACGTATTTATTTAGGCTACAAAATTTATTTTGTTGAAAAACCGAAAGATATAATATCGAACAATTTACTTAGTAATTTAAATTGAATTTAAAGGCTGAAAAATCTAAATGTTGATGTCGCAGTACGAATGAATTATTAGCAATTATTTAAATAACCTTATGGTTTCCCAGATTCTACTGCTCTCATAGTATGAAACTAACTTTAATTACACATTTTGCAGAGCAGAAGATTTGTTTTGAAGCTATATTTCCATTACAATTTATGAATGGAAGTTCCCTGGTAAAAGTATTTAACTGAGACGGGTGTTATTTTAGGCTTAAAGAACAATAATTGATCAGCAGTCTACTATGCATAAAAACCAAGCTAACAGCAGAAAAAAAACTCCTGAAAAATCATAATATCGTAATCCGAAAGTAAGTTGATATTATGTCACCTTCGAATAAGACCTTCACTATAACTCGCACGTTTTAACTATGTCAAGGCCTTAGAACAAAAGAACTCTTTTCCATAATCTTCCTAATGAAAAATGAACCAACATAATCACGAAACTAATCTCAACTCTGGCCAGTATAAATAATCATAAAGAAGAAATCAAAAACTTTGATATAGAAACAACCCAAGTTTCGCTTTCTCACTGACATAATGAACTCCCAACGTACATATTTCAACGCTGATTCGAGGAAATATAGTTGCTCATTTGTTTTCACTGGAAAACTCATCGACTCCAGCGCTGATATCGTCAGACGTTGGTTACGAAAAAATTCTTTTCTTGAACTTCTACGATCTCCGGGTCGTAACAACTGCTAGGTTATACTTTAGGTTAAATATCAGCCTTGAAGTTGTGTCAGTGCTAACAAATTTAATTGAACCAAGAAGCCAGATGGAAAAATAACTTCGCGGCTCGATTGACGGAATCATATCAAATCCCTGATGTTACGGCATTTGGCCCTGGTCATAAGGATCGAGAAATCAAGTAGCTATTGCTGCCACAATGCTGACTTTAATTTATAAAAGTTTTGTGTTAATCACTGTGGCGATAGCTAGTTCTCAAGCTCAAAATGTGCCAAATGAAGGAAATGTAGAACCGATCCAAGACAGAAGCCTAAGAACGTCGTTTTCCGGCAGTCTATCCAATAGTAAAGGTGTCTCAACTTATAATGAAAAAGGTGATCCCAGCCCAAGTTCTAGCTATGATTCATGTGAGTAAATTAAAAGAATATATTTCATCGGAAATGTTTTTCAAAAGATAAACTTCAACTGAACTTTTTACTTGTTGTTATTGTATCTTGTATTACTCTTTTGACAGTTTAATTTTATGAAGGAATGAATTGCTATCCTAAATTTGTAAACAAATCTAAGATTTTAAACGCAGATATTAAGGGTTCAAATTATCGATTTTTTGGGGTATTTCCTTTGAATTAGCGTCATTTGTGACTTAAGCTAAACAAGATAAGCTGTCATAAGTGTCTCATGTTGTTATTTTTATAATTTAGAGATTGTATCTAACATTTAAATCATTCTGTGTTCACTTTGAATAAATATTGAGTAAAATATTCTTTATTAATATCAAATGTTAGTTAGTCGATCTTCGTTTTTATTATTAAATTTTATTTAAATAGGGAGACTAAATTTTCGTTTTTCAATTTAATTCAGTGCTTTTTGGACAGGAACTTTGGTTTGTAGGTTTTGCATTAAAATTTTCAATTGCGTTTATTTTTTATAAATGAAGTTTGTAAACTTTTGTATGTAAATTTATCGGTTGATATGTAATAATTCGAAGCGTCATAATGGCGTTGATTTAACTGCAGTTGATAAAAAAATTGAATAGTGTATGTTGTATAACTGCCAAAAATATATTGTATGGTTAATAATTTCTTTTCCATTAACGCGCATTAATTTGTGTTTCGTTATTTATATTGTTTGTTCTAATTATAATTGAATGTGTCGTAGCTCCGTGAACCCTTCACTGTCACTCTTTTTGCAGACAATTATCTAGTATGGTAATAAGTTTTAATAGAAAATTCCTGAAGTGTTATAAAACTTTCTGAGATGGCAAGCTTTTTTTTTAATTTAAAAAATGTCATCAGTTGTCATCGAATTTTCCATCTTTTATTGCATTTTACTCTGCAGAGATGGCCGGTTTTTTCAATTTAACCGTAAGTTTTTTATTGCCTCCAGATTATTTCCTTCATATAGGTTAATTATGAATTTAGTGGCTGTTTATTATTATCTCATGGAAAATTAAACCAACTTAACCTGACTGCTAATACTGATTGCATCCCATAAATAATGATTTATCCTTTCCATTTTTTGTCAGTGTCAAATATATGAATGTAATCTGTGTTGATGCATATTTAGATGTGTAACATTATTTTTTATTTTTTTTATCGATTGAATGAAGGTATATTAGTTTGATGTATTATAATTTAAATTTCTGATGCTTTTATGTTTGCAATTTTTCTTTAACCTGCCTTAGCCAGATTAAATTCTTCTTATTGTTTAACTTCTATAATGTGTTTTAATTATAGTTGGAGAAAATTGCAATGAGGATGCTGCATGCTTAGCTATAGCCTCAAATGACCGTTTGGGGCTGGAAGCTATAAGGTCTCTTCATCGTCAGCTAGATGATGATGCTAACGGAAATGTTGACCTATCTGAGTCGGATGAGGTATGCGAGAAACTTAAAGCACTACCATTTTTAACATCATTGCTAAGTAGCTTTTTCCAATATGCATTTCATATGTGATGAATGCATACAATAAGAGGATGGCAAAAACCCAAAACAATCATTTCAATTCTTCATTTCTGGAATTAATCCTTTCATAGTTGATTTTTTAAGCACGATGTCAAAAAATAATATCCAATCTTTTGAATGAATAGAGATTTATGTTTTTTGATACCTATTAAAATTATTTAGCAAAGGAGAAGATTGTTAACTTGAACATCAATGCTCTATCATTTTTGTATTTTTCAAAGCATAGTATGTGTAATTATGTTTGATGAGTTACTTTACCATAAAAATGATTTTTTCAGAATAATATAATTTTATTTTTTATTCACTGATGAGTCATAACTTCACTTTGGTCATACTTGGAGTGTAATGTATGTTTTTGTGAACAAAAAATAGCAAAAAGCTATAGTTTTATTGACTTTTAAGAACTTTTGGCATTGTTTTTATTTGGTTTAAGTAGGCATGCATATTGAGACCTACCTTATGCTAATTAGACTCTCCTGGAAGTTCTATTACTCTAGCATTAATCAGAGGGAAGGTGAGGGAATTTTTAAACTCTACCAACAGATGCATCGTGACTATGAAAGGGTTGATTAGTAATGGATTACAATTTAACCAACCTAAGTTTATTCACCTACGTATACAAATAACTTTCTGTCCGCTCTTAACAAATTTTCTTGCCATGAATGAAAATTTTGTGTTTGTAAACTGAGTAATATACCTCGATGTTGGGCTTAGGAGACCAAAAACTTTTTCTCTTTCTTTCGGTCTTAATTAAAAGTGGCAAATATTTAAAGGAATTTAGTTTCACAGGCATGTTTTTCTTATTTTATTCTGTTTTCTTTTATTTCATATGTGTCTCTGAATGTTTTTGATAAATTGTTCTAATATTCTTCGTAGCTCTACATCTTGTGCATTATTTCAATGATCAGTTTCCACTGTTTAGTCAAGAACTTGTACACAAATTAGCTGATGTTGTTCTAGCTTCACATTTGGCATGAAATGAAAATCTTTTCTTAAACCATTACCGCAGAAGTTAAAGTCATATCTGTTGATTTGATTTTTGTTGGTGCAAGGACATTTGCCCTTGTTATAATATATGTGCTGAAATTTTTTTGAGTGATAGTTGATGTCATTTGTATGCCTCTTTGTTGGATTTATTTATTTTCGAATTTATAAAATCGGTAGAAATATATCCCAGGCATAAACTGCTTACTGTTTTGTAAATTTATGTTACCATATGGTCTTTTATGAAACAATAATTAAGCAATGCTTTTATAATGCATTAAAAAGTTATTTTTTATTGGCATGCATGGAGTGATGTTGGCTATTTTATGGGTCATGAATAAAAAATTAATGCATGACCAAGCATTTTAGCTTTTGGTCATTTCAAATCAATTTTCCCTGTTTTTATGAAATTTGGGTTTAAAGCCGGAATTATAAGCTACTAGGAAAGATAATTCCACTTGACCTTTTTAATGTAAAGTAATTACTACACATTTGTTTATGAATTTATATTTTTCTAAACTTTTTCTTTGCAATTAAATGAACTTGGCTGTGTCCATTTTTTAGGTGTTATTGCTTCTATTTTATTCTTCAAATTGAATATCATGTTTTTTCTGTTTTACTTCATTTAGTTCTTACGTGAAGAGCTCAAGTATGAACAAGGCTATGAGAAGCGACAGCGAGCATTTCATCGCAATGATGACATGCATATCTCCGTAAAAGAACTCTGGGAAGCATGGCTTCGATCAGAGGTGACTTTATTTATTTTTATACCAGGTTATTATTTGAATTTAGTGTAAGTTGAAATTAATGTTCAGGGAATAGTAGGAAAATGGTGATTCTTACGTAACATTTTTAGATTTTATCTTAATTGATTCTCAATTTGAGAAAATTATCCAGTAGAGGAGCATTAGTTTTGCTATATAATGTGTGGTGTAGTTAACTCGAACACTATCAAATGCCTAACAAGTATGCTTGCTGTCAATCATTATTTTGCATGCTAGCAACAACTTTGCTCCATTTCATTCTGTCACATGAAATTGAACAGATGAATATTTCTTTCATTTATGGTAAAATATATTACTTATATTTATATTCTTTTAACTGGTTTGATATTTCTAGACTTGTTTTCAATTACATTTTACTGACATATGATGCTCACATCAATTAGATCAACTACAGAAATTATTTTTCATTATAGTATCAATTTTCATGAGTAAGAAATACTAGATATGTTGGAATAAGAATATTTCTAATTTTCTAAATTACTGTTTTTAGGTTCACAACTGGACAGTTGAGCAAACAACAGAATGGCTTGCCACTAATGTTGAGCTACCACAGTACATTCCAAATTTTGTTAAAAATCATGTGACTGGTGCAGCTTTACCAAGGTAAATCAATTTCAGTCATAGAATTAAGTTTAATCTCTTACTTTTTGCAGCATGGCACATTGCCTGTGATGGTGTTTAAATTGTTTGAGCATGTTTAGAATCTGTTATGAAATTTGATATGCTTATCAATTTGTTTAAACTTAACCCAGGCCTGAGTATTTGTATTGTATTATTAATTCCTATTGGAAAAATTTATTTCATATTCAGTACACTCTGCTTCCATGTTACAATTCAACATCTTGAGCAATGTTTATCAACTAGGACGCCCTATTAAATTCTGGTGGTTCTACCAAAAACAAATAATTAATTTGATAATTTTAATTAGCTTTTAGGGTAATATTATTTTCTGTAATAAATTTGACATGCTGCAGTATTAACATCTTAATGGAACAATAATTTCTGATAACTTTCTGTATGTATTTATTAAGTATCTGGTAGGTTGGGTAGTGTAAAATTCTGTAAAGACTTGAAATTATGCTGCTTAGAATAGAGCAAGAGTAGTAGAAGTATTCTTTGACAAGCTTGGAGTTTAAGAACAAGCATTTAAAAATAATTTTCTCGGGTATCTCCAATAGCAACGATAAGGTTATAAAAAACCACTTAGAATTTATTTTCGGCCAATTACCACTGAAGATGGCTGCTTGGTAGCCAAAATGCGCATTTGTTTTTTTACTTTCTCCATATACATAGTATTGAGAAAGTATTGTTTCCATGAAAAAAATCGAATTTGAGATTTCAATGGAAACAACACGTTTTGACTATTTTCTCAATGATGTCCGTGTCTGTCTGTCTGTAAGTGATTTTGTGGGCACTCTAACTCAAAAACTTAAACTCATATCAATACCAAATTTTATATTTAGGAAGAGTATGATTTAATGGATAGCTGATTAGGTTTTGGCAACAATCACTCAACCAGAAGTTGATGTTTACTCTAGACATGTTTTTGTTTTTGGCAAATAACTATTTTAAAACTTTATAAATGTAAATGGTGTTTATTATAAACTTCATAGATAATATTATTCTCTATAACTTTTGTTTGAAACATTATTTCGTAGAACGCATTGTTAAGGAGATATTCTATTTATTTTTAATATTTGCATCAATATTTGATAAATGTAAAACAGTACTGGAATAAAGTCGTAGGAAATTTAATTTTCCACAACCTTTGTTCAAGACATTTTCCCATTTAATGATTGTTGAAGAGACTACATTTTTTAGCTGTCACAACCACACCACCTACCGGTGTCTATTGTAAACATTTTTCACTCCTTTTTATTTTCTTTATTGTTGGAGCTTCGGGGCTATATCCAATATCAGAAGGCTACGGTTTTAGTTTTTTTCTGTCCCTTGTAAAGTCGGAATTTTTTTCGCTGTTCCTTAAAATATTTATTATATTTTAACCTTCTTGGAATTTTTAGAAATATTACAGGTATGGAGAAAGTCATGTGGTGGCCACATCAGATTTTTTTTATAACCTTGTTGTGGCTATTGGAGATACCTGAGACAAGTATTTTTAAAATGCTTGTTCTTGAATTTTTTTCAACCATAAGATGAAGCTTATTTTTTTTCAGATATTCCAAATCAATGCATTTACTCTTGAATTGATTTATGAACAATGTTTGGGAACAAAGATTACATCAATTGTGATGATTGTTTCACTTTCACTTGTGTATAGCATATATTAAAATATTACTTTGTATATTTCAATAATTAAATGGTGATTTTCTACAAAGGAATTTACTTCTGTAATTGCTGGCTATTATAGAGGGGGGTTGGCATGTTTGTCTCCAAATGCTAGGGTTGCAGGTTCAAATTTTACCAAGGGCATAGTTGTATGTGTTCATCTTTGTTAGTGCACTCATTGTAAAAGGCTATTAATGACTGTTTATAAGCTAATTAAATAAATAAAAAATGGGTAAACACCTCATGGATCTTAAATGATTGTCTGATGTTTAGTTTCATAGATGCCACCAGTTTGTAAAACTTACATAGCTATAAGTTGTGTATTGCTAAAAGTTTTATAATATTTGTATGCATGAATTTTTGTTTTCTTATCTAATTGAAAGATCTTTTATCTTATAGGCTTGCAGTTAATAACATGCAATACTTAACAAAAGTATTGGGCATACATGATCCCATCCATAAACAAAAGATAACACTAAAGGCTATGGATGTTGTACTCTTCGGGGCTCCAAAAGGTATTTTTCAGTCCACCTCGTTAATTTATTTTCATTCATTGCTAAATTATAGTTTTCATTTATTTAATCTATCAAAACTTTACTTCTAGATTACAGCCACCATATGAAAGATTTAGTGTTAGTGACAATGCTAGTAGTAGCTATGGGTGGATGCTGGTATGCCTATCAGCAAAACAAAAAGTCACAGAAACATCTCTCTCGTATGATGAAGGATATGGAAAGCTTGCAGAAGGCAGAGTGTACACTTATGGATTTGCAGGTGAATCATTTTGGGTTGTCTCAGCTCATTGATGTTTGTTTACCCTTTACTGGGAGCATCTTAAAGAACTAAAGACGTTTAATATAGCACATGGCGTACTGATTACCCCACTTGTATTTTTTGTAAAGAAAAGCCAGCTAACAATGTTACCTATGAATTTAGTTTGATTTTTTGTGCTTTCCAATGATTTTATCACCTATTTATAATCTATTTTAGTTTATATTCATTTAATACTAATGTCTCAAGAGCAAAACCAGCTTATCAAGACAAAAGTATTTACACTCTTAAAAATCTGATGTGGCCACCACATGACTTTCTCCATACCTGTAATATTTCTAAAAATTCCAAGAAGGTTAAAATATAATAAATATTTTAAGGAACAGCAAAAAAATTCCAACTTTACAAAGAACAGAAAAAAAAACTAAAACCGTAACCTTCTGATATTGGATACAGCCCCGAAGCTCCAACAATAAAGAAAACAAAAAGGAGTGTAAAGTGTTTACAATAGACACCGGTAGGTGGTGTGGTTGTGGCAGCTAAAAATTAGTTTTCAAAATATCTATTAAATAATGCATTATATGGGAAAATGTATTAAACAAACTTGGTAGAAATTTACCCGAATCCAAGAAGAGAGTTTTTTCAAAATTTCAGCTGGCGAAAAACAGGGGTCGTCTTAGATTCAGGTATAAAGTTAGGTGACACATTTATCAACGTACTATGAAGCATAAGATATAATAATTATATCTACTGAAAATTTTCAATGAAAACTTACTATCCGTATTGAAATTAATGCAGTATTATTTTTTAATACATTTTTTAAAATTATTTTTTTTTTCAAATAAAAATTTGTAACAAACCTTTTAAATGATTGAATGAACTATACCTATACTGAACACGTGAGTTAGAAATATATGCCGTATATGTACAGTCCTGGCCAGAATTAAAGCAACACCTCGTGGCGTTCTGACCAGAAGAAAAGGATCGGGAATAGGAATGGAAAGCGGGAGGAAAGGAATGTTACCAGAGGCCGGCATTTGCCTGCTCTTAGAGAAAGATGCCAAGGAAGGGGAGTACGGTCTCATCTGACAGATGGCGCACTTAAGGTTTCTCCTGAGAATATCCCAAGCCAGCCACCTCGTTTGTTTCAACCTCAGTGGTTATTTAGGAGTTTATTAAGTCAGAATGGGATAGCATAAGCACTGGATTACGCGGGATCGTTCTTAAATCCATTCCGAAGAGATTGAAACTAGTTATCCAGAACAGAGGAGGGTGGATTTATTATTAATTAAAGATATAATATTAGATTTATCATTTTATTTGTATTTCATCCACATTACAGGGACCAAGATGATGATTATAAATAGCATTTAGCGTTTTTTCTCCCTCGACTTAATCTCTCTCCGTACTTTCTAAATTGTAAGATCGCTTCCTGAGTTCCGAGAGTAGGAAGCTCGGATGCAACGAGAAAACTTCGCTACACAACCGAGAAACCTTAAACCATACCCCGAATTTATCAAATACACTGTCGGCGCTTCCTCACCCCCTCAGCGCTCGGATCCTCCCCTACTCCTGCACCTGTTCATGGTTGCCATCCGTCGAAAGAGACTTTACTCGTTTAAGTTCGCGCGGATGCCGCCGTAGAACGCCACGAGGTGTTGCTTTAATTCTGGCCAGGACTGTACAAATGACGTTATTTAACGAAGTAGAGATTACTGCATTTTATTTTTGAGTGATGACGCTCAGTGAACAATTATTATGCTAATGATTCCCAAAAGCAAAGAACGAAACTTTCCTTGACTATTGGTGAATATCATTTCACGGATGTCAAAACAAATCATGGCGTGTCGCCGGAATTTAACCATTCAATGGTTTTATGCCATAAATTCTCTAATTGTGATTTTGTCTTACATTCCTTTCAAATAACAAACCTGAATACATGTTCGAAATATATGCAGAATATGTACAAATGACATGTTATTTAACCAATTAGAGAACTATTGAATTTTAGTTTTGAACGATGATGTTAGATGAATATTTATTACGTGAACGATTCCCAAAAGTAAACTAAACTTTTCTTGCCAACTTGTGAATATCATTTTGCAGATGTCAAAACAAATAACTGCGTAATTCAACGGAAAAGTTTATTCCAGTATGTAGACCAATCTAAGAGGAATAGGAAGCTAAAATTTTGCATGATTATAGGATTGTGTCACAACCAAACAGAAAAATCAAAAATTTCAAAATTGTTCATTTTTAGGGGTTGTTTTTACCCCATTTGTACATTAAAGTTTAATAATTTTTATCTCGGAAATTGTAAATCTTAGGTACGAGCTTTTGCAATTATTTTGTAGCAAATTCTATCCTCCATATGGATAAATTTTCTAATCCATACCTTACAGTTCATATAAGGGCAAGGATAGAATTTCCGATTGCTGTATGTATTTTTAACGATTATTACATATAAACAATTTTTATTTTGAAAACTATTAATCGTAGGTACATTGGATTTTGGACTTTATTGTAGCAAATGTTGTCCTCTACCCGAATAAAATTTTTAATCTATATCTTACAGATCATATAAGGGTGATTTAGCCATTTAAACATGCCAAGGTCGCTAAATGCGGTGGTGGGGAGGCCTCGACCAATTGGGTAGGTGCGCGCTCTTCTCCCCCTCTACCCTTCCCTTCGGTCCTCCATGGTCACATGATGGTTTTTCACGTTACATATCTCGGCGCGAAATTTGAAGTTGCTTCCATTATTCTATAACTGTGTTATGAAGGTGATTATAAAAAGTGTGTTATTTGTCATTGTGTTGTTAATTGTTGTTGTGTTATTTGTTGTCCTTGATTCAGAGATGCAAATTTTTTTAATAAAAATATATCCAATAATGAAATATCGGCCTGAAACATTGTTTTCATGGTGAGATGAAATACTTGCAGAATGCAATCACCAACTACTTGTATTGTATAAATAGAAAGTGTTCTTGTTTAATTGATAAGATGAATTAAATTTTACTTTTATAATTAAATATATAACATGGCATATTGAGCACAGAATTAGATATGCAGCAATTTACCAGTTGCTCCTCAACAGCAACAGCTAAACAACAGCATCTTTTCTTATTTATAGGTTGTGTCTGACTTATAGGCTAGGAGCTCTGTTTAAAAAATACCAGATGCTAAACGTGCCATACTGTACATTATATCATGAGAAAATTTGGCAGTTTAGCATTCATCATTCTTTATTTTGAGAGTTAAATCTTTGCAGTTTTAATGGATTAAAGAATTATCATTTAAATTTGCTTTTTGACATATTTATATTGATTACTTATGAAGAAAAATTCTTTATTTATCATACAATTTAGAAAGAGTTGGAGCGTGCTCGTCATGAACAAGAATGCGTGGCGACTGAAAAGCTAAACTTGGAAAGGAGGCTGCAGGAACAAGCAGGTGATCCTGGGGAGCTACGAACCTCTTATTCTGATCTAGAGGTGTCACAGCTAAAGGCAGAAATAGAGGTATGTGGTTTAATTTGTAATATAAACTGTAGTTATTGTACTTGAAGCAGAGGATTTCCATATAAATGATAAATGTCTTGTAATCCATATTTACATAAATCTGCATGTTGTAATATTTACATTACATACAACATCCATCTATTCATTTTTGCAATTAAAGCAAAAGCAGGTGCTGCCAGTTGAGCAACCTATTGTTATTATATTATCCCAAGATGATTCTTTATATTGGCATATAGAAGTGTTTGGAATTTCCAAATGAGTTGGGAAAGTCTGTACAGTCCTGGCCAAAATTAACGCAACACCTCGTGGCGTTCTACGGCGGCATCCGCGCGAACTTAAACGAGCAAAGTCTCTTTCGACGGAATGGCAACCCTGAACAGGTGCAGGAGTAGGGGAGGATCCGAGCGCTGAGGGGGTGAGGAAGCGCCGACAGTGTATTTGATAAATTCGGGGTATGGTTTAAGGTTTCTCGGTTGTGTAGCGAAGTTTTTTCGTTGCATCCGAGCTTCCTACTCTCGGAACTCAGGAAGCGATCTTACAATTTAGAAAGCACAGAGAGGGATTAAGTCGAGGGAGAAAAAACGTTAAATGCTTTTTATAATCATCACCGAAACCTTTGTCCCTGTAATGCGGATGAAATACAAATAAAATGATAAATAAAAACTTACCACTGGTGTTTATCTGATATTATATCTTTAATTAATATTCAATCCACCCTCCTCTGTTCTGGATAACTACTTCCAACCTCTTCGGCAAGGATTTAATAACGTTCCCGCATAATCCAGCTCTTATGTTCTCCCATTCTTCTTGTATTTGTTGCCACAATTGAGCAGCGTTTTGGGCTCTCACATTTTTATTTTTAATCTCCCTTGCCATGCACGCCCAAATGTTTTCAATAGGGTTGAGATCGGGGCTCCTAGCTGGCCACACCAGCTGTGTGATTTGTTGTTCTTCAAACCACCTTTTAGCCACCATGCAGGTGTGCACTCAAGAGTTGTCCTGTTTTTAATAAAAAATAAAGTTATAATAGTTAAATAATTATTGCTACATCATTCACGAACACTTCTATTATAGGCTGTATCCTAGGCGGGCGGGCGTTGCAGCGAGTGTAGAGCTGGGGAAAACTAACATATCAACTACAATGCGCGTCTTCCGTAGTGAGGATTTGCGGGCGGCGCGGAGATGCTAACCACCCACCCGCACTTGATTAAATATTTGATGTGACCAACTCATGGCTTTCGTCAGACTACATACGATTCTCCGATTGGGATTTTCTTTGAAAGTTTGGAGCTTTATTATATTCAGATTAAATTATGTTAAGCGATGCATTTTATAGGAAATAGTTTCCAACAATACTTGTAAAAGATAACATTCTTTACGTTTATTTGCATACAAAATCTTCATTACCAACGTTTTCATGGGGATAACTGTGGAAAACCGAGGAAAATATTAAAAAACTGAACTCAATTGTGCGTTCTATGGATAATTATTAAAAACATACATTGTAGATATTTATATCATCTACATATGTTATGAATCATTTTCTTACTTAAATATAAAGGACATGTTTGAGTAAAATGAGAGTATGACGTCACAATACCCCAATTCAGGTATGCAGACTGTTGTCAAAAAATTATCAGTTCATTGTTGGGTTAAATACGTTGTGGATGTTAAATTTCATGAATCGTGGTGATAGGATTGTAACTATTTGAGTTGCCGTGTCCTCAAACGTTTGTAACATAGACATCATCATTAAATTTATCAAAACGTATTCATGGGATCTCAAAACGTGTATCTCCGTCAAAATCAGGAAATCAATAATTTCCATGAATACAATATTTTTCTCTATATACGTTGTATGCATGGAGAAAGTAAAAATGTAAGTTGTTTGTTTTTCCTCACATCCCTCTTGCATGGCTTCAAAGGAAGTATGGAAAAACAGTCGTCGTGGTGAAGCCATCTGCCACAACAATGAAAATCGCGACAGTTCAAACTACACGTGTCTACTTCGGACACAACGCATTGACATTAACGCAGGCAGACAGGCAGCACAACCCACACACCCATATGCCGTTCACGTAGGACACAGCCGAATAAAAAAGTAATCAATAGAAAAATCGTAACTTTGCACATCAATGTTTAAATTCCGCAGAATAGAAGACATCATGCCCAAAATTAAGGTAGTTTCAAAGGTCACTTACCTGTTGATAAATAAAATCATCCGCGAATAACGACGTCACTGAGGGAAGCATAATATTATCTAAAATCTGAACCTATTTCTCCCCGTTCAAAGTTCCTTCCACCCTCCAGCATACCCCTGGGCTGTCTGCACATATCCATGCCCAGGCGTGAACCGGAAAGCGTCCACTCCTTGCCCAGTCGTGAATGTATCTTGGATCAAATCAAGTATTTTGGGGTTGGGCCAGAAGACGCCGACGAAAATGCTTTCTCGTCGGAAAAAATCACTCTGTCACAGAATTTTTCTCCTAAAGTTTCCCCTCCCAAGTCTTTCCCTTCCATTCTCACGAGTCGCCAAGTGCCACGGCTTGATGATATACAAATTATGACTGGAAAAATGAGCCTACATTTAAAGAGGCAAGTGAGTATCGATAACAGCTTTTCAGACCAGAAGAAAAGGATCGGGGATAGGAATGGAAAGCGGGAGGAAAGGAATGTTACCAGAGGCCGGCATTTGCCTGCTCTTAGAGAAAGATGCCAAGGAAGGGGAGTACGGTCTCATCTGACAGATGGCGCACTTAAGGTTTCTCCTGAGAATATCCCAAGCCAGCCGCCTCGTTTGTTTCAACCTCAGTGGTTATTCAGGAGTTTATTAAGTCAGAATGGGATAGCATAAGCACTGGATTATGCGGGAACGTTCTTAAATCCATGCCGAAGAGATTGGAACTAGTTATCCAGAACAGAGGAGGGTGGATTTATTATTAATTAAAGATATAATATTAGATTTATCATTTTATTTGTATTTCATCCACATTACAGGGACCAAGATGATGATTATAAATAGCATTTAGCGTTTTTTCTCCCTCGACTTAATCTCTCTCCGTGCTTTCTAAATTGTAAGATCGCTTCCTTAGTTCCGAGAGTAGGAAGCTCGGATGCAACAAAAAAGCTTCGCTATACAACTGAGAAACCTTAAACCCCAAATTTATCAAATACACTGTCGGCGCTTCCTCACCCCCTCAGCACTCGGATCCTCCCCTACTCCTGCACCTGTTCAGGGTTGCCGTCCGTCGAAAGAGACTTTGCTCGTTTAAGTTCGCGCGGATGCCGCCGTAGAACGCCATGAGGTGTTGCGTTAATTTTGGCCAGGACTGTACGTACAGTGTATCACAAATTGGCTTGTTCTGTATGATGAAGTATTTGAACATAAACGATATAATTTGAATGAATGTACACCATAAAACAGCTATATACCACTGTCTACTAAAAACTTCTTCCTCCCCTAAATTGATCCATTAATAAACGTATTTCTGTAATTTTAGTATAATGACTAAATACTGACAAATGGTATATTAGGAATGATGCCAGGGAAATATTGAATTTTCTATACATTTATTTTCTTATCAGTTGTAATTAATCTAACAATTGAAAATTATATAAAACTTACCTCACTTGTATTAAGTACAGACACACCCTGGGTTATGTATGCCTTGACTTACGTGAACCTGCACTTATGTAAGCGGCTCCATAAATTATGTACAAAAAATTTTGTTGTGCCTACATTAGTGGTTTTCGTAAGCAAGCTTGAACTAAATGTATATGCCCGGAGGAAGAACGCAAGGCGTAGATTGTAATGCAGTATCCCTGCTTTGCTGCTAAGCCAATGTTGTCATTCTAGCGAATTTTTAGCAATATGTAGTGATTTGGTTTCAAATTACGCATGAAAAAAGGCCACAGTGACTACCTACTAATCTAGTGAATCGATGTAACAATCTACCTAATTCTAGTGGCTGGCTAAAATTGCGGCGTATATCTCCACTCATATGAATACAATAATAGATTACATTGTTGTTGCATGTCTGTATGTTAGTGTGGTTTCTCTCCCAATCCCTTCAGTCTTTTTCCGATCGTTGACACGGGTGCTTGATCTCTTAACATGTGTGTTCACTTTTGCACAAATTAACAGAAGTGTGGCCCTTGTAATCGTGGCTGATAAGCATTTAGTATTTAGCAATTTAGTAAACAATTTTTGGAAATTCTCCTTGAACGATAAAAATGACTTTCCCATAACTGCATAATACGTAAATGGCTTGAATTGCCTTCGTTTTAGCATGGAAATTAACAGCTTGACAAAATTGACATTCTACATTTTTTTTACCATGAAAATGTCTATTGGACACTGTGAAAACAAACTGCACTTAGTAAAAACCGACATTTCACCTTGCATAATATATTATTGATTTACATCGAGAATTCATTTATTCATGCCAAATAAAAGCCTTCAGGGACTGGATCCGGCCCACGGGCCATAATTTCCCCAACTTGGCTGTACTATCCTTAGTAAATTTGGAAATGAATGCCGGAACGCATTACTTACATAACCCAGGGTGTGCCTGTAGTTGTAATATTTATGTTTTACCTTCTTTTCTTCATTGTAGATAATTCTTTCCTTCCACTTACAAAATTCTGCTTGAACTTAGACGTATTTTCTAAATTATAGCAGATCTTATTTGCTTCAATTACAACTAAAGTTGTTTTCGTTGACAACAATTAGGTATCCACGTATGAATTTCTCTAAGTTCAACTTGAATTAAGATTTTCTTGATAATGGCTACTCCTACAATAAAAATGCATAGGAAAAGAAGTACTCGACTAGTTCCACAAGTTTTATTTGAAAACTATTTTGACATGACCAATACTTGACAGGGATATTACAGAAAGTTCATTTTTTTGTTATCAGTAAAGTGGTACTCCAGACTGGATTGCGTGATTTATTTATATGGTTTTCTCATTGTCTTTGACTGTAAATCCTTGATATCATATTTCATGAAAATCCATTTGGTAGAAGCCGAGAACGAACATGCAGATGGGCAGATGGACAGACAGACCAAAGCTAATAGGCGCTCATGCTGAAAGTGAAACGCACCTAAAAAAAGCTGTGTTGGACCGTATTTTCAGAGAAAAATCTGTTCGATTTTTGTCAATTATAATTGGAGATGTAATGTAACTTAAAGTAATCCTATTCTAAGTAAAATATTGTCATGTTCCATGATATATAAGTTGACCTTTGAAGCTTTAAAAAAAAATCTTTCAAATAGTAGGGTTAAATGCTTATTGTAAAACATGAACATTAAATTCCTGCTGCATGAAATCTAAGTTAATGAGTTTGTCTGATCCTTTGGTGTACTGGAACACCATTTTGAATAAGCTATTTCAGAGATTACAATAAATTTAACAGAAATTTTGAGAAATTATGGTAGATGCCAAAAAATGAAATTGTGTGACATCCTGCATTTTCTGTTTCCCTTGCAACTCCTGATCAGTTATGCAGTATTCAAATGTTTATTTTAGTATTTAATTAACAATTTCTTGTAAAGGGACCTCAGTTTGTCTAAAAAAAGATTTCCTGAAAAGTATTTGTTAAGCGAATTTAAGTTGGATGACTTCTATTGCAAGTATATGCCAAAAATGCAATTTCAAACCAAAAATCATATATATACTCACATACACAAAAAGTTCCTGGAAATATTTTATTTTGTGAAAATGTTTTGATATACAAACACCTAAGCAACATATACTTCAAAATACTGTCCTTGGGCAGCAATGCTTTTTTGCCAGTGACTGTAAAGTTCTTAGAAGCACTCTTGGAATCCATTTTTGGCAACCATGTTCAATGCCTCCATCGCAGCTGCTGTCACTTCGTCAGCATCCCAGAAACGTCTGCCTTTCAGCACATCCTCAAGGAAATGTCTCTATATGCTTGCTGTAATCATTTCAGAGTCTCAGATGGAGATTTCTGTACTAACATACAAAATTTAATGTTGGTTCGCTGTACAACAACATGCATTTTAACGTGACCTCACTTGGAATCAGGAAAATTGATGGGACCCGTATAAAACATTATGCCGAGAAAACATATTCCAATAACGTAAATATGGGGTTTTACTGTACTTATGGAAGAGGAAAGGTAAATGGGATAAATGGATAGCAACAAGTTATTGGGTTAAGGAAGCCCAGTGAGTACTCACCAGTAAGATGTCTCAAGTTGGCGAGCTGCTGGGGGTGTCGAATTGACACATGCAAAACACACAAAAAACACAAGCTTTTAGGGGTTATCCCTTCATCAGCAAAAGAGAGAGACAACTAATTGAAGTGACACTGGGTGGAGGCATGGGAATGGAAGGGTAGTGTGGAAAGGTCGGGGATTGGAGGATACGGAAGGAATGGCCGAAAAAGAGTGAAATTCTAGTGAAGGTTGAGGCCAGGAGAGAAGGAATTTAGAAGGGGGATGTGAGCAAGCTTCTGCTGATGGAGTTGGGGAGCTGAAGCATTACCGGGGAGAGCACGAATTGCTCTCACCATGAAGCAATCATTGAATTTTATATTGTGTGTTATTCAGATGAATGGCCATGGGCAGCGGTCGTTTAAGAATGATGCTGTTGTGGCAGCTGTTCATGCAGATGTTGAGAGGATTGCTGCAACTAAGTCAAAAAGTAAAGGGATTTTTTAATTTATTGCTCGGTTGGGTGGTAACACTGCTCGTACTCATACCGCTCGACGTTTGGAAGTCTCTTGTACCCATTTGACACGTTATCGCCATGAGGGAGATGAACTTTTAGAGCGAATCGTCACCACAGATGAAACTTGGGTGCATCATTACGAACTGGAGAGTAAAGCTCAGAGTATGGCTTGGAAATACCCATCATCACTCGAGGTTAAGAAATTCAAAAGTCAACCATCAGCCAGTAAGATTATGCTTACACATTTTTGGGATTTCCATATATTTGGCCCAATGAAAGAAGCGTTAAGAGGAAGAAAATTTTCATTCGATGAAGAAGTCATTGGCATGGTGCACATTTGGTTAAAGATGCAACTAAAAAACTTTTTTCTAATGGAATTAAAAAACTTGTGAAATGCTGGAACCGGTGCATTGAAGTAAAAAGTAATATTAGTTTTGTTTCTGTATATTTAAAATAAATGTGCTCTATGTATATGTGTATATTCACTTAATAGGTGTAGTTTTCTGAAAAAAAAATATTAAAATTCGCTTAGGTAAGAATTTTTCATATTGTAATTTGGTAATATATACGAATATCAATGGAAGACTGAAAAGTTATTGGAACTTGAGTTGCCTAATTTATTTCCAACATATTTCTATACAAATTTAAATAAATATCTATGCTGACATGTTGAAATAAATATTTTAGTTAATAATTAATTTATGATAAAAGTAAAAAAAGCTTAAGACCCAGTTTTTCTGCAAGTATGTTTTAAAAATAAATATTCATGTACACTAAATTAAGTGTAACGTCTTCCTTATAATTATTAAGTTGGTTCTTGCCCATAAATTATTCCTTGACCACTGCATAATCTTAAGAATTACATGTAAAATAGATTTTTCTTAAAAATGAATGCATCTGACGGAATCAAAATTGATGAAATATGCTAAGCTGTCTTTTTATAGTATTATGTTCATTGAAACTGCCAAGGCAATATACATAAGGTGATCATCTGTCCTGTTTTTCTGAGACTCCTGTATTCTGGAGCCGTGTTCCAAATTATGTTTTGTCCCATATTTCTCAATTTTTTTAAATTCCTGTTTTTCATCGTTAACTAGGCATTTTAAAAACAAATTTATTTGGCTACATTATATTCATGCCTTTTACAATTTCACGCTCACCCAAAACTTTCCAATTTATGAAATATCCTGCTGCCTAACTTTCAGGCACACCATTGTTTTTTGTTGTACTGTTGGTGTGAATGCATGCATGCAAAGCAACTTTCTACTGTTTTGTTGTTTTTTGTTGTATTGTTTGTGCAAATGCATGCATGCAATGTGACGCTACCATTTCAACCATATGTATATCGCAGTCAAGTTAATGATTTTGGTGTTTCTTCCTCACCAAGCAATGATAATAATGACAAATGTAATGACAATAAAACTACTGTTGAAACAGTTTTCTGTGTGTAAGTTATGTAAATAAATTACAATAATATTTTGCAGAGAAAAGCTTAGACTTTCTAGCATAATTTATACCATCCCATGCATCTTGTGTGTGTTGCTTTGTGCATATTCTCTCTCCCCTCCCCCAATCTCTGAAACTTAACAACTTAACTGACGTTTATCGTGGTTGGTTGCCTACACTCCAATCAGTGTTTGTCCCATTTTGTCTGATTTGAAATCTGGTCACCTTAGATATACATATATTCAATATGATGATTAATTGCAGATGCTGCGTGGAGAATTGCAAAGGGCTGAAGGGGAGTTGGAAGACAGGTGCTGGTCTCCACCGGTTGGTCTTCAGCATTGGTTGCAGTTGACTCATGAAATTGAGAACAAGGCTTACATAAAAAAGAAAGCATCTGCAGAAAAACAGTTACTTCAAGCAAGAGAAGCTGTGAGTAGTTGCCTATTTCAACATGAACTTACCATTTAATATTTCAGTCAAATTCACATTAAATCTGTGAATACAGTGTCAATTACCTATTTTATTTTTATTTATTGTTAAGCTATTTCAAATCATCTGCCTAGGTCGTTTATTATTTTACATTGCCACCTGTTGGTATAATTCATTTGTGTGTTGTATTATGCAGAGGTTTTCAAGTGATCTTGATGTGATATGTCATCTTTCATTTACTTTTATTCATATCTCCTTTCAAAATTTAATGTTAAATGAAATGCTACTTATTGCTTATAGCAAAATACAGTAAAACCTCATTATTTCAATCCCGGATAATTCGATATAGCATGTAATTCAAAGCTAAGAGCAGTCCCCGGCCAACATCATAGGATTTTGCATACTTTTTAGTACGGATTATTCAAAATACGTCTACAATGAAATTCAAAGTCATGATCTGGTCCGGTGACTCGCGAACATTTCGTTTAATTCGAAACCTTTACTCATATTGTGTGTTTACGTAGAAAGTTTGTGCGCGCACATGACGAAACCATCACGTTTTTGTTCTCCATTTTTGGCAAACGAAATATACATTGCCAGGTAACTTCTTTTTTACTTATTTAATAATCAAAGTGAAATAAAATCGTAAATGATACAAATAGAGTGATCACCCTTGTATCGCTAGACCTTCTTTATTCCAGGTTCTCAGATTACCTCACGTATACTGCTTCTTCATAGTTCTCTACCTCTTCCCCATAAGTTTTCAGAAAAAAATTTCAAATAAGGATAAACAAAGATGCTAGAAGCACTCAGGAATAGGAGAGATAAGGTTTCATATTTGCCCATTCAACAAAATAATGCCAAAAAATATGTTTTTACCTTATTAATTTGAGCAGATCTTCAATGTTATTCTCAATATCACCCCCTGAACTGACACTTTCTTCTGAATCACTTTCAAGAAAGATTTGTCTACTTTTCATCACCAGGTATTGCCTACGTTTTTCTATTGGTTGATGCTATGATATGTTCGACTCTTTTAATCTCTTAGAAATCAAACAAAAGTAACAACGGAAAAATAACAAGCAATAACTACCTCCATGCAGCGTAAATGTTTCCCTCAGAGCATCAAGAGAATATTTTTTGTGCAATCCAAGCGCTTCCCATGTGCTCAGATCATGCTTTCTGTCAATCGTAAATATCTTTGAATGGGCTTGTTTGTGCATTGATGTCAGATAAGTGTTTCTCTCTCTCACTCTCATTATATTGTTCTCAAGAAATGCTGAACCAAGCACTAGCCCAAATCCAAAGATCATTTTCCTCCTCCCTTTCCATATAGCTCTCAAGTGTTGATGCATAAGAAAAAATATTCATCTCAAGAGTGAGGGACTTCACAAAGCAGATAAACGGTGCCTGCATCCCCTTCCATCACAAAATAGCTTTCATGCAGAGGATCAGTTAGTCTCAGCATTGAATAGGGGTTTTTAGAACCCACAATTCGCAGAACTATGCCAATATTCAATCACAAAATTTAACGTATAATATAGGTAAAATTAAAATTAAATTAAGCACAATAGGAAGGTCCAAGGTTACTATATATATATATATATATATATATATATAAAATTACAATGCAATGTATGAAATTGCCTAGAGCTAATAAAGAATTAATTCATTCATTATTTTTTGCCATACCGATGGCATGGAAAGTTTGAATGAAATGGCAGAGAATTACTACGTGATGGTTCTTATCTATCATCTATATAATATTTCACACAAGCATTTTCCCAATCTCTTTAGCAGGCATCTTCGCAATATTTTGGCTGAGTACGCGTGGTTGAAAGTCTTTTCTTCTGAAACATGGCGTAAAAGAGTAACTTGAAATACACCCTGGGAAAATTGATCCTATTTTTCACATGGGGTGGTGTTCGTGGATCATGAATTAAGTGGTCACTTCAGCTCAGTTCACAAATTCGCCATGTGTACGAACTTATAAGGTCAATACCTTTTGTAGCAGAATGGATAGATAAAACTATATTGCAATTTTACTGTCCAAGTACTGCATTTAGAAATTTTGATTTTTTTTTAAGTTCATTTATTTCGAACCCGGGTAATTCGAAGTCGTATTTTTGTGGCCCCTTGAACTTTGAAATAACAAGGTTTTACTGTAATATTTTATCTGTTTCTGAATTGTTTAATAAAAGTAATTAATAAGTCAAGTTCCTTTATTAAGACTGCTGTAATCCAGAATAGTATTGTAAAACTATTTTCTTCTTCAGTATTCAGCTGATTTTTCAATTGATTAATGCTCATATGGGCTGTAGTTTTTACGATTTGTTGGTGCATATTTTTATAATTTAAGTTTTATAGTTAAACTCGAAGCTTCAACATTATTATTTTCTTTAAGTCATTCATGCTTTACATTGGTGAATTTCTATTTTTTAGTGTGAAAAACTGAGGAAAAAGCGATCAAGTTTAGTGGGTGCATTTGTGTCAACCCATGGAAAATCTATCGATGATGTTGATCGTAGTATTGTTGAAGCTAGGTAAGCTGATTTGACTTTTCCACCACACTTATATATTCACTGGTGTAATTTCCCATAAAAAGTAACAGGTATGTGTGAATTTAGCATATAGTTAAAATTAGTGGAACTGCCTGTCAAAATGAGCGGTAGACATGACTAAAGAATTAAATTAAAACTTTACCGTTTTCTTAGAATTCAAGTGCAATGGACATAATTTTGCTATAACTCATAAGTTAACTGTTTGTATCTTCAAACCAAAGCTTCTGTTGCTATGTAAACAAATCAAAAAAGAAACGAAATCAGAATGCTTATTATCGAAATTTAACCTGGGAGGATGTGCATCTGGGTAAAAAATACCCAGAAAAGATGTGTTTATCTTTTGACTCATCAGCATTATTTGAGCCAAATCCCCAATACCTTCCACTTGGATTCTCCCTTTTGGTTCTAGAGTGTTTTGTTATTCTTATGAGCAGTTGTTTATGAGTATTGAGACTGAAAGCAGAAAGCGGGCATTTTTCACACATGCGTCTATGTGGAACAAAATCAATACAGGAGAGACTTGGTAAAACTAATTAATTTTTTATGACATTGTAATGCTTGTAATGTATATAAGATTTACTGGATTTCCCATTGATAACTTTTTATAATGGAGCTAAAGGGGCAGTGGATACTGTAGATCAGTTGTGTGAAACATATTCAATGTCCAGAAAATCATGTTGGCTGCTGACAGTGTTTTATGTATTTCTAAATATTGCAGGAATTAATGCGTTAGTGATTTATAAGACAAACAACCAAAGTGCTAAACCTGTTTAAAGACAAGAATTTCTTGAGCTCACTAAAGAACATTTGGCTTCTCAGGCAAAAATAGTTACATTAACAATTGATCTGTGAAGTCAAATCAAATGACTTGTCGAGGTTGAGGATGGAAGATGTGAAGAAACATGGGAAAAGGACAGGCTGGTTGATGTGAAGCTTGCACACAAAAGAAAGATAGAAAGACAGGAACTTATTGCCTGAAATGTAACAAACTGATATGCAAACATGTTTCAACAGTTTGTAACAGCAACTTCAAAAAATGTCAGAATGCTAGCTTATGTTCAGCCAAAAGTGAATGTTAATGTTATTAATTAATGGTTAGAAGTGTTAATTTAAATTTAATTTATTTGATGCAATGTATAAAGCTCCTCAGCATTTGGCTAAAAATGCCATTATGATATCTTAAAGATGCAAATAATTAATGTCAAGGTATAATATGCATGAAGATTACTGTATTGTCTTGAATATAACATGGTTTTTTCCAAAAAATTAAATTTTAAAAGTAGCCCTCACATTATATTTGAGTACTAGTGATTTTAAAGGATCATTTCGAAAAATCACCATACTTTCTGCATATCTGTTTAAGAGATACAAGATACTTGTTACATTGTAGATACATTAGGCATACATGTTACAATGTACTTAAAAAGTGTCTGAGGGGAAAATAGATCGAGTTCAGTCGGCGACTGTACTCCTCGATAGTCATTGCATTGAAGCTATCAGTGTGTCTGCGTATTCTTTGTACATACCTTAGCAAGTTTTTACCCATCCATTATTTTAACATTAGGTGACAAAAAGGGCATTGATCATATTGAGAAAAAAGGTTCTTCCAAATCCCAGGTTAACAGAGGAATCCGACGAAGTTATGACACGAATTTTAAAATATTCGTAGCTCAAGAGGCTGAAAAAACAAACAATATTCAAGCTTCAAAAGTAAATATGTCTATGGTGGAAGCAATAAGAAATATTTTAATTTGCAATTTCAACCAGGAAGGCGTTTAGAGGTCCTTCAACTGAGAAATTTGAAGATCTTGAGAATTGTATTTTCGACTTTGTTTTAGAAAAGCGAAGTGAAAGTTTTTCCATCACTCGAGAAATGGTAAGAATGAAAGCATTGGAAGTGGAAAGGGAATGTAAAATTCCACATTGTGATTTCAAAGCAAGCATAGGCTGGTGTAGACAAATGATGCATAGAAAAGGCCTTTCTCTACGATGCTGCACTTCCCTAACTCAACATTTGCCTAGTGATTACAGTGAGAAGTTGATCGCTTATCAGAGGTATTTCATAAGCCGCCCCCTCCTCCCCTCATGTTCCCTGGGTCTCTGATGATCAAGAATTTTACTTTACTAAATCATTAATATCTAATATTATCTCACAATCGTGCCAAAATTTATTTTACTTAATTTATAAGAGATATGTTAACTACATACATTGGGTCTCCGTTTATTATTTTCCTTCTTTTCCATAGCCATACGGAGCGTGTTAAAGAGTCACAAAGGGTAGATTGTGTGGGTTTCCCTTGGTTTTCCCTTACCTCCCTCTAGTTTTTGCAAATGTGTCTCTTTGAGCATGGTTGCCGCCCCTGCTGTAAGACCAAACTTGGCAGGAGGGAACAGCGTCAGTATGTCAACAGCTGCAGCATGAGGCTGCCCCCTCGACCCTGCACCCTGAGGCGATTGCCTCACTTGCTTAGTGTCTGGAGCCGACCCTGACTGACTCCCTACGTAATTTTAAATCGTAAAAGGATGCCAAAGGCAAAGTTACCATCAGGTGTAATCTTTCATGTGCAGGAAAAGGGATGGATGAATGAGGAACTTGTATTAGGTTGGCTAAAGATTGTTTGGTGTTGCGTTATATTAGAGGTTTGGTATTTTTTTTTTTTACTTTCCAAAAATCTTAGGGTGGCATCATATTCGAGGCCGCCTTATATTCGAAACAATACAGTATATGTAAGGATTAATAGATAACTTCCCATACATATTGATGGACTTTTTCACAAAGAAGCTAAGATGTTCGGCAATTTTGCTTTTACATAATATGTAGTAATAGTTTATGTCTCTCTCTCTCTTTCTCGCTATATATATACTAAGCCATTTTAAGCCTGTTAGTTTAAGTTCGACCCCACCACCACCAATCATATCCAGTGTATGCACTTGGGATTTAACTGTGTACATTAAAAGTTATGTAACTGATAAAATGTGGATTTGCAGTTATTTTAAAATCCACTAATTGTGTAAATTACTTAAGCTCTGAAGTTTAATTGATCAAATTTTTAATTGGCAGAACATCATTGAATGAAGTAACTCAAGAACTCCAGGAGCGTGTTTACCGGTGGAAACAGATGGAGCTTCTTTGCGGTTTTAACATCATCAACAATGCTGGTTTGCCGTACCTGGAGTCAATCCTTTACCGTGGAATGACAAATGGCAGGCCTAGCGCAGGAATGAGGGGTAAGTTAAATCCATTTCATTTGATAAATTACTTTCCAAGTTGCTCTGGATACTTTTGTTGCCTATTATTTACAGCTTATAACATCTGAATGAGCTCAACATGCTCCACTTTTTCTAAAGCATTTTCAAAATTAAGCAATGAGTAATCTGAAGGCATTATTTTGTTTACATACCATTTAGGGTCTCTTTTATGATTTTAAATTGCAATTTAAACAGGTGCAATTGTTTTATTTTACACAAGTCATATAGGTGTGTGATGCAATTAAAAATTGTACAAAATCTATATCCTATTCAGCAAAATTTGTCAGGAATGAATAAATGTAAGTCAAAATAGTATGGTGCTATGATTGATGATTACTTCTGTAAAATTTATAAGAATGGGAAAAATCATGTATTGCTTTCTCATAGGCATTTCATTGAAATTGATGAGTAAATTTTATTCCATATTTCGAAGGCAATATTAATTGTAGATATCAACGGTATCGTTGAAAACCTGTAAATTGTAATGCAGATGACAGAGTATTTGCAAATAAATTTATTTGAAATAAATATTTTATTATTTTTTATTTCTGTGGTTTTAAAACCTGGGTTTGAATTGTTTCATTTTAATGCAACAGATACGCAGGTTTGAAAATTGAAATTTTGCCCAAAATTGTTTTTTCCATAACAAATATCTTTGTCCAACAATTACTTGATCTCCTACAGTATGTGCTATTTTGTTTTTATTAGCCCATATGTAATCAATCTGTAGTATTTTTATAGCATAAATATCTAGTTATTGAAATAAAATCATTTTAACATCATAAGCTATCATTTTGTTAAAAAAATATTTATTTTATATGTAAATTCATTGTTTTGATGGTTGGTAAATATTGAAAGTTCTATCCTAATCTCTTAAACCTTTATTCCTTTGTGATGTGTATTTAATGCCCTTTAATTGTGAGAAGGGAATCGCATAGACGATTGCATGCTTGAAGTTTTTATATTTTAATGAAAGACATTACAATACTTTGGCATGATTTTAATTTCATGTTGATTAAATTGCATGTGTGTAAGGGTATTTATATGTCATTGTTGGGAAGTCTTTTATGTACCTACTCTATTTATTGATAAAGAACATTTTGTCAACTAGAAATTTAAATCTACTTTACCCTCTGTGGACAGCACATTTTTGACACAACTATTCAAATACATTAGGAAGCATCATAGATCTCTTCTTATTAATTATTTATGAAATACGGATTTATACATTCCTAAGTTGCAAAAATGAATGTGTAGTATAATATTGCTTTTCTTTCTGTGCAGTCAAGTCATGCAGGAACCACAAACCCAAATTAAGACCTAGTAATCATAATGCTCCATTTAAATACTTTGTGCATATAGTTTCTAAGGATATCGTCTTTTTACGATCTAAACGTTTTTTTCTTTTCAGCTAACATTATTTACTTATATTATTTACTGTTAATATTATTTGATGGTTTATAGCTTATTGTTATATCAAACTAATGTTTTATTATTCTTTTGAAAGTTGCTTGCTTTACATCACCTTTTTGAACTTTGTGAATAATTGGTTCTGGAAAACTGACGTGAAATGCAAATCTGCTAAGTGCAAGTGCTATTTTCCCATAAAATGCCATTTTATTATGAGAGAGTGGTTCCCAACCAACCTAAAAAAATCCCTAAAGTGAAAAACACTTTTAATTACCTTCAAAATGCATAATAGCAAATGAAAACCCAGCATTACAAAGTGATAACACTTCTTTCCGCACTTGTACAGTTTACCTCCAACACAATTTCGTATGTGATTTTCGATCTTCCTTTGTTCATTCTATGGAAATGGTTTAATTTAAATTGAACGACTGAAATGGAATGTTGGATACGTGATGCACGAATGTTTTCCTGGTTTCTGCAACCAACATTTCCAAGCTGCAAAAAAAAACACTAGCATTAAAAAGTGGTTACATTTCTTTTACTAATTACGTTAAAAATGCATAAGAGAAAACCAAAACTTAGCATTAGAAAGGTATAACATTTCTTTTAGTAATCACCATCAAAATACGAGGCAGAAAATCAAACATTACAAGATGATAGCAATTCTTGGGTTTACATTAAAAATTCGCAATAAACAATGAAAACCTAACAAACCAACAGTTCCTTAAATTACATTCAAAATACAAAGATAATAGCATTAAATCATTAAATATTTCAGTCAAGAACCAGCAACCTCATACGTGAAGAACAAATATTTTCAATGTCATACTCATAAAAGTTGTGAAAAACTAAACGTGCAGGATGCTTTTCCATTAGCCAATAATTTCTAATTTGGCTGCTAGATGTCAGCAACTTGGACTGTTATATAAAATACCGCCATTGGCAGTGAAGTTTAAACTGAGCTACAAAAGAATTAAGTCGATGGTTATCACGTTTGTTTATTTTGAAAACTGCTAATAATGAGCATTATAAATATAAAATAATAATAATATAACCTTTCCTAGGTTGCTAAAGTTTAAAATGAACTAGAAACAAAAAAGTAGAGGGAGTTCACGCTTGTTGGCATCGTAAAGGAATGACGTGAAATTCAAGTAATTGCTGCGAAACACAAGTAATGGTCATAAAAAATTTTGTCGTGAAGTCCAAATTCGCGAACCGCAAGCATGCAAAGTTCAAAAAGGTGGTGTACTTTTTATTTTATTTGTATATTTCACCTCGTGTTTAAACAAGTAAAGAGCCACTGCAGCAGACGGTAAATGACTTTTTTTTTTTCAAAAATGGTTTAGACAGAAACTGACGGATGTGCATAATGAGACAATAGGGAATCGATTGGGAAAAAAATGAAGTCTCGAGCTGATTTAGTTAGGATTTAGCACGTCAGACAGATGGACCTCCACAAGAAAACATGCACAACAAGACAGAATACTAAATCGATTGGTGGAAAAATAAATTCTCTATCTGTTTTCATTTAGGAGCATCAGATAGACAGATAAACCGAATGCATAATGAGATTTTTTTGAAAAACTGCTAAAAATCCTAAAGGTCTTGTAACGTAAATCCAAACAGTCATTCCCATAATAATCAGTGGTATGAGGTGAGGATGCATGCTGGAGTTCAGGACAATACAGCACAACTAGTTGCAGTAACTCATTGTTGGCACTAAATATTTGACAAACTGAGTCCAAGTTCGAACGGAAAACACAGGTTATGGATCCAATGGAAACAGTATTAGGTGGTCATGCAGATGAGAATTCCCTGAATGAATAAACAGTGCTGTGTCGTTTCTAATCCAAATTTTGGATGAGGTTGCCTGGCCACATGAGACAATTCTCCTCACGAAGGCGTTGTTTTGTTATCAGGAAACATTTACATCTTATTTGCAGAGAATTAATAATCAGTGCAGTAGAAAAAGTGCCTTTTCTTTAGGATAATAGTGTTTAAGATTATAGAGACAATTAATAAAGTGAAATAAATTTATTAATATTGTGACTTCCAATATTTTTAATTTCTCTAATATGTAATAATTTTTGAGAATTTGTAGAAAATTATAATATGCATAATTAGATTCTGCATGAAATTTACTGCAATTGAGCATCATAATTTCACTTAAATGAAAAATTCACCATATTCGCAACAAATTCTAGAGGTGGAACCTAGTAGTTGTACATGGTGACTCAGTGGTCAGCTCAGGCATGAAAAAAATCTCTCTTGTGCACAGGTGTTCTGGGCATTTCCTGTCCAATTTTTACTTTCTCATATAGGCACATAGTATATTGAGAAAGTATTGTAATCGTGAAAAGAATTGACATCGAGATTTTGATGGAAATACACGTTTTAAGTGTCCCTGAGTCCATAAAAGTGGTTTTCACCATGCCGTCTGTCTTTTCACGGTTCTAGGGCCCAAACATACATAAAATGGAATGAAATCTCATATTTATGCAATATATCATCTTTTGCAGACCCTTTTTGATAAAAATGATATTGCACAAAAATAAAGGGTAGTTTATTCTTGGTGATTTTTAGCAAAATTTGATTTGCACAAAAATGGCTCCAGAGAATTTGATTAAAAGTAATCCGATTGTAGAACCTGATGTCACAAATAATACTGCATAAGCCATTAGTCTCTAAACATCACTATATGGCATCCAGTGACATCATAATGTACGGCATGCTACCTTACATAAGACATCATGCCTCCACCACGATCCACTCAAAACCTTACTACAGCCTAGATGATTAAACTAAATTGATTAATATATCATATTTGTGGATAATATCATTAATAATAGACACGCTGAAGAGATGAATGATATTGTGCAACAGTTAAGGGTACTTTATTCTTAGATATTTTGACACAAAATTCAATTTACTCAAAAATGACAATAAAGATTTTGATTAAAATCCATCTAATCATACAACCTGATGTCACAAATAATACTAAGCCATATATCCCAAAAAATTACTATATGTCATCCAGTGGCATTAAAATATACATTAAACTACGGTTAACTTTGATTTATAAACTTTTTTCTTTTAGAAGCATACACAGTCGACCAAATGTATATACGTACATGAGAAAGTTTGTGCAATGTATATTGCACCATTTTTTATCACTAGGTTCCCTCATTACAAAACCCTTACAATTCGACATATTGAGCAATCATATAGAGAGCATTGGCCTGAGTTTGGAGTGGCACAATATATTTAAGATTGTTGTTTATTTAGATGTTATATTACAGAGAGTATATATTTAGATCACAGTATATAATTTTTATGTAGTATTATAATCAGATAATAGCTTGAGGAATATGGCAACAAAAATTTTAAAGAACCTTTGACCTCTAACGACATAACTTCGAGTCAAAATGACATAAATCGATTCACAGGTATTAATTGATCAACGATGTAACTTCAAATTGGCCGCAAATCAGGGTATACCTGTATGAACATACCAACATTAGATTTTGTTTCTCAACTCGGTACCTTTTATTAAGAGTCATTTCTATGAAGAGATTATTTCCTATATCACAATACATGTATTTCCTATTGAAGATTAATTGTTGTCCATTTTGGCATATTTCTTCTTCATCGGCTGATGATCATATGTCAAGATGTTCACTGGAAATGACTTCTAATTCATTGTAGTCCCATTTTTATATTTTATTCATAAATGTTTTCATTGATATATGATTTAGTTTATAAAAGGTATGATCAATCTTGCTGTAGTAAGATTTTGTGACACATTCTTGAAGAAATCTCCATAAAATAATCACATGAAAGCTACTAGTTTTTATAATTCATCCAAAAGTGATTTTTGTGATATTTTTAAAAAGTCAAATTTTGACTAAATTTTACTAGGTCCATCTGAAATGTTTGCAGAATGCAAGCACCTTTTCCTAGAATATTATATTAAACAACGAATTAAGAAGGAGCCCTAAAATTATTTTCACAGGGGGCTGAAAGTTTGTAGTTCCACTATTGACACTATGGTTAATCCAAGATTGGTCATGCGGGATGCTGTAGACACCCAAGCCCTATATATTATGACAGGGTTCCTTTACTTTTAGGTTTTATGACTCCTACCCTTCAGTAGCTGGAGTGGCATGTGCCTTCAACAATTTTTGCCTAAAATAATTAGTATCCTATGGTTACTCTTTGAGTTTGGATGTTTTTCTTAAACAGTGCAACAGATCATTGTGCAGAAATCTGTGTTTTTAGTTTTGCAAGTGGTTTATACATTTTATTGTGAAAGTATTGTTACTATTTGCATCATTGGTGTTATTGTTTATGATCTGGGATCACTATTGAACAGTTATTTTACTGATTATCTTTTTCCAAGGTTTGCATTAAGTATTTGTAAGAACAAACCTATCTTCTACAATTTTTATTTTTCTCCTGGTTTTGTTAAATAATTGACATCTCTATTTATATAAAACTCAACCTGTCTGGCTGGTTGGGAGTCTGCTGTTTCCTTCAAATATTTCTCACTTAATATCTTCGGATCTACTAAGCCTAACGAGCTGAAATTTTCACAATCGTTAAACCCCCATGAGATTGTCTCTAGAAAAATCAAACATCCTGGAAAAGTCCGGATTTGACTCCGGGAGACAATCATATTTTCCCATAAGTTGACCCGGGATTTTTGGTTTTTCAAGGTGCAAGATTCTTTCTTTCATTCATCAAAATACATAAATATCAACCAATTTTTTCCATTTTTGCTTTATTTGATGGCTAAAGCTATAAAATATCTTATTCTTGCAATTTTTAGATGTTATACAAAGGAATTTTTCAGAAATGCACATTTCTTTTCGAAATTTTATCGCTTTTTTGTACTCTTTCCGGGTGTTGCCAAGGCATCCCGCATTGTTGCCTCCAATTGAATTAGCTTCTATTAAACCTTCAAATAGACGAAAGAATTACGTTATTCACTTTGTGCTTTTTATGAAGGATCGAAATTATTGTTGTAGCAACGTCAAACATAATGGATTGCAACTTAATTAATTGCAGATAAGTTGGATTGTATGGTTCACCCATGTGTTTTGCAGGCAGAAAATTTTGGATTTTTTAAAAAGTGGTAACCCCCAAAGTGCACCAGTCCTTTTGAGTGTTACATTTGTGCCAAAATTGAGGAATAAATCCAGGTTAGATTTTAGCTCACGTAACTTAACCATCCTAGCACCTGGAGGAAAAACAACAAATATTGTTTACAAGGAAGTATTATAAACGAAAGGTAAAGTATGATGATATATTACTATTTTAGATTATTTTCAGACAGCCTCCGGTATCTGTTTTATTTCGTTCTCGGACTTCTTTTTCAGTTATGTTATTTTAACCTTCAACAAAATAAATACTGTGCCACTTTAATATCCCGAGCGAAGCCGGGTACATTTGCTAGTCTTAAAATAAATTTCAAAAATATATCAAGCGACATATTAAATGAAAAATGTATTGAAAGTCGATGATTTATAATTTTTTAAACAAAAATATCCGTGGGGTGTCAGTGAAACCCTGCACGACCTCTTACATTATAAAAATGTGCGTAAGTACTGCCGGGTTAATGAGTGGAGAGGTGGGGATTTCACACAGCACATTTGAAGGCCATGTACTCCTGTGTACCATCATTAAAAAGTGAAGTGTTATTGTTCGTGATTCATTCTTTGTTTTGAACAGAGGTGCTTGATGGATCTGACATGAAACACTTCTTCTACTAAGAGAAAGTTCCAAAATGACCTCAATATAATTTTATACCTCAAATATATGCAGAAAGGTGAGGGTGAACCCGTGCAATGGGTGAATTCACCTCGCAGAGTGAGGGTGAGCTTTTAGGTGCTCTTTACCAGCGAAGCAGTAGTAGCAGAATGCCTTATGGGCATGTCTCCGCTGTCTGTCTACATGTTTCATCTCAGAAAATTCTGAGCGGATTTTAATTAAATTTGGTATTAGTGATCCTTATTAAAATTTATCACTGAATTTTGATTTTGAACTGCATCCATCAATTAGAACTTTCACTTTATATAAGCACTTTAATAAACTTGTACTTATCTCATTAAATAGCATCTATGAAGTGACACTTAAATATGATATTTTTCTCTCCCTAGTTCTTATATGATTGGTGAGGTATAGATTAAAAATTTTATTCAGATGGAGGACAAGATGTACCACAAAAAGGTCAGCAAGACCACATGATTATGAAATCAAGTTTTGGAGATAAAAATTATAGAAAATCCAATACATAACATCACATATTTTGTTTACATCAATTGCTATGATAATTTCATTGGTAAGCAACAATTAAAAATCTGTATTTTTCTCTCCCATGCTCTTATATGATCTGTAAAGTATAGATTAAAAATTTTATTCGGATACAGGACAACATATACCACAAAAAGTCTGCGAGACCATATAATTACGACTTATAGTTTTGGAGATAAAAATTCTGGAGAATCCCAATCTTTCAATACCATTTTATACTTATTTCTCATAAAGAACACCTTTGAAATCTATTTCATTTATGGAGTATACTTTTCCTTCTTGCTATTTTCTCTATAGTTTTATCTTTACACAATTGCCTTTCGGCGTGATTTTTGTCAATTTCCCTTTTCTTGGAAAAATTATTAAAGCTAAATTGTGGTTAATTTAAAATCTTACTATAACATATTACCCCTCATATCTTTAGGCTGATTTGGGCACCTGCATGTACACAATGGTTTTTTTATGTCATTGTTATTTATCCATGTTAATGCATTTTATGTAATTTTACACTTTGTACATGACTCTGTCATCTGAATTACTCTGTGTTAAAATGTTTTCATAATTACGATGTGTAGTTTTGAATGTTTATTTGTTTCATGTGCAAAATAATTTGATTATATCCTCTTTCATGTCCCATATCCTTCAGCCCACATCTAATACTTGATTATTTCAATCTTATAGTAGTTTCTCAGGTTTTTGCTCCTCACATTTTTCTTTTTATCCATTTATGTTTCTTGTGTGCGTCATTTACATTCCATATGTTACTAATTAGCTCAGATACATTTTTACAACAACATTTGTCAGCACTGGTGTTTATTTTACTAACACAAATTACTAAGTTATTGTCTGCATTAAATATAGTATTTTGCTCCTTATTGTTTATTGGATAATCCTTTTCCTAGAAGTTAATAACCTAACACTCAAAAGCTGTGAGACATTCTCCTGAAATATATAGCACATTTTCCCTATCTGTTATCAGTTCCCATATAGTCCATCAAAGTTGTGCTGTCATGCTCCAAATACCCTTACTCACATCTTTTTTCTGAATCTCACGCTTTGAATCTTGGGTTAAAATTTTCACTGCTTATCACAAGGGCATTGATCACATACATGCTTGTAATGAACTTCATCTTTAAGAACAGTTTCCTTTTCCTTGTGCTCACAAAATTCATTTTGTGGCCAGTTTTACTTGCAAAATAACTGTTCTGCTTTTCTATGTATTGCTTCTTGTTTTATGATGCCCTAGCTGTAACAAAACTGACTCATTGTATCGACAATGCCCTTGCACCCAGCTTGATCCATTTTTGGAATGATATTCTTTCTGTTGTACATCTTATTATCTTTAAGGCATTGTTGATTTTATGAGAAATATTGGAGTAATCCTTCCATCCGAACTCAGTTTGTATAAAATTTTCTGCCACATCATCAGGCTGCAGTTGAATTAAAGCAATTGATCTTGCTGCCTGTGAACTTTCTCTATAGATCTAATGCTGTTGAAGGCCCGTGAGGATTATGGGAGTATTCAATTTCATATTTGAAACATTAAATGTGTTCTTTGTTGGGGAGGATCCTTGGACTTCCTCATGAAAGGCGAGTTTCTTTCATAGTTTGAGTCTTTGATTTTGGCCGCTATGTTCCAATGCTTTCATTTGTCCTTTTAATGTAACTCATTGTTTGGAGCCAACGTGACTTCTTTGGTATACCCAAGTCAAAGTTTGTTTGTATATTGGTAAAATTGTTGAGATACAATTATCCAAATGTATTTATTCAAATTGGTTGAGGCTTTTCATTGTATTAGATCATACAGTAAATGGGTGTGCATGGTTGTACCAGTTTAATTTTAATTAAATATATCGCTTGTCCATCATACATGTCATTTACAGTTGAGCTGAGTTATTGGGTGTGAAAGAATTTGCATGCTTTTTTGCTGTAAGAATTTGTTGCATAATTGCATCTGTCTAGTTATTTTCAAAGCTTCTTTTGACTTTTAACTTTGTTCTTGTTTTTCTACATAAATTTTTGGTTTTTGTCACTAGAGAAAAACATTTTACTGCTTTAAAGAAAAATGTAATCCAATTACTTTAACTACATTCTTTCTAAGACAAAATAATGGTCCATAGTGGTAATTCATAAACCATTGATTTTAACGAAAATATTATTAAGCATTTTATTTGAAATTTGTGCAAGTTATTTTGCTTTTCATTTCTCAGGCACGCTTAAAAATATATCTTCATTAACCTTTAAACATTTCTTGTCAGCGCTATAAGAAGTATTTACCATCTTTAAATTTCTCTATATTTTAGAAATAAAGGATTTGTTAGTTTTTTGTTTCATAAGCATGTTTTTAAACATTGATTTTATCATTTTTGGTTTAATTATTTTCATTATTTCAAAAGAGCATGTCTTCAGTCATTTTATTTTGCTCTTTGTTGGAATCTTCATATAGTAGTAGCTTGATGGTAATCAAAAATTTAGTTGTATGCTTATTTTTCCTTTTTTATTGCTCCTTTAGTTTCTATTCCTATATTCAAGTCCTGGCTTGTTTTCAGTCAAAATATTTTTTTCTCTTTATTATTGAATTCACCTAAGAATTACTGAGCTCCTCTTATGGCTGAAAATTTTCAAAAATAAGCACTTAAAATTCAGAAAATTGAAGAATGTACTTATCTCTGATAGCCATAACAAGGTTATGAAAAACCAGATGTGCATTTTGGCTACAATGCAGCTGTCTTCAGTGGTAATTTAATGAAAGTAGATTCTTAAAGTACATATCGGTATGTTTGTTGTTTTTATGTGTGCACAAGAGGGGGATAATTTGTGAGTAGGTGCAGAGGCAGACTTAGAGGGTGCGAGGCCCCAAGGCAATTGAAGTTTGCAAGGCCCACGACTTAAGAGTTCTGAATACGAGTTTATATTTTAATAAAGAAAACATTCAAACAAATTTTGAATTATTTATTTATACATATACTTACAGCTTCTGATGTCAATCATGGACCAGTCTTCAAATGGATTAGAGGCAGTTGGTTTACTGTAGTAACAACATTGGGCCATGTTTCTTAATTCTACAACTAGCAATTTCACATTGAATTCATCTAGAAAATCTTCGCTTGTTTTACAGCTGTTGTTTTCTACTCGTGTTTTGAGATGCTTTTTACTGTTGTTTAACACACAATTGTAATAAAATGAACTAAAATGTCAATTTTTATCATTTAACGTAAAGTCATAATTTTCTTTAAAGTGCGAATCAGACCTTTCTGAACAATATTGCTCAATTGCTTATGGGTCAAAGGGAAAATCTACTCACCAGGATCACTAAAATTGGCAAATACACTAGGCTATTCCCCAACAGCAACCAATTCTGCTGAGGTAGAAGTTGACAGAGCACTATTATCATAATCATCACACCATTTTGGGCTATTTTGAATAATTACACCTGTTTCAACTCCATTTTGCACAGTTATGTCGGGGTCTTCAAGATTTTTATTTCTACTTTTACAGCTAACATCAATAAGATTTGAATTTTTCTCGCCAACACCAACTAGAATCAGTTTTCTACTGCACGCCTTAAAATTTTTCTTCAAAGATCCTTTACACTTTTGTTGTGATTCTTCCAAAAGAGCACGCATTTTCCTTTTAAATGCTCTTGATTGCAACTTTTTATCTTTATCCGATCTCTCCCTGACGTTTTAATACTTAAATGAGGTTAATTATTCTTCTTAATGTAATAACGCTAAACTAAATATTTTAGTCAGATTAAAATAATGATGTTAATTATGATAATGATTCATGAATACAATAAAATGCTCTGCGATAATGCCACCTAGCTATTGGTGATTCACGGGAACTCGGAACCAACTATGAGGACCAGCGAAGTCCGACTGATCAAGTCCTCGAACACGCCAGTTCTCTTTTACAGCGATCGTCTTCGTCATCTAAAATGCATAACTAGTTCTTTGTACTGGGACTTTTCAAACTCTGTGTACATTTCTTTCACTTCTAATATTAAGATGCTGACTTATTAACTCAGCACCGTCCTAAGTAGATTGTACGATATATCTGGCAAGAACTTCATATCCCACCGTTCAATGTAAAAATTTACGTCCAGAATAGAGCAGTGGAATTAAATTTGTTTTTATTTTGCTTAGAGAACAGAGGGTTTATTGTCAAAGGAGGGTTGTTAGCCTGTGTTAAACCTCAAATGATTTTTCTAAGAAATCGGTATTGTATTTTGCTAGGAAATATAGCGGATATTACAGAATAGGTTCCAGGTCACTGTTAATAGAATTTGCTCCAACATTGGAAATGTGGAAGCTTTCCAACACATTTAGTTTTCAATTTGTAGGTGTTATTAATTTCAAATCGTTAATATTTATTGAATCTCTTTTTTCTTGAATGTGTTTAGCCACGCTTGATTTTTTAAATCTTCCATGCTTGAAGAGTGCCATATGTTGTTTGAAACAAGTTTGTTGATATCTTTATGTTATCCCTATATAACGTTTGTTACAATTTTTGTAGCTTATTTTGTAAATTTCAGAGTTCTTGAGGTTTGGAATTTTGTCTTTCATGTTTCCCAAAAATTTTTCTAATGCAACAACAACATACATAAGTTTTGTTCATTTCGTTATCACATTAAAATTTTATAAGGGATATGCAGGTATTGAGAAAATGCTCAAAGGGGTACATCAGCAATAAAACCCTGGTTTAAAAAGTATGTGCACAACTACCAAATTTTAAGTAGTTTCTGGATCAGTTTGTAATCATATAACCATTATATTAGCCTTGGTACTATATGGCATTTCAACACATTGGCTGCCACAAGTTTCAGCATACTCATTCTTTTTGGGAATATTGGGAATAATTTAAAACCAGGAGAGAAATTCTGGGAATGGGAATTGAACCTGTCTTCCACTTGCTAGGTGGATATTCTACCACAAATCTATTGTAGCAGACTAATGCTCCTGTTTCTGAATGCACATGTTTTCTTAGTTTGGGTTTGATTCGTGGCAGAATTTTTCTCATGACTTCAAATTTTAAAAATTCCAGTGATCTTATGATCATTTCATCAATTTATAACCAGAATTATTGTTATGCAAATGAATTTTTTTTTACAATTAACCAAAATATTACAGACATACATCATCTATTTCTAAAAAGGCTTGAGTATTTCAAGCACAGTATTTATTCTTTTTAATAGCAGCTATAATAACAAAATGACATTCCATGATGGCAGCCAACATGTTAAATCTAACATGCATTTGATTCACATGAAAATTTTGACAATATCTTTTGCTGCTGTCTCATGTAAATGACCTGTAGAAATGAACTTGAGCGATCATATTTTTAAAAGTATTTTTACTTATACTCAACATTAGGTGTGTTTAAATATTACTCACATCATAGCTGAAATGTATAATTTTAGAATGGAACTCAGTACTACACCTTAAGAGTATATAATACACTACAAAGTCCAAAAATCAGCTATCCTAAAACCAGAATCATCTAAAAAAAACAAAGATTTTAAAAGTTTAATAGGACATTGAATATTTATGAAACTCAAGAAAAACTTATTTCATAAAAACCCAAATAAGCAAAACTGAAATTTACAAAAGTTATAAAAGTATCACAAAAAATCTTCCTCTATTCAAAATCTAATTGATAGCAGATCAACTTCAAATGACAAGAAGTAAATTATCATCATACAGCTCTTGCTTGTATATATAACTTTGTAAGTGAAAATGGATGTTTTGGTAGAGTAAAAAAATTTTAAAAATCACAAAAATGACCACAAAAAGTTTTAATGAAAAACACGACCCAGGTTTTGATGCATAACATCATCAAATGCATAGTTATGCATTGAAACGTGGGTCATGTTCTTCATTATAAATTTTTGCGGTATAGTACTGTCATTTTTGTGATTTTTTAGGTGGAATACCACCAAATAAAGACCAATGCAGTGAAGTTTTTGAGTAAAAAATTATTTTATATTTTCATATTTTATTTTGTTTTCTTATTCCTTATGAACTTTATTTGATAATTCATGGTGATTCTATGTACATAAATCTATTGACCAGAAACAGAAAAAATCCAAAAAAATCCCCAAGTCCCAAAATCTCTGGTTTTTAGACTTTCTATTATATTTAATAAGTATGCTCGTGGAGTTTTGTGTGTATTTATTTGCATGTTTTTCTCCAAATCTGCATCTATTAATTATTTATTTTGCTAATTCCTTAAGGTATTTTGTTGATTGTTTTTGGGTCAAGTTTACTTTTAGGTTTTTTATAGTTATGTAGTATCAGCTTGAATGGTTTAACACATGGTACTACTAAAGGAGGTAGGTCGTTCCGGTGGACGAAAACACGCCCAGTTCGCGCATGACGTCATGTGGCATAAGCTTTGCAGCGGGAAGCTTAAAATTTGTATAAAAATTAACGTAAATCGGCTGCTGATATCCGTCTTTTTATTTCTTCACCCTTCGTTATTATAAATAATACATTTATAAGTCATGCTATAAAATCCCGGGACGTTAATTTGTATATACAATGATTTTTTAACGAATTACCGGAATCAGAAAAAGTTCAAGTTTGTTAAGAACATTCGGCATCAAGTGAATTTCGAAGAAGGGAAAAGACTTCTAAGAAAGGTCTCGAACTCATCTCAAAGAGAAGGGCTTCATTTTCCGTATGATTCTCACTCAAAGGCCGATTTTTCCCAAGTTAAATTTTAGTTTTTTCGTCATTGATTTCTTCGAATTTCGCGTTTTTATCACTCACTAGCGTAATTGCCCTTCAAATATGACGGGTATGCGTGAATTAAATTGAAATTGAAATAAAAAGATTATTGATACCAACTTTTAGATACACTAAAAAGTAAACAATAAATATAAAATTCACATAATTGAGTGTTCCAGAGATAAAAAATAGTTATGGGTGAATGGAAATTGCATGACAAAGAAATACATCATGATACACAACTCTTTTACGTCCAAAATTATTAATAATAATTAAGATGGGTTGTAGGGAAAATAATTTAAAAGCAGAATAAAATATTTATTGATAAATGCAAAAATTTGTTGGATCAGAAATTTATTTTGTAAACATAAACAACACATCTGGTCCAAACATGGACCATATGTTACATAACAAAATATGGTACAAACTTTCTTACCATTAACCTTTTGCACTCGGGTGTCGAGTGTGACTCGACACGGCTAGCAACGGCACCAGCTCGTATGTCGAGCCACACTCGACACGGTGTTTCATCGTGAGGAGAAGGGGGATTTTTGTCCATTTTTTCCAATAACTTTTCTTGTAATCATCAGCGTGGAAATACGAGTAAACAACAACTTAATTAAGCAACATGGATTATTTTATAAATGAATAATATCCTTCTATAATCTACCCATAAAGGACGTTTCCAGCCGATGCCGCTGCCGCCATAGCAGATGTTAGTCTTTATCTATTTACTGAGGTGTAAGCGCATTTTCGCTTGCATTAGCTGCCATTCATTACTTGGAAATCATTTGTTTATTCCAGATAATGAATTACCAAATGGGGATCATGCGTCTGAAAGAGGAGTTGCGTCCGAAATAAAAGTTCGTCAGAAAGAAAAGTTCGCTCGGTCAGCTGTCCCGTCTCGTATTGGCTTCTAGTATCAACCTCTTTTTTCATTTCGTTTTCTTCTTGTGGTCATCCACCCACCACTGACCCATCAAAGGCCCATTCTCTTTTTATCTCTTGCATAGTGAACATCTTGAGTAGGCCCGAGCTTCCATGATCTTACCTTAGTAAACAATCGTCCCTCTATCACTCTCAGAGGTTTGCTTACGTTTCTAGAAGCATCTCTCAGATGTTTTCATGACACAGGGTTCTCTTACAAACGAAGCCTTCTCTGTAGTTGACTGAATGCTTTGTCCGCAAGTAGTCGTATATTCAGAACGAATTGCATCTCCTTAGGATGGATAGATTTTCCAAAGATTTAGAAAGCAGTGACGATGAATTTTACATTGACAATGAAGAAACTATTGAAAAACATAATAGTGACAAAAGTGAGTGCTCTGATCACGCATATAAGGATAATGAAGCAATCGCTGGTCCGAGTGGAATTACGAAAAGGAAAACTTCCCTTGTTTCACCCAAAGATCAGAGTGAATGTACTGACGGTGACAGTGATGTTGAATTTTTAAAGACAAAACTAAAGATACGCTTCATCACGTATAATCCTAAAAAGCCAACAAAATGGGGTATTCGTTTATATGTCCTTTCAGATTCTAAATGCGGTTACGTACATTCATTTGTCCCTTATTATGGTGGAATAACATCCAAAACCCTGGTAAGACCTGATCTTCCTTTTACTACCAGAATAGTTTTAGAACTTCACGACAGATTGAAGAACTCAGTATCTGATTCTCAAGGCTATCTTCTCTTTACTGATAGGTATTACACAAGTGTCACTCTTGCAAGGGAATTGCTCAAAGAAAAATCTCACTTGAAAGGGACAATAATGCCCAATAGGAAAGACAATCCAACAGTTATCAAACATCCAAAACTGAAGAAAGGGGAGATAGTGGCATACAGAGATGAAAATGTAATGCTTCTTGCATGGAAAGACAAGAGGATAGTCACCATGCTTAGTACATGGGACACTTCAGAGACTGAAGCTGTGGAAAGAAGAGTGCGAGGCGGTGGCAAAGAAAGAGTTGCCAAACCCAAGGTCGTGAAAAATTATACGAATTTTATGGAAGGAGTTGATATAGCTGATCACTACACCAGCACGTACTGTTTTATGAGGAAGATTCTAAAATGGTGGCGTAAATTGTTTTTCTGGGGGCTTGAGGTCAGTGTTGTGAATTCTTACATTTTGTACAAAGAATGCCAAAAAAGAAAAAATGAAAAACCGATATCTCATGTTCGATTTATTAGGAAACTTGTACGTGATCTAGTTGGAGATTTCCGGGGTGGTACACTAACTTCTAGGGGTAGACCATCATCCACAGAACAAGAGCAACGTTTAGATGGAAAGCTCCATATAATCATCCCTCACCCTAACAAAAAACATAAAGATTGTGTTGTTTGTTCTAATAGAAAAGTCCAAGGTGGAAGAAGAGAGAGAATTTATATCTGTGAGACATGTGAATGTAATCCAGGTCTTCATGTGGGTGAATGTTTCAAAAAAATATCACACCATAAAAAATATAGAGATTAAAATTGCTGTATGAGTTGAAAAATAATTTTTAATGTAAAAAAATGCAAATAAATAAGTTTATATGAAAATAAAATTGAGTTTTTCATCATAGTGCCGCCATTTATGAAATATGGGGGTATTTAAAAATTAAATTCCGAGTAGAATAATAGAATCATGAAAAAAAAATCCGAGTGCAAAGGGTTAAGTCCATTGGCATTTTGTCACCGATATAAAATCAATATTAACAATATTGTGACCAAACATTCACTTGTAAAAGCTAAGATTGATTGATGAGAATATGAAAACCACTGATGATGCACAGAGCAAATTCATGCTGCAAAAAATTTATAATTAATTAAATAATTGATACATAAGCATTTGATAATGGCTAATTAATTAGTGGAAATGATTGTAAAACATCAACAGTATGATGGGCTAAGCCACAGAGTCAAAAATAATTTTATGAGCTACCTTTAAAAGCGCAGTCTGGCCAACAGGTGGGAACATTACAAGAAAATACTTTGGTGCAGGCAAAGTTTAATGACTGAAGCCTAAATTCAACTAAAATATTCACCGATCACGGAATAATGGGCAAAATTGTAGCTTTATATTTTTCAAAAACTTAAATCGATCAGAAAACACACTAAATTTCAAATGTAAATAATAATTCGTTAAATCATATGATATTTAATTTTATAAACACTGCGCATGAACATATGTAGGAAGAACTGGTGCTGTATAATTAGAAGACACGTTTGTAAACATTGCTAAATTTACATAAAAATGGTCATTAACGCAACAGTAAAATTTTGTATTTTAGTAACGCTTATGATGTTAAGTAGGTACGTATTGTAAATTAAATAAATAATATTTCAGATCTTGTTAAGAGATATTTAAGTATACAAAAAATACAACTAATTTTTTAACATGCTATTCTCTCAACATACTGTATTTGTGACCAATTTATATTGCACGTAGCACTTTCATTCTTAATATGCATAAATCCACCGAGGAGACACTGTATAAATCGATTAAGTAATAGTTAACATCATACCGAATGAATAAATTTCATAATATTTACAGTTAAACTATTTATAACGACATCACTAGTTTCACTACAACCAGATCACTGAAGTTAAATTCACCAGCAATAATTAAATAAATAGATATAGATTAAATTAATAAGTAGCATATTTAAACCAAAGAATACCTGCTCTTACCTGTTTTCACGTTTATGTTGTCTCTTCTCCGGCATGCTCGAATCCATGTTTCGAAAAAATCTCACCCTACCATTACACTTTTTGTAACTGTTGTTTCAACCAAATACCGCACAAGACGTCATTTCACTGAGAAAGCCACAGTTCAAGAGAAAAGATAACAATTTCCAAACCAGCGACCACAGTCAATGGTAAATCATAGGTGGCAAGCGCAATATATATGCCATGTGACGTCACACGCTCGAAGCGACGCTCACCTGAGATGCGCAACGACCTACCTCCTTTAGTACTACCATGGTTTAACATCTAATGGCATTTATGAACTGAGATATTCCTTTCCTTTTTTCAGCATTCACATAAAATATTTTTCTTCTTTTATCGAAAAATTTTCCTAAAGAGAAGAATTTGAGCTTTTGGGGAAGGCATTTTGGTGAATATTTGTCTTATTGGTGATTGTAAAATCACCAAGATTTTTCATTAGTAGTGACTCAATTCCATAAATTAGTTCTATTTGTTCTTGTTTTGCATAAAGTAGTTTTATCTTTTTGTTGGATCTTTTTACACTTCTCCACATCCATGAGATTGTTGTTTTTATAGTCAATTTCTTTTTTCTAGTTAGATTTTTAATTTCATTAAATGAAATTAATAAAAACTGTAGCATTAAAGTTAAAGTGTATGGAGTAGCCTTGCAAAGTGCAGCCATACTTAGCTTTACGTGACGGATAGGTTCCATAAAATTTTGCCTTAAACAAAATTCACGCAAAATGGGGTCATTATGTCAATGAGGATATATTCCATGGACATGAAAACTAAGTGTGGTATTAATAAATATATGCTGCTATCCTGAAAAAACAGCTTCTTGTCATCTTCCATCCGCCAATGCCAGATGCTAAGCTTTAGATTTTTTTCAGTAACTTATCTCATCATATATTTTCAACTGCTATAGAAAACTAAAATTCTGGCAAAAATATAAATATTTCTTATATGTTTAACAGTTTTAGCCACCACTTTGTGGAACTCCATAATGAAAATATAAAAAATTTGTAAAAACAAATATATTGAAAGACTTCGCACTAGTCATTCAATAAATTATTTCACAAATTTTTTCTTTAAATTTAAATATTTCCTCTATGAATGAAATCCTAAACAAATCAGTGAGGAAGTTTTGTTTGGACAGTCATCTTTCTTTAGAAATAATTACGCCAACATAATTGTCAATCGAATGATAACAACTGTGTGCCGTCCTGAGGGTTTCTTTTACAGCATCACATTTTTACCCTAAATGTGAATCCATAGACAATTTTACTAAAATCCACAAGCCTGTAAAAAATGGAATTTATAGTGCATTTATGTATATATGCAGTTTTTTGGTTAGGCTTCCTCAATTGTAGGCTGCCTTTGTTTTTGAATACCCAGTAGGTGCAGGCCTGCTTCCCGCTATAACGAATCTGCTTAAAACGAGGTCATGCAAAGCGAGCTATGGCTGTATATTGACAACTATATTTTTTAATTTTCTTTTTCCTTTTATAAAAGTGCTGCTGTTTCGCAGAAAGACATTATGGTTATAATGTTTACCATAAAAACCATTTTTGGAATAGCTGAACATTTAATCTACAACTTACATGTTATTTATATTTCTTGTTATTAGACTTTGCAATTAATAGTATTGGTTCTTTATGTGCATAAGTTTATAAGCTGGAGTTAGAGCTAAATGTTAATTTCTTAGGGAAATGTTTACCGTATTGAAGGTTCAAATTTTATGTTTTCCTTTGAAATAATCAGTTGTTTTGATGGTGATCTCTTCAGGGTTTTGTGAAAATTCTTGGAATAATGTTCGAGATTTTTTGTTGAGTACCGTATTTACCCGAATTCAAGACGAGTTTTTTCTCTCAAAATTTCACCTTTCAAAAATCGGTGGCTCGTCTTAAATTCGAGTACAAAGTCTTATACCGTCAATACATCGCGGTCAATTGATCACCCGTCAATTCATCATGCTTCAATCCGTGGCATGTTAAGTCATCACATGAAAAGCTCATCAAGCATCTATACATCACACGACAAACTCATTGCGCATCAATACATTAATAGACAAATTCATCGCGTGACAATTTTGTTGCGAGACAAATTCGTCGGGAGACAAATTGGAAGGCGAGACACCATGACTGGTGTACGGCAGGGGGATACACTTGAGGTTGGGTGACATCTCCTGCCATACGCCATCCAATGTGTCTCTCATAATTCTGGTATTATCAAAATATAAAGAAAAATTATTTTGTGGAAAAGTGTCTCCCCCTACCGTTCACCAGTATGGTGTATCGCGACAAATTTGTCAAAAGATGAATTGACGCTTGGTGAGTTGGTCGTGCGATGTATTGATGCACAATGAATTTTTTATCCGACGATTTGTTGCACGACAAGTTGTCATAGAACCGTAGGAAGTATAATTATCGATGTTTTATAAACAAGTGAAACACGTGATAAAATAATTTTATATGCTGAAATTTTTCATTGCAAACTTACGACCAGAATTCAATTAATAAAGTCTTAATTTAAAAAATACATTTAATTTTTTTTCCCAAAAATAAATTTGAAACAAACCATTTAAATTAATGAATGAACTAGTATACCTAAACTGAATACGTGTGCTTGAAATGTACACCAAATACATTCGATGAGAAATTAGGTCATAAAATCTTTTTTCTGTTTTCATAGTCTGCGAAAAAGGGGATCGTCTTAGATTCAAGGTCGTCTTGGATTCGGGTAAATGCAATACACCACCTTTATGAACTCTGATGCAAAATGCAAATTTGCGAAGTGCAAATCCTATTTTCCCATAAGATGCCATGTTATTACGAGAGAGTGGTTCCCAGCCAAACGGAAAAAATTCACTTTTTTATCACAAATAATCCAGTTTAACAGAAAATAAAAGAAATCATAACTGCAAATGAAAACCTAGCATTATAAAGTGAAAAAATACTTTTAATTAACTTCAAAACGTGTAATAGTAAATGAAAACAAATCATAACAAGTGATTACACTTATTTCTGCACTTGTACAGTTTACCTCCACACAATTTCGCATGCGGTTTTCGATCTTATTTTGTTCATTCTAAGGAAATGGTTTAATTTAAATTGAACTACTGATAGGGAAGTTTGAGTATGTCATGCATGAATGTTTTCCTGGATTCTGCAATAATCATTTCCAAGCCGCAAAATAACACTAGCATTAACAAGTGGTTACATTTCTTTCACTGTATTTCATGCTTATTAAATTTTTCGGTCAAAAACCAGCAACCCCATATGCAAAGAACTAATATTTTTAATGTCATATAGTTGTGAAAAACTAAACGCGCAGGACGCTTTTTCATTAGCCAATAATTTCTAATTTGGCTAGATGCCAGCAACTTCGACTGTTATCAAAAATAGCGCCATTGGCAGTGTAGAATAAGCTGAGCAACAAAAGTATTAGGTTGATGGTTATCATGTTTGTTTACTTTGTACTGCTAATAATGAGCATTATAAATATAATATAATAATTATGCCCTTTTCTAGGTTGCTTAAGTTTAAAATGAACTTCAAAACAAAAAAGTAGAGGCAGTTCATGCTTGTTGGCATCGTAAGCACATGACACGAAACACAAGTAGTGGTCATAAAAATTTTTGTCCAAATTTGCGAACCGCAAGCACGCGAAGTTCAAAAAGGTGGCGTATTATCCTTTAGTTTTTCTAAAACACTGATTTGAAATTAGTGGTTGAAATCCAATACCAGTCTCTCATCCATGGCCCTTCTATTCTCTTTTTAAACTAACTAAAGCTCCCTATTCTCATCCTACATTTTAACCTCCTTTCCAGCAGCATTCTTTCTATTGCTTCCTTCATCATTCATTTTGACACTCAAGTTTGCCTTATGTCTTATTACTCAAAGCTTCTCTATGTCGGTCTCGGTGGCAGCAGGGTAGCGTCCTTGCCTGCCAATCCGAAGGTTGCAGGTTCGAATCCTGCCTAGGTGGGTTTTTCTCCACCTAGGGCATGCATGTATGTGTTCATCTATTGTTATTGTTAACATATTCCACTGTTAAATGGCTCCAAAAGCTGTATGTGGAATTATTGAATAAATAAATTCTTATCCTTTATTTAATATATGTAATCTTGTTTATTTTCATCTTGGCGAAACTAACTTTCTGTAATTTACATCATGCCATCATCTCAAAAGTTTCTCATCTGCTGACACCTTTTCTCATGTCTCAGTCCCAATTAATTCTGAACTCTTTTGATTAGAAATGAATTACAGTTGAGCGGCATTATCATTTTGGTGATAGTAAGAATATTTCAAGAATTATTTTTAACGGTAAACTGAAAGATCTCAGATTTAGTTCAATTCTCAACAGGTGAAGATACATAATAATTTTAATTACTGTAATTTTCCGATTATAATGCGCATCCATGTTTTTACAAATGAGATGTGAAAATTGTCTTATCACCATACGTAATAAAGATAAAATGTATAAAGATCATTGTAACTTTTCACTAGATTATTAGCAGTTTCAATACAGTTCTCGCTTTCCTGCCAAGTGATATATGTGCGAGAAAGTTTACGAGGATATCACATTACATTCTGACTCACTTATTTAAGATCGACACAATGTATTAAAATATGTACGCCATAGATGGTTCCGAAGACATATGGGATGATGATTTTGGTGAAGTGGATATTGCGGATGGACTATTTGAAAACAGTGAGAGCAGTGATTGTGAATTCGGAGATTTTAGTGATTAGGAGAGCTATAAATAAATAAATGATTATTCTCAGTTTTGTTTTGAATTTTTTTAAAATAAATGCTATCAGAATGCAATGAAAAGTACAATTTATTTAGAAAGTCATGTCCAAAAATAAAATTATTTCCTTACTAGAAAAAGTTATATGCATTTGTTACCATGTATAATATGCACCCTAAGTTTTTGCCAATATTTTGAAGGAAAAAATGTATATTATAATCGGAAAATTATGATAGATGCCTTCAGGGATAATCTGACACGAGTACCAAATTATTAGCATGTAATTATTCTAAACTTAGCTTATTTTATTAAATATTTCTTAAAAGCTTCCACGAGCATTACATTCTGATTCGTTCCTCATTGGGTGTTAATTCTGTCATGAATGATAAACTATATATTTTGAGGTTTTATCAGTGGAGATCATTGTTATGTTTGATCGAGTATTTCTGTGCCTTGTCATTTGTTGCTTTTTATGACTTCAAATTGACCATTTTGATACATGTTCTTACATGCAAAATGATATTGTTGGTGATTTGAAAGTTTCTTTCTCAATAAATTAGTTGCCATCAGTAAAATAACTTGAAAATCTTGCTTATTTTCAATTTTTGTACTTATGCATAGGTTTATGTATTGTAGCCATCATGCTACTATCGTGCTTATCTACAGTATACACTTAGATTTTAAAGTTAATACATTGTCAGCAATACATGCAGTAGGATATTGAACTGAGTCGTCACATAATCTGAGTAAAAGGAAACTAAAGAAAACAATAGCCGGCCTTGATAGAGGAATGGTTAGCATGCGTGGTCCCAATGCTAGGGTTTCACAGGTTTGAATCTTGTCAAAGGCATGGTTGTATGTGATCGTCTTTGTTATTGTTGTTATGCTCGTTGTAAAAGGCTGGTAATTTTTTCTGGAGGCTATGCATAATTGTCCTAATATCACCAAGACAGGTTTTTTTAAACAAATGAATGATCTTGCTTAATGGAGGACACAATGTAAGTGAAATGCTTTTCCACTAATTTTAAAGAATTTATGATTTGGAAGATGTGCCGCATATCATTTAATATGGTGTGACAAACTAATGAAACAAGTAAGAGACCTGTTTAAGTTTTATATCCCACTAATATCATTCATTATGAGTGTTTGGATCATGCATGTATCCATAATTTTTCTTTTACAACAATATTAGCGAATGCTTTCTCAAAATGTTATTCTTTTAACAAACTAATAGTTTTATTTAATTCACTTTTTAAAATGCTTATTTTAGTATGATAGTTGTAGTGCTGCTTTTGTAGTTTTTGATGTAAAAATTGAAGTTGACGTATTTTTGTAGCCACTAAAGTTATAACACTTTGGTATGCCCATTATTATTGATGTTAATCTCGGATACAGTTTTACTTGATGCTTTTTCGAAAAATTTTTAATTTTACTATTTCTATTTGTATGCTTTGCTTCATCAGTTACTACTACTGTTAATGACATATCTGGTTCCTTTGCTCACTTAGTTACCTTAGTTTTAAGAATAAAAATGAAGATATAAATCTATTCATTAATTGTTCTACATTGTTTTTTTCACTTACTCTGCCATTAAAGGTCGACTAAGAAGTAGCCAAGACGACTTAGACGATGAAACTGGATCAATATTTTCACATTCAGTGTCAGGAACATCATCGTCTCCACCTCCAGGTAAGAATTCTCCGGAAGCTCTACAAGATGGATCGGATGGTCATCACGGGGAATCTGCACATTAGTGATTTCACACACAATGACTTGACACTGTCTTGCCTTTGTCATGTGCCAAATTGCACTTCTCTGCAGAATTTCAATAATACCCAGAATATACCTTGTATACTGCATTAATTTGATAACAGGGTAAAAGTCATTATAGCACTGTTGGTGAATTGGCTATTGTTTTGGCACACACACACCTAATTAATTGTTAACAGCTAACCATAAATCTTATAAGTTTGATGTGATTTTGGAGGGAGGGAGATACTTGTTATATAAAAAAACAAGGTTTTCTTTAAAATTAAGAGTATTAAAGTGTTTTGCTCCAGTATTCTACTCCAAATATTCTTGTTTTTTTCTGGTTTGTTGAATGGGATTTATGTGATAAATGGCAATTTTTACTATGAAGAGTATTATGTTTAAAAAAACGAATTTTTGATTGTCCAGCAGGGGACATTGAAATGGTGCATGTTGGACAGTTTGTTTTAATCTTTTTGGGATTGAAATTAAAAAAATATGTAATTGACGATAAGGAATGTTTCCCTTACTTCATCCACATAAACACTCCATAGATTTGTAAGGAATTTATGGCCTAAAATCACCTTGAACTGATATATTTAGATTATTACTGTAGTACAATGAATGTTTATACACTCATGTTATAAATTGAATGATATATTTTTCTACCTTGTTACACATTCATATTCAAATATAAAATCTTGGTCTAACTGATTTATGAAGCATAAATACCATTGCAGTTGTTGAATATTACAGTGACTTAACTAACTCTTTACAAATAATATGTCTTCCAAAGTATTTTTTATCATGTTGTTTTATTATATTATTTATTTGAATCAATCCTTGAGAACATATCTCATGTACTTGTAAATGTTTTCCTGTTAATCTAATAGTTTATTTTGATTTTAAAAATATTTACAACAAATTAAAGTGTATACACATAAAGGTAAAGGAAGCTTTAACGAAAAGGTAGCTAGGCAATCTAGTTATTGTCGAAACTTAGTCTTTCAATTTCTTATATTATGAAGTGTAGATTCTATTGTTCTTTAAGTACCTGTTTTCAAATTGTGGAAATTACATGCATATATTTACTGTACCTTTGATAATGGTGGGATCAATTAACATTTGAATACCAGGGTTCTAAAATTTATTTTCTATTACCCAGTTGTGGCATTCTTTCTATTTACTTTTTCAACCCTTGCGTTGGAATGTTCTTGTGGTGATTAAAATTCTTTGGCACTAGTCTTGACTTGGCGTGATGCAAGCTCTTGTTCCTAACAATCTTCACCTTTTATCTTACGGGATTTAAAATCTTGTTTTTTTGTAGTTACCATTGTAATATTGCCTGTGTTTTTAGTGCTTGTAGAGGAGTTTTTACACTGTTGGCAGGGTATGTTTTGCAAGTTTTGAAGAACACTTGATGAGAGTATTTCTGCTGGTGATGTTACTGTATTATTTTTAATATTGAATTATATTGTTTTTTACAAAGCTCCTTCTTTATTTTTGGCACTCCCTGACAAATATTACTTATATTCAGTATAATAGCCAAAATTATCCAGGGTAGTTTTTCTCTGGGAACTTCAAACATAACATGTTAGATGTATTAAGATGTTTCATTTTGCCAAAACCATAATGGATTATTATTTTTTTTTGCACAATTAATGAGCCTATTTATCAGAATAATTAAAGGATGTTGCAATAATTTAAGTCACATTTTAATGCTGTCAGTAACAGAAATGATTTAATTCCACCTCATGATTTCCACAATACTAGTTCAGTTGTTTTTGTATGTTAAAAATGGATGAATTGATGTGCCTTGATCTTTAGGGTGCTACATACTGTTTTTTTTTGTTTTTTCAGCTATAATTCTGCTGATGTTAAATCACTTATTAATAAAAGTAATATATCTTTTAAAAGTATAAGTGATATTCTTATTAAGTTCATAATATTATCTTAAAGTTGGTAAGAGTGTAAATTGATTGAACTGTGTACCAGTTCTTTGCTAGAAATACATCTTAAAAACAAGCCCTGCAATCACCCTAGAAAATACATATTTACATAGTTTTCTCCCAAAAATTGCAGTTATCTCTTGTTACACATTTTTGTCACTGATGTTTTGGTTTATTGGAGTAACAAAAAGTAGCTTTAATTGTTAACTTTTTTGATGGTTTTAAGTGGTACCTCAATATCTTGAATAGAACATAACTACAAAAACTGTAGTTTTGTTATTCTTCTATGTGTAAATTTTTCATTACGTTTGATAAGGTGCTGAGTTTTGGTTGAATATTCTGAAATTTTTAAGAAAAAATTTGGGTGAAAAGAAGAATAAAACTGAATATTTAATAGCATAATAATCATGTCATGGCTGGTGGATAAAGAGATACATATCCTCTTTTTCTATCAATTGCTGTTGAACATTTTAGATTTGGGTGGATTTGTGAAGGATTTTTGAATGAAAAAACCTCAAATCAAATCCTAGATATGGAATTATCTATATTCCTGGGATCCATATAAATTTTTACTTATTTCATAGATTGTTCAGACATTAAATACTTGGTTTTTAAAATGATGACCAAGTTTTATGGTTATTAAAACACTTGTTTTATGTATGTGTCTCAAATGAAAGAATTTTCTTTAAAAATCCATTTTAATTTATATAATGTTTTAGTATCACAACATATTATTTAAACAGATAAAGTATTCTTTTTTGTGTATAACAATGAAGAGAGAAAATTATTTGGAATTTTCCAAATTTGGCCTTCTTTTTGTCATAAAAATGTTTTTACAGCCTTTCTTAATGAGATTTTGTATGTTTCAAGAAAATGGTATAGTATTTTCATATTGATCTTCAAGTTATTATCTCCAGAGCCTCAATATTAGCACAAAGTGTTTCTTAATACTCATTGATATAACCAAAAGATTTTTTCTTCTAATAATTTGCATTGGAATGATTTGTTCTCAATTTAGAAAATTCTTTAAATCATACATAGGAAATAAGTTAATTAAAAAATTGGTTTAGCATATTCTGAATGATGATTCTAATTTACAGTATGTCATAGTGAATTCATCAAACCTTTTAAGTGTTATAATGATAATGTTTGCATTTCCTAATTTTAGCCGTTTTCACCTTTTACACTAAAGTAGCTCTCCTGCCTGAATTATTCTTTCTCAACAACCTTGAAGCGCATAATATCTCCCAAAACATGAACATTTATTAATTGGAAAACTACAGGCAGCCACTGCGCAATTTACAGAACTCTGTCTTCATGTGTTGCAGGAATCTGCACAGAATGATGGATTGCCTCAAAACAGTCATTCACTGCCTTTGCCTTATATTTTTGCATACATAAGCTGGTATTTTTCATTAATATACTGTTAATATTTTAAAATATATTTTCTGAATGCATTGTACATACCTTGTGATATTGCACCAGTCAACTATTTTCAATGCATGTTTATTAGGGTTTCTTATCATCCTAATCACCCATGATCTCAGTTAGTTAGGATAATCGTAACTCTGCTGTAATTTAATGGTTCATCTTTATGTACCATGCTTCGTGTTTCACAAAGAACTTCGGATTGATATTTTCTGTATTTGTAATAATATTTTTTTATGAAAAGCAAATAAGTATACGCAAGTTGAATGTATAGAAACGAATTCATGTTATGTAAAGCAGTAGAAAGTATATCAAGTGCTTCATTTCAAAGCCTTGTTAAAAACAAATTTCAGCAGAAGATGGTGGTCAGTGTTTGAGAAATTTAATTATTATTACTAGTACAAAAGCCCATCAATATGACGGGTGTGCATGGATTAAATATTAAATTTAAGGTACTTCCCTTTCTTCCTCCTTTTCTCTCTTCCTTTCTCCTCCCGTATATTTTAAGTTTATATTAGATTTTTTCCGATTTTTCGACATTTCATAAAGAGGTTGCTATGGTAGCTGGCATTGTTGATCTCAGAGTTTTGCATTATTGGACTCAGGCTTTCAAGTGCATTTACACAGCTTACAATGAAACAAAATCATAGAGGACAAAAACCGATTGAAAATTGATGTGAAAAGTTTCATGTCAATTTAAAACAAATAAACACATAGCATAAAAACTTTAAGTCAGAAATGACTCCAATGCATTGTAATGATGGACAACTCAACATTTCAAATAGGAAGATACTTCATGCATACATTAAAAATATCTTTTCGTTTGCAAATTTTATTGGGCAGTTTAAAGCAAATTACTATATTGACAATGATTATGATTAATTTCTATTGATAATTAAGCAAGGTATTTGATGCATGGCCGGTGCATTTATAGTGATGACAAAAATGTGTGAATTAAAAAAGCTACTTACTAAGTTCTTTCGTCGTCAAGGTAAACAAAACAAAAAGCTAATTAAAATATTAGCAGTCGTATGTTCGTTTGCATTTCTTCCATGCCTTAGAAATGGCACTGCAGTAAACAAACCTATCGTTTAAATTAAGCCATCATTACTCCCCTTTCAATTAAAATGCATTCAAAATATATAAGAGAGTTCTCACAATTGATTTCAAATAAAATATCAAAGTTCATGTCATTGCTTTTAGATATAGACGTAATTTTGCTAGATCAGCAACAATGCTGTCGCCCTTGAAGACGAAATTTTTTTGTCTAAAATTTAACCAAATTTTTGTGTTAATAACGAATTTGTGGAATGATTCAATGCGTATTAAAACATCGATAGCTGGAAAATGAATATCCATTCTTTTAGGCATCGTTTGGTGCAAGTCCCATATTCATATTGCAATTCTAAGTGATTTTAAAGTGCAAATGAAAAATGTGCTGCTACTGCGCAAACATGCAAACACACAGAAAGAAAGACAGAATTCTCTTTAATATATGTAATAGATGTGAGAAGGTTAACTCAAATTTTGTAACTTTATAGGTAAATGCAGATATAATAAGTATGGTAAATATATTCATTGACATCCTTGTGATAATTTGTTGAAAATAATGGCATGTGTTAATCCAGCAAAATAAATTGAAATTTGAGGTTATGTTAGAACTAATTTTTCCCTAATACTGATTTGAATGAAAATTAAATATTGCTTTGAATTAATAATTATAATTGAACTTGGAATCTTAATATATTTCATCAAGGTTAGCTGTGAACATTTAATTAGGTTCATGGTTTAATAATGTGTAATGAATTGTTTAAAATTTAGTTTATCTTAATTATATAATAATAGTGTTATTGCATATAGCATAAACGGGAATTAATGACTTTCAACTGTACTGAATAGCACACAACAAGAACAAAAAATCCATGATGCAGAAGAAAATTCAGTTTATCTTATTGGCTATTTACATACTTATAGTTATTGCTCATTAATACGAGTTAATTTATGAATTTTGCAGGAAACTTGTTATTTAAAACAAAATCCTAATTAAAGGAATCCATTTCAATTTTGAAGATTTCCCTTCTGAGAGTAAAGTGATTTCTATGAATTTGTTGTATTCAGCCATTTATTGAGAACTTTATTAATAGAAATAAAACAATTATTGTAATTTCCACTGAACAAGAATTTTATCAGTCTGGTTGATAAAATTCTTGTTCGGTCGAAATACAATAATTGTTTTATTTCTATTATTGAGTATATCCACAATGTTGAGCCTTCGCAAGTGGAGTTTTTTTTAACTGTATATTTCTGCAGAAGCTGTTTAACTTAATAACGACATTAAATTTAAAAGGTGAGTTCTTTTTGAAATGCATTTTCAAATGGTATAAGTTTCCAAATTATTTATAAAATCTATTTCCAAGTCTAAATATAATGAGGCTAACTATAAAAATTCATTTTATGAATCAGAGAAAGAATAACCCAATTCCAAGGGTAAACTATCAAACGGAGTGTAATCACTCAAGATGCCAAATTTCTATGTATGCTGCCTGATTTCAATGAGCAATTCGTGGTTATACTTTTGGTGTCTATGTTGAACTCCTCTTGTTTGCATCTCAAAGCTAATGATCATTAATGGTTGCTGTTGATTTTCATAACCATGGATACCATGAAGGAAATTATAATTACGTTTATTATTGAATTTGCAAGAGTTGTCTTTGTGTAATTTTGAATGATATATTTATAGATAAAGATAGAGACTTCAGTGGGGTGAGTATAGATCTAGCAATGACTTTTCTTTTAGCCTACCATGATCACGGAGGGGACCAAAATGGACCTGGCCGCGATAGCTCAAATCAGCGAGCATCATCAAATTCAGGGGGGGCTAGTGGAGTAGGAAGTGGGCATGGGGGTTGGAAAGAGGCAGTAGGAGACTCATCTGGAAGTGAAGCTGGAAAGGAAGAAGTTGATGAATTTCCTCAAGAATCGTCTAGTTTTGGCAGCTCTGTGCAATTTACTGTTGGAGGAAGTGAAACGTAAGCAATAAATAAGTTGATTTGTTTTGCCCAAATAACTATCATATTAATCTGAATGTAATACGAGGTTTTTCTTACTTTAACATTAAAAAAGAAACGTCTTTGTATGTTCACGTAATATTTCATGACTCTTCATGGATCAATTCTATTGTGTCGGGATCTTGAAAATTCACATTGCATAAGTGATTGTATTGCAAGATCAGAAGAAAAACTGAAAAGCACTATTTACATAGTGGAGTATTTTGATACTGAAAAAAGGAGTTCACTTGCTCTTGTGTGAATATTTTTTCTATAAATCATAGTCTAGTAAATATGTGTATAAATTAATTGTACACCACATAGGTTGATGATTTGGGTCTGCATATATATGCACTCTGTTTATGGAAGAGGAAAGGTAAATGGATGGCAACAAGTTGTTGGGATAAGGAAGCCCAGTGCGGACTCACCAATAACATGTCTTCAAGTTGGCAAGCTGCTGGGGGTGTCGAAGCGACACACGTAAAACACGAAAGCTTTTGGGGATTATCCCTTTGTTAGTAAAAGAGAGAGACAACTGATTGAAGTGACACTGGGTGGAGGCATGGGGGTGGAAGGGTAATGTGGAAAGGTCAGGGATTGGATGGAGTGGGGGAATGGCCGAAAAGGAGTGAAAATCTAGTGAAGGATGAGGACAGTGGGAGAGAAGGAGTTTAGAAGGTGGATGTGAGCAAGGTCCCACTGATGGAGTTGGAGAGCCAAAGCATTATTGGGGAGAGTGCAAATTGCTCTCACTGTGAAGCAATCATTGAATTTTAGATTGTGCTTATTCATATGAATGGCCATGGGCAGCGGTCGTTTAAGAATGACACTGTTGCGGTGGCTGTTCATGTGAATGTTGAGAGGATTGCTGGTGAGGCCAACATAAAAAGCGGGACATTGGGTGCATCTCAGGAGGTAAATGATATTGTGGGTGGTGCAGTTGGTAGGAGAAGTTATGGGGTAGGTAATGTTAGTAATGGGGCTGGAGAAGGAATTGCATGGTGGGTTTATTGGGCATGTGAGGCATCAGGGTCTACCGCAGGGAAGAGATAGTTCAGGGGAGTGGGTGCTGGGGGTTCTTTCTTCCATAAAATTAGGAGGGTCAGTGAAAGGAGAAGTTCGGTAGAGGGAGGATGTGAAGATAGGTTGGGCGGCTTTTAGGATATTTCTCAGAATATCGTGAATTCCAGGGGAAAAAAGGGTGGTTAGGGTGAGTTGGGGGGTGGAATCAGTGATGGAATGGGTGTTAGGGTGAGAGTAAGGGGTGGTGAGCGCAACTGATCACCAGATTTGGTCCTGGATCAGATCTGGCAGGGGTATCCATGCTGAAGAAATGCCTGTTTGAAGGTAAAGCAATACTCAGACAGCAAGTCTGTCTGAGCAGATTCTCTACCCTCGGCAGGCTAGGGTGTAGGGAATTGAGGTTGTGGTATGGAAGGGATGGCAGGTATTGAAGTGGAGGTACTGTGAAGGCGATTGGAGGGCTTGAGGTGCATGCTGGTATGGATTTTGTTTTCTTTGATGGGGAGATCGACATCCAGGAAGGTGATGTTGGAGGCAGAAGAGTGGTGGGTGAAGGAGAGCATGGGGTGGGAAGACAGGTGTTGTAGAAAGGATTGTAGAGAGTTCAATACAACCAGAGAAGAAATTTTATCAATATACCTCAGCCATAGGAGTGGTCTGGGGTATATGTCAAGAAAGCGTTCCTCCCATTCACCTCAGAAGACATTGGCATGGAGGGCACCATGCAAGTACCTGTCGCGGAACCTTTTATTTGTAAGTAGTGGCACCCTCCGAAAGAGAAGTTGTTTTTTGGGAGCACCATTTCAGCTAGCTCCGTTAGGAAATGGGAGGAGGATCTTAAGACCAGTGATTTTCTCAGGGTGGACAGTTCTTGGTGGTGAGAAATGTTAGTGTAGAGAGAGCAGACATTATGATTATGTTAGGTGGGAGAGGGTAAAGTAGTGATTTGAGACATTGAAGAAAGTGACAAGTGTCTTTGATATAAGATGCGATTTGACGGACGAGAGGTTGTAGATAGAAGTAAACAAAGGCAGAGATGCATTCCGTGGGAGAGTTGAAGTTGGCAACAATGGGATGGCTGGAGATGTTGGATTTGTGGATTTTTGGTAGAAGGTTGGAATCTGGGGTTTATTGCGGATCATCAGGGAAATGGTTGAATCAGGGAGGCCTTCTTGATTTCCCACAGAGCACAGATATTTTGGAGGAGTGGCGGTCGGTGGAGTTGGAGGGGAGATGAAGGTAAGAGGTTTGGTCATATAGTTGGCGGAGGGCTTCATCGTTGTAATGCAAGCGGTCCATTACCACAATGGTGATACCTTCTCTGCAGAGAGAATAATAATTTTGTCGTTGCATTTCAGCATAGAAATGGCATGTCTTACTGGTTTCATCAAATTGTCGTGGTGGTCAAGAAGGTTGGGAATGTTGGGTTGGGCGACTGCATGAATGACGTAGTTAGCATATTGCTCGATGGGGTGGTGGGGAGGAAGAGAGGGTGGGATGTATTGGGAAGGGGCTCTGAAGGTGGAAAGTGGTTGTGGAGGTGTGTCAGGGGAAGGCGAGAAGTCAGATGTGGGTGTGGCGGCTTTGAGCAGATGAAGGCTTGTATGTCGGCAAGTAGATAAAAATGGTTGAATTTTGTGGTGGGATAGAAGGAGAGACCATGGGAGAGAAGGGCATTCTCAGCGGGGGTGAGAGCATGAGAGGAAAGGTTCAGGACATCATCTGGCTGGGAGGGGTTTGCAATACATGTGGAGGTGGGGGTTTGTGAAGAATTGGGGTGCATCCTTTGTTCATGGGTTAAATATATATTAGAGGAGTTTTTTTAGGCTGAAAAAATTGATTAAATTTGAATTATTGCTGGAAAAATTTCCTCAAAATTATATAAAGCTGGAAATGCCTTAATGCATAACATGAGAAAATGTAATATAGATATAGAAGAAAAAAGTGGGAAGGGATGTGATGAGTCAGAACACTATACAGGAGCTGAAGCTTAAGAGTCATCTTAGACTACAAAGTTTGAAGATTTTTGGGTCATGCCATTCATTCGATAAAGAAAGTCATATTAACTGTAATGAGGTAAGTGAGATTTGAAGTAGGAATGGATAGATCCTGGTTGTAGGTTTGATTATTATTGAGGTGTAGGTTACCCAAGTTTATTACTGAGAAAGTTGGAGATCTATTAATGTTTTTGTAGCTTGAAAGTGAGAGTTTTTATTGAAAACGCTAACAAAGTTTGTCCACTCATATTCTTTGAAATGCTCTTGCACACTTGAGTCATTTGTATAATGAGATTGTTGGTAAATTTAGAATATCATTTGCCATTTTATTAATTGTGGTTTTTATGGCACTGGTGTAATTGCAATATAATTTATGTAAATGTCCATTAGATTGCCTCTTAAAAGTTATGAATGTTACCAATTTTAAAAACAAATTATAAAATTAATCTGCCTGTAAAATTAGATTACTAATGAAATTTTCCATCTTCCTTCTGTGTTTAATGTCCCAAATTATATTTATTCAGCTCCTAAATAAAGGCAAAGTATTACTTTATTAGCTTGATGTTTAGACAAACATTAACTACTTAATGCATTCTCCAGTAAATATTAATCAGCCTCTCTCATGCCCAGTTAATCACTCTATGACTTTGAAATTAGTGATGAATGCCTGGAATAACCACAGTATTTGTGTTTTTCTCTTATTATTTCATTGCCATAATAATTTGGCATATATTAGGTAATAATTATTAAATGAAAAATAAACCAACTCTATGTCCATTGTGTGAGAATTTAATACAAGCCAAACCCATCCAATTTCTGATCTGAAGTATAATATTGATTTATAGGTTATGATGGTTACCGAAAGTGCTTGTAAAATATGTTGCATAATTATTCAATATTAAAGTCATTCCAAGTACGTAGTTTAAAGCTTTTTACATTTGTTAGTAGACCTGACCCACTTAAACTTTTTATATTGTTTAAAAATCTGTTTTAGTGAATCAGTCATGTTTACTGCCATCTATAATTAATAATAAACTATTATTACGTTGATAATATCTATAATTGTTTGCTGGGATTATCAGATGTTCTCTTCTTAATATTTTGAGAAAGATAGTCTTTATTTGATAAAACAACATTAAGTTGAGATTTAATCTCTGCCTTTCATAAATGTTGACAAGCCTTGAAATTTTTTTATATTTCCTACAATTCACTTGAAATATTTTTCATTGATCCATAAATTCTTATGTTTGCATGACCTTTCACTCAGTCTATGTATTTATCGTTTATGTTTTCATCTAATGTTTTTTTAAACCAGCAATTGGAGAGATGAACGAGCTGCCTCAACACGACGAGGTGTGATGGTTCGTTCATACAGTCAGGATACCAACATTAGTCCTCTGGATAGAGATGTAAGAATTTATTTCCAATTTATTTTAGTTTTTAGTCTAAATTTTTGCAGAACACTAAAGCTTATTATTGATGAATATTTAAATGCGTAATGCCTTTTAAAAGATTTTGTATTGAATGAGATCTATGGAGGTCATTTTTAGTTTTATTAGTAATTGATAAACTTCCTGCTATTGGGTTTATTTATAAATTACACAACATATTATATAGCTAAACATTGGTGAATTCAGTCATTTGTTTTCTATATGCAAATTGCATTGTTTTAGTGTCTACAGTAGCGTAATTGACTCAAATATGATGGGTATATGCAGATTATGTATTAAATTTAATGTACTTCCCATTCATCCTCCCTTTCTCTCTGCCTCCCTCCCTCTCCCCTATTTTCTCTCTCCCTTGTATGTTCCCTCTTTCTTCTTCTCATTCTCCATCCCTCTCTCCCTCTTATTCTTCACCCTCTTCTTTCCATCCTTCATCTTCCTCCCGTCCATTCTCCCTTTCTTCTAAAATTTAATTAGTTTTATTCAGAGGAAGTGCAATAAATCTACGCCTAAAAATAGCACCTCAAACGGACAGTTATTTCTTTAATTGCCATGTCATCCTTAAATAAAAAATTGTGATTAGCTCATTATATAAATTTCTGCCGAATTTCAATTTTCTATCTACATCATTGATCGAGTTATTCGCGTTTAAATAGCTTGTCTCCCAGACCAATGGACTGAAAACTTAACTTTGTGATTCTTTGATTCTTTAAACCTCTATTTCTCTCCCTATTTCCAAAACCATCCTCAAGTCCTCCATTTTTCTACCTAACTCCCGTAACCTATCACACAATCCTTCACACTATAAATATTTTACATGCTCGGTTTGTTTATTAAGATGTCCAGCATATACCTCTGATTTTCATACTGTTTCTATTTCATTAATATTGAATTTAGCTCATTATAACAATTTTAATCTTTTTTAATAGTATTTCAGGTTTTTAGGTATACCTTCACGTTAATAACGCAACAAATGTTGTTTACATTGATTGCTATGAAAAGAGTTTCCCTCTCCTTTTGTCTTTCTCTCCTTCTCATATTAAAAGCCTTCCAAGCACGCTTAAACCCATAAGGATTGAAATAGTTTTTTGTCCACTTCCATGTGTGGTGACTGATGGTATAGCTGTTTGCCATTCTATCCCCTTTATCCACATACCCCATATGGTGGTTATAGTCCTCGATAATAACAGGCCTCAGAGCATTTCTGCTGTCATCATGGAAGTTTCCTTCTCCTGGTGGATCATGCAAATTTGTCAGCATGTGAACATCTCTCGTCCTTCCACACTATGGCAGTCAAGTCATCTCTGGTCCTAACACGTATGTCACCTTGTTTCTATTTTTGTCTTTTACCGGCGAAGTCTTGCGGCATCCCCTTCCAGTTTGATCTGACAGTGCTGCAACAGTAAATTTTCTTTGTCTGAATATCATCAAAGAGAGTAGGAGAGGAGAAGAAGTTCTTCATGTATAATTTATGTCCAACCCCTTCCTCTTTCCTAGTCGGTTCCCTAACAATCGCATGTGTCGCTGTCATGTCTTGTGTTAAAATTTGTTGGTCTTTCCCCAATTCATGTCGTATGTATAACCTGTCTTTCCGCAGAGTTAATAAATTTTTATGCCAAAACGTTTGTGTTTTTACTTTCTCCATATACGAAGTAATATAGAGAAAGTATTGTTTTCATGAAAAAAATCAAATTAGAGATTTCAACGGAAATACATGTTTTAAGGTCCTCTGAACACATTTTGACTATTTTCTTGATGATGTCTGTGTGGCTGTATGTGATAGATTTTTGTGGGCGCTCTAACTCAAAAACTATTAATCAGGTCAACGCGAAATTTTATATTTAACATTTTTATGAAAGTCACAAGAACTGACTAGTTTTTGGTAAACATCATTTTACCTAAAGTGGGTGTTTACTCCTGTCACTTATCCATTATTTTGAAATATTTGCTTTAATATTTGATAAATGTATTGGAATAAAAGTTGTAGGAAATTTCATTTTCTACAACTTTTGTTTGATACATTTTTCCATATAATGCATTGTTTAAGAGATATCTTATATTTTTAGCTGCCACCACCATGCCACCTATCGAAGACTATTGTTAACAATTGACGCTTAGATACATCTTAGTAATGCTCCTTTTTCTTTTCTTAATTGTCAACCGGAAGTAAATATTGACAACGATCCCAAGCTAACAACATGTAATTTGCCATATAAATATGGAGAAAGTCATGTGCTGCCCACATCAGTTTATTTTGGTATATACGAGGTGCTATCGAAAAGTTCCCGGACTGTGCCTACAAAAAATTTTAAACTTATTCTATTTACATTTGGCCTCCATCCCCTTCGAAGTAATCCCCTTGTGACATACAACGATCCCAGCGCTTCTGCCATGCCTCAAACGCTCCCCGGAAGTCCTTTTGTTGAAGGCTGTCAAGAACCTCCTGCGATTCGTTCTGAATTTCTTCCACGGTGTCAAAACATCGCCCCTTCAGCTTCAACTTCATTTTTGGGAACAAGGCAAAGTCACAAAGAGCTAAATCTGGCAAGTACGGGGGGTGTGGGATGACCGGCATGTTGTTATCTGCCAAAAACTGCGTCGTTTTCAGGGAGGCATGAGTGGGTGCATTGTTGTGATGCGGGAGCCAGTTGCAGTCGCGCCACAGTTTCGATCGTTTGCACCACACGTCCTCTCTCAGTCGCCTCAAAACGTTGCAGTAGAACTCGGAATTCACCGTTTGACCAGGAGGGAGGAATTCACGATGCACAACCCCCTTAATGTCAAAAAAAACAATCAACATGCTCTTTGTCGCACTCCTTACCTGTCGTGCCTTCTTCGGTCTTGGTGAATGCGGGCTCTTCCACTACAACGATTGCTGCTTCCTCTCTGGATTGTAGCCGTAAACCCAACTTTCGTTGCCTGTGATGACCCTGGAGATGAAAGTTGGGTCGCCATTTGCGGTTTCTCGAAGCTCCTGGCACACGTCGAGGCGCCACTGCTTCTGGTCGGGTGTCAGGAGCATGGGGACAAACTTCGCAGCGATTCAATGCATGTTCAAAACGTCCATAAGGATCGCCTGGCAGGGTCCATAACTGATCCCAACCATGTCGCAGATTTCATGGATGGTTAGGCGACGGTCCTCGTGAACGATTTGTCGAATTTTTTCGACATTTTCAGGGGTTGTGCTGGTGCGCGGTCGTCCCAAGCATTTGTCATCTTCAACCGACGTTTGACCGCCCTTGAAACGCGAGTGCCACTCAAAACACTGCGTACGGCCTAAAGCTTGATCACCAAAAGCCTGACGAAGCATTTCGAGTGTCTCGGTTGCCGATTTCCCAAGCTTCACGCAAAACTTGATGCACACACGTTGCTTGTTTTTGTCAGACATCGCAGGACAGCCCTAACACAAGGTCAGAAAAGCACGTGTGAAACTGGTTCAGACAAAAACAGCACGGCGCCACTTGGCAGACTGACTCATTAGGCCTGCGAGCAGTGACTCCTAGCGTTGCACCCGCCTACTTCTCTAGGTTGCTGAGTAATTGGTACAGTCCGGGAACTTTTCGATAGCACCTCGTATTGCTTAAAAATTACCCTCCCCTTGAAAAGAATGATCACTTCATCTACTACCAAGTGCTCAGATGGGTTATGATACTTGGCATAACTGTCATTGAGCATTTCATACAGTCCATTTTCCATAATCTGTTGTAATTTTTGTCATTCCTATCGGGTTCGTTAGTGTTGTCAGTGAAATGAAGTTAGCGGAGAATATGACGAAATCTGTCACGTCTCATAGTAGCAGTAAAGAAAGGAGTGTGGAATTGTTGCAATGTCGACCAGTAGTCCCTCAAAGTGTTTCTTACATTGTGTCCCATTTGCAGAATTATGGCCAAGAACAAATACATTCATATATGGTCACGTCAGGCTGTGAAGTTCCTTCTTCTAATTTGTCAATGTACTGGTGATAATACCTGTTTGTCCCATCCACCAGGAGTTGAAAAACTTCCACAAAATACAACATGAAAATGCGTAACAGAGTCGAATTGCCTGCGATATTGGTAGTCGCATCAGCTTTCAAACCACTAGGGCCACCGGTAAAGGGTTGCTCATGTCTGGTTCTTCTTTGGCCCTGACGTGGTGGTCTCCATTCCGATTCTCCTCTGGTCCTTGTGGAAGTATCTCCCTCAGGTTGATCCTCTTTAATTTCACTTTCTGCACTTTCCTCCTCGTACGCATTGGAATTGGAATCAACAAATATTTCGTCCGTTTCCTCATGTGTTGTCTTGCGTTTAGAGGCCATTTTATAAAATATTTATGGAAGTACATATATATTCAAAAAGTAAAATAAGGATATATAAATAATATCCGTAAATATGTAAAATATATTCTAAACACTAAAGAAATAAAAAAAAAGCTATGAAAATTGATAACTCGTCAGGTTACTTCTGCTCTATTATGTGAACTGCTAAGGAATAATGAAGGCAGAATATGTATGTCGATACGTAAAAGAAAGAGGAAAATAACCAAGGGAACTAATGCATGGGTATTTTCATGAGCTTCGATTTGTATTGCATCTATTTTGAGTTGTGAGAAAGGGTCCTACAGCTAATGCCAACCACTTGAGACAGAGAGCCTCTCAAGGGTTTGTTTACCATTTCCCTCCCCTAAAAATTTTTTTAATATTGGAAGAAGAGGAAAAGAAGGAACTTCGTCTATTATTCTCATGTCCCTGTGACAAATACGACATCTGTGAGCAGCCTCAGAAGTAAGCAGTACACATGTGTACCATTCGGCTTACTGCCATCACATTTGCTGGTACATATTTGGCACATTCAGCAGATAAAGGTTAAGGACTTGAAAAATTTGATTCACTTTTCATCAGATTTTAATAATATTTCTCAAATTTTGTCAGGCAAAATGGCATTTTGTTAATTATTCCATTTTATACTTAGAGAAATAGTAATGTTGGATGTATACAGTGTGTTCTCGATTAACATCCTTAATTTGTTCTTGAAAATCATGACCTGTGTTATACAATATAATCGGTTCCAAATCCTTGCGTTCAAAACCTCTTGAAACACAAAAAGACATTATATACCGTATTTTATGAAGCTTTATGATGCCACATACCATATGATTGGTATTAGAACATAAATAATTCAATAAAACCATACATTAACATAGAAATGACCTAAAATAAACAAATACTACATAACTTCATTTTAATGTGCCCAAAATCAAAAAAGGGTACATTTCACAATATGTAGTACCTAACATTAGTAGCAAGAAAAAGGAACTAATACCAATCTGGCAAAATTTAGTCGTACAAATGAGATGGAACAATGAGTTTTCACTAATAAGTTTACATAAAGCTACGAACACTTCTGTTAACACAAGTTTATGACTTGACATTGTTGGAAAAGAAATGCAACAAACAAATTATTCCTTGCACCAGTTACTGTATAATTAATGAAAATATACCATAATATGGGTAAATTAGTGATTGAGGTAGGACTGTATGGAGCAGTATGCCATACCAGTTCTTCTTAAGAGGGTCAAAAAGCCACTTTTTAGAAGACTTTCAATCATCTCAGTACTTTGTGATTTCATCAATTCACATTCCTTAGCACTTGAAACTTTCTCCTTACGTAGTTTGTATTTGTGATAGGAAGATGCGTTTTTAATATTTGAATTTTGGACAAAATACACTTTCTTTTCATAGAAAAATATTTATGTACACAACTCAACCCTCATTAAAATGTAACATCGCAAGCTGATAATGTTACAGTTGATTATTATGAATTTCCCTGATAAATAATATAATATATAGCCAATATTTCACTCTGATATATGTCCAATCAATCTAAAAGTACATACACACAAAAAATGGTCTCTCCTTGCTTTTATTTATAAAATTTATGAATTTCGTGAACCATCCCGTGACCTTATTTTCAGCATTCAAAAAGTTCACAGGCCATACTACTTTTTTCTTCTACTTCAAGCACTGTTTTTATTGAACTGAGAGTTCCATTAGGTCCAAAGAAGAATAACCATTCCATTGTTGAGCCACAGCTGATACAAATGAAAATAAAATTGGGAGACATTAAACTCAAGTTATACCAACAGTACAGAATAATTTCATGTTTATAAATAAGGCACTCAGCAGATCTTCTTTTCTGCATAACTCACAAACCTAGTAAGGTTTCTATAGGAGATTAAGAGGATTTTAATGATTGCTGGGAGGACCTCGAGAAGAAGGCCATTACTACCACTTCTCTTGGGACTCATTGCTACAAAATATTAACCATACAAATAATGCAAATTAAATAAAAAATATGCAAATTAAATAAAAAATGTCAATCCAAAACACTTATCCCACTCAAATAAGGTGATCTGCTGCAACTGGAGAAAGACTGTGCAACAGATGCACATGAGAGACATCTACACAATATTTTTTTGTGCGTTGATTCAGCACCGAGTGAGGACAATGTTAACTCAAATCATCGATGGCATTAATTCAAATATGTTTAGTAGTTTTTGAACAATGTTAACTTGAATCAACATTAATTGAAGCAACGTTAAACCAAGGACACTGTATTTTGTTGTTATTCTCATGGAAAAGTTACTTTCTTAATATCATTTTATTTTTGCTTAATCAACAGGGAAGCCCACCAAAGTCTTCTCAGTCTGAGAGTTGCCTCGACTCAGCCAATCCTGTTGCACATACTCCTCCAACCACAGTCAACTCCACTGTGTTGATGTCGAATACCCCTTCGTCTTCCACTTCCACCTCATCTCTTAGCGGCGTCAGTAAGGGTACAAAGGAAACTACGCCAGGAGGTTTGACTACTGTCTCAACCACTCTGAACACGCAAAAGAGTGCTCCCTCCCTCCCCTCCTCTTCTTTAGAGGAGGAAACTTATTCTACCGACTCCAACTCGACAGCAGAAGAAGAGGCAAGGAGGAAGAAGAGGAAATTACATTTTCCCACGTTTACGCGAAAACCCAAGCCAAAAACTTCATGATGGGTTTTTTCTGCGGTGACTGAAGCACAACATTATTTTTAAAATATTTATCATCTCCCCCATCCCTTTCTCTCCCTCGTGGAATCCCTCCTCAAGCTTGAGAAAAAATTCAGTACTTGTTATAAAATGTTGGAGTGCATATTTTTAGAACCTGTCCATTTGATTCAGGTCTCAAATTTTTTTATAGTTGGTATACATAGTCTTTTACTCAAAAAAAAGGAAAAAACAAAAAATTGTATGCACAACTAAAGCCCTTTTTCTCTCAATTTTTAATAATAACTTATTCGATCGCATCATCAGCTTTATTATATGAATGTGAATTGTACCTTTATGTAGAAGTTGGTGGAACCAGTATTGATATACTTGTTAGTATATCTTTTCAATATTATTTTTTGGGATACTCTTGTTTCTCAAAAAAATAACCATTTTAAATGGATGATATATTTATATTATCTTCCAGTGACTCAAATCAAAATCGCTCAATTGTTAACTTCCTTTTTTGTATCTATGTGGCTACATTTCCCTCCATACCTCTATTTAAAGTGTTCGGTTTTGTATTTTTTCTATAAAGACTGAACTCTTGTAAACAAGACTGTAAATACAGTGAATATAATTGGGGCTGTTAATATTTAAAGCATTCAATTTTAGGCTTAACTCTTTCTTAGACGTATACGTGGCCTCTTTCTTGCATAAGATATGAAGTTCCTGCAGCTGTACTGATAGGTTAAATTTGGTGCATAGTTTTAATGGTTTTACAAAATAAATGGAATGGTGATTCAAACTTCATATTTGTTTTTGTGGCATGTTGTCACTTTTGTAAAAAGCAAATTTTTAGCATTGATGATTGAAAATTTGATTAAATGAAATCTTTTTCATGTGAACCTGTTGATATAAGCAATGAAATGCCATAAGTTGCTTTTAGAGTGCTTTTAATATTTATTGAAATGACTTCGGTGTCAGAAGTCACATTACTCAAGATGAGTTTTTCATCCAAAGTGCTTTGGAAATAGCTGATGTCAATAATTCTTGTTACCTTTTCTTGAAAAGTTGAAATCTAATGGACGTGATAAAATGTGATTGGAATTAATGTATTTCCAACTATTAAATTTGTCATTTACTGTTATTTTGAAATATAAGTTATGGAAAAATTTTACTTTTGTGGTTTGATTAATATTTTATCTTCTTTTATTGTTTAGTTTCTGTGCAAGTCCATTTCTTTTTTCAGGAAATTCTTCATTGTAATGCAGCTGTGGCATCAATAAGAATACTTTTTTAAATTTATGAATTTAATTTTTACAACCTAGTTTGTGTTATTTATACTGACAATTTTATTTCTTTTGGTATGGTTGATATTTGATGGGATACTTATTTTTTCACACCATCTATACAAAATCATTTATCCAATGTAATATTCAGATAGTTATTTGACGTTTACTGATTCGTAGCTTATAATCGGGCATAATTTTCTTAATTTGGTTAAAACGTTTAATTTCGAAGTGATTCATTTTACCCTATGATTGACATGAGAATTAGCTCATGATAATAAAAAGTTAAATACATAAATCAGAATCAGTATACAGTAAAAGTGCTCGTGTTTGACTTTTAGTTTCCATATAAAATGGATTCCGGTTATTCGGGACACATCGGGACTAGTGCACTTTGACCCGATTAAGCGGCTGACCCAATTATGCGAATTTTCACGTAAATAGTTATAAAAGATATAAAAAAGACAAACTGGCGTGGCACGATAAAACAGGCCTGTTTCATCGGCATTATAGATATCATCTGCACAAAATGTTTTAAGTAAGACGGGTAGTTTCTTGGATTTCCATTCTTCTGCACTTAAAGCAGTGTGCTTTCTTGAATGTAATCTCTTGCTACATTTCCATCGAGACAACCAACCATCTGTTGGTTTAAAATCATCATGACCCATCTTCTTAGCTAGCTCCACTGACTTCTTTTTCAACATTGGACCACTGGCGCATACTCCTAGTCCAGTTACAATGGAGAACCATCGATTTATGGCGTCCTCAACGTCATGATCCTTACCTTGACATTTACGTTTTTTGGATGCTCCCTGTTTCCATTCTCGCAATTTACTTTGCTGGTGTATCAAGTGTGCAAATGTAGTTTTTGGTACTCCAGTCATCTCCGCCAAACGACGATGACTGATATTGGGCGGATGGCCTTTTATTTGGTCCAGTAAGGCAATTTTTTCTGCTAGTGACAAATTTTTACGTTGCATCTTGTTTAAGTGCCAAAATTTTATAAAATAAAAATAAAAAAATTATCACAAATAACAGCACTGAAAAATCTCTACACTTACTGATTCGGTGTTTGGTCAGTATGAATGATAATACAAGTGCACACAACTTAAGCTAGTTAGAGACTTTGCTCTGAGAAGGCAAATCGAGTGTGAGACGACTGATGAGTCATTCAAGTGCGACAATTAGAAGAGCTGGGGGAGAAACAAAGTGAAAGGAGAAGGAAGAGGGAAAATATGCAAAACCAAGCTTCTTAATGAGTTGATGGGTCACAAGGGTCAACTGGAAGGCTAGAGGAGATCCGAGAGAAACTAGAAAGAAGAGAGAGAATACGCAAAACAAGGCTTCCTGTCTGCCACGGTTGTGTATATGTACCTCGAGTGCTGCAGTCTCCTGCCCCAATTAAACGGCATGTTGTCCCGATTAAGCAAAGAAAACTGGCTATTTTCTCGATTAGGTTCTGTTCTTTAAGATTTGTCCCAAATAAATGGCTGCCCTGATTAACCGGTGGCCCAAATAACTGGAATGCACTGTAATTCCAATTATCTCACTTCTCAGGCTTCAACAGTATATGATTGATACAGTGACCTTGAGGTATTTTCCATTATAATTTTCACCTAAATTATACAAATGCAGCATATGAGCTCAGTGTTTACTTTTAAATAAAAAATTTTATTTTAGGATTTTTTTACAATTTACTATTTTCCATCTTGTTCCATAATAAGATTAGCTCAAATCCCAAAAAGGCCAGCTATGAGGACTTTACTGCAGCTTCTAGCTTGATTGCGAGGATGTCTAAAAATAATTCAGTTTGGTTTCTCAATTGAGGAAATAAATAAATGTATGATTGTATGAAAACTGATTAAAAAATCCAATGCATTGAGATATTTTAAACACAGTAGTTGTATCTGAAACATTGTTACTACATTAAGTAAGTCTGAATTTCTGTTTTAAGTACACTCAGACCATGGTTTGCACGGGAGATGCGTTCTGAGAAATGAGAGCGCTAAATGGAGTCATTTTACTATTATATATCGGGAGATGCATGACTGACAGCATTATTTCTTACCTATGAGGGATTCATTTAGATATGTCATAGAGAAGCATAATGCACTGGAGTACTGAAAATCCATATACACTAGGAATGAACACAATATGAAATGACAAATCAAATTATTATAAATGCAAAATAACATTTTTATGACATCACAATGGGAAAATTGACCTGACTTTGACACATACTTTTTGAAAAATAAATCCAATCAGCTGTTTTGCAAGCCTCTTCCTCTCTAGAAGCAATTCCCTGTAGCAGGAGATACCATCAACCACTATTCTCTTCACTAATTAGCTGCATTCCCAGTCCATATCATTTTCAGAAAGTAGCTCAATTGCCTTCTTGATCTTCGTAATGCTTTCTGTCAAAACTACCGTGCTCAACTTTCTTTCTAATGGAGTTTAGGTTGTATCAGTGTCCTCGATCTTCATTTGAGCACAATGCTGTTCCAACTCTTTCAGTTTCTCATTCGCTGCTCCTGTGAGACTGCATCAACTTTTTTACATCTTTGACATCCAGTTTATTTAGTCCTTGTGTGCAAAATTTGATGATATCACTGATGACTGTTTTATCTATCCCCTCGAATCACAGGAAATCGTTGCATACCTCAGGAAACACTTTGACTTCCATCCATGCTTCACTGATATTATTAATAACCTTCATGATATTGTATGTTTTCCAAAATTCTTCTATTGTGTTTGTTGCATAGAAGGTAATAATGTATAAAAGTCGTTTGAAAAATTCAGGACCAAAAGCATTATAATGAAACAGGATTAAACAAAGCAGCACTAAGAGGGGTCTGAGTGTAATTCAGATATGATAAATCTGCTGTACATTACAACTTAATTTTGAAATTTGATTTCATTTTGAAGTTCGAGTTAATAAGCCAAGTTCCTATAATTAATTTTTTATTAGCTTTAAGCCCAAGTTATTCAATTCACACCTTGCTTATTTCTAAATTCAAATCTAAAATTAGTTGAACCCATGGGCATACTGATAGGCCCCTCAATGTGGGGGGCCCCTAGATTTAAGGGGCCCTCAATCATTTAAACTGTAGTGTTGAAGGCATCTAACACCCGCTTTAAGAACCTGGAAAAGGGAATTGCGACTTCAACAATACAGTTTTATAACGCTGAAAAGAGGCATTTCTCGGTATGAAAATCAGTGCAAGATATAGGCTACGATTATATGACTTCATCTCTCGCTCTTAGACCAATGTATTTTCTTACGTGTCAACACTTCTTGAGTGTTACATATAGCTAGGGAAGGTTATTGTGCTTATTTGTGTATATTGTGTGTATTTACTTGTTAAGTGAAGCATGAGTTCTGTGTACACTGTTCAGTGTTATAAAGGATGATGACATGACTTCAATTACTGGTCAGTCCGGTAGTCACTACTTGAGACCTCCAATGTCATCATGAAGTAAGTTTTTCTTTTCATATACGTAGGTAGAGTTTGGTTGACGTGCAACCCCCTTTCTTTTCGACACCACAAGCCACCCCTGATGGCACATAAGATTTTACTTATCGTATTTATTCACTAGTGGGCTGTTCAAGTATTACGACAGCAAATGTTTAGCTATTTTTGACTTCCCCATGTCAGCATTTGGGTGACCACCTCCTTCGTCTTACGTAAGATTTTGTCATACCCCCCTTTTTCAATAAAAATTAGAAAATGCATAGTTATGCATGGCAATACTTTCTAATGTCTTCTTAAAGCATTGCAATGTATTTTAACCCTCCAGCAGATACACCCTATATTCAGACAAGCAGGTGCATGGTAGCAAATTTGCTACCATAATGTTTTCCTCAAATTTTGTCGTATTATACATGCTTTCTAGGACGGTGAGTCTTTATTATTAAAAATGATCAAGTTTACAAAATAAATTTTATATTTGCATTAAAATAATATAATCTTTTAAAACATCTGGCAAAAATTAATAATTTCTGTAATGTCTGCTGTGCAGGTAACAAAATATTTTTTTTTTATTATAAAGGCAGCATAATGGTAAACATATATAGGGCTAAATCATGATTGTTGGAGGATATATAAGAAATTGCAACATTAATGACAACAATTTTACATTACCCTTCAAATAAAATATCATTTTTCTGGCTGGTTATTTTTCTTCGCTTTGTCATCAAAAATATAAAAAAATTCTTAAGATAATATTAAGTTGGTAAAAAAGTAGGTAGCACATGTGTTGTATACATAATAACATTAACAAAGGCACAGTTTAAAACATGATTTAAAAATATCAATAAATGAATAAGACAAAAGTAATTTAGTTAAGGTGTATTAAACACAAGTCAGATTCAGAAAAATTATTTTTTGATTCACACTTTGTACACGTAATAACTGTATGGAATTTATAAATCAATTCAATAAAGTTAAGAAAGTAATGCTTTACCAACTACAGTGTAACATGTTACGTAATAAGAAATACATGACCGGGTGCACAGTAGCATTTTTTACCAATATACTATAAAATATTATTAAGGACTTAGGTCTGCACTAAACATGGGGATAAATGCCATTGAATGACAAGTATGAAGACTAGAAGATATAGGAGCCAGAGTAAACAAGTGGCAATCACGTGCAATTTGTTTACTTTTTATCAAATTTCAATGGTAGTAGATTTACACCAGCGCACCTGCTCAAGGGTTAATGCTCATTAAAGCACAATGAGGAAAAATTTATCAGAGCAAACAAGCTAAAGTTATCATGAAAAAAAGAACTTAGTTACTTCCACAAATTTAATTTTAAACGACCGGTTTCACTACGATCGTAGCATTCAATTTTAAGAATTTTATACTTTCTCCATTATGGGGTACTAATGCTACACATTTCTGCCAAATTTTAATGTTGTAGTACTTCTAGAAGTGAAATAATATTTTTCCAATTGTTTAAATTTTAAACATTTTTAACGGCCGCCCCAAAATGTTTATAAAGAGATTCAAATGTTTATTTGAGCAAATGCATTACTCTGTACATAACTTGAAAATTTCAACTTCCTAGCTCATACCTTAATGTCTAAACAGTTATCTATTTGTTTAAACTTTAAGAATTTTTAACTGCCAAACAAATAAAAATATCCAAATTTGTATAATCCCCATTTCGTTTTTTTACAAATCCTACATCTAAAAAAAATTTCAGCTCCGTGGCACATTCGAAAATACATAAACCTTGAAAATTTGTTTAAACAATTGCGAATTTTTAGAGGCCGCATTGTTGCGCTTTTTCAAGATTTTCGTTTTTTCTAGCTGTTTTTGCCCAAAATCCTACCTATGAAAAAAATTTCGAATCTTCAGCTCATCTGGAAGTGCCTAAACATTAGTATCCTCCTATATGTTATATATCATTATATATCATTCTATATAGACGTTTCTTACAGAGGAGGAGGATATAACATACATATAACATGCATATAGGAGGATACTAATGTTTAGGCAATGCCAATGTCCTACATTTACTCTCAACCTCTTCCCATCTAACTCCACATCGTTATCACCTTATCACCTGGTACATCTTCCGTCTTGGAAGTTTGTGCTTTTTTACCACGTGGAGTAGGTTTCTTTTTAGCTGGAGGGGCTTCCTCTGCAGCCTTTGCAGTGGCTTTTGCTCTACCAGCACCTTTTTTCGTAGCTTTAGCGTAACTAAGTTCTTTTTTTCATGATGAGTACATTCCACAGGGTTGAGCCTGACCTCATTATTGATAAAGGTAAAGTTATGTTTACCAAAAAATCAGTTAAATACTACTAAAAGAATTCTAATGTTGGGCGAAACGCAGGGAACGAGCAGGTGGAAGCTTGCTGTGGATGAGCCGTCGCGACACGTAAATTGCACTGAAAAAGTAAAAAATTTCTTAAATAAAAAATCTTATGCAAGCATTGGTTATACTCCGTCAGCTTTTCCTAGAACCCCCTTTCCTCCAAAGGGGGTTAACTACAGGTGCCAGGGGCCTAGCTCCTACATCTGTAAATTTTGCCACTACCCAATATTCCATGTGAAAAGGGGTTCTTTGAAGTGCACCGGCATCATACAATACACGGGATCGATGGCTTCACTTCCTTTCCAAAGGATTACTTGTCATATCTTAATGCAAATAAAAACAAATTTGTAAACTTCCACTAGACAAATTTATTACAATAAATTTCTCAAGTGGAAACTTACAAAATTCTATTTTATTTACTTTATGGAATCTTTCCACAAAGTTGAGCCTTCCATGTTGGAATATGTTGTCATATTTTTTAGCCGTAAAATATCATGGACCTCGGCCAGGAATCGAACCCACAATACTTGAAATCATTGACGAGTATTTCAACCACTGCTCCACTGGAGTTGACCGATAACTGTAATTTAATAAACATGCTCAATGTCATAGAGTAATGAATACATCTTATTTTTCTTGTGTCTCTATGTCATTATAAAGATTGTTATGCATAATATAATATTTTGAACCCATTATTCCAAATGGACTAAAGTTAATAAAAGATACAAACTTATTACTATAATTTTTTATAATTTCATATTTTCAAAATATCATTAGCATTTCTGTGAGGGGGTGGTTGAATTCTTCTTTTAATATACAGGCAATGATAAATAATTCAGCTTGGAAAATATTTAAGATATCCATAGGGGGGCCCGTATTGTTTGTTGTGGGGGGGCTCCGAGATTTTCCTGTATGCCACTGATTGAAATGATAGGATTCAAAGGAATTTGGAAGTGTAAGTACTACGTCTATCCAACTATTATTGGATCATAATAAAGCCAATTCCAATGAAAATTTCTCTTTCACATTTATTCTCTATTTTTAATATATTTTCATTACACAGTTCTTTTAAAAAATCTTGATAATTTTCCCTTATGTGCAGCAAAATTGGTTTGACAAAAAGGTATACGACATCATTGATTTTCATCTGCTTTTTTTGGAGTTACTGATATATCAATTATAAGCAGTGCTTGAAATAGAAAATACTATGAAATGGAATGCTTGCTTTGGTAGTGGAACCCTAGGCAGCGGACACAAAATTCATATACCGATATAACTGTAAATCATAATAGAGGATCTGTGCCTACTCAAACAGTTTCTAGTGAGTTTTTATAGATGGCGATATCCCATGCAATCTTTGTGCTGGTGCAGCTAGCATTGAATGATATATATATATATATATATATATCAGATACTCTTTCGCTGAAGAAGGGCATAACCTTGCGTGTGTTTTTGTCTTTTTGTGTTCGTGTGTTTCATGTGTCTCTTCGACGCCCCCAGCAGCCTGCCAGCTTGGTCCTCAACTTGGTAAGAGTCCGCTGGGCATCCCTCAACACCTTGTTGCCACCCTCATCACTACCTTTTCTTTTCCTTTAGTTAATATATATGCTGCCCACCCAATTCTTACCTCTTCCTCCCATCAGTCCCTCTTTATCAACCTTTTTGCCAATCCTCCGCTCCTCTCCTTCCGCCGGCCCCCAAATTTGGGAAATATCTTGTGGAGGAAGGATCTTCCCACTTCTACCACGCTTCTTGCAATAGGTTCCCACCCCTGCGGAAAACCTCGCTGCCTCACTTGCCCTATCCACCTACCATCATCTTCTTTCTCGAGTTCCTCCTCCAACATCACCTACCCCATCACCTCCAGAAGCAACTGCACCACCCGTAACGTCATTTACCTCCTTACCTGCACCCTTTGTCCCGCGTTTTACGTAGGCCTCACCAGCAATCCGTTAAACATCCGAATGAACGGTCACCGGAATAGCGTTTCTCTCAGACGCCCCCTGCCAGTTGCATTACATGCTAATACCCACAATGTTCCCTTTAATAGTTGCTACAATGTTAGGATTATTCGCGCTTTACCCTATGACACTCCTGCCCCCCTTCTCCGACACTGGGAACTAGCACATATCCATCTTCTCGACTCTTTCTCTCCGCCTGGCCTCAACCTCCGCTAACCCTATTAGCCCCCTTACAATGTTTCCTTGTTACTTTGTAACTATTCGGACTCTACCTCATCACACTCCCTCTTTATTGGCTATCCACCCCTCCTACTCCCCACCTCCTCCAATCATCAACCTTCCCACATCACCCTGTCATTCCCCGCCCAGTGTGTCACTTTACGTTACTCTTTCGCTGAAGAAGGGCTTAGGCCCGATAAGCTTGCGTGTGTTTTTGTGTTCGTGTGTTTTACGTGTCTCTTCGACACCCCCAGCAGCCTGCCAGCTTGGTCCTCAACTTGGTGAGTGTCCGCTGGGCTTCCCTCAACACCTTGTTGCCACCCTCATCACTACCTTTTCTTTTCCTTTAGTTAATATATATATCATCATAGGTAGTCTGTCCGTAGACAGGTCCGTGATTATTCATGGTTAAACCTGGTTCTCCATATACTCCTATTTTCCGCTGTCCTCTTCATATCTTGATAACTCTCTTTCCCTTTCAAATCGTCTATCAGCTGATACCTTTTCCTACCTCTTTCCCTTTTCCCATCTAGTTTTCCTTCTAACACGTCTTTAATCATACTCTCTCTCCTCAGGTAATGTCCAACCCAGTTAGCCTTCCTCTTTCTGATAGTCTGTATAATCATTCGCTTCTCTCCTATTCTTCGTAGCACTTCATCGTTTTTCATCTTATCTGTCCATTTTATCTTCAGCATTCTCCTCCAAGTCCACATTTCAAAGCTTTCCAAGTATTTGATGTCATTTTTCCTTAGCGTCCATGTTTCTGCCCCATACAATGCTATACTCCATACGTAGCATTTTATCAACTTCTTGCGGATATCTTCCCTTATATTCCCTGTAAGTAGTTGTTTCTTTCTCCTGAAAGCCGCTTTTGCTTTTCCTATTCTAGTTTTGATCTCATCCGTACATTTTGCCTCTCGTGTTATGATACTTCCAAGGTATTTATATTCTGAAACTTGTTCTAATGGCTTTCCCCCAATAGTTATGTTCAGATTCTCTTCTTTACCCGATATTCGAATGACCTTGGATTTTTCTGTATTTATTTCCATACCGTATTTTCTACCTGTTATCACTAGTCTATTTATCATTTTTTGTAGTTCCTCTTCCTTTCTTGCTAGAAGTACTTGATCATCTGCGTATTTTACTGTTCTTATAATCCTTCCTCCAATTTTGAAATCCCCTGTGCCTTCTAAAGCTTCTTGCATTAGACTTTCTCCATATATATTGAATAGGGTTGGCGATAGGCAGCAGCCTTGTCTTACTCCTCTACCGATATTTATTCCGCAGGCGTCCACATTCTCAAACCTAACCTTTACAACTTGATTCTCATATAGATTCCTAATCAGTCTCCTGTCTTTCCAGTCTACACCTATATCCTTTAATATCTTCATCAACTTTACCCAATTTACTCTATCAAAGGCCTTCTGCCAGTCTACGAAACATGCGCAGATATCTTGACTGTATTCTATTGCCCTTTCTGATATGATTCTAACTACTCCTATAGCATCTCTAGTTCCTCGTCCTTTTCTGAAACCGAATTGATCTTCCCCTATTATTTCTTCTGCCTTTTTCTCCAGCCTTTTATTAAGAATCCTCGTGATGATCTTCGATGTGTGTGACAGAAGGCTTATAGTTCTGTAATCTTTACACTGCATTGCCTTTGGCTTCTTCTTTAGAGGGATCATTGTTACTTCTAGGAAATCCTGAGGCCATTCTCCCGTGTCGTAAATCTTATTAATTAATTTCGTGATCGCTTTTAGTCCTTCTGATCCTATGACTTTAAGTATCTCAGCCGGTATTCCATCGCTGCCCGTGGCTTTCCCCTTCTTTAGTTCCACTATCGCCTTTTCTACTTCGCTCTCCATAATACTTGGTCCTAAGTTGTCTTCTTCAATGTTTTTCTCATTTTCCAGTTCTATTTTCCCCTCTCCTGCCTGTTTGCCGTATAATTCCTTAATGTATTCTTCCCATACCTGTGCTACATCCTTTGTTTCTGAGACTATCTTCCCATCCGTATTCATAATTCCTTTACCACAAATTCCATTAGACTTCTTATCTTCTAATTCCAGTGCCCTAGCGTACATCATATCGTACCGTCCTAACTTCTCCATTTGTTCTATTTCATCACATTTTCCTTTTATCCAGTTTTCTCTAGCTTTATCTGTTACCCTTCTCAACTCATTGTTTATACGCCTATAGTTGGCTCTACCTTCTTCACTGTTAACGTTTTTCCATTTTCGTCTCTCATCCATTTTCTCCAGCATTTCCTTCGTGATCCATGGTTTTCTGATTTTCTTCTCTTGTTTTCCAATCTCTTTATCCAAGGTATCCTTGATACTGGTTTTAATTTCATCCCATTCTATATCAACGGTCTTCGGTTTGTTTTCCAACTTCCTTAGGTTATCTTCCAACTTCATGCTGACTACATCCTGCCTTTCTTTCAGTTTTTCTAGGTCCCAGTTCTGTCTTTCTCTTCTTGTTTTTCTTATTTGTTTGAGCTTTGTACTCACGTCAACTATTAGAAGGCTGTGATCTGAATCAATGTCCGCTCCTTGCAATGCCTTGGCATTCTTTATGCTGTTCCTGAATCTTTGTTTTACAAGGATGTAATCTATTTGGCATCTCATTCTATCTCCTGGGCTTTTCCATGTGTATAACCTTCGTTTATGGTTTTTGAACCATGTATTAGTCACTACAAGGTCATTATTGATGCAGAATTCTACGAGTTTCTCCCCTCCTCGATTTCTCTTTCCAAGTCCGTATTGCCCGACAACATTTTCTTCCTGTCCTTCTCCGACTATGCTGTTCCAATCTCCCATTATTATGCAGTTTACCTTTCCTCTTCCGTCTTCTTCGTAAATTTCATTAATTTGCTCATAGATCTCATCTATTTCTTCATCGTCATGAGCTGACGTTGGCATATATACCTGGATTATCAGCATGTCCACTGGGACTGCTTTTAGCTTTATTGCCATCAGTCTATCGTTCGTTGCTATTATCTTTGTCACGCTTTTCATCATATCATTCCTAAGTACCAGAGCTACTCCCCTTTCCCCACTATTTCCTCCAGAATAAACTACCGTGAATTCTTCCAAGTCGAACTGTCCTTCTCCCTCCCATCTAGTTTCGCTTAGCCCTATAATGTCAACTCTATTTCTTCTCATTTCTTCTTTCAAGTTCTCTAGCTTTCCTGCCTTTCTCATAGTTCTTACGTTCCAAGTCCCTATTCGTAATTTACTTTCGACAAATGTTTTCCTCAAGGCAGTCCCCGCCCGGAGATCCGATTGGGGGACTATTTGACCTCCGGATTGTTTTACCTCGAGAGAACTCATATTGTCCAACCATATAATCTTTACTAGGGATTGTAATGTGGTAGTTTCCCTCTTGCTTTCCACAAATATATATATATATATATATATATATATATATATATATATATATATATATATATATATATATATTTACATACACACACACACACTAGTAGTTGGTGGTTGCATACTGCAAGCATTTCATATCACCTTGAAAAATCATTCATTTTTCAGACAGACATTTCATCATTACAAATATTCTTTCAATTCTAAAGATTTCACCTCCGCAGCGATTTCCGTTTTTCCCACATTTAAAAATAATAGTTTAAACAATCCCCAAATGTTGCAATATTTTTACACTATCTTCATTATGGGGTACTAATGCTACACATTTTAGCCAAATTTTAAAGTTGTAGCACTTCTATAAGTAAAATAATATTTTTTAATTGTTTAAATTTAATTAATTTTTAACGGCCGCCGCAATTCATATATGGCAAAATTGAAATGTAAATTTGTGCAAATTCACTACTCTGTAAATAATTTGAAAATTTCAGCTTCCTAGCTCATCCCGTAGTACCTAAACAGTTATCTATTTGTTTAAACTTGAAGAATTTTTAACTGCCAAACAAATTAAAATATCAAAAGTTGTATAATCCCTATTTCGTTTTTTTAAGAATTCTACTTATAAAAAAAAAAAATTTCAGCTCTGTAGCACAATCGGAAATGCCTAAACCCTTAAAATTTGTTTAAACAATTTCGAATTTTTATCGACCGCTTTGTTGCACTTTTTCATGATTTTCGTTTTTTCTAGTCGGTTTTGCACAAACTCCTACCTAAGAAAAAATTTCGAATCTCCAGCACATCTGGAAGTGCCTAAACATTGGTATCCTCCTATATGTTATATCCTCCTCTGTAAGAGTCGTCGATATATAATGATATATAAACTTATTAACTTAAGGAAAAGAAAAGGTAGTGACGAGGGTGGCAACAAGGTGTTGAAGGAAGCCCAGTGGACACTTACCAAGTTGTGGACCAAGTTGGCAGGCTGCTGGGGGTGTCAAAGAAACACACGTAAATAAACACGCACACAGAAAAAACGAAAACTTATCAGGCCTATGCCCTACTTCAGCGATGGAGATAGAGTAACTCATATATATATATATTAATAAAAATATTTCAATGATTTACCCATATATAATCACAGGGTAAGCAAGGGGTTACATGCCAAAGGCAATCGACAGGGTTAAGACTAGGACATCAAGAGTTGCTGAGATATACAGAATAGAAAAGTTTCCTATGGAGGTATTGTTTAATCGTTGTTTTGAAGTTTTGTTGTTTCGAATATTTTTATAAGGGTTTGGTAGCATATTATAGAGGCGAAGATCCATTGCCTTAGGACCGTGACAATGTTTCGGTTCTATAACTGTAGATGTGAAGGTCCCTGTTAGCTCTGATCATGATGATATATTACCGATGCATGTGATGAATCAGAACGTCATTCTGATGTGTTCCAGTTCATTCCAAGCACAGATTATAAGTAAGAAAATCAAAGGAAAATTACTAAAATAATTTTTCAGCAGTGTTATTATTAGAGGAAAAGCTATTAAATAAAGATATTTTATAATTCATAATTATCAGCCAGGATCAAATTATATTATGGGAATGTCAATGTGAGAACAAGTTGAAAAAATACACAATTGATAAATATTATCACTCTGGCCTTTTTTTGGCATATATTTTTAGACTTGATAGCTGCTAATCCAATCAAAATTGAAGCTTAATATTTATAGCAGAAATTTTGTTTATCAATATTGCTACATTTGTTGCTCTAATTGGGTTGCATACATCAATTCTATCATTAATGTAATACATTTTTAAAACCTCAAACATCAATGCCATCAAATATGTGTGATAGGAAATTATCTTACTTATTGATGTATAGATCTGACAAATGTTGTGCTTTACCTAAATAATTACAACTAAAACAAGCTTGGGATTTCATAAAAACTATTACCTAGGGTGGTCAGATCATAAATTTAGAATTGGGGTACCTACACAAATAAGACGAGAAGGGGTTTTTCTAAAAATTGATACAATAAATGAGGTATTGTATCCCACAATTATGTATGTCTGGCCATCTTGCTCTTACAGATCCAATGACAGAAGACTTCCTCCAGGTGATTTCATGAGTTCAGTTTTAACAATATCATTAAAATGCTCCCTAAATTATTAAAATCATATATTAAAAACCTGTTCAAGCCTTAGGTATAACTAATTTTAAAGTCGATAATTCATAAAGTCACATTACAGAAATTTGAATTTTAAAAATTTTGTGTTAAGAAAAGAAGTGTCTTTATTTCCAAATGGTAAAATAGCCCCTTTTATTCTCTCTAGGATGAGAGAGTGTAAAGTGAGTTTTTTCTTTGTTATATTGTTCATGTCCTCATATGTTTGGATTGATAATCAAAATAAATATTTAATAATTCGTATAATTAAAGATATTTTCCAACTCTAATAGTGTGGCATTTTTATTTTTCTTTAATATTATGATGCAGTTTTACCATAAATTTTATCAACCACTAAATCTTCTCAAAACTGTATTGATATTTCCTCATTCTTTGCAAGGTGATTACATTAAATATTCAACGCAAAATAAACTTGGGAATTGGTTAGCTATTTAGCGTATAGGACCAACAATACCGCTAATGTATATTATCACTTATTATTTATCAAAAATAATGGGTTGAGTGAATAAAAATTAAGCAAATGCTTAAAGCAAACAGTAAAAGCAAAAGCATTTGCTAAAAGCATAAGCAAATGCTAAAAGCATTTGCTTCAAATTGTGCGAATAAAAGTTTGCTTTTGCTTATAAGCATTTGCTACTCAGTTTTAAGCAAATGCTTAAATTTTACGGAAGAAAGCTCTTTGCAACTTTTCCTTCACTTGTTTTTGTTTACATAGTTGAAACTAAAAACGTAAATGTATTGAGTAATATTTTTTTAAAAGTTAATTAATAATTTTTTAAAACTATTTCTTTTATAACTGAATTCGATAATATCACAAATCATGGGTGTTTTTTATTCAATTAGTTATAGTAATTTTATCCAGTCATTTGCCTTTGTAGTGATTTTGGACGCCACAAATTTTTCTGTATTACATACAGGTATGCATTGTATGTGGTCTTCCCCGACTCCTATTTGAAATCCGGGATCACTTAAGTACCTTAAAAATATTTCTATCTTCTGTTTGGAAGACAGGACCCCGCCACGTCTCTCTTGATGTTCTCCGAGTAACAGATTTGAAATATAGGTACTTAACATTTTCTTCAGAGAAACGATATAAATTTTTATAACCGTTGGTTGTTGAAACTTTTCTCGTATTTTTTAGCCTTTCGTGTCACCATAAATTACCATATTTATATTAACGACCAATTATCATGAAAATAGAGTACTTAGAAATATTTTAGCAAGCCCTTTACCTCACTTAGAAAAGTTTAAGCATATGCTTAAAGCATTAAGCAAAAGCTCGGTTTTATTCACACAATTTTAAGCAAATGCTGAAGAAAATTCCTAAAAATAAGCAAATGCTTATTCTTTCTAGCAAAAGCAAATGCTATTTTTTTATTCACACCAAATTAAGCATTTGCTTAAAAAGTGAGAGAAATCTTAAGCATAAGCATTTGCTTATTTTTTATTCACTCGACCCAATATTTTGAATAGCAATGAGCAATATTCAATTAAAATTTATCGCTATCAGTAAGACTTAGATAAAAAGTTAGTCTTTCAAACTGTACTCCGAGGATAACAACATCTTTAATGAGTTTAAAAAATAATTAATAATCTTTAATTTTTGTTTCGCAATTGATTAATTTTATTTTGATGACTGACGTGAAATTATCAATAAACCTCCCTCATATTCAAAAGTTAATGATTAGTACAAGGTGCGAATTGTTACTTCGAAAAGAGCGCAACAGAAAAATATATATTTAACTTTTTGATAAGGGCGCGTCCAGCACAAACAAGTGCATCTAGTTAACACTTTCGCAATTGTGAAACATTAAATACACTAGTTATCCGAAGTTTGGAAGGTATTCATTCATGCATTATTGCTCGAGTAAGCCAAAGGCTCTTTTTCATCTAAATGTGAATGTGATTATGAAATTATAAAGTTCGAAAGACTTTTTTCACGCTACTGCGTAATTTCGTGGCGGGAAACATTTATGGCATTTCATGCATCATAAGCTTTCATGTTGCCAGAATTAAGTCGAAGAGAAATCGACTAGGAAACGGAATAACAATCCAGATATTTGCCGTAAACAGGTAGATTATTAATGAAAAGTGCATATAAAGAAAGAACGCGATCCGAAAATACCTCGGGTTGTCATAATCCCTCAATGACAGTTTTTGCCGCGGAGGGAGTGAGAAATATTTTTATTTTTATCCTACAATTTACCATTACTTATTGAAGTCTAAGTCCCCCAAAACCCTTGATAAATAATTATTTCCAAAATTTTACAATTTGTATATCTTATTGTGGAAACAACATGGAGGTAAACTATTCAATGACGTAATTTTCATTCTTCAGTCGCAGACGTTCGTACACCGCCATCTTTTCCAGTCTAGCCTAGAGCGGTAAAAGGTGCCTGACGCATTAGAGGTTAGTATCCTCGTTAATTCGGCTGGTACTCTTGTCAGTAGAATTTCCATTTTCACTATTAAAAGGTTTTAATTGATAGTGGCTATTTGTAATTAAGTACGTATTGGTTATTAGCTTTAATTCATTGTTTGATAAGTTCCCATGTGCTTCATGGCCTGCCGATTGACGTCGTAGTATCAAGTTTTAGTTCTATAATACTGTTACATGTCAAAGTTATAGAATATATTTATTTAAAACCTTATAGTTATATTACTTTCTTATCCTTAGCTTTTGTTTGTCGTTGTCAATTCTGCTCTATTATAATTTGTGGTAACCGGTGAAACCATTACCAGCGTTTGGCTTATTTCAGTTTTCAAACTGATTGTTATTTAACTGATCTATTCATTTCGATAAGGTTATTTATTATTTATCTTAAGTTAAAATTTATTTTTATGCTATAATTTTTGCTATAATTTGTGCTAGTTAACTATGGCTGATCCTGAACGTACTGCCAATGCAAATGAAAATGTGGAGGATATGGAAGATGAAGAAGAGGAAGTCGATTCTGGGAATAATGAGCACGATGAGTCCAATACCGATGTTATGGCATCCTTAAATTTCAAATCAATTGCTATCCAACAGGTAAGTTAATAATTAGTGGTGTAGCTAAATAGATGGAAATTTTTCGGAAAGTTGGCCGTTGATTTTTCACCAATTTTTGTTTGTTTTTTTTAATTAAGTCTTACCCACCGTCTGTCAAAAGACGTATCAAAGCTCTAAAGAGGTTGCAGCTGGAGTCGACTAGGATCGAGTCTAGGTTCTATGCGGAAGTCCATGCGCTAGAGTGCAAATATTTTAAAAATTACTATCAACCATTGCTAGACAAGGTAAAACGCGAGTGTATCGATACAAGTGAATATTTCAGATTCAGTGTATGAGCTGACTAACTTGTACTTTATTTCATTTCAGCGTAGTAAAATTACTAGCGGTGACTACGAGCCGAATGACGAGGAATGTGAATGGTCATCAGATGAGGAAGAAAAGGACGATGACAAGGAAAAGATTTGCTCTGAAATGAATAAGGTGAAAATTAAGGAAGAAGCAGAGGCAAAGGAGAACGAGTAAGTATTTTAGAACGCATCATATTAATTGGAACAGCTGATTGGTGTCAATCGTACTGCAATTATTTCAATACATTAAAAAAAACTTTCTTTAAAATGGCGGTGTCACAAATAACATTAAAGAAATGAAGTCAATTCGCAGTAAAAAGTTTCTACTGAAATTTATAAATAGTTCAGTTATAAGAAAAAACGAATTTGCGGAAATTATATGACAAGCAAATTTATGTGCAACATAATTATCAGAACATGTTTATTCTATTTTTTAGGAATCAGAAGAACGATAACGTTAAGGGTATTCCCGAATTTTGGCTTACCATATTCAAAACTGTCGCAATGCTAGCGGAAATGGTTCAAGAACATGATGAGCCTATTTTGAAACATCTCGTTGATGTTAAAGTGCAATTCTCAGAAGCTAACCCAATGGCAAGTGTTATATTGTTGATGTACGGAAATATTTTGATGAACTTATTCGGCTTTGATACTGAAGTTCTTTGCTTATTTGACAGGGCTTTGTTCTGGAATTTCACTTTAGCTCTAATGAATATTTCAACAACAGCGTTTTAACTAAGGAATATGAAATGACTTGTGTTCCTGATGAGTCGGACCCATTTAGCTTTGAAGGCCCCGAAATATATAAATGCAAGGTAAGTTTTTCCACTTTCATTTTCAAGAAATTTTTAAAAAGGATATTTTTGTTAAATTCGGTAAATTTTTGTAGGGATGTACGATCGATTGGAAAAAAGGAAAGAATGTTACTGTCAAGCAGATCAAGAAGCGACAGAAGCACAAATCTCGTGGGTCATTGAGAACTGTAACCAAAACAGTTCAAAATGACTCTTTCTTCAATTTTTTCAGTCCTCCTGCAGGTTAGTAATTATTTATTAGAAATAAAACTGTCTACTTAGAGTGAAAATTTTTAAATGTTTTTTTCCTTTTCAGTTCCTGAAGACCATGAAGGTGAATTAGACAGGGAAGTGCAAGCTCTTCTTACCAGTGATTTTGAAATAGGCCATTATATTAGAGAAAGAATTGTTCCTCGTGCTGTTCTTTATTTCACTGGTATGTTTCTGCATGCTGCTTTTAAAGATGATATTTATCAGAAAAATTGAATATGGTCAACATGACTTTCTCCATATCTGTAATATTTCCACGAGTTCCAAATAGGTTAGATAATAAATATTTAAAGGAACTGCAAGAAAAATTTATACTTTACAAACAACAGAAATAAACTAAAACCATTGCCTTCTGATATTGAATATAGCTCCGAAGCTCCAACAATTAAGAAAATAAAAAGGAGAGTAATGTGTTTACAATAGTTGCTGGTAGGTGGTGTAGTTGTGGCAGCTAAAAATCTAGTTTTTAAAATCTCGTCAACATTGCATAATATGGGAAAATGTTTTGAACCATGATTGTGGAAACTTAAATTTCCTAAGACTTTTATTCCAGTACTGTTTTACATTAATCAAATATTAAATAGAATATCTCCTTGCATTCTATGAAAAATTGTTTCAAACAAAAGTTATAGAGAATAACATTATCTGTTAAGTTTATAATGAACAACATACATTTATGAAGATTTAAGAGAGTTATTTGCCAAAAACCAAAATATGACGAGTAAACATCCACTTCCGGTTGAACAATTGTTGCCCAAACCTAATCAGCTCTTCATTATATAGTACTCTTTCTAAATATATAATTTGGCATTGGTACATGTGTAAGTTTTATAGTTAAGAGCGCCCACAAAATCTTATCACATACAGAAAGACACACACATCGAGAAAATAGTCGAAACATCTTCAGGGGACCTTAAAACATGTATTTCCATTGAAAGTTTTTTTTCATGAAAACTACTTTCTCTATACTTCGTATATGGAGAAAGTAAAAAGATGTATTCCTAACTTAAAATTTTGAGTAATGGTTTTGTTGCAACTAATTCCAGGTGAGGCACTTGATGAAGAAGATTATGAGGATGATGAAGGCGATGAAGAGGAAGATTCAGATGAAGATGAAGATGCTGATTATACCCCTAGCAAGCCTATGAATCCAGCAGCAAGAAATGCTAATCCAGCCGATTGTAACCAGCAGTAAATAGACTGTTGATGAAAGTTTTCAAGCCCAATTCGGCAGCCAGAGACTCATGCGAACGAGTTGGTTGAAATTGTTTATAAGGTCTATTCAATGCCCTTTTTATAAGAAAATTGTTCGAAGAAAACAGTGCTTGAAGTATGGAGGAAGAAGTTAGGGAACTCCAACAAAAACATTTTATACATTCCCCTGTAACACTTCTTTCCCTTAGGAATAAAAAAACTGCCTTGATTTAAATTAAATATTTGTATGGTTTGAGTTAACATGTTAACTCTGATTGAATGTTGATTCAGTGTCTTGATATTTTATGCTAGAATGTTACGATGCAATGTGTTTTAAATTCCCCGCTTCTTGCAATTTTGGGTACTGTTAATAAAGATGAATTCTTGAACTCGTGCTTTTTATTTACAAATTTCTTTAATTATTATAGTAATGTGCTATTATGGCCGAAGGGCTTGTATGAATGTTGTAGTGTTTATAGATTGACTTAATGCAACAACATGCTGACCACGGCTATTGCCGTCTGTCTGGGAAAGTTAATATAACGCTAAATTGTCAATCTAGGTAAATGTTAGCTGACGTAAAAAGAAATTAGATAATTCTGGCTGGGGTTTTCTTTTTCATACATCTTAACGAAGAGGTTGGTGAAATAAATATCATGGCGATTCTTTGTTAGTACGGAGGTAGTAAAGTTGCATCGTTGTTGTTTATTAATTTTACTGCCAGTTTAGAAACAATTAGGGTAAAAAATATTTTTACGGGTGATTTTAATTTGCATGCTACGTATTTTTCACGCAAGCCTGAGATTCCGGACAATGTCCCAAGGACTCAAAAAAGTTGTAAGATTTCTTTCGTCCTAAACGGAAAGTGAATTGGCGCCAGTTCATACCGAAATGAAGGAGGAGCCACTTTGGCGCCAAATGCCTATCGATGTTTATCGTAATGCGATACCTGCTCCAGAAGAACGATATATCTGTGTTATTGTCGCACAATGGAAATAAGGATGGCAGAAATTGCAGGACTGGTTATAATAATATTATTAATTTTGTTTGAAATGGTATCCAAAACGCAAATGTTCATTCATGGAAATAGTCAAGGTACGCAAATAATTTGCAAACGTAATAATTACTAGAATTTTTCTTCAGCGCACATCCCTTTAAATTCTTGACTCCGTAAGGAAAAATACTGAAGAATTTGATTAGAAAAATATTTGTAAATACTGTTATATGTAATACTAGTTTTTTACTGTTGCTTAGAAAAACTTGTTTAGCATTACTGTTGAGCGTATATGGAAATTGTCGACGGGCATTTCCATGCTGCAGATGTAGAACTGCTGTCGATTGCTTGGAGTTTATCCCTACAAAGATATTTCTTTCCGTTCGTCATGGCTCTTGTACTGTAAATTGATGTAGAATTTTAGAATGTCTTTTTTCATGTAACTATCAAACACTACTTGCCGATAACCTAATTATATACATTCATGTGTACTAGAATGTGTCAGTGAATTACGCTGTATAAGTTTATTTTTGTCACCCTTTTTATTTTTAAATTGTTTATTAACGACTAATAGGACTATTAAATGCTTCGTAATTTATATTCAGTATCTATCATAGCTAACATATGATTTAGAATGATCGTTCATTCAATATGGTTTAATTTGTAAAAATGGGCGAGTTTAACCGTTAAATTTGTATTTCAGCTTTTATGCCAGCAAACAATGAAGTTCGGTATATAGTGGATGGTATGCCTGTCTCTATGCACAAAGTAAGTGCACCATTAATTTCAATAATGTATCAATTATTAAATGACGCAGTCCTTTAATTTCACGCTTTTGTAATTGCAGGATGTCCCTACACCTCCTGGAAGGTGAGAATAACACTAGCAGATGACTATTTTACGGGAATGACGTGTGAAGTTCATCTACTGAAACATTCACTCAGATGACAAAAGAAATTTATGAAAACACAAGTTACTAGAATTTAATAGCATAACGTAGTAATATTGTGCTAGCTTGTAAGCATTAAAATTTTATTGTAAAAGAAATGATTTTATCGTTTTATCAGTGCTGCCGCATCGAGTTTTAAAAAAGTTATTGCTTAAGAAAATTGTTTATTAATAGCCTAAGTTTAAGTTTCAAGTTTCATCATTTTCTTCAAACTTGAATATCCATTTAGGTGAGTCATTTTTATGTTACTCTTATTTGAGTATTACTTATAAATTGCCCTAATATGTATAGATGCAGGTGTCATCAGGTGCTCTTTTTTCGTTGTTTTTTAATCAAAACTCAGTTTATTACTCATAATATTATGTGCCATACTTAATTTCAAACATTTAAAATCAATATTTAACTTATTCTCACACAAGATATTCCCTCTTCCCTTAAGTAGGCAGTTTTTGTAAATATATCTTGGTGATGTGGGATGAAACAAATTCCTATTTTTCATATCAGGAATTTTTTACATGTTGAACCAAATTAAAAAATTGAGTCATAGTAATGTTATTTCCATGTGCTTACTATTTTTAAGTCATCTCCTGCGTTCAGCATTGCCTTAAATGATATTGTGGATATGATAATTTGACATGATTAGGCCCTTGAATTCTCTTATGCCATACTCTTATAAGTGCTCTACTACTGCAATTAGCTCCTCTCTGTAGAAGCTTGTCATTGTTTTCTTATCTACATTTTTCTATTTTAAGGTACGTTTTCTCCCATTCTGAAGTCAGTTTTACTTTCTTGGAAACTTTTTTATTTACTTCTCGAGGAACTCGCACCAATAATTTATAATATTTTCCAAATAATTCAGTTGGTAGATTAATGCGCACATCCATTGAATTGTTTAAAATCTTTTGTCCTATTCCTGTGCAGTTTTGACTTTTTCTTATATTTAACCTTTTATTATATGTTCTCATATCATGCTGTTTTTAACCATCATCACTACTCTGCAAAACTTGCAATTATCTCAAACTGTTCTCTCTATTATACTCTTAGGGACCATCCAGCATTGGAAATCACATCGTTTCTCTGCAAAATGGTTTTTTCTTACTTACCTTATTCTCTCTAGTTTATCAAACTACAGTTGTTTATGACATCATTTCAATTTTCAAAGAATGAAGGCTGCATGGCTTTCAGTTTCACCGCGTTGTTCAGCTGTTTTAAAACAACGTTTCACTGGCATTGTATTCGATGGCCTCAGATGAGTTGGTGATACTTTATCTGAGTCCAGCTGATTCACCTTTTTCCTACTCACGATGGGTATCTTAGACGTAGTGCAATGAATAGCCAGGAAGTGAGGAGAGAAACCCGGTGCCAGCATTTGCCTGCTCTTAGGAAGAACACCAGGGGGGCCAACTGCTTAACGTCCCTTCCGAAGGATGGAGTGTTGATTTGAGCGCGCTACTAATTTTTCTCATGTTCTCTTTCCTCACTGACTCATCCTCGTCACCTTACTTCCAACACGCTCAAATAGGGGGCCGGAGCATCCTTGGAAAAAATCCTCATAAGGATTCGAACCAGGTGTCGCTTTTTTAGCAGATTGTACGGTGGGGCCAACACTCTAACCACTACACCACCAGCTCCCCCAGTTGGCGATGCTCAGGAGTGCATGGTATTTATATTGTCTCTGCCCAACCTTGGAGGGCTCTGATTGGTTGGGACATTTAGTGTGCTGATTGGTTGAGGCATTACTCATCGGACGGAAGACCCTTTTCCAAGTATTCGAGAGAGTGTAGCCATCCTCTTTGTTGAAATTGGCCGGATTTTTGGCTGTATGGCTTCTCGAATTAACCACGGGTAGTATCAGTTTTCCTTGGCGATGACCTTTGCGTCTTCCATCCTGATTGTGTCTGAGTTCAGACCAGGCATGCTCTGCGATGGCAGAGAGTCTGGCCTGCTTGTTCTTCAGTGTTCTTTGGTGTTCCTTGAACCAGCAATTGATGGATCTGCCCGTTTGTCCTATGTAGGATTTGCCATATCTACATTGTACTTGATACACCCCCTCGTACATCGTGTTCGGGTGTTGGTTCGTTGCTTTTGGTAAGAAGTCGCATGTCTTCTTCAGGCAGGTAAACCTCATAACCACGTTGTGTTTAGAGAGAATCCTTGCTATCCTCTCTGTGGTACCAGCAACATAGGGTAACATGGCAAAGGTGGTGGAATCAGATATTTGCAATTCTTTTTCGGAAATGGCCCTTTTTAGGGCTAAGTCATGATTGTAGCCATTGCTCTGCAGGGCAGGGATAAGGCATTTTTCTTCATTCGGTAATGTTTCTGCATCGGAGATGAGTCATAATTCCAATTGTCAAACACATATTTGTACATATATTTGGTGGTTTTGCAGGTATTTTTTAGATTTTTCTCTTTTTTATGTATTACAAATGGCTTCAAGTGTTCTACACATTGTATTCTATTATGTTTGATTCGTCTTTTTCATTAAGCTGATTTCTTATCTTGTCAAAGTTGTGCATCTTGGATTTCAAACAAAAAAAACGTTGAATGAAAGTGTCATGTCTGATGCCATCTTTAAGATTATTTTACAAATGCTGTTAGTGTAACATTTACCTCTACCATCTTTCTGTTCTCTCTCTCTCTCCCCCTCCTCTCTCTCCCCCTCCACTCTCCCCCTCCACTCTCCCCCCTCCACTCTCTCCCCCTCCACTCTCCCCCTCCACTCTCCCCCTCCACTCTCCCCCCCTCCTCTCTCTCCCCCTCCTCTCTCTCCCTTCCCTCTCTCTCCCCCCCTCTCTCTCCCTCCCCTCTCTCTCCCTCCCCTCTCTCTCCCTCCCCTCTCTCTCCCTCCCTGCCCTCTCTTCCCTCTCTCACCCTCCCTGCCCTCTCTCCCCTCTCTCTCCCTCCCTCTCCTCCCTCACACCCTCACTCTCCCTCCCTCCCCTCTCTTCCCTCCCTCCCACCCTCACTCTCCCTCCCTCCCCTCTCTTCCCTCCCTCCCACCCTCTCTCTCCTCCCTCCCACCCTCCCCCTCCCTCCCTCCCCTCTCTCTCCCTCCCTCCCCTCTCTCTCCCTCCCTCCCATCTCCCTCCCCTCTCCCTCCCCTCTCTCTCCCTCCCTCCCGCCCCTCTCTTCCCTCCCCTCTCTTCCCTCCCCTCTCTTCCCTCCCTCCCCTCTCTTCCCTCCCTCCCCTCTCTTCCCTCCCTCTCTCCCCTATCTTCCCTCCCTCTCTCCCCTATCTTCCCTCCCTCTCTCCCCTATCTTCCCTCCCTCTCTCCCCTATCTTCCCTCCCTCTCTCCCCTATCTTCCCTCCCTCTCTCCCCTCTCTTCCCTCCCATCCCTCTTCCCTCCCATCTCTTCCCTCCCTCCCCTCTCTTCCCTCCCTCCCCTCTCTTCCCTCCCTCCCCTCTCTTCCCTCCCTCCCCTCTCTTCCCTCCCTCCCCTCTCTTCCCTCCCTCCCCTCTCTTCCCTCCCTCCCCTCTCTTCCCTCCCTCCCCTCTCTTCCCTCCCTCTCTTCCCTCCCTCTCTTCCCTCCCTCTCTTCCCTCCCTCTCTTCCCTCCCTCTCTTCCCTCCCTCTCTTCCCTCCCTCTCTTCCCTCCCTCTCTTCCCTCCCTCTCTTCCCTCCCTCTCTTCCCTCCCTCTCTTCCCTCCCTCTTTCCTCCATCTATTCCTCTTCCCTCCTCCCCTCCCTGTCTCCCTCCCATTCTCTCTACTATTCTCCCATCCTCTTCCTTTCTCCCTTCCTTGATAAAGTAGTTGGTCTGCCCATTCCTCTCTACCATTCTCGATCCCTCCATTCCTCTCTCCCTCGTATCCCATTCTTCCTTCCTCTCTTCCATTCTTCCTCTCTCCCATTCTTCCTCCTCTCTCCCATTCTCCTTCCCTCCTCTCTCCCTCCTTTCCCTTTCTCCCTCTATCCCATTCTTCCTCTCTCCCAATCTCCCTCCCTCCCATGCTCCCTCCCTCCCATTCTTCCTCCCTCCCATTCTTCCTCCTCTCTCCCATTCTCCTTCCCTCCTCTCTCCCTCCTTTCCCTTTCTCCCTCTATCGCATTCTTCCTCCCTCCCTCCCATTCTTCCTCCTCTCTCTCCCATTCACCCACCCTCTCTTATAGGGATTGTTGTCACTAACGAAACAATGTAAACCATATTTCTCAAAAACAATATTGTCAGTGATGTAATCAATTAAAGAATTTCAAATGCATTTTTTGTTGCACTATATGTCAGTATCTTGGTAAAAAATGTATTAATGGATTTGCTTCTTTCATAGAGTTTTGTTTGGAAATAATTTTCTTTTGGTTGTGTAAAACATGGTAATGAAAACATAGTACATTTGTCATTATATTTAAGGGTGACTGAGTTAAGCTAGGGTTACCAGACATAAAGTTTTTCCCGGGTATGTCCTCTTTTTTAGGGTGCCCAGGGACATCTGGGTAGGATTTTAACACGTCTTGAATTTGATTATTTCCTTCTATTGTATGTTTTTTTAAGTTAGTTACGTTAATTTTTGGAAAATATTTTTAGAATTATTAGTAACATTCAAGAATTCGTCTACACAATTTGGGTCAGTATTGCAGTTTGTGATTTTAACGTTTTATTTCTAGTCATATCGTGAGATGTAAAATATCATTTTTGATGCTTTACTTGATCATTTTGCTTTAAATTTGTAAATAAGTAATTCTGCAAACAGCTGTAATAATATAATGTGTCATATTATTATTGTTTAATGATCAATTTAACTTCTGTTTCAAAGTTAATTGCTAAACTTAGGTTTAGAATTTATATTTTTGTATATATTATTCAAGATATGTATAAAAAGTTGTTTATTCCTATATATTATTTACATATTTAGTCGGCATCATCAGAATTATTGTTTCAGATAATAAGTCATAATAACACATGAAATTTTAAGTATTATTGCATTTTATGATATTTTTATGCATAAATGTTTAAGTAATAAAAACATTTATGTTTGAAAATTAACTTGAATAATATTTAATTACAAATTGTCGGTGCTTGCATACTGCAAACATTCAAAAAACTCCACACACCAAGATATAAACTCATGAATAAACCAATGCGTCAGCATTTGAACTACACAAAACCCATTTATATAGGATAATAGTTTTCATTTTCTGCGAAATTAAGGCATCTATCTGGAATTTCTAAATTCTCTGGCAATCGGCTTTGTGTCCAAATTTTCCAATTTCAAGTTTCATGGCTGATTGCTCTTTTAAAGCAATAACTGTAATCATCATTAAGACAGTTGCTTATAAGTTACACTAAAATTTGTAAAAATTAGGATATTTTGTGTGTTAGGATTATGGTTTAATCATCTGTGCCTTTTAGTATGTATCTCAATAAAAAAAATAATTTAAAATTATCACATCATAATATTTATACGTTGTTGGATGATATCTAATGGATTATAATGCAGTATAAGCGGTAAATCAATGGTCTTGTAGTATGGAAAATCAATTCCCATTGAAATGCATTGGAGTCATTTCTATGGTAGTTTATATTTTTCATTGTTGAAGACCAAAAAAAATACATAATTTCAAATTTTTACGCAAATTCAGCTTGGATTTTAATTGTCTTCAAGAAAAATAAACCTCTCTCTTTCATCCACAGTACGGTGCATGTATCAACTTTGTATCTTAATTTTAAATAATTTAAAAAAGCAATTTTATCTAGCCCTCCACAGTTTTTAATGCTTTTCTTATGGGTGTTTAAAATTGGACTTTGGGGTCAAAAATACCCCTTCAATATAACTTTTTCTGAAATTTCGGATTTTTTCCCAAGGTTGTAGCCAATGCCCTATATTCATGCCAAATTTCAGCTCTGTAGCACTTATAGAAGTACCTTAGGTTTTATATGATATATATATATATATATATATATATATATATATATATATATATATATATAACAACTTACGGAAAAGGAAAGGTAAAATAGATATATGGATGTCAACAAGGTGTTGGGATGAGGAAACCCAGTGAGCACTCACCAATCAGACGACTTCAGGTTGGCGAGGCCCCGGGGATGTCGAAGCGACACACGTAAAATAACACAAAAACACAGAAACATCACAAACGTAAAGCTTTCGGAACTACTCCTTCTTCAGCTACAGAGAGAGAACTGATGGCGGTGACACTGGGTGGAGGCATGGGGGTGGAAGGGTAGTGCGGAAAGGTCGAGGATTGGAGGAAACGGAGGGGGTTGGGGATGGGTAGGGTGTTGGAAGAAGACAGAAAGGGTGTGAAAAGCTATCGAAGGTTGAGGCCTGGGGGAGTGAAGGAGTTTAGGAGATGGATATGCGAAAGCTCCCACTGACGGAGTTGGGGAGCCGAAGCATTGTCAGGGAGAGCGCGAATGACTCTCACTGTGAAGCAGTTGTTGAACTTTAAATTATGTTTGTTCGCATGAACGGCCACCGGCAGCGGTCGTTTGAGAATGACGCTGTTGTGGTGGCCATTCATTCGGATGTTGAGGGGATTGCTGGTGAGGCCAACATAAAAGGCGGGACATTGGGTGCATCTCAGGAGGTAAATGATATTGCGGGTGGTGCAGTTGGTGGTGGAAGTTATGGGGTAGGTGATGTTGGTTGTGGGACTGGAGAAGGAGTTGCAGGGGGGGTTTATTGGGCATGTTAGACATCGGGGTCTACCGCAGGGGTAAGATCCGGCAGGGTGTAAAGACGTGGGTGCTGGGGGTTCTTTCTTCCATAGAATGTTTGCCAGATTAGGGGGACGGCGGAAGGAGAGCATTGGTGGTCTGGGAAATGGGATCTGGTGAGGGGAGGATGAGAGGATAAGGTGGGCGGCTTTCAGGATGTTTTTCAGAATGTCCTGGATGCCGGGGAAATACAGGGTGGTTAGGGTGAGTTGGAGGGTGGAATCGGTGGTGGTGTGGGTATTGAGGTGGGAGTTAGGGGTGGCGGGTGCGACTGCCCGCCGGATTTGGTCTCGGATCAGATCCGGCGGGTATCCGCGCTGTAAGAAGGCATGTTCGAGGGTGGAGCAGTACTCGGACAGGGAATCTCTGTCCGAGCAAATTCTCCGCCCTCGTCGGGCTAGGGCATAGGGAATAGATGTTTTGGTGTGGAGGGGATGGCAGCTGTTGAACTGGAGATATTGAAGGCGGTTGGAAGGCTTGAGGTGCACGCTGGTGTGGATTTTGTTTTCCCGGATGGAGAGATCGACATCCAGGAAGGTGATGTTGGAGGCAGAGAAGTGGTGGGTGAAGGAAAGCGTGGGGTGGGATGAGAGGCGTTGTAAAAAGGATTGTAGCGAGTCGGGTCCATGTGTCCAGAGAAGAAAAATATCGTCAATATACCTCAGCCATAGGAGTGGTCTGGGGGAAACGTCAAGAAAGCGTTCCTCCCATTCACCTAAGAAGGCATTGGCATAGGAGGGCGCCATGCGAGTGCCCATCGCGGTACCTTTTATTTGTAGGTAGTGGCGCCCTCCGAAAGAGAAGTTGTTTTTTTGGAGCACCATTTCAGCCAGCTTCGTTAGGAAATGGGAGGATGGTCTTGTGTCAGGTGGTCTGGAGTCCAATAATTTTCTCAGGGCGGACAGTCCTTGGTTGTGAGGGATGTTGGTGTAGAGGGAGCAGACGTCTATAGTGGACATAATTGTGTTAGGTGGGAGAGGGGAAGGGAGTGATTTTAGGCGTAGTAGAAAGTGGTTTCCTCATCCCAACACCTTGTTGACATCCATATATATATATATATATATATATATATATATATATATATATATATATATATATATATATATATATAATACCGCAGTACAATTTTTTGTTCTTAAAAAGTTGAATTTTAAGAGCCCAGGTTTTGTCTAGATTTTTGTGTTCTGTTGTCTGGGATGTAAGATGTAGGTTTGAGGAGACTGCGCAAGTCAGTGCTCTGTCTTTGGGACGGAACATTAAGCAGTAGGCCCCCTTGGTGCTCTTCATTAAGAGTAGGCTAATGTTGGCACTGGGTTTCCCTCCTCCCTTGTGAGTGTGTCTGGTATGGAAGGAGTTATGGCTATAATAATCAAAGAGGTTGATTAGCCAGAAATATACACGAACAAACATGGTTTTTTCTATTGTTTTGTGCCATATGGAGATACCTTCATCATCAGTTGAATTATAGCCATATGGTGAGCTTTTTATTTAATTTTTGAAGAATACAGTAGCCATTAACATTTAGCATTCTTTCATCTTTGAAGATTATTTCACTGTTTTACCTTTCTTGGTTCATTTCTGCAGTCTATCCTAAGGCATTTTTCATTACCTTGTCATTATTGTCTTCTTCTGTTAGCTACTCAGTTATCTTTATATGTATAATGCTTAATTTGTTTTCCTCTCAGCCCAAATTTGTCAATTTCATTCTGTACCTCATCATAATCGTCATTTATGGTTTACGAAAGATTGTCTGTTTTAACCTCAGTGTTACTTCTTGTTATATTAGCTGCAGTGTTTTATGTAAATGGAGTGACAGAATGGCAAATGTCTCACTTGTTTACAGAAAAAGTTAGGGAAATCTGAAGCCATTATTAACCTATTTTTGCAAAAAGCATTCTGCTTAACTTTTCTTCTGAAGATCAGAGTGCTGACCTGCATGTCCTAACAACAAACCGGTAGGGAATGAGTCATACTGCTCCGCCATTGTTCAAGCCCAGGCTTACTGTGTGAAATGCTGACTCGCTAATCACGCCTCTATTACATCCCCCAAGCATCTTGCCTTTAATTTAGAAAACTTCTAACCTGCTCACCATACATAACCCTTGCATTTTTTTACTCAGAATTTTGTTGATGAAAAAATCGGGTGTTAGGATTATGGCAGGACCTAGCAGCCATAGGATTTCCTCTGCGTTATTACTGCACCAATGCAGTTGTGTATTTTATCAGGATGTGGATACTTTGTTACTGTGTCATGAAGCATACTTACAAAATATTTATTTGATTCAAAATATCATAATTTTGAACTACTTTCAGCAATATGTACAGTAAAATTCTCAAAATGAACTTAGTTAACATTTTTATTGTCATACCAAAACTTCTGTTTTAGTGGTTCCTTATGGAAAGCATTTAATAAATTGTAGCCATGTGCTTCCAACCTTTCACAATCTCAAGAAAAAAGACATTTCACACTGACTTAAAATGCATATTGAAATTGTACTTTGTTAATTCCTGACCAGTAGCCTATTGCCAAATTTATCTTCCTCATATTACTCCCTGAATAAATATTCTTTACATTTAAGAGGGAAAATGTGGTACAAGACTTAAACCAGGATTAAAATTTTCTACTCATCAACTCGGGAAAATAGAGTGCAAGAATTGTGCCTGGACAAAGATTAAGACATTAAATACACTACTTCTTTCCCTAGAATTTGTATATTTCATCCATCTAATGTTATTATCCATAAAAACATTTTCATAATAATATTTTTTTGTTTTTATTGACTCACAAATTGCTTTTACAATGGTAAAAATTGTGATCCTTAAGCCATACTGATATTTTAATCCAATCCAAAGATTATAATTCATGATGCAAAATTAAATTTTAGGGTTATTATATTTTTAAGGGCAAAGTAGATTATTCATGCTATTTTGCCAATTTTGTTCTCAGAATTAATAAAATATGACTAATCTTTAACTTTCATTTTTTTGCAGGACTCCTTATCTTGAAGACAGTTCTTTTTACCGTTCCAGATCAAATATAAAATTTGAACCATCATTATTGGATTTTCAGGAAAGGTATTTGTTTTTTAATTGTTTTTATGTTGGAAAGCTGTCCTTACAGAGCAAAATGTTTGTTATCATGCTTTACTTAGGTTCATGTTTTTTTGTATTGATAATGAGTGGCATTATAAAAGGTGGCTCTTAAAAAAGTGAGAATAGTAATATTTAATAATAGTTGGCATTGTGCTAACTATGGGATGTTTTTAGAATGATTTTTGTTTCTGCGTGCTAATTCATTCTTCATTATTTTCAGGCATCTGGGAGTGCCTCACAGCGAAAAAGTTATTCTCATAAATATGAACAATAATAAAACAATTCATATGTCATCAATATCTGGAAACACAGTACATTTCCATTGTTCGTTTTTTGAGGACAAGGTACTACATGCCTCCTTTGAGTTGTGAACTGTAGTTGCATGTCTTTCATTAAATTTCCAAGTTTTAAATTTATAAAAATACCCTTGTTGTTATGTAGATTTTTTTTTACAAAGTCAAAATCATGACACGATCTTTAGTTCACCTGTTAATTTCTTCTAAATGTGCAATTCAGGTAACTGATAATTGCTTGTCTAATGATACACTACATATTTATTTGCATAATTGCTTTTTTATATCCTCACTCATCTTCAATTTCCATTCTCTGATTTTTGTAGCTATATTCTTATTTGCTCTTTCAACCTTCAGCAAAAATCTCATTTTATGTTCAATGCTCATTATAATCAGTCAAATTATCAACTTATATTGCTATATTTTGACTGGAAACTCAACTCATATCTCAATATTGCCTATTGCTTCCTTTGATGCTCAAGTTTAATTGATCTTGATAGGCATGAGTAAGGAATTCTATTTAAAACTGAAGGTTCTTGAAACTAAATTTTGATGTAGGATCTATTTTTAATTTGAATTGTCTAGCATTACTTAGTTAACTGACTTTTTTATGATGATGGACTTTAAGATTTCTGAATTATTGGCAACTATTTGCAAGGATATTTTTCAGCTCACTCACTGCCTTTGATGAACTTCTGAAAATGTTTTGGTTACTGAAGTATCATGTCCTTCCATTCCCAGTTTTCCTGGTTTAAGTTTTAATGTCAGTTTATTACTTAGTTACCACTAGCAGTGATTTTTAGTGATATGTTCACCAAAAATAGTAATCAGTGTTTTTCACTGATTTTGGGCATTTATTTAATAATATCATGACTAATACATTCACAAACGGAAATATTTATTAATCATTTTCTCATAAACATTTCCTTCTTTTAATCCATCCATAATCCTTATTATATTCATACCGTTTTGACAGATAACGGTATTTTGTTAATACTCGATCAGTATAACTGAATTCTAAGTATATTTTATAAATTTTTTATCCAAATTTTGCTTAACATAAAGTAGACTATTTTTTAATTTCATACTCATTTTCTATTATGATTTGTTATTTTTGTAATCCTGAAGTTTTCTTATGTAATTACTGCTGCTACTTATGTTTTTAAGTTTTGTAGTTGTTCATCTAACTTTTTCTTTACTTGGATGTAATAATTGAGCAAAGGAATATTCCTCACTTGTGAATTAATTGACATCTCTTATGTGTTTTAGGTTATACCTCCACTAGGAAATACCACATTCAATGTGGTCTTTCTGGGAAGAGAAGAAGGAAAGATACACAGCACACTTTTCATTCACACTTCAGAAGGTAGTTTTAAGTACCAGGTACGTCAAAAATTATGTATTAACAATTTTATGAAAAAAATTGTCAGATTTTTAGGAGGCCGATACAGTTTTTGGGAATTAGAAATTGGGTTAAGAAATGGCATTGATAGTTGCACCATTTTATGTGTCAGTTATACAGTGATGTCCTTGAGTTTGCACTTGATTCCGTTTACTCTAAATTGAGAGAGAAATCCTGCCATGTTCACCCGCAGTGGGATTCTAACACTGCTGTCCTACTGCCAACCAAAGTTCAAGCAAATGAAGGTGGTACTCTTGCTCTATTTGTTGAACTCCAATGGTGATAAGCCAAAATCTGTTGTCCTGCCTGAGATCATAGAATTTTACATGTAAATCATCGGCGAATTTGATCAGTTATGTCATCAGTACTCTGTTTTCCAGAAAACTAGACACTGGCCCCTGTGCTTATCACTTGTATCACTTGTTGAACATTGTAGGGGTTAATGCAATGAGCCTTCTGAAAAGATCTAATGAGGCTGGCAAAGCAAGATGGAAACTGGCTATCACTGGCTCATCACTCCTCTCTTGGTCGAACTGTTTCAAATGCAAACTTGGCCTTTTCAACTTAGAGAGACGATTCACAGAATTGTGATACACCTCAAGAACCATTGGCGCAAAAGAATGCTTCATCAGGAAGATGCCCTTTCTGTCCTAGAAGCCAGAACCAATAAAGCCGAACATCGTTCATGCCGTGCAACAATTTCATTTAGGCCACCAAAAAAAGTGTACCCCTACTGTTCAAAGTAATTTTAATTTATCCATACTTTTTCTTTTCTTTGGTTTGTTATGCTTTTTTCATTTTGTATCTTTTAAAACAAATCGATTTAAGCATTAATGTATTTTTTACTTGGGGTACACAAGTACCCCAGTTAACAAAAGTGTAACTTTAAACATGGGTAGCAATCTGGGGTTAATAAGTTAATGCTACAAAGTAATATTTTGATATTATTCACACAATAAGCAACTACTCAGTATGTTTTAGTACAGCAAACCGATAGTTACCATATTTTTCGGTGTATAAGACGCACTTTTTTGTCACGAAAACGTCCTCAAATCACACTGCATCTTATACAATAGAGGTTCAAATGCCAGAGAGGTATTTAAATTAAATTTGGTATTTATATAATTCTCCTAAGGCTGCCTTTTGTATAGAAAAAGATTTTCTATATTCAGTAATCTTTCTACTTAAATTTAAACATATTATTTCGATGCTCTTGTAATTTTCTCTTTACATAAAAGTTAAGTAAACATCATTTTATTCAAATTAAGATTTGAAATTATTTAATACATTTGTACATTGCTTTTAGACTTAAAATTGCTAATAGTCCTACAAAGTATGAAATATTTTGAAGTTGGTACAGCGCAAAGTCCTCGTTTCTTCTCCGATTACATGAATATGTATGTGAAGAAATCAAATTTATACTAACAAAACAATTCTAGAACAACAAATACAAATTACTTTGTGATTATATAAAAAATATCTGAAAAAGATGAGCACGTTTTTATCAAATAATTAGAAAAAAATTATAATATATAATTATGATAACATGTTATGATAATGATTTATAAGGTCAGCACAAGAAGACACTAGCATGACACCTGCCATAAGGTGATAATGATTATGACACCTTCGGAGTGAATTGTGAACTATTTCAACTCAAAATATAAAAAATATGGCCTAATCAAGAAAAGGACAACAAAAGATGCTGTGACGTACGTCAGTTGAGTCAGTTTGAGAAAGAAATGGATGCCCATATGGGATAGGCAGTGCCAAAATTAACCTGCAAAATTACCTGAATCAATCTCAGCTTATTGAATATATCGGCAAAAGTTTGCATTTCTTGGGTATCCTTAAGAAATAGATAATTCCCCTTGTTCGTTTCGATCTGTGTGTTTTGCAGCAGTGTTTATTTGTGTATTTTTATGCTTTAACTTACCGTATCTGCCCGAATAGAAGCCGACCCCGGATTTAAGCCAACCCCACGAAATTTTCCAACATTTTTTGGCAAAAAAGTATTTTCGTAAATTTTATGCTTAAGTGTACCAGACATGCACGCACAACCTAGAATACATTATAAATTACATCTATATAATTATATAGGTTCCATGTAAAGTTTTATTAGGTATTATTACAGTTAATTATAAATATAGTCAACGCCGTTGATCACACCTTACAATCAAATGTAAGTATATTTATTTATCTTACTGGAATTCAAACTGTTGCGCATCGAAAGCTGTCATCGAATTTGGCGTGATCGTATACTTAGTCATTATACGCAATTTTAATAGATTCTATGAAAGAGGTTTCCAAGTTTTATTATTATTGCTGTTAAATATCAGATGAATTACAGTTAACGCCGTTGCTCGCACCTTCGAATCAGACATCTTACGTTAGCGGAATTCAAACAGTTGCGCATCGAAAGTCGTCATCAAATTTTGCGAATTGCAGACGATATCGCCTGCTTAGTCAGTATACGCAATTTTAATACATTCTATGAAAGAGGGTTTTAACATGCATACAAAAATGGCAATGGCTATAGCAAAATATAAAATAAACAAGAAAAATTAATATGAACTTCTTTTATACTGTCGGCTCCTAACTTTAACGTACCTGCCATTTAAATGATCCGTAAAAGCTACGACGTCTGCTACATCTGAACTTTAAATCGATTGCAGCACCAAGAAGTGCAATTAAAACAAAGAGTTGAAGAAGCTTAGTGTAGTCAGAATTTGTAAAAACCCCTAATAAGACCGGTGTTGGTATCTTAAGAACTCGTTGCAAATTATGATCAAAACGAATTTGCTGTAGCGTGCAATCATACTATGAATCTGGTGGGTTGTTAAAACTCGATTGTTTTATATACCGCCCTTTCCTTTGGATAAGAACCCACTTTTAACTACGTGTTAAAATATATAAATAACATTCAATAGCAATTTAAATTACAGCTCCGGGCAACAGGAGGTATGCTATGAAAACAAGACATTTTTCAGCGATGGCGTCGTACGAGGATGCCAAATTTTTCCTCAGGCTTGCATTTAAGCCGAGGGTGATTTTTTTCACGATAGATTTTGACAAAAACTATCGGCTTATATTCGGGCAGATACGGTAGTTCAGTTTACTGTTTAACCCCTATTTTTAGCAATACATAGATTCTTTTAAAGCTGTAATTATGTAAAGTTGTATTGTTTTAAGTCTTTTATGCAATTTATATAAATAATAAGCTAAGAAATCTGGTCACACTCTTGATCAACTGCGAGAATAACAATAATGCTTATAACTCAAACACTTTACATTCAATTTTGATCAAACTTTCAGGAATTACATGGCAGCACTACTTTAATATTTTAAGCTGCTTAACGTTAACATTGAAGTCTTGGGTTCCATTGCAGGAGTGTTTATTTTCTCTATTTGATCAACAAGGGGATGAGTGTAGCACGTTAATCATTTGCATATTAAAATTACTTAAAATCATCGTAGGATACAAGAATTGAAACAATGAATGCCTAAAGGAACGAAAGTCCATTTTCTTGCCATTGATTTTTTAATATGCATCGAAACGGTCTACAAACATCTGCTTTATGAAAAAACCTGACAAATGATGCAATTTTAGGGGTGCATCTTGTACACTGAAAAATTCAGTATGTACAGGGAAACCAAGATCTCAGTATATGACATTAGGAAATTCCCTTTCCTCTCCTCCCTAACATTTTTTACCCTAATCTCTTTCAAAGTGGGCAAATGCTACCTTTCCTTCGTTCTCATTTCAGTTTTGTAAACAACTTCTTTTTTAGTTGTTGTAGATGCCGATGCAGGGACAGCAGAGTGGTAAAATTTCTACAATGTTGAGTTATTTTCTTTTGGGATCCATAGGTTGCCATTTTGCAAATCATTTCAAAGGCAAGACATCTCACCATTGTCTAGAGAGCATTGAGCAAAGTTTGGAATGTAGCAATAAATATAAGAGCGTAGAATATCACTGCATCACCTGTGGTGTAGCTTATATATATCGGACACTGTTCTAGGGGTGCTATTTGCTGATACATGCATTGTACCACATGGTGTTTAAAGGTTAATTTGTTAGTTTATTTTATCAGCAATGATCTCTGATTGTTGTCTGTGAAGCATTAGTTTGTTGCCAAAATGCAAATCAGGTTTACTTAATCGTTTTATGGCCATATGAGTTGACTTGGCCATCCTCTGAATTCTGCCATCTTTGTAATTAATTTTGAATTTACATTTAGCCTCGTGACTAAATATTTGATTTCATAACCCATCCAACAAACAGAAGAAACGGGAGAGGAGATGGAGGGAGGGGTGATGGAGGAGGAAAAGAGGAAGGAAGGAAGCTTCCTTTGCATCTTCTTCTCTCTAGTACTCTTTGCTCTCACTCTTTTAAAAAAATCTTGTCTCACAGAAGATAAATAGACATGTTTAGCTTTCCTTTACTGCAGATTGTCGTTAATGACATAATCGATTGCCAATGTCATGGAGTTGTTGAGAGGAAAAAAGAAGAAGTGATGTTTGTGTGAATCTGGTTGATTAGGAAATGGAGGAAGATGCAGTCGGGATGGACTGCAGTGGGGGAAAGTTAAAAAGAGTCGATTTTGAAGTGGTATGTTGGGAATTGGAGTCAGGTAAATGGAACAATAAATTTTAGATGAGTTTGTATGAAAGTGTAACGAGTTTCAAAGACACTATTTTCTTATCTGATGTAGAAAATGTCCAATATGGTAATAGTGGATTCCTATTGTACTCCATAAAGTTTTGATATTCAAATGCCCTCATTAAATGTATGAGAAAAGTATTCATTAAGAAGAGATATCTTAGATTTATTAATCCAAAAAAGCCTTGCAAACTTAGTATTATTTTACTTAAGCTTTGTTTTGCATATATTTTCAGGTAACGGGCACAGGAGTGATGAGTCCATATCGCCTAAGGCCACTGGTTGGTGTAAGGATGCCCTTAAATTCCAGTTTCGCTCCTCTAATCCATATGCATAATCCTCACACATTCCCTCTACAGGTAAGTATAACTGAGGTTCAGGTTTTCATGTTTTGTTATGAACTTATTTTCTTGTCATATCATTCTTACACTAAAAAGGAATTTCAGTTTTATCTCTTGATTCTGTGTGTGCTGAATTTGGCGATGGATCATATGAACATTTTTGTTGAAAGATTTTTCATTTTCACTTTGTGAAGAAACCGTGTTTTTATGGTTTTTTGTACCATATTTACATTTAAATTAAATTTCACCCTACGTTAGATTTAGATAAAATTATGAATAGTATAAAATATTAAATATATTATTGAAGATCATATTTTGCATTTGGTTTTACTGGACATAAGAGCTTCACTCAGGATTTTTTGAAAATATCAGAATTTCTTCCGTCTCTTCTTGATCATTTTAAGTTACAATTTCAATTTTTTTTAGTTTGTTTATATATTATAATGCCTTTCATTTAAAGGCAATTCTCGATTCTGCCGTATTATAGCCAATGTAGGAGGGTTTGTATGTACAATGATAATGATCTAAAACATTTTTCTTCATTTTTCAGATAGTGGAAGTGTACAGCAGTGGTGGGGAACTTTGTCTAGAACTTCCATCTGGAGAAATGGAGGGCCCAAAGAATTTATGGGAAATACTTCCATTCGAAACCAAACCAGTAATACGAGCGAAGTTTGTTGGGTTGTCAGAGAAGAATCATACAGTTTACATCAGGTTTGCAAACTTACCTAGGTTTACTATTCTGGTGGTCGGTTTCACCAAGAGTCGTTAAAATCTGACTAACCTTCCGTTATCTAACGCATCGTTAGTAAATAACGTATCGTTAATTTCTTTAGCATTTCACCAAGGAGTGCTTCAGTAAAATAATGAGTCGTTATTTAACGGCCCGTTATAGGTGAGCGCAAGATTTTTCATACTCTCTAGTGTTACTACGCAGCCCCCGGGTTGGCTATCCGTTCAGCCTTGGAACAAATGAAGTACGTTATCCGCGAATACATCATGAAGTTGTTTGTATACAAAATTTGTGAACTTGTAAAAATGAATTCGGAGAAGAAACGCTCCCGAGGCCTAAACTTCACGCCAAATGAAAGAAATGTCAACGTAGACATTGGTTGATATTTAGTTACCTAGTATTTAATTAATAAATTAACTCGATACTTCTATTTCCTGTATAATCTATAAATTATATTTAAAAGAAGTACAAATTTACAGCTAAATGATGCTTAACTTGACAAAAACTACTAAAACACAACTAATTTTACATTACTAATACCGTGAATATTCCAAGTGCTTTATGAAGCATTAATTCTTCCTTGCCTAATATAAACTAGACAATTTGATGAAATGCAGTTGGAGAAGTCATTCATTAACATAAGGGTAATTTTAATCTTCCCTTATTCTTGACAAAAACAACTTCTTTTTCCCAAGAATATACATGATCCACCTACTCAAATACCTTCTGTTAATTCAAAGAGGAGATATATAGATGATTCTCAGTGCCATTTCGTTATTACAAAATATGAATAATGTAGATAATGTAAATTCATCAAACTTTCATAACAAAAGTTTTGAATAACTTGATAGATAATTTTGCATGATAACATTGACTATGTGAAATGTATCCATACAGTAATTAAAAAAACTCGCATGCAGTAAGTAGGTAATTTTAACTAAGAATAACATCAGGTGCATATCAGGTATATTAAAATACCTAATGAGGATTGTATACTGATACAAAATAATAATAATCTTAAGAACTAATAACATCTTTTATAATTATATAATTATAATCTTTATAATAATTGACTCATAAGCCATGGACAAATTTACAAAATTAAAAAGTTCACAAACATGAGTAAGAATATGAGTGATAAGTCACTAAAATGTTTTTCGAACAGTTGAGTTCTCTACCAAGAGAATAGTTGACCAGCAGCCATGGTCACAGCTAAGGAACTAGGTAAAAAAGCAGAAGTTAAGGCAATGAGGTTTTCAAAGAAAAAGCGAATGTTGGCAGCACAAGGCCAGTTCTGTTTAACATATGAATATTGTTGTGTCTGCTGCTCACAAGTTATCATATACACATAACACATATTATCAATCCATTGTAGGTTCCCTCCCTTTATACAAATCACGAATTTGCTTACTGTCTCATGGTCGGAAACAAATGCAAAAGCATTATTAGAGAAAGGTATTAGTTACACTGATCAAAAACAGGCTTATTGAAATTGGATTGTAATTGGAAAAAAACAATGGCCTCATTTTCATTTCACATTTACATCAATTCATATGAAATCTATACTAACCAGGCAAAGTCATCTCAATTAATTCCATTTCTTACTGATCCTGCAGTTCTTTCAGCTTCCTCTGCATTAACCACAGGCACATCTTCATATTCCATTAGCTGTTGGTGGATCTCTCTCCTATTCTGTATAAATTCACGAAGAACCATATCTACAGGTGGTTCATCATCTCTTGTTTGAATTGCAATATTATGCAAAACAGCAGTGGCCACAATAACATTCATTGTGCACTCTAATTTTTTCCTTAATCCGATACTTAAAACTGGGAACCGTCTTTTCCATACCCCATACTGGCGTTCTACAACATTCCTTGTTCGTATATGGGCACGGTTGTAGTTTTGTTGAGCCCTACCTTCAGGATTCAGTAGTGGTGTCATTAGATATGGTTTCAGTGGATAGCCATTGTCGCCTAAAAGGAGAAGTCCTTCACGTATTTGACCCGTTTCAAAAAACATTCTTCTTTCACAGTTGTGAAATATAGTGCTGTCATGCACTGATCCTGGCCACCGTGCAATGATATCTCGTATTAATAGGTTTGAATCACATATTGTTTGCACATTCAGTGACATAAAGCCTTTCCTGTTCCTCAATCTTTCTCCGATATTTCTCCCTGGAGACTGTATAGGTATATGAGTACAATCCATATTGCCAATTACTCCAGGGAACCTTGCTTTTTGATAAAAGTCCTGCACTACTTGAGCTACTTCACCATCCCTTGGAAACTGAATGTACCGCGGCCTCAAAGTTGCAATAGCATCAGATACTTTGCTGATGCACCTACAAACACTGGCTTTTGATACACACAGCAAATCTCCAGCAACAATTTGGAATGAACCCGTAGCATAAAACCGAAGTGTTATTAATAATTGCTGCATTGGCGTCAGCGGGTGGTTTCAGTCAGTATTATATTCCAACTTGTCTTCTATTTCTTCGACAATTTTCAGCACAACATTTTTGCTAAGCCTGAATCTTTCTTTGAATTTATTGTTGTCAAATATTTGTAATTGATCTGTTTCTATATATCTTGGACGGCGAGCCCTTCTTCTCCGAATATTTTCCAAAAATTCCAAATACAGAACTTCAGCATCGAAATTTTCAGCCGCCATATTTGCTAGACTTAACGACTCGTTAATTCCTTTAATTGGCCGAGCTAGACGCATTAAAATAACGAGAGTTGAACGAATCGTTAATCTTAACAGACGTTGGTGGAACAACGGTTTGCGCTAACGAATCGTTCAAGTACACTAACAGCTCGTTAAATCCTTAACGAAGGTTGATGAAACCGGCCATGGGACTCTTTTTATAGCATGCAATTTGTATGGCCCAGCTTATGATTTGAGAGAGAATAAATTGGCACTTAAGTTAGCTCAAAAAAGCATCAGTGATTAGATGTTTTATATATGGATCCATAATTATTTGAATACACTAATATTGGATTTGTAATACTGTATTTATATGTGTTAAACATAAACTTTTATTAAAAAAAATGTTCCCGAATTACTGGGTGTGGACGTTACACATTTTGCCATTGCCAATTCAGCAATTGCTGCATATTTTGCCTCTACAAAGCATTCCAATATCACATATAGGTATTCCTTGTTTAGCATATGTTTGTTTAGTGCAATCATTTGTTTCTAATTTTTGCATACAGATAGCGTTACATACTACTATTTGAGATCTTAATGGATAAATGAGCTTAGTATAGCATTTTTGTTCTGCTGTTTGACTTTGCTTGCTTTTAGTTGCTATATAAATAAACGTGTTGGTTAAGCTTTTATAATCATAAATATTTTTATGATAGATAGATAGATAATTGTCTTTATTCGGGCAAAATTTGGACCATAAGGTCCATTCTTACATTTAACCCTTCGTCAATATCATGAATATTAAAAATTAAAGTATTACAATGAAGAGTATATAAAACATACAAAACAAAAAGATATAAGTGAAGACAGATTTAAGTTTGTGGGGAAAACCTAGGTAAAAACAGATTTGTTCTTCCTAGTAAAACCCACGCAGGGGTAAATTCTTATGATATATATATATATATATATATCATAAGAATATGACATAGTCAATAATAGTATACGTTGTGAGAAACTCAATATCCTGTAAAGAGATTAATTAATATTAATTATGTTAGAAGGAGTGAAGGCATCCATCACATAAAAGGTAAGAGAGATAACCTAAAGTTTACCCGAGCAGTAAGTTAAAGTATTTATGTTTGAAGATGTGGAGAGATGTTGCATTTTGGAAGTCTGTAGGTAGGGCGTTCCATAGTCTGCAAGCTGTAACCTGGAAGGATTTATTGTAGATCTCTGTCCTGTGATGTGGGATAGAGAAAAGATTATTGCCCCTAGTGTTGGCATTGTGTAGATTTCATTTGGGAAAATTTAAGTTCAAATACTGTGGAATTTGAAGAGTTTTAATTTGATAAAATAACGTGAGGTGGAGACATCTACGAGCTTCGAGGCGAAGTCAACCTAACTTATGAAAAGATTGAGTGACGTGGTCATTCTTTTGTAGATCACAAATGAATCTAACAGGCATTTTGTGCCTGTTGCAATTTTAAAGATAACTCGTTAGATATATCTTGATAGACCGTATCGCAGTAATTGAAGTGTGGAAGGACAAACAGTGATAAGTTGTTTGACAAGAGAAAAATGGGTAATGCTTTTAATTCTCTTAAGCGAGTGGAGTGAGCTGTTAACAGTATTGCAAATTTTAGTTATATGATCAGTCCATGTCAAAAAGTTTCGTTGAATAATAACCCGAGATTAGTTGCAGTTTTTTGGAAAGGAATGAGGTTTTAATGTATTTATCGTAGAACTTCTGCATGAAAAAATCACAAAATTTTTTTTTATTAAAAAATGAAGTTGTTGGGATCCATTGCCTTTGCCAAGCTGTTGTAAACACAAAGATTTTCAGGTTTTTGTATAATACCATTTTCATGGTCAAAATTACTGCTAATGCCTCCTTATGGGTAACATGTGGGTGTTCGGATGGCTTCTCTGCTTCCTCTTCCCCTTCTGATTCATCCACAGCTCCCTACTCACCATGGATGTCCATGTTTGTTGCAGTAGTATATTCTTCTGCTGTAGTGATCACAATGTCATCAAATTGTATGCATTCTGCAAAAGTGGTTGGACACTATTTCACCTTGCTAATGAACTTCATTGGACGTTGAATTTGGTGTTCCAAAACCAACTTTTCAGAAATGGTTTGCAATCACTGAGAAAGCAGTTTTCTCACAGGAAACTACTATGCTCATCATCGCATCATGCATGTTCGACCTCCTAATTTGGGTTACGGGAATATTTCTTGAAGCTTCCCTATTATTATGATGTACCAGTTTCTTCAGATATAATCCTTTTGGGTGGTAAATTATTCTCTGGCCTAGGGGCTGCATATAACTGGTTGTGTTTGCAGGTAGATGAAGAACTCATATATTTTTCAAATTGACTCCCTCATCGTTATGTACTGCACCTTTGTCCATCAGGAAGAGAATACTGCAATCCTGGCCAGCCATCTTCGTATCGAGACATTGCATCCACTTGATAATAATTTTGCTGTCATCTATGCTTTTTTGTTTGCCTTGTAATTGGAGGGCAGCTGTTTTATTCCTTTGAAGCATTGAGGTCTTTGATATTTTCCAACGATCAAAGGTTGCAACTTTTTGCTGCCATCTGCATTGCAACAAAGCAATGCGGTTAGCCTTTCCTTGCTCTTCTTTTTCCCTCGGCATGTTTCTCCTTTCAGTGCTGATGTCCTATCTGGCAAGAGGTTGTAGACCAATTCACTTTCATTCATATTGAAAACAAGTAGTTGGTGCTTGCATTCTGCAAGCATTTTATCTCACCTTGAAAAAACATTAATTTTTTAGACGATATTTCATTATTAGAAATATTTAAAAGTTTCCAGTTCTGAACCATTGACAACTAATGACATAACAACAAATAACAATGCAATGACAAATAACACACTTTTTATAATCTCCTTTATAACACGGTTATAGAATAACGGAAGAACTGTCAAACACGATAAACCGACAGGGAGGTGGCTGTTTACGTTTTGCATATGCAGACCCACGCGATCAACCAACTTGATGATGGGGAGGAGAGGTGGCTGATCTGGTTAGCATATGCAGCCCCCATCACGGAAATTTATTATATTCGCTGTTATCAGATAACATTTAAAGCTTCTTTTGATGACAGCGACTTGCAAACGGATCTCCCTACGTTACGTCACCTGAAAACATGTTACTTTCTAGCGTTTTGCTAGTAATGCGTTCATAATTATGATGGGGATGTTCACTGGATGTAAAAGTCCATAAGAGCCTGTATACTCCGCGCAGCTTGCTTCCTGCAAAATCTCTTAATTTCTTTCCCTTGCCCTTATATGATCTGTAAGGTATGGATTAAAAAATTTATCCATATGGAGGATAGAATTTGCTACAAAATGATTGCAAATATGACAAATAGTTTCTGAGATAAAAATTATTAACCTTTAATGTACAAATGGGGTAAAAACAACCCCTAAAAATAAACAATTTTGACATTTTCGATTTTTCTGGTTGGTTGTGAGCAGAATCCTATAATCATGCCAAATTTCAAGTCTCTAGCTCATCCAGAAATGCGTAAATGACGACGTTTATTTTTCTTAAAAATCGACCTTTATTTTTCCAAAACATAGGCAGCGAATATCAATGTTGACTTTAATACATTTTACTAGGCTTGGTAGTATTTGACGTTAATATTTCTTAAATGTGACCACTACCATTGTTTATTTTTCCATAAAATCATGGACGTACATAATTTATTTTTTATATATTTAATTATGCATTTTAGTTTTCGATGTTTATATTTCTTAAAATGCGATATCTAATATCGTCGTTTATTTCAATAAATTTTATCAGTTTTTATCTAGAAAAGTGGCATAAATTGAATTCCTTCTAATTAAATTTGTCTAGGTAAAAATAGATAAATAAAAAGGCTTTTTATGCTTCTTTGTTTGTTGTTATCTATATTTTGGCAAACGTGTTGTTGTTGACTTCGGCCACCAACCTGGAACAGTTAATTTTTCGCAATTAATCAGAAAGTATATTCTACTCATTAATTCATCCCTCTTATTCACAGAATGGAACAGTACTCCTTCGACAGCAGTGCAAAAGAAACTAAGCACTGGGAACACTCTCACCTGGATTATATAAATTTTATGACTTTTGGAAATGCCATAAGGCCATATGACAATCAACACTAAGTTTTCAATCTGGGAAAACCTTTCATTTTGCCTCTTGGATGAGGTCGGTAGATAATGTCCTGCAGAAGATGCAATAGACATCCCCCGACTTTTCGGTAAATGTATTCCAAAGTGCGTAGGGATTATTGGATCAGGCTGAGGGTAAAGAAAGAGCCCAATAAACTGGTCATTATTTTGTCTATCTTTGAATCTCACGACAGCTCAGTATGTGCCCTTAAGACAGGAGATAAGCAACATTAGAAAACAAATTCAGAATGTTGTGTGGCCGTTTGGTATGACAAATACAGACTGTCTTTTCCATTTTGGATGTGTTGGTGGTAAAATGTGTTAGGTTTGACATTGGAAAACAAATTTGAAAATCATGACGCATAAATTTCATAAAAAATGTAGTAGTGAAAATCAACACTTAGTGATGGCAATTCATTTTCGTCGAATTTAAAAGATTTAAAAATTCGATGTTTATCAACATTTATCGATTTAAAACAAATCTTACCAAGCTTAGGTATAAGACACACCCCATTTTGTTTTGAAGATTTTTCAGAAAAAAAGTATTTTGGTTCACCAAGGCATTTATGAAGGGCCACGTCGTGTATCATTTCCAACCTTGATTAAGTCCGTATCCAGCAACATTTACAGAAAATATTCTAGCATGATAACAGTTAAATATAACGTTTTAGGTAAACATCATTCCTAAAATAAATAGGGATGATCTAAATCATAAATAATTGCTTCGAGGCTTGTAAATGTGCCCTGCGTGAATTCGGCAATCGTATTAACTAAGCTGTTGGAGTGCGCTGCACATGTCACATGTATAGATACCCTTGACCGATAGTACTTACTTAAACTTAAGTTCAAGATGATATTTTAATGTAATGGGATTCATAATAAATGGCATGCATATGTAATAATGATACATACGCTCAACTAGCCCTTTTTCTTCTGCAACTCTTTTTGCCTCATACATGACGATTTTGATCGATACAGGAATACCAAACTTCCTCTTTTCTACTATACTATTTCCTCCTTTAGTTGGGGCCATTTAAGACCAACCTTACAAAGACTATGTTCCTCTTATCCCATCAACTTCAGTTTTTCTTCGTTTTCTTTATTCACAAATAATTTTTTTCTGTGGTAGGTGGATTGAAATGATGTGCTGCTACTTGGTTTCCATGCATTTCTTGTATTGAATCGCCTGAAGCTTATAACTAATAGCATAGGCATATCTTTTCACCTGTAGCAATTGCGATCTCAATAATTAACCTTTAAACCCCAGAGTTCAATGTCCCTTAGTAGACTCATTGCTGGAATTAATTTTGGCCATTTAAAGTACATTCGATCAGAATATCTTGTATTTCTTGAACTATTAGTGATAAAACGTTCAAATAAAAGCATTATTTAATAAATTGTTTGGGGATTAATGGGATTGTCTTTTATAGTAAAAGAAAACAAAAGAATGCAAATCTGGCATAATTCTATAATATAACAATGATAAATTCAATATAAACATTAGTGATCATTTTTATAGTTCATTTTTCATACATTACAATATGAATTTCAATCTGCATTACACTTAGAAATCCTACTTTGTGTGGAATTCTTGACAACAGGAAAATACCTACAGACCAACATCGCATATTTTGCATTTTGCCACTGCCGTATGTATATTTTCCCTTCTCTAAACATACTCGGGATTGAAGGCAATTTCCCTTTATGGGCCAATGTTTATTTTCTTTCATCTCTAACCAACCAAATGGGTTCCCGCTTGTGCCTTGGGTATCTATATGTGCGACGTGTGCGGTGCACTCCGACAGCTTTAATTAATACAACTACCAATTTCACGCAGGGCACATTTAGCTATACAAGTCTCGAAGCAATTATTTATGTTTTAGATCATCCCTATTTATTTTATGAATGAAGTTTATCTAAAACATTATATTTAACTGTTATCATGCCGTAATATTTTCTGTAAATGTTGCCAGATATGGACTTAATCACAGCTGGAAATGTTACATGACGTGGCCCTTCGTAAAGCCTTGGTGAACCAAAATAATTTTTTTCTAAAAAGTCTTCTAAAAAACTGGGGTGCATCTTATATACCATGTAATACAGTAGCTTATAAAGTTCTGAGTTGTACAGTAGTCATTCGTCATCATTACGGAAGTTACTTGGTGAAATTTATCCTATTTCGTTCAGTAGAAGCCGAGATATGACATTGTATGTATCAGAATGTACATGTAATAAAAAAATTAGAAAAGTTTTTAAAAACTTTTAAGGCACTTGCTTGATCAATTTACCATGAAATTTACTACATGGAGATCCCAATTTACGAAAGGGTTACATTCTTGAAAAACATTTCGTAAATTGAAATCGAACCATAATATCCCATTAGCTTCCATTATATAATACAAGATATGTTCTCATGGTAAAAAATCCTCCCTTATATGGCACAGAACTTGTTTTTAAGACATATAATATGAAGCATAATTATTCCATGCACATATAAATTACGTAGTGTTGTGTTCTATTTCGCATAACTTGATGTCGTAGTAACTTGACTGACTATTCAATCACAGTTTGAAATTATAAATCATAAATTATCACAATTATATTCAATGCATTTGTATTAAAATACATGATGACAACGAATACTCAGCGACATAAGGTTTACCTAAACTAACGAGGCTGAATGTAAAGCACGTAGTGCCGAGGTATTTGCAGCAGGATGGAAGGTGTGGTTGACATGCATATAGGCAAGGTTTATCGTAACTAAAATAAAAGATACATAATAAAAAATAAAATAGTGCAATGTGTTCAGTAATAATTTAATTTAATGAAAAATACATCTACATCTGTGGCGTCGTAGTTATTACCATTTCATACAGCATGAGGTAAAGGTTTTACATTATCATCATCAGATGTAGAATCACCCCCTAGGGAGAATTTGGCATCTTGATCAGTCGGAGGAGTTTGGAGAGGTTTTTTATTTTCTTTGATAGATTTGTTATGAAAAACTAACCGATTTTTTATGTAACTTCGAGATTTTCATTCATACAACGAAGCCCTGGACAAAAAAAATTTTTGTAATTTCGAAATTTCGTAAAATGGGACAACGTAAATCAAGGTCAACCTGTAAAAGAAAATATCATAACTTCAAGGAATCATCTATAATGAATTTTTTTACTAGCATTTACTTTGCTTGCAATCAGTTTGATCACACTCGAGGAGACCACTTCGCCTACTCATTACTTCTAACTGCAAATGTAGCATTACTCTGCTTGGGATATTGGAATCTAAATTTTTTTGAATGGCCTTCCCCTCAAACCTTGCTGCATAGAGACCTCGGCTGATGTTTATTCTTTGGTTATTTGTGAATGGGAATCTCTTGTATCTCTCTCTCTCTCTCTCAATATAATGGGAAAATGAGTGACATTGCCTTGAATATTAATTCCTAAAAATTAACACTATAAAACACAAATGAAATTGCCTCTGCGTATTGCAGAGGTTTCCTTCAGACTAACTTCTTTAGAGTGACACGAGATTATTTATACTGAAACCTGAGCGTAAGGTTCTGTGTGCTCGCTCCGAAATCACTCTCACCCAAGAAATAGCGGCAGACATCACCAAAGTGGCTTTTTTGTAAACAGACCTACGTGTAGACATTTCTCTCTCTCTCTCTCATACTATTTTGCTCTCAAGAAATACTAAAGCGAGCACAAGGCCCTCTCAAGCGCTGACGCGTAAGAAAAATCCAAGAGAAAGAGTTCTGTGGGCAGATAAGCAGTCAAAATCTCCAACCACTCAATGTCGAGCGATGTACCTACTGAGCATATCAGGGGAAAACTTCATATGCCGTCGACTGACATACTTAGTATGTCATTTAATACACCACTGCTTTTAGTATATTAGTGAATATTTTGTAGTTCCTTGCAATTTGTCATGATGTTATTTTGTATCTTTTGAAATTTTCTTATCCATTCAATAGGATAATTGTAAATAGCACCATGGATTATCTTGTGGTGCCACTTGAGGTGGAGGTTGGTCCCCAAGCTGGCCTTTATTCACCTGATGACTTGATTGATTTTGGCCTCAGTGGAAGTACGGATGCTCCTAAAGTTGCCAAGCTCTATCTTCTTAATTCTGGACGCAAAAGTATTCAGATACAGGTTTGTTTTTGAGATTCTTTGTCATTTCTGGTGACTATACCTGACCATGTTAAAAATAATTATTGCCTTTATAGAAGTGTGATTTATGATTATTACATACATACAATATAGATTGAGGACTACTAGTTGTATAGATACCTCAGATGGTACATTCTGGATTTGAAGGGGTATGCAAAACTGATAAAGATTTTGATATTTCTTCTTACTTCAGCTTTCATGCATGACTTTGGAATTGAAAAGTGCAATTTTAAGATTACAATAAAATGTTGTTGAGAAATCTTTACAGACAAAGGTGAATTGAAGTATAAAATTATTCCTTGCATCATAGTAAGTAAATTAATTAGATATTAGTAGGTCTTTTTCACATAGGAGGTCGCACACTGTTGCTAATTATATAAATAGTGGAATGTGTTGGACTTTTATTATTTACATTTATAAATATCTGTAGTAAATTTTAATAAAATTGTTTTGTTAATAACCTAATCATTTTAAAAATTAGCTAGGTGATGTGCAACTATTAAAACAAGAAGTTCAAACCAAGACTAATGCAGGCTGGTTTCCCAAAGTTGACGTCCCAAATTGATTACTTATATTGACAGGAAATGTTTTAATAAGTGTTAGTCATTCTAAGGAATTCTCATACCATAAATACCATTTGTAAATCATTGTTTATCAATGATAGGGAAAAATTGGAAAACAAATTAATAGAGCATTATCAGGTTTAAAATACCAAAAGCAATGTCAAAATCTCTTTCTGACATTATATTTTGCATGTATTTTTTAAATAAACAAATTTAATAGATTTTACTGTTTATATGCTAATATGTATGGATCAACTGTCAAGTGTCAAGTGGAAATGGAAATAACCCATTTGTTCACAATTTTAAGACATTTTAAAGTATTAAAGAAAACATCTCTGCATGATGGATTTTAGACTTTCTATGTAAAGCAAATAGGAAAAAACGTTCCTGGAATCGAACCCAGGTCTTCAATCTTTGCCAAATAAAATACATATACCCCGGAGGTGTGCCCTGGCAGCACAGTTCATTGATTCAAAAGTTGTTAGTGACAATCATGCATACAGACATGACCATTTCATAAGGCAATGTTTCCTTTGGAAACCAGCCTAAAAATGTTCAGAGGGGCACCCCATAAAAAAATTCGAAAGTTACCTGAAGTAAATCATTTAGATCAGTGATATCCAAATTGGTCCTCAAGACTCCTGCTGTGTTCTTGGGATGTGAGCTCCAGGAATTAAAGTTTTTTCTTCCTAAATATATTGAAAAATCATCAGTAATAACTTTGGTATTTGTTTATGATTGTTCTCGAGTTTTTTGGTGTCTCACTTGAGTTTTAGAATATAGCTTGATGCTGGTTGCTTTGAAAAGGATAAGAACCATTGATTTATGTAACGAACATTTCTTTGATGTAGCTTTAGTCTTAAATTTGATTTAAGTTTTAAAATTTGACAAATATAGACTTAAGGGATTATATCAATTCTTTGTAATTAAAAATGCACCAGTAATAAAGATATATAATGCTTAACCCTTTGAGTGCCATGCCGATTTTGCTGGATATGCCCAAAAGTGCCATGGCTATTTCAGCAATTTTGCATCAATCTCCAAGCATGCTATTTATTCATATTCTTGCCTGATTCTTTCAGTAATTGCACAAATGATTACAAATATTAATTATATTAATAGAATATTAGAATTAATTTTGTGAATTTTTGTTAAAAATTTTTTATATTATTTTTGCAAGTATATTTAACTTATTTTCATAAAGGCAAGACATCCAGGTAAAAAATTGGAAAAAGCCACAAAAAATATTAAAAAATGAAATTACAGAAAAATATTATTTGCATAACTGCAATTTTAGCACTTTTTTATCAGTCTCTATGAAAGATCACATGCTATTTATTCATATTTTTACCTATTTCTTTCAGTAATTGCAGAAATGATATATAAAACATTACATTCTATAAAACTATATATCCATAAAATTTATTTATAAAATAAAAAAATATTTTGCTATGATTTTACATTTAAAAAAATCACAAATATCTTCTAAAATCTCTAAATTTTCCTTCTCTAAATAACATTAATTGCCACTTAATGAGTTTATATAACAAACCAATTCATCATCTTCAATTCTAACAGTGAAATTATCTTTGACTATAGAAGCCATCTTGAAAGAATAGAGGTAATATTTTGCAAAATTGAAAAAATCATAACTCAACATATAATCAACGAAAACAAACAAGAACGTAAGATACGTGAACTACGTAATCTCCTCTTTTGATTGATACCATCATCTCCTGCCATCTGTCATTTGCATGTGGAACTTACGAGTTTACGCTTACTCAGCATGGTCAAGGATTTATCGTTGTTAGCACTTTTCGCTTAGGAAGCAAATGACTTTATATATTATCGCGTGACACTTAAAGGGTTTAGTATGCGAACTCTCATATTAAGCCTCGAGTATTTTCTTTAAATATTTTTCTTTCTTTTTACAGAATGTTATCAGCACTCCAGTTTCGAAAGCAGTAAAAATAGATTTCAAGCCAATTAAAGTCCCACCTGACTCATTAACTCCTACTGAAGTGGCAACAATAACGTTTGATTGTAAGTATTTTAAACTTTCTGATGCCAAGTCAATTATTTTCCATTCTTTAAATAGATGTGTGAGCATTAAATTATACTTTTATAGTATATTGGGAACCTGGTTGGCCATTTATTTATAATAAATATGACAAATTACAGAAAATTCTTTTTCTCCAATTATAATTTACTCTTAAAGCACATTAATTGGCATTTTATTTTCAATTGTTTCCACTTAAATTAATTGTATTTGTTTTTTAGAAAATATATCTTGAGAAACATTTTGTTTGATTAAAAAAAATCTATGAGACTATTATTTTTTGTTATTCTTCTCATTTTATTGCATAGAATCTGAAATTTTCAGTCATTGTTTCTGCTGTTTGTTTGTGCTAAATACTGTTGCCTTATGTAATGCATTATAGTTTTCAGCATGATCAAATAAAAAGAGGCATATTCATCATGCATATTAGTGTTGATGTATGCTTTTGATTGCTATAAGTTCTCAGAAGAAAATAAGATTAAGGTATAAATATTATCCAGGAATATAAGAGAGATATTTCTTTTTGAGAGATGGGTCATTTTAGAAAGAAAAGTATTTGGATTAAAAAATTATTTGTTATTTAACGAATTCCTAATTAAGTGTGATATACGAGGTGTGACAATAAAGTTCCCGGAATATCCCTGCAAAAACCATATTTGTATACTGATGATACCCGACTTACAGACAGGTTATGTTACTCAAATCCCTTCGTAAGTCAAAAATTTCATAAGTCAGAAGTGCCTCTTATAGACTGAGTTCTTATGTACAGTACAAGTTAGCACACTATGCATGTTTACTAGACATTTTGTAATGAGCAGCACTGCAGAAGTTTTTAAAAAAAATGCAAAAAAAAATATTCCGAGATACGCACAAACGGGAGGTGATGTGGAACAATACTGAGATTCCTCTTTTTCTGACAATCAGAATGCGCATGATGAGGGTAACTCTTTCTTCCGAATGCGATGTCAAGTAGTCCCCAAACACAGCTAGGTTATGTTATGCACTTACAGAATATTTCCGAGCCTCGAAATTTTTTTAATTCATGGGAATTAAATCCTTAAAGTCGGAAATCTGTAATCTGTAAGTTTGGGAGCGTCAGTACTTGCATACTAATAGTTGTTGTTACTCTTGAAGTAACCTCCCTGGGCAGTAATACACTTAGCTCAACAATGTTGCCACTGCTGAAAACATTGCTGATACACCTTACAAATACTATTTAGGGTCACTGTCACATTTTTTTTGAATTTCGTCAATGTCTACAAATCTATGGCCCTTCAAAGCAGTCTTCAGTTTTTGGAAAATCCAAAAATCACATGGGGTCAAATCCAGAGAATAAGGTGGATGGTCCAGCTTCTTGATTAATTTGTTGGCAAGAAATTGTCTGACAGTGAGTGTGTCATGAGCAGGGGCATTATCGAGGTGCAAGATCTATGCGTGAGGCCAAAGTTTGGGACTTTTCTGATGAACAGAGTCACATAGCATTTTTAGTATTTCCACATAATAATGCTGGTTTACTGTTTGACCTTTTGGGATGAACTCGAATTAAACAACACCCTTGGAACCAAAGAAACAAATCATCATTGTTTTCATTTGGGCTCTTGACATGCATACTTTTTTGATCTCGAAGATGATGACGTTTTCTATTGCATGCTTTGTCTTTTCATCTCAGGATCATATTGAAAGTACCATGTTTCATCTCCAGTATATCTAAAAAGTTTTTTCACCTAGCCAACTCACGAGAAATCCGAACAAACATCAAGCCGACTCTGTTTCTGTTCATCAGTCAAAATTTGCGACACCATCTTTGATAAAACTTTCTTCCTGTCCAAATCCTCTATCAAAATCTGCCTCACATTTTCTCTGTGTGATGGCGGTGGCAGAATGATTAGACCATGGGTGGGGAACTGGTGGGCTTCAGGCTGCATGTGGCCTTTGTGATACTCAGTGCGGCCTTTTGCATACTTGTCTAAACATACTCAGACTCATATATGATTTTAGCATGAAGGTTACAGAAAGAACAAACAAAAGATATGTATTTTGCATCAACAGAATCTTTGCACCAATTCTTGTTTTAAATGACACATTACGTATAGTTATTGGTTTTGTGAACTAGGTATATTCGAGCAAATGCTTCACGGCATCGCCAGTTTCGCACCATTCTTCAATATAACAATGAAACATTTAGTGTAGTTCTTCCAAACCATTAAGTGAGCTGGTTGTCACAAGGTCAAGTACTAGAAAATCTTTTAGTTTTGCGAAAACAAGTCACGAGCTTTTTCAAAGAACAGAATGAACCTTGAGAAATTTTGAAAAAAGATTTCTGCAGAAATGTTGCATGTTTGTGTGATTTAATGTCAAAACAAAATCATTTGAATACTTCTCTACAAGGTAAAACTAAATCCATATATGAAATGTGGCAGCAAATTCAGTCATTTTGGAGGAAGTTGAATTTTTCCAAAATTTTCCTGAACTGGCAAAGGTAATTGATAAATAAGATATGAATAAAAACTTGCAAAATTGGCATATGAATGAATATATAGGTGTTTTAGACTCCTTGATTAAAGAATACAATAACAGATTTAAAGATTTTGAGAAACATGATGTCACACTGAGGTTAGCTTTTCAGCCACATCTGGTTGATGTCTTGAATGAACCTGAGGATTTGCAGATGGAGTTGATTGAGCTCTCAGAAGATAACATTCTGAAGCCTCGATTCTACAGTAAAAAAGATCCCATTGAAATAGGGAAGAATGCTGTTGAATACCCACGACTCCATCAATATGCACGTCGTTTGCTCTCTTGTTTTGGCACAACCTATTGTTGTGAATCAATATTTTCACATATTGCTCAAATCAAGACGTATCTGAGATCACAGATGACAAACATTCATCTGGAAGATCAATTGAAGCTAAAGACAACAATGCTGGAACCAGATATCAAGTTCTTAGGTCACAACAAACTTTCACAAAAAAGTCATTAAATTGTGTTTGCCTTCTTATTTTGATGAATGTGATTGAATGCAACATTTTATTTACATGTCCTTAATTTGTTTTAACTTCTTTAAAGTTTATTAATATACTAGCAAATATGAAAATTTAAATTTATTGCATTAGATTAAAAAGTCATTACATTGTGTTAAAGCCTTCAAAGTTTTTAAAAATATTAGTAAATATGAAGAATTGAAATCTGTATTCATTAAATTAAAAAGCCATTAAATTATGTTTGCCTCTTTATTATGTCAATTTTGATAAACGTGAATGTATGCAACGTGCATCGCAATGTGCGGCCTGATGAGGTCTCCGTTAAGTAACATTAGGCCTTCCAATGAAAAGGTTCCCCACCCCTGGATTAGACCATTGACCTTCCATGCAGCAGTTCCTGGTTCGAATCAGGTGGAGGTCGGATTTTTGACCCTGGGATCGTCCCATTCCCTACTTGTGCCCTTTGAGGAGACTGCAAGTCAGCACTCCATCCTTCGGAAGGGACGTTAAGCAGTTGGCCCCCTTGGTGCTCTTTGTTAGGAGTAGGCTAATGCTGGCACCAGGTTTCCCTCCTCCCTAGTGTCTGTTAGGTGTGGAATGAGTAATGGCTATAATAATCCAAGAGGTTGATTAGCCAAAAATTCCATTCAAAGAAACAGTTTCTCTGTCTAAATTTAATTTCTCTGCCATCATTCGTACGCTTAACCTTTATCCGCCAGATTTAAATGCCTGTGCAAGGTTCCTTCTGCTGGATTTATTTTGGGGTATTTAAAAAGTATTTGTTTACATTCTGAAAATATCGAGTATCTAATAAACTATTCGTAATAAAATATTCAAATAAATTGCTCATAACATCTCCACAGTTTCACTTGCACCTTTGCCTAACTTTGCACAAAACTTAATATTGATTCGTTGCTCTAACCAACGATCACTCATTTTCGTGATGGGACTGAAAAATGCTCTTACTATCAACGCGACTGCTTCGCAAGGACTGGCACAATTGTTTTCAACTGCAGCATAAGGAAGCACAGATGTATTGGAACATGTCCATGTTCTGTCATAATGCTCGGGCAACACAACACTGAACTTATTGTCACACTTCGTATGTTGCTTAGTATACTTTAATTTATTTTAATTTTATTTATGCATTATGATAAATAAGCTCAATATGAATGAAAATGCATATAAATCTGAATTATTAAAGTCTGAAAATGTTAAGTATTAGTTTTTTATTGGTATCATAGGAAGAAATTTAATAATTTACATTTATTTTTTTAAATGGAAGTGTAAAATTAAAATCAGCTCTGAAAAATTGTTTATAACTCTAGATATTATGATGTCCAGGATAAACTGGGTCAATATTTAAATAGAGAAAAGCTAAAGTTGATATCGGTGTTAGCATTAAGCTGCATGTATTGATTCATAGAGGTCAGCCATGATCAAAGGGACTAAAAATAAATTAAGCAACAAAAAAATCTGATTTTTAGGCAAATGTTAGACTTACTTGTATTACAAGCATTAGTGAAAGAAAGTGTAAATTACATGTTTTGAGTATATATATATATTTATTTATTTATTTATTCAAGCACTTTGACATCAGAAAATTTTCTTACCTTTAGCAGGATTTGAACCACCTCACGTTTGTACTGCTCTTCATGAGCCATGCATTAAAACAACTATGCCATGTTGAACATGAAGAACAATTGAGAAATCTGTCTATATATTTGTTGATCGAGCTCTATAAAATCGATAAAGAATTGAAATAGAAAATCTAAATTTGGGAAGAATGCTTTATTCACATATTAAAAGTGATTTATGAAAACATATTTTGAAGAACGACCCTGGTTTGACTCTAAGGAAGACATTTCCATTTCCCTTAAGATAACACGTCAAAATAGACTTTTGATGTACAGGCTTTTATTCTTTTTGTGATATAAATTAGAAAGAATTAACCTACGATCTTTGGATCTGAACCATTTTAAAGAAAAAATGATAAAGTTTCTTATTCTGTTCATCTTTTTCCGCCTACAGTTTGAAATCACTCATGTTAAACATTTAATTCACATATTTTGAGGAAATCTTGCCATTTTAATGGAATGTTACTTTGCCAATGAGTTACATTGTTAAACCTCGAAATCCTATTGTATTTCAATCCTTATGGGTGAAAGCATGCTTTGAATGCTTTTAGTACGAGAGAGAGAAGGAAGGAGAGGGTAATGAATCATTGCATTATATGAGAGAAGGAATACATCAGAATGTACAACATTAATCATTCGCTTATTAAAATTACTTAGAATCATTGTAGGATGTCGAGACTTGAAACAACGAATGCCTAAAAGAACTAAAGTTTGTTTTCCTGCAATCGATTTTTGAATACATAATGAATCGATCAACAGATCAGTATTTAATGTGAGAATTTGACACATTCTTAGTGATTTGCATTGTTGCTGGTTTTGTGTAATTGGGTACCATTGACTTGGATAATCTGTTCATGAAATTTTAATAAAAAACTTTCCTGTAGAATTTCAATGGTATCTCCCTCATTAGCTAATCAAGTTAATTTTTGAAGAATACATAAACATTCATATATTTCACATTAAGACTAAAAAGAAAAATAAAATAAAAATACAATTTTTAAGTCAATAACTTTTATAAAATGCACAAAGAGTATAAAAATATAATAATTTTGTTATTAATAAATTATATAAACTGCACTGAATGAAAATAATAATTTAAATTATTGAATTAATAGAGATATTGAATATATAAAAGTTATGTTGCATTCTTTAAGACATCTGAACTAATTATTAGAATTGCAACATAACTTTTATATATTCAATATCTCTATAAATTCAATAATTTAAATTATTTTTTTTCATTCAGTGCATTCTATATGTTATTAATAACTAAATTATTATTTTTATATTTTTTGTACACTGTAAAAGTTATTGACTTAAAAATTTTATTTTTATTTGTTTTATGTTATGTTTTTAGTTAAATAAAACTAAACAGGTTTGAGTTGAATTTCTGCTTTAATTATTTTATATTATTGTGTATACTTTTGGAGTATATGTCACCTGGTGACAACGGTATCCCATTTCTGCCATTCTTTTCTTACTTCATTTTCTTCCACCCTTTCTTGTAAAATTGAAGCATATCAATGTCTGACTAATAAACATGCAACTCTAAATGTATTGATGGGTTCCCGGTCTTTTGACTCCTGGTCTTTTGACTTCTGGTCTTTTGACTCCCAGTCCTTAAACTCCCAGTAGTTCCCAGAAGGAGATCGACAGAGGTAGATGGAGTGAGAGGGAGATGGATGGAGTTAAAGAGAGTAAGAGGGAGATAGATGGAGGTAGAGGAAGCGAGAGAGAAATAGAGGGAGATAAATGGAGTGGGAAGGAGATAGAGGGAGATTATAGGAACACAAGAAAAATTTTCTCAGTAAAATCCCACAGTTTTATACAAAACTGGGGGATTTTCACTTTGGATAATTTTTACTTTCTCTATATATCTATGGATGACAGTTTGCGGATAATTGTTAATTATCTAGAATTAATTCAAAATTATCCACAAACGTCATCCTTTCTTCTCCCTTCCCCCTCTGCGAAGATTTAATTTACTTATACCCATTATCTAATTAATTTTAAATAGCCATGGTCGGTTTCATGAATTTAGTTCAACATCTCCCCAATTGTTATCCTTTCCATTTAGACTTTATCAAGCACTAATTTGGAAACATTTCTTTCTCTTCCCCCCCTACTCCATCAAGATTTACTTTTGCCAATACACATCATCATACCAACTCCTTCCTATCAACTTATTCCTCTATTTTCCAACCCAGTTTCCTCCCCTCCTATTGAATATTGTACCTTATGTATCACCTGATAATGCCATGATCGTGGTGAAACCGGTTGTGTTTAATAAATTCCTGTGGTTAACGAAGTTGAATTTCAATTTTAAATATATGCAACTATCACGAAGTTAGGCCGGAGCAAGTGGATTTTATTATGTATAAGAATATGGAAAAAATATACGAGTAAAAGGAGCCTGCAATCTGCAAGCGCCTTAGTTAAACAACGTTAAGCCTTCGTCATTTTTACAGTTTATTACAAAACTTTACTGAGAAATTAAATACAGACAAAGAAAGAAAAAGAAGAATTCAAGAAAAATCAAAAGAAATAAAAATCGGTTAAACGACATGTATTGATGAGCTAAATTTTACTTTTCTTTTTTTTGTGGCAACCCTTCTTTCCATATCTATAATTAAAATCTCGATTTTGTTTTTTCATTTCACACACCACTTGCATACAATTTATTCCGCTTATTCGTTCAAATTCAAAAAATCTTGAAAAGTTTTATTTTGTAATTGTGGTTTTCCTGGTTAGTTGGTTCGGTTCAAATATGGCACTATTTAGGTAATGTTTTTATTCAGAAATTTCTTTTTCCATACATGGCTGAAATTGGTTAAGCCAATTCCGTACAAATTGATAATTACACTAAAAGCTTTATTTGACCTCTATCTCCCTTTCACTACATCTATCTTCCTCTCGCTCTGTCTGTCTCCCTCCACCTCCGTCTATCTCCCTCCACCTCCGTCTATCTCCCTCCACCTCCGTCTATCTCCCTCCACCTCCGTCTATCTCCCTCCACCTCCATCTATCTCCCTCCACCTCCGTCTATTTCCCTCTCACTCTGTCTATCTTCCTTTCACTCCGTCTATCTCCCTCTCACACCCTCTGTCTCCCTCGACCTCCATCTATTTCCCTCTCACTCCATCATCTCCCTTTCACTGCGTCTATCTCCCTCTCGCTCCATCTTCCTCCACCTCCGTCTATTTTCCTCTCACTCTGTCTATCTCCCTTTCACTCCATACATCTCCCTCTCACTCCATCTATCTCCCTCTCACTCCGTCTATCTCCATCGATCTCCCTCTGGGAATCGAAACTACAAGGAGTTTAAGGACTGGGAGTCAAAAGATCGGGGATCAAAAGACCGGGAGTCAAAAGACCGGGAGTCAAATGACCGGGAGTCAAATGACCAGCCATGGTATTGATGTTTTTGGTTTAGAATAAATTTGCCGTGGTTCAAGAAAAACGATGCAATTTAATATATTTTTGTGGATGTAGATTGAATTTTTTTTTACTATGGTGGTAGTTAATTTTGCTCTGGAAACTTATACAATGAATAGCATTCATGTCATTCAATGACCAATTGTTAAATGTTATGCAAATGCCGTTTATAAACAAGTTAAGTTAATGTTCTGCCTTATAGAGAAATTCCTTTTGAGGGTAAAGTAAGTAGTGGTCTTAGACGTTGACTTCTGCCAGTATGCTCCAATTGTACCTCTTTCATCAAGGACTGTAACAGTCGAACATGCAGTTAAGAGAATTATTGTATGGCCGTATTATAAAATACTGAATATTGCACAAAAATATGCAAGCACTGCAGCTAAAAATCCTTTTAACTGCACCAATACATTGTGTAGCAAGATTATTTTCTGGCACAAAAAAATTTGTGTATTTGAATTGTTGACTGGAAACAGTAAATATTAATAAATTAATATCCAAGTTCCTAGTAGAATATTGAATTACATAAATACCCCTTCCTGTTGGGAATGCTATAGAATGAATGCAGTTATCAATTTTGAATATACTTGAAGGTTGATTCTTGTGTTCTGTCAAAAAATAAATCATCATTTACTGAATTGAAAGGTAAGTAATTTAAGTAAAACATCAAGTTTTACTACGAACTTGCTTAATTCATGTACTCATTATCTTTAAGAATTTAGGATTTTGCATTCATTAATGTTTTCCTTTTGGAATACTACCCAGTATTGAATGTTTTAAGGCAACATTTAGCCAACTTTTAAGTTAGTATGCTCAGATCCTTTTGATGAAGTTGTGATGTTGGTGAATATTGTCTTTTTACACAGAAAATCATATAAATTATTGCAAAAGGAAAACATTGTTTTGAATGGTTGTTTACTGGAAAATTAAAAAAAATTGATGTATCAGCATTGATGGGATTGAAAAAATGTAATATTATCTCAAAGTTTTAAAATTTATATTAAAAAAACCAAAATGCTTTGACATTGATAGCATAGATGTGCTACTTCATTTTATTCTTTCTTTTGCATATATGTAAAATTTAAATTATGTATTTACTGTTATATATCATCATCATCATAGGTAGTCTGTCCGTAGACAGGTCCGTGATTATTCTTGGTTAAACCTGGTTCTCCATATACTCCTATTTTCCGCTGTCCTCTTTATATCTTGATAACTCTCTTTCCCTTTCAAATCGTCTATCAGCTGAAACCTTTTCCTACCTCTTTCCCTTTTCCCATCTAATTTTCCTTCTAACACGTCTTTAATCATACTCTCTCTCCTCAGGTAATGTCCAACCCAGTTAGCCTTCCTCTTTCTGATAGTCTGTATAATCATTCGCTTCTCTCCTATTCTTCGTAGCACTTCATCGTTTTTCATCCTATCAGTCCATTTTATCTTCAGCATTCTCCTCCAAGTCCACATTTCAAAGCTTTCCAGGTATTTGATGTCATTTTTCCTTAGCGTCCATGTTTCTGCCCCATACAATGCTATACTCCATACGTAGCATTTTATCAACTTCTTGCGGATATCTTCCCTTATATTCCCTGTAAGTAGTTGTTTCTTTATCCTGAAAGCCACCTTTGCTTTTCCTATTCTTGTTTTGATCTCATCCGTACATTTTGCCTCTCGTGTTATGATACTTCCAAGGTATTTATATTCTGAAACTTGTTCTAATGGCTTTCCCCCAATAGTTATGTTCATATTCTCTTCTTTACCCGATATTCAAATGACCTTGGATTTTTCTGTATTTATTTCCATACCGTATTTTCTACCTGTTATCACTAGTCTATTTATCATTTTTTGTAGTTCCTCTTCCTTTCTTGCTAGAAGTACTTGATCATCTGCGTATTTTACTGTTCTTATAATCCTTCCTCCAATTTTGAAATCCCCTGTGCCTTCTAAAGCTTCTTGCATTAGACTTTCTCCATATATATTGAATAGGGTTGGCAATAGGCAGCAGCCTTGTCTTACTCCTCTACCGATATTTATTCCGCAGGTGTCCACATTCTCAAACCTGACCTTTACAACTTGATTCTCATATAGATTCCTAATCAGTCTCCTGTCTTTCCAGTCTACACCTATATCCTTTATTATCTTCATCAACTTTACCCAATTTACTCTATCAAAGGCCTTCTGCCAGTCTACGAAACATGCGCAGATATCTTGACTGTACGCTATTGCCCTTTCTGATATGATTCTAACTACTCCTATAGCATCTCTAGTTCCTCGTCCTTTTCTGAAACCGAATTGATCTTCCCCTATTATTTCTTCTGCCTTTTTCTCCAGCCTTTTATTAAGAATCCTCGTGATGATCTTCGATGTGTGTGACAGAAAGCTTATAGTTCTGTAATCTTTACACTGCATTGCCTTTGGCTTCTTCTTTAGAGGGATCATTGTTACTTCTAGGAAATCCTGAGGCCACTCTCCCGTGTCGTAAATCTTATTAATTAATTTCGTGATCGCTTTTAGTCCTTCTGATCCTATGACTTTAAGTATCTCAGCCGGTATTCCATCGCTGCCCGTGGCTTTCCCCTTCTTTAGTTCTACTATCGCCTTTTCTACTTCGCTCTCCATAATACTTGGTCCTAAGTTGTCTCCTGCAATGTTTTCCTCATTTTCCAGTTCTATTTTTGCCGCTCCTGCCTGTTTGCTGTATAATTCCTTAATGTATTCTTCCCATACCTGTGCTACATCCTTTGTTTCTGAGACTATCTTCCCATCCGTATTCATAATAATTATGAATACGGATGTTATATGTATATATATATATAAGAATGAGCTCTTAAGAAGCAAAAATTGAAAAATAGTACTTATGTTAGATATCTCCAATAGCCATAATAAGCTTATGAAAAACCAGATGTGGATTTTGGTTACAATACAACTCTCTCTCCTTTTCTCTGTTGAACAAGTTTTGTCCTCTCTTGTATGAGTTTAATATATGTATCCATTTTCTATTTTAGTGAAATCACACATCATCTTAAATGGTAGTATGTTTAAATAATACTAAAGGAGCAGGTTTGATATTAGACACATGATCGCAGCACCACCTGTGTTACCAAAAATAAACTCTTGAAATGCATATACGTAATTGTTGCCCTTAGGAACTTGTTGATGTTTACCCTATAAATAATAGTGATAATCAAAAGAGATGCTCCTTTGAGGAGGAACCAAAAACACTTCAAATAACTTACCCAACCCGGTGGGGTTGTGCAAAATGTTCCTTTAAGGAGGAATCAAAAACCCTTCCTTCATGTTGAAATTTCCCAAAAACAAAAGATCAGAAATCGCATTGGGGAAGTCTGATGGGCAATTCAATAGGTAAGCCAATGAATATATTGTTCTTTGCATAATTTGTACTTACCATTCTTAACACTAGAAGGGCTGCAGCGGTCATTTTGACTTTCAGCGAATTTTTTTGCAGCTTTGTGACTTCATCATTTAGGGTTTTACACTCATATGAAAAACTGGGCTTGTACCTGCAACAGGAATGCCTGTACAGAGGGCCATACCTAGAAAGGCTAGTAGTGGTCATTTTGACTGCAGTTAGCGTTTTGCATAAACCATGTACAGTCAACCCCCGCACCTATGACCTAACAAGATAAATTTGCATTGGCCTCTGCTGTGTGAAAAAAATTCATCAAGAATTGTACTTGGTGCTACAAACCTGGACAGAACGTTACTGAACAGCTCTTTCCCAGCAAAGCTTGGTGCAGGTTCACACAGTACATGGCCAACAAAGCCAGATAAATTTGGAATGAAATTCTAGCTTTTAGCTGATGTTGCGTTGAAGTATGTCTACAACGGATTCCCTTAACTTGGAAAAAATGAGAAGCATCCTGCCAATAAGTCATTGCCTGCAAACGTTATCATGGAGCTCATGGACTCTTACCTAAAGAAAGGATGCAACATCACCACTGATAACATCTTCATATCGATGAAGCCGACTGAGAGGCTGAAAGCGCAACAAACTAGCATTGTTGGAACAATGAATCATGTGAGGAAGGAAATCCCAGAGTCTATACGGACATCACAGGCGCAGCTCTACAAGACTACCTTATTGAAGAGTACAAATGATACTACACTCACTGTGTACCAAGGAAAGAAGAGTAAGAATGTATAGATGCTAAGCACTATGCACCCCAGTGTCTAAATTCGAGGAGGTGAGAAGAAGCTTCCCGAAACCATAGAATTCTACAACGCTACTAAGTATGGTGTGGACATAGTGGGCCAAATGGCTCATAAATACTCTGTGAGGGCTGCATCTCGCAGGTGGCCTGTACACGTTTTTACAACGTGCTTGACCTGGTAGAAATCAATGCCTGGATCATTTACGAAGGGGTCACTGGAAAAAGGATCCCTCGACACAACTAGTAGAAGAGGTAAGTGCAGAGTACATGAAGACAATACCCCAAGGCTGCATACCCTCTGAAAATGAGCCTCAGCTCAATGGTGACTGCAAGCGACGCCAATATCAAGTGTGGACAGAAGAGGAACAAAATCATTGACACTTGTTCTGTTTGCAACAAGGCTGTTTGTTGCAAATGTTCAGGCAAAATTGCCAAAGAAATCACTTGTATTAACTGCTTGCCAAATAATTGAAGGTTAGGACTATGCTTTTATTTTAACAGATTCTATAAATATTTTTTTTATGACATGTAACAGTGTTCTGCTCCCATGTAGAGAACTGCCATCTACAAGAATTTCATCTGATTTGGAAATCACTCCCCTTTATTTCTAACGTACAATTTAAAAAAATATATTTTAACTATGGTTTCTTAGTCAAAATAATTCTTTGTGTATCTCTAAAAAAAACCCCATATAAGAACTCCTTCCAGTCAATATCTGCCTCTCAGAAGCATGCTAAACAGCTATTTAGTAGTAGCAGTCAAAATGACCGCTCGTGGCCCTTCTAGGTATGCAGGTGGATCCAACCCTTCTAGTGTTAAACCCCAGCCTGGGTAGTTCATTTTTTGTAACACAGGTTGTGCTGCGGTCGTGTGTGTCTTATATCAAACCTAAGCCATGCTAAATTTGTCGATTTTGTATATAGACTAATGGGGTCAATTAATGTTTTCAGTTCTGTTTATGGAAAAATGCGTTGATTTTAATGCTAGGCAACGTGTCATTTGATGAAGCTTCAAACTCCTCATTTTGGAAATTTCTTATGCTCCAACATGTAATTGCTTAGATGTGGTAAATGTAAAAAAGTAAAAATTTACAAAATTAATGTTAGAAATATATGCTCAAACTTTTTGTTGCAATTACCCTTCTAAACAACCATTTTCTTTGGAACATTTGGTATATTGTAAAAATATAAAAAATAACTATTCATTAATAAAAACAAATATTAAAATTAAAAAAGGTAAATGGAGGGTATAGGGACACATTTTCACTTAAAAGATAAAATGTGCATGCTTACATTTTACTAATGACAGGAAGACAAAAATTATACTCAATTAGTTCTGAAAAGTGATTGTCATCATAAGATCACCACCTGAACCGAACATCATCAGCTAATTATTGTCTGCTTGAAGTGAAAATGTTGTGAGTTATTTAATTGGGCTGCTTTACCTCCAATAACCAAATTTAAGATCTTTGACCACTCAAGTATAAATTAAATCCTGCAGCATTTGAGTTTTTTGCTGGTATGTATTTAATCTCTTAGAAAGTATTCAAAATAAAATTTTTGAAAATAATTAATATTAAAACTCCTAAATTGTATATCCATTATCTATGGAAGTTCCTGCCTACTTCTGAACAATTTTTGTGCATAAAACTTAGTGCTGCAATTTAAGGTTAATACACAGTTTTGTGACGGGCTAGGGTTTCTCGGAGAGGAAAGGGCACAAATGAAAGTTACACGTAATAACACAAACACCTTTAATCGCCTGGGGCGCACACTACACTCCATAAGCTTCCACAAGAGAAGAGAGAACTGACGCGCACCCTGTTGGCTGCGCGCAAAAACAAAATAAAATGAAGAGCAAAGTCCGTTATCGGTCTGGTCTCGTTACAGTTTGCTTTAAAATATGGTAGAACACAGAAACAAGATTATGCTAGCTATTTGCTCAGTAATTTTTTGCCTCTTTTATTCTCTTCTTTCAACAAGTATGACACATAATCTCACTTCATTTCTGCAGAGGAGTATTTTCTTTTGGGAGTTAGTATCTTGTAAGCCTCATTGCTTCTGGATTAAAATTCTAAAGAAAACATTAAATTTCTAAAAAACAAATGAAATTTTATTTTTTTCTATTTTTAATGGGAATTACGAAAAATACTTGCAGTTTTCTTAGACATTCAAATTAGAATTTGTCATTTCCTCAAATTTGACCATTCTGGAATAAAAGAAAAGATAAAATGGAATTTTTGTCATTAGATATGAAGTCATAATTATTGTCAATTAATTAACGAATATTATTATAATTTAATTTTTGATAGCATCAAAAGTGTATAAAAAGTATAATTGATCAGTATATACAAATATTGGAAACCAAAACTCGGCTCGATTAATAAAAAAATTGATGTGGCCACCACATGACTTTCTCCATACCTGTAATATTTCTAAAAATTCCAAATAGGTTAAATGATAATAAATATTTTAAGAAACTGCATGAAAAATTTCAAGACTTTACAAAGAACAGAAATAAGCTCAAACCATAGCCTTCTGGTATTGGATATAGCCACGAAGCTCCAACAATTAAGAAAATAAAAAGGAATGTTACTAATTGTAAGATGTATCTAAGCATCAAGTGTTTATAATAGTTGCTGGTAGGTGGCGTGGTGGTGGCAGCTAACAAGTTAGTTTTTAAAATATCTCTTGAACAATGCATTATATGGGAAAATGTTTTGAACAAATGTTGTATAAAATTACATTTCCTACAATTTTTATTCCAGTACTTTTTTACATTCATCAAATATTTCAAAAAATGGATAACTTACACGAGTAAACACCCACTTCTGGTTGACCGATTTTTACCTTTAACAAAAATGTCAAATAGAAAATTTCATTTAATAGTTTTTGAGTTAGAGCACCTACAAAATCTTTATCACACACACAGACAGCATCGAGAAAATAGTCAAAACGTGTTCAGGGGACCTCAAAAAATGTATTTCCATTGAAATCTCGAAATCAATTTTTTTTCATGAAAACAATACTTTCCCCTATACTACACATGGAGAAAATTAAAATTAAGATTATTTTCTTATAATGTCGTATCATGAACTAAGTTATTAACCTTTTCATTTCATAGAAATTAAGTTAGTTTTTTGTTTTGGAAAGTTCCATTTCATTAAATTTACTACTATTACTACTGCTATATAAGTTATTTGTAATTAATGAGTAAACTCATAATTTACCAAAGCTGTTGCATGTATCTAAAGCCTTAAGTAGTTTACAAGACAAGGAAATTCCACTTATTTTTTGTATTTGTTTAAGCAAATGATGCTATATTTGTTATCTACTCTTTAACAGTCAAGTTTAAGATTTGTTGAGTAATTTTCTTATCTTTGATAAGTTGGGCATTCAAGCTGAGAGATAAAAATATTTTTGTTAGTCTAGTGGCGTTTCAAGGTGTTTACACTTGATACAACAAGGCAAATAACAAAGTAAATATTGGAGATACAGTTAAAAATGAAAAAAAAAGAATGGAAAATCTGATATGTAAACATGAAATCATTCATTCACAAATGCTAATAGCTTCCATCCAAGCATTTTATCTTTATTTTCTGATTATTGTGGGCACAGTCAATCAAAAATAGTTGTGTAATATAATTTCAGAAAGAGATTTTGACATTGCTTTTAGTAAGCATTTTAAACCTAATAATGATCTATTAATTTATTTTCCAATTTTCTCTATCTTTGATAAACAATGATTTACAAAAGGTATTTATGGTATGAGAATTCCTTTGAATGGCTAACACATACTGAAACATTTCCTGTTAATATAAGTAATCAATTCGGGATGTCAAGTTTGGGAAACCAGCCTGCATTAGTCCTGGCTTGGATATGTTTTTTTATTTTTTAAAACTGATACTCTCCTACTATTGATGAGAATGAATTTTCTCTCAGTATTTTCATAACCGTTTACTAAAAATTATTTTCTTGTAATAATTGTATGTCATTGATCCTATTTACTAAAAATTATTTTCTTATAATTGTACGTCATTTATCCTATTTTTAAGAATGTGTATGTTATTTTTGATGAATTTACTACTTGCTTTTACCTTGAAATAACTTCAATAGCTGCTGTGGTGGTGTGATTTTCTACTTGTTTATGATTAAAAATCCTCTGTGTGTAGTGTTTTTAGTTTTTTCTCAACAAAAAGCTGTAATTGTTTTAAATGTTTTTATTTTGTGAAATACTCTTACCTTTTACTCTGTTAGGATATTTGTGTTATGGCAATTTTAGTGTGTTTGATTTTATACAAATATTTGTTTATTCTTTTATTTAATGTCCTTTCTATAGCTCGAGCAGCATTTGAAACTAAGCACTTCTCTGGCAAGATCGTAGCAAAGGGGAAGCAGGTGGGGGGAGGGGCTCAGAAAGTTGTGGTGCCCTATGGTGCACGGGTGCTTCCTGGTGGCCTTTCACTCAATGCTTCTGCTGCACATTTCTGCACGGACCAACCGCCGGGAAGCTTGAAACTACCGCAGCCGAGAAATTTCACCATGACAAACAGTTTTGCCATACCAGTAGCAGTTCATAATGTCAGCCTAGCTGAAGATCGTAGGAAATATTTTCTGGTAGGATCATTGGCTCATTTACTTATGATTTATGTGCATGAATTATTTGAAACAACTTCTTAAGTATCTGCAAAAAATATCTCCTTTGCACATTATGAGCACTTTCGGTTATTTTATTGAACATTGCATGAAATTAATTTAAAAGTTACTCTTGTAAAATGTTTGTTGGACTTGTTTTGAACAATTAATGGAATAATATTTACTCAAGTTATTTTCTTTGCATAGAACCTGGGATTGTCTATAGGGCTATTCAAGATTTTGCATAACCTTTTCGTCTAGTTCATATCAATATTTGTTATTTTCATATGCATTTAAGTTGATTTTATTAAGCTTTCTACCTTTTTTTATTTTTCCTCCTTTTTCTATTGTAGTTATTTTGTTATTTTAATTATTTCCAAAAACAATTGTTCGGTACATACTCTACAAAAGAAAAACTCAAAATTTATTAATATGTTAATTTTATATGTGACTATTCAAGAGTTATTTTGTCATTTCATCAGAAAGAAGTACATCAGACAAAATTAATTAAAGATGAGATTTATCATGGAAAGCACTATTTTTTGTCAATTAAAAATTAATTTGATAAATACTGTATATTGCAGCGTAAAAGTCAACCTGGCATATAAGTCGAGGTCAGTTTTTAGCCCAAAAGTGCATGATTGGGCATTTACTCGCCATATAGGTCAAACCTCTATTTTTGGATACTATGAAGTACCAATTATGAAAATGATCAAAATCAGCGAAGTTCTTATGACAAAATATTAATTTATTTAATCATTACGATCAATTTTCTATCAGTATCATAGACAGAATAATGTCATGTGTAATGCAATGCGGTATATTATTCCAACATCTTTGATAAGTATAATGCCATCTTAATTAGAAAACCTCGTAACTCCAAATTCGTTAATTTTTCAAGAGAGCAAAAAATGTTTCATTCTCATCATGGAGTTACAAGGTTAACAAAAATCACTTTCTAACCAATTTAGAATTTATTGGAGTTCCATGGTTTATTAGACACTTGAGTTTAGTCCTTATCCACTAGATGACACCTATGTCTCCATTTTGGTAAAAATGGAGTTACGAGGTTTTCTGGGTGACATTACATCAAATTACTTCGATATAAATCGATATTGAATCTATAAATTGATATTGAAAAGATATTTTTACATTGATTAGTTAGTCATTTGTCAAAATTGTTTACTACAAAGGAGCATTGCAATTTTATTTTTCATTCATATTGATTCTTTATGAGAATTTTTATGATAAAAGTCGGTTAAATTATAAACACTGAAACCAAATTCAAAATGGCGGTCACCTACATTGAGGGATAACTCGTATTTTAAGATTTCTGCATCATTCGCCCAAATTTCAATGTTTTTATTTTTACACTTGGCATATAAGTCGATCCTGGGTTTTTTGGAGAATTTTTAACACTTCAAAATTCGACTTATACGTCTCGATATACAGTACTGTACAGGCAACTCTCATTCAACAAACAACATGCATTCCTGAAAAGCATTCGTAAAATGGAAATTTGTTGAACGATCGTGATTTTTCCATTGTCTTCCCCGTTAAAACTCCAGATGCTGTGCGAAACACTGCGTAGTGCACTTTCTCCTTATCAGTACACAAGAGGTCCTTCAAGTCGAAGTGGATATTTGTAAATATAGTTTGAGTAACAAACAGCAAGTTCGGTGACGTCATATTAAGCCTCTCAAGAAATGCAGGCAATAGGAAAAATGTGTGGTAAAGTGGACACAAAGAAACCATGGGTAAACAAGACAGTCTTTGTGACCCCAAGAGCTATCTTAAACATCCGAGTTTCTTCGATCTGAGTTGGATAAATGTTATTTATTTCAATAAAGTGAACAGAATTTTCGGCGAAAAGTAAAGCTATAAAATGCAATTCATTTGTTAAAGCGAACATTCGTTCAACGAACGTTCGTTGAACAAGTTACCTGTCTATGCTATTAAACACTAATTTGTATTGTTGAAATATACATACATTATTACTCTATTCTTCTATTGTTTTTTTTTAAAATTTAATGTGTTTAATTCAAGGTTTACATTCCATAGAAATGGAAGTATATGCATTTTCACAATTATTCTGAAACTTTAGTTTATATATATACATACTTAATTTTGGTATTGCTTTCTGCTTATTTGGTCAGATCCCAATTAGTTTATTTTTGCTGAGAATCTTTTTTATGAAAAGTTAACCTAACATAGATGTAAAAAAGGTTCATGAATATTTATGATTTTTATCAACCCTGCAAAAAATAAACTTAAAAGCGAAACTGAAGGAAAGTTAAGCATCCTTTTCATTTTTATGTTAAAATATAATAATTGAAAGAATACAATTGGGAAACAAATTTGATGATTTCTTTTTATCATTATAGAAATTCCCATTAGTTATTCAGCTCATTGTTTTTTTGATCACCTCAACCAATTAACTACCTAATAGAATATTAAAATGTATATACTATCTTGTAATTTGATTTTTACTTATGGAAAACACTTTTTATGTGGAAGAAAATGAATTTTTTTGTGCTGAGCAATTTTAATTGAAATTGCTCAAGATGAAATTGTGAAACTATTTGAATTTAAAAGATAAAATTTAACTGTGTAAAAGTTTTAACTAAATCAATTTCAAACTTTAAAAAGTCCATAATAGATGAAAATATGATTTCATTTAATTTCATATTATAAGAGCAACATGCAATTATTTCTAAAAGGGAATCAATAAAAATAGACAATTTATTTTGGCCTTGAAAATTTTCTGTACTTATAATTAGGTTTTGGTGAGCAGCATTATTTGCTGGTTTAATTGCAAACAACTATATCTTACATATATTTCTGTTCATTTTAATTACCTATATCTCAGAGGTCATAGATGTTTTGAGAAAATGCTACGAGTTGTATATATTTTTAAATTCGTTTTTGTACATTAATCTGGTAACAGCAGTATGAGTGATACCCTATTGTACATACTTCTCCAGGAAAAATAGTTCTTTCTCAAGTTTTTATTATCATTTTTAGCCTTTTATTTTGATTCATTGACCTAGTGGGATCATATCTATTGTAAATCCTGTTTTTTTTTTACAGATCAAAAATTTTGTCCCTGTTATTTTGGATCCAGGAGAAACTTCAGTCTTATTTCAATTGGGCATTAACGAAGAGCTGGTGACTGCAAATTTTACTCTAGAATCCACACTTTATTTACACACGAATGTTTCTAAATTATGCATTCCATTGCTGTGTTATAATGGACGCTTAAAGAAGGTTGGTTGATTGAAGTTTTTATCTTTAGAATTTAAAATTTTGTGACCTTCTCCAAATTAATATTTTTCTTAAGATAAAAACCTGTGGTCCATTAGACACTTCATGTAAATGAATGCATATTTGACTTACACAGTTACCTAAGTCCTGCATGCATTACTGTGCAATATGCTAAAAAGGTAGATTTTCATTTAGTCTATGGCTTAGGGTGACATTTTTTAGGCTTTTGTAAATTGGCCTCTTAAAGTATTTTGATTTTTTTTTAAAGGAGCCTAGTAAAGATTTTGTCAAAAATGTGATATCTTATGGTTCAGTATAGGGCCAATAACTCAACTTTTTCAAGATTTATAATTCTGTCTCATAAAAAAGGCATTTACTATTTCAACGTGATTTTTGCATATGTAGACAAATAATTGTTGTAATTGTGGCCAATGATTATATATTTGAGGATTTGTCTCATAATTAATAAATATCTTTAAAATATAGTCATTTAAAATCTGTAATGCATTTTAAGAGAATAATATAATAATAATATTAATTCACAAAAAATATAGGAGAAAAATTTCCATGTTTTTGTATTATATCCATTAATTTTTGATTAAAAATAAACTTCATTAGAAATAAATTATATCACCATTTTTCTTGTGATCATATATTTCTAGCTGATTTTAACGTATGAAAAGACAACTGATTAATGTCATTCATTACTTTCTGAAAGGTTATTCTGCCAACTGAGATTGGGAGTAATACAGAAGAAGTAGGGGATGAAATCAATTTTGGTTTGGTGGGCAGTGGTAGGAAAAAGGACTCCTACTTTGCTGTCGTGAATGAGAATCCAGTGGAAATAAGACTAAAAAGTTGGGGGACCAATCTATCTTCCACTGAAAGTGGGGAGGCGGTGTTGGCCAGTGTTGAACTTGCTGGAGTGGACTCTGGCAATATTTCCTCTTTGCTGGCCAGGCATTCGTTCCATAATATGACCAAAAGTGTGAGTGAAATATCCCTATTTTCTCCAAGAGTTATGTTTTTCATGGAGAAGCATACCTTTTTGTATGTATTCCTCGAAAAAGTTTTCTGTTCAGTAGAATTTTTTGTGCACAGAGAATTGGGAATGTTAATGCATTTAATGGAATTGGATTACTGCTGAAAATGGGAAATACTCGCAGAACCGTAACATATACTTTGAAAATGTGCTTTATTAGCGGCACCTGTCAAATGCAATTTAAATTTTATTGAACATATGTGACAGTGTTTAATAAATACAGATATTTTAAGTTCAAATTTATAGGTATAGCTTATATCTTTAAGATTCTTGTAGATCGTTTATACATAAATTGAACTTCTAGAATTTTTGGTCAAGGTTTTCATAGCCTTCTTGATTGTTGCTGGAGTTTTTCAAGTTTAATGTGCGGAGAATATAGTTTATGTTTCACATTTTGCATGCATTGCTATGTACATACATTTTCAGGAAATGAAAATCTCATCAGCAACTTCTGGAATTATTTAATAATCAAGAGATTTCTTTTTCAATCTGCCATGTGATTCTTTTTGCTGCTCAGGTGTTTTTGTTATATTCTCTAAAAGAATTTTGGTTCATGCTTACGAAGGTGTAATTTTCCTCTTTTTAAGAATAATACTATGAAATACTGCTTTGCATAAATCAGTTCGTCAATTTGTCTTGATCCAAAAGAATTTTATCTTCAAATATCTCTTTAGAATTTTACCCATAAGTGATTTAAATGATAATTTAACTGCCACTAAGGTAAAAATTCAGGGTGCTATATTTAGTTTTAGGCTAGTAAAGAATCAGCTTTGATAGGTTTTAGGTGTTCATCTCCCATTTTATTAATTATTGTTAACCTTTTCTTTAGCAAATTTTTTCATATAGAATTTAATAATCATTGCTAATAGATACTTGCTTTTACTTCATTGCATTTATAATTAATTTCCAAATACAATTTTGAGTAGAAATTTTATTTATTTGAGGAATAAGATTTTTTTCTACTTTAAACCTCAGATTTTTCCCTAACCATGTTTGTGTTTTCATTAATATCCAGAATTTAGTGCATGTGACTAACGTTTGTCTCTGAAAGTCCTTATAGATAATTTTTTTTGATAGTTGGTTTTAAAGCCACACCAGTACGCTGTGTTCAAAATAGCAGCAACTGCACCCTCGAGAGAAGGATGGCTCGAGGGAGTAGCGTTCGTGGAAACTCAGTTTGAGCGCCTCTCCCTAGCTGTTAAGATGCGTTCGGCAAAAGGGAGCTTGGATGTTCTACGAGAAACTCTAGTCTTTGATGAATGCTTTCCTGTGAGTGATATACATTAGTCAGTTAAAAGTCATATATATATATATAGTAATTTTTTGTTTTATTTTTTATCATTCCTGTCATAGATGGTACAAAATTTCTAATGGCCATATTTCTTTTAACATTGGTAAATAAGGTTGTGCTTTCTTAATATTTCCCAAGAAGGTGTCTTCATAATTTTACTGTCGCAAGATAATACATTTTATTTTAAGAACTGGAATTGATTTTCTAAAATGATATTGTAGTTGCTGTTTTAACTATCTGATAACTTTTCAGTGTTCTTTACTGGAATATCTCATTTTAAATATTTCATCATTCATCATGCTTTAATTGGTGTGTAATTTGGTTGATTACTTTGGTAGAATACTTATTTATTGCTTTGAAGGTTGTCATTTAGAAGCATCAGCCTTTTTTCTTCTGATAAAAAAGTGTATAACTGTTCATTTGACATAGCTGTGGCATAGCATATTTAATGGAATTTAAATGCTAAGGTAAAGAATCCCTCATTTTGATTTGTCCTGATGAGGAATAAGCAGAAAAATAAAATGATTTTGAAAATTAATTTTGTATTTTGATAAAAGGATGTATTAATATAAGAATTAGTCAAGTGAACAATTGCCATGCAGAAAGTTATTCATTTAAAAATAAAACCGCAACAAAGCAAGTTAGTTAAAGCTTCAATATTGAGGAAATTAGATAAAACTTAGGTATATTTAGTAAAAATTTCTCTTGCATGTTTAAAATTTTTATTTTAGGGGAAGCTGTGTGAGCAGCCCCTTGAGGTAGTGTCATCTTTTGAAGTGCCAATGGTGGCTAAAAGTGTTGTAACACACCCACCAGATGCTAGGGTGACCTTCTTTCCTGCTAGTGTGGATGAGGGTCGCAAATGTGGTATGGGAGAGTCAAAGTCCTCTGGGAGTCCTCCTCTCCCTTTTATCTGTCCCCATGGCACCAGCCTCCTGGGACATCTTACATTTAACCCCAAAGCAGCCTGTGGTGATCAGTGCTACCTTGGTATATCTGCAGCTCACAAGGGTAGGTAGGACTAATGGTTAGAGAAAGAAATATCTGAACATTTCTAAAAAAATGAAGTATCAAGCAGAGGTTGTAGTTTTTAAAAATTAATGAGCAACTTTAATGTACTCTCAGTTAATGGAGAGGAGGTGGTATACAGTTAATGCAAGAACTTGGATAATCCAGAAAAAAATATAATTTTCTATATTAGAACCAAAAGTATAGGTAATACTAAAATTTCTCAAGGCTGTTTTTTAAGAGAAGTATACAACTTGAGCCTATTTTACTTGTGTGAGTTTTATATTTTTCTTAAAGCTAATATTCACCTGTAATTGTGTTCCTGCTGTCCTCTATAAGCTAACATATTGTTGAGTTATTCAGTAACAATGGGAGGAGGATACTTACTGCATAGTCAATTGCAATTTAAAGAAACTATTGCTGCTCCATTTTCTTTGTCATACTTCATTTGACTACTATTAGGGTAATGAGTCATAGAAGAGTATTTAATGTTTAACTGCAATATAAATTGATAATTTTTGTAATTATGATAGTAAATAACTAACAATTTCTGAATTATTGATATTTTGAAAATCGGTATGGAAGTAAATTTAGAATATAAATGGAGCTGTTATTGTAACTGTAACAACATTTTTACTATCCCACTAATTTTCCATTTTTTAAATTACTATGACCAAACAATTCACGCCCATCTTATATTTTAGACTGGCAATTACACAAGTTATAGCATAAATTGGATAAAATTAATGAATTTACTTGTTTCAAAATAATTCAAAGAATTTGAAATTGCTATTAAATGATTATGGTTGGTTTTAGTTTTTAAAGCTTAAATAGTTTTCATTTTTTGATGAAGATCACACATATTGTGCTGCAAATTGATTTTTAAGTTCTCTTTTCAGTACTTGCATGTTGAATTAACTTGGTTTTTGGCATAATGTTTTTTTTTGAGGTTTAGGATACCAGGGTAATTATTTTCAACACTGCATTCTTGTAAACCCGTAAGTACCCAGGTTAGACTTAAAGCAAGATTTTAATGACGATTAAGCCAACTCATGAATAGCCGTTACTCAAGAGAATTTATGTACTACTATGCGAAGATTGATCAGCCATCGCCCAAGTTTATGCATTGAATACAGAGATGAGGAATAACAAGCAGTTAAACCTGCCATTGCTGTCTCGCAGACGAGACCTGGGTACTTTAGGGTTAATGGATTAAATTATTATAACATCGGTACCCGTTGCTTATTGAAAGAGTAACAACAATTGGAATTGGCAGGTGGCAGCGCTCAGTGGGCTCAAGGTGCTTCTATGCCGATACATGCTTCGTCTCCGAACGTAACTCCTCCAGCTGCCCTGCCATCACACATAGCTGAATCAGATTCGGCTCTCGTCGACATCCTGCACTCGCGTTTCACCGCCCTAGCTGGATGGCAGAATGTTTCCCTGAGACTCGACACCAGTGAGGCACGACGAGTCGCGTTCAAGGCTGCGGCAAGGCTCGTGTGGCCTCGTCTTCTGTGGTGGAAGGGTTCGAAGTGTACTGGAAGCAGGAAACTTTGTCCTCCAGCCAACTCACGCCAAGACATCAGATTTCCTCTCACTCATGTTGCCAACACATCCATTTTGGAAGTTACTTTGGAGAATCCATCGGATTCTCCTCTCCTCATGCAACTGGCGTTGCAGTATGCTTATCCTCAGGCTAAACGTGTGCTGGATCTCTTGCCTCAAAGGTAATGTTGGCAGTATTTGTTGTTGGTTACAGAAAAAATATATTTCTATTCTGATATTGTGTAATTTACTGGTGTGTATATGGAAAATATGAATTTTTTGGTGCATGATACATATGTTAGCATAGTTTGATGGTATTTTGCTTTATCTAGCCTTAGTCACTTCTGTGCTAGTTGAAGTTATTTTTGAAACATTTTTCACTGTAAATGCCTCCAAATTACCTTGATTTAAGAAAATAAATTTGTTTTTAAATTAGTTAAAAGTTATGCATTGTGCTGCATAAAAAGGTTTAAAAATATATTATTGGCCTTATCAGTTACATTGAATTTATTTTCTTTTATAATGAAATATCAAATATGGAATGGTGTGAATTATGAGAAAATGATTCTGTTCTGGTTTTAAAGTTCTATTTTGTTAAATAGACATTAAAGGTTGAATTGTCATTTTCATTGGTAATCAAATTTTTCTTGGGATTTTTTTAATAATTGAGATCTTCAAATATGTCTTTAAAATTTTTTCCATTCCTACAAAAAATTTGTCTGTATTTCAGAGGTTGTATTTTTCCTAGGCTGAATTTGATTTTACATATTACTCTTAATAGTTAGCCTGCCAGATCACAAATGGCTTGGTTCAACAGTTTATCTAGAGCAGGGGTGGCCAACCCAAGGCCCGCAACAACATTTGGTATGGCTCGCAGTACTCAAGCACTCAACTGAAAAAAGTTTTTGGTTTGAGTGCAACCAAAACCTAAACCTGACGTTTTTTTTATCCTCTTCTTTATATCCATTAAAATAGTGTGTGAGTTTCTCGCCTTTCGGTTATTTTGAATTCTCACTTCCCTTACACTATTATCCCATGCTTTGCTGTTGCAGAGACAATGACCCTGGTATGAGACAAAAGAAAGTGGTTTGTTGCTTATTCCTTCTACCCCGACTGCACCCAATGATCTTTAAGGGTCTCAGGTCACTTTCAGGATATGACGACCAATGTACTCGATTTATTGAAGGGCGCTTGTGAGATCCTTCTTTGTCTTATGTATGATAAAATCTGCTGACTTCGTCCAAAAGACGAAAAGAAGGAATTTCTTGCATTTGACTACTTTGTCTCCATCTGTTGGCGACTAAACATATACTAAGCCAGTGGTTTCCAAACTGTAGGGCACACGTCCCAGGGATGTGTGATGAACAGAGCAGGGGGGTGCAAAAGGTTTGGCAGAATCAACATCTGCTTAGCCCTTATTGTGAGACCTTGTTATGAGGCTGTCAAATTTCATTCTTGAGTGGTTTGGAAATATCATTTGCATCTTTGCTTATCTTTAGGTCTATACCATTCTCTTACGATAGTGTCATATATTTCCACAGCTCCATAATGAATGCTCTTCTTCAGTTTAGTTTATGACGAGTCCTCCAAGATGTTTTTATTTGCGATGAGACATTCTCACGCTTAGAGAGTATCGAGTTGAACCAGTTTAATATCTCTCTTGGCTCTTGAGCTCAAGAGCTACAATGAAGCAGCTACATCTTTCCATGCCCCTAATGAATTCGTGTATACTTTATTGATTATGTGGCTCCTAGATGTCTGTGTTTATAATTTTCCCCCCTCAGGTTCCCATAGCTTCGGATTTCATCAGTTCTGTTCAGGTTCCCATGTGTTGAATATATCACCCAGTTCATGTGCATTGAAAAGTAGAGAATATGGTGACCATTTGAAAGGATACAGTGAAATGGAACAAAAATTGTATAACAGACACAGAAAATACCTACTGGCTAAAATTATAGTGTGACGACCCCTTGTAAATATATAATTTGTGGAGTGACGTATGTTGTGTTATAGCAGTTACTTTCCAGCTACTAGTGTTAGTGTAACTAGTTTTTACATTTAAAAAATATTTTTTCCCATTCACTGTTAAGTTCAGAAATTTGAAAAAAATTTTCGCCCTTGAAAAATGCATAAGTTCTTGACAGGTAAGAGGAAAGATAGTGACCAAAGCTCCAGTAAAGGCGAAAAAGCATGTAACAATTAGAAAATACGACAAGAAATATCTATCACTTGACTTCACGAGTACTGACATCAATGGAGAAGAGAGGCCTCAGTGTGTGTTATGCACTAATATCTTGGCTGCAGATAGCATGAAGCCTAATAAGTTGAGAAGACATTTTGAAATGCAGCATAGTAATTATATTGTCAAAACAACAGATTTCTTCTAGAGAAAACTAGAAAGTTGAAATAAGCAAAGAAAAGTGTTGGCTAAAACGACAAAAAAAAGCATTGCTCGCTTCTTGCAAAGTTTCTTATAGAATTGCTAGATATAAGAAGCCTCATTCAGTTTGAGAAACCTTGATATTGCCTTCTGCTATTGATATGGTGGAAGTAATGCTAGGAGAATCATATGCAAATCAGTTATGCAGCATTCTGCTTGCAGACAACACTGTAGGAAGAAGAATTTCAGAGATATCTGAAGGTCTTTGTGAACAATTAATTGAAACAATTAAGAGCACTTGTTTTGCCCTACAAGTAGATGAGGCAACTGATGTCGTGAAGGATGCTTATGTGAGATATCTCACAGGTAATGAAATTAGAGGACTTGTTTTGCAAACCAATTGAAGCTAGGGCTACATCTGTAAAATATTTAAAATATTTGACGAATTTCTGCTTGAAAATGATATTAAGTGGGAAAATTGTGTTGGGCTGTGTACAGATGGAGCTCAGTCTATGTCCGGTCAAAATGCAGGACTTCAGGCCCTGGTGAGAAAAAAGGCACCACTTGCTCTCTGGACACATTGTATGCTTCACAGACAGGCTCTTGTGTCTAAAAACATGAGTGAGGAACTAAGGGCAGTATTTCAAGATGTCATACAAATAATAAATTATATGAAAAGTAGTCCATTGAAAGTGAGAATTTTTGCTAAGTTATGCCATGAAATGGTTGCAGAACACAATGCTCTGCTCTATTATTGCGAATCCCGCTAGTTATCTTGTGGAAAAGTGCTTCAGAGAATTTTTGAACTGAGGAACAAAATTGGAGTTTTTCTCAGGGAATGCAAAAATTCGGATGCAAGTCTAATGTATGAAGTACATTTCAATAAAAAATTGGCATACTTAGTGGACATTTATGAAAAATTAAACAATTTGAATTATTCATTGCAAGGACCTCAAATGAGCATACTCAACCAGAAAGATAAAATAAATGTATTCATCAGAAAACTGGATTTATAGAAAAGAAATTTAGAGAATAAATGTTTTGATGTTTCCTGTTTTAGAAAATTTCTTTGTAGTAGTGAAATTGTAGCTAATATAAAACCATTCATGGAGCACCTAAGTAAGTTACAGGTGCAGTTTGCAGTATACTTCAAAGACTTGCAAGTTGAAAGATTTAAATGGATATGAAATCCTTTTGTTAGCCCTACCTCTGGACTGTCAGTACTTCAGAGCAGGAACAACTGTTAGATTTATCGAGTGATAATTTGTTGCGTCAGGTATTCGATCCTGAAATACTTCCTCAGTTTTGGCTGCAAGTCGCCAAAGAATATTTTGTTCTATTAGAAAAAGCATTAATATTCTACTTCCATATGTAACTTCATACTTGTGTGAAACTGGATTTTCCGCTGTTGCTGTCATGAAGACCTAGTATTGCTCTCTGCTAACAATTGAAAAGGATCTGTGAGTTGCCATCTCATCAATGACACCCAAATTCCAAAAACTTTGTGCTGAAAAGCATGCACACACATCCCACTAGCAAATTGTGTTTCATTAAATTTTATTAAATATTTTTATACCATTTAATATTGTCATATATAAGCTACATCAAAATTGGCCCACCGAAAAAATAGCGCCATTTTATTGGCCCGTCTTAAAAAAAGGTTGGCCACCCCTGATCTAGAGAAACAGCATTCGTTATATATGTGCTAAATATCTTGCAGATAATTATAAAATTCTATATGAAAGATTTAAAGAATAAGGTAGGAATGTATATAAACTCAGCATAAATTATGATTTCTTCAATTTCCACATCCTCTGCAGTCTTCAACCACCTCCTAATGAAGGAGAAGAAGCAACATCACCAGAAGAGTTCAGATTTGCTGGTTTGGTCCCAAGTCCTCATTGGCATTGGGTTGGACCAGGGTCAGGGGTTGGATTGCCAACTAACATGCCAAATGGACCATCTTCTAATCCAATATCTGGAGGATTGCTGCCACTCTTCCTTCTTCAACCCAAGAAGTCCCTGACTGTGCAACTAGCTTTTAAACCACATAGCCCCAACCTGTCTTCTACTCTCATATTTATCAGGTTTGGAGATGATTTTATGAATGAGATTAGAATATTCTTAAGTTTTGATCATGATTTGTGGTTCATTTTACTGTAACAGCAATAGTAACTAACTGAACTTTTAGTGTATATTTGCCTTTTTTAATAGCTTTATTGAACTTATTTCGTGCCTATTATTAATGAGGAGTTCCAACCTTTCAGAAAACTTATGTTGAATTTATCTAGGAAGTTTTTGCAGTGTTTTATTATGAAAACATAAGTCTGTTACTGAATTTTCTTCATATAATCATATGTAAACTAGGACTTTCATTCCTCTAACTCTTTAAAAAAATCAAGAAATTATTTTCCAATTTCTAATTGAATTGGTCATTTGTGAAAGGTCACGAGTCCACAAAATCCAGTTTTGAGAAATTTGAGAAATACTTTTTATATCCCTTTACAAGTTTCTGTTGATGAACCTAACTATTATATACATAATATCCCGTATTCTGTCCATCTGACAGAACACTGCTTTGTTTCATATTGAGTGAAATTTGAAGCTCGATTGTGATCTTTTTAATGTGTTTTGACAAATTTTCCGACTAGGTAGAAGATTGAAATTTAGTAGGAGTGTTTGATTCTTATAGCAAAAGACATTTAGGAAAAAAATCCCCAAAAAGACCTGAGTTTGACTCCAGGAGATAATTTCTGTTCCTCATAAGAGAACACGTAAAAATCAATTTTTCGACTTGCAGGATTTTACTCTTTTGCAAATTAAAATTAGAAGGAATTGACCTACAATCTTAGGACCTGGACCGTTTAATAGAAAAATAAATATCATTTTCCATTCTTACTGTAACATTTTGCCTACGATTCGAAATCGCTCAAGTTATATGTTTAAATCACATTTATTGGAAAAATTTCAGCTTTTTAATGATATGTTGACTTGCCGACCATGTCATTGTTAAATCTTGAGATTGTATTGTCATCCTTATACTATATGTGTAAGGAAAGCATGCTTTAGTATGAGAGAGAGAGAGAGAGAGAGAGATAGAGAAGGCGCCCGAATGTTTTATAATTAGTATCGTGTTTTTCATTAATTTTTTTCAGTGAACTTCACATTGAAATTTTTAGTAATTTACTATTTTTATAGTTATTTTCATAGTTTTTTTGTAGTGCATATTATAATTTACCGGAATTATAAATTCGCATTGCATATATAAATTGTGCAAAATGCCATTCCTTGACAAGCAGACCTTTTTCGTTTTCATTTTAAAATATTTCAAGGATGAGGTATTTAACTTAGTTTTGCAAAGAAAAAAATTTAAATCTCATTCGTGTATCTCCAAAAATTGTTTTAACCACTTCCCTGACGGGTTTTTTTCCATTAGTGGGTCAAAAATCATCACATTATTTTATTACCTTTTTCAATTACTTATAAGTAGGTATAATAGGAAATGTAGTCATTTCTGTTGTTACAGTTTTATTTAGCAAAATATTTTACTTTTTTCATTGCCAATTACCCTTATTTTCACATAAAATTATACATTTTCATTTCAACACCAATCATTAATTCATGTTATCTAAAATGCTATTTTTAATCCTAAATACTAATACAAATATACTCTAAAATCAATTTCTACAATTATTTGCATATATACCGATTTTGACGAAAATCCGATTGGCAGACGCCACATTATGAAATACGCACGAACAACTAGACGGACGGCAAAATAGACGGATAGAAGAAAGATTAGAAATGCTCTAATGATTGGCAGAAATGTTTTCTGATATATTTCAAACATTCAATGAACGAATAATGTGTTATTATTTGCAAATATACTGATTTTGATGAAAATCCGATCGGCAGAAGCCACGTTATGAAATACGCATGAACGGCCAGACAGACGGAAAAATAGATGGATAGAAGAAAGACTAGAAATGCTCACAGAGAAGTAATATCCACATAAAAAGAAAGATAGCTTGAGATAATATAAAAGATTTTCAACCACGCATTTATTCAATACTATGCATTCTTTGAAAATATTACATTTTGTGTGTGTAAAAAATATGAATACTTCCACCTTCGATGAAATACCGATGATAACCTTGAAAAAGCTGCCTAGAAACGTCGAAAATCCATTCTCTTGTGTCCTCTGGCGATGAAAATGTGAACTGCTACGAGGTGACGAGATGACTCGGCCGGAACAAGGCAAAAGAGGAAAAAGAGGCATAGGATGAGTTAACTCATCTGCATCAGAATTTGCGCGACTTGTTGGGACGAGATAACTCGGCCGCGTGGTTAATACAACATTTTCATGTTTTCATGCATTTTATTTATATTGGGCCATTTTTGCCCCAATTATTGAGTTCTCTTCTTGGCCCCATATTTATGCTTAATAAATGCATCATTTTAGTGCTTTAATATGGATCAGACTTTTATACATTGGTATAACTCATATACTGAATCTATTGAATAGATGGAGGAAAGAAAAGTGAATGGAAATGAGCAGAAATGGAGAAAGAGGATGTAGTATTTGTATAGGAGCTGCAGTACAAAAATAACAATAGTAAATTATGATTGATTATAAAATATTTTATACGATCTTATCATGCGTCATTGCCAAATGGTGGGAATTCATAAAACTAAATATAATGTTATTTGCAATAGATTTCTTTAAATGATAATACAGCAAATATTTCGAGCCGAATTTATAATAAGATTGAAAAATAACATTTTATGACTTTTATTTAAATTTCTTTAAATAAACTCAATTTTCTGAAAAAATTCCAAAATACTATAGTTAAAAGAAAAGTAAAATATAGTTAAAACTCATTGCAGTTCATGTAAATATTTTGTTAATAGTAAGTTACTACACATTTTCCTTTAATGGTAAATTGACTTCATTCACATTTTATCCTGTTTTTACGCCTTCAAAAGACTTAATAAAATAATTCAATTATTAAGTTAGATCCTATAAGTTTTAAATAACTTATCATTTTCTCAAATATTTCAAGTAAATTTATATTGATTTTTCATGCATTATATCTTCTTATATCGATTTTCCTCTTATTCCCAGGAAATAATCATTTAGCCTCTAATAATAATAAATATAAAAAAAATATAATTATCATATCTCTTGAAAAGATCTTGCGTATCCCCAGGGATATGCATACTTAAGGTTGAATACTGCTAATTTAAAAAATATATGTTTATCCTATATATTCTCATTTTGGTTATATTTTTAAAAGTAAAGCAACCTTTCTTTTTCAATGAGCACAAATTAAAAATATGAAACAAGAATTTTTACGGAACACATTCGAAATTTCCTGTTTTGATAAGCCGAATAAGTGCGCTAAACTTACGTAAATAACATTTCTGTTGCACAGTATGAATGACAGCGTTGAATACTTTTCACTTATGTCTTTTTGAGACATCTTAATATTAGCTATGTAAAAAATGTCCCTAACAATCATTTTCACTGGTTGGCATCCCTGCTACTTACCCACATGGCAGTCCAGTCTTTCTTTCTTCTACTATCTTGCCCCAGCAATTTTCATGATGTTCGCCATGAGGTTTCGTCTTCTTAATAGCTTCTCCCTTGTACAAGGGTGTTTCTAACACCTTTTTGTTATTGGATGCTGACTCAGAGATTTCACGCTCACTACCACTAAATGCCGACATTGTACTTCATTTGTAAACCTTGTGTACTAGCACCCAGTTAGTGTCATAAGGCCACATAATGGCGCTAAAATGCTGTCAACATTAGATAGTGCAATAAGCCGCTGCTGCCCTCTTGTGGTTCACTGCAGAAACATCACGAGTCCAGGGCTCATGACGTTTCTGGAGTGACTGCAGAGGTGCGTAGCAGGCAGGAACAACACTGACTCATGACATTTCATGCTGCAATGGTAGATTTCAGTCTGCAGAGACGACTGGTACCAATAACACAATTTTCATCAAAAGTGGACTCATGATCTTTCACAAATGACTGATTCAATTGTTTAAATCACAGGTTCTAAGCAACAATATGCAATCATATGCAATTATTCATTGGTATATCTTATTCTTATTTTTAACAAACTCATATTTGCATTTTTTTCTTGTTGCATCATATTATTATCAGTAATTTTTTTAGGTCACCTTTTAGAGTTTATTTATTCATTCTGTTGCAGAAACAATCTCACAGCATTAGAAGTGGTTCGTGTGTCAGGCCAAGGAGGTTATGCTCAATTTCGTTTTGGGAATCGTAAGCCAGGAAATCCATCTCCACTGCTATTTGAACTGACAGAAAAGCATTTGAAAGATTGTGAAAGTGAGTAGTGCTCTTGGCACAGATATCCAAATGACCAATTATTTTATTATGATTTAATTAATAAAAATATATTTAAAAGTCTTCTGTTGATATTGATTTTTAGTGACTAAAACAAATAAGTTTTTCATTTTTATTGAAGAATAGTAGCCCTCATGACTGCATATTTTATAAAATCTTATTGCCAAATATATTGCTAAATTACATTTTCTTGTGTTGAAAACAACGTTTGGAAAACTTATTGTATCATAACATAATGAATTAATGAACATTTTTGTTTAAGCTGATTAAATGACAGTTATTAATGAATAAATTGAAAGAAGAGAAAATTAATTGTATGCTCATTGGTAAAAGGTATTTTGAGATAAGAAAGAATCAAACCCCATATAAATTCAAATTTATATTTTGAAAATTGTCTAATTTATTAAAACTCTTGAGATTTTGATTAAATACAAACAAAATAAAAAAAATAGGCAATTTTCTACAATTATTCTTATTTAATGTGATAAAGATTTTTTTCAAAAGAGCTGAATTATTTTTTCAATTATCAGTTTAGTTTAATAAATTTTACTTCTGTTTAGGTGAAGTAGATTTTCATACACTTATTTTTATTCATCTTAACCTTTTCCAGGGGAGACACCATGGAAATACTCAATGCCCAACTTGACGGTCAAGAGATCATTCACCGCCAGGAATACTGGTGACCTCCCAGTTTACGTGACAGGTCTTGACATTGACGGTCTCCCGTGTGAAGGCTATGGTTTTCGAATACTCAGCTGCGGCCCATTTGAAATGCCTGCCAATGGTACACACAAAGTCGAAATAGCATTCACTCCAGACTTCACGCTTTCAAAGGTCCAGCGAGTCCTACGGATACACTCTGGTGGAGGAGCAGCTGGTAGCACCATCAGCAATTACACCATGCTAGCATCTCTGCCAACGTATATGTTGGCACCTTGTTCTTCTGTCCTACCTCGTCCCAATTGGGAATCTAGGTTATATCTGGCAGTGCTCAGTTTCTGTGTCATACTGTTTCTCATTGCCATAGCTGCTGCATTTTTTGAGTCAGACCGTATCCTCAAATGCACCTTGGTGGCAATGGCATCATCGGCAGCTGCCGCGGCAGCAGTTTCATCTCCTGCCGCTAATGCGTGCCCTCCTCCTGTCCCTCCCATCAACATAGCCTGTAGTAGTCACCAGGCGTGGACGCATCCTCCGGGACAGCAGCAAAATCACACAGATGGAAGAAAGAGAGATGGGCAGGGGCCAGGTCGCACGGTCCACGTAGGAACAGGGTGGGTAGGTGTGACGAATCGCGATCGACACGTGAATGATGATGAAGGGGCAGCGAGAGGGGGTGATATTGCTGAAGTGCCATCGTACTCTAAGGGCAAAAAGAAGTTAGGGAAGAGAAATGGAGGCTATAAAGGTACACAACATATAAGTTCAGGAGTTAGAGTAGATAGGGTGGATATAGGAATGTCACAAGGTAGGTCAGGTGAAGACACGTGTCTCTTGGAGGTTCCTAAGGAGACTAACAAGAGAGGTGTTGGAAAGGGTGGTAACGGGAAGCAGCATTCTTCAGAAGGAGCATGTTCTGAAGAAGAAACATGCTCTACGACAACGGAGAGCTCCAACAACGAGGAGATGGAGAAGGTTGGTTTTATATCAAATCATTTGCAAATACTATTTATCCCCTTTTAAATAATATAAAAGGATTAGTGTCATTGTTGTTTTTTGAGAGATGCTAAAAATTGTCGATTTTATGGAAAAATACTCTGAATTAATTCTTTTGTCTACCTGCATAAAGTGAGTTATGATAATTTAAATGCAGTTGCTAAAATAAGAGTAAAAGCTAATATAAATTTATAAAGATCTGTGAAAATATCTTTGCTTGATGCTTATATAGAATTTCATTAATGCAAACTTAAATTAAATTTCCGTAGTTATAACAAGGTTTATGATAAAAGTCTGGCATATTTCCAAAATTACGAATAAAATGTCAAAAAGTTTCTTTGGTATATTTGAACTTTTACTGAATCCTTATTTCATAGTAATAGTAATAATATGTTATTAATGAAATTTTCTTTTAAATATTAATTTTGATGCTCATTAACGTATGCTTCACTTTAGACTACAGTATTATTTGTGTAAATGGGCATTTGAATCAGTAAATTTTGCATGAATGAAGTTTTACTGAATGCATTGAGAAGTATTAAATTTCATTGTCTCAGTCATATTAACTTAAAAATATATTGTTTGACAATTACCTATAATTAAAAACTCGATATTTTTAGCAAACATTTAATCAGCATTTCTCATTTATAGTATTTTAAAAGTAAATTGTTTTACATTTGCTTTTCATTAAAAAGCATTGTAATTTATAACACCAAGATTTAATTTGTGTTTCTTACCAGTCAACGTTTCAGGAAAATGATCTCTCTTCGAGGCAAAACAAGGAGAGATTGAAAAGCGATAGTAGGGTTTCATCATCTCCCCTCCCATCTGTCATCACCAGCACAAAACACAGCAAAGTCCCATCACCCACATTACCAAACTCAAGGAGTTCATCAAATGCAAGCTCAGCTCCTTCTCCAAGTTCATTGTCATCGTCATCAGCGTCGTCATCTTCATCATCATCACCCCCTGCCGATTTTAGGGACAATTATGAGGGTGACTGCGATGAAGAGGATGATTATGGGGGTTCGCGAGATGACAAGACCCTTGGGGCTGCACTTAGGGCTGCCGAAAGATCTTGCGAACTTTCAGTCACATCACAGGGTACAAGCAATATTGGAAGTGTACAGAAGCCAAAGGGGGCCAGCGCTCAAGCTTCCAAGGCTAACTCTTACCAAAAGCAGTCTTCTTCAGAGGTGGTGGAAGGACCCAAGTCCCGTGGTGGAGGCGATGCTTTGAGGGCAACTGCTGCACCCAGTCTGGAGTTACCATACAAACCCAAGCCTTTGAAGAACGTTGGTAGAGATCGTGGTAAGGATGGCAAGGGGACGTCAGTGGTGGCTCCTGGGAAGCGACGGTCTGCTGAAAAAGCTGGGACCATACTGCGAGGTAAGTTACTCTATGTTAATGTTACTGTTAAAATGTTTATTTTGTGATTGCTGCTATTTTTGGCAAAGGTCAAGCAGTGAAACATCTAGTACAGTGTGTCCTCAGTTTAACGTCGATTCAACTTTAAGCCATTCAAAAATTACTACCCATATTTGAATTAACATCGTCGATGATTTGTGTTAACCTCGTCCTGACTTGACACTTAAATAAAGCATGAGAAAAATATTGTGTAGATGCAGGGCCGGCTCAAAGGGTTGTGGCGCCCTGAGCCGACTTTGCTTTGGCGCCCCCATCCCTTTCATCTAAGCTGAGAAAGGTTTTTCAGTCAAAAATAAAATATACATTTTTTGATATAATTTTATAGTCATTACAATTTCGGCTTCAAAGATTAACTTTTCGGGCCTTTATAGCTGCGAACCTTTGGATCATTTCATCCAGTTCTAAATCCTTGGCGATGGCATGTTCAACTGATAAAGTTGCCAACCCATTCAACCGCTCTTGTGTCATCGTGGAACGGAGATCAGTTTCGATTAACTTCACCTTTGAAAAGCTCTGTCCTGAGCTGGCCACTGATACTGGAAACGTTACGAGAATTCTCAGCACCACGAAAATATTTGCCAATGACGCCGTCAAATTGTTTGAGCACATGAATGGCAAGATTTTTGTTGGAGAATAATTGCCTTCAAGATGGTTTCGCAAATATTTTAATTCATCGTATAAATCGATGCCGGGGATATCTTTCTGATCACCATCTGTAAGCAGAATTTCTAAATCCTAACAATTTTTACGCAGCTCGTCATCACTCATTTCTGTGGCATAATTCACATTGTATAAAAATTTGAACTAATCGTTATGCTTTATGATCAAATCAAACCTATCTTTTGATGACTGAATTGCATTGTCTAAAATGTTGTTGAAAAAGTGAACCCTAAAACTTTCGTTCTCTATGGTTTCATCTTTGTGTTCATAATCAAACATTCTTTTTCGGCGGCGATTTCTTGTTTTCTCAAATTCTGGTTCAATTTAAAATTCGATTACCAACTGTTTTGCATCGTCTAGCAAGCGTATAAATTTCTCATGTGTAATTTTTAAGGTATTCGTTTGATTTTGAAAGCCGGGAGACAGCTTGCGAGATATTCCAATTGACGTCTTGGAGAGCTTTACTTGTGATGTTTATTTGACTCAAAATGTCATACTAAACAATCAGGCAGCAATAGAATTCCGTTTTTTAAACTGTTTACTTATTTCTTGTTGATCGATTGCGATTGTTTGTTTTCTTTCGATGGCTCTTTCGATTTTTTGGCGCCCCCTAGACTTCGGCGCCCCGAGCCAATGCCACATTGGCTCGCCCCTTAAGCCGGCCCTGTGTAGATGACTTTCATGCATATCTGTTGCACAATGCTTCTCCAGTTGCGGCAGATCACATTATTTGAGTGGGATATGTGTTTTGGAATGACGTATTTTTATTAAATTTGCTTTATTTGCATGGTGGGATTTTGGAGCAATGCGTCCAAATGGAAGTGATAGTAATTGCCTTCTTCTTGAAGTCCCCCAAGCAGTCATTAAAATCGTCTTAATCCCCATGAAACATTACAAGCTTTGTGCGTTTTGAAGAAAGGAAGATTTGCTGAGTACCCTATTTATAATCTTAAAATTATTCTGTACTTTTTGGATAACTTGAGCTCCCTATTTTATTGCCGTTTGTATCCAGTGTTGTCAATCCAGTGAATTCATAGGTAGATATAACAACTTTAGGTTCGATCTTGTGCCTAAAATAATACTATAGTGACCATTTACAAAACTAGCAAATTGATTTAACAATCTAGCTAATTCTAGCTATTGCCTAAAATTACGGCATCTGCATTCATACTAAACACAAAAAAGAACAAGTAGTTTTGGAAAGAACTAATCCATCTACTTTCCTTCCAATACAATTTTAATATATCACAAGTAGGGGTGTACACAGGTTTCTCGTGGTACAGAAGTGCTTTTCGTCAAATTCGCCATAGTATAATCGTATACTAATGTATTCTCTTTGAAATCAGAAAGTTATTTTTCCTCATATTGTGGTAACCCTGCTTTTTTGATCCGTTCTAAACATCTCGTTTTGTCATTCTATACTTGTCCTACAAATGAAATTTCTTTGAAATCCATTCAGCCAATACCTTCCAAATTCAAATTCTAACCTTGATATTATGGTAGCCCTGTTTAGTTGACCTGGTTGAAATATGACATTTTAGTTATTTATTTACCTATATGAAGATTAAATATACTATATTTGGTTAAAATCCATTGGGTCAGTTCTCTAGAAATACGTGTAAAAGAAATATTATTTAACTTTTTATTGTGGAAGTCCTGCTCTTTAGCTTATCTGAATTGAAATGTTTTACCTCTATTATTATGTTTCAGTCGCTTGTTTATCAATGCCTCAATCTGAAGCTTCATCTTTGTATACAATCAGCTTATGATTTGTAATAAAAGGTCTCATAAAAATGCTACATATAGAAAGCTGGCCTGTGGTTTCTCTTCTATTCATTGTTCAAGTTATACCCTACACAAAATAGTTTTATTATATCAAGATGATATCATTGTCGAGAGAATTTGCTCCATGTTTCATGTGTTTTAGCGAACGAGTAGAGTACTGCGGTCGGCGAGCGTGAATAAGTGAATTAACCTTCCACAAACATTAAAATTTGCTACAATAATTTCTGCACAAATTTGGAGGGTTTACTGTATCTCCGACAATCCATATGAGCTCAATTGTATCATGCATTCTATGAACTTCAAAAATTAAAACGATCTGCACTCTTGATTGATTCCTGCTATAGGTAATTTTTAAAAAAATTATATTTAAAAATTACAAAAAATTCATGTTACATTTATTGCACTCCACAAAATTTTCTCAAATATTTGTTGCCGTATGGTAAATTCTGAAGCAAGGAGTAACACAGAGAGGCACTTCACACTGGGGACAATAATACCTGCTTTCCTTTCTTATTTCTTTCCCTCTCGCAACTCGTTTACGGCAACACAAAAATCACTGCTTCGTGGGGTGGGAAGTGCCTCTCATTGAGGCAGCGAGGGTGTGGCATTGTGGGTGGCCTACCCACTCTCGTGGAAACTACACTAGGGTGGTAGGCTTTGATTATTTGCTCAATCAAATCAAGTCTATAGTCTAAATGCACTTTTGTGCCGGCAGTCTTTTGGTAGAGAATGAATGGGACAGTTCTACCAAATGGGAAAAAAATTTTTGTAGTATTTTTACCTCGTTTTCTTGTAATGGGGTAATCGGCCAAATGCTGATCGACACGGTCCCCCCCCCTCCCATGGTGTCGGTGTAATCCACAACCTCCATCAGCTTTATTTTTGTTTTTCCCCTTTTCTCCGCTCTTTTCATTTCACTGTTGTGGATGGAAGATAGCAGCACCACCACTTTTTTGTCTTTATATCGAAGCATCATAATTTTACCTTTTTGATATGCAGCTGCTTCACCTTTCCTCAATTTCTTATTTTTCAGAACCATTGGTATTCCCCTTCGCATTTTCCTCACAGTACCATATGTATCAACTGACTGGGAAACCAGTAAATCAGCTCATTCGGGGGACGTATAACAATTGTCTGTTGTCAAGCTATACCCTTTATCAAGCAAAGTCTTCATCAATGGCATGACCACCTGGGAGGACATCGGCATATCCTCAAAGTCTTTATCAATAAGGGTTCCTTTTCCGGTATAAATTATAGTAGACCACACATATCCACTCCTAGATTCACACAAAATGAAAGTTTTTATGCCAAATCTTGCCCTTTTTAGAGGCATGAATTGATGCCACCCCACCCTTCCCTTATACAACAAAAGACTTTGGTTGATTGTTATATCCCTCTCTGGTGTGTAGTATTTTGAATTTTTCTTCCAACTTTTGATGAATCGGCCATATCTTATTCAATTTAGGGTTGGGATGTGTTTCCAGATTGTACTCAGCATTATTACTAAAATGCAAATACTGCCTAATTCTCACAAATCTCTGGTAAAACATTGTCTGTCCAAAAAAGAGGGTGGCAGGTATACCAATAAAATTTGGTATCTGGCTTTCGCACAATACTCGGTAGCATAACAAGTGCCAAAAACACACGAATTTTGGGGCCAGTGATGGCATGCCATGTCTTTCTTTATCACTGTTTGATCCCAAAGCTTTTTCATGCAATGACTCACTTGCGTAGCGATTAGTTTCATCAGTTATATAACCAATGAGATTAAAAAGGTTCAAAATATTTCAATGCACCACCATCTGGGTCGACTTCAAAATTTATAGAATATTCACCTTCAAAATAAAACCTAGTTGGTGCAGGAGAAGGGTCTGATGAGGGCATTTCACACCATTCTCCTTTGTGCACTGGTTCAGCTGCATCTCTGGAGTAGGAGCTTGTCTCTTCCAAAAACTTGATTCCGAAGTGTAATCTTCAATATCCACATCTTTCATATCAAAATCGGAACTGTCGTAATAGTCATCACGTTCCATAATAGGAAGGGTGAAGTAACATCCAGTAAAAAAATGTAACAATAGCAACAATAACGGAAAATGATGAAAACAATAATGGACAATGGTGAAAATAATAACAGAAAATAAAAACAAAATATAATGCAGAAATAGAAACAATAACGATATAACAGTGGACTGCAGATGCAAGTGGAAATGCTAGGCATTTATGCTCAAGAGCTCTACGAATAACTAACATAGCTGTCCCTTTGAAAGTATGCAGCGGTCGCAAAAGTGCGATGCCTGCAACTTCTGCGGCATCTAGGGCGACCACCCAGTATAAGGGGCATTGGTTTAGGAGAGGGGTTTAGGGAAAACCCTGAATATGACGGGGAAGGCCAGGTTTGATTTTGGAAGGGGTAGGGAAGATGGAAGAAAGAGAAAAGTTGTCAACACATGGCACTACGGGGGAGGAGGTTGGGGAAGGGGACATTCTTTCTGGAGTGGCGTTATAGAGACTGATTGTAAAAGGGAAAGTGGGAGGTGGAGGAGAGAGAGGATTGGAAAAACCAGGAGCTGAAAGGGGCCCTGAGAGGGAAATGTATGGAATAGTGGACTGGTTCATACAATTATATTCATTTGTGAGTAAACAGAACTACAGGTTTCACTATAACTATCTAATTCCAAATTTTGCAAAAAATACGTCAAGCAGTTCTTCAAATATTTTTCAAAAAAATGATTTTTCGAAATCGAATATCTTGTAAAATGCATAGCTCTTCCTGTAAAGAGGTCGTAATTATTTTTCGATCATAATCAAAATTAAAATTTATGCACACGTTATAGGTAAGCCACCAAAAATATCACTATGATCACAATATCTCAACTGATTACGGAATTTTACTTGCAAATTATTGTAAAATTCATGTTGATCTTCATGAAAAGTCATAAATAATGTCCGATCGCATTCTAAATAAAAAAGGAAGCGCAGGATATAGCTAAACTACCAAATATCTAAGGTCATAATAATATTTCAATTGGTTCTTAAATTTTACTTGTGAATTATTGTAAAATTCATGTAGGTCTTCATGTAAAGTGGTAGTAAATATTCTCCGATCGCAATCAAAATAAAAAGGAACCACAGGATATAGGTTAACTATCAAATGTGAAATACGATAAAAATATCTCAATTGGTTCTTGAATTTTACTTGCTAAGTGTTGTAAAATCTATGTAGGTCTTCATGTAAAGTGGTCGTAATTATTGTCCGAATTCAACCAAATTTGCAATTCCTGGAGATATGCCAAACTTGAAAATATAAAATTTCATGAAAATATGATCAGTGGTTCTTGAGTTGAAACATACGGACGAAATAACTGATGAACGTAAGAAACAATGGACAGACGGACGAATTTACATACATGACCTCACTACATGTCTTTACAGTGCGCATATTGTACAAAAAAGGATAATAAGAGATTCAGGGACGTTTTCCCTCCTTACTAGCGATGTTTTAAAAATAATACTTTAGAATTTTACAAACAATACAGGAAATCGTTATTCCTTTTATTTACATAAAAAAATACGAAGAAATCATTTGAAAAAACTGCCAGCAACCATCAAAATTGAATCCTTATATATCCTCTGTTGACGGAAGTATGAAATACTCGCAAACAACGAGAAAACTCGGGTGTGATCTGCTTGAACAGGAAACGGAGGCATTGCCCAAGTTAACTCTGGTGCATCAGAATTTTCACGGCTTTGTTGCCTGAAATAACTCGGTTGCCTCGGGGAAGCAGTTAAGGTATTACTTGATTTAAGGTACAAAAAACTCGTCCCCCAGGCAAACATTAAATGGGGATTGCACTGTACTTATTTTGTGAATTTGATTTTAAATTACTTATTTTGTCAGTTTTACATCAGTGACATTACAAACATCCAGTTAAACTTTTTTTCTGTTAGAATATATATCTTTTATGTCCAACTCCAAGAGTTTATGATAAAAGACAAGCTTCAAATCAAGGCATAAGAGTCAAGTGGCCATTTTTTCCACCCCGAATCAGTACAAATGGATTTTTTTTATGAAAAGGAACAAATTTGGCAATAGTGTTTCCCTAAATAAAAAAAATCAGTACAACTTCTTATGCTAAAAGTAGGAGTATGAACCTCACAAGTTAAAACATGTTTTTTGTTAGCTTTTATGATTATTCTGTGGTTGAAGTTCACAATCAATGAACATCTAACTTACTTGAATAGGTACAAAAACAGTGTTTAAAATTAGGGAAACGGGAGTTGGGGTGCCAGATATCGAGTAGTGAGCTAAGTGATCATGATAATGCAATTTATTAAATAATAAATTATATCAAACAGTACAAAAATTAGGGCAGAAAGATTAACTGTGCAGCACTGAATAAATCAGCACAATTGGTCATGGTGTCTGAGTAACTGTCTGTGCTTCTCCTATCCAGCAATTTGTTTGTTGGCATTATTTTCTCTGTATGGTTTTAGCCATGTCTGAAAGCATTTCCTTATTATATTACTCTTGTTTCAAACAGGTCTCAATGAAATTGACCACACCATTGCTCGTCCTGCTCCTCCAGCTCCCCCACGTCAACAGACTCCCCCTCCGCCCCCATCCTCTAGTCCTCATCAAATCCCCGCTTGGGATTCCCACAGAATGCGAAGCAGCAACCAATCCCATCCCACCGATTCTCCCTCTCCTCCAATCCTTTATTCCAACGTGGTTTCCTCCAGTGCTGAGCGTCAGTATCCTTCTCTTGGTCCGGCTGTATCACGTCCCAGTGCGATTCCAGCTGCAAGGATACAACTGGACAGGCAGGAAGAAATAGGTTCCAGGAAGAAGAGTCAGTCCCGTGGCAGGCCAGAAGATGGCAGTACAGCCAGTGTGTCCCTCCCAACAGTACCCATGGCTCCAGGAAGTATTCCAAGAGGAGTCCTGGGTCCAATAGGAAGGGGTCCTGCAAGACCTCGTCCTCAAGCCCCTGCACCTCAGGTTGCCCCGACTCCGAGACTCCCACCGGCATGGACGACGGCTGTGCATCATCGACCTCTTGCTTCCCAGTCTGTCTCATCTCCAATTCAATCATTGCAGTCTCCTCCTCATGATAGTCATCTGTTTGGGGATTCCTTTGCCAAAGTACCGCTGCAGCATGAGTCTTACACTTCACAGGTATGTGGTGGAAATTAAAAAAATATTTTTTCAAGTTTTTGTTTTGAGTCTTATCATCATATATGGGAGACGGCCATTTTATGTTGTCAAAGAGTGACAAAAAGTGAATTAGATGGGTGGCATTTCAGTGATAGTTTGAGGATGTACTTTATATTATAAAAAATTCATGGCTATTGAATGATGATCAGGGCATTATGTGCAAGTTTTGCTCAGTTGTATAGGTTAGCAAAATTTTGTGAAGGATAATACATAACCCATGAGAAATTTAGTTGGCTTTGTTTGTGAAATTGTTCTGGTTAATAGTGCCTTTTGTAATCATATTTAAGGAAAGTTACCCATCTTGAATTTGAACTCTCAAATTAGGAACTTGTAACGTAGCCCCATCTGCATGTGTGACCAACTGTTTGCATCTGAATACTTAAGTAATTTGCTGCATTTCAATGCATATTTTTCCGTGGGTCATTTGCTTTTAGGTTTTAATTGATTTTGGATATAATAAACAAGATGAAAGTTTTTCTAATGTGCAAAGAACGTTGTGCTTGAAGGTTAAGTTTTGCCAGTCAGATATATACTGGTTGTATAGGGAAACATTGTAGAGGATTCTGCTGCTTTGTTTGCAAAAAAGTGGATTTTTTTGTTCTATCTCAGGTGAATAACATTGGGTACGTTGGAGACGGTTTGAGTTGTAATTCCACGAGCAAAGGGCCCATTGGCACAGTTGGAGGAACCAGTGTGCTTTCAGGCAGGAATGTTTGGGAACAGCAGAGCATCATGAAAGTACTTCAGGAAGAACGTCGCAAGAGAGTTGAGGAGCACCAGCGCATTAACATTCTGAAGGGTAAGTTTTTACTGCCAGTCATGCATTATCTTAATACTGTTTTCTTTTTTCAGGAAAAAAATAGTAAAATGTATGGTTGAATCAGTTTTGTGCTTAACTCTAGACAAAATAATCTAGTATGTACAATGTTGGTCTATGGCAGCGGTTAGTAACCTGTAACTCATGAGTCTTATCTGGCTCTTGTAGGACTTCAGTGTGGATTCCTTATCTAATTTTACTTAGGTAATGAAGTACCTGGAACAAAATATCCACTTCTGAGCATTATTTCCGATAGTTATTCTTGAGATCACTGTTGTTGAGAGCAGCTTGTAATTACCATATTGTCCCAAATATTATGCAATGTTTTTTCCAAAAAATGAAATTTTAAAAGTAGCCTGTGTTATATTCGAGTACTATGATTTTAAAAGATCATAAAATTGTTTCAAAAAATCACAAGATATTTGTTACATTGAAGGCACATTAGGTGTTACAATGTACTTGAAAAGCATCTGAGGCGGGAATAGATCAAGTTCAGTCGGCGGCTGAAACCCTCATTAGTCATTGAATTGAAGCTATCTGTGCATTGGCATATTCTTTGTACCTACCTTAGCGAGTTTTTATCCATCTGTTATTTTAACAATGGATGACAAAAAGGATGTTAATGATGTTGAGAAAAATGGTTCTTCCAAATCTCAGGTTAATTGAGGGATCCGACGAAGTTATGACACGAATTTTAAAATATTCTTAGCTCAAGAGGCGGAAAAAACAAACAATATTCAAGCTTTGAAAAAGGATGATGTTCCTGAAGTAAATATACGTCTATGGTGGAAACAATTAGAAAAATTTTAATTTGCAATTTCAACCAGGAAGGCGTTTAGGGGACCTTCAACTGGGAGATTTGAAGACCTCGACAATCGTATTTTTGATTTTGTTTTAGAAAAGTGAAGTGAAGGTTTTCCCATCACTCGAAAAGTGATAAGGATTAAGGCATTGGAAGTGGTGAGGGAATGTAAAATTCCACACACTGATTTCAAAGCAAGCATCGGCTGGTGTAGACGGATGATGCATAGAAAAGGCCTTACTCTATGATGCCGCACTTCCCTAACTCAATGTCTGCCTAGTGATTACAGTGAGAAGTTGATCGTATATCATAAGCTTATGGAAGAGGCAACTATCTGCTAGGCCAGATGGGGAATGCAGATCAAACCCTGGTATGTTTTGATATGCCGTCAAATGTCACCGTCAACGAAAAAGGTGCTAAATCGGTGTTGTTAAAATCCACCGGAAATGAGAAACCAAGGTTAACTGTTATGCTTGCAGTCATGGCCGACGGGCAAAAACTGACTCCCTATGTAATTTTAAATCATAAAAGGATCCCAAAGGAAAAGTTACCATCAGGTGTAATCTTTCGTGTGCAGGAGAAGGGATGGATGAATGAGAAACTTGTGCTAGATTGGCTGAAGGTTGTTTGGGGTCTCATTATATTTGATGTATAGTTTTTTCTTGAAAAACTTGCCAAAGATCTTAGGTTTGTGTTATATTCAAGGTTGCCTTATATTCGGGACAATACAATACTATTGCACTAATATTCATCACTCTGTTTGGAGAAAGTCATGTGCTGGACCTATCAGATTTTTTATTATTCTCATTCGCCAATTGCAAATTTTAAAAATTACTACTTAACCTTTAAGCGCCGAATGTGCCTGTATGGTCACACAAAGTTCAACAGCTCACGGGCATATATTTTTCATAATATTTTTTCTACATTTTTCTTTCCCCTTCAAAACAAAAGTATGCAATTCTTCATTATTTTTATAATAAAATGCTTTTTATTTGAACATTTTAGTACCAATAATTCATGAGATACGTAATTTTTCCATTTAATGAACAAAAATTCTCCTAAATAAATCTGGCGTTGAAAGGTTAATTAATCATGGGCTCTTCGGGAAGGATTTTAATTCTCTGGATAAAAAAGTAAATTTCTTCTACACAAACATTCAAGCCCTTTAAATTCTAAGTTAATTTGCTATTGAACAGCATTGATAGTTTGTTTTCCTCTGCTAATGCTGGCCTTTTTCATGGTTATTACGGTTTTCTTGGGTGACATGTAATGCCTCAGAATGATTAGGCTGGTTTCCAAAGGAAATGGTCATCTCTGTGTGTATGTGTCCTCCAATAACAAACCTTTGCATCAATGGACAGATTTTCATGAAACTTGCTATGAGGCTTGTGCTGCCAGTGCCAGGATATATTTTATCTGGCGAAGATTGAAGTCTGGTTCGATTCCAGGAACGATTTTTTTGTTATTTGTTTTACATAGGAAGTCTCAAAATCCATCGTGCAGAGATGTTTTCTTTAATACTTTAAAATATCTTAAAATTGTGATATCAGAGCGAGGTTTGTACTGTACTAAGGGGAAAAGAATGTAGATTCTAGTTTTCATCATGGAATTTTGATAATTGATTGTATTTTCTTGAATTTCTATTAAAACAGCGTTTTTGCATTTTAAATTGCATTTTATCGGATTGTTGCCGTGGCGACTATTACCAAACTCGACTTGATTGAACAAATGGGTTATTTTAATTTTCACTCGACTACCCTTAAGCAATGGACAGTTGAACCATACATATTATCGTATAACAGTAACATTTATTAAATTAATTTATTTAAAAAAATACATGCAAAATATGTCAGAAAGAGATTAGTAGGCATTTTAAATCTGATAATGCTCTATTAATTTGTTTTCCAATTTTTCTCTATCATTTGTAAACAATGATTTAGAAATGGTATTTATGGTATGAGAATTCCTTGGAATGACTAACACATAGTGAAACATTTCCTGTCAATATAAGTAATCAATTCAGGACGTCAACTTTGGGAGACCAGCCTGTATTAGTCCTGATTTGGACTTTTTGTTTTAAATAACAAAAGTTTAAATCTTATTTTATCGTAATGCAGTGTCATGACTAAGTTGACTTCTGCAACACACGAGAGAACGTCATGGAATAACAGATGCCATAATACAAGTTTTACAGTACATAATGTCAGTCATGACTGAGTCAACATCTTTTGGCAGACTAGGGAAGGACAGAACATTTTAGGTTCCAGCCATGCAGGTTTGCTGGTGAAAAGGGTACCAGTCGAATGGGCTTTCACGAATAAAGAATGGAAAAACCTTAATAAGGGGGATTTTCCATTCTGTATTAGTTGTAATTAGCCATTGGGCTCTAGTCTTTTTCTTTCATCTTTTACTATTTTTTGTTCGTAAGTAGAAGAGGAGACTATGACGACGATAACTGATAACTTGATATTCTAGCTCTGAACCATACAAGTGAGGACTTAGAGAAGACATAACGCTAAGTGAGAATTTAGAAATGACCAATAACACTAAATACGTATACCATTTAGCATCAGCTACAGATGATGAGAACTTGACTCTTGAAATACATATTTAGCATTACTGGTCTCTTCTAAGTTCTCACTCTCTAAATACTTGCATGATTCAGAACTATATTATGTTCAACAAATGCTAGTCAAATGTAACTCGACCATGCCTTGTGCCTCTTTACGTAATGAAGACATAAAAATATGACAATTCTGACTTGCTTGTGTAAAATTTGAGGAAATGGGATTTATAAATTATAATTGAATATCCTGCTTGTAATATGCATTGCATTGCAACTATTGTGTGCAGTTATGGCATTTTTTGTAAAACGGTTTATTAAATATGATTTAAGCTTAAGTGCCATTTTATTCGCTTGTACAGTCGCTTTTCTCTTATTAATTTACATGTTCAATTAAAAAAAATGGCTCTTTTTATTGCATCAGATGATGACCCATATCCTTAGGCTGCCTGAAAGCAGCAGGCATACTTTTTTGATATTTTTATGTGGACATGAGATGATCTAGATATAGGTATGATGTAATAAGAGTATTTGTTTTGATGTTATTATCACAGTAGGCATAAATACTGGAACCTACCACTGATTGTGTTACTCTATGGAAAATGATAATTATAAACAAATATACTATAAAAATTTCTAATTTCCCCTTTTACATATTGAAGTAACCCGGTTTAGGTTTCAGATCTGGATATTTAACGACAACTAAAAAGTTAGTGACTTTAATAACAAAATTATGTTGCCATTTCTTATTTCTTTTTTATTGGAGCATTTCTTAATGTCCTTATCAATTTTCTTGAATTTTCAGTCCAGGTTAACTTCTGATAATGAGGAAAGTTCTAAATGTATTCATTTCTAGATAACTGGCCAGGATTTGACTCGCAAACATCTGTATCAGCCACCTCTGCAGCAGCGGAATCACTGTGGGATCCAATCTATGCTGCACCTTCATCCATTCAAGGTGGATTAGATAAGGAGGTTGATCAACATCATCAGAAGGTCAATCTACAGCCAAAGTCGAGTGAGAACCACGTTGACAGCCAATGGACCTCATTCATGAATCAGGTTTGGTCATCAAGTGTGTGGACACCATCAGAAGGGTCGACTTCTCATACACAATCTTCAGTTGATACACCAACGCAGACTCACCTTGGTCACCATCCTCCTGGATTGGCTACGAGGGCAACTGTCACTCTGCCTCCGGTATCAAGCCCTCCTGGTCTTACTCTGCCTCCTGTCTCTCTGCCTCCAGTCACTCCCCTGAGCTCATCTACTGGCTTTGAATCGATAAGTCATTTGATATCTGGAGGAAATCGCTCACCATCTGTGGAAGTACCTCTGGAGGTAAGCAATCAGTTGTAATTTTTTGTTGGAACGAGTGCATATGACCAATTATTCCTTGAGTTTTACCATTTTTATTTGATTCTGTCATTCTTAATGTGTTAGTGTTTACATTGTAGTTTTTTTTATATGGAACAATTGTCGTGATGAGATCTTAAATTTTAGCTACATTAGCCATCTTGATTAGTTTATGCAATATATGGAAATTCATCTCTCTTGATTACTAAAGCCATATCTTTTAGACTGCACAAGGCTTATTAGTGTAAAATGTATTATGTATTTAGTTGCTGCATATGATTTCAGTGAAGATGTTTGTACTGGAAGAGTTATTATTTTACTGAGGTGAAAGATATTTGTGTGAATATTCTATTTACTTAGATTGCTGAATTTAATTTCTCTTTCCCAAAATGAAATATTTTTTGTTTGACAGTGCATTAATGTTGAATGTTCTCTTTTAAGTTGATGGGCATGGTTAAAAGAAAATCATCCTTTTCTCTCATAATATGTTTCGAAAAATTTTCAAAGATAATTTAGTATCAGCTTAGCTTTGCTTTTCAATTAGGAATGTGATTTTTATCAAATCTATTTGTCATTATTTGGATTCAGAATCTGTATCCTGTCTGAAATGACGATGCTGTCTTTTTGTATTGCAGAGAGCCATGGATTTTGATCCATTTCGTTCATTGGGGGACATATGGTCTCCGAGAACGATGGACACCTGGTCACACAGCAAGAACAATGGCAACACACAGGAATGAATTCCCCTCCCCTCATTTGGAAACGGAAGATTTTATTTCATTTTTGAAACTTTCAACCCTATCCTGCCCTGCTTAAGTTATCTTAAACCTTGTTAAACCTCTGACTCATGTATAGTACAATCAACTGCGTCCAGTCTGCGGAGATCAATTTTTTTTAACTTTTTAAACATATATTTTTTTAACGCACGAATAAGCTCACTTTTTATTTTTAACTATGATGACAATGTGGACGATTGTAATTAATTTATTTATCTGATTGCTGCAGGATCAGAGCACGGAAGATTTTTGGGGTAGATTTTTTTCAAGGCGCTCTCGTTTGTCTTTATCCACTATTGTCCATTGCTAGTTTTTTTTCGGAAGTGAAATTTGATCTTTTTTCGACCCACGTATGTTTATTCCCTCGACTAACGCATATGCGGTTGTAATGATTTTTTGCAGTTTCCCAGGCAGGGAATGAAGGATTAGATGAAATTTATTTAAATTTAGTTGATAGTCTTTCGAGTCTTGAGGTTTTTTTTTTCAAGAGACGGAAAGGAAACTTTGTGATTTATTTTATACCCACATAGCGGGTGCATCATTTATTTAAATGCTCTCCTCTTGTGTTTTAGAGGAATGTTTTATTCATTCGCTGGGATAAGCCATTCTCACTAAGCTTGGCAAGCAAGATAATTGTACTTCAAGAATATTTTTTTCCACCCCTATTGGGTGTGCGCACTGCGGAGTATTTTTTTTGCTAGATTTTTAAAAAGAAAAACTTGCCGCTGTTTGCACGGCAAGAGGTGAACAAATAGTCATACGTATTTACGTTTATTTTTTTGGGAGCGGGAAGTCTTCCTGCTTAGATTAAACGAATCAAAACAGTTGCCTGGAAAAGGCCAAGAGGAAAATACTAAAGGAAACGAGTGTAGACCTGGCTCACAATATGATGTGCCATTATCCTCTTTATTTTTTGTACTCTAGTATGGGTTTTACATTCACACATTTCTCTCAATTTTAATTTATTTTATTCCCTTTCCTTGTTCTTTGAAGAAAAGAGTTGGCTGGGTTGTGTGTATTTTTTGTTTGCCTATTTACAAAAAGAAAAAGCTGCAGAAGGTATGCATGCCATCCTCAGTGCCACCAAAGATTATTACTCTTCCCGTCCCTTTACGAAAACCTGCCTCTGGAATCCTTTGGTTCACTCAGAGTTGAGGTTGTGAAGGTAAAGGGGTTGCTTGTGTCTGATGGACCTCTGTCCATATCTTGCCTGACATAGAAGGCAACTGGATGGTCACTCTCCCCCTCCCTCCCCTCCTCACGATGGATTAATATGAATGAAAACTTAAAAAAACTGCTCCTGCGATTAAGGAGTCAAACTCGAGAAAAAATAAAGTTTTTCAGCATTCAAAATTGTTGTAAATTTATTTTTTTAACCCCTTCCCATAAAGAAGAAAGGTAGAAAATTTGTTTTTGTGAAATTTGGAAAGTAAAGTTTTAAAAAAATTTTGGTTATCCATTGTAACGTTGTGTAGTACTTTTTGGGCGAATGTGGAAATTTTAAATTGTTTGTATGTGTCCAAACTTTTGTTTCAGGCACGAAAAATTTTTACCTTGCATAAAAAAGCAATAGATGACCATTTACTGGGTTAGAATGCCCTTTATCTTGCAATGAGGTGAAGTTGCTCATCTGATTAGCTTGCAGTTAAGCTTGAAGGTATCTTTTTATCTCTCCCAGAACTGAATGGAATGGAAAATGAATTTTCAGGTATCATAAGAGGATCATATAGAGGTGAGTGAATGCTGGCATAGCAAAGATTTGAAGCTTTATTATTTACAGTTTATATGGAAGGAAAGATCACAGGTTTTATGATAATAATCAGGTAGTATTGGTCAGAGAAGTCTGCATTCATCTGTTGCCAAACTTATGATACTTAAATAGATTCATAATCTATAAGTAGACAAATCTGTTAACAGGATGAATGTAGCTCATAAAGAGCAAAATTATCCTCATGTTTTGCAGCGATTTTGTAATTTTAGCATTCTTATGAAATGATAGCCAACAGATTTTGATATATACTAGAGTATCCGTGGGATCTTTGGCCTCACTCAGCCCATTAAGGGCTGGTGAGGGGAGAATCACATTGTGCACCTCTGGGAGGCTCCCTGTACATTTTAGAGAAATGATTATTTGATGTTTTCTTCATCGTTTGATGTTTCCCGTATGTATGCCAAATTTCGTTTGGATTGGATAAGATTCGGAAATGAGCGCAATGCGCTAACGCAAATTGCGCAGTAACTATAAAGGTGGTATTCTATAAAAACTATAGGCAGTCGACTCTAAGTTATTTGTACATGCACACGAACAACCGAGACGGCAGTTATTGTAGAACAAACGGACAAAATGCACATGGACTCAACGAGAGAGACCTCGCTTCGCTCGGCCAATAATTGTCAACTATTGCGTAGTTGTCAACTTTAAATTTGTGGATAAGTGTTGCTGTAGTGAAAAAAAAGTAGCTGCAACTGCAAGATTAGACTCGTTAAGAATTTTCGTATTGTATGAACATCGTAATTGCTGTCTTTCTAATTTCCACAGTTGTCTAGAACGCCATGTTTTGGCTATAATAAACCACATTTGGTATGGTGTATTTCATTTAATTTAGTATACATGAAATTAAACCACAGTTCACCTAATTAAAAATGCGTATAATCAACCATTACTTGGGAAAAAGAAAGAATGCGCTTTTTATGAATTTTATTGCAAACTCTTTTTTATAAATGAAAATGATTTTAATCTTTTCATTCTTTTCTCTTTATTTATTGCGCAGCTAATTCAAGAATAACATGCAGAAGTGTGAATTTTGACATTTAAACGGTTAATAGATACATATTTTGAAATTCTTTTAAGTATTTCATTATTCATTTGTTTCCCATAACAATGAAAAGGTTGTTGATCTAGTTGAGACGACGGAGCCATGTTTGTATCAATGGAAGTGGGCTTCTTAAAAGTTTTATTGCGATTATGATCTTCGAGGAAGCTTCTGTAAAATCTTCTCGAGCGCAACATCACCTGCAAACGATGGTACAGTATTGATTGATTGTTTCTGTTTTTGATCGAGTAATTTTTTTCGAGTATAAAATATATTATCTAGTTCATTAGTAATGCATTGCAATTAGGATTGCCACCTCAGAAAACAAACTGATGTGGGCAACACATGACTTTCTCCATATTTATATGGCAAATTACATGTTGTTAGCTCTGAGATTGTTGTCAATATTTACTTCCGGTTGACAATTATGAAAAGAAAAAGGAGCGTTACTAAGACAACTAAGCGTCAATTGTTGTCTTCGGTAGGTGGCGTGGTGGTGGCAGCTAAAAATATATGATATCTCTTAAACAATGCATTATATTTCCTAAAACTTTTATTCCAATACATTTTTACATGTATCAAATATTAAAGCAAATATTTCAAAATAATGGATAAGTAACAAGAGTGAACACCCACTCCCGGTTGACCGATTTTTACCAAGAAACAAATCATCTTTTAACCTTTATAAAAATGTTAAATATAAAATTTTGCGTTGACCTGATTAATAGTTTTTGAGTTAGAGCGCCCAAAAAATTTATCACATACAGACAGACATCGAGAAAATAGTCAAAACGTGTTCAGGGTACCTTAAAACATGTATTTCCGTTGAAATCTCGAATTCGATTTTTTTTCATGAAAACTACTTTCTCTATACTTCGTATATGGAGAAAGTAAAAAACCGGCCTGAATCCTTAAATCCCAAATAAAGTTTTTTAACATTCAAAAATCTTTTAATATAATATTTTAAATGTAATTATAGCGATGCTGTACATATTATTATATTTAATATCATTAGATTACTAAAAAATAATTATTATAGGGCCAGTTCAAGGGCGTACTGATAGGTCCCGCAATGCGGGGATGCCCGGAGATTTAGGGGTCCCCCATTCATTCAAACTCTTACTAAGGCGTCCGCTTTAAGAACCCGAAAAATGTAATTGCGACTTGTACAATACGGCTTTATAAAGCCGAGAAGAGTCATTTCTCGAAACGAAAACCAGTGCAAGATATAGGCTACGATTATATGCCTTCAGGCGTCTCACTCTTGGGGCAATGTATTTTCTCCTGTGTCAACATTTCTTGAGTGTTATATATAGCTAGGGAAGATTTTGTGCTTATTTGTGTATATTGTATTTACTTGTTGAGTGAAGCATAAGTCCTGCATGCATTGTTCAGGCTCTAAAGGATGACTTCTATTACCGGTCGGTCCGGTAGTCACTACTTAAGGCCTCCAAAATCATCATGAAGTAAGTTTTTGTTTTCATATATTGGTACGTAGATAAATTTTGGTTGACGTGCAGCCCTCTTCTTTTTGACACTACGAGCTGCGCCTAAGGGCACATACGATTTTACAGATCGTATTTATTTACTAGGGAGCCATTCAAGTATTACGACAAAAAATATTTAGCTATATTTGACTCCTCGTCTCCCATGTCAGCATTTATGTGACCCCCTCCCCTCGTCTTATGTGTGATATCGTTTTCAATAAAAATTAGAAAATGCATGCTTATACATGGCAATACTTTCTAATGCCTTCTTATAGCGATGTAATGAATTTTAATGCTCTTTAAAGCACAATGAGGAAAGATTTATCAGTTAAATACGGGGAAAAGAAATGTCAGGAAAAATGCGGGTAAGCAGGTGGAAGCTTGCTGTGGACGAGCTATCGCGACATGTAAATCGCACATAAAAAGTAAAAAAATTCCGAAAACATTGGTCATACCCTCTCTCCCACAAGTCAGCAAACGTCAGCTTTTCCTAGAACCTCCCTCCCCCAAAGGGAGATTAATCACAGACGCCAGGGGCTTAGCCCCTACACCTGGAAATTTTGCGACTCCAATGTCCCATGTGAAAAGGGGTTCTTTGAAGTACAATACACGGGATCGACGGCATCACTTCCTCCCCAAAGAAATACTTTTCCTATTTTTTAGCCTTAAAATATCATCGACCTCGGCCGGGAATCCAACTCGAAATATTTGAAACCATTGACGAGTATTTCAACCACTGCTCCACCGGCCTAAGTCATAGATTATATTAGATTAGATTTTATTTGGTCCAAAGATTTTTACATAAAAATATAGACTAATGAATGAGTCTTATTTTTCTTGTTTCTATGGCATTATAAGGATTGTTATCTATACTAATAAAAGATGCGTGTCTGTAGCAGTCATAACTCTTCAGAAAATAAACATAGGAGCTTCAAAATTTGTCAGCAGCTTCAGGTCGATCCTGAGAGTTGCAGTGCCAAAAATAATTCGGTGCCACATTTGCAAAATAAATCTTTTCGGTAATTATGCTTTTGGAAGGAATTGGCCAAATCGATTATCAATATATCAACTCTGTGTTATTCAAGTTCCCCATTGTATAGCTTTATTGGTTTTGACTAGCATGACGCTTAAAATTCAAATTTCTAATCGCTTTTAATTAAATGCAATCTTATATTCTCCTAAATAAATCAGTCGTAATAACAACTCAATCAATCGCTGTACCTCATTTCTATGCAATGATAGACGCTTTAAATTAAACAATATTTTTTTAACCTGACGTGAATCTAAATAAAAGAGAATGTTTGTCTGTCTGTCTGTGGCAGCAAGAACTCTTCGGAAAATAAACGCTGGAGCTTCAAAATTTGGCAGCACCTTCAGGTTAATAATTAATAATTAAAATCTGCCCACGGGGGCCCGAGGGTCCCCATTGTTGATCCAAATACCGGTTTTTTTAAGATATCTCAGCAACCAATGGACGGATTTTGATGAATTCTCCACTAATATCAATGTTGTGATGAGATACATTTTCGAGCCTAAAGTAGATAAAATCAGTCGACGGGGTCAAGGATCGTAATGTAGGGCTGATCCAATTTCACGATTTCGAGGGGTCTCCATGGAACGGTCGGTCCAAATTTCGGCAATGTCCATCTGCCTGTACGTAGAGCTGCTAAAACTCGACCATTTTCAAAAGCTCGAGCTTGCGACCTCCTCTTTAAGCTAGGGTAATCGAGCTACCCGAACTTTTCGTAAAAATTTCAATGCGTAATAACCACAACACATTTATATTTCTATTATATAATTTTCGACAAATAAAGTCTCCGGTTTTAAATCTGTCGAAGCGCCAGCGCTTTCTATTAGCGTAGAGTCATCCGGAAAAAAGACAAGCTAGAAACCAAATAAACGAGTGAGAAGCGAATGATGCGCTCTACGGTTAGATCATTTGGAACGACTCCTAATATTGCGGACCTAACCGTCATTTGATCGACCTGCCATGTTTCGCTGAAAGATACTGTCGTGTTTCATGTTAACTTCACATTTTCATATGTAGCAATTTAGCAAATAGAAGATTAGAGAGCATTCTGGTTCATAAATTTGTTGATTTAAGTTTAAGTTTTTAGTAAAATAGTTAGTTTTTTCAGTACTTTTTTCTAAAAATAAGCTTCCAGAACACATAGTTTAACATTGAGTATATCATGTCGATCATTATTATTATATTAGCATAAATACCGTTTCATGGCCTGTCTGGATTCCCTGTCCATCCTCATTTTCACAAGTACTCCTCGGAAAGGCTCGGTGGCCGCCTCTGCTGAGTGGTCGCCCAAGCCTATAACAGGCTCTGGTTATTATTTTACTTCGCAGTGGTGGGTACAAGACATCATTCCCGTCCTGCGCAGTGCTGCGTAGCAGGTTTTGTTACTTAGGCTTGAGGCTCGATCTTTTTTCATAAAAAGCTCGAGCTCTAACCAATTGAATATTGGCGAGTAAGCTCAAACTGTTTGGCTCGAGCTAGCTTGAGCCAGCAGCTCTACCTGTACGTATATATCAGGGAAGATCTGGCTGAACCGATTTCAAACAAATTAGGTAGCTACATAGAATATTCACATAAACACATGACCAAAATGACATATTTGGACCAGATAGACCTAGCAGGGGTGCCACAATTGCAAAATAAAATTTTCTGTATTTATGCTTTTGGAAGTAAACGGCCAAACCGAATTCAACCAAATTTGGAACAATTTTCACAGAAATTCATGCCCAAAATGCCATACTTCGACCCGATTAACAAAGCAGGGGTGTCACAATTGAAAAATAAATCCTTTCAGTAATTATACTTTTGGAAGGAATTGGCCGAACCTAATTCAACCAAATTTTGGTTCATAGACTTTTCACATAAATTCATGACCAAAATGACATTTCGACCCGATTAACTAAGTAGCGGTGCCACAATTGCAAAGTTAAACTTTTCGGTAATTATGAATTTGGGGCTTAGGTCTATTTTTAGTCATCCAAGATCAAAACATACGGGTTGGGTTGCATTGGGTTGGGTTTGGTTAGGTTCCTCTATAACTTCTGTTATTGGTTTCATTTTTATGTTTCTTTACCCCTCTTTATTACTCTTTTAATCTCGTTAAATATAAACACGTTTCTAATAGCAACTATGTATTTTTGTTTTGGACGACTAATAGCAGATCTGTTCCGAATTTGAAAGGAATTGGCAGAACCGATTTCAACAAAATTTTGTATGAAGAAGTTGTGCAACATAAAATAAACAAAATTAAGACTTTTAGGATAGATATAAAAAGCAGGGCTTCCATAATAAAAGTGATAATTTTTTTTACAAGTGTTTGTTTTGAACCGCCCGCATCAATATTGGTTTTAACTACCAACTAATGAAAAAAAACTTTTGCAATGTTTTGCGTTTTTTTTATTCACTTCTGAAATAAAAGAGAAGAATGTTCAGTGTTGTAAAGTTTACTACTCAGCCCTTCTCACTGTAAATACCGCAGTTAGAGTATGAAGAATTAAGACTGCTTGGAAAATGGGAGTTCAGAATTTTTCATCTTCTCAAAGTTTTATTTATTTATTTAATAAAGTCCAAAAACAGCACAAGGCCTATTACAAGGGGCACATAAAAAATAATATAACAAAAAATAACAAACATAAAGACATAGATGAAATACATATAATAACATAGGTAAAGGAACCACATGGGTGATGGGTGATACACACAGAGAATGTAGAAAGGAGGTGGAAGAAGGACTGAAAATATGGGGAGGGAAGAAACGGAGGAAAAATTGAATAGACATTATAATAAAATTGGAGATGAAGGGGAACAATGTCTAACAAAATGGATCGGAATCGGTTGACCTCTTCAGTAATGTATTGTAAAGATTAGGGAGGCGATAATTAAAAGAGCGTTTAGTGATTGAGAGGCTAGGAGTAGGACAGTGAAAAAGTTGATTTGATCGAGTAGTTCGAGAAGGAACGTGGAGAGGAAAGAGAGAAATTAGGTCAGGGGATCTGTAAAAACCTTTTACTATTTTCGTGAAAAATTTAATATCATTGCTGACACGCAGATCGGAAAGAATTGAAATACCTAGACAATTACGTATGTCACTGAGGTTAGAATCACGGAGAGGAGGGTGTCGATAGCGAATTGATGAAGAGAAGAAATTCAGGGGCCGATCGAGAAACTTAAGAGTGGAAGGAGAAGCAGTTGACCGAATAGGGGAGCAGTAATCGAGAATGGGAAGATCGCAACAGAAGAAGACAGTAAGAGGCGCAGAAATATCGGAAATGTCTGCGAAACGAAAAATTAAACTGACTAAGGACATAGCGCGGTAGGATATATTTTTAATATGGTCATGGAAAAGAAGTTTAGAACCAAAAATTATTCCCAGATGTTTTTGGGAAGTAACGTACGGAATCACTCGACCTGAAAGAAGGCACGGGTGACAAAGAGGAGATTTCCGTAGAGTGTATGATAAAGTCGTGGATTTAGAAGGGTTAATACGAAGGAGCCGGAGTTTAGACCAGGAAGAGAGAGCATCTAGAGCATTCTGCAGAACCATGGAATCATTAGCCGAATTAATTTGCTTGAATAGCTTACAATCGTCGGCATGCAAAAGGATTTGGCAGGAAGTGGGCAAAATCGCATCCAACAAATCGTCGACATATAAGGTGAAGAGCAAAGGACCACCTACACTGCCCTGCGGGACACCTGAAGAAATGGGGACAACCGAAGAAGAATAGCCATCAATAATGACGCGTTGATGCCTTCTTGATAAAGAGAAAGATAAAAGGGATAAAAATTGTCCATGGATATTATATCGACTTGCTAGCTTAAATATTAATAACTGATGGTTAATGGAATCAAAATTTTGGAAAAATCGATATAGCACACATCCAATTGCGAAGAACTTTCAAAGGTGTTTGAAATATGTTAATGTAGAACTGGAAGATTGGTTAAAGTGGAAGGGCACGGAAGAAAACCATGCTGCTCAGTAGAAATGAATGGGAGAGTAACAGAAAGAAGGAGAAGATGGTGTATAATACGTTGACAAACTGTTGACAATACAGGAAGAAGAGAAATGGGGCGATAGGAATCAACTGAAACCTTACTTACAGATTTATAAAGAGGGAAAACATTTCCTGTTTTTCAAAGAGTAGGAAAGTAATCCGAGGAGAAGCATCCTTTAAAAATAATAGATACGAGAATGGCTAGCGATGGTGCAGTATTCCTCAAAAACACAGCACCAACTTGGTTAGGCCCCCATCGCTCGGTTGGGTCAAAGAGAATCTAGAAGTTTATAACATTCAACTGTTGTGGTAATAAAAGAAAGGGAATGGGGCAAATGCTATTGAAAACTAAACCAGGATAAGAGGATGTTGACTTCATATAGATTTTTCAAAATTATCATGAATGGAAAAAGAATCAAAAGAAAGTGGCTTGTATATTCAAGGATTTATGATTCTATTTAATGTTTTTGCTGTAAATTGTTTAGTCAGGAGTTTAGTCTACTATCTTTTGCTGGTGGTATATGTGACTAAAAGTGTTTAAGTGATAGTGTCAAAAGTCACTATGCATCAGATATCAGAGGCATAAATGGAAGATATTGCGCCTATGGCAAAATTTTAAGAAAACGCCTTGTTTACGTAGAATGTGATTTTTGCTACATTTCCTTAAAGAATATTAGCGTTTTTATTAACAATAGCTTAAATATTTGAGTATTAAATTAATATTTATTTATGGAAAAATAAACTTTTGGCATTTCTGTTGGAACGTTTGGCACCTTTTGCTAGTGGCGCCTATGGCAAATGCCACATTCGCCATACCCTAGTTACAGCACTGTCAGATATACACATGAAGCTGTGGCAGAGGCATAGCACGAAGATATGGCACCTATGGAAAAATTTCAAGGAAACACCTTGTTTATGTAGAATATGATTTATGCTGCATTTTCATGAAGAATTAGAGTATTTCTTATTATTAACTTTAACATTTGAGTATTAAATTTATACACATTTATGAGAAAATAAACTTCTGGAATTTTTGCGGGAACGTTTGGTGCCTTTTCCAAGCAGTGACTATTGCAAATGCCACTTTTACCGTACTTTACTAAAAATGCCAAATCTTCTGAAACCTCGGAAGGAATGTGAAGCTACAGAATGTCCCTTCCCCTTTTCGTGCTCCCTTTAAACTCTTATCACTGTGATTTGCTCCTAGCAGAACAATCAAACCCCTCCCCCACCACGGCCAACGTGTTCTCTCTGCGGCATTGCTACTTCTAGTTTCAAAAGATTTGGCGCATCAGTCGTACATGCTTTTGAAAGAGAGATGATTCAGGTAATTAATAAACGTCTTTTTTTATGAAAATGTAATAAATTTCAAACAAAGTAATTCATAGTGGGGAAAGAAATATAATCAGAAAAGTGATCAGTGTGTGTGAAGAAGAAAAGAAGGATGGATGGAAATTCCCGCGAGAACAGGCTGTGAAAAGGACTGCATGTTTAACAGGGAAATCGGAATCAATCATAAAGAAAGTTAAAAGGGAGGAACGGGCCCTACAGAATCCAGAAGACAATTTAGGAACACCTGGCAAAATTAGATGGGGGAAAAAGAAAATAATCGTAAATGAGATGGACAGATACATTTTGAGACGCAAAGTATACGAATTTTATGCTGTAAAAGAGGAAGTTCCAACTATCAATAAATTACTAGCTGCTGCTAGGGAGGAAATTGATTTACAAGGTGGTCGCGAAACACTAAGAAAAGTGTTGAAACAAATTAGTTTCAAATTTAAGAGATGTTAGAATTATCGCAGTGTTCTGATTCAACAAAAAGACATTGTGCCTGGTTCAACGAAAAGACATTGTGGCCTGGAGAGCGAAGTATCTTCGCTCAATCAACAAGTTTTGGGCTCAGGGCAGACCTATTGTATTTTTTGATGAAACATGGATCCACCCCAATTACACAGTAAAAAATGCTGGCCAAGTGAAGATGTATCAGGCGTTCTCACTAATGACAATACCGGACAGAGACTGATCATAACTCATGCAGGAGGTTCTATAGGTTTCATTCCAGATGCTCGGCTAATTTTTCAATCCAAAACAGCAACGGGGGATTATCATAGCGAGATGAATTTGATCAATTTTGAGAAGTGGCTGAGAGAAAAATTAATCCCTAATCTGCCGGAAAACTGTATCGTGGTTATGGACAATGCTCCATACCATTCTGTCTGTGTAAACAAGGCACCAACCTAAAAAATAGGAAGCTGGAATGGATGGTTGCGGCTCAATAGAATCGAATTCGACGTGGAGATGAATAAAAATGAATTACTTATGATCATGAAGAGAAATCGCCCTGATCCCGAATACAAAGTTGACAATATTTTAGAGAGTAAGGGTCATACTGTACTCTGATTACCACCTTGCCACTGCGATATCAATCCCATTGAGTACATATGGAGTTACATCAAACCCCGAGTCGCCCTTCGAAATGTGCAATCCAACCTAAAAGAGATTTGGAAATTAACAGAAGATGCTGTGGACAGTATAGACAAGCAACAGCGGGAAAATGTATGCCACCATGTATTGAAGATAGAAAATGAATATCATGTCAGTGATGGCAAAATCGAGGAAGAGATTGACACAATTGTTGTCGATCTAAATTCAGACTCAGAAAACAGTGAGGAGTGTACAGACAGTGAGAGCGATAGTGACATGTCTACCTCTGTTGCTACATGATACACCATGGATGAGAATCAAGGAAAATGTTACAGCGTTAAAATGGAAAATCGTAAGTACAGATACTAAATTTAAATTACTGCCACATTTAAAATATAACGCATGCAATGGAAATGTGTAGTCTATTTCAGTATTAAGACACACCATCCCTCGAATATAGCAAAATACATTTAAAATGTAATACTGCTTCAAACTTTTATACAAAATCGCCCGTCTTTATTTGGGGGTTTGGCAACACAGCGTAAGACAGGAGGCACGAAACCACTCCTGCAAACCTGCACCTCCCTTATTCACTGCCGAAGCAGCGCCGCTCACACCCTCAAGGTCAGGTCTTCACAAGTTGTGGTGGGATAGTAGTTATGGCACTGAGCTGTGGTATGAGTTTAAAGAAAGGCGAATTTTAAATACAACTTTGATTCATTAATGCTGAAGATTGACTACTGGAGAAAAATACTTCATTGTCTGCTATCACTCCTTAGCAAAGATAAATTTAGCTCTACGAGGAACTAGAGGTCTTGAAACACTTGATGTTCATAATTTATTTATTTATTCACAGGAAAAAGCCTATTACAAAATATTATAAACATTTTTAAAAATAGTAGCAAAGTACTTGAAAGAAAGAAAACAGAGATATCAAAAATAAAAATCATTAGAATATATTTTGAAATGAGAAAAATTCTGCTATGACCAGGAATCAAACCTGGGTCTTTCATTTACTGGTCAAATATTCTACCACTGAACTACCCTAGTAGATAATTTTCCCCATTTCTGAATTCGGTTGTTTTTTTTTAGTTGGGTTCGGACTAGCCAAGCTATCCCCAACTTTATAGCTAATGCTTAGGATCTTATGATCATTTCATTCCATCAATTTCTACCTTGGCAATTTCACCATTTGAGAGGGAGGAGTTTTTTTCGACATATAGCTAGTCCGGACCCAACTAAGAAAAACATCCAAATTCAGAAATGGGAAAAATGATCTGCTATGGTAGTTAAGTTGTAGAATATCCGCCTGGCAAGTGGAAGACCTGGGTTTGATTCCTGGTAATAGCAGAATTTTTTCTCGTTTCAAAATTATTCCCAACTTTACAGCTAATGCCTGTCTGCTTAGTATCTTATGATCATTTCATTCCATTAGAATATATTAAAATTAATGTACAAATTATAAGAAATACAGAATTACAGAAATAACTCAAAAAAATCACTCGTCAAATATCAGCCGTCAATTATACAATACATACAGAAAAATATATATGGATTTATAAATATGCATGACTAAGTACTCTAAAAATAGAAATTTACCGGGTTAACAACATTAATTCAAGATGGAGATATATATATTTTGTGTTCGTGGGTTTTACATGTCTCTTTGACGCCCCCAGCAGCCTGCCAACTTGGTCCCCAACTTGGTAAGTGTCTGCTGGGCTTCCCTCAACACCTTGTTGCCACCCTCATCACTACCTTTTCTTTTTCTTAAGTTAATATTATATATATGTATATATATATATATATATATATATATATATATATATATAATTTACAAAAATATGCCAGTTTATATTTATCAAAGCTTTCACTTTCTTAAAACCTAGTACAACAATACTTCTAATATTGCACTTCACATATATATACCATTTAAAAGATGAAAGTAATCAATTGAAATCTTTATTACACCTTCAAAATAATCATGCTTATATTTCAGTCAAATCATAACATTAATTTTCCTTTTATATCCTTGGAAGGATCCGAAAAAATCAATCCTGGTGTGAATTTCATTGGCTAGACTCCCCAAACGTGTAATAGGTTAATTAAAAGTGTAATTATTTCTTTGGTAATCTAGATGAAATGGAGCAAAAGACCTTATTGAATGAGCTGGTATCCTAAAATTTATACGGGATAATAAATTAGGGCAATCAAACACACTATTAATTATTTTGTATAAAAAAATTAGGACTGTGCGGGATCTTCGACTAGAAAGTGTAGTTAAATTGAGATGAGCTATATCACTATAGGAAATATCGGCAGTGAAAATCCCAATTTAAAGGTAATCAATCTCAGAAATTTGTGCTGGACTCGTTCCACCATGTGGGAGTCTATGTCATAATATGGGCTCCAAATGACTGAACAATACTCTACCTGACTGATGTGAGGACAAGAGAAGTATACAAAGCAGTGAGAGCAAATAGATTAGTAAAATCAGTTGTATTCCTGCATATAAATACAAGAGATTTCATTGCTACATTTGAAATATAGTAAATATGATATTTAAAATTAAGGGGTGGGTGAAACCACCCCTAGATCCTTAATTACTGTTGGTTTGGAGACAGAAGATGACTGAATAGAATAATTATAAATAATAGTTTTTGCTATGAAAAAAAGACAACATTACATTTAGCTATATTTAAGTTGAGATTATTTTTAATCACCCATTCATGGAGTCTTTCAAGGTTGATTTGAAGAATTTCAGCATCAAGTGAAGAATGAACAATTTTAAATTTTGTTGCTCACCTGTCACTGTCAAGATCAGGTCACCCCTGAAGATGCCCACATCGTGGGTGAAATGCATAGGGTTTTTTTAATCCCTTTTTTTGCTATTAAGGAGTTTTACTTAATTTACGTTGTATAAGTCAAAAGTTATAGAGCTAATATACAATATAATGCATTATATGGGAAAATGTTACAAACAAAAGTTGTAGAAAAATAAATCTCCTACAACATTTATTCTAGTACATTTTTACATTTATCAAATATTAAAGCAAATATTTTAAAATAACAGATAAGTGACAAGAGTAAATACCTACTTCCGTCTGACCGATTTTTACCAAAAACTAATCTGTTCTTGTGACTTTTATAAAAATGTTAAATATGAAATTTCGCGTTGATCTGATTAATAGTATTAGAGTTAGAGCACACACAAAAAGCTATCACACACACAGGCCTAACTCACCACGCACACACTAACACACACACGCACGCACGCACACTTCATCGAGAAAATGGTCAAAACTTGTTCAGGGGACCTCAAACGTGTATTTCCGTTGAAATCTCGAAGTCGATTTTTTTCATGATTACAATACTTTCCCCTATACTACGTATATGGAGAAAGTAAAAAATCTGATGTGGCCACCATATGACTTTCTCCATATTTGTAATATTTCTAAAAATTTCAAATAGGTTAAATAATAAAAATATTTTTAAGAAACAGAAAATTTTAGACTTTACAAAGAGCAGAAATAAACTCAAACCGTAGTCTTCTGATATTGGATATAGCCAAAAAGCTCTAACAATTAAGAAAAGAAAAAGGAGCGTTACTAACAATAAGACGTAACTAAGCGTCAATTGTTAACAATAGTCGTCGTTAGGTGGCGTGGTGGTGGCAGCTAAAAATATAATATATCTCTTAAACCAGGGGTAGGCAACCTTTTCTGCATGGCGGGCCACATTTGCAGTTGTGAGTGCTTCGGAGGGCCACATTAGGAGTCAAGAAAGCCTCGGCGGGCCGGATGAGCGAATAAATCAGAAGTTTTCTAGAGATTCTGTGATTTCATATGAACTAAATCAAGTCTACATAATTTTCTAGCGTTAAAACTTTACCCGAAAAGACTCGAGACCATAATTTTATTCAAAAAATATAAAATTGCCCATGAGATATTTTCCTGATCACTTTTTCATTACAGCTTTGCGGGCCGCATAAAACCTTCTTGAGGGCCGCACGTGGCCCGCGGGCCGTAGGTTGCCGATCCCTGTCTTAAACAATGGAAAAATATTTCAAACAAAGGTTGTACAAAATTAAATTTCCTACAACTTTTACTGCGATACATTTTTACATTTATCAAATATTAAAGCAAATATTTCAAAATAACGGATAAGTGACAGGAGTAAACACCCACTTTCGGTAAAACGATGTTTACCAAAAACTAGTCAGTTCTTGTGACTTTCATAAAAGTGTTAAATATAAATTTTCGCGTTGACCTGATTAATAGTTTTTGAGTTAGAGCGCACACACGCACACAGACATCATCGAGAAAATGGTCAAAACGTGTTCAGGGGACCTCAAAACGTGTATTTCCGTTGAAATCTCGAAGTCGATTTTTTCATGAATACAATACTTTCTCCTATACTACGTATATGGAAATTCCAAATCAGATGCGTACTTAGGATACAAAGCAGACGGCTTCAGTGATAATTCAGGATTTTTACTTTCTCCATACCTAGTATAGGGGAAAGTATTGTTTTTATGAAAAAAATCGACTTCGATATTTCAACGGAAATTAAAATATTTTCTTTAATATTCTATAAATGTAAAAATGTACTGAAATAAAAGTTATAGGAAATTTAATTTTCTACAACCTTTGTATGAAATATTTTCCTATATAATGCATTGTTTACAAGATATATGATATTTATAGCTGGCACCACCACGCCACCTACCGACGACTATTGTTAACAATTGACACTTAGTTAGTCTTAGTAACGCTTCTTTTTCTTTTCTTAATTGTTGGAGCTTTCTGGCTATTTCCAATATCAGAAGGCTATGATTTGAGTTTATTTCTATACTTTGTAAAGTAAAATTTTCTCGCAGTTTCTTAAAATATTTATTATAATGTAACCTATTTGGAATTTTTAGAAATATTACAGATATGGAGAAAGTCATGTGGTGGCCACATCAGATTTTTTTAGAATTTATTTTTGGCGAATAACGTTTTTATGGCTACTTGAGATACCTGGGATATGTATTTTTAAAGTGCTTTTTCATTAACGCAATGACCGTGATCACAATGCAATGTCTTTTTTCAATTCAATCAATTCTGTTTCTTACAAAACAATAACTCGCTCGAAAACACTAGAATTTGTAGTAACCTTAGATTTCAAAACAAATAATGAATTTAATTATTATGTTATAAAATGGCAGCGCTTTAGTTGGGGTTTGGGTCCCGTATTTTTTTGAACCTAAGTCCCTGCGCTTGACAAATCAATAACGTTCCTGTGAAATAATGCATAAATGCTTCACTCGGTTCTTTTCATTCTCAAAGCCGGCCGAAAGCTTGTCACCGTTGCTATCGGTAGCACGGTTGTTACAAATCTTATTTCCTGTCTCGAAGATATTCGTTTTAATTGCCGATCGGCTGAATGACGAATAAGCATGTCCTACTTTGCACGCGGATAATGTTTTAGAAAATTATTCTGCTAAACCTGTTTGCGCTCTCTACAGTTTCAGCCATTGAAAATGCGCAATGTATATTGCGCCGTTTATTTAATGGGGTACTTGATGCAGTGTTGGGCCGATGCAGAACATTCCCTACCCCGCGTAATTCCATTATGTTTTTATGGATATGAATATAAACGCAATTTTACCTGTGCGCTATTTTGAGAGCTTGATTGAGATAAGTATTTGCAATGACCCACATCCTGGACGAATTTCCGTAATGGAAATTTTCAAACCACATCCAATTTTTTTACATGTAGGTGAATCGAGAAATCCATTCGATATCCACAGAAATCTATACTGCGGATAGTGATAGTTGTGAGAAATCTATTCCTAATCATCGGTGTCTACGGAGGATTTGATACCTTTAGTTAGAGGTAGCACTTAGCAGCTTGATTCAATTAAGCAAAATAAATCCCGTGTCTGAGAAAATATGCCTCTAAGAATGATATGAGTTAGCTTTTGAAATCGAACCTTACTTTTAAATAATATTTGAGAAATCCATTAAACATGGTTTAGTTTCTAAGACTCGGAGTTAGTACACACAACGCTCATCCATAAAGGCGGCGAAAAAGAGAACTCCCAAAATTATAGACCGATTTCCTTTACGTCATTATCGTGCAAGATACTTGAGCATTTAATTTTGGGCTATATTATGCGCTTTTTAGAAGGTCGCTCTCTGCTAAGTGAATATCAAGCCGGATTCAGGAAAGGCAGATCATGTGAAAAACAGCTCGGTCTTTTTACGAACGATTAATTGCGATGTGGAGAGAAAAACACTCATTGTAAGATCGATGACGTCTTTATTGATTTCAGGAAGGCGTTTGATAAAGTACCTCATACGAAATTGATAAAAAAATAGGACAATACTGTATTAATCCGAAAGTTGTGAGTTGCGTAAGACACTTCCCCCAAATAGAGAGCAGATAAGAGTTATCGATGGGAAGCGCTCGTACCCCGATAAAGTCGCGTCAGCTGTTCCACAGGGGATCGTATTTAGACCCATGCTATTCTTAAGATTCGTAAACGACATCTGCTTAGTAGTTCGTAGTAAAATCAGACTCCTCGTAGATGACATCGTCGTGTATGGAGAGATAAACAGCCATGATGGTCATTAGTCAATGCAGGAAGAGTTAAAAGCTATAAAAAAAATTGCAAATTGAAATTAACTTCTGTAAATGTCCCGTCATCACTTTCTGGAAAGGAAAGAAAAAAGAGATACATTTTCAGTATGAAATCGATGGACTGGATGACTAAGTAACTGAGTCTGTCAAATTATAAGTGACCACTATTTGTCGCGTACTTTCGTGAAACATACATATTTGTCTGGTTGTTGGCACAGTCAACAGTATATTGACCTTCATAAGGAGAACAGTGCATAGTGGTATCGGAAAGATGCGATAACAGAATTATTTATCATTAATTGGACAGCTGGTCGAATACATAAATCGAAGTAAGTCGAATTCGTAAATAATATTTATGATCATAAGCAAAGCGTAGCGCACTCTTAAAAGATTTCTGCTCTGTATCTCTGGAGCATTGCAGACTGATCACTAGACTAGGGCTTCTAGAGAAATATAGGTCGGAAGGTTTTAGGTTTTAGGAATAACTGAAGCACCAACGTACAGACAAAGCGATAACGATGGTCGTTTTTTTTTAGTAGAATACGAGATCATAACAAAAGAGCCTGCGAGTTCATATTTTTTGTTTCCATTCATTCTCAGACAATTCTCGTCGTTTGGTATTGGTCTCGCACAAATTCATATTTTCCTGCTGTTGAATTTTTCGAGTATTTGTCATTAGTTTTTCGTTTTTCATATTGTTTATTGTCATTCGCAAACATATATCACTGTAACTGGCCTTAATGTTCTGTATTTGAATAACTCGGCTAAATAAGTTAATAACTTTTTACATTATAATAATAACAATAACATTTTACTGCTAGCAGTGAGTTATATGAGACGATCAAAAATATCGAATTAATGAACGAGGAAACCTTCGATGCTCAATAATTCTAATTTTAGAAGATGATAAGACGTAACATATCTTTATAATTTGATGGGTCGCGAATACTCTCCTTCCCTTGCGTACAGAGAAACTTAACTAGTTTAGAAATTTCTTGGAATTTATTTTTGCTATGTGTATGTTCCGATGAAATATTATTTTACATATTTTAGGGCTTTTTCTTTCTCCGATACGAAGTTTATGGAGGAAGAATTATGATCGCGAAAAAATTCTGCTTCTAGTCGTCTGCGCGCGACTCTAGGGGGCTGAACGATTTAACCGAATCTGACGAAATATCGTATTTGCATAGAGTATCACCCGAGATAAATAAAAGTCTTATTGAAATGAACCGTTCCAAATACAATGGCGGGTAATTTCTTATCGTCCATTTTCACAAAATCTCTATTCACTCAAACATAACCTCCAGGATTTTCATGATAATTCGTCCAGTTCTGAAGCCTAATGTCATAAACAGTACTACACGAGCTCTATTTGCAACAAAATACCCATATAGCTTCAAGTGACATCGTAACGTACCGAGTTTTAAGTCCGGCTATCACCAGATCTGTTGACTCGAGCATTGTTTTCACGAGAAAATGTAAATTCGTATTAATGTAAGCAGCGATATTGTATGGACTAGAAGCGTATGGATGTAACATTGTTTATGCAGTGTCTGTTGCAACGATTTTTTTGGGTCATGGAAATCGTAGAATCCCATTTTGGAGGCGATATTTTTAATTGTATATTTTATGCGACGTGCTAATGTTTTCACTTTGCCTGATTGCCTGCCATTGCTTACTTAGGCAAATATTTTTAGCAACACTACTTGGGCGTGGGAAAAAGAAATCCGGTTGAACGTTTCGTTCAATGAATAGCTCGGAACCGGTTGAGAATACAGAATATTTTTGCATATATTAAATTTCTTTGCATGCGAATTGAAGTGGGTGGTTTTGACTCCTATTACTCTCTGGAAATCAATGCTGTATTTTTAGAATCTGGCTTTTAGATTTTCTCCTTCCTAATATTCTTAATGTGTTGGTATCGATCGACATTCATGGTATACCTTCAGTTTTGGAGATCATTGGTTCGAGTTTTGCCCAGAGAACGGGCATTTTTCTGTTGTCATAAATCAATCGCCTTGCGTGACTCAAAAAGTTACCCCTCGAAATGCAGCTAGGCTGAAAAAACATCCAGATTCGCGTTGGTATCTCTTGCTTCTGCGATCAAATTGGAAAAGCATTTAAAAAGTTAATTTCGGGCCGGAAATTAATTAATCCGCTCTAATAAGCCGCGATACTTAATAACTTTATAATCACGAGGGTAATTGCACCATTATAGACGGTGGCCCATCTTTGGAAATTATGAGTTGAATTATCACGGCAGTCCGAATTCTCATTTTTGTAGATCTGGAAAACTTATCTTCCGTGAATTACGCAAGGCAGTTTGATTATTTTGGAAACTGAGTCAAACGATCTTAGCGACAAAAATAAAATTCTTTCTTTCGGCCGCGTATTCGCCGAAGTGGTCATGTACACATCTTAAATATGCGTTTCACTCTATCAGCAGTGACGGCTTGAGGCATGTGCAGTAGCATCCGCCTCCTGCATATAGTACTTCTAAAATATTTATTTGTATTTAAGGTTTTGATATTTTATTCTAATTTTATTGCCATAAAAGCCTGCCAGTTAAAATATTATTATAACCTAGGTTTCATTAAATTTGAAAATAACAAAAGGTCTCGCAAAATACTGCTGCATTCGACCTTGCAAATATTTAAACCGGTCCTACCTTTCGGTTACGTATTCCGTGTATTCTTTCCGTCATATGTCTAAGAGCAAACGATCAGGCGTAGCTAATGGTGATACTGAAAGTTGACATACTAATGTATGTTCCGAGTTGATTCACCTCTTGCCTACGCGCAATGGGTATCTAAGAGTTAGTGCAATGAATAGCTGGATAGCAAGGGAGGAGGGAAACCCGGTGCCGGCATTAGCCTACTCTTAACGAAGAACACCAAGAGGTCTAAGAGCTTAACGTCCCTTCCGAAGGGCGGAGCGCTGACTTTGTGCGGTCTCCTCAAACCACAAACAGGGTGCCGGGCGAACATGGAAGAAATCCTACCTGCGCAGGATTCGTGCCCGCTGCCTTTTCAAACAGCAGGCGAGTAGCAGCCAGCGTTCTAACCACTACACCACCGGCACCCCAATAGTGATACTGCATCTCTGCATCTTTGAAAAGCCCCTATATGTACCATATAAGGGGTCGGCAACCTTTTCTGTATGGCAGGGTATATTCGGCCTCGGTGGGTCAGATCTGTGTTTATATCCAAAGTTATCTAGAAATTTTGTGGTCTCATACAAATTAAAATCGAGTGTAAATAATTTATTTGCGTTAAAACTTCGCTTGAAAAGGTTTTTATACCATAATTTTACTGAACAAATACGAAATTGTCTTTACAAAATTTTACTGTTCTTTTTTCATCATGGTTTCGCGGACCGCATAAAAAGCACTCTCTGGGGCCGCATCCGTCCCGCGCGCGGGCCGTAAGTTGCCGACGCTGTCTTATGACATGTGGTATTCTTTTTTTACCTTACATCTACATCTACATCTACAGTTTACCCTGCAAGCCACCGCAAGGGTGTGTGGCAGGGGGTGTATTAACACCAAGGGGAAAACTCCAAAATTAGGCCTTGGTTTACCCCTTACGCGAGGTTACTTTTGATCGCAAGTTTTATTCTGCTCAGCTATCGTTCTAGGGAAAAATGAGCCTTTGTATCTATCTGTCCTACAGGCTATCTCTCTTATTTTACGAGGATGGTCCATTCTACCGATATAGGTGGGAGTTCTTATTATTTCTTTGACGTCGCTGGAGAAAGTACTCGTTCTAAATCTTTCAAGAAGTTTTAACCTAGCTTAAAAAGCGGCAAAGCGTTTAGAATGGACTGTTCATTAAAACTGTCAAACCTCTATTACTTGAATATCCATAACTGGCTATTTCGATTGATACTCTATAACATTTATTCTTTTTAACCGAACTTATTTTTTATCTTCCCCTGGAGTTCATGGTGTTCAGTCGCATTTCCCATCGTGAGCCACACGTACATATAATCGTTCGAGGTTATTGGACAAGTCGAACAACCAGTGCATTCATTCCGTTTGCATATTCGAATCGTTGTTTTTTTATCCACGATCAAATCCATCGGGGTAAGTAGCGAATACCCGGTAATCGACAGTGAGCGGTAATTTATTTCATCCAGCGACCTGAAGGACGGCGGGTTTCGGTACCACGTGACTGTTACGTACCGAATGAAACAAAAGAAAGAAAAAAAACCACAAAGATAGTGTTGGGACGGCTGGACCTATATTTCGTCCCTTTTTGGGGACGTTCTGTGGGGTAGGCGGGCATAGGTGGAAATTGGGCCCGTAGTAGGCGGGAGGGAGAAGGGTCGGAAGGAGAGAGCAGGGAGGCAGAGAAAGGGGAGAGGGGGTGGAGGATGAGAAGCATCACGATTGTATCTCCCCCGCTTGTGGAATATGTGCGCAGCGCCGTTTAAATATAGCTACGGCTGCGGAGGACGGAGGAGTGATTCGAAGATCGGGAGAGGGGGAGGGAAAGGGTGGGAGAGAAGGGGGTAAAGCGTAGAGTGAGGCTAAGGGGGGCAGTGAGGGAGGAGAGATCCTTCCCTCTGTGAGCCGAGAACACATCACAGGGAAAAAGGACTGGATGGAAACGTGGAGAGTTTGGGGAGTGAGAGGAGTATTTAGGAGTGGCGAAGGAGAAAGGTGAGAGAGAGGGAAGGGAGGAGTAAAGGGAGAGAGCGGAGAGAGAGAGAGAGAGGAGCGAGAAGGAGATGGGGAGGTATAACGAAGCGGAGGGAGGAGCATTGGGAGTGTCAGGGGAGGGGGCGAGAAAAGTTGAGGATCGGGGCGCGTGATAGTCACTGGGAACTTGGATCCGTCCGTGCCGTTGGATTTTTGCCTTTAGTCTCGTCTCTTCCGCGGTGGAAGATGGGTTGTGAAAGTGTTTGACGACGGAAAAAATAGCCTGCACGCATCGCCGTACATCGGAACAATTTTTTTTCGTCCGACGAACCCTTTTCTACCGGAAAGGGTGTGAAGGAAATCGTCGTCTCCTTTTGTCAGTGCTACGGTCAGAGAGTGGGTCAGTAAAAGGACGTACCGAGGTCGTTGGTTTTTTTATTCCTGGAAGTGCGTCGGGGTGTTTGTCCGGAGAAGGGTAAGGATACGACGTTTGTGGGTGTTGGCAGAATTTGTTGGTAAAATCAATGGAATTGTAGGAACTTTATCTTCTAATTCAATGTCAAAATCATTCAAGCCTGTTTTTTCTGTTGATGTCTCTCGATATACATACATATATATATATATATATATATATATATATATATATATATATATATATATATATATATAAAACTAAATCTTTTTGACCTCTTGATAACGAGTTTATATGCTGATTGTAGTCGTGACTTAATACGCCATAAAAATTTGTGTCAAGATAAAATGGTTTTAAAAGATAGGAGGGAGTATTCTCTTTGATGATAAAGATTTTATTTTAAAAATCCTTGCAGGTGGCGTACATGAAATATATATTTTGGCAGCGTTCTAGCGGCAAAAAAACTCGCTACGTAACCCGATTCTTGACATAGGCTAAAGAAAATGTCGTGGATTTGATATATACTATGTGAATTTGTAAACCGAGTTAAGGAAACTTCAACTCGCGTAAGTTTGATGTGGTTAAAAATCGCATTATCACACCCGAATTTTCGCGCACTTGGCGAAGATATTTCTTCTAGTTAGAACTAGTACAATTTGACTTGAAGTCAATCGAATATTCAATAAATCGAACTATATTTTTATTTCCTTGAGATTCAAGTTACAGAATTTCTACAGTACTCTTCGGGCATTGCCAGTAAGGGAGTCTTTGGGAGGAGAAAGTCGCAACCAATGACCTATGTCGCAAAACAAATTATTATTCAGCAGCCTCATGTTTTAGCATTTTGACTTCGTCGGACCCCACCAGAAGCTCGTGCGCTTTCTTTTGTTTCCTACTCATTCTCTTGCACACCACGTGATTCGGAGAGGAGGGCGTCACGAACCTCTTTTGGGTCTGGGGCCGTTGTCGGCGTTAAACGACCCATTTTCCGCCCTTGTAACACGGCCTCGTACATACAGCATTAATCAAAAAGTACCGAGTATATATTTAACCCAGTAAATCTAGCAGACCGATAGGGATTGCCAAATTGCGAGGGTTCGTCGCAGGAGTGGATATCTCGTTCGAAATTCAAGGACTTGGTCTAGTCTTAAGTTTGCGAGGATAGATCCGGTCTTTTACGCCCTTTGGAAGATAAAAAGATTTCTTTAAGGGTTGACGTAGGGCGAATGAATCTTGAGGCGAAGTTATTGCGGGCTAAGTAATGGTCTTTTTTTTTCAAATCTGTAAAAATCATTCTGATGGTCAAATCGGCCGCGTTCTTAGGCCTAGTATATCGGTGTTATCATTTAAACATCCACCGATACTATTTCATTTATATAGTTTTAAAATAAATTATACGGGCAGCGGTAAATTGTTTGGTTGAATTATTAGTTAGTCGCCACCGCTCGGTTAGTTGCCGTTGCGAATGACTACTCAGCGTGTCACCCACGCTATTTGTTGAATACTCTGCACCAGCAGTTTTTACATTACGGCTTGTAATCGGTTTTGATAAAAGTCCCTAGATGGGCTCGTTAATTAAATTTCGAATCCAGGTTTGTGGCTTAACATACGTTTATCCGGTGCAATTTGGGATGAATATTCGAATGTTTTTCTCTAGTAAATTTTCAGATGCGAGATGTTGGCATGCCAACATTTTCAATAAGAAAAGACCTGCGTCATTTTCGACCTTTATCCTTCGTTCGCCAAACATAGTCTGTCCGAAGCTTTTGAAGATTGTAACGGGACGCGCGCGTATATTAAGTGCATTGAAAAGATCTCGTTTATCTTGTCTTTCGAGGACCGCCTCTCATCCTTTGAACGTTGGGGTCAACCTAATCTTAAGCTGTGTAGAACTTCTTTCGACTTTTATAATTAGGTTTCTTGTTACCTAACAGAACAACGCCAATGGATAACTTGATTTAATTAATTTAATTTGATAAATATTATACTTGGCGGGTTGGTTTCTCCCATCGGTTTCGCTTATTTCATGTGCGACTGATTAATTTTATTGTCCCTCGTGCGAAGTTCATATTTTGATCGTAAAAAATATTCTGGGTTTTGTTTAATATGCACGTTTTTAGTAAGTCATAATGCTGGTCAGAATTAATTGTTTACGCGTACAAACTGGTGGTGGTCTGATACAAGTCTCAAAAATAGTATCGTTACTCACACTTAGAAGGAAAGGGAGGGGGAGGGAATGATTTTTACATCCCTACCCTGGAAATTTCTGTCTACATTTAAATCTGAGTCGCAGAAAGAGGCTTTGCGTAATTTTCTGCTAAGAGAGACACGTTTGAGCTGGGAATAATTCACGCGAAACTACCCTACGCTACACTTCTCCACGGTTCACTTAGTCAGTTCTGTTGAGATACAAGTTAAAACTGATATTTGTGCGTAGATTTAGGCTTCAAGTGGACATCTTTCTCATTATCGTTCTCGCGCAAATAGATATCAAAGCGTTTATTTTTATCCTCGTGTACACAAAACTGTAAATATAAGGCTTACTCCCTGTGTTTATCTTTTTTATGATGTCTCGCTCCGGTGATTTTAGCAGGCGTTATTTTGAATGTTTGTGCGATGCTGAAGTGTTGCTTAATGTAATTGATATTTCGTTTAGAACTAAAAAAAAACTTATAACGCCGCTTCTGCACTTGTTCATAAAAAAAAAATCTGCGCGCAAATGTCCAGTAAATATATAATTCATAATATTCCTGTGATTGTCGTATTATATATATACACACTTTTTCAGGTATGTCTTTTTCATATCATAAAAACCTTCATGAATTTGATGTAAGAATTTACAATATTACATCAATAACGCATTCATTAGTAATTTTACATTACTATGTAGGAAAGTCATCTTCAAAAACTTAATGCGATGTTTAATTTTAATCGAGTCTTTTATCTATATAAATATATCGATTCATGCAACAGTTTGCCAAATTACGCGAAAGACTCGCTAGGAGATCTGCTGTCATTTTACTGAATTTTGGTTAGATCTTAATCTGTCTAATCTTCTATGACGTCATTAAATCAATCTGCAGCGTTTAGCTATTTAAGAAATGGGCCTTTATTTGCATGAGCTAAAAATGTTGCAGAATAATAATAAATGAAGCTTCTTTGAATTTTCAATTATTGTCTAATTGTTCCAAGGGTATCACGAGACGATGAATATTTCATTTTTTGCTGGTGGTCCCTTTAAAATGTAAATAACACCCATGTGCCTAAATTGATTCATATGTTGCTGAAAAGAAGTTATTATAGTTATATCTAACTGAATCTCGCGTCACTTCACACGTTTTACGGTTACCTAATGGGAGAGACAGAGATCTAGTCTCTAACCTGGTCAAAAACCTAACGAATAGCAAGATCAACGGCTGGAACGTTTTGGAGAAGATAAACTTTATAAAATGAGCGTTCATTTGCAACAACTCTGCGAGTTAAATTTAGGAAAAATATTTTTTCTCATAGTTCCATCGAGTTTTCTGTTAAGATTTATAATTTATGCGGCATCTTCGGTTTTAGTCTTTATTCTATGATCATTAGCCTGCTATATAAACCACTTTCAGTTCAGCTTGGCTGTTACACTCAGTATCAATTTAATTTTAAGGCATCGAATTTGTTAATCGATCACTCCTATTCTATGTCGCGGCGTTTACTCACCGAAGTATGCATTCTGTGTATCTTGTTTCCTGTTATCAAATACTTTCCCCGTAAATTCTGCAAAATGCGAGGCATTTAATATAGGGACAACGGAAAACACGTCTGAGATAGGCATTTGTGACAGATAATGCCCGAATGAGTCTTTCACCACTTCCATAGCAATGAGTGGTAAGTTTAACTTTCGGCTTTAGCTACGACTCATTGGGTTTTATTCCGGTTATAAGTACCGTAACGATTCTAATTATGTTTAAGTCGCGATAATTACGACCACTTTACATGAAGAACTGCATGTAGATTACTATGTACGTTTGTTTCAACTCGGGAACCGAGGACGTATTTTGATGAAATTTGGTGTAGTGGAATTTTACTAAAATTAGTCAATCTCAAAGAGCGCTTTTGGAACCTGTGTACTCCGACATGGAGTACACCTTTCCATACTTGTTACTTTCTCCATACGTAATATAGGGGAAAGTATTGTTTTCATGAAAAAAGTCGATTTCTAGATTTCAAAGGAAATACACGTTTTGAGGTCCCCTGACACGTTTTTACCATTTTCTCGAATTCTGTGTGTGACAGGAATTTTGTGGGCGCTCAAACTCACAAACTATTAATCAGATCAACGCAAAATTTTATATTTGACATTTTTATAAAAGTGACAAGAGTTGTTTAGTTTATGTTTAAAGTCGGTCAACCGGAAGTGGGTGTTTACTCTTGTCACTCATCCGTTTTTCTAAAATATTTGCTTTATCCTCGATCAGTGTAAAAAAAAGTAATGGAATAAAAGTTGTAGGAAATTTAATTTTCTACAACTTTTATTCGAAACTTCTTCCCACATAATGCATTGTGTAAGAGGTATTTTTAAAACTATATTTTTTAGCTGCCACCACACCGCCTACTAGCGACTATTGTAAACACCTTACGCTAGTTACAGAATCTCTGTGTAACTGTTGTTGTAAATGCTCACCCGATCCTCTGAAGCTCTCGTGATTTCCAATGCGGCCCTTGTGACTTCAAATGCGAACCTCCGAAGCATTTAAAACTACGAACATGGCCCGCCATGTAGAAAAGGTTGCCGTCCCCTGCTTATAAAGTAATATGACCTCGGATCAATCGTGGCCGTTTACAGGCATATGCATCATTCTCAGCCAGGATGAATAAGGAGTTCCTTATTGCAGAAATTCCAGAAATCCTCTGAACAGTGGTAGAAGGGTAGTTTTTTTTTAAATAGTTCCTCTACCCAATAGTAGGGATTACCATTAAACATGAATCAAAATTCTGCTTGTTTCGCCGTATTTGAATCTCAAGAAAATTTAAGAAAGTGCATACGGCTTAAGCGTCATGAAGGACGCTTATTTTGGCAGCCGTTTCGATTTCAGGCTTTTTTCGGTGAATGTTTACGGAATGTCCAAGAGGAAGGATGAACAGCGGTATTCAAACTATTCCGTCACAAAGGACGCATATTTATCGCTCCTATTTGATCGAAAAATTTCATATGGAAAGATGATACGCCCCGTTACGATCGCAATGCTGCATTTTATTTAAGAGGGAACTAATGGATCGCACCTTATGGCTGAAAACATAGTTTTAAAGGTGGATTTAATGTTTAACATCTTTTGATAGTCCAAGAATCAAAGAACGGAGTGAACTAATTCATTGAAAAGTGAAATTTACGTATCTTCGTTTGACGATACTATCGTAGATAATAAAATTTTATTTTTATAAAAAAAAAATATAGGCAGTCTTTGCAGACTGCTGAGTTTTTTTTGCAATTATCGCATTTCCGCAAGACGCTCTAATCTTTGTATTACTAGAATCCAATTTTTGAATTCGTTGCCGCCTTTTGTATTTAATTCTTCGTTCGTATTTAATTGTTGTTGATGACTTCTAACAATGTCATTTGTTATTGAAACTTCTGTTATAAGAATCATCAAATTGTGGATTTACTGTTTTGCATCTCTTTCTACTTTTAAATCTCTTACCACTGCTTAAATATCGGCCACCGGATGGCTTTGTTATTTTATGAGCGTAATTAATTCTTAACACGACATAATTGAGAAAAATATATGACATTGCCACTGCAAAAAAGTAATAATGGCGTATATATGCAAGATGTGCATTAGAGTGATTTATAAAGATCGGCATTTATTTCAATTTACGGCTCTATGGCTTCTTGGCACACCAATGACGATCTCATGAAAACGCCAACATTAAAATATAACAAGTAGACTCAATATTTTTCGCAAAATTAACATTTTAAGCATCCAAAAAGCAATTTTTCAATCTGTGACGTGAAAACTACATAATTTGCTTCAATTTTTCAATTCTTGAAGTATAAAAATATAAGATGAACCTACCTGTATTATTACAAATTTATAAATGTAAACGTACATATTTCAAATAGGATACGGCGAAATATGCAGATTTGGAGCATGCTATCACGGGTGTATTATTATTTATTCAACAATAAAATTATAATGAAAATCGTACTTATAGTCATGAAACGATTACGTGTGCTATATGCCAATATAAACAGAAATGGCGACTGTTCGTATGTACTTGAGCGTCGGTTCTAATTAGAATCTCGCGCATTTTAACCACTAACTGTCATCAGTCGTACTCACTGATTGCCGTTTCTAAAATTCCTCCTATTATGATCAACGATGACAGTTGACAATTTTAGTTGGAAATGTTTCGTAGTTATGAGACAGATAAATTTCCATTACTTAGCATGAGCAAAATTCTGAGAATGCTAATTGAATTTACTCGTAAGCAATTTGCTCCTGGACGTTATGCTATGGAAGAAAACATCCTATTCCTGGAAGGTAGATGTACGGTCGATGCAGGTCATCCCAGTTTGTCACACGAGTAACAACCCGTGCCAACTGTGTCCGATAGTGGCGGATCTTTTATTATTAGACTGTGTATTCTTTCCCATTGGATTGCGTGTATCCGCATGTTGAAACGGAGAGAAATCCTTCAAAAATGTCGGTCGATTTATCGGCGAAGACGTCATTATGAAGGCGTCTTCAAAATGCTATGAAAATGGCCTCTCGCTTACGTCATATTCCTTAGCGATTTTTGATAAGGTTATTAATCACAAATGCGCAATTTTATTGCGCCCTCGATTCTAGTCGATAAGCTTTCCTTTTTTTACTGCTGTAAACATTGTTAGTACTTTCTGATTCAACACAGACTTGTTTTTGGCATTGAGCAAGGAAAACGCCTATGAATTATATCGACCTTATTGAGGAATATCGAAAAATTATTTTAACTTTTTAGTATCAAATAAAAATTACCATTAATTTAAGGAGTAGATATTTTCGCCTTCGAATCCGCATAAATTTTTCCATTAATTAAGAAAGGAGACAAATCCTATGCCCTAATTTAATAAATATTGTCGCAGAAAGATAGAGGGAGAGGAAAAACTAAAAGGAAGGTTAAATAAAAATGTGTTAAGTGTGTGTTAATTTCTTTCCTTTATTTTTATTTAACCTTCCTTTTATTTTTTCCTCTCCCTCTACCTTTCCGCGACACTATTTGTTAAATTAGGGCATAGGAGTTGTTTCCTTTCTTTATTTCATCTTCGCAGTAGTCACCACTCATTATAAATATTTTACTATTAACAGTCAAAATATATTCGAACAACGATATCTAATCTTGCTACTGGTCAATATTGATACTTTTTCGTTGTAGGTAGTTGTAGCCACTAATTTTAGCCCAGTGCATATTTCTTATTCTCTTTGCGGTTAAAGTGCATATTTTCAGATTGCACTAAAGGCAGATTTTTTACCTTTAGAATCCTATCTCTCGTGAAAGAAAAAAAGCTCAAAAAAGTAATTTTTCGCCGCAGACTTCAAAGGAGTCCGGGCGGTGCGTATTGTAAGTCACTTCCCCCACTCCCCCCTTCAAGAAATCTCGTATTTTTTGAAGGTAGGACGTAAATCATGTCTTACGCATGCCGTTAGACTCTCTCTCTCTCTCTCCGATGCCTTAGTAACACAGCGGTTTGTTTACAAGTACCCGCCGATAAACAGATTGCCTTTCTTCCCCAAAAAGATTGTTTAGGTTTGCCAGGGAAGGGTGGAAAAATTCCTGTAGAGTCTTAAAATACAACGTAAAATCGAAAGTGTGATGAAGGTTTTTCCCAGTCTATTTTTTCCCGTCGATTTTTTCATCTGCTCTCTCTCCATCCCTCTTTCCCTTCTTTCTCTCTCTCAATCTCTTTCCGAAGTCTGCGGGAGATTATCTGAACCTCTCCAGGAGGCACAATACTCCGGCGTCCTCCCACCTCTTCTTCCCGCTGGCACCGATCCATTTACTTAAAGACAAGTTAAGAGGGGTTTTCTCCGAGTCCTTTAAAAGACTCCTCTTTTGTTCTCTTTCCCGGGGAAGTTTAAAATTTCAGGAGGAGGGAAGGGAGGAGAGGAAGAAGAGAATCCTGGTTGGTCATCGAACTTTCTCGCTCTTCCCGTAACTTATTTTTAATTGCCTCTCGCTTGGACTCTTTGCGGAGTTCTGGGAGTGACACAGGATGCGAGCGCGCGCTTCCTCCCCTTCAAGTGCGTTTCGAGCGGTTTAAGTTATTATTGTCATAGAACGTTCTGGTGGGACCGTAATTTATTTTTAATTGCACTTCATTTAGAATGTGGCTCCGAGACGAGAGGTTTGCCTTGGGTGCCACGTGTGTTTAGAGAGAAAACCATCTGGACTTAGGGTTTCATTTGTTGGCGACAATTTTAAAATTCGCTGGTTCCTATCTTAATCTTCTTATTAGCACGGTTGCCTTTATAAATACAGCTCGCGGTGAAAATGTTGTGTTTTCGGCATTCAAAGAGTTTTGTACGTATTTTGTTATGTTTGGCATCATTACAAAGAGTTGCTTGCTGTCAGCGAGAGGGATATCCATCTATACATGTATCGGCAGTTGTCTTCGACGAAAAAAATCGCGAGTTTGATATGAAAACTGTTGTTTGATGCATCACAGCGTGCATACGATATCCAAATGGAAGGTGATTTATGACTTTCGTTTGGAATCGTATTAAAGTGAATATTAAAAAGAGAAATGACGTAAAAATATTTTATAAATATTGGAAGATATGATTAAAACTCTTCATTGAATATTATTTTGCTTTCATATTAAATCTCCGTCGTGTTAATCAAATCACTTTTCATTGGATTTTCATTCATGGGACGTGTTTCATTTTTATATATCATGCATTAGATAGAACCTAATGCAGAAATACTGGAAATTATTTATATTTTATTATATTTCCTGTGTCATTATTGATTAAGATATGCTCCTTGATGTTGCGGGCATATGGAAAACCTTCATATTAATATGTCTGCGCTTTAAGTAATTTTGGAATATATTTCAATATTTGATTCCAGGTTGGTTAAATTCCGTTTTTGGCCTATTTTTCTCTACCTAATGGCTGTCATCAATTTTTCTCCGTTTCTCTTCTCATGTGAAATATCAATCCTTCTAACGTCTTCCTCTGAGAACTCTCGCCGAAATAACTGTAACGTTAATATTATACGTTTTTCGCGCAAAATTCTACTGTGTAAATATTTCTGTTGAGAATTTATTCATAAGAGTTAATTCCTGAATCCGTTTACTTTTTCCTATACTGTTTCTTTATCATTTCCTGATTTGTGAATTAGTTCAAAAATGAAAGTTTTTTTTAACCTTACATTTATATTTACCAGTGTTACGTCCATAACAATTTTATGGTTATGGTCCCATATTTTCCTTAGAAAATAAGAGCCTGATATCACTCTGTCCTATTATCGACCTCTTACTGTTCTCCTTATGAAGGCCAATATCCGGTTCGCTTCGCCTACAACATAACGAATTTTCATTTCCACGAAAGATCGGGACAAATAGTGGCTCCTAATTTTTTCTATTGATTTTATACTCGGAATGTAACTTTTCATTTTTACCTATTCAGAAAGTGATGATGGAACATTTACGGTATTTAATTCCATTTTGCAGTTCTTTGCAATGCGCGGAAATAGCTTTTAAATCATTTACGATGGTCATCCTGATCGTTTATCTCTCCATATGCGACGGTGTCATCTGCGAGGAGTCTGATTTTACTACGATACACCCAGCAGATGCCATGTACGTATATCAAGAATGGCAGAGGGTCAAATACACTTTCCTGTGGTACACCTGACGCGGCTTATCGGGGTATTAGCACTTCCCGTCGATAACTACTATCTCTTCTCTTTTTGAGAGGGATCTTTCACTCAACTCAACTTTCGGATTGACACTGTATTCAGGGCCGGCCCAAGCTACGGGCGAGCCGGACGGCTGCCCGGGGCGCCAAAGTTTTGGGGGCGCTATCCCGATCATATATATCTATGCATTATTTGCATGTGAATAAATATTGGATACCAATTTATATCGAGAAACAGGTTAGAATCTTGATGGAATTCCTTTGAATTTTTCATTATTAATAATGTTTACAGAGCGATGAATAAATTAACATTTACTTTGTAAATATCTCAACAAACATTAACGGAGGGGGGTGCTGGAGTGTTATATCCCCCGTCCCGGGTCAAACTTCCTCGGGCCGCTCCTGAATATTTTTCTAGCTTCGCTATCAGTTTCTCGCGAGGTACTTTATCAGACTCTTTCCTGAAATAAATAAAAAGTTGCACACCTTGAGTAATGAATTTTTGGTATATTATTTTCAAGTGCTGTGCGATCTTTCAATTCTTACGCGGAAATTTGCCCAGGCAAAGGGAATTTATTTTGCTTAATTGATTCAATTTGCTGAGATATGTGCATTACTGAAAACACCAAATTCTCCGTCGAATCGCACTGATTCATATGGATAGGTTTCTCATAAGCAAGGATGGCGAAACGACGGGACAAGCGGTGCCCTTGCCCCAAGCCTCGTGCCTTTTGCGGCTTCGTGCTTAAATATTATTATATTAATATAAATTACATAAAAAAGAAAATTAGAAGTAATTAAAATAGAAAGAACAAGGTTGATCAAAGTTTTTAAAAAGTTCTTAAATAACGAGAAATCTAAACATTTTTTTATCTCATTACATACAGAATCAGTTAATTTTAGCGCTGAATAAAAAATCAACAACAATGGTGGAACAAATAGAAAAACATAATATTATCCAGTGCCGCTTGATTGCACACCAGACGTCAGTCACCAGGAACAAATGTCGTTGATAATTCGATTCGTGCATATTTTCAACGGAAATGCTGAAATGAAGAAACATTTTCTTAATTTGTTGTGAACAACACGAGTGGACTTGGTATGTCAGAAGACCTAAAATGAGAACTGAATGACATTCAATTGTAGAGCCCAAGTGTACGACAATGGCTCTAACATGAAGGGGCACATTCATCAAGGCGTTCAAGCACGAAATCTGCAGGAAAATCACCGAGCTTTTTTTTCCTTGTGCTGTCCATAATTTAAAGTTGGTGGTAGAAAACATTGCTCACTTCGTTCAGTAGCATTTTTAAGCATTCTCCAAAGGATTTATACAATTTTTTCTGCATCAACGGTTCGGTGGACGATACTGACAAAAAATGCAACAATGTTTTCAGTTAAACCTCTTTTCTAAAAAAGATTGAAGTGTTGGATTGACAGCATAAAGGACATCAGATTCCAAATAGCTAGGATAAAAAAATGCCTCAAATGAACTTTTTTCTATTTAAAGTGATTTAAAAATTAAATCATAATGTACATCGCTCGAGGAATTGATTTCAACATATGAATTCGTAGCAAGCCTAGTCATTTGGTGCAATCTCTTGTCACCAGGTAATATTGTGATTATTATTACTAACCATGAACATCTAAATGGCTGTGGCAGTTACTCATCTACAGAAATTAATTGTATTTTTAAATAGTTACCAAGAAACAGGGTTTGATAAATCTTTAAAGGAAGGCGAGGAATTGTTCACAGAACTGAATATACTACCCAAATTCAGATCAATAAGAACATTGAAAAAAATCTTTTCTTATGAAGGTTCAGATGATCCTAATATAAATGCACGAGAAAATTTCAGAATCAATTTTTTAAAGAATTGTCGATCATCATTTAACATCGATATAAAAAATGATTTGGACTCTATAAATAGCATAACGATATTTTTGGGTTTTTTGTATAATAATGTTATAATGGTGGTTAATAAAACTACAGATTGAAGTAACCTTCTAAAATACTGCAATGATTGGCATATTGCATTACATGACAACGAATCGAGTGATATAGATATCATTGAGTTGTACAAAGAACTGCAGTATTTTTAACGGTCATTCTCAACGATATTTCAACAGCTTCGGAATGTTTAAAATGCATATGCCGAGAAATGCTGGAAGGTGTTTATCCAAATATCTATATCATTCCCAGAATCCTGCTAACAACATCAGTAACTGTTGCATCCGCGGAACGTAGCTTTTCCAAATTGAAAATAATCAAAAAATGTCTCCGATCAACAATGCTTCAGGTCAGCCTAAATACACCGTCACCTCTATCAATAGAAGCAGAAATGTTAAACGACATCGTCTTTTCAGACGTTGCGGAGGATTGTGCTTTTAAATACTCTCGAAAGTAATTGATGGAATGAAATGATCATAAGATCCTAAGCAGGCAGGCATTAGCTGTAAAGTTGGGAATAATTTCGAAACGAGAAAAAAATCTGCTATGACCGGAAATCGAACCCGGGTTTTCCCGGATAGCCCTGACCCAACTAAGAAAAACACCCGCATTCAGAAACGGGAAAAATTATCTGCTACGGTAGTTCAGTGGTAGAATATACTCCCGGCAAGTGGAAGATCCGGGTTCGATTCTCGGTCATAACAGAATTTTTTCTCGTTTCAAAATGATTTACAACTCTCAAAAGTGATTAATAATTATGCAGTTTTATTTGTGATTATTAATTGTTTTTTATATGCGAGTATATATACGTATGTCGTACGTGCATTGTTAAATAACACTGAATAAATACTTAAATTAATAATATTATTTTTTTTGCCTCGCGAATTTCCTTGCCCCTGGCCTCGCAAAAGTTCACGCTGACCCTGCTCACAAGCATCGCTATCCGCAGTAAAGGCTTTCTGATAATGTTTATTTAAAATGTTTGCTGTCTTCGCACTACCGTGAACTAAAGTCCATGCTTCCTTTCTCAATGACGAAATGTTAGGGCATCTGCCTTAACCATCTCTGACGATAGACCAAAACGATTTTGGGTCATCTTTCAAATTATCAATTAAAACTTTCTTTATGATTTTATTAAGAGCATTCTCAATTGTTACCCTAGCTCTTGAGCGCACCTCCCTAAATTGTTGTCTCATATTTTCCTTTAGCTCATTCGTGGCTGTAGATGATTTGCTAATTACGCGGGAATGGGGATTTCTTTGTAATTTAACATTCTTCTGTACTAAGTAAACCTCATAAACAACCTTTTCTTTCATTTAGCTAATTCACTCTTTGTTCTGGTTAAAACCATCTCAAATGCACAGATTCTTTATATCCTACATAGCGTAATTGCCCGACAAATATGACGGGTATGCGTGGATTAAGTATTAAATGTAAGGCACTTTCCATTCTTCCTCCTTTTCTCTCTTCTTCTCTCCCATCCTCCTTCCTCCAATTCTCCTTTCTCCCATTCTCCCTCCTCCTATTCTCCCTCCTTCTCTCCCTCTCTCCATCCCTGGAAAGATAGACTCCCTAGTCTTAATCTCGCCCTAATAAGAACATTATATATCAATCTCTCCCTCTCCCTTTTTCTCTGTCTCCCTCCCTCTCACTCCCTCTCTCTCCCCTCTGTCTCTCATCTCCCTATCTCTCTCCTTTATTTATTCCTCTCTCTCCTCTCTCACGCATTATAACATTCAAAGCACGCTTTCCCTACGCATATAGTATAAGGGTTGAGACGACAAGGCAATCTCGAGGTTTAACATTGACACGGTCGGCAAGGTAACATATCGTTAAAAAGCTTAAATTTTTCCAATGAATATGATTTAAAGGTAGAACTTGAGCGATTTTGTATCTTAGGGAAAATGTGATGATAAGAACAAAAAATGTTATTTATTTTTATGGTTCAGGTCCGAAGATCGTAGGTCAATTATTTCTAATTTTAATTTGAAAAAGAGTAAAAAACCTGTAAGTCGAAAAATCGTTTTTTACGTGTTATCTTATGAGAATTAGAAATTATATACTGGAGTCGAACCTGTTTTTTTTTAGTATTTTTTTTCGTAAATTATTTTTACTATAAGAATCAAACATTCCTACCAAATTTCAATTTTCTACCTGATCGGAAAGTTTTATAAAATAGCATTATAGCCAGTCGTAAATAGTCTTCCTTGGAATCGAACCCAAGACATTTTTCGTGATTTTATTTCGTCAACACCTTAAAATATGCGAATTTTGTATTCCTGCCAAATTTAAAGAATATATCTTGATATTTTATCCAGTTATTCGCATTTTTATAGCGTGACAGAGGAAGCCACAAAGGGATAGAAATAGGCTTTTATAGATTTTAGATGAGATCCTATGAATTCATGTTGCTTTATTCGAAAAAGAATTATCGAGCTCACCATAGGACTGAAATCCAATAGATGAAATAGGTAACTCCAATTGCTCCATAAGCTTTAAAAAGGTTTGGAAAACAAAATGCTCACTTCGGCTAAAAACGAGGCGTCATAGTTAGTGAATCATCAAAAAGTATCATCAGTGAATGCAAGTGACGACGGATATTTTGAAACTGAAATGCGTGCATCTGGTTTTTCCTGTTGTTTTTTGGCATTGAAACCACCAAATTTACCAAATTGTTGCGAAACTTGAAAAATTTTCACCTGTTTTCTTCTTAACGCTTTCCTCGAGCTGTCTGATATCATGACTAATATGCTAGTTAAAATGATCCTTTTTGATTTTATTTTTTATCTTTTGCACATTTTCGATCATTTCTCAGAACTTTATCAGATTGTCTATTCTGTTGTTACCCGAGCCGCGTTTATAATAACATTGAACTCTTTTTAGGCTGTTTTCCAAAGGAAACATAGCCTTATGAAATGGCCCTGTCTGTGTGTGCGTATATGTGTGTGTCTGTGTCCCCTACTAATAACCTTTGCACCAATGGACCGATTTTCATGAAACTTGGTATGAGGTTCGTGCTACCAGGGCCCACCTACGAGCTATATTTTATTTGGCGAAGATTTAAGTCCCGAGTTCGATTCCAGGGTCGTTTTTTCACTATTTGTTTTACATAGGGAGTCTCCATTCCATCGTGCAGAGATGTTTTCTTTAATACATTAAAATATCTTGAAATTGTGATATCGGAGCGAGGTTTGTACTGTTCTAAGGGGAAAAAATGTAGATTCTAATTCTTATCTCTGAATTTTGATAATTGATCGTATTTTCTTGAATTTCTACTAAAAAAGCGTTTTAGCATTTTAAATCGTATTTTATCGGAATGTTGCCATGGAGGCGATTATTACCGAACTCGGCTTGAGCATAGATGAGTGAACAAATGGGTTATTTTATTTCGACTCGACTACCCTTCAGCAATGGATAGTTGATCCATACATATTAGCGTATAAACAGTAACATTTATTAAATTCGTTTATTTAAAAAAATATGCCAGAAAGAGATTTTGACATTGTTTTTAATATTTTAAACCTGATAACGCTCTATTAATTTATTTTTCCAATTTTCCCTATCACTGATAAACTATGAACTACATGTGGTATTTATGGTATGAAAATTCCTTGGAATGACTAACACATATTGAAACATTTCCTGTCGATATAAATAATCAATTCGGGACGTGAACTTTGGGAAACCAGCCTGCATTAGTCCTGGTTTGGACATCTTGTTACTTTCTTACATAGGTACTACGTACTATGCATAGAGAAAGTATTGTATTCGCGAAAAAAATCGACTTCGAGTTATTGATAGGAATACACGTTTTAGGTGTCCCCAAGTCCAAGAATGTGGTATCGCCATGCCGTCTGTCTGTCTGCGCGGCCGTAGAGACTATAACATAGACCCTTCAACCTTATTCGATTCACCGCCCGCTTTTACTGTATTTTCTATCTGAAATACGTTCACCGCTCACCTTCCGTATCAACTTAACAATAAAAGCGACCACTTAAAACCCTAAAACGCCCACGCTGAAGATCACTGGCCTGGACGGTTAAACGAAATCAAATGATAGTTCGTATTTACACACAACCTTATCCAAAATAGAAACTTTAAACAAATGAATAATTTACCGCAACAATGAATGGTAGTTTATTCTCATCGATTTTCACAAAATGTCGATTTATTCACAAATTGCTCAAAAGATTTTGATTACAATTCACTCAGTTATAGAGCTTGGAGTCATAAACAATACTGCATAAGCCACATTTCTCAAGAAATAAGTATATAGCGCACAGCGACCTTATAATTAATTAGGGTATGGATTTTTCGGGTTTTACCCAATTTTTGTCAGATTTTTACCCTCCGTTTACTTTTATTAATTTCGGGTTAAACCCGAAAATATTTGTTTTCTTTAAACGATTTTCATTGTTGAATATAATCATATCGCATTACTGTAGTTGAAGCACTTGAGGATGAACACCTATTCGATCCGAGTCTCTTAGTTGATATAATGTTTGCGATTTCATCCTACGATGTTCTCCTAGAATATTTCAGATCCATCGTACTGTCTCCATACTCCTTATAAAATATTTAGTTGAACCAATCAAATTTACTGAAATTTTAAATCGAATGGCGTTTTGCCCTATAGGAGAAGTAGCTAAAGGTCTGATATGAAATATTAAAAGTATTTAGTATATTTCTCTGGCTGATCTGTTGTCTTCGGATACACCGCTGTAATTTAATATTGCCCATTAATTAATTAATTTAAGGGTTCGTGGTTAGATTATACAAAGGAATTTTAAAAGTTGATTTGAACAACGTAAAAATGTCGTGTTTATTCATATAGCTATATAGAGTTATTTATTTTGTTCACATTTCGTCATTTTATGTCTTTCTTGATATTAATTTCTCTTGATGGTCGTCTCTGGTCGATGATTTCACAATTTTTTAAAAACCTAATTTTTCAAATTCTTCGGAAGATTGGCAGTGAATATTGATAAAGCGTTCAGTTGCTTAGTTTGCTGCTTCATCGGCGAGGGTTAGGAAGATTTACGAATCATCTGTTTCATCCATTTGACTGCTTTACCTTTTTACGCATTCTTTGCACGAACGCATATAGGGCAGGTCGTTTCCGTCCGTCCGCATGTTAAAATTCGGAAACTGCTTCACGTATTATGATTAAATTTGGCATTGGGGAGTTTTTCTATAATGTATCGACCGATTTCAATTTTGGTTGAAATCGGACAACAATTACGACCACTTTACATGAAGACCTACAATGTTCCTTTGTTTCAACTCGGGAACCGCTGGACGTATTTTGATGAAATTTGGTATTGTGAATTTTATTTTAAATTAATTGACCGATTCCAATTTTGGTTAAAATCGGGAAATAATCACGACTACATTACATGAAGACCTACATGTATTTTACAACGTACTTCGCTTGCTACTCGTTAAATTTTCATCCGAGCCAAAAATATTGAGAACATAGTGAAATCTCAAAGAACGCATTTGGAAACTCTGTGTACTCCGACATGGAGTACACCTTTCCAATTTTGTTCATCCATGAGGAAGCGACAGTCGACTGTAAAACGCTTTTTTAATCTATTGTTAGAATATTCGTTTTTCAAGGAAACTAGAAAAAAATGCATGATTTATCTCCTCGACATCGGTAATCCCCGTAAATTTAAGGCCAAATTGCCTCGCCGGTAATACCAGGTGGTTTATCTCGTTTAAAAACATAGCAAAGAATGAGAAAGGAATAAAACGTTGACTCGACAGGAAGAGTTTTTAAATAGAACACACCATTCAAAAGAAATCCCCACTAACGCTCGAATGAATTCTCCGTTTCTCTCTTATCAATGACGCAGAGGTATACGTACATGACCACCCCGGATGTAGATGGCAGTACAATCGGGTATGGTCCTCATCTCCGATCTCGGGAGATAGGGTCGTTTATTGAAACAATGATGGCGTTCAGTCAGCTATTGGAACTCGGAAAGTAACTTTAGGGTGTATTTGAGGTTTCTTCTTCCGTTCCCATTCTCACCAGTATCCTAAGAATAGAAATCATCGGCCTTCGCGAGCCGTCTCTGAACTTGACGATTATTGCGTCACGAGCAGCATTGCCACCTGCCCGAGAGTCTCGGAACTAACCAATTGTCGGCTGGCTGTGAATCTGGAGGATTTTTTAGGATTTATAGGTTCTTAATTTTATCTCGTGCAGTATATATTAATCCAGAAATTGAGTTTTAATAGCTCAGGTAGAAGTCAATATCAATTTCATAAAACGAATACGATTCTGTGAAATATTTAAACACCGACATTTACAGTCTATTATGCATATGCTTTTTATCTTCCTTTCACTTGGATTCTGTTTCGAGTTGAAGTTTTAGTCTAATTCTTCAATATTTAAATCGTGTTTTATTTTAAGTCAGCTGAAAAAAAACCTTCAGACCTTACGTGGGTACTTGGCGAAGTAATATTGTTTCACCACTGATATGATTTGGTTGTGATTTATAACTAGAACAAAGTGGTTTCCATAAATATGCTCGGAAAAATTAAGCCTGTCTCCATCTCGTTTATCTTAGAAATTGATGTTATTCAATTTAATATTAATCAACTTTTCTAATTTTCTTCCCCTATCAAATAAGGAGATACAATAGTATGGGCGAGGGAAATGTTTTTTAATGAAGAATCTTATTTAAAAATATTTATTCTTAATTTAATTCACAGGTGTTATAACAGAAGGTATCTGTGCTAATCATCGGCAAGCAATGGCAAACTTCGTTGAGGTATCGTAAATGACACAAATTCCTAAATTGAACTTGAAGAATCAGTGAAGTTTTTACGAATGGGAAGATCTAGTGAAGATATATATTCCTATGGGGCGAGTTTTTAAAGGGGGAGGCATGAAACGTGTTAAACGTTATGAGGAAACGTGCTTCCACAACTGGCTTTAGCTAGGATATCTTACTGTTTATCAATATAGAAATGTGTGCATTTAAATTTCATCGCAATTTGAAATATATTTTTTATATTTTTAAATTTCGTGAACACACCGTCATAGCGCTTGTAATGCCTTATCTCTCAGTTATTATTATTTAGTGTTCATAATGAGAGCCCAATCGTAATACGTTTAATTAAGGTCCACTGGCGAGAGTTGTAATTTTTGGATAATTTCTAGTTCTTCTGATTTGGTAAATAGTTGGTAACTGTCGTTAATAAACCACTCGTTATGGTGTGGTGTATGCCTGCCGCTTTTTCTGTATTGCCGATAGGTAACTATAATGGCCTTGAATTCATTTCCCTTTCTCAACATCGCGAATCATTGAAGACCATCAATGAATTAATTATCCCTGCGCGTCTCCTTCTCATATAAATGAACGCGATAATATTACTCAATCTTCGCAGAGTCGTTGCCATATTTCTAGCTTATAGAATTGGTTGATCGGCAATACGGCTATTGTTAAATCGATTGAATACCAATTTTCGAACAAAAACAGTTTTTCAAATTGAAAATTTCGAACTAAAAGTTGTCAAATAGAAGAAATTCTGATCATCGTTCTTCTAACTAATTTTGCAAATATTGCTACGGTTACCTGTACATATTTCTTTGAAAAGGATACTTTATGAAGAAATGAACGAACATTTATGATTCTGATTACTTCACCAAAACTTCGGGTATATCTCCTTTTTCGACGCTTCACTTAATGACACTTCGCTTAAAGACTTCTGCGTAAAGGCATTTTGCTTAACGACATCTCTTAAGGATGAAAAATGCCATCGAAATTCGGTTTCCTTAACTAGTTATATGAAGGTTAAAAAGTATGTCCCATAAAGTTTTTACAGGGCGCCACCGAAAGGCGCATTCTTTCAATTACTCTTATTCGAAGAACCTAACCCTATAGTTGAGCGAGGTACTATAGGTCTACTCACATTTTCTTCAAACCCGTTTATGTATCTCAGTTAAGAGAGAGAGAGAGACGTTGCTTTCAAATATATCAGTTTGAGCGACAACTTTAAACAACGCGTTGAAAACTATAAAAAACATTAACCTAGCATAACATGGCGTGAAGATTTTTCACACCAACATTGAATGCTGGTGTAGGCTTTCTCGGTGTGTATTCGTGATATTAGACATCTCTCACGCTTCGCAGTGTGCATATTAAAGAACGAGGCCTTCGCTTCTGGGCGTCACGACATCAAAAATATTCCCAGCGTGGCTCGACCCGACAGCCTCCATCTGCTACGACCGTACGATTCGGGCGCGAAGCTGATTCGTCTCGCGTGCCGCTTTGGGCACGCGTGCCGCTTTGGGCACGCGTGCCGTACCCTTTCTGCGTCATATGCGCAGAGTCAGGTTCCGAAGGAAAAAGTTCGATACGGGCCACAGCCTTCCTCGAAATAGAAACTCTGATTTCTGTCGTAAAAGAGATTCAGGGGAGCCATCCTCTGGCATCCGAAAGAAACACAAAAGGATTCCATCTAACTCGGAAGTTTAGGCGGAGGAGATTCAAAATACACCGCTCCCTCCATCGTTTCGCGGTACTCTGCGCACGCCGTATACGGTGAATCCTATTCGTTTGTAAGTTGAATGACCCTCCCCTGTTTTCGGGACGTCACTTCCCCCCTCCCCCCTCTCTCTCTCTACCTCTTCCACCCCTCGCGATGTTAATGGCAACCTTCCAGGACAGACAATCCGACTCCTTCCCCAGCATCTTGCACCGTACGTCACTTTGAGTGTCGGCCAGAAGGCATGGGACGATGTGTACCCCGCGAAGGGTATAGAACGTGATGTTTCCGGAATAGTTGAGAACGCTGAGTTTTTTTTCTCGGGGAAGAGGCGGATGATTTATAGCATGCATGTATTTTGTACAGTTTTTCAGTTGTTGATGGTTATAGAGCATACTATCGGAGAAGCGATTCACGTATGGTTAAGGAAGATAAGGAGCTCTTTATTTAGGGCGAGGTTGAGGCTGAAGATTTCCTGTTTACTGAGAATCTATCTTTACAGACTTGAAAATAACTCTACAGAAACCTTTATCTCAACGTAACATCAAAAATGACTCTTTCAGTAGTTTTTATTTATCCTTTCTGGTACGTTCACTCCATCAGGAATTAGTGCGTAATCATTTTTTTAAAATGAGGCACGATGTTTTGCGTTGTTAGGATCAGTTTGTTTAATTGCGGAGCAGCGCTAGCGGATTCCTAGGTAAATACTTGATCGTTAGGCACGTCAGTGAGACCAGTTATCCGCCGAATCGCGCATCATTCAGCGAGCTTTTCTCTGCATTATTCAATGATGTGGTTTATTTTTCCTAAGTCCATCCCTTTTACGTCAGTGTTAAACTCTTGACTTGATCTCAACATCCATTCGCTACCTATAATTGGTTGAAGCCTCCTATGAAAAAAATGAACATCTGTTCAAACTAAATGCATTTGAGAATGATCAAGTAAAATAAATCTGCTTTGTGTCTCTTTTCAGAACCTAAATAGTGGTTTTAAATAAAATTCACTGTAACTGCAAAACTTGTGAAATATTTTTGAGCCATTTCTTAAATATTATCTTGTATGCGTTCCTGAGAAATTGGTCGGTATTATTAACTTAATAATAAAATCAATTTTTTACCCAAAAATATAGCAAGGAAAAATGCTGGAAAGTAAGACTTGAAAAGAAGAGATATTCGGCTGAACATTAATTAGATCAGCTGTATACGAAGTGCAGGAAAATAGAGAAGACGAAAGGATAGTTTTAGAATAGAAATTGGTTTGAAAATTTGTGTTCTGATGTGTCGGTACACATCGTCGGTAGACCTCAGATGAATATACTTTTCGTGACCTATTTCATTGATTAAGGGCCTCCATGTAATTCCGACAAAAATCAGAGAGATTATAATGGTTACGTTTTTATAGTATTAAGAAGCGATTTCATATAATTTTAGTAGTCACACTATTATATTTACATATTTAAGAATATAATATTTTAAGGGAAGGTGTTGTCACATCTATATTCTGATGCGTTCGTATAAACATGCTACCTTTTCTAACAATTCCAGCTGGATAAGTACTTTTCATGAAAAGTATACAACGAATTAAATCAAATAACAAATTTTGTTTTATTCTAATGAAACATTAATTTTAGTTAGGATAAATATCACTCCGATGTTTGGAAAAAAGTCTGTTTTTAGATACTATTAATGAAAAAATTCGTTTCTTTTGTGTACAGTTAAGGCGTGGCGAGAAGCATCTGCAGTTCCTGTGGTGGAATTGTCAAAAAGAGGGAATCGAAAGTCTAAGGGTTCATCATGGACCTATTTGGCTCTCATTCAGTTGGAATGGTCCTAGGTAGTATAAATGCGTCACACCTAAGCTTTATCGAGATCAGATAATTTTACTCCTGCAACCAATCGTGTCTATTTTTGTGCCGACTTTTACTTCACCGTAAGAAGAAGTTTTCGATTCGGGAAACGTGGTTTTATTAGGAGTTCAAGTCGTTCTCTTTACGTAACAGTGTAACACGTTCCAACTCGAATGTGACAGAAATATACTGGGATATCTGTTTTTGTTTACATAGTGTGAATAATGGAATTTTGGGTTTGATGTACTTCATTCGGAATGTTGAGAAACAAATCATGGCTGTTGAATTTCAATCAAGCAATTGATAAGGGATAAAGAATAATAACATTCATAGAACTTAATTCCTTGACTGTTTTGTTCAAGATACATCGGACACCCTCCCTGTTTCAAAAATTATTTGCCCGAGTTATATCTGGCTATTCCATTTAACCGTCTTTTTTATTATTTGATGGAATCTCTTTTATCAATTTAATGGATAACACGCAAAAAATTCTGCAGTTTTATAGCTATGTATATACAGAATTTTTGGTAAATTATTAAATAAACGAAAAATAAACTTTTGTTTAATCTATTTATATTCATGGCGCAATAAAACACCTGGGATTTATTTGACCGTTCTCCAAAAAATATATGACATTGAACTGGTTGATGGCAGTATATACGGGAAGAAATAACGTCTAGTAATAAAAAACCCTGTTGAATTAATTTTCATGAGACCTTCGGACAAAGAATGGCATTCGCGTGTATATTTTTGATTGCATACATTCAGGCGCACCCACAAAGATGCTCGTTTGGATGAGGTAGCTACTTTCCTTGCGTGTTGTGAATGTGACAGGAAGCAACCCAGTGAATTGTATTTGTCATTTAGTATTAAATATATAATGGGTTTAAAGGACAATAATATATAACAAACTAGCAGATGGATCTCAACAAATACATCAAATGATAACGGTTCTCTTGTGGTCACATGACAACCCAGTAAATAATAGGCTCATTTCAACAGCGGCACAAATAGACATTATCTCGAAGAATGACTCATTACTAATAGCTTTTTGCTGAAAAAGAACATGTACTATCCAAAAAGCTTTAGATTTGAGTTCTAGAATAAAAATAATGAAATAGTTTTAAGCAGGTAAACAGTGGAATGCAAAAAAGTGAAAATGCTATCATGGTATTAGAGCAAAAGGGAATATTTGAAGACATGGTTAGTGGATATGAATAAAATTGTATATCTATTCATTTTTTTCGCCGGTTAAATACGAATTTGTTATTGTACTAGTATCAGGATATTGATCGTATAAAATTAGATGGCGAATTATTTTTTTTCTAAGTAGGCGATTAAAAAATGAGGTGATTTACCTACGGGAGTTTTTAAACCTTCCCTTTTCAATATGTATCGCTTTAAAATAATAGATTGTGGATAATTTTTAACTATGGATAACGCTTTAACATTCATTTTTATTAGCTGAAGCAGATGAGTGTTTGGAACACTTGACAAGCGATACATTGTAGGCAGGACCGGCTCAAGGTGTATTGGCGCCCCGAACACCAAATTTGTTCGAAGGCCTCTCTCCACCAACATTTTTCATTACTATTACAAACTTCATTATATCATCTAATATAACTATTATAAATTTTTAATTAAGTTTTTAAAACCGTTCACCATATTCTGCAATGAGATACATTATGATAAAGATTAAAGCTAAAATGATACAATGAGCCACTTCCGAGAGGTTGGTGAAAATATTGCGAGTAGAATGATTGTATGAATTTGTATGTAAATTCTATATGACAAAGTCATAGTCTTTTTAGATTGGCACTTTCCAGTATTATGTGACAGCTCAACACTATTAGTTGCAAGAGTTGAAAGTTTTAAGGACACCTGAAGAAACGTCGGAGAGCGCCACAGCAAACCTTGAGGGGCGCCATGGCGCCCGCAGGCAACACGTTGGAAAGCATTGGGCTAGAGGTTCTCGGGTTCGACAAAAGCTAGTTAGTCAGGTTGGCTCTGATTCGATCGTGCCTGGTCATCGAGTTTGATAGCATATTACGATCTTCTGTTTTCCCGTCAAAGCTGTCCGCCGAATTACCCAGCGCATTGTCGCATGCGATATGTTACTTCCTTTATCAACATTTACCCACCCAATCGCTTCACACATGGTGAGGAATACTGTCTTGTAGATAGTGAGGGACGCGTAAGCTGCTCGAGCGGTATACACCTTACATAGCCGGCACTAGAAATTGAAATTGCAAAAAGCTGAAGGAATGCCAATTATCGTCTCAAAATTTGAATTTTTAATAATCTCCATTTAAAATTTTTCCCATTATTATATTTAAATTTTCATAATCAGATTATTATTGTCACTTCAGAAGAAATTGCTTCATCAAATCACTTTCATAACGATACATACGTAGCGATAATTAAAAAGATCGGTATTCGTTACAGAACGCTACCGAGTACAATCGCATCTGTACCGTCAGGTCGCTCGTGATCAATTTTATTACTTTATAAAGGTTTTTATAGCTATAAATGACAATACGATCATTTTTGAATTTTAATACAAAAACAAGCTGAAATTAAGGATGAAAATATTTCCTTGAAAAGAGTAAAAATAGAAATCCGGCAACTCATTTCATCACTGATTTGGTGTTTTTACATATACTGCTCCCTTTCGGGCTGGTGTATTAGATTTTTGAGGAATTAACTACATCTAACTTTTTTATTTTGGCGCCTCTAAAATTCGGCGCCCCGAGCCTGCGCCTCAAGTGCTCGCCTCTAGAGCCGGCCCTGATTGTAGGATAGATAAAGACTTGGATAGCTGTGATTATTTAGGAAGCGACATTTTTACCTAATTTCTCTCATTGTAGAGAACGTGTTTCAATGGCTTTATTTACGATTTCGTGTTATGAGCTCTGTGGAATGATTTTTCCCACCCTTGTTACGCATCATTTTCTGATATCTAATTAATAATATTTTTTGCTTTACTCACCTTTCATTGACCAACTATGTCTCAATATTTCATGTATATCTCAGTCTAATTGAGAACACGAAGAAAATTTAGCGTATCAATGATTAATATTACAACAATATATGTAAAGCATTTGCTTCTTACATTGGGGGTCTATAGACCAAAATGTCTCTCTTGATTGATATTGATTTTTCTATGGATGGATATGGATGACTCTTGGCAATGAAAATCCAAAATAGCCTCTTAATATAACGTACAGAGTAAGCCATAACTTTACGGAAATCCACATTTACGATAATATAAAATATAATCAGGCCAAAACTTTGCAGACTTGTTCCATAAATAAATCCATTTATCCCAATAATTAAGTTTTTCTTTATTTCTTTTTATGCTATCGCAAATGTTCTCCAAGTGTAACGGGTGTTATCTATGTTTGTGGTTTTATTTCGGGCATTTTATTTTTGAAGAATAACCTTTATATTGGACTGTGTATATATGAAAGGAGTGGATTTTGTTTTGACGTCCTTTGACTTCAGACGTCTCTTTCGCATTTTTATGCCTCGGATATTCTTCGAGATTTGACTTCAAAGACAAATGAGATGATGAATGCTTTTTGGCTTAGTTCGGGTGACAGCTGGCCAATTGCAGGTTGGAAAAAAGAAAAGCTTTCATTGATTTATCCTCCATTTGCTTCAACTCTTTGTCCTCGCACCACATTTGAACGAAAATGCCGGAAATATTCTTTTGAGGGAAAAACTCTTTAGGGCGGGGAGACATGTAATCTCTCCAGGAATATATCGTTTACTGGATTAGTTGCTGACGAAAAACAATTATAGAGTATAATTATGAATGATTATGGCTATTGTAAGCGTATTAAATATAGGAGAAATCGGGCTCCAATGGTTATTAAAGCAAGTTTATGTTCCTAAAATTGAGGGGTTTTAAAATGAAAAAATGAATTTTCATTATTTACAGACGCTGAAAAATTTTGCCAGCTGATTATTATTTTTAAATTAGAAGGTAAAGATAAACAGTAAGAACTTTAAATACTAGATGCAGAAATCGTAGTAAAATAGTTAAAGATTTCTAGTAAAAGAGCCAAGACACAATTGTGTAATGTGATTTAGTGGAGTAATTAATGTCTCGCCACTCTTTTAAAGACGATGCATAAAAAATATAGTTTTGCATCGGTCATCTTCTATTCCACTACAGGATAAACGAAGTTTTTTCCCGTTAAACAGAGAAAGTTGTATGAAATCAATATTTTTTACAAATTGACCTGACCAAGTTAGATATAAACAAATCTCTCACTTATATTGGAAAACGGTCCAAGGAAACCCATTTGGTATTACTATCATTCATTTGATTAGGCGCGGATGCTCGTATTCATTAATTAACGGGTAAGTGATACTCTGTCAATAAAATGTTTTATTTTATAAAAAAGCATTCGCATTATTATTAAAAGTTCATTCAGTTGTTCACATCAGTCCTGACGAAGTAACAACAGTGCGTTTAAGAAGGAAATGGAAATTATTTGTTTATTAAGAATGGGTTAGAGCAGTGATGTACGTTCATTTAATAAATTCGTTTTTACATATTTTGTCCTTGAGTTTTCAATATAAAATTCCACTAAGTTACAGTTACATAAGTCGAATTTATTCAATCAGTTCTATTTTTATCGTGATCATAATCATTTTTGGATTCGGGTCATCGCCAACGTCGTTATATGATTGTTAGGAACTTTACGGTTTTATTCCTGGTCTAAAACTTTTATGTCCTAGAAAGGTCAATATACGTATATTCGGAAGAAGATTCTTTATTTTTTTTTCACGAAACCCGCATTTCCAAGATACGTCCTCAAAAAAGGGATCATCAGGAATTCTCGGAATAATCCCTCGAAAACCGAAAGGGGGAAAAGAGGAGGAGAGAAGATATGGGCTATCTTGGAAACAATCAAATAGCTTAGAAACCTATTTATCTTCGGAGCGCGCATCATCCTCTTCAGTTTTTTTCCTAAATTCTTCCCAAATGTGAGCACTTCCGCGATCACCCCCTAGTAATCGCGATGCAATCCTTGCGTCAACCTAGCGTGTTTCGCTCGGCCCCTTCTCTTGTTAACCAGGAAGGGATCCAAACCGCGGGATTTTCTTGGCATTCCATCTTCCCCTCCCTCGCATCTTTCTTCTCATTCCTCCATCCTTTTCTCACTCTTTTTCTTACTCCCTTTCTCAACTCCTACGACCTTTCCGCCGCCTCCTTCCTTCTCTTACCCACCCACTCCAATCCTCTCCATCAAATTTTTTGTCTTCATCTCTCCCCTCCTCATCTTCTGCAACTCTTCTTCCATACCCCTCCTTCCATACCCCTTCTTCCTCCCCCCCTTCTTCCTCCCCCTTCTTCCCTCCCCCTCCGTACCCCTCCATCCCTCTCATTACCTCCCCATGCCCTCTTTCACCCATGCTTACTCCACCCAACTCTTTCTACTAACAACCCTTTTGTTTCCTCCACCTGCACTTACCTCATCCTTCCCATCTCTCTGATTACCTCTCCTCTTTTCGCCTCCCATTATTCCTCCAAACTACCACCCCCTCTGCTTCCCCTCTGTCTCCCATCTGCGTCACCCCTTCCAACGTTGTTTCCCGTAGCTCCCTTATACCTTCCCTTCTCTGCTGTTTATATGCCTTCCTTCCTCTCTTCCAATATCCCGTTCCCTCCCTCCCTCCATTCTCATCTCCATTACCCTCCCTATATTCAACTTCCCTCATACCCTCCCTACATTCCTCCCCTACATTTCCCCTACATTCTCTCTATAATTCACCTTACATTCTTCCCCACATTCCCCTCCCACGTTTCTCCCCACATTCCCCCACCCATTCCCCCTCCATTCTCTCCCTACTTGCCCTCCCTACATTCCCTCCCTACATTCCCCCTTACACTCCCCCCTTACACTCCTCCTTACACTCCCCCTTACACTCCCCCTTGCACTCCCCCTTACACTCCCCCTTACACTCCCCCTTACAATCCCCCTTACACTCTCCCTTACACTCGCCCTTACACTCCCCCTTGCACTCCCCCTTGCACTCCCCCTTGCACTCCCCCTTACACTCCCCCTTGCACTCCCCCTTGCACTCCCCCTTACAATCCCCCTTACACTCCCCCTTACACTCGCCCTTACACTCGCCCTTACACTCGCCCTTACACTCGCCCTTACACTCGCCCTTACACTCGCCCTTACACTCGCCCTTACACTCGCCCTTACACTCGCCCTTACACTTCCCCCTCCCTACATTCTCCCTCCATTTTTCCCTACCTACATTCCCCCTGTATACCCCTCCATTTATCCCTCTATTCCCCCTCCCATCATTTTCCCCTCCCTTCATTCCCCCCTCCCTTCATTCCCCCCTCCCTTCATTCCCTCCTCCCTTCATTCCCCCCTCCCTTCATTCCCCCTCCATTCATTCCTCCCTCCCTTCATTCTCCCCTCCCTTCATTCCCTCCTCCCTTCATTCTCCACTCCCTTCATTCTCCACTCCCTTCATTCTCCACTCCCTTCATTACCCCTCCCTTCATTCTCCCCTCCATTCATTCTCCCCTCCCTTCATTCCTCCCTCCCTTCATTCCCTCCTCCCTCCATTCCTCCCTCCCTCCATCACCCCCTCAATTTCTACCTCCTACATTCTCCCCTCCATTCCCCCTATATGCCCCCCTACATTCCCTCCTACATTACCCCTTCCATTCCCCCTCCATTTTCTCCTCCATTTTCCTCTCCATATCCCCTACATTCCCCCTATATTCCCTCTAGATTCCCAATACTGTCCCCCCTACATTCCCCCTACATTCATCCCTACATTTCCCCTATATCCCCCACTTTGGCCCCTCTCTTCATTCCCCTCCTACATTCCCTCCATTTTTGCCCTTCCATTTCCCTTCCTCCATACACATCCTTTTTTCACTCCCCTATCTCCTTCACTCCTCTCTCCCCATAGTTCTCCTTCCTCCCTTTCTTCGAATTCTCATTCCCCCTCCCACTCTGGCCCCTCTTACGCACTCACGCACTCACACGAGTGGAGCTGAGCAAGCAGTCCTTCTCGCGTAGTGGGCTGGATTAATCGCTCTTTTTGGTGCAATAGCCACGTTCTCGTCTGGAGTCGGCCGCGTGCTCCAATTTCGCGTCCCCAATTACTAAAATTGGATTTTTGCGCCACGCGGGGTGTCCCAGCGCTATAAGGAGGATCTCGAAAGGTTAAATAGATTTTGTGTTATGCATTCGGACGGACGATTTAATAGGATGTTACGCGAGCGAATCGCCGTGTGCATTCTCGAGACGCAAGTCGCTGCACGTTTCCTTTTATGCAATGGACCAGTGTACACAAGTTAGAATATCAATGTCTTTAAAAGAATTGTTGATGAGATGAAGTTGATATTTTCCACTACACGATCGTAAACTTTAAAATAAAATTTTATTACTCGAAGTTTTGATAGCTCGAATTTTCCGACTTTCTTCGCGTTTCGAGTTGTCGAGATTCGACTATTTTGATAATAATTACCTTTTTGGCTTGACTGTTACTTTGTATGTAATGTATTCATGGATTTGTCATTTAAGCGCAATCTAAGATGTTTAACTGCTAGTTTAATCTTTGAAATAACGATACTCTTTTTGGAAAATCAAAAGAAAAGTATGCATCGATATAAGCATTCATATCGATACTTGAGTCATTCGCCGATATCAGATCGTATCTTAATTACTGATATCTATTGACTTATCTTTTACGTTTTGTTGGCGTTTACCCATGGACGTGTTATTAGAAGGTACCTATTCGCTAATTGATGTAACGATAAAATGTTTCAGTGAAGGCCATGCACCTTTTAGATACAAATTAGCCGTCCCCGGCGTTACCGCACCGATCAACAAGTTCCTTTTAGAATCATCTTAGCGCTTGTGGTCTGATCAATCCTACTATATTTATAGGACTTACCTATGTATTTTATCTAAGACCGAAGAATTCATCTTGAGCATATATTTTTACACTTTGAATTATCTGTTAATATATGGTTTCCAGTAGAAAATTTGGTAAATAATTTTACCGTACCCGTCATTAGGTTAAATTATCGGTGTGCCGATGGCTGGTGTTTCTCTTTGATCAAGTTTTTATAATATGCAAATTTATGATTTTATTTTAAAAATAGTCTTCTGTAGTTTTTATGACTAAGATAACTTTACGCGGCGTTAAACGGTGTAATTGGTCAAAACTAAGGAAAACCGTAAGTTAATTTGATCAGTTTTAATTTATATTTGGTGTTTTAAAGATTCATTACTCATACGATAGTAAAATAAAATCTTTTCGGAGTAGATATAATGGAAATTTTCTATAAGGCGAGGTGAAGTAACATCATAGTTATGGAAAAATCTCTCCTTTTCAGTGATTAGTTTCAGGATGACTTATATAATTGTAAATGTGTGATCTCATGAACCAAGTCTGATTAGTATTTTTTATTATTTGCGTCCATTTGCGCTAGCTTCCGAATCGAAGTGCACGAAAATTATCTTGGTTATCGTCGGTTAAGTTTCGTCGACAGTTTTCTAACGAGAAGTGTCTACTCAAGTCATTTTAGCGAACGCTCGGTAAATGACGGTATAGCGTAATTATTCGACCTTGCGAGCATTCAGAGAGAGAAATCCATGGCTCCTCTCGATTATCTGGCATTGGTTAGAGAGAGAGAGAGAGAGAGAGAGAGAGAGGAATTTAAAAACGTTTTGTTATTAATGGAGTGAGACGAAGCGCGGTATTTATTTTAGAGATTAATTTTTGCACATCAGTGTTGAAAGTGATCATTTCCTGTTATTTTTTGCTAAAATTTGTTATTGACAATGCCATTATTACATAAATATTTCATAAAAAGAGTAATCGAGTAAGGCATTGGTGATTATTTAATGCGAGTCGTTAGTGTTTGCATATTGTAAGCACTTAAAAAAATCACCATACACCAAGATCTAAACTTGTAAATAAACCCACGGGACATAATTTGAATTACACAGAGCCCATTTAAATAAGATGATAGTTTTAATTTTTCCAGAAATGTAGGCATCTATCCGGAATTTCCAAGTTTTTTCTTCCCAATATTTTCTAATTATAGAATTAAGATGTTATATATAAATATCTTTTGGAAAATGCGAATTGTTAAAAAATAATTTTTAGAAAATGATCGATAAATTTATGTCAAAAGATAAAGTTGGAAGTGGATTATCGCCAGTTTTTACTAGATAAGTTCTCTTTAGATACGAATACCTTCCGCGCCCTTGTCTCGTGTCATTCTCATCAGCCTCTCTTGGTCTAACATGAGGGGGCGAAATCATATCCATATGTTCTTCGTTGTATGCTTATCCTCGATCATTTTAGGCAACGTTACAGTGACGCGACTTTCTCCTCCATATGCTTTGTAGTATCATATTATCTTTCAAAGGCCTCTTGGGGAAAATATTAATAACTTCTCTGAAGCTGTAGTCGTTTTTCAAAGCGACGTGTGCTCGTTTTCTTTTCAGATTTTCATAGTTACACTGGCTCCTCGTATCGTGCCGATTCTGTTACCAATTATCTGTATTTTCTAGTGTTTTTAAGACAATATCGACGTGCATCGCTAATTTAATTCAGCACTCCAAGACCCACGGCAAGATTATAAGGATCTTTTTGAATCTAATACGGTGAATTGCTATTGAAGACGGCTGCTTCCGAAATGTGCATCTGGTTTTTTATGAAGTTGTTGTTATTGGAGATACCTTAGACCAGTGGTTTTCAAACTGGGTGCCGCGGCACACTGGTGTGACGCGGTATATTTTTAGGGATGCCGCGAAAAACTTTATTTAGTAAATAAACCATCGATTTACATGTGTTGGTGGGTAATTAGGGTAATAATGTTTCTTCTAATAAACTGATTATGTAGTAGCATCAACAAATGAATGACCAAAGATTGTAATATCCGTATTTAAAAATATATAAAGCTTGTCACAAGACAGGGGTGCCGCGAAACCCTCTTTATCTTTGAAAGTGCGCCGCGGCTCAAAAACGTTTGAGAACCATTGCCTTAGACAGATATTTTTTAAGCGCTTGTCCTTGAATTTTTCAGACAAGACTAGCTCGATAAGTCTCTGTTGAATCGCTAGTTTATTTCATCTATGTACTTGTATCTTCTTCATTATGAGTTTTAACTGCAAGTTTTTTTACCCCTCAAAATGAACACCTTTGGCATTTGAGGTGCCTAGTTCAAAAGAGACCTTTAAACCTTTTTTTGAAGAAGGTGAGATCGATTGATTATCCATGTCTAAGGTGCCTTTATAGCCTTATCTCGCCCATTAAAGACGATATATTGTTGATTACGAAAGTTTAAAATCACAGAAGTGAAATTTTGGTTTGCATATTACTCCCACTCTCGAATATGTCTGTGGCTCGTCTATTAAGTCCCGTCTGTTTCAGTGTATTTAAAAACTTTCTTCAACTTTATTATACTTAGGTAATATAATGGATTTATTTAGCTGCTTTATTCGTTGTGAGGATATGCAGGGGTAGGAGGATGATCTTTACTGGAGTTTTAGACTTTTTTGATAATGCTGGAGCCCCATCATGAGGAGGAAAAATTAGGTTATCAGACAACGTAGAATATCTGTCCTTCATGCGAAGGACCCGAGTTTCCAATCCCAAAAGAGTAAAATATTTATCCTCTTTTCTTTGTTTTGATTTTTTTCATCGATGTGGCTTTCTGCATATTAAATAAAAATGAAATCAATCATTTGGTTCTGTGAGTATTCTTCACTTTTGCAGTATTATGGAAATTCGTTTTCACACGTTCTTTAATTCGAGATATCTCTTTCGCGGTTAACTGTAAGATGTGGTTTCTGTAAGATCTTAATTTTGAACTGCACTCTTCTCACCTATGAAATGCATTACACCGCAGTGCTTGAAGTGCGCCTATCTGACGGAAGTCACGTAAAATCCACCCTCACCTTCGTTAAAAAGTATTTCCTCCGTCATTGGTTCGAAAAACGTAAAAATTGGCTATTTTCTGAAAGTATTTAAAAATCTCATTTTGGTTGTTCAAGGGTCATCCGCATATAATTGTGCATGTTATGATGGCATATTTTCTTTCAACTTGGAAAAGGAACTTTTTTCATTCCTCCTCTCAGGTGATTCGTGATGGAATTCGATTTGGAGTTAATGCCTTCGAGAAAATGAAGAAACATTGAACTGCTTGATTTGAAGTGATATGAAAGAATACCCGCGAAAGATTGTACATGCATAAATTGTATGATATCTTCTAATAAGTAGTGGTTTAATGAGTTGAAATATTTGGTTTGTTGGTAAACGATCGGTGCAAATTTGTTTGTTATTTAAAGGGAATTATTGCTCTTGAATGGGTTACTAATTTTATATTTGACGTTTAATGCTACTTTTATTTAGCTTCGCTACCAATCAGGAAGTTTTTAATTATAGACCATGCATTAAAAAATTTTGTTTCGGATAGCACATTGTAAAGAGTTATTTTGATAAAGTTGCCGAATTATGTAGCATCTTTTTCCCTGTAACATGCTAAAGTTGAGCGTAAATAAATGTCGAGAATGAGGTGAATTATTTTGCAAAAATTTCTTCAGAATCATTCGCGAAGAATGCTTAAAAGGTTTAAGGCTATCAATCAAATCTCACTAAAAATGCCAACAAAAAGTAGGTAACTGTTTTTGACGATGTTTAATATTTTTATCACGATGTATTTCCACCTCTTTTATGTTGGATATAGATTCCTAAAAATTTTTGGAATCATGTAACTTGAAAAATTAAACCGACCACCCCATCTCTTTCAAAAACCCAATTTCACATATGTCATCCATCTTTCTGTTCTATGGCAGGACTCCGCAGTTTCCGCAACGACCCCATCAGGTGTGCAGTCCGCGGAGAGGTTGTTGGTCCTCTTTTTTCCTGCTCAGTTTTTGGGGCGTGGGAGGAGAGGCAAAGGTCCTTTTCCTCGCGGAAGTCGGAAAAGGAGGCGACGCCACACCGGCGACCAGCCGACTGCCGTATTAACCCGAATAACGCGCTGTCATGGCCGCCCACAAAGAATTCCACATGGACGCTGTCTACCCTGAGCACCTCTCGCGGCTTCACCCACAATTATATCGTCGCGCCGTGCGCAAAAACGTTCGAAGAAATGCCGGCAGTGGGCGGTATCGAACGCAGCCGGTCACGTTCGCCGAAATAAAGGTATTTGAAAGATTAATCATTTGGAATCATCTAGGAAAATATCCAGCGTCTTGAGCAATGAAAGTGTTCAATTTATTAATAATAATCAAGGCTAATTGCATGTTACTAACTAATCTGGCGTTAATTTGCACAAACATGGGCGCCCGCTGGAACTTTTTCAGGGGGCACAAGGGGATAGGCAAGCTCCCAGTCTTTCCATGGGGGGAGGGGCAATAGGATGGACGAGCTCTCACCGTCGGGTTTGACGGGCTTAATATATTAGTGATATGATTAAAATTGATTGCAAGCCCACCTGCTTGCCTGACCTCAGAAAAATGACCGCGTTAATCCCCTGATATAACCAGATATCAATGGCCATTGACACAGGTCTGATCCAGAGGGGGCAACTACCTCCCTCCCCCCCTTGTCCTCTCCCCCAGCTGACGCCCATGTGCACAAATATCATACGCACCTTGGCAACATTAGAGATACTACTACATGGAAGTGCACCTATATTTTTATTTACAAATATATTTGACTCAAATTTGGCAGTTTGCAAGGTGATAGCATATATGTATATATCGGATTCTATAATAGCGTACCAATTGTCTTAATTCAGTATTACTGGCTCACTTAGTTTTATATTCAAATTAATGGCGGTGTTCACGTGTTATATTTCTCTACAAAGTAATTTTTGAAATTCTTTTTTAAACGCCTTAAATTGAAGGAAATGCTTGAGAGCATTTCTTAGTAATTACTGATTGTAAAATGCCTATTTATTTCACCAACAGAAGTAGGATTTAAATTTTAATGTAGAAAATATATCGTTTAGAATGAATTGTTGCTGTACCATGCAAAGTGTTAATTTGTCCGTTTATCAATGTACGCTTGTGGTGTTTAACGTGATATTCTTGATTAAGCATTAAGCTTACAGTCTTGAGTTTTCCGTTCCATTACCCCTTTCCGTGGAGATGAAACGCGGAGGTATTTGAGAACCGTGACTAACCTTTAACGAGTCCGGCCATCATCCGGTAGATGCCACTACCTTCCCCACATGAATTTCTCTCCTAAAATATAGCGCGTGATGCATCGCGAGTGCTGAAATCGGACACTTTAGCCGGAAATTGGTGTTAAGGCCGTATATCTCGGAAATTATCGTTGGAATAAATTCATTTGGTCACTCTGCCAGCAAATCAAACGTTGATTAACGCCTCAGTACTCACGTCGTTTCACTTCTCAATTATTATCAACAGATAAGCCTTGGAAATGGGGATTTGGTTTATGTAGCTACAGTTAATTCGGTGTTAATGGGCGCAGTAGTGTTAATAATGATTAGTAAAGACTATTATAATGAAATTTATTAGATGAAAAAGGATTGCTGATAGTAGAATCAAATCTCGGACAATGTGATCGACATTAAAATATAACAAAATGCCCATAAAATCGCTATAGGTTGAGATAAAGTCTTCAAAGGTATTGATTCATTACTAAAGGAAAACAAAGGTTTAATATATACACAACTCATTGAGCGATTTATGTATTATAATAACAGTTAAAGTATCTTCACTGACCAATGATTAAATTGTTTATTGGAATGTATCGCTACAGAGCCGTTATATTTATATTCTAACATTTTTCATGCTTGTGCTTTATCATAACTATGTTTCCATTGTTTGTTTCAGTTCATTTAACATGTTTATCCTTTGTGTGTGTTTTGTACATGTATTTGTTTATAGCTATTATCTGTGCAAATGAATGTGTGAATGCATGTTTATACGAGCGAGTTTTCGTTCTTTTGCCAATTCATTTCTTTCATGCTTAAAATGAATATGTGAATGAAATTGCCGAATTAAGCGGGGCGCTTGTATTTATAATTTTAAATAGAATTTAAGGTTTGCCTCACTAATTCAAGACTTTTTTGCATCTCTAATAGGGACCTTATTTGCTTAAATTTAGAATTACTCAACGTACGCAGTGAGTGTTGTTAAGAAGGATCGATAATACCTCTAAAATAAATCACGAGATATGGATGAGGTTTATGCATGGAAGCAATTGAAGAGAAAATGCCTTTGGATGAGTTTTAAAGCATTTGTTTGCTGGGTTATTTAAAATGTGCTTTTTTGGATGACTAGATTGGTGAAGATATATGAAATGGAAATTCCTTTTCCTAGCGATACCTATACTCTTGACTATCAAATGACGATTTCGCATACGAATACAAAGAGAAAGCTTTAAATTCTCTTCATGTTTCATGAAAATAATTGGTGTTGATAAATAAGCATCTCTCTCTTTAGTGCTGTATGAAAGATTGAAATGCTTGGATGGTTTTTTAGGATTGTAATCATTTGGAGCATGCGCATGAAAAGTCATTTTATCAACGTACTTGGCGAAAATTTCCATTTTTCTCGCCTAGCATGGTGCATGTGGGGAAACATTTTTGCTATGCTTGGATCTGTTTTTGGCACTGCCTTTTCCCTTAAAGCATGCTAGGAAGAAAGAAATTTCCGTTACTAAGTGAAAAAAGTATCTCAAATTACGAGGATGGAGTTAATTGAATATCTTCTCGGGTATAACTTCCTCACAGATTTGAAGAATAAATAATTTACAATTTGTGAGCCTTCATTAAGAAGAATATAAATTTCATCAGTTGACTCAAAAGTTACTTTTTGTTGAAAATGAAGGAAAATTGTCGCAGCTTCCGTTTGTGGCTATTTCCACCAAGGTTATTCTAATTTAAAGAAATTATATTACAACATCTCATTTCATCGCTTTTAATTGGATATTTTTTTGCAAAACCTCGGGTTTGGCCAAAATGGTTGTTTCTTCTTAGAGACAATGATGCATGAAGGATTCAAGGGGATTATCTTCGAAAAAAACTGCTGGGAAACATAAAATCGTTTTGGTTTTCAGGAGGTTGACGAAGAATCTCTGGAAGACGGAGGCGCTGGTGGCACCACAGCGTCTGGAGGAACCGAAACTTCTGCTGCCGCGGCGTCCAAGTCGGAGCTAGACTTAAAAGCGGGGTTTGAAGAGATAAGGAGGGTGTCTCGCCTGTCGCCTCCTCAGCCTACGTCACCCGACGAGTCTTCCCCGACGCCCGATTCGCCAACGGCGATTTCCAACGATCCGCTGATCGAAGCGGTGAGGGAGCTCAAGAAACAGAAGAGGAAGAGGGAACAGGCGCGCCCCTCGATCTGATTGGCGCGCGCGCGAAGACACAGCGGTCACGAGACCAACGTCGATATCTATTTCTTAATCTCTTCCCTAGAACGGAATCGAATAAAAAAATTGGACTTGTGTTTCGGTCATCTGCTCACACCCCCTTCCCCGCAACGAACCCCGCCCCCCGTGTTTGAGGGGCAGGGAAAGAGTGGGTTGACGTGTGTGTAACACCCAAACAGATACGACTTTTTGATGTTGATAGATATTGTTGACGAAGTCTAAAGGATAAGCGGAAGTGTTTACGAAAAACGGATGAAATTTGGAATTTATTTGTCTTATTTTTTCAGATCAATGGACCCGCGGACTTTGATCGGTACGTTGTGGGTGTGGCATTGTTGTGCTTTCTTTTTAGAAAAATTATCAATTTTAAGCCGATGTGGCGTAGTCTAGTTGTTTTGAGAACTGCGTGAAGAGGGTGACGGTGCGACTCTATGGTTGCGTGGAACACTACTAATGAAAAATAGTGTGTAAATTCAACCTGGCTGTTCATTGAAACATTGACTCATCTAATAAAATTTTTACTATTCATCCTTACATGTTTCATCGTAGTTTATGCTTCATAATAGTTGATCGTCTCCTTGAGCTTTATTGTGGATGCTAATTCGGTCTTTTCAATAAATCGATATTCGTTTGAATATCGTTCGAATGTGACGTGAACTGCTTAGAAAAATAAATTATGCGGTTTAAATTAATTTGTCTGATTCCGACACCTCCTAAAACTTTTAATTTTTTGATTCTCTTACAACTTTAATCTATGTTTTTTAAAGTTATGATAACTTGATAATTTTCCTACGTGGAAAAATTATATTTTTACCTCTGGCTCCGCGTAATTTAAAATTGAACGAAAGAGAAGAGGAAATTAAAAGGGAAAATTGAAATTAAGCTGAGAATATGGAAAAAATAAAGTGCCCTAATTTTTCTACCTTATGCCTAACATAAAATCATCAGGGAGGTCTTTTAAAGATATTATTTAGCCTTATTTTTCATACCTTCCACTCCCAGGTCCATTAGGCGGACTAATTTTGCTGTATATGTTTCTTAATTGAATGGACAGGTATATTTTTTTCGGATAACAGAATCTGGTGACATTTTCTACCTAATTTACTTATGTTATTTACAAAAAAGACGGCTATTCACCGGCGAGTCGCAGAAAATCGATGTAGGTTTCTGTGTTGCTTAGCTACAGTGATGTCTTTCCTAATACCGTAGTTATCATAATAATCGTCATTGGAGGCGCGTTACAATATAGTCATTTGTAATCTTCAGTGGACAGCCAGGCAATAAAATATTTCGTCAAAATGTGCAGAAGAATGAAGAAAAATGACGAGGAAGCATGGACATTGGTTTTTTTTAATGAAGACGATGTTTCCACGTTTGAATCCTTTGAAAAGATGTTTCAAAATCGAATGTTTTACAAGAAATCAGAAACTATTCGCTCTAACAGAGGGAAAACTTTGAAGCCCACTGTGAAAACGTGTCAGTGCTAACATTTAAGGAAAACAAGAAAGTAACAAGTTTTTTTTTTGTTGAAAGTCATCTTCCATCAGTTTCTTCAATTTATTTGCATCCAAGCTACATCGGATTTAATGAAAAAGAGGTTTTTTGATCAAATTATGTTAATACAACTGAATGGTACGAATGGTTATAAATTCATCAATCTTTAGATTATTTATAGTTAAAAAATCTAAAAAAACATGAGTGGGCAATTAAACTCATCCCAGTTTTTACTCGAGTTTATCAAATATTGTATAAAACCAAACAAAAGTTTATATTCTAAAAATGTTTATGAATTTTTAAATATACGAAAACACTCGATTTTTAAAGGAAGACGCACGGATATTTTAGGGAAATTATTGAAAATTTGTAACAATTTTATAACTTTGTCATTGTTAGTAATGCTTTTTCCTTAACTCCGTCTCAATGGATTATTACACTGAGAAATTACTAAAAATGATTTCATTTGGAAGTGAGTATTACTGTTGGAAAAATTAAATTATAATATGTGCATTACATATGTGTTGTGTCATTAAAGTTTATTAAACGATCTCACGTCACGCTGGCGGCGGAACGTGTAAATGAAACATTTTGAAGAGGCGGAATATAGTTTTATCCCTAAATAAAAGTACGAGAAGAACTTATAATAACGTAATTACAGAATTTAAAATTATAGCCAAGGAAAAATTGCGAATGAAGTGAAAAATATCTTGACGAATCCGTGATTCTAAGTAAAAACTTAGCGTAAATCTTCATTTGCTAGCATTAACTTGTTTTCTTTGGGTCGATGGAAAAGGTAGTATGTCAAGTAAACAACATGAGTAATCACAACCAATACTCTTTAATAACTGAATACACTCTCTTATCCTTCTCTAGACAGTAGAGGAATAACACTTCCCAAATTTAGCTTTTAATAATCCGAGGGCACATTTTGAAAAATCCGATGTCCCAATGTAAACGTTTTTTTGCAATTTTTTTACACAATCTGAAGCATCATGGCAACAAACATGGCCATTAAAATATTACACGTCTCTTTCTCTAGCTCCCACTCTCTTTATCTCTTTCACCAAGAACTTGTGAACACTTATTTGAGTTATCCATAACACACCACGGAAAAAAGATTGACTTTTTGAGCTAAAAATGTCATGCACCGTGCGCAGTGTTTTGTTTTACCTCTGATAAAAAATAACACCGAACAAATTAAACATGGAACAAATATCGTCTTTCCTCTGGGTAGACGCTTTCTTTTTCTTTAAAACATTTATAATAAAACACTCTTCAGAAGTTTTAGGTGAAAACTTTTCACGAATAATTACACAGCCGTGACAGAAATACAAGGCTTCAACAATGTCGATTCATAGGAAAGGACGTCGAATTTCATCTTTCGCCTGCCCACTTTGAGTATTTTGTTTTTCAAATAAATTAAATGAGTAATGAGTAACGTGGAACGCGATTTCGGCACAGAGATGAAATAATTTACTTAAACTGGACTAAACTAAATGAATATAACATTAAAGGGTATGTTGAAGGGTTTGCCTTAGTCGCACAATCATTCAAAATGGAAGTGAGAGAGAATTATACATAATTTTTATTCCTTTTCGCGAAACTCGCGCTTGTCTGGCGGAGGATTTGTATGTTTTTGTTTTAATGTTGCGTTTCTCCTGTCCATCTTTGAACATGTGAAATAATGATGTTACACTGCACCACATTTCAAAAAAATTCTTCTTCGTTCAAAGAGAATACAATTTTCTATGATTACGCGCGGGTGGAAATAACATACAGAGGCTTAAAAAAATGATCGCGGTACTTTAAGATACTCCTCAACTTCCATTAACTGACGCTTTTCTCTTAAATAGGATATTCTATCAGTATTATAATAAGGTTTTTCAAAAATACTCCTTTTAAATCTTACATTTTTTTCTTCTTAAATGTGTATATATTTATATATCAATCAGCCATTACAGGTTCCACTTCAAGGACGCGATCATCCGAGCATAATTGCGAAAAACTATAGCTCTCTTTCTCTCAATTTCCCGATAAAAATATATGCAGCTGCAGAAAGCGATCTCTCCACTTCAAGATGGCCGACAGCGTTAATCCAACAATTACACACACACACAGACGCGCGAAACTTTTTACGCAGCGGTTCGTTCCTTCCTCCATAAAAGCCAGAGAGATACAAAGGGAATTAAAAAGAGTTCGTAAAAAATAAGGAAAAAACATTAAGATTATGTCTTCATCATTCCCTAACCTAACTATAGTGGATAGTCGTTATGTAAGAAATTATTGTCAACTTCGTATACTCACCGAAGTTAAGATCATTAGTTGTGATTCCATAACATTGTAAATGCATAGTTTTCTTTTTACATACATGTATATATATTATCATCTGGAGGCGATACGATTTTATAAGCCTCTCAGAAGAGAAGACCCAGCACTTCGTTTATTCTTTAGTCTTCTTCCGGAAGAAGAACAAGTGGCGGACATACAAGACGGAAAACACTACCAGGAAAAGTTTCGAAGCAAAAAACGTCTCTTGACAATTCGTCTTCGTATAACCTTTTTTTATGCGACCGACACATTAAAATAAAATCATACTTCCCAAGCCAGCCCAACATCACACGTATTTTCCAACATCCAACGCGTAAAAATCTATCACAATTTTCAACACCTTTAACCTTTTCAAACACTCATAAGTAGGCACACAGCACGCAAACATTTTCTCTAGGGAGAATTTGCCTTATGCATAACATTCTTAAGGTTTCACCTGAAGATGGGTGAATGCCTGCAAATTATACAGAGTTGGATAGAGAGAGGGAAAGACGAACGTCACTCCGCTCACACGATTTTCTTTTTATAATCACTCGTCTTTCTTTAAGAATTCCTTTGGGTTCATTGGATTTCTCATACAAAACAATTAAGGCTGAAAAATACCACAGTATTTAACCACTAAACAAATCACCTTTTTCATCCGAAGAGAAAAAGTTGTTTGGAGTAAATGCCATATTCTGCGTACGCACTCGAGTTTATCATACACATATGCGTGCGTGCATATATATATATATATATATATATATATATATATATATATATACCACATACATAACACACCGCAGGTATTAATATGCATATATTACAGCGGATGTTAATTCACCAATTAAATGCAACATCCGAGAGAATCCATAATTTTTTAAATTAAAAACACTCAAAACAATGCATCCCCTCTTCAACAAATCGTCTCGCCTCGGAGAAAAAACCGAGACTTAAAAATGGCACTATTTTCGGAAAAAAATCCGTCATCTTCCCGGTAGTATCCTTTTTTGGGACCGTATATATATTTATATAAAAATCAGGAGGTCGATCTCCGAGCACTCCTTTCCGAGCACTTGCGGTTCAGAGAAATTCATTCTCTAGTTGTGCTCCTCCTCACGTCGGTCTGCCTTCAGCAGAAGACGTCCCTGCCGCTCCCACCGTCCCTGTCGTCCCCGACGTCCCAACCGTTCCCGCCGCCTCCGTCGTCCCCACCCCTCTCTCCGGCCCTGGCGAACAAGGCGACATCTGCAACGAAGGGGACGTCGAGGGTACCGGCGATGACCTCTGGCTCTGCGGCGACCTACTCGTCGCGCCGGCGGACGCACCGCCGAGCGAGGACTGACTAGTCTGTCCCGCGGATAACCTCCTTACGGGGACGAGGGATGTTGGACGGTTGTCTAACAACTGGAGGGCCACCAACGTCCTCGGGGGACTCGCTAAGGCTGACGGTCTCCTCTCTTGAGACCCCCTTCCCGCCGGCAGGGCGACCAATCTAACGGTCGGAAGGCTCCGCCTTCCGGTGACTAAAGGGGTGGTTGCGGGGTCATCCTCACCGTCCTCTTCAGCTGTCCCTTGGTCCTCGTCCTCCTCGTCCTGCTGCACGCTGCTCTCCGCAGCCGACGGTATGGTCGTGAGGAACCGCACCGCCAATCGACCGGGTGATCCCGGGGGGTCGTCGTCGGACACGGCGCTCTGGCGGGTGAGCCTAGGTTTGGGCCTGGGGACGGAGGCGAGTACCGTCCTCGGGGTGGTTCCTCCGTGGTGCACGGCCGTCGTCCAGTCGTGCGGATGGTGGAGGTGGGTGTGATGGTGGTGGTGATGGTGGTGAGGCTGGTGGGGAGGAGCGGTGGAAGTCGATGGTGGGCTCTGCTGCTCCGGACTGACGGCGGAGTTTGGGCTGGCGGAGCGGGGACGGGAGAGAGACTCGGCCGTCGCGGCGGCGGTTGCTGCTGCGGCGGCGATCGTGGCGGAGGCGGCGGCAGCCGTGCACCCAGAAGCGCTCGACCTCGACATCCTCCAGGTGGCTGTGCTGGCGCTCGTGGCCGTACCGGAAGAGTCGTTCCTCGAACTGGATAGATTAGAATCTTGCGATGTCTTCCTTGTCACCAGCCAGGATGACCTCTTCTTGGGATCCAGCAGGCGAAGGGGCAAACCGCAGTTGTTCTGTCTCCAAGAGTCGGACCTGGACGAGCTGAAGTTTTCGGAGGACACCGAAGAGGCCCTCTTGTGCTGCTTCTGCTGTATCTCCGCGATCTGATGGGCGTATTGATCGGATCTCGTCCTCGTGCCGCCTCCACCGCCGCCTCCCGTCCCCCTCCCGCCCTCCCTCCTTCCCTGCCCCCTTCTGCCCCCGTCACGGTGGCAGAGAAGCCAAGAGGCTTTCCCGAGGAGCCATCGACGGGGGTTGGAAGTGGACGAGTCGGACCCCCTACCCGGTCGAAGGCGGGCGGAGGATGACGTCGAGGCGACGGGAGCGGAGGAATTGGACGACGTCGAAGTGGTCGCGGCGTTTTGTCCTGCGCTCGCGGATTTTCCCCTCCCCCTCGCCATGTTGGGGGTGGAGGCCACGTGGGGTCCGCCCGCCTCTACTCCCGCCAAACCCCCTCCGGCCGGCATGTGGCCGTGGTGCCCGTGGGTGAGCAGCTTAGCGGTGCACGTGCAAGGTACCTGGCCGCCCGCGTGCACGTGCTCCCTGGAAGACCTGTCGACCAGGCTGTTGGTGTTGGCCGGCGTCTGGCGGTTGCTGAAGTTGGAAGAGTGCCTGCACCTTCCGATCCCTCTGGTCACCCTAGATTCCTCGATCGCCTTGCAGATTAGCACGCAGTCTTTCTTGAATTGCTTGGTGAGGATGGCGTAAAGGAAAGGGTTGCAGCAGGAGTTCAAGGGCAGGACGAACACGGTGAAGACCTTTGCCTGTTCCAGGGAGACAAGCTGCAGGCCGAAGGCAGCCGTCAAGGAGAAGAAAGCTATGGGCGACCAGCATAGGAAATCAGTAAATACGAGGAGTGCCATCCTCTTGGCTATCCTGGAATCGTTTGAATTCCAAGCCTGCGATCCTCTAATGGCGCAATACATCTTGAGGTAACACCCCATCAATATGAGGAAAGCAACACCGTTGATGAGCATCAGGAACACTACGTAGGCGAGGCTGTGCGGGCGTTCAGCTTCAAAGGGCAAGCAAACGGCGAATATTCTGTAGTCACTCACGCCGACCAGAGGAAGCAGGGCCATGACAAGGGCAAAACTCCACCCGACGGCCATGATGTAGGCCGCGTGCTTGAGCGAGAGTCTCTTGTTTAGGTGCATGGCGTGGGTAATGGCGTAGTTCCTCTCGAGGGTGATCACGGCTAAGGTGTAGACGGAGAGTTCGGAGGAGAGGACACCGAGGAATCCGGCCAGCTGGCATCCGGCCGACATTTGCCACGGGATGGCGTACTTGCGGAATTCTCCCAGAGTGGAAGCGTCTACCACGGCGAGGAAACCTGAAGGCGGGGGAAGGAAAGAGAAGAAAAAAATGTGATAGGGAAGAGAGTTTGGAAATGTAGCCCTACCCTAAATTGTGTGGGAGGAAGTCTAGTGGGGAAGGATTATTTATAGTCTTAGGCGCGGTCTATTTCGTCGGAGTGCGGATTCCGCATCTCGGGCGTCGGTTTGTGTGTGTGAGAGAGAGAGAGGAAGAAAGTTGAACCAATTATGCTGGATGACTGATGGAGTTCGTTTTTGTCACTTTTCAGCATGTCATACGCTCATAATCCGTTGATGATATTTTTGGGAATAATAAATTTTAAATCGATTCATCTCTTCTTCCTATATGAAGGCTTTTATTCACTCTTATCAATCCAACATTTTCAATGTCCATATCTACATCTTTCGTAGCTATCCTCCTCTTTAAAACCATCCGACACAGCTATTCTATTCCTATCACTTCCCTAGAATGCCCATTTCAGCAACTTCCTTCAACATTCCATCGCCTCTTAAAATTTTTCTTACCCAATTCTTCTCTCATTGCCTAATTGCTTTAATTATATTATCCCAGTATCTTAAACTAATCCTCTTCTTTCATCTCAATCCGTCAAACTTTTTATGGTTTTTGTTATACGGAAATCTCAAAAGCAATTTTGCTTTTGCTTTTTTCTTCCCTCGAAGCCATACATTAATACATTTCTTATTACCGTTTTTATGTTATATAATATCTACAATCTGGTACACAAAATTAAATATTTTAATATCTAGTTAGCCACACCAAATAAAATGTTCTATGAAATGATATTTGATACGGTATAACACTCATTTCTTAAAAAAATATTAAATCAGCGCTGTGAACCAACCCCCAAATTGATTGCTGATGATGGTAACCATAACATTTTATCTGGCAGTGAGTAAACTCGCTGCTATAAAAATTTTATTACGACCTACGAAAATTAAAAGTAATATATGTATTTACTAAATTATATTTTACTGCAGATATCAACATCATGACTCTTTTATACTAACCTTATCGAAGGATTTTGATACCTGTTAAATTAATTTTCAAAATGTATTATAATATCTCATTACTAAAAATATATCCTATAATCACAAATGAATTTTACTCAGTAATATCTTGAATTTTGTATTGTATTCTACTTGAATGTCCGCCTTCACCTCGGAGAAAATATTTGTAGAATTTATATACTCGCTGTTTTCGAGTCGCCTTGAAATAAAAAACCAAGCCTTACATTTACCATGGTTCCTTTTTTATTGTAAGGCGAATGAAAAAAGAAAAGATATTTTTTAAATATTTAAATAAGTCAAATATACCTAGATATATTCCCATGAAAAAGTCGGCCATCGCAAGGTTGCAGACGAGGAATCGCGGTACGTCCATCTTGCTCCGCGAGAATACCAGGACGAAAACGACGGTGCCGTTGCCCAACATGGCCAACAGGAACACGATCCACACGCCGCAACGCAGGGTCCACCAGTCGAAGAGGTCTTCGCAGGGCAGAAATGGACCTTCAAAGAGATTTGAGCGCTTCGTCAGCGTGAACGTATTACGATACGCTAGGTTGGGAGAGGAATCCAAAGGGATGTCCGAAATATAACAAAAATCCTTATAGGTATATTTTTTGATAAAAACACGGTATGACCTTAACCAGAATTGAATGTAATTCTGATTTGGTAACTTTCAAGAAAACTAATGGGAATTCTATCGATAACAAACCCAGAAAATTCGAGTTATAGAAGTTTGATGATATTTTCGTCGACTTCAATTAATAAAAGAAATATCGCTCTGTACTTCTCCCTGTTCACTTCATGCGCATGCACTCTTTACTTTCATATATGAAAAGTCAATATTCTTGAGGGTCTACGGACTTCTTTTTGTATAGAGAGTTACCAGGGCTATTATATTTTGAAAACCGCGGTGATTAATAGAAAAAAGGATTGGCGGTACATGTACGCAGATATTATGTAAGTTTTATAACGTTTAAGTTGAAATGAGCTAAATTAAAAAAATGATAATTACTCTACATCACATTGCCGCATTGCAGGATTCACCGACGGACTATCCGTGCTCGAAAAGATTTTCCTCGTCGTCTATTGTGAAGAGAGGAAGGATCCCATATCGTAACTCTCCTTATCCTTAAAGGGAGCATGAGGCTCTTTGGAGAATGTTGAGCAGGTAAGGCACACCCGGCCAGTTATAACTTGGGGCCGCATCGCCGCAATTTCCATTGTTAAGGGACGGATGGGTGAGCGAGGCGCTGGAGCATCATAATACGGGTCATAAGAGAAGCTTCCTCATCTCGGCACGTAACAGCGTTAGCCATAAAAGGGAGGGCGGGGAAGAGATTTTATTTTTCGGCCGACAACGTCTTTAATGAGAGAGGTGTGGCGAAGTGCCAACCTCCTAGGTGGCGGAGGGTAAACATTTTAAAACCTCTCGGATGCATGTTTTCATCTCTTTCAACCGAAGACCGAGTCATTGTTCGTGATAATCAGATGGTGATGTAAGCTAATTTATCCTAGGTGTGCGCCACGTGGCTGGGAGTTTTCTACTTTTGGCTTCACGTTCCGAGAATGTATTGTTATTAGTCTTATTGTTAGTCTTTTTAGAGGCCAAAATTTTGCTGAAAAAATATAAAAGTCTACATTATATTTTAGCGACCACTTTTACATCATATGCGGGCCTCAGGTTGCCGATCTCTGTACTAAAATATGGAGTATAATTTTTCTTACACTAACAATAAGAAGGGTAATTATACTTTTGGTGAGCGAATTGTCGGGATGAAATTAAATCGAAACCATTAAAAAGGTACAAAAATACTCGAAGAAACAACATATGACACGTTTTCCATGGATTGAAATTTTTATACCTAATTTGCAAGATTACCTTTACAAAATACATGGAATATACAAAATTATGCCCCATTCTCTCTAATGCAATTTTGTGACTTTTTTAATTTTGGAGGAATATCCGTAAAAGAAAATTTTTACACCTTGCCAAAAGCAGCCCTTAGCGGTTTACCATCCAATAGGAAGTGCAGTATAAATTTGAGTTAATTAAAAATTAGAGTTTAAAAAGTGGTAGAACGTTTTATATTGTTTTTGCGTCGGAAGTTCGCAAAAATTCTAACTCTTGAAATGTAATAATTTTGGAATACCCCTCCATCTTGAAAACAAGATTGGAAAGGCGTACTCCATGTCGGAGTACACAGTTTCCAAATGCGTTCCATGAGATTTCACAGTGTTCTCAATATTTTTCGCTCAGATGAGAACTTAACGAGAAAAAAGCGAGGCACGATGTAAAATACACGCCTGTCTTCATGCAAAGCAGTAATTATTGTCCGATTTTAACCAAACTGGAATCGGTCAATAAATTTTAACAAAACCTCCAAATACCAAATTTCATCACAATAATTCAAGCGGTTCCCGAGTCGAAACAAAGGAACATTGTAAACTACATGTCTTTGTAAAGTGATCGTCATTTTTGTCCGATTTTAACAAAAATTTGAATCGTTCGACCAATTTTAGCAAAACTCTCTAATACGAAATTTTATTAAAATACGTCAACCGGTTCCCGAGTTGAAACGAACATTGTAAACTACAGGTGAAGTGGTAGTAGTAGCTGTCCGATTTTAACCAGAATTGGAATTGGTTAATTATTTATGCAAAACTCTCCAATTCCAAATTTCATCAAAATACATCAAGCGGTTCCCGAGTTGAAACAATGGAACATTGTAAACTACATGTAGGTCTTCGTGTAAAGTGGTCGTTATTTTTGTCCGATTTTAACCAAAATTGGAATCATTCGACCAATTTTAGCAAAACTCCCCAATACCAAATTTCATCAAAATGCATCAAGCGGTTCCCGAGTTGAAACAAAGGAACATTGTAAACTACATGTAAAGTGGTCGTTATTTTTGTCAGATTTTAACCAAAATTGGAATCATTCGACCAATTTTAGCAAAACTCCCCAATACCAAATTTCATCAAAATACGACGAGCGGTTCCCGAGTTGAAACAATGGAACATTGCAAACTACATGTAGTTCTTCATGTAAAGCGGTCGTCATTGTAGTCCAATTTTAATCATAATTGGAATCAGTCGACAAATTTTAGCAAAACTCTCCGATTTCAAATTTCATCAAAATACATCAAGCGGTTCCCGAGTTGAAACAATGGAACATTGTCAACTATTTGTAGGTCATGTAAAGTGGTCGTAATTTTTGTCCGATTTTAAACAAAATTGGAAGCGGTCTACCAATTTTAGCAGAACTCCCCAATACCAAATTTAATCAAAATACGTCCAGCGGTTTACGAGTTGAAACAAAAGAACATTATAGGTATTCATGTAAAGTTCATAATTTTTGTTCGATATTGATCAAAATTGAAATCGCTCCACCAATTTTAGCAAAACTCCTCAATACCGAATTTAATCATAATACGCCCAGCGGTTTCCGAGTTTTAACATGAGGACGGACGAACGGAATCGACCTCTCCTATATGCATTCACTTCGTGCAAAGAACGCATAATAATTTAAAAATATTTTACACCAAAAATTGAATTTAAACTGCGAAGAAAGTAAAGTGTACGTAAAATGGATAGTGTCAGAATATTGTTAATTTTTGAAAATATCATAGTACATTTTTAACTTTTGTGAGTGGAAAATTTAGTGACTTGAAGCAATTAATTTTTAATGAGTAAATATAAGATCTGATATTATAAATGACTGTATTAATAGAAGTCAAAAATACCATGCCCAATTATGACAGGTTTATTAAATTTTTAACTTGGGTAAAAAGCTTGATCAGACTTCCCATTGAATGACCTTGATAGAAAAAATATTACTAGATAAATCAATTTGCGCAAATCCATATAATACAAACTGTCAAAGTAAACTATGGTGCTGTGCAATTTTTATTTAAAATTTTTTTTGTTGTGTTTATTTCTCAAATGCGCATCATCGAAATATGTAATAAAGTTTTATTATCAGTTTCACAAAATTGATGCTATTATAGAGGGGAAAACGAATTATACAAAAAGAAAAAGACAATATATACTATTCTAACATATATAAATGCATATTATTGACATTTACTAAATATACAATACGCGTAATATAATTGTATCTTTAACGAGAATTCAAGTTTCATAAATCATTTCCCAGCAACTTAATCATCCGTGGAGCTATTTACCGGGCAAAGGCAGACACTGGATCCTTCCCTGGTACATGTCGCTCCCAACTCCCATGCTTTTCCCGGAATCCTGCTCTTCAAAGTATTCTTCTACGTATGCAGGAAGGTTTCCAGGGTAGGTGAAGTCAGATCCAAAACTGTCCCAGAGGTCGTTAATCTGGGTTCCGAACTTCTTGCTGAGGTTTTCTGTAAATTTAAAGCGGGTCGTGTTAAAATGTATTCAGCTCATTGAGGGTCGATATCGAAAATCGAATATATTTTTATAAAAATATATAAATGATTTATTTCCGTGTTTTCGTTAAACACATTTATACGACTTGGGAAAAAACGGTTTACATTTCGATTGACCATAAGTGCAATCACAATAATTTAAGTACTTATTTTAAAACGATAGCAGCGTTTAATATTAAAAACAATACTTTTTGTGTGCCTGATAGGCAAATTTTGCTATTCATATTGGGGACACAAGAGATATAATGGCCACATTGATAGGTAGTAGAAAAGTGCCGAATAATTTTATTTTTACACAGTTCATGTTAGAGGATTAAATCAAAATAAATTTGAATGAAAGCTAACCTGATACTTCCTCAAACAATAGTTGCAGTTATTGCTCAAAATTATCCTACAGATGGAGCGTTAATTGGAGAGTTTTGTTGAAGTTACTACAATAATGCCGCTTAATGTGAACATATTGGGTTTCATTGAATTAATATTTTTTTCGGCGGTTGATATCAATAACAGGCAGGCATACATTTTTAAATGTTTGATAAAATGGGCGGGCACGCAAACACATATTCTTCCATATGTATGATATATTCTTATAGAAAAGCCAATATATGAGAGAAATAAATAACGGCTTCTGCAACATTTCGCAAGTGAAGCAGCTTCGCTTCATTAAAAAAAAACACTTCGGTGCACATGGCCAATCTCTGAAAAGCGTCCAATTTAAGGATCGTGCACTCCTATCATCTCCCAATTTAAGTCCCATTTCCGCGCGAACTCTGCGAATCCTTTTAATTTAATCATCTCCCAACAATAGGTCCCGTGACTCACGCAGCTGAGGCCATATGTCCGTTAGACTCGAGTTCCACAGGCTCAGGTCGAAGTCGGCATCGGGGGAGGGGAAGAGCACCGTCTCTTTGAGGGGCGGCCTGGCCCCACCTCCGCCTCCGTGCGAGGTGGCCGAGAAGGAGGTGGGGAGGGAGGGAGGGGTGGGGCCGTCGTTTCGCCTCGGAGGGGGCGGGGGTATGCCTTCGGGCAAGAAGGCGCAGCAGTGGTAAGCGTAAGATAGGACGAGGGTCTGTACGCGAGGGAAGTGCTGGGGGGGAGGGATCTCGCGAAGGGCGGGGTTGTTGAAGGTCTTGAGGTGTAGAAGGCGCTCCCATCCAGTGCTGTGAGGCGGCAGCGAGGGGAATATGTTGTTGGCCAGGTTTCTGCGGAAAAGGGTAGAGGAAAAAAGAATATTAACCCTTTTTTCTTTGCGTTGGAAAGAGTATGTGATTCACGGAGCATGCTGGTAAAGAGATTAAGTATCGTATGCGACGCTGGGTTGTCTTACTGTTAAATGCGGGTGTTGTTCGACAAAGCGAAAAAATGAGTTTTATTCAGGTACTGCTAAATGAGATTAGGTGAGAGAATCCAAGTTTTGACTTTATCAAATATCGTATTCAGGTAAAAGAAAAAATAGTACAAGTTGTATAAGATCATAAAATAAATTATACACTTCATAATTTATTGTTATTGACCTCAATATTTAAAAAAAACTGTATATCGTGTTGCACATATATGAGAGTATTCCATTTCAAGAGGTATAAAAATTCCGATTGAAACTAGGTTTCCTTGAATTACAGGAAAATTTGCATTTTAATATTAATAAATAATAAAGCAGTAAATTTACCATTCAAGGTTGTATAGAACACTTTTATCATCAGTTAAAGCTGTAAGAAGATAAACAAGATTATTTAAATCATAAAGACGGAAAAAATATTCAAGGAAAATAATTATGGAAGTGTATCGCGAATCGCGATAAAATTTGTTTTTATAGTAACATCGTGGTCCATTCACAACAGTTTTCCCGTAAGGCCTTAAAATATTCCGATAGGTACCATTATCGCTACATTTTAGCACGGGCCGAAAAACTGGGGTAGGAGGCCATTGTTTCCCCTTTTTAAAGGTTTTTTTTAAAGCTCCCCATTCAATCTAGGGTCGTGAGACTTTCCGAACACGATACATGAGCCCGCATCGAGAGCCTCCTGGCGTTTTCACCGAGGAAACAACCAGACAGTTGAAGGCCGAGAGGTTACATGGTGGTTTTTGGAGGTCGTCGACTCACAGGTCTTCCAGTTGGGTGAACGGGAGGAAGGCGTCTGGATGGATGTCCACGATCTTGTTGTCTTCCAGATCCCTGCGCGACGCGAAGCCATGCAAGAGAGGAAGAAGCAGAAGGGTGAGTAGCGGATATATTTCACATATCAATCGAACCGCCGCATTGAATTTAGAAATTGTGTGAAAAAAAACAGGAGCTTTTCTGCCCCATTTGGTATGTCAGAAAATTCTAATCTCCCAAGATTATTTCGGGAAGTTAACGGAGTTAACTAATCTCGTTTCGCAGCTGTCATTCGAATCGTCTTGTTTATCAGCGTGTAAAAGATAAATCATGCGGGGACGTATTCATTAGTTCGGAATATATAAAGAGTAGGCAATGTTTTCACGCTGTGGGCCGCCTTAGATGTTGCTAGTGCTTCGACGAGGCGATTATTTATATAGGAATTAACTCAAATTTTGGTGTCGTGAATGCGAAAATGTTTTCATTGTTGATTCGCGAACTCGCACGGATATTAGTTTATCTACCCTTAGTTTTACCAGTGACAAAGAGAATTCCTGGAGGTCATTAGAAAGGTCGTTAGAAGAAACCGTGTCAGCTGCTATTCACATCATAGTTTGTCAAGAGATTTTTTTAAGTATAGAATTTTTGTTTTGATTGAAGACGGCAGATTTTCCATAAAATGCACTGGTGGATTTTAACAATAATTTTTATTGCCATGAGAATTCCATAGCTTTTTTGTCGACAAAGGTTTCCATCAAACTCGACGCCTCTTCTTTCAAAGAAAAAGATTAGGTGAGAAAATTACTGTAAGAGCTTTTCTTGTTTTATTTCGGATACTACTTATTTTAATCGATAACTCCATTGCTGCTGCCAACTGCATCAGGGTGAAGAGATCCTAGTGAACTAAAATCGGTAAATGGGCCTCTTTTTCGATTGACTATGCCTCTCACGTCAGTTAAATATTATCTATTTTTTACTTTCTCCATATAAGATACGTAGTATAGGGGAAAGTATTGTATTCATGAAAAACATCTACTTCGAGATTTCAACGGAAATGCGTTTTGAGGTCCCCTGAACACGTTTTGACCATTTTCTCGTTGATGTCTGTGTGTGCGTGTGTATGTGATAGTTTTTTTGTGGGTGCTCTAACTCAAAAACTATTAATCAGGTCAACGCGAAATTTTATATTTAACACTTTTATATAAGTCACAAGAACTGATTAGTTATTGGTAAACATCAGTCAACCGAAAGTGGGTGTTTACTCTTTTTACTTATCCGTTATTTTAAAATACTTGCTTTAATATTAGATAAATGTAAAAATGTAATGATATAAAAGATGTAGGAAATTTAATTTTATAAAAACTTTGTTTAAACATTTTTCCATATAATGCATTGTTAAAGGGATATCTTATATTTTTAGCTGACACCACCACGCCACCTAGCGACAACTATTGTTAACGATTGACGCTTATTTAAATCTTAGTAACGCTCTTTTTTATTTTCTTAATCGTTGGAGCTTTGTGGCTATATCCAATATCAGAAGGCTATGGTTTGAGTTTATTTCTGTTCTGTATAATATCTAAAATTTTCTCGCAATTTCTTAAAATATTTATTATTATGTAACTATTTGGAATTTTTAGAAATGTTACATATATGGAGAAAGTCATGTGGTGGCCATATCAGATTTTTTAATATCATAAATCGCTTGGCAGTGAGTATATCAACAGTAACAAAAACGAAAATTCGCGAACATGCCCGCAGAAGGATTGGAACCGGCAACCATAGCAATGAGGGGCGGAAATGCTGACCACCCCTCTTCTAAAATCGATCTTCGGCTGTATTTTGACCTCAGTTAGCCCATCCTATTCAAGAAGTAGCGACTTTCCAACTAATCATAAGCCATTTAAAAATACGTCGAGGTCTGATCAAAAAGTTCTAAGACTTTATTTAAAAAAAGAAGATAAATAACATAAAACATTTTTATTAGTTGTCCCCTTCAAAGTAGTCTCCCCCCATTGATGTACAGGTGTCCCAACGTTTGTGCCACTTCTGGAAGCATCGCTGGAAGTCTTCAACTTTGAGGTTGTCGAGTTCCGATGTCATTTTGCTGGACAGATGGAATGCCCTCAAATCTTCGTCCTTTTAGTTTAATTTTTGTTTTAGTGAATAGAAAAAATCAGATTAAAATTGTCTATTTCCACCCTCATTTTCATGCCCTCGCACTCTTCTTGACGGCAAAGTTTTTGGTCATCACTCAACAGTTTTGGGACAAATTTTGCAGAAACTCGGCGCATGCCAAGATTATCAGTCAAAATCGCCTGAGATGATCTGTATTATATCTCCAGTTCATTGGCGATTTTTCTGATGGTTAATCATCTATCAGAACAAATTTTTTCATTCAATTTAGCAACCATTTCATCACTGCGTGAAGATGACGGACGGCCTGAACGTGGGTCGTCTTCAACAGATTCTTGGCCGTGTTGGAAACGGTTTATCCATTGATAAACAACTGGCTTGCATAAACAAGCATTGCCGTCAGCAGTTCTTAGCATCCGGAGAATTTCTGCTCCGTTTTTCCCGTTCTTCACACAAAACTTGATGCACACACGTTGCTTTTCTTTTGTATCCATCACAACTGCATCTGAGGGCAAAGACATGTCTCTTCTTGACAATGCCCTGCTCAGAACTGGTTTGGGGGAGGGGGTAGCGGCACCACTCCTGCATGTAATACGTCATTCTCTATGCTGACTCAGTATTTTGGCCCATTACCTTCAACTCTTCTTTTGTAATACATTGTCTTACGTTAGAACTTTTTGATCAGACCTCGTATAAGAAGTGCGAGTGTATTTCTACATGATTTTCGCATAATTTTTAAAAGGGCTCACTATAATGTTAGAATCATAACGAAAAACTTTCTCCTGTAGTCATAAATAGGATTGGAAAAATCGACACTAAGAAACACCCTTCATACGTACTGATAGCAGATTCAAAAAAGGACTTTAATTTTCGATGCGGGTATATTATTTATTCCAAATTGTGGCACATTTCTTGGATGTTTTTCCCATGCCATATTTTTCGAATGTTTGAAAAGTTCTACTTTTGGTTAACTACCACTGATGACGGCTGCTATGTAGCCGAATGCGCATATGATTTTCCCAAACTTTTTACGACTATTTGAAAATTATACCTTGTCAATTACATATAATTTCGTTTGAAATAATCTTTTTGAAGAAAATGAACATTAGAAAAATAAAACATTTCATTGAATTAGTTTTCGGGCACCCTTTGCGTGTATTCGAGTCTTCGTGTTTGGGTGTGCTTAAGTATGCATGCCTTCTAAAGTTTTATTCCCAAAGATTCTCCTCCATTCCACCTTACGCCTATTCTAGAACGCCTTCCGACGGATCTTTACATTTGTATCACTCTTCTTTTTGCGTCAGTCTCACGCTGTTCGCGTTCGTTAATGGACCTTTTAATCCATTACAAAGGGAGCGGATGGTTTTCGCTAACGAGAGACTAGGGAATTGACACTCCTTTGAGTGAAAGTGAAACGACCGAGAGTCAAAATTCGAGCCGTTAAAAGGTATTTTTTTCACGCCTCTGTTTTCCTTTGAAACGTTATATCCCATCGCCTTGCGAAGAAAAGAACGGAAGTATGAAAAGACACTTCTTTCTGGTAGAGAGTGTTTATATTTCCTTTCTCATCATCGGATGCCGCTCTGTTCTCGCTTTTATTGCCACTGCAATTTTTCTCTATTGACTTGAATACCGTTTCTTCGTCAAAATTTTTGCGAAATTATCAGTTCTCGTTACCACCGAAGTAATTTGAAAAAATTTTTAGTTATTTTTATTTTTATATTCATTTTTTATTTGCAAAAGCAAAAATTCTTAAACGTAGTCGGATAAGACGATTTTTTTATTTTTAGTAAAATATTTAATTCTCTATCGAACATTTCATCTTCATCATGCGGTGTATTCAGAAGATTTCGCCAAAACTGAAATCCGTTTGCTTATGCATAGAGGAAAATTTCATTTCAGCATAATATGTCAAGGACATTTATTAATTTTTGCTTTGACTAACAAGATTACTAATAAATAAAATTTACATAACAGGAACGTTATACGATGCATCCTGATAAAAAAGTTCTAATATATCCAGCGGAAACTTTGCATCAGAGAAAAATGCGGAAATTTCCTATTATATTATTCGGTTATTTAACCAGCCAATGAACGAAATTGTTTATGAAACTTCACAATTTACACGCATTTACGTTTCAATGTTATATGCCAATCATCAGAAACTATTTTCGCTATTACTATTCTTTGTGTTGTGTAATAAACCTTACCTCGAAAGAAAGCTGATACCTTGTTTAAGGGTTTTATCTTAGGATGATTCGAGGGAAGCTCAAATTAATACTGTTTTATGAACTTGGGAAAAATCCTACTTGTATTTGGTAGACACAGGACTACATTGATGTTTAAAATATTCGTGTACCGTCAGTATGTCAACATTTTAGGCTTTCAAGTCAAACTTCTCGGCTTGAAAGAAGTCGCTAAAATAATGCCACATAATATTCTAATTAACATTACGATATATAGCCACTAGTGGTTTTGTTTGGAGTTTTTGTTTGCTTTTTCTTTATTTATGTATATACCAGCCGCTTTATCACACTCGGCGTTCAGAGCGATTTTTAATTAACCCTAGAACGTTGTAAATTTGACGAATCGCACTCCAGTGATTTCCCATCTCGCTCTTTTATGATAGTGTTTTAGCATTCTGCTTTTTAGTACCTGCAGTGCACATTCGGACGGTGATCTGGATGGACGCGAGTAAATAAATTGTGCCTACATCGAAAGTTATGAGCGTTTCTTACTTAGCACGTCGTGAAAATTACGAGTGTGTACCCTTTGTGTATATAGCGAGTATCAATTTGCTTATGTGCTGTTATTTATACATATAATTTTTTCTCTCTCTAATCTATTTACCCTTACAACAGCACGAAAGGAGCGGTTGATACCTTCGATCAGATGTGCAATAATATATCCTGCAGTAAAAAAACAAAAAGATGGCCATTGTGTGTGCTTTATGGTATGCTGAATGCACCATTTATATATTCTTGAGTAATTTACTGCCAAAATAACCACCATCGCAACACAACAACTAAAAAGGGAAAGAGTTTTTGAAATCATTGAGCCATGAACTCATAAAGCCTTGGTTGCAAAAATGTCTGGAGATCAAATCTTTCTGAGAAGATATCGAAAATTTTAGACGTATCGCAGCAAATATCGACTTCAGAATCAAGTGCATCTCACGAGCATCCAAAACGTACTATCTGTGCAATATGTCCCTCTACAAAAAGACGTATGACACAAAATCATTGCAGGCATTGTAAAAACTCATTTGAGCTGAGAATAGTGGAATAAGCTGCATAATTTGTGATGAATAATAAAAATTATCATAACTACATAATTTTTTTATCAAAAATCAACAAAATCTATAATTTCTGTGTTTAATATGTTGTCGTATTATTTACGAGTGTGTACCCTTTCCGTAACTCGTGAGAGTGTGCTTTTCTATGGTTAAAAGACGAAAATGGTATGTTCGGATCAAATCACCCCTCCAGGGCTGTCAGTTTTCTGGGAACTAATAATTAAGATTTTCTTAGACTAGAAAAATATTCATTATAGTTTCTTATTATAAGTTGCAGATTGGGAGAAGTTGAACATTACTTACTTGTAATCTTCTTTTTAAATGTGATGTGTGTTTTTGAGAAAATTGCCATAAAATATTTTGTTGTGTGGCACCTTCCATTTATACGTTTTACATTTGATAATTTTATTAAAATATCAGGTGAAACCGGCATGCATATCTGTGATAGGTCGCTCTAATCAGGGCTACCATATCAGCAGAAATAATATATGAAATATATATATATATGAAATCTAAACTCCTAAATCTTTTTATAGAGTATTATTAAGTTTGGCATTTATGACATTAAAAATTCGGTCATATCGTAGTATATTTGTATAGTGTTGTTCTATCAGTGTTCCAATCTTGACGGTAAAAATTGAAATTCCAAATGATATATGTACTGAGAGAAACATGCCTAATTTATGCTTCCCTACTATCGCGAGTTATAGCCACTCGTTTAGTCTTGCAGCTGACGATAAATTTGAGACTCGAATGTAAAAGTTTCCGGAAGTCTTGAGCGATGCAAATCGTCGGATCATTTATCTTTAAGCATAAAATCTCTGCGGTAAAAACCGATAGCATCGCTAGTTCTTCGTCGTATTCCACTGAATGAACTCTTAAAGTGATTAATGTGCGGATTTTAATTCTATTTGTTAACTGAGTTAAGACTGTAGCGGAAGCGAAGGCCGTACTAAAAGAAATTTTTTCTGTTAAAATGTACCTTTCAAGGAACCAATTTTGGTGGCCATCCTTTTTTATATGACCTTCTGCAAAATAATACAGGAACATCAAGATGCGCAATTAAGTTTCACATAGAAGAACAGGTTGTGTAGAAAGTTTACGATTATTTATGATGCATCATTTTTCTCTTTTTAATTTTTTTGCGACCAGCTGACTCCCTCTTGTTTACGCGCAATGGGTATTTAAGAGGTGCAATGAATAGCTTTCAAAAATTTAGGAAGAAAGGAATTACTTTCTTTCTCCAGGTTCGAATAATACTAAATCATTCTTCAGTGACATCTTTCTCTGGATCAAGCTATGGTCGAGGAAGTTTAAACATAAGATATTTTACAATGAGATGGAAAATATTTAAGAATTTATGGATGAGCAAAGAAAATGTTTCGAATATAGGTCGTTTGGATCATTCTTCTTTCGCAAACAGTTGGCTGAGAAGATAAAAATAACTTTATTTATCTAGATGCGATTTTTTCCTACATCATAAAAATATACCAATAAAAAATGTTTATTTTGAAACTGCCATCTATCGGTCCATTAATAACCAAAGCGCTTGATGCTAGAAAAGATCTTCTGGCGATATCATCCCGGATACGTTCTTGTCAAGCGAAAGATAAAAAAAATAACTTGCAGCCTTATGGATGTCTGTACGCGTGACGCGACTCAACTTCCGACAGTTTAATACGACATCTAGTCCAGCTCCTTCTGCCGCCCTTGTATATCGCTACAACATCCTTCAGCAGTGCGAACATTTGGTAAATGGATCTTTTTCCTTCCGTCGTTATCTTTGCATCCTTTTCTTAAAAAGTCAACAGAACATCCTCCTTCAATCCATTTAACTTGTTTATTTTCATCCTTCCTACAATCTTTCCTCCTATCATAAATTCTCTTTCCTCTCGACAACCAATCCCCTCTCCCTTCCCTCCTGCCCATCTTCCTGTATTATTTCTATTCTCCATCCCTCTCTCTCTTTCTCCTTCTAGTGTTTTCAGTCACCCTCCCTCTCCTATTCTCCATATCTACCTCCATTATCATTTCCCCCCTACTCTTGCTCTCCCTCTAACTATCCCTCCCCCTCAATCCCTTCCTCTCCCTCGTCTCTCCCTCCCTCTCTCTATTCCCCTCTACCTCTCTCTCCCTCTCTATCTCTCCCTCCCCTTCTACCCACCCTTCCCCCATCTCTCCCTTCCACTCGACACCCTTTTCCTCTTCCATCCCTCCTCTCTTCCATCCCTCCCCTTCTTCCATCCCCCTCTTCCATTCCTCCCCCTCTTCCATCCCTCCCCCTCTTCCATCCCTCCCCTTCTTCCATCTCTCCCCCTCTATCCTTCCCTTCTCCTTTCTCTGTCTGATCTTTGCCACTTTTTCTCTCTCTCCCCCCATCTCCCTTCGATATTCTCCATTCATTGCCCTTTTTCAATCTTCACTTCCTTTCCCTCTCCATTTCCCTCTTTTTCCCTCACCCATTTGTCTTTTGTTTTTCTCCCACCCTGTCTATACTCTATGGGTTAACAAAATATTCGACGAATGGGTTTAGAGCAGGGGTGGGCAAACTGCGGCCCGCGAGCCATACACGGCTTGCTTTGCCATTATGAAAATGAACCGTGGATTGTAATACGGGCGATTACACATTTTTGGCCAAAATTATATCCAGAAAATCTTTTTTAATGAAGTTAGCTCCCCCCCCTCTCCCTGCATGCTGCCTCGCCCGGATATTGCCCATGAATTGTTGTTTATAGAACTTCCACCTTATGAGTGCATAGAGCAAGCATATAATTCGATTTACCGCCACCCCCGCTTTAACGCCAATGTCACTGACGGACGAACGGTGGCGCTAAATCGAGGTTTAACTATTATTAACCATTGATTTTCACTAATGAGTATTCTTTCAAGTAATCTCCGATGTGAAACGTAATGCGGCCCGCTGAAGCGTTTGCATTTATTAAAACGTTTGACCACCCCTGGTTTAGGGTCTTACAAGCCTCAACATCGCCCAAATAAATGTTTTTACCAGTTTATTTATCTGTTCTCTTCTCTCACCTTTCATTCCACTTTCAATCCCTTATTCCCCATCTTTCCCTCGTTCTACTTTTTCGCAAATTTTTATGCAATTATTCTCTGCGTAGTTATTTTTCTGCACTGATTTTTCTTGCGATGAACATGTCCGATTACTCAGTTTTCCATAAAAACATCAAACCACTGGTATTATTTTAGATTTCTATCTCTTTTTTCAGCATTTAATATTCTGTTATTACAATTTTTCCTCTAGGAGTGTTCTTTCATTTTTCATCTCTCTATTGTGAAAATATATGAATGATAAAGCCACGGTAATTCTCTCCTGTCAGATTGTATCCTTAAGTAACGCAGGAATATATATATATTGATCTGCTGATTCCAATCTGAGAGGAGGTAGTGCAATGAATAGCTGGTCAATTAAAAACTTGAGGATGAAAGGTGACTTCCTAATACCTATACAAAATTTATCATATCCTCAATATAAACTCGTTCACAACTACAAACGACGATTTTTAAAGCCTGGAGATGCGTGTTTTTTAAACCAAAGAAGAGAATTTCAACTGTTTTTCTCCCAAAATCGAATAATTCGGGCAGTGGAAGGTTGTATTGCGAGTCGAACGGTTGCATGTCAGAAGGTACAAAAAATGTCTTACTTTTCTTCCGAATGACGTTTAGTGTGTGTCTCCCTGTGTTCCTATCTCTATATCTCATTCTTTCATTCCATCCCATCCTCTCTCTCTCTCTCTCTATCCCTCCCATCTACTCCCTCCCTCCCTACCCACTCTGACAACTCTCCTCCCTAGCTCCATTCATCACCTTTATAGATGCCGATACGGAGGAGTCGTATCGAAGTTTAGGTGACGAGAGAAAGAGGGGGGGGTGTGACTTCTTCCGGGAGACAAGATGGATGGAAAGAGCGTAGATGGAGAGGAAGGAGGGAGAGTTAGATATAGAGAGGGTGGTAGCATGAAAGAGGGAGGGAGAGAGGGAGGGAGAGAGGGAGGGAGAGGGAGGGAGAGGGAGGGAGGGAGAGGGAAGGAGAGAGGGAGGAAAGGAGAGAGAGAGGGAGAGAGAGAAGGGGAGGAGAAGCTTTGAAAATAATGAGTAGGTCATGGAAGGATTATTTTGCAGTAGGAAAATTCGGGAGGAAGTCAAATGGGGCTTCGCTTGGCGGAACGAATGAAGAGACTGAGGGAAGAGGAAGATAACGGAGAATGGACGAATTTCGCAGCGGGAATAAGGTAGAGATGGGATGATATATGGGGAAAGAGGAGAAGAGTTGGTAAATGGAGAAGGAAGGAAAGATAGTAAAGATAAAATGAAATTTCATATCGGAGGGAAACAATTGGGGAAAGAGCTACGAAGAGAGGAATTGGTTTGAAGATAGAGGGTAGTAAAATGGATGGGGAAAAGGGAGAAGGATGGGAATGCCGAAGCAGTCTGAATAACATGGCGTTGCTTGACGCCCTATTCTCAGTATGATTTGGAAGATGTGCTGTTTATCGCAGTTAAGAAGTCCTATAAAGGGAGTGGATTTGAACACCCGTTAGAATTACCATTCCCTTGAATACAACATCAATACGAGAGGTACGAAGTAGGCTAAAGAAGTGCTCCGAAACCTTTGCAATTTCACGGCACACTTTCAGGTAGCTCGGTCCTCGCGGCATATCAAATCAAATTCCATGAGTTTATACTGAGCATTTCTATCAGAGCAACAAAGATGAGAGAAATAATCATCTTTTTATCATATGTATATGAATAAAAATTGCATTTCCAAATTGTATTAATATTTAAGTAGGATTACATCATTCAAAGACCAAACTTCTTAATTCTATAGAATTTAGATGTAAATTCGTATCATAATGAAGCACCTTAAACAATGTAGCATGTTCAACCGTAAACTATCGCTCTACATAAGAAATTTCGGTTTTTGTCAATTATACGGGCACATTTCAATACAGCGACAGTGGCGCCGTCAATGGCGAGAAAGCGACAAGATATTGTACTACTACGTCATACCTACATATTACGGAAATTTGAATGTCTCCCTTCAACCCCCGGGTTGGGTTGGTTGGGGTGAACTGGTTTCCTTTCTACGTTCACTTTGGTCCCCACCTCGGGTTGGGTTGGGTTGCGTTAATCTTTATTCACGTGGAGACGCGAGCTCGGCGAGGAAGATTGTTTCTATCGAATACTTCAAGATATCGCTGCCTTTAGTCAGCCAGAAATTTATTTGTGATTTGTTATGTTGTTCAAATAAACATTTTAAAATGCGGCCGGATAATGAATTGGGATAAAGACGACGAGTAATATGAATGAAGATCAACGCAACCCAACCCTAGGAGAGGGGAGGACCAGAGTGAATGTGGAAAGGAAACCAACTCAATCACAACCAACAAAACCACTACCAAACCAACCCAACCCGGAGTGCTGAGGAGGACAGAGAATCTCCTAAACCTTAGTGTCATATTATACGTAGGTATGACCTAGGACTACAATATCTCGTCGCTTTCTCACCATTCTCCTGGCGCCACTGTCGTATTGAAATGTGCCCGGATAATAGATAAGAACCGAAATTTATTTTCTGCGGAATCAACTAGAGGGTAATGAATGTTAATCCCTTCTCTGCAATTAATAACGTTCGATGGAAAACCAGGACGGATAGCCGCAGATGAATCTAACGGGAAACGCATAAATGGATCAACAGTCGAGTGTGTCGAATCGTATCTCGAATTGGCAATGGAAAGGTTTCGTGCAAAGCGGTTTCGAACCTGAGACTTGCCTATTTCTATCGAACTGTAAATAAAATGGATTTGTGGATGAAATATATATCGCTGTTTTTAAAAATTTCTGGTTCTCCAATCCATGTAACCTGTTTTTTTATTCTGAAATTCAACTTCAAATTAAAATTTTTATTGTGCCGATACTATTGATATTCTAGCCGTATCCACGCCGACACAAAATTCTTGACGAGCAAGACAGTGGTTCCCAATCTGTGCTCCGCGGACCCCTGGTGGTCCGCGAGGCTACTACAGGGTGTCCGCGGAAAAAATAACTGCTATGCTTTGCAAATATAATTGTTGAAGAAATCAATAAGAATGACACAAAATGTAAGATGTGAGCATTGCAAACGATAGTTGAGTGCATATTATCCCTTAGATATTACGTTAGATTTTCACGTACAATGAAGTGTAAAAATACAACTAGCAGCATGATATGGTCCGCGAAATGTTTGAAGGTTGAAAAGGGGTCCGCACACTCGAAAGATTGGGAACCGCTGAGCTAGACAATTAATTCTAAAAGAATATTAGGTACTTTGGTATTAACGGGGCTCCACCACCGCAGCGCCTCTAGGGGCGAGATATGGAACTAAAATGCGCTGAAAGTGGCGATATTTGGAATTAGGTGGAGAAGTACTCCATTGGAACTCGGCTGGTCCAGGGAAGGGCAATTTGAGCATGAAGGAAAATTGTACTCGGCACCACCAGGTTGGGTAAGCTAGTCGAAGTGTTTTTGATTCCTCCTCACGATCACTGTTTTTCTCCCTCGGTTTAGCGTTCATATTAACATATGCCAATGAAGCTTGCGTTTCGTGTGTACGACTGGTATATTTTAAGATGAACGCTTCCCAATCAGAGGGGGGATCACAGTGAACGTGAGGAGGAACCAAAAACACTTCGATTAACTTACCCAACCCGGTGGGGCCGAGTAAAATATTCCTTCATGTTCAAATTTCCCTTCCCTGGCCCAGCCGAGTTCCAATGGAGTACTTCTCTCTGTAATTCCAAATCTCACTACTTTCAGCGCCTTATATCTTGCCCCTAGAGGGGCGCTGCGGAGGTGGAGTCCCTTTAATACCAAAGTACCGAATATTATATAACGCTATAGTTTTAAGTCATAGGGAGGGTAAAAAAACGTTTCGCAACCTCGCCTTTGGAATCTTTTCTTCCAAGGGCGGCGTTGGAACCAACTTCCTCACTCTTCAGGAGAATTTCCTTCCTAAAGCAGGGCTATCAATTGATTCTAAAATTAACGACCGCGCCGCCTCAGCAGGATTTTTCAGCCTCCTTCCGCGCTCCCTCCTTCGAAGGATAAATTCTCGTAAATCACTCAAAAAAATGACTTTCGCGTCTCGACCCACTTTTTCCTACGAAGAAAGACTTCTCTTATCTCCCTCGGATGATCTCTTTGTCGCCCTTCTCGTCCGACGTAGGCGCCGAGTGCGAGCCCTAATTTATTCCAGGGCCCTGAAAAATATTCGTCCCCCGAGATTTTTTATTTAACGAATAGGAAAAATGGAGAACGCAAGCTTTGTTGGATTAAATAATGCCTTAGACGAATAATGAATTAGTCTGATTAGGAATGCGTATCTGCTTAAGGGATTTGAAGCGAAAATGATTTTTGGCGATGTGTTAATCTTTGATTCTTTGGCGGATTCATCCTCCAGTTAATTTCGGCATGTATTATTTGCTTAAGATTTGACATTCTAACACCGCTGCCGTTTTTATTTTTCACGATTCTGAGCTGATAAATAGCTGCTAAAATTAAAAAAATACTTTATTCCTGAGAATGATAGCTTTTGCAATCGTTTAAATAGCTACAAATTTAAGTTTGTACTATTACTGAATATTTAACGTTCAAGCGATGTAATGGAGCACATTTAGAATGGATATTATTCCATACAAAACTATTTAGAATGGTATCTTCCAATTAATTCTTAAAATTCATTCAAGCATTGCAAATTAAGTAATTACGCTCTGAAAATTTTGCGACAAATTTAAGACAGAAATGTGCAATTGAAATTTATATGTTTAGAAATGTTTTTTTAAAACTAAGAAACACACTAAAACCTTATTTATTTGTAAAACAACATGTTATAATAATAAAATGGTGATCCTCCATTGCAAACTGGTTTTTAAATCCAAAATTGACACTTTTTCATTATGAAAGCATGGTATGCGACATTATCTCCTAAATGACTGGAAATTTAGTTTGAATAACTAATAATAACAAATAATATTTATTTCATATAAAACTGTAATTATGTATAGTATCCGTAAATTTGCTATCTAAAATGAAAATTCGGCTTTATTGCATACAATTTCAGCGTTAAAGAAGTTTTTAAATGCTTCTTTTTGGATTCCGGTAATTACGATAATATTATCCCCTGTCGAATCGATGCTAGCCGCCTAACGACACGTAACAACAGCGCCGACGGTAGTAAACGGAGAAAATTTCTACTAATCGAGGAGCGAACAAATGTTGCATGCATCAAAACTCCGTCAAAGATCTTTCGGAGCGTAATGAGGCGACGTTTTATATGGGCTTGATGATATTTGTACTCACAGCAGTTGTAATCTAGTGAGGCCGGAAAAAGCGTCGCTCGGAAGTCTCTGTACGTGGTTATGAGCCAGGAGGAGATCGTGGAGCTGCGTCAAGCCGCGGAATGGCTGTCCTTCCAGGGATGCGACCTTGTTGCTCGTCAGGTCACTAATGAGAGAAAGAAAGATTAGAAGAATTGGAAAGACCATGCGGGCATTTAGGGTAATGACATAACGCTGTTCTCCCCTTAAAAATGTTTCTTTAAACTAAAATTTTCAAATCTTTGATAAATATCACTTACAATTTTTCCTCAACAACACGACCTTAATGAGGCACCACATATGACGAACAAAATACGTTCTAATACTTAGCTTTTTACTATCTTACTTGCTAAAATAATTGTTACCCGGACGAATATGACCATGGTAATCCAAGAGACAAGATTGGCTGCACAAATTAGCAGTTATTTAGAATTCAAACGGGAGTGCTAATAATTTTTCTGGTTCAATATAAGTAACAGCATCAATTCAGAGAAGAATAACTAATTTAAAAATATTTCTATACATGGAAACTTAAAGTGGATAAGTGCTAAATAATACAAAATATGCAAATTAAAATAATGGTTTTATTAATCACGGTTGCGACAGGAAAAATTTGGAAAGGCGGAAATTTTTACTAGACGGATATATATATATGTATGTATATATATATATATATATATATATATATATATATATACATTGTTGAAGAACGGAATTTCCAAAATAGAATTCGTTTTCCGCAGTGATGGCTATCTAAAGAAATTACAGACATAATTTTCTTTACAATTATTTTCGACATAAAGAAGAAGGAAACTCACAGCAATCTTGACACTATTGTACGCTTTTTATGAAACAATTCAATGGATATGATTAATTTTTTTGGAAGGTGGTGGTTGCTAATTAGCCACCGAAATAATTATACAGGAAAATTTCCTATACGTAGCTGTAGGATTCTTCCTCAGGTGTTTTTAATAGGTTCAGCTTAAGCGTAACGCTAAAAGAAAAATAGCTTTCTAATCCGTAAACTCTCTTCTGAGTAAAGCAAGTTCATGATTCTTGGCGACGTTTCATTTCTTAGAATTCGAGAAGCAAGTCCCTAACCGGAATTGTATTATTATCTATGTCAAATAAACCGAGTCCTTTGATATTTTATGCCAATTCTTTCGATGTGGAGTTGTAGTAGATAATTTATTAACCACTTCTCAGTATATCGGACATCTTGCCCCGCCAAATGCTAAATTCTCTCAGTGGACGTTTGAGATGCATTTTTCCTTTTGGGATTTTTGAGGCGGTAAAATTGTTTTCAGATATATTTACTAGTAAATGGATAATATTTGAGAACAGGTAATGAGACAGTGAAGAAGAATAGAAACATTTTCACCTGTTAATTGTATAGTTTGCAATTTTTAAATAGAATAAAATTTTAATTGCTATTAAAAATTTAGAAATTCATCATTTTTGCGTTTCACTGTTTTTATTGTTTCTCTTCACCTTTATTGAGACTCACAAAACTTTTTTAATAGAGTACAATAAATTACGCCTCGGAATAAGTTCCAATTGATGTTACTAAATCCCAAGGCCTTCTGGATTCATCCCTCGCGTCTGCAATGGTACAAAATACTCCGACAGCCACAAAACTTGATTCTTTGTTGGAAAAAACAATTGACGGCCGATATAACCCACAATAACAAAAATAAAACCCCTTCTTACTTTCTACCAAAGACGTCTCACGGTCGTAACTTTTCCGAGCAAAACGCATCACGTCCCTTTTGGATCCAATGCCCGTTCTCGCATGATCGAACATTGCGAACTGTCACAAAAATATTTGGACGTTACTGGAAGGGTTGGGTTTGTGAGGAAGGGAGAAAGGTTCAGAAATAGAGAGGGAAAATAAGGCAGGGAGGGGAGATGGGGAAAGGGAGGGAGCGAGTGAGTGAAGGATGAAGTGAGTGAGGGAATGAGTGAACGAGGGGTGGAGAGAATGAGGGGATGAGAGGGGCATGGCGTGAAGAGATGCTAGAAGAGAGAAAACAAGTGAGGATTTGAGAAAGGAAGAGGGATGAGAAGGTAGTGAGGTGGAAATAGGTGAGAAGCTGGGGCGTGGAGGCGAGTGAAAGAGAGATGTAGGGACAGGGAGGGGGGGATGTTAGAGGAGGGGGAGGGGTTGGGGCGCCCCCGCCCTTTCGCCATCCTCAGCCTAGCAACGTTCTCCAGACTTAGCGACGCGTTCAACTTGAGCGTAATGTTCTAGACGCGAAACGTCGCCTGCAGATGACATGAGAGTAGTGGCGCGTCTCTGCTCCCAGAGCACGCTTGACGGCATTAGGTGCCGAGAGGTAGGGATAGCGAGGGAGTGGGACGGGTGTGGGCGATGCACCACTTACAGTAGCCTCAGGTCCGTGCACTCGTGAAGTACCGGGATCTTGGTGAGTTGATTGGATTTCATGTCCCTGCAAAAAAGGATGAGTCAAGAATGATTAAGAGTTTCTCGGATGGTGGCGTCGTATTAGCGACAACAAAAGCATGCATTGCAAAACCTAGCGAACAAGTTGCTGTTCTTTGAATACAGGATATATGGGTATTAGAAATAAGATTGATACTCAATGCCTCGTACTTCAGGTGAGTACACAAAAACGACTGAGAAAATCTATTTTGTATAAAACTAGGCTTATAGATAAAACTTGTTGTAAAAGGATAATATTAATAAGAAAGTTTTCTTCATCGAGTCATCATAAATTATTTTTTATACGGGAGTTATTTATTACTTTATACAATCGAAACGAGTATTTTATCTTGTGACGAAATTTCAAATCAAGTCTTAAAGTTTGACTTCTATATGATACATTAGCCACGTTTTCTTTTGAAAAACAATTTGGAGTTTTTATGATAATGAACAGAAGACATTTCGTAGTAAATGTTATTTAAAGATTTTTCGTACTGGAAACATAGAAACTTTATTCCGTTAAACATTGTTTTGGTGATTTCCCTAAAGGAAACCATACCGCATTTATATGTAATATACTGGAATAAGTTACCATATACTAGTTAAACTTCATGAAAGCGAAAATGCGTTTATATTTACAAGTAAGATATCCTTAATTTACTAATGAAAAAATACATTTTCAGTGCTCTATTACATATTTTATATTAGAAAAAATTTCCTTGATTTCAGACCGATGAGGTATAAATTTGTATGTCTCAGTTCACTATGGCGTTGGTCGTACTCTAATTATTTTTCTCAACCAGACAGCAGAATGTTTCAGTATTTATCTATTTACTTTAAGATTATGAATTATATTCCCTTGTCTTTTTCACGCTGAGAATCGTCGAAGTTAGATTTCATTTAAAATTAATTAATAAGTTGTTTACTCTTGTAGTAAGATATAATACGTTTCATTGGTTATCGGTGTAGAGATGTAATGATTGAAAAAAAACATTTCGATCCCTATTGATTTTAATTCTTGTTAAAAAGATTTTTACGGTATCAATTTGGGAAACTTTTATTGCGATTTTGTTTATAATTGCCAAAACAGATGACTAATAGGAACGAATAAACGCTTACATTAAAAATAAAAATTTTTCCCGACTTCTACTCAAATCTTACAAATTCTTTTTCTCGACGCAGATAAACAAAAACGCAGTTTGGATATTATGAGACTTAAATTATCGTAGTTTCAAAAAGAAAAAGCTTAATTCAAGGCGAAAAAATTAGTTGTTCATCTCGACCCGATAATAATTTCAGCGCAGGAGCATTTTTTTAATATCGCACTCAACACGAGCGACAAATCTCTTAAAAGCAACCGTCACCTCTTCTTAAAAAAAAAGACAATCGCGTTTTTAGAATACAAAATAGGTTGCGCTCAGGGCTCCTCCATTTTAGGAAGAAGTTAAAATTCTTAGTCTCGGTCGCATTACCGCAGGCCGTTGAACATACATTAAGGAGGAAGGAGAGAGATTCCATGTCGGAGTTAAAAGCCGTGTCTCCGCCGAGATCCAAGCGGAGCCATCTACATCTCTTTAAAAGGGGTTCCCTTTCATTGAGCTTCAGCGGGCCGCAAAGAGATGTCGCTAGCGTACGCCCACCAACAATTCCACGACAACTAAGGGCAGCCAGAGCCGGGATTATGAGCGGGAATAATGGGTGGGTTGGGAAAACTGAGGAATGCCGGGGAAAGGAGTGAGACTGCGGTTACAGAAGGTGGAGATAGGGAAGAGGAGGAGGGAAGGAGAGAGGAGAGGAAATTACTGCGAGATAAACGGAGTTGTTTCGGATTTATCTATCACGTTTTCTTCATTCCCGAAAATAAAGATCAGAAAGATATTTTGATGGATGAATAAAAAAGTATGTGAAAGTCGATACAAACGTAAATAAATAAGCTCCATGAACTCATGACAAATAAAACAAAGTTTGCTGTGTCGAATTTGAATTATTATATAATAACATTTCGTTATAACTTAAGTTTCGGATGTTGATTTGTAAAGATCGGGAAGCGGCATGAATGCAATGTCGACATTGCTAAGAAATTTACTAGAAACAAACAATAGACTATCTCGCATTTCATCAACATAAAATTATAATTAATATGGCGAAAATCATCGTCACAATAGCCAAAATAATTCCTAAACTGTACAGAAGTCCGAAATAATCTTGTGGAAAAGTTCGAATAGGCGCCTTAACATCGTCATTTCCAAATTTATTCGCCCGAGTTAACACGAGTAAGCCATTTCCGGCCGTATCTTTTTTTATTTGTCGGAGAGGTGGATAGCGTGTCTAGCTCCCAATGATAGGGTCGTGGGTTCGAATCCTGCCGTGGACATGGTCGTATGGTCATTATAAAAGGCCGTAAAGTGATTTTGGAGCCAATTTAAAATTAATAATTTCACGTACGTCTACGTATTTATAAAGATTATGAAATATAGAATTAAATTAACTACCTCGTTCCAAAAACCCTGAAACTAAATTGGTTAAAACCTTTTCACTGTGACATAATTAGGCACATGCGTTACATATTATAGCATAGTTATACAATGAAAATTGGGGGAGAGGGGGGGGAGGGAGTGGGGAGGGGGGAAGAGAAGGGGAGGGGTAGAGATAATATATATATTCCTGCAAAATCCTATTGAAGTTTCTTCAGGTTTACAGGGGAACTGTAATGATATAAAAACAAACCGGTATTTCAGGTCATGAATGATCTCCAATAAAATTTTACGTTTTAATTAGAGAATCGAAGCTTATTTTTATGCCTCAAATTTCGTAATGCGGTAAAGGTAGAATGCGACAGGTCCTGTGTAAAAAAATTAAACAATGGATATTCCTTTAAAAGACGGAAGTACGTCTAGGTCTAGGATATAATGTGGGAAGAGATCCGAGATTTGATTAAGAAAAAAAGGACGAAAGCGTGGATAACCGAAAAGAGAACATAATCATCGGTTGTAAAAATCGCGCCTAACAAAGATATTCCCTCTTCCCGGAGGAGGCAAAGTAATAAGGGAAAAAAATTCAGTTGGGTGTGCGAAGAAACCTCAGCACGCTTTTGCGTTAGGATGGTCATGAGCGGAGGTCGGGTTTAGGGAGTGCGGAGGGGGGGAGTTGAGGCTGGAAAGGGTGGGAGAGCAACGTCGCTTCGAGAAGGGGTGGGAGAAAAAAGGGTTTGGCGGGAGGGGTCGAATGAGAAGGAAGAGGGCTCTTTTTCGGAGGGCCCTAAAGAGTTCTGGAGTGATGGGAGGGGGGGACCCGTTCTTAATAAAAAGCTCCTCGGGATGTTGTTGAGGGATTTAGAGGAAGAGGTTACAAGGTGGGGAAGTGACGGGAGGTCTCATCCTCAAGAGGGAGGGGCCGGGGAGAGAAAGGGAGGTCTAATGGGACTGCCGTAACACCATTTTACCCGGTCTCTTTTCATGGCGCAACAAGACTCGTGGCTTTAATAGGTCGACGACCCGCTTTCTCTTAGCGGGAATGGAGAGCATAAAGCAAATGTCGGGCTTTTTGGCTCTCTGGTCCAGTATTTATTGTAATCGCTCGGGAGAATGGTTTATATAAAATAATGATACAAGCTTGAATCAAAAGGAAACACACACAGGGACGAGCCAGTGGTTGTTTAGTTCCACGAACAAACAAAAATAACGCTCGAATATATAATTCAGACGCACTATTTTAAATCTTGAACAAGTGCAACAATGCGGCCGCTAAAAATTCGCAATTGTTTAAACAAAATTTCAAGGTTTATGTATTTCCGAATGTGCTATGGAGCTGAAATTTTTTTAGAGGTAGGATTTGTAAAAAAAACGAAATAGGGATTATACAAATTTTGATATTTTAATTTGTTTGGCAGATAAAAATTCTTAAAGTTTAAACAAATAGATAAAGTTTAGACACTACGCGGCAAGTTAGGGAGCTGAAGTTTTTAAGTTATTCAGAGACTAGTCTATACAAACGAATAAACATTTCAGTGTAACCATGAAATTGTAATGGCGGCCGTTAAAAATTATTCAAATTTAAACAATTAGATAAATTTTATTTCACTTCTAATTCTGCTATAAATTTAAAATTTGGCAGAAATGTGTGGCATTATTAACCCAATGTGGGAAAAGTATAATATTCCTAAAATTGCAAAAATTAGCGATTGTTTTACTCCATTATTATTCCACAAGGAAAAAACGAAAATCGATCCCGAGGAGAAATCTTTTGAATTAAAGAAATATTTCCCATGATGAAATATATCTCTAAAATGTGAATGTTTTTTCAAGGTGAGATGAAATGCTTGCAGTATGCAAGCACCTTCTACTAGTATTATATAATATCATTTATACAATTTTTATTTATTGAAATCCTCGTAAATTCCATATTTTATCCTATGCTTTGATAATGTTTTGTAAATTATAATTACTAATAAACTATTTTCCTAAATCGTAGCTAATAATTATACAATTTTTATTTATTGAAATCCCCGTAAATTCCATATTTTATCCTCTGCTTTGATAATGTTCTGTAAAATATAATTACCAATAAACTATTTTCCTAAATTGTAGCTAACAATTATTACGGAAATACGAAAAAAATATATTTATGTAATATATGATTGTTTAATTTTTAAGGGAAAGAATAACCAGAAAAGCCCGCGGTCATATTGGCGCTATTTCGACTGGAGAATTATACTCCGATTCTCGTTTGTTTTAACGGTTGGCGCCATATGGTGTTTCTTATTATTTGAGGAGACAGGCCAGGGGGAGGGTGGAAAAAGTGAAAAAAAGGAAGAATCCTTGTAAGGCGTTCAGATGGGACGAGACTGAGTGATGCAGAGGGAGGGAGGGAGAGGAGAGAAGGGAGTGAGGGAGGGAGACAGCGAGTGAGACTGGTGAAGGGCTGTTGTTGTGAAAGGTACTGGTAATGGTCGCTCTTCCCTCCACTTTATTTTTTCCTATTTTTTCCGTCTCTCCTTTGTCTTCATCGAAGAAGCTTTCACGCACCGTTGTTTTTTCATTAAAAGGTTTTTGTGTGATTTGATACCGGTTACATAATAGAGTCGGTCGTAAAAGTGTCGCACAGAAAAGGCGAAAAAATCACATCGGGAGAGGAAACATTTTTTCCTCTGCTAGGCCGTCAGATGAAATTTGCGGAAAACGTTCATCTAGCGCAGCATTTCCCAACCGGTGCTTCGCGAAATATATCCGAGTGGCTTGCGAGAAAAATTTGGCAATGGCGTCTTTTTCAATTTCTTGGTTCTACAATTCTTGCCAATATTTTAATTTCATTCAAATTAGTTGCATGGCTTTATTTTCAATTTTTCCTTATGCTTCAAGAATTATATTTGAATTTTACAGGGTACTAACTAGAAACTGATGACAAAATCACAGATTCTGATTTTATTGTAAACGTTTACCTACATACTGTGTGCTATATAAACTTTTTATTTTTCATGAATTAAACGCGTTAAAAAAGATTTGTTTTTACAAAATTTACTCTATTATAAGGGGTTCGCCGCCAAAACTGTTACAACTCAAGGGGTTCGCGAAGATAAAATGTTAATCCAATGGGTTCGCGACGAGAAATAGGTTAGCTAAAGGGGTTCGCGATGTTTAAAAGGTTGGGAACCGCTGTTCTAGCAAATATTGGCGAGGATATGGCCTCCACGCCGAATTTTGTTGCCGAATGCGTCCAGACCCTTTAAAAAATATGAAATGCTTCTCATTTTCTCGAAAACTCAGAATTTCCAAATGATTTGGCAATTGTCGCGGTTTCTGTGATTACCAGTTGCAACAAAATTAATTAAAGAAATACATACGTATGGTCAGGGCTGGAACTAACTTATAGACAACCTAGGCATTTGCCTAGCGCGCCATATGGCCAGAGGCACCTTTGTAATACTATATATTTTTAATTTTCTTTATTATTTAATAAGGCACAAAAAGTTAAATTCAATTTATTGTTACAACCCGAAACTAAATATAATATTGTCTGTAAATTCTACATGTGTTTAAGGGCACCATTTTTGTATCTTACGTCTCATCAAACATTTTGTCAAATAATCCGGATCCCACCATGATAAAAGCAACCTCAACCTGTCCCAAAAAGTGGAGTTTAAAGTTGAATTAATCACTAGAGAAAATTTTTAGGATATTTAATATTGCAACAATTTTGTTGATAACAAGATGTATAATAATTATTTTCGAAACTTTGCGTCTTACGTCGGTGAACTTCGATGAGAGACACTGACCTCTTGTCTAGGGTGCCAAAATACTTGCAGCCGACCCTGCGCCTGGTTCATACATACTTACATAGAATGTATCCACTTACATGCAGGTCCGGCCTGAGCTACGGGCGAGCCGGGCGGCTGCCCGGGGTGCCAAAGATTTGGAGCGCTATCCAGATCATTTATCTATGAATTACTTGGAAGTGGGCAAATATTAGTTGCCAATTTATGTCGAGGAACAGACTAGCATCTTGATGGAATTTTTCTTAATTTTTCATTATCAATAGTTCTTACAGAGCGATGAATAAATGAACATGTGCTTTGTAAATATCTCAACACGCATTAACGGAGGGGGGCGCTGGAGTGCTATCTCGCCCGGGGCGCCAAAATTCTTCCTGTCGGCCCTGCTTACATGCAATGTGCAATATATAGTTACCTAAAAATAAAACAGAGAATTGATAGGATCCTTAGCGCTTCGGTCGCGTTAACCTACATATTTGCTATAACTTGCAATTCCGTCTTTATCGGTTGCTATTCTAAGGTAAACGTAGTATTTCTACAGGAAAAAATACCGACTACGTTACCTCGGCCGGTTGTGGAAAGGCCTCTCAATTCATTAACTCTGTAATAAACAATGAAACTACAGCGTCAGCCGTTCAATATGTATCTTCTATAGATTCGGGCAGAAATAATATTGACTCGTTTCAAAGACAAGCTCGGGGCCGTACTGACAAAGACAGCTTAAAATTATGAAGATGTCCTATGCAGACAGATAAATTCTCTCTCTCTCTCTTCAGAGAGGCAAAAACCTGTATGCAAATTAGTAACCGTAAATAGCTTCGGAAGACATAGTAATTGGCTCGATTCCAGGGCGCGCATGACGTTTTGATTTATTTTTGAGACGAAAATTATATTAATTTTTTTTTGCAAATGTACGATGGGTCGAGGTTGTTAAGTATATAAAGTGGATAAATAGAGATAATTTTTACTTTCCAGTTCGATAAATATCGTTGTAAAATTCGAGAGATATTCGTTATTTGGTAATAGAAATTTACCGGTTGCACCTAGTTGTAGACGCGTATCGCCGTTAAAATTATTGGCGCGTCAAAATGTCTGTATAAGTTTGAATCGATAATGATTTTATGACACAGTCAACCTTCCAATTTTTTCTAGCATTCGGCAAAAATGAAAGATAAAAAATTATGAATGAGAGCTTGTTACAACACGGTGGGAGATGCTAGTTCAAACGTAGAAGGGATAAATATACTCCGAATTTTAGATGCTTGGTTACAATAAAAACTCAGATCAAAAGAACTATATTTGAAGTAATTGAAATATTTTGCGAAAACAATGTTGCTGTATATGCTCTTAGAATGCCGATAACTCAAACTTCAAAGAGTCAAAAATATTTCGGGTTGTAGGACTAAATTTTGCGTACATGCTAAAGGCGGAAAGAATTAATTCTTCTATTTATCGAAAATTTCGGTTGTAAGAAATTCGAGCTTCGATAGCACTTGAATAGCAAAAATAGCTAATCAAAACTTTTAAACGAAACTTGCGAATATATAATAATTCTTTCATTCCTGTAATTGTTGCCACAAATATTAGTTGATATGTACACGCACATACATAAACACGTGTGTGTGTGCGCGTGTCTGTGTGCGTGTGCGTGTGTGTGTGTAAGATATGAGTGGCAACTACGTGTCGCAGATCGCCCAATGAACACACCGTTTAGCGAGCGTACAGTGATTCAAAATCTATCATGATTTTTCTTGGAAACATTATAAGTGTTCGTATTACAAGAATGTAAATTTCTCTCGAATTATCACAACTTCCAGCATCGATCATTAGTACGAGAAAAATAGAATGACGAAGATATTTTTGGGCCTCGTTAAAGATGATTAATTTGCGAAATGTACGGGAGAGTAGGCGGTCTTCAATCTCGAGACGCGGACATGAATCATCTTTTAAAGCCCTGCTTATGCGATAGCGCGCTTATTCAACCTCTGTATACCCCGAAATACATTTTCAGCCACGTGGTAGCATCACCCTTCATTTCGCACTGTGCAACAAAAGCCCGCACGTAAAAAAATGGGCTATCTGTCCCGGGGCGAGGATAAAATTGAAGCTCCTTATACGTACAGATTCATTCGGTAGTTTTTTAAAAGAGGCTTTCGATCATCGATCAGGAAAGACTCATCGACAATCGATTAGTCGATACATCTTCTGGCGGGAGAGAGAATGAGGGGTTAAAACCCCGAAAGGCGCGGCGTCATCAACCCTTTCTTGTTCTCTTAGTTCGGGTTTTCTCCGCGGGGTGGCGACGCAGGACGCCGACCTGTTGGGGTGGGGGGAACTCCCGCTGTCTACCCTTCTCCTCCTGCCGCCCTTCGCGCACTGCTTGATAATGAAACGCGCGGGCTTTTGCGGAGGAGATTTGCAATCTTTTCACGACCCTCCGACCTTTTCTTCCCGGCCGACCTTTTCAACCCGCTCCTCTCGACTCTTAATTCATCCTTTCTCCCCCTTCCTTCCTCTTTCTCCTTTGTATCTCATTGGTTCGACTTGTCCCTGTATATAACGTAATCCTTATAAGCTTTCACGCGCGTCTCGCTTGAGTAATCGTCTCTTTCGTCTCGTTTTCACCTCTTTTTGATTGAAAAAGTTGTCGCAGATCGAATTTTGGGTGGCTTAAGAGTTTACACGGGTAATTCATTATGTGCAAATATTTGAGGCATTCATATTTGGGAATAATTTTGAAACAGGAAAAAATTCTGCCATGACCGGGAATTGAACCCGCGTTCAGGAACGGGAAAATTAATCTGCTACGATAGTTCGGTAGTAGAATATCCGCCCGGCAAGTGGAAGACCCGGGTTCATTTCCCGATCACAGCAGAATTGTTTTCTGTTTAAAAATTATTCTCAACCTTGCAGCTTATGCCTGTCTGCATAGGATCTTACGATCACATTAATCCATCAGTTTCCAGCATTCATATTTTTGATAATTTTGTCAGTTTCATCAGTAAAATCGATTTGTATACATTTTGAAATTTGTTTTCTTTATTATTCAAACCTGGACGGATGCGAAGAAGCTGAGGGGTGGTAACAGCCAAATCGCTAATATATATTTTGCTATAAACATTTAAAACAATATTGCTGTTGGATCGAACTTATGCTTCTTGTAATGAATATTTATTATTATGCACAGAATGTAAACCATTATTTATGAAGCTGTGAGAACTTGTAGGCGATGTTTCATTACTGACAGTTTTCTGGCAGTAACTTTGATATACAGTAGAAATACGTGATGTTCGTATATTTTCGTCGTTCTTTAGCAGAGACGCAAGCCATTTTCAAAGTACGACAGGAAAATTCGACGTACACAAACTTAATAACTCTTTGTATAGAAATATTGAGTGATGGATAAACATACAATCTAATGTAAAAATACGCTTTCGATTATATGAGAAATTCTATTCTTGAAGTTTGCTGTTTCTTCAATCCACCTGAATCCCGAAAATTAACAGTTTTCGAAACCTTTTAATGTAGTAAAATAGTATTTATAAGGTATTTATAACGCTGACATATTATTATATTAAATATCATGGGATTGTTTTAAAATATTTATTATAGGGTAGGTTTATTGATAAAACCGGCAATCGCTCTCTATGGTAAAAAATCGGCCACCCAGGTCAAAAACCGGTAAAGCAACCCTAAAAAAATAGGACGCAATTTTTTCGCTAGAAAAAAAACAACAATTGAAAAGGTGTAAAAACTTCAGTGATGAAAATAGTGGAATAAACGCGCATTTGTATCGAATCGAGTAAATCCGTGGTGGGGATATTCTTAAGATATTCGCCTCAACTCGTCGCGTTCAGCTCAGCAAAAGGCTCTTAAGCCGATAATTGACCCATGTCGATGATAATGCGGACGGAAAGATTCAGCACGCTCACATGAAAACATTTTCTTTCCCCTTCCAGTGATTGACGTTAATTTAAAGCACGTAATTAACCCGATTGACTAACTTCGACGACGAACTCGATCGCTCACGCATGCATGTTGCTATAAAAGTCGCAAACGTCAGCAAGTCTCCACGAAAGTTGTGGAGGGAGTTTTCTCAGACGAATTTCAAATTATGCGTCTCACCGATTTTTCTTCTCAAAGTTGGGAAATTTTTGTAGCCGGTCTTTGGATTTCAGCAACGGTATAACCTAGGGACCTGCGAAGCTTCGAGCCTCGATTAGATTGCGAATCGGGTGAATGATTCGATTCTATTCGAAATTAAGGTCGATTCGTTAAATCCGATTATCGCTCATGCCCCCTACATCAAGGTATATTCCCATTGCCTACCCTTATTGAGTATACTTATGAAGTGGCGTAATACACTAGTATATTTAAAATAAATCAATGCAGTAGGCTCGCTATATTTGTTTAAAAAGAAGTTTATTGATTGAATTATCACTTCTGATAAGAAGGTAAGTGAATGCGATGATTTGCAACTATTTTTCTGACATGTTTGTCGTAATATAGAAAATTCAACACAACGTTTAAAAAACTCGATTTTTATCTACCTTCGTAAAATTAACCAGATTGAAACCAGTGGATTCATTACACACGCAGTTAATACATGTACTCGTCACTATATTTTCATGATTAGTTATTTGAAATAATTATTTTTCTTTTTAAGTTTAACTTCATTTAATTTTTCACAGAATAATAACACTCATAGGCAGATAGTCTCAAAAGATAGTTTTAAAGAGATAACCAGAACTTTTATTATGTATGGCATGAACGAATGAGTAGTTAATTTACATTGTTGAACTTCGTTAAAATCTTTAACTTCATTTCAAAACATGGTTTGCACTGATTAAAGTTATTAAACTAAAAGTATGTATTTTTATTGCTTAATTTTAAGTTCGCTTTAGTTTAATATGCACTGCAATTATATTCTCAAGTTTTTCTAAAGGTCAGGTGTGAAATCATTGAAGATCTTAATTAAACGAATAAGACAAAAAACGTTTATAATAATTTTATTTGTCCAGTAACTAAACTTTCACTCAAACGTTTTCGCCACAATATTAATCAGTAACATTAAGCCTGTAGACCCCCAACATACATTTAATACTTAACAAGCATACATACATGTACTCATGTAGACAAATGTATATGCATAACTATATGTCATTGTCTGATTCGTTTCGAAATTTGATTCGAATTCGAATCTAGATTGCCGATTCGATTCGAGATTCGAAGGAGAATTAGCGATTCGCAGGTCTCTAATATAACCATATCGAAATAAGTTTAAAAAATTCATTTTCCATTTGTAATAGTATCTTAAGCTACACTATAAGTTCTGACGCATTGTATGATTTTTATTATTGTAATTAACATCTTTCTAAGCATGGCTTTGGCTTCTGAATCTTTCTTGTGTTATTGCAGGTAAACAAATTTAAAATGCGTCAAAATAATTGCAGCCGTAATTCTGTGAACGTTAAAAAATATAAAGTTTAGATTATCGTTAATAGGTTTGATAATAAATCTAATTAACATGTTATTGGTTGTGTGTGTGTTTGTAATAAGGAAGTCATTAGAGCGCTTAATTGTCCAGTCGCGGTAAACAGTTTTGCTCTCCCTAAAATACGAGTTATTTACGCGCGCTTGCGTTTACTAAACACTTATATCCTGCGTCAATCTCTATCTCCTCCCATGTTCACTCTCCCCTCCTTTATTCCCCTTCATCTTCCAATTTTTCCTCTTCCCCCATTTTCTCCCTCCACACCCTCCAAATCCCGAAAGTCATTCTCCCGCCAACCAACCAAAAACACTCCAGGAGACGATCCACGAATCGGCCAAGCAGAAATTCAGGCACTTGAAGCGACAGACAGAACGGTCGATGTTCACTCTTCTGGACCTGTCATCTTCTTGAATGTCTCCTTATTACATCCGTCTCTCTCCGGCTATTACAAGGGTAGACAGCGCCATCCTCGACCGACTCTTGAACTTCCCCCGGAACAGCCGCGTGCGTTCTAATTAAAACCGTCTCCCTCCCGCTGGTGCAGTTAGGAAATTTGCATCTCTCTCCCTTGCTCTCTCGTCTTAACCCTCGCGGGTAGTCCGGATGATCTGACTGTTGTCTCCCCCTCATTCTCTCTCACTCTCGCCTCAAGATGAATTAGTGACCATGGAAGGGCGCCATCTTGGCGTGGCGACAGAAAATGCACGAATTTCCGCAGGATATAAGAGGTCACCACGATCGCAAGTACTTTCTGTCTTGGTTCGTTTGAGCGGTGGGATATTTTTGGAGGCGTAAATAAAGGTTTTCAATGCCTCCCTCACTACTATTTCTTCACCTCTTCAAAGGATTGAAAACGCTCGTTTTTTTCTTTTCGGCTTTGAAATTTCTTCGTCCGATCATGCTTAAGAACCGAAAAGTAAACATAATCGATAGTAATGGAATTAGAGACTTTTTCTGCGGTGGTACATCGCTGTTGATGAATATTTCTCGATCATATATCGATGTAGACTCTCTCCCATGCTTAATAATATGATCATATATTTAACTCTTTCATTTTTCACGTTCATTTTACGGACATTTTTGTTTACCTTGCATGCGACAGTTACAGTGTTTCAATAAACGTTATAGGACCTAAAATTATGATAAGCGTGTTATTGAAGTATTCAGAATCAAATCTTATTTTTAAACAATATTTTGTTTCTTCGATAAAATTCACGACTGAAAAGTTTAGCTTTGTCCTGATATAATTAAGAAATTCCGCTTTTTAGTTTTTCGTGTGGACCTGAAACCTAATGGAGAAATGACAAGGGAACAAAGTGGAAAGGGCAAACGGACGAAAAGATGAAAAATATATATTTGGCGTGCGATATTTTAGTAGTTTTTTTCTACGGTTTCTAGGATGCCGGCCATTTTGGAACTTTACGTCGATTTGATCAAATATAAAACCTAAATATGTTGGTAAATACCCCAATTCTAAAATTGAATGATGCGCAATTATTTCATTATGTTTGATATTTTATCTTGTTTGTCCGTTAGGAAATTTTGTTGGGAGAAAATTAAGGTGCATTATTTTGCATTTAAAAACTTTTTAAATATTTATTCACCGGAATTTATGCGGAAATCCATTAAATATTTGAAATAGTAGGTAATAAAAAACGTTAAAACGTATATGCATTTCAAAATTTACAGCATACCGCCAATTACACGAGTTATCGACCATATTTTTATTTTCGCGTGAAAAAAGTGATAGTTATATGAAAAACAGTCGATTTCTTTATTTTAAAACTTTATTGCAATTAAAACATTTTTATTATCGTTTTTACGGTAGTTAAGGCCACATTTAAATTAAACCATTTCACAACCAGATGACGACGGAGAGGACATGCGTTTATTTGATAAATAAATACACATTTTCATTAAAGGTCTCATTATCAATTTTGTTAGCACTCGCACGCGTAACAGAATCGAATCGCAAAAAGAAGAATGTATAAAAAAACAACTTCGGTTCGACGAACCCCATATCATTCGGTTTCCATGCCAATCCATCTAAACGCTATGATTTTATTTTAGCACGGAATCGGATTAACTCAGGCGCTGCCAGGAATCGGCAATTTTCCCAACCCGGAAGCTTTCAAAGCCTCAACTTGCGAGTTGCCATGGAGTCCGCGTTGTAATCCGATCCGGGATGCGGGAAAAAAGATGGAAAGCAAGGATCGAAGATTTAGAGACTAGGGAATATGTAAAGGGTTTTTCGCTGGGATTTTATCGAACCGAAAGTTTTTTTCTTGTTATTTTTTTCCTTCTCAGTTCGGAATGTCAGCACGGTGATGTTTTTATTTTCTGCCGTTTTCCATGGAACTGGCGTCGTTTTCGAACGCGGAGTGCAAATGATTCGTCGCGACAAGTGATTCGCAAGGATGTAAAAGTGACTATCGCCAACAAAAAATTCCTAGCATTTGCTTCTAACTGATGTGTGGTGGATTCCGTGAGCCAAAAGAATATAGTTAGTGTAATTTTAACAGACACCGTTTTCTACTCCAATGCAAAAAGACGTAGAATTTAAGATGACCCTCGAAAATACAGGAATGCAAACGGAAAAACAATTAAAAATGTAAACTATATAGATGATCTCCTTTTTAGGTATTTATTAATGTATATTATATTAATTATTAGCCATTAACTGTTACCTTAAAACTGTATTATGTAATAATATTAACAAAACAATTCATATGATGCCCGGAGTTCTGTGATGTAAGCAGACACGTTTACTTATCGAATACAAAATCTACACTCCTTATGTATTGATCCGTAACCAGTACTTTCAAAATATTTTAATTTTGAAAATAGATTGACAACTATATGAAGTTTCGGAAATAAAAATTATCGAGTGAATCGTGAAATAGAGTAAGCTTTACGAAAATTTTTTTAAGTTTGAGCTTTGAAATCACCTTCCTGGTTATTATGTATTGTTAATTTATACCAATGAAACTTCCCCACATAATTGTTGATTTTCCAGATCTTTTGGATTAAAATGATTGTTGTATCCATTACCTTGCTATATTATTCGTCTTCATAACAAATTCCTTCTGTATTTGTACAATTTATATAGATTTAAAGTAATACCAACTTTTAAAAGTTTTATATACGGAAATATTAAGGAAATAACGAGCTCTGTTTGTTGTATTAACCGAATAAGATAAATAAATTCTATTATATGAGTAGATAAATTGATGAAAAAATGGTACACAATGACAGATAACTATAATTTAAAAAGACATTGACGAATTGGACCATGGTTAGAATGGGACAAGAGAAAAGAAAGAAAAGAATTCGTTTCCGAAGTCAGTACTCACAAACTCTTGAGGCGAGGGCACGTGATGCACAGATTGTCTGGCGCCTCGATAATGTTGGCTCTGTCCAAGCGAAGAATTTCCAGAGCAGACGTCCCATTTAGATTCGGAAATTCCCTCAGTTCACGAGCCTCGGAGAGGATCCTGGCGTGGGGTAGATCGATAAACATGATGGCCGGATTCACACATGAATTTCAGAGATTGCTATATCGATGCGTTTTCGCGCGTAAGTAAAACAGATTATCATAAATTTGTGCAAATTATAAATAATTTTTGTTTTTATGAAAACCGTCCCCGAAGATATGATAGGTACTTATATATATATATATATATATATATATATATATATATATATATATAAAGTTCACGATATACGATGTAGCATTACAGAGATGCATTCCATGGGATATCATGCTAGTGTATAGGAAGATTGTTTAATTTTGACGGTTAGCCACAATAAAACCAAAACTTACGTTTTAATGTAATTAATTCTTAAAATTTCATAATTAGACTAATAGTCCGGTGGCGACAAGTGCTTGCTCGATTTGAAATATCATCATCATCATAGGTAGTCTGTCCGTAGACAGGTCCGTGATTATTCATGGTTAAACCTGTTTCTCCATATACTCCTATTTTCCGCTGTCCTCTTCATATCTTGATAACTCTCTTTCCCTTTCAAATCGTCTATTAGCTGATACCTTTTCCTACCTCTTTCCCTTTTCCCATCTAGTTTTCCTTCTAACACATCTTTAATCATACTCTCTCTCCTCATGTAATGTCCAACCCAGTTAGCCTTCCTCTTTCTGATAGTCTGTATAATCATTCGCTTCTCTCCTATTCTTTGTAGCACTTCATCGTTTTTCATCCTATCTGTCCATTTTATCCTCAACATTCTCCTCCAAGTCCACATTTCAAAGCTTTCCAAGTATTTGATGTCATTTTTCCTTAGCGTCCATGTTTCTGCCCCATACAATGCTATACTCCATACGTAGCATTTTATCAACTTCTTGCGGATATCTTCCCTTATATTCCCTGTAAGTAGTTGTTTCTTTCTCCTGAAAGCCGCTTTTGCTTTTCCTATTCTAGTTTTGATCTCATCCGTACATTTTGCCTCTCGTGTTATGATACTTCCAAGGTATTTATATTCTGAAACTTGTTCTAATGGCTTTCCCCCAATAGTTATGCTCAGATTCTCTTCTTTACCCGATATTCGAATGACCTTGGATTTTTCTGTATTTATTTCCATACCGTATTTTCTGCCTACTAGTCTATTAATCATTTTTTGTAGTTCCTCTTCCTTTCTTGCTAGAAGTACTTGATCATCTGCGTATTTTACTGTTCTTATAATCCTTCCTCCAATTTTGAAATCCCCTGTGCCATCTAAAGCTTCTTGCATTAGACTTTCTCCATATATATTGAATAGGGTTGGCGATAGGCAGCAGCCTTGTCTTACTCCTCTACCGATATTTATTCCGCAGGTGTCCACATTCTCAAACCTGACCTTTACAACTTGATTCTCATATAGATTCCTAATCAGTCTCCTGTCTTTCCAGTCTACACCTATATCCTTTAATATCTTCATCAACTTTACCCAATTTACTCTATCAAAGGCCTTCTGCCAGTCTACGAAACATGCGCAGATATCTTGACTGTATTCTATTGCCCTTTCTGATATGATTCTAACTACTCCTATAGCATCTCTAGTTCCTCGTCCTTTTCTGAAACCGAATTGATCTCCCCCTATTATTTCTTCTGCCTTTTTCTCCAGCCTTTTATTAAGAATCCTCGTGATGATCTTCGATGTGTGTGACAGAAGGCTTATAGTTCTGTAATCTTTACACTGCATTGCCTTTGGCTTCTTCTTTAGAGGGATCATTGTTACTTCTAGGAAATCCTGAGGCCACTCTCCCGTGTCGTAAATCTTATTAATTAATTTCGTGATCGCTTTTAGCCCTTCTGATCCTATGACTTTAAGTATCTCAGCCGGTATTCCATCGCTGCCCGTGGCTTTCCCCTTCTTTAGTTCCACTATCGCTTTTTCTACTTCGCTCTCCATAATAATTGGTCCTAAGTTGTCTTCTTCAATGTTTTCCTCATTTTCGTTCTATTTTTGCCGCTCCTGCCTGTTTGCCGTATAATTCCTTAATGTATTCTTCCCATACCTGTGCTACATCCTTTGTTTCTGAGACTATCTTCCCATCCGTATTCATAATTCCTTTACCACAAATTCCATTAGACTTCTTATCTTCTAATTCCAGTGCCCTAGCGTACATCATATCGTACCGTCCTAACTTCTCCATTTGTTCTATTTCATCACATTTTCCTTTTATCCAATTTTCTCTAGCTTTATCTGTTACCCTTCTCAACTCATTGTTTATACGCCTATAGTTGGCTCTACCTTCTTCACTGTTAACGTTTTTCCATTTTCGTCTCTCATCCATTTTCTCCAGCATTTCCTTCGTGATCCATGGTTTTCTGATTTTCTTCTCTTGTTTTCCAATCTCTTTATCCAAGGTATCCTTGATACTGGTTTTAATTTCATCCCATTCTATATCAACGGTCTTCGGTTTGTTTTCCAACTTTCTTAGGTTATCTTCCAACTTCATGCTGACTACATCCTGCCTTTCTTTCAGTTTTTCTAGGTCCCAGGTCTGTCTTTCTCTTCTCGTTTTTCTTATTTGTTTGAGCTTTGTACTCACGTCAACTATTAGAAGGCTGTGATCTGAATCAATGTCCGCTCCTTGAAATGCCTTGGCGTTCTTTATGCTGTTCCTGAATCTTTGTTTTACAAGGATGTAATCTATTTGGCATCTCATTCTATCTCCTGGGCTTTTCCATGTGTATAACCTTCGTTTATGGTTTTTGAACCATGTATTAGTCACTACAAGGTCATTATTGATGCAGAATTCTACGAGTTTCTCCCCTCTTCGATTTCTCTTCCCAAGTCCGTATTGCCCGACAACATTTTCTTCCTGTCCTTCTCCGACTATGCTGTTCCAATCTCCCATTATTATGCAGTTTACCTTTCCTCTTCCGTCTTCTTCGTAAATTTCATTAATTTGCTCATAGATCTCATCTATTTCTTCATCGTCATGAGCTGACGTTGGCATATATACCTGGATTATCAGCATGTCCACTGGGACTGCTTTTAGCTTTATTGCCATCAGTCTATAGTTCGTTGCTATTATCTTTGTCACGCTTTTCATCATATCTTTCCATGTACCAGAGCTACTCCCCTTTCCTCGCTATTTCTTCCAGAATAAACTACCGTGAATTCTTCCGAGTCGAACTGTCCTTCTCCCTCCCATCTAGTTTCGCTTAGCCCTATAGTGTCAACTCCATTTCTTCTCATTTCTTCTTTCAAGTTCTCTAGCTTTCCTGCCTTTCTCATAGTTCTTACGTTCCAAGTCCCTATTCGTAATTTACTTTCGACAAATGTTTTCCTCAAGGCAGTCCCCGCCCGGAGATCCGATTGGGGGACTATTTTACCTCCGGATTGTTTTACCTCGAGAGAACTCATATTGTCCAACCATATAATCTTTACTAGGGATTGTAATGTGGTAGTTTCCCTCTTGCTTTCCACATCGCAGTACTGTAGCCGTTCAAATCGTCCTGATCACGCCTACAGCTGTATTGGATATAGACCCAACCAACATCATTTGTTTTCGGCTCTATACCATACTGACAGTACTGCTGCCTACTGCCAGGCACTGATGATAGTTTTTTTTTTTTAAATAAAACCTCCATTCGAGGGGTTTGAACCCCCGAACTTTGCAATAGAAAGCCGACACGCTAACCACTACACCACCAGTGCTATAGATTTGAAATATATGGAACATTAATTATTACGTCATTAATATATACAGCTTAGAATTATATAGGTACTTCATGTGTATAACGACAATTGAATTGAAAATTTATTTATAAAATTTCACGATTAGATTAAAAGTCTGGTGACTAAAAGATTATAGACAATAACGCATATAAAGTATATATAATTATTAAATCGTTAATATAATTAAATCAGCGATATATCTGCAGACAGTTTTCAGAGCTTCACTGACATTTTAAAAATCTACAGCACTGTTACTATTTTTTGAGTATTTATTTGTTTCGTAAATAATTTTAAGTTTTCAGCTTACTTGAAGAGCATTTCAGGCTGTAATGAGTTTTTGCCTCGCCAGAACTTTCAGAACTAAAGTAAAAAAACAGTAAATCTGGAAAAGTTCGCTACGTATAAATACGATTGCTCCGCGAAATCGTTCTAAATCAAATCGAGAACGGAGAGGGCGAAAATGTGACAGGTCGCGTGTGCTTTCGCATCGGCGGAATAAAGGTAAAGGAATGTAATGGCGTTGCGTATTTATTAGTACTCACAGTTTCCGCAGTTGCGGAAGGAACGAGAAGGCGTCTGGGTGCAGCCGCAGGAGAGGGTTTCCGCGGATCTCCAACATCGTCAGCGATGTAGCTCTCTGCAGGAGACCGACCTCCAGGAACGTAATGCGGTTACCCGACACGGAGCTGGGCATGAGGAAAATGTCGGAGGCAAGGAGAAAGGGGGAGCAATGAATTACACACAAATCAACTTCAAATAGGTGGCTCGCTTATTCTGTTTATCCAAGTTTCCGCGAGGTAACCCGGAAACATTTTCGTGGCGAATGCTTTAACCGGTTCTCGTATACGGGAAAAGGGTTATTTTTATTTAAAAACCGGAGAAAGATCGCGTTGTTTATTATTATTTTACTGTTTACTTGAAGTCGATTTTTTTCCATTTGGAAGCAAACATTGCGTTAGATCTTTTTCATTGCCAAAACAAACTATCATTACTTCATTTGTTTTATTAAATAAGGAATTTTATAACCATAAACGGACATGGTTCATTTATAAAAAATGAATAACAATCTTCTATGGAAGCGCATGCAGAACAGAAAATATTCTAAGTATCTAGGCAAATTAGTTTATGTATACATAAAAATTAAAATACTCCCTCTTGAAAATGTTATGCAATAGAGAAAACTGACGTTTTTCTTTAACGTTCATAAAGAGAAATATTATATATGGAGTTTAGCAGGAATAAGGTATAGGATAAGTCAATAAAAGAAACTTTCGTGGCTTTTCTGGCACATTTACTTTTACAGTTAAAAAGTATTTGGTAAATGATGTTTTTACTCCAATTACGGTGTATGTTTAAAGATAGATGGATTATATTCACGTTATTATTCGTGGATGAATGAAAGGATATCGAAATGTTTCAATATTTATTCATTTTGACGGAAAGCTTCAACATCTCTGTAAGTATTTTTAGTTAAGAAATCTGTATTAACTTTTACCGATTTTTCAATGAATACCATATACATGTCAGAAGAATGTAGAGAACACTTCAAAAGACAGTGTTTCAATGTGGAATTTATAAACTAAATTTATCCGATTAACTCACAGTTCTTGAAGTGTTGTTAGTCTTGTAATTGCCACAGGAATCTGGGTCAGCAAATTATCGTCGAGTTCCCTGAAAATAAATTTATTCGTCAATTTATCCTTAATTCTTTTACATAAGCAGGTTGCGTGCGTCACGCAAGGAAATAATTTTATTTTGAGTAGAGCTCGTGAGAATCGGAGGAAAATTAGCCGTATGATGTCAATATTTGTGGTCATAAATGCTCAGGAACACTTGAAAATTCCGTGCGAAATATAAGCTCAAGAAATTGATCTATTTTTAAGTTACATATGTACATCATCTTCACCCGCATGGATAAATAATTACCTTTTCTAATAAATAATTTATGACAAATACTAAACTTTTGGCGAGAGTACTGGTAAGCTGAAGTCATAGTTTACCAAGAGCATAAACAACAAAATAGGTTTGAATATTTTTATCATTTGTATTCATAACATCTTAATAATTGAAACGGCGGGTTAAATTAAGGTGAACATATAAAACATCCCAATGTCAACTGTTAGGAAATATTAAAATGAAATATTAAACAGCGGATCTCTTTAAAGCCGATTTTTGTTGGTGTTGCTTGCTATAGACTTTTCCGCATAAGGCTGTATCACTTACTACGGGTAAATTCAAATTTATGCCGCTAGTGAAGCAATTTTGGGTTTACTTTTGTCGTTGGCGTGACTTACAGCACTCGGAGCGAGGTGAGGCCGGAAAAAGCTTCGTCATCGACGGTGTAGATCTGGTTTCTCTTCAGCAATCTGTGGGAAAAGAAGGAAGTGGAAGTATTTTGGATGGCGTTATTGTGGCACACATATTTATATCTAACAAGCTATTTAGCTATAAGCTATATTCGTGAAAATGAAATTCAGAATTTAAATCGATTAAATTTTGAAGAATATTGAACTACATATAATCTTTTACCTTTTCCAAGTTTGGCGGGGATTGTTTAATTTTCTTGGCGGCTTAAAATTAAGGATTTTACCTCAAAGTATCCTCTCGAGGAAAGTTTTATAGATATTTTATTGTTATGCAGATTTTTGTGTCTGCAATTTTATCCCTTTTCATTGTTAAATAATTTGGGCTCATTAATTAGATAGCCCCAACAACTGTTTAAAGATTGGAAAACCAGATAAAGATTTTTCCTACAAAGCAGCATTTATCAGTGACGATTCATTAATGGTAGACTCTAAAATTAGAATCCATTAATTCAAAACCCTTATCTCCCTTTCCTCCCTGTCTTAATAATTTCCCCGAAAATTCTTCATTTCTGTATCTTCAAATCTTATGTATCCCCAAAATACGACACAAATAGGCACCAACGTATTCATTTATGCACGTTTATCGTGTCTATAATATGCACGGGTGAAATATGCTTAAAAGGTGTGATTTTATAACTTTAAAGGGTAAAAATACGATTAATTTTTCACCGTCTCATTATTAAGACCCATAAATTATTTCTTATTATATTAACGTAAAGGTATAAATATCGGGTGCTCTGAATTTCTTGGATCGTGTTGTTGGCTATATTATGATGGTATGTTATTTATGTAATTGGCGCTTCTGATTGATTAAGCGTAATAAATATTAAACAAGTAGGGATGTGCACTGGTTTCCCGTGGTACATAAGTGCTTTTCGTCAAATTCGCCGTAGTATAATCATATATAAATATATTTGCTTTGAAATCAGAAAATTATTTTTTCTTATATGATTGTAGTCCTGCTTTACGCTCTAAGCATGTTCATTTCATTTTGTCATTCTATACTCGGCCAAAAAGCGAAATTTCTTTTTGAAATCGGTTCACCTAATACCTTCCAAACTCATAGTTACAGAAAATACTTACTTTGATATTGTGGTAGCCCTGCTTAGTCAACCCGGTTGATTATTAATATTTTGGTTATATATTTATGTGATGATTATATATTCTATCTTTGGTTAAAATCGATGAGGCCAGTTCTCTAAAAATATGATTAAAAAATATTATTTCACTGCTAGTGTGGTAGCCTTGCTCTTTAACTCCGTTTTAAACATCTTGATTTCATGATGGTATGTTGTACAAACCTTATACTTATGCAAAATTTAGTTGAAATCCGTCCAGCCAATTCCCTCTAAATCCATTATTACTGAAAGAGTTTAATTTGTGATTGTGGTACCACTGTTTGTCTGATGCCATCCAAATATGCTATTTTGGTTTTGCGTACATAAATATTAAATTTCGTTAAAATCGATCCGGACAATTCAACACAAACAGGTGTAAAAAGAACTTTTTTTATTACTTTTATTGTGGCAGCACTGATTTCAATATCTACACTAAACATATTAATTTTGTTTTTCTATGTTGCACACCTCCTCCATACAAAATTTCGTAGAAATCGGTTTTGCCAATTCCTTCCAAATACACAGTTGCCGAAAAGTTAAAATTTGCAATTGTGGCACCCCTGCTGAATGGATCCGGTCGAAATATGCCATCTTACAATTAGCCATTAATTTATGTGAATATGCGTACGGACGAATGGACATCACGAAGATAATAGTGCTTTTCAGCAATGACGAAAAACATTAAAAATGCTTAAATCCTGTAGGGGACATGGTTGACTGGAAATTAGAATTATCCTCGAGTTGCCACTGATGGCGTCTGCTGTGTCGCCGAAGTCCGCATCTTGTTTTCCCAATCTGCCTAATTAATCAATTAAATTCCAGTCATGAAGAAAGCTGGATTATCACTTTCAGAATAAATGAAACAGCCATAAAGTTGCCGTTCAGGAAAATATCGCTGATTTTCATGTAGAAAAACATTCACTTTCTGAGGGTAATTGCTGACTGAACACGTTCGTTATAAAAAATGCTCACATTGAGTCATGCGTTGCAGATTTCGATTTCCTGTGATTAAAGATCATTTAAAAAATTTATATTCGTCATAAAAATGAAGCCGATGCTGGCAAGTTCCTCTTCTATCGTAATGAAAATTTTTCGGAGAAAGCGTAAAAAAGGCGAAATTATGTTTGCATCCTGTAGAACAGGGGTCGGCAACCTTTTATGTATGGCGGGCCACATACGTAGTTGTGAATGCTTCGGGGGGCCGCATTGGAAGTCACAAGAGCTTCGGCGTGCCGGATGACAGTTGATATCAGACGTTACCTAGAGATTCTGTGGTCTCGTATTATTGAAAAGTACGTTCAAATGATTTACTATCATTAAAAATACACCAGGGACCGTTTTAATACTATAATTTCATTGAAAAATACAAAATTTTCGATTTTAAATTTTACCGACCGCTATTTCCTCATATCTTCGCGGGCCGCATGAAGCGCTCTCGGGGGCCGGATGTGGCCCGCGGGCCGTATGTTGCCGACCCCTCCTGTAGAACAAACTACCTCAATCTAATAAAAAAATCTTTTTCACGGAAGGCACGATGAGATAAATGAAAAGCGTCTTTTGCATCAGCTAATAAGAGAAGGTAATTTAATCGAGGATTTCGTCGAGACCTCGCAGATGCGCACAGACATGCACAAATGCGCTTATTCTTTAGTAAAACTAAAGCACGTTGTTCGCGATTTGACTCGTACCTTTTCAAAAAATATTTTCATGCTGGATATTTTTCATTTGTTGTCCTATGGAGAGATTGGAAAGTTTCCAGTAGAGAGCGGAGCCAAAATGATCGCGGCGTGTGTCGAGGACCGGTTGGTGCCTTTCTTCCGCGAATTTTGGCCTTAAACTATAAATCATCCACGGCGTGACGCATCGGCAATACGACACGAATGGTTTTTCCTTAGAAAAATGTAAATCATAAAGACGTTCAAGCGGTTTGGAGCGGACGCAGTTTTATCCCGATTGACTGTACGCACGATTAATGGGCGGCGGTGTAAAATCGTTTTCCAATTCTTAGATTATCGATTCCAATTCTGTAGCATTTGGTGCGGATTTGAGGGTTATTTGTGGAACAAAGAGGAAAAATACTTAAACATGAAGATGCGAGCTAAATCTGTGAAAAAACAGGTATACAATACTTTTTCAGTTTAAAATAGAATTGATTACATACATTATCGTATTAGACTTTGATCGTCAATTTTTTGTTACACTTTGTATGTAAAAATTTGAAGTTTGTTTTATCGTAGATAATGTTATTTTGATACGCAATGTAAAATAAACTTACCTAGCTGTAACGGAGATGAAATATTTAAGTACTTTATAGGAAGGATATGTGAACGAACAAATTTAATTATCGTTCAGCACCAATTGTTTGTATGTCAAGACGTTCCGATGAGGCGGTTCGAGCTATAGAAATTTCATTCGCGTTTGCCTTACGGCATTGTGGTAAATCAAAAATTTTATTTGTTGGAAGTTGACAGTTTTGTCTGCAGTTTGTTGTCACATTCTCTGTTTTCTTTGTTTTTTCGATATTTTTAGAAATAGTCTAGGGCAGGGTTTCTCAAAGTGTGGTACGCGTACCACACTATTGATAATTAATAATAATAATTATTATTATTTATAATTATTAATAATCAAGAGATAAGAATGGTGTAGATGTAGAAATACATATAAATATACGGATTTATATTATCTGCAACCAATAATGATGCTTTCGGCGACATATGGCGACACTTGTATAAACGAATGTACAGCAGCGGCTGCTGGCTAAAACCTCTGACGTGCGATAATGCGGGGCCTGCGGCGCAGTTATCTTTCTGGTAGATGCGCATGTACCATATTCATAATGATTGATGTGAATTACTACTACTGGAAGTAGTCAAAAGATCGTAGGAGGCAACACATGTTTTCGAGTGCAGTGTATTAATATACAAAATTTCTCTCTTTTTGTTTTTTCTGTTAAACCCTTTTACTATGGATCTGTGGATAAAACAGGATCTTTGAAACGTATAACAGAAAATCGTAAAGGAAATGCAAGTGTTAGTGGCAACTGTAACGAAAAATGCAGTGATATGACTGTATTAGACAACTGTGAAAACAAAATTAGTGAACCATCTGCAAAGAAAACGAAAGGAGCTCGTAAATATGATGAAGATTATCTTAAATTGCGATTGTCGTGGACTCGCGATGAGGTGGAACCTATTCCGGTATGCGTGATTTGTAATGTGACTCTCACATATGAAACTTTCCAGCCTAATACGCCATTTCGGTAGAAAACATATATGCCATGGAAAACCGGTAGAATTCTTTGAAAATAGGCACAGGGCTCTCCAAAAGTCCTAGAAAACAATGCTCAGTGTGACGTAAAGTGCAAATGTGGAAGCCTCATATAGTGCTTCGTACTTAATAGCAAAGTCAGGAGTTGCTGAAGTGATTGGCGAAACACTAGCAAAACCTGTGGTCATTGAAATAGCGAAAGTGATGGTTGGAGACAAAGCGAGCAAAGCGATTGATCGTGTTCCCCTGTCAAATAACACTGTTCATCGTAGAATCACAGATATGGCCGGAAACGTAAAAGAGAAGTTATTGTGACGAGTACGTCAGAGTCACTACTATGCACTGCAAGCCGATGAACCTATCGATATTGTGAATTTAGCTAATTTCTTGATGTATGTCATGTAGGAGCTGAATGGAGAAGTCCATGATGATATGCTCTGCCAGCCTGTGCCAACACGTACAACTGGGGAAACTATTCTTAAAGTTATTGATGATTTCAACAAAGACAGTCAATTGGATTGGAGTCGATGTGTTGGGATAAGCACGGCGCCAGAGCCATGACCGGTTCAAAGAAACGAGCCGTTGCACATATTCAAACTGTTGAACCGGAAGCAAAATCGACTCACTGTTGTATACACAGGGAAGCACTCGTCACCCAGGACATGCATGCAGATCTAAAGCAAGTACTTCATGAAGATGTTATAATCATCAATTTTGTGAAAGGCCGGCCATTGAATGCAAGGCTTTTTTTTCTCAGCTTTCTGAGGAGATGGGCAGTGACTACACAAAGCTATTTCACACCGAAGTACGTTGACTTTTGCAAAGTCCTCACTCGCCTATTTGAGCTGCAAGAAAGGTTTCAAGTTTTTCTTGATGAAATCTTCAATCTGCGAGACTGTGTGCGTGAATGGAAATGGCTATGTAAATTAGCATACCTTGCAGATGTCTTGGTTCATTTAAACAGCCTTAATCTGTCATTGAAAGGCAAGCTCATGTCCATATTCCATGTTCAAGATAAAGTGAGCGCGATGATGAAACCGTCTTATTGACGTGGATCCACATCTTCATCTTAAGCTCACCAACATCGGGCCTGATATACCTGTCCTACTGTCTTGCCATAGGCAGTTTCACTCTCTGCATTGAATAAATTTTTAACCTACTTTCCAGAATGGAATAGTTTTGGCGTTGTCTGTCTGTCTGTCTGCCCGCCCCTATTAACTTTTGAACCAATAGACCGATTTTCAGGAAACTTGGTGGAAATCTCTTTCTATATGACCAAGCTCTCGAAGATCGTTTTTGTTGCGAAGGATGAAGTCCCGGGTTCGATTACAGGAACGATCCTTCCCATTTGATTTACATGGGAAATCTGAAATACATCGTGCAGGGTAATTTTCTCTTGCACATTAAAATATCTTAGAATTGTAATATCTGAGCGAGTTTTGTACTATTCTCTCAGGAAAGGAATGAAGATTGTAATTTTTGTCGAATTTTGCTTATTAATTGTATTTCTTAGAATTTTGCAGTTTTTATCACTTATTACGAGTGTTGTCATAGCAACAACTATTGTTGTTCATTTCTAAATAAATATGTGGATTTGAGTTTAATATTTGTTACTTTACATTTAACTTGCAATATTATTAAAGTTCATAAGCTTCTGTACATTTTCAAATTTATTTTTTGTACATTATGTGTATACAGGAGTTGAATTTTAAAATTTCTAAAAAAACTAGATATGTTGTTACGGAACTGGAAGAGGGAGTACGCCGATAAGGCCGAAGTACCGAAAGGGGTGCGTGAATGTTTTAAGTTTGGGAAACACTGAGCTAGAGAAATTTTTCTATAAAAGTAATTTTGAATTTTATTTTTAAAAACGTTTATTTTTTTTGCTTCGTGCCGCGAAATAAAAGGTCTAGCATGTGTGACAGGCAGTGTCGTTAGTTCTTATTTTTTTCTTTCTTTGCGAACTAGAAATAATACATCAAGTACCATTAGAACAGAATGCTATGAAAAGCTAAAATAGTGTCATTTCTTATCGTGAAGTATAATTCTTTTTTCCAGAATTTCCTTGAATCATGGTTTTGAATTAGGTCATATTCTCGGACATTTCTGCTAATGTCTCCCTTCTATCGGGTGAATTCTGCTACAGTGGCTAGAGAGAAAGAGAGAGAGATATTTCGCGAAAGATATAAAACTTCGAAATTCATCCAGATGGAAGGAGTATAGCTGACCATAGGAAAGGAAGCATGGATAAAAACATACTTTTCAAGATTTTCGAAAGGAGTTGGTCTTGCCTATTTTATTTATTTTCGAAAAGTGTCTTGAGGAAAGAAAGAATACTAACATTTCGAAAAGGTCGCTTACTTGAGTTCGAAAATGCACCGCTCGCAATGCAGTGGCGTAGCAAGCAAAAGTTCACCTCTTTCTTTGCCGTTTTTTCATATTTTTCTTCGTTTTATTTCCTCAAATGTATGCAGCTAGCTATATAATGTTACTTCAAGATGATTTTTGCAGGCGTAGCTGTGCATTGACACATTTTCCGTTCGAGTTGAGAATTCGACGAGTTCAACCTTTTCCTTAAACTGTGTCGTCGTTGTGTTTCCGTTCCCTCTCTGAATATCAAATCCGTTTATTCAAAAAGATCAAAGATTTTAATAAAATTTTGTAGGCGATAGGAATATGAAATAGTTTTTAATTTTCATGTATTTTACAGGGGTATGGAGTGATTCGCATATGACTTCCGGTACGACATATAAATAATAGTTTTGTCGGACAAGTGACATGCAATGGATGGAGTTTTTAATTTGGGAATATTTTTGAGTAATTTTCAAAGATAGGCAACAAATTCAATATATTGCAAATACGTATTTTATTTTTTTAATACAATAGCCTATAATTATCAGTTCAGAAAATAGCATTTTTCAATTCTATTATATTTGTACCAAATATAACAGATGAATAAAGATGCGTCAACTCTGTTATTTTTCTTTTCTGTAATCTACACATAAACAGGTGAAGAGCTATTGGTTGCCTGGAAACATCCTTTCTGTTGAGCCCACAGGCGTGCACATATTAATCCCACTTATTTTCAATGAGAGTAGCCATAGCAAAGTTAATAATTTCGAAAAGGCATTTTTGCATGCATTTAAGCGGTACAGCGATAAACGGAAAAAATAAAAAAGCATTTCTATATTTTGTTTGAATCACTTCACGGAAAACTGACTTATGATTTACAATTGTCTTTGTTATTTCATACATTTTATTCGGATTAGCTTCACCTAGTAATTTGAACTGGTCGTTTTTCGAGGGGAAACTTTTTTAACCAATTGTTTCTAATTGCCTTATAGGCGGCGTTATTTGACAAAAGAAACTTAAACGAAGGGTATGATTAACCGATATCATTTTTAAAAAGGTCTCAACCCTTTTCATGAGTTCTGTATAAGGACAGAGAGAAAGGTAGAGAGAGAGATGGGGAGAGAAAGAGAAACCTGAACTTTCATTAGCGCCAAATCACGCGAATTCATCCAAACACCCCTTATCCTCGCCAACCTCGTCACGATCTCGTTAGGTTCTTTTCACTTTTATTTTCCTGTCGTTTGCAATAATAAACTCGCGTGTGCCACCTGACCTATGCTTCGCCCAAAATGTTTTTAGGAGAGCCAAGTAAATCGAGTACAATATTTCCGTATTTTGAAACTTAGCACTTTAATCTTCCATAAGCTAGGCATGAACATATAATAAAATAATGATGTCACAACATTTTAAATCAAGTGACCCAGGATTTGATTTTGTAAAGGGAGTGCGTTAGAACAAATTTTGTTGCGTCTTTTGATTATTTTTTATTATATTAATAATTAACAAGCGATAATTCAACTGTACAAGTGAGGTAATAATTACATAAGACCAGGCATGTCAAACTCAAAGAGGCATCAGGGCCGCATTAAAGCAAAGGATGTTATGGAAGGGCCGCATTAGGGTTACAGTTGTTTAAACAAGGTCATAAATGGAAAAATAGATTTTATCTGGAAGTTTGGACATCTGTTTTGTGTAAAGATAATTTAGAAAACGCGGTACATTCTACCTCAATAACTAAGAAAAATCTTGTCATCTCTTCGCAAAAATAAAGAATATATTTATTGTCTTGAACGATTTAGTTAAAAAAATCGGATTCGAGCCCCACTAAGGCACAGAAAGAGCCACATACGCCCCGCGGGCCGCCAGTTTGACATGTCTGCATAAGACGCTATTCTCTCTTGAATCTATACACACAATCACACACGCACGCACACACACTCACACATGCACACACACACAATCTCATACTCATGCACGCGCACACACATGCGCACAGGAGCAAACACACATCAGATGCCAATTGTTATTATCACCGGTTTTTAGTCAGCCGGTTAATCTAATTACAAAGACAAATCTAGCATTAGGAAGGTTGCCTTCTATTTTTATCAGCCGCTAAATGTCATCAATTAAATTGAACCCATTGTTATCATATTTCTCGGTACTTAGGGATCTAAAGTATTTTGTTTGTATGCACAAACGTACTTGCCCATGCTGTCGGATTGAGGTTCAAAGCTTTACTGTGGTTCACTATTGGACAGAACATCATAACCGTACAATTCAGCCGTATTAAATGACACCAGAAAAAACGCTAGCACATGAAATTTCGCGTTTACCACCAGATTATTTGCTCAGATTATTTGCAAACTCGACAGGAAAGCAGTTTCTCGGCTTCCACGTAGCTCATTTTCGGTTTGCCACTGTGCGTTCATAGCTCATTTTCCCATCGTTTAGAAAGAAACTGAAAGAGGCTCGTCAGTTCTCCCAGATCCTTTCTCTCTATATCGCTTTCGTGCGAGATAATCTGCACTTCACTGTTGCCGCTTTTAGCCTTTCCGTTAATAAAAAAACGACTCTGGCACGGAGACCCCAGCGACTGCTCCGCCCTAAAAAAGGGATTAAATCGAGGCATTTTTGATATTTTCCGCCGTTAAACCTTTTCCAAGGAGTTCAGCTTTATGTGGAGCGGGAGACATTTTTTCATTTTATTAATTTTTTTCGTAATAAAAAACTACGAATTTCCGCGCACGGTATAATAAAAATATAAAGCTTAGCGTTTTTAACTCTTCGTTTAGGCCTTTTTATGGATCCTGGAGAGGGGAATATGAGCCGTAAAAAGGGATCTCTGGAAAAAATGACCTAAGTGCGGCGATTTTGACGGCATAAATAAAAGGGGACGGGATAAAGGAAGTAAAAACGACCGCGGAAGTGCTTCTTCTTTGTTTTTCGTTGCTTCGGGAACAAATTTTTAAAGAAAGAAATGATGACGCATTCCCATAAATTATATTTTTTGAATAAGAAAATATTAATCGAATTTTCACTTTTTAAGTCGTTTTGTAAATTTTGACGAAGCGATTTCATTAGCGCAAATAAAATCCAATCTTCGATTCCAAAAGAAAATTTTACGAAACCGAAATATGATTAATTTTTCAGTAAATTCTATGCTTTAGGTTTCCAAATGCTTTTTATAATGGCAAATGTATATTGCTTCCACATATAGATATATTTTATTATTCGATTTTAAAATATTCGGAGAATATTTACTTTTTTATTAAAACATAAAAGGAAAACATTTATCTTTTATAACCTTTTAATAATTTTGAGGGCGTTGCCTAATTGGATTCAATAAAATAAAATCTTAGATTCCAAAATTCTCTGTAACCGAAATTTAAAGGAATTTTCAGTAAATTCGGTGTTTCGAAGCTCCTTTATGATAAAGATGAGCTTGTATTTCTTATTTCATTGTGTTCTTTCGTTAACGAGTGTTAGAAAAAATTAATATAAAATATATTGTATGAACATTTTCCGTAGACTTTATAAAAAAAAATATTCACTCAGAAGTATCAGCGTACTGAGCAATGCGGTGTGTTGGTTATGGGGTCCACGAAGAAGAACTAAACTTGGAATTGGTAATTTATTGCACGGAGGCCCACGAATTCGTAGGTGCGCTACTGCTCAAAAGGTTGATTTCTGTTTTTGAGAACGAATTATTTAAAAATTCTCTGCGAGATTTATTTGATGATCAGACTTTAAATGGAATATATTCAAAGATGTAAAATTCTTTGTTGATTTCATCTTGAAAAATAACTGTTTGAACGATTTTAACGTTGTGGTCATAAATATCATCAGATTAGCTTATTCATTTTGTACAACTTAATATTATTCTTTTAAAAATGAACTTCTTCTGAAAGCTGTACTTAAAAGATAATTTTTAGTACAAAATGTTTTGCTTTTCTCTTTCCATGTTATTTGTCTATTAATTAGCTAAAACATTAATTTAAGGCATGATGAATTTAAATTTTAGGAAGAAACTTTTTGAGTTTTGTAATTTCATGAATTGCGGTTCTTGTACTTTAGGAAAAAATCTGAACGCGTGGAATTACCATACAAACATTAAAAAAAAAAACATTTTTATGTCATAAAACGGTAGAATTACCGTTTATAGCTATTCAAAACTTGTATCGCCAGATAACACGCAGAAGTTTAGCATGCGACATACGTTCAAATATTCGAGCCTTTTCCGAGATGTCTATTTTTGGAATCGGAAAAAATCTAGTCAATTCACAAGAGCGACTCGAAAGTATTCCTTTCCCTTCACAGCACGACTTCCTTCTCATGTCGAGCGCGCGCGCGCGTTCACTCCAACAAATCAAACTCGGTCATTATCTTTGGCGTGATCGCGCCGCGCTCTCTTTACGCACGCGGAGCATATCCGCGATTTCGCGATCGGCCAAACAAACCGATACGAACTGAAAAGCTGCTGGGAAAACAAAAGAAAGACGCAAAGCACCTCGGTCGTATTTTCCCATCTCCGGGACGTAAACAAAAATCAAAAAGAATATAGGTCGATGGAGGAAAAATTCCTCGCATTATGTTTGCCTTAACTTTGGCAAAATTTATGCCCGAGTTTCTTGCGGGCAAGAGGAAAAAATGCCTCTTCCAAAAAACTTATTTATTTCGTCTTTATATCCTTCTCTCTCCCTCACAATATCTCTCTCATTCTCCACGTTTCTCTCCGTCTCTCTCTATCTGATACGGTGCCGCATAAGCGCGTTTTCTGCATGTCCAGATCATAAAATCGGATCGGAAGGGAGACATAAAGTTATCGAGGGTACGTCCCGAAATTCTTGCGGCCGGATGTTGGAACTGCAGAAGTTTAGGAGGCAATAATATTCTGCTGGATGGACACGGTGCCAGAGGGGGAAGGGGTAGATGGAGTCATTGACGCGCTGGAAATATTGTCGTAAACATGAGGTGGGAGCGAAATGGACGCGCCGAGCTTATCTTTTGTCGATGTTATGAAACAAAAGAAATTCGACTTCGGCGCAACATTTTTTTGGGAACGATACGGGTGCAGATAAATGGCGGATTAAAATTTCCAGCAATTACTATATACGTATTGATGAAACAAATGATAACATCAACATAATTGCGGTTAAATTTTGGTTTGAGATATTTATCTCAAAAAGTCGCAGTAATTATTAAATAAATATAAGTTAGATAGATGTATAAATAGTCTGTCATTAGGTATCAACGGCAAATCTGTGCCAATGCATCTTCACATATTTAAGGAAAATGATAAAACTAGTACTAAACAGGTTTTAGTTTTTGTCTAGACAAAATAGACGAAAAAAGTACACATTGCCGTTCAACGAGACATCAGCTTTGATGTGTGTGTGTGTGATTATTTTTAGACGTTACACGTAGATTTTTATAATAATTAGACAAATATAAATAATTAAGACAATAACTTTTGACTTAGTGGAAAATATTTCCTTTTGGGTTAAGCATTGAGGCGAATAAAATTTTGAATCCATCAATCTTAAAGGGGCAACGTTTCTTGAGAGAAATGATTTTAAATGATAAGAAATTACTATGGAATTAACTGTTTTTCCACCTAAAGAACGATTGAACAATTTCAAAAAGTAATATTTTAGAATTAATTTAATGGATTAAAATGCAACGTTTAATGCATATATATTTAAAAAAGTGTTTAATTTTTTTCGCCTAATCACTAAACGACGCAAAAGATTGTTTTGAAAAATATCAAACAGTATATAATAATGGGGGGAAGCACTTGATAAATCAAGTAGCTTTAGTAATTATAAAAAAATCTGAAAAGCAAACGCATATACAGGTTACGAAATAGCCGCCATCAATGGTAATTCGCCTAGAGCATAATCTATTGACCTAAATGAAGTTGGGCAGGTGTGAGGGAAGGGACAGAGAGAGGGGGGAGGGAGGGGGAGGAGGGGAGAGGGAGAGGAGTGGGAGAAGGAGAGGAGGGGGAGAGGGAGAGGAGGGGAGAGGGAGAGGAAGGGAGAGGGAGGGATAGGAGATGGAGAGGAGGGGAGAGGAGTAGGAGGGAGAGGGAGGGAGGGAGAGGAAGAGGAAGGGAGAGGGAGGGAGAGGAGGAGGGAGGTAGGGGGAGATGGAGAGGGAGGGAGAGAGAGAAGGGGGGCAGAGGGGGAGGGAGAGGGGGAGGGAGGGAGGGAGAGGTCGGTTATAGGGACAAAGGGATATTCTTTGCTTCTGAATCTCGCCACTAGGGGTATATAGTATTTTATTTCCTTCCATTGCCTCTGGCCGCTTCAGTTCGAACGGCGGAATGACGAGGTGAGCGAGACATAATTTATGCATTTTTATCTGCGCAAAGGTGCTTCCTCTTACATATGTGGGTTACGCACCTGTTTGGTCTGCTTTTTGCGGAGAACTTTTATCTGTGTCCTGCTTCTAAGGGTAGAACGGCGCTAGGGAGCCGTTTAGAGTCGACCGTTAGCCCAAAAAACGAGGATTATTTCTGTGGCTGCGGTGAGGAAGTTTTTTAATGCTTCGCATAATACTGGAGAAAATCTCGACTGCTGATAAGAATAATATTTCGCGGCATGTGACCGTGCTTGTAAAATTTATTGTAAAGTGATTCGAGTATTGCCTCTGTCTGATTTAATAATAAAGCTTTGTAATCACTTTGCCTACGTTAAGTAAAATTCGCCTTTAACGGGTATTCATTCAACATCACACTAGCCCTAAGAGCACGAGTTATCATCAGTAGGTATTTAGTGTCATATCTATTATAAGTAGCTGCTGGGTTCCGCGTGGTTCAAATTCTATTGCATTGGTGATTGCTTTGGTTTATTTTCGAGTTTAGATCTTGGTGTATGGAGATTTTTTAAAAGCAATTACATTACGTCTGTTTCTGTTCAATGCGAAGCAGGGAATCAAAACCTTCCTTAACGGAGGAAATATTTTATTTTTAATAGTTATTTTGAAAATTTGGTGTATTTTACAGTTTATCGTAATTCCTAAAAATTAAGAAACAGAAATAAAAATAATTTCAACAGATTTCGTAATTACTTTCTCTATATACAGAATAGAAGAAAGTACTGTTTTCGTGAAAAAAATCGAATTCGAGATTTCAACGGAAATACACTTTTTCTGTGTACGTTTTCACTATCTTTCGATGATGTTCGTGCCTTTACTTTGTGGAACTCCAGAATGAAAAGGAGAAAAACGCTTTTAATAAGACAAAATAAATTCGACCGGTTTCGACTCAAGGAGAAACACAAATGTATATGAAAAATGAGGGAAGTTGGGGAGAGGAAAGTGCAAAAGGTGGGGGGGGGCACCAAATGGACAGGGCGAGGGAAAGGTTAAATCGAGGTATGGGGAAAGGAGTGATGATTCGGAAGAAACAGAGTAAGCAGGGAGGAGGGAGAGGGAGAAATTTGTTCATTGACGAGGTGAAGAGTATTATCATTACTATTACTATAATTAAATTTGGAGGAATGGTTATTTTCGAGCAGCTACAGTAGAACCCCAAAATTCGCGGCTTACAAATTCGCGTGCCAAGCAGTTTCGCGGGTTTTTCGACTAGTGCTGCCATCAGTGAATCGGCGTCCGCGGACTAAGTAGCAGCAGAAAGTTTTCCCGAACAACTGTGAAAATACATTGAAGACAGTGGATACACTCGACAGCAAGTATTCAACACAGACGAGACAGCATCGTTTTGGAAAAGAATGCCTTCAAGAACATTTTTGTCAGTTGAAGAGAAATTAGCTCCTGGATTTAAAGCATCCAAGGACCGATTTACCTTCTCCAATGTGCTAACGCTTCGGGGAACAACTATTAATTGTAACTGAAGCAGGTAATATCAGCTTGTTATTAAGTTAATCCTTCTATAAGTGGGTTTCATAAAAAAATAAGCGACGCAATATACATTGCACAAACTTTCTCATATACATACGTTTGGTCCACTGTGTATACTTGTAAAAGAAAAACGCTTATAATCGTAGTTTACCGTATATTTTAATGCAACTGATCGATATTTAGTAATTTTTTGAGATGTATGGCTTAGTACTATTTGTGACATAAGGCTGTACGGTTAGATGGATTTTAATCAAAATCCTTATAGCTATTTTTGAATAAATCGAATTTTTTTCAAAATAACCAAGAGTCAAGTATCCTAATTGTGGCGAAATATCGTTCATTTCTTCAGAATGTCTTATATGAATGATATTATCCGCAAATATGAGATATCATTCGATTTAGTTTAACCGTAAGGCTGTGTTTTGAGTAGATCGTGGCGGAGGCGTGACGTCATAGGGCTTAGGTATGGTAACTTAGTGTAAATTGTAATGTCACTGGACGCCATATGGTGACTTTTTGAGAAATATGGCTTACGCAGTATTATTTGTAACATCAGGCTCTACAACTGGATTGATTTTAATCTAATTCTAATTCTATGGAACCATTTTTGAGTAAATAAAATATTTCTAAAAATCGCCAAGAATAAACTACCCTTTATTCTTGTGCAATATCATTTTTATGAAAATGGGGTCTGAAAAAGTTGATATGTTGCATAAATACGAGATATCATTAGATTTAATGTACGCGTTTGGGCCCTAGGACGGAGAACAGACAGACAGACGGCATAGCGAAAACCACTTTTATGGACACCGGGACACTTACGACGTGTATTTCCATCAAAATCTCGAAGTCGATTTTTTCACGATTACAATAATTTCTCATTATATTACCTATCGTATATGAGAAAGTAATAACGCTGTTAGCAATTTAAGCGTAGGTAATGTAAGTATATTATACAGAATTACAATGGTGGAAACGTGTTTTTATTTTAGAAGATGGAACGCCCGAATCCAACCGAATCCTTATTGGTGGAATTCACAATCGCCTTAGGACGAAAATTTTCAAATCAATGCTTTACGTAAGACGCAATTGGAAAGCCCAGTAGTAGATTACAAAGAGAGTCGGTGGATCTATAAAAATAGATGTTATTAATTTTTAATCCTTCGTTTTGTATGTATGTATGTATGTATGTATGCCCAGTCAATTCGCCTCTCTTACAGCACAAATGGGTATCTCAGAGGTAGTGCAATGAATAACCGGGGAGAGAGGAGGGAAACCCGGTGCCGGCATTTGCCTGCTCTTACGAAGATCACCAGAAGGGCCAACAGCTTAACGTCCCTTCCGAAGGACGGAACAGCTGAATTTGCGCGGTCTCCTCAAACTACGCAAACAGGGGGCAGGGTGACCTTGAGAAAAATCCTACTCGCGCAGGATTCGTACCCGATGACTTTTTCAAGCATCGGGCGAGTAGCAGCCAGCGTCCTAACCACTACACCACCGGCACCCCAATTTTTAATCCTTTGAAGGCAATTAAAAACGTGTGTATTTAAAGAAGCTTATTGAACTAACGCGACTAATTATTTTGCTATTGCATTGTAATCATCTTTACCAATCGAAGCGAATCGTGCGGAAATGAATTCGAGGACGCGAAAAATAAGCGAAGAAACAAATGGCGCGCATGAAAGCCTTCCGAAACATAGGGGAAAATAATTAATGCTTTCGGTCGATTGATGCCGCTACTGTGGGAGGGCAGCGCCACCCATGGAATGACGTCGGTGGCAGTCGGCAGAACAATTAACCCCGATCGCCCGTATTAGTTCGTTTGCTCCAATTGCTCCCAAGTGCCGCGAGGGTTTATATTTATGGACCGGACGGGGTGAACGAGGCGGAGACGTGGAAAATGGAGGGAAGGAGAGGTTAAGATGGCGGAAAAGTAAGTTAACGGAAGAGAGATCGGGGGTGAGGAAGGAGGGAGAGGGAATTAAACGATTTAAGAAAGGGGACGTCAGAATAATGAGAATCGTAAACATTTTTAAAGGAATTGTTCGCGAAAGGGAAGTTTTCAATTGCTGAAACGTGTCGGTGAGAAAGTTATTGCTTCACTTGAAAATTTGAGAACTTCGGAGAATTTATAGTCAGAGAAATTCAAGTACCCGTCATACTGTCTAATGAAGAATAAAGAATATTAAAATAATTTCCAAAGTACGTTTAAAAGTAAAGCATCATTTTTAAGGGGCAATATTGGCTAGAATGCCAGTTTTAGTCGAGATTAGACGATAAATTTCACTTATATATACTTGCATAAACATCCATAGTATGAGCATTTAAAATTATTTCAATTATATTTATTAATTTAATCCCGTGGCTGTATTTTGTATTTGCTCAACAAAAAGGAGTTGACGGAATATTGACAAAAGTAAGTATTTGTTACAGTAAACTAATTTCGTCTTGTGAATGTTAGACGAAGTGATGGAAACAAAAGCAAGTTACCATATCCTAAAAGAGCGAAGCCATTCTCAAAATTTGCTTCTTTTAATGAATAGCTATAAAATATTTCACCATACTCTAGAAAATTTGTAATTATGCATAAGATAGTTGTTAAAATTTAATGCGCTACGCAAAAGTCGCCGCCTCGTAAAAAATTTCGTTCCGTGCGAAAAATATAAACGGCCGTTCTGAACTCGGGTAATTTTCACACTTCATTCGCTTTTTTTTTAACTTCGAAATAGGGACTCGAGGAAGTTATATAAATGAATTGGTTTTGCGCAGAGAATCAGGAAGACTGAGATAATCGATCACTGACTGACAAGTTGGAGATAATAAAAAAAAAAATATTCCCAAATTTACAGCGAATGCTTGTCTGCTTAGGATCTTATGATAGTTTCATTCCATCAATTTCTAACTTGGCAATCTCACCATTTGAGAGGGCGAGGTTTTCTTCGACGTGTCTCTTGGAGGACGTCTGTTGGAGCTGGCTAGCCCGGGCCCAACTTAGAAAAACACCCACACACAGAAACGAGTAAGTTAATCTGCTACGATAATTCAGTGGTAGAATATCCGCCCGGCAAGTGAAAGACCCGGGTTCGATTCCCGGTCATAGCGGTGTTTTATCTCGTTTCACAACTATTCCCAACTTTACAGCTAATGTCTGTCTGCTTAGAATCTTATGATAATTTCATTACATCAGTTTTTGCTGACTGACAAAGTAACGCTTTAGTTACCTATGTTAAGTTAGTATTTATTTGAATATTGGTTTGAAAATTGCAAAAATTATGAAAATAGTATTTTGTGCAAACTTGTGTCAATATTGGGTAAACTTATTTAATAGTGTTGTTTGTGCAAAAATTTAATGACCTATAAACGGCGTGAAAACACGTGCTATTATGCGTATGTTTAAAAAATAATTATGCAAAGGAAAGGGAGAGAGCGTGGTTATCCTCAGAATAGCAGTACGTATTCTGTCTGTCTGGTGATTGTCTGACAAAGAAGAACAAATGAACACGACAGATACGCGAGAAAAAGAAATACCGGAATATATCTCGTGCGGAAATGAAGCGACTAATTATGCCACGTGTTGGGAAAATTGATGTTTTTCAGTGCGAAATAGGAAGCGAACATAACCGCGAAATGTATGATGATAGAGGGAATTTAAGGAATAAGGAATGGATGGAATTTTCCGTGAGACTTTGGCGTAGAGGTGAAACAGCCCGTTCAAAAGTTCCATGGGTTGAAAGTTAGGAAAGGGAGAAAGGATGTGCTTGGTAGAGGTGAGAGAACGGGAGAGAGTGGGAGAGATGAAGGGAGAGAGAGAGATGAAGGGAGAGAGAGAGAGATGAAGGGAGAGAGAGAGAGATGAAGGGAGAGAGAGAGAGAGGAAGAGAGAGGAGATGGAAAGGTTTCGACGGGGCGGCAGGTTAACAGGTGCGGGATGTTTCCACGTAATGCACTACACATTAAGAAGCGGAGCTCTCTGCTGTCTGTTACCACACGTCTTGTATTTCGAGGTATTGAACTGTGGCAGCCGACGAAGTGGTACGTACGATTGCAGCAATTTATCAGACATACTTCTTTCGTAGATTCGTTCGTGTATAAGCAGTTTCAAATGGAACAAATTTTTATCACCGGTATATAGCGGCCTTGTGCGAACAAAATAAGTGGGAGTCAGATGAGAGCGAGGAGGAATTAGTCACATTCTTATTAAAAAATACAAATCCCGACAACTCAAATTTTTGATAACTCGAAGAGTAATTTTATTCCTTTCTGTATTCATATACGTTAAAACAATGTTCCATTAACGGAAGTTTTGATTATTTAAAAAATTTTCGCCTTCCCTTGAGCCTCCAGTTATCGATGTTCGTCTGCATTAAATTTTTACGACGGAATTATTATAAAGGCACATAAATACATTAATATACACCAATAATACACCTTGAAGTTACTGTAAAATAGTATATATTCCGCGGGCTCGAATGTGACAGTATTGTGGGCTGTAGTCATGGTTATAGAATTTTGCGTTGTGAGTAAAATGTTTTTATTTCAACGTATAATCGAAAGCGATTAAAGTCATTTACGCGAGAGAATCAATTTTTTTCAATAGAACGATTTTCCAAGTGCCAGTTCAGCTTACTTATGAATTCACCTTTAATACAGAAATTCATATTCAAGGTTTGCGGGTTATTATTCCTGTCCGGTTGAAACTGTCAGCTGTTATATTAATAAATAAGTAGCATAGCCGAGTACTCTCATAAGCATGGCGATGAATCACGTATAAACGCAAGGAAAGTATTAACTGGCCTAAACTCCCTGACTTAACTAAATTTTTATTTACTTATCCTTTACAAGCAACAATTTAAGCTGAACTAAGCATGCTGAGAGTTTGTGGCATTTTAATAAGAGCTTAATAAACGAATGGGAATATTCTGTTTTTCACAATCGATTACAGACGCCGAGAAGTAAGGCAATATCATCTTTAAAAATCAGAGGTTCGTTTTCTATGTAACACATTTGGACCCTTAAAAAAGTGCCTTATAAGTGAACAACGAAAAGCGGACTATACTCTGGATCCTACCCTAATCGTTACTCTAACGCCGTATTGACTTCGGAATCCAAAAATATAGACTTCTGCCGCTTACATTTCAAACAAGGAATTTATAAAATGTTGGAGGTGCATACGCGTGTAGAGAATATCATTTTGAATAAAAATGATACAAAATAGCTTAATCCTGTGCGATGCTGTGTTTGCTAACATATTTATCGAGGCATTTCAGGCCGGGGTTTATCGCTGTAAATACGTATGTCTCTTTATTTTATCCTCCTTTACGTTCTAAAAAGAATTATAGAGCTCGCCTCGTGGCTGATATCCAAATGATAAGTTAAATGTCTTAACTTTGCCGTCTGACTGTCTGTGCAGTTGCTTAAATTAAAATTGCGATGAAGCCGTAAACGATAGAGAGCGGAAACTTGGAGGGCACATTTCTGTACTATAAGACTACCGCGATCTAAAGAACATTTTGGGTGTACTGTGGGTGTGGTCTAATCCCTCACTCCAATTGGCACCCTCCCCTTTCTCCTTCCTTACCGCACGGGCTGTCGCTGTCTCGGTCCTTTTCAAACTACTCTCTTGCCAAATATTCCCAAACTTCGTTTAGACCGGTGATTTCCAACGTTTACAGGCCAGAAAAAGTTGATAGCGGGGAGCACAATTCAATTACTGCTAAATTATTGTCAAGAAAGTTTTCTTGTAAAGAGATGCTCTATATATATATATATATATATATATATATATATATATATATATATATATATATATATATATATATATATATGTGTGTGTGTGTGTGTGTGTGTGTGTGTGTCAGCTTACATTGTAAGAAAAACAAGATTGGAAAGGTGTACTCCATGTCGGAGTACAGTTTCCAAATGCGTTCTTTGAGATTTCACAGTTCTCAATATTTTTCTCTCAGATGCGAATTTAACGAGAAGCAAGCGAGGTACGTCGTAAAATACATGTAGGTCTTCATGTAAAGTAGTCGTAATTATTGTCCGATTTTAACCAAAATTGGAATAAGTAAATTAATTTTAACAAAACTTTCCAATACCAAATTTCATTACAATATATCAAGCGGTTCCCCAGTTGAAACAAAGGAACATTGTGAATGACATGTTGGTCTTCATGTAAAGTGGTCGTCATTTTTGTCCGATTTTAACCAAAATTGGCATCATCCGACTAATTTTAGCAAAACTCCCCAATACCAAATTTAATCAAAATACGTTTAGCGGTTTCCGAGTTTTAACATGCCGACTGACGGACGGACGGACGGAAACGACCTTCCCTATATGCCTTCACTTAGTGCAAAGAACGCATAAAAATTGAAGCATTTTTCCTGTTTTTTTGTATTATCTAATTTTTTTTTCAAATATCAAAGTATCAAATCAAAATAAATTTACTTAAACATCAAAATGAAGTTCTCATCCAAAGTCAATATAAAGTTTAATTTCAGTGTGACACTTGGGCTTTTTTCTTTTTGCACAAATGTGGAATTCTTGGCCGAATTTTTGACAAACACTCGCAGTCCTTCCTCGACAGACAGCAGACGATTTCTTTCTTTGCTTTTAATGTTTGTCAGACTCTCTTCTTGTTGAAATCCAAAACACATCATTCAAAGTTCGATCGCACTGTAGTTCAGTCAGTTGTTCTTCTTCTTGCAGACTGAGTAAATTTTGTGAATTTGGTGAAAACTCAACAAAAGGGTTCCTAACCAAGTCATACATATCTTATGACAAAGAAGGAAAGTATTGGTCTAGCTTTTCTGTCAGTGATTCTAAATGAATGGTAATTAATGGGATGACTTCCTTATAATCTGTCTGACTCTAAACCTCAAGTAGGAGCGGAAAAATTTCAATATTTCCACTTGAAAGGTATTTTTTCCAGACCTTGAGTTTATTCTTGAATGCAAGAAATTTGTCTGTGTAAGTTAGAATGTTTTCTTTTGGGCCCTGCATGCTGGCGTTCAAGATGTTTAAGTGCTGATAAATATCTGCTAAGTAGGCTAGTTTCAGCAGCCATTTTGTATCATCAAGAAAGTCAGAAAAACTGGCTTTTTTATTATCTTTGAAGAAAAGCAGTAGTTCCTCTCGCAGCTCAAATACCCTTTCCCTCTTGAAAATCATCTAACCTCTGTGTGTAGGAGAGTCACATGGTCTTTTTGCATATTTTCACACAGCTTTGCAAACATGCGTGACTTAGGAAGGCGCTGCTTTAAAAAATTGACCATGTTTACAGCTACATCAAGGACTTGTTTTAAATCCTCCCCAATAGTTTTTGAAACAAGAACTTCCCGGTGGAGGAAGCAGTGGGTCGATATGACATCAGGGTTTTTTTCTTTGACGCGTGTAACAAAGCCTTTTATTGAGCCAATCATTGAGGGGGCACAATCAGTGCAAATTCCAACACACTGGCTCCATGACAAACAACAGGATTCAAAATAAGAAGACCTTTGGTCGATTCTGGCAGCTCTTTACAATAACAAAATTTTTCCATTATTTCACCTTCGTTTTCAAATCGTACGAATGCCAACATCTGAGCTTTACTTGTTATGTCTGTTGACTCGTCGACTTGGAGAGCAAAGTTTGTGTTTTTTAATATTTCAAACAAGACATCTTCAATCTCATGTGACATGTCATCCACATGGCTACTAATAGTATTATTAGAAACAGGAACTTTGTCAATTTCACTTTCAGCCTCTTTGCCTATCATTGTTTTCACTATTATTTTACAAGCAGGCATTATTAGACTTTAAGCAATAGTGTGACTTTTCATTTTTTGTACAACTAGCTCAGCTACAAAATAGCTAACTTCTTGAGCCTTTTTACTAATAGTTACCTTCTTCTTAAAAACTTGACGTTGTTGCCTTGTGAATCCAAAAGTCGTTGAAATTAATCAACGGTTTTATATGACAAATGGCCGTAATTAGTAGTGAAGTGTCTATTTAACTTGGCCGGGGCTATAGCTGTGTTAGTTTTTCCCCGCAAACAATGCAGAATGGAACGGGGAAATTTTTGTCTCCAGTCCATGTAAAACCCATGGCCAAGTAACTGTCATTGTAAAGGCGATTTTTTAAAATATCAGTTTTTTCTCTTTCTGCTCTATTCGTACCCGGCTCTGATAATTTTTATTCATTTTCACTGTCCTCTCCTTCACTACCACATTTTTCGATCTTCAACAGCCGTATTAAAATACTGTTACGGGGGTGGGATTTTAGATACACAAAAACAACCACGGTTTCGGTAAAAACGCTAATTACAAAACTACGCAAAGGCTACAAACCTACAAAACAGCGAACGACCGTAACGCGCACTAAACATCACTCCCGAAAATAAATCACTCTGAGTATCACTATCGCTGAGATCCGTCGAACCGCACTGTCGACTCAAGACTGACTCGGTTGCCCGATCGTCACTCTTTAAATAAAGAAAAAAACCTTTTCGAACAATCTGGTAGCAGACAAAATACAACTAAATATAACCTTAAATACGAACTGACCAAAAATAAAAAGTAAGAGGCAGTTGGTAGCGCACGGGGATTACTCCAGTATTGCCAATTGACGGACAAAAATTCCCGCGATATCTCGAGGGATATTTGGAATTTTTCGCGGTATTTCAAAATTTTTATTTATTTATTCTTCGATTTCTCGCGGAACCCCTGACGATAGTCTGCGGAACCCTGGTTGGGAAACACTGGTCTAGACAGTCAAATGTAAACAGTGAGAAGGCGAGAACTGACAACCCAAGGAAGAGAAGGATGGGGTGGGGGTAGTCAAGACGACCGAGGGAACTTCCTCTCTGTGACGGAAGACCTTAAACTTAAACTTAAATTTTGGGATTACATTTTTACATTAACGCAAATTACTGTTGAAAAGTTTGAAAAAATCTAACAAAAAATCATTATTTATTTTGAAATTAGAAAATTTCTTACACGGTATTATCAATTGTTGTCAACGAAAAGAATCTTTGCAGCTGCTGAAGTAAACAAGATCTATAACGAATACGTAAATCGGTTTACTTTCCTCTCAGGTGCGCGCAGAACATAGCAAATGAAAGGAAATGGATAATCTACGACGAAGAAATTATCGTAAATTCGTTATTTTCCCTTTCGTGTGCACAATGCGCTTTGCAGGTGAAAAAGAATGGAAAATTTAGGACAAAGAAATGGACTTTAGCGTCAAGATTACTTTACAAATACTGAAGTGAGGCACGCTTTAAATAATTTTCGACTGTTTTACATATATCTTATAAAAGAGAGAAGGCCGAAACTTTGAGCGTACATTTCCACATTGGTGGCACTTATACTTGGAAGTTTTGAAAACGGATAGGAAAACGTCCAAAATTTTAATACAAAATTGATTGCGTTCTAAACTTAGTGTCATTTTGTGTTAATTATTAAAAATGGCATATTTTTATGTAAAAGATGTTTATGTAGAATGATGATGCGCAATACAACGCTGTCTTAGCTCTTTTTTTAGGCTGGTTTCCAAAGGAAACCATAAAATGGTCTCGTCTGTGTGTGTGTCGCCCACTAACAACTTTTGCATCAATGGGCCGATTTTCATGAAACCTGGTGTGAGGCTCGTGCTGCCAGGGTCCACCTCCGAGCTATATTTTATTTGGCGACGATTGAAGTCCCGGATTCGATTCCAGGAACGTTTTTCCCCTATTTGTTTTACATCATCATCATCATCATAGGTAGTCTGTCCGTATACAGGTCCGTGATTATTCATGGTTAAACCTGGTTCTCCATATACTCCTATTTTCCGCTGTCCTCTTTATATCTTGATAACTCTCTTTACCTTTCAAATCGTCTATCAGCTGAAACCTTTTCCTACCTCTTTCCCTTTTCCCATCTAGTTTTCCTTCTAACACGTCTTTAATCATACTCTCTCTCCTCAGGTAATGTCCAACCCAGTTAGCCTTCCTCTTTCTGATAGTCTGTATAATCATTCGCTTCTCTCCTATTCTTCGTAGCACTTCATCGTTTTTCATCCTATCTGTCCATTTTATCTTCAGCATTCTCCTCCAAGTCCACATTTCAAAGCTTTCCAAGTATTTTATGTCATTTTTCCTTAGCGTCCATGTTTCTGCCCCATACAATGCTATACTCCATACGTAGCATTTTATCAACTTCTTGCGGATATCTTCCCTAATATTCCCTGTAAGTAGTTGTTTCTTTCTCCTGAAAGCCGCTTTTGCTTTTCCTATTCTAGTTTTGATCTCATCCGTACATTTTGCCTCTCGTGTTATGATACTTCCAAGGTATTTATATTCTGAAACTTGTTCTAATGGCTTTCCCCCAATAGTTATGTTCAGATTCTCTTCTTTGCCCGATATTCGAATGACCTTGGATTTTTCTATTTATTTCCATACCGTATTTTCTACCTGTTATCACTAGTCTATTTATCATTTTTTGTAGCTCCTCTTCCTTTCTTGCTAGAAGTACTTGATCATCTGCGTATTTTACTGTTCTTATAATCCTTCCTCCAATTTTGAAATCCCCTGTGCCATCTAAAGCTTCTTGCATTAGACTTTCTCCATATATATTGAATAGGGTTGGCGATAGGCAGCAGCCTTGTCTTACTCCTCTACCGATATTTATTCCGCAGGTGTCCACATTCTCAAACCTGACCTTTACAACTTGATTCTCATATAGATTCCTAATCAGTCTCCTGTCTTTCCAGTCTACACCTATATCCTTTAATATCTTCATCAACTTTACCCAATTTACTCTATCAAAGGTTTTACATAGGAAGTCTCAAATCCATCGTGCAGAGATGTATTCATTAATACTTTAAAATATCGTAAAATTGTGATATCGGAGCGAGGTGTGAACTGTTTCAAGGAGAAAAGAATGCAAATTCTAATTCTTATCGCAGAACTTTGATAACTGATCGAATTTTCTTGAATTTCTACTAAAACTTAGCGTGTTAGCGTTTTAAATCGCATTTTATCGGATTGTTGCCATGGAGACGATTATTACTGAACTTAGCTTGAACATAGACTAGTGAACAAATTGGTTATTACCAACTTTTATATTAACTTCGCTTTATATATATATACATATGTTTTGGACCCCGTCTAATTTGAAAAAATCCAAAGCTGCTTGCGGGGTTCGAACCAATTCACGTCACCTCGGCCACCAGATCCTTGGGTTGGCGCTGCGATAAATGTGTATTTAAATTCGCGTGCGAAGATAGACAAGCGTCAGTCATGGCAACAAGATTAAACAAACTATTGTAAATGTTGATGGTGTAAGAGAACTTTATTTTAACGTGGATTTGTATTGACACTAGCATTCCTACGTTTTTTGAAGGGTTATTTCTGCTAATAATTGTAGGTTTTTATTTATCGTAATTATTATTGATAGTAAGTTTTTATTTTCCTTAAAAACTTTTTATTTTTATTCATTTAAGTTTATTCTAAAAACTGTTTTCCCTATGAGTTTCATTAAGAAATACGCCTGGAAAATCAAGCTATATGTAACCTTTTGATGAATTTTATAATTATTATTATTAAATTTTTGTAGCTCCCCTTATAATATTGCCTTATATATGCATTTTTTTATTATTACATTATAATCACATTCGTATTGCATTACTATTAATAATCATTGATGGGATCTTCTTGACATAGTTCACGTAGAAAATTCATTTGAACACTACTTTAGATGACTATATTTATGTAGTTTGTGCCATGAACATAATTTTATTCTTTGTAACTGCTCACTTGGCTTATTTTTTACTTTGGATGAAATCTTTTTTAATTATAGGCCTTTAAGACTAGTTGTTATTGCATTTTTCTAAAAGCCCTCACATTTAAGTATTGTATTTCTTTTTCAGTATTTAACATAGGTAATACTGTTGTAAAGGATGTTAATTTGAACAAATTTAAATAAAACATTTTAATGTGTTGTGTTGTAGTTTAGCAATTCTTCAGCTAACTATACTTATACAGTGGTTTTATATGGATGGTTGATGTGATGTTAGGAAAAGAACAATTTATTATTTTTGTCATTTAAGTTAGGTGATTAAAATATGAAATATTCAAGTTTCACTCCTACTAGTATCTAAAGCTGCATTACTCTGAACTAGCAATATATTTTCGTTAATTTAAGCAATATGTATGGATAAGTCAGTATTTTCATCAATGAAACAAAAGATACTATCAAACTTCTTAATACTTATATACAAAACATTCTTACGTTTGTCACCGAGTTCTCTATTTCTGTCTACCATTCTCACAACTGTAAAAAGATTAAAGTTTAAATAAAGAGACCCCCACATCACTCAAGAGCTGATGGACACTTTTGCAAATTTTTACGCCCATGCAAGCAAAAAGGTTATCATAATTATATTTTAGAATTTATTCAAATTAAAGTATTCATTATATAAAAGTTGGTTATAAAAATTCATTTATATATCTTCACTTGTTTTCTTTTCCACTCGACTACCCTTCAGCAATGGGCAGTTGATCCGTATAGACAGTAAAATTTATTAAATTTGTTTATTTAAAAAAGTACTTTCAAAATATGTCAGAAAGAGATTTTGACATTGCTTTTAGTAAGCATTTTAAACCTGATAATGCTGTTTCCAATTTTTCTTTATCATTGGCAAACTATGAATTACAGATGTTATTTATGTTATGAGAATTTCTTGGAATGACTAAGACATACTGAAACATTTCCTGTCCATATAAGTAATGAACTGAATTGAACTTGTAAAATTGTTGAATTCTTAATCCAAGTATTTAAAAAAGTGGTATTATGTTATAAAGCGCTGATTCAATTAGCTATACTTCACTTTCTACTCTCCGCCGCATTCATATTCTTTATTGCCCTTATTTATTTCTCCTCATCCCCTTTTTCTCAATTTATTTCACATCCCATTATTCTTTGCATTTTTCTCTCCCCTTATATCCGTACCTACTTTTCTCTTATTAAATTTAAGTCCCTCGCCCTTTATCATTAATCCTGACCTCCACATATCTTCCTTTCAGTCTTCCTGTCTTCTCAGTTCTCTCTTCGCCCCATATCCAAATTTATTTCCTTCTCTTTCTCTCTCTCTCTCCCTCTCCATTACTCCTTTCTTCTCTCCCTCGATTACCCCCCGTTTCTCTCTCTTTCCCGCTATCTCTTTCCTCTCGGTTTGGTCTCCCTTCCTATTCATCTCCCTAAAAGAACTGCCGCCTTCTACCTCAGCCTTGGTCTGTATCTCCTTCTCCTCTATCCTACTATATAATATCACCCTCTTCTATATCCTCTACTATCTCCGTCCTCTCTCCCGTCTCCTCTCCACCTAAGGTTCTCTCCCTCTCTTTCCCTACAGTCTCCCTCTTCTTTTCCTCTCTCTCTCAACTTCCATTCTCTCCCTCTCCTCCTCCCTTCCACTTCTTTCTCCTCTATCCTCCCTCCCATCCACCTCTCTCTCTCTCCTCTCTCCCTATCCCTCCGCTGTCCCTTACGTCTCCGTCCCTCCCATTCTTTCTCTCCTTCCACCCTCTCCCTGCTCTTTCCCTTTGCTCCCTCCTCTCTCCTCTTCTCTCTCTCTCCTTCCCTTCTTTCTTTGTTACTACCTATCCATTAGTCCCTTTCCCTTTCTCCTCCTCACTTCCCTCTCTCGCCCTCCCTTTTTTCTCCCTCTCTTCCCACTTTCCTTTTCTCCCTTTCACATCCCTCTTCTATAATCCCTCTCACTCCTCCTCCCTCTCACATCCCTCTTATTTCTTCCCTCTCACTCCCCTCCTCTCTCTCCTTTCCTCCCTCTCTCTCCCCTCCCCTTCCTCTCTCTCCACTCTCTTCCCCTCCCTCGCTCTCCCCTCTCTTCCCCTATCTCTCTCTCCCATCCTCTCCGCCCTCTCTCTCCCATCTCCTCCCATCCCTCTCCCTCCCCTCTCCTCCCTTTCGCTTTTCTCTCCTCCCTCTCACTACCCTCTCTCCATCACTTCTTTTTCCCACCATCATTTGGTCCTTTCTTGTCTAAACATCCCCTATACTCTCGCCTACTCCGTACCGCTTTTTTCCCTGTCCTCTCTCCTCCCCCTTTCTCCCCCTTCCCCGATGCTATTTCTCCTCCGTCTCCAAACCACTCCAAAGCGTCCTCCGCGCAAATCTCCTACTCTTCCTTTCTCCCTCCCCCATCCACCCTTTCCCTTCACCCCTCTTAGAAAAGGACCACCGTCTCCAGGATGTTCCACACTGGTGATGAATTATGCTGGGAGGGAGGGGGAGGAAAGGGAGGGAGGGAGTGGGAGTGAGAGAGGGAGGAGAGAAAGCCAATGAGGGCTGGAGAAAGAGGGAGAGATTGAGGATTTTCGAGGGAGGGGGAGTGGGAGAGAGGAGGGGGAGAGAGGAGGGCGAGAGAGGGAGAAATCTCGAGAGGGAAAAAGGGCGAGGGGGCAGTAGGAGGAAAGCGAAATGGCGAGTTTGGGATAGAGTGAGAGGAATGGAGGGTTGCAGGGATGATGGGAGGGATGGGGGTGGAAGTGGGATGGCTTGGGGGAAGGGGAGAAACTCGGTCGATATAACCTCCTGGAAAGGAACGACCATAAATCAACCGGACCCACGGAAGGGAGAAGTGAAATAAAAGAGAGAGGGAGGGATAGAGATAAAGAAGGAGAGGTGAGAAAAAAGAAAATGTATAAACGCACCAGCGAATGGTGAGAGAGAGATAGAGGAGGGAGAGTAAGAAGGAAAAGGGCGTTTAAAAAGTTTTCTGGACGGAAGAGGATGCGGGTGGATTAAAAAAGAAGTGTAAAAAGTTAAGGAGGGAGAGAGGGTGTGGAGAAAGCGTAGAAGGAGTGCGAAAATAGGAAAAGGAACTTGAAAGCTTTTGAGGCGGAGAGAAAGGGTTAAAATGATAAGCAGCGGTGACGGAAGTGTACTGAGTGCGAGGAAGGTTTGGGAAGATTGTGTAGAGAAAGCTGGAGAAAGAGGTGAAAGGAAGAGGGAGAGAGATAGGGAATGGGGAAGAGGAAGAGAAAAGAGGAAGAAAGTAGAGGAATAGAGTAAAAGCAAAAAGTCAGAGGAAGAGATAGGAGGAAGAAAGTAATAGGAATAGGGAGGTAAAGAAAGAAAGTAGAGGAAGAGAGTGAAGGAATAGGCAGACAAGGAAAGTGTAGAGGAAGAGAGTAGATTAGAGGAAGAAAGTAAGTGAAAACGTACAGGAAGAAAGTAAGAGGGAGAATAGAGGAAGAAAGCAAGAGGAAGAGGGAGATAAAGGAAGAAAGTAAAGGAAGAGAGTAGGAAGAGAGAGAGAGTTAGAGAGCAGAAGAATGGATATAGAACGAGGTAAATGGAAATAGCATGTATCGAAATGAAGAGTGACTTTAGAATAAGGAGATATGGGGGACAGAGAAAAGTGTGGTGACAGGCGAGGGAGAAGAGAGGAAAAATAAGAGATAAGATATAAATGTAGGCAATAAAGGGCAAGAGAGATGAAGAGTGAAAGGAATACAGAGATAAAAAGAAAGAGTTGGCAAGATGGTGGCGAAGTGAAGAAGCAGTCGAGTGGCGGAGATAAAAGAGGATCCAGAGAAAGAGAGAGAGATTGGTGAAAGTGGGGAGAGAGGGATGATACAGCGAGGAGGGACGTCAGCGAAGGAAAATAGCTGAGAGAGGGCGGAGTTAACGTTGAAAGGAGAGATCGTACGGCGATAGGGAGGAATGAGAGGCAGACAGAGGGAGGGAGGGAGTTAAATAAGGAAACGAGGAAAACCCTGTAGAAACTCTGTCCCATTAGGAACTTATGTGCGGAGTTCATCTGAATTCCTTTATTAATTCTATATAAGGAGGTGTTTAGGGAGACCGTATACTTTATCCTTTTCATGTCTGCCCCTGTAGGTTTTCTTAAGGTCGCAAGAATTTCCTCGTCCTTTTGCATTTTTTTAATTTAAAGTTGCTTCCTGTATAAATGGGCGGTCTCGAGGGAGAACTCGCCTATGCTTTTTTATTTCATGTATGGCTTTCTATAAAAAATTTCTTAGTTAATAGTTTATCGCAACTTCTCTTTCTTTCTCTATCATGGTCGTAAGTCCAATTGCAGCCCGATAAAATGGAAGTTTTGCGAAAAATAAGTTGATTATTTAAAATCACAATATTGTGTATCGTAAACAGCATACATTTATTTGTACTCTAACGTTATCATACGATGGTTACTATATCCGTAGAAGTTAGACACGTAAAGGGAGGTTAGCGTTAAATACTTATGTTGAAAGATTTCCGGATATCAGATGAATATATTGTTTTGGTTCATAAAAAACATTAAAAAATTACGAAATGGAAGAAATACATAAGTTTCTCGTGGTTTTGAGTACCCGCGGTCAATCAATTGTTCACCGTTTTGTAAACCTCGGTACCCACTCTTTGAGTGTCTGCTGTTCTCCGCGCGGCTGTGGCTAATTGTCTAATTTTACTAATGTTAAAATTTATTTTAGTGTAAAATCTACTTGCTAAGTAACCTTTAAAAGAAGGAGAGACATAGAAAAGAGAAAATTTGCAACTCACCACGCATTATTAGGGAGGTGGAGGTTCGAGGAATTTTTTGCAAGTGTTGGTGTAACCAGCGTTCTTTGAATTCGGAGCGAGTTTCCCATAACTTAGGTGTGGTCATTAATGTCTTTGCGGTTATATGTATTGTAGGTTATGAGGCAAGGAGTTATTGCTATTTTTCTTAGGAAAAGTTATTATTTTTATTTAATAAACATACTTTTTGAAGTATAGCATGCCTATTTTTACATTATGAGACTTTTAGGCATGCCTCTAAGTGGATCACTTCTCCTAATATCCCCTGTTCTCTGGACCTCGCCAGCCGCGGTTTTTTCAACCGCGAGTTAAGTCAGCAACGTTTTCTGCTACAGTAGACCATTAACATTCGCGAATTTAACATTAGCGGGTTCTACTATTCGCGAACGACCCCCCGAGATCCCTCGTTGGCAGTTGAAGTGCTATAAATGAAATATTATATTATTTATTACTAATTACTATTACTCAAGATAAAGGTACATAGCTACTTAATGGAAAAATTGTCGCCGCAGTGCCGTATTGTCTCCCTCTCACCGCATTCCAACTTGAAGATCACTCCTTTTAAAGGCACGAATACAATAAAAGGGACCTTCTCAAACAGACTGTCTCCACTGAGTGATGGTTACGTCGTGTATTGGTATTTTTGATTGAGGGACATGGACAGGAACTGACGGAAGATGTCCTAGAAATGTTAGTGAAAAGTGCCTAAGAAAACGAAGAGAATGACATTGGGGAATTACAGCAAGCTAGTTGGGACTTGCATAAGTTTAGTGAAGTGTTCCGATACGCAAAACAGCTATCCGATACCTTTTTCGGTTACGATCCATGGATGGAACGGAGTCTCAAGATCGCTCGTGAAATAAACCTCGCATTGGCTCCGTACCATATTTTCATTTCGCGGTAACTAAACTCCTTAACCAGCATGAATCCCGTTAACAAAAAATAATTTGGTAGTAATTGAGACAGCCTTTATCCCTCCCACACCGTTCACAGAGTTTTTTTTCGGCCTGCTTTTTTATCCACGAAAAATTATCTGATCGCGTCACTTGCCATCAGTCCATAAATTCCTTTGGCGAGGACGAAACCCGGAAGAGGGAGGGAGGAAATGAGCGACGACCAGTGGAGAATAAGGGAACTAAAAACGAGGCGAATATAAAAAACAAGTTGAGGGAGAAAATAATCAAAAATTGCGAGACGAAGGAGAAAAGAGAGAGAGAGAGAGATAATGGGGGAGATGGTTTTCGAGAGAAGGGTAATGAATTAATTTCCTCTTTTGTCCGCCGACGACTTGCTCCTCCCATTCTTTCTTCTTTTTATTTATTTAATTCCTTTTTTTAACTCCCGAGGAAGGCGGTGGCGTATGGTAGCTGCTCGGGACGCTTTTCCGAGTAGAAGATAACGAAGCTCGGAATGAGAGGCGTAGTACATCGGAGAGTCGGTTATATATTAAAAAAGTGAAAGATTAATGAAGCGTAGAAACAACCGAAATACGAAAATGAATGCATGAAAATGGCGCGGCACTTTTCTCTGCTTCTCAGATTCCGAGAAGAAAATTTTTTAAATCGCCTAAATATCACCGACGCGACGCGAAAAATTTACGACGCAAAAATTTGCAAGTTCCATAGAAAAGCTACGTTTCTTTTCCTCTTTCACAAACAATGTAGAGTGGACATGCAATTACGGCATCTTTAGAAAATTCGATAGCGATTAAAACTTACAAAAAATAACCCAAAATTCGAGAGGTCTTGATGTGACGGAGAAATATTTGCGTTTTTTAAATATGCACAATATTTATTTTGCAATTTTAATGTTGAAAGCGTGACATACAGAGATTATCAAGTTGGTTTCATTTTAATTATGAAAAATTCCTTTCTAAATACGTTCTTATAATGATTACTATATCGCTTTAGCTTTTAAACTAATAAAGTATTTCATATATTTGTCATGGAAACAAATACAAGAGAAAATCTGTAGGTGATACAATCTTTTAATAATATTCACTTTAGGTTAGCTTAATGCTCGAGTATCATTTTAATTCTATCCTTAAAATATATAAGTGAAAATAAATATACTTCATATCCTGTTAATGTTTAAAAATATTCCTTGATGACCGCACCTGCTATTAATCTGCATGTTTATAATAAAAGCATTTTATTAGAGGTGCAATAATCAATTGATATAATTAATTACTCGATATTTCACTATATAACTTCTTAAATGCGCATGTTAAGCATTTTACTTAAAAATAGATAGCGTCGCAAGAGGATATCCGATAGACTTCACGTCTCTTAAAAGAGTTACTTGAACGAGAAAGAATTACGTTGGATCGAAAAGAAAATAATTCCCGATATAAAATGACTCCGAGTTTCATAGAGTAAACTCGGCGAACGAATAAATTCTTCCGCGTGGCACGCAATACTTAATTTTTTTCCAAAGATAAAGACAAACTCATTTTATCATTGAACGGTGGATGTATTTACGACCTTTTTTCTTTTCAAAGGAAATAACATTTTCGTGTTGGAACTCCGGGAGAAATTATTCGACCCACTTCCCGGAAAGTATTTATGTATTTATTTTTTAAGACTTTGCAAGACTTAGATGGATTTTATTTCCAGTAGAAACTCGTTTTTCATACAAAACTATTGATGATCTGTGTATCTGTCAAAGTGTAGTCTTCATAAATAAATCCGGTGTATACGGGGAAAATGTGGAGTGTTTCACGTTTTTTTATGAAGAAGTGAAATGAAATATACTACGCGCATAAAAATTTCTCCGTACGTCTGAGTTTCATGCACTATTTAAGGAGTAAATTGTTGCGAGATAAACTAGAATTTCAGCTTTTGCGGATTTTATTTGTTGCAAGCAGAATACAAGTTAGTTGAACTGAAGAAGTTCTTTGGTTATGGTTATCGCATTTAATAGTGCCATAATAATTAATTTAATCCTTTCTTCTTTCAGATTTACTCGATAATTTTTCGAATGCATAATAAACGTTTATTTTGAATTTGTCGCTGCTTTCAAAATATAAATAAATTTGATTTTTTTATGACGCTTTCTATTATGTTCATCTGAATAGAAAAATTGTGAAGGAGAAATGAATAAATCTTTAATACATATTACTTTTTGAAGTTTTTCTGTTAAAATTTTATCCGATTAATTTTTAGACGTATGTCATGTACGAAAGACAAATTGCTAAAGATGTATTCAAATACGATCTTGAACAAACGAAGGACAGTGTTTGATTCTGTACTAAAGCATTTAAAACTTACAGTTTATCATTTCCGCAAGTTTAAATTACATCAGGCTCATTCCGAATTCGTTTCCTTTTTCGCATTTGACGTTACTGCAAAATTATCTTTACTTGTTTGTTATGTTAATTATGATATGTTCTATTTTTCGTAATATCAATTCTAAATGAAAACGTTTACTGTGTAATTGTTGGTAAGATAGCGTAATATTAAAATTGTATGTAATTCAGACTCTATTTAACTATCTAGGAGGTGTTTGGTAGAGAAAATATCGCAAATTAGGAATAAGTGAACCTTATCATTTCGAAGTAAGGACGGAGGTCATGCACTACTTTTGCAAAACCCTTTTTAGTCTGAAACAAGAGAGTAAAGAATTGCATTGGAAGTTACCAAGGCACTTTTTGGGAAAACTTTCGTTCCGCTGTGTTACTTAACCTCCTCATATTTCCAAAAAACAAAACGGCTGCGACATTGCTTCTAAGAATTATTCTTGGACGAGGCACCTTAATTTGACCGATATACATATTCCTCGAGAGAGCGTGGGCGGATGTCATAAGCTTTAATTTGGCGTTAAAAAATGGAAAAATCTGTATTTTCTCTGACTCGACGACAACTACCGACATTCGCCCGCGACGAAAATGATACGTTTTTCCGCTGTTAAAAAAATCCGTTTTTGTAATCGGGCTACTACACCTCTGCTGTTCCATTTGTGGTAGCGGGTCCAATTGCGGATACAGTCCACAGTCCCATTGTGTTCCTGCACCAGGCGGATCAAACAGTTCCCTTTAGTTACAGAGACCCAGCGATCTCCCTTTCTCCCCGGAAGTGACGTCGTCGATTAATCAAAGCGGATCGCCCAACACCTAGGGGTGGATGATGGGGTGGGTTAGAAAGGGTAGCGATCCCTTTTTATTCCCAGTCTCTGGAATCGAACGGGTTCATCCTTTCTAGGAAGGGAAACGTCGTTCCAAGGGAAGAAAACAACCATTTCCCCCCCCCCCCTCTCTCTCTCCCTACACTCGTTCGCTCATTGTCAACACCCTTTTCCCGCAATTTTTTTGCCCTACCCACCCAGGGATGGGCGGGCGGGCGTTACTACTTTCATATCCTGAAGAGATCTTCTTCGCCTCTTCCTCTTCTCCGTTTCGTTCGAAATTCATTTTCGCGATCTTCTTTTTTTTCTCTCACGCGATAAAGGCATGTTTGTTTGTTTTATTTTCGGCAGTCTACTGGTTTTTTCTCATTCTCGTTAATGTCGCTTTTCGAGCGTTTTATTTTTTCGATTTCGCTTCTTCTATCTGTTCGAATCGTGAATTTTTTCCTCCTTTTTTTTGTTTCGTATAGTCCTCTTTTCTTTTCGATTCTGTTATTTTTTCGTCGTGATTCGCCGACTGCGTCTTCTTTTCGGAATTTTTAGATTTATTTTCTGTTGAGCCTTTTCAGCAACTCCTCCCGTTGTTTCTAAATATTACTCCCGTCCTCTTTTGTCGTTCGGTCTCATCTCATCAGTCAAGACTTCTGTTTTGTCTTTTTTCCTTTATCGGAATTTTTTGCAAAATTTCCTTTATTGTTACTCCGTCGGAGAAAAATTCGGAGTTTATACAATGTCACCAAATTGTTTTTTGTGTGTGCATGAGTGAAGTGGACAATTGCATTTTGGATGTTTCTACGTTTAGCTACTCACTATACCCTGAGGCGTAATTAGGGCAAGAGGAGAGAGTTTACTGCTCTATACTGCGTTCCCTTCCGGGTCTGTCCTGGGCAGCTGCACCACTCATACATAATAGCTATCACCACGGTCCAGCACATTATAACGTTTCAATAAAAAAATGGTTTTATTAGAAATACTGCTACTACAGGTACTATTGGTTAAGCACATTATAAAATTTTAATAAAAAATGGTTTTATTTGAAATATACAATAATATTATATTTTTAGTCGATTATTATCATTAATTTTGTGCATTTAGGCTACAAAGCAGCCATTTTCTGTGGAAATTCTTCGAAAGTAGATTCTAAAAAATTATCACTGATGACGGCTGCTTTGTAGCTGAAATTCGCGTCTCTTTTTAGGATGGTTTCCAAAGGAAACACAGCCTTATAAAATGGTCCTGTCTGTATGTGTGTCCCCTACTAACAACTTTTGCACCAATGGACCGGTTTTCATGAAACTTTGTATGAGGCTCGTGCTGCCAGAGCTTACTCTCGGGCTATATTTTATTTGTCGAAGATAGAAGTTCCGGATTCGATTCCAGGAACATTTTTTCCCTATTTGTTATACATAGGATGTCTCAAATCCATCGTGCAGGGATGTATTCTTTAATACTTTAAAATATCTTAAAACTGTGATACCGGAGCGAGGTTTGTACTGTTCTAAGTGGAAAAGAATGTAAATTCTAATTCTAATTACTTAATTTTGATAATTGGTCGTATTTTCTTGAATTCCTATTAAAACCTAGCGTTTTTGCGTTTTAAGTCGCATTTCATCGGATTTTTGCCATGGAGAAGATTATTACCTAACTAGGCTTGAGCATAGACGAGTGAACAAATGGGTTATTTTCTTTTCCACTAGACTACCAATACTTTCAAAAGATAATGTCAAAAAGAGATTTTGACATTGCTTTTAGTAAGCATTTTAAACCTGATAATGCTCTATTAATTTGTTTTCCAATTTTCCTTTATCATTGGTAAACTATGAATTACAAATGGTATGAGAATTTCTTGGGATGACTAAAACATACTGAAACATTTCCTATCAATATAATCAATTAGAGACGTCAACTTAGGGAAACCAGCCTGCATTAGTCCTGGTTTGGACTTCTTGTTATTACCTTGTTGTGGTTATTGGATATACCTGAGACAAGTATTTTCTAAGTGCTTGTTCTTGATTTTTTTCAGTCATAAACGACCTCGATATTTCCCCGTCCACATTTTTTTATTTATTAGTTTTACCTCTGTATCGATATTATTTCATCCGTTATTGATCACTTTTTCACCTTTGTATATCCATTTTTTCCTGTTTAGAGTTATTTCAGTATTTTAAAAATTATTTTCTGATAATTGTACATTTTTGGCTTTGTTTTCATTGATTCGTTTATTTAATCCTTTTGACGTTTTGTCTATTTCTTAAAGACCTTAAACAATTTCTTCTTTCGTTCATAAAATATTTTGCTGTTTTATTTTATCGCCATTCCTCCTTTAATGTATTTTTTCACGTTTTAGTTAACTTGCAAATTTATACTTTGCGTTCAGTCTTTCTTGCCGCAATTTTCGCCTTTTCGCGCTTTGGTTTTTAAAAAAAATTTGTGCCACGTTCAAAGTGAAATTCTCGTTTGGCTGCGTCAATCACCAATTCAACCGTTCGCTTCATCTCTTCGGTCACGCAAAAACGCCCTCATTTGTTTTCTTTTTTTCATTGTTCCCGGTATCTTTCTCAAGGCTTTTTTCGCGGCGGTTCTTATCTACGTGACCCTTGTGATTGTGAAATTCTTTCGACGCCCTCGCCTTTTTAAAAATCCCCTTATCGTTTCCAGCGCCTGTTATTTTCTTTCGGAGCCCGCCGCTGCGTCGATCCGATGGAGAGATTTTTATCAATTGGAAAAGTTTATGTTTTTAATAGGTCAGAATAAAAACAAAATCTCCGAATCACGTGGCTCTGGGGTTATTTTTGCGTAAAAATTGCATCCTAATAATGGATTATGGTGATTTATTCCGAGTTTTTTATTTAACAGGAGCCGAGTTTGATGTATCCCGTAATATAAAATAAATGGTAATAGGTATGGACCATATCCGGCAATAAATAATAATTTTATTATTATTGATCAACAGGTTTTTGGATATAAATTTTTTCGAGGAGATGCGCGATTTTTGTTGCTTTCGTTATACTGTAATTTATCGTCATTTTAAACCGGTATCGATTAAAAACTTGTACCCGAATCCGACATTTATCTTGTAGGCACGCTATCGTTAGGTCTGATAAAATTCCAATTACCAAGAAAAGTTTCATTTGCATTGTATGTTCATACTGCTTTATATTTTGGGAAGGCCGATTAGAGATTACTTTGAAGGCACGAGTTGAGGTGATTTATGGGTGTATTTTGTGACCTATGATCAACTTTCAAGTAAAATACGAAAATAAAGACGCAAAAAGGGTACGATTCTAATACTTGTAATTTTTTCATTGCGAAATTTTTTTATTTCCATAAATCACGTAAAACAAAGGTAAAAGCCTATTATAATGGCTTTTTTTAATTATTCTCATTACTATATTTATTACATCGAGGTTTCTAATATATTATGCGCCATTTGGATTGCTTTTATAAAAGCTATTTATGAAATTGCTAATTAAGTAAAAAGATAGATAAAGTTGGTCTATGAAATTACGAGTAAACACTTAAATCCATCACATAATAAACATTCTTTGAAGTAGTTACAATGTATTCAAACATAGACGACAGACGAAAAGTCTTCATTACCACAACTAATCGTTAAAATAAGGACAAAATAGTAATGGTACTAATGTATTTTCCCCAAACAGAACTTACCCTTGAATAATATATTCACTTTTTCATTCAAAGAAGGCCTGACGTTATATTTAATTGAGCTGGACGAAAATGCTGAGAAAATTTGCGATATATACTTACTCCAGTCAGCTTCAAAAAATAATTTCCTGCAAACCACTCAGCCAAAGAGGTTGGGAAAAAATCCTTTTTAACCGAAATATCCCCCTTTTACACACGTTAGCGGTCATGAGCAAACTTGGAAACGGAGGGTGTAATTAACTTCATTCTATCTCACCCTTTCTCAATCTCAATAACACGCGAAAACATTTTTTTATTTCCTCCAACTCCCCCAAGAAAAAAACTACACCTTTAAGTTTGATCGTGTTCGAAATAAAGATTTTTTGGAAGGGTTATACGTTATGGAAGGATACTATCTCCGAATGTAAATAAAAAAACCCTATCCAGAGTCTCTGAATTGAGACAAAATCACATAATGACTTCGAATTCTATCTTTTCTCTCACGTGAAGTAACGAGGCATGTTCCTCTCCTCCCTCTGCCTTATCCTTCCCCTCCCCTCTTCCTTCCCTCCCCTCTCCACCTCCCCTCTCCACCTCCCCTCCTCTCTCTCCACCTCTCCTCTCCTTTCCTCTCCACCTCCCCTCCCCTATCTCCCTTACCCCTTCTTTATTCCCTCTAACATCCCTCCCCTCTCTCCCTTACATTTATTATGTATATATTGTTTATTTTTCCCATTGATAGATAGGTCTCTTATTCATTCATTGTCATTTTATCTTAAATATTTTTCTCATTTATTTATTATAATTATTTTTTTAAATCTGCTATATTAACTTATAATTTTTGATTTTTCCTTTATTGTGTTATTGGATCGTTCATATTGTTCTTTGATATATCTAGAGATTTCGCAGGTTTTTTCAACACCCCTTCACTTCGTGGGTGTTTTCGAAGTTTTTTACTAGGTTGGCCAAGCCAAATCCTTCCTAAGTTTTTTCCACAAGTCTCTTGTCTTTCTTAGAGGTTTTCCTAACCATGTACCTATCTCTCTCTGTATGTATTAGTATTTTATCCTTTTAATCGTATCTTATGTAATTTAAGGTATGTTAATATAATGTAACATATCATTGACGAAGGGTTAAATGTAAGAGTGGGTCTTATGGTCTAAATTTCACCCAAATAAAGACATTTATCTATCTATCCCTTGCCCCTTCTTCATCCTTTCTTTTCCTCCTTAATTTTCCTTCTCCACTCTCATATCCTCTTCCCCCCTTCTCCCCCTCCGATATTCCTCCTCCTCTTCATCCCTATCCTCCTATCCCTCCCCCTCCCCATCCCTCTCCCCTCAATCCTCCTCCCACCCTCCCCTTCCACCTCTCCCTCCTCCCCCACTCCTCTTTTCCCTTCCTCACCCCTCCTCTTCCTTCTACTCCCCATCCTTATTCTCCTCCCAATCCTCGTCCTCCCTACACTCATCCCCCCCTCCTCGTCCCATCCTCCTCCTTCTCTCCATCCTCCCTTACCCTCCTCCGCTCTCCGCATAAAATATACAAGAAGTAAGACTGCTTTTGTTCGAGGTAGCGTTTTTTTGGTTGACTCAATGCTAGGGTGAGGAAGTAATGGGAAGGAGCCGGGTAAAGAGAGAGGGAGAGTTCCACAAGGGTTGTATTTTTTTATTTCAAAGGGTGATGTAGGTGGCGGTAGTGAGGGTTCCGTCTGTACGCCTCGCATGATTTGGGTCAATAAGCTCGAGCGCTCTAAGTGCGCTCTCCGGAGGAGGGAGGGAGAGAGAGAGGGAGATAGAAGGAGGGAGATAGGAGGGAGGGAGTTAAAGGGTTTGAGATAAGGGTCCCTTCTCTTCCCTCTTCCATTGACCCCATCTATGACATGTCTCCTTGGAAAAAGGGGGAGGGTTTTTGCGGCATAAAGATTAAGGGTTGGGGACGCATGATCTCCTTTCTCCCCGCTCCCATTCCCTCATTCTACTACCCTCTCCCTCCTCCCTCTGTCTCCCTCCTCCCTCTGTCTCCCTCCTTCCCTTTCCATAACTCCTACCTCTTCTTTCCGAAAGGTTTTGCGGTCTAGGAAAAAAACGAGGATTCTCTGGGACCCTTAAAACTATCTCGATTAAGGATTACCGAACATTCTGGTCCGGGATGGAATTGCTTAATCTCTCTCTCTTTATCCCGGAAAAGGCTCTCCAAATTGGGGTTAATGGGAGGATTTCCCGATATTGAATTTCTTTCGGTCCAAGTGTGTGGGGAGGGTTTTCTATGATTATCATGACTTTTGCCTCGGATAAAGATTTGGGAAAATCCACGTATGTGCAACTAACATATACGCGTTCCCCTCATTAACCTCATATCTAATCAAGTAAGTAGTTATTGTTTTAATGTGATACATATACAACCTCTAAATGCATTTTTATTTTTTATTCAGTTCATACTATGGTGTATCTATCGATGAAAATTATTACTTGGATAATTATATAATTTAGTTTTAGCTACGTTTTTTATACTAATATAGTACTTATGCTGGAAATATTTAGCTTATAATATTTTCGTTGACGAATTAATATTAAGATTACCCCAAAAAGTTTAAAATGTCACTTTTATGTTTTTTGGTACCATTTTGGTTCTAAATATTTTATAAATCGAAATTTCGATTTCTGCTGCTGTCATTTAAAAGCTCTTCGTCAACTACTTTCAGGTTAACCACTATTCCTTTATTATCGAATCATTTGTCAAAAATTATAAATATTGAAAAATCTAATAGGGAGTCATATCACTACTAAGTGAAACAAAGTAACACTCATCAATAATTATTGAAACACCCCGAAACTCGGTTATTTGTCCCAAACCATGTCCACAAATTTCAAACGCCAGCATGCGATAGGAAATATTTAGATGACGAATGGATATTTTAATCCTATCTCCATCATCCCTGGTGTTTTAATAGAGTGGTACATATTGGACTTCACATTGCTCATAAGGGAGATCATTTTCTGCGCCGTTTTAAACATCAATCTCGAATATTACTGGTTATCCACCGAAAGTAGATTCCAATTTAAAAAATTTACCATCAGCGAATAAACACTAATGGCGATTTTGGTGGCCTAGATGCCCCTTTGGTTTTCTCCAAATGACTTGACGAGTGTTATATCTGTCTTAATTTCTCAATTCCAACCATTAGGCGGAGTTTGATTGTTATTTTTTCTCGATATTGTTCATTCACAGAGCATTCGAAAATAAAAAATTACAGCGGAAAACAACTTGGCCTTTTTATCGTTTGAAAGGAAATCACTTTCATTCAGTCTTTTAAATGTGGCGACACGAAAAAGAAATGCTATTGTAGCGAGAATTTGAAAGTAAAACGTTTTGCCATTATTTTACCTCAAACTCTTCGGAAATGAAGATATTTTAAGTCTGATTCGATTCTGAATGAAGGGCGTCATTGTGAACGGCCATTGATCGATCGTTTCCTCTTTCTTAATGGATTTTGAAAGCGAATGCCCGCTGAAAAACATTTCATGTCCTGCATCGCGAGATGCCGTGCGAAAAGTAACTGTAGGCTTTCATAACATTTTCATTTATTCATATGTTACAGTCTCCGTTAAAATATCCCTTTCTATTCGTTCAAAACTCTAAAAAAATTATTTCCCATTATTTACTTTCCTTAAGATAATTTTCACTTTCTGCAAACCTTATCTCTTTATCGTTTTTAATGTGGAAACAGTCTTCTAATATGATAAGTAGTGTGTGCTTAATATTAAAAATCAAACTTCCGAGTCAAGTTCCATTTGTGTTAATAGTCTTAATTGCTGTTGAAAACTATGTATATGATATTACGTAGTAATAATAGAACCCGCACGTGGTTTAGATTCTTCTAGGAATATTTTAAGTTATAAGGTATGGCCGGCGGTAAAAAAATCTTCGAAGTTTTAACAGGTTCATTGTCATTTAAGTATCGTGCAAGTATTTCTCCCATTATCAGATACAGGAACATCCTTGAATATTTATATGGTAGCCTTGATAGATCTAACGCTTATGTTTTCTTCTATATCTCGAAATGTATCATCTCATTTCGGCCATTAGCATCTTTTAAATGCTGCTAGCAGTTAACACCCTTCCACAAAATAAATAAGGTAAATTATTCCTATTTTTACTAAAACCATCATAATCAGCTGTTTACTTGAACTCTAGATATTTATAATATCGAGTAAATGAAATGAACAAATTGTCTTTGATCGCCGCCTTTTATTTTTATTTAAGTATTTCAGTACACACTTAGTTGGTGACAGCAGATTTTTATCGCATTAATCTTGCTCCATCTTAATAAAAAACGGCGGTAAAGCAAAAGCTTGCTCGCTGTCTTTTTAGTTCAGAACACCACAGTCACGAGAAGCGATTCTTCATACCATTTTCGAATGCCGGGGAAGTTTTCCTCATGCTCTGTAATTTTTTTGTTCACGCGCGTTTGTTTGAGGTTTCCGCTCGTATTATCTCCTAGCAACGATCTAAAATTTTAAAGTGGGGAATACTTTTCCCGCACATCCATAGCCGAGTTCTTCAGAGATAGAAAGACCGAGAGGGAAGACGGGGATGGGGAGAGGTCAAAGAACCACTTCAACAGAATCGCAAGATTGCAGGAAGGAGTGGTGTTGGAGTTTGGGAGGGAGAGACAGACAAAATGCCTTTATTTGAGTGAGATTGAGGTACGATAACGTCCTCATAAATCTAATCCCATTCGTCAAATATTTTACAAATGCCATGAAGAGAATTGATAAATATATACGGATTATCGTGAAATGATAAAAAAGTAAAAAAAGGGCAATGAAAATAAATAAGTAATTACGACTGGAATATACGGTTAAAAGATAAAGAAATATTTGGTTAATTTAAGTGGGGAACGCTTAGTATGAAGAGAACTTATCATATTTTGTAAAACCCCACTTGCTGGAAAACACTCACAGGAATGGGTGTGCAAAAAACCTGCGCAAACTTACTATAGCAGAGCTAAGGAAAGTTATCATATAACTAAATGTAGAATGCAGTGCATATAGTCATGAAGCCTATTATGTTAATAAAGTGAATAATAGAAAATACCTATATAAAAAGTAAAAAAGAAATAAACCTCAAAATTCTAGGCACTGCCAAAATACGTCATACATAAAAATTCATGTACATGTACACTTACGCTGATATACTGATACACAAACACACATTCACATAAATATGAACACCTTTATAAAGTATAATTCTTACATATATAAATATATAGGGAGAGGGATGGAGGGAAGCAATGAGGGTTGGGGGACAAATGTGGGAGTTTGGATGCGTGAATACTCGGTTAATTTCGGTCGGATGTAATGAGTTTTGCCTCCAGGAGACGTTAAATTTTATTTGAGCCCGGTTTCGCGAGAAAGGCGTAATATTCGTTCGTCCTACGAAGTAAGCTCTGCGTATGTCTTCCGTTAATAACTTTTAAGAGTTTTGCATGTCCCGCTCGATGCAAATTTCTCGTTGCGATAGGAGGGAAAAAATGCGGCACTTTTTTATTCAGTGGGCGAAAATGTTCTGCGATAAAGATGCGACGTGTTGTTTCTTCCTCTAAGGTCTGATTAAAGTTTCAAGCCACTTTTTCCGCGGAAAATTCATATCTAGGTAATTGTAAAATAGAACAATTGGATTCAAAACTGTAATTTTTGTAGTTGAAAAAAATTAAAAGTAACATTAAGTGAAGTGATGTAGGGCATGCATACTTCGTAATTGAAAATTTTCGTCCGTGAAAGAGGATATAAATTTTAATCTTTTTCTTGGAAATTTTCGAAAAAGTTGACAAGCTTAAGATGTAGTAAATTAGTATCATAATTTAAATTATTATCCATATTTGAAGTTTTAGTAATATTTTTAATATTAATATTACCATTTATGTGAGTTTTATCTTTCGGTATCTTAGAATCGTAGTATGCATTGTACGTTAAAATATCAGTTCAAGTCAAACATTCTGCGGACGGCTCTTAAATTGTCTCTGGACATTACCAAGTTAATACACTTCTTGGCTAAGTTCGAGCGCTTCCCCAATAATTTAGTAGCTTGTTCATTTTCCCACTGCTATATAACATTTTGTAGCATATAATGTGCAATAAAATTGTCGACATTTTCATATTATATACATACTATTACCATTTATTATTGATTTTTCGCGATACTGAAAATAACTTATTCCATAAAGTTTTTAATTATATTTTTCAGGTATAACTGGAATAGTCCATATCTAAAGCCGGTATTAAGGATACGCATCAAATGATACTTTTGTACATACTAATGAATCAAGCATGGCCACCCTAATTTTGTCTTCAATTTTTTTTAGAGGAAACTTTAATATATGTTCAAGATGGTGTTTTAATGAAAATTAATTTGATTTTTATAGGCCACGTGGACCTATTAAAACAGTTAATTCGACTCGGTAGAAGTAGGAACAATTTTCATCAAACTTAGGCGAGTACCGGTAAGTTTATGGTGCCTGTGTCAGCATACGAGTGCAAACTAGTACACCAAAGGGTTCAAGTGGGTTAGTTTAAATATGATGGCGCAGTAGGTCACTTTTGGAGAAAAATTTCATCAATCATAAAAATGTAATATACTACTATATTCTTAGCTGTTAATGAGATGTTTTACTTCTCAAGTCGCGAACAAATGTAAAATTTACTTGAATTAGAAGCGTTATTGGAATAAAAATGAGCATGAACATATAGCTAATAAATTTTAATATTGTATTTATTATCTTCTGCTGGAAATTAAAAAATAGAGAACAACTTCGGCGTTATGCGATTAATTTGCGAAAATTTCTCTTGATTTCCGTTCAAAAGGAAACGTTTTTTTCTTTGTAAATGAATTATTCACGGCACATGACCAAGAACGCTCTCCGTTTCAGAGCTCACAGCGTAGCTTTGGGGAAAAAATCCCGCTCAATTATCCGCTCCGATAATACTTTCAGAACGCGATAATACTTTCAGAACGTTTCCAGCGAGCATCGGTTCCGATTCGAGACCACTCTATGAACCTTTCGAGTCTCATCTCTCCGTTGAAATACTGCTGCTTTGACCCGGATGCGGTTGGGTTTGTGTTTCGCGAAATTGAGAGGGTCTTGACGCAAAGATGTTTGAAGCGGCACACGATTTTTTCTGCTCCTTTATCAAACGGATCGAGTGGGCGTGCACTCGGCCATTACCCTGGCCCCTTGACCCCTTGCGTTAACTCTCTCTCTCTCTCTCACTTCTTGTACCCACTACCCAAAGCAACCTTTCCCCCACTTTCATATTTCATATATATATATATATATATATATATATATATATATATATATATATATATATATATATATATATATTCCACTAACTACCACGTCTCTCCTTAACAATTTTCATATTCTCGCTTTGAGCTGTCATATTAGTTTGATATTGTCGTTATCTTTTTTCATATTTCTCTCGCGTATTTATCCATCTCTCCCTCCCGACCTTCTTCCACTCATTTTCAAAGTATCATTCTTATACTTCGCCTGTTCCATACACCTAATCCGCCAAACGTTTACACAATAAATCCCTCTTCAAATCGCATCACTAACGATTGCATATAGTAGCAACGACATGTAAGTATATGTATTGTATGCGCGTTCACATTCCAAACACGCAATTACATAAAAATAGCGTAAAAACCGCTCACATCATCGCATGCACGATTACATTCTCCATAATTTACTTTTTCTTCTCAAAAACTTTGCCAGCTAATTTAGCCCTTTCTAGGTAATCTTTCCGCTGCATCCGCTGCGGCGTAGAGGTTTATGTCCTTTCTGCTGGTTGGTATTGTCAAATACCGCCACCGTGACGATAAGGGAGGATAGCAAAGTGGACTACGAAGTGGAATTTACAGCTTCCTTCTCACCGATGAAGTTTGTGTGAGCCTCCTGAAGGTGAAACGCCATAAATTTCAAAGTGGTTCTTAAGTAGTAACATAGCAAAATTTGGAATTTATCTCCATGTCGGGAGGTAAAAAATATAGTCATCGGTGACAATCGTGGCTATCCTCATCGCGGAGGCCCTTTAGATTCGAATTAATTTTCAAGTCAATTAAGCGTTTTATCGAACGATATGAGAGACGGCGATGGAAACCAGCTGGAAAAGAATAGTTCCCTCGCCGCTCTTTATTCCTTTTAAGCGGATCGAAAATTTACCAATTTATGTCCACTTGGAACACGTAGGGTGGTTTTCAGCGAGGCGAGAAATATATTTAATTTCCTGGATACGGTCGAAAAGTAACGCCAAAAACTGTCAAATGCATCTTCCCTCAGCCGCCGCCTTTTTCCCCCGGCGTTCCTTCCTCTTCGACACATTTTTTATCCTTTTATTGCGCCATTCCATATTTTCTCGCGTATTTATTCACTCTCCCTCCCTCTCAGATCTTCTTCCACTCATATTTTCAGCGTATCATTCTTCTACTTCGCCTGTTCCATTCACCTAATCCACCAAACGCATTTTTTCTTGCCTTCTAGAAAAACTACCAACCTCTCCCTCCCTCGCTCAAGCATTAATCCTCCACCCCCTTCCTCTCTTCTCCCTCCTCCGAATTCTCTCTCTATCCTTCTCTCTACTCCGTCCGGCGGAACGGGAGATGGACGCCACTCGTCTCGGACCATTATAAGGGACGCTTCTTGGCAAGCGGCCCTCCTCTCCGCCGTGTTGGATGAAAGCAAACCCACCGTATTTTCCAACTTCCCCTTTCTCTCCCTTCACTAACTCCTCCCCTCCCACTCCCTTTGCCCTAAACCCTCTTCTCCCCCCGGTTCTTCCCCGGATATCCTTATCCGTTGGATGTGTCCTTTGGTCTCTCCCGTGCCCCCTCGTACAGAATGTCCGACCTGTGTCCTCTTCCTTCTTTTTTCCTCACTATCCTCCCCTCCTTTACCTCTCTTCTACCTTTATCTCGCTCTTTCCAAGCTTTTCCTACCATCCCCACTCGATAGCTCTTCCTTCTCTTCTTCCTTCGCTCTCCTTCCATTTCTCTGCCCTCTCTCTTACTCTCTCTCTCTCTCTCTCTCTCTTACTGCGATACGGTCTATCAAGATCTATCTAACGAGCTATCTCTAAAATTGCAGCGTGCACAAAATTCCTGCGTAAGATTAATTTGTGATCTCCAAAAGAGAGACCATGTCACTCAACCTCTATATACGTTAGGCTGGCTTCGCACTGAAGCTCGTAGACGTCTTCACCTCCTCTCGTTATTTTACCGAATTATAACTCTTCAAAACCCGCAGTATCTGAACTCCAAATTTTCCCAAATGAACTCTGTGCACAACGCCAACACTAGGGGCACCAATCTCTTCCAGATCCCACATCACAGGACGGAAATTTATAATAAATCCTTCCATGTTACAGCTTGTAGACTTTGGAACGCCCTACCTACTGACCTCCAAAACGCAACATCTCTCCACATATTCAAACATAAATACTTTAAATTGCTGTTCTCTGCCCAAAATTCAGGTCAGCTTTAACATTTTCTTCTTACCAATTGCAAGACGGCTTCCTTCACTCTTCCTTACTTAATGAACATTAATTAATTTTTTTTTGCAGGTTATCGAGTTCGCAAAGTGTACGCCTCCTTCGACTGTTACCTTTTCATTGTCTAGTGTCTACTATGTTATAGTGTTTATACTAATTCTCATTGTATTATATCATTCTGAATTGTTTCATACTATTTTATACTGATTTATATCATTTTGTATTGTTTTATACTATTTTATACTGTTTTATATCATTTTGTATTGTTTTATACTATTTCGTATTACTTTATTTTATTATGTATTGTTTTATATCATATGTGTAATTTTATATAATTTCCTTCTTTCTTATGTTATGCATGATCCAACAACAATCTCCATATTCATTGTATATATTTCAAGTATATTTCATCTTATTCTGCCTAATTATTGTATTATATTTCTTGGTTTGCATTACGTTAATACCTATATATGTATTTTTTATGACGGTATACAACGATGCTGTATATACGAAGACTTACTGTACATACTCCTTTCTATTTAATGTTGTATTACTATATCATAATATGTACACTATCTAGGGTTTTCGCAGGTTTTTCACACCCCCCTTCTCAGTGGGTGTTTTCCTGCGTGGGTTTTACTAGGGAGGACATGCCTGTTTTACCTAGGTTTTCCCCACAATCTCTAATCTGTCTTCAATTTTATATATATATTTTTTACTCTGTATGATTTAGGTATATACTGTTTATGTCATGCGTATTGTATATATATATATATATATATATATATATATATATATATCTTACTTTACCATTTTTTATATTTTTTATATTGACGAAGGGTTAAATGTAAGAATGGACCTTATGGTCTAAATTTCGCCCGAATAAAGACGATTATCTATCTATCTATCTCTTACTACCCCTATCCCTCCATCTATCTCCCTTACCTTCCATCTCCCTTCCTTCCTCTTTTACTTTTTCTCCTCTCTCTCCCCCTCTCTCTTCCCCTCTCTCTCCCCCCTCTCTCCTCCTCTCTCTCCCCTATCTCTTCCCCTCTCTCTTCCCCTCTCTCTCCCCCTCTCTGCCCCCCTCTCTCTTCCCCTCTCTCTCCCCCTCTCTCTCTCCCTCTCTCTCTCCCCCTCTCTCCCCCTTTCTCCCTCCTCATTTCTCCCTCCCCCTCTCTCTCCCACCTCACTCCCCCTTTCTCCCTCCTCATTTCTCCCTCCCCCTCTCTCTCCCACCTCACTCCCTACCTCCTCTCTCTCTACCTCCTCTCTCTTTCCCTTCCTCTCTTCCACTCCCTCTCTTCCACTCCCTCTCTTCCACTCCCTCTCTTTCACTCCCTCTCTTCCACTCCCTCTCTTCCACTCCCTCTCTTTCACTCCCTCTCTTCCACTCCCTCTCTTTCACTCCCTCTCTTTCACTCCTTCTCTTTCACTCTCTCTCTTCCACTCCCTCTTTCTCTCCATCTCTCTCTCCATCTCTCTCTCCATCACCCCCTCCATCACCCCCTTTCTTCTTTTCTGTCCCTATATCCTCTCCCTATTTCCTCTCTCCCTCTTTCCACTCTCCCTCTTTCCTCTCTCCCTCTTTTCCCCTTTCTCCTCTCTTTCTGTCTTCACCTCCTCTCCCCCTATCTCCCTCCCTACTTCATTCTCTCACCTATCTATCTCTCCTTTCTTTTCCAACCTCTTTCTCTGTCCCTCTCCCTCTACCTCTTCTCTCACTTCTTCTCCTAATCTCTTGTCTCCGCGATGCAATGCACTGCTCTGTCTCATACCCCTTTCCGTCCTATCCCTCTCCTCATTTTCTTTTTCTACACCAAGTTTTCCCAGATGCAAGCGCCCCGTTAAGGGAAGTTCCCGAACTTGCACCAAATTACTTCAGAGGATAAACTGGCCTTGTTTTTTATTTTTTCAAGACTCGCGGACTTTCCTTCTATCTCTCGAATTGCTGAAGAGATAGGCACTCTCTGTTCTATATTTTTTCTTCTTTCTCTTTATTCGAATCGCAGTCCGTTACCGTGTTCCAGTTTTCAACCTACTCCCGCTGCAGTCATTGTGGCAGCCGTTAAAAGGTTGGGTCCATGATGCGATTGGAGAAAATCTTATCCTTTTCGGTCACCACTCCGATCCCGAAGTGGGAGTTGGAGCGTGTCGTTCGTCGTATTTTGTTTTAATTGTCCTTTTTTTAAAATAACCTTTTTGAGCGAGTTCGGGAATTTGACTCGAGTTGCGGAAGACAACGCGATTTTGTTTTCAGTCTCTATAGTCTCAGTAAACGAGTTGCCCAGTTTTTCTAAGTCTCTGTTTCTTTCCGAGTTTTAATGGTTAGAGCAGTTGGTCGTCTGATATTCAGGGCACCTATATCTAAACAAAAATCGAGATAATGTATATAATAGATATATCGTTTCTTGTTGCAGTTAGTAATTTACATATAACTACAATTTTTATTAGATTTATATTTATTCCTAAAATGTCACGATTAGGCTAATGCTTGGTGTCGAATTTTTTTAGACAATATCTCGTACAAGGCGCATGCTATTATTAAATACTTAATATAATTAACTTAGCATATTTTTTACATACTACAGATATATTACTAGTATTTAATAACTTAATTAAAAAAAAACGTATTGCGGTTTTAGCTAAGGGATTGAAGTGCACATCTGAAGAAATATTTCATTCACTGACCCCTCTATTGATAAAAGAATAGTATTTCACAACACTGGTTTTTTAAGGCTTCGATTAAAAACGTTCGGATTTTCTGTCCTACCCTTTAAATATTCCCATGCTTTTTTGCTATTTGCCTGTATGCAAATAACCATTAACTATGGGCACTGTGTAATTGAAATTCACATCTGGTTTACTTTCATGTTTTGAAAAACTTGAAGTTACATACAGACACTACACAAGAGAGCAAAAAAGTCTATACAACTGAAGTGAATAAATCACAATTACAAAATCATTATTCGTTACAAATTTCGTCAAAGCGCTTGATGTAGTGGTATTCATCAGGATGTTTGACCCATAGAGATTTTCTCTTCCTTTTCTTTTTATATAACATATATTATGTCCAAGATTATTCAAGACGGTGAGAATATAAGGAAGTGAAATGCGTGCCACAATATTGAAATGCAAATGTTCGCACAGGTTAAAGTAAAAATTGCATCGCAAGACTTGAATAATTTTACCAAGTAGCTTGCGCAATTTTAAAATTTCTTTTTCTGCCCGTTAAGTAAATTGTAGGCACATTATGAGCAGATGTTCTTTCTTAAATTATTATTAGATTTTCTATTTGGTGTTAATTAATATCGCTGCCAGAATTGACTTGTATCTGATCAGATTCTTGCGAAATAAAAGTGCGAAAAAGTATTATTTTAAATTACAGCGAAATCTCGATTTAATTTATTTTTTATTTATTTGATTAAAAATTTCACATACAGCATTCGCCATTTTAGAGTGAAATATATAACATCATGAGTATAAATAAAAGCGAATAAAAAACAGGAAAAATACAAAGAATAATAATAAGAATACAACACGAAAGAGAAATGGGAAAATAACACTGCGGATAGAGCACAAAGAAATCAGAGGTGAGAATGAGGTAAATGAGCTCTAGAACCTTTGATAAATGATTTACAGGAAAGGATAAACGGATCTACGTGGGAAGGTAGATAATTAAATAGGGTAGGAAGACGGAAAAAAAGAGAGCGCCTAATAATAGATAACCTTGTGGTTGGAATGTGGAGTAAATCCATAGAGCGTGTTGTTCTAGAGGGTACTCGTAAACCGAAAGAGGCCAAGAGTTCTGGACTGTCTATATTAGAGTTTAAAATGTTATAACATAAGGAGAGGTCAGATTTTTGTCGAGATACCGAAAATTGGTCTAGGGACAAGGCCGTTAGGATGGCTTCCTTAGAGGAAGTCCGGAGAGAGGGTATACGATATTTAACTATTCTAACAAAGAAATTTAGTACGCAATCAAGAGAAGAAAGATTAGAGGCTGCAGCCATAGACCAAATAGGGGAAGCATAATTCACAACTGGGAAGACTAATGTGGAAAAGTATAATTTAAGGGAAGCTGCATCCTTTATGTCCGTAAATCTGTATAATATTCCTAGTAGGGACATAGCTTTGCGTTTTGTTGCAGTTATGTGTGCTGTGAAGTTTAACTTATTATCAATTAATACCCCTAGGTCCTTCTGAAGAATGGTTCTGGGTAATAAAATAGAGTCAATTGTGTAGTTAAATTCTAGAGGATTTTTGCGAAGAGTTACGGTCATTACGGTGGATTTGTTTGGGTTTAATCGAAGAGAAGAATCAGAACACCAGTTGGTTACGATGTTGAGTGCCTGTTGAAGTATTAAGCTGTCTTCAGCGGAGTGAATTTGCCTAAATATTTTGCAGTCATCTGCATACATAAGTATTTCGGCTTGAGAGGGACGTAATTGAGATGATAAGTCATCAATAAAAAGGTTAAACAAAAAGGGGGCAAGAACACTGCCCTGAGGAACACCTGAAGGAACAATTGACCAATTTGAAGTATGGCCTGAAAGAATGACTCGCTGATATCTGTTATTTAAAAAACTACGTAATAGCAGAAGGAAATTTCCATGCAAGTTGAAGCGGTGACTAAGCTTATTAAGTAGATGGTTGTGATTCAAAGAATCAAAAGCCTTAGAGAAATCAAGGAATATTGTATCTAGTTGTGAATTATTTTCTAAGGCTTCCACGGAGTGCTTTTGGAAAACAGCTAGATTTGACAAGCAAGAGCGGCCCGGAACAAAGCCATGTTGTTTGGTGGATAAGTGCGGAGAAGTAAAATAAAAGAGGCGGTTTAAAATAATTTTTTCACAAATTGAAGAAAGAATAGGAAGTAAAGAAATTGGTCGGTAATTTGTAACGTCCGATTTGGAACCTGATTTATGAATCGGAATAATATTCGCACGTTTCCATTGAGAGGGAAAGAGACCTAAGGAGTAGCATCTGTTGAAAATTATACTCAATGGAATACAGAGAGAAGAAGCACAGTTGCGTAAAAATACAGGACTTAGTCCATCAGGGCCTATAGAGCGATGTGGATTAATTTTGCATAGGAATTCATAGACTTCACCTGGAGAAGTTTGTAAATCAGATAATGTAAAATTAGAAGCTACATGATGCAAGTGTGGGTCTTCAAACTCACTGGAGATGTTACGAGGGAGAACAAAGCATTCGTTAAAAAAATTGTTAAATGTTCCCGCATTTAGTAAAAACCCCTGTTTTATGGTCATTTTTTCAGGTTCCGACCTACCTTGATGTATTTTAGCATAACACCCATTTAATGAAAACCTCAATTTAGGGTAAGAAGAATCACTCCTCCAGAGATTCGTTAAAAAGGGGTTTTACTGTATTAGCAACTAGCGTGATTTTGCAAATATTTTTGCTCGCAAAAGAATCAACATTATTTCTTAGCAATTTAAAACATTTTCGTTTAAAATGTCTTTTAAAAAACAATGAAGAAAGCAATGGTTTAACGTTAATTGTTATAGAAAATATATTTATATCTGTTGCCATTGAAAATGGGACTATCAAAGATTTAATAATTTGAAACTGTTTTATCGATTGATAATTTAGCCTTTTTATTTTTAATTGCACTAATTATTTATGATAAAAATAAATCTGTTATTATTCCTTAAGTAACGTTCGAACTGCATATGCCGCCGTAACTGGGTCATGATTTTTGTTTCTAATTTCGTAGCGGGGCATTATTCGTTATTTTCATCGTTCTCTCTCCTGTTGCTTGCAATTTATAGCAATTGAGAGAAAGAGGATGCGGACTATAACCGTGGGAAATCTATATTTCCCATTTTCTGCTCTATTATCACAACCGCTATCATTACACCATTAGCAACAGAAAGTGGACGAGCGAGAGAACCGCTCGCTAATAAGCGACGCTCTTATTTTGAAAGGGCAACGTTCTCCCAGTCTCGGAGGGCGAATGAAGATTAGTTAAAAACTTCTATTGTCGATGGACGTCGGCATTAAAAGAAAAAGTTTTTAGTTTTATTTTGTATCTTTAGCCGTAAGCCATTTTATATAAAAACATAAAAAACTTGGCAAATTTATATTTGTATAAAGTAAACGAAATATAAACGACTGATTTCTGATAATCTAAATTGTCCATGTATATTGTTTCATAGTTTACGCGTCATATGATGTGTCTGACAATTATAATAGCCCTCGTTCATTGCGGTTTTGTTTTATTAATTTTACTTAATTCATTTTCGCCTTGTATCGCGGAAGACATATGGGCAAGGGGCATTAATTTGAGTAGTTAATCAATATTCCGCACAACATAGGTTGTATCCCTAAAATAATGAGATAAATTAATAAAGAAGTAGAAATTTAGTCGCGGTGTCATAGACCTGTTTTTTTACATAATTGTTCCTTGTAAAACGGTAGTTTAACATTAAATTTGTAACTAAATAATCGGGAATAATTATGAGATGTACACGTAACGAACGTTGGACTCCGCACTTTATCCTCTCTTTTTCTGTAATTTATCCGCGTTTACGCAAGCAACGATGCAATTTCTATTCCCCGGAGTATATTAACACACCATTCGGCACAAATCTTGAAAACAAATATCAAAATACGTAAAATGTAAAAAAAATGATTATCGTAATTTGAGTTCCGATTAATCGGAAAGTACTAGAAGCTCCTGCAAACTTTCTTCAATTTCCATTGAAAATCGTATTGTTTTGCAACGCTATTTAATAAAATTTTGGACTCCTGGTCGGTTTTTCGACGCGCCATATCCACCATTATTTATAAAAGCTGAAGGGATGGATGAAGATATTTGAAAGCCTTCGAAATATGAACTAAGTTTTAACTCATCTTTCCTATAGAAAGCGTCTTCCCAGAAATTAACAATTGAAATTATGGTTGCATAACGTACAGGATGACGCAAACACGAGAGCATCGTCATTGACGCCTTCGGATTAATTTTGTTTCGCGGAAACATTAACTACGAAGATAGAAGTCTTGGTATAAAAATCAGAACTTTTCAATCGAAGGAGGTTAATTCTATCCTTGGGCGCAAATCCTTTTAGGAAAAATTATTTATTTTCGTCTTAAGCAGTTTTCTTAGAGAAGCGTTTCTCAACCTTTTTCCGTTTGCGACATCTCTAAATATTATAATAATTAGTATTTTATGATGTAATTCTAGCTCTTTCTTTACGATAACAATAAATATAAAATTACGTACAAACTTAAGGTTTTCTTTTGTTTATTTCCTCCATTCTTTCCTTTTGAAAAAATGACCCGCGACCCTCCGGAATATGGCTCACTGGTTAAGAAACACTGTTTTAGAGTGACGAGAGAATCAAGTAGCAATTTTGAAATATTTATTGCCATTTTGGTCTTCAGAGAGAGCCTATTATGGGAATAATTGTTATTTATGTTTAACGTAATAGTGTCATTTATAAAAATTATTTCCATGAAATTTTAGGATTTTATTTCTTACATTCACCTTAGTAACACGTTGAAATCTGATATCTAGAACGCTAAATAAGACCGCATTAATAAGGATAATCGTAAATTATTAACTTCATCTTACTAGACTATTTTTCAACAAGCGCTGAAATGTTATTTGATAGATAGTTTGTAGGAAAACCGCTTTATAGTCAGTTAATTCTTATTGAAAATAATGAAAAAGGATAAACAAAAGTTATTTGTAATTCGTCTGAAAGTGTCGGTTGGTTTGAGTTTGTAATACCTAAACAGGAAAGATACGCCCAAAACGTCGGAAATGGGGTCTGAATGACGTTATAAGAACAGCGGATTATCGTAACTCGTAGGGAAGATTGAGACAATAGCTTTATCTCATCGTATAAGATTAAAAACTCCCGCTTATAAAAAAACGACGTTTTTTCAACACGATCCGATAGAGCTTTCTCGGAGCGGCAGCGAGGACGCAAAGGGGCGGGCTTAAAGGGAAAACGAATGACCTCAACGCCCGGGACGATATACCCAACCTCATCCCACGGGAGAGGGAGACAGAGAGAGAGAGAGGTAGAAAAAGAGATGGAGGGAGACACCTCCGGCGGCTAATCCACGGCCGAGTGCAATTCGGTTGCTCGCAAAGCGGATTAAGGCGATTTCCAGAGAGGAAGAGAATGGAGTCGCTGGACCGTTAAGTGAAATCCTCATCCCACCACCCGAAGACTCGTAAAGACAGGACGGATTGTTTTCCCCTTTTGTTTTCCCCGAGGCTAAGAAAAGGATTGAAATGTCGTTTGTCATCGCGAGGCGCGATTCGCTGTTCTTTATTTTTATACCCTGGGAGAATTTTAAATGGTGGGGAGGCCGCGTGAGTAATCGGATGAATTAACTGCGGATACTTTGAATACTACGTTGATGCAAGGTGCAGTTAGTCCCGTTAGGCATGTGTTCCCACAACTGAAACCCAACGAAACGCATTGATTCGTAGAATTATACCTATCAGAGCGGCGATGTATTTATCGCAGAAATGAGATAAATTCTTTATTCTTTTAAGATGATTTTTTCTTCTCATCTTAGAGCGTAAGAATATTTTTCTGAATCGAAACGCAGTAAAATGATTTTACCATGATGAATTTTTGCTGTCAATTTTCTGGATGACAAATAAAAATTTGGTACATAATGCTGTTGGTTAATTTTTGAAGAATAATCATAATTTACATCTAAGTATCACATATTAGTGATACAGAATTTCCACAGAGCCGCTCCGAGGCGTAATCTGACTAACGCGAAGGCTATTAGTTCTTTCTTTTTCTATAAGAATACCATTAATCGGAATAACTACCTAGACATGCTCAAGAACTTTGCTTTTCCTCAGTTGAATATTTGCATAGAATTCTTTCAACGAAATGATGAGCCAACACCGCGTTAACCGCGTGGTTTCAAGATCGGTGGATTGGGAGAGGCGTTTCTGTGGCCTCTCCGCTTGCCCGATATTACACCCCTTTATTTTTTTATAGGTATGCATCATAGACGTTGTTTACGAGCCAATGAGACACGTGGGCAACACAAGAAAAGTCAAGGAACGCACAGACAGTCAACAGCGTGGCTTCCGAAATTGGACATTCGTTTGGAGGAAAATTGAATGCCGTCTGTATGATGCCAGAGTTACCAAACTGTGCAAACGTTGAAGCCTATTGAAAAGACTTGGTGAGTTGAGCTTTATTTTTAGTACAAGCTTAAGGTAAGATCATTTATAGTTGAGAAAATTTTAATTTTTGAAAGCACGGAGTGACTAAGTGGAAATCCTGTATTTAGACATCTGTAAACAGATTAGAAATGATGTGGTAGCAATAAAGCGTGCTGCAAAAGTCAATAAAAGAAATTTGTTCACGCTTTTGCGCAATCAGAGTAATCATAAGATATATTTTATGTGTTACAGTTGAGGATCCAAAGAGAACATTCCCTGATAGCATGATTTATTTTTAAGCTTAATAAATTATTCGAGTTGAAAATAAATAGAGGTGTCATTTAAAGCTGATGCTCTAATTACTTAAAAACAGCAACAAGGAAAAAGAAAAAAAAAATTCTTACGAATCAGTCAAGTGTTCGGATTCGGAGGTGAAATTAGAGACGGTGCTTTGGGTCTTTATAGCTAAGGAAAACTAGTGGAACGAGACAACTAAGTAGCTTAAGCAAATGCTCGTCAAGCATTTAATTATCTGACGGTGATGGCTGTCTGCTCCCATCTATCAGGAAGGAAAACAGCGAGCGAAAAAAACGTTATAGGCGCTAATGCGAAACTGCGACAAATCAGCACTTTACTAACGCCGAGGCATCCAGTAAACCTCAGTATTATTTCACCCGACACCCGAATTTATTCCTTCGTCTTGTCTTCGAATCCTGCGTCGGCGGAAGAGAGGAATAACGGCAGACTCGAAAAAGCGTTTTAAACTCTCGCATAACCCTCCTTCCTTCAGGGAGAAGGAATTACACGAAATGCATTTTGTTACCTTAATGTGCCACGCGGCTCAAAGCTACTTTGAGAATACATCAACGCTTTTGAAAATGCGGTAAAAGCGCATCCGATTTTTTTTGTAGCGTCATCATGTTATATCCAGCCGACGAGAAAACACTCTCAGGCGAAGTTCATTGACTTCCTCATGTTTTGTAAAGCAAGGAAACGATTTAATTCGAGAATCATTTAACACTATCTCTCGCCCTAGAGGATGATTCCTCCGCACTCAGGAATGATGGAGTTTCTAATGATGGGGAGGGTTTTTCCGCGTGGCTTGAGGTAAGGAGTTAGTGGGGGAGAGAGGGAGATAGCTATATACATATGGATATGCATATATATGCATATATATATATATATATATATATATATATATATATATATATATATATATATATAAATTTATTGTTCCGGGACACAGAGAAAAGTGTTTCTCAACCTTTTTGTTAATACGGCCCACCTAAGCTACAAGAAATTTTCCGTGAGAAACATTTACATGTAAACTAGCATATTGTCCGTCAAAATGACGGGTTCAAAATAGTTATGAATTCTCCCGCTCTTTTATAACGACTTTTTAAGGGCGGCGCCAAAGTTGAGCGTGACAGATGAGCTAGTTCATAAAAATCCTGAGGAAAAATGAGAATCCTATACAAAATTTGGTTGTTCTAGCTGAAGATATGGCTGAGATAGGTATTGAGCGTTAAAGATAAAGTGACTAAGAGAATAAGGGTTTTATAGCGTTTGATACGCGTATATGTACAGGCGAGAGAAAATTCTATGTTATAGTAGATCATTGATTATTCGGCGATCGATTATCCGACTTCCAACATTATCCGGCCGTCTTGTCCGACCCGGCGAAAGTTGCTAGTAACTCGACGTTCGCCGGAGAATCGCATCAAAGGCGATAGCGCACCGCGTGGTGAAAAACGTTTCGGGACGATCGCGAGTGGTACAGTAGGATTTGGGTTATGCGTAAGTCAGTAATACGTAATACAGGTATCTCTCGATTTACGCAAGAGATGCCTTCCTGGAAATCGTCACGTTAAGCGAAAACGCGTAAATCGAAAATATTCTTTCCACTGAAAATAATGTAATAGGCGTTGTTTACGTTCTTGGGCGGAGTTATTGTACTTACAATTAGAAACGTCTTTAAAGTTGATTTAATGAGCGTTTTAATCCCTCAAGTGAGTATGACGACAGTGTCCTGTGCAGCGTCCGTTTTTACAATTCTTTAATTTTTTGTGCATTAATTTTCTGCCATAAATCCTGTTTCGAAGCTCCTTCGATGAGTGAACCTTCCTATATAGAAATATATTCTCTTCGCCCATCTCAACGAATATTTTTTGTGAGGGCTTTCCCTCATACAGTTGTTGACGGCTAACAGTGCGTCACTTTCTAGAAGAAAACCCTTCTTTAGGACAAAGAAGAGTATGTTCAAATGCGTTGTTTGCTCAAGGAGGGGAATAAGAAAAGACATCTTACCGCCGCGGCGCTCCGTATCAACTCCCGAGACACCCCACTCTGTCGTACGTTGCTATGAATAGTATCACTGCACGGACGATAAACGGGCAAGAATCTACGAAATATTTAATAAATAATAAAACCATTAATAGTACATACTGTGCGCATAACGAATCGCGTTAATGCAGATACGCGAGGTGTATATCGAAAAATAGCTTTAAAAATAAAATCGCGTGTATGCGAAAACGCGTAAACCTAACAGGCGTAATTCGAGGAATATGTGTACTCGTTTATCCGTATATTTTTTGTTATCCCGGAAAAACATTATACAAAACCATACCTACACATACTGACTTGCATGTAGCTGAATTGTACCTAATTCTCTATTACAGTACTGTATTAATGTTTTTAAATATTCCAGGCTTTATTTATAAAATTTTTGTACAGTAAAGAAATTCAAAACACTAACAACATACACACAGCACACAAAACCACATTGTTGTAAAAGAATGTTAAAAATTCGTTGCTATATCCAATACCAAAAGGCTATAGTATGAGTTTATATCTGTCAATGTAAGGTCTTTTGAATTTTTCTCTCAGTTCCTTAAAATATTTATTGTCATTTAACGTATTTGGAATTTTTAGAAATATTACAGGTATGGAGAAAGTCATGTGGTGGCCAAATCATATTTTTACATAATGTTAACCGGTCTAAATTTTTTTTTAATTTTTTCGCGGCCCACCTCGAACCCTTTCGCGGCCCACCTCGAATCCTTTCGCGGCACACCTCGAACCCTTTCGCAGCCCACCTCGAACCCTTTCGCGGCCCACCTCGAACCCTTGCGCAGCCCACCTCGAACCCTTTCGCGGCCTGCCGGTTAGGAAACACAGAACACGATGCGTTGTGAAGCGCATAATTAGGATACAGCCATCGAGGGGAAGAAAAGGGAGGAGGACATTTCATAAAGGTTTGTTGATGGGACTATTTATTCAAACCTGCGTGAGGGACTCGGTGATTCGGCGGAGTATGGACAGGATTTCGAGGCATTACTTCTCCGTGCATCCATTAGGAGTTGGCTTTCTGCCCGATCTCCTTCCCTTTCTCTCCGTCACGAAGCCACCTACAACCAACTTATCCTCTTTTGAAAGGCGGACGACGAAGGAAAGCTCTTATAGCTACCGCGGGTCGGTAGGTTCGTTAGGTCTTTTCCTCCGTGAAAACGCCATTACTTGCATGGGGACGGGTGAGGAGAGGGGACAGAGAGAGAGGAGAGAGAGAGAGGAGAGAGAGAGGAGAGAGAGAGAGGGAGGAGAGAGAGAGAGGATGAGGAATCGGAGATGAGATTGAGTAGACGCCGTCTCCTCTCTCACGGAGTTGCGGTTTTTGAGCGCACGTAAACCCGTTGCAAAATCTAGAAGCGTTGAGGTTATTTATATGTTACCGTCCCGCGTGCGTGTCGACGCCAGAGAGCGTTTCTCTCAGTTTCTCTTGAGCCTCGATGCTCTTTTTTTCATTCCCGGTCACGTGAGAGCGAACGTTAAATATTTTAACGACGTCCGGAGGGTTTTATTACAGAGATTGACTTGCGTAGAATACGCGTAAAATGCGATTTTTTTCTCTGCTCCAACGCGTCAGCGGGATTGAGCGGGTTTATTACACAAAACCATTTTTTCTCGTTGCGCCGAATCATTGTTGCCCCTATCATGAACGTAGTAAGACTTCGGAGTCCTTTTTAAATAATCAACGCTTAATATCTTCCTCTGACATAATTTCGCAATCCGTCGATTTAGGTCAAAATATAATACCTTAGCCTTTGCGTAAGTTAGTGGTCTAAAACACGTGGACTGAGGCCCGCAAAGGGCACACCAGTTCAAATTTCAAATTATTCTGTAAGTTGGTGGAAGAGACAATAATAGAGTAACAAAGAGCAATGTAATAATTAGAAATTGTATGATAATCTTTTCTTGAGAAAAATATATATTGAATATTTGTCTTTAAAGTATAATAAATGCTTAGGCTCATCATTATCACATGCAACCCGACATCTATTTCTGAATTAGCTATTTGGTAAGCACGCTATTTAATTTGAGAGTCATGGTCTATGTAGCCTATTTATATATGATTTAAAAATTAAAGTAAAACCCAATCATAACGTTCATATGTGATCCTAGAGCGATAGTATTTAGCAACAAAATGAGAGTCATCCCAAATTTTAAAAATATTTTAACCTCTCACTCATTTAACTTTGCAATATTTAAAAATTTCGATTCAAATCTCGTTATTAAAGCAGTTATATAAATATTACTTTAATAATAAAGATATCTCTATTTCGAGTGGACTTTTGTGAATAAAGCAAATCATAACAAGAAAGAAAATACATTTATTTTTCACGTTATCACTTTGACGTCGGCTCGCCGTTTCATTCCGTAAGATGGATCTAAAATTCGCATTATAGGAATCTCCGCTACTCTACTTAGGCCATTGAAGTGAGAGAGGATTCGATATCAAACAAAAAATTTAAACGGACGAACAGCATTAGCTGCTGTTTGAGTAATACTGCACGATAGCTTCATGGCGAATACACGAAGAAAAGACCTCGTGATGCATAACTCTGTTAAATTCCGCAAAAAGTCTTGCTCTTGAACGACCTAGTTTTCGTTGCGGCCCTTCAATTCTCTTAATGCGGCGGTATTTAGCGGCCTGGTAGTCATTTTAGGGTATGCTTAAAGAAAGCACCGTGCTTTTTCGTTCTTTCGGTTATTTAAGACGCTTTTCCCGGTAAAATCTTCGTAAAAGAAATTTAGCGCGCGACAGGATGCAATCCACTTTTATCCTTAGTTGACGCTTGTTTACGAGATACGAAAGAATTAAACTTTTTAAAGAGGAAATTCTTTAATTCTTCGAGCCGTACACGAACATTCCTCACGAGAATTCCGCAAAACTCCGCTATTCCTCGAGGGAGAGGGTCCGAAGAAAAACTATCGGAATAAAAAAACTTCAAGATATACAGAAGGAAATAAGTGCGGACAAGCCTTTGGCGAAAGGTGCTTCGTAAAAGGGGAAGTAACGATCTTTTCCCAGAGGCTCGTTACCGCGGATTCAAGCCCTTCGGATAGATGTTTGGAGCGCCCGTAAAAATTTCTGCCCAGCCTCTTTTATCGACTTCCCTGCTCCGTTCGTGAAAAGACCTCTCCCGCTTCCTCCGCGTGTCTTCGCGATTGGCTTGGCTCTCGAGTCGGGCGCCGCATTCTCACGTTTTAAGACGTCTTTAGAGATGCTTCGCCCGGTGGCGCACCTCTGCGCCCTCCGCCATTGTCGATCTTAATCGAGAAAAGAGCGCGAACGCGTTATTTCGGAGACTTCCGGAATAGAAATCCGACTGTGAAGAGCTTCTCGGTTGGGCAGTTGGATGATTCGGAAGGTAACCGCATCGAGGTAGGTTGCTTTTTTTAAAGGCCGTTTCTTTAAGGGCAGGGTAATGACCCGGCACTGGGATTAACTCCACCGCGCGAATGTACGAGTCAGCGAATCAAGTCGGCTGTTGCCGGGTCTTCTCTTTAAGGTAAAACGTACGTATTAGTGGGCGAAGAGCTGATAATTTAGTCGTGATTGATTCTGTGACAAATCGAATGTTAGCGAAAACTTAAATGGAGAAATCTTTTTTGGGATTGTGTCTGGTTTGTGGCGAATCAGTCTCTTGGGCTATTATCGTGGTTTTTGTGGAGGGATTTTCTTCAAAGGTGGTTGTTAAATCGTAGCGGTGAAAGTTTAGAATAATCGACCTCGCCTTATGACTGAAATCAAATTGACGAACTATTTGTCCAAAAGCCCAAAAAAGGTCGGAAAAACCGTGAGAGCACTTCGGCTGAGAAGCAGCCTTCATCAGTGATTAATAGGTTCCAAATTTATTTTCGGCCAATAACCACCGTAACCAACATTTTTTATGGCTATTGGAGAGGCATAGTTTGTCAATTTGATACTGTTTATTGACCAGCTCCGCATTGCTCAGTGATTTTGAAAGATTAGTCTCTATTGGCAAAGAATGACATCTAAAATATCACGGTTGAAATACACGAGTTATATTGGTTAGCGAATATTTCTGGAACAGACGCAACGTAGTTCTTTAAATTTGCCGCGCCTACATTGTAATGCCCCTTACCAGCGTCAATATAACCGACGAATTTTAAATTTTGCAAAAATAAGGCTTTAACGAATTTTTGGATATAAAAGGAATGATTTTCAAACATTATGATGCCTTTTGTCAAAAACGTTATTTTTCCTCCGTTCGGATAAGCTTCCTAATCCGTTTTTATTTCCGAGACATTTTTCCGTTTTTCTATTTCGATTAGTCCAACGGTGTGGGAACTAATCCTAACAAATGTGCCTAGATCAAGGCTCTCGGTAAACAAAAAGAAATCTCGCTCCTTCCATTAACGAATCCCTGGTCGCACCCACATTAATCGGGTCTATATTTTCAATTTCGTGAGGCGAAACGGTGGGAGATGAAGAGAAATCTCTCTTTCTCTCTCGGAACAGCCGTAAAATCAGACTTAAAAGCCGTCGTGTTCGGGACGGAGCTGCGAGACTATTAAACCTAGTCTTTGGGGATAAACAAAGATTAACTCCTACGGAGACTTGGGGTGGAGGGGAGTGGGGAAGGTTTTCCGACCCCTTTTAATACGACACCTACCTTTCTTATTCCGCATCCTCCTCTGGGGAGATATTATCAAGCCAACCACGCTCTCCGTGACGACGACTGTTCGTTTTCGTTCGCACAAAGAAAAAAAAGTTTCTCTTTTCCGAAAAAGGACTGCGTGCAAAGTCCCGGGACACTGATGATCCCTTCAACTTTTTCCTTTTCATGCGGAGTTATCTCCTTGGACCCCGCGGCGAGCATACATCCTCATTCACTCGAATTCACTCCTACTTTTTCTTGCGTGGATCTTTTCTTTTCTTTTTTTTTGGAGTGGTCTTCCGCTGTGAAAAGTTCAGAAGCTGGGAATGTGTTTCCAAGGCACGTTTTTGGCTTAAGGGAAACGAATCCGAGGATTGAGTGGACTGAGAAGGGAAATTGTAGGGGGGGGGGAGAGAAAAAAAACGGGAGGTAGCGAGGATATGGTTGTCAGGGTACATATTTCACGCTCCTGTTCGCCGAACAAAGGAACGAATTAGTTACAGGTAAATGGTTGCTTTGGTTTTAGTGACTTTTTTCAGAGGTTGTTTTCTCCATTTTGTTTCAGTTGGAAGTTGATACTAGATAAAAGGTTCCGCTTAATTAAACGAAATCGGAGATAGGTTTGTCAGCAATAAGGTTAATTTGCAAAACCTTAATTAAACACAGTGCTGATACCCGAATAAATAGGATGTTAGCGGCAGAAGAAACCTCGTTGTTTGATTCAGAATACTATTTATCTTTCAAGAAACCTCCCAAGATGTGAGCGTTCTTCACGATTTGTTATATCTACCGGAAACTATATTTTTACGACCACCATGTGTTATATATACTATAAAGTGTGACATTGATGGTGTTTTTAATGAGTTAAGCGCTTAGTTTATTGGCAAGCGTCTGACTCGGGCAACCGGTTTTTCGTTCTTGATTTGTCTTATTTACTGTTTTAGTATCATGTTACACATGTATATTAGGTTTTAAAAGGCTCTTTAAAATAAAAAGCTCAATAAATGGGCAATTATAGTTGTACTCTTACTAAAAATATAATCTGGCAAGCGTTAACGTCTTTTATTACTCCAGTGATTTTTTTATAACCAAGGTATTTACTATAATAACAAACGGTAAAATTTGGAGTATTGGGTTTGGATGGCATAGGTCAAACTTATATCCTTAAAATGGAAATCGAAAATTCAAAGTCGCCCTTATTAGCGATAATTCTAATATCACAGATTCTAATAAAAATTCACGTGTAAATTGCATGATAGACAGATTTTTTTGCAATGGAAGTTAAGTCGTTTACTATTTGTAGATATTAAGCTGGGTTCGTTGGTTCTTTTATGAATCTATGGGAAGAAACTATTGAAGAATTACCCTTGAGGAACTCAAGAATAAAAGTATAAATTTCATTTTATGCTGAATTTAATTTGTTCGAAAGTAATAATTGTTTTGAACGAAAGAAATTTTTAATTGATATGAATTAGTGAAATGTTCTTAGATTTATTTTTCTTTGCCATCCGAGTTTTAGATAGTTAGCAATTCAACCAGAAATATTGTCAATAAAGGTCGTAAACAAATATAGCACGTTGCAGGCACGTAAGATTTAATACTACATTATTATTATTTATCGTTTCCAATAAAGAGATCAATAATTTATTATGCAATTGACATGTGAAAGAATGTTAAGAAAAATCACTTTTAGTGGAGTCAGGAAGAAGGTATATCAAAGTTATGAACAAATAAAATAAAAACTTTGTATTTTGGATGTAATGCATCAAAAGATGTATAAAATCGAAACCACGTGTTGAAACATTAAAACAGTGGAAAATATGAAGTTGTTATTTTATTTGTTCATCATGGAACAGTGCCACAAGATTAACCCTACCGCTGCAGTGCACTGTACCAATTTTATTATCAAAATTATCTGATTGATACTTTTTGGGATTTGATAAAATCTCCCGATATCCTTTTCGTCGCGTTGGATGGATGAGCTGAAGAGATTTTTGCTATCGGGTGTACCACGAGGTACCGACTTCCAAAATAACATTTTTTTCTTTCTCCGCAGAAAAAAGGAACGAGGCACTTCTTGGTTAGAGGGAATGGCCGGGGAGTCTGCATTCTTGTGAGCGATAAAGAAAGATGGCCGTAAAATAAAATGATGCATGTACACGTGAAAAAAATAAGGGAGGAAATATTTCTAAATGAGTCTTTTCTCCGGTCGAAGTAGTTTCGTTAAAGCTAGTGGGGTGAGGGAGAGAGAGAGAGTGGGAAGTCTTTTCTCATCGCTTCGGAGACATTTTGGGAGCGGTGAGGGGTGAAGATGGACGATCATGGGAAGGTCGAGGTTGTCAAAGCGCACAAAAGAAGGGACCGAAGGGAGAGTCAGCGATAGAGGTTGCGCACGATGTGGCAAGGCTGCAGACCAACCATTGGATGAGGCTCCTTATGAGATATCCATATCTCGAATTTTTCTTTTCTACATGAGCTCAAGTTATGCTACGCCGACTATAGTAATGAAGGAGGAGGAGGAGGAGGAAAGTGGTTGAGTAAAGCGAAGGGAAAAGAGAAAGGGAGAGAATAGAGAACTTTATATTTAAAAAGTTAATTACTTGGCCGGGCGAGGTAGGAAAACATTTCGTTTAAATTTCTTATCGCCCGTTGCTTACTCGTTTTTCGAATGTTTTTCCTCGTCCGTGGGGAAATTAAATGCGGATTTTTTAAAGTGGGAGATCCACTTTTCGGAGGCATGTCTTTGAGCGAATTCGCACAAATTAGCTGAAAATTCCGGCGTTCTTTTTTCTGTTTTTTTTTCTTCTTGGATTAGATTATTCGGAGCGTCGACTAGCTGCTCGCCTGCGTTGAGTCTCGCGTAAAACATGAGATGAGGAGTGAAAGCTGAGAAGATTGTTTTTATTTCAGTTTTTCACATTCCGCGAGGTATGAAATGCAAACGCGGGCCCTGGAAGGCTGAGTAGATTTACCGTTGAATATTACTGATTTAAATATCAATATAAATTCCTATTTACTAATATATTTTCGGATGAAGTAAATTTTCTTCTTCATATTTTTAAAAACTTATCGGCAAAGTGCCCTTAGACGAACTCAACTACATCGATAATAATGTAGTGTAAATTTCAGATTCTTTAAACCAAATTTTGGGTTAATTCGGAGATAATTTGAATTCTATATAAAATTAAAATGAATATAATTCTTTCAGGTGGATAAATCTCCAGGCGTCGATTTCGCATCATCATGCAAGATATTTTCAAATGCAACTAAAAATATACAAATTTGGGAGAAATTTTATTTTTACGAGATATTATCGAAAATGAATAGTGGCTTAAATGAGACATTTTTTGAGTTTATTCTCGAATTTTTGCGGCGATAGCTATTTTCCGTGTCGAATTACGGCTCTGCATTCCATGTAATTTTTTAGCGTGACGAAGACCGGTTTACAGAACTTGAATTACATTACCTTGCAGTATTGCATAAATTTGTCTGTTTTTCCGGATTCAATGTTAATTTGCAACGAAAATTGGACCGATAGATTAAAATGATTCATTCCGCGAGCCAAATGCAAATATTTTTATCTCGCAAAATTATCTAATTCAACATTTACGTTTTTCTGAGTTTTTTATTGATATAGAATGTAAGTATACATAAATATTTAAAAACACTGCATACTGCGTCAGTCTATCGCGCGTTTGACAGTTTTGCATCGTCACATTTCTGTCACGACGATTGATGTATAGTTAAACCTCTTTTTCTCATCTCCACTTGCCAATGATCTACAGTTGCGTGTCCCGTCTGGCGTAGCTGATTAATGAGACCAATTTGTATATAGTAAGTTATATATTCATTACGTAAATACGTGAATGCATCCATCGGAATCTAACTTTCTAGTTATTCAATATTTATAGGCATAACACGATTGCGAATAAGTTACTAACGTCGTTATTGCAGTATTTTAAATTGATTAATAAGCAAACAGGGTGGACAAAAATGACCTCTAGTTGTGTGTTAATAAAGACACTAACTTAAGGCTTCATTGCATTCAACTGTTTGACAAAAGATATATATCAACCATGTTTATGCCTTTCTATGCGAGAAGTAAGTGAGACAAATCATCGATCAATTTTTATCGACTCCAAGTAGCACAGCGGTAATTAGTGAACACATTAATATTTCGTTTGCTTTTTATCGTGAAAGTAATAAAATTGACGCTTTAAATATATTTTGTTTGATTATTTAATTAGGATTAATAGTCGGTGTAAGTTGTTCATGAATTTCATATATTAACGACTTAACTGGTACGCCAGGTAAATCATCGAACTGGTGCACTGTTCAAATTTTTGTTATAATATGACGTTAGCCACGGTTATTAGCATTTGGAGATGATTTAAGCAATGTTCACATATGATATGCCTAGAAAGAATTTTCGTTTATGCTTGTTTTAAGTTAGAGTGAAATATACTTCAATAGGTAAATAATACTGTTTTATAATTAACTCAAGTTTAAAATATAATCTTTCATTAAATTATTTATTAATCATTGCAAAGGAGATTTTAAAATTGTGATTTAGTATAAAAAATCTTTATAGGGAAATGTTTGTTGTACTTACAGTATAACGAGGCTGTTGAGGTTTCCAAAAGCGTTGGCTGACAGAGAAGTCATCTTGTTAGACCCGAGATTCCTACAAAAAACAAAAGAGAAATGATATCTTCGCAGTGGAAAAATTTAATCATTTAGCTAAATGGCGGGTTTCTGCATTCAAGGTTGTGTCTGTACATCTGTGAGTCAGAACAGCAAAACAGGTGAATTTTATTTTCAGTATATTTTATCTATATGTCTGATTTGTGATTTGTTCTTTTATAAAATATCTCGGAGAAAAATGTAATTAGCATTTAAGCAAACGTGTTTCGCGATGCCTAAAGTGAACTGAATTTAATAATATTTAGATGCGATATAGTTAGGAGAAAACCGCCTTATTTTACATAGAAATATGTTTCGATGTAAATGAAAAAGGTGCCTTGGTTACATTTTAATTTAAGAGATAGATCACTCAGGATAACGGAAGGTTTTTGAATTACTGTAACTACCATGATTTACGGCTCAAAAATTAACAATGGCTAAGGAATCTGATGGATTCCCATCTTGAACGCATGGATTTATTTTGCAACGCGGATAAATGGAATATTTTGAATGTGACGGCGGTGATTTATAGCTATGCAGATACTACGGACTTTATGCATCGGTTTAACAATGTGTGTCGCTTACATATTCCTGTATTTCCTATTTCGTGTTGTGGTAAGGCTTAAATCGGTGGTTCTCAACCTTTTGGTGCTCGCGACACACTTTGGATATTCACTTTTTTCGCAGCACACTGGAATTAGATTAGAATAAAAAACTTGGATTTATCATAAAATTACATATATTTTTTATATTATGACGTCTATGTAATCGACCATATTAAGTTATGATATCGTAAAGCAGAACAAATGATGAAGGTTTGTTAAAAACTCTATTTTAAAATCTTACCTAATATGACACTTGAGCTTGGCGTTTTCTAATGATTGCACTGACATTAGCACGTATCTGTGATGAGCAGACTCTCATTTCATCTTCAGCACAGTTTAGCTGTTCCCTTTCTCTGCATTTAATGTTTGTAAGTGTCGAGAACTCCAACTCACACATAGGATGTAGAAAACTTCATCAAAGCTACCAAAGGTTATTCGCAATTTCTGAATATTCCTCTCTAGCAGATATCCAGAAAATATCCAGAGACAATTCGGCGTAATTGATTTTCAGAGTGCGATCAGTTGAAAGAGAAGCTAACTCTTCTTTTTCGGAGAGAGAAAAGGTGCATAAGTCAGTTGTTGCTGGTGTGAATAAGTTCATTACCCAGTCGTATTTCTCTATAGTCAAGGATGGAAAGTAATGCTCGATATTGTGCTCTTAGAGTTGCTGAATGCTCCGCCTCGAGAGCAACAATTTCTTTCGTATGGGTTTCTGGAATCAGAGGAAGAATTTCAAGATTTCCTTCTCTAGCTCTCTTTTTCCAGATGACTATTTTTTCTGCAATGCCAGTAGCTTATCTGTATAAGTCAGGATATTTTCATATTCCGCCCTTCCATGCTAGTGTTAACACTATTCAGATACCTAAATATTTCTGCCAAATATGCTAATTTGTCGCACCAAAGTTCACAGCTAAGATATTTACAAAAATCACTGTTTCCCTCTGTTTAAAAAAATAGTTACATCCCTTCTTTAATTTCATATACACGAGCCAACACCTTCCCTTTACAGCCATCTTATTTGCGTGTAAAACTGAACATCCTTACTGCGAATCCATAGCATTACAAAGCTGTGTAGGCGGATCTTTAGACGTCTTAATTTCACAAAATTAACTATTCCGACAACTTTGTCCAATACGGACTTCACGTTAACTCCTAATGCCTTTCCAACAAGGGCTTCCCTATGCAAAAAACAATGGGTACTTATTGTAGTTGGATTCTGTTGTTTTACAAGTGAGACGAAGCTTTTGACAGATCCCAACATAGATGGAGAACCGTCGGTACATATTCCTGAACATGACTTCCATGAAATTTTCAAACGTTCTAAGTAGGCAGTCAAAATATCGAATATCTCTTGATTCTTGTGTGTTCTGGGAGTTCTCTGCAGCACAAAATTGACTAATTATTTCATTTTCACGAATGAAGCAAACAAATGCTAATAGTTGTAAATTACCGCTAATATCGGTTGACTCGTCAACTTGCAAAGCAAAGTCTGGCATTTTAAGCTTATTAGAAACATTTTCCTCTATCTTCAAACATTCTTTGAATTGTATCATTATAAATCAGAATTTTGGCAATTTCTTGTTCCGCTTCCGCTTAGCCTAACTATCGCACGACACGCAGGTAAAATAAGTGAGTCAGATATAGTGTGGGGCTTCATTTTTTACTTTCTCTATAGGTAGTATAGGGGTATTGTTTTCATGAAAAAAATCGACTTCGAGAATTCAACGGAAATACACGTTTTGAGGTCCCCTGAACACGTTTTGACCATTTTCTCGATGTCTGTGTGTGTATGTGACAGTTATTTGTGGGTACTCTAACTAAAAAACTATTAATCAGGTCAACGCGACATTTTATAATTAACATTTTTATAAAAGTCACAAGAACTGATTATTTTTTGGTAAAAATCGGTCAACCGGAAGTGGGTGTTTACTCTTGCCACTTATTCTTTATTTTGAAACATTTGCTTTAATATTTGATGAATGTAAAAATATATTTGAGTAACAGTTGTAGGAAATTTAATTGTTTGAAACATTTTCCCATATAATGTATTGTTTAAGAGGTCTCTTATATTTTTAGCTGGCACCACCACGTCACCTACCGACGACTATTGTTAACGCTTAGTTACATCTTAGTAACGCTCCTTTTTCTTTTCTTAATTGTTGCAGCTTTTTGGCTATATTCAATATCAGAGGGCTATGGTTTGAGTTTATTTCTATTCTTTGTAGTCTAAAATTTTCTCGCAGTTACTTAAAATATTTATTATTATGTAGCCTATTTGGAATTTTTAGAAATATTACACACATGGAGAAAGTCATGTGGTGCACACATCAGATTTTTGAGATATGATTTCTGCTACCTGATAAGAAGGAACTTGAACTCTATCAAACATTAACGTTTTTTTCGAAGTAGTTCAAATCTTATCCTTCAAGGTGTGTATGTTTTGTGGTGAAATGTCGCTTCAATTTGCTGGGAACCATGGCTTCGTGTGATAATTTCTCACCGCACACAACACACATAGGAACAGAACAATCTTTAACTCCACGCCAAGAAAAGCCCACTCAAATAACTTTCCATATACTTGCGAGAAACCTTAGAAATCTTACTTGGTCCCGCTCGTACTGGGCTTTTCCTTAGTATGTTCTTCATATTTTTCACTTACGTTTTCATGTAATGAATCTGTCCATTTTTAGGGGCGCAACCTTTAGCATCTTTAGCATCGATAATTGGACGAAACCACAAATATCACAGTTTCCTACCAAGGGTATTACACAAAACACTTAATAAAAATTGTTTTATACAGAATAAACTCACAAAACATACATTCACATATATCAATTTGTAGTATTAGCCAGCCACGAAGCTAGGCTAGAATGCGCCAGAGTCGCGGACAGCCGGGAAGGTCACTGCAGGCAGAGCAGGCCACGTCATCGTAGAGACGTAGATAGCAGCGAGAACCAATCCGTTGTCTGTGACTCATGCACGAGGCATTCGGTTACTATGATAACGCTGACAACTTTGTTACCAGGCTTACTGATCACGCTCATTCCAAAGCAGTGATACTTTTGGACTGGAGTCATTTAGTCTTAATACTCTGTTAGTTTCTTTGTTAAAACTGTGTATATAATCGGTGGAAGACGCACAGATTTGTAATCTTCTCTTCAAAGTCTCGCGGCAAACTTGGGAAATGTTCGCGGCACACCGGTTGAGAACCACTGGATTAAATCATTGCCCCTGAATTGCATTTTTTTGAAGACATAAGTTAAATATAATGATTATTTTTCAGAGCACGTTATTTTAGGGTGATCTAATACTCGTTAATTGTCAACTAAAAGAGACAATTGCCATTTAGCGAACGAAGCGAAGTCGCAATGATCGTCGTTATAAATTTTTTTTGGCGTTAAATTTGGAAGAGAGTTGTGCAAAAGTGTTCTTTATACAATCAATCTTAAATAGCCCTACACAACTTCATTGAATTTTCTTTCCTCTAAAAAAATTTGGCTAAATCTGATAAATGGTCTATTTATAATATTTGAGCATTCAGTTAAAGTATGAAATCTTTCAATCCGCCTGTGTTTCAGTAATCAATGCATTGGTAATATTCCCCACGCAAAATTTTTTTTCACTACTAGAGCGTTTGTTAACTTTTTCGTGCTTATAAAATGATAGCAGATAACTGAATGATTATTTATTTAAACATTTTGGTCTAACTCGCTTAGTTATTAATTTATCTACGTCGATTTCCAAGATGTAAGCTGACAATAAAATTTTTGGAGATTATATTACCCAGTTACTACAAATTTTTATCGAATTATTAACGTATAAAGAAAACCTAGCACTATGGATCATATTTTTGCGAAAACTGACGAAATATTTCTCCTCCGATATCCGTCCTTCATTGCGGAGGTAATGCAGTTCCAGCGCAACTACGCAGTCTATTGTTTCCCCGCGAGTTGGGAAACAAAAGCACTCGCTTATCGCCATTTCATTTAGCAACTGCAGGGATTTCGTCGAGGCGCTCCCGTCGTGTTTTACGACCTTTTGCGGTATCACTACATCAAAACGGTGAACCCGCGAGCTCTGGTAGTGTTCCTTCCGAACGAGAAACTTTGTAATACGGCACGGAGACGAGGTCTGGGGTTTGAAATTAGCGAACGTTAATTAAGCCGAGTTGTCGTCGGATGAAAACTTGCCTCGGCGTACTTCCTTGCAGATCAGGTGCCCATTGGATGTTAAGCATGGCGGTATAGAGTAGTTACATACGGAGAGAAAGAACGGAAAAAGTCAAAGAGATCTTGTTCATGAATTATTTTCCAAGTGTGAAGTCACGATCACAATAACGCAACCGTATCCCTGTAACCTCGGAACATTTTATACCAAAATATATTTGAATGAAAATTAATCCATTCCGACTGATATCTTATCCCCATGGATGTTGTAGGACCCTGGAAACGTTAAAGAATGTTAATAACTTAAAAATGCATCGTTAAAAGCTTACACTGTCTTTTCGTAATAAAATCAGCCGTTATACGAAATAATTACTTTACAGCGCTGTTAGTAATTGATTTTTTGATAGCTACAAAGGGAACACCTTTGTTGCTTATACATATTTAGTATAAATTCGAGAAAAGTATTTAATTCAAATAATGAAGTTATCGAAAAAATAATCTCAAATGTGTTCAAGCGAATTTATCTGATTAAAAAAATTTGAGTATAAGCTTTCGATTTGTTAGATAAATACTTAAGAGACATTTTTGTTAAAGTTAATATTACCTCCCTCCCTCTTTCATCCACAGATTTGTTTTGTACAAGGACAATGAATTTTACTAGATACATAACATATTGAATTAGTTGCATGGAAATAAATACATATGTAGAAAAATTTTATGCAAGAACACAAGCATTTTAGTTGCCAAGAGTCTCTTTCCGAAGCAGTCAGAGTCCAGTTGCGCCAGTCTCGATTGTGATATTTTAATATTGAGCACTTCACATGAAAACATTATTTTGTATACGAAGATCCTACAATAAACATTGATTTTTATTTTGTAATATCTTCCCAAATTTTCGCATCGTTTAGTTTGAGTATAGCGGGAAAATAGACAAAAAAATACCTTTTAAAACGTACTTAAACAGAAAGTAGAAATTTCGATGGTATTATTGCAATCACTAATCTGCTGTAATTAGTCATCTTATTTGCAATTTGTCAAGTGGTATCTCCTACTCCTTGTACCAGAAGTAACAAAAATCAAGTTCATTTTCTCATGTTTTTATTCTATCAGTCTTCGAATTGGTTTCATATGAGATGAGTATCTTTGGTTCGTAACTGTTGGATTTTTATCGTGAGTGGGGTTGTCATATATGTCTTATAATTTACACCCAATCAAATCGAATCAAAATGGAATTATTTACAAATTGAATATGCACAAAACCAGCTACAGTAACCGATTCCCAAATTCAGAAAGTGTTAGAACAGTTTGAATAGTTTTAGAGAGTGGTTTTCTGTAGTCTGTGATAAATTGAAAGAATTTTGAATCATGGAAATATTTTTGAGATCACCTTTAATTTTAAAAGAATTGGCGACCGCAGTGGCCAGTTCCATTATAAGGAAATAAAAGTAGACTTGTTCAATAGGTTGAAATTTCGAGTTTCTTTTTGTCGAAGGTTAGAGGCTTAAAGTGATCATTTTAGATCTCAGAGCCATGAAGAACATTGCTCTTTTTATCGGAATTTGGATTCTTTAGCAGAAGAGCAAAAAAATTCGATGTTAGTTATGGTAATGAGAGAGATGAGAATGACCAATTGCGAATTGCGGGAAAGGGCCATTCATGCAGCACAACGTGGCCGAGCATTTGACAGCATTACGTGAAAAAAATTATAATTTTCTGCTGAGGCATAGCAACCACATTCGGCTACGAAAGCTGTTTACACAGACGAACGGAAAACCATTTTTTGTACACATCATAGGTTAGGCAAAAATATAGCGACAAATATGCATCAAGCGAACCAGTTGATTCAACTTCAAAACACAGAATACACATATATCTGAATGACATTGATCGGTAAACCATGGTGTGAAGCGGGGTGAGAGTATTGTTAAAGTAAGGTAAGGAAGTTAAAAAACCAAGAGTTTCCTTCTTTGGCGTTGGCGGGAATGGGTTGGGTGTTATGTTAGTGTTGACTCACAGCGCCTCAAGTCCCCGCAGCGGATCGAGCGCCTTCGTGGGAACAGTTGAAAGTCTGTTGGCGTCGAGGCGAAGTCGGCGGAGTGATTGGCCCAGGCCCCGGAAACTCTCCACCGGCACTTCGGTAATCTCGTTCTGGTCCAAATGCCTGTGCGCGCAGACACAGAGAATGTGGTGTGGTGTGTGTGGCAACACTGTCTCCGGGCAGTGAACGCACCGGCCCGAGACAGCGTCTCAATAAAATTCTTTTTTTATTTTAAATTATAAATCATATTGCGGGGATAAAACAGGAAGAAGGAAACAGGAGACAGAGAGAGGAAGGATAAAGAACAAAATTAAATGAAAATGCATCGGTTCGTTTCAAGTTCGATGATATTCGAAAATTTTAAATTTCGTGACCATGGCCGATCATTGAGAGAAAAGAAGTTTATCGGTTCGAAAATTTCCTTAAAATTGTCCTCGATAATATTTTGATCCTTTAACGTCATCTTTTTCGGTGGTAACGCGAGCCAGTTAAAGATAGAAGCCCAGTAAATATTTAATAAAAAAATTTTTTTTTCCGCGTAGAATCAATGTCTCTGGAGATATCGGTGGAATTGCGTCCTTTCCTCCCCTTAGCCCCATGTATAATGTAACGCTTTCAAAATTGCGCTTTTCCGGCGCCCTTTGCTTATTATTTTTACCGGACGTTCGTCAAGAGGGATTTGCATATTCCGACCTAGTTGTCCTTTCCGGAGCCGATTTTGGGGCAAGCTTCGCACGATTTCGGTCTGTTTGTATTATATTAGCCGCTGATAGATTAGCTCGCCTTCCCATTTGTGAGTCGATTTCCTTTTGTCATTCTTCAGGGAGAGGATCACCAAAAAATCAAGACGCTTATAAAAACGTTCGAGGTATTTTTGGACATTTGAGGTTCAAATGTGTGTAAAACCCATTTGTTAATAATTTTATTTTAAAAGGCACTTCACAGCCAACTAAAATTAGCTTATTTATAGCAATCACGAGGAATAGATCTAGGGTTTATGTAAGGATTCGAGCAATTGGCCTTGGGATGAATAAACGTTATCCGTCCCTTAGCCAACACTCACAAAGATAATATATTTTAAAGACATTCGGGATAATAAATACTTGCCCTGAGAATTTTTTCGTTGATGTAATAGAAGAATAATAGAATTTCAGAATAAAATTTGTGGAGCAAGATATTAAATTGTTCTAAAGACTATAATGTCGAAGTTTCAAGCAATGTAGCTGTCGACAAGACAAAAATAAGATAAGACTTACCTTTGCGAAATATGTATTTTTAATTTTCTAGATTAAAGCCTCTATTTGGTGATATTAGAGATTCATTAAATTACGTGATCGTTGTTGTTGGTATCGTCTAAGGCAACACGAGCATATTTACCTCTCTTAATATTTTATTCGGTAAACATCAATGGCAACCAATTTCAGGACTATTAACAGATGTTATTCATTTTATTAAAAATGGCTCTTCCTAATGCACCACAAAATGTAGCATGCGTTTCCAAGGGAATTTTGTATTTTTTTATTTTTATAAATTTCCCAAAATATCTGTTGTACATTTTTAAGAGTTTGTTTGGATGTTTGTGTGTTCATGGAACTCCTACTAAACGATTAAAGCTGGAACAACCAAATTTGGTGGTATTCTTCCTTACATCCTAACTTAGTGAATGGTCAAGGTTTGGTCAACCTAACGGTTTTTATGGGGTTGAATTTGACCCCATTGTTCAATTTCATTAGGCCATAGGAATAATATTGGTCTCTGTGCAAGCCAATACAAAAATGCTTTTGTAAATTACTTAAAATTAAGATACCAACTCGGGACAAAAAAATGTTATATAAGGTATCTCGACCCAATATGGCCTATCTAAGCTTTATTAATTTTTTAAGCATCTTTCCCAACTAACATAATGTACTCTTAGACAGTTTAAGTAAACAGAAGCATTACAACTATAACGCTTCAACATGGAATTTCTGGTTAGCATTTTTGCAAAACCTTGCTGTTAGGCCATATTACGAACATATGATCTCAATATGGCCTATTGGGTTATTGTTCAAAAAAGGAGAGAACAAGAATCTGAAATATTTATCAAATACTTGTATCAAAATTATAATGCTTGATTGCTCAAAAATGGTTACAATAAATTGCCGGTAGGCAAAAACAACCAAAAAATGAGAGAATAAAAGTCGAGATTCTAATTTTACACAGGTGAAATCGTAAAGTTGTATGTCCCACCAAATATTTAGGCACATGAGGTCAAAATTTAATTTAAATAAAGAAATGAACAACAAAATGAGATCTAAAATCATACAAAAAATTTATTGTCATTATTTAAGGCTCATAAAATGGGAAATATGGCCTACATAGGCCGTATTGGGGAGACTTTGACTAGTAAAACACATTCCATTTGAACCACATGACATCTCAATGAATTACCAAACCAATCACACCACTAATAATAGAGACAATTATCTTGTAGATTGCCTAAGGTCAAATTAATTAATTAGTCTTTACCTGTACAAACAATTACTTAACCAACGTCTTGAAATTAGATGCACGTAACCACAAACGCTGGTCTCAAACAAAACAGCAAATTCAGCCAACTGAGCGCGTCCAGCGGAATTCCATATAAACACAGTTGTTAGCAGTCTACCGATATACTGCAACCACCATCGATCAATTTTGTTACGTAGTACGTTCAATACGGCGATTAGGCCATATTGGGGAACAGGTCATATTGGGTCGAGTTACCTTAGAAAAAAGAATGGGGTTGTTTATTTTTGAAAGCAGAATTACAATGCGTGCCGAATTAGTTTAAATAACTGATTTTAATCACATAAAATGGCTTTTACTCTTCTTTTCAACAATGCCAAATGCTAATAACCATGGTGGCAAGCTCCATGCTTTTAAATGGGAAGTGATATCATATATGTTACGATAGCATTGATTTAATGCTTTTTATGGCTATTAATGGCGGCATATATTTATTTTTAAATTGTATTTTTAAGTAGTGTACTCTCGAATAAATAACTCGTAACAACATCGTCAATATAAGGCATTTATATCTTATAAATTTAATATAATCTCGGCTAATATCTGACGGATTCCCATGAAATCGGCGATTTCCATTGCCTGCAATATTTTTATTTGATAAGAATGTATGTACTCGTTCCATATAATTGACAGCGAAATTTTTTTTTCATTAACATTGGAAATTAATAAAGTGAAAGGTATCACAGAAGATACAATAAGAAAACTTCTATAAGATTTCTTTAATTTCGACCAAAATATAATCGTTAACGTCTTCATCCCTTAAATACCTATATGTACATTTTGCTTTCTCTTAAACTGAGCATTTGTATGCATCAATTAAGCCAATATCTTATATCAATGTATGATCACTAGATAATAACATTATTATTATTAGTTATACTTATTAGATTATAACAACACTTTCCATGTCATACTAACACCCTTTTTATCGCCAAAATCGATTTCAACGTCCGGGAACTAATTTTGTTTCGTAGGTTTGACTTTAAAATATTCACGTCACAAATTAGACCCACTAAATCAGCATTTGCATGGGATAACGTACGATTATGCTATATTTGACTATATCATCAAACGTGTTTCCATCGGTTGCATCCCTAGAGCTTGCAATTCATAACCAAGGTTTTAATGTTTTTGAGATTCATGACCACATAATATGATAGAGTTTATACCACTGGAAATCAATTCGAGTGAAATAACTATATTTTAAAAGTTGTTCCATCTATTTTTTATTATGATTATTTGATAAAAATACAGTCGCCAAATTTGTCGATAAAGATACGGGAAAATTTTATTTATTTTTGCAAAAGATGTGAAGAAAAGAAATATTGCATACCATCAAGCATTAAAATAATTGGTTTCATTACTTAGTTTTATTTTCAAATCTTCCACCAAAAAATTCTCGAGTTTTCATTACTCGCAATACACAGCAAGAGATGGTCGTTTGTATAATATGGCCATTTCGTCCCCTATCACTTGAGATACATTTGAGCAGCCTATGCTTAGGGTGCCCGCATTTTCCTTAAGAGCCTTGTGATCCAGTACTGGATCGCGACCCGTACTTCGAAAAACACTTCCCAAAAATGTAAGGGCATTGAGCGGCCAACGGATGGACCTAGCGGCAAATCTGTCCTTTTAGGCTGATCAGGACCAACTTCGACAAGAAATTCTACAGTAACGTCGGGAGCGTTCGGAAAATGCTAGTATCTGAGTATTTTACGTCGTTTATATGTACTTAGATAATTTCTTTTGTTTTCGTGACTCGGACACTTTCTCTCTTTAGATAGCGTCACAATTAGTGCATTCCATGCGCAATAACAGCTCGTAAATATAGCGAAATATGATTCCCATCTCAGTAGAAAATTTCTCGGGCATATTTTTTTTATTGAATTAGAGCTCATCCTTTGGTTTATTCTCGTACAAATGGTCCAAAAATTTGGCGATATTTCCATGGTCGAATCGGTGACTACTCACGACGCGATTTATGGCGCATTCTAACGGCGCGGGGTGGAAGTTAAGGCCTCTGGGACTTCCACTTAACTAACCTTCTTCCGAGAAGGAGCTTTTGAAGGGAATCTAAAATTGTTAGGTCGAGCGGTCATTCCCTGCGCCGTCATGGGAATTCTAGCCTTTTTCATAGAATTCTTTAGGTATGGCTCAGTGATTTTTGTAAGCTATTACACTGTAATATCTGTCAAAGAAATATATGGCCGAATAAAAAAGGTTGCAGGCAGTCCTCCCATCCTATTTACTTGATATTTTGTGCATAAAATTTTAATTAAAAAGCACTCGGAAAGCGTTTAATTGGAGAAGCCTAGTCCTACTACTCATTAATCATTTTAATATATCTGCATTTAGTTTAACTTTCATCTGCCCAACATATTACTCATCTGGAATTACAGAAAATATTGTTTGAATTATATATTGTAGTTTGCAAATTCAAGTTATCATTATTCTCTTTAAAATAGGATTTTTATGTGATTTCCCGATCTTTGATGCAGGTAGGCAGGTTCTAAAAATTAGCAAATGCATTGACAAAGTATTACATTAATTATTTCAGCATTGCAATAGTTTCTATAATGACGTCACGTCTATTTTATTTAAATGTTGAAACAATACACAAATAGTATGCTAGCGGTCAGAGCCGTATTGAGTGTTTTTAGCACCCTAGGCAAATCTTTCATTTTGCGCCCTTAAACTAAAAAGCTATAAAATATCATTGAAATAAAAAGTTACAAAGTAATTTATTACATGAAATACAAAAAATTATTACTTTATTTACTTTGACACAAAACATGTGCTACAATATTATAGAAATTATAGTAAATGGGATTTATTTGTCCTTTTTAAAGGAAAGATATTAATCAATTTATTGATATCTAATAACTTTGCTGTTTCGTATTCAATTGATAAAATAACAAAGGAATTGAGTCGTGTCTGCATCGTCGATGATCTGCGATAGTTTTTGATAATTATCTATTGCTCTATCTAGCAGGAAGCGTTAATTGCCGAAGTGATCTTATGCATAAAGGAAGGGGAAACGTCAGCGCCGTGTTCTCAATGAAACATCACATCCTAAAAGAAGATTTCAGGCTAGTAAATTTAATAAATTCCTCATAATTAACTGCTGGTCGCTAAATATTATCCTGGGCAAGGTATCATTTCGTACGGTAATAAAATAACTGAAAGTACGATATATATACATTATCTCACTACTTCTGATGGTTGGCGTTTTGTGCTGGTTAGAATTAATTAAGGACTTCGACTTCAAGTAAAACCTTACAGCGTGAGAAACACTGTACCACAACCAGACGCAACAGACAATGCGCAGTGCAACAATATGACGTCGAGGGGGTGTAGACCGAGTCCTCTACATTAGTTTAAATGCGTAGTACGGTACAACCTTTTTCTGTAGTGTTTCCTAGGCCTGGTTGGACGCGCTTATCTTCTTCTCGTTCGTTATGCACCTCGAAAATCCGAAGAATTCGACACTATTATCCACAGAGAGCATTAATGATCTCTGTGGATAAAAGTATCTGAATGGCTGAATAAGATGGAGCGCCGAAATAATGTTCATCATATTATTATGATGAACATTATTTCGGCGCCCCATCTCATTCAGCGCCCTAGGCAATTGCCTACCATATCACTACGGCTCTGCTAGCAGTACTAAAGAGTGATTCATCAAAATAATATTTCATCAAAGTAATATTTCATCTCATCCATAGCAAAACAGGTTTTTGTAGAAAAACGTTTTAATCTGTTGCAACTACTTAACAACTAACAATTGACAGCAAAAATCGAATGTATAGGTACATATCTGGAAAACAGTTAACGTAGAAATTTAGAGGTTTTGCACAAACGTCCGTGCCTTTTATGCGCATAAATTCCTATCCTATCTTCAGATGCAGGAAACGTTGTGTTAGTAGCATTAGTTGTGATCGTGAGATCGTCTGAACGCGCTTCATTTAATTCGAGAACATTATTGCGAACTCCAAAAATCTGTCTTTTGAGCAACGTATTTCGCTAGGATTTGATTAAATTTCATGGAATACATAAGAATTTTTGGTTAAAATAGAAGGATATGGAATTATATACCGTATTTACTTGCCCAATTGACCGACACATGAGCTTTGATCAGTAATATTCGTATAAAGTTGCTATATTTTTACATTCAATGATTGGTGTAATTGCTTTAATTGCCTGAAGATTCAAATTTTGTTTAAATTAGTTTGCATAAATCAACACAAACAGTGATTTCTTTCTTTCCGCGGGTTGTTTCGACAGTATCCACAGGCCCAGGTTTGATATGAATAAAATCATATTTAATAAAATTCGCAATCCAACCAATAAAAGCCTTCATGGTATATTATGGCAGAGAAAGATGTTTTCTACGTGATTCCAAGTTTCTTTACGTAAGAAAATATAAAAAATATTTATGTCGAACAAGCCAAGGATTGGTTCATATATTTATCCCCGCGGTATCGATAGCGCGGTGAAATTTTATGAACTTCGCATTTTATGTATAGCCTCTAGGATGATGTACGTGCATTTGGGACGAGATCTAGACGAACATAAGCAAAAGGAGTAGGTAGAAGAAACAGTTGAAGCACGGCCGACTCCAACGCTCGATGGATATTGGAGGAGGGAGTGGATTTGTAGACGGATTTTTGGACCTTATCGAAGAGTGTGATTGACCCGGGGTCAGCCAATTTGGAGTCTCTCGAGTTTGTTCGGATTTTCAAGACCTTACTTCATCTCACATGTCACGAAAACGTCTCTCCATCCGTCCAATTTTCTGTCTCTGCTCTTGTTTCGATTCTCGTCGGATTATCCGATAATCCTACGCGTTTTACAGTGTTATTTCATGTAAATATAGATTAACCGTTCTATTAATTGTAATTCACTCTTTCAGACATTCGATCATACTCTAATTTTCACAGAATCTTTTATTTACAATTGGACGATGGGTTGAGAATAACGTTATTTTAAGACGAGAGTTTCATTCCCTAAAGCGTCATCCGTAAATAGAATCCGTCCATGGCGTCGAAAAAAATGTCAAAAGGAATACGCCACTTTGTTTTGTTTTTTCTTATTATTATTTTTGAGAGGAATTAATGTTGACTTCGGAGAGCGAGCCGATCTGCGCGCCACCTTTGCGTCGAGCGGTAGAGTGAGAAACAAAAGCAGCGAGGGTTGATGTGCGAATGAATGTAGGCTGCGAAGCGTAACACGGAGATGCCGCTTCGAATCAAACTCCCATTACTATATCGCACGCCCTCATGTGAGCATAGGATCGTTGGTTGAACAAAAATAAACGTGACTATTTCATATTTTACACTAGATTATTGTGATCGGTCTAGTTTTATTCTACTGTACGATCTGATTAAAAAATTAATTAATATTGTCTTTTAATATAACGGAATAAAAAAATTATTTAAAAAATCTCCAAAATGGTTCCTTTATTCACTTATTTTTGGAGAATTTTTTATTAAATTTAATTGGTAAATATTGTTCCCTTAACTTGTGCGGTAGAAGCTCATCCTTATCTCTAAAGTGTAAGGGAAAATATATAAATATACATCTCGGAGAAGAAGCGCTTATCATAAGAATACTTATAATTCTTTGAAATTTTTTTATCTCCGATTGCCTATATCTCAACATTTCTCGAAATTCAATAGAGGATTATGGAGATCGTCTCAAATCAGCACAATATTTCTTTTCGGTATATAAAAAAGAACAAAATTTCTTGTTTATTACAATCCACGATCGGTGAATCACCACTGTTGGTGAATGCTTTTTAACAACCTAATCTGATTTCCAAACTTTTTATGGCTATCGGCTATGGCTATATAAGTACTATCAAAATAATTGAGTATGAATCAAGTCCCTATGATCCAGAAAATGGCGTTATTCATGCAAGCGACAAAAAGACCACGCAATCAATACTCGGATGTACGAAACCACGGCCTAAGACAAAGATTTCGGATGGTAGAGCAAACTCGACGTATAGGAATAACGACGGAAAGAAATATGTATCTTCTTCGAGCGGTCGAGTATTCGTGTCGTAGGACGTTTGATTTAGGGGCGCGTACGATTTATGAACATTCGGCAGTACGTGATAAAATGGGAGTAAAAAACGGATCACTAAAGCACGACCCGTATACGCGAGCTTTTATATGCGTACGTCGTGATTTTTTTCCTCCCCCATAACGAACCGTGTCGGATTGTCGTTATCGAATGACGTCACTAATTTAAAACGCATTCGGATTCGTGGCGCGGGACGACGCCACATGAGTAATTCGGTTACTTTTTATCCAGGATGCTCCTCCCCCTCCCCCCTCTCTCAAGTCGAGATGGGATACGGCGCCAGAAATCTTACGAGGCAATATATCACCTCCAATAATTTTGCAATGTTTTCTTTTCGGTCTCCTTCTGAGACGGAGAAAAAAATGTAGGGCTCTGAATATTTTTCTTGTTTTTTTCAATTTTTTTTTAGACTCGCAAATTTTGAGGCCCTCTTCCGAGAAGAAACGAATCGTTTGGAAATACGCGGTTAAATTGATGGTGTTGGTTTACCCTTTTACGGAGGTCACATTTTAAAGAAAGAATACTTGTTAATGTTTCTTTCTGACGAAGATTAAAAGATCATTAAATTATGGGAAAGTCTTTTCTGTGTGTTTTTGAGGGGGGGGGGATACATAAATTCAAATTCCATTTATTGATGCGATTTAACTCTGAAAATAATATATAACTAATATTGAACAATATCAATTGTATAAAAAGGTGTAGATGTGATTATTAATAACGTAATTCATCTCCAATATTTTTCTGCGAATTAAAAAAACCCTGTCTGCAGGTCATGCGCTTTTGGAAACATATGATGTTCATTCGAATGGATTTAATATTTTCAATATTGAATATCAAAGTCGCCGCCGAAAATATTAATGTGTAATCAAATCTGGCGTCTGAAGTGCAGGATAATAATCTGTTAATGGTTATGTGCAATGGAGTTCATATTATTTCATATCTTATTTCATCCTTGCCAGTATGACCATTACTATTTTGCTTTGGCTGCGTTGGTTTCCTAATGGAGATTGTAGTGCGTGACGAATCAGTATCTTAAGCTGCTTTTGTTACGCATGTGAGAGATTTGAACTCTATTACCCAAACAATAAGGAATAATTACACTTCTTAGACTCATTGCGTTTTGCCATTCGACAGATGGAAAAACCCCTGCATAAATGCTGAAACAATTATGTTAAAATGTATTCATTGGACACGAGCGCGTAAATAGTAAAACCTAATATGATTATCATAATGTAAGGTAAATCACCAATTTCATTACTATTTAAAGAAAATGGTTTTATATTTATATGCATATTCATCCCTTTCACATTTCTACATTGATGTTGATTGATGAATCATCAGGATTCCATTGAAAACGAATATACCTTAATCATTCGCGTTTCAAAGCTTCGCCGTAGAGGCTAGCGGGTTTATGTTTGTGATGTAAATAAAATTAAAGAAACCTTCCCTTCGATTTTATACGGTCCTCTGCAAATGCATTTAATATACGAACGGTGAAGATCAAGGATTCTAGCAAAAGAGAGTTGCTAGCGCAGTAATTAAGAGAGATTGTTGTGTCATGGATGATAAATTGGAGGAAAGGAGTTTTCAGAAAGATAACGCCGAAATTATTTTTCATGCAAAAACTTTCTTCCGTGCCGCAGAAAGACGCAGATCGGCAAGTAAGTTCCAGTTACCTCGGAGATTTGAGTAAAAATAAATGAGATATCGAAGGTAATTTCGAGATACGAAAAAAAACAAAATACGACCAAAGGACGGATTATAACGTAAGGCAATTCTACGCACGAGAACGATTTTGAGATGGAGAACGGGAGGCTGTGAAACGAATCGGATGCGGTTGGATGAAGGGAAAGAGAAGGATGGAAACAGCAAGGTGACGAGGAGTTAGATGGAGGAAGGGATGATATGTATTAGTCACATCACTCAGCTGTTTGTTGGCTCGAACATCTCTTCCCCCAAAACTGCGTTGCCGGGGAAGACAAGCGCCCTGTCCTCCCTCTCTTGTTATTTTCGTCTACTACAATCCCTTTTTACCCTCTCCTCCCCCCATTCCCTCTTCCATATGCCTCTTTCCTCTTCTCTCCCATAGCTCCTTTTTCGGGCCCTCTCTTATTTTTTACGACCCTCAAATTCGCCGGATCGTCCCCTCGTCTACATTGCGAAGACGAACGGAGGTTTGCAAGAGTTAAGAGGGGATAGGGAAAGGCCGGGGAAAGAGTTTTCGGGTGGTTTTCCTTCAGGAAAAGGTAGGGAAAAGTTTCGGAAATGGTCTTACGAAACTCGCCCGCTCTTTCTTCTTCTCTTTCCCCCCCTCTCTCTCTTAACCGTTCAAGACATATTCCCGGGTTGCAAAAATGTGTCCCCCTCTATGTTTTAAGACGTCGTTCGCTGGAGTTATGTACCATTTTTTGTGCAATATTTGGCAGAATGCTCGAGATTTAGTTTTTATTAAATCATGTGTCATACACGAATCCTGTGTAAAACGACGTCTGTATAAAAGCGGTTAATACAAAAAGTTCGTTTTATAACAAGTTTGATACAGAACCTAGCGAAAACAAAGACCTCCTTATAACAGACCTCGTGATTACAAATGATAATAATTTAAGCACTAACAAGTTTGTACCCAGGAAGCTGTACTCTGTACTATATAACTTCACTATGCGGAACATGAAGCGTGTGTTGTGTTAGCTTTTAATTTTGTATTTGTTCCGTTGGAGTGTATGATTTATATAAACGGACGAGGTAACTTCTTCCGCTCGATATCTGTGGACAAAGTTTTCCTTAGTAGCTATCTGGTCTGTAATTTCCTGAGTTATACCTAGGTCTTGTTTCAAAATACGCATTAACGAAACTTATAATAGTACAGAGAATTGATCCTTTTAAAAGAAGCAGATCACCACATGACACCATTTTCTGTCGATCATATTAAGATTAAACGGTTAATGATTTCTCTTATTTAGGGAAAATTAAAAAGAATATATACAGCAACATTTTTCGCCGAGAGGATGTTTTAGAATGCATCTTTGTGATAAATGTATTGATAAAAGCACGATTAAGGAAGAGGAAAACTCAAGATTTTTTATAAAAATAGAGTAATTTATATAAAATTTCAAGAAAATCGTTCCGTTATTCACCTATCTTCATTTTTTATTTGACCCTATATTACGTATTCGTTTGTTTAAAACAGTATCGGTAAAGCATTTCTAAATATATTCACTACCACCAAAAATCGAATCAGAAATGAGAAATAACGAGATAGGAAATCTTTATACCGGATGAAACAGTTTATTGCGAGGCTTTCAAATTTACGCGCTCACATATACCGACAAGGAAACCTTCAGAAAAATGGCACATGCCACGTTTTTGGAATATGAAAGCCGATGTTCCTCAGAAATGTTCTCTGCACGTGTTTGCACTTATCTCATCTACACGAAAAATCTTTCTGCTGATTTTTTAGCTCGTAAAAAATGTCCGTAAAATTACGCCAGGAAGCCGTCTGGATATCACCCCAAGTCTCGCAGCTTATCTTAATTTGTCATCCTGTCCCATATCTACCCTGCTTCTCCTCCTCTTCGTTAACTCGAACTTATTCCTTTTCTCACTCACGGAGGAGAAGACATTATCCTCCCGTATGAAATGGATATTTGAAAATTTTTGACGAGATTGACACGAATGCCCGGACGTTTTCCTTCCCTCCAGTTTTTTCCGCCGATTCAGGTTTATCGCCTCGTATTGGAAAACTCCAAGAGAGCAGATTCCTGATTCCGCCAGTTAAAATTTTCTTTTTGTTGAGAAGCACAAAGCCGTCCTAAAGATTGCGCCCTATCTCACGTCGCTCTTTCTATCTCTTCCCCTCACTGAAGGTGGTTTTTACGGTTAAAGTTTAGTGCGGCAGGAAGATAAAATATATAAAATTCACCGAGAGGGAGATGGAGGTGTTCGGAAATATTTTCGAGGGATATCCTCGAGGTCAACGTCTCATCCTAATATGAAATATAGCGCCTAGCTTTTTATTATTCTGAAAAATATTGTGACATGATTTTTCCCCATAAATTTGTTTATTTCGAGGCGTATACATATTTCTTGGCTTACTAACTGATTGCTTTTGATGACTAAATTACAAAAAATATATTATTTCTCGATTAAGTAACCACATCATCTTTTCTGATATTCTAGTTTCTGTGATAGTTAATTTCTTCTTCGTGTTTAATTTTGCATTAAAGAATTATACTGATTGTTTTAGAAATTTGAACATTTTGAATTAATGCCATGCCTATTTCGTGGTAATTAAACAAAATTAAACAATTTCCACTCTGAAGTAAAATACTCTAGGTATGGTACTTAAGTTATGTATTACTAGCGAGAAAACAGTTTGAGCAGCTCCTATATTACATTTTCATTATTTGCATTAATCTCAGCGAAGTACCGCTTTACTAAAATGCCTCATTGAAGTGGCTGAAATGAATAATATAATCTAATCATAGAGCTTGAAGGTGGTTGAAGGAGCCACATAATCATTTAAGCTACATGAAATACAATTTCCAATAGTAATAAGAAAAATTAATATAAACATACGGTCGGCGAACCCGTTGAGAACAGCTACTTTATTTATGAAATTTGGATCTGGTTTATTTATACCGTTTCATATCTTCGAGTGTTACCTATATCATCAGCGGAATTTGCTTGACAATTCATTTATGAATTTTCATTTTTTAAAGCGTTTAAGAATGTCGGTCATCACATTTTTCCACGAAAAGCACAAAGAGTATCATAAACAGCTTGGCTATCAACGCCATGTAAGAATAAGGAGGAAAGCGTTGTAAAACGACTTAAAAGGCCGTTAGAACTAAAGCCGATGCTTGTTTCAACAGCCATCCGGTTTTATAACGATTCAAATTCATTCAAATAATTTTCCGTTTCCCCTTCTTCCTATCCGAGTAAACACGCTTCCGAACAGTACTTCAAACGCGGACCCGTGAAATCCGAGCCTTACGAAACGTCTTCCATTATGTAATTCGCTTGAGCCGGGATGTGTGAGTGCGTGAAGAAGTTTGCCTTCCCCTTTTTTACTCTTTCATACGCTCCTTAGAAGAAATACCGCCAGTAGTTTGTGTAGCGTTTGGGTGTGGCGAGATTTACGTGATGGACGTGAGAGGGGCTCACCTCCCTAACCCCCATCCCCTTTATCCGAAGGCGGTCGTGCTGACGTGCGTCCGTGACTGGTGAAAAAAATCACGAGGTGCCATTATAATCTCTTTGGGGCCCCACTGTCAGGGACGCGGATGCCTTGGTGGGTGCCTTATTGCCAAACCTCGGGACCTTTCTTACATCGTTCGCCTTTTTATTTTTTATTGCGCATTCGTTCCTCTGATGGGAAAGTTAATTGAAAACGGCTCATTTTTTAAAGATTAGTTGCGGTTAAAGTTGAAAAAAAGGAGAGTTATTTCCGATGGTAGAGGGTAAAATGAATGCGTGCGATCATTACGCTTTTGGTTCTTTCGGTGATGTACCTCGAAAAAAATCCGACGCCGAGTCAAGTACTGAACCTGCGTATTTAACTCGGGCGTCTGATCATACGTGGCATACTAAAGATATTCGTCGTGGATTTTCGAGGTCGGGTAAATGAGAACTCCTTTTTAAGTCTTTTGAATTTTAACCAATTAAATGGAAAGATTTACTAGTGTGCACGTAACCGAATAGATTTGTTTATCGATTAAATCTATTAAGCGAATTTGGTTGGAGTTTAAATGGAGCAATCGAATTTGTCTTTAAACAGATTGATCGAATTTGCTACCAAACAGTTCATTCATGGAAATGGAATAAATCCATTCATCTTATTGGTTTATGAAATAAATCCATTAATTTCCATTTTTCAATTCAAAACTATAGTTTTTAATTGGCATTAAATGAACGGTAAAAGTCAATTCGTGTCCAGTGTCTCCTTTGGAATCACGAATTTTGGACAGTGAAAAACATCGACCTCAGGTAACGTTGGCAAACGTTTTTCTACGCTTTTAAACCCCCCTCCCTCCGTTGGATCGTTTCCCCAAAACGGTATAAGGAAAGATTTTTCTCGCTTTTCCTTCGCATAAAAATTTAAAAAAGGAGCACCCGATGCATTATTCATTTTATCCGACGGCTTTGGAATTCGTGTCAAAGTTTTCATGCGCCTGCCCCGTTATTATAAAAAAATAGCAGAAAAGATTTAAGATTCGAAAATGATTTTTTCAGGAGTCAACAGGGAAGAAATAATGCTATATTAATGTTGATACGAGGTAAAACATTGAAATAGATTACCTGGAAATTTTCGGTAGCTGTTTTTAAAAATAAATTTTCCGGTTTTTGCGGAGTTTCCTTATAGTATAGTATATACTATATTTAACATAATTGATTGACGAGTTTATTAAGTTTCCCAATCAATTGTTTATCAAATAAATCGATTAATCGAAAAGTTATGCTTGGAACAGTTGAGACGATTCATCGAAGTTTCATTTTGTCGATTCAAAAAGTCTATATATTTAATTTGGAAATAAATGTACCAATTAAAATATATAATATAAAATATAAAACTCTTCTGAAATATCTCCATCAGGAGATAAAAATGTATACTTCAAGTCACGTTCTTAAATACTTTCTTATTGAAATCAAAATAAATTCTTCGAAAAATTCAGCAGCTAATTTTTTTCTTAATTTTTTTCGCTTTCCCTGTGCTTCGAAATGTCCATCGTAATTAATTGGCAAGTTGATTGTTCGCGAATGTAAAATGCAGGTTTTAAATTTATATCTAGCGCCGAATCAAAGGCTCTCTATTACTTCTCGCATTTTTAGAATATTCTTCCCTCTCTCGTGCACAAGAAGAGCCCAATTTCTTTGGACACACGGGACTCGGTATGAGAAATATATGCATTAATACTTCGGCGCGGAGGAATTTTGATTCCTTCTTTCCGCTCATCCTCGCAAAAATCCTCTCTCTCCCTTCCTCTCGTATGCTAATAGAAATGTGTTGAATAATGCCGGGGAACAACCAGACATCGTTACGCTCCGCCGAACGTGTTGTAACGATGATATTCCAGAAGGGACCATCGATAAAACCTCCGTCCTCTTTTTTTTCATGCATCTAGGAAACTCCCCTCGTCGCAATATGACAGGTCTCGAACAAATGAAAAACGAATACATCCGACCTTTTTCCTCTCCGTCTTTATTCGCATTCGAAAGTCGAGACGCCGAAGAGTGCAGCCGGGGATGCTCCCTCAGGGCGTCCATTTTGGGAACCAGACGCTTTAAAGTTATTAATGTTATCTTTATCTCCCCTCGGCAACTCCGCGGTCATTAAAGAACCGAGAGAAAAAGAAATGCGATAAAATAAAATTTATAAAAAAAGCCTAGAGATTATTATATCTACTCTACCAAAAACCTTCCGACTCCTTCTGTTGCAAAAAAAGATCAGGAGTCATATTCCGCAATCCGCTCTGGGCTTGAGGCTTTTTTTTGATATGTTGCCGCATCTTTGGAGTAATATGTATTTAAATGGGGTGAGAGGTGGTTATAGGGGGAAGGCGAAGGAGGAGTACGAGGCTATGTGGAGGGGATGGGGAGGGGTAAGAATAGGCGAGGGGTAAGAATAGGGAAGGGGTAATAATAGGGGAGGGGTAAGAATAAGGGATGGGGTAGGAATAGGGGAGGGGTAATAATAGGGGAGGGGTAAGAATAGGGGAGGGGTAAGGATAGGGGAGAGGGAGAAGTTTCTGACGCTCTATTCTCTCCTGGTCTAAGAAAAGCATCGGTTTTTTATCACGAGCCGCTTTTCTCTGCGGGTTTCTACATCGCCGTTGAATGTGTGTGTGCGCGCAAGGCCATTCATCATACGCGAAGAGCAGGGACTCCCTTCCCCTTGTCTTGAAATGCGAGTTCGATGGTGATTACAGGGCGGACTAGAAATTTTTGAACGAAAAATAAAGAGGAGGGGACGGGAAAGAATATATGGGAGAAGATGAATTGCCGAATTTTAATAATTTAGGACAGTAAGGGGAGGGGGAATCTCTTTAAGATCCGAGATATATCGCAAAGATAATATTATCCTTTGTCGAAAAAAAATTATCTCGAAACGTTATATATTTCCTCACGGGGATGTTTGTTCTCTTTTCTATTCTCCGGCGAAAGCGGCTGTCGCGTATAAAAATGCGCAATCGATGCCATATATAACGGTTTTTAGGCTAATTTCTCACCGGCGACGGTCTATAATTAAGTTTCTGGCAAACCGTGGAATCTTGGGAAAACCCGGAAAGGTTTTTTTATTTACCTTTTTCGAGAAAAATTCGCCGATAAGATGCGTATATATTTTCTTGTCGGTATGCGGCAGGAAAGAATTTCCATTTCAATGAGTGGAAGTAATTGCTGCTTTACCGGCTCATAAGTCAGTCTTTCGCAAATAAGTTATCCACGCCGAGGCTGATTATGGTGTTTATTCGCCAAAACGGAGGACGATGTGTATTTAATTTTTTGAAGGATTTCCATAAAGTAGAAGAATAACGAAACTATCGCTTTCTGATAATCCTCGAGCATGATATAAACGCTCGAAACGAAACTCAAACGGTCTCATGAATTGAAGCAAATATTTCTTTTATTCCGCCGTAAATCTGACCAACGTTGGTCATTAACCTCAACTCCATCCTTAAATCTCGGGCGACGCTCTGTTATTTCGTGTAATTCATACGAAAAGCGGGTATCACCCGTCGAGCGCGGTTTTCATACCGGAGAACTTTTTCGTATAGCGCGTTATAAATTTACGTTTTTTAACTTTTTGTAAATGTATTTTCGGCGAAACACCGCTGAAGACGGATGCATTGTAGTGCCGAAATGTACATCTGGTTTATCATAATCTTGTTGGGGCTATCGGAGATATCTTAATTATCGTAGATACTTATTTTTTTCGGTTATTAAGTACTTATTTTTTGAATCGGTTATACCTTATTTACATGGACCACGGAATAGTTTATGTGGCTTTAATATTCAGTATATATGGCCAGTTACACTTTTACAGTGATGTAAATTGAGAATTCATCAGTATTCCTTTAACAGCCTAATTTTTTACATTAAAATAGAGCTATATCTGAAAATTATATCGGTTATGTATTTTTCTACTTTTCCTCGAGAATTTTTAAAATCGACGTTAAATCACGATTCTACCCGTCTTTTTAAACGTATATAATCTAACGATGACCATAAAATGATATGATATTAAAATGATATCATCGTCGAAATTTACTGTCCGGGACCCATAAAATCATCATTACCTCAATTATTATTGGTTATCGTTTAGCGCACTTTCGAATACCGCGACATTTTACATAAACGAATCTACCGCGTTCAGCAAAATGTGGCTGTAATATTCCGTGTGCGGTAGTATTTTTACCTCAGACATACTGAGATGCGGTAAAAAACGGCGATTTCGTGGCGAGATTCATGAAATAATTACTAGTATGCAAGCGTTGCGATTCGAACGGTATGAATTCCTCGAAGAGAGAAGGAAAATAACAGTTTCCGAGTTTAATTTGGCGTGAACTGCGGGTGCCTCCTGCCGACAAAAAGCTCTCACTTCTGAATCAGCAAACTCAATGGTGATGCGGCAGTTCTTACGCGATTCCATGTGGCTGGAATTCCTACTCTCTGGCGCCCAATGCAAAAAATCCTACGCTCCTTTTACCTGCACGTCTTGAATCCCACCGAAGACGGTCGACTGATTGCGACCTCCTTTTCTTTTTCTTAGGAATCCGATACCGTTTACCTCCGCATTAGTGATGCATCACGGATGTTATTGAGATCCTTCTTTTACGTTGCTCGCGGTTGATGAATATTCGCGCATTTCATTGCTTTCCGAAACACTAAAACTTTAAGAATAAAGTGCCTGGGGAAATTCTCAAAAACGGTTTTTAATTTTAGTTTGATTAAAAACGACGAAAAAGCTGAATTATCAATTATCATCTCTCATGTAGCCTGAAAAGGTTTGTGAGAAATATTTCGGTCACAAATCAGCCGTCATCGGTGATTATTAAACTATTGTGTATAATAACGTTTTTTCAGATCTACTATTATTTTGTCATTTTGATTTTAGGCTTAATGTAAAATTGGTTATTCTCTATTTAAAAGAAGTTAAATTATTTCTGAAAGACTCGTGTTCATAAATGACTAGTTGTTATTTGCCAAATTTATGCGTTACAACTAGCTAAACTGATGGGCAATAGAATGATTCAAGCAAATATTTTCTAAGGCGTTGAGACTTGCTTGCCTACACTGAATCTCAAAAGTTCTTTCCCGACGTAAAAATTCTCTACACGCTTATTGTTAGCTCGTTCTGCGCCGCTGAATAAATTTTGTCCTAGAGCTTGACGGTCAAAACTTTCCCCAATAATTATGGCAACCTAGCTGTCAAAATGCACACCTAGCAAGTTGATTTCGTTTCAGGCACAAAATGACGATACACGCAAAAGGTTACTCATTAGCGATTCAAAAGGAACCCAAACTATTCAAATTGCCTTGTTTGAGTTTTCTAATGGCCTCGGGGAATTAAGAACACCTGTAGTTCTCACTCTTGAGAACTATCTCTTTTACCTTTTCTGCGCTGCGTAATAGAGGATATGAATATTCATGTTCTGATTCGGCACCTTGCCCCAGATGACTTTTATGTAATTCATAATGTGCCGTTGGCTGTAAATATCTCCTTTCTAAGGTCTATCACTGTAAATGTCCTACTAAATTATGCGGCGAAATTGGGTCGGAGTGACGGAAATAGAATTACTTTCTATCAAAATGCTTAGCTAATGGAGCAAAAAAATATGTAGTAAACAGTATTTAAATTTTAGGTACGAAGTACAATAATATTTTACTTGCCATTTAATAAACATGAATAAAATTTATAATCTAAAGCAGATTCTAAAAAGATTTTTTATAATCTACTTCGGTGGATTGCCATTGATGACGGCTGTCCCGTAGCCGAAATGCGCATCTGATTTTCCAAACATTTTTACGGCTATCGGAGAGGAATGTTAGTCAAGTTGATTTTAACCACAAGGTGAGCCTAATAATTTTTTCTTGAATTTCAGCTAATGGATTCAGGCTTTAAAGCGTGCTCAATAATGAACGAGTTGTTTCGTTTGTTTAATTATTTCTATACAGTTAAAATGAAGTGTGCTTAAAAAGCTGAATCCAGAAACCGTCCATCAAATGTGTAAGGGTCGGGTACATATGGCTTAAAATAATATTTAACCGACTCAAAGTAGGGATATATCTTGATTGAATAAAATGTCTTAAAAACGAAAATTAAAATAACGATTATTTTTTTAATCCACGGTTTTTGAAATCAAGAGATTTTTCAAATTAGTAATTGGTTAACATATAGGTTTTTATTTTTACCTATGGCAGTGAATTTTTCATTTCATACATAATCATGGTTGCTCGTGTGTTCCTAAAAGGACACCGCATCCTCCATTTTATGATGTTGTTGGGAAGTCTCTCGCCATTTCTGAGATAAAACAATTACAGGTTTTAATACATATTAAATATGTGATATTATGAATGTTAGCTAATATTATTAAAAAGCAGTCCAGAAATTTTTAATCGATTTTTCTTTTTTTTTTGTTGGCCTGCATTTTTTGGGATCTTAATTTCGAGACCATCTTTGATTCGAATAAATAAGGCATTTTATTTCTTCAAGGTCCGGCTTCATCTCAGCTCCTATACTAATTGTTATACAAAATGATCAATCCCTTGTTATTTGTTCTGTAGAGGGACGTGTATCATCCGGCACCGCTCCCGTTCACGTTCAAAAATCACTCCGATAAATTATCCATCCACTGCGGCAAATTCCTGGCTCTTTTTCCTCGCTGAAACTTAATTCCCCTTCCTTCTCTCTCTCTCTCTCACACTCTCGCTCTCTCTTTCTCGAAATGATTTCAGAGAAACATTATCCGACTTTCCATCCTCGGTTTTATCATTACCTTTCCTTCTTGAAGTTTATTTTCTCATCCATTCCCTCTGACAGCGTAAAACTTTAATCCTCTTTCTTGTTTTCTCTCTCTCGTATACATTCTAAATCCAATTTTCGATTCGTCGTGTCATTCCATTTTTACTTTTTGAAGAGAGAAAAAGGGGAACAGAGAGATATGAAGGCGGAGAGGGATAGATAGAAATAGATGTCCTGATTGGGCAGTTCATCTATTACTACTTTTATGCCAGCCAGTGGCGGCTCGTAGCTAAAATTAGTGGGGGTGCTGCTCCAGAAAATTTTTAGCCTTTGTTTTAAAATTGTGTAAAAGGAAAAAAACATGCATAAAAAGAAAATTTATTCAGGAACTTGATAAAATCTTAACAAAAAAACCAAACATTTTTTACTTACTTTAACTTAAATTGTTACAGTTCAAGCTTGATCTATTCTTTTAAAAATGAAATCCATAAAAGAACCGACAAAAAATGAATCAAATAGAATAGCTGGAAGCAGAATAATAATCTAATTCTACACTCTTCTACACACCATCACGCCAGAGCCGGCACTGCGAGAGCAACAGGGCAACAGTGCTCTCTCTACCTGGCAGTCCCGCCTTCCTCCCCACCCCCTCCTATGTGCGCATGCGCACAACAGTCAAACACCACGTCGCTGGCACTGTGAAGCGCACAGTTCCATACAAAGATTTTTGTATCTTTTTGATAAACTGGGGGATGGCTACTGAAGTACTGACATTAAGCTTAAGGAATATATATTGTACTACAAAAATAAAGAAAGAATTAAAGAAAAAAGGACTCACTATATTAAATGTTATCGATAATATCAAGTGGAAATAGGGGGTGCTGCAGTTCCGCAGTGCCTATACACGAGCCGCCACTGATGCCTGCATCTTTACCTCTCCTTTCCCACCCAAAAGTGCTGTGAAACCATAACATCTCAAGGGCCGTTAATAAGTCAAGTCCAGCGGTTTCTAAACATTTTTTCATGTAATACCCGGAAACATTAACACGAATTTCTGTACCATCTACCTCTAAAATATGTTGTAAAAAGTAATTAATTACCTTTTAAAGATGTGAATCTATTGAAAATGAGCAAAACAAATTATAAAATATAAAGCAAGAAATAAAGTGAATTTATTTTCACAAAATTGCAGCTAACCGGGGTTTAATACTACTCGCGTACCGCTTAAAAAAATCCACTCATAACTAACGTTACGCGTGCCACAGTTGGGGAACCGCTTGCTAAGCCTATAGGGAAAGATTGATAAGTAGAGAGATCAGAGAAAAGTGAAGTAGAGAGATAGAGGAACTGAGGGAGGGTAGAGAGGTGGAAAAAAGGACGAATGGCAATTTTGATTGGCATCGTTAAAAAAGCAACGGCGGACTGATTTGGCCATTTGCTCGCCATCGATGCATGGCATGGAAGAGAAAACTGTCGTAGGAGAGCGCGTGGCGGAGTGATCTGATAATGCTGAAGTCGTGTACCTAATTTGTGTCTAATTGTCGGCGAAAGATATTTTATTTTTCGCGATATTTTGGGGCGTTATATTTGCATACGTCACTGTAATCCAATTCCCTGCATCATTGCTTTCCGTCCGGAACTCCTGATTTTAACTGCGATAGTTTTTATTCAACTTTAAGATTTTTGGTGTAAAATAGGGGATTCCGTCTTTAAGATGCGCAGCAATGACCGTCAGGCGGTTGTTCTTGGTTGATAACAATTTTTCATATTTTCTCGTTTCGTCAGTGGGAATTTTACTTATTTGTATTTCTGGTGTCTAAATATATGGATGCCAGAAGCGCGACTTTATTCTCGTAGTTACGAAATTTATATTGATTTTGACGGATTTTATTGGAATTTTTACGAAACACATTGGTTAGACGGGAGGCAAGTGAACGATTTGTCCAAATAAATAAAACCAAATAAATCAAGGATAATTCAATATACTATCTTTATGAGCAATTATGCTAAAATTAAGCTGTGGGGATGGCCATATGTACGACTAGAAGAGAAAAGTTAAGTTTAATTCTTGACATAATACAAAATCCTCCCAATCGAAGTAAAATTTACTTTTGATCTGAGAAAACCCGCGTTCTTTGAGTTTATAATATCGAGCTCCCTAACCAATACGGCTGCCTATTGCAATCGGGTCGAACTAGAAATCACCGATTGAATCAATACGGCATCGCTTGCCAATAGGAAATTCATCCGCGGTGTATCTGCAGAGTTACTGAGTGAAACTATAAAAAGAGCAGGTTTTAAAATTAATTAGATCCCTATTTAATGATTATATCCAAAATATTTATAAGTAGTCACTTTACATTCACATAGTTTCATAAAAAACGAGATATTAAAGGACGATATTCGAATGAAATATTCTTAATAAATCGCTGTTTTTATATAAACGTTTCATGAAATACCGCAATATGTTCAATAGTAGTAATGACAATTTGGTAATATGTAGCGTAAACATCTACGTGAGTTACAAAACTAATTCAAAAGACGAATCTTATTCTTTAGGATTTACTTATAAAAAAATCAATGTAAAATCCTTTTTCAAAAGATACCGGTGCATATCAAGATTGAAGTTTCAAGAAATGAAATTATTTTCGTGCTACGTCGTTCGCATGTATTTGTGAAATTTTTTATAAAATTACGAGGCAGCAATGAATAAATATGGCATTTTATCTTATCGCTAGAAATTTATAAGTTCATTATAGGACCTCGTGCAATCCATACGAAAAATATTTCGTTGAATATTTTTACATTTGCTGGATATTGTTGAACGGTTGAGTAATAAGGACACCAGAAATATAAATAATATCACTCACCACGCAAAAAGATGTGACAAGTACAGCTTACTGCGTAACTTTCGTGGGATTTGAAAAAACAAGTGAAATCCAGCGTTTCTCAAAGAAATATATACTTCCATTATTATCCTACCGAACAATATTGTCAGACTCAAATTTTCACTAAGATGCAGAGAATACGAGCTTTATATCAACCCGCCGTCGATTCGGGTGCGAAATTCGCCCTTTATTCGCGAATTAGAACCAGATTTATTATTGAAAAAATAACACGAGGTCGGGAAACAACAATCGAACCGGGTGTCGGGCCGAATTTTCGGGTTATTATTTATTCGCGTCCCGGATTGGTCGCCGCGAACCTCTTTTCGCCCGCTTATTTCGCACGCACGCGGTCTCACAACTTATACGTTAAAGATGTGACGGTAATGGGAGGGTAAAATATGGCGATTTATACGCGTCCTAATCCCGCACCTTGGGTTATTGCCACAGAGCACACGGACGGTGCACAAAAACTCTTCTTTATAGCGTTTCGGTCTCCCCCGTCCGTTCCGATTGCTCGCTGTTATGCGAAAAGTCGCTCCATCCTCCCCCCTCTGATCCTTTTCGTTCTGCGGAAAAACAACTTAGCACCGTAGGCGGGGATGTGGAAATTTTTGCGAGTTTTTGAGTGACGTCCAAATACTACCCTCGCCACCCCCTTCCACCCCGCCACCCCATTCCACCCCGCCACCCCCTTCCACCCCTCCATCCTCATCCCCACCACACCCCCGTCTTTCAACTCTTCAGCCACTCCCTCTCCTCTAGATTGTCATTTTTTTCCTTCACGCGCTCTCTCTCTTAACACTCTCACATGCGGTCAAATTCACACACACCCACACGAGCATCCACCGACACTTCATTTTCCGCAACTCACAACGTATTACGTTACCATGGAACTCTCTCTCTATATATATCACTCTCTCCATTTCTCTTCCCTCTCCCTATCTCTCCCTCCTATATTTTTCTCCACCTCTATAGCCGTGGATAATGTCGTGCACAATGGAACTCATTCGTTGAGGGAAGGAAAAATAACGGTTTGATCCGTTGTAATAAAGTCTTTACATTTTTTTCACGCTCGGATATTTTTCCAATGATTTCTCGGCACTCGGCACTCGTTACGAGATTGTTTTTCTTTTATTTTAATTTTTCGAAAAGAAGGTGCGATCTATTTGTCAGTCGGATGGTGTTTATAGGCGCGATTAAAAAAAAGTCTCTCCCTTTTGTTGCGCGAGGTTAAAACCTCGAAAAAATGCAACGCGTGTATGCGCGATAAAAAAGGGAAATGAGAAATTCAAGTTTCGCCGGATTTATTGGAAGAATGTATACGCCATACAGTAAAAGGAACGTCTAACTGCATCTGTTTCAGAACTGAGGCGGTTAATAGTAATATTTTCCGCTCAAATGGGATTTTGTATTCTCGCAGAGTTTACTGTGGGAATTTCCGTATCTATAAGTTTGTCCTCATTTTTTAGTTGTTGTTGTTTAGTTGTATATTCCGACTAGCGGAAAAAGTGACCATGTAAGCGGCCTATTAAAAAAATTTATCCAGCCAAATTTAAAGCGGATTCATGAACCTAGATGTCTCATAAGAAAGATCACGAAAGCAAAATATGTGGATTTAATTATAAAAATGACCAGATATCATGAGAATTTAAAAGTAAATTACGGTATATTTTTACCCAAGCGGATGTCATTTAAAAATGACTGACTCTCGCGCTGCCATAATTACGCGATTTCTAATTGATCCAAATGAAATGTGACGGTATTTTACGAAATAAAGAATGATAACAGTTCGTATTTAACAGCATTACGAGACATTTTGAATTTGTTTTGTACAGAAAAATATTACGACAGCATATTTAGAATGTTAGTAATAAAGGGGGACGTGGTAACGAAACGTCTTATCTTTTAAATTCATTTGGAATAAATTGATACGATCTCAGCAGAAACCGCGAAAAATATTTCGCAAGCACTATGAACTAGGAGCTGTTCAAATTTGACTACGTGTTGGTGCTTTTAATCGTCGCGTAGTAACTTTTTATTTGCTTCTTTGCCCTAATAATTTGCTCTCCTTACTTCTTTAAACAAAAGATTTGGAGATCCCATATTGTCTGGCATAATGGCAGTATGACATATCAATGCTATGGTTTGAGAATAGAATTGGAATTTATTGGAACACTCTCGATGAAATAGGATTTCTTCGGCCAATAGGAAAGCATTTATTTATTTCTGGAACGATCAGCGGTAATTTTTTATTATATTTGCCATTTTGCAAGTTTGTGGGAGTATAAATTTTTTCCAACGTATAGACAGAGGCAGAGAATATAAAAGATTTTGTTATTTTGAGAACCGTACATCATACATGCGGCCGACCACACTTAAAGCATCATTCCCGACCACTCGCTGATACATTTACGGTTTATGTTTTTCATCCTGCCTCGCGGCGAATGATGGACGGAGAGGCCGCACAAATGTGATTCTTTTGCATTCCTGGGATTGCTGTCACTTGTTTAGGAAAGAAAGATATATCATTAGAAAATCGGCTACATTCGGGAAATGTTGTGATGGGATTTTCTTACTAATGTTCTGAAAGCGTTTTAAGCGACTTTATAACGTGATTGCATAATGCATGGGGAAACACAGACTTTTTGACTGCAAAGATACTTTCCTCAACGGTGATCCACGGATTTTAGAATATAGAAAAGAACTTCGCGGTATTTTTGCTTTGTCTGTGCGCAATCACGATTATTTTTGAAGTAAGAAAATATCCATGACAAGTTTTCCACTAGCACCATATTACGCCCAAAGCAAATGAAAATATTTCTTTTGAGTGATTATTCATAATTAAAGAAATAATGATTGAAAGCGATTGCGGACTATACGTTGGCAGATATTCTTTCATCATAGGCTTAAGACGTTAAGATACTTGGAAATCCGTTGTTTAATAATTACTATATAAATAATCCGATTCCGTGAAATTGGATGCGAGCTATTTTTATTCTACAGTCCGCTGCAGCCCTAAAAATTCCTGGTGGCGGTATAGTTGAAATGAAATTCTTTCGCCCATCCGTGTTTTATTCGTTATTATTAAAAGCTGTTGAAAATAAAGTGATGAAGAATCTTTATAAACCGTCGGCGATAAGTTTTCTTTAGGTTAAATTTTTACACTTAGCCCGTCGGCTTGGAGCAAGTGAGACCTAAACGGGTTACGGCAATGGAGGAATAATGACGGATATATTTAATCAAACTCGAATTAACTTTTTTATTTCGCTAGTTTAGTATCCCGTAGGCTTACTGACGCTGCAGGACGAGCGAGGCATAGGAGGTTGGAGGAGGTAGGAGTGGGAGAAAGGAGGCATTTCTTCGTTTCTCCTTTCTCGCGACCTCCCGTCCTCTTAAATCCTATCTCACTTGGAAGTGTCCTTCTACTTTTCTTATCTCGTCTCTTACGTCATCCGTCTGATCCTCCCGTAGGAACTTTTTGTGGACCAAACAGACAGGCACTTTCATACCGATTCGTTTTACTACTTTGTTTTCCAGCTCTTAGACTCTCCTTGCCCCCTTTATCCCTTCTCACAGCTTGCGTTTGGAAGAGAAAGACAGAAATGGGGATGGGATGAATTGCAAGAAAATAAATAAAAGTGAAAGAAAAAAATGTGAATAACGGTTCCGCAGTCGTCAGTTTTACCCCTCCCCGCGTCGCTATTTTTGGAAAAGGTAATAAAAGACAATAGCTTCCTTATTTGCTCGGTATCCTCTCTTCTCTACACCTCGTCCCTCTTTCTCCGAGATGTTATCATTTTAATAAATTCCGAGGCAACGAACCCTTTCGCTTTTTACGAGGCGCTATATTTTCCCAAATCCCTTCGTGGGAAACGCACCTATGCTGTTATCGAAAGTGTCTTCTTTTTCGCATCGGAGAAAGGAGTAGAATATGGAGATAGGGGGAGGAGGAGGCGATGGAGGAATAGTGGGAAGGGAGGTGTCGAAGAGACGGAGGACGTAACAATGTTTTCTGTCGCGAAAAATTGCCAAAACATTTTCGATCAAGTCGATGTGGTAGATGGCGCCAAATATTTTCGGTTCGGATATGAGCTCTAGAATTGGCGTTCTCTCAAATTTCTCCTCCTTCCACCCAAAAAGGAGCCTCCATCTCCCGCTATTCTCTTCCCTTTTGCGGAGAAGTATTTTGTCATTCGAATAGACTAAATCTATATTTTTTTGGCTTTCGTTCCAATTAAATCGTTTCAGGAGTTTTTTCATGAATACATTTGGTCGATTAGTTCTGCTACCCGTTGCTCGAATAATAAAACGTGTTGGTTGAAATGCCACTCTCCATCAATAATTTTAAATAATAGCAAAAACTTGGAACATAAACCTACCAGCTCACAGTTGCTCTCGATTCCGCCTCCCAACTGTTAAGTGGCAAATTTTCTAGCAACCAAGCTGCAGTGGTTCATCTATACAGGCATCTCTCGTATAAAGCGATTAATTGGTTCCGAGAAATCGCCGCGTAAAGTGAAATCGCGTAAAGTGAATTGATAATTATAATTGGTAAAATAGAGATGCGTTCCCCACAATCGACCGCCTTATACAATGTACGCATATAAAATTACTTCACTAATTGCTCCAATTCCACCGGTCGTGCAATTACATTGTATGCAGTTTCTATTTTGATTTTTTTTGAAACCGTGTTATGGCGAAAGCGCGTCAAGTGAGATCGCATATAACGAGGGATACCTGTATTAATAAAAGGCGTCGTGTTTGTGTGGACAGCATTTCTAAAAACCAAGAAAGACGTCAAACTTGGTACACATAACAAAAAGACCTTGAGGATGCGCACCACCCGGCCATAATCTTTCGATTTTTTTGGGGAGGGGGAGGGAGGGGGGGGGGCGCCATAGAAATCATACCCCGTGTTAATTTTGTTGTAAAATTGCACAACTTATTTTGAATATTCTTAGCAAAATATCAGATTTGCGTCTATATTTAAGTTATTCGTAGCAATTAAGGAGGAATATTGGTCACTTATCTCGAGAGTACCTTGAGTTTGAATAAAAATATTAGCGAGGGAAATGAACATGAAAAATTAAAAACTGTAAACCCGAGGCAAAGCCCGGGTCATTGGCTAGTATTAAATAAACGTCATCCAAATTAGACTTGGGCTAAGAAGGCATTCAGCTATTTTATAAAAATCCTTTCTGAAAATGTAGAGAACTTAATTTTATATCTCTTTCTAAATAAAATTTTGGCAATTGAATCTAATGGAGAATTATAAGTAATTTTAGTTTAGTGTTTCAATTTAAGAGAAAATTTAAACCAGAACAAAAGTAAGGGGTAGAATCATTATTTCCTTGCCATACTCAGTGGTCTTAATAGTATTATCTTGCAAATAATGTATACGATTCCAATAGCCATAAAACGTTTATGAAACCAGATGTACATTTCAGCTATAGCTCAGCCTTCATCAGTGGCAATTCTTTTCTTTAGCTATAATTTTATATCTGTGAATCGCCAACAACAGGGGTTTTTTGCACTAGAAAAATGCATCGGACTTTTCTAGCACTTTTTGATTAATGTAGATATCTTATCAATCAGTTGATTCAAGCCACAAGGCAAGATCGATACTACGTTTTTGAAAATCTTATTAATTGAATTATGAAGAGATTAGTATTTATATCGGATCAAGCAAAACAAAACAGTTCGTTGGATGCCTCGAAAAAGGAAACTTAACGTTTTTCAAGAAGCTGCCCGCACTTAGGTGTTCGTAATAGTTAAGGAAAGCAACGTTGGAGGTAACGAATTCCTTTTTTAATTCTTTTTACTTTCTTCATACGTAGTATAGGGGAAAGTATTTTTTTCATGAAAAAGATCGATTTGAGATTTCAACGGAAATACACGTTTTGAGGTTCCCTGAATACGTTTTGACCATTATTCTCGATATCTGTATGTGTGCGACAGTTTTTTTGTGGGCACTCTAACTCAAAAACTATTTATAAAGTCAACGCGATATTTTATATATTTAACATTTTTATAAAAGTCGCAAGAGTTTATTAGTTTTTAGTAAAAATCTGTCAACCGAAAGTGTGTGTTTACTATTTTCACTTATCCGTTATTTTGAAATATTTGCTTTAATGTTTAGTATATGTAAAACATATTGGGATAAGAGTTGTACAAAATTTCATTTTCTACAACCTTTGTACGAAATATTTTCCCAAATAATGCATTGTTAAGAGATATCTTAAAAACTAAATTTTTTATCTGCAGCACCACTTACCTGCGACTATTATTGTAAACACTTCACGCTTAGTTACGTCTTCGTAACGCTCCATTTTATTTTCTTAATTGTTGGAGCTTCGTGCCTATATCCAATATCAGAAGGCTATGGTTTGAGTTTATTTATGTTCTTTGTCAAGTCTTTAAACATTTCTCGCGGTTCCTTAAAATAGTTATTATCATGTAACCTAATTGGATTTTTAAAAATATTACTGTAATGGAGGAAGTCATGTAGTGGCCACATCATATTTTTATCATCTTAAGCTTATAATAAAATTAATGACCTAACTAATAAAAACAGTATTAGAAGTTGAAATCGTAGCAATGCAGCGATACTGCATTGAACATAGCAAGAAGCTTCTCTAAGATATATAAAAGAAAAGAAGGAATTTCTACTTGACCTTCCTAGCCAACTGATTACTTAACGCTTTACAATTTGTAAAGTTTATTACAATTATATGACTGTTGAATCGATTATAAAAATCTCCAACGTTTAGGTAAATAGTAGTAGTATACACTGAAACTTGCGTTGACTGATCTCTCATATCGGTCTCTTTCATTCAACATAAAGATATGATTTTCGAAGCACAAATTCTGTTTGAATCCGAATAGAATTACTAAAGGAGCAAGAGTTTTAATAGATTTAAAAAGTATTTACCCGGTCGTCAGTATTAGTTTAACCTATTAAAAGAATCGTTTTCCTCTTCAAATCAAATAAAAGATTAATTCTATTAAAGAATTAGTTTCTCTTTCCATTCAACGAAGTAGAAACTCGGTTATTTAATTAGTCTATGATCTTGTTAAAGCAATTTTGAGATTTATCCTTCAAAGTTTAGTTTCGTAGTTCAAAAACTGTTTCACGACAAAAACACTCGGTTTACTGTGGAAAAATCCTAAAATTAATATCTTTTATTAAAGAGCAGAACTCAACTTGAAACAAGAAACTTCATATTAGTAGCTACCACAGCGAGCGGCTACATTACATTCATAATACACGTCTCGTTTACTCAACAATTAATATTTATTTCGATCGTCTTTTTCAACTTATTTTTACTCAAATATCAAAGCAATTCGAACCCTTTAAGGCCAGTATTTCACTGGATTAGGTGTGAGACGCTGTTTATATGTTAAAAATGGTTATATACGTAAAGCAAAGTTACGATGATAATGATAATGTTTTGTCGATAATTCTTTTACTATTTTCTCTTAATTTTTGATCTATATAATTACAAAAATTACGGAAATGAACACTATCCTTGTTTTGTTGCTTTCTTGTCAAAATGTATGTACTACATTAACTTTTTGTTGATTTTGTTGAACAAAACACTTCTTGTTCTACCTCTCTACTTATAATTTTATAGGGAAATTATAAATTATTTGTCTTATATTCCTTAATTCAAGAGAATGAAATTCAAACCTTGAAAGATCAAAAACCTTATCGCCTAGATTAGGTTTCGTTTCATTTGGAGCTGTTTTAGTCTGACATAACGGTTGGCTAGTATCCCCTTTTTATTTATTTTTATTGTAAATATATCGAACATTTTCATTCTTACTATCACTTATACTAAATCCCACCTCAAACAGTACCTGTTCTATTCAATGGTTTAAAAGGTTTTGTTTCTAGAATCTCATAATTTTTCTACGGAATTGAAGTTAATTAATTCTGATGTGATTAGGCCGGTAAAATATTTAGTGAGTATGGTTTAATTATAGGACAGGAAAGTGTTTTTTCAACAAATAGAAAATTCAACGATAAAAAATATCCTCCGAAGCCATAATAGTGATAATATATGTGTTCATTTAAGTGAAGTTACAGAGGCAGGCGGATTAATCCTTCTCCGATTTTCTATGCATTTCTGCAAGTTAATTTATTTTTACGAGCGATCATCTCAACCGAACTTAAAAAACAGGTCTGCGCGCATAAACAAGCCTCTAATAGCAAGCGTATTTAAATTTACGTCGGCGTAATAAACGCTTCCTTAACGCACGGATTCACGGTAATAGCAAAGCTCTGGATTGCCTGAGTTCGAATTCTTCATGCCGGAGAGAAATTTACTGGGAAACGTCTACCTGGCGATACTCGGATGCTAACAATCAGGAAGGTGGTTTCGAATACGATTTTCCGCTACGTATTCTCAGAATCGATAACGGGGACAAGTCGTCAGCTTAGAATTTGATCGCGGGTACTTTTTCACGGGTTTCCTTGGTGATGTATAACACCTAAAATCTACTTCCCAAAGGCTGAAAGGTAAAGTAGGCCTCAATTCCGCTCTGAATTCAGAAGTAGAGAACGGTGATAGATCCCTTTACGCCGTAATTGACCAATAGAAGGAGATATATTGGGCAATTTTGTCTTAAGGTTGAATTCATCATTCCCTCGGCATCTCTGAAGTTAATCACAAGGGACATACGTAAGGCGTTGTATAAATCACATCTCTCGCGCATGATTTATGAAAATTAACACCAAATGGAGCCGCCTTCCCTCTTAATCATCGTTAAAGTTGCCGCTCCGCATTCGGACGGAGCGATCATTATCGGGAGACTTGTTGTTCACAACATAGGGAGGCAAATTTATGGTCCTTTCCGAAATTTTCAATATAATTTTTGCATTTACGAGAGACGCCTGTTCCCTTGGCTTACATTCAGCTAAAAAATTTAAATTTTTGTTTTTAGCCGTATTAATAAATGTATATAAAAATACAAGCCTTATTATTCCATTAACGAAGAAGTGAGCACGTCAGAGTACTTGGGTTTGAAAAATTCCCTTCCAAAAAGTAATTTAAATATTTGAAATTTGTTTTTCATTTTCAAGCGAAGATATTTGTTATCTCCTCCACGGTTACTTGTTGCAGGAATCGTATCTCTTACGGCATGAAAATATCGATAAATCATTTATGCAGATCTGAATGAAATAGATGGCTCCTTAATGAAACACTACCTAATGCTTATTAACATGTAAATTTATTGCCTTCATGAAAGTTCAATTTTATTTTCTACTATAAATGGTGCTAATATCTTATTTCAATTGGATCGTTATTCATAGTATTCAGTTATAATGCGTGTATGCATTTATAAGTGCGTATTTGTGATTATATATATATATATATATATATATATATATATATATATATATATATGTAAACGTTTTAATAGAATGTGTGTTCTTCGAATTAGAATATTTAAAATCTCTTAACATGTGTCTCTATGATTAAAGACAGGATGCTCGCATATAAACGAGACGTCCGAATCACTAGCCGTAAAAAAGCGAATGCAAAACTATGAAACGCAAAATTGATCAGCTTTCTCACCAAAAGCCTTTGAATCGGTTCCCTAGCCTTGCTGCTTGAAGGTCAACATCATTACAGTGGGGAAGAGAGTGCGCAAGAGAGGAGGTGGTTAGGGAGAGAGGTGGGGTTGATAGGAGGATGGGGTATAAAGAAAGGCGCACTCGACTTTATTAGCTTTTTCCAACGTGATACCGCGATTATCGGACCATCTACGTCGTCCCTCTATTGTAGTTGTGATACTTAAAACCTTTTCCCTCAGGTTTTTGACCTCTTAAAGCCTCCAATATTCTTCCCGGACGAAACACGGGATTCCACTCTATCCTAGCCCGAATTTCTTTCTTCCAGTGGTCATCTCGCTCCCGAGTGACCGGGAAGATGTAAACCATATCCTTCTCTCTCCGATTCCCCCGTTCCAGCTACCTCTATTCTTCCCCCAAACCTCCATATCGCAATAGGATTGAATTATTTAAAGCTCTTGCGGGAAGTTAAAAAAAATGGATTTTCTTTTCTTTGCGCTATCGGACTCGCGGCGAAAAGTATATGGTTCTAACGGTGGAGCCCTGGAGTACTCCCTTTCCTTCCGGGAGAAAAGGGTCTGTTCTTTATCTCATATGTCTCTATTGTTTTTCCTTTTTTTTCTTTCTCATAATGGCGGCTTCCCATCTTTTTCGGCTTCGAAAAAGAGAACGAATCAATTAAATCGTAGGAAAAGAAAGGAAGAATGGTTTGGTGATACAAATAGGGGCGTGGCATTTTGAGAGATAGACAGAGAGAGGGTAATTGAAATTTTTAACATGGTAGCTGAGTACTAAGGGATAATAAATTGATCCATTTAAAGAGTCGTGATTAATTTCGATGGAGGTGATTTAATATTTTTCATCGGAGAGTCTGAGAGAAAGTATTCTTTAGAGAGCAATGCCGCGACAGAACATTTCGCGTAATATCCAACGAGAAAATTACTCGATTAATTACTTCCATATGGTCGACTGCATTTCTTATGATAGGAGTTGCGAATATTTACTTAATGTTTTTAATTACGAAAGTTTAGCATGTAACGACGAGATAGTTTGCAGGAACCGAAATTGTCTTGCATAGAAGTAGCGGGATTGCGAAATAATATCATTAGTTTGAGACGTAGAATACTTGAAGGATTCTGTTTATTTTAGGTTAATGATTGATATACTTCTTATTTTATGCTTCAATGCACACATCAAACTTGCTGGTGGATAGTTTGTCGAAAAAAATTTAAGCAATTGGAAATTAGCTTCCTAATGTAAAATATTTGTCTAAAAGTTTACATTAGGAGAACTTCCAACTTAGCGTCAGATTCAATGAGATACATAAATTTAAACATAAATTTGCACTCTTTGTTACGCCATTTGTGCGAAATGACTGATCCAGAAAGCGTAATTATTATGAAATGATGAATGACAATTGGTTGAACGAAAGAAAATGAATTCATTGTCGTAAAGAGAACATGAATTTGAAACAAGCATGTCCGAACTTCCCCGCGCATTGGATGCATATCAAGCAAGATTAATATGTTTTTTGGTAAAGGATTGGGCCAACATAATCCGAATTTCCCCTACAGGAAAATATTTTGGTAGTGGAAAGCCTTCTTCTCAAGATTAATGAGATGCACCGGTTGAATTTCGAGCTAGAAATTTTTGTGAATAAACAGATCCAAAGAGGACCCCGCGAAAGAACTAGCCTTTCGGAGATTGATAGCAAACGCTCGATTTTTTAAATCTTTCTATTGTTCCCGGGCATTTTCCCTTCGTGATGAAATCGAATCGTTTTTCTGTATTTTTTAGTAATTCACTCTTTTATATGGTTTTATTCTTTCCTCGATTCGCTCGTCTTAACAGCGGGATTCAAATAAAATTGGATTTCGCCGTTTTTAGCGTTGGCCCAAAGACACTTTCGGAGATTAAATCTCTTAAAATTGAAACTTTCGGGATTATTTTTTTATCAAGCTCTAGATTTAAGACATTGAAAATTTGATCGCTTTTTCCTTCATACATCGGGTAATTCTTTCTAAAAGTTTTATATTAACTTTAAGGGAGAGAAGGGAAAAAATTCCGATCTTGGATTGGAATGGAATCCTGGTGTCCCAATAACCGGGTGTATGCTTAGCTTGGCTATCAAGGCAGTGTGTTTTTCCATTCTCGTATTAGTCGAATAGATTTCAGGATTTTCTCCATCTCTCCCTCAGAATTAATATTCATGTATATGTTCATAAGTATAGGCAACTTCACTACTTACAATATATCGTGTGAAAATTTTGTTTGACGCGCTTTATTAAGTTTTGGCCGTAAATTATTTTAATAACGGTTATATATTCAATAAAACAAAAAGTTTTATTCGGGACTTGCATCTTGCTCGCAGTGTTATCGAGATTGAATGAATATCCCATAAATTAGCACTGCATGAATTTTATGAATCTCTTAATTAAGCAATGCGCATTCGATCCACTGCTCATGGTATTTCCTTGACGACTTATGCCTTATCATACGGATAAATTATTGATCTTGTAAAATAAAATTTTTATTAGTTAGTATTGCTATAAATCACTTATTTACGGCCAAAACTCGTAACTACCAAAATCTACAAATCCAAGCGTTGCTTGCAATAAAATAGGATGAGATTTTTCTCTCTCTTAATCTCGAAAATTAAAAAAAAAAGAAAACATTCGGAAAGCTTCACCCTTTCGCTCCAAAAGAGTACAGACAATAAATATAAAGATAACCAATTGAGTCCTCCTCTGCGTAAATGACGGTGGAAAACCATAAAAAAACTTCGACATCCTTCTTGAGATCCCCTCCCTGCTTTTAACGAGGAAAATCGACTCTCCGGGAAAAAGTCTTTCCGAACACTTGAGCGCGAAGCTGCGCAGCCAACCCAGTCTCCTCCCTCTGGAGCTCGTTGGCGGCGCTGCGGTCGCGAGCGATTTTTTTTCGCAAATTTCGTCTTTCGGATGCTTAATGCCTAAAAGGCGCCGTTCGCCTCAGCGCCGTGAGAATATTCTTCGCGGACTCCAATAACACTAAAAACAGGATTTGTTAGCCTTTCAGTCGCTTTCGATTTGTGATAGGAAAACTTCCTCAGAGCGCAAGCGAAGTTATCGCTTATATTATTTTTTGTTCTCTTTTGGGATATACTTACAATGACGTCAGTCGAGATAAAGACTGTAGTGCCTCCCACGGTATCTCGTGAAGGGTGCAATTCTGCATTGACCTGTGGAGAGGAAGAATTTAAAGTAGATGAATTTCGGAGAGTTAAATGTTTTGTTTGTTAAAATATTTAATTAAAGAGAGGAAAGTCCAGTCTGTAGGCATTTTTTAAAAGTAAAAAGATGACAGAGCAATTTATTGCGTAAATGTTTTTATGGATATTATTTAGCTGCAAATAAAAATTAAAAAAAAACATGAACGAGACTTGCTAAATAATGACGTAAGTGTATCGGAAGTGAATACATTATGCTTATGACATATTGAGATAGGAAATACAAAGGCATCAATTTAATGAAAAGGTTTTATGATACTTACAATCTCTTTATGCGGTTGTTGCGGGCAAATGTTTTTGGATGGATTTTCTCGAGCCTGTTGTCTGATAGAACACTAGAATAAGAAGAATTTCAAATTAGTTTTACCTATACAATCAAAAGTATGATGCATTATTACAGTAAATAATTTAGATTATCGGCACTTTGAAAATTCCTGAGTTATTAGAATTTACATAAATACTGACTGGAATTAAAAATTTTATCGGGAAAAAATATATAAGTTGTTACGAACACAGTAGGTGCTAAAACATTTCAACTTAAACGTTAAATATAACCCATTTCATGAAGTTTGATAGATAATTCTCAGATATCTTATTTACTTTTCTCCGTTACATGTTTATTCCCCCGATCCTTGTAATTAATTTTGAAAATTATATTAAGCCATGCGGTGTCAGTTCAAAAGAAAAGCCGCAACTGATAATATAGAGCGATTCTATTTGAAATCTACATATACAATTTAGGTATTATAAAAATACCAGAAATTACATTGTTTTAATCGATTTTTCCTTGAGTAACACAACTTAAAAAATATTTGCATATACTCAAATATATATTTTTATGCGCATAATAAAAGTGACATTTCAATTTGCGGAATTCGTCTTTTAAATAGACTTCATAATTATCTAATTAAGAAATGACGGATCTTTGAAAAATATACAACGCACATAACGCATTCAGTAACACTACACACACGCACTCGAACCGTCTTGCATTTTAGGCACCGGCAGTATGTTACATCCAAGCGGCAATAAGAACCTCAAAGTGATGTACCTTCGCTTTAAAACGTGTGCTCGGTAATTGGCTACACGGCAGCGAACACACACACAAACAAACGGCGCATGCGTGGTGGGACGTGAATGATCGCGGCGCGCAACAATTACCCGCCTCCTCCTTTACTCGGCAACCATTCTCGAGTAATAACTTCAATAAGGATTTCTGCCTCGGCCGTGACGTCAAGTATTGAAAGCGACGCTCGTTTGTTTTTCGCGTATCAACCCTCTCTATAGTAAGCAGTGTCCTTTTTCGTACGCGGCAGCCTTTACTAATAGCCTCCGCGTCCTGTGCAAGCTGCGGTAACCAAATTGCCTCTTCAGAACTCGTAAAATAATCTCGTTTTAATGGTCTCTGAAGGGTAGGGAACTGGGTTCGAGGACGGGCAACGAACGCGCACTCGTTCGCCATGTTTACGATCGAACGGTGTAAATAAGGTATGCCGTAGAAACAGGAATTTCAAGAGCTGCGTTCGACCAATGATCCTTTGTCGAAGAAAAACTTGAATAAAACGGAATGGAAAGATGTTATACATAAGCCATGGGCTTTTTAAAGTGTAGTGAAGGATTTACTCAGATCGGCTTGTAATTTAAATGGCAGTAAATCTAGAGAATATCTCAGGAAATGTTTGAAAAGTCATCGAAAAGGATAATATTCCTTTAAAGATGGATGCTGGAAAGGCTATTAGTTACATTCTGTGGAAGAGCTATATATTTGTGTGTATATTTTAATATATGAAACTTCTATTAGGCGACCTTTAAAATTACGGGATTTTAAAGGTATCTCGATTTAGATTATATGAAGAGTGAGATTTCTTTAATATGTAATTATGTATTAACACCTAACGAATTCTTTTTGGTGAAATTTAAATACGTAATAATATGTTGTCAAGCTCGACTGTGGCGACGCATGTGGCGAGGCTACAAATGACTTTATTACATAAATCCATAAGAAACATTTTACTTTAAAAAGCAACTTATTCTCTTTTAGCAAATAAAACATATGAATTAAAGTAAAATAGACCGATTTCGCGATAAAATTGCTTAATTGATTGATTAATTAATAAATAATTTACGTTGTCAGACTAGGTTGTCAGCAACAAAAGTATTGTTGGCATAAACATGCCCCAAAAATTTGAGCGATAGAAAGTTGGCTATAATAAATAATGTTGGTTATCAGTTAAAGAGTAAGGAGACGTTCAAATGATGATAATATTGAAGAGACACCTGAAGAACGTCGTAGGCGATTAGCCAGTGGAAAAACTCGAAGATTAATTAGATTAACTCAACAGCAGTTGGATGAAAGGAGAGACTACAATCGAAAATATCACCAAACTGTGATTAAACATGTTTTCTTTTTGTTTACCTGTCAACTATGACGGAATATTGGCTAGCCATATTATATTTATAGAAATTTTCCTTTTAATTTATGCAAGTCTCAGATTCGGCGTTTAACAATCGATCTAGACCCATTGTCTACTGTCATAATTTTCATTCTAACCAATATAATAAGAGTTCTGACATTCATCATGTTGATAATAAAGAGTTTCTGCGATTCTATTAAAGGTTCGTTCTTAAATAATTTTGTGAGACATCGACTCAGATAAATACGCAAAATATTCATTTGAGGGAAGTATGAACTGTTAAAAAGAAAAATTCAAGGAAGCTGTTCCATCCACATACTGTTTGAATGTCTGCACGAGTTGAAATTTCTATAATTGTACATAAGTCCAACGAAAACTATAAAAAATATTATTTAAAAATGTGTCACCGCCTTAGTTTACGAACAAAAAAACATTTGCGAATTTAGTTTACCCTATGGCATAGCCGTATATTAACCAAATACGGCAAAGCCAACCAGCATTCTTTGACCAAGTCGCGCCATAAAGAACGAACCCCATTAAAAGACCCATAAGACGACTTTTTTTCGACCACCTCGGAGACGACGTTTTCTTATCTGAAAACGCCTCCGCACGTAGTCCGAGCGTTAAATTGATAAAATATGTCCGCGAAGACCGCTACATATATTCGGCATGTCTCCCTTAAATAGGGTGTATTATTAGCTGCGAGGTTCGTATAAAAATGCCTCGCGTGATCGGGGTTTTGAAAGCGCCGAACTGAAAGGAGAAAGAGGTAGAGAGAGAGAGAGAGAGGCACGCTTTGGAATTCACCGAACGCCATCGGGAAAGGTGTCACGCCCCAAGAGGGACCGCTTCCTTTAAAACCTCCTCAAGGCGGCGCCCAAATGGAATGCAAAGCGGGCTTCCGGTGCGTGCGTTAAAAGCGTGCGTGTGCAATTGAAGCGGCAATAGCCGCCGCGTTCGGAGGCAAAACAGAGGAAAGCCGCTGGCCGTCGACTTGCACCTCTTCGTAGCATGCTAAAAGTGAAGGGTGGAGACTCCGAGGATGAAATCCCGTATGACATGAGCGTCGGTTAAATTACAGGCGTGGCATCGCTGAAGGTGCGGGCGTCCTTAAGAGATACGTCCGCGCAAATTTTCGATAACAGGGGAGAGTTCGATTGTTTCACGCGCGCATATGAAGGAAGGTGGATCATGCATTGAATGTGCTCCTTTGCCGAAGTGATGGTTTTGCTATTTTTGTAGTACTACACATGTATGTTGATGTTATTGAACTGAGGCTCCGTAAATAACCATAAATATCATATTTATATACGTCTTTATTTAAAATTGATCCATTAGCAGCCCAAAATAGGCCTATTTAGGGGAATTAATCGACTTGAAAATAATTTAAATATTTTAATCACAAAAAGTGGAATTGGAGGAACTATTACAAATATGGGATAATTACGAAGGTAAAAACAAAACAACAGAAAAGTGTTCATAAAAGTGGTACCTGACACGTATCATTGAGGAGAAAATTCTAAAAAAGGAGAAATATGAACTGGCTAATGCGTTTTTTCATAAATATTTATATATTGATAACTTATGGGCTCTGGGAGTATTTTTACTATGTAAATTGTAAAGAGGTTGCTTTCAAACTCTCGCGTCGTGCCTGGGGCGTGGGCTGTAACGTATCATTTATTCAGGTAAATTATAGGTTTTCCTCAACCTGCAATCTTCAACATTCCACTTTTGGCTGATGTGTAGTGGAAAAATGTAAGACAAAAATTTGAGGTTTGCGAGTTTCTCTCTCCAATGATACAACCTTAAAATACTTGAAAAATATAAAAATTACTCTAAATTCTCAGTATGCCATTGAAAAATTTGATAAATGTGGGGAGAGTGAGATTTCGCCTCGGCGGATAATTTCGATGCAGTATGCAATCATCCCAACACTAGTTGGATTGAGCTATTGGCAAATGTGTTATATTTCTGTCTGAGCTCCTCAATATTTCAAAAACATCTTGGAGCCATATTTCTTATAAATGATTATGCTAAGCCTATTGGTGTATCGTACAATAAAGAAAAACTGTTACATTATTAGAAAGACTATTTAGAAGACGTACGGATTTCAGTTAACTGTATTTTCATGGAAGCCATTTTGAAATTTAAATAAATGCTCTCTTATTGTTTGTGCTCGTTTAAATGAATAATTATCACCCAGAGGTTTTTCTCTACCGCTTGTTGATGCTAAGCAGTAAAACTTTTACTACTTTTTCCTAGTCTATAGACAAAGATAAGTGTTATAGGATGCAAAAGTCCTTGTAAGTTCGACGAAAGTTGACCCTCGCTGAAGAACTGATCTTGGCAAATAAACATACGAATGAAACACTTTTTTAGAGATGTTTGGACCACTTAATGAAGTAAAAGGGAAAATATTATCAATAATAGGTTCATTTTGGTTTATTGGAATTTATGACTGCCAACGAAACATTTTAAATCTGAGGGTACAAATTCGGGAAAATCGTTTTAGACCGTGGATGTGATAAATATATCAGCTGTTGAAGATTAAAAAAATACGCTACTTTCCGGATTTTATGATATTTTCCTAGGCAGACCGGGATTAAAATATCCCATTTACAAAAAAATGTTTGTTTCTGTTCATTATTCGTACGGCGTGATGGCAAATTACTGGTTCATTAGCGTCTGCAAAAACGGGGCTGTTTCGCGTCCGCCGCTAAAATATAACCTTCAGCTCGCGTAAGATTACGTACTAATATACGTATGTACGTACGCACCATTAAAATTTGAGAATTCACATACCCATTTTAAAAAATATCACCATAAGAGTCGCTCAATTCAAGTTAATTTTAAATTTCCTTCCGAAAACATCTGAAACATCCCGCGAACGTAAAAAATCGGACTTATTCGTTTCTTATCAAATCTATACGTGTAATACGTTAGGTCATTGTCTGGGAAGAAGGCATATGACATTACGAGGGAGGAGAAAAAGAGCGACATGGGAGGAAAGGGCCCGTTCTGCATAATAGCCTCGTGTTAGGGTAAATCTCTAAGATAACTCTTATTCGGATAGGTCGCGTAGGGAAGCATCCGTATCAAAACCTTTTCCAGTCCTGTTAATTTCCTAAGAGCGGGTCGCTCGGATGGCCAAGGGGACGTGCGAAGAGGAGTAGTGCCAGAACTCGCTGCAAATGGCCGTTTAGAGCAATAACGCTTTACCATCGGTTCGACCCCGTGTATCCTTGGGTTGTCCTCTGCCTGCCTCCGGGCACCGCACCCTTTTAAGACCGCCCCGATAAAGGTTAATGAGTGGAGGGATATCGAAATTAAAGGCTCCGGAGTTCATTATCCGCGTCACAGGATGGGGTGAACTGCCGTAAAGAGCGAGGTTTTATCGAATAGAAGGCGGGTAGAGACGCTTCTTTGAGGGAGGAATAGTTTCCTGGCTACCTCATGCTTAATTATTTGCCTTATTAGTGTATCGGAAAAAAACTTTAAGTACTGTTTATTTCAACTTCTAACTTGAGATGCATAAGTTTTTAAACCTATCAGTCCAAAAATATAAAAAAATAGCCGTCGAGTTTATCGTATGGGTCGAATCCTAATTCCTTGATAAGTTGTTTCTCAATAATCGTAAAAAAAAGTTGGGAAAACCTGATGTGTACTTCGGCTACAGAGTAGCCATCATCAGTGGCGATTCACCCATCGTAGATTCTAGAATGAGCACCTGGTTTTCCCAAACTTTTTATGGTCATTGGAATTTGATTTCAGTCATAAGGCGAGCTCTGCGATTCTCATTCGAATTAATATAATTTTTGCAACATGAAACGGTAAACAATTTTCGCATTTTATCTCCAAAGCGGCCGTCCTCAGCGGTAATAAGCCGCTTGTAATTTAAAAAATAACTCACATTATATTCTTCTTCGTATCGACAATAGCATCCAATCACTTCGATGTACAGCTATTTATCAAAGAAATATGTATAATAATTTCTAATATTGTTGTATAAATTCTTAAAATTTATATTCAGCTAATATTTAACATAATATAAACCAATATAGGTCTAAGATATCGAACTATATTATAATGATATCGTAATGGGGTGAAATTTTTCGATAGAAATAACTAAAAATAACGCAGCACGGTGAAGCATTTGCTGCTATACCATCGAATAACGACATAAAACAAAAGTAAAGATAAGAAAAAATGTAAACATTTCATGTCGATATCGTAAATGTTCGCTTATCTAGAACAGAATTTAATTACCGATAAGTATGTGAGTGCCAAAACTTTTCTCCTTACTTTCCTGTGGAAATAACGCATAGTTTTACGTTGGACAAGATTGGATTCGAATGAATGCAGAAATTTTCGCCGAGACTTTCTCATCTAAAAATACACGCGAACTATGACGTGATAGGCATTGATATGAGGAAGACATCTTGATCGTAACGTGAATCGAAGTTCGTCTCGCGTAGCGATAAGGCATTCTGCAACTGCACCTTATTGTGGGAGGCACATTTTAAGCAGCGAACCGTATCGACCTTTCCTGCATATAAAAGTTCGACGAGAAAAATAAATAAAAATAAATAAAGCCGTTATAAGCGTCGAAAAACATTTTCGTTCGTGCCATGAGAATGACCAAGAGGGAGCTAATATGGATCAAGGTGTTTAATGCAGAAAAAAATTAATCATGGAATAACTGAATTCGTATTTAATTTTTGAGAGGTGATTTTGATTATAGGTTTCTCTCCCATTGTTTTTTCTGCAGAAACAAATAGAAAATTTACAATAAACCTCTCTTCACCATGTTTTGCAACATTTTAGCTGTCTTTCATTACACTTAATTTAATATTAGCCGTCGTCATTGAGTGGTAGTTGGTATGACTGCGTTATGATATCTCACATTCGAGTTCTATAATTAGCATTGACCTACACTGTAGTTTCCATTTCCATTAAATGACCTCCTTATGATTTATCGTAACTTATTTTATGATCTCATGGCAATGACAAATATATAGTGTTATTTGTAAAAATTGCGAAATGCTTTTAAAATGGTCGATGGGAGGTAATATATTTCACCGAGTGAAGAATATACTTCTTCTGATATTTTGCGTTGTTTTTCTTTTACCCAATTTCGAGAGAAAACTCTGCTGAGGCTACTTCATTTAATACCGAAGTAATTTAAGCACAGCGCTTGTTTAATGCTTACCATTTCACGGTTCACTCTAAAAGAGTATGGAGGAAACAAACATAAACAAATAAACTTTACGAATTAAATTTTGAAACATATATTTAATACAATAAAGATTTATCAAGTTAATATAATGTCTGAGACCAGACTGGTACTAGTCCTTTCCAATAAGTACAAAAAGTTTGGAAAAACGAGGAGCACATTTCGGTTACAAAGATGCGGTCAAAAGAATACACGAAAGCCTATGGTTCTAATATTCTTCCAAGTATTCCATAAAATCTACTCTTTTACTAAAAAAAATCTCGTGGCTGTGAATTATCGCTAATGATTGTTTCCTTATTGCTGAAATGCGCATATGGTTATCCTACCCTTTCTATAACTATTGGAGAGATATAGCCTCTCAATTTCGGTATAAAGTTTACTTATATTGATTAATGTTTAAAAATGTAGTGAAAGAACGTCAATTTTACATTCACCGATGATGAAGGTAAGTTAAGAGAATGTTGATGTTGCATTTAAATGCGTTATTCGTGTCTGTATCCTTTCTAGCTTGTCACCATCGCGTTGCAGTTTTTAAAATTCTGAAAGGCGAGCAGGATGGAGAATGTTTTTGTGCCTACATATATTTCTTTGGTTTTGGGACAGCACCTCCTAGACGTCGGCTGGAAAGTAAAAGGGATATACAAAGGCGAAAATCCCTTCTCTTATGAAGCTTCCGTCGAGGTTTATTCTTGTTTTTAAGAAGAAAAAATACGCGGAATATCGAAAAAAGTACCGCATAAAATATTTGAGCAACCTTTCTTTTCGTAATAAATTCCTCGAGTGCGTGCGTGTCACCACTCCGGATTATTGGTTTGAATTTATCGTGTCCATTTTTATTTATTTTGGCTAAGGAATAAAAACCGTGAGGTCCAGATCGTGTGTGGAGAGAAGTTTGGAGAAAGAGAGGAAATAAAAAATGACCACCCTCTGGTTACCGTCCCACGCCATAGATGGCATAGGTTGCCTACCCCACGCCGAGAAGGTCGTAAATCGGAGAAGGGCCGTCGATGGCGCTGGGGTGGTAAAAGCTGGCAATTACTATACTCTTTCCATCCCTCCTATCACTCACTCCCTTTTTCCGTTTCCCCATCTCCTTTTCCCGTCAACTTCTCCCCATCCTCCGTATTGCTGGACATTTAGCTGTCGACCACCCATGTACATATATCCCCTCCCATCCTGAACTCCCAGCGTTCTATCTCGCCACGAGGAGAAAAAATGTTATAAAAAAGAAGCGTTACGGACGTGAGGAGAGTTTTACGGCTTGGCTAGCCATCACGTGTCTGACGTTAGGTCGTCCAATGAAAGGAGTTGGTGGGGAGGGGTAGACTGGAAGGTGAAAAATGGAGGAAAAGATGAAGGGAACGAGAGAGATGCATTTTTGTGCCGTGTGTGGAAAAGAGTCCGTGATGGAGCACTGTTGCACTCTTGGCCTCGGCACGCTGCTGAGAAATGCCGCAGGTAAGATGAAGTAGGTATGTAGCGGAAAGGGAGGGGAGGTTTCTGGGGTGTGTTTTTTGCGTAGGTAGAACGTTTATAAAGGTGGAGTGTCGTGGGACTTGTAGGACAGTGCGCGGATGAGGGGTCGGACGTGCAGCTGGTGTGTGTGTTTGTGTGTTAGTCGCTCTCGCACGCACGTGGCGGTTCAGTCCGGCATCCCGTACGAGAGAAAGAAAGAGAGATTCAATTACTGTCCGCTGAAGGGGAGAATTTCATCGTTGAGAAGTCGCGGGGATTTCATCTTTTTATTCCGCCGAGACAGCTTGATATAAATCATTTCCCGGGGATCGTTCGTCCGCCATACTGACGCGTGCTTTAATGCGTTTGGATATTAAAAGAGGGTTCGCATCCAATAAATTAATGCCACATGATTTACTCTTCTCCGCTTCTCTCTGATTCGCCGCCGCATAGATGCCTTTGACGGCGGTTCTGTGCGGATGGGTGCTCATGTTGGAATCGACTTCTCTATGGAGGATTCTTGGTAGGATTGGCTGAGCCAAAAAACGGGATTTTTTTAAGAGCCAAAAAGTGATGAATTCCTTCGGGCTGTACCTGTAAAAATCTTGATATTCAGAAGGAATAGACGAATATATTTGCAAGAAAAAGATCTCTTGTACAGCGTGGGGGTTATGTTCTTGGAATTAGGCCGCGTTGGACAAAACCGCCTAAGGCAAATTTAATGTCTTATGGAAAATATCACGTGTTCAGATAGGTTGCGGGCTTCATATGGTCACATTCATACGATAAATGCGGTGAGCGCCTTATTCAGGACCGCATATAATTATATTTTATGCTTATTGGGTAGGCAATTGTTACATTTAGTAACTCCGTATAAATAAATGTGTGTTGAGAAAACTCGCGTTTGGCGAGGGTTACTGTATAAGGTTGCATTAATGTTTCAGATTGTAAGACTTAATAGCGAAAGACTATGAATGTTTAATATAATATTTGATATGCAAACATTCAATTTTCAACCTTGGTGACATAAAAAGCGTCCTCTTGAGATAAGTATTAACTCTCGTGATACCAAATTATTTTTAATAACATACTTGAAGCGCTCTAAATAAAAATATAACTCGATAAATCGGTTTTAACTTTTTATTTACAAGTAAGTAAAATATTGAAGTACAAAAAACTTAACGAGTAAGGAAAGAGAAGCTGAAGCAGGCATTAGATGTTTTTTTTTATTTAAGCACACGGGCAAACTGAGAAAACGTACACAACGAGACAGAACACTGAATCGATTGACGAAAAAACGAAGTTTCTATTTACTTTGTTTTAGGAGGAGTTAGCACGTCAGATACACGGACAAACCGAACGCATGAGTGGATTTAAAGAAAACCGCTAAAATATCATCAATATACAGGTCGGATCTCCCAAATCCGGCATTCCATGGTTCGACACCACCCGTGGTCCGGCACCACCCATGGTCCGGCACGAGTTTAGTTTGTCGGACGGCCACTTCCCACCAACGGCGCTAGGTGTCTATGGTTCGCCGTTGTTTGTTTACATCCGTCACTGGTGGTACGGGGCGCATACAGCGTGGATATCAGTGTTTTACTTTGTACTTTCTTTGTTATTTATCCCTAATTATTTACGATGGCTTATTTAGGTGATTTGGTACCGTAATAAATGGCCAGTGTTTCGGAAAATTCTGTTCCGTCTCCGGTCTGGTCCCAAGAGTGCCGGATTTGAGACACCGACCTGTACCATTTATTCGTTGTTCAGAAAGTGACGGAGATGTTAGATCATCTCTATTAGTCGGTACTCTGTCCTTCATCAACCACTAAATTTTCGTAGATAACGGTTTTTCGGCTGTCGCAGCATATCGCTTACAAAAGGTGTCAATCGATCCCGTTCAAACTTAATTCCATGTACTCCTTGGATAATTTGATCAACTCCTTAGTATCACCACCCTTTTTTGTCATCTAATAAATAAACTTACCTCCTTTCACTCAAAATCAATTTTATTGGAAGCCCTTTGGGGATCGTCTGTTACCACCCTCCGAATGACCATAGTGTAAATTACTGTAAATGATAGTCGACTTAAAAGAAAAGTAATATCCGAGTCCTATGATTAATTACAGCTAATGACAAATCATCATCAACATCTTTATGATCGGCTACTGAAGATGGAATCCTTGATACCGAAATGCTTATTTAGCCATTTTTAAAAAAGGAAATAGACGTGTTATTGATTGCTTGTGTGTTTCGTGTGTGTGTGAGGAAAGGGTCCCTGGGGTGGAGTAGTTTCCCCTGAACCCGGAGAGTGTGTGTGAGATTGCGTGAGTGTTCGGTCCCTGGCGGGGAGTAATTTCCCATAAACCGGCGTATATGTGAGTACATACTTCCTTTTTATTATTTTTATGGTAATTAAGTTTCTCAATTTTTCATTTGATGATCGACTTGTTTACTCCTTGTAGTTATTTATGTCCTCATGATGGCAGCTTGCAAATGACGACTCCAGCCAAAATAAATGTACTCTATTCACCATCAGGTTCTGTATTTATTGTGTATTTTAAGTAATGTACCTTGTCAAAAAAAACATGATCATATAATTGGATAGTATTATAGTAACGCCTCACAATTAATTGAAATTTTATGTTTTAAGAGATAGTATTTGAAAAATTCTTTTTGAATATGATATCTCTTATCAATCTATATATTTACTCATTGGCTTTTAAGTTGTAAAGATTTTCCGCTAAGTGCTCCAAAATCAGAAAATTCAAAACTTTGAAATAGTATTGTAGTTCAACTATTAGATATATTTGGAACATACTTTTCGAAATAGATAGCTCGTGTCAATCTATGAATAGTCCAATGCTTGGACTTTCCATGTAATTCATAGATTTTCCGCTAGTTGACTTTAAATTTGGAATATTCAAAACTTTGAAATGCTATTGCAAACAAACTACTGAAGCTGAAGGAGTGAATTTTTCGCGGATGGGAAGGTTTAATGAGGATCCAACGGCGCGAGTTGTCCCCTCTCCGAAGGAGTAGGTAAACCAGAACCCTGAAAATTTTTAAGAAAACGTGCTTCCACCTCTTACCTTAGGAATGGTATCATACTTGTTTAACAATGTGAATGCTTCGCATAAAAGCAGATAAATTATTTTCTTACGAGATGTTAATCTGTCAGTTTAATTCATAAGTATACTTATAAGCGATAATTTAATATTAAAAGGCAGTCGAACTTCTACAACTCGAACATCAAAGGAAGACAGCAGTTCTGCTCACCGAAACATCGAGTTTCTGAACTTCGTTTTTGTGCAAACGGATGCGGTAGGAGAGGACATTGAAATTCGAGTTTCATACCTATGAGTTATCGAGGTCAGATTAAAAAAATCGGTTCGTATTCGAATAACGAAGAAAAATGAAATTTAACAATGACTCTTTGGCGATGGAATTCGAGTTGATCTGATGCGGTGAATTTATTTGTGCACTTTCACTTTCAGATGTGTCTGGTACTTACTCAAGAGTAACCCTTGGCGAGAACGTACTAACCGGGTTTTGCACTAATGGCGTTACATGTTTGCCCGATGAACTTCGTGTCCCGGTCGATCCCCTCACGGCGGAGACGAAGGAAAGCTTTGATAACATTCGTCGTTCTGTCATGTTCCCACGTCGGCCAAACGTAAACTCGTCCATAAGGGTCATTCGGAATGCTGACGCAATAGATTCGGCGCACTGAGAATATCATCACTCGCTCTTTGAGGCTAAAGGGATGTTTGTATTGAGCATTTATAATCATTACTGTCTTTCTCGTTTAAACACACTTTTGTATTGTATTATAACGCAATATTTGCCGAAAGATATAAACAAAAAGTAATAAGATTTTCACTGCAGACGCTTACCTATTCACATATTTTAGCATTTGAAAAAATGTCGATAATGTTTTTTTCCTTCAATTTAATTCTTACTATATTTTCGAAAGCTTAATCTTTCATCTGATTTGGTTTAATGTTTTTTTTTATACGAAAGAAAATGTTTTTGAGAAGTTGTATTTACTATAAAAAGAAATTATGGATAGAAAGCCACCTGGAATCCCGACAATAGTTTTATTTCTTGAGTTAGTTTGATAAATTGTTTGAATGCCCTTGAGAATTCGGGGACGGGGGGAACAATTAATAACAATGAGTACACTTTTTAAATAACTTAATACTACAAAAACCTTATCAGAAATCACCGGTTTGCTATTTAGGTATCATAACAAAAATTGATAAATATAAGGCGTGAATTGTTGAAAAAAATAGAGGAGCCAATATAAGGGGGAATTGGGAAACCAATAGAGGATTGATAATTAAAAATATCTTTGTAAATTCCTAGTATCATAGGAATTTACAAATTTATTTTTAATTCTTAATGATGAATTTCTACCAAGTAAACGGCCGAAACAATTGACTACAATACAAGATGTTTTCGTATTCTTTCGAATATTTTGAGAAAAATTACGAAAGAAGTCCCTATAGTGAAACCGATCAGACGTCGTTCAAATGAAAAACGAGAAAAATTTTTGGAATCGTATTTCGCCGATACAAGTACATATTTGAATTCAAGTGCTGTGAGCCTTTATGAAATAAATACTACTGTACCAGTTCTTATTTTCCTATCTTCTCCATTTACGAAACTCTGTTACGTTTCTGGACTTTTTCCCTTCCTGTGCTTTTTTCACTCAGGTGTTCGTGTTCTTTTTCTTCCTTCGAAATTATATCTCCAAATATTTCACCACTTTCTGCCTTTCTATCTCACAAGGTCCATCCTTATCTCTCTTCCCCTTCCTCTGACACATACGATCACCACGCTCACCCACGCACTTTTGACCCTACCATATTTAGGATCGCCTTCCCTGGGATTTTTTTTTCGAACCAGACTCCTCCGGCATCTTGTACAAAAACTCTCTTCTCTCCCTTTCATCATTCCTAGATTCCTTTTCCTTAACTCGCTTTAGATATTTAAATCGTGCAATATCTGTCGCGAGGTGTGATGGGAGTTTTTTTGTTTTTGTTCGTAAAGTGATCGCGGCCTTTCAACGTCAAAACGTTGAATGTTGTGGAAGTGAATGAAAGTCCATTCCCATGCTTTGTGGAATTACTCCGTTTCTTGCGTCCAATTGTATAAAAAGAGCAAATTTATCATGAAATACTACGCATCAATAATGCAGGTACCTGTGGATTCAGTTACATTCCACAGAACCGCGAGTTCATAAGATTCGACTCAACTTTTGGCAGTGCTTCATTCTTACTTTTAAAATAATTTATCCGTATTATATACAAAATTTTAATACCTTTTGTTAATTTCTAGCTCCTCAATCAGAACTATTTTAACGCCGCAACTGAAGAACCTTGTGAACATTAAAACCCTTTAAAAATGAAAGATGAATCTTTTCTTTCGAGAAAATTAATTTCCTGTCACAATATTGAACAAAATACTGTATATTCAAGAATAAGCACGTCAAAAAATAATTATTTGCCTTTGGTATCACCAATAGCCGTGAAAACCTTATGAAAAACTACCTATAGTGGAATAATAACATAATTGCGGTATGATCTAAAATAATATTTATGGAACGACTCGTCTTTACATGGAGGTAATTCAGGTTACTGATTTTACTTTGCGAATTTAATTGTTAATATCATTTATTAATGTTTATATAAAATACGTTGGTAATAGAATGGCATTTATTCTTGCACGAGTTGATGAAATTTCGAGCAATATATAAAGGAAAATATGAACTGTGGAAACGGCTGAACCGGGAGCAAGTAATAAAATATATTTTTTTTATCCATTTAAGACTGCTGCAAACGGTTTATTATGTCCAACAGCTTTGTGATCTAATAAACCATGTTGCGATAACAGCTCGCCATTAAATACAAGCTAATGCTTCATCTCAAAAAAAAAACTTGCTCATTTCAGCGAGCAGGGGTTCCTATGAAAAAGCTGAAGTTCGCGTAATATCCAAATAAACATCCTCCTCTGAATAAAAACCAACTTTACGGTATGGAAGGCGAGCTTTTTCTACGTTCTGCTTTTTATTTCAATCCTTTCCATTTTTAACTCGTATGAGGTTTGCAATGGCGGTCAGGTGTAGGTGGGAGGGAAGCGAACAAAAATATAGCTTATGCCGGGTATTCCTGGGAAAATAGGATGTGTGGGTTTATTGTGTCTGCTGCAATGAAAATCGATTGTAGAACAAGGGAATGGGTGAAGTATAAAAATACGGAAGAGGGGCGCGGAAGAGAAGCTTACTAAAATAAAAGTGGAAGAGAGAAAGGGAAAGCAAGATGGGAACAAAGATAGGGAGGGTGGAAGAACAAGGGGAAAACTAGAAAAAGGGTTGGTTCGAAAAGGAGTGTCAAAAATGGGCGTGAGGAAGATAGACAGTCGTCTATATAAAGCAGAGGTGGGCAACATTTTGTGCATGGTGGGCCAAATGGATGTTTACGAATTCTTCGGCGGGCCGCGTTGGAAGTTGCCAATACTCAGGTGGGCCGGATTGGAGCTTAAATTAAGTTACCTAGAGATGCTGAGGCATTTTACTAGCAAAAATCAAGTATACAATAGAATTTGAGGGCTAAAATAAAAAACTAAGGTTTTATTATAATAAGTTTACCAAACAATATGAATTTGCGTACTAAATTTTACGTATCGATTTTTAATCATAGCTTCGCAGGCCACATAAAATACTCTCGATAGCCGCATTTGGCCCGCGGGCCGCAGGTTGCCCACCCCTGATATAATACCAGGGCGAAAGCCGAGGGTGTGTCCCCATTAAACATGTAAACTTATCATCTACTAAGTTGTTTACGCTTCGCCATACTACTGTTATAAATATTGTACTATCCTTATTTTATCCATAGAGTTTACCCTTGCGTTAAGAGGAGGGTGTGGATATTGAAGGTCAAATAAAAGTTGATTCGGAGTGTAATTATCGGGTTTAATTATTTTAAAAATAAAATCAGGCAAACTCAGGTTTAAATAAAAACGCTTATTTAAAAATTTCGATTGTTCATTCACATCTCCATATATGTCCAAAAATTCGATATCATCAGCATCTGGGACAGGTATAGATTTTTTAAAAGGATCAAATAGGGATGTCCTTTTCCAGGAAGCTTTAATAGATGCATGGAGATTTCTATTAATTGTGGCAACCCATTTTAATGAAAGAACTTCCGAAAGCTAGATAAAGTTATCTTAACAGGGTTATGCACACCTGTCTCTAACTACTTCCAAGACAAGTTCCACTTGCTTTTTTAAGCGTATGTTGACAATGTGTTCATTTAGATGTAGTAGTGGAGCTTTACTTTCAAGCTATTTTTATAAAATAATAATTTTTGTCAACCGTTCTTATAAATATAAGGCGAAAAATGTATGATTGTTCATATTGACTACAAGATTTAATTGTTATTGATTTCTACTGTATTTTTACAATCAGTTATCTCCGAGTCTTTCAGAAATTCAGATCGGGAACAACTACTCTATAGCAACTTTAATTGATTTTGGTATTGAAGTTGTTAAAAAAATACAATTTTTACTAGTTTTTTCCGGGTACACCCAGAAATAGAAAAATATCATTCACGGTATAAATCTGATAAATATCGGGCACAACCTGAGAAATCCATACCCTAGTTATGATGGTCTTTTTCCTCTGATGGATAAAAAAATAAAAATGAATACACCTCTTGCTGCTAATTCGATTTCCCTCAAATTTTTTTGTCCATTGACTTATTTGGAAGTTTTTACCATTTTTCATGCTCAAGCGTTTAATTAATCATTCGATTCGCCTCTCTTTTTTGCACTCATTTATCTCCATGAATATCAGAAAGCGAACTCTACTCCATCTCTCTCTAAACTCTCAGGTGGCGTTAATCTCGAGAATTTTTTTTCTGTTTTTCATCAATTCGTCTGCACCCTCTTTCTCTCTCACCCAGTGTCCCATCCACGCCTTTTGTATAAGCGCAGGAAGGGACTTTTTGTCCAATTTTTTCCCACGTGCGCCGTCTTTATTCTCTCCATCTCCTTCCTCTCTCCCTCCCCCCTCTCTCCAGTCTTCATCTCTCCCTTCTCCCTCTCTCCCATCTCCATCTCTCCCATCTCCATCTCTCCCACCTCCATCTCTCCCTTCTCACTCTCTCCCATCTCCATCTCTCCCTTCTTCCTCCCTCTCTCTCCTCCTTTCTCCCTCCCTCTCTCACTTCTCTCTCCCTCCCTTCATCCACACCCTCTCACCTACCCATCTCTCTCCCTTCCTCTACTTCACTTTCTTTCCCTTCTCCCTCTTCTCTCCCTCCCTTTGTATCTCACTCATACAAACTCTCCTCCGACTTATTTTACCCTCATCCTTGCTGGGCTTGTAAATGCTTTCACTTCGACCTGGACCGACTCTTTTGTTCTCTTCCGCGTTCTGGATAACGTAGGTCATACCAAATTGGATTCTGGAATAAACGGTGCGCATCGGCGATTTTTTTGGTCCCGCTTTGCTTTTAATTCGTTTTTTTCCTCCCTAGATGCCCCTTTCTCTATCTAGCTCGTGCGCGGAACCATAAATGAACTAATTTTCTTTTTTCCTTGCGGGACTTTTATTTTTATGATCTGTTTGTGAGGAGGGTTTTAAACCCGGGTAATCTTTTGAATGGTCGAGCTTTTTTTTGAGATGTTGTTTTTTCGCGATATCTTTCCAGGTTTCGTATTTCCCTCGTGTAACGCATGGAGGCAATCTGTTCAAACGACTCTTTCGTTTAAAAAGAGGTGACTTTTAACGTAAGACGGGCTTCTTTTTAAGTTAATGGGAATCGTTTCTTGGATTTTTATGTGATAACTGGTTTACTGGCACAAAATAAACTTGAAATGTATATTAGGTTAATAAAAATAATCATGATGATTTTAGATAACATTATCTAATGAATAAGACAGGTATGATTTAAAAATAATTTTTTCATGTCTATCCTGTCCTGTTCTTTTCAATGTATTTTTTAAACTACAATGTTATGTTTATAGCTTAACTGATTTCAACATGTACAAAGCTCCATATTTACGGTTTAGTAAAACAGGTTTCCTAACTGTAATCTGCGGGTATGTATATGACAATCAAAGCTACTCATTTACCAAGTAGGTTAAATGACAGACAAAGGAAAAGCTTCAAATCCAAGCAAGATCTTAGGTAATCGATTGTAATGGATCTTTAGATTCCATTTTAATTCTGCGGGAAGCAATATTAGAATCATATAAGACCTGAGCGATTCCGGTTTCATGGCAACTTCCATGTTTATTAGTGTATTACTCTTGATATCTATTTTATTTATCCAGTAATTGAAATTTCTTGTAGTTGAAGTTTGAAAGATTGTCAGGCTCACCTTCTGGCATAAATCGAATTGAAAAAAATTGTTTCTGCAATGGCCATAAAACGGTTTGGAAAACCAGTTTTCGAAAGATATTTTTTAGAATCTACCATAGGCGAATCACCACTTTGCTTTGTGACCAAAATGTACCTCTGGTTTTCCAAACCCTTTTATGAGTAGTGGAAAAAAATAACTTTTAAATTAGATGTAGAGGATATATCCTTTGTTTTGCATGAGTGTCGGATTGAGCTTTCCTTCCCCATATTTTCGTTACAGAAGATATAATTATGTGCTCAAAATGGTTTGAAATCTCTGCTGCGATTTTTATTTTCGTAGTTTATTAATCTCTCACCTTTTAAAAAGCAGCTCAAACGAAACGTAACGTCAGCGCAAACAAAATAAGTGGACCTTTTTTGCACAAAAAAGCGCCAGGAATTACGCGCTATAAATAAAATAATGAGAACTCGACAGTATTACGCTTTGAATTTTTTCTCTCTCGGAGAGTCTAGATCGCTTAGAGGGTAAGAAAAGAGTTACAATGTCCCTTTTATAGGTGATAAATGAGTCGTCTAACTTATTTCGATGGGCGAATACACACACACACACACACACACACATATATATATAGGTAAATATATATATAGTGAATATATATATATATATAATGAATATATATATATATATATATATATATATATATATATATATATATATATATATGTATGTATGTATATAGGTATATATATTTAAGGAGAAAAAAATCCTTCAGATCTCTAATCTTCTCTTCATCGATCGTGTTGCAACGATTCTATGCCTTCTCCATACCGCCTTTTCTTCGCTACCTCTTCCTGTCCCGCCAAAAATCCCCTTTAGTCTTGTCAGATTCCATTTTATTTACCCCAATCACCTAGCAATCACCCCCCTGTCGTTCCTACTCCCATTCCAACATTCTTTTTCCTCCCCCACTATTTCTCTCACTCTTTCCCTATTCTTTACTCTCCCTCTCTCTTTACCCTTCTCTCTCATTCCTTTCTCCCGCCTAAAGACGCATATCTATCTCTCTTATCTCTCCCATTTCTCCCCATCTCTTCCTTTCTCTCTCTCTGTGGGCACCCTACTTTCAGAACGATCTCTTTGGTCTCATCGTCAACTCAATCTGAGACTTTTTTTTATACGGTTGACCTTTCACTCTTTTTTATTCTTTTTATACTTAATTTTTTTATTAGTCCATCCTCCCTATTCTCATTAGCTTCTCGCTTTTCTTTCCTCGTCTGTTTTTTCCTCATATTTCTCCATTATTCGATACTTTCTCTTCTTCTGTATCCTCATCATCTTCATAGCACAGTTCCTTTTCTTAATATCTATTGTTTTTTTAATCTTCCTATCTTTGATATGGTCTAGGAATCGTTAGCGTGACTATAGCCCAATGCTATGACCGCGGGTTAAGATCTTGCTATGGGCATAGTCGCATGTGTTCGCATTAGTTATTTTTAATATCCAGGTTTCAAAAGGCTGTAAAATGCTATTAATGATTTTTCTATAAACGAACAGAATATCTATTCTGCATGTATATATCTTATATTTAGTACTAGATTTCATTGGATTTCGTTAAGTCCTTTAGCTCTAGAGTCACCCACAGGCAATCGACTACAGAAAAATTGAATCGTAAAAGCTACTTTTTAGGACTGAACGAAATCTCCAGATCACATATTTTTACAATGGCAATACTTATAGTCAAATGTCTTCAGGCTTTTTGAAAACACGGGACCCTTATATTTAAGAAAATTTCCTTGTATCTCAACCTACAGGATCTCTCCTTCTCATTCTCCCGCGTAACCCTGCTATGTGTACTCTGTACCTGAGAAATTGAAAATGAATACATGAATTTCCTCGGTATTTTACCTCTACAAAACTACTAACTAACATTAAAGAAACAATCTATTTTTATGAGACCAATTTCTTCCCTCTTCTTTTCACTCCTTACTTTCTCTCTTTAACTCTGCCGCCACCTCCTTACCACAAGTTTCGTCACCTACGCAAGGGAAGACTGTCTCTCCTCCCACACCCCAATGACACCTACCGGGTCCTTTGCCATCCCCTTTACCTTTCCCTTCGCCAATTCTGTCGCCCTTCCCGCCCCCTCGCTTCCGCCTTCTCTCCTTTACCCAAAGCCATCCGCCTCCTTAACCTCTCTCCTCTGAAAGCGTTCCCTCCAAACAACTCACTTCCTCTAACGAGCCTTAAGCCGCTGTTTTCAGATTTATTTTTTTCCCTGGAATGAGATTTTTTCCCTCTTTCATCCCCGAATGTTTAGGATCGGTTCTATTTCCGTGTTTGATGGCGTCGGAACCTTGGATTTGATGAAGGTTGGGGATTTTTTTCCTCCCTTCTATACGACCACAAATTGGTCTCTGAAAAATTCTCTGGATTACAGAATTCTACGGGAAAACAATCGAGGTCAAAATATTCAATCTCTTAATCGTAAAATATTTTCAAATGGGGGAATTTTGGCAGAATGTGCCATTTAAGCTCAATTGCAGGGATTTGTCAAGTAGTCAAACTTCGAGCAAGTGCAGAGAAATGGAAACAATGATAGTCTCTCGGAGATGTGAGGTATAGAAGTAATGATATTGCTTAAGGCTGTGGTATTTGTTACTACTGTAGCTAATTTTAAGCCATTTCTAAAAGGTAAGGTAGGTAAGAATACGTATAGTAAATAATGTAGGTGTACGAACTAGTTTAACGTTGTACTTGTTTACGCACAAAATTGTTGCCTAATGATCACCTGATGGGGACGGTCAATCGTCGAAACCTGGCCGAGTAGCAATTTTCTAAAATGAAAGTATGGACACAATATTTAGTCATCACTTGTCAAAAACAAAATCGATCCTGTTATTGTAAATTCTCCTCATAAATAATTCCTCTTAATTTTATTTGCCGCCTTAATACTAAAAATGATGATCCCGTTAACAAACCCAACACTAAAATATATATTATATAACATTATGCAAAACAAGGACCGCAACTGAACATCGAGGGCAGTAAAATATGAAGTAAATTTCGCCTCTCCCAGTTATAGTTTTTTTTGGAAAACCTTTCGTCGAATCTTCTTATATCCAGACCTTTTCTTCCGACCATCATTACAATTCATTTTATATCATCCTGCGATTCAACCCCTCGTCTTCAACCCTCAATAGCCTCTCTTCCTTCTCCCCTACACTTCCTCCTGCTGGAATATACATCCATTCCCTCCCCCATCTGAATCCCCAAAGAAAATATTCTCGTACCTCTTCAGTTTCACGAACCCGTTCCTTTTTTCTTGACTCGGCTGTCTAACTGATACCCTACTATTACCTTTTCTCTTCCTGCCCCTCTCTCTCTCTCGTCCTCTTCCCATCCTCTGATATGTGGTGCTTCTCCTATCGACCTTCTGCTGATGTCGGGTCTTCCTTCCGAAAACCTCACCCCATGAAAATAAAGCTCCTTCTCCTTTCGACACAATCACGCCCCTGAACCAGGCGGTAGCTTGGCGACCGCAGATCTTACCGTTTCCCCTTCAAAAATAAAACGGCCGCGTTTGGACGTGACGCAGTTTTCTCTCATCTCGGATCGATTCGGCCTCAAACGACCACATTGGCGGCGCACCTGTGTTTATTTCGTTCGGTAGAAAAATGTCGAAAGTTGGTTTACAACCGCGGATCGTTCGGTTTCATTTTTCGCTGCGTTATCGGAATGAGCGAAAGAACGGAATTCGTATCGCGTTTTCGGTTTTCTCACGAAATTCGAACGAAAGACTGTCATTTACGGAGACGAACCTAGAATTGTCTTCGTTTACAGATTCCGCGAGCGATACTGAACGAATTTAGCGTGGTGATGGGAGATAGGACAATATATGGGATCTCTTTCGAGGGGACGGGATGATTGGACATAAACACGCGCCGTTTGTGCAGCGTTAGTCTTTTCGTTTCGCATGTAATATAGATGTCGTTAAATTCCTGTATTTTGTTCATTAACTTTATTAAAAGATTATGCTACTCAAGTAGCGCGTGTTTAGTACGGCGATGGTAAACTAATAGCACGCTGAAAAGGCTAATGACTCCGTAGAATTAAATCACGACCGAGTGAAATAATAGTAGTGCTTTTCTAATGTAATTGACAAGTTCATAAATTCAACAATGAATTATTGAGTTCGTCTTATGACTGAAAAAATCTAAGAACAAGCCCTTAAAAAGGTCATAAAAACGAGATGAGCATTTCGGCTACAAAACAGCCGTCTTCAGTGGTAACTCACCGAAAATAGATTATAAAATAAATTCTTTTAGACGTTTTTAAAATGAAGTACTCTTAGAATCTATTTTCGATGAGTTACCATTGAAGACGGCTGCTTTGTAGCCGATACGCGCATCTGGTTTTTATAACATTTCTTTGGCTATTGGAGATACCCAAGATAAATATTTTTTATGTTCTTATTCTTAAAGTTCATAAACGAATGAATTGAAAATATAGGTCACTCGTCATGAGTAAATATAATAAACAAAGTAGAGTAAAACTTGATTTTGTTATGGTTTAGAAAAAATGATTTCGTTTTCTCTACTTTTTAGCCGATTGTCATTTTGATTTCTACGCTTCGGGGTTAATTAAACCTTACTTCCAGTATCTTATCTCATTTTCGAAATTAAACTGTTTTGGCCAATTATTTTTGCCGAGAAATAATTTTTCGAAATCCTACTCGCAGGTTAGTGACAAACTTCGACATTTTGAAGGGTCAACGCGGAATTCAAAGTTAATATGTGAACTCAACACATAAATATATTGACTCCGTGTCACAAAATGCTTCGCACTTGTGGCAGCAGCGGCTGCCCGGTGGCTGCACTTGTAAATCTTTGGACAATATTAATATCATCATCATCATGATGCTGCTGTCCGAAGACAGGTTTTAGCTAAATCGCTGCCTCCATTTCTCTCTCTCCCAAGAAGCCTCTTTTATACCTCTATAAGTAGTATATCCCTGCTTTATATTATCTAATATTCCTATTCTTTTTCTCCCTCTTCCTCTTTTTCCACTAATTTTTCCTTCTAAGATCGTCCTTTGTAAACACTGTCTTCTCAATATGTGCCCTATCAAATTTGCTTTTCTTTTCCTGATTGTTTTTATTAGCATCCTTTCTTCTCCCACCATTTCTAATACTTCTTCGTTTCTCTTCCTCTCTGTCCATTTCACTTTCATCATTCTTCTCCATACCCACATCTCAAAACTTGCTAAATATTTTCCCTCCTTCCTCCTTACCGTCCACGTCTCTGCACCATAAAGACCTATGCTCCATATGTAGCATTTTGCTAACTTCTTCCTTGTTTCTAAATTTATTTTCTTGCTTGTGAGAAGCTCCTTCTTCTCGTTAAATGCTGCTTTTGCCATTGCAATCCTACTTCTGATGTCCTGTGTACTACTTCCATCCTGCGCTAAAATACTGCCAAGATATTTGAAACTACATACTTGTTCCAATTTTTGTCAATTTACCATTATATTTAATTCTTTATGTTCCTTTGAAACCACAATGACTTTAGGCATCCTAAAAAGTTTCTCAGAGCAGACATTTAGTTATTATATTGAAATTACAAGTCAATATACATAACTTGGGTAGTTAAAGAACCTTATTATACGGGATTCCCTCCACATTCCTTTCTCCTATAGGTAATCGGAGAGTAGATGCAACATGTTCGTCCGTAATTTTGTTGCTATATTTACAATTCAGAAAGTGAAGTGCACTAAATGTCGATATACATGCCACAGTTGTCGGAAAGAGAGTTAATACAAAAAGAGCCTCATGTACTAGATCAGCGTTTCCCAACCGGTGGTTCGCGTACCCCTAGGGTTTCGCGAGAAAAATTTGGTAATGGCGTCTTTTTCACTTTCTTGGTTCTACAATTCTTACCAATATATCTTAATTTCTTTCAAATTAGTTTCATGGTGTTATTTTAAATTTTTTCTTATGCTTCAAGAATTATAATTGAATTTTACAGGGTACTAACTAGAAACTGATGAAAAAATCAGAGATTCTGATTTTATTGTGAACGTTTACATACTATGTGCTATATAAACTTTTTATTTTTCATAAATTAAGCGCGTTCAAAAAGATTTGTTTTTACATCCTTTACTCTCCATTATAATGGGTTTGACACAAAAACTGTTGCAATTCAAGGGGTTCGCGGAGATAAAAGGTTAATCCAAGGGGTTCACGACGAGAAATAGGTTAGATCAAGAGGTTCACGAAGTGAAAAAGGTTGGGAACCGCTGTTTTCGTAATTGTTGGAAGGTTTGAAACTATCACACAAGAACTTTTCAATTGCTGCATAAAGTTCAGTAGACACTGTTTCTAAGTACTTCATTACTCTTTCGTCTATTTAATTTTGAATAGCTGGTAATTGTGATTTAAAAAATTGGAAAGGAAACTTGATTAAATCATTTTCTTCTTTCACGTTTAAACATGTCTGTTGTCGTGTTTTGAAATTTTTCATTCATGTAAACAGTATCGATTATGGTTAAGCCTAGCTGCTTAAGCTAATGATTTATTGAGCTAAACTTGGTAAAACGTCTTTAAAGAATAAGATGCAGCAGCTTATAACACTGTCTTTTGATTGTTGAACAGGATGCATATCCGTTGATTTCAAAGTCACCATTTTATCTTAAAGTTCACACAGCCGTTGGACACTTATTTCGAAGCTTAACACTTAGTGTACTTGCCTTTAGGATGTGGGTTTTACACTCAGTGCTAGCCATTTTTACCCTATTAAAAATGTCACATATTCATGACTTACGGGACATAAGAACCAATGCAACTTACTACTTTTTAAGAACTTTTATTCAAAGGAAATACATGTTTTAAGGTCCCCTGAACACGTTTTGACTATTTATCTACATCTACATGTTACCCTGAAATTCACCTAATTGGTGAGTGGCAGGGAATGAAATGCACCAAAACCTACCTAAAGATTGTCTATCGCAGGTTGAAATTTTCTATTGTGATCTCCTATTGTCCTCGGAAAGAACGAGCCTAGATAACGCTCCGTCCTACAATCGATCTCACGTATCTTATCGTCACGGTCGTTTCTACCTATATACGTTGGTGCTTCAATTATTCCTACAACCTCATCTTTTAGATATTCCGATATATATTTCTCCAGAAGCCGCAACCTTGAGTTCAATCTACGATCCTCCAGTGGCACCCAGTTCAAATCCCTCTATAATGAGATAAAGCTTTCCTTATGTTCGTACTTTTTTTACTAATCTGGCTGCTCTGCGCTGCACTCTTTCTAATTGTATTCTCGTGCGGATCCAATACGCACGAGGCATATTCCCTTTGTGGTCTAATCAGTGATAAGTAACATGTTTCACGTACTTTATGTATAGTGTTCCGTGCTATTCTACCTATAAAAGCCAGTTTCTTGTTGGCCGCGCCTATAACTCGACGAATGTGCATGTCCCACAAAAGATCTCGACAAATGGTTACTCCTAAATATTTTACATACTCAGCTGCTTTAATATCTATTCCATCTATTTTATACTCGAAACCTACTTCTATGTTCTTACCTTTCCAGAACGTAACTACGGCACATTTAGTGTAATTAATTTCAATTTGCCATTCTGTGCACCACGTTGAAATGGCTCTTAAGTCTTCACGCAGCGACTGATGGCCCTCCTGGTTTTTTATTTCTTTATATAGAACGGTACCATCGGCAAAAAGTCTAATTTTACTACGAACTACCGAGCAGATATCATTCACATAGATTAAGAAAAGTAGAGGGCCCAATACACTTCCCTGAGGAACACCCGACGCAACTTAAACGGGGGACGAGTATTTTCTATCGATGACAACTATCTGTTCTCTATTCGAGAGGAAGTCTTTCACCCAACTGACAACTTTTGGATTGATACCATATTGTCCTAACTTCACAATTAATTTCTTATGAGATACTTTATCAAACGCTTTCCTCGTATTACTAGCAGAAACGCCCGGCTTCCCTCGGGAAAGAGTATTCTTTTAAGTAGAAAACGATTTTAATTTTTTATTATTTTTATTGATATATCATTTTTGATGTCATTACAATAAAAATAATTCAATAAATTTTGAAATTTACTTACTTTTGTTGTTGGGTACCCCATGTTTTGAAGTATTGTATTTTAAAGTTTTATCAAATGGTTTTTACGTCTTACTTAATATTCACATGAATAGATGCGCCGAAGCCTGTAAAGCGGCAATAGAATTATATGAATTATGTAAATACTATTAGCCAAAACGTAAATAATAAGCTACACCTTGGTTACCGAACAAATGTAAGTAGATGTATCGATTTATGTTGCGATAAATCTTTCAATGTTAATGGTAAAAGATAATAATATTCTAATATTCCTTAAAAATCATTTGACTCAATTTAAAAGTATTCATAGACTATATTTAGCTATGAATCCATTTGTACCCTTTATCTTGGCGTTGGCTATTCTTCCTCTACGGCGCGCCATGGCGTGGATTTTTCTTGCATTAATCTTTACGTATCTATCTCCCTTTGAAGAGGACAACAGATAAGCTATTAGCTTTGTTGTCGCCTGGAAAATGTTAATAAATTTTGTGTTTAAAGGATAATTTCGAGCAATTTAACATGTAATACGACAAAACGTGAACAGATTTTAAATATGCAGTCCTTTTTGCGTAAAATAAGCCATTTCTTGTGATCTTAAGTTAATATTTAGGTATATTTATATCCACATCAGTGAAGGGCTGCATGGCATATTGGGGTTTCTCCACACCATTTCCCATACATTCTTATGGAAATAGTATTTTGTTGACCCCATGGGATATAATAGACCCCACGGTCTGCAAACGTAGACCAAGTTCTTCCTTTTGTCCATAGAATGGCCCATGAAACTTTTGAATTCGATAGCTTCAACGGTGTAAAAACGTATAAAGAATATACATACACGCACAAACGCACACACACTATTATATTTATAAGAATATGTAACTTATTTGGAATTTTAGAAATATTTCAGGTATGGAGAAAGTCATGTGGTGGCCACATCAGATTTTTTTAACTATTTGCTTTAACATTTGATGTTAAATGAGAAATATAACTTCCTAACCGTTAAGTTAAAAAATTAGAGACACAGGAAAAACGAGGAAAAAAGAAAGGTGAAAAGTCAAAGATAATTAAAAATACAAACTTAAAGGTCTAGGGGGTGTTACTCCACGCCAGGGACCTGAAGTCGCACATTCACTCACTCAGTCGCACAAGCACTTATCCTAAAGATGGAAAAAGGATAAAAATGGATCCGGGTTTGCGAGAGATTAATCTGCACCAGGGATTTTATGAATGTAAAAAGGTACTGAAATAAAAGTTGTCGGAAATTTAATTTTCTACAATTTTTGTTCGAAAAATTTTCCCATATAATGCATTATTTAAGAGATATTTTTAAAACTAATTTTTTAGCCGTCACCACCACACCACCTACGAGCGACTAATAAACATTTTAGCTTAGTTAACGTCTTGCAAATAGTAACGCTCCTTTTTATGCTTAATTGTTGGAGCTTGTTGGCTCTATCCAATATCAGAAGTCTACGGTTTGAGTTTATTTCTGTTCTTTGTAAAGTATTTTAGTTTTTCTCACAGTCCCTTAAAATATTTATTATCATTTAACCTCTTTGGAATTTTTAGAAATATTGCAGTTATGGAGAAATTCATGTGGTGGCCACATCAGATTTTTCAGAGAAGAAAACATGCAAAGCTAGAACAAATTTAGATGGTAATTTCTTTGTAAGAAAACAACGCAAAGTATTAAAAAAGAAACCATTGTAATCTTTATCCACTGAGTAGAAAATGGAATATGAGAATGAAGCACAACAGAGAGACATCTGAAACAAAAAAATTAAGGTATGCATCTGGCGTTACTATATAGCGACTCTAGTCCGATAAAGGTTAATAAATAAATGTCGTATTTTTCAGGCTATAAGATGCACCAGACTATTGGAGGAATGCTGGTTTTTTAGATTTTTCAGGGAAAATATATTTTGGTTCACCATTGTGTTTAGGAATGGCCACTTTGTGTATCATTTTTAGCCGCAATTAAGTCTGTTTCTGGCAACATTTACAAAAAATATTATGGCTTGATAAAAGTTAAATATAATGTTTTAGATAAACCAACCTTCATGTATGAGCTCGCTCACGAGTTTTTCCCTTCATTTTTTGTGCATCGTATCACCTCCGAAAGAGATATATTAGAAGGAGTTTAGGGCGGATAGATCAAGCAAATGAAAAAAATATTTTTTGGTCCATTTACAAGTTTTTCTGGATATCTCAGCAATTTGCCGCCCTGTAACTTTTGTCAACGTATTCCATATGCGCGTTATAGTCTAGAATGGCTTGAGGTTTCACTGCTTTCTCCGATTTGTCTCGAAAATTTCCCTCTTTTGTAGGACGATGAATGCTTGAAAGGATATAAACTTCTCTTGCATCTTTCCAGCATATCGTTGTGAGGTTTCCTCGCACCCTAGATATGAGGTCCCCTATCTCGAGTTTGAGTGCTTTTGAACCAAAATTAGGATGCACTGTACCTCAGCAAGTGAAGTTTCTTGCCCAAAGACCATCAAAGAGAGATGTGGATGTAAAGTCATATAACTTTGGCCAACTCCTTCAACCCCTCGAACCGTATGCAAAACAGTACCGTGAGTAGGCGTCTCATCATCCTATGCATCACAACGTTGCTTTCCGAGATAAACCCTCATATTATAAGTATACCTATTAGAGTCACTAAGTTTGTAGATTTTTATTCCAAATCTTTTATGTTTCTTAGAGATATACTGCCGGAAAACTGCTCTGCCTATGAATTCTATTCGCGTAGAAAGGTTCGCTATATCAAAAGTTAGAAACTGATCATTTCTGCGCTTATAATGTCCGTCGTCACCCACTAGCAGCTTAAAATGAATTGAAAGCTTGCGGTTCCCACGAAGAGAGACCCACCAAGGAGTCGGTATGCCGGATTTATTTTTACTCTAACGGATAATGACCTCCGCCTATGAGAAATGTCTACTGAGCGAGAGCGCCTTCCCTCTCGAAGACCATTCGCCGCAAGGGAACAAAGGGCCTCTCTCCTACTCACAAGAGGGCCTCTACCTCCCTCCACCTGACAAAAGGACCCACCGAGGGGAAGAGGGCGTGAAAAGAAAAACGGTACTTTGCGATTGAGAACAGAAGTTAGTGACACAATGGAACGGAGTTCATTCTTCAATCAGAGACTAAAGTATAGGAGTGAACACTTTTGTAAAAATGATATTTTCGGAAGGAATAAATGTCATGTAACCTTATTATTTCATGCCAAAGGATAGCTTTATGAAAATGAGCAAAAAATAAAATATTATATAATTTTAAAAGGGGAAAAATAATGTTGGGACATATTAGAATTACTCTCAAATGGAGGAAAAAATGTATTGATACATATTTACAAATCAAACCAAGGTTAAAAAAGAGAAAGGATTAAAAAAACTCTTGACATAGGATGAGAGGTGAATCTTTCTAGGTCGTGACAAAAGCAATTGCTTAGATAGGAGACGATTGGGAAACACTCTATACAGAATAACATTGTATTGTACTACGTGAAATATATTCCACATTAGTCTTTAAAAGGTTAAAGCAATGGGTGTTGCGGAAGTGCTGCATTAGGATTACAGCAGTTTATTGAGGGCTAGAGTTGGAAAAAATACTTTTTCTAAAGATTGGACGTCTGTTTTTTTCATCAAAAACAAATAATTTAGAAACTGCATTATGTTTCACCTGAATAGCTAAGGAAAAATATTGTCTCCCTTTAACAAAAATAAATATTTGCATGAAATTCCAAAAATAAATTGAGACAAAAATTCGCACGCGGGCTGCACTAAGGGGCAGAAACAGGTTCATGCGGCCCACACGCTACCAGTTTGACATGCCTGGTCTACATCATGTTTATTATTATTACAAATAGAAAACTTCACTTTGCCCACTCTGCAATGCCTTTGAGTCATCTGCATCAGCTCTGATGCAAGTATACTGTTCTGATATGGCCGCATTAAACTCAAATATTCCCTGTGGCAACATGGGATTTTATGTATCTATAAATAAACCATAAATCAATATCAAATTAATTAGACCTTGTTGAGTGTTAACATTGATGATTTGATAGTTTACTTGCCTTTTAGTTTGAATTAGATTATTAGAACTGTATGACTGCTGAACACAATAGAAAGATAAACATTAAAAAAACTGGCAATGACACTGACAGACTGACATATGTGAAGTTTGTACTTAATTTTAGGTTATGTTAAGCAACGAAAAGGAAAAAAAACACTGGTTTCTACAGCCATGCAAAGCACCCGATATGTTATTGATATTGATTATTATTGTTGTTTTGTTGCACTTAGAAAACACATTTCTATTAAAATTTATAAAAAGAGTGTGTATAAACATGATTAAGAAAAAAGAAAAAGTTTATATACAGCATAGAAAGATTTTGCCTCTTCTCTCTATTTCTTGGTCACATCCTCTCGTTCAAATAATATAGGTAGTTCGCCGTTCTTGACTTCAGTTGTGCCACTCACTTTGTTGCTAAGAAATTATGAAATATTTAGGCATTTGTTCTCAAAACTAATTGTCTTATTTACTCGAATCCAAGACGAGTTCTTTTTCCATATTTCTGCTTGCGAAAGTCGAGGGTCATCTTAAATTCGAGTTCATAGTGGTACACCATCAATACATCACGGCAATTCCTTGCGCGTCAATTCATTACATAAAAAACTCGCTGCACGTCAATACATCTCAAAAAAAACTCATCGCGAAACAATTATGTCGTGAGACATATTCGTCGCAAGACAAATTGGATGGTGAGATACCATGACCGCTGTACGTCCGGGAAATGCACTTGTTGGGTTGGGAATCACCTCTTGCCGTACACCAATAGCCTTATGAAATGGGCCTGTCTGTGTGTATGTCTGTGTCCCCTACTAACAACGTTTGCACCAATGGACCGATATTCATGAAACTTGGTATGAGGCTCGTGCTGCCAGGGCCCACCTCCGGGCTATATTTTATTTGGCGAAGATTGACCTCCCGGGTTCGATTCCAGGAACGTTTTTCCCTATTTGTTATGCATAGGAAATCTCAAATACATCGTGCAGAGATGTTTTCTTTAATACATTAAAATATCTTAAAATTATGATATCGGAGCGAGGTTTGCACTGTTTTAAGGGGAAAAGAATATAAATTCTAGTTCTTATCACCGAATTTTGATAATTTATCGTATTTTCTTGAATTTCTACTAAAACAAAACATTTTTGCGTTTTAAATCGTATTTTATCAAATTGTTGCCATGGAGACGATTATTACCGAACTAGGCTTGAGCATCGACTAGTGACCAAATGGGTTATTTTCTTTTCCGCTTGAGTAATCTTCAGCAATGGGCAGTTGATCCAGACATATTAGCGTATAAACAGTAAAATTTGTTTAATTTGTTTATTTAAAAAAATACATGCAAAATATAATGTCAGAAAGAGATTTTGACATTGTTTTTAGTACATATTTAAAACCTAATAATGCTCTATTAATTTGTTTTCCAATTTTTCTCAATCATTGATAAACTATGAACTACAAGTGGTATTTATGGTATGAGAATTCCTTGGAATGACTAACACATACTGAAACATTTCCTGTCAATATAAGTAATCAATTCGGGACGTCAACTTAGGGAAACCATTAGTCCGGGTTTGGACTTCTTGTATAATTTGGAAAGAGAATTTAATTTCATTCTGGTATTATCGAAATAAAAAGAAAAATTTTGCTGCAGAAAAGTGGCTCACCCTTTCATGGTGTTTCGTCTTCCAATTTGTCTCTCAACGAATCTGTCGAGCAATGATTTAACTCGCGATGAGTTTGCCGTGCGATGTATTGACACGCGAAGGATTTTTCTTGCACCTAATTGATGCGTGACATACCTATCGCAACGGGTAGTCGTAGAACCGTAAAAAATATGGTTATGCGTTTAACGATGTTTTTTACTTTCTCTATACGTAATATAGGGGAAAGTATAATTTTCATGAAAATAATCGATTTAGAGGTCCCCTGAACACGTTATGACTATTTTCTCGATTATGTCTGTGGGTGTGTGACAGGAATTTTGTGGGTGCTCTAACTCCAAAACTATTAATCGGATCAACGCGAAATTTTATATTTAACATTTTTATGAAAGCCGCAAGAGTTGATTATTTTTTGGTAAAAATCTAAAAATCGGTCGACCGGAAGTGGTCTTTTATCCGTTATGTTGAAAAATTTGCTTTAATATTTGATACATGTAAAAACGTATTTGAATAAAAGTTGCAGGAAATCTAATTTTATACAACCTTTGTTTGAAATATTTCCCCATAAACGTTATATGGAACATGCGGACGGGATAAAATTCGCAGTGCAAGCCCACGGTGGTGTATGGCAGGGGATGACCTTTTAACATTGCCCACATTAAGTAAAGTATCTGTTGGACAGTTTTAAAGCGATTTGAATAAAGAAGCAGTGGTAACAGTCTTTCCTTATTTATTTTCTTATTTAACATTGAACATTACAACGGACAGTTTTTACATGTTGCCTATTATAATAAAAGCCAGTTGTGTATCTATAATGCCCTGTGATTGACTCATATCCAATCACGTACTATTCACATTTTTCGTTAGATGAAAATAAATTAATCAGCGAATATTATGAAATTCTGAAACTACTAAGTTTCTCGGAATTTTCTAAATTTAGCAATTCAATATGTAAAATATGTAATGCTCTTCCGTTTCTATTCAAGTTAGTAATAGATACTAAAAATATCCGTTATTCATTATTAATTTATTTCGACGCTGTTTTTAAGTTTAAACAAAGCCTTGCTTACGATAATTAATACGACGGTAAGGAAAATAGATAAATATTAATTTATTCATTGATATCACTGTGTTGTTGAATTTTTGAATGTCTTGGAGCGCATTTTCTAAGAAAGCTAAGTTGTAAATCTTTGAGTAAAAACAGCAGAACAAAATATATATAAATTTGTTTAATTAAATCTCGTTTTATTTGCGCTAAAACGTAAAAAATAGACCTAAAACTCAAATAATTTAATGTACGAGAAAGTAAAAATAGTTTTATGCATTTAAAACTGGTGTAGCTTAAATTTTAACGAACAAATCTTCATTAATATTACTTTGCCACGCAGATTTTATATGCCCAAAACAACTTTTACTTTCTGATAATTCAATTGTGTGAATTTTATATTTATTGTTCACTTTTTGCACATATAAAAGGTGATTTTGTTATTTTTAGCCTACTTTTCAGAATGGAAATAGGCTTACAGTTTCTTCGTTGTGTCTGTCGGTCTGTCCGTCCATCTGTTTCATGACATTTGTTGGAAATATCTTGCTGCCGGGGCTGAGCTCCCGAGGATAGTTTTTGTTGCGAAGATTGAAAGTCCAAGGCCCGATTTTAGGAACTATCCTTCCCATTAAACAGCCTTAATCTGTCATTGAAAGGCAAGCTCATGTCCATATTCCATGTTCAAGATAAAGTGAGCGCGATGATGAAACCGTCTTATTGACGTGGATCCACATCTTCGTCTTAAGCTCACCAACATCGGGCCTGATATACCTGTCCTACTGTCTGGCTACAGGCAGTTTCACTCTTCGCATTGAATAAATTTTTAGCCTACTTTCCAGAATGGAAACAGACTTATTATAGTTTTGCCGTTGTCTGTCTGCCCGCCCCTATTAACTTTTGAACCAATAGACCGATTTTCATGAAACTTGGTGGAAATCTCTCACTACATGGACCGAGCTCTCGAGGATCGTTTTTGTTGCGAAGAATGAAGTCCAGGGCCCGATTTTAGGAACTATCCTTCCCATTTGAACTACATAGGATATCTGAAATCTATCATGCACGGTAATTTTCTATCACACATTAAAATATCTTAGAATTGTAATATCGAAGCTAGATTTGTGCTGTCCTCTGAGGAAAGGAATGAAGATTTTAATTTTTATCGTAGAACTTTACTTATCGATTATATTTCTTCGAGTTTTGGGTAAATCCTAGCGTTTTTTCAATTTTTATCATTCATTACGAGAGTGCTGCCATTGCAACGACTATTGTTGGACACGGATTCGATAAGGTCTAGTACACATTTTTGCCACACAAATACGCGTTTTCCGTTCGAATGTATTTGTAATATTTTATAACGCTCAATTATGAAGTTTTGGAACACAAAGAGCAACTCATCCGCGGTGATTTTCAAACTGTTAAAACACCACATTTAATTTAAATTATTATGCTGTAAGTAGGCAATATAAGTTCCGTTTGGATCATCTTGTTTATTAATCAATTTAATCGTAAAAATTCATTTTAGCAGTCGTTTACGAAAGACCTCGAATATGAAGTTTTTAACAATATGAAAATCATTCTACGTATGTACTTCGTTTAAAATGATTAGTTTTTCACTTGTGCCTAATCAGACATGCAAACTGCAAAATAAAACACGCAAGAGCAGCAGATCCGCGGTGTAGGGGATAGGGATGTATCTCGAAGATTTTTTTTCGAAATAATGAATAGCAATAATACCGACACACGTGCTCCTTTAGAATCTATTTTTGGTGAATTGCTCTCTCTTTATTAATTCGGAGTCAGTTAGTAGTCATTCTGCGTGTTTATTCTAAACGCTTCTCTTGAGGGAATTTGGAGACGGAAGAGAAAAAAATCTGCTATCACTGGGAATCGAACCCTGGTCCTCCACTTGTCGGGCGGAGATACTACTACTGAACTTCTCTAAAGGTCGAGTTAATACACTTGGTCAGGTATGTCAAACTCGAAGAGGCATCCGGGCCGCATTAAAGCGATGAATGTTAAAAAAGGGCCGCATTGCAGCAGTGGATGTTATAGAAGGGCCGAAGTTGTTTAATATAGGCCAGAGCTGGAACGATAGACTTTAGCTAGAAGATTGGATGCCTCTTTTGCAATTAAAAACAATAATTTAGAAAATGCGTTTTATTCTAATTCCGTAACCATGAAAAAAATATCGTCCTCTTTTTGCTAAATTAAAGTATTTATAGGAAATTCCACAGGAATCACTTGAGGCAAAAATTAGCTATCGAGCCGCAGCAAGTCACAGAAACGGCCGCAAGTTTGACATGGCTGCACTTGGTAGATGAGAAATGGCGGCTAGGTCGAGGAGCTCTCGTTTGAATGGGAGGTTGTGGCCGCACTGAAATTCCCTGGTGACCGCATGCAGCCACAGTTGCCGCACTTGACACTATCTGGCATAGTGCATTGGTATTGAAAACCCAAGCATGAAGCAACCAGTTTTCAAGGTTGCATAAGATTAAGGATACTAAAGTCCTCAACTGATCATAGCTGCATAATCCATCGAAATGATTTAATATTGAATAGTTTTCATTATGTCATTGCCTGTAAAAATGCTAGTTTGGATTCTCTCACGGTGTGTGTGTGTGTATATATATATATATATATATATATATATATATATATATATATATATATATATATATACTTCTAGCAAGAAAGGAAGAGGAGCTACAAAAAATGATAAATAGACTAGTGATAACAGGTAGAAAATACGGTATGGAAATAAATACAGAAAAATCCAAGGTCATTCGAATATCGGGTAAAGAAGAGAATCTGAACATAACTATTGGGGGAAAGCCATTAGAACAAGTTTCAGAATATAAATACCTTGGAAGTATCATAACACGAGAGGCAAAATGTACGGATGAGATCAAAACTAGAATAGGAAAAGCAAAAGCGGCTTTCAGGAGAAAGAAACAACTACTTACAGGGAATATAAGGGAAGATATCCGCAAGAAGTTGATAAAATGCTACGTATGGAGTATAGCATTGTATGGGGCAGAAACATGGACGCTAAGGAAAAATGACATCAAATACTTGGAAAGCTTTGAAATGTGGACTTGGAGGAGAATGCTGAAGATAAAATGGACAGATAGGATGAAAAACGATGAAGTGCTACGAAGAATAGGAGAGAAGCGAATGATTATACAGACTATTAGAAAGAGGAAGGCTAACTGGGTTGGACATTACATGAGGAGAGAGAGTATGATTAAAGATGTGTTAGAAGGAAAACTAGATGGGAAAAGGGAAAGAGGTAGGAAAAGGTATCAGCTGATAGACGATTTGAAAGGGAAAGAGAGTTATCAAGATATGAAGAGGACAGCGGAAAATAGGAGTATATGGAGAACCAGGTTTAACCATGAATAATCACGGACCTGTCTACGGACAGACTACCTATGATGATGATATATATGTGTGTGTGTGTGTGTGTGTGTAAATTTATCCTTATAGATTTCCCATTTTTCTACGCAGGCAGGTTTTATCAATCATTTTTAGCACATTTTCGAAAAAAATCTTTTATGTATCCGGTTTGTCTGTCCTTCCGTTTCTTCGGATAGTATCTCTAGAATCCTGCAATTTGGAGAGACAAAGTTTTCAGAATACGGTGGTTTACATAAGGGCTAAACCTGGTACACATTTGGTGATTCTAAGATGAGCTGCTAAGGATTGATCGATGTCTTTTTACAACCCCTTTGCTTCAATTCTACCTCCCATAAGGAAAGAATGATATCGATGCAGGGCATTATAAATTTCATTTTTAATCTAGTAAAAAATAAAATAGGAGCTCGAGGCATGGACATCTGATGTGGCCACCACATGACTTTCTCCATACCTGTTATATTTCTAAAAATTCCAAATAGGTTAAAATGATAATACATATTAGAAGGAACTGCGAGAAAAATGTAGACTTTACAAAGAACCAAATAAACTTAAACGGTAACCTTCTAATATTGGATATAACCCCAAAGCTCCAAAAATTTAGAAAGTAAAAAGGAGCGTAAAGTGTTTACAATTGTCGCCGGTAGGTGCTGTGGTGGTGGCAGCTAAAAGATATAGTTTTTACAATATCCCTTCAACAATGCATTATATGGGAAAATGCTTCAAACCAAGGTTGTAGGAAATTAAATTTTCTACAACCTTTATTTCAATACTTTTTTATATTTATCAAATATTAAAGCAAATGTTTCATAGAAACCGATTAGTGACAAGAGTAAACATCCACTTCCGGCTGACCGATTTTTACCAAAAACTAATCAGAACGTCTTCATTTAACAAAAATGTCAAATTTCACGCTGATCTGGTTAATAGTTTTTGAGTTAGAGCACCCACAAAATCCCGGTCACAGGCGCACACAGACACACACCCACAGACATCATCGAGAAAATAGTCAAAACGTGTTCAGGGGACCTAAAAACATATTTCCGGTAAAATCTCGAATTTGATTTTTTCATGGAAACAATACTTTCTATATACTTCGTATATAGAGAAAATAAAAACAATTCAAATTTGCGTCGAATGAGAGGGAAATTAAAAAATGGGAAAGAAAAATGCCATAGCAACGGGTTCACTGCTTTTAATAAATGGTAAACGTATTATTACATAGCACTGATATAATGATTTTAAAGGGAATTTATGGATTATATTGCGAGGTCGTCGATCTCAATCAAAGATGTAATCTTATGATGACATCTTAATCCTAGAACAAAAATAAAAGCTGTTACATAATTATTTTCAAATGCTCTCGAGCTCTCTTTTTGTTACGCCAGAGGAGTGGTTCGCAAACTGGACGACTCTTTGGGGGGCCGCGAAATTTTTTCAGGGAGATCGCGAAAGGTATGGTTTTCAAAAGGGCCGTAAGAGGTTTACACAATGACAGGAGGATGTAACGTTTTTGTTTTATTTTTTAATTTAATTTAGGGGTATATTTACATTAAAACTATTTTTTCCACAAATAAATAAGTTGCTTAATAGTAGTTTGAAGTTAATATTACATTTATATTTATTGTATGAAGGACGTGGTCGAGATAAGGTCGGCCGAATTAAGACGGGGTTAGACATTAGGGTGGGCCGAAAATAGGCTTTTATAAGCTATCGCCTTGCTAGAGGCGTCAAAAGCTTTGGTTCGGCATACTCAGTGATGGAGTGATATGCAGAAAGCATGGCACAATATCCTGAGTCTGCGAGACCACCTCAAAATTTTCAATTTTTTAAGAAAATTGTAAGGTTTTGGAGCATGCTAAATTTTACTGATCTCTCAGCCGCCGTGATGTCTTAGTGTTAAAAATGGTTTTTATGACACGTGCCATCATATAAGTACCCGTTGGGGGCAAGTCAGGCCCAGAGGAAGGGGGTGGGAGGTGGGGCGAGAGGGTAGAATGGTGAATATTTTCGCACAACATAACGTGTGTCTCATCAGGGATGACAACCCCACAAACCCCCGCGAATTAAAAACAATGTGCCGTAGTGGCAACGGCACAGATTGTTTTAACTCATCTGAGAATATTGAGCAACATAATACTTTGTTACGTCGTTCATCGCGAATTTACTTAATCTATAAAGATGGAGACGAAGTTTATAACCCAGCTTTATCATGAAGGCTTAAACGGGAACTTCGAGAAATTACCAAGGCTTAATATTATTTGAAGATTTAGAGGCAGAATCTGGGTTTGGGTTGTTGTTGGTCATATCCTTCCGCAAACCTCCATTAGCGACTATCAGGGTGTTATAATGTTTTTTAGATGAGATGGTGAGTGAGGGGGAGGTAAAAGAGAAAGTAGAGGGGGGCGAGACACTGAGCGAACCAATAGGAAAGAGGGAGGGGGACCTAAGCATTCGAAAGCTCATTCTGCTTTGAGTCTCCCTAGTGGTAATATCGTGTCCGAGTGTGCTGTGTTGCCACATTCGCGAATTATCTCTAAATTCCCGCCAAACGTTACGTGTGTTCCGGTGTAGAGTTGGCAACGTCTAGCATGAGCTTGCTGCTAGGAGGCACTATCCCACCTCTTAGCAGCGAAGACATACGAGCGGTCTCGAGTACGGCCGAAATCTGACTCGCTATCTCAAATGAAAAGAACTATAGTTGCCAATACAAATTAGTTGGATCCGTGAATTTTTAAATCATAGGAAGCAGATGGTTGTTATAGATGGGAAATCTTCGAACTTAGTGGAGGTTGTCTCTGGCGTTCCACAGGGTAGTGTAATTGGTCCGTTATTATTTCTAATTTATATAAACGATATCAGCTCAGTAGTCAGAAGTAAAATTAGGCTTTTCGCGGACGACACCGTCATCTATAGAGAAATAAGCAATCCGGAAGACCACCAGTATCTCCAAAATGACCTAGAAGCTATTTCTGCATGGTGTAAGGAATGGCAGTTAGAGATAAACCAAAAGAAAAGCTGCGTCATCAACTTCTGGAGAACCAAGAGTATCTCGTTGAATAATAATTATTCGTTGGACGGAGTAGAGATTCCAGTTTCAGACTCGATTAAATACCTCGGAGTCACAATCCATCGTGATCTCTCGTGGGACACCCACATTCGCCAATTGATAGGTGCCGCTAACAAAAAGCTGGCCTTTATAGGGAGAATAGTTCGAAATAGCTCCGAAAAAGTGAAAGAATTATGCTATTTATCCTTGGTTCGACCGCAGGTCGAATATGCTTCAGCTGTGTGGGATCCTTACGAAAAGGGACTCACTAACGAGATAGAAAAGGTTCAGCGCAGGGCAGCTAGATTTGTAAAGAGGAATTACGATAGTAAACAAAGCGTAACATCATTAATAGAAAATCTGAAATGGACATCGTTAGAGGAACGTAGGCTGCAGGCTAGAATTAAACTACTGGAAAAATTTATGTCGGAGGGACTAGCGAATGAGGTAGTAGGACTTATCAGAAGCCCGACGTATTTCGGAAGGCAGGACAGTGAGGAAAAGATTCGCGAGATTGACTGCAGAACGGAGCGATATAGAGGATCGTTTTTCCCTAGGACGATAAGAGACCATAATAGGAAAAGATAACGTAGGAAAACTATGGACCCTTGGTGCACTGCACCCCCTGCCATCCACCGAAAAGGTGACTTGCAGGGTATAATGTAGATGTAGATGTAGATGTATGTGCCTATTACATATTCTAGCTTGTAAGCTATCTTAATAAAAAGTTTTCTGCCCCCATAAAGCTCTGTTTCCCGCAATTTTGAACTCGCTCACTACCACCGCCTATCTGTTTATGGCTTAAAGATTTCTAGTTAGACCTCAAATGGAATACGCAGCAGCGGTTTGGGATCCATATCAGAGGGGACTCATAAAGGATTTAGAAAAAATACAGCGGCGAGCAGCTAGATTCGTGAAAAAGAATTACGATAAAAAACAGAGCGTTACGTTACTCATTGAAGACTTGAGTTGGTCATCGTTGAAAGATCGTAGATTACAGGCGAGACTTAAACTTCTAGATAAATATAGGTCGGAGATATTCGTAAATGAAATGAAGGATATTATTCGACAAACAACGTATATCGGACGGAGGGATAATGAGGACAAGATTCGCGAAATAGATAATAGGACGTAGAGGTATAAGGAGTCATTTTTCCCTAGGACAATACGTGACCACAATAGATAACTGTGAATAATAATTAGTTAGGAACTTGGTGCGCGGCACCCCCTGCCATCCACCGTCAAGGTGACTTGCAGGGTGATATGTAGATGTAGATAGATGTAGATGTAGATAGATGTAGTCATCCCTCTCACTTCCTATGTTAAATCCGAGTCACTCCCGACATATTTTATTGGAAAGATTTGGATTGTCTTCTTAATTTTGGCCACGAGACGAGCTGGGTAGTTCTTTTATTAATAAAAATGGACAAATACGTATATGCCAAACCATGTCTTCCTCAATCAACACTGACGGAGAATATACTTTAGTCTAGAGAACATATATGGATGCTACACTCATCCCTCGCTTTGCACGGTTTCGCTTTATACGTCTTCGGTTTATTATGTTTTTCACTTTAGAGAATTAAACGGCCACTAATTTCACTTAAGCACGATTTTAAAACGATCTCCAAGCATTAAAAATAGCATAAAATTTTTCCATTCGTTTCGATGTTTATAATCAACAATAAGAAATCAATTCTGAATAAAATATATAACTGAACTGTAGTATGTTGAGCTCAAGACGGCGTTCAAATGATACCTCACGTACCCCTATGAAAAAATATGCCTCACTTTGCACGCTTTACTCGTTCTTTTTCAGGGACGCATGCACCGTGCAAGGCGAGGGTAAGGTGTACTAGGAACACTTAAGTCGGCGATGCATATTCAAACACTTTGAGTAATTTTATGAATACCAAAAAGTATGGATGCAAAGCTGTTTTTTTTCTTAAATACACGTTTCTCTTTTAGAATATCGCGCGTGCTGAAGATGGAAGGCTCATGAAATATTTCCGCAACTTTACGCGAGCAGATATCTGCGGATCCATGCCACATCTCACGCGCAGGCGGCGGAAAGGTGCCCGGATAAGAAAAAGCGCTTCCGCTTCGCTTGACGTTTCTCGCTATCAGCGGAGAATGAGAAGAGAAAGAGAAAAAAGTTTTTCGTACGCAGGAAAATGCTTTACGGCCTCATACGAGCTCATGATTGAGGATTCCGCACGGTGCGGGAAAGATTGGTGGAGGAAGTGAAAGGGCATTGTTTGCGGTTGAATAGTGCCCCACACAAGGGTCCCGGATACACGCATATATATATTTCTTCCTCTCCTTTTCGAGATATTTTCCTTCGGGATGGGGAGAGAGCTCGGAAATGAAGCCTTTGCCAAGATGAAAACGGTTGAAACGTCCTCGGGTGTTTCTGATGTTTCTTCTCCAAAAGTTCTCGAGTTGGTTGGGAGAATAATGGATTCGATGACGCGTTGAATAAGAATATTTTTTAAGGTTTCTTTTGGAATATACCATATTTGGGATAGGAGGGCTCCGAATATATATATATTTTTATAACTTCAACCGTGTGTATTCAACTTCAACACACAGCTGTCCGCTGAAAACTTCGGATCGGCAATTTCAGCCTTAGATTTTAGCAGTCCCTTTCAACGAGCGTATGTTTTTTTGTAAAAATATTATCGTTACGACGAAATTCTCTTTATATCCGAATAAAATCCCTGACGCAATTGAATTTACAATGCGTCAAAACGCTCTTTGTCGAAAACCTCTCTTTCTGCGTCTAGCTCAGGAATTTGTCAATTAGGAATAGGTTTCCTTATAGGAATTTTTCTAATCAATGAATGCTCCGGAAAAAATTAAGCCCATGGAAAATCTCTTAGGCGGTATATATTTGGTGAAAGCGCATTAACTACAGAAGTTAGTTTGCCATAGAAAATTTTGGTTCAGAAATGTCATTAATGTGAAATAGGAACTGGCAACCAGTTTTTAAAAAACTCGAACTCTATTTCTAACAGGTAATTTTAAATGCTTGCATAAAATACAAAATTACGAACTTAAAAATTAAAAAAGATTTTTCTAATCCATTCCGGTTTAAAATTTAATTTTATGAGAATGCACTATTATTTATATTTAAATGATTATGAAAGCACTGTTAAGCTTCTTTACCATCAAAGATATCGAGCGGTTTTGGGATAATTCGAATAGTAAGAAAGAAGATGTTTTTGAATTAACACTGCGAACATAATTGTTGATGTGGAACTATCTTGCTTCCTATAAAATCTTAAAACGTACTCTGCATTAAAACCATTAACCCTTTCAAAAGCAGTAAACGTAACGTAACACGTAGCAGTAACGTAAAATTACGTTACGATATACAAATGCTCTCGGGATCACGCCCTTAAATTGATACTTTCGTAACTGAAGTAGTTCAACTATTTCATTGGCACTAATGTGTTTATTTAGGCTAGAATAAAATAAATATTCGAAGGAAAATACACAAATAAACTTTCATTTAAAGTTTTAAAATGTTGTTGTCAAATAAAACTTTTTTATCTTCTATAGATTGACAAACCCAGAAATGAAAAATGACTGTTTAATGTACCTCTTTAGTGGCTCGAAATGTTATCTTTTAATCAGGGTAGCTAAGTTTCTCGCATCGACACAAGATGGCCGTCGGGAGGCATCAAAAGGTTTGCGAGGGGAGGAGTGAAATCTTGGAATCGCGAGTACCGTAGCCATGGTTACGCCTCGGATGCACACATCATAGGGTATGGAAGAAAGACAGGGGAGGGTTTAGTGCTCCCTATTGTCCGTGGGAAGAAATAGAGAGAGGGTGCGGAATTGAGAGAGGTGAAGGGAATGAGAAGTGGAGAAAGAGGGGATGGATAGTAATGGAAGGGGGTGTCGTCGGGGTTTCGTTCTCTTAATAAAAGATCTTGGCAAGAGAAAGCGAGAGAGAGAGAGAGATAGAGGGGAAGTTTTGGAGGAACATGTCGCACCCCCTTTGAAAGATAACTTGGCTCCGAGTCTTGAGAAAAGGGAGGGCCAGAGTGCGCGAGGGTTGTTGTAGATTGAGGAGGCAGGTGACGCGGGAGAATGTATGAGAATGAGGAACAGGGGTGCAGTGGGAGGGGGTAGAAGGAGGAAGCACGTGAGAGTTGAGGGCTTTCCGACCAAGTTTGACGAAAACTGACTAACCGAATCTCGTAGATAGCATAATGCGTTAATAATTGAATGAAATCTACTGGTGTACTTGGAGCGTGAACATTTGTAATGAGTTAGTTTGAAGATAAATAGATAAAATTGGGAGTATATCAGAATATTTTCAAGCTTTTTTTCTCAAGTCATAAAGTTTGCACTATAGTAGATAAGTTTTCAGTTAGCAATTTGTGGAGATTTACCAAATTCACAGAAATATCTTAAATGATGTGGCTTGTAGGAGTGCTAATAAATAGATAGGTATATATATTTATTAAATAGACTGTAATGCTGATATAAATATATGAAAACAAAGGTATTCTATAATAAATATTGAATAAAATAACAGCTTCAGAATGAGTATAACTTCATATAAGACGGCGCTATTTCCAACTTATCTCTCCAAAGTTAAGTAATTGCTTCACGGAGTTTTATACATCAAGTAACGCAGCATATCTTATGTTAGGGTCCGCGAGTTAATTCTGTAATTTCATTAAAACGTTCCCAGTTAAAATGTTTTTTTTACATATGGTAAACTGTTGATTAACCGGATCACAAAGAACCTAAACATTTAAAAATTGTAATTTGGATTAAAAAAAATACGGCATTTACCTAAGTCAATTAACTTGCCCTTCTCTTAGTCTCTTCTTTTTACTATCGTGATATGTGCTTTATTTGTTCAGTGGTGCGCACTATGCCTAAATAGGCATTTGTATCGACCGGTATATCCGGTTAAAGTGGGAGAGGCTCGGTCACGAAGAATCCGGCAAATCGGGAGTTTACTGTTTTTGTATGTATGTATGTATGCATGTGTTGTGTGTGAATTTTTAGCAATAATTTATTGTTAGAGGACACGGTAAGAAAAGTAAGGAGTGGGCGGAGAGGAAAGATGGACTATTCTAATCCTAACTCAGTACGCAGCCGCGGGGCAGGGAGTAAGAGGGGGAGATGGGTAACCCCCTCCTTAATAAACGTTGTACGACGGCATTTGCATGTCGCCTCATTATTTTCCCTTCCACTTCCCTTCTTCAACCTCAAATCTCTCCTTCCTCTCTAGCTGTACCGAGGATGAGACAATATTAGGCTGAGACTGGTCGGGGACGTTTTGTTATTCGAAACGTATGCTTTTTAGATCGTAATTAACGAGGTAATAGGCCTCTCGGTCTATCAAGGAGGAAGGAGAGGAGAGAGAGAGAGAGACACTCTCTTGGGGTAAATTGCCAACGACTTTACGTCCCCTCTCCAGAAACTTTAAGGGTCTTGGCGGACGTAAGGCGGGCTCTTGAAATGTACGGAGTCAGTTACAACGCGTTTGAGTTTATTGGCCATCCTTGAGGAGCGCTTTGAAGCGTATCACATAATTTTAGAGTGGAAATTTATTTTAAGACGCCTGATTGTAATTTATAAAATTGCTAAAAGTGTTAAATTATGAATGTCACCAGGACAGCAAAAGAACGAATTGGTAAACCGGGTGCGAATGTTAACGGCAAAGTAAAATAAAAATTCTTATAACGTATAACCATACTTGCCTTGTGGGGTCTTTCCAATAGATTTTCCAAATGATTATACTCAGTTAATCTCATTATTATTTTAGAATAAATTATTTTTGTATTACCACTGATGACAGATACATTGTAGCTGAAATGCGCGTATCGTATAATCATCAGTTTCATGTCTACAGGGTTTCTATGTCGAATTAATTCAATATATGTGTAGGATAATCCTTTTAAAAGATCTAACGTAGATCTTCCTTCGAAATTGAAGTAGCCTTTGTTTCTTCATAATTCGTCGAAGCTCTCAATAACCTATATTGATCATTTTCCAGTGTCATTTTAAAGAATGGAATAGTGTACTCCAAAAAGGATCTTTCCATTTTCCACTATATGCGGCTTTTCTAACTTCCATTTTTGATGTTTTTTATTATGTGACTTTATTATTATGAGAAGCTCACCTCTGTATTTGTATATGGATCAACCTTCTCATATTTCTGAATGTGTTGTTAATTTTGTTTTTGATCGTCATAGCTTTATTTACAATATTTTTTGCCGAGTCGAAGTCCCCATAAAGGTCATCAACTTTTAAATTTGTGTTTTGCTTAGTCAAACTTCCCAGAAAGGTCCTAACCTAACGACAAGCAGATAAGCATATTTCCCGAGTTTTTCAAACTTTAAATCAAATAGGAAAAATAATTTGACATATAACTCATAAAAACCATTAAAAATTATCAAATGTTTTTCTGCGATAGAATCAAATTCAGAGTTTAAAAACCATGTAAAACATTGATACAATTGTGTTAAAGGGATGATTTATTTGTGTAAATTTTACAAAACCCCTACCCAGTTGAACTACTGAGAAAATAAGAGGAAGATCGACTCTGCAAATCCGTCATTTTAACTATGAAAAATTAACCGTCACACAGTGCGAGGGTGGTTAAACTACGAACCGCGGACCGCATTAGGTACTAGAGAGCATTTGATGTGATCCGCGAAGCCATTACGGATGTGGGCCGTGGAATTTCACATGGGTTACTTCATACTAGTTATTAAATGTTATGGCCGAAGAAGTTTTTTCTTTAGCACTTAAAACTAAATAATTTATTAACGATTTTCACCGATAGAATCCCTCGCAGTTTGTAAAGTTTATTCTGATGTACATTCTAATGGAGTTTGCCTAAGCACTGCGAAATTCTAATGCGGCCCGCTTAAGTAAAAACTTTGCCACCTCTGGCTTGCCGTCTTTCCCCCAATGGCGGATACAAATGAGTGAGTGGGGGTAGGATAATTACTCCCCCTAAGGGATATGATCAATCTTCATTAAAATATTATCTCAATTAATTTATTTTATATTATAGGCATTCTAGAAATATTTTTCAAATACCAAAGCCAATGGTTCTCAACCGGTGCGTCGCGAAGATGGTGGGAGGTGTGTCGCCGAAAATTTTAATAACGGCTACATAAAATATAAAGTAAATTTTGTTAAGTAGACTTTTCCTCTTTCTCATGAATAATGTTCTGCAACAATAAAAATAACACTTAGGCTTAAACTCTTCATTGTTACACATTATTCTTCCTTTTTTAATTCGACGGATTGTAGTGATAAGTGTGTCGCTCACGTGAGCGGCGAGCGTCATGTGTGTTGCGATGGAAAAAAGGTTGAGGACCACCGACCTAAGCAGTGTAATATTTACGCTGTATATTCATTATAATGAGATGGTATAATTTTCTATTAATAGTTATAAGTAAATTTATTGGTTTTCTTATTATCCCCCCTAAGCTATGCACCTTGATCCTCCCCTGCTTTGCTGAAGGGTAATTTTTCGTCGAACGAATTGAGAGATAGTGTGGGTTTGAAACAGAATCTTTAGATTTACGGGATTAATTTCCCTCTTTGTATGGCACTACTATTTATCTCTTTGCTGTCCCTTTTAATCGGGTGACAGATATTGCCTTGACCTCTTATTTACTCGAGTAACGCTACTGACACATGGCTTATCATGTATATAGCGGTTTGAAATCCGGCCAGCGAAACCCTTCTGACGAAATCGACGTTATCTGCATTGGACGGTTTCCAGCATAACAAAGAGAGATATAAAAATATTGGCCTGCTTACTTGCAGCTAAAAAGCTACAATTTAAAATGATTTAATTATAATTATCAATGCATCGCCATGCTTGAGATAATGATGAACGCAAATAGTTTTGAAAAGTTATTTGAAGACACGCATCTGATTTGTCCCAACTTTTTAACGGATATATGTTGGTTCCATCGTCACTTGTATTTATCCTCAAGGTGAGGACGATATATTGTTTTGAGTAGTCGATATGGTTGAGGGAATTTAGTGGACTAAAAAAACTACGTATTTTTTGTATGACCTTCTGAGAGTCTAGGACATGTGTAATTGGCAAAAATTACCGGGACAGGAAATTATTTTTATTAATTAAAGAACGAGCTGTAATGGTTTATTATAGGTTTCCATGGGTAGCTTGTTTGAAGCAGCAACCATTAAGAGGGAAAATAAATGTGATTTCAAAAGAGACTGCCTGAGTCTGTTATCTGTTTGTTCTGATTGCTTTGTTTATTAGAGGTTAGCCATCGAAAGATTCCTTCCAGAGTTTTTTTTTCGTTTTATAATGATAAGGCTCCTTTTGTCTTAAAACTGGCCTCTTTCTCGCTGCAAGCTGCTTTTACCGACAATGTATGCAGTAAATTGTATAATACTTAAAATAACTCAAATTCTCAGTCGTTCGAAAATATTTTGTTTTCTTAAAGTATGTGTTAAAGATATATAAAAATATATTTCTTTTTTCGGTTTATCTTAAAGCAAAATTGTTTACTTCAAACGGAGCGTTTATGCTTTTTATATTTCGCAAAAATTTCTGGGAATCCTCTTGAAGTTAAAAATTAAAAACAAATCGCAAGGAATTAGAACTTATTGCGAAATATATGTAACAATTATTTATTTAGAAGCATCAATTACATGAGTAAATGATTGGCCATTACAATTCGGCATTCCCAATAATGGTGTGTAGCGTTAACTAAATATCTCTAAACTTAAAAACAGTAATAACAAGTTGCTTGAAGTAATTGAAAAAAAAGAGTATTCATATATTTAATTGCTAATTTAGCAATTTTTTGTATTATAGATTTATATTTAAAAAATCTGTTAAACTTTTTTATATGTAAGTCAACGTGTGAATTACTTTATAATTCATACTTTAAAAATTAACCTCGTAATATGACTCCGCGGTGTTTCATAGTTTGAGAGGGAAGTTAGCCTAGTATGTGAAATTTCGCATTAACACGCCTACACGGCTAATCATTTCGTTAAAGTCAGATTTATGTGTAAGATGGTATAATTATAAAAATATTTTTATTTCCTCATCAACATCGAAGTATTTCTCTACAAAAAAAACAAAACTTTTTGCTGCCAGGGATATTAGAGCACAATGTGAACGTAAATATAATAGAATAATATAGATCCTTTTTTCTTACAGCCATAAAGGTAACTGCCGAAATATCAAGCACTTAACGGTTATAAACATTTAAAAATCCAATTTTCACCATATGCCATTAATTTTTAACTTGGCGCATTTAATGAGAAATTCTAGATTTCCTCAAAATAATATTGATTCCAGGAGAGTTTCAAGTCTAAATCTTTTACACATTGTTTTTCTCACCTTCCTCTTCAACAAATTTTTCACTAACGAAGGTAAAAATTTCATTTTGATGTCATCGTCACTAAAACCAACAAAATCTCAGAACATAAAATTCGCACCTCGACGACATAGTCAGCGTATTGATTCATGCGGAAAACACCAGACAAACTATCACATTGCAGAATCCCAAAGCATCAACCTATTGCGCAAAATCTCTTCGAACCATCTCCGCGTTTCGTTTTGGTGGAACGCTGGCGACAATATCTTTAGGTCCAGCTGGAGGAGCGCTTCATCGCCCACGAGATCCGAAATTGCGCGTTTCAGTTGATCATGTTTATGAAGCATCAGAAGGTTCTCGTATGAGTAGGTGAAATAGAAATAATCGAGCTTCTTCCTGACCCATTCTTTCACCTCCTCGTTGCCGCTGGTGACCTGGATCCTGCCCGTGTGATCCGCGAACACTGGGGAAAAGACGAAATCCAAGTCGACATCCTTCCACTCGGTCACCTTTTTCTCCAACCGCATCTCTTGGATCTTGTAGTACCTTCTAGTTTCGTACACAAAGACTTGGTAGATCAATTCTCCCGTAGCGAAGGAAGATATGTAGTGGGTGCCGAATTTTGCGATGAAACTCTCCACGCTAGTTTCGTCCCCAGGGACGACCGACGCGGCTTTCTTAGTGGCAGCTTGGGTGAGTTCTGGATGTCTCTCCGAAAGTTCGGGCATGTCCATCCAACCGATCGTCTTCTTCATGACGAACCTCACCAACACGTAGCCGTACTTACTGCTGACGAAACTTTCGGGGATACCCATCCTTCTCGCCAACGACGCCCTGTCCCAGCTGCTCGTGAAGGCCCTCCATGGCCTCGGAAGTCCCTCGATGGTGAAGTTGCGGAAGTAAGCCCTCATGAGTTTCTGTGGAGTATCGCAAAACTCTAGATGGAAGTCACCCTCGTGTCTTAGGGATGAGTTGAACATGGGACGTTCTCCAAACACGTCGTGCGTCTCTTCCGTGATCAACCAGGGCTCCGTATCGTTGGTGGGAAGAACGTGTAGATCCATGTGTAAATATCCATAGCCGCTGAATATGTTTAAGGATTCTCCTGCTCGCAGATCGCTGTCATGCGAATGGTCGTATGCTGATCGGACGTTAATCAAAAGGAACGACAGAAAAACTCTTAAATTCATCTTTCAGTACCGTGCAGACGGTACGTCTAAGCGAAGTAAGCATGTAAAACGACTGGCGTGGGATCATTGCAGAGAGAGATGCCGAGTGAGAATATTGGAATGGTCTAATGCGATATGATTGGAGGATTAGGTTTCGCGTGAGGTCTCAATGAAGACGGAGGGGAATGGAGGGAGGCGGAAGTCTGGAGATAAAGAGTTACGAAACGGTTCGGCGTCGCGTTGCGGGAATGCAGTAAAAGGTTGGGAGGAGACGGTCGTTATCTCAGGCTTCTTACTCATTGGTTCTGATTTTATTCGTTACCATTTTCGTGGTCAAGCGCAACTGTAAGAGGATAGTCCCAGTTTATATGTAATAATAAGCGTACGATAATCAGGACTTTGGGTGTAAACAACAGCAAAACATTTCCTAAGCAGTTAAGCTTTTATTTTGTCATAATATAATCTGTGTCCGTATAAATTACCAGATCTGTTATATCGAGTAAGTCATTCTTTTGCAAGTTTATTTACTCTGACGAGTCTTGACCATTCATACCTAGAGTGAGGACAAATTTTAGATAAAGGAGTTTTAGTGAATTCGTAAGAATGGTTTAAAGCAAAAAATAGCATATTCGAGATGTCAAAAATTGGAATATCTGATTATGGAAGAGCTCGATGGTATTCCTGAATACGCAGCTTCTTCTGTGTTACATTTCCATCTTACAGTTACGCAGGGTAGTTTAGTTTTGAAGTACACATACATAGATTAAGAAAAATAACATCGCTTACATAATTATGCAATAGAATTATGAATTCCGTAACATTTAAAGTTCATCGTTGCTTTTCAGAGTGGCTTAATCGAGGCGTTTGTTTTTTAGTGAAGTTGTATTAATACTAATAGTAATATAATAATAATAATAATTTTATTCGTCCCAAGACATATACATATATGTATAGGATAAGTCAAGTTGGCTATACAAGTAAGTGAGGATAGAAAAAAATAAAAAAGAATACAAAACAATTACATGACAAGTAAACATTTAGGTACAATTAATTTAATAAATCAAAAAATTACATCAGCATTTACCCATGAATTCATCTATTGAGTAAAAACAATTTTCTACCAGGTATTCTTTCAAAGCCCTTTTAAATAAACAGGGGTTATTAATGCTTTTAATTTTACTTGGTATTTTATTATAAAATTTGGATCCTGCAAATGCAGGATTGTGTTTGTACATGTTGAGATTATGAGTAGAGGTCTTAAAATCAAGTGTACCTCTGTTATTGTAATTGTGTACTTGACTATTAGTTTCCAGATCTAATAAAAATTGGTTATTTACAACAAACGTAATTGCATGAAGCAAGTAGATGGAGGGTAAGGTGAGTAATTTTATATATATAGTATATTATAATAAGTTTGTCTGTTCTAATTATCAACGAAACTAACAAAAAGCAAATCAGGCTGGCCCGTTTAAATAAATCGTTTGATTCGATTGGCAATATATTATATATACCTACTAGTTTAAATAACCGTAAAAATGAAACTATATCAAATTTATTGCTTTTATATGGTTTTTGTTTGCTTTTTAGTTAGTCCAAAATAGTCGTATCTTACAAATGCTATAATGCAAAATTTTTTCCCCTCCTCCCTTTTCCCTTCCTCTTCTTGCCTCATCTTTCCTTCCCTCCCTCCATCCCTTCCCTTATCTTACTGTCTCTCACCTTCCGTCGATTTCCATTTTTCTCTCCATTCCTGACAACACATCTTCAACAATGTATCATTTTAGTTTCTAAGTAATTTTAAAATAGAAATGAAAATTACGCTGTACCTACCCATTCCCGGTGCTGACTAAAATAGGATAGTCATAGTTTTTACTTTTCGCTTATGGTGTTGAATATTTCACTGTGTTGACTACAGAGTTATGTACATAAGTAGTACCTTAAAATTTCTCGCATTATCAGTGATAAATGATTTAATTTTATAAGTCCAAAATCCGCGGTATAACCATAGAGAACTCTTATGTATGTATTTTTTCCCAAAGCGTTAATATCTTTTCCTTACAAAGGTCCCTTTCAATTTAACGCATCAAAGTAGCAAGTTAAAATGATAATCTTTTTGGAAACTAACGTAAATTTCAACATTTCACCCGCAAAAAAATTCCAAAGGAATTAATTACCTTTGCGATTTTGGCAGCGTAAAAAAAAACTGAATCGAACGAGAAGACAAGGTTAGGAAGTCCACGTGTTTAAATCCGCCCGAATAAAGACAATTATCTAACTATCTACCCGCATCATGAAACACGTTTGTTGCGACGGAAGGTTTTTTTTCTTCCTTTTCTCCTCCGCTCCTTTTTCACGACCGAACGCGTAACTCCAACGATAACTCCGACGGGCAAACACAAGTCCGGTCGAAAGGAACGATTTACGCTGCCTCGCAGAATACGCTTTCAGGATTCTTTACGATCGACTCCCTTTATATTCCTCTTTCCCTCGTATCAATCGAGAATAAAGTCTTCGTCCCTTTTTTTCCCTCCCCTCTTCCTCATGACTTCTCTCCGCTTCCCAACCCCATACTTCTCCACACAAACGACGGGAGGGGCTGGAGGAGTAAGATTCGAACGGAAATCATAAAACCGTAAAAAAGCCGGATTTTTATTCGCCGTTCGGCTGCCGAAACGCGTATTTCCCCTCCCTCCTCCTTTTGAGGGAGGTCTTACCGGAAGGATTTGCGGGGTTTCCGGTTTATAACCGATGTGGGACGCGCGCGGGGGAAAAATGGCACATCCGGATGCGCAACAGATGCGAGGAAGAAATTGGCGCAGCATGCATTTCACTTAAATTTCTGCAATCTGCCTGAATATATGTCCGTGATCATTGTTGTTTGTGCCTGTTTCTCCGTTTATCGGTGTTTTTCGGAATCATCTTCATTTCTTGACGGACCTTTCTCTTTCGAGTCAACTACCCTTCTGCTATCTCGTTTTCCTTCTAGCACGTCCTTATTCTTGCTTTTTTTCTCAGGTAATGTCCTATCTAGTTCTCCTTCCTGTTTCTTATAATCTGAATAATATAAAGTTACAATATTAATTGTTAAATAAATACTTGTTCATGTGCGGAAAATATTTTTATTCCGTTTTTCTCATAGCAATAGTGTGGCTTCCAGACGGCCTTTCAATAAGTCGATGAGACAAGGAGAATATAAAGGGAGTGGGAAAGGATACGGTTTCTTAACACGAGGATAGTTTCATTGTGGGTATTGGGGAGAACTTGGCTGTAGGTGGGAAAAAATTCGATATATGTAATGTCACTCGACGCTATTTAGTTATTATTTTAGACATATGAATTATTCAGTGTCGTGTATAATATCAGGTTTTACAAGTGAATACATTTTAAAACCATTGACGCCATTTTTATGCATTCTTTACATGAAGCGAACGCATATAGGGGAGGTCGTTTTCATCCGTCCGACCTCATGTTTTAACTCGGGGACCGCCTGACGTATTTTGATGAAATTTGGTATTGGGGAGTTTGACTGAAATTTTTCGATCTCAAAGGACGCATTTTGAAACTCTTGTGCACTCCGACATGGAGTACACCTTTCCATACTTGTTGAGGAAGTCGATATTTTGTGAAAATCGACAATAATAAACTATTAATAATTTTATTCTTTTAAATATTGGACAAGAGATTTTGAGCACGCTGTAAGTTCTATTATGTTTTAATTCGCTGTAATTTACTGACAGCAATTAATGTAACGTTGCCACCTGGCATGTAGCCAAACTGCAACTGTTTTTAGTAAAGTAAATATCTCGTAAAAAATATTACATTTTTGGGAGATATGGATACATTTCCACAATATTTCTATTCCGTGTGATGCCTTGATTAGTTTAGATTCTGCTCAACTGTTTATCATCTAGAGCAGCGAACAGATGATAAACTGCACAAAAACATCATTTTCAGACATGGACAACAAATTCATGGACGTTCATCAAAATGGGCAAGAGATACGAAGAAAAAGATCAAGCGGACGGATGGGTTTTGCACCAACACATATTAAATCACGCGAGTGTGTGCGAGAGGTGACCTAAAAATGATTTAATTCCTCGCGATATCTATAGTTAGCTGCACTCTATTTGCATCATGCAAGAAATGCAACAATTGTGATGATAAAGAGACAGGAATTAATCGAAGGGCGCAAAACTGTCTTAAAATCTAATTCTGTAAAGCAAAGGATGTTATATTCAACTAACTATTTTAATTAAACACGTAACAAACACCAAGGATCTTGTTCATCATACGCATCTGTATGCATTCAAAAAATTGTAGTTTAATGATAATTCTTGTATCGACAGTAACACTGCTTCGGATTTACCTATATTATACGAGGTTGAGGTTAGTGGACTAGCTGATGCAATACCGCAGGAAAACGATTTATTTAATTAATTGACAACTTTGCTACCTAATAATTCGATGGACGATCTCTGTGCCACCGTGATTCGAGCAGAAGTAACACAAGCCATCGTAACAGATTTTTTACTTCAGATTAATCATCATTGAGCTTAGCTTGACTGAATATCTGTCGGCCAATACTACAGAAAAATAAATTAAACACATGCTGCTTTTCAAACGAAGGTTTATAAAAGATGTGTCTAGCATAAACGCAGAATAGCCGAGTATCGATACAAATAAACGTCTCTCTCTCTCTTCTTCTCTTTCTCTCTCTATTTCTTTCTATTTCTCTCATTCTGTTTATGCATGAATATCTATTTAATATCGAATGTTTTATGTATTTATGTCACTCAAAGTATATACTCATAAGTTATTATTATTGCCATACCTTGCTGACAGTCGAAACTCAAGAACATTAGATTCAAGGGTGATATGCTGTCTTGTAGTGACAAATTAAAAAAGCGGAAATGTTTTAGAAAACTTCAAAATATTTCGACGAGATACCGTATTGCGAATAAGTGACCAAACGCTTGCATCTCTCTGGCCTGTCAGATTTATCGTACATGGTCCCCTATGCAGGGGCGGATCAACCTATCGGGCATTCGGATAGGCCCCGATGGGCCGTTCCCATTTGCGCTCTAAGTAGCAAAATTTAAAATGTATAAAAAATTGTTGAAATATTTAAGCAGCGAAATAGAAAAACAATAAAATAATGTTAATTCCTATGTGAATAATGTTTTGAATTTTGTTTCTGAGTATATATAAGTATTTAAATAAAAATATCATCAAGAGGCAATACTCATGAATGACTATTTCTACTCTTTTTGCCAAAATGGCCCCCACCATTCTGCCTCCCTTATTTTTAATAAACTACCAAACAATATTAAGGCAATATCTTCTTACAATATCTAAAAATAAAGGCGAAAAACTTATTGTTAAGCAAATGTTAATACAGTGTGAGTGAATTTCTATCAGATAGTTTTTAAAATATTGATGTAAATTTTCGTTTTTTGTAAATGTGTGTTATGATATATTTCTTTTGACCATATGGAATGAATATATATGTAACACTATTATAATAATATTATTAATAGTATTTTTATCTCTGTGTGATATGACAATGTTAATGAGTATTATATGTAAACTTATTCTTTATAACCTACAAACATTATTGTATTTTTAGCCTACTTTCCAGAATGGAAATAGGCTTATGGTTTTGTCGTTGTGTCTGTCTGTCCGTCTGTTTGTCGGTCTGTTCCTCCCCTCCTATTAACTTTTGAACCAATAGACCAATTTTCATGAAACTTGGTGGAAATCTCTTGCTACATGGGCCGAGCTCCCGAGGATAGTTTTTGTTGTGAAGATTTAAAGGCCCGGGTTCGATTCCAGAAACTATCCCTCCCATTTGATTTACATGGTATATCTGAAATCCATCATGCAGGGTAATTTTCTCTTGAACGTTAAGATGTCTTAGTATTGTAATATTGGACCGAGTTTTGTACTATTCTCCGAGGAAAGGAATGAAGATTCTAATTTTTATCGTAGAATTTTGCTTATCGATTGTATTTCTTAGAATTTTGCATAAATACTGGCGATTTTGCAGTTTTTATCTCTCATTACGAGTGTGTTGCCATAGCAATAACTATTGTTGGACTCAGATTCGGCATATTCTAATACGTATACGCGTTATTTTTGCCGCACAAATACACGTGATCAATTTAATATTCCGTTTGAATGTATTTGTAGTATTTTATAACGCTAAATTATGAAATTCGGAAACACCGTTGGACTAATGAAATATTATTATTATTATATAACTATAAGGGCCGGTTCAGATAGAAACCCCCTGGCCAATATCCTCCCTCGATCCATCTCTGCCCCTATGTAGAAACTCAAGAACCGCCAATTACATTTACGAAGGTCTTTTCTCGTTAAAAATATATCAGTAAGAAAACGAAAAAAACTCTCGACGCTGTAAGATGTAACCTTCTCGCATTTTGTTGCAGAGTTCTGAAATATTCATACGGACAGTCTCTAACACATTATCCATAAAAATGGCATCAAATAGTTATGTGGCTCACCAACGAAGAAATTTAATTGAGTTTTTGACAGCATAGGACGAGTCAGTGCATCAAAATATCGTATTGGATTATTTAAATCTCTATAAACGAGTTAAATATTCAGTCTTTTCACCTTCGGTAAGCTTGAAGTCATAGTTTGGACGGAATCGTAGATAGCAGATAAAACATTAAAAAATGGTTTTGAAATCTCTCATACGTTACGTGTAGTCCCTTTCTTTAATCAGTGGTACACTCGTTTGTGTTTTCGAAAACGATTCCCCTCGAGGAAATCATTTCCGAAAGCGACGCGATTTCTGTAGCTCCATTTATCTCGTTCATGAGGCGTGCTGTGTTTGTTTGAAATGCGCATATACTAGCCCACAACTGTCGCTAGAGGTTTTGTTTGCGCTTTGGATTGAATCCGCAAAGGTTAGATTTGGGGAAAGGTGGTGAGTTTTGGGCAGCGGTGAGCGATATTGAAAGATAATGCGTTTAATGTTTCGTGAAGCGTTTCGCCGCGCATCTAACATCTCTAATAATCGATTTTTCCGGGAAATACGAGATAGCACCAAGTTCACGTGGGTCGTTTCATCGAGTAAATTATTGTGCTCCTACTAAAGGCAGATATTAATCAAGAAAACATCTAAAATCCTTGCTATGAGATAGTTTAAATGTCAGGCAGACGTTACTTTTAACTGTAAGCCATCAGCGGCGACATTTAAACTTAACCTTTTATGCATAAAGCCTTGAATTTTGCATTAGTAATACATTTTGTCTCAAAAATTGGTTCTATGAATTATTGTAACCTATAACACCCTATACCTTATAAAATGTTCTTAAATACGGCTTCCCCACGCACAAACTATTTGGTAGCAGAAACAGTTCGGAAAATTAAATATTTATCAATAGCGAGGTGGTTCATTAAACTCATTATACTAGTTTGTCAATCAAGTGAATATGCTAAGAAACATCTTAACCAATTATGAACTTTTAAAGGGAAGTTAAGGTTTCCGAATACTGGTTTAATTTTGTAAGAAACTAATCCAGCATAAATTAATTTAAAACATTTTTTAATTTAAAAACATCAAAGGGGACAATAAAATTGTTTTTTAAAGACTCAGCGTAAAATGGCAAGAGTTCAGCAAAAGAAGTTACTGGAAATGGTCTCGGGGGTCTTTACGCCAGTGGCTCAAAAACCATTGTGACTTAAATCAGCAAATGTTAAAAATAATTTTTTTCCATTCAGAAAATAAAATATGAAAGCCTGAAAGAGCTTAAGAGATAAAGGCAATCTCTTTTGATAACTCCGGGCCGGGTGGCAGACAAAATAATAAGTAAAAAACAAAGGAATTGAGGGGAGAGTCGATATAATGGAAAATAAAAAGGGGGTCGGTGAGAGAGAGGGGTGGGAATAGTGAGAGATGAATGAGGATGAGAGGTATGGAGGGAGGAGAGGATGGAGAGAGGAGAGGAAAGAAGGAGGAGGGATAGATAGATAGTTATGAATCTTTATTTGGGCGAGATTGAGACTAAACAGTCTCTTCTTCCATCTAACCCATTGTCAATTACAGATAGAAAGAAAGTAACAAATAATAATAATATAAGATTACCTAAAGTAAAGTACTACATAAATACAATAAGTTAACATTTTAGGAAATTAAAAGAGATGGAGATTTGGAGGAGAGGAGGGAGGAAGAAAAGGAGAGGAGGGAGAGAGAAGAGAAGGGAGGGGTGAGGTAAGGAGGAGAGGCTGTGAGAGAGGAATGAGAAAGGGAGGGAGGGAGATAAGAGAGGAATGAGAAAGTGAGGGAGGGAGTGAGAGAGGAGTGAGGAGAGGGAGGAGAGGAGGGAGGGAGGAGGGGAGAGGAGGGAGGAGAGGAGGGGGTGAGGGAGGGAGGAGAGGGAGTGAGAGAGGAATGAGAAAGTGAGGGAGGGAGGTAAGAGAGGAATAAGAAAGTGAGGGAGGTGGTGAGAGAGGAGTGAGGAGAGGGAGGAGAGGTAGGAGAGGAGGGAGGGAGGAGGGGAGAGGAGGAAGGGAGGAGAGGAGGGGGTGATGAGAGGGAGTGAGAGAGGAATGAGAAAGTGAGGGAGGGAGGTAAGAGAGGAATGAGAAAGTGAGGGAGGTGGTGAGAGAGGAGTGAGAAGAGGGAGGAGAGGAGGGAATGAGGGAGGGAGGAAAGGAGGGAGGGAGGAAGGAGGGCGAAGAGGAGGGAGGGATTAAGGAGGGAGGGATATAGGAGGGAGGAATGAAGGAGGGAGGGAAAAGAGGAGGGAAGGGGATAGGGAAGAGAGGGTGTGAGAGAGGAAATAGAAGGAGTGGGAGGGAGGGGAGGTGGGAGGAAGGAAATGAGGGAGTAGAGGAAGAAAGGAGGAGAGGAGGGAGGGAGAAGAGGAACGAAAGGAGAGGAAGAGAGGAAAGGGAGTGGGAGGAGAGTGTGTTAGGGAGGGAAGGAAGGAAATCCTCTCCCTGGAGAGGGATTTCCGCTGTGCAAAGTGAAATAAAAAACCATTAAAGAGTATCCAGGGAAGGGGATTAGGGATAAAGGGACGAATGTCGGGGAAGAAGTGGGAAAGAAAAGTTGCGGTTCCGATTCCTCCAAGAGGCGGCCCAATGGGAGTGGAGGGGAGGAGGCTTTTTCTTTTTCCGCGTGGATGCGCACGATCATTTTTTGCGGCACTAATTCGATCTCCATTGCGTGTCCTGTAAGCACCGTTGATGGAGAGTTTATCTCTTGCGTCTACATCTTAAATTGGTAACGCCCCCGTCCGTTGACCCGTAGAATAGAAAGGTTTGACACTTTTTCACGTCTTTGGAATATTCGATCAGGAGAGCTAACGTTTTCGAGAAAGTAAGAATAATATCCCGTCTTCACGTTAAGATCCTCCTAAGTCTTCTTTTTTCAGAAAATATTTTCGTTCTGTCTTTATCATTATCTCGAAACTTCACCTTTAAAATTGTCTACGAAAGAATAACAGTTCTTTTTAGAAGGTTTATTTGTTTATCGATATGTGTGGAATAGCTGGCAATTATCTTTATAAATGGCCAAACGAAAATGTATTTTGCATATTTATTTTCTTTCACTCTAGGAAATTATTAAAGGATTCTATACTGTTACATTTATTGTTTCTCAAAGTAAATAAAATAAAAATGCCTTTCCAGTAGAGAAACTTATTCGGCAGCAGCTTAAGGTCATTCTAGATAATTCTCTAGAGCGTAGTTACCGGCGAAAAACGCCAAATATCTTCATTATGTAAGTAAATATTTACTTATAATGAACGAATTCGGCATCTGAGAGAGCTGAGCCATTAAAACATTTTCCAAACGATAATAAGGACATACGTAATAGCAGGAAGTTAATAATGCTGCAACCATGATGCATTTTATTCGATTCCTATATAATTAGTCCTCTATTTCTTAAGTTTAGCTTAAGTCTTTGATAGTTAATCTATCAAGCCGCTAATCTGTATCGACCAGGGGTCGGCAACCTCTTTAACACAGTGGACCATATTCCAAGTTATGAATGCTTCGGAAGGACGCATTGGAAGTCACGAGAGCTTTGGCGGGCTGGATCAGTGTTTACATTAGGGCGACCAGATTATTAGGAAGCAAAACCGCGACATAACATGATCTGAACAGGAAAATCTGGGACATAATCGGAAAAAAATACGGGACAACCTTATTTTCGTATCTTTTTAATAATATGTACTAAAATTAAAAATAAAAAAGCTTCGCCAAAACAGTGCACAATTTTATTCAATGTGTTAACAAATAATTTCAATTTTATTAATATGTAAAAAATCTTACAACACAATATATCACGATTTAAAGGTAACAATTACTTTAAGGACAAATAACAAGATTGGAAAGGTGTACTCCGTGTCAGAGTACACAGAGTTTCCAAATGCGTTCTTTGAGATTTCAATGTTCTCAATATTTTAAATGTCAAGCGGATCCCGAGTTGAAACAAAGCAACCTAAACTACATGCAGGTCTTCATGTAAAGTGGTCGTAATTATTGTCGGATTGTAACCAAAATTGGAATCGATTGACCAATTTTAGCAAAACTTTCCAATATCAAAGTTCATCAAAATACATCAATCGGTTCCCGAGTTGAAACAAAGGAACATTGTGACCTATATGTAGGTCATATAAAGTGTTTGTAATTGTTTTTCAATTTTAACCAAAATTGGAATCGGTCTACCAATTTTAGCAAAACTCCCCAATACCAAATTTCATCAAAATACGCCCAGACATTGTTGGTGGTCATCATTGTTGTTTGACCAAATCGGACGATAAATTTTAGCAAAACTCCCCAATACCAAATTTCATCGTAATACGTCCAGCGCTTTCCGAGTTTTACATGCGGTCGGACGGACGGAAACGACCTCCCGTATATGCATTCACTTCGTGCACTTGGTGAAAAGAACGCATAATAAAGTTAAATATATAAATAGCGTATAAGATAAAAAAGCACTATATGGCTTCTATTTCATTTTATATAAATTTATTTAATTTTTCATTAATTTTTTATACCAGCTGCCAGTCTCCTTCCAATTTTTAATCACCGGAAAAAAACTTGAAAATTCATATTTAATTTAAACACGTAATATAATGGTATTGATTGTCTTAACGCCAAGGCTGTTTTATTTGTCAGATCATACAAAATTGTCTTAACGCCAAGGCTGTTTTATTTGTCAGATCATACAAAATTGTCTTAACGCCAAGGCTGTTTTATTTGTCAGATCATACAAAATTGTCTTAACGCCAAGGCTGTTTTATTTGTCAGATCATACAAAATTTATTTTCGAAACATTCTTTCTAAATGTGCATTATGTGCCTGAAACACAAACCAAAAGCTACACAATTTCTTTATCTCTGTGTTCTACTCTTGAATTTCAATGCCGGAAAATAGGAATACCACCGATCGTAACGAGATTTAATAAGTGCTTTTTGCATTTTCCAATATAATGTGATTCCGATTAAACACATTATGAAATTTTGTGGCGAGAAGATTTTGTAAGGCAGGAACAACAAATCCGGGACAAATGGGTGTCCTGAAAAACTTTATCTGGACAACGGGACGTTAAGTCGAAATCCGGGACAGTCCCGGAACTTCCGGGTCGTCTGGTCGCCATAGTTTACATCCGAAGTTACCTAGAGATTCTTTGGTCTCATATTAGTGAAAGTCAAGTATAAATGCTTTACTAGCGTTAAAACTTATCCTGAAGAGTTTCCGAGATCATAATTTCATTTAAATATATGAAATTGCTTATGTTAATTTTACCGATCACTTTTTCATAATAGCTTCACGGGCCGCATAAACAGCTTTCGGGGGCCGCAATAGAGCCGCGGGTCGTAGTTTACCAAACCCTGCTGGAGACTAACGAAGATAGAGGTTGGCATCGTGTAAGCATTTCGAATCTGTTGAAACATTTGTTTAAAGGAATCACAAATAAAACAAATAAGATAGTTTGCAGAGGAGTCCGTACACGTACGGTGAATCAGCTTGTGAGCTTAATTTAACAATAAATAAATAAAAAGTTTTTTTTTCCCATAAAATGTTCAGTCCGAGAGAAAAATTGTGATAAATGAAATTATTTGTATCCGCGAAAAAATGAACATGAATTTATACGAAACACTTGTCGGAAGCTAGAACATAGCGGAAGTTTTCGACCAAAACTTTATAAATTTTCGAGGAAAAATAACCTAACCACGAAAATAACTCTAGAAATTATTTCCTCGCTCCATTGAGTTATATACACATATGTCCTCAAACGCGCGCTTATTTAAAAAGAAAACAGGTCCTTTAAATATAGTACCTTACTGACTCGAGGTTTGAGACGGATTTATGGAGGAGGTCGGCTCTATCTCTCCCCCTCTGTCTGGACTGCCAGGTTTTTCACTTTCGCCTCCCCTGGGCCGCGCGGCGCGAATTTTTCTCCCATTGCCGAGAAATAAATTCCCAACTTTTCCCCCCAAGTTTGCAATCGAGATATATATTATTCGTCTTTGGCGAAGGCGGGCCCGTAGGGGAGCCATCCTCTTACGGGGACAAATGGAATCTCGGATGAGACGGCGAAGTATATATCTTTCTCCCTCCTCTTTTCTTTTTTTGAGGCAAAAAATAGAAAGTACTCTCTCGGAGACATCGCGGTGGAATAAGACAAAGCGACGAACTGAGAGGGCCCGATACGGATGATATATTTCGCCATAAACTTTCTTCTCTGATTTGTTACCTTCGTGATGAAGTTCTAAACGGTCAAAAACACGCCTTAATAATCTCGAAGCCGTTTTTGTTTTGATGGTTGTTCTGCTTATATTGAGTGTATACCTCCCACTTCCAAAGGAGATTTACATGAGGGATGGATTTTATAAATCAGAGTAGCCTAACTTTACCATGAGGTCGGAAAATTTCAAATTCATACGAATTTAAGGAAGGTTTGGTGGCGAAAACGTAGATTTTTAGCATAAATATCGATGATTCCTCGTACCAGTGGCAAGGCCGGGGGAGGCTGGGCCTCCCCATAATTTTGCCCTGCACTGGGAAGATCTTTTTGTTCTGTACCTATAGGTTTTGTTTATCTAATAAGTAATTTTTTTAATTCTTAACATTATCAGCTAAATTGAGCACCGCAATGATAAGGTCACGTGATGCAATGTTCTCGACTTGCTTGCTTCTAACATCCCGCATAGGATAACTAAGGTGTCCACAGAGGAGGGACATAGCGACCATCGGGCTGTGTATGCGGAGTGCGAATTAAAGCTCAAAAGACATCCTAAGCCCCTTCGGAATGTATACGCTTTCGCCAAGGCCGACTTTAAAAGTTTCAGCTTACATCTCAAAAGTACCTTTGTCAGTTATCGTGAAAAGACAGAACGATTAGGTATGGAGCCATCATGGTTATTATTTAAGGATATACTAGGAAAAGGTATCAATAGATTTATCCCCAGTAAGTTAAAATCTGATAAGAAAGGACCTCGTTGGTTTAATAAGGAAGTCAGGATTGCCTTAAGACGACAGAGGCGTAGCCACGCAAAATTGAAAAACATACCTACCACCGCTTCCGATGAGTATCGCACAGCTATAGTCCATGAGTATAACAGTGCCCGCGTATTAGCGAGAAAAACCATGCGTAACGCATTTAACACCTTCCGGAATGAGGTATTAAATACAAAATTGAAGGAGGATCCAAAAGCGTTCTGTCCTATGTAAGAGAAGTCAAGGGAGGGGGTCCTTCAATACCCTCCCTGCGTTGTGATTCCGGAGACATCCTTCACGATGGGGAGGATAAAGCTAATCTACTAAACGTTTACTTCGCGAAGGCGTTCACGGCAGGTGGAGATAGACTTTAAGATAATCTTATTCCCAATGGATGTACTCGGATGGATAATATTAAAATCTCTGAGGCAGGAATAGCGAAGCAAATGCGTGCGATAAAACCCAACAAAAACCCAGGAACAGAAGGATTTCCCGCGCGTGTATTAAAAGAACTAGCAGAAGAAATAGCTCCCTTCCTTCGGATAGTATTCGAGAAATCTCTTACCCTCTGTGAAGTTCCTGATGATTGGAGACTAGCACACGTCACACCCATTCACAAGGGAGGTGACAAAGAAAACCCCGAAAATTATAGGCCGATTTCTCTAACATCATTATCATGTAAGATTTTGGAGCACATTATTGTTAGCAACACAATGCGTTATCTCGAGATAGATCGCTCTTAGTCAGCTGTCAACATGGCTTCAGAAAAGGTAGATCCTGTGACACCCAACTCGGTCTGTTTGTGAGTGATGTTTTATCATGCGGCGAAAATAATAAGCAGGTCGATGCAGTGTCCCTTGATTTTAGAAAAGCTTTTGACAAGGTTCCCCACCGTAAGTTGTTATTAAAATTGGGAAATCTTGGCGTTAATGTTAAAGTCATTAACTGGGTTCGCGCTTTCCTTTGGAATAGAAAACAAAAAGTAGTCATCGATGGTAAGTCCTCGAGTGTGGCAGATGTAGTCTCTGGAGTGCCGCAGGGTAGTGTGATCGGACCTTTGCTTTTCTTGCTTTATATAAACGACATCAGCTCAGTTGTGAAAAGTAATATCAGGCTTTTTGCGGATGACACCGTAGTCTATAGAGAAATTAGTGGTCCTAGCGACCATCGTCAGCTTCAGGATGATCTGGATGCGTTATCTGTTTGGTGCAAGGAATGGCAGCTAGAAATCAATCAGAAAAAGAGTAACGTTCTAAACTTTTGAAAATCTAGAAGCCCATCGTACGTATTTACCTACTCGATAGATGGTGAGAGCATTCCTATTTCGGAATCCGTGAAATACCTCGGGGTAACCTTGAATCGTGACCTGTCTTGGGACACCCACATAAGACGAGTGATAGGTGCGGCAAATAAGAAGTTGGCTTTTGTGCGTAGAATAGTCAGGAAAAGCACGAAAAAGGTGAGAGAATCCTGTTATTTATCGTTGGTTAGACCTCAAATGGAATACGCAGCAGCGGTTCGGGATCCATATCAGAGGGGACTCATAAAGGATTTAGAAAAAATACAGCGGCGAGCAGCTAGATTCGTGAAAAAGAATTACGATAAAAAACAGAGCGTTACGTTACTCATTGAAGAGTTGAGTTGCCATCGTTGAAAGATCGTAGATTACAGGCGAGACTTAAACTTCTAGATAAATATAGGTCGGAGATATTCGTAAATGAAATGAAGGATATTATTCGACAACCAACGTATATCGGACGGAGGGATAATGAGGACAAGATTCGCGAAATAGATAGTAGGACGGAGAGGTATAAGGAGTCATTTTTCCCTAGAACAATACGTGACCACAATAGATAAGTGAATAATAATTAGTAAGGAACTTGGTGCGCGGCACCCCCTGCCATCCACCGTCAAGGTGACTTGCAGGGTAATATGTAGATGTAGATGCTTCAATCATCGTGAACTTGAAGTGAGACCCCCCATTAGAAAAAACCTGGCTCCGTGAGCCCCCGGTGGTTGAGTGGTTAGAGCGTTGGCCTTCCACGCAACGGTCCCAGGTTCGAATTCTGGCGGAGGTCGGATTTTTCAACCTGGGATCGTCCCGTCCCCTACTTGTGTGATTTGAGGAGACCGCGCAAGTCAGGGCTCCGTTCTTCGGAAGGGACGTTAAGCAGTTGGCCCCCTTGGTACTCTTCGTAAAGAGTAGGCTAATGCCGGCACCGGGTTTCCCTCCTCCCTTGTGTATGTGTTCGATGTGGAAGGAGTAATGGATATAATAATCCAAGATGTTGATCAGCCAAAAATTCCATACAAACAAAAAAGCCGTGACCCACCTCCATAAAAAAAACCACTGGCTCGTACTGAGATCGAGGTTGTCGTGGCCACCGATCTGTGAACGTAATTTATTCAGCTGCAGTTTGTTACAATGGTGCATCGTCTGTTGGTTTCGCAGTCTGCCCATCCGTCCGTCAGTATTTCCGTCAGTACAGATGTTTCGTGGTTTTTTGGCCGAAAAATCTTACTGGCGTTCAATTTTGGTAAATCCTTCAATAAGGTTTATTTATCAAATACAGTGCAACTTCCATAATTCGAACTTCAAGGGAAATAAAAAAATATTGGAGTTATAGAAAATTCGACTTATACAAATACGTTTTTTAAATTTATATTTTCCCGGTAATATTATTTCACTTCGAGTTATGGAAAATTCGAGTTATAGACGTTCGAGTTATGGAAGTTCACTCTACTATTAAAATTTCATATGGATTGTTTAGACAAAATCTCATTTTCGCCCTATAAAACGCTATGAACCACAAGAAATAGCCATTGCCCATTGATATCGATTTAGTTCTCACTGCATTTTAGCATACCTATCGCTCCTATCTACAAAATCCACCTGCAGTCATGATAAATAAGGAGTAAATTATTTTATCGTTTAATTTTAGTGTTTATATAGCCCCGTCTATAGATGATGCTTCATTAGCAATAACATTTTCGTCTCAACTAACACGAATAACTGAAAGGACCCAAATACTAATTGATATATATATATATATATCGCGCTATTATATTCATATGAAAAAATTCATTAATATTTAAAATGTTCTGTACTATGTCAAGTAAATTGGGCATGTTTTGGCGAGTTTAACGGGATATTTAAATATTGTAAATCCTTAGAGAGTTTATAATTCTTGAATTATCAGACGTAATTAAGAGCCAGTCTTACGTAAGATGCATCGATCACACTGACGAGATAAGAGAAATTGATTGTAGACTGTATAGATGCATAAGGGAACCTTTTTTCCTAAGAAAATATGAGAGCATAACAGGAGAATAACATTATAGTTCGGTGGCATTCTCTTCATGGCCTAAACTGGTTGCGGTTGCTTACTCAGATTCAGATCCAGATGTATAATTTTAAAATTAATTTGGCTTATTTCATCCCCAAAAACAATTTATCGGCTAAAAAGTGCCATATTAAGGCATTAGCACCCTCAAGGTGTGCAGAAAAGTGATTATTTTTGTTTGTCATTGCGATAGACAATCTTTAGGTCGGTTTTGGTGCATTGAACCCCCTGCCACCCACCAATTAGGTGAATTGCAGGGTAACATGTAGATGTAGATGTATTAGCAATATTTTTGGGTTGGTCACCAATACGCTATTTAACATTGATCTCATATGAATGAAACATTTTTAAAACCGAATTAAAATATCAAACGTATATTTTACATTATAGTCTATTTTATAAAACAATGAGCTGCTGATTTTAATTTAGGGACGACTAAAACTGTGCGAGGGTTATGTTCCAGCCTTTATGCTCCTCCGCGAACAGATACACGTAACATTAATTGAAATATAATAGATGCGTCAATAACTCCTTTACATGAAAGGGTAAAAAGCCATTTGGATCCAAGGAAGTTATGCGGAAAAATTTATTTTCATCTTCCATAAAACCTCCTATTAATTCCAATCAGACGTCTTATTTCATACGCCCATTGCGTTTCAACTGTTTCCTCACTTCGATATCATCTCTCACTCCCCACGTCCGGTTCATCTCTCCTATTGTGTGTTTGTGTCCCTCTCTCTCCCGTTGTTTGGATGACCGAGGGGATAATAGCATTGGGTTATATACAGAGGTCCAGGGATAATAGCGAGAATGGTCAAGGAGAAGGGAGTATATTAAGAGCGAGGTGGAAGGGATTATGGCCGCGCGTTGGTAGAATCCCGTGAAAGACGACCATCTAGCGGTGTGGGTGGTGAAACCTTGGATGAGGGTGATTGAGAAGATTGTGGGATCATTGGATCCACTGGGCCATTTTTCAACGGAAGTTCATCTTTTATACTCGTCAGACCCTTCTTTCTCAGAAATCAAGCACAATAACAATGTTTTATCCTGGGTTTATATATATTATATATATAATGTGTGTGCGTGCGTGTGTAGACATAGTTACATATACACGGTTGTTTTATCCTAAAACCGAAATGGTTGTTATGAGCTTCAATGCAATTGAAGTCCATTAAAGCAGTGGCTTTCAAACTTTCAATTGTCGCGGCCCCCTTGAATATCATATGCCCCCCTTTGATTTGTAAATAGTAAAAATAAGAGACTTTATTGCAAATTTCTTCACTTTATGTAACTATTAATAACTTTTATCACATCGTGTTTCCTAAAATTCCCTGATAAAATTTTATTATTCTTGAATGCTTTATTTTTTGACATTTCACCTTGCATCCAAAATAATTTTGCAGCCCCCTGATGAATTTCTACTATTTATGCTTCGTTTAAAGATACTACTGCGATTTTAGCTTTATTTTGCCTGTTTATTTCTGTAATATAATATTCTTCGGAAGTTATATTATTGTTGGATAAAACATTTTATTTCGGCAAATAAACCATACTCGGCGATAAAAATTGACCTAAAATTCTCTCTATTTGGATTTTCCTTTTCTTCTATTTTGCATAAACAATCGTTTTCCATTGTCCTCAACCCCCTTTATGATGAAATAAAAATGGAAAAGAAATATTTGGTGCATTCATACGAGAAAATGGACAGGGTTGGCCTTGAATGTTTAGTATGTAAATATGTAAATTCAATTAGTTTTATAACCCATGTTATTCATGTGTAGAATAATAAGTACGGCGGTATTTCATGATGGAAAATACTCCTTTTCCATATTAATTGTGAATTTATAGAGACTAAAGTCATTCATGTCTCTATTAATGTATTTTGCTGTATGCATTCGTACAAAAACTGTATAACTTTCTAATACCATTTTGATATTTCAAAATTCACTATGAACACAGTCAAGGACTACTTTTCCATCTTTTTGTAATTCGGATTCATATTAAAAACAATACCATAGTGCAACGCAACATCATCATCATCACCTCTAATGACGATGCTATTCGTTGAAATCATGTGTGGAACCTACTCATCCGCGATAAGATAATCGCAACAATTTCTTCGACACGAGCGGCTGCCACTCGGAATAAATCGCAGCTGGCAAAAAGAAACTGCATGTCGCTATTTCAATGATTTTTAATGAGACGCTTCCAAGTTTTATCCTCTTCTCCTCAGGCACTATAACGTCTTTCTCAATCCGTATTCACTCTTCGACTGTCACTCGCAGCTTCCCTCTTCGTTCACCTTGAATCCTTTCAGCTCGGTATACGGAGTCCATTAGTCGTCATGGTCCGCCCCCTCATCGTATCGCACAAGGTCACTGCGCGCCGTTTGAGTACATGATTTACCCTAATCACTTGTGATACACGCGGTATAACAGGATCAAATGCTGTTATAATTACACTTTTTAATTAATATCAATTGTGTCTTATAAGCGTAATGAAGAAGAAATTGTTTGGAGGAGATCGTTAATGGGGAATGGAGTGAGCAAAGGAATAATGCAAAGAAAATGTTATCAAGAGGAAAGCGTCGAGCTTTTGGAAAGTATCAATAATAAAGACAATAATTAAAATAAGGGAATAATGTCGCGGACATTTTTGGTATGCGGCGAACTCGAAGGTGTCAACTTTTTTTGATAGTACTGAATCAATCAAAACTATTTTAGGGAAACACTACTAAACTACTAAAGCGCGTGTGCGAGCGTATATATCCAATAGAACGCGATTTGTTTTGTCTATTAGGCAACGGTATATGTGAAAATTACTATAGAAAGCATGTAGTTGAACAATACCACAGCCATGCTGAACATTATCATTCAGTCATTCATTATTAAAACTAAAATTTTAGGTCTTCAATAATGCCTAGCGATGTTAAATTTATTTTGTATACCTACTCTGATGAATTGAAGTCTTAAGACTGATTCCAGCGATACAATTACATTTAAATACCAAATCATTTTAAATTATAAGCCCAGAAAATATTGAGGGGAAAATTCAAAATTTTTCAACATAAATTCATGAAAAAGAAAGTCGAGAAATTTCTCTGAATAGAATGCTTGATTGTCCTTTTCGCTCTGAGGACGAAGATTTAAATCTTGCAATGAATTTAAATGATCTATCGCGTCTAATTAGTTTCCAAAAATCGGTTCTAACATTTTTAAAGGTTTTATAAATTTAATTTCTTGAGGGTGAGTCCTTACGGCGGAAACAACCAGAAATAGTCAATAAATTTTAATCAGAGATTAATGTCAACTTTCCAAACATATTATTCGCTAAATCTTTCTTGCAAACACACAACTAACGAAAGCGTCGCGTCGCAGGAACATCAGAGCGAGAACGGAAAGACAGGCATAGCGATAAACACAAGCAATTTTTCTCTCTCCAAAGAGCGAGCGCAAGAAGGAAACGAGCGAGACGAAGTAAATCTCGGAAAATGCCGACACAGATGCGCCCCTCTATGCAGATAAAAATGGGAAAAATCCTCGCGCACTCGCCAAACGGGAAATGGAAAGCCATGAGAGAAACAATAAAATGCTCCTCGCTTACCACCTGATATCACCACCGTCTAACCCTCCGGGAGTCGTTAAACGGCTAACTGCGAGGAGGGAAACACAAGACGATCCTCTTTTATAATAAAACGCCTCGAACGGACGGAAGAGAAAGGGGCACAGCATGCGGGCAATAACAGACGCGTTCCCTTGGTTCAGGATGCTACGACTCGGAACGAAGGAACAGGTGAGCCGCTTAAACCTTCTCCTCCAAGTACCTGGTTAGTTTCCCTAGGTCTCGGTGTCAGGGAAAGGCCGGGAATGGGTGCGGGGTGTCTCGCGAGGGAGTCTTTGATGAGAAAAAATTAAACGAACGGTAGTTGCCGAGACACACCTTAGGCGCCACTGTCGCAGTTCGTTTTACTTTTTCTATGTAATTCTGGTACGTTTTTTCTCCCCGCTTTTCTACCGCGCTGGTCAACTCTTGCGGTCTCCGCTGTCCCGTTTGCTCGCTTAGCGTTCCCGTCTTGCTGCGTCGCGTCTTTCCTTTCTTATTCTACGTTTCGGTGGGAATTACACGTTATTTTCCATTTTTATTCGTTTTTTTCCTTGTGCATGTGTTTGCAGCTGTGAGGATTTTATTTGACGAAATGTATTCAGCTGAACTGTAGTATAGTTTTCTCCCCACAAACTCCCTTTTAATACCTATACAATTTCCAATTATGAAAGTTAATGTGCTTATTAGGTAGTTGCTTATTTGCCTTACTATTGTTTTTTGTCTTCTATGAAAGCTTAAATGGATGACTATTTTCTAAATCCCTCCCTAAGGTTATTCATCATCATCATCATGCTTCTGTCCGAAGACAGGTTTTAACTGAATCGCTGCCTCCATTTCTCTCTCTCCCTAGAAGCCTCTTTTATACCTCTATAAGTAGTATATCCCTGCTTTATATTATCTAATATTCCTATTCTTTTTCTCCCTCTTCCTCTTCTTCCACTAATTTTTCCTTCTAAGATCGTCCTTTGTAAACACTGTCTTCTCAATATGTGCCCAATCCAATTTGCTTTTCTTTTCCTGATTGTTTTTATCAGCATCCTTTCTTCTCCCACCATTTCTAATACTTCTTCGTTTCTCTTCCTCTCTGTCCATTTCACTTTCATCATTCTCCTCCATACCCACATCTCAAAACTTTCTATGTATTTTTCCTCCTTTCTACTTACCGTCCACGTCTCTGCACCATAAAGATCTATGCTCCATATGTAGCATTTTGCTAATTTCTTCCTTGTTTCTAAATTTATTTTCTTGCTTGTGAGAAGCTCCTTCTTCTCGTTAAATGCTGCTTTTGCCATAGCAATCCTACTTCTGATGTCCTGTATACTACTTCCATCCTGTGCTAAAATACTGCCGAGATATTTGAAACTACTTACTTGTTCCAATTTTTGGCCATTTACCATTATATTTAATTCTTTATGTTCCTTTGAAACCACCATGACTTTCGTTTTTTCAGCATTGATCTTCATTCCATATTGTTGGCCAACCTCCACTAGTCTGTCTGTCATCCTCTGAAGCTCTTTCTCGCCTTCTGCTATTAAGCCCTGATCATCTGCGTATTTAATGGTGGTAATACTTTCACCTCCTATTTTAAATCCTTTCTCTTCCATCAACGCTTCTTCTGTTATTGTTTCTGCATAAATATTAAATATCGCTGGTGAAATAGGACAACCCTGCCTCACTCCCCTCCCTATTGAAGTACTTTCTGTTTCTTCTCCTTCAACCCTGACTCTAATCTTTTGATCAAAGTAAAGGTTTTTAAGCAGTCTTTTATCTTTCCAATCTATTCCAATTTTGTTTAAAATACCCAGCATCTTATCCCATTTCACTCGGTCAAAAGCTTTCTCCCGATCTACAAAACAAAAATACATATCTTTATTGACTTCTAGCGCTCTTTCTATCATGATCCTCATACATCCTATAGCATCTCTAGTCCCCCTTCCTCTTCTAAAACCAAACTGATTATCTTGCAGCTCCTTTTCTATTTTACATTCAATTCTTTTGGTTATTATTCTGGTTAGAACTTTAGCTGTATGAGAAATTAAACTAATAGTTCTGTAATCCTTACAACATTTTGCATTGTTCTTTTTTTCCAGTGGTACCATCACAACATCTAAAAAATCTTCAGGCCATACGCCAGTATCATATACTTGGTTAAAAAATTTTGTGAGTTGCTTAACTGCTTTAGACCCCAAAACCTTAAGAACGTCCACGGGTATATCATCACTCCCAACAGCCTTTCTTCTTTTCATGTCATCAATTGCTCTTTTAACTTCAGACTCGAGAATACTTGGTCCTAGCTGATCTTCTTCCACATCCTCTTTTTCATTTAATTCAATATTTCTTGGCTTTCCTTCTTTGTCATACAGAACCTCAATGTATTCTTTCCAGACATTCTTTACATTGTCTGGCTCCGATACTATTTTACCACTTTTGTTCATGATTCCTTTACGTCCTATATTTCTTGCTTTTTTCTTGAATAGTTCCCTTGCTTTGCTATACATGAGGTCTGTTCTACAAATTCTTTCACATTCGACAATCTCCTCGCATTTCACATTTATCCACTGTTCTCTGGCTTTATCTGTTTCCCTTCTTAAAGCATTATTTAACTCCTTGTACTTTCTTTGGCCTTCTTCAGTGTTTATGTCCTTCCACTTTCTCCGCTCTTCCATTTTTTGCAGCATGGCTGCTGTGATCCAGGGTTTTTTGTTTCTTTTACCCGTTATCTTTCCTACCTTCTTTTCCATTACATCTTTAATGTTGCTATGGATGTATCTCCACTCCTCATCTACATTCTTCCTATTTTCTTCATCTCTCTCCCCCAACCTTTCCTCCAGCTCAGTCATAATAGCCTCCTTGTTTTTAAGGAGTTCCTCTAAGTTCCATTTCTTGTTAACTCTTATGTTTCTCTTAACGCTCTTCAGTCTACATTGTATATTTGCCACCAAAAGGTTGTGGTCAGAATGGATATTTGCCCCTGGTAGTGTTTTCACATTTTTAATGCTATTTCTAAATCTTTCATTGACTATTATGTAATCTATCTGGTATCGTCTCTGGTCTCCTGGGCTTCTCCATGTGTAAAGTCTCCGCTGGTGATGCTTAAACCATGTATTAGTTACAATTAATCTATTTCTATGGCAGAATTCCACAAGTTTATCCCCTCTTTCATTTCTGTTCCCTAGTCCATATTTTCCCACTATGTTACCTTCCTGTCCCTCCCCGACTACACTGTTCCAGTCTCCCATTACTATGGTGGTGATCCTTCCTTTTTTCTCCTCCTCCAATATCTCCATAATCTGTTCATACATTTCATCTACTTCGTCGTCGCCAGCATTAGTTGTTGGCATATACACTTGAATTATAAGCATTTCCACTGGCTTCATCTGAAGTTTTACGGCTATTAATCTATCATTAACTGTCACTACCTTGCTAATTCTTTCAGCTATCTCTTTTCTCATTATAATCCCCACTCCCCTTTCCTTTTTCTCCCCTCCCGAGTAAATAATCTTAAATTCGTCTGAATTTATCTCGCCTTCTCCTTCCCACCGGACTTCACTAAGACCTACTATACGTACATTATTCCTTCTCATTTCCCTTTTTAAGTTCTCTAGTTTACCCCCTGAATTCATAGTCCTAACATTCCATGTGCCTATTCTTAATTTCTCACCACTTGCTTTCCTATTAATGTTAAATTTCCGTAGCTACCATAGCTGACTGTACATCCTTCCAAGCATCAATTAACTTAGTACCAAATTGGTGTGGTGTTTGGAAGCTAAGATTAAATTTAAAGAAATGTAATGTCATGACTATCTCCATTCGCAGGAACCCTATAAATTTTAACTACTGCATTGATTCGGATTTATTGACTCGAGTTTTACAGAAGAAAGATTTAGGTGTATTTACTGATAGTAAACTATTTTTTCTGGCCATATTACAGCAATTAAAAATAAAGCAATGTCTCTCTTGGGCATTTTGTATCGTTTTACAGAGATCAGAGATCCTTTAGCACTCAGGATGTACTTTTCTACCATTGTATAACCTATTATAACATATTGCTGTCCTATATGTTCTATGTCTACTGTTTGTAATCTCTCTTTGCTTGACAGAATCCTAAATTTTTTCCTTAGAATTGTGAAATATCGTGTAAATTCTCTTCGGTGTGCCTCTAATGATGCTATTTTATCTGCTCTCTCTTTGTATAATCTTACTGCGATTCGAACTAAATCTGATCTTTCTTTCATTTATAATATTTTAAACTCCGTTACAGACTGCCCTGAGTTACTATCCCATATAAATTTCCGAGTTCCACCCAGAACGATTCGTTCTTCTTCCTTATTTCATATGTTTACTCCGAGGAATTCTCTAGCCAAACGTTCCCTTTTCTTTCGTCTTCCTTCTATTTTAAATACCTTAGCTCCACATATTGATCCTTTTTTCCTAATAATTAAATCATTTAATAAGCTAGGAATCACACATATTTCACCTAAATAATCACAGTCATCATTCAACACAATTATTGTTAGTTTTTCTACTGGGTATTTTTGTTATACCTATTGTTCATACCTAGAATTTTATTATTTTATTGTTATTATTTTTACTGTAAATTGGCGATAACTCTGTTTGAGAAATTATAAATAAATAAATTATCTCCTCCGCAGGGTCGGATTAAGTGTTACGCAAAACACGCAAGTGCGTGGAGCGCAGAGGACAAGGGGGACCACAGTTGGCCGACCCTACCTCGTCTCATTTAATCCTTTCTAAATGTTGCCACACATATTACAAACCATGCAATAATATGCTACTTGTTACAAATTTACTATATTTATCCGAATATAAGACGACCCTCCAAAAATTGGTACGTAATTGTAGAAGGAAAAAGTAGCTGCCTGAATATAAGACGACGAACCAATCGCAGAATTCGAAATTATGCACGGAAGAACAACTTTAAAGATATATTATTTAAGCTACAGAATATAACACATAAACTAGAAGGATAAAAATTATATAAATAAAAAAAATGTTATTCCAAGAAATCCATCCCAGATCCTAAATCTTTGGCCGCAAACTGCCTACGTTTTCGACCACGCGAATATAACACGGCCTCATTTTTCAGATTCAAAAACAGTAAAAATATCTCGTTTTATATTCGGATAAATACGGTACGATTTGGATGGTTCCTTAAACGCGCTATGCTTGGGGTCCACGGGTGTCTTAATCCGGTCCTGCTCCTTCCTGATTAAATCTTTTCCTTAGGTAGGAGAGAGGTCAGGATGTATCCTTAAAATAGGTCGCATTATAAATATAAATGCATCTGAAATGAAGAGGATACTAAACTATATTTTCAGTACATGATTTTTTAAACTAAGCAGCTACATTTATACCAACAGACCACCTTTGGTGTGACTACTTTTTGTCAATGTAAACCACTGCTTCTCAACTACTAATAACTAGAGTTACGCTGCACATGATCAGATACCACTGGGGCATTTTCAGAAATCTCTTATTTCTATAAATTTTTAAATGAATTGTCAGTGGCCAGTATACATTGTCAGAAATTCTTATCCAATGATTGAGTAATTACCCAAGAAGTGAATTCAATTTTCTTTAAATATGCAATGACATTCTTCCTTTATATATTTACATCGTAGAGTAACCATATTTTCCATTATTGTATATTTACGTAAGAGATTACAAGTATAAATTCCGCTATCGACCAAACTTGTTTATAAGATGTGTACCAATTACCAACTAAAGCGTTGGCGAAATAATGCTCTAAAAATCAAAATAAATATTTGATAAAAGGTGGCTCACGTAACATGCAATGCAGTTCTGATCATATTTATCCATTTACGTCTTATTGCGCTTGTTCATTCCCTTCCACTCGGACATCTATATCTCTCCGACTCGCCCTCTCCTCTACGGCCTGGAAATTCCTGTTATCTTCCTTTTCTCGCCTTTTATCTTCTTTAACCTAACTCCTCCCATTAACATCACTTTGTCTTTCCCTCCTTTTTCTCAGCATCTCTTTTTAATGTTCGGTTGCTCGCTTTTTATTATCTTCTCTACCTCTTAGTCCCTCGCAAGGAATTTTTTTTCAGAAAGAAATATTTCACAGTGGATTAATCACCTTAATCACTTGTGGCTTAATGTAAAGTTATTTTATACATTTTTTAACTAATTAAAAATATCCTTTTTCTTCACCGCGAAAAATTGTTTAATTTTTTGGTGCTGATTTCATTTTAGTGTTCTCTTAGATCGTCGTAATCAAGATCCAGTGTGTGTCTTTGTGTGTAATTCTCGGTCTCCGACAAAGTCTTCTGAAAAGCTTCCAACTCATTTTTACAGCCTTTCGTTACCGGCTACACAGTAAGGGTACGTTAGATTTCCTTCCTAACTGATTCCAATTGTTTCCCTTTTCTCTTTTCTCATTATATTACATATAAATAAAGCCTTTATAGTCTTAAATTTATACTGACGTTCACGTCAGGTTAAAAAAATATTGTTTCATTTAAAGCGTCTATCAATGCATTGAAATGCGGTAGAGCGATTGATTGAGTTGTTATTACGATGGATTTATTTATGAGAATATAAGATTGCATTTAATTAACAGCGATAAGAAATTTGAATTTCAAATCTCATGCTAGTCAAAACCAATAAAGCTATATAGTGGGGAACTTGAATATCCCGGAGTTGATAGTCATTCGTTGAGCAATATAAATGGCTGCAATCAATCATTTATATTTTAATTTACATCATGAGTGAGCAATTTTAGTAAAACAGATAGGATTTTTTTGTATCAAATTGAAATATTTAATCTCTGAAGTTGATAAATCACCTCATTTCAGGCTGGACATGCTTAATTTAATTTTCATTTGGGTGCGACACAAACAAAAATGATAAGATACGAAAATGTCAGCAAAATTGACGAGCATGTGTGAAAACAAATCCTAGTTAAAAACAATCCAGTGTTTTCAGCTGTTTCAGTGGACATTCGATAAAGAAACCCAAAGCGACTCTAGAGAAGATTTATGCTGTTCAATGTCGCAATTTTTTTAGGTCATAATAATTGAGCCAATATCTAGGAAAAACTACGCATGCAAGGGATAAATTTATGATAAATCATCATTAACGCGAAGCTAAAACAATTATTTTACGCGTAGTTTTTGATATACATGCTCTAAGAATAGCACAGGTGTTGTGCGAATGTTAGTTGCCCTTAATTAAAAAGAATGTTTCAGTTTTATTATATTTAGTCATCTAAACATAAAACTAGAAGTCAAATCACGCGATAAAAGTGATATAACTCACTCTTGAAAATTTTTTAAATGGCACTCTTATGAAAACACTACAAGACCCGATATGACTTACAAGTAGTTTTGGACATTTTTATATGGTATTATTAGACAAGCTATCATAATCGTCCCCGTCTGTGATGGGAATTGTATTCATGTGAATGAAACGGGGGGAAATTTCTCGAAACGTCGTATTCCGGGGTTTTCACCGAAGACATGACTTAAATGGCCGATTCAGGATGACATATGAACGCTCAATAATTTGTTTGAATGAATGCACGGCATTTTTTTTACGTTACGTAAACGCAAGAACTAGGGCGGGTAAGATATATTAACTCGACGGATCAGCAAGGATATATAGGCGGAATTCTTTCCCAACCCTTGCAAAATACATTAACCTCCATTCTGCAAACATCAATGTCATGCGTAACGAGCCTTTCCCGAGTACGCCAGCGGAGAAAATCAGCGCCACCTACGGGTATTTCGTGAAAAAGAGCCTATTTTTATCACTCCGCCTTAAGTAAAAAACAAGATGACGCACGGGGTAAAAAGACAGACGGAATTCTTCTCCTCCAAAACCGGGCAACGCATCAAGGAGGAGAATAAATCATTCTTTCAGTCAAACGTTCGGCCAATTTCACTTATGTGACGCAGATTTACATTGCCTCTCCAGGCTATCAACCATCCACACTACCCAGCAAATCCCACGATGTTGTGTTCGAAGCCGTTAATGCTCCCGCCCATTTCCCCCAGCTTCCCTTAACCCTTGAAGACCTTATTCTTCAAAGCCACGTGACTACCCTCACCCAACTCTTCCTTTTCTTTTTGCAGTTTTAACATTCTTCTTTATTTCTCCCATTATTTTTTCTCCTTCAGTCTCTTATTTTCCCATACTTTATCTAGCTCTTTCTTACCTCATTTGCTTTTCCTTTACTAATCTTTCGCTTTTTAGGCGCGTTTCGCTTCCAGTATGAGCTTTGGTCCGTCCGTCCGCATTTCCGCTCTTCTACGGAACGGACTTTCACGAAACTTGATATTAAGGACTTGGAGTCAAAGCGAATAAGAAAATCACATAAATGAATCACTTAATCCAGTCAGGGGTGCCACTTTACTGGTGGCAAAAAATAAACTTTCCGTCATATCTCGTAAAGTATTGGTGATATCAAAATAGTATTAAAATAAAACTTGCAGAAGTAGTAATGTAGAGTATTTCATTTCCTATACATTTTTATCGTTATTAAGAAAATCAAAGAAGAATATCATAATTCGAGTTGAACTGAGAATTCCTTGTGTTTATATCGTTGCTTACATAAATAAACAATCTGAAGTTCAAAAACGTTTATATAATAATTTGCACGAAACGCAACCATTTGTACACTTTCCTAACTTGTTTATTCTATCTCCTTCCTTTTAGTTTCCTCCTCGATCTTTTTGCACTCCATTTTTCTAATTCGTCTCCCTCTTCCTTTCGCCGTTTCCCCTTTCTCCTTCCCGTTTCCCTCTTTCTCCATCTATACGTTCCCCTAACTATCCACCGTATTTATCCCTCTCTTCTCATCTCTCACTCCTCTCTCCCTATAATGGCAATCTGACGAAACAGTTTGAGCGAATCAAAGTGAAAGCTGCAAACGCAGCGACAACGGTGCCAAACTACGCCAACAAAAAAGGATTTGTTTTCTATTTTCGTTAATTTTGTTTCCCCTCAATTGACGTGAATTTTTCTCCAAATTCATCTCTCCCCTCGCAATTTAAAATTTTAACATTATTACTTTCTCCATATACGTAGATAGGGGAAAGTATTCATGAAAATAATCGACATCGAGATTTCAATGGAAATACACGTTTTGAGGTCCCCTGAACACGTTTCGACCATTTTCTCGATTGTCTCTCTGTGTGTGTGTGTGTGTATGTGATAAATTTTTGTGGGTGCTCTAACTAAAAAACTATTAATCAGACCAACGCGAAATTTTATATTTAACATTTTTATAAAAGCAGAAGAACTGATTAGTTTTTGATAAAAATCAATCAACCGGGAGCGGGTATATTTATTATCATGTAACCTATTTGGTATCTTTAGAAATATTACAGATATGGAGAAAGTCATATGGTGGCCACATCAAATTTTTAGGTTTTAATGCATTGTAAAATCCATTGATTTACTTTCATTAGCTCTTAATAAGTTCTTACATGACCTTTTACAAAGAACGTCTAGTAGTGAAAAAGACAATCATAGACATCCTAATCTAGGATTTGAACACGCACTTTTACTATTAGGTGGCATTATGTAAATATTAACATTTAAAAGGTTTATATAGCCTGTATTGTAGCGGAAATGAAATTGTGAAAATAAATACTTAAAATAGAGTTACTCAAATTATCTTTTTACGCCCATTGGAGATACTTGAGAAAGTATTAATTTTTTCGTTTTGATTTTTAAGTATTGATTTGTCAAATATTTTAATGTTAAAAATTCAACTTTTAGTACAGGAGGAAGGGTTAATCGTTAGAAGAGATGTCTGAATTTGGCCAAAGTGATGACGTCTCCCCATCCTTGCGTTCTCCCCGCATCACTCTTCTTCCCTCTTCCATTTCTTCTCATTTCTTTCTTCCATTCTCCTCTTCTTCTGATGGCCTTCCTTTTCGCTCATTTAGAAAGAAGCCTAGTCGCCTGTATTGCTTCTCTCCGACCTCTTGCCCGCCATCAATTCGAGGTCACGCGTCATTCCATAAAAGATATGTCTCTGTGTCTCCTCAGAAAAAATATGCGACGTGTTGTTTTTTTACCATTCTCGTCATCCATCATGTCAAACTGCCCCAAAATGTTTTTCCACATTCCGATTTTTTATGGAACTCCTACCTTAAGCGAGAAAGAAATCTCCGACGCGCTTTTTTGCAGTCTTCGTATGAACGGCAGAAGCATCGATTGCGTAAAAGTTTGTTAGGAATACCGGTAACCTCAATCACTTATATGTTTAATAAATCTCGTATGTTTATTTATCCAAAAAGGACCTATTTTTTCCGATCCAATATCAGTAAAATTTAATTTTTATTGCTCACAAAAAGCGACAAATTCGGAGACAGAGTCTAAAAAATGAAAAAATCTGCATAATCTTCTTTTGCAACAAATTTGTGAGTTATAAAAGTATTTGAATCGACTTTTCCAATGTTATACGTTGTAAATTCGACCAATTAACGAACATTTTACGAGATGGAATGAAAATAAAAGAAGTTTTTATGCACGGACACAATGCTGAACGCAAATTTCAACGTAAACAAGGAAGATAATTGTGAATTTTATCAATCAAGTTTATAATTATTCTCCTTCTCTACTTTGAACATTACAAACTGATAAAGTCGTTATAAATACCGCGTTTGACTTAAGGCGGGCAGAAATAGCTGTTTAAAAATACCAATGTATGATAAGAGAGCGATTTAAGGCGACTTATGAACTATAATAATCGCGAATCAGTAATAACATAAATTAATTCAACCGTTGAAGGCGTGATGTGGTGGAATAATTCCATATTGATTAATAAATAAAAATCTTGTAATTTTCCACTATTTTACAGTGGAAAATTACAAGATTTTTATTTATTAATCAATTATTAATAAATTATTAATCAAATTACATAAATAAGTGCAAAAGGATAATCGGGGTAACATCATGAAAAACATCACCGCAGTGAATTAATAAGTATGGTTGTAAGTAACAAGGATAATTCCGCGAGTTGAATTTTCTATTACTAGGACATTTAAATCCGATTTCACCTGTTTCAAAGCTGTACAGATTTCCGGCGTCTACCTATAATTTAAACCACTTCAAAAATTTATAAAATGATCATTTTTGGTAATACAACCTAGTTCCTTTTGTCGTGGCATAAATTCATCGACAATGCCTCAAAAAGTTACAGAGACGCATGGAATATCAGAAGAGTTCGGATTATAAAAGAACCTAATAGTGCAGAACGTAGACATGAAAAATGGAGGAATTCGAAAAGCCTGCAGCTCAGTTTGTTCGCGGGTAGAATTGACCATATATTAGGTGAAAGATTGTGCTGTGAAAACATGACGCATGAAAAGAAGCCAAACATGATGATGACAGAATGACCTACATTCAAAGTTGGCATTTTTGATCCTTAGGTCGAAATTTCACGACATTATTGCACACTTGGTTACTATCTCGTGCGAATCGCCGCGAATTTGTAACAAAATGAAACAAAATTCGCACGCCATTGATGTTTAACCTTTAAACGGGCCAGCTTAATCTGTACCGTAACCGGGCAAGTGGGATCAGATTTGACCCCATATATTTAAATAGTTATAAACTTAACTAAAGGAGTATGGATTATATTTTTAATTTATTAATAATGAAATGGTTAAGAAATATTGCTATTGCATAAAATTTTAAATATTATATTTGTTTATTGTCGATTTTGATAATTCATTTATTTCCTTACGAGGCAAATTTGAATATAATCGATGAAAATAACTACAAAATACAATTACAATTTTTATGTAACATTTTTTACACACAATAATATATATATAATCTCCACAATTATACATGCATACTGTAGCTATTTAAAATTCTTACACTCATTACGTATAGTTAGTTAGTAGTGGGGTCAATAATGACCCCAATCCTACATTTATTATTTCTCTTGTTATATGAAACAAATTATAATAATTTTCATTCACATAGAAGAAACTTAGTCGTAAATAAACACACAAAAACCGAGAAGTTGCATAAGGTAAAACTTTTCACAATAATTAGCAAAACAACCGAGTGGGGTCACCACGCTTGCCCGTTTAAAGGTTAATTAGGACGTCCATCAGAATATTCTAATAGAGCCCATTTGAAGTAACTTTGGGTGCCCCATTCATTGCAGAAACGGGTGGCCATAAAAATATTTTCGGTTTCGAAATTTCAGGCACGGCCATCTTGTTTCGATCGCCAATCAATATTAAGCCTCCCCCCTCTCTCTCTCTCTACCTCGCGTTTGATGTAACTTAATGTCTCAACTTTCACCGAGTCGGCTTGCTCCATGCCGCCTTTACATCCCACTCGTCTGGGATCAAGAACGTCGATCATTCGTTCTCTTTATAGGGTGGGGAGGGGAATAGAGTTGAAGCCAAAGCGCGCGCGGTATTTGTCCTTAATTGATGCGTGCGAACGTTACATTAACATTCGAACGAAATTGAATTGTTTTAACTGCGCAGTTTTTTCCCAAAAAATGCGGAAAACATTATGCCAACATTTGGCATTTTTCGAGCGCGAGGATTTGTTTGTATTTGCTCTCGTTGTTGAACTGGGCAAAAGGACCCGAGTGATTCCGTATTTGTTAAAACGTGATTCTCTGATGATGGAAACAAAGGTCGAGAAAGTAGGTCGTCCATAGAGCCAGAATATATTCAATGAATTTATATGCTTCTCAGTCTGAAATCGATTGTGTCCTCTGTCTACAAGAAATAAAACTGACCAAGATAATACGCAGTACTTGTCAACGAACATGTTAAAAAGGCCTCTCAATCTCTAATATTTGGAAACTTAAAAATTACTGCAAAAAGTAAAAAGTAAATAAATGGCCAATTTAGAATATATCTACATAGTAATAAATATAAAATTCTCAAATTATACATTTTCGGAGTCCTGGTGTACAGCGATGCGCTATATCAATATAATAATAGCCGAACCAGAATTATTATATGATGATTTTAGAAAATAGCTGCCATTAGTTAAAATGTGCGCTTTGCTAAGAAAATTATCAAAACTCAATTACTTCAACATTTGTGAGATGGAAACTTTGTTTGCTGTGACATGCATAGTCATGACCTTTTCTTAGAATCTATTGTCGATGGCAGAAGACGACTGTTTTACTGCCGAAATGCGTATTATGTTTTCATAACTTTTTTATGACTATCAGATATACCTATTGTGTCAATACAGAAGTAATACATAGTACATTAGTGCCGCTATTATCAAACTTTAAGTATTTCAAAAAAATGCGTGAAAATAATACGCAAAATTTTAAAACATATTATTCTTCTATTGTTTTTTTAGCAAAAAGAATGAAAAATGCAATTGATAGAGAACCTTTGCTATATATGTATATATATAATATCGGTGTATGTAGTTCAACAATCATAAATGCTGCCCCCCTCCATTTTCCTTCTCCTTACCTTCAAGAATTTTATTCAACGACACCCCGTGTGCCATTAAGACTCTAACCTTTAGTTTTACTAGAACGGTTTTTATAATGTTTTTAAAATTAGGAACGGTTTTTTTAAGTCAACCGTTCCCGAGCACGGTAGCGACAAACAATGTGTTCTTCTGCGTGTCCTCGCCGCAACCGCCCAAGAAATGGCTTTTACGTAACGCTAACGATGCAGTAGCAACACCGTTTGAAAACCGATGTCATAAATAACTCGCACGACTATATATCTCTCTTGGTATGGGCGTGTTCGTTCGGAGGAGGTCATTCCAGAGTGTCGCTACCTGAAGCGGCCAATGGAACTCGTTATCCTTTCGGGTAGGAATCTAACGCCCTCTGGCGTCGGGAAAAATAATTACGTTTTAAAATATGTACTCAGCAGTTTGGTGGAAAAACTATGGAGGGTCTTAAATTTTCAATTTTCCTTTTCGCCTAATGGCTACCCGATGTGTACCGTAGAGATCCTGATTGGTGCATCACAAATTATTATAAAAGGCGCTTTTCGCCACCTACTGCATTATTTAAAGTGAAGTTATTTCGCTTGTGTGAGAGAGACTTTTTTGTTTAAGTATTTATAAAACCTTTAATTTTCAACTATGGTGACCACTTTACTATTAATTATTTGTAACTATCACTCCGCCAAAATTCCGTCTAATTGAAAATATAATATAACATATATAAAACGAGTGAAAAACGATCTTTTCTGAATTTAACTTGTAAATGGGCCGAAAAGTGAAAACTCTAAACTTAATAGTTATGAACATGGTACTATCTAAGTCTGCATTACAATTTAATCTTTGACCTTTATAGAGTCATGTTACATTCATACTCAAGTGAGCCGACTAATAAACTAATGCGTTTATTTAAATGAAATTCACTGCGCTAAAATACCTAAGCAGGTAGGAATAAAGGAAATTATTGATATGTTGCACAACTCCAATGCAGAATTATTTCGAAACAACATTAAAAGGAGGTAATCACTTACAAAAAATAGAACCTTAGCTGAAATAAATGGCTATTTATGAAGCTAGGTGCGAAATCATACTCATTATTTAAAATAATAGCAAATATACTATTTAAAAAGTTACATTTGGGCGCGTCTCAAGGTAGACAAACTATGCCTTTTCTTTATACATGAAAAGATTGGGAAAATCTGATTCCCTTTTCGGCTATAAAACAGCAGTCATAAGTGGTGATTCACCGATAGTAGACTGCATGTTGTTTTATAGATGCTGCTATCGGAAATTCAACACTGATGACTACCAATTTGCCGCTGCATTGTTATTCTGATTTTGTCAACTTTTTAAAATGGATTTGGAGAGATTTTGACAATTTAATTTCAACCATAAGACGAGTTCGATAATTCTCATTCGAATTCATGATGCTAGTTGGAATATGAACAAACATCGTAGAGTTTTATCACCTCGGTTCAAGATGTCAACCGTGTGGAACTCAGAAAAAAATTCCAAAAATTGTTGCTTCTCTCGGTATTTTAATGCCATTAGAAAAAATCTTTGTTTAATGTATGCTTTGATTAGGTAGGTAGTTTTATGCTTCTTTCTCTCAGGCGATCCGCATAGTGTAAGAGTACGAAGGATAACCCAAAGACGAGAAAAAGTAAACAGCATGGAGAGTCGAGATGAAACGCTAGCTATTTGGTCTCAGAAGGTTAACTAATTATGTCGCGGATATACAACATGCCGCTTTAACGCTCCCCGGCGCGTTCGGGTAAATTGCTTTATTGGAACCGGTTTTTTTAACTACGGAGGGAAACGCAATTTAAAAAATAATTGAAGCTGGGGAAAAACAAGAAAATCAAGTATCTATAACGTCAACTTTAGGTGAGAAAATTGTTTTAATGAAGCACGAAAATGGATAGATTGTCTCGCCTCGCGTGTCGAGCCGCCGAGGTCTTATCTTCACCGGCAATTATGATCAAGGGTGGTCATGAGAAACGGAAAGCGGCAGGATTATGTTTCAATATCACGAAAGGAATGCCAAAGGAACTTCTTTTTATTAGGCGTCATACGTAAAAAACTACAGACAAAATTTCAACACGCGGAAGTCTATAATAAAAATTTTCAATAAATCAACGAAAATATGTGTTCCTATAAGTATTCGTCCGTGTTAAAAATTTGAAATACTCGATTTAATGTTGCTTCTGACATTGTTCAATTTATAGATGTTTCTCCAGACACAATTTTCACACAAAAGTCACTAACAAATTTTAATATACATTTTATAAAATAATATATAAAACATTGTCATGTTTGTCTCAAATGTATTTTATGTTTTGTTATGTTGTTCGTTGGAGAAAGTGCTACTGCCACATAAAATTAGTCTGGTTGATGTCCAATCTATATTGCTTTTACATAGCTGTGTCCTGTTTAGACTCTATGTACGAATGGCTAACTGAAATATCACCAACTGCTGTCGTAGATGTTCTATAATTATTAGCCTACTTTTCGGAATGGTAATAGGCTTATTATAGTTTCTTCGTTTTGTCTGTTCGTCTGTCTGTCCATTAACTTTTTAACCAATAGACTGATTTTCATGACACTTCGTAGAAATCTCTTGCAACTGGGGCCGAGATTCTGAGGATAGTTTTTGTTGCGAATATTGAAAGTCCCGGGTTCGATTCCAGGAACTATCATTTTCATTTGATTTACATGGTAAATCTGAAATCCATCGTTCAAGGAAAGTTTCTCTTGCACATTATAATATCTTAGAATTGTGATATCGGAGTGAGTTTTGCACTATTCTCTGAGGAAAGGAATGAATATTTTAATTTTTATCGTAGAATTTTGCTTATCGAATGTATTTCTTAGAATTTCGCGTAAATACTGGTGTTTTTGCAGTTTTTATCACTCATCACGCGTTATTTTGCCACACAAATGGGCGTTATCAATTTAATATTCCATTCGAATTAGAGTTTTAGAACCGGGAATTCCAGTTCCGGTGAATTTGCTCGATATTTATTATTCTCGATTCCCGGGAAATGCTCGTTTGAATTTTGTGCCGAGTCAAGCTTTTTCAGAATTGCCTTCATAGCTGTTTTTTTTAGATATTCCTCCGAATTTCAGTCCCAAATTTAAACTATCAATATTATTTTTGATGTTTTTGATTTTATGCATATTGTACCAATAGAATTTCTGATGAATAATAAATATTTTTTCAGTGATTGCTATTTAATATCTGAGTTATTAGGAGTTTGAAATTAAGGATCAGGTTGCGTTTCTCGCTATTAATTCAATTTAAATTGAACGCTAATACAATATCAAACTGGCATCTTCTCGCGCCCGTGAATGTCGTTAGTGAAAAAAGGTCCGATGGTTGTATGTCGCATGAATCTGAAACTAGGTGTCGAAGTAAACTACCTTCCCCTCCTAATCTTCTTCCTTCCCGCATCCTCCCTCCTCTAATTGACCAAATTTTCTACTTTGGCCAAGTGAATTTAGTATATATAAACTAGGGAGATGCCCGTCAAAACTCAACGGGAAAGTTTTTTATGAAATTTCGTGAATAGATAAATCAATGGTACCCAATAACACGAAACCGGCAACATTGCAAATCAGTTAGAATGCGTCAAAAATCTTGCGTTAAAAACTGGTATGTTGATCGATTCGACGTGTATTAAAGAATCGATGGCAGGAAAACAAACATTCGTTCTTTTATGCGTTCGTATTTTTAAGCCTTGAACTTTTACAATGATTCTAAGTGATTTTAATACGCGAATGATTAATGTTCTACATACAAATGTCTTCCCTCTCGTATATAACGAAACGAATGTTGTTTACATTGGTTGCTATGAAAATCATTTCCCTCTCCTTTCTTCTCTCTCTCTCGTATTAAAAACATTCAAAGCACGCTTTCCCCCATAAGGAATGAAATGAAAATAGGAATTAGAGGTTTAACAATGTAATTGGTTGGCAACGCAACATCCCGTTAAAATGGCTAGATTTCTCCAAAATATGTGAATTAAACGATTAACATGGGGATATTTGAAAATCAAATTCCCGTTTCCCGGGGAAAAAATATCGCCGGGAACGCAAAACTCTAGTTCTAATGTATTTGTAATATTTTATAACGCTCAATTATGAAGTTTTGGAACACAAAGAGCAACTCATCCGCGGTGATTTTCAAACTGTTAAAACACCACATTTAATTTAAATTATTATGCTGTAAGTAGGCAATATTTGGATCATCTTGTTTATAAATCAATTTAATCATAAAAATTCATTTTAGCATTCGTTTACGAAAGACGTCGAATATAAAATTTTGAACTACACGAAAATCATTTTACGTATATACTTTATTTAAATTGACTAATTTTTCATTTGTGTCTAATCAGACTAATCAAACTTCAAAATAAAAAGTATGTACGTGCATTAATATATATACGTGTACCACACGAATATCAACCCGTGTCTTTGCTTCGACTCATTGCTTGGCCTTTTCCAGGTTGTTTTTACTATCAATTCTGACTTTCCTTTATCCAGTTTCCCTTCTCAGTAAGGGTAAGAAAATCAACGAAACGCACAAAATATCGAATTAACTGATGCAGGGAATTATTTAAGATCTTTACACCGTATGACACACCGCTTCCCGCCATTTCCGCCAAGTCCGGTAAGAGAGCGCTTAATCATTACGCCTCGCGATCGTCTAAAGATCCAGCCGCGATTACATCCATTTTCCGTAAAAAAAGGAATTATATTCAGTAACGCTTCACCGCCTTCGATTTTTTTTTATTCTCGCGATGATGCGGAGGAGAACGCTCATTAATTGACTTCCTGGTCGTTTTCTTTTTCTTCTTTTCCGATTAATCCACTTTATCTCTTTCTCTATCTAATCCCTCTCCTTCCACGACACTTTCCTCATCTATTCCTTCCTCTCTCTACCCATACTTTCTCTTCGCTTCTCGTTTGTTTTTTCTTTTACCCTCCGCCTCTCTCCACTCATCTCGATCGCTGCCATTTCCTTTGAAGCTAAGGTGGAAATTTCCTGATTCTGGTCTTTTTTTGGGGAACCTTCACCTCCAGCAGTGTCTCTGCGGTGGTTAGATTTTTTTCTTACACTCTCTCACTTTCCGTAGAGGCAGTAAAAACGTGGGGCGGTGGAGGTCTCTTAAAGGTCACGGTTGAGACAAAGGCCCTCTCTGTACCATTTATAGGTATTTAGAATTTCGGGATAGTTCAGTCAGCAGTTCTTTTAATTCTAGGATTGATTGGCGTTCCGTCTAATTTATAAGATCTCCTTTTTCGAGTATAATGCTTAGATTTTGATTGTCAGTCTAAGCGTTGGTTTATCTGAGTTGATTTAAACATGGTTTTTGCAAATTTTTACAGAAAAGTTTAGGAAATTACGATCATACACAAATGGTGGATTTTCAGACTTTCTATATTGTTTCGGAAGGATGAAAAAATTGAAAATTTTGTTGCGGTATTTAAGGAAACTATAAATTCATGAAACATCAAGCTTGAAAGAACGGTGACATATAGCATGCCTTAAAATTTTATCCTAAATTTGAATCGTATTCCTAAATGAAGGAAGTTGGACAGTTTTCTAGAGTTAATTAAAAAGCGGTTTATCATGAAGCATAAGATGATCGAGGCAAATCTAGCTGTAGAGGTAAGTCTACAGAGCACCCCCCCCCTGTCAGTGGAAGTCCACCTATCCTTGATTGCAATAATAGTGGGTTGTAATAATTATATACCTCTAATGGTACAAAAAACACGATCACACAATCATTTTATCCTTATCCTCATCGAAATTTCCGAGAAAATATTGAAAACGTGTTTTCAATTCCGTTCTTCAGCGCGGGTGGTTATTGCTCCCATGTACTAGTGCTGCATTAAAAACGTACGGCATTGAAGTGGTGTTACAGAGGCCATCATGTAGTCTGCTACATTTGAATAAGTCGAAACACTTCCCATTTGCCCTCTCTTCTGTCTCATTCTACTTGCTCTTGTCTCACTCTACTTGCTCATTCGAAGTCCAGCATTACGCGATCCAATGCCAATACCCATATATGTCCTGTCTTGTGATGAATTAGTCTCACAAGCAATGAAAGAGACGCAACGAAAATAAATTTTTCATGACATGTCCGGCTGTACACACAAGCCAGTTTGCCATAATGACACCAATTATGTCGTTACTTCTCTCGAAAAGTACCACGCCAATTATCTCGTGGTCACATGATAACTCTGAATGAAAGAGCGAGGGGAAACTGTAGGATTATAACTTTATGGAATTTCAAAGTTTAATGTAATCGAATCGAGTTAGATAACAGTTTTAGAAAGCATAGAGATTCTCTATAGCATGAAAAGTTACTCATAACCTTTTGCACGCGAAAAAATTGCATTTACCCGATATATAGAAAGGGGTTCTTCTAGAAAAGCGGTCTTTCCTCTCTCACTGCTTTTATGTGAAAGAATAACTCAGGCTTTTTATTGTTATTATTATTACACTTGTTTTTATGGCATATTTTTATTTATTTTTTAAAGAATGTTTTTATCCTACGCGTGTGGAAACGGGTTAAGAAAACATCTTCCGTTCCAGATGGCAAGAGTGGAAATCCAGAGTTATTTCTCCCAAAATGTTATCATTTTAGCGCGTCGTCGCTTCCCAAGAATTTTCAGGGAATCGATACGGCTGACTACCGATTAACCGAATTTTAAAAAATGTTTAACTTGAAAGTATTTTATGCTGCGCTACGTAAGCATATACCGAGCATAAGTCGATTCGAATATAAGACGACCCGTCCCGAAATTGGCATTTTTAGAAGGAAAAGTAGTTACAGTTACGGACAGAAAAACGATATTCAACTTTTGATGGCATTCAGCGCCGTACGTTCGCTTCGCTAACACTGAATTTACTTGCTGTTTCAGTTTGGATATTTGTGACAAGCTAGACCGTTTCTTTCCAAAACGGTCATCCACAGTGTAAGAGTTTTTACAATGCATTATTTCACTATGATTTTGCACAATAACTGACGGCCTTGGTAGAGGGATGGCTAGCGCGTCTGGCTCCCAATGCTAGGGTCGCGGGTTTGAGTTTGGTCGTGATGGTTTGTGAATGTTTTTGTTATTATTACTGTTAAACATTGTTAATCGATCGGCTGCAATGGGCCTCCTGCTGTAAGCCGTTTGTATATAAATAAATACATAAATAAATAAAAAAGTTCAATTTATCGAAACCTCGAGTGATCGAAATTTAGCGTGATCAAAACTTCCGCGTTATCGAAACATCGAGATATAAACTTCGAGTTATCAAAGCCTTGAGTTAAAGAAATTCCTTTTAGCGAATATTAATAGGGATGAGAAAAATATGTACTCCGGTTGATCGAAAATTCGAGCCCTTATACGTACGATCTATTGTGATTTGACTGTATTTAAAAGTATCACATTTCACTGGAGATACATTAAATCTTTCATTATTTATAAATTGAAACGGCCAAAACAAAAAACGGCGAAACATGCATTTTAAATGCTTTCTCATATCCGCACGGTAACAATAATTTCACAGCTCACATTAATACGTTTTAACGTGTGGTTTGATTCATACCAAGACAGCTTCTGCTGTTGATGGCGAGAGAACTTTGCGGTAGCCTGGCGTAACATTCGTTAATATATTACTTGATGACAACGCCTTAACTAGCTATTTTAGCGCCCGGGGAAAATTACTAAATATGTGACTCCCTGTCCTTATAAAATATTGTTGTCTCTAATTTATTTAGTTAGTTAGTTGGATTTTTGCACCCCTTACTTTGTTGCGCCCAGGGCAGATCCCCCGCTTGCCTCGCCCTAGTTACGGTACTGCTTGATATATTTATTCCTTTTTGAGAAATATAGGTAATATATTATTGTTTATGTCTCTAACCACCAATTTCAATCAAAATCCACGCCGCGATATTTGAGTAAATCGAAATTATTTGAATATGGACAAGACTAACTATACCTCATTACCGCGCCTTATGTTTCATTTCAGCAAAGCTTCTCTTCAGTATAGTACCACACAGAAATTTCGAGAATTTTTCAAAATCTGTTGGTCTACCTGTCCGTCGTCTGACATTAGGAATGCTCCAGATATTGCAAATGCAAAAGGTTGCGATATGAATATTGAAAAAGGGGGATCGATTCGTAGTCATAAACAGAGAAAAAACGGCACGCAAAATTTATTTTATAATTGAGTAACCTCTCGTTAAAGTTCTTTAACTTATTTATACTTTTCATCTGATTTTGTAGTTTTTAAAACACGTAATCTGTCAAAACCGATTTATCAGTTTTTTTAAAATTGAGAGTAAATTGTAATATCTCAACGAAGAATATACCATAGTATATGTAATAAATTTCAATTTCGAACATTTCTCACTTACAGATCCTCGACATCAGGCAAGCCGACGAAGTCGAATTCGTCCAAGCTGGTTATGTTGTTGCTGGCCAAGTCCCTGGAAGAAAGTGAAAATTTAATGTAAGTGACACTGTTATTAAAACATTTTGAATGGTACACTTGACTCAACACGCAGAAGGAATATTTAAAATAATTTAATCGATTCGTATTTTTGCCGTAATATTGATATTTAGAAGACACTACTATAAAAATTGTCAGAACCTTTTGCGCTTGACTTCATTACCAGGCTTAAGGAATTTTTCTAGCTAACTGACATTACATTCACATATACAGGAGAGAATTGCAGAATAAAAAAGATCCGAACCCGAGTTTCCTGCTTGCTCTATCAGTTTAGCTATCAAGCATCATCAACATCAAACTCTGGCTAATTATAAATTTTTGCTGTTCCTTGAATTTGCAGATAATGTTTTACATTAAAATTAAAAAAAGGTTCTCCATATTGATTTCATTCATATTTTTTGAAAATTTCCATCGCTACCTTCCTGTAATAAAAATATCACTAAATTAATATCAAGGAAAATACATATTTCCTAATTAAGGGTGAGAGGCATTAATACCACACCCGTACTCATTTGCCTCTCTGTAATTGTACCGATACTTCGGTGCACACTAATCCAGTCCGGCGGCCAAAAAAACATACTAACTCAGTCCCGGGATTTTCGGAAGGGCATACTAACTCAGACCAACCGCGAAACTAAATTTTCCTACCCATTTTTCACAATCTTAGGGCTGTCTGAACTAAAAGTAGCACTCTCGAAATACGCGTACACTATACTTGGTGAAAAATTTAACTGGAGTTTAAAGCACTCGGAGATTAAATATTGAAAAGCGTCTACATACGCTACAGCACTTTTATTAGGAAGCAAGAAATGTACCAAAGGTACACAAGTGACGTCCATTATGCCTTGGACAGTAAAAAGTCGACAGAAATATTTTTGACATCTTTTAAATGTGCCATCAACGAAAATCGTATCCATGTTAACTAATAGTTTCAAGTTTGCGTTGATCGAAAAACCAACTATGTTTTTGACGCTCTCATCTATAAACAAATTTCTCTTGTCGATTACTTTTTATGTCCATTGAATCTAGTGCCTGTGCGGGGGACAGTTAGTATGGGCCTCTAACAACCGCGGGACTGGGCTAGTATGCGAACTTTTCGAATAACAACATCCCGGGACTGAGTTGGTATGCAGCCGATACTTTTGTCTAGCAATCCTCGGAAAGCCTTCGGTGGATTCCGAGATAAATTCTTCCGTCTATCAGGTATCCTCGAACCTTAAACTCAACAAAATGACTCCTTCCGAAACGCCGCTTTCACGATTAAGCGAAGGCGCCGCTTATCACTGCCTGCTTCGCCACCTCTTTTGTGCGCAATCCCTTCATTTGTAATCCACTGGACCCTCTATCCGTTTTCTCATGTAAATTAGCTTCTGAATGCACCCATACACTCGAAGCTGAGCAGACCCTTTCCCTGCTCTATTGTTGAAAAGGGGATCGTTTAGCAGTGCATGATGACAACGGAAGGAAACGATTTCATGGCAATGCAATATGGAATTGCTGTACGTAACTCTATAGGAGTAAATAAATTTAATCGTGATTTTAATTGACAAAATGTATTATACTAAACCAACAAACGCGGTGAAAAAGTAAACATCATCCTCAAACTAACATTTATCTAACAAGATGGAATGTTGGGAATATATAGCGTTTATGCGTGAGCGTATGAGTTTAATTACTAATGTGAACTTTGAGAGGTAGAACAATTCTGAACTTGAACGGGAATCGAAGTAAGTTATCAAGTCTATTCAAGAACAACCAAATTAAAAAAATATACTTGCCTCAGATATCTCCAATGTTAGACAACTATTTGCGCGCTTCTAAAAGAACCTTAGAATCTATTTTCGGCGAATTGCAGCTGAAAACGACTGCTTTGTCGCCGAAATGCGCATCTGGTTTTTAAATCTTGCTGAGGCAAGTATAATTTTAAAATTTATTGTTCTTGAATTTTTTCCAGCCATAAGGCGAGCTCGATAGCTTCTTGTTGTTTCTAGCTTATAGAAAATTAGACTGGATTGATAGCCAGTGTAATTCAGAAATTTTCTTCTCAAAGCTCACATTAAAATTTAACTTTTCGTTTCTTAAATTTGACCATCACCTTGATCAAATAATTTTCATGCGATAAAAGGCAGACAAATATATTAACCTATACAGGTATTCCGTCTATGAGAAGAGGTTTCTGGGAGTTTCTCAAAGTTTTACCAGGGCAAAAATTTGGGTTTCAATGATTATGATTTCAATCAGACGTAGCGCAGCAGCATGTCATTGACATCTTTTGATTGCATCTTCCAGACGAGCTCAAAACGATATACAATACTATCACACCATTTTACTTTTCTTCGGATGTTTTCACTGTTCAAAGATTTATTTTGCACGAATCTGTAATTCATGGTAGCGCTTGACTGTCGTCCTCTATTTTGCTCCCTTTTTTCTGTTGAAACCATTGAGCAAAAGTTTTCGATTAGTATCCGATGTCTCCAGGATTCCATTCAATGATTCCGAAGTAGTTCAAGGATGCCTATACTTTCAACAATTTGTTTAACAGCCATTGCTTCGTAGTAGCATAACGGTGCCATTCTCGAGAAAAGAAAAAACGTGCCGAGGACTTATTGAATACTTTTCAGGCAAGTTAAAAGTTGTCCTGCCTTAAGGTACGGGTCGGAATGCACTCAATCTACTAAGTTAGTTTAACGGACTCGATAAGAAATAGATCTAAAAGAAACTACTGCTGATGAAAACCAGTGATGACGGTTGTTGGGAAGCCGAAATATGCGTATGGGTTTCCAAAATCTTTTTCAATTGTATGTTTTGGGTAGGAATATTGTAAAGCAGTCAGAAGGTACTGTATCTTTGCTAGAGAAGAATTTTATCACAAATCAACAAGTTAAAATAATGTCATTATAAATTCCATCGATGCCGTGATCGAGTAGCGTAGAGTGTCATATCGCCTCGAATAATCGATATAAATCGATATCCCTGATATGTTTTCGGTCCCTTGTCCAGCCCGTTATCATTCGATTTTGTGTTATAGGTCGCATCTGGAGGCAATGATCGTTCGGTAGACTATTCGACCGCCTCCTCCGAACCAGATAAATAGCTTTCCGCACGCATGCTGTTCTCTGACGACCAATCACGCGTCCGAGCTATCGTCATTGCCGCCGCTCCCACCGTCTCGCAAATAAGGTCGCCGTCTTTGACTTTTAACGCGCTTGCACAATCGCTGATTATAAACCGGTGAAAATCGTCGCCTCGTTCGGTTATATTCTCGCAATTCACGCTGCGGCGGTTTTCAAAACGCGTGTCGCTTTTCAGCGCAAATATCACTCCGCGGTTGTCACGTTTTTTATAGCCGCTGTTTCCAGTTGGCAAAGCTCATTCGGCCGGATTATATCCAGCTCTCGTTTACTTTCTCTCCGTCCGTTTTTTTATCTATAACAGCTCCACTTTTATTCGGAACCTGTCTGCACGAGAATGATGCGTGGGAATCGTCGGGAAACGTACCCATTTTGTCAAAGATAGAGGGAAGCAGATTTTAAAATGAAGAATCACTCTTGTCCCACGAAAATGAATTTATTGACCTTTAAGAATAGGCGTAAATAAGTTTGCTGCCATATTACGCGCCTTGCGGCTTCTTGTTACTGTAATCTATGAAGGTCTTTCGTTGCCATACGCATAACAATTGAGAATTTTGAAGGGACTGGCTCTTTTAATTATCCACCGGCCATTGGTCTCATAAAAAATCCAAATAAATATGACATTTTATCACGTCAGTGTATATTAGCCTGTTGGTAATCAAACGAGAAAGTATTAATTTTACTAAGGTTTATTACGGAAAAACGAAAAAGAAAATATGATAGGGATGATCGTAACTGCTTTCCAATGTTTATATCTTGGGTTCCAATCCCTTGATGGCATGTATGCCTACCGTTGTCTTTGTAGCTGCTTTAAGCTCATTATTTTAAAAAATCTTTTGAATTAAATTACTATTCAGCGCAATACATACGCATACACCTGTTCGTGACTGTAAGTTATAATACTATCATTTTGCAAAGCTGAAATAATGACGGTACTTGAACATTTATCTCATGCGAAATGATAGTTAAAATTAGCTCATCAAAGTTTTTAGTGTCTTTTTATGTGACGTATTTTCTAAATACACACTTCCTGAATGAACTCGATTGAATAAAACATAATGTTTGTCAATAGCACTGATAGATAAGGAAAATTTTCTAAAGAGAAAATACAAATATTTTGTTAGTTTTAACTACATTGACAGTAAGGACGTCAGTCAGAAATATACTTTTTCTCCGAGGGTGCGCTGAGATACATATAAAAATAGAAGCGATTATTGTTTTCTTTCGACATCATAGCAAATAAAACGAAAATGCCGACGCGTATATTTTCATGCTTAAAACTTTATCCCCTCACCTGTCTCTCTTCATAATCAATCTTTCGCATCCTTTTCGAATTCTCCTCCTCCTCTTTACCCCCAATCTTACCCTACTCCATGACCTCCTTTGTCTTTCCCAATGCATCTCGCCATCGCTGGACCACGCCCCCTTTTTCTGTCTGTTATAAAAGATATGACTCCTCCGGAAAAGGCGTAGTGACCTTCTGACGCCTTAAGGCGGGAAAATCTGTCTCTGTATATGAGCGGAGAGAGAGGTGAGAGAATGAGAGAGAAAGAGAGAGAGAGAGAATGGAGGGAGAGGAATGGAGGGAAGGAGACGGAGAGTATGCGGAGAGGCGAGTGGGAAGTGGTTTCCATAGGAACGGAGCTGCGGTAGGAATGGTGCACAAACGATCCCACCCCCCACCCACCAACGCAAGGCGTGTGGGACGAAGGGTGGGGAAGGGAGGAGAGGGAGAGAGAGGGAAGGGTGAGAGAGGGGATGGAGAAGTGAGGGGTGGGTGAAAGAGGGGCGGGAGGGGAGGGTGAGAGAGGGGAGGGAGGGGCGGACTCAAAAGAGACAGCTCAGATTTATGGACCGCAGATCTCTTCAGCGTCGCTTGTAATATTTCCTTTCTCTCTCTCTGTCCCTCGCCTTGTCACTCCGTCCACGCCACACCTTAGTTCCTTAGAAGCGATTGACGAGATCGGATGGACGGATGAGAGAAATGAAGGGAGGGAGAGGACGAGAGAGGGTGGGGAGAAATGGTAGAGGAGAGAGGGGAAGAGGACTGTTAAGTGGGGGGAAGTGAGGAAAGGAAGGGGTAAAGGAGAATGTGAATATAGGAGAAAGGAACGAGGAGAGGGGAAAGGAGTAAAAGTGACGCATGCAAGGGTGAGACAAGGAGAGGGGAGAAGATAGAGTGGGAGGGCGGAGGGAGTGATAGAGATGAGAAGGGGAGAGAAGGGAGAGTGGAGGGAAAGAGAAGGGAGAGAGGGGGGAAAGAGAAGGGAGAGAGGAGCGTGAGAGGGAGATGGGAAGGAAGGAGAAGGGAGGAGAGGAAACGGAGGGAGATGAGAGAGGAAGGAAGATGATGGAGAAGAGAGAGGGAGGGGATATAGTTGAGAGAGGAGTGAGAAGGGAAGTAGAGAGGCCGGATGGAGGAAAGGAGCTGAAAGGAGGAAATATGAAGGTACAGTAAGGTGAGAAATGGGAGAGGTGGTAATGGATAAGGTGTGAGGGAGAGAGGAGCGATAGAGGGTGATGGGAAGGTAGGAGAAGAGAAGAGAGAGAACGGATGGAGATGAGAGAGGAAGGAAGATGAGGGGAGAGAGAGAGGGGGGGAGGTGAGTGAGAGGAAATATAGGGATATTGAGAAAAGCGATGGGAGAAAGGACGGAAGTAGAATATAGTAGAGAGAGGGGGATAAAGGAGTTAGAGGGACCGGATGGAGAGAAGGAGCGGAAGGGAGGGATTACGAAGGTAGAAAGTGGGAAATGGGAAAGGTAATGATGTGAGGAGAGGTATGGGATTTGGAAAGATATAGATGAGAGAAAGACCGGAAAAAGAGGAGGGATATTGGAGGAAAGATATTTGGAATGGAACGAGGCTAGAGTGGCGGGAGGAGGAGAGATGGGGGAAGTAGATAAGGAGGGATTGGGGGAAGGGAGGGAGTTTTTGAAAAGAGACGGGATGAGCGACGTGAGAATTTAGTCTGTATGCGTGTATGGGAGAGATAGTGGGAATTGGGATGAGAGGGGGTGAGATGGGATGTAAAGGGGTGAAGGGTTAAGGGAGTGTTAAGTGGCAGAGATATAGAAGAGCGAGGTGGTAGACAGTTTGGCGCGATGAATTGGAAAGGGGAAGGAGGTTAAATCCGTCAGGTTGTTCGAGGGCGGTAAACTGAGCGACGGAAGGAAAAGCCTTTGCTTTCTCGGCAATTGGGCTGAATACAAATAATTAATCATAGTTTTTATCAGGTCTAAAGCTAATTAAAATTGGACCAATAGAAATTCAATGTACATAAATTTCAATATCAGCAATTTCTTCATGTATCGTGGACGCATTTTGATATTTTATCATATTTTTATTTTGTAACAGTAACTTGCGGTACACGTTTGTACACATGTGTATAGAAATTTAGTTCAAAAGCTGGTGCTAGTCTCTACTTCACCTTTGAATCGATATCTAATACCTATGTTAACGAGATGCTCGGAAATACACGAGAGGTGGCGTATCCGTCTATCTGAGTACCTCCATAAACATCCATCTAAAGTTACGACTTCAGATATACATTCGCCATATACGTTAACGTAGGTTAAGCATTAAACGTTTAGATTAGACTCCCGATTCTTTTCACTGGCGATTTAGTCTACGTACATTATTTAATGTTATATTTTCATCTGTATAGGGTTTATTCTTAGCTGAACCCTTTTCACTTGTTTTGGTAAAAAAATCATTTCAGCCTAAAAATTTGTTCATGGTTACTGACTGACTGATTTATATTCAGCAATCAAACTAGGAGGGAGTGTACACATTTTCATTTGACAGAATGATTAAAAATTTTGAAGGTTTTAATAGCGACCATTTGTCACTTATCAAAGCAGGGATACCTATCTAAATAATGTGCTGAAGCACTACTCCAGTTGCTAGAAGAGTTGGGTGACAGAAAAAAAATTTTTATCTATTAATAGGAAGAATAAGCATTTCGAGATCGAAAATTAATCCACCTTCTCCTGATTTAGAACTACCTGTTTCATCTCTTGATGATTCCCTTTAAAATTCTTTCCATCTTACGGAGCCTCCGTCTCAAACTAACTCATCCCTTTTAATTTCATTAACATTATCCCGATCCTTGTTTGCTCTGACTCGCTATCCTTCAAGATGTCACTATGAATTATAAGGTTTTGCCTCTCGCTATTTGATCGTCTTGCCCGTGCGACAAACCTCCGACAGCCCTTCTACACCTGACTTTTGATGAACGTATGGTTCCCCTCAGACGTACGAAGGATAATTGCCTTAAAGCCCTTAATAACAACCTAAGGGGTAGGGAGGAAACGAGCCGCTAGGGAGGGCGACAGGAGGAGAGGGGAGTCCTTAGGAAACTAGCTCCGCCGAAAACCCTCTGGCGGTGCTTTTCGGAACCTTGCGTGGAGAAGGTGAGGAGGATGAGGGTTTCCGAATGGAAAGGAATTACTGTAGGAGGGAGTGGGAGGTAGGTAAGGGGTGTCTCCGAGCGTTTATAAATTAGATTGGAGGATTCTTTGGACGGCGAAATTACGGGGTTGGTAATAAGGCAGAATTGGTTGGAAGTAAAAAAAATAAAAATTGGAATTTGTAATCGTGAGGGAGAGGGTGGTGTAGGCTTGGTATTTTTTAGAGAAAAAACGTGCCTTTTTATCATTCATTTTTGAAAATTCGGGTGGCCGGCTTCCAAGCCGGAGATAAGGGCTCAACGTTGTCTAACAAATTTCATCTTCCCCTCCCTACTCTCTCTATCTCTCCCAGGTTCCGAAGAGAGAATTTTCATAATTATTCCCCTGCTATTTTCCTCCATCCCAATCCATATTTCCCTTTTCGTTCCCTACTCCGTATTTTTTTTCTCTCTCTTCCCCCCTTCCTATTGGCTAAAAATTTCCGTGGCAATCAAATTATTTGGTTCGATGACCGTCAGGGGGAGGAGGTGGCTTTTGTGAGAGTAGCGATAAGAGGGAAAAGGAAGGGGTGAAATTAAGAAAGGAACTTTCAATAAAAGAATAAAGTCGATTAAAAATTTAGGGGATGCTAATACGCGGTGCTCATTTTTTCAATAGTTTTATTTCTTCCGGCTGCCCTTATTGAGCGGCATGGTTCACATTTTTTCAAATGCCGAATTTGATGTGGTTTTGTAGTGCGATATAAGAGTTGTAATTTCAAAATTTATTTCCGGTAATTTGGCCGCCATGATTGCTAGATGCTACTCGGATATTCCATTTAAACCTCCTATTTTAATGAAAGCAAACATCAGTAATCATGATTGACCGATTCAACAAAAAATTTCCATTTCGTCGTATACTTCAGTAATAGACCCCAAGTATACAACATTAAAATAAATGCGTCCATATACAGTAGAACGCCGATTATCCGAATTGATTCGTGACAAGGATGGTTCGGATAATCGAAAATTCGGGTAATTGGATTAAGGAAAAAAACATTCTTATCCACGAAAAAACAATTTATTGATTATTGCACACTTTAAAGACATGATTGAATATTACGATGCACTCTTATCATAATAATAAAAATAATGAAGCTTTTAAAAAAGGTGTAACATGAAAAATGAATAAATGTGGAGGGGGGCTTACGTCAAAGACCGAGCCCGCATTCCTTGGTTGCGGTGATTCGGTTAATTGAAAATTCGGATAATCGGGATTCGGATAATCGGCGTTCTACTGTAATAGAGATTTTCAATATAAAGATTTTGGTTGAGAGTTTGTCAACAACTAGAAAACCTATGAAAGAGTTCTTGGCACAAGAATTGTTCATTTCGTCTGGCATTTGTACAGACAAAAGTGCAAAACTAAATGCAACAGGCCAGCGTTTCTTAACATATGCTCCATATTGGTGATTAGAAAACCAAGTTAACAGCTATATAGAAGTAATTCTGATGAAAGTGGAACTGCACCACATTTCCAAAGTGGTTAAAATCTGGAAAGTCTAACATATCCAAACGACAGTATTATTTTATCAATTTTTGATTCCCGATTGATTATTATTTGAATCTTATGGCATGTTTACAAATCAGAGTAGACAATAAAAGGTTATATATTAAAAATTACCTTACCTTATATTATATTCAAAACTTCTGCTGCATTACCCATATATTTCTCAAGATAATTAATCGTTACGGCACTCTGATTTCAAATATTTATTTACACCTATATTTGATGGAAAAAGAAAAAAAAACGTTAAATTGACTTATTCTGCAATGATTGGTAAATGAAATTGGAGTAAAAAACTCCGCAATATTCAGGAATACCGAAAAAATTACAAGCATTTGAGATCTAATTACAGCAACAACTCGAAATGAAGGAGATCCAAGTCGATGTCCCGTTTGGGTCAATAATATGCCCGTGCATCCTTGTTATTCAGAGGGTTATCAACAGTGTGAGAATAATTAACGAAAATTCATATCGAAATAAATATATTTGCAGGTACATTTCAAAAGCAAGGATATCATCGGTAGTTGCCTCATTCGCATGTAGGATGCAAACTTCTTAATTGCATCGAGCGAAGTGCAGACGTAAGCGTTTTTTTCGCCGCTACGACGCATAAATATCCCCAAATTTGCATAATTTATGAAGCGACAGGCCGAGGATACCTTTTTCCCTAATCGATTCGTAGGCAAGAATTTAAGAAACTCAGAATTCTCTACATAATTGCCACCACGAAAAATTCAGCCTTGGTTAGCCGAGAAAAATGAGATAATTAAATTGCTTGGCGACCATTCTATTCTGGTTCGTTCACGTTCTATCGCCTTCGAATTTTCACTTTTTTATGCCGCTCTTTAAACTCACATCGCGGCGTTGTAATTCCATGACAGCCTGGCTCCTCCTCCTCGTTGCACGTTTTGCCGCGCACGGCTCGACGAAGATCATGATCCGCCGTGATTTATATGCTCTGAAAGCCCGGAGAAGCGAGGCGGGCGAGAACGGGTACCGTGAAGCACTCGCTCCCTCATATTTGCCTCATACCTTACGTCGTGACGGATAAAGACTCGTTGATTTGGGGACGAATTCCGCGCGCGCAGCGGGAGCGCGAGTCTTTCTGATAATAAATCTTCCTCTCTGCAGTCCGTTCCCTATTATTTCCTCCCTATTTTGAACAAAGAAAAACCTTTAGCAGATATTCTAGTTATGTCTCACCAACACCACGCAGAGGTGAATATATTATTATCCTTTTTTGTCAAACAAGTTCTCGAAGTTTATATATATGGATGTCAACAAGGTGTTGGGATGAGGAAACCCAGTGAACACTCACCAATCAGACGACTTCAGGTTGGCGAGGCCCCGGGGATGTCGAAGCGACACAGGTAAAAGAACACTAAAACACAGAAACACCTTGTTGACATCCATATATCCATTTTACCTTTCCTTTTCCGTAAGCTGTTATATATATATATATATATATATATATATATATATATATATATATATATATATATATATATATATAAAGGACCGATAGAGTGAGTTAAGATTAAGGGATTATGCTACTTTGTGGCGTGCTTTCCTAGTGGTATAACAAAAACCGTTGGATAAACAGGTACATTTATCCGGAATTTGTTTGACCGCATTTCTCCATAGCTCAGTATTTAAAATACGACAAAGATGGACGTATTTATCTAAATTTAAATTTTTGGATATTTTAGATCAACGTCTGAACGCTTGAGGAAAATGCTTTTGTAGCATTTTGTGCTTTCTCTGGTCAGAAATGATGTTGATAAGTCATTAATATAAGTTAACGAAGGAAGATGACATCTTTATTTATTACATCATGAAGTGCAATACGATTATAGTGAAAAATGGATCAGCTTGTTCGAAAAATATTTTTTTATTATCAAACTAAGAGCCTTTGGAAAATCTCTCTAAACTCCATATATTTACGAGCCAGTAGGTAATTAAATAATTCAATCCTTTAAAAATTTTATGATACAATTGACGTATTGATATTGTTCTGTAATATTAAGAGAAAGTATTCCCATATTTTCAGTGATATCGTAAATTTATTTATTGAAATGAGAGATGCTTTTTGAATCGCAAGTTTATGTATATGCTTGCATGCGTGTGCGCGTCTGTGAGCATATAATCAAAAGAAGGAATGGGAATGTAAGGCGTTTAGAAAACTTTTACTCATGAAATGTCAAAAATGTTGATACATCAGATGCTGGAAAATACGGAAAGGATTTTAGAAATAATCTGCAGGAGTTTATGTTCCCTTTCATTCAAAACACGATCTGACACAATTATTTTTGTATAGAGCTGTAAAATCCCGACCGCGAGAAAAATTATATATTTTGCCGAAAGCTACTGCAAAAAACGAATGCCGTTCGATAAAATGTCTCGGGATAGAAAACATAGCCTTGGAATATCGCAACTTCGAGAAATAGTCATTTTAGCGACGGAAATTGCAGCGGGAGGAGGGTTTTTTGGTTTTCGAGGAGAGGTTTTCCAGGAGTATCGAAGCAGTAAATCTCCTGCGTCGCTATCTATCCCGCATCTGCCTGGTTATGACGCACAGCTTCCCAACTTCGGATGCGAAAGATTAAGGGAGAAGCGACAAAGTGAGAGGGAATACGGGCATCGGATTGGGCGGAGGAAGATCTCTGGGTAGCGGCCGGGTTTGGGGAACTCCTGCGGGATGGGTCTCGCAAGGATGAGACGGGGGAGGGGAAGTGATTCGTCGGTTTACGCGGCGGCGCGAGGGAGAGGAATGGACGGGAGCGATGATTAATCGATTATCGATACGTTTTCGGAGGGCGAGAGAAATGAGATTACGGTGCAATGTCAATTCAACGAAGGCGGAGTTGGTGGATGAGGCGGTGTCAGTTTTTCATTCCGAGAGATCCGGGAAACTTCGGGACTAGGGGGCGTGGAAATTCATAGCATTATGGAGTGGAATTTGTGGGATGAGCAAACGAGGCAAAATCAAGGAGAAATGGGTCGCGAGGGACGGGACGAGACCGGAACGATATCGCCTAAATACCAGAAAACTGATAATTAAAAACGGATGAAGTTTTTAGACGGACAAGGTGGAAAAGAGAACTCTAAAATTAATCCTCTTTTTTAATATAACGCTAATCTACATATATTTTTGTTGTTTGATCAATAAAATTTAAATGGATGTCCTCCTAAGGTGGCATGTTTTAACTAGAACAGAGGTCTCATATTTGCGTCCCCATAGTTGTGAAAGTGCCGCCCTCTAATTACCTCGATTCTACTACAAGTAGGCCAAAGAAACCGTGGGGTGGAAAATAGATACGAAATAATAATAAATATTTTTAAATGTTAATATTATGTGATAAATTCATTTAATTAATATATTTATCATATTGAGACGCGAGCCCTTAAGTTTAAATGAAAGATCAGGCTCGTTATTATGCCATTTGTGTTTAACATTCTTGAAGTGGAATTTAAGTATGAGATGGAAACACGGATGTAAGCTCGGCTTTAAATAACGAGAAACTGATGCAAATAACAGATTAACATTCTGTTTCACGAACATGTTTTAGAAAAATTTAATTCAATCATTAGTTAGCGTTGATATGATGTAAACACGATTAACGTCTATAATTTACACAAATTCAGTTAATATTACTGGAATAACGTTTCTTGCGTGGAGTAACGTTTTCTCTCTAGTAATTGCAACTTCAATTCGAAATGATTTCTCTCAAGATGGTATTTGAAGCATGACGAAAATATTTTAAGAAAGAAGAAGCTGCGGCAAGGACAGGTCCAATTCCTCTCTAATTTTTAGTATATTTTATTTTCATTGAGTTAAAAAGAAACAGCGATACATCTTTCGCCGCCCCTTAGAATAGCTTTTTATTTTTTAATCGTAAATATACCCTAAAAGATCGCTTTTGAGGGAGAGAAAGTTACGCATTTTTCGAGGGAAATGCGTTCGAAATTTATGAACGAACAAATAACCCGAGTCGAGGACGGAAAACCGTGAGAGTGGCGCGCCGATGGAGATTAAGATTGGAAGAGAGGAAGAGAGATGGAGAAAGAGGGAGAGTGGCGTAATTGCATAGAAAGGCGAAAACATGGAGAATGGGAGAGAAAAAAGAGAGAAGTGAGAGAATATATCCATGGAGGGAGAATGGGAGTGAAAATGAGAGTAAGGAAGAAAAAGGGAGGGGGAAGGGGGAGAGGCCAAAAGAGGGAAGGAGGGAAAGAGCGGGTGGGGATGGAGATAGGAAGGGAAAGTTGGGGGAGGAGCAGATGGAGTGAGAGAGGGTAAGGTAAGAAAGAGATAAGAGGAATGGAATGAGGGTTTAAAATATGGATATATCGACGAAACGGATAGTTTAAGAATGTGTATGGAGGAAGAGGAAAAAAGAGTTAATCGATAAAAAAATTGGTGAAAGACAACGAAAGGAGAATAGCAATGCAGTGGGAAAAGGAGACAGGAGAGGGATAAATGAAATTCTAATGTGAGAGAGATATCAGAACGATTTCGGGGAAGTAATAAAGAAGAGGATGAAAGCCCGAAGTGCTGTTGTGAAGGATCAGTGAAGAAGAGAACCAAAAAAACTATGGAAGGAACTGAAAATATTTTCACTAATTTACACTAGAATTTAAAAGTCCTCTCTTCCGCACATTAAAGGTGACATTAAAAAAATCAAAACGTAATAATTATTACACGAAAAAATGTTAGTAAAATCCATATAAATTGCAAAACAGGTGACTTTTAATTCGACTTAGAACATAAAGGATTGAAATTAAAAATTATGAACATGTAGCACTAATTAGTAGGACGAATTGAAGTAATTATACAGTACTGGTTAGAAAAATAGCTGTGAGATCTAAAATATAAGAAATTAAACACTAGATTTTGAAGTGGGATAAATGTTGGAAAAAGGGAATTATGAGAAGAAGAGTAAATGTTTTGTGGTGAGGCTTATGTGAAAGGGAAGAATAAGGGGTGAAAGAAGAGAAATGCGTTTTTAAGAGGAAGTGCGTGATCGTGAGGGGGAGAGAGAGGAAGGTGGAGGAAAAGCGATGGTTCAGGCGTGAGAGTTCTAAAAAAATGAGGGTTAAGAAGTTGCTCCATCTGTAGAGAGTGGTTGTAACCCTTTGCGTGAGACAAGGCTGCTTAAAGTGGGGAAGAGCAAGATTCCTCTTTCTTATATTTTTAAAAGAGAAGAATGGGGTTTGGGATGAGTGGTTTTCGAGATTTTCCTTTAATGGTTTTTATGGCCACCGAATAAGAAATTCAGCCTGGGAAGAGAGGTTCTCGAAATATTTTTTCTATCCATAATATGCCTTTATGGATTGTGGAGATTTTTGTTTTGACATGAAATGAATTGGAGATCGTCCAAGTTGAAATCATAGTCCATTCTTCGTATTAGGAGTGCGTTTTGAATTGGGATTTTCATACTGAGTATATGTACATAAATAAATATAAACAGTAGTTATTTTTTGGACATCAATTAACAATTATCGTAATAATCATTAATGTTACATCTGACTGTCATACTTAAATCTTCTATAGGCATATAGAATTAATTAAATCTATATGAGGGTGTGATTGTGTGTCCTGCATTATGCGCACAAAGGCGAGGAACATGCGATAGTAGAAGTTGAGTCGAAGAGGAAAGAACCCAGAAAAGTTCCAAACACGAGGCTAAAAATATTTTTACGGTCGAATTTCACATTATTTTGCGATGACGTATTTGCACCAGAGGATTTTCTAGATGAAAATTGAAATGGAATGGAATCGTAACTTTTCATGTTTTTTTTAAATAAAACTTTTTACAGTTTTTTCACTTTTTATTCCCTAAGAGTGTCAAAATATACGTTTATCGCTCAAAAACACAAATCGAGGGAGCTACCGATAGTCTTTTTCAGCACCTGATTAGTTTATCATGCTCATGAGCACTTTAGAAGTTAACCTTACACTTTAAGTCTTGTAACCATAGAAACGTATTATTTGTATCGACGCGGATTTGTTTCCAACATCGTTTCGCTCTAGAAACTTAACGAGATCCTTGTATAACATCAACTGATTTGATTCGTCATTTATTTTGTTTTGTATGAACTTTCCCTTTGTGATTCCATAAAAAAATAAAGAACATAATCCGTTATTAATCATTCTTCAATAATACTTCTTTGCAAGACTGCAGGATTCTTCCATCCGCCATTTCTCTCCGAATCGAGTCCAACACGATCATGAAGAGCGAACTCAAGTCGCTCATTAAGAGGGCGAGACAATGAACTCTTCGAGCAATTTCGGCTTGTCTGCCACTCCACGCTAGGGAGAGAAGGGAACCGGGAAAATTAATGCGATAAGGTCTTGAGTTGTATTGGAGATTTCGAGAAGGGAGGGAGGAAGGGGGCGGGCGGGGAAGACTTCCTGGTAGCAAGGGGTAGCAAGAATGGGGAGGGAGGGCGAGGACCTCAAGACCATCCATAATCTCCGAGGATGCTCTCAATGACAGCCAAATGCAGGGGAAGCCAGAGAGAGAGAGAGAGAGAGAGAGAGGTTACCCATCCTCCCACCTCGCGCCACCTTTATCTGTCCATCCTTCCTCATCTCCTTCCCCTCTCCTCAACCCTCTAGAGCGGAGCGGGATCTTTCATTCCTAACATCTCTGATAAACAAGACTCTTTCTCTCTCGTCCTGCATGTCTCATTTCCTTTAAAATTCCGCGATAAGAAAATCCAATCCGACGAGTTCTTCCCACTCCTTCATTCCCATTAGGCGCGTTTTGGCGAAGAACTTTCCCGCTTTTCGCGTCCGGGGCCCTCAAAATTTCTCGCCTCGTTTTAATTCCTATGAGTGCCACACGGAAGCATCCTGCCCCCCTACTTATTAAGAGGAATATCCATCAATTTTGAATCTCTCTTTTCTCCTCCCCTTTCTCTCTTCGCTGTAGCTTCCTTTTCATTAATCATTGGTTTGGATTACCAGAAGTTTGTTTCTCGCCTATCGCCACTCGGTTGGCTGGGATTGTTTTTCGGCGGGATATCTTTAGAAAGTGATTTTTTGAGGTACATAGTGATGAGTCGGAGGAAAAGTTTAGCTCACCAGCATAAAAAAAGATTAAATTACTCCTACACACTTCAATTCTGTTCGAAGGAAAGCTTATATAAAATCTACGGAAGATAAATATCCAAACTACCGTGTTTTTTATTTCTTTCGATTCATACCAAACTGCAGCCTTGTCCAAAAACACATAATTTTTAATTAAATATACTAGGATTGAATTTACACTAACTGAGACCCGGAAGATGAATAGCTCTTCCCGTAACACTAATTTTAATCGATTGTCAATTCTAATTTGAGCAATGCAGCCAAAAAAAGATGTTATGATAATATTATTGTTAATAAAAATTCTAAAAATCGATTTACTTGATGACTGCATTCGATAATGCATATCTGCCTCAAATAATAGTACAGGCAACTCTAGTTTAACGAACGACATGCGTTCCTGAAAAGCGTTCGTAAAACGAAAATTCGTTGAACGATCATGATTTTTCCGTTGACTTCCCCGTCAAAAGTCCAGATGCTGTGGGAAATACTTCGTGGTGCACTTCCACCTTATCGGTACATAAGAGGTCCTTCAAGTCTAACTGGATATTTGTAAATATATTTTGAGTAACAAACGTCACGTTCTCAAGAAATGCAGGCGATTGGAAAAATACGTGGTAAAGTGGACACACGAAGAATCCATGGGTAAACAAGACGGTATCTGTGACCCTAAGAGCTATCGTAAACATTCGAATTTTTTCGATCTGAGGTGGATACATGTTATTTAGTTGGTTAAAGTGAACAGAATTTTCGGCGAAAAGTAAAGCTATATAATTAAATTCATTCATTAAAGCGATCATTCGTTCAACGAACGTTAGTTCAACGAGAGTTACCTGTATTTCTAAAACGCAATTTGGATGGTAACGGTTTCAAAATATTGCCACTTCCAGTAAAATCTTGACATTGTTATTACTCCGATCGTCACCTGGTCGAAACAGTTTTTAGGGCATAATGCATGTTTTATACAATGAAATATAGTAAATCAGTAGTACGAAAGAAAAATACATTTAATTTATCGTTCTGTTATATTTGCGAAATAAATGTTTTCTCTTATCAATATATAAAACTTTTTGACCAGAATTTGGGTCAAAATTACTATTACTACACAGGAAAATTTGGTCAAAATCTTATTTATAGTCTTATGTTACTGCTTCTTTCAATTTTTGTTCGTAAAACAATCTTTCCCGATGGAGAAATAAATGAAAGTAATGAGCAAAGAAAATGTTAATCAGGCTTAGAATTTTAATGTATCTTACATCATTATTTTCTTTCTAAAATGTTAGTGGAAGTCATTTCATACGGTCAACTTGTAATTTTTGCTTGACTTTACTTAACTGCGAGCAAGAAAATGCAAATTAATGTAGAAAATTAGGCCGCGCGATGAAGTAATAACATCTGAGGCTACACTGTTGGACATTCCGTGTTCAACATGGCAACTTAAGATATTGTTCAAGTTTGCTAACACGCCCTTGGGCAACAGTGCTCGGTCGCTGAAAAATTACCGCTTTCTCTAACGTCTCTTCTTTTTATCTATGGCCCAAGAGTTGAAGGATCTCTCTTTTAAAAATTTCTGATTTAGAAATTAAATAAACGGCGGCGCAATATACATTGCACAAACTCTGTCATATACGTATATACGTTTGGTCTCACTACACTCTTTGCCCAGAAATTAACTCCGTGTGCTTGGCAATTCATTGCCAATTGTGTTAATAATGCGTAGCAACAGAACCAAAATGATTGGCCCCATCAACCTCTCACGCCTAATACCTCTCACTAATAAGTGCGTGGCGTTAACAGAGAAGTACGGAATTGTAGACTACGGAATCCCCGGGTTCCTCCTCACTGATGCGTGCGCTGAGCGTCTTGTACCGAAATAATGCCACTGGGAGATATATAGTAACTATTTTGGGACATATGGCGTAGTTGGTATTATATGTGACATCAGGCTGTACGTTTGGATGGATTTTAAACGAAATCCTGAAAGCCATTTTTGAGTAAATCGAATTTTGTTTCAAAATATCTAAGAACAAAGTACCCTTAATTGTTGCGCAATATCGTTTTTCTCTTCAGAATGTCTTTTATGAATGGTATTATCTATAAATTTGGTATATCATTCGATTTAGTTTAACCGTAAGGCTGTAGTAAGAGTTTGAATGGATCGCGGCGGAGGCGTGACGTCATAAGCCTTAGGTAAGGTAGCTTAGCGTACATTGTAATGTCACTGGACACCATATAGTGATTTAAACAGACATATAGCTTACTCAGTATTATTTGTGACATCAGGCTGTACAACTGGATTGATTTTAATTAAGTTAGCTGGAGAGATTTTTGAGTAAATCAAATTTTTTAAAATATCGCCAAGAATAAACTGCCCTTCATTTTTGTGCAATATCATTTTTATGAATGAATGGTCTGCATAAGATGATATATCGCACAAATACGAGATATCATTCGATTTAATGTACGTGTTTGGGCCCTAGAACGGCGAACAGACCAACAGACAGACGGCATGACGTAAACCACTTTTATGGACTCGGTCGGGGACACTTGAAAAGTGTATTTACATCAAAATCTCGAAGTTAAATTTTTTCACTATTACAATATTTTCTCAATATATTACCTATATGAGAAAGTAAAAATTTAAGTTGAATACATTAACAAATTTGACGTAAATAAATAACAAATACACCCAATTGAGAATTTTTGAGAGGAAAATGCCCAAATGAGTACGTATTTTTTAAATCGAACGTTATATTTTCTCCTTAGGGAAGACTGATAGAATTTCAATTGCAAGTATCTTTTGGAGGTCTCAATAGAGACAGACAACGTAAGACCTGCATTAAACCCCTACTGCTGAAAGCGATTAGAACAAAAGCACCGAAATATGTTACCGATATCGGATAAATCGAACCTGTATGACTCAACGATTCGCGCGGAATTATCGCGTGAACCTACCAAACTGGCTGAAAGACCTATTGAAACCTTCCACGACGATAAAAGTGAGGGTATACCGAAACAATCTCAAACGTATCCGAGACTATTAATAATTACTGTAAAGGGTTACCAAACTATGAAGCAATCTATACGAAGTTATTCTACAACACAGGAGATATTTCACCTTTAAAAAAAATTCCGGTCTGTCGACACACCTTTCGAAATAAATCCAGACTCGTATAAACCCTACGCTTCACAACCTAAGGAGGGAAACAGACAATCGACCTATTATCCTACTCGATGTACATAATAGCCTTTCCGTTGCCTTGGAGCTGGCTGCATTGTTGGCGCACCTTTCAAACGCCTCAAACCCCTTCCGCCAGACGATAAAAGAGGGAGAAGTGGAATGATTGGGAGCGCGGAAAAGGGTGGCAGAAGCCGAATGAAAGGGATTTAAAAAAAGACGGGTGGGAGAATGGGATAGAAAGAATGGAAGAGAGAAAGAAGAAGACTTTATAGAAAGTCATTCGGAAAAAATAGTGTAAAGCTCCATCCTCCTATCTTCCCTAACTTCTCTCCCTTCGCCCATTCCCAACCCACTTCTCCCTCCCATCTCTCCCCGTCACCCATCACCTATATTTCCTCCCTTCCTGAATATCCCCTCCCACCAAACCTCTAACTTTTCTCACTCCATCTCCTCTCCCTATTCCCTCCTCCTCACCTCCCCCTTCTATCATCCCCATCTTCCATCCCGTTCTACTATCCCCTTCTTCCATCCCCATCTTCCATCCCGTTCTACCATCCCCTTCTCCCATTCCCTTCTTCCATCCCCTTCTTCCATCCCGTTCTACCATCCTCTTCTCCCATCCCCTCCTCCCGTCTCCCTCCTCCCGTCCCCCTCCTCCTGTCCCCCTCCTCCCGCCCCCTCATTCCGTCCCCCTCATCCCGTCCCCATCATCTCACCCCCCTCATCCCATCCTCCTCATCCCGTCTCCCTCCTCCCGTCCCCCTCCTACCATCCTCCTCCCGTCCCCCATCTCCTGTCCCCTTTCTCCCGACCCCCTTCTCCCGTCCCCCTCTAAAATCCTCCCTCTCCCATCCCCCCTCTCATACCCCCCCTATCACATTCCCCTTCACACATTTCCTTTCTCCCCTCTCTCTTCACCCTCCTTTTCTTCTCCCCTTCTCCTCCCCTCTTACGTTCCTCCATTCTTCCTCTTCTCTCCGCTTTCTCCCATTCCCCTTCACCCCTCACCCTTCTCCCATTTTATTTCCCAATCCCTTCTTCTCCCCCTTCTCCCTTCTTTCATTCCTCATCTCCCCTCCCAATTCTCCCATTCCCATTATTCCAATCCGCTTCTCCCATCCCACTTCTCCCATCCTACTTCTCCCATCCCATTTCTCCCTTTCCGCTTCTCCCATCCCTATTTTCTCTTTTCCTATTTCCCTTCTCCCAACCCCTTTCGCCTCGCCAATTCTTCCACCAAAATTCAACTTTCACTCTTCACTACTCCTTCACCACCATTCTCCCATCCCTTCTTTCAGCAATTCCACCCCCTCCTAAACCCTCTCGAAGACGTGATCCGAGTTTCTCTACGTTTACAGGATCCGAGATTTATGGTTTGGAAAGGTATTGGAGGAGTAAAGCGGACGGATAGAAAAAAAGGAACAGAGTTTGGTGGGCGTGTTTTGTGTATATATCTGAGACAGAAATGTGGAGGATTTTTTCAGTTAGAGAATGGAGGCCAGGAAATATTTTATATGAGGAGGATGAGCAAGATTCGTTGCTTACAGAGAGGAGGTAAGTCTGTGGGAAAGATGAAGAGAGAGGAGGAGCGATTTTATGAGAACAATAAAAATGCAAAGAGGAAATAGAAGTTATAAGAAGAAGGAGAATGAAGGGAATGAGAAAGGAGAGAGAGAGAAAGGAGAAGGGAGAGGATGAAGTGAGGTTGAAAGAATTTAAGGAGTAGAAGGAAGGCTATGAAAACGAACAAGAGTGAGAGAGAGAGGGGGGGAGGGAGAATATATGGAGGGAGAGAGTGAGGATACGAAGTGAGAATAATGAGACGGAGAAAGACTTAGGAGATGGAGTGTGGATGAGGAGATGTAGGGGGGATGATGAGATGGAGGGAGAATGAGGAGATGGAGGGGGATAGAGAAGATGGAGGGAGAATGTGGAGATGGAGGGACAATGAGGAGATGGAGGGAGAGGAAACGGAGGGAGAATGAGAAGACGGAGTGAGAATGAGACGGAGGGAGAATGAGGAGATGGGAGGCGAATGAAGAGATGAAGGGGGAATGAGGAGATGGAGGGGAAATGAGTAGATGGAGTGAGAATGAGGAGATGGAGGGAGAATTAGGGGATGGAGGAAGAATTATAAAATGGAGGAAGAATTAGAAAATTGAGAGAGAATGTAGAGATGGAGGGGAAATGGGGAGATGGAACGAGAATGAGGAGATGGAGGGGGAAAGAGGAGATGTAGGGAGAATCAGGAGTTGGAGGGAGAATGAGGAGATGGAGGGGGAGTCAGGAGACGGAGGGAGAGTGAGGAGATGGTGTGAGAATGAGCAGTTGGAGGGAGAATGAGTAGATGGAGGGAGAATATGGAGATGGAGCGAGAATGAGGAAACGGAGGAAGAATTTGGTGATCGAGAGGAGGGAGGGGGAGTGAGTACATAGGGAAAACGGGAGGGGAGCAAATATGGGAAGATGGAAGGAGATGGAGTGAGAGTTAAATGGAAAGAAAGAAAGAGAGAAAGAAGGTGAATGGGATATGGGAAGTGGCAGAGTGTGAGAGTGACGTAGAGAGACAGGAGAGAGTGGTGGAGAGAGCTGGAGGGAAGGAGAGAGGAAAGAAAAGGAAGAGAATGTAAAAGGAGAGAGGGAGTAATGGGAAGGAATATTAATTCGAAAAGCTGGGGAGAGCTGGAAACGGCGATAAAGGATAGAAGAATCGGACTGTTCGAGTTTTGACAAAAATACTGTTATGGTCTTTATTATGAGAAGTAATGATGGAGAGAGAAAGAGAGATGTTCTCCGCCCCTCGGCGATCATAGTTCGGATTTTATGTTTTTCGTAACGTCGTGGTGTGTTTTGACGTCGCCTATATCTGTGAAGAGGTCAGAAAGCGAACAAAATAAAATCGCCAGGGCTGCATGGAAGAGTAAATCTCCGAAAATTGATGGCGTCCGTTTTTTTTATTTTTGACGGAAAACTTATCGACTGGAAATATTTACGACCAGCCGGTTTTATAGCGACTGGAATTCCGTCTTTACTTGTCTCTTTTAACGGTGCTCAAAAGCTCTACGTATTTCTGGATTTTGCCGGAGGCGATCCGTCTTGGTTGAAGCCCTTTTCTCCTTGCCCTATTCGGAAATCGTTCCGATGACCGCTGCGGGGGAAATATTTTCCTACGTGATTGGAGAATCGATCAATTCGACCGGTTAGCTCGTCTGTTATCTTCGGCCATAGTTCATCTGGTAAATCCAGGGTCCCAGAGAGAGAATTATCAACGTTGCTCTGATCGGGAAGAAGTGATTTATTAAAAATAAAATAAATGAGTAATTGGGTTCAAATTGTGGCTTCAATCCAGTAAATTGTCGAGGCTTCTTCAGAAGCCATGAAACAGTTAAGCAAACTGCTCGCGGGTTTAGGATACGAAGTGGTCGTTTTCTAATGTTTGAAGCGGTTACCGAGATAGGACTGCGAATAATGTGCTGTCTGATCAGTTATCATCAGTTCCCTGCTCCTCACAATTACTCTAACACTTCTTTTCCACAGCGCTTTTGTTTTTTCATTTTCACATGGGTTTATGAAATTGTAGGTGCTCCCTCACTATGATTTTCGTTTTCCTGAATTTCGTGAAGTTTTCGTTTAGTTTGACATTGATATCTCTGAGATTCTCAATCGTTTCTATCAGATCTTATCGATACTTTTCTCATATGAATTCTTTGTAAAACAGATAATTTTGGTGCATGCAAAAATAATATTTTTTTACGTCGTTTAATGGTCAACATATTCGCCGTGTTTAATGATCAACCTAGATGTGCATGGGTGATGATGCTAACTAATACGTAAACATTTCGTAAATTTCTTACCACATGTATTTTATCACCGTTTTCAATTTTTCTTATCTATTTTGCATTGTCGGCAGATTAGTCCCAAGGGAAATTCAGGCAAATTTCAATTAACATTCATATGTTTATGTTGGTTGATTAACTCCATAATTTGAAAATTTTACTCGAGAATTTCAAAATTTATGTATTATCGGTATGAATCTAACACGAGATGATATGTAGAATTCTTTTTGGCACAGTTTAAGTTCCAGTGTGACGAATTCCGTTCAAATCGTCTTAAAATTGACAATTCAAATATTATTCACTCCAAAGATCTCTCGTCATATCCACTTCATCCAATCTTATTGGCGACACTTGAGTGCAAGTGAACAGATTATTTCAGAGCGTCGCGATACAAATATCTCTCTCAGAATGATTTTCCAACGTTTTCATTCTCCGCATAGCTTCGCATTACCGGAAACGGCCTCCATTTCAAAAAGCACGCTATTAAGGTTGCCTGGGCGAAGACGGAGCGCTAGCAGAGACATCTCTTTATGACTCGAGGAGGGACATTCATACTGCAGGATGGGGCAATATCCGTTAAGGCTCACAAAGTTATTTACGATGGATCCGTCTAGAATTCCTATCGGAGAGTGCCATTAGAGTTGTAGACTTTAAAAATAAAAAAAACTCCGTTTTCTGTCGTGGAATAACGTGCAGGTCGCAAATGCCCTTATCGATCATTCGTAACCGAAAAATAAAAAAGCATTTCCCGTTTCAAATGATCGGATGAAGGACAATGATTGATGCGCCGTTTATTTTATTCAAATCCAATGTTTACTCGCGGTTTATTTTTGCAAAATAACGAGGAGATTTAAAGGATGAGATTTTAATGCGAGTTTTCCTGTCAGGGCATAAGAAATCCTAAACGCGGAAGAGAAAATGGAAAAGTGAATTATCCTATTCTTTTCCAAGTGCCTCGGGGTTGAGGGAATTATTATTGAGTTGTTCGATAATAAGTCGGAAAGCTAGGCTGAAAAACAAAATAAATGCTTAGATTTGCGGTTAAAACAATTTGCAAAACTCATCGAATTTCATCATTGCCGCTAAATGTTTCTTTCATTATTTGATTCTTAATTTTAATGGAAATGTGAAACGCAAATAAGTTGTCGATAGCTAATAGGTACGAAGATTTTCTTGCTGAAATTTGTTTGCATACGAATTTGCTTTGTTTGAATAGCTACTTGAATGAATTTCATCGCCCATTAAAGGGAAATTGGAAAGTTTCCGCCTCGTAAATCATAAAAAGGCAATCTGTAATCATCAAAGATTTGCAACATATTCAGAGCATGCATTCTTTGGCGTCGAACCATAAATTCGCCGGCAATTTTCGAGAAAAAAGTATCCTCCATCCTTCCAACACCCCTCTTTAACTACCTCCTATATATATATATATATTTGTATTGAAATGCACTAAATTTACCCAATGAAATAGGACCAGGCCGTACGTCACTCCCAAAACTGGTTGTTTGTAATAGGTGGAGCAAATTTCCTTTCAACCACAATTACGGACTATAAATCCGATTTTAATAAAAGTCAAAGTGTACGCTTTTAAAATAAAAAAAGGAACAATAAACGCCTGGCCCCTGGCCAATCCGGGTGAGTTACTGCTTTTTTTCCGGGGAGAACTTTAATGCAAAGAGGGTAAAAAAATATTAATAATGACATAAAAGACGAAAACTGTAGTGCCACAAGAGCGGAGTTTTCCAGAACTTGGGCCGAGATCCTCCGGCTGGCTGAGAGACTTTCAAAATGGCCGTCACTGAAGGTCCAGTCCAAGATATATTGCCACTTGAGCGAAAGTGAAATGCTGCCAGCTTAATCAATTTAAAAGCAAATGTAATGTAAATTTATCAAGTAACACTTTCACATGAAAAATTAAAATTTTATGCGTTGAACATTTTTGGAAACCCTCGTTTGAATGCGCGGTAGTGAGAGATTCGAAAGAGAATTCGCTCACCTTAGAGCGATAGTAAAATTGAAAAACCGTGTCGCTCCAATAGTCATCAACGGACATTCACCCAAGAAAATTTCTCCTTCCCTACACATGTATAAAAACAAAAGGAAATACGTCACGAATGTTCGCGCTAGAATCTGCTAAAGATGTATCGCCGCCAAAATATATGCTTTGCGGAAATGGATAGTTATTCATGAAGATAAATGAACACCCTTTATTTCTTTAATAAGCAGGAATAGGTTGGAGAAAGCAAATACACATTTCGCCTGAAATAAAGCCATAATCAGTACCATTTCACGAATAGTAGATTAAAAAAAAATAGAACCATTATATCTGCTATCGGTCGTAAAAAAGAACCTTTTTTGAACCTGCTATCTGCGAATCAACACGGATTACTGCTGCCTTGTAGATGTAATACGCATATGGTTTCTCCAACCTTTATATGACTATGACTATTGTAAAATACGGAGGAATTTAATATTTCTAGGAGGGTATAAAATAATTGTTTTGATATTCTTTGTTCTGATATACTTCGGGTCTTTCGGAAAGAAAAAAATGCCAGTAAGCTCAATAAATCCGTCGCAGGATATATTTATCGTGAAAAAGATAAAATTTTCAATTCAATCGCATTGATTTCATCGAAGCATTCTCATCTAGATAAATTCTTATCGAGGAAAAGGAATTTAGAAAGAAATCGAAAAAAGGCTTGAAGTTTCTAAAAAATGGATTAGAAAACACGTGTACGTGTTTACCTCTGAACTCGAAAAGGATGGGAGCTAGAATTTCAGTGCGATAACTCCGTTTGCCTATGCGGTTGAGAACGATAAACAGACCAAGAAAGGAATGGGCTTGCAGAAGAGAGGGTGGGGGGAAAGAAAAGGGAGAAACGAGGGTGGAGAAGTGGGAGTGGAAAAGATAAACAAGGCGGCAGACTAAAAGGAAAATAAAAATGGAAGCAAGCAGGAAACAAACGAACGCGCGCACTTAAAACCGCAAGGCAGAAGGGCGCTAAAAATGAAAGTTTAATGGCGGAATAGGAGCGAGTCCGCCGGTGGTGCTATCTTGGCACGAGATCGCGAACTAAAAACGAAGATGCCAGACGAGTTTTTTTTAAACTTAATTTTTTCTCTATGGGAGTGCACGTGGGAAGGTTTAAGGGAGGCGTCCGTGAGAGGTTTACGTTTTGAAAAGGAATGGGAAAATTGAAAGCGCTGCTTTCATTTCAAAGGGGAAAAAGCGGCTGAGTAATTTAAGTGGCCGTCTAAATTGAAAACGTCTGGAACGTCTTTTAAAGGATTTAAATTTAGAAAGGATTTACCTTTTTTTGTGAGATAGAGATTTCGCATACTTGGAGGGATAAAAATTTAATGCAATCAAATCGCGAAAATTCTAATCATCTTGCTTCTTTTTCTAGAAAAATCTCATGGGACCAACTAAAGCTTGCTGAAATCATGATAATAGTCTGGAATATTTGCTTGAACTATTAGTCAATATGAGACAAATATTCGTTATGATTATTTTTAATATTTTTCACTTATTATAAGAATTTTTTCTTAGTGTGAACACATACGAAGAGCAATGCGAATGTCTGATTATCTGTTTAACTAATTTAAGAAGAAAATTGTTAAGTATTTCAGAGTTAAAGAAATGAACGCCTATCATTACTAAGCAACGAATAGCATACCCGAAGAAAGTGTTGATAGTTAATAGGAATATTGTTAGTAATCAAACATAATGTCATTATTATTGTCACCTTCCTCCTTGTGTTAATTATAATTGGAAATTTAAAAATGTATAAGGCGGTGGTAATACGCAGAAAACGTACTTAATGTTTCCTCAATAATTTGAAATATATTTTCATGCGCTCACACTTCAAACGAGCTGATGAACTTCTATAAATTTCTCCAATAACTAATAAATTTAATAGCATATGTAGTTTAAAATAATATGTGCACGTAGTATATAAAAACTATGTGAAACAATTCAATTCGACCGTGTCTATAGTTAAGATGATAATCTCAAATAAATTGAAAAATATTCATTCTTAACGGCGTTTCTTTATCACTGATAAGAATTAAATATAAATGTAGACATTTATTAAGTTGAGCTATAACACTCGGTATATATTAATCTATAATATCTAATAATGCATAAATTAATGGAATTAATAACTTATACTGAGTATTTTTTGTTCCAAGTGGGTAATTTATTCAAAATTACTAAAATAGCTTGTATTAAAAGAAATTATTATCGCTTATATAAATAAAGGTAAAATAAAGGTCAAACAAATGTATGCCACTCAAAATGTATAGATATACTCTTTAAAGTGTTCTGTGCTTTCAGACAAAAGTTTAAAAAATTTCTAATGCAGCTGTGTAGCTGACATCAACGGTTTATAGGGGAAGTGCAAAAAAGGGTTATAAAACACGCTTACAATGGCGTGCTGCTGGAAGCGGGAAAATGTGCAGGAAACAGAACTGGAAAGGGATGCCGCGATGAGCGAGAGAATAGAGGCAAGAAATGTCAAAGGGAAAGCGTGGGCGGATGAGAGGATGCGAGGAAGAACGACGTACCTGGGGACGTACCGCGCTGGTGGGGAGGGCTGAGAAACAGCGGCGAGTTTATAAAGGCCAAAGAGACCAACACGCATGATGCCGATGACGTAAATTGGGAGTAGGTAGGCGCGGCGTGACACCTATGAATGGAACTTGGGAGTCTGGAGGAGCAATACTATGACAGAGAAGTGGAATCGGAGGGAAAGGGAAGAGGGTTAGAGGGAAGGATTGGGAATGGAGATATAAGATCGAAAGACAGGAAGGAGAAGTGAGAAGAGGGCTATTTGGGTAAAAATAAGAGGGAAGTATCTGGAGTAGAGAAAGGAGAGAAAAAATGGGGAGAGGAAAGACAGGAAGGGCAAAGAGAGAGGTAGGGAGAGAGGATGGGAGAGCGGGAGAGGAAGGAGAGAGACGGAGAGAGGAGGTTAGAGAGAGGGATATAGAGAGAGGGATATAGAGAGAGGGATATAGAGAGAGGGATATAGAGAGAGGGATATAGAGAGAGGAATATAGAGAGAGGGAGAGAGAGGGGGAGAAAAAAGGAGATGAGGAGAAAAAGAGTTAGATAGAGATGGGGAGTGAGGGGAGGGGAGTGAGATGGAAAGAGAATTATAGGTAGAGAGAGAGAGAGAGACAGAGAGAGGTAGAGAGCAAGAGTGGGAGAGAGAGAGGTAGATATAGGGCAAGAGTGGAAGAGATATAGAGACAGGGGGAGAGGCAGAGCGAAAGAGGCAGGGAGAGAGAGGCAGGGAGAGAGAGGCAGTGAGAGAGGCAGGGAGAGAGAGACAGGGAGAGAGAGATAGGTAGAGAGAGAGGTAGAGAGAGGTAGAGAGAGAGGTAGAGAGAGGTAGAGAGAGGTAGAGGTAGAGAGAGGTAGAGGTAGAGAAAGGTAGAGAGAGGTAGAGAGAGAAGCAGAGAGAGGCAGGGAGAGAGACAGAGGCAGAGAGAGGTAGAGAGAATAGCAGAGAGAGAGAGAGGCCGGGAAAGGTATGAGTAGGATGCAAAGCGAATGAAGAAATGAAGAGGCGAATGAAGAGGTAGGACAATGAAGGAGCATGCATTGATTTGGTCCCTGACCTCCGACGTCCTTTCACCAGCTCGCGATGCGCAACTCATGCGGGCTGGGAACCTTTTCCCCTCTATTTTAGGTATATCCTTTTGAGAGAGAGGCTGACTGTTTCCCAGGTGATTGTCATTTTGGAGGAATTCCTGGGTCGCCTACGTTACCTCAACCGCCTGCTCCACTCTTGAGCACTGCTCTCTTCGCCTCACTGATTCTTTTTTTCCACGATTATGTGAAGCTGTATGAACCGCACGAACATTCAAATCGCTGCAGTAGCTAAAGGATACGACAAATTCCGCATAACGTATGTTCCTTTTTTATGGCAAGAGAATGTGCCCATAGAAACACATTGAAATCGATATTCGATACTAATATTAATATGTCAGCGGTAGGTAGGCTAAAGTGGGACAAATGAACAAAAATCACTTTAGATTTAGGCTATCGTAAACCAAACAAATTTTCAAATCGGGTGTCAGTAAATATAATTATGTACCTTTTTATCTTTTTACCTAGCCGCTTTTATCACCGGCTATTAAAGTTCATTAATATCATTTTCTCAACTCTTTTTTCATATGGAGAGAAAACAAAATCACTGCACGAAATTTCTGGACTTTTTGGAGTTCATTTTATCCTCCTACTCTCGGATGATGCAAGTTTTACTATTTAAAAATCAAGCGAAAAAATTGATGGCATGTGTTCAGAAATTCCTATCAACTCATATAAAACTTGCAACGACGTCATTCTTCGGCAAATTTAATGTTACTAGTCATGTTATTCCTTCATATTTATGTGAACTTTGGACATTAATTTATTTGTGTGGGTTGCATTTATTTTTTTCAGGAACGAAACTTACTTTGTCTTTTGAGCTTAAAAAAAGTAGTTTTCGTTATATGCAGTGCTTATTTCTTCTATATTTTCTTGGAATACTGAAAAGTTAATTAGGCCTAAAAAAGATTCAATCAACTTTTTGGTTTTTTTTAATGACCTGCTGATTCCCTCTTGCCTACGCGCAATGGGTGTATTAGAGGTAGTGCAATGAATAGCTGGTTATGAAAAAAGAACTTAGTTACTTCCACAAATTTAATTTTACACGACCGGTTTCACTACGATCGTAGCATCATCGTAGTGAAACCGGCCGTTTAAAATTAAATTTGTGGAAGTAACTAAGTTCTTTTTTTCATGATGAGTATTTTCCACAGGGTTAAGCCTGACCTCATTATTGACAATAGCTGGTTAGTTTAAAAAAGTTCAGGAAGAAAGATATTACCTACAAATTCCTATTAAAAAAATCTGAATTGTTGCTTTCTTGCAAATGCTATACAGAACTTAATGCATTGTGCGGTTATGTGCAGTAGTAACATTTTCCATGAAAATGAAAGCTCAAAAACGTTAAGCACGCCCTAAAAGCGCACTGGTACCCTCAATGGCCTTAGGAATTGGATTTTAGCATCTTTCCATTTCATTTGAACGAATATACTCGATTAGGCACCAAATTTCAGAGAAATCGCGGCGCCGCGAAACCACGGAATACACAGTGCAGCAGAGACCTCAAGGGAAAGCGCCTCACGAATCATCGGCGGATTTCCTAGCTTTTGATGATGAGAATGGAGTCGTTAATAATATATTCGCGTAACATCCAACGATGAGGTACCGTATGAATAGATTCGTAACGGATTCGATGAACGGAAGCTTGAGGGAGAGAAGGAGAAATAGAGAGGGAAATAGAACTAGAGAAAGAGAGTGGCAGCGGCATCAAGATTAGTGTAGTGCCAGCAATGCGTTATGTATTCGAACTTGAGAGAACTGGATTAAACTGGAAATAACTATCGAGACGTCCTCTCCGTGATCGCGGAAGGAGGAGTGTGCAGAGCAAAAGGGATAAAAGAAAAGATATTGGCATTAGCAGCAAAATCTCAGTAGCACCCAAGTGACGAAACAATTTTTGTGAGAGAGAACATTAATGGAATTGTAGTTTTCGCGTAGCAAAGATTTTGTTTTCTTCTCCATACACGAAGTATAGAAAAAGTATTGTTTTCATGAAAAAATCGAAATTGGGATTTCAACGGAAGTACATTTAGGTCCCCGGAGCACGTTTTGACTATTTTCTCGTTGATATCTGTGTGTGTGTAGCTGTGTGTGTCTATGAGTGGAATTTTGTGGGTTCTCTAACTCAAAAACTATTAATCAGGTCAACGCGAAATTTTATAGTTGTCATTTTCGTTAAAGATACAAGAACTGGTGTTTCTCTTGTCATTTATTTGTTTTTTGAAATATTTGCTTTAATATTTTATGAATTTAAAAAGTATTGGAATAAACATTTTAGCAAATTTAATTTTCTACAACGGTTGTTCGAAATATTTTCCCATTTTAAGAGATACTACATATTTTAGCTACCACCACCACACCACCTACCGGCTATTATTGTAAACACATTACGCTCCTTTTTATTTTCTTAATTGTTGGAATTGAGGAATAGCCGCTGAGGACGGCTGTTCTGTAACTAAAGTTTGGACCCGATTTTCCCAAAATCAATATTTTTTCGGGATTAAAACGTCGCAACACGGTCATAGGACCATTTTATTGCTCTTGCTAAAAAATACAATCTGAACTTACAAAGAGAGCAAACGAATGGTTTCTTGAATTAAAAATTTCTTGGACGAACAGATGGGAACCTTTCGTTCCTGCTACCAAAAGGACATCTTTTTAAAAGTTATTATTACTCCTCGATCGTAAACGAGACGAGCGCGCGCGAGAAATTGATGACGTCACAAACAACTTACGTAATTGGAGCGGTTGGTATAGTTAACTGCATTTCCATTCGATCTCGGTTCGCTGTAACGTGGACTAATTAATAAACCGTAACAGGCGATTTCATATGTTCTCGTATATCGAATTCTGTTTTCAGACGGGGAAACTCTTAAATGAGAAGAAAAGCAGCTCGGTGACCCGACACGGAGTAAAAAGCTATCCCATTACCTCGTTTGCGTTATAACCTAGCCTGTCAGAATGCCTAGACCGCTGTCCGACTCTTAATTCCCCGACTGAAAATGTGTAGATAACCAGAACATTTGTTTTCTAGATCTAGGGAACAAAACTAGTTTTGTGGGAAGGCCGTTTGGCCGACGAAATATTAAATAGAAACGATTTTAATCCTGATTGCAAATGTTTATTTGACTCTCTACCTCATCTCAGCACTCAGAATAAATAATAGGTGGTCTCATTATTATTTTTATGTGGTAAAATTAATTTAAGTAATGTAAATTGAACATAGCAGATTGCGTATTTCATTTTGAGGCAAATGAATACGGTTCAGTATTGAATTGTGTCGTTTTGTTTTGGATGGCAGGAATCAGGACAAGACTCGCCGTGGTAATGAAAGCGTGACTTAACTTTGTTATACACTTATCCAAAGTTATTTACCGGACGATATGACACTTGTAAATATGGAAAGGGAATATTATACAGTAGTAATATAGTGTTATATTCATCCGAAGCTAATCGATATTGATCACAGTAAATTAAAATATTCAACTTAGTTACATTTATTGCCGAAAAAATACTTGCTAAGCGGCTATCTCATGCAAAAAGAAAAATTTTCTTTAAGAACATAATATGTAGCATGACGGTGAATGCATATGCCATGAATGCCATTTAAATATGGGTAAGTCAATTTCTGCGGATATCACGCAATAAACACATTTTATGACCCAAAAAAGGGGTAATAAATGAAATTTAGAAACAAATTTGTCCCAAGGAATTGCTGAGGCTTGGCATACGAAGCAAGCAGATGGGAGAATGAATGGAGTATAAGGGATTTCAATTTACATTTACATCTAGGGAACGGAGATATAATTGACGACATTTTTGTAGCCTCTCTCGTAAAATCATTCTTTTTATTTTTTCTATGATTTCGCTTCTCGGCCGCGAGATGGCTGACGACACACACACTTAGCCATAGGAGTTGTTGAGGAGAGGATGAGGATGGGAGAAGATGGCGTTTGCGAGATTGAAAAACGAGAGGGAGAAAGGGCGATGGAATGCCTAAAAGGCGAGAGAGCATCGTGTATTGTTAGTTGCACGCAAACGAGGAAAAATGTGGAATTTCCGGTAAGAGATTTAATTCGCAAGGAGAAGGCTTGCGATGAAAATTCAGAGAAGAATATATTTATATTTTATGAGATTTTATGGGATGACAGTTATGGTATTTCCCGTAGTTGTAAAATTGGACCGTGGCTCATTTACCTTAAATGCGAAAGAATTCTCTTCGAGTTTTAATGGTTATTGATAAAATAATTAAATCGGCCCCTTTATATGGGCATTTTGTTTAAGTTATCTTATTAATTACGCTATATGCAAATCTGTATGTAGGCGTTGAGTTCGCAGGCTAAAGTCTAATGAAACATCTGTCGTTTTGATTTAAAATTATATCTAAGAGATACAGAGCGTTTATTCGTATTGGTTCTCGAATTATAATAAAAATATTTAGTGTAGATAACTAAAAACTTTACTCTAACGTATAAAAAGTTGTTTTTATATATCTCGGTGATTTAAGCATATGGAAAGCTTATTAGTTAAATTAATATTAATATTAATTTGAACGGCATAACTTTTAACTGGTGTTTGAAGGATCGTATGGTACTGATTAGCGTAATAAGTTCTCTGTATGTGTTTTTGCATATCAATTCTACTAACTCCTTTGAGACAAATTTATAACATTGGACTATGACTTGTAGATAATTCTTTTTAGTTTTATACGATGACTATCTATCTTACCAGAACATGGGGATATATGCATTTTACGTCCATTTAAATTGTTAGGCTACAAATTGCAATTGTGAAGAAGATACTATATGACATCAATTAACGTCTCCAGATGGGAAATCTCAACCGCGAAATGCATTAACTAGTCTTTTCACCGCGAACACCTCCAGGCTCTTCTAGATTTATTATTTACGGAGAAATAAAAAACATTTCCTTGCGCGGTTATGAATTGTTTCTCGTAAAAACTGGAAGAAAAACAACTAAAAATTTCTGTGCGAGTTAAGCAAAGAAACCCATTAGTTGGCTGGTTCTAGAACGCGATCACGTCGTCACGCGTGTCAATTTGAAGGCATTTAGGGATGTCCATTAAGTTCTTCTTTTGCGCCGCTTTGTCCAGATGAAAAATCACTCTGCCTCAAGTGAAGAATGGAGTTGTGCCGTTTTTTGAACCTTACCAGGTCGAACTTCGCGAAGCGCTCGTAGAAGTCTATGAAGAGCATTAATGCGTTTAACTTGTCATCCCGTCAGCATATGTGTTGCACGGAAAAGGAGGTTTTTGCTGGTATACGATTAATCAGGCGCAACATTTTTTTGCGAGATTCGAAGTTGTTTTTTCTATTTAATAACACGATGGAAATTTGAAAATTTTCCCTATCGATATGTGAATGTTACTTAAAGTATTACCATAAATTACCATAAATGTTTTAACGTATTGTTACTTGCTCTCTCGCTCTCTAGGAACTATATTACTTATTTTTAGCAATTAAGAAGAGTCGTAACAAATAATCGGTTATCTCAAATGCACAGGAGAAAAATATAGCTATAACTAGCAAAAAAGGGATCTTGTGGATTATACATCCCGTTCTTCGAAACAACAAATTCAACGGATCTTTACCATCATAACGCCGCCACTTTCGTACAAACCTAACAACCAATGTAAAAAAACCATCCCGATGGAGAGTGCAAATGTGAACGTGGAAGGAAAACCAAACCTCCGCATTGAGGTTTTGTTACAATCCATAATGGGGGCTGCCGCTACAATAAATCCCAGCATCTCCTCCGGTTGGATTAAGGGGTTGGGGGTTGGATTCGTTCTAATTCCTCCCCCCGTGTTGCAATAAGTGGTAGACACAACAATACAGTAACAAAATTAGATAAAAATATGCAACAATTGTAGTTACAGACAAACATAATTTTATGTATTATAAATAGCTGCTTCTTACGGAGGATGTAGGATATATATATATATATATATATATATATATATATATATATATAACAACTTACGGAAAAGGAAAGGTAAAATGAATATATGGATGTCAACAAGGTGTTGGGATGAGGAAACCCAGTGAGCACTCACCAATCAGACGACTTCAGGTTGGCGAGGCCCCGGGGATGTCGAAGCGACACACGTAAAATAACACAAAAACACAGAAACATCACAAACATAGAAGCTTTCGGAACTACTCCTTCTTCAGCTACAGAGAGAGAACTGTTTCCTCATCCCAACACCTTGTTTACATCCATATATATATATATATATATATATATATATATATATATATATATATATATATATATAGGATATGTTCATCATCGGCTTCAGGTTTCGAGTGATTTAATCATCATCGAAACAGAAGTTTTAATGTAATTTCTTTGAAATTTTTGCCTTCGTAAACACGCGTACTACAAATATAAAAATAAATTTTATGGAAACCAGCTTCAGGTTCATGAGTTGAATACAATACATTAAATTCTTTCGGTGTGTTTTATATTGTAGTCTGAGGCTACGTGTAACATGAATTTGGTTCATTTCCAGCAGATTGCTACGACACCGATGTTAATAATATGACTTTATCGTTAAAAAAATATCAGAGTTGATATGATTTTTTGAGTAAAAAGCATTGGGGGGCCGAGGAGTTAACCAAAATGTCAACCCGGCGATATCTGCTATGCTTCAGTACCCAAATAAAACTCCAAAATAATTTACGGAGGCAAATCAAACGTTTTCGGGGATCGCTGTCTTAAAACCCTCGTTCTGCAATTACAGGAGCGAGGATAAACGCCTTATGCCCGAACGAAAGAGAGAGAGACTTATAAAAGTTTTTACTGCAGAACGAAACGGCTCGTGTTATCTTTTGTGCCGGTGCAGCAGGGCACCCAGCTCTGCCCACATCCTTCACCTTTCCGTGCCTGTATTTCGCAGAGAGAGAGAGAGAGGGACTACATATTAAAACCCGAGCGGTCGCTGATACTTGCCGTGGAGGACTCCCCGCCGCCTGATAACCGCCTTGCTGGGAAGCGAAGCGTGTGGGAAAAGCGAATGAAGCGAGCCAGGGCTAGGCGGGAAACTAATGAATGGGTCCGGCTGGTGAAGGAGTGTTTCTCATCCTACTCCCAACCCTCACTCACTCATTCCATCTCTCTCAACTCCCTCTTCGGCTCGCTTTAGAGCGGTTGGAGAGATTTAAAAAAAACCCCTTCTTTTCCTCCACTTTGACTCGCCCGCGTGGGTTGGGAGAAGCGAAATGAGAAATCGTGTCGCGTCGCAGAGATGGTTGTCGGAGCCATAGGGAGCCGCCATAGAAGTCGCCTCTCGTTTGCGAGCCTGTGTGTGTGTCCATGTTCCTCACAAGCGACCGCTGTTTTTTTAACGTATGGACTCGTTTCGGTTCTAAAAAAAATAGGATCGGAATTCTTGCAGATCATTTTTTAAGATTCTGTGATGATTTAAGCTGCTGCATGTGCATAGACTATAGAGGTAGAAAAGCAAATTGGCGATAAAACGGATAAAATGGTTTTAAAATATAGTTTAAGAGAAGTTATGTAGAGCGATAAGGCTGAGAGGATGAATTGTTTACTCGTATTTTAAGAGGCAATGAAAGGCTGTGCGTAGCAATTCAAGATAGGATGATAGGAAAAAGGGGAAGAATTAGGAAAATATAATTTCTGAACACCTAATTCAGATAGAGAAAGAGCTAGAGTAGGTTGCGAAGAGTAAGCCAAAACCTACCGAGAGGTGGCTTACTTGGAATTTAATATAAAATTTTTCTCACTTACTATTTCAATCACTTGACAAAAATTGGTTGATGCTGCATTTAGGGCCAAAAAACTGATTGCAACTATATAATATTTGAAAATTATTTTTGCACAAATATTTCATGTCTGTTTTTTGCATCAAGGTCTATACACAATATTCCATTGTCTGTTTTTAAAATTTTTATCAATTTTATTTCTACGCCGAAAAGCGCTGTGCTGTCGAGAAATTTCTTTTGTGTCACTATAGGCTTCAAGTTGCGCCATCTGGGTTACCATTTAAATTCACTTTTTTACCCATATTTTTCTCACCTAGTATTACGTATGAGGTTGAAGTCGTTATAAATAAAACAAAACATTCGCTTGTTTACGGGGCGCGCCTTCTGGACAATGGGTGGGCGTGTTGGTTCTTTACGCGCCGAAAAGGAAACGCGTTTCGTTTCGTCCCCTCGTTACGTGGGCGAGAGGAATGTGCACCCGGATTGTTCGAGGGCGCGACTGTATTTCATTCGCTTATCTCTCCCTGTTCCTACCTCCGACGTCCGTCTGTCCGTCTGCGTGTCGCGGCGTCATAACCCTCGGGCCCTCCATGTAGGGAGAAGGAACAAGGGGAGGAGAGGTGAGGTGGGATAGAGGGCGGCTCGGTAGGATGAGGGTCAATTTATGTCGGGTTTCGTGTGGTTATTTCTGCGATGCCCCTTACCTCCTCCTCCTCTCGAACCGGACTCGAGAATTTCCTCCTTCGTTATTTACGGTTTCGAAGGCGTTTTGATAATTCGCCGCTTAGTCTGGCGCGGACCACTTCCCTTTCCCCATCTTCCATCTACTCCCTCTCTATTCTTTATGGTTTGCCCGGTCCTGTGTGTGTGTGTTTAGTCTCTATTAGCCCGAATAGAGTGGTCCTGGCTCCGTATTTTAGTCGGTTCTGTAAACAATTAAGAGCTTATATTTTTTCGTCGGGTGAAAAAAAACTATGTAGGTGTTTTTATATCGTAATAAATAAATCGTTCGAGTACTGGTCAGAGTGTATGCTTCCCAATTTTAGGGAGCCTGTTTGAATACCGCAGCTATTATTGCCCAATATGCTTCTGTATATTGTTGTTGATATGCTCAATTTATCAAGGTAGTACATTGCTGTTTATAAATAAATAATAAGATCATAATACTATGGAAAACGATTATATTTATATTCATAAGATAAAATAATTATAATGAAAAATTAAATAAAATAATACGCGTTCGTAATTCAGGTAATTATCATTTCGTGTTGCATACTTTTACTGTGGGATGGGTTTAGTATACATTCATAGAAAATCTCGGAAGAATATATTAAATATGTCCTATAAAATCCGCTGTAAATACATTCCTCGGGCGACGATTTCAATCCATTAATCTATTCGATTTATTTATTTAGATGGAGAAGAAATATAGAAAATAATATGATATAATTATAAGCTTCAAAATGTGGGCCTGGAGATGAATGTTGAAGATAAAATGGACAAATTTGATGAAAAAACGAGAAAATTCTAAGAAGGATACATCTACATTTTACCCTGCCGTTCACCTAATTGGTGGGTGACGGGGTGCAATGCACCAAAATCTACATAACGATTGTCTCTCGCAGGTTGAAATTTTTTTTTGTGATCTCGTATTGTCCTCGGAAAGAACGAGCCTCGATAACGCTCCGTCCTACAATCGATCTCACGTATTTTATCGTCACGGTCGTTTCTAGGATAGGAGAAGATCGACTGTTTATACTGACCATAAGGAAGAGGATCGGACATTACCTGAGGAGAGAGAATGATTTAAGACGTGTTAGAAAGGAAATTGGAAGGAAAAAGAGAGAGCGGAAGGAAAAGGTAACAGATGATAGACGACTTAAAAGGAAAAAGAGCTAACAAGATACGAAGAAGATTGCGGAAAGAAGTATGTGGAGAAGAAGTTATAAACAATATTAATCACGGACCTCTCTACGGACAGGTTATCAATGATGATGATTACCAAAACATTTACATACAATTAAATTTACAAGGGAATTCACTTGCATTTACGCACTTTCCTTATGTTTGAAGGACTTTTGGTGTACCCTGAAAATTTTTCTAATTTTGTTTGAAACTTTTGTAAATTTTTTGGAAAATAAAGGCGAACTTTAGTTTCGCTGAAAAACAGCATGCCTCAACGTTCTTATTAATTTTCTCTCATTAAGCCTAGAGATTTCAAATTCTGCTTCATTAACAAAGATACGACTTTAATACCTTTACCAATACATTTCGTTAAAATCATTCCCATATCTGTAGTTTTTTTATTATTGCGAGAAGAACTCGTAGACTGTTAAAAAATAAACTCGACATTCAAGGGAACAAGTTTTACGATTAGAACAATTTTAACATTTACACCCTTAAATATTTTACTTCTTACTTTGAAATAGGAAAAGTCAATTTTATTTGGGATTGAAGCATCTTTCTTTGTCGAATTTAAGAGTAGAAAATTAATAATTCAGAGGCAAACATGAAATAAATCTCTCCTTGGTTTCTTCCATAAAACCTCTGCTCAGATTGCTCGATAGTACAAGTCCTTTTAAAGACGAATCTTTTCCTCGGAAGATTGAGACTTTGTACACACTCGTCGGCTGAATCGGGTTCGAACGACACCTAACCCGGCATTTTATTCGGCGTAAGTGAACGCCTTGCCGGGGCAGAGGCATCAACTCTCGCAGAGGGCAGTCTTACCCACCGTTGTTCATAGAGTGTCTCCGGCCATGGCAATGTCGTCATAGAGAGGTCGAAGGTCTCGCAAATTGAACCATCTCCGCACCGTTACGAACCATCGCCGGTCGCGTTAAAACACCTTCAATCTCCTCCTCTTCCCACGGCGCCTCCCCCTCCCTCTCCCCCCCGCCGCTCTTCCCTCCCCCTCCCAACATCCCGGACCGAATGCGGGAACACCTGCTTCCATATTTCCCAACCCCCGCATTATGGTGCCACCTATCGTGAAGCGTGGTAGTTAAAGGGGGTGGAGTAATTTGTGCAAAGGGAGTGGTTTGGGATGGTGATGCAAGAGATAGCTGTCCGGTTTCGACGCTGTAGAGAGAGTTTCACGTAGAGAGAGCTCGCTGTTTATACGCCGGATTCCATAGCCTCGAGGTTAATGGGAAAATATATACATCATGATCTTTTATTTAATAATTCAGCCAGAGGGTTTCGTAGCCCTCCCGAAAAACCTGGGGAATGAACATATTTAGTTGTTTATTACCCCTGGTGATGAGTGTCCGGAAATTTTTTGGGTCGCTTTTTTTTCTTGTTTTCACGATAGGGGGATCGTAAATTACGTTTACACGTAACAATTATGAGACTACGAAAGTTACTCGCTTTCTAGAGGAGGAGGAGGGGGAGGGGTGATAAATACCGGCATGCGCCATGCAGATTTTCGAAAGAGATAAAAAGTTAACGAAATCGGTCTCAATACGTGAGTAGTAAAACCTCGATTATCCATATTATTGAGAAAAAAATTTGTAGGGATAATTGGAAGGAAGAAATTTTAAAGGCGACAATCTCCAAAATATCTATTAAAAACTGTTAAAATCTATTTACTTAAAAAGTCGCGTATTTATTTCTCTCGACATTAGAGGATGTATAAGTAAAAAAATTATTCCTTTATTCAATTCAAGGATAAGTACTTCAATATAAAAAATGAAACAATAATTATATTAGGTATTTCTAATAGCCATAACAAGGTTATGAAAAATCACATGCTAATTTGGGCTGCAATGCAGCCGTCTTCAGTGGCGATTCATTGATTGTATATTCTACAAAGAATTGGTTTTTAATGATATTGTTACTGTTATTGGAGATACACAAGATAAGTTCTTACTTTTTCGATATTCTGATATTGAAGAGCTTATTCTTAAATTTATTTTCAGTCATGAGACAAGCTTAATAATTCTCTAGTGAATTAACCTTTATTTAATATATAGATGCATGTGAATATAATTGGTTTGCAAATACAACGAAATTTCGCTCATTGTGTTTGGAATTAGAATCTTGATTATGGGCTAACTATATGTTTATAAATTAATAAATTGTGTGAAAATATAAACATTCGGCATTGTAGTGCAATTAATCTTCTTTTAATTCCCACCGAGGACTCGCAAATTTTCCTTTGTCGAACGCTTCGAATGTCATAAGTTCGATCGGTTCAAAGGGTCATTAGATTCACGTGCGCGCACGTACGCGCTCGCACGAAAAATTCATTTTTTTTGTCTTGCTTTGCTCGGAAGTGCACTCAGCGTTTCGCATTTAATCGGTTTCCGATTCGATTGTAATTTATCGCCGATTTACGGCCAATAACAAATGGGTAAAAACAAAAAATAAAATCGCTGCCTCGCGTCATTTAGGCAATCCCGTTCCTTCTTCTCTCGTTCTCTGCTTATCAGCAATTACGAATAGTTGCGGTCACCGTAAAAATAGTAATGTAACTCTAATGTACGAAGCTAACAACTTGATTGCAATCGTAAAATCATTTTCCGTCCGTAAGCCAGAGTCCAAAATTAGGTTCCCAGAATTACGCTGAAAGTTTGGCAGAAATGGGGACTGTTCATCGCAAGATTAGGAATTATATCTTATGATTTTCATTGCGTTTATGAAAGAAAAAGAAGAAATGGATAAATACGGAAATGTTTTCGCTGGTAAATTCTACTATTATTTTTAAAGGACTTGAAATGTTTTAGGTAAATTTGTAAATTAGGAAATTGTCGAATATTTCCATTTTGATATTAACCATGTTAGATGGTTTTCTTGAAATTATTTAGATATTTCCTATACACACCAAACGGCTTATCCATACATTAGTGCGTTTCAACTGCAAAGTAGACGCATTAATTTGTAATTACCGTTATTGATCCTATTAGCTGTGAAGCAAAAAATGGTGCTATGTGGTTACCTGTGCTCTATTTTTTGTGCTTTTCATGTAATGAAATAACTTGTTGAATCAAACTATTGCTCTATTACGTGATTTAGTTCATAAAGAAACTGTGGAAGTGTGGGCGATAGGAATCTCTATTAAAAACAGAATTAAAATCTCTATTTTAAGTTGGACAGTTTGCTTCCTTGAGCTTGTCGATGATTGATATACCTGCGGCGCCGTACTTGGCCATTCTTGGAACTAAAAAAACTCAATCATCAAGGAGCAACATGTTATATCAACGTTGTGGTGATTATCTGCCGGCCGATGGGTTCAGTGGAGATATTCACTATAATTGTGCAGGATTAAGGGAGGGGAGTTAAAAAAGTATGTCTAGGCAGAAAAAAGAAAACTGGAGGTGTGTGACCTGCATGACCAACAAACGTTCAGAGGACTCAGCTTCTCCCTTAGCTGGAGCAAAGGAAGAAGGAACAAGCAGATTAGGTAACGCACTTCCGTTTCCAAAAGAAGGAGAAACCCAGATGGGTGTGGAGACTGGGTTGAAAAAGGACATAGACGATATTAAGTCTAAGTTTTCTCTGTGAGAAGTACGATACTATAGTAAATAAATTAGACGAATATGGAGGACAAGTCAAAGAATTAACAAAAACTGTTGGCTCCCTCCAAAATGAACTAAGAAATAAAGATAATGTGATATCAAACATGCAAAACAAAATCAATATACTAGAGCAAAAAAATCTTAATAAGTCAATAGAAATTACAGGTATAGAAGTAAACTTAAGCTCAGAAAAGGAGATTAATGATAAATTAAACAAAATAGCCATAGAACTAAATGTAGGTGAACCAAATGAACGAGACATAGAAGAGATGTATTTCATTAATAATACACGTCAAAATAAAATATTCCTTACCTTTAAAGATAAAAGTTATAGAGATGGCTGGATTAAAAATAGTAAAATCCTATATAATAAAAATATATTCAGCTCCAAAAATTAAAAAAAAATATATATAAACGAAGCCCTCACTAATTGTTATAAGGCCCCACTTTCAAATGTGAAGTCTAAAGGGAGAGAGCTAAATTATAAATATATATGGTATAAGAATACTGCCATACTTGTTTAAAAAAAGAAAATGCTCAAATAATAAAAATAAGGAGTGAAATGGATTTGAATAAACTGATGTAGGCTAATCAAGTCTTATTAAAATAAATATCAAGAATCTACCTAAAATACAATTCATCTAACTATGGGTACAAATAATATAGAAGTTATAAAATTAAAAAATATAAATTGTAATGTATATGGCAGCCTAAAGGATTATCTAGATGACTCCACAATTAACAAAAATTTTATTTATTTATCACTTGAATGTAAGATCATTAAGGAAGAAGCATAAGTTGTTGATACTAAATAGTCTTCTGTTAGATAAGATGAACATAAATTTATTTGTATTAAGTGAAGTTAATATTCAAGAAGAGGAAAAATCCCTCTACTCATTTCAAAATTATAACCTTATACTCTAAAGTAAAATTGGCAGACAAGGTGGGGGAATTGCATGCTACATTAAAATTGATATACAGTACAGCTGTGCAGACATAATTCTTGATGAAACAATGTCTTGGGATTAAATGCAGAATAAATGAAAAGGAATGGTTAGTTATAAATATCTATAGACCCCAGATAAAATAAAAAGAAATTTATTGAATGCCTATCAAATTTTTTACAAAACGTAAAAGATAAACTTGTAATAATTATAGGAGATGTAAATATTTACCTAAAAGACGCTAATGGCAAGATTACTGAAATGTACAAAACAATCCTAACTACAAATGGTTTTTACAAGGAATTAGACAATATACAAGAGAGGAGATTAAGGGAGACAAAATGGTTAAATCAGGTCTAGATCACATGGCAGTTAAGGGAATAAAAATGAAATATTCTGGTATAATTATTCAAATGAACATTTCAGATCATCACCTTGTAGAGCTTGTGATAGAAAATGAATGGAGATGTAAAAATGAAATATCTGAAGTCAAGTATATAGATAAATATGTTGAATCTAAACTAAAAGATAGAATAAAGGAATATAACTGGCATATGCTTGAAAATATAGAGCATCCTGTTAAACAATATATGATAAAGGAAATTTTTCATAAAATATATGAATAATGCTTAGTAACATTACCTTTCAAACCAAAATCACTTAAAAAACCCTGGATGGCAGCTAGTTTATTAAAAGATATGAATATAAGAGATAGACTATATAAGAAATGGCAAAAATCTCCTGGTAATCAGAAAATGAAGAATAGTTATAAAACATATAGAAATCTAATTCAGGCTAAAATATCTAAAGCAAAGAATAAATAAATATTGATAAACTTATAAAAATAAAGGCAATATGAGAATTACATGGAGTATAATAAAAGAGATTGCAGGTACAGCCAGCTGCAAAAGTAATGATGCTACAATATGTAAACACTTGGGGTCTACTATGTCAGTTTCTCAAATTTCCAATGCATTTGCAGATGAATTTACGAGCAAAATACAAAACATAATTCTTAAATGTGACGTTAAATTAAATAAGGACTGTCAATTTAGCCATTTACAAAGTCTTGTAATTCTTGAAGCAAGGTCAAGTGATATACGAAAAGCCATCCTTAGGCTTAATGAAAGAAAATCTCCTGGGTATGATGGTATCCGGCTTCAAGATATTAAACAAAATGTAAATCTAATAAATTTAATTACAATAGTATGAACAATGGTAAACTCCATGATCATCCAAAAACAGCAATTGTAAGACCAATCTTTAAAAATGGCAATCATAAATTATTTATTAATCTCAATATCTCAATTTTATCAGTGCTGGATAAAATTATGGAAAGGTAAATTACAGATCATATTATCTAATATTTAAAAAAATATAACATATTATCACATGATCAATATGGTTTTCAGGAAAATAAGAGTACAAAACTTTAATTAGAAGACTTTACGGAGTATATTAGACAAAATCTTATCAAAAAGAACAGCATATTGGCTGTATTTGTGGATTTAAAAAAGCATTTGATACTGTTAACCATAATGTCCTATTAAAAAAACTTTACAACATAGGAATAAGGGGAATTTTACTAAATTGGTTTAGGGACTATCTTACAAACAGATTTATTTGTGTAAAAATAGAGAAAACCATGAGTGAAAAACGAAAAATCTTATCTGGTGTTCTACAGGGTTCTATATTGGGGCCACTGCTATATTTAATCTATGTAATTGATCTACCAAAAATCTTGTACTAATGTAAAATATTTCAATATGCAGATGATACTGTAATTAGTACTGTTTATAGAGATTTGGAAAAAGCTACATTATATATGCAACAAAATTTAAACATATTAAATAAATGATCTCATGATAATTACTTATCAATAAATGAACAAAAAACTAAGCTCATGCATATTAAAAATTGTATGGAATTAAATAAATATATAACCATTAAATTTCACAGCCATTCTTGTTTGCATGGAAAATAATATATAGAAATATATTGTGTGTACACTTTTAGAGCAAGTCCATGAATTCAAATACTTGGGTGTAATATTGGATGATAAATTTACTTTTGGAAATCATATAAAGATGATTAACAATGAGATTAGAATATGTGCTTATATTATGCATCACATTAGACATATGACCCCTATGTACCACCGCGGACGATAAATTTGAGACACCTTGAAGTCGCTCTGGTGGCGACTCCGTGAACTTTTTACGCTGAGGTACTGAATTGCAACCCTGAAGGTTAGCTGGGGCGGGGAGGGGTGGGGGACGGAAGAAGGTGATAAAGGGAGGAAGGAAGCGAGAGGAAGAAAAGAAGAAGAGGGAGGGGTCTTCAACGCTGTCCCCTCCCGTTCTGACAAGGCCTAGCGCTCACATGCAATTTTTAGTCGGCCGACTATTTGATCGGCCGATCGGTCATTCCGCGCTCACTAGGCAACCAAACAGTCTGCCGAAAGAGATGTGCGCGCATATGCAATTAAACAGTCGGCCGACTTTCTTTTCCAATCCTATTCCTATCAGAATGTTCTTTCAGGAATTTGTTGTAAAGAGCTGGTCTCGATTCAATTGTTCGAATGAACCTTTCGGTCCAATCATCATCGGTATCCATATTACCTTAACAAATATATTTATATTTATTGAAACGAATGTATTTTTTGATATAAATATAAGAATAAATATGAGAATGTTGTTTTGTTTGACTCACCTAGTAGACCTAGCGTGCACACTAGGGATGAATCCCGGTATTGGAAAACCGGAATTAATACCGGTATTGAATTAGATACATAATACCGACATCGTAATTTATAATACCGTGTTTTCGGTATTGAAATTAATTTACATTGTGGGAGCAGTTCCAAGTTACCAATAATGCATTTGTTGCATGTGTGAATAGAAATAAAGTGGAGGATTATTCCAAAAAGTGACTCCGACGGATTGGTATGAGAGTTTTATAATATTACCTAGTTCGATGAGAGAAAATGGTTGGAAATGGTCTCGTCGTCCTGAAATGCGTTTTAAATGAAATAGTGAATGATCAAGGATGCAGTTATACCATAAGCAGCGTCACACATATTTGATGGATTTATCCTGTGTTCCTAATCACTCTTTATTTTCGCTGTAACAACTAACAATTACATAAACAACTGCGTAGTAACCAATCGAAGAATAAATAGCTAAAGTCTGGTTAACAATACGGTCTACTGGAAACCAACGCAACTACCTTGTTAAAGAATGTAAAAAAAATCAGTTGTGTGGAATTATTTTACTAAGAAATACAATGACAAAGCTGAATGTTCTACGCTTGCAAAAGTTATTAAATGCTGTGGAGGGTCGACTAGTGGATTATCTATTCATTTAAAAACAATTCATAATATAAATATTTCTGAAATGAAGATAGCTGAAAATCAACCAAAAAAAACTTCGGAAGGATACATTCATAAGAAATCTATTGAAGAAGGAATTTCGAAACTTGCATGTGTTAATGGGATTACATTCAGTTCTATTGCCACAAGTGAATTCATCGAACAGAGTTTATCGAAGAATAAATAACGCTGTCAGGGCAGAATTTAATAGTCTATATGTGTCCATATTTTGTATAACCATTCATACAGTGTTTGAAGTATTTTAGAGTGAGGTTTAATGTTATGGTTAATGTGACTGAATCATGATATGCGAACTTTTTATACAAATATGTATTTTGTTTTTGAAAAGTCCAGATTTATGCAGTTGTTGAAATACTCATTATTAACAATTGTCGGTATTATTTCATCCCTCGTGCACATTACAAGCAGACACAGAACTGAGGGGTGAGCAGAAGAGCGATCGGCCGATTGTTTGGTTGGCAAGTGAGCGCGGACTACTTCAGATCTGTAACATCCGAGTTGCGCAACTGTTTGGTTGCATGGAGTTTGTAGCAAATCACAAACTATTTAGTCGGCCGACTAAACAGTTGCATGTGAGCGCGGTCTCCTTAGAGCCAATGGTTCTCACTCATGCAACCAAACAGTCAGCCGACTAAAAATTGCATGTCAGCGCGAGGCCTAAAGGAACTAACAATGGTTACACTAAAAATCAATCTCTTTGCAACCCTGAAGAGGCCTTCTGCCTATACCAGGGTCTTTCTGATCAGGCCATGTATAAAGAAAAGGAAATTAAATGTAAAACTTGATGTAAATGAATGAAATGTATATGGCTTATCGGAAATAAAAACCCTTTGAATTGCTGACATTCGTAAGAAATCGGAGTCATTAAGTGAATGATCGCCACCTACCGAACTGAGAGAACTAATATTCTAAAGAATATTTTTCCTTTCTCTCCCTCTCCTCCCTTCTCGCTTCCGAGTGCGGGCAGATTTTTTCCCCTTTTTTACCCGTACTGGCGCCTACCGATCCGTCATTACCTCGTTGACCCACGACCTGTGGCTACTCCCGGGGCGAAAACGTCACAACGGCTATATTTAAATCAATTCTTTGGCGAAAAAAGAAATTATAAGATCACTGCTATTCTACATCTACATGATACTCTGGAAGTCAAAATTTTGGTGGAGGGGAGGGGGTGCAATGTAGCAAAGGTCACTAGTTTTCCGACGATATCTTTTCCTATTATGTTCTCTTACCGTCCTAGGGAAAAACGATCCTCTATATTGCTCTGTTCTACAATCGATCTCGCGAATCTTATCCTCGCTGTCTAGCCTTCCGATATACGTCGGGCTTCTGATAAGACCTTCTACCTCATTCGCTAGTCCCTCCGACATAAATTTTTCCAGCAGTTTAAATCTAGCCTGCAGCCTACGTTCCTCTGACGATGTCCATTTCAGACTTTCTATTAATGATGTTACGCTTTATTTACTATCGTAATTTTTCTTTACAAATTTAGCTGCCCTTCGCTGAATCTTTTCTATGTCGTTAGTGAGTCCCTTTTCGTAGGGATCCCACACCGCTGACGCATATTCGACCTGCGGTCTGACCAAGGATAAATAACGTAATTCTTTCACTTTTTCGGAGCTACTTCGAACTATTCTTCCTATAAAGGCCAGCTTTTTGTTAGCGGCACCTATCAATCGGCGAATGTGAGTGTGCCACGATAGATCATTATTGATCGTAACTCCTAGATATTTAATCGATTCTGAAACTGGAATCTCTACTCCGTCCAACGAATAATTAACATTCAACGAGATATTTTTGGTTCTCCAGAAATTGATGACGCAGCTTTTTTTTGGTTTATCTCTAACTGCCATTCCTTACACCACACAGAAATAGCTTCTTGATCATTTTGGTGATACTGACGGTCTTCCGGATTGCATATTTCTCTATAGACGACCGTGTCGTCCGCGAAAAGCTTAAATTTACTTCTGACTACTGAGCTGATATCGTTTATATAAATTAGAAATAGTAACGGAAAATTACACTACCTTGTGGAACGCCAGAGACAACTTCCACTAAGTTCGAGGATTTCCCATCTATGACAACCTTCTGCCTCCTATGATTTAAAAATTCGTGGATCCAACTAACAATTTTGGAATTTACGCCGATTGATATAGATATGCATGATTACAAGTAGGAAATAAATTATAATGATTAATTGCTTATTTTGCTGTTTCCATTTTAATATAATTTCTAAAAAATCCATGAGAGAGCATGAATACTGGAAACTTCCAATGAAAAATGTATGATTTTTACTTTCTCCATGTAAACGAAGAATACCTATAGAGAAATTATTGTTTTCGTGCAAAAATTCGATTTGGTGATTCCAACGGAAAACCACGTTTTGAGGTCCCTTGAATAATAATAAAATTCAAAATATATGTTGCAGATAATATCAGTAGTTTTGCGCTGAAGGCTTCCGCGGGGTGTTGAGTATTGAATTTTTTGTTTTCGGGATATCCTCCGCGTTTTATTTTTATTTTTTGTGGACTACAGTTTTGCCAGCTTCTTCGGTTCCAAAGGTTTGATGCAGGACTTGCCCGTCTTACATATAGGCGCCCTAACGATAACTTTTCTAGTTAATGGCAGTTAGACAATTCTTCGCTCCCTGATTGGCTGTTGGTCGTCCTATTTGAAATACGAATTTCCAATTGTTAGATGGCGAATAACCGTCTTCCCTTTTAAAGTTTTTCGGTGTTTTTAAAATTTCTATTGCCTCTCGGGTGAGGCTCGGGAGATGGCGGGGCTATTATTTTCGCTTCTTCGAAATTCATGTTGTGCCCGGGTTCTTTCCAGGCATGCTCCGCGATTTCTGAGAGGCGGAATTGTTTTTTGTTGGTCTCTCTATGGTGTTCTTTTATGCCATATTTTTGCGGTCAAAGCATTGCTACTGACCGTCTACATATGTAACATCTGCGGCCCATTGGGTGGCTACGGATATTATATCTGAACCCATTGCTTACTGCCCGGTTTAAGGATTTGCGTAACTCTCCTACGTCTTTTGCAAAGATCTACAATAAAAGTGGAAACAAGTAAACTGCAGATCACATTACTTCCCGTATGAACGCCCCGCATTTAACTCAGAACGGGAGGGGACAGCGTTGAAAACCCCTCACTCCTCTTCCGTTCTTCCTCTCGCTTCCTTTCTCCCTTTATCCCACTCCTCCGTCCGCCGCCCCTCTCCAACCTCAGCTCACCTTCAGGGTTGCAATTCGGTACCTCAACGTAAAAAGTTTCCGGAGTCGCCACCAGAGCGACTTCAAGGTGTCTCAAATTTATTGTCCGCGGTGGTACATTAAGAAAATAATATATTTATCAACAGTTGAATGAATAACACGATATGGAATCTAAGTATGGGGCTGTGCTGCCAACACCTACTTAACAATATTAAAATTTACCACATTGAAATTTAGAAAGACATGACTGTAAATTGTAACTTCAATAATGGCAGACAAGTTAATGAACATTTGGATATTCTCTCCATAGGACAGATGTACAAATAGATAATAATAATGGGCAATTACTTCAATGATAAGTGTAAGATAGAGAGAGACAATCTAAATGTATATGGGCATAGAAATCAGATAGAATATAATATTCCTGTAAGCTTCAACTCTCATGGTGAAAGAAAGTTAAGTTCAATAGTACCTACATTATTTAATAAGATGCCTAGCAACCTGAAATATTTTACAACATTATCCAGAACAAAAGCTGAAGTTAAAAAATGGCTTATGCAAAAATGAGTAAATGCTAAGAAATATCTATTGTTCTTAGTTCTTTTCTCTTGTTTTGTTTTTCTTGCAATCAACTCGGTAAAATTTCTAAGTGCTTCACAGTGGCATAATACTATAGCAAAAGTGGAATACTCCTTTAGCCAAAACAACAAGTTGTTTTGGCTAAAGGAGTATTCCACTTTTGTTAGTTTTGGCCAAAGTTATTTAGCTACTATCAATTATAATACTATAGAGTAATGCTGATTTAAACATGATTTTCTCTGGCAGTCAAGCCTGTACTGGGCTTTGCCAGAACATTTACAAATGTAACACTTATACTAATGTGTAATAAGCACTGAAATGTATATGTCATGTAACTATAGCAGTCTGACAACTGTAGTATTCGACGGCCACTCCGTCAGATCATATAATTATTATTTTTAAAAAGGTTACATTTGGGAGCAGATTCTTTCAGGAAAGAATTGGAGAGCTCACTTTTCGGCTAAAATAATATTTGCAAGCTGTTTCTCCAACAGCCATATAATGTTTGTGAAAACCATACGAGCATTTTGGATTCATAGCGGCCGTCATCAGTGGTGATTCATCTATTGCAAATAAAAAAATTAAAGTTTGCAATAGACCGCACGAATATGTTACAAGATGTGCTAATATAAAACACCTTCTCGATGATTTAATGGGAGATAAATGTTTTTGTAATTTTTACACTGCATGTATAACATTCCTCGCTCCGAATTACGAAGGATTGTTACTTTACGCGTTAAACGGTTCGATATTTCTCCCTAAGATCTTCAGGTAACAACGCCATTATTAGGGCGACATATCGATTGACTTATTAGCTATCGTTTACTCCCTCTCCACCCATTTTGTTCCTCTTCTATGCAAAGAATCGCATGTCCCGTTGGATCGCGGCGTAGAGAGGGAAAAAATGCCATTAAGCGGCACGTAATGGCTGTGCAAACCGAAAGAAATGGCTCGTGAAGTGAAAGTGTTTGAAGTGGCGGGGCTTTAAAACTCGGGGTAAGAGTTAAAGCTATTATGCATGCGATATTCCGGTGCTTTGCTAACAAGTACTCTAAAGCTTGCGTACCCTCGAATGAATTGCACTCTAACGTAAGTAGCGTTTGTGGATTTGAATTACATTTGAGTGACATTTTTTGTGCTTCTTTTATAAATTGTTACGTAGAAGTTTTAACGCGGTGTTCAATATGACATTATGCAGGGTATTATAGAATGTCTATTTACGGATTATTGTTTGGATGAAAATTATAGCGACTCATTGTTGCATGACATGTAATTAAATGATGTCTTCAGTCATAATGAAAATCAGCAATTCAATACCCATAATTCACAACATAATAAAAATGGCGGAGGATCTTTTAATAAAAGTATAACGACGTATTGCATCAGTAAACGCACACAGACCAGATTGATTGCGTAACAGTATTCTTCCAAACCATTATTACTTCAAGTCTAGTAGATAAGGCCGATTTTTACGAGTGCTTATAAATTTTAAAAAGAAATTTCTAAGTAATGCTAAATCGATAAAAATATTTAATTAGCGGTAATGCATGTGATTACAATTTTAAGCAATATTTTATCACTTTAAGAAAGTAGATAAAGATAATTTTATTGCGACAAATATCAAGTAGGAATAGGGTAATTACAATTTGTTTATTTAATGCTTATTTTATTTGTATGTGGTTTATTTTAAATTCATCACATATTATACCAAAAGGAGAGAATAATTCAATAATAGGAGTTATACGATAACCATTTTTTACTCGCACATTTGGATTCAATGCATCTGTAATGTTAGTTAGTTTCGAGTTAGCTTACAATTAGAGATGCGAATCATAAGAAAAGTCGAACGCCATATGGTATTGAATAGGGTTTTCCAAACTTTTCAGTGCGGTGTGAGTCAAGTTGTTTTCTAATATATCAAACACGTGCTCCTATACTTCTGCACAAATAAGCAATATCGCAAATGAGATCAAACCGTTTAAGTACTTATTCATATTATTTAATAATTTTAGGCAGGAAACAAACGGACAAATCAAATAATCACAATTTTGATGATCTTTAGCCTATCTGTCTGGTTGCGGAGTATTAACGAAACTAAACGAAACGGAAAGTATTTTCACGGGTGGGCCACAGAGGTAATCGATGCCTTAATCGGTTCTCTTGTTGAATAAAGAGAATCATTACCGCGGATTTAAAAAAATATTTATTACGTTTTCTTACCGACGCGATATATTCGTGCTGCACATGTCGTTTTATTTATTTTTTGCATCTAAGTATCCTTCGCTGCCAGCAGTCTTAGAAAAATAGCAATGGAATTCATTAATTTGGCTCTCTTCCATGTAAACATGAACATTCCAATAAATTTTGAACCAAACGTGCCACTCTCAATCAAAGTAGGAAGCTGAAAATGAACAAAACAAACGTTTCTGTTTATGTACAGGATACCCACATTGAAATGTAACAACTTTGAAGCACTGTAATTTTTTATGTATGAATGTGAGCATGTTGAATTCAACATTCTCACATTAATACATGGAAATATTATGCTTCACAGTTGTTACATTTCAATGTGGACACCCTGTATATTAATGTAAAAATACTTACGTATTATGTACCGCGTTTTAGGCACGGAAGGGATTTAAATTTGCGAAGGGGGAGCATATAGAGACAGATATTTTCATAAAATATTTCGATTTGATACGTTAAAACGATGTTTATACATCATTCCTCACGTAACACCCTTTGAAAAATGGTATTATTGCTTTATTAGTTCAGTTATCCTTTAATGACTAAACAGTCGCAAACATAAGTAAAAAAGCTCATTTTTTTGTAAACTTGGTCTTTCCTTTTTGTTTTCATGTAATAAGCTGCATTTGTACCTTGCCGTACAATAATATTATTTTTATTAAGGCACTAAATCGATTCTTATGTGATGGTGACTGAAATTATATTGCTGGCTTTTATGTCGAATGGAGACTGTTGCGTGCCTGGAGAAAGCGGAAAACGGGTTAACGCGCGATCATTCTTTCTTTGTGCCTTTTCTTTGGAGAGTAACTGCACTCTGAAGAGAAAGTCTCATGAAAGAGATTACTCCGTTATCGCTGCGAAAGGACCCATTTTAACGGCTTCGCCTACTCGAAAACAATAAAAATCGTCGTCATAAATCTTAATCGAATGGTCGATACGGTTTCAGCGGGCGCCATTTGCTATTATTGCGCTCACTTCAATTTGTTAGCGCGGCGACTTTTATTTTTTTAAAGTTGAATCGTAAAAAAGTGCTCTCTGAATGTGTTGTCATTTGCTATTATTGCACTAGCTTTAATTTGCTAAATATGCAATTTTTTGTAGAAAAAGGGTTATTAAATAAACAAATTAGGAAAAGAACTGACGAATCAGGTATTAAGAGACGGTTTTTTTAAAATAAAAATATAAGTGTGACGCACTGAACGGGCCAAAACGATTACATTAGCGGATATTTTTTAAATCCGCTAAAAAGATCCATCAGACTACATTGTCAGTTTAGTTTTATGAATCGCTCCGGCAAAATAATAATCAATATAAACGCGCGGGACACTCATTCGGTTCCATCAGAATAGCATACGTGTTAAGACCAAAAAACAATTAAACGAACACTTCTGTTAATGGAAGCAGTTTTTAAGTGCGACAAAAGTTAGATTTATTTTTTCTAGTTAATTGTTTTGCATTTTAAGGTTGATTTTAATTTTGAGAAGGCCAAAACGAGGCTTGAAATAATTTCCACGGGGTACAATTAAATTCCCCATAGATTGTTGATTAATCAATAAGATTTCATTTTTGCTTTATAAGTGTAGTTAAAAACGGCAATAAATTTGAATTGGTGGAATTGAATAAATCCAAGCGAGGAAAATAAACTCCACGCAGATATTAATTAATTGCCATCTTTTGATTTGCTCATAAAATGTAAGGGTGAAGTAAAAGAACAGCTGGATCATAAGAATATGTGAACTTATCTACATATGAATTGCAGTTATCTTCAACAGCATTTTAACCCAAAAGATATTAATTTTATCTAGTTAATTATTTGGATAATATGTGTTTTAGTTCCTCATGATTGCGTTTTGGGTTTAAATTTAATTATTATACTTAAATATCTTTATCTTTTAAAATTATATTTTGGATTGACGCAAATTCGAAACTTGAAGTCCAATAAACTTCCCGAAAATATTAGGCCGGAAACAACTGAAAGGTTACCTTGTATCAAGCTTTTTTCGATGAACAAAAAGTGTAGTGGTCCTTGTTTGAAGGGAGAACATTTACCCACATAGATACTTATAGTACTGGATAACTGGGCTATTGTTTAAGGTTAACTTTGGATATGCTTTGCTTTTTCAAAAAGATATTGTTTCGCTTTATTTCCAATAGAACGCAAGAGTTTTTAAATGAAATTTTACCTTAGGTCGTAGATTTACATATTGCTCTCCATTATCCAAACAAATGACACCAACTTTTCTTAATGAGCTCAGTAAACGGCCTCTTTTTCCCAACTTCTTTATCAAAAAATCTGAATCTTGTAAAACTGTTATTCATAGTAGTTTTCTTGCTAAAAATGACAGTAAATTTATTCCAGAATTTTAATTAGTTCGCAATATAAGGAAGTATAAGCTATAGTAATGCTATTTATTAACCGGAGCATTAAATTTCCTCTTATTGTCAACATATAGCTGTTTATATGTCCAGTACTATTATTTTCCTTACAAATTATACTTCCCAGTACTGGCTGGCGATCCAATTTATGAAAACACTGGCCTAAAACGTGTCAATTGGATTTGTAATTGACAATATAATGATCCATACAGGTATGAATAGTTGACATAAGTTTGGTATTTTTCAGATTTACCGGCGACGCACACATTGAAAATGTTTAGCTAACAAAAAATATGCTTACTTATTCTTTAGCAGCTATACAAAGCTTTCTTCATTACTTCTGATAAAAAAATACTAAGAACTTAAAGCTTTACTCAATATTTTCAATTGTGAATTCATTGAGTAAGATGATTACAGTGAAAGGAGAATACAGGTATTATAAACGGAAGCGAAGACGGTCAAGTGTTTTATTCAACGAGAGCCGGAAACATTTCCCTTCTATGCTGTGAATTAAATTGAGATTACGACGAATACAAATTTATTCTGCTGATTTTTGGTTGTGATGTGATGAGTACAGTTCTAAACAACGTCTATGTTAAAGCACGTATATTTCATGCTTATTGGAAAGAATAATTTAGTTTTTCCTCTCGCGGACTTTCACGAATATTAAAATGAATGAGCTTGAGCGGAGAGAACGCGCTGCGGTAGTGGTAATCTGTATGAGGAATAGTGAGGGGATTGTGCCAAAAATAGCTCATTAATTGTACCACTAATTATCTCGAGGGAATAATGGCGAGGGAAGAATGGTTCCTTGTAGCCGAAAGGAACGGAGCCATAAAGCAAGGCGTCGCATTTCTCCGTATAATAGATTGGACAACTTTAATTATGAAGTCGCGGTAATAATAAAATCTCCGTCCACGTAGAACCAAAGAAAAAGCCGAGCTTCTCCTGGAAATTATTGAGATTGGCGTTTACGGCTTGCGCCATCTTGTGAGATTTGACTGATATAAACTTTAGTCGCGCTGAAATTCCTCAAAAAACGAAAAAAAACAAAAAATGAATTAATTAGCGAGTTTACTTTATGGGTTGAAGTACGTACTTGTTCAAACTCTATAAGCAATTAAGAGCTTCAGTGAAGCCCATGCCTATTTGAACACTAAGTGTCCCCTCTTTATATGTATATTTAAAAATACCGGTTTTATGGCTACAAAAATGCCTAATTAACAACAAATGTTTATTCTCTTTGGCACAGCGAGAAGCGCTTTATGCACCAAACGAATTTAATATTAGATTTATCTATATATATGTATATATATATATATATATATATATATATATATATATATATATATAATATTAAATTCAGCAGCCAATTTATAAAATCGGTGACATTTTCAAATATGCAATAAATAATGTACTAATTACTTTAGATTTAGCTATTCCATCTCAAATATTTATTTTGGTTAAGTTGTCATTAAGATTCTCTAATCAAATTACCCATTTAGAGCACAGACGTATTATAAAAATTACAAAAATATATTTATAATACTGTGTATTTAAACGTACTAAAATATTTCAGCTAAGTTAAACCGGGAAAAATAACACAATGTACTGTTTTTTTTCTAGTGAAATTAGGAAATCATTCCTCATAGCAACATTAAATACTATTAATTTCATTTCAACTTTAGATACTGTTAATTTCACTTCAACTAAGAGTGACGTTAAAAAAAATCACCATCGTTTTATCAACTAAGATGTAGTCGTTACGAAAAAGTCATTCCTCTACAATCCATAATTCATTCAAGCTGGATTTCCCTCATGAAATTTTACAATCGCCATATTTTCTAACTTATTATACTCGACCCTTCCCGTATCTTGTCACGGCTATCATCTTCTAAGCCTACGACTACCACGCCTTTATTAAAAATCTCAAAAACGTTCTTAAAAAAGTCGTTTTTCATGGAATATCCAGACCGATTCCCCGGTACGTTTCACCGATCTGGTAATTAGTTTCTTCATATGCAAGAACTAGTTTCCACCGCCATAACCTTCCCCTTTTTGCTCTATAACCACCTTGCTTTCCACCCTCTCGTTCCACCTTTTAATTTTCCATCCTTCCCTCATTCTCCCTTTACCCATCCAACCTTCCTTTATCCAGCGCAAATGAATGAGAAGCACGGTACGGATCTTATTCTGGGTTGGCGCCAAAAAGTTCTCTCCCGCCAAACATATCCGCTTCCCTACTTCGCCGCGGCGTGGCGCGCGGGGGCACTCCTTTAAAAGCAGTGCTTTAATAGGAAAACTTGGGACGATTAATAGCTCCCGACGAGGGGTAAGAGGAGATTGGCAGGAGAGAATGAGAACAGAAGGGGGAGGGATAGGGAAGGAGAGCGTAAAAAAATAGAGAACAGGGAAAAAACTAAACGATCAAAGAGTGCAAGAACTACTCTCGGAAAGGTGGAGTTCCTTTCAGGCTGCGTAATGAGAACGGACTAGTGTAAAAGTTGGGAATGAATTCCTTCCGTAACGGAGAGGGAGATATGGAGAGGAGGAGGGAAAGAGAGGAATTAGCCGTGAAGGATGACTTTTTTCCCTCACCCTCCGTTGGGAGCCAGACCGCGTGATGCAAAGCGGGTCCGTGTAAAAGATGAGAGAGAAAGAGGAACGTTTTAAGATAACCGTGGCACATGGAACACGAAGTGTGAGGGTGGAGAGGGGGGTGTCGAAGGGGGTGGGATGGGAAGGGATAGACTTAAAAGGATCGTAAGATAAAGTCGGACGAGCACTCAAAAATTATGACCATGCGGTGAGCGCGGTGTTCCTCTCTTGTTTTTCGTTTCTGTCCTTTCTTTTATTTTATAATTCGGACACGAGTCGCGTTATAAAAAAAATCCCCCGAGACCTCCATTCATATCTGCGGCGGCTCGAGACAGGAAAGAACCGCTTCGGAAATCGTGGGCGACAGCTGCTGCGGCTGATCCCTTCGCCTTTCGGTAGAGGGGGGGCGTAATTGCGCTCTTAAATCGTCGTAAAGTACCTGATTTGCATGGTTTTATTGCAAAATACTTCGTAACAGCCCCGGCGACTGTATATTTTTATTGGAAATATCGGAAGGGCTTTAACCTGCTAAACCCGTAGGCAAATTAATTGATGTTTTAACGTTACCGGTACTTGATTACTGCGAAAGTAATCATGTGCCATTTAGAAAGTCTCGCGCAGTTGTTTTCATTTAAAGTTACCATCTATACAGACGATAATAGGGTCGTTCCAAAGCATTGCAGGTACATCGTTACCAAGCTAACGATAGTATTTTATTTGACAACGTCCAAGACGTGCTTTAAGGTTCTTATGGCTTACACGCCAGAAGAACCGTTCTTTTTGTCGATTCGGCGTCGTAATACTTAAGTGTGCGGTAAATTTTGGATCCTTTTCTCAAAAAATGTTTATTTTTTGTGGAAATTAATGGCAGCGTGGCCATCTATCCCCTACTTTCATCAGCTACAAAGGTCAATATACCTTGGGGGCACTTTCGATTTCGTATTGTCATTTAGCGAACACGAAAAAGTCATTATAAGAACAGTATAAATCAAAGATTGGGAGGCGGAGTTTTTTTTCGAGACTTTGCGCCTGGATGAAGAACCGACCTACATTAGTCGCATTTGGCCAATACCTGAATTATGTAGTGTCGAAACAATGGCGAGTATTGAAGCGATGTTGTATAGCGTACTTTTACATCAGCATAACGTTATTAAAACCGATTATTTCACTTGAAATTTCTATGGTGTTAAATTTATCCTTAGAAAATTATAAGGTAAAGGATGCAAAAACTAAGACTTTTGGAGATTAGACCTCCTAAAGAGCGTTCGGTAAAAAAATAAAATAATAAAAGAAACATCACTCGCCTATAACCTTATAAATTACTTTCTGGAGAGCAGTCATTCCGTCTGGAACTGAAATCTCCTTATTTATTCATTAACAAACTATTTCAGTCTTTTAGACTTTAAAAAAATATTGGGCTAAACACTTGAGAAAATTAAATAATGTCCCATGCGAGCTATTGTGCTTCACCGCAGTTAGTTATTAATTCAAAACAAGTGAGGGACGAATTGCAGAGCAAATTACTTAAGACGTTTTTTCTTGTTTCAGGATTATGACGTAATCATAAGATTACATCTTTGGTTAAGATCGACGGCCTCATAATATAGTCTATAAATTCCCATCAATGCCATTTAATAATATGTTTCCCATTGAAAAACAGTGGATTCGTTCAAAAGGAAACCATTGAGCTTTTCTTATGGTTGAAAAATTTCAGGAACAAGAATAAAAAGTATAAATAAGTATAAAAAATACTTGCCTCAGATATCTCCAATAGCCAAAAAAAGGGAATAATTTTTAAACGAGAAATAAGTCTGCTATGACCGGGAATCGAACTCGGTCGTCCACTTGCCGGGCGGATTTTCTACCTCAGAACTATCGTAGCAGATAAATTTTCTCGTTTCTGAACGCGGATGTTTTCTTGGTAGGGACGGATCTAGCCAATCTAGAATCAAACTGCCCCAACGGATGTCCTCGAAGAGATGCATCGAAGAAAACTCCTCCCTCTTAAATGGTGAGATTGCCAAGCAAGAAATTGATGGAATGAAGCGATCCGAAGATCCTATGCAGACAGGCATAAGCTGTAAAGTTTGGAATAATTTTGAAACGAGAAAAAAGTCTGCTATGACCGGGAATCGAACCCGGGTCGTCCACTTGCCGGGCGGATATTCTTCCACTGAACTATCGTAGCAGATCAATTTTCTCGTTTCTGAACGCGGAAGTTTTCTTGGTTTTCTCGTTTCAAAATTATTCCCAACTTTGCAGCTTATGCCTGTCTGCATAGGATCTTCGGATCGCTTTATTCCATCAGCCACAAAAAGGTTATATAAAATCTATTTTCGGTGAATTAACACTGACGGCTGCTTTATGTTTTTAACCTTGTTGTGGCTATTGGAGATACCTGAGACAAGTTTTTTTTATACTTGTTCTTGAAGTGAACGTATTGCCATGGCAGCTTATCTTTTCCTTTGTTAATATCCGTATGATTTTTACATTTTTTGGAATAAAAGCATTTGTTCGCACTCATTCGACACGTATGGATTCTGTTTTAAATAATGTAAACCTCAGTCTTTCATCTATAGAACTGTTCATGTCTCGAGCTCATACCTTAATTTTAACTGTAATTTAGAAATAAAAATTTATAATACCCTACGTTGATATCATGCTGTTCTTATGGAGATAGGTATAAAACAAAGGCTCGGAAAAAGGCACCGATTACTTTCTTCCAGATTTTCCTAGATTCACCAAATGTTTATCATCTCTAGCCCTTATATAAACCACCCTATCCTACAAATATGGCTTTTTCTTGTTGCAGGATTCCAGAGATATTGCCCGGACAGACAAACGTACGGACAGAAAGACAAACCGGATATATAAGTGATTTTTTCAGAAAAAAGCGCTATAAATATTAAGAGATATTTGCCGAAATTGGCTGCAAACCAGAAATGACCAATCAATCGTATAGTCTGCCATTAACAGTTCTCAATCAACGCGGAAAACACGTCAATTGCATTGAAGCCCTTCGTAACAGCTGTAATTACTCGGTCCAAGGATAAGGCTGCACCCATGATTCCTATTTGACAAAGTTGTTCGAGTTCCTCGAGATAAATTAGCGAGAGAGAGAGACTCCGCCTGGTAGCGCACCCGTCGTTGGCAGAGGAAGAAAAACGTGACACGATTGATTATCATAGTTCGAACCGGCTCCAAACGGGAGACCATGTGTCAACCTGCCAAAGGAGCACGGGAAGGGGTAAGGCGCCGTGGGAGAAAATAAATCGAAAAAAATAAATAGTTTGGAGGAGAAAAAATCCGACGGAATCGAACGTCTTTGAAATATCGACCACTTTTTTCTACTCGTCTTTAGGGGAAAGGGAGGGGAGGAGGGTGGAAGGGGAGGTGGAAATGGGGGTGGGAAGGGGATGGAAGGGGAGGTGGAAATGGGGGTGGGAAGGGGATGGAAGGGGAGGTGGAAATGGGGGTGGGAAGGGGATGGAAGGGGAGGTGGAAAGGGGGGAGGTGGAACGTCTCGTGGGAAGAGAGAGGTCAGCGCCGGAGACTCGTATTAAGGGAGCAGAAAAAATGGATGGAGAGAGGCTCTTAATATATGTTGAGTTAATGGAGGCAGAAGAGAAAAGATAAGGGGCTACTGAAGCGAATTTTAATGATAAGGATAGAGAAAAGAAATGGCTGCGTAGCAAGGGTTTATGGCTAGAGGAAGGGAGAGGAGGAGGGAGATAAGGAAGGAGTAGGAGAAAGGATATAGTAGTTTAAGGAAAGTGGAAAAGACAGGGAAGTCCGGATTCAACGTACGGAGGCTATAAAAAGTGAGGTGGAGGGGGGGAGGGAGAGAAAGGAGAAAGAAGAAGTCGGCGAGGAATGAAATTAAAAAGAGAAAAGAAGGGAGATGGGTCAGAGATAAGGAGAAAGTTATGGTGATAGGAGAGGAGTAGTTAAGAGAGAGAGAGAGAGAGAGAGAGGTATAGAGGGAAAGGAGAAAATATACGTGGATATTTGTCTTTATTTTGGTGATATTGAGTTTAGAGATCCTCATCTGTTATCTATTTCTGGGGTTTCAAACTCGAATTACATGGGGGTTAAATAGGTAATTTCGAAAGATCAGACGGACAGCATGCCGTAATCTCCCTGCCACCCACCAGTTTGGTGAATTTCAGGGTATTATGTAGATGTAATAATAAGACGAAGCATAATGTTGGCAATTAATTGCACACGGCTCAAAACGATCTATGCTGTAGTTAAAAAACAAATATCATAAATTTCTAAATATATTTAATTTTTATACTGCTTATTTGCTTCTTGATTTTCTTGTATGCTCTCTTTCTTCCATTAGCATTGCTTGAGCTGCTATTTTGAACCGTCGGGCCGCAAACAAGGTGTTTGGGACACGTGATCTAACCCGTTGTCATCGACAGAATATGGTATGTTACACGCGATGCAGCAAAATGACTTAGGTATGAAAAGGATAGTTGAAGAGAAAAACTAAAGAAATATATGCAATTGTACCTTAGCTAGAAAACATGTACACAAGAAGGGGTGCGTGTGGCACATGCGAAACATATGGTATTTTAAAAGTATTGGGTGAAATACAAAAGGAAAGTTCGAACGCTGACATTTATAGGCACGCATTGATATCCATAGTTGAAATTTGATTAAAACAGTCAATAAACTAAAGGAGAAACGAAATGGTCAAGCTATTTATAAGTTGATGTTGATTTGGATTTAAAAGATGAGGTATTTGCCAAAATAATATAGAGATGGCGTATATGAACTAAAGAGGTGGATAAGTAGAAAGAGGTTGAAATGAAACAAATGTGCGAAGGTGATCGAAAATCAAATGGTAAAGTATAAATATGAAGGAAAATGAAGAGTAAGAGGAAGATAAAGATAAACGAAAGCAGAAGGCAGGTGAATGATAGTAAAGGGAGAGGGTGAGAGAGAGAGAGGGAGGTGGAGAAGCAAGAGGTATTATAAAGACTATTAAATATCTTTCTTTAATTAGAGAAAAAGGAGAGGATGGTGATGAAGAAAAAGAAAAAAAGGCAAAAAAGGACGAAAGAAAAAGAGATTGTGTGGATCTTTGTCAGATGAAGAAGTGAAAGGAGAGGCGAGTGAATAAGTGAATTCGGCTTGCGTAGCCTGCGGCGGCGGCATGAGGGGAAAAAAAGAATGCTGCAATTTTGAAGGAAATGGCGAAAGACAAAAACTATCGCTTCGGAAAAATAATTTGTGTCGTTAATATATTTTTCTTCCAGTGTAAAGGTCCATCATTTTTTGGAATTTTTTCACCAAGAGTTAAAGTTACATGAAAATTCTGTTGAATTTTGAAAATTTTCGTAATTTTAGACAAAATTCTGCGAATAATTTATCTTTGTATGCTTCAGAGTGCAATTTTTACTACCGTCTGAAAAATTTGAGAACGTATTTACCAATATCGAGCTATTAATATTAATGTGGTTAAAAGCTCATTTATCAAGTGTAAAATCGATCAGCAAGATAAATGCATTTTTAATGATTCTTCATTTATATGTCGTATATAAATGCAAATTTTCATGAGAGTACATATTTCGATTAAAATATAGAGGAATGACGTTTCGTTAGGCTTTTCCTGTTAATTAGGTCAACAACATCTTTCTGCGATTGCATTACAAATAACATACAATGAGCTGCTTTTTAACATATATTCACAAAAAATCAACGCTTTTCCGTAACTCGTGAAAAAATTATCCTGCGTAACTGCGTATCACTAGAGAATTTTCATTGCATTTTCCCTCAAATTATGCAATTTAATCGCCGAAATAATAATTCCAATCGAATCGCACATTGCAGAATTGTGCTATACATTTTCAAAGAATAAGTGGTAATAATTCCTTATCTGATCTCATATTTCTAACGGTGTTTATGTTATGAAACTTAAATATTTTATTTTAAATTTATAATGCGTATATGAATGATATTTGTTTCATCTTTTGCACTAAAGCATAACTTTCATCATTGAAATGAATAAATAATCTGTCGAAGAAAATTTAAATATTAAATTATCATAATTGGCTATTGTACTAATAGATAATAATTTTACAGTGTGCAGGGAGTTATTAGTTTAAATATACTAACGTATTTACGAGGTTGATTCAATAATTTAGTAGTCGGTTGAAAGATATTTCACCGTTATGCAAGGGAGCATCTTGATAGAGTCATTGGCTCGCATAATGGAGCCCAGGGAGCCAAAGTTTCCCCTTAATAATGGAATAAATCACACGTAGGACATGATAACTGCGCGGGACACAATTTTGATGTTCAATTTTCTGCGCAAAACTTTGCGCAAGGAAAAGTTTCGTAGGTGAGCCTGCTCGGAGAAGCGAGATAAGCTAGGCAGTTTGGTAACAAGCGGCCAAGGGGAGAGTCGCAGTGGGGGCGATATTAGAACGGGAGAGGGGAGGAGAGAGAGTGAGAGAGAGGAGACAAGAGGAGGGAGGACGGAGGCCGAAAATGCAACAGGGAATATAGGCGACGTGTCACTCCTACTCGCACTCCCTTTAACGAACAAACATGTTCAGCCCGAAGGAGTGGCAATGGGGAGACATTCTCGCGCACAACCACCACTCTCCCTCCATTCTCAACGTTGTCTCTCTCCCTCCACCTCTCACTCTCTCCCTCCCCATTCTTCCCAATGGACATCCCCACCCAAAAATTCTTAACTCCCTCCTGCGATGTCTCGCCCACCCAACGCTCACCCGGCCGTAGGACACTCTATATGGGCTTTTCGTCCCCTCTCACATCACCCTCCCTCCCTCTCTCCCTTTTCCCCCTCCCACTTCTCCTCTTCTCCTCTCCACTTTCTCTCGATATATCACGGCGTAAATGGGACTCGCTTCTTCTCCCATGCCACGGACGAGTTCCATGTATGACCTCCCTTAAGTTATCCAGAAAAACCCCTCCCTCCATCCCTCTCTCTTTCTCTCTCTCTCTCCTCTATCTCTTCATTTCTCTCTCCCTCGCCTTGCCCCGCCCTCGCCAAATTCCGCATCCCCATATCTTTCCTCTTAACTCTCGCTCTATCTCCCTCTCTCCATCTCTTCGTTCTCTCTCCTCTCTTCTCTCCTTTTCTATCCCCATCTCCGAATTGCATCATTCTGTCTCTCCCTCTCACTATGGTCACATCTTCCTTTCGGAGATGTAATTTATCGCTCAAAATGTTTCATCAAGTTTTCCTAGAGTGTTTTTATTTTGCATTTTCTGGTGTATTTTTATCATTTTTCTTGACGAAGTAAGGTGTTGTTTTAGGGCCATATTTTTTGTCAGTTTCCACCTTATTATCGCTCTTTTATCACCTTTTGCTTGTTAGCCCAAAATTTATCATATTAACCTCTCCCTTCTCTTCATTATCATTTTTATGTTCTTCGCTTTCTCCTAATTTTTCATCATCGCTTTCCTTTTTTGACAAGTTTTCTTAAAAGTAAAAAAAACCTGCTAATGTGATCACTATGTCTAGCCGTATGTCTGAAAATGAGTTTTTTGTTTTATGATATATTTTCGAAAATTATTATTGAATTAGATAGCTCACATATTAGCATGCCTTGGGTAAGATTCGGACCCACTGTATTGGGAGCCTACCCACCCCTTTTTTAGCCGTCGCATAAAAATGTTAGAAACACATTTTTCAGCATTTTAAACCTTAGATTACTAACCTTCCTTTGACAAATGGGATTACTAACCATTCGTCTAACAGACTACCTCATACTAATATTTTTTAATAAAAGAAAAAGAAATACACTTAAATTTTTAAAATACTTAACAACACTTTAATACTCTCTGGTACATTTAAATATGCAATGCTGTGTTAAATTTTATCACAGCATTCCAAACACGCTTCCACTATGTTCTACACACTGCAGTGAAATCTTGTAATTCGCCTATTCTTAGAAGGACAAAATGCACATATCGAACGTTTGCTCGGTTCACCCTTATTCTGGCTCTCCTGAGGCAGCTCTATTTGCAGAACATTAGAAATCATCGACTTAAGAGTACGACTTAATTTTAGGATCTACAAGTAACGTTAAGGTTAACCATTCGTCTGTGAGGTGACTTCGGTTGCGTTGCACACAATCAAAGCCAATAATCCCTTGTGTAAACAGTCACACTAGAAGAACACAAGCTAAAATGAGGCTACAAAAAAAGCTAAACCCAGAACTCAAAAATATGGAGTAGGGGGAGTAAATTTGTTTTGGACGTGGTCTGCCAGACGAATGGTTAGTAATTCATGGTTAAATATCTTATGACGTGTGCAAAGACTGCATTGACGTAAGACTGGCTGCTTCAGATACTTTTGTTAATTATTTTTTGAAGATATATGAAAAGTAAAAGAGTAAACCTTGCAGGAACATATGTTGAGAAATTGCCTTGCGATTGGTTCCGTTAATCCTCGGAGGTAGATTAAATCCAAATTACACCACCGCAAGAAAAATAGATACTTTGGATGACTCAAACAGCACAATAACAATATAATCATATTAGAATAATTTTTATAATGCTAAAAAACACACTATCTTACAATTGGCAAACAATGAAATATCACTGACGACGGTCGTAGTCGAAATGCGTACCTGATTTTTCTCAACTTTTATTCCGTTTAAGCTTTTTTGTAATTTGTCTATTCACAAGGCCAAAGCTATTTTTTAAACATTATGATGGCGATGGACATGCTAATGAGCAATTGAAGTTTCCAGATGTGGAAATTAGATGCATAGATTTCCTAGAATGCCTTCTTATTCCTACTTTACTATGAAAATTCGGTTATATAAGATGCTCTTCAACTTAATACAGGTATTCTCATATGGGACGTTTTATTCGTCAAATTAAGACACGAATAGCAGAAAATGCGTCATCGGCATATTAATTAAAGCTATTTTCGTTATTTTTTCCAACCATTCACTTCCCACTCCTTCGCAGTCATTACAGATTTTATCGCGAAATATAAACCAATTTTTTTCAAGACTCGATGCTGTTGATTGAGGGTGGTTTACTACCAAACCCAATATATCCAGTTGTTAATGTTTTGTTTTGGACCTCGTCAAAGTGGAGCACAGTGCGAATATTTATTCGTCTGATCTGAAAAAATGTAAAAAAAAGCTCGAGTAGGGCTTTTTCAACCAGTTCATTATTCCGTTCTCTCTGAAGCGGATAAGTGGTTGTTATTTTATTAAAACAGGAGCGGACTTTTTTTTACGAATGAACCCTGTAATTACGGCATACTATCTCGCACAGGTGTCTATAATTTCGAAATTTTCATTTTTGCGGTTCTAAATTGGTGCATGTCGTTGTAATATATGTGATTTTAAAAAAAATGTTGCTTTTGTTGCCTCGACTTTACGTCATCATGTAGACGCGTATTTTGCAATAAATCGTTCTATCTTTTTCAAAGAAACGAATTAAATATTTTTTAATATATGGTTTGCGGGATAAAAACGCAGTTTTTAGCAGATTTAGTTCGTTATAACTTTAAAATAGTGACTTTAATAGCTCTAACTTTTGGACTCGTGTTTTGAAATATTGTATCAATGAAAATCTTTTGTCAAAAGAATTATATGGAAGTATTTAATATTTAGTTATTATCAACTTGGGCTATGTTTCTTAGAAGTTTCAATGGGTTGCGTCACCCCAACAAATATTTGTATTAGAAGTATGGATTCCCTCCCAGTAGTTTGTGCCACCTTGTTGTTGAAATCCTATAAATAAAAGAGAATGTTTGTCTGTCTGTCTGTGGCAGCCATAACTCTTCAGAAAATAAAAAACGTAGGAGCTTCAAAATTTGGCAGCAGCTTTAGGTTGATACTAAGAGTTACAGTGGCAAAAATAATTCAAATCGGCCTACGAGGGCACGAGGGTTCAAATGCCATATTTTTAAAAAGATATCTCAGCAACCATTTGACCGATTTTGATGAATTCTACAATAATATCAATGTTTTGATGAGATACATTTTCGAGCCTAAAATGGATAAAATCGGTTTCGGGGTCAAGGATCGTAATGTAAGGGTCGATCCAAATTTCACGATTTCGAGGGATCCCCATGAAACGGTCTGTCCAAATTTATTTATTTTTATTTTTTTATTTATTTTAGCTCATAAACAGCCGTTAACAGCCTTTTACAATGAGCGTAATAACTTTAACAAAATTTCGGCTATGTCCGTCTGCCTGTACGTATGTATCAGGGAAGATCTGGCTGAACCGATTTCAACCAAATTAGTTAGGTACATAGAATTTTCACATAAATACATGACCAAAATGACATATTTGGACAGGATACACCAAGCAGGGGTGCCACAATTGCAAAATAAAATTTTCTGAAGTTATGCTTTTGGAAGGAAATGGCCGAACCGAATTCAACCAAATTTGGAACAGATTCTTCCCAGAAATTCATGCCCAAAATGCCATACTTCGACCCGATTAAATAGGCAGGGGTGTCGGAATTGCAAAATAAATCCTTTCAGTAATTATGCTTTTGGAAGGAATTGGCCGAACCGAATTCAACCAAATTTAGTACATAGACTTTTCACATAACTTCATGACCAAAATGACATTTCGACCCGATTAAATAAGTAGCGGTGCCACAATTCTAAGTTAATCTTTTCGGTAATTATGAATTTGGGAGGAATTGGGCGAACAGATTTCAACGAAATTTTATGTGAAGGAGTTGTGCAAGATAAAAAAACAAAAATAGATTTTTAAGGATAGATATACAAAGCAGGACTGCCAAAATAAAAGTAATAAAAATATTCTTTTTATAAGTGTTTGTGTTGAACTGTCCGCATCGATTTATATATATATATATATATATATATATATATATATATATATATATATATATATATATATATATGGATGTCAACAAGGTGTTGGGATGAGGAAACCCAGTGAGCACTCACCAATCAGACGACTTCAGGTTGGCGAGGCCCCGGGGATGTCGAAGCGACACACGTAAAATAACACAAAAACACAGAAACATCACAAACGTAAAGCTTTCGGAACTACTCCTGTAGCTGAAGAAGGAGTAGTTCCGAAAGCTTCTACGTTTGTGATGTTTCTGTGTTTTTGTGTTATTTTACGTGTGTCGCTTCGACATCCCCGGGGCCTCGCCAACCTGAAGTCGTCTGATTGGTGAGTGCTCACTGGGTTTCCTCATCCCAACACCTTGTTGACATCCATATATCTATTTTACCTTTCCTTTTCCGTAAGTTGGTATATATATATATATATATATATATATATATATATATATATATATAAAGCCACAATTACATATTTAGACCGGATCAAATAAACAGGGGTGCCACAATTACAAATTAAATATTAAATTCTTTCAGTAACTATGGACTTGGAAGGAATTTGCTCAACGGGTGTCAACTAAATTTTATATGTATGTATATATATGGTTTTTACATAATACCATAAGGAAATCAAGGTTTTTAAAGCGGAGCTTAAGAGCAGAGCTACTACAATTAATAAATAATAAAAATCGTTTGCAACTTAAAAGATAACTTTCAGCTAGTTTTAAATAACTTTTCGTTTTTTCTCCCTTTCGTACAAGTTTGAGTGCAGAAAAATTACGATTATTCATACAATAGAACAAAAATATTGTTTGGCGGGATTATTTTCAGCAGCAGAATATAAATTTCCCAATTTAAAATAAACTGATGTGGGCAACACATGACTTTCTCCATAATTATATGGCAAATTACATATTGTTAGCTCTGGGATCGTTGTCAATATTTACATTCGGTTGACAATTTAGAAAAGAAAAAGGATCGTTACTAAGACGTAACTAAGGGTCAATAGTTAACAATAGTCTTCGGTAGGTGGCGTGGTGGTGGCAGCTAAAAATATAAGATATATCTTAAACAATGCATTATATGGAAAAATGTATCAAACAAAGGTTGTAGAAAATAAAATTTTCTACAACTTTTTCCCAATACATCTTTACATTTATCAAATATTAAAGCAAATATTTCAAAATAACGGATAAGTGACTAGAGTAAAAACCTACTTTCGGTAGACATATTTTTACCAAAAACTAATCAGATCTTCAAATCTTTCTAAAAATGTTAAATATAAAATTTTGCGTTGACCTAATTAATAGTTTTTGAGTTAGAGCGCCCACAAAAATCTATCACATACAGACCGACAGACAGACACACAGATATCATCGCGAAACTAGTCAGAACGTGTTCAGGGAACCTTAAAACATGTATTACCGTTGAAATCTCGAGTTTGATTTTTTTCATGAAAACAATACTTCCTCATCCTACGTATATGGAGAAAGTAAAAGAAAGTAAAAAGGTTAGACAGAAATTAATTTTTTCCCAGATTTCCAGAGAAATGATGAATAAATGTTAAATAACGTTTGTTGCCATTGCTCATAATTTCCGGATTAAGTAGTGTGTGTGAAAATCAACAAGTAACCTACAAGTACGCTGAAAAGTACTATACTCTCGCTAACCTTTCTGTTTTGCGTGATACAGGACCATTTATCTTCCTTGCCTTCTCTTGCACTTTTTCTCTCTCTTCTCTTTACTCCCACTCTCCTTTCTCTTCTTCTCACACCATCGATCCCTTCCTTATAGGCCATCACTTACTTTTCCCTCCCAGCATTTGTTTTATTACCCTTTACCGATAACTCAAGTCCCACTGGTCCACCGCCCTGCTTCGCTATCCTCTTAAGGCTCTTTGGTGTTTCAGTCTCCTAGATCACTCAGACATCGCAGAAAGAAATAAAGAGAGGTGTGTGCTATAGAGAAAGGAAACTAGAATGTTAATTCATCTACGCGGACATGGAGTAGTTTCAAATCAAATTACGCCATTATAGAATATGCATCGCGATTCTCTTAAATCCCTAATCTAACTACTTATCTCAGGCTTAAATATGTCACAGCGTAGAGTTTTTGGGAGGATGTTCGTTTATTAGTGGGCATCTGAAGGCATGACGGGTTATTAAAGACCATAACAGAAGGGGAAATAGGAGGGCAGAACAGGAGAGGAAGGCCGCTGAGGCAATCCATTGAGCAAATTATAAAGGACATGGGTGCCAGCGGATAGGAGGATGGCTGCTTCAAACGAATGAAAGGATTGATAACCATAGATTACGATGATTCTTTAATTAACCATTGCATTTTTATTGGGAAAATGTAATATCAAACGAAGTAGGTTATTTCCACATAACGCTATTCATGAAATGATGTTATTCGTCTTAGATATAAACCAACAACATTAGATGATAACATAAAATTTAAATTTGCGGGACATTAATTTAATTAGTTAATTAATAAATAACAACTTATAATTGGCTACTGCCATTCGTCGACGTTTTTCTATTTTTGTACTTTCCATTGTTTTGGCTCATTGACTCCCTTTGTAGTTCTAGGTATGCATTTGAGAAATTGACTGAGGATAATGAAATACTTTTATGTATTAGGCAATAAAAAATCCTTTCGTTTCAAAGGATAATAATTCTTTGGCTTTGGCCTATTATTACACCATTCAGGAGAAATGTTACAAGAATAATATTTCTCCATATGATGATATTGATAGCACGAAGAAATATTAAGACCCCTGTCGTTAAATAATGCGAAATCAACGCAGTATTATTGTCACTTCACTCAACTGTCAAGTCGGAGATTACCTGTCGTTTTTTCACTAAATACATTTTATGATAAATGTGCCATTGAAAATAATTATATGTGTAATTGAAAATCATTGAAGATAATTATATGTGTAATTGAAAATTTCGGAAGCTTCTTGGTTTATAGTCGGAGCCCCATCGATGTTCAATTAGTTCGCTCGCATTTTAAGTAATAAGCGGCTGTTATCATAATGGTTTGTGATATTGACATTTAAAGTACGTATTGGTGAGTTTTTGTTTCTATGGTACATTGGGGCAAATATAAAGATTATGTTAAAATTGATTTAATATTTCCATGGTATAAAGTTGAGTAGTGGTGTAACGCCTTTAGGTGAAATCGTTAAGAATCTTATTAACCAAAGAACTATCTTAGAGTATGGCCTCCATTCGCATTTCCTATGTATTCATAACCAGTTATGTGTAGAGTGAATCACATCATTAGGAATCCATACCATTCAATAGCGCATCAAGAAGAGGATAATTTTTAGAAATTTTCCTGACAGTATTGTACTTATATTTTGACATTCGCCAGATAATTTTTTTAATGATATTAATCAATATAATTTTACTTCTTAGTGGTAGGAATGACGACTGCAATGCATTTTATACTGCCTCAATTTAGTTGAGATTCAGACTTACGGAATTGGTTTTCCTAGGAAAATCCTTCTGCCAGTTTCATTCGCTGCTCTTCATATAATGCCCATTCTTGGCTTTATCTCTATACGATAACTATAATTTCTCCCTTTCCCTCCTTCCTTTCTCTCTTTTCTGTCGTTCTCTGTCCGTTATTATATCTGTCTCTCTCTCTCTGGATAAAACCCGCTAATCTCCTAACGCTCAATAACTCCGTATGTTCCTTTGTGTCGCCTTTGACATCTTTCCGAAAAACTTATTCCATTACTCTGTTTACTACGAGTCTCATTATATTTTCCCGTCTCCGCAATTTCCTCACTTGCCTTTTTACCATTCTCTCTGCCCCATTTCTATCTCCATATATGTCTCTCCTTTCCACTCTCCTCTCTCTCCTTTTCTTTCGCCCTTTATCTTTTCCTTTCTCCCTCTTTCCATTTCTCTCTTTCTATCATGTCTCCGCTTCCCCTTTCCACGCTCTAGCCATCCTTTCTTCTTTCGCCATCGCTCCTCTACCCATTTCTATTTTTCTCTACTATAGCAATTCCTTTCCCTACCTCCCTCTCCCTCCCTCCCTCATTCTTTATCTTTTCTTTTTCTACCCGCCTTTTAATCTCCCTTCTCCACTTCTTTCCCTTCTCCTATCTCCATCTCTCTACTCCACCACGATTTAATCCCTTTCAATTTCCTTTCCTCATTTGTTCCCCCCCTCTTCCTGTCCGTCGAATTCTTTCTCTGACATCTGCCTCCCCTTCTTGCCTTTCCTATCGTTTTTCCGTTTCTTTAGCCTTCACTTTGAGTGGCGTAATCTCTCACATCCTCTCTCTACTTATTATAATTTCCTTTATCCATCTTTTGCGCTTTATCCCGCGCTCTGCCAAAAATTTTAATTTGAGATATTTATGAATGGCTCCCTCGTTCCAAGTAACTCAGCTCAATTTTTCTCCAGAATCTCTCGCACTCGGCTCCCAGCGTGTTTGAATATATTTTCAGTCTTTTGAATCGTTAATTTTCTTTTATTAAAATTTTTATATTTCTACTTTTCGTTTGCTGGATCTTTGCAAATTCCTTCAAATGCATTGTGATTGCCATCGGGTTAAAAATCACGACTCTAATCTCAATTATGTACTTTTATTAGCCGACCTATGGCCATCGAGATGACTTCATAATACCGCCTCACGCAGTTTTCCATTTTATTCGAATTTTAATAAGTTAACGTTTTTCTACCTTGTGTAATGTCTTCGTAAAATTGAAAACTGCCTGATGACACAAGCCACATTTAAGATGTAACTAAAAGCTAAGAAGAATAATTGATTTCTGTGCAAAGAATGGCCGTAACAGCAGTGGATTCAATTGTTTTCCTTATTGAGTTTGTTCAGCATGCTCATAGATATTATTAGAAGAGAGAAACTCCTAATTTTTGTTCTTTGAATGGAGAATTTTGGTATCCAATCTTTAATTATATTGGTCGTGGTTTTCTTAACCGTTTACGCATATCATATCAATCTAAATAATCAGGTTAATTATCACAAAGTTGACATAAAAGGTCTATCGATAGAAACCACGGTGAAGGAATTCGTATAGATAGAATAACCAATATATTATTTTATGTCTTAATGTCTTATAGTGTTATCATTTTCAAATGGAATGAACTTCTCGGCAAGCGCAATATTTTAAATATATATATTACTTGTAGTGAGATCTAAAAGGTTTCCCTTTCTTTCACAGGATAAGATTGTGATGACGAAGCCTGCCTTTAGATATTTATGGGAACATTAACGTGTACTCTTTCTGTCTATTCATTTATATATTCAGACATTTCTCGAATCGTAAGGAAAGTCGTTATTTTTCGTATTTTATAATTCATAAAACGTGCTACCGTCTTCCGCTTTGGCGTGTTTAATTTTCTCATCCTTTTTTAGCGTCGCGAGATATTACCGCACATCACCAAGGCGATCCTCACATCTCGCACTGGAATAATTTACGGCGCTAAAATATCCCATCATATTCCCGAGCAAACTATCCAGTAGGAATCGCCTCTTCACTCCTCTTCCCCTCCCCTCCCCTCCTCTTCCGATGGCCGTACGTATGAACGCGAACGGAAAGTTACGAGCGCTAATACCGTCCTCACGAAGCGTCGAATTCCTTACCTTCGACATAAAACGAAAATATAACACAAATCGTTCGTTGCCGCGGCATTCCAGCTCCGGAAAGCAATTGCATCAATGCGTATCCCGCCCTTTTCTCGACGCTGTTACGCCTCCCATCCGCAGATTACCCGTCATTTCAGGTACCGTAACTATAGCCACGCATCGAGATATAATTTTCTCCTTACCTCGCTGCATCCTTCCTGGATCTGCTACACCACTATTTTATATCTGTCGAATATATTTGATCATTATGCAAGTATGGAACGATTATTGGAGCTGGCGTTGCCTTTGGAGCTTGTTTGCGGCAGTATTCCTCGTAATTTATTGTTATTAGGGAAGTGGAATAAACTCGTTATATATTTAGGATTATCTTCGTATATAAAATATTATTAGCGTTTAAGATGGATGATACCAGCGAGATAAGTTTTTTGTCTAAGGCATGTGTGACTGGATTATAGATTATTTACAATGTCGCTTCACGACGACATGTACTGAGCACATACGTATATAGTGTGCGTGTGTGTGGTGGTAATACCCCGATTATCCGTGTCAATTATACAGCTGTTGGCATGCATAATTGAGAAAGACATAATCCGATGCATGAAATTTTTAAGACAAAATTCCTTAAAACACCTGTTAAATACTATACGGGGAAAATGGCTTCGTCACTTCCACTGTTTATTCAAATGAGCGTGCCCCTTCTTCCCTATTTTTGAGCATCTCTCCCATTCTCTTGGATCACTTTCCTTCTACTCTCCCTATTTCCCTATATCCCCATCTCTCCCCGTTCTGTTTTCTTCTTCATCCTCTAATCTCTTTCCTTTTCCTCTTCCATTCTGACTTTCTCTGCCTCGTATTTCCTCCCCCCGCTTCGTCAGCTGCGTGGGATGTGGTCCCAGATGAATGGATGTAGGAGTTGGTGCGACGTCGGAGAGGGAGCAGCCACATACCGCTTTGCGCATGCGCACTATTAACCTTATTTTGGATTAAACCATATCTCATTCACTCTCTCTCTCTTTCTCCCCAATTCCTGCACCAGTTTATTAAGACTCTTCTTCCTATAAAATAAGAGCGAAGGAAAAGTAGAGGAAAATTTACAATCCCATACCAAATATATTCAAAACTAGAAGAAAAACAAGATGATCCAAACAGAACTTATGATGCCTACTTTCCATTTACTCATTTATATAATAATTATATCGACTTTCATAGCTTTAAAGTCATCGCGGATATGTAGCTCTTTGTATTCCCAAATTTCATAATTTACCGTTATAAAATACTACAAATACATTCGCAACGGAATATTAAATTGATCACGCGTATTTGTGCGGAAAAAATAGCGCGTGTACATATTAGAATATACTGAATCCGAGTCCAACAATAATTGTTTAAAATGAATTAAAAACAACTTTTTTCCAAGTTTATTTACATTTTATTACTCTCTTATAAGACAAATTTGTATTGAGCATATTTTTCCTCAAAATAATGGGTCTCAGGACTGAAGAGGCTATGGCAACACTCTCGTAATGAGTGATCAAAACTGCAAAATCGCCAGTACTTAAGCAAATTTCTAAGAAATACAATCGATAAGCAAAAGCCTACGATAAAAATTATAATTGTCATTCCTTTTCTCAGAGAATAGTACAAAACTCGCACCGATATTACAATTTTAAGATATTTTAATGTGCAAGAGAAAATTACCTGCACGATGGATTTTAGATTTCCCATGTAAATCAAATGAGAAGGATAGTTCCTGGAATCGGACCCGAGACTTCAATCTTCGCAACAAAAACTATCCTTGGGAGCTTGTCCCATGTAGCAAGAGATTTACACCAAGTTTCATGAAAATCGGTATATTGGTTCAAATGTTAATAGGGGAACGGACAGATAGACAGACAGCCACGACAAAACCATAAGCCTATTTCCATTCTGGAAAGTAGGCTAATAATATATGGAAGGGTCCTATTTGCGTTTTTGTTACGTATGTTTGGGGTTATGGCATCGAAGTGAGTCTTTACCGTTGGAGGATTCTCATTTCCTGGATTTTTTTCTGAGGCGTACCTCACGTTGCGGTTTTAAATGAAACGTTTTCCTAGTTCAGCCCTTTGATGTTCTATTTTACGAGTGCGGAAAATCCCCAAAATCGGTGCTTTATATATTGCACGATGGCTGTGTTTTATTACAAGTATTAGGAAGGTTTTCGGAGTTTTTCAAACTGTTCTTATAAGAATGCTTATAAGAAATTGTTGATAAATGAAAAGAAGTAAATAATGACTAATCATCAAGATAAAAACAATGTAAAACAATGCATATAGTAACTTGGGAAAGAAATTTGCTCATTGCTAATCATTTATTTTGGGTTAATGGTTTATCTTTGATAATAAGGAACGTAGGAAACGTTTTTCGTAGCCGCTTTACGGTTTTACGATTTAATGATTTAAAACATTATTCCGCTATGACAAATAAAAATCTCTTAAATATTCTTTGATTTGCAAATTACTTAATACTTCAATGAAAATTTCCTTTGAACCCATCCCCGAACGCGCCATAAAATGGTTGTGTTAGTCTTCAGGTGAACATTCGCTGAAAATTCCAGGCAAATTATATGCATTATTAAATATCTATGCTATGTGGATGGATTTGGATGATGATGATTAATAGCTTAGTAAACAAGTAACACGTATTAAGAAATATTGATTTGTTACAATTTGATGTAAATCTTAAGTAAATTCGAAAAATATAATTTCCGGGAAAATAAGAAATAAAGTCGGCCCAATCACTTTAAATTTTACTGTTAAACTCTATCCAGTTACTACAGATATTCAAACGTTGAGGAAACGTTAGAATTGCTTCCTTTTATTAGTGCTATAATGCAAAGTTTCTCAACCTTTTTGATATTGCGGCCCACTTAAGGTAATGGAAATTATCAGCAGCTCATCTAAACTACAGAAGAAAATTCTATAATATTTACTAAAAGTAGAAGGTTATTTAAATAACATAAATGAATGTATTAAAATTGTCATTGGCTATTTAATACGTTTTCTTCTTACAAAATATGAAGTATTCCTGATACTTTTGCGACTGTTTTTAAATATCGTTAACCGATTTAATTTTTTCTCCAAAATTCTCGCGGTCCACCTCGAATTCATTTGCTGTCCACCGGTTGAAAAACGCTGCTGTCATGGCATATGGAAAATTGACAAAAATAAAAAAATAACAAACATTTATAAATCTAACGCAGGGGTGGGCAAACTACGGCCCGCGGGCCACATGCAGCCAGCGAGGGCATTTTATGTGGCCCGCGATGCCATTAAAGAAAGCAAACTGTAACATAAAATACAGGTAATTTTGTATTTATAGCTTAAAATGATGGTCAGAAAACCTTTTCCAGCGATGTTGTGGGGATAACATATAATTTATTATTGATTTTTACTAACAGGTTCCCTCGCATTATCTCAAATTACTTCCGATGTGAACCCTAACGTGGCCCTCCGAAGTATTTTCATCTGTTAATGCGGCCCGCCTAAGAAGTTGCAACTGTTACCTAATGCGGCTCGCCATGTAAAAGGTTTGCCCATCCTGATCTCACGTCATGGTGAAACGACGAATTCTCGGCTTCAAATTTCTTCGATTCGCCGAACTTTGGTTTCCTTAGCAGGAATATATCGAGCAAAGTTTCTATTTCAAATAATAAAATTCGAGTTATCAGAACATATGAAAGAGGGTTTCGGGTTAAAGTGGGTCGCGGGAAATTCTCGTTTCCGTCGTCTCTGACGTGCGCTCGCGTTTATGAAGCGAGCACTCTTCTCGCGATGCCTCGCGAGAGCTAGGGATAAAAACGAACAATAGAATCGCGCCGTCCGCTTCGGCGAGATAACCTCTATTATCCTCACGTGTTGACCTCGCCTATTATGTACCTCGAAGCGCCGCTAGCGTATTTCCCGTCTCTCCCGCCCATTTTCCTTTGGCGCGCTCTTGATGGCTCCTCGGAGAGGACGTACGTGTCCGTTCGATAGCCGTTGTATTAGTCCTGGTACGCTTTCGAATCGTCCATTTGCGTCTCGCTAATCGATATTCCATCAGGGGATATACGAAACGAGAGGGCGCCTTTTTTCATTCTTCCCATCCTTCTCCTCCGACCGTCTTTTGTCAGCGGTTCAATTCGGAAAAAATAAAACGCCGTGAAGTGATTGAAGAATGAGATAGCCGGGACGCAATGCGGGGTTAGACGAGTTCCCGAGGTTTATTTATTTATTTTTTTCCTCGTTATTACGCGACGTAATTGAACTGCGCGGTTTCCTGCGGACAAAGGGATCGACTCCTCGGGCACTGGAATTCTCCCTTTCGGCGCCGGAGGTTTCGGGCTAAAAAAATGGAATAAAAGAAGAACGACCCAGCGTCCCTTCCTTTTGCTTCAGGGCGCGAGAGGAATTTTATTAGGGACAGTAGACGTCAGGAATCTGGCAATAAGTAATGATAAAAGGACCGAATGGGAACGCTCGATCGAAGCGACTCATTATACATGAAAGGACGTTGAGGAGGAAAACACACAACGATCCCTTTGAGTGCCAATAAGATTTCTTTTTTAAACGGAGAGTAGTTAATTGTTTGACGGAGGTTGTTTGCATAGTAATTTCCTTACAATTGGTGGTTCGATAACTGCCGCAGACCTCAAATTCTTTTATTTTCGTATCCAGTATTGTCCATAGGCCAAGGGTGATTGTCCTCGGCGTTGCAAATTATATCTGTCAAATCAAAAGCAATGTCTATCAGCGAAAGAAGCGTTATTGTGTCGAAGAATATTTTTGCGATAAAACATTTTGTAACTATAACTTTTTTTAAATTGCGCATTCTCATCTTGTTCTTGGTCGTAATGGGATCTAAAAAGTTTGTTTCTTGAATTAAATGCGATTCTGACAAAACTTGCTATTAAAAAATGCTTAATCATTTTTTGACAAATCAGAAGTCATTTGCGTCATGCTGTGTATTTAACGCACATCGGGGGGTTCTCAAATTGTGGTCTGTGGACTTTCTATAGGTGGTCCGCTTTTGTTATTAAGGAGAGAAGCGATTGTAATGAAGGTGGGCGGCAAAACAGAAAGCTGATAACAGATTTCAACAGAGGGAATCCATTCGGTAGTCGGTAATGGTTATGTTATTGCGTGATCCATTTTTATATTATATTCCGGTTGGTGGCCCATGGTTACATTATATTCTAGAGATCGGTCTCTGGCAATGTTCTATCCAAGTTGTTGGTTCGTAAGTGTAAAAAAAAATTGAGATAGATTCTCTAGCGTTTATGTACTTTCGGTTCAATTGATGGCCGGTGAGTAGAAAAGTAGATTGCATACATATTTTGATAGAAGCAAAACTAAAAGACGCGAAACTATTACAAAATTCCGTTCAGGTTTTTCCACTGAGGAACGCCTGGACAATTGAACATATAACGGAGTTTAATACCGCCAAATCACCAAAATCTAGTAGAATTGACGCGTTTAATGGAAATGGCGTTCTTGTAAACGTTAAAACAAAAAAATAATAAAAATTCTACTGACTTCAGCAATTGTAATTTCACGGGGAATCTTTGAAAAAATTTCTCTACGTAAATGACAGAAAATGACGAATCGAAATCAGTTGAAAGCAAAAGAAAAAAAATCCGTCCACAATTGAGTCGCTCCACTCTCCCGATTCCTCCCTTTTGATATCACGGATTTCCTGAAATTCGTTTCGAGATGAACTCTCTTTGACGGGACAATTAAGGCAGCGATAGACACATGCATTAATTATCAAATAAGGAACTGCTGACTTAGAAATTCGTATAGTCTTGAATACATTTATTTCCGTGTGATTGGATCTTTAATTAATAATAATTAAAGGTCGTTTTATTAATAGACTCCGGAATCTTAAAAACGTCCTTTTTTCATTAAAAATCATTTCAATTTCCATAAAACTGTTAAAACTAGATTTTCCATCCTGTTTAGTAGGATTTTACTCTAAAAAGAGCGCTAAAAATAGTATCTCCTCGTAATTAGTCGTGGATCTTCAGAGTTACTACGAACAACGGAGGTTACTAATCCACCGATATGCACGTAATACGCGGATGACGAAAAGGTTTCTATAATAGACTATTTGACATGCGTTTATTCATTATGTTTGCAATATTATCTTATAAAATTCGTGTAAAGTGTTCCCTGAAAAAGGTAAATTACCAATGAATTTAACTAATAAACATAGATCTTAAGTGCGGATTAATTAGTGCGTAATACTCAGCAGTGACAATCACGGAGATGACTCACAGCGCTATTAGCTCCGTCTGCCTTTGCTCCAACGTAGAAAAGCATGCATTCAACTTTATCGTATTCAGCAGAGAATTATCGAGCTCTCTCTTATGGCTGGATTGTAAAAGTGAAACCATATTATCTCTCCAATGGCCATAAAAATGTAATGAAACCCGATGGGCATCACGGTCACAAAGCAGCCGCTGTAGCCGAAATGTGTATCTGTTTTTTTAACCTTTGGAGAGATGTTATTTCACTTTTATAACAGAATCGTATAAATATTTGACAGTTGTTTTTTTGAGTTGACATTTAAAAATAATGCTCGAATAATGAAATTTATTTTCAATATACAAATTATGAATAGGTACTTTAATTTGGGTTCCTGATGAAATTGCTAAAACTGAAATTGTAGCTAAAGCATATCCTAAAAAGAAGTAATTTTCGAAGAGCTAAAAGCGACAGATACAAGTTGTGCATAAACTCGATTGATGTAATGTTGTTGCGAAGGAAGTTATAATTGTTATAGTTTTAATACGTCTCAATACATTGTTTATAGACTAAATGACAAATGCAGTAAGCTTTTCTTAAAAAATGCATTCCTTCTCGGGAGAATTTGTAGTGTTTTATTTATAAATCGACTACTTTCTTTATTCATTCTATACTTCAGAAGGGAAAAGGAGAATTTGTTATTCGCAGCTCAACATAAACTATAATGTGGAATTTACTGCCTTAGAAAATGACATCACTCTCGATTGAAAAATACGAGAGACTTCCTGAAAATGACAGGAATTCGAATATATAAGCGTAGGGGATTAGAGAAAAAAATATTCCCCGTTTTTCTATTTCAGAGCAGTACATATAAATCTCTATTTCAAGGTAGATACTTGGTCATTTTTGATCCGAAACAAATGAGAAAATCATGACTCTGAGTAGAAAACTTTGAAGTCTTAAGATTGGCATTAAAAGTTTCCGGAAAACTTCAAGTTTCGCGTGTTATGTTTATCGAATGAAAATAGACACGGGCAATATGAACATCTATAAGTAGACATTTTTTTAAATAACTTCTTTCCTTTGAGATTCCGCGGAACTTGCGAAATTGCAAAATAGCTTTTCCATCTCCTTTTTCATAACTGCTGCTCCCCGTGGTTCTTTCTCCGACTCTGATCTAAAAATACGGACTAGTGGAGTCTAATAGAAAAACTGGACCCTCGATGGAGGGAAAGAGAGCGAGAAAGAGTAGGAGGAGAGAGAGAGAAAAGGAAGAGGGAGTGAGGGAGATATATAGAGAGAATTTTCCAGACTAAAATAGTTTGTAAGTTTCGTAGCAGCCGGGTTAGCTCAAAATCCAGAGGAATGAATTATTTATCTCTTTTGAATGGCGTTAAGATAGAAAGAGTGAGAGGAATGAGGAGATATGGAGTGGGTAGGAGTTAATAACCCGCAGAACTCAATTCGATAACATTTATGAACGTGATGGGTTCCAAAATTTTCTAAATTTTTAAATCTTCCTTCTTTACATCCTTATCGTTTTTATCAAACTTGTCTAAAACTTTTTTGCGTTAAAATATCACAAACATCGGCGGAAGGGCCAAAAATATCAGATGGGTTAAATAAGTAATATATAAGACACTCAAATGATCAAAAGGCTAAAGGCTTGAGTGACTGCCTCATGAAAGTTCTCAAACAAGAGCTAAAAGCAATTAGCTTGGTGACATGGGCATTGGTTTGCTGCAATTGTACAGGAAAAATGGAGCTCCGTGTTCCAAATTATTTCGAAAATATACAATTTTCTCGATTATGGCTTTCATATCGATGATTATATAGCATAAAGTAAGTGCCCGTCAAAGATTAAGGGACATGAATTTTAATATTCTCGACTTAGAACATAATGTACTCATTCGTATGGATATTAGGATTGAGGCAACAATAGAAGTTCGGGTTTTGACAACAACATGCTTGACAAGGCAGCAAACGGTTAAAATATAATTTTTTCTATAATATGTAATTTAAAAAATGAACTAGAGCGATTTCGATTTGGTGGTAAAATTCGACGATATGAATAAGAAACTGAATTCATCCTTCCTTTAAAAAGTCACAATCGGAAATCCAACGTCAATTTTTCTCATTTTAATTTCCATAAGGATGAAAATTTGCACGTCGAAAAATCGCGTTTTACGTCTTATCCTACGGGAAACAAATTATTTCCTCGAGTCGAAACCGGATCTTTTTTGAGATCTTTTTCGTCATTGACTCTTAGTGCGCCATTGAAGTATTTCCACCACATCTGTCTTCTATCTAGTTTGGAAGTTTGTTGAAACCAGTTTTAAAAAAAGCGTCACACACAAAGTAATAAAAGGAGGATTAAAATTCGTCGAAAATTGCGAAATAGATATGTTTTCTTTAAAAATCGATTCCTCATTACGTTTTTTGTTTCTTCTCCCCAGCCGTCCTTTTACGCGTTATCTGCCGAGCTAATAAACATTACAGGGCGTATTTCATGATACAAGAGCAAGGCCCGCCAATATGCACATTGTTAACCGTCGCAGGCATTATTTTGTGGAATATTTCCACTTTAATTTGAAATTATAACTTTTTACTTTAGAATACAATATAAACGTTGTTATTCCGTCAAATTTACGTTAGCGGTAACTGAAATAACGGAATTGCACGAAAATATTATTTCAGCATTATCAATAGTCAGACCTACTTGTCAGTTTCAATTGGTTCATTTATGAGTCATGAAATATTTAGTAAACTTTTGATACGTTCCTCTATGCACGCGAGTGCTTGTAAACATGCGTGTGTGATTGCTTTCCAAGGCAAAAAAGGCAGCGGGTCCGCACCAATGGCTGATACAAAGGGGGTGGAGGATAATAGGGTAACTACCCCTCCTAAGGGAGATGATCTATCTTAGTTAAAATATTATCTCAATTAATTTACATATTTTATATTATAGACATTCTGGAAACATTTTGCCCGGCATATTTATTACAAAGAGATGATATTATTTAGCATAAATAGGTGTCAGTAAATATGTTTGTTTTCTTATTACCCGCCTAAGTTACACACCAAGATCCGCGCCTGGTACGCACTGGTGCATGATATTACTTGTCATTTCCTCAAGAAAAGCAATGCGCATTGCTTCCCTGCGTTAGCCGCGTAAAATATTCACGGGACTCACGCCGTTTAAGAATTCCCTTTTTTGTTACTCTGCTATACGTTCTCTTTCTCTCCTTTCGCTTCCTAAAGCGTCGTGGAAAACAAATGAGGTTTTAGTCGAGCATGGTGTACGAAAGCTTTTCGAACTAAAATAGGCATAAGAGGAAAGCACAGAAGATATGATAGAGAAATGTATTCAAAGATGAGGGAAGCTATAGAGAGGGATAAAGGAGAGAGAACAAAAGAGTGTGTGTACGCGAATTTATTATTCTTATCCAAGACGTGCTGCCAAATGAGAGGTGAATAGGGGGAGGGGAGATGGAATCGTTGCCTTTTATTTCCCTCGCGTTTCCCCTTTTTTTTTCTCCCTCTCCAAAATACTTTTAAAAGGCTCTTCATTTTCTGAGGGACCCTTAGAGGCCAACGCCACTTATGCATATCGCGAACCTGGAACGCACTTTCCTCACTCTCTCCCTCTCTACTATCTCCCTCTATACCACTCTCTGCTCACTTCTAGTCACTCTCTCTAATCTACATATAGTATTTTCTCTACCTCTGCCTCTCTCTCTTTCTCCCTCCTTCCTCTCTCTCTCGCTTCCTTTCTCGCTCTCACCCGTGCTATCTCCCTTTCCTTCTCTCTGCCCTTCCTCTATCCCTTCCCTCATTCCTCTCTCTTTTCTATCCTCTCCCTCCTTTCTGTCCTTCCTCTCTCTCCCTTCTCCATCCCTCGTCCTTCCTTTTTCCCTCCTTCCTTTCTCTCTCTATTACTTTCTCGCTCATACCCGTTCTATCTCCCTCCCCTTCTCTCTCTCCCTTTTTCATCTATCCATTACCTCCTTCCTATCTTCCTTTTCCCTCCCTTCTCTCTCCTCTCTCCCTTCTCTCTCTCCCTCTCTCCCTTCTCTCTCCCTCCCTTCTCTCTCTCTCCCTTCTCTCTCTCCCCCTTATCTCTCTCCCCCTTCTCTCTCTCCCTCTTCTCTCTCTCTCTCCCCCTTCTCTCTCCCCCTTCTATCTCTCTCCCTTCTCCCTCTCTCCCTTCTCTCTCCCTTCTCTCTCCCTTCTCTCTCCCTCCTCTCTCACTCCTCTTCCTTCTCTCTCCCTTCTCTCCCTCTCCTTCCTTTCTTCCTCCTACCATTGTCCCTCCTTTTCTCCCTCTTTCCCTTCTCCCTTTTTCCTTTCTTTCTCACTTCTTTCTCTCCCACTCCATCTTCTTTTCTTTCTTACTCCCTACACTCACTTTTCCCTATCCTTTCTCTCCTCCTCTCTTTCCCTTCCACTCTCCCTCCCCATTTCCCTTCCTATCTTCCCCCTCTCCCTCAATTTATCAACTACTCCCTCCCTCCTAACACTATATCACTTTCCCTTTCTTTATCTACTCTCTTAAATTCCTTCTTATTCACTCTCTCCCTTTTTTCTCCTTTTCTTGCCACTTTTTCTTTCTCATCCTTTCTTCATTACTATTTATCGTATATCTTCCTTGAATTCTTAATGAATTTTTTATTTATCGGGTAAAACTTTCCGTTGGACTCACCAACCTCAATTCTTTCTTCGGCTCCCTAGCCCTAAGGTGATTCCGCGAAATTTATTCGACGGCGCGTTTGGAAAGTGTAAGTATCCCATCGTGAAGTGCTGCTTATATGCATAAATCGCCATTGATTTTTTTTAGACGATTGCAGCTCGGATTCACCGTTATGGATTTGACCCTGTTTAATTTTGTACTAGAGGACTTTTCCGATCCTTTCTTTCCAAATAGTAGAGCTAGAGGCAGAATAAAGTGCAGACAGTGTTAATAAATATTTATTTTCTTTGAATTTAATTTTTTTCATAATCGCTGATAGTTTGCTTTGGCAAACTTCGTGCTAAGTCGATAGCTAATCATAAATCTGCAAATTAGTTTTATTTTTATAAAAGGTAGATCATCGTTATATGTCAATAAACGTAGGAATATGTTTAATTATCTCTCTAAATACTACTGATCTAATGTTTTGTTGTTCCAAAAATAAATATTTTAACTTTTATGGCGACCTCCAAGCTCCGCGTTAAGGGGTTCATGAACTCTACTCAGAAGAAAATTGTAGCGTAGCGGGTGATGGTAAGATACATAATTAAACATGGACTGTAATTCAACAGGGAATTATCGGGAACTACTTTAGAATATATACATTCGACGAATTACCACTGAAGACGGCTGCTTGGTAGCCGAATTGCACAGCTGGTTCTTTATAACCTTGTTGTGTCTATTGGTGATACCTGGGACAAGTAATTTTTAAGTCCTTGTTCTTGAATGGAAAGTAATACTTAATAATCGATGTGAACGCCTCGCATCTTAATCCTTGACGACGTGCTTCTGGGATCTTCGAGCGCAGTAATTAGCGTACTCAAAATATATATTGCAAGATACTATTGTAAAATCTAAATCGTAGAAAAATAGATCAAATCCCTTAAAAATGTGATCAATTATTTCGGTTAACTTTAATTTTCTCTCTTTTTAGTCAATGGTAATTAACTGCAACGTCAGCCATAGATTTGGGCCGAGCGCGTTAGAGACATCAAAATAGTTGATGTTCTTAACAGAGTAGGATAGATTGTTATACATCAGAATACTTTGGAGTGTATTTTATGTTTAGTGCTGAATTTATGTCTTCTTTCTCTATCACAAATTATTACTAAAGCCTTTTGCGTTATTTGAAAACTGGTGCCAGCTCATCGGATATGTGTTGGAATGAAAATTTGAGCTGTGGTTGATCATACAATCAGATTAATAAATGTCTACTTTGTATCATCTGTTTATGGCAATTTGGTACAATGTTTATTTTCTTCATATGTGGTAACTCTTTCGGCTTCGTTATGTGGCTGCTAGTCTACAATGTGAAGGGGACGAACTTAAATAAACAAACAAATAAGCGGAAGACATAAAAATGTCGCGGAAGCCAGATGCTCGATTCAGCTAAAAGGCAGCCTCCATCAATGGTTACTCACCAATGGCAAACAGTAAAAAAGAGTCTTATATAATCTATTATAGGCGAATCGCCATTTCTGATGGCTGCTTGTTAGTCGAAGTGGGGATGTGGTATTTTTATGATAATAGGAGGGACACGTTTGGTGAATTTCATTTTATCCATTAGGCAAGCTCGATAATTTTTTCTTTAATGGACATATACGAAGTTACGTTTACCTAGGAAACTAATAAATCTACCGCCGAGTCACCCAAATTACTTCGAACCGGTAAAATTGCTCCGTGACGAAAGCATATGGCGTTTCAAATTAAGAGGCTGCTGGCGTTAAATGCTTGCCGATTTTTCATTATCCCATGCGTAACCGCCGCTTAAGGACGGGAACGGGAGTAATTGGGGAAATTGCATCAACTTGGGTCTTGGCACGAGCGGATGCTAGCGGAATAATATTCCTTCTTTCATTTCTAGCGGTGTTATAACGAGTGCTCTGTCTTTCGGCGAAGGGAAGTTAGAGAAATTAATGCGGTCGACACGTGTCTGCGTGAATTTTGAACGGCAGGCTAACATGGGAAAGGGGGAGAAATGGTGAGCGTGAGACGTGTGCATAGACCGCAGTTCCGTATTTGATCTCAAGGGGAAAGTATGCAATTACTCCGGTTAATCACGCAATAAAATATTACAATTTGGCAATGAAAATTGCTGGTGTAGCATCTTCCATATGTAACAGACCAAGAAATAATTTAGCAACCTAAAATTAAAAAGCAATTTTTGTATAGCCAAAATTTACATATTACCTGGGTGTTTTCAGTTATAAATCATAAGCTAAAAAGTATTGGATGGATTTTTATTTCACAGATTTCACTATGGAAATCATCCTCTATGTTGTTAATCACTTTTTGCATGCGCAATATAACCTATGAAAAATGTTTCAATGTTTATTGCAATTTTCCATGAAGATTTTTAAGTCAAGTATTTTAGTTATATGATTTTATTTTGTTGAAAGATAAATGCCCCCAAAAATCCATGTTCAAAGTATTTTAATTTATCTTTCCGTTATTACAAATCTTTACTTTCTCAATAGGTAGTATAGGGGAAAGTATTGTTTTCATGAAAAAAAATCGATTTCGAGATTTCAACGGATATACACGTTTTGATCATTTTCTCGATGTGTGACAGTTTTTTGTGGGTGCTCAAACTTAAAAACTATTAATCAGATCAACGCAAAAATCTATAATTAACATGCTTATGACAGTTACAAGAAATGATTAGTTTTTGGTAAAGATCAGTCAATCGAAAGTGGGTGTTTACTCTTGTCACATCCGTTTTTTTTTAAACATTTGCTTTAATATTTGATTAGTGTAAAATAATACCAGAATAAATGTTATAGGAAATTTAATTTTCTACAACCTTTGTTTGAAATATTTTCCCGTATAATGAATTGTTTAAGAGATATTTAAAAAACTAATGTTTAGCTGCCACCACCTACCGACGACTATTGCTCGCAATTGACGCTTAGTTACGTCTTAGTAAATCTCCTTTTTATTTTTTTATTGCTGGAGATTCTTGGCTATATCCAATACCAGAAGGCTACGGTATGAGTCTATTTCTGTTCCTTGTAATGTCTTTAAATTTTTCTCGCAGTTCCTTAAAATATTCGTTATGGTATGGAGAAAGTCATATGGTGACCACATCAGATTATTTATCGGAATCTTTGAAATCGTTATTTCGATGAGCAGATTTACCTTTCCTCTATCCTACTTATTTCATCTAGTTTTTTTGTGACAACTGGGTTTATAACTTCCCATCTTTATAAAGCTTTTTTAATCTCCGGTCTCCGATTTCATTCATTCTTGTCCACACACACGTCCCTCGACACTTTAGTACCTATTATCAAGAGCCTGATCTAAGAAGGGTAAATAACGGATTTTTTTTACAAAACCCACTGCAGCTTATTTATTTATTTGTAAGATCATTAATCATCATTAACTTGGCAATTAATTAGATAGCTTCGATGAATATCTATTGTGCGACCGGTTTCAAGATTTGTAGCAGAGACAATATTCGTACAGATTTTTTAAAATAATCCTACAAGATTTATATTAAGTCAGCTTTTGATAAGTGTAGACTTTTTGAAAATAAGGCTATTAATAGTGAGAATTAAAGAAAAATTTCCATATTACCTGGATTTTGATACTTTATTATCTAATATAAATGTTTCTTTTCTTCTTATATAAAGTATGCATTATATTATATATAACATATATCATTATAATACAAAAGATTTTCTAGAATTGTTATAGATGTGAATTATAGCGTTGTATGGCTATGGATATAACCGACGAGAAAATTCCGGAATCAAATAAAATTATTACTTATGGGGTTGTTTTCCTGCTCACCGGTATATTTCAACTTTCCATGAGAAAAATAATGCGATCACTGCAGAGCAATATAAAATTGTGTTTTAAAATTAGTTTCAGTTGAGATAGGTGTAAAATATTTGAATTGATCAATAGTTAATGGAGTGAAGTTCATTTTTCTTTCGCAAAATTGGATTGTTATCGAAATCGTCCCAAAATGCGTTCTTTTTAATTCGAATAAACCTATTTATCAAAGCACTATGCCTTCCTATGGCTATCACATTTACGTTTGAGCTATTACAGGTTTGCTTGCAAAGCAGGCGATCGAAGCAAGCCGTCGGGTGCTATAACTGCTCAGTTGCAGCTCCAAGTTTAATAAATTCCCTCTTGTTTTACTGCAGCGTCCAATGAGCACGCAACGTACCAAAGGCGGCAGGCAAATCGCGATCCATTTGCCGTAAATGCTTTTGAACTTTGATATTTTAAACCATTCATTATCATGCGAAAACGTTCCATTTGTCATTCCCGATGTACTAACGATTTATGCAACCCTTTAAGCGATACGCAAGCATCGGAAACGAAATACATCTAATGGATAACAAATCAATCGGCAAAGGTAGAATTTATGCTACCGTAGAGACATCTCTCGGGCGGGAGAGGAAGTATTCAGGAGTTTGGTTCGCTTTAACGAGCTCTGCACGATAGGATGCGACGAGAAGAGCGATAAACAATCCGTGGACCGCTGTGTCGAATTAATTTAAGGCCCAACTATTTCTATAAAACGCGTGCGAGTGAGGGGTTAGGGGGAAGACGACGTTGCACATGGCGGGGGTATCGAATCGGTTCCGTTTTATTGCGAAATAAATCAGCCATATCCGTTTCAATCCTTTACGCATCGCCCACGTTTTTGAAGAGACCCGCCATTTTTCAGACGCGCACTTTACACACGAGGCGCACCGTTAGACTTGCGCGCGCTTCTTTTTTGTTTTGGCACGCGAGACGGTATTTTCTTTTGCAACTTGTCTCTCTCTCTTTTTCGACCTCCGGTACTCTTTTCATGCTTTTACGAAATTAGAGGCTCATCCTTCAAGTTTAATTTACGGCCGGAAAGAGATCTTATAGAGCAAAAATAGTGATGGCTTACCTGCACAAAAGGGGTCTATTTGTAGGTGCGGGGAATTTAGCCTTCTTAACATCGAGATGCGCTGGCGGTCAAGAATAACTCTCCATACTCTGTTGCCGATGATATAGATCTCTCTCGCTCTGGAGTTGAGGGTAAGCTCAAAGAAGCCGACGTCAAATGTCTTGGTACTTCAAATCAGGTACTCTCTCAAGCGTTGCTTTGGATCTTTTGTGCCGACATTCTTTTAATTCGTGTGCAGTTAAATGATTAGCAGGTTTAAAACATTTCAATTTTAAAGTTTTTAAACAAATCTCTATATAATCCAAATAAATGGTTATATTAATCGTGCCTTATCGCTCCTATTTATGTTATTAACTTTGTTTTCTGTATTTTTAATCTATTAAAATGAGGTGTTTTTTTACTTCAACGATGCATAGATTTAGTCGAGAAAGACACGTGAAGTCACGGTAATATAATTGCTCCTCGTTCAAAACGAGAATGATGTGTTTTATCCTATTCTAGTGAAATACTTGACATTACTGGAAACTTCGTCGAATTGTATCAGCAACAAATAAATTTATTCTGATAAAGAATAATGCCGAGTGTCGAGATCAATTTCACTTAACACTTTTTAATAATGTAAACATGTGACATCCTGCTCTGTATACCATGAGTATTTATGTTGAAATGGGTGATAACTGAATTCGAAGCTTAAGTAGCACTGTTAAGCAAGAATAAAAAGTTAGAAAAATTTAGGAAGTATCTTTATACAAAGTGGTTTTCTGAAACAAAGATTTCGGGATTTGAACACTAACACATAAATACCAATCAGTTATATACGCATCGTTCACTGGTTAACGTAAGATTTATAACGATTATAATTAATCAGGGGCGAATCTAGTTGCATAGCTTAGGGGGTAATAAGATGTCAAATATATTTACTAATTAATATTTATACAAAATTACACCGTCTCATTATTATAAATACACAACGTATATTATACACTGCTTATTGTTAGATTTTTGCAAAATATTTCTAGAATGCCTATAATATAAAATAAATTAACTGAAATAATATTTGACGAAGATTGAACATCTCCCTCTAACGCCCCACTTGTATTCGACATTGTAATTAACGGCAAAAGTAGAGGTTATACCCATGAATGGAATATAACGTGGCTTTCCGCCACATATTAGTAGTTATGGGCATAATTGCAACGATCGACGCCTCTAATAGGTTCCCGTTTTATTGTGGGAAAGTTGCACCTGTAATTTATTTGTAAAGAGGTCGCTATTTTAATTTTGCGCAAATAATATATGTCTAAAAGAGTGTCTCTAATATTATATCGTCCCTACTTAATTATCTGTTATGTACTTAATCGAAGATATGATCTGGAAAATTTAGCAATAAATCGAAGTCGTTATTCTCTAGTGTGAATTATCGGGATGGTCGTTTATGTCAGTACGTCACAAAAGCCTAGTTATATTCATAAATTTGATATTTAGAGACGCTAGTTTCACAGAACTTTATATGAAAAATCGCCGAGAAACTAAGTAAATATTTTGTGTGACTGTTTATCGCATGTGAAGAGACACCCAGTCAATATTTGTTTAATATTTCTTAGATAGAAGTGCCGTCATCTTCCTTGACAGCGGAAAAACCCGAAGGAAGAAAACAAATTTCGATTTCTCGCTGAGCTTAACACTAAAAAAAATCCTCCTATGTCCTCTCGTCTATTTTGAAAATAACCCCTTCTTCAGCCACCCACGCGTGTGCAAAGAAAAAGGACTCCGAAAAAACTTTTTCCAAAAAACTAGTCCTTAGACCCAATCCAACGCGCACGCGGGCGCACACTTCCGTGAAATCCATCTCCTCTGAAGTAAAAAAAAGCAAAACGCAAATAAAAACGGACCCTCTGAAAAAAAAATAAATGAACAGAGTTTCCTCTTTTCTCCACCAGAGTGCCGAGCCCTTCTTTCCCTTTTCATTTCGCCGCCTAAGGAGCCAGTGTTCTCCATCCTCGCCCACGACGGAAAAAATAACTCGTTTCTCTGTCCAAAACGTTGTCTCCTGCGTGTCAGTGGCTGTCATTCTCGCCTTCACACGATGAAAAGCTATGCGAGGGGCGGGGGAGGAGTGTTTACCCTCTTTTCCGCTCCGTAGAGGATGGCGCTAGAGGGCGTGAACTTCTGTTTGTGTGCTCAGTGTCTCATTCGTGGGAGTAGGTAGTTGACGGTTTTTGATGTGGCTTTCCCTTTCCATCTCGTTGGGGATCAAACTTTTTTAACTTATTATTTTCTCTCTCTTTTTCTATCTCTCTTTCTCTTGCTTCGTATCTCCATCACTTAATCGTCTCGGTCATATTACTCTTTCACCGAAAGTTGTATGCGATTCCTCGTGATCAAACATTTTGACGCTTTGCGTTTTTTTTTTATTCCACGTTTTTTTGGAGTGAAGCATCAATTAATCCTTTCTTCTCCATTTCAGTAAATTTTATTTTTTGGTAAAATTGCAGTAGGGTATTTAAAGATACAAATACCAAAATTAACGGCTATTCTTTGCCGGAGAGGGAAATTTTTCGTTGATGTAAAAAATGCGAACAAAGAAATTTAAATATCTAAAAGCGAAAAAAACTCAGACACATTAGTTATTAATTATTTCGCAGTCGTTCAGTAAAAAAATTATACAGACGTCTATAAAACAAATAAATGGGCTGAAGTAATTTTACAAATTGAAGTGATTCTTGGAAAAAATAAAAGGAAAGCAAAAAATCATTTGAGCGATGTTTTTGATTTTAAGTGGCGATAATCTCCATGCTTTTTTAATTAAACTTCTGCAGGCCTTTAACATACAATGAATATTGTCGATTACCGTGAATGCTTCTACTGTTTTGGCGTTTTTCTTGGAAATTTGGTGATTAATTAAACCCAACTTAGGCGTAAAATTTTGCATAACGTATTTCCACATGCATCCTATATGCATGTTAGGCATCATTTTAGCATATTTCCATAATTTATTTAAAATTCTAAATAATCTAGTTGACTTTTTATCAGTTTAATGTAAAATATTATTTGAAAAGTAACTTCTCGAAGAAAGAAATATAATACGCCGAAATTGAGCTCTTAATTTCCACAGTGATATTTCCGTTAAGGTTTTCAAAAGGCATTTGGTTCCATTTCACGAAATGGCGAAACCTGATCCGAGTCTTACCAGTCAGCCTGTCAGTCGTCGTCTTTTCTTTGTCGCAAGAATTAGCCTATTTATTCCTTTTGGAGGTGACAGTTACGCCAAGTCGTTTTGTGACAGGGAAAAAGGATCTGTTGCAACGCGGTTATGTCGAAATGTTGACAAGCGCGACGGACTTTGGACAAACCTACTCGTTCTGGGGGAGGCGTTTGGAAGGGGAATTTCCCTGAAAAAATGGATGAGACAATTTTTTTCCCGAAAGGTACTCCTATCAGTTGTATATTTTCTACCTTTGGCCAACATAATCTTTTAGAATCCCACATCGGATCGTATAAATGGGAATGGTTGCCAGATATCGCCTTAAGTGCACGTAAATGTGTGAATGACAAACGTCGACGCACATGAAGAGTGTCAGAAATTGGCCTAATTTGTTTAGATGATATATTAGTTGCATAACAAATAAATATAAAATCTTTTCTAAGTTAACGTTTCCGGTGGAGTTATTTTAAAAATCTCTAAATGATTGTTATATTATTAGTTACCTATTATAAATAAAGCCCATACAAAGAGATTCGAAATCAAGCACAGCGTTATCTAATTACTCAAACAGTTAACTCCGACAAAAGTGAAACGGATACCATCCGCTCTGACCAAAGTGTTGAATCGCAGCCAAGGCTGACGGAAAAACAATGCTCCTTCAATTTTAAGGGATTATTCGGGAGGCTACTGAAAGCGCCAGCTGTCAGGGAAGCATAAAGGAGGAAGAGAGTTTGCTGTTCGAATAAACGGAAAGAGATCATTGGTTTCTAACCGAACGTAAACTCGGCTAATTTCAATCGCAGATCGCTACTCTCACTGTGGCGGAGTTCAACGACTCAAAGAAGAACTTTGTTGGTTGTGTTTGGATGATGTCGTTCTCAGCTGAGCGAGAAGAAACGTAATCGAACTAAAGAGAAGTCTCTTCTGGTTTTACAGCGAAAAAGGTGGAGGACACACCAGAACGGACGGAGGCGAAATTTTTTACGTATATATCTCATCTAAGGTTAAGAAGTTGGGTTTAATTGTTACCGAGTCTGTATGTGATACTTGTCAACAAACCAAAAATTATAAGTATTTAAATCAGCGCTGGCAAACGAAAAAAAAACGATTCGTTACGTTTTCCGTTACAGGCAAAAAAGCGATTTCGTTTTTTGTTTCTTTTTTCGTAACACTAAAATCTACATTTGTTTTCCGTTACGTTTAACATTATAACGAAATAAATCGGTAAAAATTAATGAAGTGTAGTTACTTTTTAATTTTTTAAGAGGTTACTTATCCACCTTAAATTCGTGCTTCTCATTAAAATACTAATTTATAGGCACTTATATATAAATATATGTTGAGGATCAGGAACGTTTTTAAGATTTCAAAGTTCTCGATACATTTTTCGTTTTTGATGATCATGTATGAAAATTCGGATTTTCATATTCAACATTTTATATTCAAGTTAATAAACTGAACATATATTTAAGACTAAAATATTAGCGTTGTAAAGGTTATGCCCTATATTAGAATTTTTTATAGGTATATAGGTGTACAGAAAGTACACTAAGAACCCAGGGACCCGTAATTAAATATAATAAAAGGAACTCGTCGGTCGGTTGCACCGAGTGTAACTCGAAGAACATGCTCCTGCTACAGACCTAAAATTTGGTAGAATTATCGGTCATCAGATAAAACTAACGACAATTACCCAAATTTCAATATTTGTCCTCTTTAGGGCTCATTTTTGATGTCGTTCTTTCTTTCCATATCCCCCATAAGAAATACATGGAAATCATGCATGGGTTTACAATATTACATTTCAAGATTAGTTAGATTTGAGATATTAACTCGGGAATAGCTTTATTTTGTGCATGGAAGAATAAAGGAAATTGTTTGTCAGACGAAATTTGAAACCACTCCAAATTACCATGAATGAAGGTAATTTTTAGAAAAAATTAGAATCTTTAACAATGAGGCTATTCAATTGCTGTCGTGAAGAAAAGAATACTATTAAATTTTAATTAATAGCAACATTATTGTGAAGTCTTTAATTTAATGCTTTCAGTTGGATCTGACGACGTTCATATGAATTTTTTATTTTGTATTCTATTTCCAACGCAGTTGATAAAAATGAAGAACCGATTTTAAAAATTCTTTAATCTCAGTTGATTAGAGGGTTTGTCATTTTGATAAGACTTATGCTCGATAGTTATGAATAAAAATTTTTAGTATCGGAAAATACATAAAATTTAATAAAATGAGGATAAAGGATATTGACGCGCACCGCCGCAACCCACCGTAAATCGCGAATCCCAACGAGATCTCTCTTCACTTTCAACAGCGCGCTCGTGATCTCTTTCACTGACCGCGTTTAAGCAACGCTCCCGCTATAGCTAAAAAACGTTCAATATTGTGTCGCGAACGCCATATCTCAACGTCACGTCACTTTATATATTAGTTTTTAATACTTCTTTTATTTTGCTTTTGAATAGAAATACATGTTAAAATTGAAACATTTTTTTCTAAAATAGCTAGCTCCTACGTGCGCTTGCTAGCGTGGAGTTTAAATAAATACGTTTGATAAGCAAAATTCTATGATAAAAATTGAAATCTTTATTTATTTTCGCAGAAAATAGTACAAATCCCGCGCCAATAGTAAGATTCCCTTCTTTTAACACTTAAAGAAAAAGCACTACATGGTGGATTTTGCATTTCTTTTGTAAACTGAATGAGAGGAAAATTTCTGGAATCGAACTCGCGCCTTAAATATCAGAAAAAATTTCCTCGACAGGTCGTCCCCAGTGGTCAAAGATATCCACCAAATACCATGAAAATCGCTCAATCGCTTCAAATGTTAAAAGGGGGTCAGAAGGACAACGACGAAACAATAAGCTTATTTTACATTCCGGAATGTTCGGTAAAATGCACGATTAAATGCTTTTTCAGAGCATTATTTTGATGCTAGCTTTGAAAATTATAATGACCAAAATTGTCCTTATTTACAGCAAGAACAAGAAATATGTGAAAGTTTGAAATAATATCAGGAGATGGAGGAATGGGAAAAATTATAGAGAAAATGGATAGGGGAAGAGAGAGGGGGGAAGGGAGAGCATGGGGAGGGAAACAGACATGTGTGATGTAAACTGAGGGAGGAGTAAGACTGCAAGAGGAAGACATGTGGGTTAGAGAGAAATGGAAAGCGAGCAGAAGCGTAAAAGTTTCGACATTGTATGAGGCATAAAATAGAATTAAATTAAAAAATATATAAAAATATATGGGCACTAGTTTGCAAATAAGGGATAAGATAGTAAAATAACATTCCATTAGGCGTTGCTGAGTTTATCCTAATTCATTAAAAAATCAGATACTCCCTTCCTATGCAGATGGCGGACATTGCTGTCTTCAGAATCGAACTCAGTATTCAATAGTTATAAAACGGAAAGTTTTAATATAATGACGAAGAAAGCCGCCACACTAAATTACTTGACTTGAATTAATAATAAACAAAATATAAAATTGAAATATGTATGAAAATGGGACTTACTTCTTCAACACTGAATGAACTTCATTTTTCTTACGGCTGTCAAAAAGTCTCCCTGTGACCGTTTTCGGTATTTTGAAATAAACTGAAATTGTTAATTAGTCTTCATTTCCAGGGAACAATAACTATCCACTGTTACTATAAGCGTCTCATAATAATAATAGATATGAAGTAATACTGACCTCCGACGGAAGATGACAACACGTTCGAATTGTAGATTCACTTCGACCTTTCTCAAATACCCTGTTAAGTTAGACTGACGAACATTGGATAGAATTCGAGATTGGAGGGGATGATGGGATTGAAACTTGCAGAGCATTGACCTTTAAAAGAGGAAAAACCCACTCTGGTGTAATATCTAAAAGAATGTTTTCAAAGTAAGAGGCACTGTGGCGGAGGATATGGAATGGTAGAGCTCCCTAACTACAAGCGGCACAGTTATTGGAGCTTCCTTCCTCATCCTCCACGCTCCTTATCTCGTGCTTCATGGAGAAGAATTAATACCAGGGAATCATTCCTTTCACAATTGGAAGGAAAACCCAAAGGACAATCGGTAGTGGACAGGATAGTGCTTCTTTCGCGACAACTGGCGCAGCGGGGGACAAGCAAAACCGTGGAAAGGAATTTCAGGCCAATTTCCCTTGCTCAAGACACGCCGTCTGGGACGAATGCCACTAGAACATAACCCTTTACCGTCTGTTAACGAAATTCATTTTTTCGTTTTCATTAATTAAGTTTTCCGTTACAGCAATGTGAAAAATTTCTTTAATGTTTCTCGTTAAGTTAATCGAAAATAATTCCGTTATTTCTTTATTTAGTTACGTTACGTTTTCCAGCGCTGATTTAAATACATACACCTAATTTTTAAAAATATTCCTACTTTCATTCATGAAAAGAGTAAAGATGGATCCACGCAAATTCATTCTTTGAAGTAAAACAGATAAGTAAGATGACACAATGAGAATATTTATAATTAAATTAACCGAACCCAATTCTCATAATAGTATCAGTGAAACGTTCTCATTTTATTACAACCAAAATGTAAAGCAGCATGAAGATGTAGTTTAGTGAAAAATATTGAACTGACTAGGGTCGAATTGAAAGTATGTGCAGATAACTTTTTAAATGCAAAATAAAATTTTATCCTCGGAATTAATTTTTTAAGGACGAGTTACTATTTATTTAGATTTAGATTTAGACTTAGCGCGTTGAAACATTAGTTTGAATAAAAAAATTTTCCAATAATGTTTGAGAGGAATATCTTGAACGAGACTCGTTTTAATAAAATTGCGAAAAAGGCAACAAAAATACGTTGAAAAATTATGTGACGAAAGTGGAGTCTACATATCGAATCAAAAAGGAACTTCGAGAGAAATGGGCAACGCTTATTGAGTAGAGAAAAATTGGTGGAAAACAGTTTAATTTAATATATGGTCTAGAACGGGGCTCTCCCAAGTACGGCCTGCGAGCCGCATTCGACCCGCGAGCCTGCAAGAAGTATTTTAACATTTTTTTCAGATATTTTTCTCACAAAACATAACAATCAAGGCGTTCAGGAATTGCAAATGCGACTAATGAAATATGTATGTACCTACAAATGCGCCTGATATTCATTATAGTATGTAATCAAATTTTCTTTGTACCACAATTTTGTTCCGAACATTACAAGATTTCAGTTCTCATCACGCTGAGCACACTTGGTTTCTTTCATTATACGTTAAGCGGTTGTGTGCTTTATTGCCCGTTTTTACTTCTAGGTAATTCCATTACTGGAGTAAGATTTGGGATATATTTTACTTGATAAAATAATTCTCCATTTATCCGACTCCGATTCATGTCCAGTGAAAAAATAAAAGATCGGACATATCGGAAAATTTCCCGGAAAAATCGAAATTTACTCAATTCGCTATACCATTTTTAATACAAAAATAGTATAGATCTGTTTATTGGGCACCTGTTTTAAAAAAATTCGGCCTTGAGAGTCTGGCCTGCAAGCATAGAATTTATTGGCCAATTGGCCCACTTGTAAAAAAGTTTGGCCCCAGGTTTGAAACGGTGGTGGCCAAAGTGGATGCCGCACCTGATTATAGGAAGTGCCGCGCTAATAAATGCTAAAAAAATAAACCTATTATTTGGAAATGTTGTAAGTTATTAGATCATTAGTTATTCCTCTAAAAAATAAAAAAATGTGTATTATTCGGTTATTCCGGACTTCTTTTGAAAAATAATTTTTGACATTTTAATTATTTCACAAATAGATAATATATTATGAAAATGTAAATATACATTTTATTTTTCAATGGGGGCTCCTGTTTTTTTATAATAGGGCTATACCTGTTTATGGTTTGTTTGTGTCGTTTAGAAACTTTTCGTTATTATCCTCTAATCATTCAATTGTAAAAATGAGTAAATGAATCCAAGGCACATATTTTATAACAATGAATTTATGGGATCTTCCAAAAAGTGAAGGATAAGCGGAAAATGGAACGAATCCAACGCCTAACCACTTAACCCGACCCGAGAGGAGAAAATAGAACGAATCCAACCCCCAACCACTTAACTCAACCCGGGTAAAGAAAATGGAAGGAATCCAACCCCTAACCACTTAACCCAACTCGGAGGAGGAAAATGGAACGAATTTAATCCCAGCAACTTATCTTGGATTCGGGTACTAGGGTACAATGAAAATATTATAGAATTTTTAATAGGGGTTCGGGATAAACGAATAGTACCAAAAATTGATGTGTTACTTAAAACTGAATGAATACAAGCGTTTTAATGCCTTGGCGTATAAATACATAACCTTGTTTCAAGGTGGAGGACTGCAAAATTCCGTTAATCATTGAAAGTATACCGATCCAACATTAATTTTGGGAACCACTGGTCTAAAAAGATTGGGACCCAAAAATAAGATATACATATTTTGTTTATTTTTTCTTATATTGTTACTTTCCAATGATCCATTCCATATGAAAATAAAGCAAACTATTCGAGAAGAAATTAATTGATGGAACGATAATGAGATTTGAATCTTGTTTTTCATCTTCCAAATCGCTACTGTTTTTTCCCAGCACTTCCATAAGATCAAATGTATAAAATGCTGCAAGAAGGCTATATAGACGGACACGATATCCTCAATCTCCTTTTAGCATCCAAAAAAAGGCTTTTTGGAAATCTGGGATACGTATTCGCGGAGAAAAAGTCTAATCAAAAGATAAGATATTTGAACCTTTCCGGCTAGACACGGCTGACTTTGATGTTCATATTCGGTTTACATTAATTCAAATAGAATTCGAAATCCAATCGGGAAGATTGAATGGATTTGCTATAAAATATATCTGTAGAGGATTTCAATTTAATTACTTTCGGTTTATGTCTCCATTTGATTTCCGGTGGAGGAATATTACGTTGTAATTGCGATTGAGTTGAATTTCATGTCTTGGCAATTAATTCTTCTGTCGATGAGTAGAAATACTAGTTTTATTATTAAATTTTTAATCAGTTTAGCTGTGCTATGTTTACTTGCGAGTTTTTTGTTTTTTCAAGATCTAATGGAAATTAATGTTAATAAAAAGCATAATGCTAAACTTTGGTTTTGTGGTAATATTACATAAAATCAGTGTTTCTCAGATTTTTTGACCAGGAACATGTCTCTTTGTCCGTATCATATATTTTTTAGTACTTTCATTTCTAAACGAGGCAAAATATAAAGGTAAGGAGCCTGAATAATATTTTCGTTTGAAATTGTTCTCCTGGATAAAATATTTTCTATGGAAACATATATCTTAAAACCATCTAATCCTTCTGTCATAATATTTAATTTTAGAAATTTAATTAATCGTTGTAAAAATCCAGATATTTAATCTCTACAAAAATCGATAAAGTCTTAGCTCGAATATAAAATAATGACCCATGCACAATTAGCCTAAAGTTCAGTTGGATAAATGAAATTATTGGAATAATAGGCCGGACGAATTCATCCTTTTGGAACAACTCATCGGCCCAATTGCCTCATTTCCTCCGCGTCCTTTTTTCTCTCCCTCGAAAGAACCACGCAAACACTCGCTTAATTCAGTTCTCTCGCGCACGTAGGGAAAGGAAAAATCTTCCTCTCAAACAAAGCGATTATACTAGGAAAAGATTACATCCTTCATCGAGTGCAAACACACCCTAGCCAATTGGGGTCTCATTCCTTTCATTTCTCGACTATCACATCCCCCATTGCAATCGCTCGCCGATCTGTCCCACTCTGACAACGTCGATGAGAGAAAAAACAGAAGAGAATCGCTAAAAAGTGCCTCCGCCCAATGACGCATACGGTTTTCGGCCTTCATTTTTCTCCTCTATTCTCTTTCTGTATAGAGGGAGAGGGAGAAGAAAGAGCGTATATCATGCGATGATATAAGACCGGTCGAAGAAGAGGGGCGGGGCAGAGGAGAATATTTGATTATCAGCGGAGGTAGAAGAAAAATTACTGCGCCAACTGTTTGCGAAGCCGTTCTTCATCTCCATCGAGTCCCAGTTCGGTCCGAGTGCTAATTTTCGAATGCTTCGGAGACGCTGTCCCGGTTTACGCCCAAATACTTTACGATTCACGACTTTATTATCTCACGGTAGCAAATGACATTGCGATTTGAGCAAGAAAATGGAGTAAATAGTGTAATCTTCCAGCCGCCAATCTGAGACATTTTAAATAGATTTATAGTGAGACATTCTTGGACCACACTTGAGCGAAGTTGGAGGCCTTCAGAATCCATTTCCATTACAAGTAATATCATGCGCTCTGACTAAAGCATTATACCAAAAGCGTTTTGGAGCTCTATCGCAGAGGTGTGGAGAGAGAGAATATATAATTTATAATCTTCACCTATGAGTCCCAATTCTTTTCTTATTTTTATAATTATAAGAACTATTTTAACTACTCTGAATTTCGTCACGCATGCTTAAGATGTACCTTTTGGCAACATTTTTCTTTTCCTTGAAAAACATCTTTCCCGAATGGGACTATAGATCAATGTAAGGGCGTAAGATATATATTATTTGTCCATTAATACCGTTTCATTCATTCATAAAATTGTTATTAAAAGTTTGCTTAAACGCAGGGGAATCTTGAGTTCAGATTTGTCTAAAAATGATCAATGAGGGGTAACACTTTCTTCAGCAATATTTTCAGGCCACGTATTATCTGACGTTTCAATAGTTAATGCTATAAAGGCTACTCTCTCTTCTACGGTTACCTTTGAGACTTACGTATTGATAAATATTCAGTGAGATATATAGCAGTATATACATGAGTTCACGAGCAATCAGAATTGAAATGAATATATTTAAGAAAGGGAACATACAAACCATAACTTTAGCCTTGGGCCCAAAAGTTAAAGACCCAAGACTCTTTTGGTTGAGCTATAAGTAGATGCTTGTATATATGTTAAGGTAAAAGTACGTAATCGGGAAATGTGTACATTTACCGGTAAATGTGCACATTTACGACCAAGCTCGGTAAATTTAAGTTTAAGTTTCCAGAAATACGTATTATCTGTACATTTCCCGGTAAATGTGCACTTTTACCGGTGTGTCTTGGTAAATGTGGAAATAAGTAAGAATGAGAAATGCTACACTTTAATAATTACGTTAATTTATAAAAAAATCATCGAGGGTTCGGCTCCACTGCTATATATTAAGATGAACGCTTCCCAACCCGAGGGGGAACACAGTGAACGTGAGGTGGAACCAAAAACACTTTGACTAACCTACCCAACCCGGTGGGCCGAGTAAAATTTACATACGAAAGGAGTGGCACGCGCAACCTTTTTCGTAATAACATGCAAAATTTGGGGAATATAAGAAGAAAAATTGTTTCGACCTGGAATCTGGTTTGGATCGGCAAGACCGTGGTCAACATTTCATCCAATATAGCAATTTTTCAAAACCCCGAAAGTTTGTGAAGTAGAATTTAATATGCTATTTGGTATAAACGTCACTTTTGTCCACCTTTCATTCGATATGAATTTGAAAAATCGTAAAATGTTTTCTTTATCATGAGCGCTAATAATCACGCAAATATTTGTAATTATGAGTGAAATGCAAAACACGAAAACACTAAATACTATAATATTTCTAATACCGAACTGCAAATTTTCACTGGATAAAACCGCATAATTCTCAACCATTACGAGCGTTTCACGCATATTGAATCTTCACAATGCAGTAAATTATTTTATCAATAAGAAATGTGGAGAAATTTGAAAGATTGTCTTTGAATGTACCTTAAAATATTAAAATTTGCGTACTTACCCAAAAAATCGACAATATTTCTTTTTCTTTCAAAGTTATGGAGTCGTCAGGTTAATCCTCAAAGCGTACGAAAGGGAAAGACAAATACTGGAAAACTTAAGAGAGGAGGAAGAGTCATTTTTCCTTATCCAGAAACAAAAGAAGTGGATTAAACTCGACCCGAGAAACGTGAGTTTTACGCCGAGACAGAGTCAACGGAAAGGGGAGAAACTAATTTTACGAATTTTCTAGAATTTCCTCTGCGACCTGGTCTATAAAAGGAGCCTTCGCTTGCCATGCTTTATTCGTCCCAATCCTTCCAGATTCAGAGTGCGTGCGGTATATATGCAAGGGATGAGTTATAAACATATATACAAAAGTACGAAAATGAGATGTAGAAGAGGAAACTGAAGGAGGAAAAAGTATGTCTCTCGTTGCAGTCTGCTGAAGCGCGCGTGAAAAGAAAAGATGCTGTAATCGCGAAATGTATGTGACAAGAATTCCATTGAAAACGATCTCTTGCAAGGGAAGAAATACTATTCTGAGACTTATTCTGTAACAGTGGTCAAGTTATGGCATCATTTCATGAAAAATGATGTCTTCGAAAATGGATGCTATACCGTTTTAAGTGGGACGTACTAAAGAGGTATAGCTAATTTTCCTTAGGAATAAAGCGACTTTATTAACATTTCGAATTCCTGTATTAAGACATTTTCCTTAGCCTCTGCTAAATTTTTTGTAATATTATAATTATAATTAACACGCCATTTTCACTCTAACTCGGATTTTTTTCCGCGAGATGCAACGATTTTAAGATATGCAGTAAACTGACATAAACGGCGAGGATAAGATTCTTTATTTGTTTATTCATTTTGATTTACTTATTGGCAGCAGACTGGAGTGCGCTTATTCTTTTTAGAACATATTTAATACGTTCCTTTTAACTCGATTTTTTAATTAGCTTATACTGAACGCACATAAGCAGTAGGTATCTGCTGTATTTTACAAATATTTGGTGTATAATATGAAGTAGGACTATAATTATTTAAAAAATAAACGATGGAAACTTGTATAGCAACAATTTCACAAAAACTTATCATAGATTTTTTTTGCTAGTTTAACTATTTTTTTTACCAAAATGCTAAACTTCACCGGCATGATTTTTTGGAAATGTTTAGCTCGGTAGTTATTCACAACTAGCGAGAAAATTTGCACTGATTTGCATATGTCTTATGGCGTAGATAGGACAGTATCCCGTTCCATAATTCGTAGTTCTCGTATTTCACGCGTTGCGGTAAGCTCACTTTATCTCTCCCAAGCTTGGTTTCTCACTCACTAAACGCTACGCGCCCGGACACGCGTGCATTATTCATATTTTTGGATCGCGTACGTGTGATGCATTTATCAAGGAGGTGCCTAATTCTATTTTTGTTAAAATATTTGCTTTCAAAATGTTGTGAGAGTATCCAATTCATGTCTATCGGATCCAGTGATTGTATATCGTGCATGGATCGCATGTTCAGTAAATGCAGGAGAAGGGGTTGCATCAAACTTCACATCATGTTTCGAGATAGCAGAATTGAATGAAGTGCAGTAGACGATTTAGGACGATTAGAAAGAGTCGGTATAATGCTGGAAGTGAGAAACGGTAATGCTACATAGAAATTCGGTGTTTGCAAACTTGCGAATTACTGATAATGCTAGATACAAAAAGTTTGTCATTAGTTTGAAGTCTATGAAAAAAATTGTGAATACGGCTTGGCTATCTCCAAAAATTCCCAATACATGAAAGCATTTGCTAGGGGGAGGGAAGAAAATACACTGCGAAAAACATTGCTCAGGTTAATGAAATGCACATGTATACACATATTTTGTTATAATTTCATGGATTAAACGTGAAAATGTTCAATTATGTAAATGAGATGCCAGAAGTAAGTCTAAAGTAAATATTTTTGAAACTACTGATGCATCCCCTTATACGAAAACGATAATATGTTGTGCAACGTGTCAATGGTCAGTGTCTACCTCTTTTCGAGTTCTGTGGAACGATAATGAAAGTTATGAAAGCGCGAAAGAATATACGGACGAGAGAAGAAAAGTAAGTGTATGTAAATTGATAATGGGGAAAAATAGAAGGAGAAAAGAGAAGAGATAAGAATAAAACGTACAAAAATGTAAATTCTGGAAGGAGAGGGAAGGAAGAGAAGATCAAGGAGAATGGAGGTGAAGAGGAGAGAGAGAGAGGGGGGGGGATGAAGGAAGGTGAAAAGTGAAGATGATGGGAATAAGAAAGAGAGAGAAAAGGAGAGGAAATCAGCAGCGAGAAAGTAAGAAAAAAGGGAGTTAGAGAATAGGGAAAGTAAGAGAAGAGGGAGGTCATAGGGTTGAATCGCAATAGGAAGGTATTAAAGACGCGATGTGGTGGGAGAAAGAGGGAGAGGAGACGAGACACAGAAACAAGACCGCCGTAAAACGTATCCTTTTGCGATGTCCAGCTCGTCCAAAGCGTTCACATTTGTAATTTTCTCGTCCAGTAAAAAAAGTCTTCATCCGAAAAATCACCGCTTTTACGCTTCGTCATTTGGGTGTTGCAATCATTGCGTAATATCCCGTCCGTAATATATAGTTAAATATTCATCAGTTTTTTTTCGTTTTTGTGAACTGTGGGAGTGGTTTAAACGCTCATTCTTCAACGGCCTCAATCAGCGCCAACGGGAGAAAAATAAACTAAACAGATTCGGCGTGTGGCCGAGGACGACGCTACTTTTTTTAACACTCCCTCTCTGCGGCCATTAGTTGAGTATTAACAAGACGAAGTCGCGCCCTCCCATAAAGATATCCAAATATTCTTTTATTTCTATCCACAGATTTTTCTTGCCTGAGATCTTAGGAGAATAGAATCAAAATCTGTGGGATGACACAAATACTCGTTTTGGAGATCTAAAAAAGGTTATTTTTTAGATCGAACTATGAGCAAATTGGCGCGGAGGAAAGCTACTTATATTGTAATTTTTACAATGTACGATTTTGGATTTTATTTTACCTTGCACCTTGACGAAGCTCGTTCGTAATTATTAATCAGATTAAAATATATTTATTTTTATTAGGATATTTGCTTTACATTAAATAATTATTTTTTCGTAAGCGTTGGTTTTGTACTTTTATTATTAGTAGCGACCACTGTTTGGCGATAGTTTATTTATTTCTAGCTTTTTTCTTTACATTTAACATGTTTTTATTGTACTTTTACTTGTAACTAGGATTGCATTTTTTATTTGAAATTAATATTGTAGTTTTTAAATTTAATAAATTGCTTTTAACTAAACTTACTTTAGCATAGTTTACGTTTTTAATTTAAAATAAATAATTTATATCCAACAATTTTTTGTTAGAACATTTGCTTTACCTTTACTTAAAATTTAATTTAATTATTTGCTTTGTAGTAACTTTAAACCGAGCACTTTTACGCCGCTTCAAGGTTAGAGAGGAAAACAGACATTTTTTATATTACTTACTTTTAATTGTTAACTTTTAGAGCTTCATTTTAACGTTTTGCCTCTTTTACATCAGATTTTGTGTTAGTAAAGTATAAGACAAAAACGGCCATTTGCTGGGACATTTTTCCCTAACTAAGGGAGACAACTTTGAATCTTTGGATTTTCTAAAGTATTAGTTAGCATAAGGCCATTTGCAAGGCCATTTTTCTCACCCATTGCATTTATTTTTTACTTTTTAACTGTTTTTAGCCACCATTTTACATATTATGAAATTAAAACATATTTCTTAGAACTGAGTTAGTAACAAAAATTCTAGAATATTCAAAGCATTACTATAACCTTTTGTTTTTTAACAGCTTTTTGAATTTAAACTCTGATTTGTTTTACTAATATTAATTCTTACTAGTGGTATTCGCAAAAACTTTTGCGAACTTAGTCAGAAATCTACATATTTAGAAGTAATAATAGTCAATTTCTCCTTATATAATTAGAGAACTGATATTTTGAATGTCATATTTGTTTTTATAATTTATATGTGCAATTTTAATTGTATCTCCCATGTAAAAATGGTCACATTCAAGTATTGAAATAAAGAAAGAAGATTTTTTTCTTTTGGTCAATCGTTAAAAATGCCCACAGCCCTCACGCAGTTTACTGAATAATAATAATGTTTAATTATTAACGTTGCAATCTATTACGTTTGGCATTACTACAACTATAATTTCGATGCTTCATAAACAGCGCGAAGCGAATAACGCAATTCTTTTGTCTATTTGAAGGCTTAATAAATTCTAATTCAATCGGAGGCAACGCTTTGGCAACACCCGGAAAGAGTTCGAAAAAAATAAAATTTCGAAAAAATGCGTGTTTCTGAGAAATTATTCCATGTAACATCTAAACATCGCAGGACTAAGATATTTTATAGTTTTAGCCGTCGAATAAAGAAAAACGGAGAAATTTGGTCCATATTTACATATTTTAATGTATGAAAGAAATAAACCTTGTACCTTGAAAAATCGAAACTCCTGTGTCAACAGATGTGAAATTATAATCGTCACCCGGAGTCGAATCCGGGACAGTTCCGTAAACGAAAATAGTTTTCCCTGGATCTCCTAGTTGGCAGAAAAAAATGGCGTTTACAGCAATTCTCTGACTAACTATTCAAGAGATAAAAGGGGGGACGGACGTACGGACGCACAGACGAACAGACATTGAGTAATTATATATAAATATTTTACAATTACCTTTGACTAAAGTATTTGCTATACTCACATTTTAACTAACCATCTTTTCTCTTGAGATTATTTGGTGGTTTTTAAACATGGAACTGAGCTTATATCGGTTATTTTACTTAATACATGCAACTATTTTACTTAGGTTTTAACACTTTTCATCTTCTGCAGTTACATATACCTGGTTTATTTAGTCTTCTTGAATATAATATATTCATTGTATTTATTACTTTTAATATTGATTTAAAATAATTGTATAACTTTTTAACTACTTTTGGCTAAAACATATCCTATATTTGTTTGCATATCTGATCAACCATTTTTTGCTTTTGCCATTATTTTATAGTTTTTATTTGTATTTGCAAGTACTACTCAGGAAAAGACTTTTACTTTATTTGAATTTATCTGACGTAAATTCTGTTTTTTTGTACTGCCTTACAACTTCAACTACACCACTTAAAAGTTTGAAGTAAAAAACGGCCATTGACAGGGCCTTCGCCATCTGAGGATGAACAAACATAAGGAGGTCGGATATTTTCTACGGAATCAGGAGAAGCCGCATGGTGAACAACAGAAAGAACCACCGGATGGATTTAACCATGGTCCAAATGAGAAAGAAGGCTCCCAAGAGCCAATCCTCCCGCGACTCCTCCCGCGCCTCCTCCCGCGCCCTCCCGCGCCTCCTCCCGCGCCTCCTCCCGCGCCTCTTCCAGCGCCTCCTCCCACACCACCTCCCGCGCCTCCTTCCGGTCCCCTTTCCCCGACCCATTGGCTTCCCATAACCCATCTGCCTCCCACGACCCATCCTTCTCCAATGACCCATCCACCTCACGCTCTGCCCTGGCTTCCCCAAATGGATCCGCTCCTCTCTCAGCCCCTGCCTGCCCTGGTGAAACCCCCTCCACTCCCACTCCTGCAATACATTCAAAAACCCTCAAACCCACCCAAACCCTACCCAACGACACCTGGACGGTCATCAGCGGCCTTCCACTGGACACCAGCCGGTAGAGCTTCTACGTTCATCCTCGATCGACCTTCCCAGAGATCGCCAGGGCGGAGGTGTAGGTTATTCGGGAGGCGATGACTGCGAGACTAAAATTGCCCCTTGGCCTGGTTCATCTTCTGACAGGGGAGGAGAGAAAGAAGAAACCGGAGTGTCGGTTGGGGACCACTACTTCGATCTCCTTCCAGGAATGCTGCCCTTCTAATCAGACTGCACAGAGACAACGATCAACGTTCACTTTCGTCCTCAAAGGGATCAGTAGACATTACTGAGGAGGAAGTCAGGGAGGAACATGAAGCAGTATAAAATATACCAGTTAAGTTTTGCGATATTTATCTGTGTTAACTATCGCGACGGTCTGCAGGTGGTTTTATCCGTTTCCCCCTGCCTCGGGCGAATGCCAGACCATATGCCATCCCGGTAGGATAGAGGACATTAAGAAAAGTGAGCTGCCAAAGGCTGAACTTTCCATCAAATGAACGATCAAAGGACATATACAGACCCGAAGAGGCTCCGGTCTAAACGGGAATTCCGGGATATGAAATGCGTTTAGCAAATTGTTATTAAATACTGTTTATATTTACTTTTGTCTGTTACTTGTTGTTTGTTACTCTCGTAAAATGTGTTTAGTTAATCCTGGAATAACGAAAAACCTTTGAAGTTGAAGCTGAGTTGAATGTACGATTACTGGATTACAAGCGAGGGCGGCTAATTTTTATTTCTTTTTAGAATCGGCTATCTGTGCATCATAACATGTGTCCACTGTGTAGATGGAACGGGAGCCTGGCTTTCCAGCTGTAATGTATACGTTGGAGTCAAACTATCGCCAGGATTCATCTATAAGACGAGCTTTTTATTCCATTTGTCAGTCATTCAATTATAAATTAAATTTATTTTGTTTCTCTTTAAACTATGGCTTTTCCCTTGACCTGAAATATATTGCAATTATTGGGGTGAAATCGAAATTTCTTTTATCAAAAAGGATTTCCACGTATTTCCTATGGCTATGAAGGTCAAATCATCACATTAAAGGTTCTGAATTGAGGGCAGAAAGGTTACCGCCAAAACAACGCCATGGTGGATGACGTATTTGTTCCAATTTTCGACTTGGAAGGAGAGAAATGAGAGCTTGCGTGTACGAGTATATTCAAAACGTTACAGTCCTACTCAGTAAATTTTATTAATTTAACTTTTATTTGTCATTTAGTTATACCGTGTATTAAGTTATTCTGCGTAACAACGGAATGTCGGTTAAAGTGAAAAAGTCCAATTAGGGGTAAGAGAAAAATATTAATGGCTATAAATATACCGTTATTTAAAACACATGTATAATGTTGCATAAACAATGGATAAAAGTTAATTTACAAAGCCTTAGTTTTGTTGAAATCTTTCTGTCCATATTGTATAAAAAATCTTGGTCAATGCTGAAGCGTGTGTACGCTATTAACTATTTTTCTGATTTTCATTCCCTCAATTTCGCAACTATTTATATCTGGCGAAATGATTGAAACTTTAATGATTCTAAATAAGCTGTCACTTGCGCTTACATGAGAAAAATGTTGCTCTTGCTGAAGAGAGCAGCAGAATACCAATCGATGACATTTAACACCCAGATTTCGTTAAAGTAACATAAAACGGTATGTAAATATCTTTTTCATTGAAACGTCAACGCTAAAATTATGCACTGAAGTGAAAAATGTCCACGCGTGCGACCTTATAGTAATCCTTAATGTAATAAGAGTTAAACATACATGTTTTTTTTCACGGTACTTGAAACTCCGGTTGGACACTCCAGTCATTCCATTGAAAGCCGTAAGTACAACTGACGAAAAATAACACGTTTTGACAAACGACCTAAGAATCGGAAGAAAATCCCTCTGACCGGTTAGTCAAGCAATATTATTATTATAAGATATTGGCAGTATTGGAATGACGAATCGGTGAAACGGTAAAAATAATAAAATGACAAACGCTCCCAGCTTCCGGCATGATTTGGAACACGCTATCTCATTATCATGTTGTCCAATTGATCGACGAGTAAAGTGGATGGAATCTTCGAATAAAATTGTACCTATTATGTTGATAAAACGCCATTCCGTTGCAGAACCTGTGTTGCGCCGTGTTTACGAATGCAAATGGGATCATCGCGGCACGACGCTAATATTTATCGCGCCAATAAATTTCGCGCCGATACTATATTTGACCATTTTGCGCTGAAAAACTAACGTACTTCCGCCTGTAATCGGCGATTAAAACTTCTTTCATTTTATCCCATGAATCACCGCGTGTATTCATATAATGACGCCGTCTGTTGGCGGATTAATTTTTTTTCGAAGCTTTGTTGTGCGTTATTCACACATAAACTTACGGTAACATGAAAATAATTCGTTTATTAGAGATTTTTCGATAAAAAAATGGCTTGACATAGCCAATAATAAATTTATTATTAATACAATTACACATTTTGGTGTCTCGTCGCAAGCAATGCGATCGTAATGTTTGCAAAATAATGTCGCAAGATATATTTGCTATTTACCTCTTATGCGGTCGATTTTGTCTACAACAAGAACTCAGGGCTCTTGACTATTATTTATTTGTTCATCATAATTGCGAAAATGAACGATATATTTCAACAGTTTAACATATAATAGAGTTTAGACAGGAAATTTTCTATGCTAAAGTACATAAACCTACCTAAATATAAGTTCAATTCCCGGTAAAGTACAGAATTTTACTCTTTCGCTTTCGTTAAATGTTTACGAGTAATTGTTGCTGATCCAATCAAAAAATAATACCCACTCATTTTTATGATCAGTTGATAACTCCGCATGTAGTTTACCACGGTTCTTCTAGAATCACTTATGTTAGATGCCATGCCTAATACAAAATCTATGGAAAATGCCGTAAAATTAGACTACAGAGATTCCGAGTAAAAATAAAATAGAGAAGTATTTTGTTTAAACTTTTTGGTGTGACTTAGTGATTAAAAGCAATGACTAAATTACCACAGCACACTTTTTCAGGTAAAAGATAAAATGAAATATTTTTCGAATAAAATATCGGCAGCGAAAACTAAAAATTACCGCAGTTAATCGTGGCCTGTCGTCAATAAACAATTTCCCTCCACTCTGTTCTGCTTTTGGTCTGCGAAAATAAAAATGCCATTGCGCCATCAAGATTAACGTCACAGTGCCACTTTCGCATTTGTATGAGAGCGCCTGTACAATTTATAACTCGTGTATTTTAGCGTGTGGTGGTCGACGAGACAATATTAATTCACGCAACATTTAAAGTTCATCATCGTTCGCTCCTGAAAATTCTCTCTTTTAAAAGCTTTTGAAAGTCGTGTTGAATACATGTCGTGCGACATAAATCGAGCGAGAAAGTTGTTCAAAACCGTGTTAAAATCTTTGTAAAACTCTTCGGAACAATGTGAGAAAAACGTTTTTTCCCCAGCCTTAACGCTCGTCTTTCGCCTTTAAGAAATTAAGCATTAGCTCTTTCCTTCGAAAATTCCCCGCACAACATCTGTTTCCATTTTTATGTCTGCCGGTCCTTTTTATATCCTTAAAAAAAATAACATCCGTTAGGGGTCATGTCCCTTCAGACTTTTATGTCCATTACTTTCTCCCACTAAAATACACTGAGACGGAACCGATTTTTTTGGAGGGCTCCCAAAGTATGCACTGCGTTCATTTTCTAACGCTTCCTACCTAAAATTTTGAAAGCGAGTCTGTTCGATGGAATAAATAATAATCCACCTCCAGCCTGTTTTTTTAGGCCTCGCAGTACAAAACAATTCATGGTACCGCGAATAAACCTTCTTAAGGTTTTTATATTACGGTTAACATGGGATACTTAACGAGAAATATAATAGTTACCATCTTTCATGGCCGAGTGATATTAAACCATTCTTTACTTTCTCACATATCTACGTAGCATACAGAGAAAGTATTGTAATCGTGGAAAAATTCTACTTCGAGATATTGATAGAAATACGCGTTTTATGTGTCTCCGAGTCCAAAAATGTTGTTGACGGCATGCCGTCTGTCCGTCTGTCTTTGCGAGGCCCTAGAGCAGGGGTTCCCAACCTAATGTTCGTGAGCAAGAATAAATTTGAAGTTCATTGGCTATTTATTTATGATCATTCGTATTTTTGCAAAAGTATAGTGGTGCTAACTTGGCATTATAGGATATAAATTGGTGCAAATTAATAGGTTGGGAACTCCTGCCCTAGTGTCTAGACAGTTCAACGCAATCGAATGATATATCATATTTAGGCATAACATTATCCAGAATAGAGACTATGAACGATATACCGCTACAATGAATGGTAGTTTATTCTTGCTGTTTTGAACAAAACGTCGATTCATTCAGAAATGGCTTTAAATATTTGCTCAGTGATAGAGCTTGGAGCTACAAAGAATACGGCATAATCCATATTTCTAAAAAATAACTATGTTGCATCAAGCGACATAATATTATGATTTTTACCCAGGTCTCCCCAGTTTTCTCAACAACCCTCTTCCAGCAATAATGCTTCGGAGTCTATTTTCCTTAGCCAATCCGCATAATACTTGATATTTTTGTATGGTGTAACTATTTATCAAATTTTATTTCCGCACAATTCACATAATCGATATATTTATATATTCCACTTACGAGCAGAATACATTTTCTGCGGCTTTGTTATTTTTGTAGCAGTATCAGTTCCTTTCAATCAAGAAAGACTATAGTGAGACCTGGTGCAGACATAGTATATGAGAAATTAAATTAAATTAAATTAATTAACGTGTACCGATTATTTTACTTTCCCGTCTACGATGCATGTACGTATATAGAGGTGTTATGACAGTGAACATTTATATAACATATATATATATATATATATATATAATTACACACAACTGCGGTCTTTAAAAAAATCCTTAATCTTCCAAGTGATAAATGCCCCATAAGCGCAAAATGGTTACGCCGCCGAATTTCCATTTGGAATTCGCACGCTCGTTCCTGCGGGCGTTCGTGATTTGTTATTTTATTCGGCGAAAATCGCCTGTTGGACGTTATGGCGGTCACGAAAAGGGCAGATGCGTTACGTGAGGCGTACATGACCGAAACTTAATTCCGCCTTCCGACCCAAGTCGGCCGGCGTGTCGCGTTACCTGACCTATATTCAATTTGTTTTGGTGATTCCTTAATGTAATAAATGCGGACACACTTTTCCATTGACCCGCGAATACATAAGACTTGCATTTATAACAAATATATGCGATATTTAAAGACGATGATAGGGGAGGATGATGGGAAACAAAATTATTCTGAAGCTTGGGAAAAGTAGAAAATCTTGATTTTTGCGCCAGAGAAAGGGAGGTTTACTGCATTATCATTTCACTGCCTTTTAAATTATGATTATGGACGCTATAAGAGTAAACTTTTGTTTCTTCACATTATTATTTTATTATTTGTGTATATATTCACGTTTTAACTAATATATTTATGTATTGGGGAGGGGGGGATTTCAGCTGATAGACGGCTTGAAAAGAATAGCGAGCCACTAAGGAATGAAGGAAATTGCGGATAGCACGAGTATGTGGAGAACCTGGTTTAACCAATAATAATCACGGACCTGTCTACGGTCAGAATACCTATTACTATTATATATATATATATATATATATATATATATATATATATATATATATATATATATATATATATATATAAAATTGGCCTCCCTTTCCCACCTCCTCCTCTTCCTCCCTCCCCCTCTCCCAATAAATTTTTTAAGAAAGAAAATTTCAACCATAAAAGTAGCTTATATTAAAATTTTGGTGAAGATTCATTGAGAATTGGCTGAGTTATAGCGGTTCAAAAAGCATTAGCGACAAAGAGGTAAACTAAGCAAATTATATTATAACAAAATTATTTTATAGGATATATGTATGTACCGAATACTGTATGTCTTGACACTATAATGATTAAACCTCATAAATGATAGAGAATGTCTATTCTTTTTCTCTATCAGTTATGTAGTTTCTTCATTATAGCGCAAGGCATATAGTATTTGGTTAAACATTTTCCTTTTTTGGATAATTTTTTATCCTTTGTCCATGACATTAAAAAACCGAGACTTTTTTCTTTTTCTCAGTACCTGAAAGTGCATGTCTGAACTACTTATGTTGATTTTAAACTTCCCTTTCAACTCAAAACTTCAAAAGGGTTTCGCCGGAAATCTTTCGTTTGCTTTACGCGCTCTCGTCACGAGCGATTCATTCACCTTTGAGCGAATCCGCCATCTTCATCCATTTTCTCTCTCGCCTCCCTTTAAGGCGCACCTGCCCACATTTCCCTCCTGTAATCCACCCATGCGAAAATAGACTCCTCGAATTTTAATATCTCGCCCGACGCAAGTCGCAGCGTTCTCGGAAAAAAACTAAACTCCGCCTAAAGTCGGTAGATGAGTCCCAACTGCCACTGGTATACTGCCGATCCATTTTTTATTGGAAAAAGTATCCCGACTCTTTTATACGGTTATTATTAGAGGAGTGCCTGTGGTCAACATTCTATGCCTGTGACAATGGTCATAGAATATCCCTGGGGGATTTTCGAAAAAAATGTGAAAACGTTGACTTAATTAAAACTAGGGATCGGTTTATAAAAAAAACTAAGGACGTGGATGCTATTGAAATACCATATAAATGCAAATACATGAATACCCATTGTTGCTGGAGGCATTAATTTTCTTATATACTAAAAGCAATCTTATAAACAAAAGATATGTTTATGTAACTTTGTTCATTCACTTCTTGATAAATAAATTACAATTTTATATAGATTGAGGAGGGCAGGACCTTCTAGCGCGGACATACGCATAATCTTAATCGCCGTATTCATAGTATCAGAAGTTTATAATCAGCTGTGACTATCGAAAGATTGTATGCCACCTAGAAGTAAGGGGCAAATGTGCTCTGGAACACTTGTGTTTATGTAATAAAAATAACACCAAAAATACTATAGGTATAATATATTTATTAAATCTTTTCATAACGTCGGCGTAATATAGATGGAAGTAAACTAACGTACTGTTTTTCAGTAAAATGTTTGTCATTTCAGAGAATGATGCTCATTCTAATTTAAGACGAAACGAAATTTTTATCCACATGACTGAGGGAAATGTGGTTAGATATATCGATAGGTGGAGACACCATCATAGTGGTCATATCTTAGGATAGCTCCGAAAAACAACAAGTCAACGCCACTAAGGGAAATGATTGATTCTTGGATTTTCTTTCTATCCATTTCTCTCGTTCTTCACTATTCTCTTCCTAACATTCAATATTTGAAATATCACAACTTCTGCTGTCACTATCATCCTACTTTCAAGACTTGGTCAAAAATTCCCATATTGCAAAATGTGCTTACTCACGTCACTGCAGTTCGCAGCTTAAGCTTTTGGACACTCGGCAATATACTCACCTGGAAAGAGAAAAAAACTCAATTAATATCATGAGTCAAAGGGTTTGAGGGAAAAAGGGAGCATTCATTTGTTTTCACACGACAGCGGAAAAATAATAGTCGGTATCGTCAAAATTAATTTTTACCGTCAGGAAATGTCTAAACATCAGTTTTAATGCATACAATTCAGAAAAACACTTTCCACTTTCAGAGAAACATAACCTTTCAATTAATTTCATGCCTATAAATCAGAAAATATAAATTTAAACCTGGAAATATGAGGGAAGTGGATAAAGGACGCTATCGCAAATTTCTAAATAATTGTTTATTTATCTCCATTTGAAATTAAAATCATTGTGATGTCCTTTAGAACAGTTTCGAGGTTGTTTACGCAATTATTTCCTTGGTTATCTCTTTTCTCTATGCAAACTAATCCCGGATTAAAATTAGTGTTTCTACTAGAATGGCGTTGGCGCTGCGAAATATATGGAGTTAAACCGAAATGAGTATTACAGTCGTTCCAACATCATTGTTCGCAAACTTTCGTTAGCAACAAACGAGGGTGGCAATATGTCTTATTACGCTAAATTGATGGTTGATTGAAGAGGAAAATTTTGATGAACAGAATGGTGGAAAGTATTGGATGTTACCAAAAAAGGAACGTTCAATCACTTTAATAATGACAGACTTAAGTTCCAATAATAATAATAATAGATTGACTAGGGGATCCGTGGGATCTTTGGCCTCGCTCAGCCCACTTATTTTAGTAGGACTGGGGGGGGGGAATCGTATGTTCAATATTATTATCGTCTTCATAGTTCTCCTGCACTTCATACAGTGGGGATGAAATATTTGAATAGAATTGAAAACGCTGCTCTCAGCAGTAAAAGATGTATGGAAGAAATGTAAATATAAGAAACGCACCAAATACGAAACTAATGGAAAATGAACCTAATTGTCTCCTCGTTGAGACAGCAGTTATAGTAGAACAGACAAACAGACAAATAAATAAACAGACAAAGTGCACAGGGATTTAACAGGAGAGACCGCGTGAACTATGCCAGCAGCGTTGCATTTTTCCACGAGCCGAAAAAATAGAATTTTAAGAACACCATGATTTATCTAGCGATCGGAATTTCCGAGCAAAAAACCGAAGGCAATTTCGTGGCATTGAATGGAATAAATTACGAAACTTCCCTCGAATAATTACATCAGTTCGAAGGAGCATTGTGACAACAATTTTTTCCTCCCTAGACGACGTGCCAATCTTTTTTTTTAATCACAATGAGGTCCGGAAGGCGTGGGAAAGTAATTTCCTTGTTAACACGGGCACGCCACACCCCCTTTGAAAAGGGCTTACTCATTAGCTCTCCGGACGGGTGGGCCGTATCTGGAAGCTAATATCCATTCGACAAAATGGACGTCCCGCAAATGACACAGGGCCCCGTTTGGAAAGAGGTGCACCATTTTCTATTTAAAAAACACAAAAGGTTTCCTCCGCAATAAAAACGATTTATCCAAGCCAGCTTTGATAAACGGAAGTGCTTGTTATATGCACAAATTACGCCGGTCAATGGGAAAGAAAATTCATTACGTTACATATCCAGGGACAACAATGGCTCTAATTGTTCGGCTAATGCAGTCGGAACGAAAAGTTTATTTGTTTTTTCCCTCGGCATTGTGTTTCCAACGCCCGGATACCTTTTATAGATTTTTCCTGCCCACATTACTCCTTTCAATGGCGAAATCAATAAATATCATTCCAAATCAGACGAGCGAGAGAATAAAACCGCTAGAGCGATTACGGAACGCTTCGTTTGAAAGCGGATCCCGAACAACAATGGATCTGATTGCCACTCAATAGCTTTTATATTTCCTTTCGGTTTCTTGTTGTTGTTTTTTAAATTTTATTCTTGACGTCCCTCGCGAGAATCTATTAAAAGGCCCCTTAAAGAGCATTGTGCCCCCTGGTACCGCTTCAACAAATAATATTCAATCGAATCTAGGGAGAGAAAGAGATGAAGTGAGATAATGAGTGAGTTGAATAGAGTGAGATAGAGAGAGATATGTGGAATTCTTTTTGAAATCACATCCAAACTTTTCCTTCCATTGTTCCCACCGTGATGGGGCATGTTAAAGGGATTAAAAATACGAAACTCGTCGGTTAACTTTTTAGGTTTCTCCCGGCCACATACGTCTACAAGTGATGCATATAGCGCGAGCCCCTTAAAACGCCCGCGTATCGTATTTACTGGCGTAATCTTCCCATTTTCTCTCTTTCAGTATTTTCCCACCATCCGTGGATCAGGGCGGACCGGAGGCGAGATTTTCTCTACGCTGATTCCGAATCCATTTGCGATAAATTTGCGAATTTTAGAAGAAAAGTTGTGGGATGGAAATGCATTGTATCTGTAACATGAAATATCTCACTTTTGAAATCTTCATTTGACCTAAAAGATGGGAATTTTCAATCACTTCAAACAGTTTTTTCAGCAAAATGGTCGAAATGAACGAAGACTAAAAAAATTGTTTCACCCTAGCGTCAAAATTTCTATGTTTTAGCGAAACATTACTTCTATGAGCACATCTGACATTTCGTAATCTATATATATATATATATATATATATATATATATATACACACACATAAGGCTTAATGATAGATGAGTTTGAAAGTTTGCAACGCGAGATCTCCGAATCTACTAGACCAATTTTCTCGAAACCTTTATTGAAAGATTAAGCGGAATCTCGAAGAGGTTTTAGGTTTAAGTTTATTATAATAACATAAGCCATTTCAAGGATATGGCGATTTTTCAGCGAACACCCATTTTCCTACGCTCCTTTATGACTTTCGGCGGGCTGTGGGAGGGGTGAGTAAAAGAGGGGCGGGCGGTGGGAGGAGTGAATGAAAGAGGGGCGGGCGGTGGGAGGGCTGAGTGAAAGAGGGGGGCGGTGGGAGGGATGAGTAACAGAGTGGCGGGTGCAATCCTGAATCCCACCCGGGCAACGCCGGGTCACACAGCTAGTCACCAAATATAAAGAGGAAACAGGTAAGTACGTCTCAAAGTGTTTAAAAGCGCACATTTAAATAGGAATTTTTGAATTCCATGCCAGGATATATGCCTGTTGCAAAGTTTGCAGAGAGTTTCTCTTCCTCAGATTTTCTTCTTTAAACGAATTTCTTTCACAGTGATTGCCGTTTAAACCGTCTTTTACGAGCAATAAAATATAGGGCTATGCCGGTAACTACTTTTCACATGTAAAAATGAAGATGTTAGAATTATACCAGTGAATATGGTAGGTGTAATTTATTGGCGTTGTTATTTTATGCATTATTCTCATACCAATTTCGCGTGTAAATACCCATCAATATGACAGGAAATAATATAATCTCTATACATTTAATAATTTTTTTTATCCCTCTTCATATTCCATGAATTTATTTATTCATGGTTCTCAATTATCAAATTTATATGTAGTAGGCAAAAGTTAATTCCAAAATGCAACATAAACAAACAAAAAATTAAATTATTTTCATTATAAAATAAAAATGATAGTGTAACAGATAGAAAATATATTTTTTAATTCTGATGTTAATGGATAAGTTACATTCTTTCGTTAAAAAATTACACTAATTTAATTGAGGACGTGCATGTAATCAATATAAAAATATATTCATTGCGACTCAACATTATATGCACGACTCAAGAAATATCATTATACACTACATAATACTTGTTCTGATAAACACGTAATGGCGTTCTATATCTAAATCCAATTTTGAATACAAAATCCTATGAAAATAATTACAGTATGATTGCATGGCAAAATTATGTATATAGGCTATGCTCAAATAGATTATATATATATATATATATATATATATATATATATATATATATATATATATCCCTCGGAGGAGCCTGTAACCTCTAGAGGGCGCGTCCCCGGGTGGCGGATAGGGGAATGCTCTACAGATATGTAGGGTAGGAGGGAAATAAAATACCTCCCGCGGACCAACAGGCAGCAGCGTCTGTTCTCCATATTAGGGGCGGCTGCAAACAGCGTCTGTTCCCCATGTTAGGGGCGGCTGAATATATAGGCGGAAGGCAATGGGAAACCACCGCCACAATATATCCCATGTAGAGGCATCATGACGGAGTCTTCTCTTGTTAAATATTCCGGAGGCAAAATGGTCCCCCGCTCGGATCTCCGGGGGGGACAACACGAGAGGTTCCGTTTAACACAAGGAAGGAAGGATGCTGGAAAGAAGTTGAGAATTGGCACGTGGAATGTTAGAACACTCCTACGAGCAGGGAAGTTGGAAAATTTAAAGAAAGAGATGAAAATAAATAGAATGGATATGATTGGCTTAAGTGAAATGAGATGGGAAGGAAGAGGGGAAATAAAAAGTGATGACATCACAGTGTACTATTCAGGAGGTACTAGAGGAACGAATGGAGTAGGGGTAATTTTGAATAAGGAAATAGCAAATTGTGTACAGAGGGTGATATTTGTAAATGATAGAGCAATTGGTCTTAGAATAGGAATGCACCCGAAAGATCTACTGTTGATACAAGTTTATATGCCGACCAGCCAACATGAAGATGAGGCTGTTGAAGAAATATACGAGAAGATAGAAAATATTATGGAGGAGGAAGGTAAAAACTGTTGCAAGATAGTGATGGGCGATTGGAACGCTGTGGTAGGAGAGGGAAGAGAAGACCAAGTAGTAGGAAAATTTGGACTAGGGAAAAGAAATGAAAGAGGTGAAAGACTTGTTGAGTTCTGTAAAGAGAAGAGGATGTTTATATCAAATACTTGGTTTGAAAATCATAAGAGAAGGCTATACACGTGGAAATCACCAGGAGATGGAGCCAGATATCAAATAGATTATATTCTAGTGGAAGAAAGATATAGAAATGGAGTAAAAAAGGCATATGGACTTCCAGGAGCAGACATTGACAGTGATCATGTGCTCCTCATGGCCGAAATAAAACTAGCCTTGAAGAAGGTTAAGAAGGCTAAGATAGTTAGGAAATGGGATTTAGAGAATATAGCCACAGTAGGAAAAGAAAGAATAGGAGAAAAATTAGCTCAGGCAATCAAAAGAGAAAACGTGTCGGAGGAAAATGTGGATGAAGCATGGAATAGGATAAAGAAGGCTATAAGGAAAACAGCAGAACAGGCTATTGGGTTTTTCAAAGGAAAAAGAATAAAAAAGCCATGGGTGACAAAGGAAATGATAGAAAAGATGGAAGAAAGAAGGCAATACAAAAGCAGGACTGATGAAGATGGAAAAAGGAAATACAGGAAACTGAATAATGAACTAAGAAGAGAAACCCAAAAAGCAAGGGAGAAATGGCTAGAGGAGGAATGCTCAGATATAGAAGATCTAGAGAGAAAAGGAATGTATGACTTGATGTATAAGAAAGTAAAAAATGTAACGTGGGATAGACGGAGAACAAGTGCATGTGTGAAAGAGATTGCAAGTAAAGAAGATAAAGTTCTATATAAGGAAGAGGAGGTCCTTAATAGATGGAGAGAATACATGGAGGAGTTGTACAAATCAAATGAAAAACCAAAGGATCTCCGTATTGAAGAGCAGGATGAAATAAATAATGACGAAACAGGGGTTTCGATATTGAAAATAGAGGTGCTACAAGCAATAAAGGATATGAAGAATGGGAAGGCAATGGGGGTAGATGAGATACCGATAGAATTATTTAAGTGTCTTAATGAGGAAGGACTGGAAGAAATAGTGAAGTTGTGTAATGCAATCTATGACAAGGGGATGTGGCCAGAGGATTTCGTCAAAACAATTATGATTCCAATTCCGAAAAAGCAAGGAACAAGAAAATGCAGTGAACACAGAACAATCAGTTTAATTACACATGCAGCAAAGGTTCTACTTAGGGTTATGAACAGGAGACTAATTAGCAAAATGGAAGAAAATGTTGCAGAGGAACAGTTTGGATTTAGAAAGAGTAGAGGTACAAGAGATGCAATAGGATTGATAAGAATGAGTGGAGAGAGATATATAGAAAGGGGTAAAGGAATTAGTCTGTGCTTCATAGATATGGAGAAGGCATTCGACCGAGTGAACTGGGAAAAACTGATGGAAATACTAAAAGCAAAAAAAGTAGACTGGAAAGATAGAAGGTTAATTAAAGAGCTGTATATGAAACAGAAAGCAGCTATGAGGATAAAAGATGCACAGACCGAATGGTATGATTTAGGAAGAGGAGTAAGGCAAGGTTGCTGCTTATCGCCAACCCTGTTCAATATATATGCTGAAGAAATGATTGACAATGGAATAGGGAATGATAAAGGAATTAGTATTGGGGGTAGAATAATAAATTGTATAAGGTTTGCTGATGACATGGTAATTTTGGCAGATGAAACGAGGCATATTCAGGAAATGGTTACAAAGCTAGAAGACAGGATGATGGAATATGGAATGAAAATGAACATAAAGAAAACAAAGGTGATGAGAATAGGGGATAGAGAGATTATGAATGTGTCAATAAAGGATGGAAGAGTAGAGCAAGTAAAACAGTATAGATATTTGGGAAGCATGCTAACTGAAGACTGGAGAAGTGAAAAAGAAATAAGAACAAGAATAGCAATGGCAAAAGAAACATTTAATAAGAAAAAACGGGTACTATGTGGTAAAATGGATTTAAATCTGAAGAAACGTCTTGTGAAGTGCTATGTTTGGAGTGTATTGCTTTATGGGTGTGAAACATGGACGCTAAAGAAAAGAGAGAAAGAAAGACTAGAGGCATTTGAAATGTGGGTGTGGAGGCGGATGGAGAAGGTTAAGTGGACGGATAGGATAAGGAATGAAGCAATACTAACAAGGGTGAATGAGAAGAGAAGATTACTTGAAACAATTCAGAGGAGGAAAAGTAACTGGTTAGGGCATATCTTGAGAGGAGAAGGTTTACTATTGATGGTGTTGGAAGGATCAGTAGAAGGGGAAAGGAAAAGGGGACGTAGAAGAATAAAAATGTTTGACGATCTGAAAGAAAGGGGAGGGTATCAGGAAATGAAAGAAATGGCAAGGAACAGAAATGAGTGGAGACAACGCTGGTGCCAGGGACCTGCCTAGAGGCAGAACACCTCATGATGATGATATATATATATATATATATCATAGGTAGTCTGTCTGTAGACAAGTCCATGATTATTCATGGTTAAACTTGGTTCTCCATATACTCCTATTTTCCGCTGTCCTTTTCATATCTTGATAACTCTCTTTCCCTTTCAAATCGTCTATCAACTGAAACCTTTTCCTACCTCTTTCCCTTTTCCATCTAGTTTTCCTACTAACACGTCTTTAATCATACTCTCTCTCTCCTCAGGTATTGTCCAACCAATTATTTTCTCCAGCATTTCCTTAGTGATCCATGGTTTTCTGATTTTCTTCACTTGTTTTCCAATCTCTTTACTCAATGTATCCTTGATAATGGTATTAATTTCTTTCCATTCTATATCCACGGACTTTGGTTTGTTTTCAAAATTTCTTAGGAGATCTCCCAACTTCATGCTGACTACATACTGACTTCTTTTTAGTTTTTCTAGATCCCAAGTCTGTCTTTCTATTCTCGTTTTTCTTATTTGTGAGAGCTTTGTACATACATCAACTATTAGAAGGTTGTGATCTGAATATATATATATATTCACTATCTTTCCTTTTCCTTAAGTTTATATATATATATATATATATATATATATATATATATATATATGCACACAAGAATGTTTGTATTTATGTGTCTATATGGGAAAAATGAAATTAATCAAACAAGAAAAACTCTTTTCAACAATATACTAGTGCAATTCTGAGGGCGTGAGTGGGTGAGGTTTGTAGGCTGGCCATTTCTATCCCGACCTCTTAACAACAAGAGGTTCCCTCCGGACACTATCCGCCAGATGGCGGGCCAATGCGGGAAAAACGTGAGGCGAATGCGTGAAAAAATAGAAGATAACTCGTCTTATAGCACCGCGCGGGCTTCGTGGGCTCCGTGATGCGGGAATAAGGAAAGGTAGGAAAAATAAAAACGGACGAATGGAAGAATGTACGTGGATTGGAGGCTCATTCCCTCCTATTCTTATCTCTCTTCCTAAGAAACACGCTCAGCTCAAGATCCAGAAAGAGAAGTGCGTTGGTGTCCATGGATGCCAAGATGTCTCCAAGGGACAAAGAGGTTGGTGTGTTGATTGACCGAGAGATGTCGTTTGTGAGGCGCGAAAAGTTTCTCTTTAATTTTTTTCCTTTCTGATATCTTATTTCTTGTTTGTTCCCGAAGGAATGCCAACTTCTCCTAGCAGATGAAGCGCGCGTTCTTATTTCTTCTTTACTTTCTTAAATTGATTTCTCTTGGCGAGGCCATTTCGCCATGATTAATTTTGCTTCTCCCTCTAACGCTACCCACTATACGGTGGAGCGTGGTTTGGAGTAATAATAAAAGTTCACAGCATGAATGTGCATATTAATTTGTAGGTCGTACAAACAAGTTTGTTTCATAATTGGAGCGTTTTATTGGTAAAAATAAAGTGTTTGTCGAGAGGGGAGTTGTTAACATTGTTTTATATCAAATATAATACTGGAAAAATGATTAAATTTAGTACTTTTTAACCAAAGTTTTTACCTAAAACTGAGGACTTGCCACAAAACCGTAATCTCTTGATTCGATTGATTTTTTCATAATATTTTCTGAAAGAAGCAACACATGTATACTGATTCATTGCTTCATTTATGAATGCTTAATTACATATTTTTGCATTACAATAATTTTTAAAGCGTAAGAGTGACTCCTTTTTACTACGCAAGGATTCTGTATCAAATAAAAATGAATTACTTAATCTCAGATAATTTTAAAGAAGCCATTAAGACTTTTTTTAGATTAAGCTGAAAAAAATGCTCTCCAAAATTTTAAAACTTCAGCAATGCATGGGATAAAAGTAAATCCTATGTCTTTTATCTTCACCTCCAACAAAATAATATGACAGGAATCATTAAAAAGCTAAAATTGAAATTCTTACTATGTAGTGGAAAAGTAGGAATAATGTTACTTTTCCTCGAATTGAATCTGTAAATGGGAAGTTTTTATGTTCAGGAAGTCACCAAATGATGAAGGCATTTTTATCCAAATTTGTGAAACATTGAATGAAAGTAAATTCTCGTCGAAGGAGCGCAGAAATGGAATTTCACGAATGAACGAACCTACGTTTGCGTAGAGATCGTGGAAATGATATCTTTTAATATTCCTCCAAATGGACAATGGAGATTTCCAGAGGGAACCTCCTTCTTCCGTAAAATGGACCTGATTTACAAGGTATCCCATGGGAGTTGGAGTGAAAGTCAACGCTCATTAAAAATACCTGTAGTTTGTCGAGACTCCATAAATATTTTTGCCGCATCCGCTTTTTTGTTCTTCAGTTTTTATGACATAACAACCTTCACACAACTCTCGCACATCCATTGTAACATGCCCCCGAATAAATCACCTATGCATTTGCGAAATGTTTCCTCCTCATCTCTGTAGAAATTTCATTGCTCTAGTTCAAATCCTGGGCCGTTTGATTTACGCAAATAAAGCATATTCTGGGTTGCTTTATTTCTCTCGTTCCACATAGAATTTTCCGCCGCGTATTCACGCTGAACACCGTAAATATTGTAATTTGAAACGCTAGGTGATAAAATTCCCCCGCATAGTATCACTCTGTCACACTCTGTGCCTAGGCAAAAGTTATGCTTGCATTGTTTGGCTCTGTGTACTGGGGGAGGCGTGGTTTAGTCGCCACGATAATCGGCGTAGAAAAATGGCTCAAGGAATCCTTACTATTCTATTCTGTTTTGCCTGTCAGCCCGTTAAATTATCATTCGCTATGACTTAATAAACTACTATACTCCTAGTCAATGGAAGATGGTGTTTAATTCTCTCAAAGGTCACTACGAATTATAGGGCGTCACCAGTGCAGTAATTATGCTTCGAAATAAAAGTAGATTCTTTTCAAGATCTAGGTAGAATTTTATGGTGGATCTCACTCTATTTTACGGCGTTTAATCCGCCGGAAGGATTAAATGATTTGTCTGTTTCATACTCGAAACTTAACTTCTCAACTCATTTACGGCACAATAACAACGGAACATGACGTGTAGATCTACACACAATGTTTAGTTCCAAGTCCTATTATTTATGCGAATTACGTATTGTTCTATAAATGACTGATAAAATGAAATACTTCATTAGCTTAATGTTGCTTAAATAGACAAATTCGTTTTTAAGATTTAATATTAGGTGTATATGATCCTAAAACATCAATTAAAAATTTCTGTTAAATGAAGAGAAGGAAAATTGTAATATGTTGTAATCCCTTGAGGAATACCTCCATTGAGGATAGTTGTGGCTTTAGAGGTTAATATAACAGAGAGAAAATATTGATGAACATTCGCTAAATGCTACGTGACGCTACGGTGAAACAGATATAGAGGCTTAGCTGTGAAGATGACAGATGAAAGAACACATGCGTTTGGCGTTGTAAAATGAGCTAAAAAAGAATTATGCTTTATGGACGCTATTGAGAGAAACATTTATACGAGTCTCAGGGAGGTGCTTCGAGAAATGATTGGGAAAAACCAGATCATCTAGGAACTATGAGAAAATTATTGCATTTCTGAGAGCAAAACATTTTTTATATCAGATCGTTTTAACTTCGGAGACATTAACCGTGCATTTTCGCCTTCTTGGGCTGTCAGTGGATGGTTAATGGGCAATTTCGAAATCGGTTATACGTGCAAGTGATTTATACGATTTTTTCCCTTCGGTCGCTCTATTTCCACTCTCTTCTTCCCCTTTCGTAACAATTTTCCTCTTTCGCTTGCCCCTTTCTTCGATCCATTTTCTGTCTCCTCTGTTTCTTCCAGGGTATCGAAACGGAACCGAACCGGAAACCGAAACCGAAAAAAACAGTTATTTTTGCTGGAGTGAAACCGAATCCGAACCAAAAAAAATATTTTTCTGAACCCGAACCTAAACCGAAAACCGTTATTTATTTCGTTACATTATTTCCATTCGCATATTCCATTATTTCCGTTGGCATAAACCAGGGGTCGGCAACGTTTTCCCGTTCAGTGCCACTTTTAACCAATATTCACTAACTATGGCCCTTCTCGCGTGCTACCCTTCAAATAGTTTTGTCCATAACGCTTACAAAAAAGTAAGTCTTATAATATTAATATTATATTAACAATATAATGCGGTATCATTACAATAGGAAATGCTAGTGAAATCAAAGAAATATTCTTTTAAATACATATATTTGTAATTCTTCTTTGAAATATCGTGCCATGTAAAATCTCTTCGCGTGCCATCTTTTGGCACGCGTGCCATAGGTTGCCGACCCCCGGCATAAACAGGGGAAGCGAAAGAAGGGTTTTTCTTTTTGCTTTAATGAGTCTTTTTTGAAAGCCCCACTTTTCAACACCAAATAATGCAAGGGCTTTGGAGAGATGCATCTTTGTGATAATATCTATTGGTTCAATGGTGGGATTTCCCATGGGCATCTCAATACATAGAGAGAGGGTCAAGGAAACGTCCTGCTGGGGTTTCCCAGAACCCTGTTAAACACCCATAAACTTTCATCCGATCTCCATATTCACCGAACCCTTATATTTTGGTAGTCTTTCTCTAAAACTTATCCAGGAAGGATCGCTCCGAGTCGTGCTTTGAGATTCTTACTTCTGTTATCTTTTGTTACAGGTTAGTAAAATTCTATTTATACAGTGCATCTTAAACAAAATGTGCACATAGATTAGCATTCGTTGCTTAAAATTGAAGAAGGATTAAGGATTAATGCGAATTTGTTATTTTTGTTGAAATATTTTGCCGACTGCAAAAATGCACATTAGAAACTCCGCTTGAAGAAAGACAATTCATGACTCGCTGAATATGTAAGTCTAATTTTCTTTCTGTGTGAGCTTGTGTGTGGTGTTGATTTCAAGAGGATATTTAGTACAGCGATGTAAACTCTATTTCGTCTCCATTTCCCATGGAAAAACGTAAGTCTTAGTCCTGACATGCAGACTTTTTTGGTTATTATTTTAAAATATCTAAGATATTGGCGCGATATTTGCATGACCATAAAAATAAAAGATTGTAGATTAATTTTCTTATCATCGAATTTTATTTCTCAATTTCTTCAAAGATTCACGTTTTTATTAATTTTATCATTTTAGGTCCTTGATAACCGGTATAGTTGGATTCTGTTATTGTCATCATTCTTCTGCTTAATATACATACATTTAAAAAATCAATTACTTTTTCTAATCGTCTTTGATGAATCTCCCCGAGTTGTGAAGGAGGACGGAATAAATAGGGAGAGGGAGAGGAGTGCAAGTGAGAATAGCTATAAAGCAGAATGAGAAAGAGAATATAATATGCTATTCAATTCTAGGCTCGGACATAATAAATGCAGCTGTTGTATTTCAACTTCATTGAATTTCTCCTTCTTGGAAACGTTTTACGTTTTGAATTTCAGCGGACATCTTCTCTATTATACATAATATCGCAACAACTCGTCCAAAATGACGGCAATGGGAATCAATTTTGATATAATTATGTATATAGGTGCATTTTATTCCTTACATAAATAAGCATATACCGTTTCAAATCACCCCTTCTCACTCAATGCCTCCTCAATCACTCGTCTCCTCCTTATCTTTTTCTCTTCACCCCTCTTTCCTCTAAGTCTCTCCCTACTGCTCTTCTTTACTATCTCTTTCCCGTCGTTATTCCTACCAGTCACTTATAACCATTCCTTCCTATAAATCAATACATTTTATTAATTGGATCGAATTTTGGTTGCTTGGAGTAAATGCTAATATGTGTACAAATTCGTCATCTTAAGAAAATTTATGCAATTATATATTGTATGGTATTTGTAATGTTAACATCTTAATTATTGTATTTTAAAAATAGTTAAGAAGTTCTTTTTTGAACAACTCTCTATGAATTACATTCTGCATTCAAATATGAATTAATATTATTGTACCTGTTCAAGTACGTGCATAAGCACTGTTGGAGTAAATTGATTATGATATTTATATTGGAATCTGGAATATTGGAATTTTAAAATCAAATAAATGTTGACTTCTGAAGGAATAACAACGATTTTACATCAAATTAAAGACCAAAAAATAAATAACATTTTAATAGATTTTATATATAGTATATATAGTATAAAGTAAAAAAAAATTAAATTCCTATAGAACGGTATTAGACGGAGTCGTATAAAAGGGGTGTTTTACAAATTGAATAACGAAAAATGTAAGGAGGGAATTCATGCAATGTTTTACTGTTCGCTACATGGTGGGAGGGGGCGATTTCGCGTTGTTATATCTATTTTTGTCATCTTGACTTGCGATAGTGAAGACGTATTTAGCTTAAATAAAAAACAACATTAATTAATAAGATTATTTTGGAATTCTCTTGAAAATTTCTCCAACAAATTCAGTCGGAGCGAAAAAAAACGGTTCGAACCGGTTTAATGATGGTTTCTGGAGCGAAACCGGAACCGAACCGAATTTTTTTGTTTTGTGTGAACCGGAACGAAAACCGGAGCGAAAAATATTTCGGTTTCTTTACTTTCCCAAATGTCCGCCACTCACCCTCACCTCACAGACCCTCAGGTGCCGTCTCGATTGCGTGGGAGAGAGAGAGAGAGTGTGTGTGTGTGTAAGAGGCCTACCAATTGGCGCTAGGCGGTGAGTGCTACTACTTAAGTGCCGTCAATCAATCGAAAATGGGAGTATGGAGAGGGATGTAGGGTTAGAAGGGAGGACGGATTGGGGGAGTGGGGTGCGTGGAAAAGAGTGCAATCGAGACGAAGAAGAAAGAAGAAAGTGAGAGGAAGAGAAGGTGGAAAAGGAGAGGATTGAAAAGGGGATGTGGAGGGTGAAGGTAGGGGAGAAATGGATAGATAAAACGGAAACAGTGGAAGGTAAAGGAGGGATAAGGAGAGCGGAGGGAGGAGTGAGAGGGAATGAGAAGGAGAAAGAGAAATCAGAGAAAAAGAAAAAAGGGGAGGAGAGAGGAGTGTAAAAGAAAGAGAAGGAAATATGAGAAGTAGAGAAAAGGAAAGGGAAGGGGATAAGGGGGAGGAGTGAGAAGGAAAGAGGAGAGATGTTAGAAAAGCAGAGAAAAGGAAAGAGAAGGAGAGAGGAGTGAAAGGGAATGAGAAGGAGAAAGAGAAATCAGAGAAAAAGAAAAAAGGAGAGGAGAGAGGTGTGTAAAAGAAGGAAATATGAGAAGTAGAGAAAAGGAAAGAGAAGGGGATAGGGGGGAGGAGTGAGAAGGAAAGCGGAGAGATGAGAGAAAAGCAGAGAAAAGGAAAGAGAAGGAGAGAGGAGTGAGAGGGAATGAGAAGGGGAAAGAGAGGGGCAGAGATAAGGAAAAAGGAGAGGAGATAGGAGTTTAAAAGAAGAAGGAAATATGAGAAGTAGAGAAAAGGAAAGAGAAGGGGATAGGGGGAAGGAGTGAGAAGGAGAGATGAGAGAAAAGCAGAGAAACGGAAAGAGAAGGAGAGAGGAGGGAGGAGTGAGAAGGTAATAGAGAGGGAAAGAGAAAGATAGGTGAGAGAGAAGCAGAAAAGGAAAGAGAGGGATAGTGGAGGGAGGAGAGAGAGAAAGAGGGAAAGAGAGGGAGAGAGTGGAGAAGGAGAGGTGAGAGAGAAGCTTAGAAATAAAAGAGGAGAGTGAAGGGAGTAGGGGGGAGAAGGATAGGGGTCGAGAGAGAAGGGGAGAGAGGAACATAAGTAAAAAGAGGAAGAGATTGACGGATAGAAGAGGGTGGGAGAAGAAAAGGAGAGAGGTGAAGAGAGTAGAGAAAGGAAGGAGAGGGAGTGAGAGAGAAAGAGAGATAAGGTCAGAAAGGGAAGAACGGAGGGAAAAGAGGGTAGAGAGGAGGGATTACAAGAATTAAAGTGAGAGGAGGGGAGAAAGTGAGTGAGAGAGGAAGGGACAGACGAGAGAGAGAGAGAGAGGAGGGAGAGAGCGAAAGCATGAGGGAGCGGGAAGAGACGTAATTAGACGCGAAAGGAGAAAGGAACAGTGAAGTGCAAAGAACAGGAAGACCGAGGAAAGAAGAGTACACAACACCTTCAGAGTGAGCGTGTGTGTGTGTGTGTTTATGTGTGCGTATCTAAGTGCCTCTTTCTTAGTCCCAGGATGACGTGGTAGATAGATGCAGGTCGTTGAACCGAGGAATGGTTGCGATTGCAGGAGACTACATTTTCAGCAGCGGATTGTAGGAAGCGGGGAGAATGAGATCACGTATTATGAGGGTTGGGAGTAATTTCGATATCGATGGGAAACTTCTCGCATAACGTCTGCGTCGAACTGTTGGGCGTCGTAACTGCCGCAGATCTCGAAATTTCTTGATCAACTTGGCGGGGTGAAGCGAAAAATGAAAGCAAGACCGAATTCGGGATTATTACGACTTCGCTCGGTATCCTACGGGGAGTATCGTCGTCAGCTCAGGTTTCCGCCACCGGAGAAATCATTTGTCCCGTCGACTTACGCTCTCTTCCGTTAATACGTCTCTTTATCTACGTTCTTCAATAATCGGTGCGCGCCCAGCTCGGATTGAATTTCGAAGTTCATTGAGTGAATCTCTCCGAATGGAAGTTCATTTGAAAAAATGAAACAAGTGAATCATTCAGCAGATTTTTGCCCCGTTTAAATCGAGATTATTTTATATTCCAATATCTGGGATTATTTTCAGAACTGGATTCAATTATTCGAAATTTGTAACTTGTTCCAGGTAGTAGAATTATAAAAGTTGCTTTCTAGAATTATGACAGAAAATATTTTAGAAATGCACTAAAAATAAGAATCAATCTATTTACAATTCTTTGGTGATATTGATTCTTGAAATAAAATTTTAATCTATGATTTAGGTATATTAATAGAAAAATTATTAATGAACGAAATTTTATCAAGGTGAAGTGCTGTGAAGTTAAATGAAAAATTTAAACACCTTATACGCAGAGTGACCAGATTCTGAGGAAGAAACCGGCACACGTGTTCTGGGGAAGATAAACCACATAACCGAGACAATATAAGATCTTTAGTTTTGTTGTGGCTTGCATGCCAAATATATAAATTCTGCGTAGCTTGGCCATAATTTTATTGACAAAATAACCCATATTTTTCAAATTCTAATATTATGCGCACAAAATTATTACAGAATTAGTCAGAAAATTTATGGGAACAAATATATTCGAGTCATATTTACCGTATTTTTTCGGTTATAAAACAAACCCCAAGTTTTAAGAAATTAAAAAAAGGTATTTTGGTTCACCAAAGCATTTAGGAAATGTCACGTCGCGTATCATTTCTAACCGTGGCTAAATCCGTATCTGGCAACATTCAAGAAATATTATGGCGTGATAACAGTTAAATATAACGTTTTAGACAAACCTTATTCGTTAAAGTAAATAGGGATGATCTAAAACGTAAATAATTGCTTCGAAACTCATATAGCTATACGTGCCCTGCGTGCACTCTGCTGTCGGGGTGCGCTGCAAACCAAGAACCTATAGGCACCCCTTACAGATTGTACTTATTTGAACTTAATCGAAAGATAAGATTTTAATTCCAAATAAATGGATTGCATTTGTAATAAGATATAACTGGTGGAACGTGATTTTTTATTACATATTTATGAAATAAAAAATAAAAAGAATTTTTAACCGGGACAAATAAGTTATACTAAACCGGACGGGATGCCGTAACAGCATTTACAATCCGGGACTGTCCCGGCTAAGCGTATGCGTACGTATGGTCACCGTACTTATACGCAAAAAATGAATAAGTAAATAACTTCGGTATCTGGAGAGAATTAGTTTTCCGTAAATCGGGTAGGTGTGTCTGTGTGTGTGTGTGTGTGTGTGTAGTATCACCAGTATTTACTTATTCATTTTTTTGTGTATAAGGTGTTTAAATTTTTCATGAAATTTTATCAATTAGGAATAACAGCGGAAAGTTTGATACATTAGTCGCCAGGCAACATTTCACTCGGTAAACATGGCAAGAATATGTGGACGTCCGCCAGAGAAAGGCCCACTTTGTCGGTATAGAGTTATGAATGCAGCGGTATTTTCTGATAAATTACGAGTAAAATAAAAGGATAATCACACTCCTATGTTGAAAAATAAATTTTTTATTGAATAATACAGATAATTAAAAACCGTGTTTTGAGAAAATTGAAGCCAAAATCACCACATTAAAATAAGTTCTTCTCGTACTTAATTTCATGGATAAAATTCCTCGATGCGGTTATTCTTAGTAAACCAGAGAATCATTCCATGCACTTTTCTAGACTTTGATATTTTCTACCCTTTTTCACAAAAATGGTGATATCTCCGAAACTAGAATCGACAAAGTGTACCCATCTCGGGCGGACGACCACATATTGTGATTTTCTATGCTTTTACATTGTACTTTCCTGTGTGTTTTATATTAATTAAGCTCTGTTTTTTATCTTTTTACTCAGCTAACGGTTTTAATGTACAAATAGTCGCGGGATTTGATTACCGATAGTCGAATGACAATTTAATAAATATAGAAATATTTCTATCGTAAGAATAAATTACTGATTTACATAATGAAATAGGTTAACTAACAAGTAGTTCCGCTGTAAAACAAAACACTGCGTAATAAAATCCAAAGACATCTGTGAATGATATTATAACCGTGCATCCATATTCTTAAATATCCAGCATAATACTATCTTACTAAAATCTAAACGGAATTATTTAATTTGAATACAAATATTTATTTTCTATTTACCTTGGTATATTTATCGTAAATTACAATTTCACAACGAATAATAAATAGAGCCAGCTGAATAATGCATTATCTTTAAACAGAAACAGCAGTGTTACTTCGTTCAACGGTGCAAGTTGCTGATAATTATTTTGAAAATTTTCTTACATTTATAGCCGCAGTTAGTTGTAGATATATTATTCGCGTCGCTAAGCAGGTAACGTAGAGGGAAAAAGCAACCCCGATCCGAATCGGTTTATTAGCGGCGGCTGGGAAACACGGCTAAATGGAAACCGCGGGAGGCGTGTATTTCCCCATGGAGATTTCGCGCGCTCGGGTCACTGCGGGATGCGTCGAACCGACCTCAAATGCAGGGAAAATCGGACGACACGATAAACCGCATACGTGTGGCTGCGGTAAACGTGTTCTATGGAACACGCGTGGCGGCGAAACCAACACGGTTTTGACGCATGACCCCACGAGGTCGCTTCTACGGAATTCTTGGAATAAAAGTTAAAAGATTTGACTGATAAATTGATGCGAGGAGTTGAAGCTTTAATGAGCGTAATGCCTTCCAGTGAAATGGAAGTATAAAATATATTGCCTGTATAATTCTTAATTCAAGAGATGATGATTGACCTCGCTAATGGCTAAAACCAGAAGAGCATTTTGGCTACAAGGCAGCCGTCATCAGTGATGATTCGTCGATAGTAGATTCTGAAAAGGAAACCTCTTTAGAATATACCTCCGGTGCCAATTATGACAGCTACTTTATAGATAAAATGCGCATCTGTCTTTCCCAGCTTTCTAATAGATTTTGCAGATACATTAAAATTTATACAAATAATCCTTTATCATTCGGATTGCACTATGACAATGTGGAAGTAGGTTATTTCAACGATGATAAATTCTCGAATATGTATACGACAGCAGAAATAAGTGCTTCAAATATTAATCAGTGATTTAATAATATTAAAGTTTACGTTTTATTGGTCAAAATGTATGAGATATCACAAACAATGCTTCAATTTCTTTTACTTGGAGATTAAAAAGACGAGCGAATACGGCGATACAAGTTGTGGCACAAAAGTTTCCAAACTGTTGGTATATAAAGCAGCAAGCATGAAATGAAAAGATTTTACTGTAGGTCCACTCTCATAGCCAAACCATACACTTCTCCCAAGTGTTTTGCCGCGTCTGGAAACATCTTTAAAAGTTCTGTTCGTCACCGTTGCTTTTGGTTTAGTTTGTTCCACTGACTAACAGTGTTGTCCTTTAAAAAGATTTTTGAACTTGCGGAACAAGAAAAAGTCACACGGGACAAAGTCGGATGAATACGGCGTATGCTCCAGGTTTTAAATTTTGGCAGAAATTCCATTATCAAGAGAGCACTATGCGGTGGTGGGTCGTGAAGAATCTAGCAATCCGAATATAAATTTTTCCTCGTCCTACTAACTGCTACTTTGATCCTCTATGATAAATTCGGAACCAAGAATACTTTCAATATTTAAAAAAATTATCGAAATTGCCTTCATCTAGCATAGTACAAATTCTACATGATACACGGTTGTGACTTAATATAATATCGCAACAAAGAGTCAGAGACAAGTATTCCTGTGTTGCCAACCTCGTGTTAGTATTGCAAAAGCCGCAAAAAACATCTGAAACACACCTTGCATGATTCGATTATACGAGCCATGAGATTTCGGATTCGACGGTGATGATTTTGTTCTGTTTGAGTCAAATAATAGCATTGATTTACTTTGAATCGCATGATATTAAACTTATTTTTATAAAAGAAATTAAGTTATAAGGAAACATTAGTACATATTAATTAGGAATTAAAAACCTATAGGTTGATATAGCTCCTTGTGTTCTTTCTTAAAAGCTTAAAAATACGGACGACAAATTGTGTTGGTTTGATAAACTGTATCCAAATATAAAAGTAAACATATAAATTAAAAAATAAACAATATTAAAGATTGGAATCCAATTCGTAAGTTGAGTATTTTCAATGATCGTGTAAATCCCGGCAAGACAAATGCGAATTTTGGCTATAAATCATTAGCCATCAGCAGTGATTCACCAATAATAAGCTGAAAAAATTGATAAAGGTAGATGTAAGGAAGGAAAGGCACATCTATCGAATGAAATTCAATCATTTCTCGTGTAGCGACGTTATGCCTTTCTGTAAAAATGCATTATTATTCAAAACTTCACTATATGCATGCTAAATCTATCATGAACAATGTCGTAACGCTGGTGTACCTTTGTGCCATAAATTTTAAATCAAAAGTGGGCATTCATGGGATAATTCCTCTAAAACTTATAGCAGACGAATCGTGATTCCCACTGTACAAAGACCGGAAAGCGAGAAACCGAAAGCTGAAGTCCAGCGGAACGTAATCCGTAAAACGACCTTTTTAAGGTGGACGCGTGTCAAATATTTTGTAATTCGCTTATCTTCCGAAGCAAAGAGGGAATACCATCGCTAACCTGATTACCACGACTGGAACGCACGTAGACTGGCGCCTGCGTCGTATCCCCGATTTATTCACGTCGTATGCCCGAATATGCGTGATAATATTGTGGTATCCTACCCGTAAAACGTCGTTATACGAGAATTTGCTAATGTCAAAATACCCCAAAAAATTATACGATTAAAACATCCGCGAATAAAGGGAATCAATCTGAAATATAGCATATGGTAGAGATCAAAACAAAAGGTAGTGAAATTTAAGAATGGCAAAGAGGGAAACTTAAGAGATCAGTGATCCAAAGGACACTCTCTTTCGAGTAAGATTCATGCCTCAGCACGTGCCATGCCTCCTTTTTCTCTCCCTGTTTGGATCACATGACGCTTCAAGAATCTTTCATTCCCTCACCCACCTCCTTCACAACCATCCCCTCCCCCCTTCCTTCTGTTCCGAGAGGATTTATGACCTTTTTGCGGGAGCCACGCGTGATAATATACCGCGTGTCAGCTCGTGTCTGCGATGGCAGGACAACGCGTCGTATATTATCGTATATGTTCCGAGGAGCAAATGGATAGTTTCTTCAGGATGGCACATTTTTCACCACCGTCTGCATCTGAGACGCGACGTCGTAGTGTACTTAAATGGGGCGTACTTTATTGTCGTCGCGGGGAACGAGGTTCGAGGACGAAGAGAACCTCGGGAGAATGAGGGGGAGGGTTGGGGGGTGGGAAGGAGGAGGGTGGGGTTAGGCTCGGAGGGTGACTCTTTTCGTGAAAGAAAGTGGACTCAGAAATTGGGTCGGGGAAAATTTTCGTGTTCGGCGTCCCTCGTATGCACAAGTTAACTTCTGGGAGACCGACTCCGTTCGCCCTGGTTGTTTCGCAAGAGCATGACATCGGAAATTTTGGCTAGTCTGAGTGAGCCTTTCGGTTGACCTGTTTTCGGCATAAATCTTTAAAGAGCTGGTGAAATACGTCTATATACAGTGAAACATTTTCGATACGAAAGAATCCTCTATACCAGTGGAGTCCAACCTTTTTATGTAGCGGGCCGCATTCGTAGATGTGAATGCATCTGAGGGCCGCATTGGAAATCACGAAAGCTTCGGCGAGCCTGATGAGTGTTTACATTAGAAGTTACCAAGGGATTCTGTTGTCTCATATTAGCCAAAATTTAGTTTAAATACATTACTAGTGTTAATGCTACACCAGAAAAGTCTTTGAGGCAATAATTATACTGAAAAAAATATGAAGCTGTCTATATTAAAATTTACCGATCACCTTTTCATCATAGCTTCGCGGGCCACTTAGAGTGCTCTCAGGGGCCGCATTTGGTCCGTGGGCTGTTGCTTGGGAACCTTTGCTCTATACGAAGCATTGTTTAGTGGTCTACAAAAGGATTGGTCTCTGAAATTATCATGAATAATACGTAAAAGGAGGTATTTATAATATTAAAGTCACACGTATAGTGGCCGTAGCAGATGGCGAATTTGTTTTGCAATTTTTTATAGCTATAACAGGTCTCTTTCAATAAAGAGGTCTGTTATAATTATTAAACATGACATTTTAAGTCTCTATAACAGAGGTTCTCAATATTTTTGTGGCATGGCACACGTTATAGCTGGAATATCTGAGTTTTGCGACCCGTGGATGAAAATTACATTAGGACTAATATTCTTGAGATGGGGGGAGAGGGAAAATAACTTCTTCCAACTTTTCCTGCATATTGATTGATTTGTGTAGCAAAATTGCTTTGGGACTAACTCATAGCATTTACTACTGAAAATAATTAACTAAGATGCTCTGTTAGAATTTAACTTCGGAAATTTTTACAACGCAATTTAAGAAACTCGCAACACATAATTGTGTCGCGACACACACGTTGGGGATCGCTACTCTAAAAGTTCGTAACAACACCCAATTGAAAAAATAAATATCTCCATCTTCACTCAAACCCAGCCTATTTCCGCTGATTGTCAAAATGTGTACTTAAGGTACCGAAAAGTGATATTTGATGATTGCGTGAGAGTGCCTGGGTGCATTTCTTATTATTTCTCCAGTTATATGATGAGTCCGTGTGCGCGCACATCTATTATGTCATAGACACGCAAAGATCAGGGCACGCTCTGTGTTAAACATAATTACTGTCTAGCAATTAAAAATTACTAATACCAGTTAGGAACTGATAAATGTGGTTTACAAATTAACCACTAACCAAAAGCAGATACACAGAAACATGATATGCACGACCACAAAATCGCTCAAGACGTTTCGTAGAGAATTCACTACTTTCGACACTTGAGTTTCGCATTATATGTGGCTATATCGTTTGTTGCACGTAATTTATTGCAATGGAAGAAATTATACCGAGTGCATGTCTTGCTGCGATTGACAACGAAGCTTACTCGTATAACATTCTACTCTCAGCATTTTTATTCCCACGCATGACACCTCCATAAATAATCAAGAAAAAGGTTTCGGACGTTCATGTGAAAACTTGACTATGTAATAAATCATATAGAGCTTTCTTGCAGTCTCAAGCATATACATGGTAATCCTTGACAAGAGAATATTCTTAGAATTTTGATTGCACTTCTACCTATTAATACAATCGTGTTATCAGCAGTGCATATCCTTGTCTGACTTATTTGTAACTTAAAGAGCGTGTTCTTGTTTATCCCCTTGTTGTATTGTGTTGTTAGATAGAGATTCTATATAAGGGTCATATAAATATCAATATGCATTCCGTAATCGAATTCGAATACTGTCTTATAGGTGTGAATCGATTTATTGACTGCGAAATGTTCATGGTTTCGGTATATTTTCTCGATAACACGAAAGATATGTATTAAGGTGTTTCATACTTAACGATGAAATTTCATTCGCATAACATGCGTTTTAGTAATTCGTTTTTAAAATAAAACATTAATTTAACTAATTAAACAGTAATTTTTATTTCTCGGACACTTTTTGTAACTTAAAAAGTGAATAATTGCATATATACTTTTAGCGGGTTTCATTTTATGAACGCGTTTGTTTTCGCTGTCTGTCTCTCTGTGAAGTCAGTTAAATTAAAATAACAAGTAAACGTTAAGAGAAAGAAGACTGAAATTTACAAGGTGTATGTGATCTATAATGCCACTTATTACGCTGCCAAAGAAATTTGTTGGATAAATCGGTGAGTGGCAGGGAGTGCCAAATAACAATGAGATTATGAGTAAATTTTTATAGATAGAAAGTTAAATCATTCACAATTTATGTGATCTTTAATGCAGTCTATGATACTTAAAAAAATCGGTTGGCGCAGGGAATACCTTCAAAGTTTTCAAAGTAATATTCTGAGTAAATTTTTATTGATAGAAAGTTAAAATTTTTAATTTAATCATCGATTCAACTACTTTATGTCATACAATTATATTAATAAATAAATAAAGAATTTAAAATTCTTAATACACCTCAATAAATAAAACGCGCTTTAATTTCGTATTGCGTTAACAAATGAAGTACCAATATTTTTACTTGACTTTCTGTTAAATTAGTTCATTCTTGATCTAGTTGATTTTCGGCGTTATATTTTAAATAACTTAGACATTTTGTCAGGAGTTGTTAGTGTGTATAATATTTTATAACTATTAGTATATAAATCGCAGAAGAACGAAGTGATGATGCGCATAATTGTAATATTGATATAATTCAGTTGAAACATTTGTTTTACATTTACTATAATGTATTGGATAATGCAATATTTTAGAGTAACAAATTAAAATTCGGGATGCTAAAACACCTTAAACCTTGGTTGGATTTAATTCAATCTTGAAATTACTATTCCGAAGTAAATTTTCACATACCGGAGAAAATGTTTGATTCTTTACACCTACGCTGTAACTGTCGTCTTATCTCATATTTTAAAGCTCAATCTTTGCATCCACATTGTGTCGCCTCTAATCTTATATTATGTTACCGTAATCGCCGTAGCCGTAGGCGAGCATTTTGGTAGGTTGGTTATAGCTTATTGGGAAGCTTATATCTCCGCTGCTCTTTGAGCTATTTTCGTCATATGTAATTTGTAAAGATGCGAAAATCTCTTATTCTTTAACGGTACTGAATTCAACCGGAAACGTTAAACACTTTCTTTTTTAAGGAGGGTTTTCCGACACCCCTGCACTCCATAAGAAAAGCATTGGAATCAGTTTCGGGCATTATAAAAATCGCATTTTAATATTAGTTAAAATCAAGATATAAAGTGGAAACCTAAACGGTTGTGTTGGAAAAAGAAAGTTCATTTTAGTTACCGTTAAAATTCAATTACATTCCAAATTTCCCGGAAAATCCGTTTTTAATACGAAAAAATCTGATGTGGCCACCACATGACTTTCTCCATATTTGTAATATTTTTAAAAATTCCAAATAGGTTACATGATAATAAATATTTTAAGAAACTGCGAGAAAATTTTAGACTTTACAAAGAACAGAAATAAACACAAACCGTTACATTTCCTACAACGTTTATTGCAATACATTTTTACATTTATCAAATATTAAAGCAAATATTTCAAAATAACGAATAAGTGACAAGAGTAAACACCCACTTCCGGTTCACCGATTTTTACTGAAAACTAACCAGTTTTTCTAACGTTTATAAAAATGTTAAATATACAATTTCGCGTTGACCTGATTAATAGTTTTTTAATTACAGCACCCACAAAAAGCTATCTCACACACACGCGCACACACAGAGAGAGAGACGACATCATCGAGAAAATTGCCAAAACGTGTTCTGAGGACCTCAAAACGTGTATTTCCGTTAAAATCTCGAAGTCAATGTTTTTTATGAATAAAATACTTTCCCCTATACTACGTGTATAGAGAAAGTAAAAACGCGACTTTTATCAATGAGAATTGTCAGTTACCAGTTACTATGGCCACCTCATTTGAGCGAGTGGTAATATTGGGTTCATACTCGCGAGCCCCCTGACGATATTACGTCATTTTGTTTGTTTAGATGGCTTTCGAACATTTTTGAAGAATAAATGAACCTTTCCCCTTCGAATTAAAGAACCATTTTATTCGTTATTAATTAATTAAATTAATTTCTCTAAGCCAAGCGAAAAACATTTTAAACAGTATAAGATTAAAATAGAACCCATTGACGATATTACGTCATTTTGTTTGTTTACATTTATGTTGATTTATGTCTTTATGTTGAGCCTGGTTGAGCCTGTTTATTCTGTAATATTTACGAGGAGAAAAGTTTAAGAAAACTTAGCAAGGTCAGTTATTTTTATTTATCACATCACTTGGAAAATTAAAAAATTAAATTAAATAAAAATTAAATTATACTTATCCTTAATCCTAATACAGGTTAATAATAAATAGAATCTTCTGTTCCATTTACAAAGAAAGAAGTTTACACATTTTGTCAAATAAATGTGTCTGATCAAATTAATTTAAAAAAAATCAAATTCATCTTAATGTGACAGCGAAGCGTCGCACGCTCTCCATTACGTTTTCTTTATCCGCTCGATTCGTTTAAAAACTGCGTATTAATTGACCTCGCAAAACTCTATTTTCCGATGTTCTTGCGGTGTGATGATAAGTCGTGACATCAAAAGACTGCCTTCCACTTTGCTCGTACATAGCACGTGGAGACCACGAATATGGCGACACGGCGCGGCAGTTAATTACTCGGCGGAGACCGCAGGCGTCCCAGCCGGCTCCTTGACGGTTCAAACTGCAGGTCGAAGTTTTCGCGGACGCTTTTGTCTCCTAGGGACTTGGGTAAATGGCCGGATCTGCAGCGGGTCTTCCCGCTAAAAGCGTTAGGTCGACTGCTCAACAAGTTTCCCTTCGCTTCGCATGTAATTCATTTAATCGATCGCCTTTTCAGGTGGGATCTGAGATTTGACATATCTCAGCTTCCTCTAAGAGCAGAAGTTGTGAACCTACGATCAACGAGAGCGTTTAGCGCGACCCGCGAAACTGTGATGAAAAAGTGAAGTTTTACTCACATATTCGCGTGTTTCAAATTCAAATTATGATAATAATTCATTTAATATTGAAATATTAACTCTGTAAACCTCATTTATAATTGATTTTCACTTATATGATGCATCAGAATCTCTATATTACTTCCGATTTAAACTGTAGTGCAGCCCGCCAAAGGATTGTAAGGGTCCAATGTGGCCCCTCGAAGGATTCGCTGCCACCAATATGGCTCGCCGTGTAGGGAAAAATTCCTCGGTGAGGAATCCTCACTCCTGCTCTAGACGCACAGAACTACTATTAGTGTACAGCAGAAGTCGGAAACATATGGCCCACAGGCCGTATGCGGCCCCAGATAGTGCTTTATGCGGCCCGCAAAGCTATAATGAAAAAGTTATCGGTGCAATTTGACAGAAAATTTCTTATTTTTTCAGTGAAATTTTGGTCTCAAAACTAGAGTTTCTTATGAATAGTTAACGCTAGTATATTATTTAGATATGATTTTTACTTTTTCCATATACGTAGTATAGGGGAAAGTATTGTATTCATGAAAAAAATCGACTTCGAGATTTCAACGGAAATACACGTTTTGAGGTCCCCTGAACAAGTTTTGACCATTTTATCGATGTCTGTGTGTATGTGATAGCTTTATTGTTGGTTATCTGGTACAGTTCTATTTCTTAGATTTAGGTTTCGAGAGACCAGACTTAAATACACATGGAGCATTTACTGAGATTTAAACTTTCTTTGCTCTAAAGTTGCATTAAATCCTTAAACATTCAGGTATGACCCGCTTAATGAGAGAATAAGATCCCTCAAAAACTAATTCAGTTAAAATTTTATGAAAATTATTTTAATAAATTTTATAAAAATTTAATGTATGTCATTAATCGAATTAAGGCGGTTGTTTTCAAGTATCGCTGTAACGGAATGTCGTTAAGCAAAGTGTCGTTATGCGAAGTACACCTTTAGTTATTTTTCCTTACTCACCGGGTGTATAATGTCGCAGGGGCAAATTTTGTCTTCCCTGACTAATTAGCTAGTAAAAAATGTACAGCAATGCAGGCTGAATCTCGGCGAACCAAAAGTAGACGGAAAATGTTATTCGGAGAGTTTCCGCATAGTAATGCAGTTGTGAACCTCATATTATGGAGTCAATACAAATGGATTCGAAAGTGTACGAAGGAACTTTTATAGGGCTTTGAGACATGCTATCCGACGTATTCGTTGCCTTCTTCTCTGTCCACACTGGCAGTCTGCTGGATCTCAGCTTGCACTCGACTGATCCAGTTTCGCGAAAGTGTTGCGGTGCTATACCCAAGGGTCAGAAAAGTTTTCGGCGAACTTCCGTTGTATCTCTGTACATGCCATTCTGGACCGCGAAACACTCACTCCAGCAAATAAATCCGAACCTCAAATGACAAAGCCATTTTCACCGTTTTCGTTTTTTTTTTAAGAAAACATATGAATCGCAATAGCTTTGGTGTGTGTCAAGGGCACCGTACATGCCAAAAGTCAAGTACGAGTCCGTTTTCAGCGCTTGTGATTAATACTAGGAATGAGGTAGCTTTATCTTCTGCAGTGCAAGTTCACATGGACTTTTGACTCGTGTGGTTACATTATAAGTTACAGTTCTCACTTGTGCGCGAACTTTCAAGATCATTTTGTGTGAAAATTACTTTCTCCGATAATGAAAACCCATTTATCAGGATTAGATGCTATCTAAAAAGGATGAACTCGTAATGCGTTGCGCTCATTTGTCCGTCATATTTTATTCAAATCAATAAAAATGCCACACACTTCCTCTGTGCGTATGTGTGCGCGCATGTATATTCATCATCATCATCATGCTTCTGTCCGAAGACAGGTTTTAACTGAATCGCTGCCTCCATTTCTCTCTCTCCCTAGAAGCCTCTTTTATACCTCTATAAGTAGTATATCCCTGCTTTATATTATCTAATATTCCTATTCTTTTTCTCCCTCTTCCTCTTTTTCCACTAATTTTTCCTTCTAAGATCGTCCTTTGTAAACACTGTCTTCTCAATATGTGCCCTATCCAATTTGCTTTTCTTTTCCTTATTGTTTTTATTAGCATCCTATCTTCTCCCACCATTTCTAATACTTCTTCGTTTCTCTTCCTCTCTGTCCATTTCACTTTCATCATTCTTCTCCATACCCACATCTCAAAACTTTCTAAATATTTTTCCTCCTTTCTCCTTATCGTCCACGTCTCTGCACCATAAAGAGCTATGCTCCATATGTAGCATTTTGCTAATTTCTTCCTTGTTTCTAGATTTATTTTCTTGCTTGTGAGAAGCTCCTTCTTCTCGTTAAATGCTGCTTTTGCCATTGCAATCCTACTTCTGATGTCCTGTGTACTACTTCCATCCTGTGCTAAAATACTGCCGAGATATTTGAAACTACTAACTTGTTCCAATTTTTGGCCATTTACCATTATATTTAATTCTTTATGTTCCTTTGAAACCACCATGACTTTCGTTTTTTTCTGTATTGATCTTCATTCCATATTGTTGGCCAACCTCAACTAGTCTGTCTGTCATCCTCTGAAGCTCTTTCTCTCCTTCTGCTATTAAGCCCTGATCATCTGCGTATTTAATGGTGGTAATACTTTCACCTCCTATCTTAAATCCTTTCTCTTCCATCAACGCTTCTTCTGTTATTGTTTCTGCATAAATATTAAATATCGCTGGTGAAATAGGACAACCCTGCCTCACTCCCCTCCCTATTGAAGCACTTTCTGTTTCTTCTCCTTCAACCCTGACTCTAATCTTTTGATCAAAGTAAAGGTTTTTAAGCAGTCTTTTATCTTTCCGATCTATTCCTATTTTGTTTAAAATACCCAGCATTTTATCCCATTTCACTCGGTCAAAAGCTTTTTCCCAATCTACAAAACAAAAATACATATCTTTATTGACTTCTAGCGCTCTTTCTATCATCATCCTCATACATCCTATAGCATCTCTAGTCCCCCTTCCTCTTCTAAAACCAAACTGATTATCTTGCAGCTCCTTTTCTATTTTACATTCAATTCTTTTGGTTATTATTCTGGTTAGAACTTTAGCTGTATGAGAAATTAAACTAATAGTTCTGTAATCCTTACAACATTTTGCATTGTTCTTTTTCTCCAGTGGTACCATCACAACATCTAAAAAATCTTCAGGCCATACGCCAGTATCATATACTTGGTTAAAAAATTTTGTGAGTTGCTTAACTGCTTTAGACCCCAAAACCTTAAGAACGTCCACGGGTATATCATCACTCCCAACAGCCTTTCTTCTTTTCATGTCATCAATTGCTCTTTTAACTTCAGACTCGAGAATACTTGGTCCTAGCTGATCTTCTTCCACATCCTCTTTTTCATTTAATTCAATATTTCTTGGCTTTCCTTCTTTGTCATACAGAACCTCAATGTATTCTTTCCAGACATTCTTTACATTGTCTGGCTCCGATACTATTTTACCACTTTTGTTCATGATTCCTTTACGTCCTATCTTTCTTGCCTTTTTCTTGAATAGTTCCCTTGCTTTGCTATACATGAGGTCTGTTCTACAAATTCTTTCACATTCGACAATCTCCTCGCATTTCTCATTTATCCACTGTTCTCTGGCTTTTTCTGTTTCCCTTCTTAAAGCATTATTTAACTCCTTGTACTTTCTTTGGCCTTCATCAGTGTTTATGTTCTTCCACTTTCTCCGCTCTTCCATTTTTTGCAGCATGGCTGCTGTGATCCAGGGTTTTTTGTTTCTTTTACCCGTTATCTTTCCTACCTTCTTTTCCATTACATCTTTAATGTTGCTATGGATGTATCTCCACTCCTCATCTACATTCTTCCTATTTTCTTCATCTCTCTCCCCCAACCTTTCCTCCAGCTCAGTCATGATAGCCTCCTTGTTTTTAAGGAGTTCCTCTAAGTTCCATTTCTTGTTAACTCTTACGTTTCTCTTAACGCTCTTCAGTCTACATTGTATATTTGCCACCAAAAGGTTGTGGTCAGAATCGATATCTGCCCCTGGTAGTGTTTTCACATTTTTAATGCTATTTCTAAATCTTTCATTGACTAGTATGTAATCTATCTGGTATCGTCTCTGGTCTCCTGGGCTTCTCCATGTGTAAAGTCTCCGCTGGTGATGCTTAAACCATGTATTAGTTACAATTAATCTATTTCTATGGCAGAATTCCACAAGTTTATCCCCTCTTTCATTTCTCTTCCCTAGTCCATATTTTCCCACTATGTTATCTTCCTGTCCCTCTCCGACTACACTGTTCCAATCTCCCATTACTATGGTGGTGATCCTTCCTTTTCCCTCCTCCTCCAATATCTCCATAATCTGTTCATAGATTTCATCTACTTCGTCGTCGCCAGCATTAGTCGTTGGCATATACACTTGAATTATAAGCATTTCCACTGGCTCCATCTGAAGTTTTACGGCTATTAATCTATCATTAACTGTCACTACCTTGCTAATTCTTTCAGCTATCTCTTTTCTCATTATAATCCCCACTCCCCTTTCCTTTTTCTCCCCTCCCGAGTAAATAATCTTAAATTCGTCTGAATTTATCTCGCCTTCTCCTTCCCACCGGACTTCACTAAGACCTACTATACCTACATTATTCCTTCTCATTTCCCTTTTTATGTTCTCTAGTTTACCCCCTGAATTCATAGTCCTAACATTCCATGTGCCTATTCTTAATTTCTCACCACTTGCTTTCCTATTAATGTTAAATTTCCTCTGTGCATCCCCTAGGGTAGTCCCCACCCGGAGATCCGATTGGGGGACTATTTTACCTCCGGAATATTTTACCCCAGAAAGATCCATAGAGGTATTTTTCAGCTTTTCAGCCTATCATGGGAAATATAATGAGGTAGTTTCCCCTTGCTTTCCTCATCGCAGTTTCACAGAGTGATTACCCATCTGTAGCTGTTCAGATCCACATGATCACCACCTACAGAGGTACTGTGCAAGCTGCTGCCCTTGCACAGGGGGATGTAAAACCCCCAAGACTGCTTCTTAGTCTGACTCTTCCCCTCAGACCTTTCCGGCTTGGATGGTCCTACCAGGAGAATTATCTCCCGCCGGCATAGCTCTTTGGTTCGTAAGAGTACACAAACCCTCCCACCTCTGTAAGGTTATGCAGTCCTTAGGGAGGGCATGTATATTATGCCTATAGATTTCAATCGTATCTTTGACGTTTGTGAGAATTTTCAAATTTTAGGGTAGGGTGATTTGGTTTCGGGGTATTTAAATGCCAAGAATTCATTATATGGAAAATAACTAACCGACTCGGAAAAATTTCACCCAGAAAAAGCTGACAGTATTGGATTCTAAATTAGATTCAGTTTATATTGAAATTGTGTCGATTAAGCTGAAATCCCGGTGACGAAAAGAATTCATGAAATTTAACTTTTCGCTTGTATAACTGAATCTAAGTTTCGATAAAATAAAAAAAACATTGAATAAATTCTGTATTTTCGACTACTTATGGCGAATAAAATAACCACTTTCTATAGATACCGCGGTCGTTTTGGTGGATGGATAATCCACGTGGGATTCATTTTTCGGAAAAGAAGTACTGTATTTGCCCGATTATAGAGAGACCTCGAGTTTATCCCCTATTTTGGAAGGCACGCGAAATAATTTTTTTTCAGGGGTATTGATGCAGAGTTCAAAGCAAGTTGTGTTTGATGTTTCAAGGCCTTCGACACACTTCACGATGAAAGGAGTGTTCTCAATGACTTAGGATAGTAATTCATGAAGGTAATATAATTCTTTCTAATCATAAGTTAATCCCACAATTTTTTAATATTAAAAAAATAACGCTGCAAATAGTTTACGAAATTACAATACTTAATTTTTACGTAATGTAATTACTCGATAAGATTAACGAATAATTACGATAAAACGTGTACCTTTATTGGCTTCGAGTGATCTACATTCAATTATTGGTATTATGTCTTAAAACGTTTAATACGGGACAAAGGCATAAGCGCTGGCTCTAAATAGAGGAGAAATGTTGCAGCTGCACGCACCATAAGGGTAACACTGTATTTAAGGGTGGAATAGACCAGTGTTTCTCAAACCCCATTAGAGGATCGGGAGAAGTTTTTAGGGTGGTCGCAAGCACTTCTCCGCTATTCTGGTTATTAATTAATTATTCTGGTTTTAAGAGTCTTGCAGGTTTTAATTTATCGCCTTGTTTTGTTAAAAAATATAGAAAATTCTGTAGCTTATCAAGGTACAAAAACTAAAAAATGATTTATTTTTACGAAATAAAAGCAAACAAATAATTATATCTCAGTAGTGATTAATGCTTAAAAAATTAAGCTATACACCACATATTTGCTGTATGTTTATAATATACATACGTAGTTGAAAATAAAATAATTTATAGTGCTAACCTAGTATTAATAAAGAGCGCACAATGAAAATCTCTCTTATTATTAATTTCAGTATCATAGTCATCCCTCCTCCCCGTGTGGAGAAAACTGGAGTGTTTTTTTGCTTATCGAATATTCTCGGAGGGTCGCGCCGACCAAACATACGGGCGGAGGGGTCGCCTCACGAATCTGAGAACCACTGGAATAAACTATACCTACAACATAGAGGATTGAATTTTATTTCGGGTGAGAGGGAGAGGAGGAATAGAAGATATCTTTCGTCGCGATCATACGGCGAGTATGAATTTTTCTGCTTACGTTTTAGAAAAAAACATAGCCTTATAATCTAGCTAATACGGTACTTTTATAGCTCTCTTTTTGGTCGTCTATATTGCAGAAATTTTTCTATTCCGTTATTCCCTAGTGGAAAAGGTCGCCAAAGGAATTACTTTTAACGTCCTACTATTTTTCCCTCGACCGGTTCAACGATCGAAGAAACCGAAACCTTTCGGAGAATACTAAAAAAATAGAAGAAAAAAATGCAGCTGGCTTTTCCAATCTTCCGTATTAACTCTCTCGGAGCTTGTTCCATTTGTGCGTCCCTTTTCTTCCATTGCTTTTAATCCAGGCATTTAATGGGAAGGGTGCAGTGACTCTTGACTCATTCAAAGAGAGAGAGAGAGAGAGAGAGAGAGAGAGAGAGAGAGAAAATACGTCCGAAAACGTTTGAGTTGTTTAGCTTACTCGAGTTTATAATTGCCTCCGCGAACTTTTAAGTTTCTTTCTTACCAAGAGCGGATTTTATATGCTCTTTCAAGTGTGGTCTGTGGATAAAATGGAATGGTTTGAAAGGTTCCAGTATTACTTTCTCATATACGTAGTATATTGAAAACTATTGTAACCGTGAAAAAATTCGACTTCGAGATTTTGATGGGAATAGGCGCTTTTGGTTTCTCTGAGTCCATAAAAGTGGTTTTCGCCATGCCGTCTGTCCGTCAGTCTATCAGCCTGACTGTCTGTCAGTCTGTCTGTCTGTTTGCTGTTCTGGGGCCCAAGCGCGTACAAAAAATCGAATGATATCTCGTATTTGTGCAATATATCATCTTTTACAGACCCTTTTTCATAAAAATTATATTTCATAAAAATAAAGGGTAGTTTATTCTTGGCGATTTTTAGAAAAATTGTATTTATTCAAAAATGGCTACATAGAATTTGATTAAAACCAATCCAATTGTAGTGCCTGATATCACAAATAATACTACGTAAGCCATATGTCTCTTAAATCACTATATGGCGTCCAGTGACATTACAATGTACAATTAATGAATATACAATGTATAGCTATAGCTATAGCTACCTTACCTACCTACCTTACGCCTCCGCCGCGATTCAATCAAAATCTTACTACAGTCTAGACGGTTAAAATAAATCGGATGATATCTCATATTTGTGAATAACATCATTCATATTAGATATTCGGAAGAGATGAACAATATTGCGCAACAATTAAGGGTACTTTATTCTAGGATATTTTGAAATAAAATTCGATTTACTCAAAAATGCCCGTAAGTATTTTGATTAAAATCCATCCAATCGTACAGCCTGATGTCACAAATAGTACTAATTAAGCCATATGTCCGAAATAAATTACTATATATCGTCCAGTGGCATTAAAATATGCGCTAAACTGCGGCAGTAGGGAAAACTGCTAGAAGAGTGATAAAGACAAATCCTGATCAAAAAGTGATGATAGCCATAGCAGTGAATTTCCATGCATACAAAGTTAATTTCGGTGCAAAGAGTGTAGCGAGACCAAACGTATATACGTATATGAGAAAGTTTTTGCAATGTACATATATTGCGCCGTTTATTTTTTTCTCGTCATCCTTTCCAAATTCTGGAACCAATAGTCACAGTTTATGTGCGTTCTATATTTCGCGGATTATATGGTTATTATACTTAATAATGACTCAGATGCAACTGGTAAAATTTCCGATAAAGCGAAAAAGAGACAAATGGGAAAAACATTCTGTCAATTAGCGTATCATTTAATTTATGGGGGAAAAATAAATGTATTTGTGTAAAAAAATTAGGGAGGAAGATGCAGAGACTCCAAATCACATAAGCTATCAATTATTAAAAGAAAATTTGTTAACATTCGAATTACATGAGAATCATCGAGCTCGTCTTGTGTCTGAAAAATTCATGAATAAGTACTTCAAAATCAAAAGATTGAAAAAATTACTTTTCTCAGATATCTCCAACAGTCGCAACAAGGTTATAAAAAATCATTACCTTGTTGTACCTATCGGAGATACCTGAGATAAGTAATTTTTTCAATCTTTTGATTTTTGATTGCTTATTCATGAATTTAAACTACAAACAATTTGGGATTTTCGCCACGGCTACAGATTAACCACTTACAAAGAGTTGGTTAAACTTGATGGTATATTTTAAATCAATGCTAGCATATTTAACAAGATGTCCAAACCAGGACTAATGCAGCCTGGTTTCCCAAAGTTTACGATCCGAATTGATTACTTATATTGACAGGAAATATTACAGTATGTGTTAGTCATTCCAAGGAATTCTCATGCCAGAGATACCACTTGAAATTCATAGTTAATCAATGATATAGAAAAATTGGAAAACAAATTAATAGAGCATTATCAGGTTTAAAATACTTAAAGCAATCTCAGTAGAAATTCAAGAAAATACGATAAATTATCAAAATTCTTCGATAAGAATTAGAATACACATTCTTTTTCCCTTATAACAGTATAAATGTTGCTCTTTTACCTCAATTTTAAGATATTTTAATGTATTAAAGAAAACATCTTTGCACGATGGATTTGAGACTTCCTATATAAAACAAATAGGAAACAACGTTCCTGGAATCGAACTCGGGACTTCAATCTTCGCCACATAAAATATAGCCGGGAGGTGGGCTCTGGCAGTACGAGCCTCATATCAGGTTTCATGAAAATCGGTCCATTGATGCAAAAGTTGTTAGTAGAGGGCACAGACACACACAGACACAGACAGGACCATTTCATAAGGCAATGTTTCATTTGGAAACTAGCCTAAAAACAGAAAGTGATACTCTTTAAACGCACCTCAAAGCGGGTTAACATCTCTTCTTCGTCATACGCTACCAATTTAAGCTATGCTGCAAATTATTAAATTAATTTTTCCATGAAAGAAAATTTCTTATGCGGCTTATTGTTCATAATCTCTGAAAGCGAAGCTCGGATATATTTGAAAATCATGGAAACTGTAATAAGGATCGATTTATCTTATTCGAAATAATCGAAGATCGGCAGACGGACGTTTTTGCGTAAGTGGCTCTCGAGTGGACAATGGACTTATCTCCGCCGCCCATTGAAAATAGAGAGACGGAGACGGAATTGGGGGAAGGAGGGAGATCCTGAAAGAGTGATAGTGACTGGGATGGGGAGAGAGTGGAAGGGGTCAGGGGGGGTGGAGGAAGAAAACAAGACGGCGAGAGAGAGAGAGGTGGATGTGAAAAGAGGGATTGCGATGTAGAATGAGAGATAGGGGGACCAAAGGAGAGAGTGGAGTTGAAAATGACTAGGAGAGATAGAACGATTAGAAAGGGGGAAATGGTCGAAGAGAGAAAGTGATAGGTAACAACTGAGAGCGAGGGGAAATGAGAAGGAATAGGAGAGAAACTGAGAGACGAGAGGAACAGGTAAACAATATATAGTAGCTTTTTACGTTTAATCCTTTCTCTCGTGATAAAGGATAGATTAACGTTTATTTATTTATCCTTAATTATGGTAAGTGGAGAAAAACTCAGCTGGAAACAACAATTGCTATTTTATCTCATATAGCGTAGAAAATCGTTAATTTTTATGATTTTTAACTTCGATTACAGATTTGTATATAGCAAGAGTTTCTAGGCTTGAGATAACCTTTCACGGCTACCGTAATAGTCACGGATTTTATGAGCTCTACACTGTATTTCATCGCCATCTATGTACATCAGGAGTAGATAAATAAAATGCTATTTAAAAGTCTGGGAGTTAACCGTTAAAGTATTACCGAGAAAATCAGATATATAAGATAAGTTTTTGGGGTGAAATAACGAGAATGGCTTGTTTACCGTGGATGAAATTCCATGGAGGAAGGGAATGGTAGACAAGAAGACTTCATTCTGGCGAAATTGAGACTATGGAGTCCCTTCTTACGTCTAACTCTTCTTCTTATGATGCAATTTACTAGATTGACTTTAAATATTTAGATTAGTTGTTGATAAAGAAAATAATATAATATTAAGTTACTATCAATGAATATCTATACCAAAGTAGACTAATGAAATAAAATATTTTAAATAAAGAATATTAGGTTATAGGTTTCTGGGGTAAAAACCTTGGAGGGGATCAGGCTCGGTTATCACAGAAAAAACACAAGATAGAGTAATGGAGAGGAGATTGGCATACATTGGGGAAGGAGGAACACGCAATAGCTAGAGACAAAAGAGATGAGGTAAGCAGAGTAGGAGGGAGCGAAGAGTAAGAGGATATGAGGGAGAAAGGACAAATAAGATAGATGGAGAGCAAGAGGGAGAGAGAGAGAGAGCGAGAGCGAGAGTGGCTAATATTCCGGTTAAGAGTCTGGGGGAAATGGTCCAGACACGGAAGAACAGAGATAGGAGAGGGATTTTTGGAGACGAAGACAAGAGGTTTGAAAGATTGCGGTGAGAGAAGGAACGGGGGGAGGGAATCAGAGAAACAGAGAGAAGGAAAATTCTGTTATGGATGGGAGAGTTTGGGGGAAGTGACGAATGTGTGGCGAGAGAAGTGGGAGAGAAGAGGCGAGAGAATATGTTGCAACGGAAAGGGGAGCGTCTGATGAGAGAGAGGGAGTGAGAGAGAGGGCGGGAGAGGGGGAAGGGAGAGAGAGGAAGAGAGGGGTAGGGGAGATGGTGGAGAGAAAGGGGAGAGAGATAGGGGAGGGGAGAGAGAGGGGAGGGGAGAGAGAGGGGAGGAGAGAGGGGAGGAGAGAGAGGGGAGAGGGAGAGGGGAGAGAGAGGGGAGGGAGAGGGGGGAGAGGGAAGGGGGGGGAGGAGAGAGAGAAGGGGGGGAGAGAGAGAGAGGTAGAAGGAGGAAGGCGTCGGTGGAATGGGGAGAAAGGGAGCGGTTAAAGAACGGTAGGAGTCTTAGGGTCTTGGGCAATGAGCCGCATGACTTTTAGGGAGGGAATGGTTTGTTAGTAAATGGGTCGATCCTGCGTGGGAAAGGAAAAAGGAGGATGGAGAGGAGGTGGAGAAAATGGAAAGGGTGAATTGATTTCTTTTGTTCTGAGGAGGAAAAAATAAGATGGGGTGAAACCCTACTAATGGATTGTGGGTGATTTCCGAGACGGATGAAACTCTGGATGGCCAATCTTAAGTCGTCCGATGCGTGCGCACACATACGTGTTGTTGTTTGAGGGATGTGGAGACTGTTATGATACATTCACAGGGGAGGGGAGAGTGAACTTTCAGGGGGAGAGTATGATGGAGGAGTTAGGGATAGAGTTTAGGATATCCTCTGTCTTCTAATAGTGGAAGGCAAGTTTTGTTCCTTCATAAGCAAATGGGTGTATAACGTATCACTTTAATTCTTATCTGATTGATTTTCCTCCTTTAAGATTGCGTTCCATTAATAACGTACCCTTTCTCTAATTCAGTACGATATCTTTATTTTTATTCAAATTCTGAGTAATTTGTTTTGTTACTATCCCTCATCATCTCTATATATCAAATAGACTTTTAACTGTTTAAATCAAAATATCATGTTTCACAGAGTTTGTATAGGATACAACGTATTATCAGTCCGAATCTCTCAGTACATATTTGCTTTGCAAACATTAATGGTAAAATAATTTACTCTTAATTTACTCTATTAATATAAATTATGACCTATGATTGTAATTCCGCCACGCTGAGAGATACTGCTACATTTTTGAGAGGAGAGAGGGAGGGAGAATGGAAAATGCTTGAATAAAATACTTTATTCACCCGTTATCTTTTACGGGAAAATACACGTTCTCAAATAATGGCGATACAGCATTATCAGAGGGTCGACTGTCCTTAACACGGATAATATTTTTGACTTAAATGGAAAACTGGTATCACTAGAACATGGAAGAAGTTGGAGTCCTAATTTAATTCACAGCTGATACGAATCAAAGTTACAGTCGTAAGTTTCTATTCATGGTTAAATTGTTGCCTTATAACAGTTGGAAATATTTTGAAAATTAACATTTTTTTAAATAATGGAAATTAAAGTCTCGTTTAATTAAAACAAAAAGAGGTTACCCGTTCGGTAATTTTCATTACGTTCAAGTTGACTATAAACTCGTGGGAGGGCAAGCATCATGCGGGAATAAAATAGTTTCCATGGGAACCGCAATACAAACGAGTTAATTAAGTACCCGAGTATTTACACGACCTTCTCAGCCATGCAGACCCACGTTCTAAATTATTCGGATGAAAATAGCTAACCAAAATCTTTATAAACCGAGTTTGAAACATAAATGGGGAACACAGAGTCCGATTTGTTTAGTACACAAAGCAATTGCAGGGTTAATTTAAACGTTGCCAGGTTTTGGAAAAAGAGTACAGCAAATAATTGACATAATGAAAAGGAATTAGTGGGGAAGAGGTGGGTATAAGAAAATTGACCCTTGAAGCTCTGCAATATATGCAGATTTTTGTCCAAGTGATTTGTTCATTTATTAGGAGCCTACAAAATAATCGCCATTGATTTACTTAAATCTACTTTTTAATTATTACATTTAATGCTAATATTGCAAGCAACTACTTAAAAAATCGAAAATTTCCACTTAAAAACAAAACATATCCTTTAGTCTGGAATGATTTAATGAAATTTGAAAGGCTGAAGTATGAAATAAATATTTTCTTTTTTCGCTAATTTGAACAATTTTACTTAATTTTCAGAGAGAATGCGGAACCTTTTAGGCTACTAAAATATTTTATAAAATGCAAAAAGTCAGAATTGTATGTAAATTTTAGGATATATTATATAAATATCGCCCAAAGTCTTTATTGCATTTTGCGTCAGCAGAGCATTCGTCGCTGGCCCATAGATATCAGAGACTTCCATGTCTGAGAATACAAAAAATATCACGATTGCGAAACTTGAAATTTTCCAATTTGATTCGCGAACGTAACAACGTTTGCAAAGAGAATTCGTGAGCTGGGTCTGCACATTAAATGTGGAAGTCCATTTTATCTAACTTCTAAACAATACACGATCCTGCACATTGTATTTTCAGAGCGTTGTGTTTCATGAAAACGTGCAAATAACTCCGCGTGAGTCCGACTTCCCATCTCAGCACATTTCCATAAATTTGAATTGCTGGCACTGTATTTGGTGCGGAATGCAGTGGCTAAGTTTATATTTTGATTAACTAGTCCGTCGGCTTTTTAATAAGCAGTTAATGTGATTGCGTTTTTAGTTAGTTATTTCAAGAATTATTAAATATTAATATGTAGAAAGATCTCAGACTTTCCCGGCGAATTGATGCGAAGAAGTTTTCTCGGGCTTCCAGCCGGGTCATAATACTGTCGTATTCCGACGTTTCGATAACGTACTCGGTTACCATCTTCAGGGAAAACCTGAGGTGCTGATCTGTGGCTCATACCCTCCCGTGGTATATGCAATTTCTGAGTTGTCTTCCAGTGTGGCTCTACTCAACGTCGTGTTATAAAATACCTGACAGTGCAGGCACCTCACCCATATTTTCGATAATCGTCAGTTATAGTTAAAATTATGTTATGTTCGCCGCTTTTTTGGAGGGACCCAATCCTCTTCACCTGTGGATGCCAGTGCTCGTTTGTGCTTGTCCCAGACCGATACTCTGTTTTTAGCGAGATCGCGGAGAACGTCATTTGTTTTATTTTCGAGCGCAAATCTATATTTAGTGGCCAAGTCTTTGGCGACTTCTCTAATTGCTTTTGTGTTTAGCATTTCGTGGAGGTCTACATTCTGACCCCGTGTCCTGCTTATTCTACTTAAAAATTTTCTCTCCGCGGTCTCGAGTATTTTCCAGGACTTCTGCATAATAAGTCCTGTCCATACTGGCGCAGCGTACATGAGAGTCGGTCTGATGATTGCTTTATAGAGCTGTGTTTTTAATTCCCAGGACACGTCAATTGAATTAAAAATTGGGAAGAATCTAGCTCTTTTCCCAGCTGCCGCTAAATTAATCCTTTTTACATGTTCGTCAAACCGTAGTTTCTCGTCCATGGTTACACCTAAGTATTTAGTATGTTTCGCCCAGGGAATTTCCACACCTTCAATTAAAAGTTGTCTCGGCATCTTGGCATCCTTTTTTGAAGAGGATTGCTAGTGTCTTTTGGGGGTTTATCTCAATTCTCCATTTTTTGTAATATTGAGTCAGTTTCTCAGTTAGCCTCAGGGCATACCGGACAGCCATTTCCGGCTGGAAGCTTCTCGTTATTATGGCGCAGTCGTCCGCGTAGAGAGCAATGGCGGAGTTCCAATCCCCCTCGCCTGTCGGAATGTCGCCTGTATAGATGGAGAATAGCAATGGCCCAAGGACACTTCCTTGTGGTACACCAGCTGCTATCTTCCTCGTTGAACTTACGGCACCATTCCATTTTACTGTGAATGGCCTGTCATAAATATAAGATTTAATGAATTTCGCCTGCCAAGAGGGAAATTTTGCTATCAGTAATTTTTGCAGTAGGCCTAAGTGCCATACTTTGTCGAATGCCTTACTTATATCAAATGCTACTCCAACTGAAACATTGTTCCTGTTGAAGGCGTCCGTAATAAAATCGACTACTCTTTGCAGCTGGTGTGTTGTGGAGTGTTCTGCCTTAAATCCAAACTGATTTTGGGGGATTACACCATGCCCTTCCGCGTGAGTCAGTATTTGGGGATAAATCATCTTTTCACATACCTTTCCAAGGCAGGAAAGGAGGGATATTGGTCTGAAGTCGGAGGCTTTTAACACCCTCCTTCCTACCTTGGGTATGCATATAATGTCTGCATGCTTCCAGCCGGTTGGATAGTGCCCTATCTTTACCACTGCGTTGAGAATTGAGATAAGGTATTCTCCTGCAGAGATTGGCAGTCGTTTTATTAATTCGTAGGGAATTTTGTCTTTTCCTGTAGCTTTCCCTTTAGGTAGCCGTGCTATTACTTCTGCCAATTCTTTAGTGGAGAACACCGGAGTGGCTTGGGCCTCATTCTGGTGTTGTTCACTTAGCATGGACTCGACCTGTTCTATTGTTATTTCCGGAGTAAATTCCGTCGCTTCATTGGGCGTGAAAATCTGCTCTAGGTGAGCCGCAAGATATTCTGCTTTGTCAGCAGGCGTGGTGAGTTTACCTCCTGGACTTTCCGCCGGGGGGTCGCTCCTGGCAGAATTAGTTAGGGAACGCGTATACTTCCATATGCTGTTATCTTTCGTGTTGAGGTCCGCCAATCGTATCGACCATCTATATCTCCTCAGGCGCCTCAACTGGTCTCTAATTTCCCTATTCAACTGCCGGAGATCCCTTTTCTGCTCGGCGGTGCCAAGGCAATAATACTCCCTCCTCACTCGGTTCCTTTTTTTGATGAGATCTTTGATTTCATCCGGGATCTACAGGTTTTCTTTTGCTTTTGTTGCTCTGCGCGGAATTGCTTCTTCCGCTGCGTTCGTAATAGCGTTCCCCAACAATTCTGCCGCCTCGTCTATTCCCTCCCTGGTGGATATCGTGGGCACATCACTTGGTACTGTTTCCGTAATTTTCTTTCTAAATTTAGCCCAATCCGCAAGTCCGTAGCACATGCTGATGTTGTCCTGTTGATGAAATATTACTTGTGTCCCGATCCTCAGAACCACCGGGTAATGATCGCTTGTTAGTTCTGGGATCGTTTTTGACACTGTCCGTCGATCAAAGTTCTTGACCAGTGCAAAATCAAGGACACTTCCTGTGTTCCTTGGTCCTGGTCGCGTCGTTGTTATCGGAGCCACTACCCTAAATTGGTTATCTCGTGCCCATGTCTTTAAAAGATTACCACGCCTGCTATCTTTACTGCAGTTCCACGCCCAATGCGTCGCGTTAAAATCACCCGCCATTATCACTCTATCGTCCATGCTAAGGAGCCCGTTTAGGTCTTGCATACGCAATTCTTTATTTGGTGTGATATAAATGCTTACGATGGCGATTGTTCCCATAGTTGTGTCAGCTCTGGCTCCCACTGCTTCTATCGGGCCAGAGCTTCTGTCGTCTATTGTTGCTCATGCAATTCCTTCACGGGCAATGATCGCCACTCCACTCCCTCGAATGTTGCTTTCTCGGTCCCTCCTAAATACCTTGTAACCAGGAACAGCCCAATCCTCATTCGGTTGAAGGTGCGTCTCCTGTATTAAAATAATGTTAACTGAGAGTTTTCTTAGGACCTCAATGAGCTCCGGCGTCTTGTTTCGTACGGCCCCGTTGGCATTCTAGTGGGCCATGATGATCGCATTCACTTGGTTGACCCTAGCGTCCATTGCCGTTTTGAGCGGTTATGGCGGCTACTAGGGTCTGTATTAGCGTCATCATGGCCGTCATCTGTTGTTGTATTGTAGCTGTAAACTGGGCCATAGTCGCGTCTAAGGTTTTTATATCCGAGTCATTATTACAAGGGTTTTCTTCCCTTTTGGGCTGTTCCTTGGTTTCCTTTTGTGGTAGCGGCGGGAATTCTTTTACTTCGATCCCTTTGTCATTTTTCTCCGGGATAGTCCAGACCGATGGCGGTGGTGGGGGGACCTGGATCGGTGTGTTCGTTTTGTCATATTTCTTTTCTTTTATCTTTAGCTTCTTCATGTTTCATGTAGATGGGGTACCTACGAGAAAAGGAGACATGCCCCCCGCTGCAGTTGCTTTAGTATTAGATTTGTCATTAGGACAGTTTTTGCCTTCGTGGGCCCCAGCGCACTTATAGCATCTTGGGGATGCTGTGCAGTACTGGGACCCGTGTCCACATCTATTGCACCGAAAGCACATCTGCGGCCTCTGGTATCTGTAGGGTTCCAGGATCACTTTATGGCTGCATATTTTTCTTACGCCTGCCATAGCAGTGATTCTAAAGGTCTCGTTTTTCTCTATAGTCACTACGTAGAGGTCCTTTCTCGTAGGTGCCAGCACACGCACAGCCACGCACGGGACTCCTGATTCGTTAAGTTCTTCTTTGATGAATCCCAGATCCATCCCCTCATCCAACCCTTTGATAATATACCTGACGGTGGTATTTGTTTTTCCCGCCCAGGTATGCATCTGGGCGCCAGCCTCAATTAAATATTGTTTAATGGTATCATATTCGGCCGTGGTGGTCAGTTTTAGTCTTGACCCGTCTTTTGTCTTAATAATTGTGAAATCGTTGTTTCCCACTTTTTGTCTAATAGACTTTACGAATGCTGCGTTATTTAAGATATCGTAAATGACTATGGCCGGTGGTCTCTTTTCTTTAGTTTCTGTCCTTGGATTATCTCCTGGAGCGTCTATTAATGGATCGAACCTGTTTGTAACTTCTGTTGTGGTGGGCTTAAAGACCAACGGCTCATAGCGTCTTCTCTTCTTAGCCCTCTCCACTTTTGTGAAGATGGCTGTGTCGTCTTCGTTAGAATTGCTGACGGGATCAAGTACTACATTTTCCCTGCCCTCACTGGCCTTTTTTGGCGCCGCGTCATCTTACCCTTTGGTCTGGACTCCCTTAATGCTTTCTCTTTGAAATAGAACATTCCTTATGCTAGAAGGGATCGGTATCCTTCGAGGTGCTGAGGCCGGATCCTCCAGGGTTTATACCCGTTGGCCCTCTCTCTCATTGGTCGAAGGGTCGGTCCACGGGCATGGTGTTGTTCGCCCAGCTGGTTGATGGTCGGATCCCATGCTTTACTGAGCGTGAAGCCTTTATCTCTGTTGAAATTCATAGGATTGAGCCGGATTGCAATTGCTTCTTTGACGATATCTGTTGGTTTTCGCAATCACTTTCGCGTCTGATAGCCGAACGCGATGATTTTCCAATAGGTTTTCCCTGAAGATGATAACAGAGTACGTTATCGAAACGTCGGAATACGACAATATTATGACCTGGCTGGAAGCCCGAGAAAACTTCTTTGCAAATATTAATATGTTTGTTAATTGAAACGCATGGACCGATGACGACAATCAATTTTTCCTAAATTTCCTGCCACTTTAAATGTCAAAGAAAGAGAGGAAGAACTTCTTACTGAAACAGCGTAATTCTATCCAAAGTCATTGATACACTATACCAGTGTTATTCCACCGGTGTTCCACTGACATAGCCTGAGTGTTCCGCGAAATATTCCACCGAAAAGAATTTTTCTATAAATTTAGATTTCTTAGCGAATTTAAAAATAAAAAGTATTTTAATTTTGCTCCCACTCCGTAAGTCCGTCTATCGGGGAATCGTCAAGTAGCCGGTGACAACTTCTTACCAGATGCAGTACGTATGCGCGTTCCCACAGCCATGATAAATATATATGCGTATGCATATAGGCGTTCCGCCACTCAAAAAAGTTTGAAAAAACACTGGTCTATTACCAATAAATCTGTATGTTATCCGCTATACAAATCCACACCGAAGATATAGTCACGAAACTTCGCAAAGGTATATATGTTTTACCCTGCGAGTATCGGGGACTATATGACGATAAAAATTTGAGGAAGGGGAGGGTGGAGGAAGCTCTGTATTATAAGCGCACTGTGTATGAAGCTACAATAGACTTTAGCGCCATCAGATGGAAGCCGCGAGAACTACAGTACAATTTTCTCAAGTAGCCAAATAAATCGCGATAGATCAGTTTCACTTCGATGAAATTTTAATTATAATATGTAGATGTGTAGTTGTCTGACATAAGGACATGGGTTCGGTACCAGGATAGTTTCTATTCTCCACTTGATTAGCACGTAAATGGTGATGGATAAAACTTAAGCGATGATCGAGGTATATTCCCAGCTTTTTATACTCTTGGCGGTGGATAAAAATGGTCCCGGACAACGCCGGGTACTCCAGCTAGTATATTATATTTAGCTGCATAAATAAAAGCAACACAGTTGGATGTGGCGTGTGCCCGTGCTGCATATTTGAACGATGGAAGTGACGGCGGAGGAACAGCCTCGGTCTTGATGTATCTGGAGAGCTAAAAGATACAGCATCGCAAAATAGAAAGACGGCGTAATTTGAATTCGTCTCCACTCTTTTCGTCTTGCCAATAATAAGTAGGCGAGCGTCATCCTAAGATAAGATAAAAGGAGCAGGGGTCGGATAGATGCAATTGACCTGAACGAGGGGAGCCAAAACAAAAGGATCGCAACGGCGTACTTCAAGGCATCGAACTATCTCCGCCCTACTCTCTTCACGGAGAGAGGCGAGTCTCGGAATTCCTTTTTCTTTGTCCTCGATGGAAAAAGATGACAATGGGCCAGAGAAACAAATCGATTCTACCAAGTTCCTATGCAAAAGGCGAATCCTCTATATCTCTGTTGGAACAGAGGGAGAAGTCAGAATCCGCAAGGAATTTGCATTATGCCCGAGAATGGGGCCTTAATATCATTAGCTGAAATGGGATCACGCGGGAAGTATCTTTTTTTTTCCAAAGTTTCCATATCAGGAATTGATTTTGGATTCTTCGAAAGTAGATTGTATTGAGGAGTACTTATCAGAGGGAGCTTTGCTGAATAGACGAATGTTTCATTCGGGTCACGAATTGAAATCTCACTCGCTCTGTATATGTCTTATGGGGCAGGGGCGCAAAAAGTTCTCATGACTCGGAGAGTGATGCAAATACCTCGTAGACTGCTAATGATGATAACCAAGTTTATTATAATGTGGTCGAACTTTAAACGTCTTTAACGCGCATTTTCTCTTGCTCGAAGAAGATATTTCTCTCAGTAATCCAACGTATAGTTTTAAGTTTTCTTGGCATTGTTTTACTACAGTTCGAACTATCTTAATCTGAGGAGTGGAGGTGGCGGAGTGGTTAGATTTATAAAAACAAATTTATTGAATGACTTCGTACAAATTTCACAATGAAGCTAAGAGAAGAGGGCGTGGCGAAGTGGTTAGAGCGTTGTCCTTACACGCAGCGGTCCCAGGTTCGAATCTGGCGGAGGTTGGTTTTTTCAACCTGGGATTGTCCTGTCCCCTACTTGTGTGCTTTGAGGAGACCGCGCAAGTCAGCGCTCGGTCCTTCGGAAGGGACATTAAGCAGTTGGCTCCCTTGGTGCTCTTCTTTAAGAATAGGATAATGCCGGCACTGGGTTTCCTTCCTCCCTTGTGTGTGTCTGGTGTGTAAGGAGTAATGGCTATAATAATCCAAGAGGTTCATTAGCCAACAATACACACAAATAAACAAGCCTATCTTAATCTAAAGCTATATCTGTTTGTATGGTTGGAATAATTAAGGCTAGGTGGCATTGAGAAATCCTGTATTTCTCAAAAACTGCATTTCCTCTTATTTCTGACATCGATTTTGCGTGTTTCGATATCTGCATAGAAAAAGTATACAATCTCTATAATTTTATTTTATATGCTAGTGTTTATATACATTTTAAAAGTTGTATTTAATGATATTCGAGCAAGAAATGACAAGCGTGTTTGAATTTAACTTACGTGCACTCCCCAATGAAGGCACTTTTAATAGCCCATTAAGTGTTTGACTCCGTGGAAGTAAGGAAGATTAAAAATTTTTAATTTTTCCATTCCACTTCCAGCTAAAATTATAATCAGTCATAAGGAGAAAGAACGTTGATTTGATTTTTCTTATATCAATATGTTTCCCTGAATCACATCTCATCGGAATATAAGTATCGATTTAAGTTTTATGCTTAACTTAGATATAACATTGTTAAGCCTCGCCTACCATGTGGTAGAAATGTTAACGAATAAACATTTTCCGAGTAAATTAAAAATTTGCGAAAAAGCTTGAAAAATTGCATTTTCACCATTTTTATAAAGAGATTGTGATCAAGATCATTATGTACGTGCAATTTTTAGTAATCCATTAAGTTAAGGTACTCCCAAATTTCAATCAAATTCCTCATTTATTAAAGAGATTAGCATCATATGACGAGATAAATTTTAAACCGAACAAATTCATTTATATCTTTAAACTACATTAAAGCGGAGGAAATTAATGCTGATTATAGCATCGGTAACAACTTAAAGTGCTAATTAAAATTCTTAGAATCAAGCGCTACATTTCCTATAAAACGATCCATCTTCCGCACGTTTCCTTTGTTTCCACAACAATGCTTCATTCTAGCCAAACCCGAAATAAAGTAAACAATATCCAGAGGAACCAAGTTTCCCATTCCCTCCATCAAAAAACAAAACACTGCTACGCCAACTTTGGTCAAAAAGGAAATCAGCGGACGTTGCTCGAATGTTGTCCGCGCTATCCATCAAATTCTTTTCGTCCAGATTTCAATGCAACTAGCGGATTTAAATGGAAACGAAACAGCTTCCCCATAGAAATGCTGGGAATAATTAACGATTCGAAGGGATGAGACGGACAGCGCCATTAGCTTGCGACAGCAGCCGATTTGACTAAACTCCGCCCACATGGGCGAGTTTCCGGGAAAGGAGAGAGAGGAAAAGGGAGAAATAGTGAGAAAGAAGCTGAGATGGAGTGGTTTGGAATGGTTGGGTATGTCTTTGTAAATTAAATAAAAGTTTTCGGTGCAAATGGTTGGCCGAGGCACTTAAACGAAGGTTAAATTGCTACTTTGTTTCGCCGATTGTCAGTTTTATAGCCCTTAAAAAGTTCAAAGAGTAATATTTATTGTTACATTGATCAATTTCTCCAAGGATAAAACGAGAATTTATTAATCTAATGAATCACAGAATTCATTATGTGAATTTGAAGCGTTGTCTTTATTTGCAAAAACTTATGTTCACCTGAACTAGAATAAGAATTTATCCAAAAAAGGAAGTTAAGCTTAACATGAGCGTTACGGGGATATTTAGGTTTTACAGAAAATCTTAAAAGTGTTTCTCTCATTTAAATATTATTTTTATCGTTCATCGTAGAAAAGGTTTGTTAAAATTCATGAATTAAAACCTTAGCCTTAACATATTCCAAAAGTTTCATATTAGGTTATTACTGCTATATTTTTAAAACGTTTAAAAAGTCTGAATGAAATGTAAGTTCCTTTTGAGACAGGCACGGGAGAAAAGAATGAAGGTTATCACAACGACAGATAATTTACACGACATCTTAAGAAACTAAAAATATCCCTTAGATTTTGAAAATGGGGTGTTTTCCGACCTTTCACAATGAGAACTTTATTTGCGATGGTTGCTTCGACCCGCTGAATTAATTAGAGCGTTATCGTCCACATAAATCAGCTGCTATGTCAATATGATTCCACTTGTTACTCATTAAAATTAAAAAGAGAACTATATACGCACTCATACATGGAAATGACAGCGAGAAAATAACTGGGTAAACAGTTTACGTAACACAAAATCCATGTCACTTACTGACTATATCTAAAATCTAATCTTGGGTAATTGAATTTTTTACTCTTAAACTTTTTACACAAAAAATCATATACATAGGTTAGCGAAAGAAAGACGCAAATCTAAACCAATACGCATAAAACTTTAGGCCGTATATTTGAAGTTAATCTATATCATTCATGTGTATACTTATTTTGCTTCATGTTTATGGTAAGATTAAAACGCGGTCAAAAAATAATCTTTTATGTGGCTCCATTTAATAAAATATCACATGGCATGAGGTGAAATATATGAGTAAAAGATTTTAATGAGATAAAATTAATGCTTAAATCAGGATTTATTTCCAAAACGTCTTCAATTTATTACATTTATTCTGAAACCTATCAATATATTTTGGGAAGTGGCAGTTGCTATTGTTTTATTTAATTCGTGTCTGCTATTCTGAAAACGAAAGGTTTACATTTCTTTTGTCTTTATCCATACGTAGTATAGGGGAAAGTATTTTTTTCATGAAAAAATCGATTTCGAGATTTCAACGGAAATACACGTTTTTAGGTCCCCTGAACACGTTTTGACCATTTTCTCGATGATGTGTGTGTAACAGCTTTTTTGTGGGTGCTCTAACTCAAAAACTATTAATCAGGTCAATGCGAAGTTTTATATTTAACATTTTTATGAAAGTCACAAGACCTGATTAGGCTTTGGTAAAAATCGGTCAACCGGAAGTAGGTGTTTACTCTTGTCACATCCGTTTTTTTATATTTGCTTTAATATTTGATAAATGTAAAAAATGTTGTAGTAAATGCTGTAGGAAATTTAATTTTCTACAACCTTTGTTCAAAACATTTTTCCATATAATGCTTTGTTTAAAAACTATATTATTTAACTTCCATCACCACGCCACCTACCGACGACTATTGTTCACAATTGGGGCTTAGTTTCATCTTAGTAACGCTCCTTTTTATTTTCTTAATTGTTGGAGGTTTGTGGCTATATCCAATATCAGAAGGCTACGGTTTGAGTTTATTTCTGTTCTTTGTAAGGTAAGATTTTCTCGGTTTCTTAAAATAGTTTTTATTATGTAACCTATTTGGAATTTTGAGAAATATTTCAGGTATGGAGAAAGTCATGTGGTGACCATATCATATTTTTTAAGTAAAGTTTAGTCGATTTGTTACAAAATGTTTTTTAAATCTTAAATCTTTTATTCTGGCAGAATTATCTTTTAAGGGAAAGGAACTGAAACGCATCGAATTTCTCTCGAAATAGGCAAGAAGTTCATTACATTTTTAAAACTTCGCCACTTTGTAAAAAAAACACCAAAGGCCAAAATGAACGTGGTGAAAACTTCGGATAAAAAACCTTCATTCGTTTTGCTTGTGTTTAGTTGTTTTTCTCTGGAAAATCTGTGTCGACTCCCAAGTGAGTTTTCACCTCTCGCGGCGCCAAAAAAATCCACGAAATAAAACTATCTTCCTTTCTTACCCGCGTCTTGCTTCTTCAAGAGACCCAGGAGAATCCACGAAAAATATTTGTCCGAAGAGGCGTTTGAAAAACGAAGCGAAAGACAACAAAAGACAGTAAAAAATGTGAGTACGACCGAACAAAATAAAACGTTATTCCTCCGAGAGAAATGTGACCACAAAAATGCACAATAAACTAGTACGATAAAGAGTATGTCGCTTTATACATTTTCTCGGAACCATTTTTCGTTTATTCTGGAGAAAGCTCGCTTTTATTCCAATCCAACCCCCAAAATAAAATTCTTTTTTGCTCTATGATAACTAGCACTCTTCTATATTACAAGAGGACCGCTGAGAATAATTCGATTTCCATTCCCTGCCTACATCCAGATCCCTTCTGCTTTTTGTTACCCTTTGTCAAAGGACCCTGGCACGCACCCCTTTCATTAGCATATGGCGCAAGGGGAGGAATGATCAAAGGAAATCGATTTTTATTGGTTTTAATACAGTTCTTCGCCATGGTAAACAAGGCGATAGGGTATGTCGGAGGACATTAAAAGTAGGATAATATTAGGAAGATAGTTCTTTTACTTTCTTGAAAGGGTGTTTCGAAAATATTTTGAAGCTTTCTTGGGAAAATCTTGGAAGTTGGGAATATTTTTTACGATATTCACACTTTTCCCATTAAACACACTTGGATGTAGTCTACCCTTTCATGGCATATAAATTTTAGATATCATAGGAACGTATTGAAATCTAGAGTACTTACTTTATATTAAGTTGAAGAAACAAATTTAGTTATTTTCACTGTCCATCTAAAACCTTGTCAACCATTTATCATCCAAAAGAGAATTATCGACCCCATGATTCAAATCAAACTGACAGAGTATGTAAGGACTGGAGGAACTCAGGGACTCATTGGTTAATGGAGACTAAGAATAGAATAGTGGCGGCTATATTTTTTGTTATGTTTCCTAAATTTGGTGGATTTATTTAATATGTAATATTTTCACGACTTATGTATGGTGTATATGTAACGTATATAGATTTAAATAACTCTGGTTCTAAATCCCATCTCATTGAAATCTAACCTGGATTTTGGAAGTGGTTCCTACATTTGGACCCGATTTGTCCAGGCCTACCTCCAATATACATATATAAAATCCAGGCAGGAATTCCGCCTGCAAAGCATCTGCCATCTAACTAACGGTGAATCATCACTGATGATGGCCGGTTTGTTGCCGAAATACGCATCTCATATTCTTAGTATTATTTAAAACCCATAACATGTAATCTCGTGTTCACTCATGTCAATCATATAAAAGGTCTTTGACCTGGAATAAATATTTCAAAATTACATTACTTTATAATATACTGGTCCACGTTATTGAATAGTGATAATTGAAATGGAATTTTTCCTTTCTACAGAAACAGGTTATTTACTAACATACAGTACAATAAAGTTGCGCCACCTCTTCCTTCAAACTTCAATGGGACTGACATCTATTCTTTGAATCGCATTAAAAATTCAAGATTTGATTGCTTGAAAGGCCATAAAATTTTAGAAAATCCAGATATGCATTTCGACTACAAATAGGCCGTCGTCAGTGGCGATTCACAGGCAATGCGTGATTATAAAATAGATGGATATACATTAGTTATAAACTACCACCGTTCATCGCAGTTTTATAGCCGAAATGTGAATGTAGTTTTTACCAACCTCCCTATGGCTGTTGGAGATAGAAATTTTTTTAATGGAGTCCAGGCCAATGTTTGACGTTAAGTACGGCCAAGGAATTAATATTTTTCTTCGTAATACTATTTTAATCAGACCCCGGTTCTATGTAAAACTCGCGCAGAATCTCATAAAGCTCACTCACTATTTTAAATGTCTCCTTATAAATAATGAGCGCCGAGAACTACGTTTTTGAGAGGGAGGAAGAACTAGAGGTGTTTTAATTTAAATGTAGTGCTTCATTCATGCATACCGTCATTATGACGGGCAGTTACATTAATTAGCAAATAATAACCAACTTCATCGATGGAAATCCGAGAAATGCCAGGATGTTTATTGAGTTGATCGCATGTATATGTATACACATATTTTGCATGTTTCTCGGATTTATACACAGTAAAAATATTTTACAAGAATTCATAAAATTTTGAGTCTTTTTATTTTATGCGTGCCCTGATCTCAGCGACCGTGTCGAGGGTGCAAAACTGGGCCAACGACGTATAGAGTTCTAAAAATATAAGCATCGAAAAAAGTATAAAGGGGACGAAATATAAGATAGAAGCACTCTCTTCCTAATTGGATGTGCTCAAAAAGGAGACGTGAAGGAAGATACTTTAGGAAACTCAATATTCGGCGCTTTTCTTTTATTTCCTTTTTCTCAAAAATGATCGACTGCGTTTCCATCAATGCTCTAAGGTGCCGCGCACGCTTTGTGCTTCATTTATTTCCTTCTCGTCCTTCCATTCATGTTCCTAGATTCATGGAAGGGAAGGAGCCTGACGGATTTTAATTTGCGGTGAGTCGGCGGAATGAGGTGCCGTCGAGTCTGACGGACACAACCCGGTCGCATTTCGCGGAACGGAGTCAAAGGGAATGGGAGATAAGGGTTAGATTATATAAATTGGCAATTACAAGAGAAAGGTAGACTCGTTATTCGCACATCACGAGCGCCATCTTCGCAGTACTCCATACTGAGTTCAAACTAAAAGGTGGAAGTGGAATAGACATTGCACTGCTACGCTCAAAAATTGGAAATGTTTTATTATTTTCAATTGGTTTTACGCGTGTTGCTCGTAGTTTGATAATTTAAGATTGTTCCTGAGCATGCTACAATGTTCAATTTCCTTTTTTTTGGACTTGGTGGACAAATAGCTTTTGACTTCATTGATATATATATATGTGTATAGATAAAACTAGATGGAAAAAGGGAAAGAGAGCCATCAAGATATGAAGAGGACAGCGGAAAATATGAGTATATGGAGAACCAGGTCTAACCATGAATAATCACGTACCTGTCTACGGACAGACTACCTATGATATATATATATATATATATATATATATATATATATATATATATATATATCATAGGTTTTGTAACTATTCGCACTCTACCTCATCACACTCCCTCCTTATTGGCTATCCACCCTTCCCACTCCGCGCCTCCTCCGATCATCAACCTCCCCACATCACCCTGTCATTCCCCGCTCAGTGTGTCACTCTCATTTACTCTACTGCTGAAGAAGGGCATAGGCCCGATAAGCTTGCGTGTTTTTTGTTTTTGTGTTCGTGTTTTCAACGTGTCTCTTCGACGCCTCCGGCAGCCTGCCAACTTGGTCTCCGACTTGGTAAGTGTCCGCTGGGCTTCCTTCAACACCTTGTTGCCACCCTCATCACTACCTTTTCATTTCCTTAAGTCTATATATATACCGTCCTTTTTTTCTATATCTTTACGTCTCTCCTGTCGTCTTTATTTCTTATCTTTCTCATCCACCATGGAACTGACCCGTCTCCGTTATCATCTCCGCAGACACATCACCCTCAACTGCCAGATTGAATTCCTCAACTCCTGCCTTGCACTTGGACTCACCCCCAAATGCCTCACCATCAGAATTCCTCTTTCAGGCCTTCCTCCCCCTATCCGCGCTTCCCTAGCCCTCACGTATAACCTCGCCTCTATCCATATTATCCGTTCCACCATACACCATTATACCACCCTCTCTAACACCCACTTCGCTAATTGCAAATCTCTCGTTCTTTATCTTCGTCATTCTTCGCAATCCATATCCGACCTTCACGCCGCTTTCCTTCAAGCGGCTAATGATATTACCGCACATCGCAACAGACTTCTCCGTAAACTCTCTCTGCTTTGCGTCCGGCACCTCAAACTTGGTCTTCCCCTTCCATTCATATCAGCTGGCGAGGTCAACAAACCACCTCCCTCCCCGCCACTCATCGGCCAAACTCCCTGTCTTGCGGATCTCCTGGGGTTCCCAACGCCACCATCACTCTATATCCTGAAAAAGACCCACACTCTCCCTACCGGCAAACCTTTTAAGCGCTCCTATTGTTCGCACACTCCTGCCACCACCTCCTCATCTTGCCAACCAGATGATGTCTTGAACCTTTCCTCCCACGTACTTACCCCTGCTGAGAATGAACTCCTATCACGCGGCCTTTCTTTTTGTCCCACAACCAAATTTGATCATTTTCGCCTCCTTGCCGACGTCCAGTCCTTTGCCCGCACACTACGTCTAAAAACCAACCCTCCCAAAGAAGACTCTCTCACCTCTGCCAACCCTAAACTCCCTCCCGGCCTTCCACCTCCTTCCCAATACATTCCACCCACCCTTCCCTCCCTACACCCGGTCGAACAATACCTCAATTATATCCTTTCCGGAGTCTCCCAACCCACTTTTTCCGATCTTATCGACCATACAAATAATCTTTCCAGACGTAAAAGACATGCCATTTCTACACTCAAACATAGTGACCATATCATCATCCTCCCTGCCGACAAGGGCACCACCACGGTTGTGATGGATCGCGCCAAATATAACGAGGAAGCCGAGCGCCAACTTTCTGACGAAACTTTTTACCATCACCTTACTTCCAACCCCACAGACCACCACTCCGATATAATTTCGTCCTATCTTTATTCCTCAGGAAAACAGGAAGGTCTTCCCAATTCCGCCATTGCTCTATTGATCCCCTACAAACCCCGCACACCCACATTCTACCTTCTCCCTAAAATCCACAAAATCCCTACAGAACGCATCTCCGCCTTCGTTGACTCCCACCTAAAACCTCTCATTCGCCAATTCCCTTCCTTCATCCAAGACACTAACCACTTTCTCAAACGCCTCAAACACCTCCCCTTTCCTCTCCCACCCAATACCATTTTGGCCACTATCGATGTCTGTTCCCTCTACACAAACATCCCCCACGATGATAGACTCTCTGGCCTTAGTAAACTCCTGGACTCAAGACCACCCGACGCTAGACCTTCCTCCCATTTCTTAATAGACTTGGCAGCTATGGTGCTAAAAATGAACAACTTCACCTTCGATGGGCGTCACTACCTTCAAATTAGTGGCACTGCGATGGGCACCCGTATGGCGCCTTCATACGCCAATTATTACTTGGGAGAATGGGAACGACTCTTCCTCAACGTACCACTCAGACAACTTTTGTGGCTGAGATACATCGACGATATCTTCCTCATTTGGACGCATGGACCTGACTCTCTCTATTCCTTTCTCTCGCGCCTCTCCTCCCATCCTTCACTCTCTTTCACCAACCAATCCTCTACCTCCCACATCACATTCCTGGATGTCGATCTTTGCCTTAAAGACAGCAAAATTCGCACCTGTGTTCATATCAAACCCACCAACAGCCTCCAATATCTCCACTTTGATAGCTGCCATCTCCTTCATACCAAAACCTCTATCCCCTATGCCCTTGCTCGTCGAGAATGGAGGCTTTGTTCTGATAGAGCTTCCCTTCTACAGTACTACTCTGTCCTCGAGGACGCTCTCCTCAAACGTGGCTACCCTCCAGTCTTGGTCCGCGAACAGATCCATAGGGCGATGACGCCTACCCACCATGGATCCCTTCCACACACACCTACTATCCCTGTATCAACCCCTCCACTCACTCTTACTACACTTTTCCTTCCTGGTATCCACGAAGCCCTCAAAACAATCCTCCATGCTGCCCACCCAATTCTTACCTCTTCCTACCACCAATCCCTCTTTACCAACCTTTTTGCCAATCCCCCGCTCCTCTCCTTCCGCCGGCCCCCCAATTTGGGAAATGTCTTGTGGATGAAGGAACTTCCCACTTCTACCACGCCTCTTGCAATAGGGTCTCACCCCTGCGGCAAACCTCGCTGCCTCACTTGCCCTATCCACCTATCCTCATCTTCTTTCTCGAGTCCCTCCACCAATATCACCTACCCCATCACCTCTAGAAGTAACTGCACCACCCGAAACGTCATTTACCTCCTTACCTGCACTATTTGTCCCGCGTTTTATGTAGGCCTCACCAGAAATCCGTTAAATATCCGCATGAACGGTCACGGGAATAGCGTCTCTCTCAGACGCCCTCTCCCAGTTGCATTACACGCCAATGCTCACAGTGTCCCCTTCAACAGTTGCTACATTGTAAGGGTTATTCGCACCTTACCCAATGACACTCCTGCCCCCCTTCTCCGACACTGGGAACTTGCACACATACATCATCTTGACTCTTTCTCTCCGCCTGGCCTCAACCTCCGCTAACCCTATTAGCCCCCTTACAGTGTCTCCTTGTTACTTTGTAACTATTCGCACTCTACCTCATCACACTCCCTCCTTATTGGCTATCCACCCTTCCTACTCCCCGCCTCCTACGATCATCAACCTCCCCATATCACCCTGTCATTCCCCGCTCAGTGTGTCACTCTCATTTACTCTACTGCTGAAGAAGGGCATAGGCCCGATAAGCTTGCGTGTTTTTTGTTTTTGTGTTCGTGTGTTCAACGTGTCTCTTCGACGCCCCCAGCAGCCTGCCAACTTGGTCTCCGACTTGGTAAGTGTCCGCTGGGCTTCCTTCAACAACTTGTTGCCACCCTCATCACTACCTTTTCATTTCCTTAAGTCTATATATATATATATATATATATATATATATATATATATATATATATATATATATATATATATATAGACTGGCAGAAGACCTTTGATAGAGTAAATTGGGCATTGTTGGTGAAGATATTAAAGGATATAGGTGTATACTTGAAAGACAGGAGACTGATCAGGAATATATATGTGAATCAAGTTGTAAATATCAGGTTGGAGAATGCGGACACCTGCGGAGTAAATATCAGTAGAGGAGTAAGACAGGTCTGCGCCGATCCTATTTAATATATATGGAGAAAGTCTAATACAAAAAGCGTTAGAAGGCACAGGAGATTTCAAAATTGGAGAAAGGATTATAAGAACAGTAAAATACGCGGATGATCAAGTACTTCTAGCATGAATGGAAGAGGAACTCCAGAAAATGATAAATAGACTAGTAATAAGAGGTAGAAAACACGGTATGGAAATAAATACAGAAAAATCCAAGGAAAGAAGAGAATCTGAACATAAGTATTGAAGGAAAGCCGAACATCCGTCAGATTATAAATACCTTAGAAGCATCATAACAAGAGAAGCAAAATGTACGGATGAAATCAGGACTAGAATAGGAAAAATAAAAGCGACATTCAGAAGAGAGAAACAGCTACTTACGGGGAATGTAAGTGAAGATATCCGCAAGAAGTTCAGAAAATGCTATGTATGAAGTATAGCTTTGTACGGGGCAGAAACATGGACGATAAGGAAAAATGGCATCAAATACTTGGAAAGCTTTGAAATGTGGACATGGAGGAGAATGCTGAAGATAAAATGGACAGATAGGATGAAAAACGATGAAGTGCTACGAAGAGTAGGAGATAAGCGAATGATTATACAGACTATTAGAAAGAGGAAAGCAAAATGGGTTGGACATTACCTGAGGAGAGAGAGTATGATTTAAGACGTGTTAGAAGGAAAACTAAAGGGAAAAAGGGAAAGAGTTAGGAAAAGGTTTGAGCTGATAGACGACTTGAAAGGCAAAGAGAGTTATCAAGATATGAAGAGGACAGTGGAAAATAGGAGAATATGGAGAACCAGATTTAACTATGAATAATCACGGACCTATCTACGGACGGACTACATAGGATGATGATTATGATATATATACATGTGTTTGTGTATATATGTGTATATATATATATATAACAACTTACGGAAAAGGAAAGGTAAAATGAATATATGGATGTCAACAAGGTGTTGGGATGAGGAAACCCAGTGAGCACTCACCAATCAGACGACTTCAGGTTGGCGAGGCCTCGGGGATGTCGAAGCGACACACATAAAATAACACAAAAACACAGAAACATCACAGAGCTGTAGCTGAAGAAGGAGTAGTTCCGAAAGCTTTACGTTTGTGATGTTTCTGTGTTTTTGTGTTATTTTACGTGTGTCGCTTCGACATCCCCGGGGCCTCGCCAACCTGAAGTCGTCTGATTGGTGAGTGCTCACTGGGTTTCCTCATCCTAACACCTTGTTGACATCCATATATATATATATAAATGCTTACGGAAGAGGAAAGGTAAATAGGATTAATGGATCGCAACAAGTTGTTGGGATAAGAAAGCCCAGTGAGCACTCACCAATAAGATGTCTTCAATTTGGCGAGCTGCTGGGGGTGTCGAAGTGGCACACGTAAAACACACAAAAAAACAGAAGCTTTCGGAGGTGATCCCTTCGTCAGCAAACGGAGAGAGACAATTCATATATATATATATATATATATATATATATATATATATATATATATATATATATGGATGTCAACAAGGTGTTGGGATGAGGAAACCCAGTGAGCACTCACCAATCAGACGACTTCAGGTTGGCGAGGCTCCGGGGATGTCGAAGCGACACACGTAAAATAACACAAAAACACAGAAACATCACAAACGTAAAGCTTTCGGAACTACTCCTTCTTCAGCTACAGAGAGAGAACTCTCTCTCTCTCTGTAGCTGAAGAAGGAGTAGTTCCGAAAGCTTTACGTTTGTGATGTTTCTGTGTTTTTGTGTTATTTTACGTGTGTCGCTTCGACATCCCCGGAGCCTCGCCAACCTGAAGTCGTCTGAATGGTGAGTGCTCACTGGGTTTCCTCATCCCAACACCTTGTTGACATCCATATATTCATTTTACCTTTCCTTTTCCGTAAGTTGTTATATATATATATATATATATATATACACACACATATATATATATATATATATATATATATATATATATATATATATATATATATATATACATATATATATACATATAATTTCACACAAATTGAAGTTCGAATTTTAATCCAGGTGGCACACATGCTGTATACCATCCCCATAATATGCACGATATCTCTTATTTTTATACTCGGAGCTTTTTAAGTTCATTGCAAGCTTTTATGGCTACCTGTTACTGGTTCCAAGAAGTAAAATCTATCCCCCAATCAAGCTCTGCTATCCTTCCATTTCGTCGAAATGTGACAATTAATAGGAAAGCACGCAAATTTTTAGAGAGAAATATGAATAGGTATTTATTCCCAACAGATACAAGAACTTTGTTATGACTATGCGGAAACGGTTGAAAATTTAATTAACTAAGCTATTACATTCTTAATAAGGTTATTTCCCTAATAAGATATTTTCAAAAAGTTAGTTTTTATATAATTAAAAATTATATTTTTACTTATAAGAAAAGATATGATAAATATCCTAAATATCTAGGACGACATTTTTTTTACATTTTTTCAAGGGTGAAAATGTTTTTGCATTTCTCAGCAATTATACATTTTTTGGAACTAATCATTGTGCATCAGAATACGATTCAAGATATACTGTGCAATTAGTTATTAGTAGTTAGTGCTATTAATGGAAATAATAAAAAAACGTTTTATCTTCAGGTTACACGAAAACATCACAATTATGGAAACTTTTGCTAAAAAAAATTGACGTATTTGGAGCGAGAAATGTCAATTTTCATATTTTATTCATAAATTGTCATCTAAAGATATTGTTTGCGATATTTTAAATTTTAGGTAATTCACTGCATTCGAAACCCAGAATTTTTATATCCCCTTATTCTCTCAGATAAATATAGCATATCCACTTGCTATATTTTTTCCTTCGCGAAACTGTGCTTTTTTTATTGCAACGCTACAGAAAAATCGATATTCATTTTTCCGCTCCAATTATTTCATGGTTGAACTTTGGAACCATAAATTTCGACTAGAACGAGTACTCTGCGATTTTCACAGCGAGGCAAAGGCGGGGGCGTTGTGAACGCATAACGATATTTCTTCTTTTATTTTTACACGATATCTCTATGAAAACGACACCTTTTCATTATTTGAACACGGATCGTTTTGGAGCCTAAAATCCCGTAACTATAGCACCGAACGTTACTACGAAGAAGATACTATTCTCCTTATCGTCCTCTGCGTGAGCGGCTTTTAAGTAATACTTGAGAATTACATGCATTAAAATTCCTTATCAAGTTTTTCCAGTTTTCCAATAAACCGTGATGATTTCTAACATTAATCTGATATCACTTCAAGCATAGCTTTAAAACGCCGCATTTTCGAAAGAGTAACGCTGTTGAAGTAACGTTTTTTTACCTCTAAGGTTTTTAGTACCATTGTATTTTGAATGGTGCTCATCGACTGTAGGATTTATGATGCCTCTTTAACTACACCGAAACCGAGATAGGAGGCCTTAAAGAGATTAGTGGATGTAGAAAGAATCACTCAATGTGAAAAAATCACCGAACTGGTTAATTTGTATTATAGGAGAAATGCGTCACAAGGGAATTATATGAAAGCGTCCGAAAGTTGGAACGAATCAGTCGTCCTGAAGATGATGCTCGGCTTGAATATGCAGTTATCCTAGCCAAACCTCACACAAAAGCTTACATTGTACGTGTAGCTGGAGAAAACGGTACTTTAAGTCAAAAGTAGATGAAAGAGTAGCAGAAAATACATTATGTGTCTAGGCAATACCTGGTGGAACTTGATTACAAATTTAATAGTATAAAAATATTGTATTTTTGTCCTATTTTATTTGTAGACAAGAACATTCTACCGCTGTGGGGTATAATTAGGAGCTATCTGATATTCAAGGCTTGGACTCGTGACAATAATACAGTAAAATTCCGTTATTCTTCAAATTGCCATAAAATTAAATGAATTATTTGCAATGTTTCACCACAATTTTCTCGTTCTTCTATCTAAGCAATATGTACCAAGTGCACGTGAACACATACCTTCGTTCGAAGAGGAATTTAATCGAAATTATATTACTATGATGGCGTGTTGAAGACAGAATTGCGACCTCAGCTTCATGTTTGCGTCAGTTGACTCACGTTAGAAAGGAATTTTAAACCATGTTCAAAGTAGCCATCGCCATTGACTATTGACGGATTTATTTTATTATAATGAGAAAAATCATCTGTTAACTAATGCTTGGTGCACTTTAAATTTAATTGCGCATAGAGTTAAATATTCCAAATCTTCGACGAGTTTGATAACTCCGAATCCATTGAGGTAGTAGAAAGTAAAATTAGGTGATAACACCGTCATATACAGGGAGATACTCAACCAAAATGACCATCAGTTGCCGCAGAAATATTTAATGGCCATTTTCGCATGGTGTAAGGAATGGAAAACTGAAATTAATTCCAGTAAATGTGCCGCAGTATCGTTCTAGAGAAGTATGAACAGAGAAATAGATTTAGTGTACAAAGTCGATACAAGGAATATTAAAGCAGCTGAGCATGTAAAATACTTAGGAACTTAGAACCTTTTGTCGTGAACATTCGTGGGACATGCATATTCATCGTGTTATAGCTGCAGCTAACGAAAAACCTGGCGTTCATAGGCAGAATAGTGCTGAATTGTACGGAGAAAGTGTGCGAAGCGTGTAATTTTTCCCCAGTTAGACCGCAGGTGCAATATGCTTCCAGTATATGGGATCCGTATGAGAAGGGCTACATATTCAGTTAGAAAAAGTACAATGGAGAGCAGCCAGATTCCTTAAACAAAATACGAACATACGGAAAGCGTCACATCATTATTGAAGGACTTAAAATGGAGATCTCTGGAAGACCGTAGAAAGTGCTCAAGGTTAAGGCTCCTAGAGAAATACAGATCAGAATGTCCAGCAGAGGATGTAGAGGAAATAATTGACAACTTACATAGGTAGAAACGATCATGTCGATAAGATACGTTAGATGATTGTAGGATGAGGAGTGATAGTAAGATGATCTTTAGGGAGTACAGTACTCCTTTCAGCAATGTTGTACTCCTGAAAAATCATATAGTTATGTACTCCTTTTGTACTATTTAAAAAGACTTGTACTCATTTGCAAACTCGCAATACATTGTCTCGCAATTTACCTATATACTCCATATCAATTCCTTTAAAAAAATGTTTAAAAGAGCCGTGTATTAAGTTTTTATACTCAAATGGCCTACAAGCTAGCGAAATCTCTCAACATAATCACGCAAAGCAGGGTCGTGTGTAGGACATTGTTACAAAATAGAAGTGCGTTATATCTCGATTCGAATTTCTGGGTATGTCCTAACTCTATAGTTCTCCAAATATTAATCTAAACGACGCGAAATCGTCACCCAAGTCTTCCACTAACCTATATCATTAAGGTACGTTTTATTTCTTTCTCTGGCGAATTATTTACAATGTTCAGATGCCAAGGCATCCTCTTGATTGTATTTCCTTATAAATAAATTGAATTAATTTATTTCTACAAAAATGTTTTTATTTCAGAGCCTGGTATGATATGATAAGAATCTATTTCTTGTCAAATACAATGTTTGAAAACTTAATAACATTCACAAATTAAATTTTTATTACAATCAGATTCTTTTAATACCTATATTAACAAACTCAAATGTTGGATTTTTAAGTTCGTTTAGGTATAGAGAAATACATCCCTGATAATATTTATTTATTTATTGTTGAAAATGACATTAATTGAATAATTTAATGTTGTAAAAAAGAGAATCAACCCCATGTGAATACAATTTAAAAAAAATGAAAACTTTTGCTCTCTTCCCCGACGACAATCAAAATGTAGAAGCCCCTATCTTCAAATTACTGTCTTTTTATAAAAGTTAGAACAAGAATTCTTTTGAGGGAGGAGGATGAGGAGGAGTTAGGATTCGACACCCCTGCCCTAGTGTACTCCTTTCAATATTTGAAAATCTGGTCAGCTTAGTTATAGAAGAGCCTCATTCTTTTCGGTAATAATACGAGAACATAATAGGAAAGACAAATCTGCGAGTAATAACTGTTAGGCAGGCCTCGGTGTGTTGTACCCGCCAGTTTGGTGAATTGTGGAGTAACTAAAACAAAGGGTGGGGAAAATACGCTATTTCTCTCTTATAGAATAAAATAACTCGTTTCAGATTGAAACATACCAATAATGCAATTTGAAAGATTTACTGGGATTTTGTATCCGCATAAACTGGTTTATAATACCACCGTTTATTTTATTTGATCGAAATTTGGCAAGGTCTTCAAGTGAGTCACGCAGTATAAGCAATGATAACTATTGTGTCAATGTAAAAGGGGTAAAAGTTGTTACATAGTGATTTAAATGCTCTTTCTACGTGGTAAGAGTGAGTATATAATTTATAAACTTGTTTAAAATGAGATTCAAACCAGACATTTGGACGCATACGCAGCCAATAGAAACATCTTGCCAAAATGAAAGAGAGGAAATTATGCGGTGCAAGAAATAATCTTTTATTTCCTCAACATAATTCGGGTGAGGCAATTACGCAAGTAAATACGGTACCCATCGGTGATAGAGAGCGTAGGGCTTGATGAGAAGGTATTACCAGAATCGCTATAACTGAGGGATAATACAAATCATTTTTCCCAGGGCATGCCAACGTGGATTTTAACCAAAGTTTGTTTGGTACAATATCCCCTCTTGTAAAACGCTATTGGCGGCATGCAAGGCAGTAATGTAAAAGTAAATTTATGTGTGATATTAAAACAATTTTCGAGCAGCTTTGCATGAGTTATCTGAAGGAGTCATCATTTTCACAATAGAAGAAATACATTTAAATGTTATCTGATATGCTATATAATATTTAAATTTGACTATAGAAATAAGACCATAATTCACGCATATATGTGCGGATGTGATAAGAAAATGCGTACAAACATAAATTTATCGATGGCGAAACTACAGTCGGTGATTTTTCGGACGAGAAAGAAAGTAAATGTCGGTTGCCTCTCGGTCACACGGGGAGAGCTAAGCCGAACGCATTGTGCGCTGGTGTAAATTGAGCATTATTTATTGAGATTAAACATTTGTTTCTACTGACGTTTTTAATTAATGCTAATACTCCGATAATGCTTCAAATTAAAATCTCTCTCCGTATTCAACTCGAAGGCTCAGTGGCGGATCCAAGGGGCGATGGGGGCGAACGCCCTCCTCTTGGGCGACCCCTGCGCAGTTCACTGGGTGCATTCTTAAATTCATTCCGCGCAACATTCGTGGTTTCTACACTGAAGATTGTCTGTATGACAAAGGAAAGAAAGATTCAGATGGAGGTATGAATTTTCAAAATGTTTGGTTTTCTGCAGAGGCGGAACCAAGAGGGAGGAGGAATAATTGGGGCGATCGCCCTCCCACTTTGGAAAGTTTATAGAGCCGCCCCTGCAAGAAGGCGAACGACACTACATCATAATGCAATTTCATGCGGAATTTTATGCGCATAGGAAATTTAAAAAAATAGCTTCCTTTGGTATTTTTTATTACAGGCAAAATTTGTTGCGATGATATAAATAAAGAATTATTTTTAGGCTAAAAATCCAAACGAATTGTTTCAAATTTCACCTAATTATACACAATAATGCTAAATTTGGATAAAATTTAATAAAAGTGATGTGGTGGAATGATGATAACCAATTCTTTTTTTATAAAACAAATTTTTCAATAAATAGTTCTGGAAATATGCCTGGAATTATTTTTTTGCTTATTTAAATTGTAAACCAATGTTTCATGGGTATAAATGCATACAATTATAAAATAGAATGGCATTGCTATTTAACTGTTACACTGAACTTCCCATCGTAGTTCTCACTTTATAAGCCATTCGCAAGAGATATTTTTAAAGGTTTTAATTCAAATAGAATCCTTCTCAAAATATTTACGAATAAAGCAAATATCTATTATGTTACAGAATTGGCGTCATTACTCGATCTTCGAGGGATGCCAAATGCAATTAGAGTTGTATTTGTAACGCACCAAAATTTCTTCTTTGAAGTATCGCACATTCGAGCTACGCAGATTCGACTATGTATATTAGTATACACGAAATGCAATATCCCAACGACGTAATCGATCTTGATGAGGTGAGATATCGGGTGAGATGTGTATCTTACTCGTAAATCCCTTAAGAGTCTCACTCTCTAAAACGATTGACGCCTTCTCCGATAACCGGGATTCACCTGTTCGCCCATGATGGTGGAGAGGGTGTCCCTCCCTAATGGGTTGGCCAGTTCGTGAGGTTTAGGCGGTTTTAACCTCGTGGCTTCTCGCCACCCTTAACTCCTCCCCTCCCGAAACCAATCCACTGAAGTCACCCCATCCCCTCTCACCCATTCCGGGACAGGAAGCCCATTCCGTGCGACCGGTACATCAATCTCTAACGCCCACCCAACACCCGGAACGGTGCTAACTCGCAGAGAGCCTCCACCTACGCCCACGCCAGAGTGGATAGTTCCACCTTCCTCTCCTCGACTATATATCCGTTCCCTAACTGTTCCACGATATCGTGTCCCACAAGGTACTATCCTTTCCCCTCTTTCTTATCTTCCCTTTCCTTCTTCTCCCCCTCTCTCTCTCTCTCCCCCTCTCCCTCTCCACCGCTCCCTCACTCCATCCATCTCTATCTATCAATCCATCTATCTCTTCCTCCTCCATATATTTCTTAATGCCACTCTATCTCTCCATAGTTTCTCTTCCCTGCAAGGCCTGACCAGAGAAAAAGAGGCCATTAAGAAAAAAGGGATGGTGGTTTTTCGTAGGATTTCGAATTTTTCCGAGTGATAAACTGCGTCGGGTTTTGTATTTTTCATCCGTCCATTTGGAGCGCTGCTTTAAGGGGGAATGGATATCGTCTTCTTGATCGTCTTACTAATTAATATCGAAAGTTATCTCTCGAGGGAAGTCGATGGATATTTTTTCCGTTGTGAAATTGGCTCTTGAAATATGTGATAATTAATTCTGGTTCCCTCGTTAGGAGGGGTGGATAATTCATGCGTGACGTAGGTAACCGATTTGGAAAGTTCTCACTTTTTAATAAAATTTAGAAATTATTCTTTTTTTCGCCCACAATAGAACAGTCAGAGGTCCGATTTTTTGTAACACACGCATGGTAATCGAATAAAAGGTTTGCTCTTATAAATCAGGGGTCTCCAGTTCTAGGCCTAAACTCATATGTATTTCTTATAAAATACTTCACGTAAATCTTTGAAAGTAATCTTCGAGACTTGTAAGAAATGTATCAAATCAACTCTTCCAGAACACCTTAAGTTTCTCGTTCATTCTGATTCATAATTCATGCAGAGTTTGGGTACAGGAAAATGTTATTTACTTTGTCATCATTTATTTTCTGCAATCGTTCGAAGCACCTTAACGGTAATAACAAACATAGTATTATCGTATCGAAAGACTTTAAAAGCGACCGAAGGATTTGGACGATCTTCTCCAGCAGTAGAATGTTCAGAGATTATGAAAAAGTATGAGCGGAAAAACCGGCAATACGGAATGCGGACCGCGAATTTGGTACGCTGCTTTTATGCGGCCCATATATTTGGTATAGTATGTACCTTCATGCGCCACTGATATTAGTTTGTGACCCCTGTTATAGATGCTAATATATGTAGATGACAATGATGTCAAAAAGGCTTATTTACTTGACATCATTATTGTGGAAAAACTGCTAATCTAATGGTCAATGTTTTATAGTCAAAAAAAGGCATATGTTTTATTTAGTCAAACATAGTTTTTCAATTTTATTTCTGTTGTAAAGTGCGCTCGACAATTCTTTCTTTAGCTGAGCCCGTTATCTCTAGTTAAAATTTTCAATATATATGATGTTCTTCTTTATAAAGAAATACTGCGTTTGGAATTCGATAACTTACGAGATTGAAAATTAAAAAATGAACATCCAATTATTAGGACTGAAATATAGAATATTTGCATTTTTAATGAAATATTCTCTAAATTTTTAATAAGGTTCCCTTTTTCTTCCGTATGTTCCAAGTTGCGCTTAAAATCCTGGAGTGATTCAATATCAAATCGAGATTATTTAAACGCATCATCACTATCGAGGATTCTTAGAGTTACAACTTTACAACATAATTTTTTTGTTGGCAAAAGAACCCGTTTAGCAGTCTTTTGCGTGCGTAGTCAAGCACCATTTTGTAAGATGCCCTTCTTGAGGATTATCACCGATGCTTCTTCCTCTCGCCGCCGGAGGCGCTGGCAGCCCTCCTCGAAAAAATTCATTTTCAACTCGATGGTTTATGATTTCTTCATCTTTTTTTCGTCGAAACAACACATTCTCTTTCTTCGTGTATATAAGAAGGGGCCCATCTAGCCCGTTTTATCCGCCGCCCTCTCCATCTCACTTTCATCTTCCCGAGACGCTTTTGTTTTCCTTTGTTGCTCCTTTCGTCCTAAAACCACGAGCGGAGAAGCGCGCAATAAAAAAAACCTTCCTTTTAACTGCGACCTGAAAGAAAAGTTGGCTATGCGTAAACAGGTTCGAGTTCATAAAAGGATTATGTATTTTTTCCGCCCGCTTTGGAAACACCTTTTGGGTCGTATGCGCGTCTGCGTTATTCACGAATCAGTGCTGTCTCGGTTTATTATCTCGGACACGAGCAATAAATAGACGAATGGGGTAGAGGGGGGGAGAGAAAAGCGACCGTTTAACAGCCGAGGCGAAAAAAAACAACAACAAAAAAGCCGTAGACCGATTTGCAGCGGCGCGCGGGACGTCATTGCTCTTCGCCACGGTGATTAAAAAAAATGAATGCTGCCCTACGGAATTCTTCCAAAAAAACGAAGGCGATTCCCGCAAGATAGCTCGCGGTTCGTCCAATTTGCGGCGGTGGACTTTTACTACGCGATCAATGTTTTCGCGTAATAAAACGTACGCCATGCTTTGCGGTTTCCCTATCGCATTAGAAGTACCATCGATACGGTTTGTAAGAGTAGACTGGGGATCGAGAGGCATTAGCGGAATAAGATGAATGTAAAAAGGTAGAGGCTCCGGTCGTGGTGAGTTTGGAAATCTATGTCGATTATTCTACCATAAGTCTCGGCTTAGCCGGGACGGTCCCGGATTGTAAATGTTGTTCCGGCGTCCAGTCCGGTTTAGTATTTGTCCCGGTTACAAATTCTTCTTATTTTTTTATTTCATAAATATGAAATAAATAATTCTCGTTCCACCAGTTATATCTTATTACACATGCAATCCATTTATTTGGAATTAAAATCTTCTTTCGATTAAGTTTAAATTAGTACAATCTGTAAGGAATGCTTATAGGTTCGTGGTTTGTAGAGCACTCCGACAGCCGAGTGCACGCAGGGCACCTATAGCTATATGAGTTTCGAAACAATTATTTATGTTTTAGATCATCCCTATTTGCTTTAACGAATAAATTCTGTCTAAAACGTTATATTTAACTGTTAACACTCCATAATATTTTCTTGAATGTTGCCAGATACGGAATTAACCACGGTTAGAAATGATACGCGACGTGACCTTTCCTATATTTTTTCGGGAAAATTTTCTTAAAACTTGGGGTGCGTTTTATAGCCTGAAAAATATGGTAAATATGACTAATATATTTGTTCCTATCAGTTTTCTGACCAATTCTGTAATAATTTTGTGCACATAATGTTAGAATTTGAAAAAATATGGGCTATTTTGTCAATAAAATCATGGTCAAGCTAGGCAGAATTTATATATTTGGCATGTAAGCAATAAAAAACTAAAGATCTTATATTGTTCCGGTTATGTCTCGGTTTTTATTCCCCAGAACACGTTGTGTCTCGAATTTACTTCCTCAGAATCAGGTCATCCTATTCTAGCATCGACTACGAATCGTTTTATTGGGTGAGAACGGTTTATCTTACCTAATGTTTTAAAAAACACTATATGTGTATATTACGTATTTCCGCTTGTAATTTTCGATGTAAATAATATTAGGATTTAAAGAAAATGTTCATTAAATTTAACTGATTTCAAATGAAAATCTGGTATAGATTTTATAAAATTATAGGTTTAGTTTGATAATGAAAACAATGAAGTGAAGCGATATATAAATAAACAATTTTCAGATACAAATAAGACTGATAACTTACAAATTGAATTATACGAAATAACAGTAAAATATCATTATTTACTTTATTTTCGTCAATTCCGACGGTATTTTATGTCATCTACTTAATACGATTTCTGAAGGACCGGAAGCCATAAAGCAATATATATTTATACCTCTCGTGAACCAGAATAAGTTTTTAAAACGGGAGCTAGATTTGGTGACGTAATATGAAAAAGCGCATTTTATTTATTGAGGTTTATGTCAAACTGTAAGCTTAAAAAGGTTTATTAATTTAGTAATATAATAATATGAGGTAAAATAATTTGCTAAATAATTAATTAAAGAATTTTGACTAGTATCTATGACCATTTGATCCAGAATCATAATATGAAATTTTTGAAAGCCCCCCCCCCTGCCGTTTTCCGATATTTCAAAAAACATTTATTTTGCAGTGTAATACATGGCATTAATGGTCAAACAAATACTGAAAGTTTTAACTTTCTATCCATATAACCATTTGCTCAGATTACCACTTTGAATATATTTTAGGCATCCCTTGTCCCCACCTATTTCCCCAGCAAGTTTTTGGCAGCGTAATAAATTTCATCATAGAACGCATACACTGCAAATTTCAATCTTTTACCTCTTACCGCTTACTTACTTTTAATTAAGTTAATAATTTAGGACGATTAAAAAAATAATTCTCTCACATACTACTCCCTCCGCTTTATCTTCTTCAATTGTTTCAAGTTTTTCTTTTCGATGCAGTGCTTTTTTATCCAAACGTGTATTGCCCCCTTTTATATGAAAAGTTTCTTGTTTTTAGGAACGGTTTATCGCCCGTATCTCAAGATATACGAGGCTTGAGTAAGATACAAGTTTCATTATTCATCATCAAAGCTTACTAAGTTTTCCAATAGGCATCATAGTGGCTTCGGTTCAAAAGATTTTTCTGGCGATATCTGGGGTGCAATTCTTTAGCTGATTCGCTAAGTAACAAGAAATTTGTCGTTGCAACTTTACTCTTTGCCGTCGCCGTTCTAAAAAACCATTACTTTAGGTTGGCCATAATGGAGTATTTCAGCCTTATATTTCATGGTAAAGTATATCACCGGAAATTGTTTTCATATTTCAGTGAAGAAAAATAGCATGTCTGCCTAGAATTTTGAAATATTACGAAATACTTGAAATAACCTATAGACGTCTACTTCACTTGGTTACTTCGATCTAGCGCTGTAAACCAGTCGTAAAATTAGGTTTTTGTTTGCAACTATCGATGAAATTGGTTTTTATTATTTTTATGTCATATTAACTCTTAATCTTCCGTATTTTGTGCAAGAGTCACGCTTTCCTTCCGGTATTCCTTGATTTCATAAACTTTTTCGTTGCTGTATCTCACATTGCACATATTTTAGCTAATTTTGATTTCATATATGGTCACAAGGCGATTGCGAGGGTATTTTTGTTCGCTTGATCAGTTTGAAAAAAAAGGAAAATCTTATAATCCACTAAAGGAAAACGTTGCCAAATGTTGGGTTAAGATCGGATCAAAGCAAGAAAAAGTGCTTTTGCTCGCAAATATCGATAGTTTTATTAAACTCTCGATTCGATACACGATAAATTCCAGCTGTTTTCCGTTTCCTTTTCGGAATGAATTCATAAAACGCATTTATTTTTTGTAGATTCGAGCATAAAACCTTGATCAAAAACTCCACGAAAGACGGAAATATCACTTTGAACCAACGAAACCATTCCGTCCACCTTGTCATTTGGACAATCCTATCGCCTTCGTCGATCGACTAACATCGACCGAAATCGAGTCGTGGAATCGCAACGCTTCGATCGATTACCCAAGGATCCCGCGAACTCATACTCGAGCTTCAAGTTAATCCTCCGTCGATTCCCGGCTAATGGAACTCGTAAAAATTCAGGCTCTGGATTTTATGCCCGAGCGCCCGTTCGCATTCTCTTTCTCGCCGACTCTTGTCAGTCTCTCTCTCCTTTTTTGCCTCCTTTCTCTTTCCATTCCGATGGCATATTGGGCCTCTCCCCATTCTCCTATACCTCACATGTGCCCTTTTTGGTTTATAGTCGCCGACGGGCTATGGCCGCCTCTCTCTCTTTTACTCTCTTTCTCTTTTACACACACACACACACACACACACTCTCTCCATCTCGAGAAGTTTTCAAAGCTGTCGGAATGCCAATTGGTACGCGATTCTTCCAGTTCGGACGGCGACAGTGGCGCCTTTCACCTCATCACGTCTCGCCTCTCAATCAACAACTTCTCGCTTCTTTTCCTCTGGAACGCTTGCGAAAGTGTCGGAGAGAAATCTCTGGAATTTTGCTTCCAGTCGGACGAGAGTGTTGCAGAAAGGGTTGTTTTTTTTCGTCGAATTTCTGATGTTTTTTTTTATCGGATTTCCATTAAGAAAACGTGTCCACTTTTGCTGCTTCCCACACGGTCGCCATGCTTGAGGAAAAATTTGTAACTAAAATTAAAGGTTTTTTACTGCGATCAAATTTCGGAGTAAGGAAATTTAAATTATTCTCTGTCATTTAAGTATAGAAATAAGTGGCGATTTTTTCCAAGTAAAATTTATATTTATTCTGAATCGGGTTTACTGCTTAGATTTTCTAAACAAATTCTGACCGATTTTTCGGCTAACCAGAGATGAATATCATCGCCTCTGAAATAACGAGAATATTAACGACGAAAGAAAGCAAATATATCTGGTGCAACTATTAATATTTGCTTTATGAGGAAAACATTAGTTTTAAAAGATTCTAAAGGATATATTTAATGTTATTTTTATTACGTTGAGAAGTATGTTAACCCTTTCTATATCACTCCCATAAATATAGGTTTTCCTAATACTAGAAATTATACTCTTTTATTCTCGTCACACACATGTTAAACAGATGATGAAATAACAGAAATCTCTTATTTTAAGAAAGCTTAACCTTAACTAACATACTCTGACCGTATCGTTTCCAAGTAAAAAAACCGCTAATGAAAGCGTTACTGGATTCCAGAATAAGCACTTAAGCATCAACAACTGAGAAATTAAGTACTTATCCTAGATATATCCAGTTGCAATAAAGAATATAAGGCGTAAGATTAGTAAAGGTGAACATTTCTTCTTAAGAAATAGCCTTTGGTTTGATTATCTTTTTGCAAATGAGTATGTGTATTACACTTTCATAAGGAGCTCGTTAAATAAAACATAATTGAAGATTTAAAAATTTAGAATATAAATGTGCATCTCCGTTAAATGGACGTTTTTATTTGTAAGCATCTCATAAATTGAGGGAACACTTGATACAGAAGTTGCTGGAGAACGTAATGCTCCATTATCATTTCATCCGGCCTTGATGGTTTTCAAAAGAGGAATGCTTGCTCGCCCCCTTCCCTCTGAGTGTATGTAATGAGTTTTAAAAGGGTTCCCAAAGAGTATTAAAGATAAAAAATTTCTCCTAGCTTTATCTTTCAAGAGCAATGTTGTGGTCAAAGGTTACCACATTAACACGACGAATAACGTTATAAAACGTAGTGTGCGCGTTTTAACCAATAAAGAAGTGTGAGAACGTGAAAAATTATTTCAGTATTTTTGCGTGTCTCTTCAAAGAAGTGTGCTTAATAGAAAATAAATTTAACGCATTAGAGCTCTCATAGTGTTTCATTCGCGCCAGACTTCGTGCACGGCTGTTTTGGCAGTGTTGGAAAATGTGCTACAGGTAAAAATGTGTCACGTAATTTCCTTATTTTTTACTGCTTATAATAGTAAATAAATAATTTGTATACATAAAATGAATCACAGTTACAATGTGGTTGTCACTTTTGAGCAGGTGTCCCCAACCTGGTGCTTGCGAGCACCGCTGTGCTCTTCGCCAGCCTGGTTGTGCGCTTCTGCGACGCTTAAATCGCGTTTCATAACGTCATTAATTTAATATGATCACATTACCAATGAAATTGACGTTGGTTTGAATTTATTATTCATGATCATTATTTTTTTCGCAAAGTATAGTGGTGCTCGGTCGATGTTCTGGAATATAGCTGAGTGCTCGCTTGATAAGCCAGAATACAACTTGGTGCTCGCTACATGGAAAAGGTTAGGAATTCCTGCTTTAGAGTATGGAAGGAGGCACGGAGTCATATAAAGCACGATTAAGGAGACACGTCAGCAAAAAGAGGATGAAGACCCCTATTTAAGAGGTTAAGTGAAAATAACGAAATTCCTATCTTAAAATCAATAGCATGCAACCTTATTGATTCTTTGAAGATCTTAGTATTGCTAAAAGTTATCTAAGGAGCACCTGTCGGCGAAAAACGTAGAATTTTATAAGTCCAACATAAATTTCGACTGTTCTGCACAGAATTAAGTAAATTTATGCCGTTTGAGGTGGATATAAGCGCATTACATAAGTTATTATTTTTGTCAGGTCAGGTATTTGGTTGCATATTAAGTGCGTTATTGAGGTTTAGTTTGAAGCTGCTCATAAGACATAGGAATATCGCGATATCTTTGTTGTTTGGTTCGAGAGATGTTTTCCAGCAATAATGAAAGCGTCCCGTCGTTAAATCGAGGGAATAAAACGAATACATCTAAAAATTTTGATTGTTCCTCCTCCCGCCAAAAATTTTCTTTTTGGAGTTTGAATTGCCTTCCGTCGTCGTCGGATGGCCTGTTGGATACAAGTGGTGCGCCATAAATGATCATTGGCCGACTTGTAGTGGTAATTTAATGGCGTCTATGTATTCGCCCGGAGCTATAAATTGCGCGCCGGTTGTATGCTCCCAGTACCAATAAATCATGAGCTCGGGTCAACAGCTCCGCCACCTTGAGCTTTCTAGTGAATTACACTTCCACCACACCCCGAAATAATGCCATTGTCCCAGAATAGTGTCTGTATTTTTATCTCGCTTTCAAATGGTATAGTTGAAATAGATAGGAATCTTTAATAAAAATTGCAAACGAAGAATAGTATGAGGCCAAAAGGTTTCAATTTATATCTAAAGTCTAAAAATGAAAATAAATGTGAGCCAAATCGAAAATTTGAAATATGTAATTTCGAAACATATGACTGGCCGCAAGTCACAACGATATTCCTAATGTTTTTTTTAATTTAAAAGCGTATGGCTCAAAATGTTATGGATTTTGATTAAAGAACAAACCATCGTAAAATTCTTTAACATTTAACCCTTTCACATCGTTTGTAAACGCTTTTTAGCGATTTCTTTATAAAACAAATCGCTTATGTATTCGATTAGTATGTCTTAACGTCTATACGAGCCATATCTTAAAAATCCTGAAACTTGGAGAAGTCAACATTTCAAAATAGATCTTTCGACATAGGAGTTAGATATGGTTGAAATTTAGTGGATACTAGATAATCTACTGGGGAGTAGTCGGAATATACCTCTAAAAAGTACATGCTGCTACAAATTTAGGTAAAAACATTACACAGCATCTGCGATTCTTTAATCCGATTGAAAGATATCAGTCGGTGAAAGAAGCGCCTTAATAGTTTGCTCTGCAATTCTTCCCTCGCTTGTATATGTTTATTTTGAGATTGTCTCGTATAAGCTCACCCTTCAGCTGCTTATAGCAGACCCAAGTAATGATTAATCTGTGGAAATTAATCCCTAACAGACTCGAAAAATACAGAATCTACTATCTGTGAATCGTTACTGATGAAGACTGTATTGTAGTAGATATGAGCATCGTTATCTTCCGACATTTTTATGGCTATCGGAAAAACTATTTTTGCTGGAAGACTAACTTATGCGAGATTTTTATATTTCCCATTGGAAATGAGATAAATATAACCAACACTAACATTTCTTGCTTAATGGATTGAAAAAACTCTTATCTGGTTTCCTTACGTTTTCGTTGCATATCTTACTATCTTTCTTGACGCACGCACGAGCATTTTACTTCTCACCATCCGCCATCTTACACCGGAGTGATTTTTACTACTCTACTTATCGCAGATTTTCAGGCCGGGCTTGTCGCTCGAGGTTTAAGGTTGCGAACCCAATGAGAACTCAGAAGGAGGTGCGTAAAATTTTTATTATGGTTCTCAGTTCAAACGATATAAAAAAGAACGCACTGACGTGAATACTCAGGTTGTAAAAATGTTTCCGAAAATATTTTGCTTACGAAAACTAATTTACGACTTCGTTAGGGGTAAGAATACCCCAAAATGGCGTTGGTCACCCAAGACTTCTGTCTTGCAGGTTTTTTGATTGCTTATTAACCGCTCCGTTATTGTCAAACGGCGTCATCAATAAACCTCGGTTGACAGAACTTTCTCCTCCAAAATAACGTGAAATATTACTTCCAGGCGATAGATTCGTCTTTGAAAATCATATCTGAGAAATACGGCATGATTATGTCTTTTGTGCGTTATTTTTCATGTTATTCGTAAAGAGAGGCTTGCGAATTGATGTGCTGTAAAAGAGTCACGATTGGAAATGAGTGTCATTTGCTCATTTCGATCCCTATCAGCTCAAAAGCAGCTGGTCATCAATATAAAAAATGTCGCAAAACACATGCCACGTGAGTCTTACAAGAGGGAACGGCTGCATTTCCTTCAATTGGTAAAAGCGACATAAACATTTTGAGGGATAAAAGGATTCCTTAACTGCGTTAAGTAAATAAGTCCTAGACTAGCGTTAAGCGGGCCACATCGGAAGTTGCAAATGCTTCAGCGAATCATAGAGTTACAATCAGATTATGAGTTATCATATAGGTGGAAATCGATGCAAAATCAAGTTTTTAGGATTTAAATTTCAATACTATAGGATTTACTATCATAATTTTAACAATTGGCGTCTTGAGGTTTATGGGACTTCCCCGAATTTCAACCCTTTGTTATCTCACCAACACCCATATTTAACGTCTCCAACATCCAAATACCTTCATTTGAGCGCTCCAGTGTCAGCTGTCACTGTGTCTCGTTTTGAGAGATTTTTTTGTGGTGGACAATTAGACCTCACGACGTGGTTTACGTCACAGTTGTAATTGCTCATAAGTTTTACGTAATTTTATGTTGCACCATGTCCTCAGACAGGAGACCTTCAAAAGGACGTGCTGATTATTCAAACTTTTTACAAAGGATTAGTTTGTAGTTTGTAGATGAAGTTGGCAAATGCAGAGGATTCTGAGATATAGGGCGAAGAGAATATTATAGATAATGAAGATGATACAAACTGTGAAGCATCAAATGGTGAAAAAAATCATGATGAAGAAGTTGAAGGCGTAAGAAATAATTTTGCGGCAGGAATAATTTCAAGGGATCAGCAGATGAGCCAAAGAGTAACGCAAGAACACGGGTTATCACATTATCAAACTTCCAGCCTTGTGACGTGGACATAATAATACCGTTTTTAGTTGTAGATATTCTCCCATGTTACTCATTTTGAAAAATTTGAAGCAAATGTGACTCAGTGTGAAGCACGACGGTGATTGCGGACGAATCTGTCATGACAACATAGGGTTAATAAAAATATACATAAGTGTTGAATTTCACGGGTTGATTATTCGCTATAGCTTGGCAAACCGCAGACAGTCGGACACCCTTGGGTCTCCTACCTCTATACTTGGCTTTTTTGCCACTGGGTATCAAAATCCCTTCTGACTTAGCACCGAATATAGATCTATATCCTTTTGCAAAAAGTTGATGCTAAACTCCCGTCATGGTTTAAATGGCAAAATCAACTTGGTCTCTCCAATTTTCACCCACAAACCGAGATTATAAGAGCAATTTCAAAGAGTAGACCGCAACTTACGTCGATATCTATAATCTCTCCCTTTCACTTCATTGCCTCGTCCATTTTTATCGGTCGGAATTCAAAACAGGAAACGGTTTACTGGCCTCTTTCATTGGGCGATTTTGGTGTGCACTATTGGCTCAGATAAGGTAGGTATCCGCTAGTGGCAGAATTCGATTACTTTATTCAAGCGAACCGTTATACATATTTTTGAAAAGTATTTTATGTTTTTGACGGACTTCCTTTCGTCATATTTGTAAAATCTTAGTACTATCAGCTGCAAAAGGGTATATATCATGCATGCTAAATAATTATTATACCAGTATTTTGACTTTTCCGATGAATTTGTTTGAATATCTATATTTTCTATGAAAATGCTCGATAGAGGTGAAATGTTTACAAAGGAGAATTTGAGATAATTTTTTTTGAAACATTTTCCAAGTCGCCGTATTTGTATTTTACACTGCATTACGTGCTTAAATATCGACGTCATTCAATGCAGTTTTACTTGTGTCAATTAAACGTTAACTTACTTTGCTTTATTATCTTAATATTTACTTAATCATTCTCATTTGTGTGCACTAAAAGCTGTATTTACCAACTGGAATGTCCGATTAAACAGAAAGGGTTCCATGGATCCGGAAAATCTGTAGTATACTCTGTCTTTGGCAGTGTGTGTATATACCTATAATATATTCGCTCTAATGTGCTCAATACCTAAGTAGCTGCGAAATTTATTTCCAGTGTTAGGCATGTTAATGTGGCTAAAATTTTCATAATAATCTCGATGCAAAAGAAATAATAAAATCACCGATGATTAAATTTGTCTTTGCGTCTTTTCTCCCAGAAAGAATATTATGAGACGCTATCGCCACTCTGCTATACTTATTTTCGCGAATCGTAAAAAAGCGATAAGTTTACTTTATTTTATAAAAAAAGTCAATATTTAGTACAGAATCGCTCCGATTGCTCGTTAATTCGTAATATCGAGGCCCATAGCCCTCTCTCAATCTCTCTGTGTTTTCGGGAAAAATTTTACGGCCTTGTTTTCCACGGAAATGAGAGCAGCTGATTGGCGATGCTTCCGAAAATTCAACGTCAGGGTACCCGTAACGCCCTGCCATAAAATCATAAAGCCATAAAAATTATCCTGGCGGTTTCAAGTGGCTCGGATTGATGGAAGAAAAAGGGAAAATTGGGGGTGGGAGGGTTTCTCCGCATGTATGAAAGGGAGAGTGAATATTCTGAGGACTATTCAAACATTTTATTTGCTATCGTAGGACTTCACTCCTAGCGTTGATTGCGGGTTCTTTCTACCCGTCTCCTTCCCTAAATCCTGGAAACGTCTCTCTCGGTTTCCGGATTTTTAAGGCGGAGAAAGTACGCTCTAATTCTTCCAAACTTGAATGAAAGTAGAAGAAAGTGTTCCGGACTTTATTTTTTTTATAACTGCTGTGCCCCAAAGTTGCGCGATTAATACTTAAGTTTTCTCCTTGGAATTCACTTGCTCACAAAACATTTTTTTTTATCCAAAGGACACCGTATGTATAAAAGGAAATAATGGAACCTACTCAATTCGATGTTCTTATTACGGTTTTGATGGCTTTTTTTCCGAAATAAATTTTGACTTCGGTTATGCTAGAGAAAAATATAAGCAGCTTACCAAATTTCCATTGTAATTCTATCCGTGCTTGTTTATCCCTTCTAAAGTAAAGCATAGGATGAAGAAAAGTTAAAGAAGAAACACGTTTTTGTGGCAGCACATCGTCATTTTCCGCAATATTTACTAGATGTGTTTCTCAATACCATATTAATTAAAATGCCCCGCTTAGGATGAAAATATGGGCGCTTAGTAAAAATTATACTAAATTCTTGGATATTTGTAGATCTTGGACATGGGGAAGAAAGCAGAAAACTAAAATGAGCGGATAAAAGAAAACTAAACCATTTAGAAATAGGAGGAAAGGAATTATAATGGAATCAAAGAGAAAGCGGACTAGATTGCGAAATTCCAAAGGAGAGAGAGAATGATAAAAGATATGATGGAGGGAAACTTGGTGCCAAAAGATGAAGCGAAAGGAAAAGATACAGATGTTTTCGTTGTGAAAGAGAAAAGAGTTATCAAGAAATGAGGATGACCATAGAGAATATGAAAATGCAGAGAAACTGGAATAACCAATAATCACGGATTTATGTGAGGACAAACAACTAATGTTCATCAGACATTCTGTAAAAACTCAGAAGAATATTGACAACTGTGAGACGTTTTTGAGAAAGCTCACTAAGTAACATAGAGTCTGGAATTATTCTAGTTTTTGGCTATAGTTGAATTCCACCTAGTTGAGATTAATTTAGAGCAGTTAAATAATAACGAAAGCCGTACAGTTACCCATTATAAATGCTTCACTTTAAAATATCTAGTATTGTTTACATAATTGCGGATTTAGATGTATAACGAATGCTATCAAGAATTACATCCAAGATTAGTTTACTGGAATTTCGTTGTTTCGGGGTTATTCGGTGAAATAGACCTATGGCACAATAAAAGAGCAATTTAGGATACCTACACGAAAATATTTTTATATCCATTAATAATAGTTTTTATAGCAAAAATGATAAATAATTACGAAAGCCTGTATTTAAAAAAGTAAAACAAAATACATCAGGTCAATCAAGTCATCTCGAAGAGGCCGAAACTTATTATTAAAATGCGTTCAAAACGAAAAATATAGACATTAACGTCCGGGTTAATCGGTGATGTAAATTTTTTTAATTATGCCGCCTTCCACTCTTTTTTATGAGTTTCAAATGGTCCCACAAATACCCACAGCATGAGTGAGAGGGGGAGAGACGGATTTGAATATTTTTGCATTTCCAATTTCCCCTAGCGAGGCATTTCGGTCGTGGGCTTCCGTCTTCATACACCGTAATTGAGCGTATATCCTGCGCAGTCTACGCCACTTTTTTTGGTCATTATTTCCTCTCGAGCACATTCGTGGAGGTGTAAAATCACGAAAATAGTGCCTCAAACGTTGCGCAATATGATTTATCTGTTGCAAACATCTCTTGCTATGTCCGGAGGAGAGCCGAGCCAGTTCAACACGTGGAGAGTGTTTTCTCTTTCTTTAACGAAAATGTAAAAAATGCAGAGTTGAATAAACAGTCTGGGTGATTGAGAAATGTTTATTATTATTAATCGTCGAATTACGCCGGTTTTTAGCGATTTCAACTATTTTTAGTCTCCAGACAAGGACTCTGTTAACAATATAGCCATTTATCACTGTTTCGATACGTTACTATTTGAATCTGTATGGCGAACATATATCTGTGTGGTAACAACGATATTAATTAAAATAGTGGCAAAAGAAGACGAGATAATTTGTGTAGGAGAATTAAGAGAGGCATGAGGACATAACTGGGTTTGCCCAGAAAATAAATACCCAACGTCTAAGTAGTCAAATTCCATGTCATCCCTTCTTTAACCTTCGCTCCAACAATCGCTGATACATCACCCACCTAGCGGAAAAAGGAAAAGCTAACGTCTAGCAACGCAGTCGAGATCACTCAAAAGTCAAATTCGCATAGAAGTACAGAAAAAATCTAGAAAAAGGTAGTTTTTATACGTATATCTTCATATCTAGGAATACAGTCGAGAATAAGCGCCCGTAAATGTTTTTATATTCGCTGGTAGAATTTAGTAACTCGGCTTTCCCACTCCACCCAACGTTTTTTCCTCTCACAGCCTATTTTCCACCCTCCGTGTTATATTATCTGTATGGTCTTCCCTCCCTTAAGCTGCCAGCCGGCGTGATGGATAATGTCCGGTGTGGGTGACGTCATAGCATTTTCCGTTTTTCTGTTTTTTTTTTCACTGGGAGAGAGCGCGGCTTTTTGAGTGTGGCTTTTCCTTTCTCTTTGAAAAAGTATGGACAGCTGTGAGTTTTTTCGTTATTTCTGTTGATTTGTAGTAGAAAAACATTTTTCACGTAGAGGATTGGGCACGTGGTGGTGGTACGCGCAGGCGTGGTTTTGTTTGACTGAGAAGGCGATAAAAGACCCGTAAAGCAGCAATAAAAGCATGCAAAGGAGAGTTTTTTTGTCAAAGAGCGAAAAAACTCAGGAAAGGATTGAATTAATAAACCGTCGTTTGCCCTTAAATGTTGACAGACGGAAAATCTTATTGGAAACCATTGTCAAAGCCATATTTTTCTTGTCTCGAATCGAATTGACTGATCAAATAAGTAATCTTTCCTCAAAGTTTTAGTATTTTTCCGTCTTGCAAGGATTCGCCTATTTTTGGTACCTAGTTTCTTTTACTCACTTAACCCTCTGAGATATAACTTTCTTTTTGATCTGAACACACTGCCGTCAAATGCTCGAGAGCAATGTTTGCGTGTCATGTATCTTAACACCGAGTTAAATCTTCTTTATTACAAAGATCTTCGCCATCGTGAGTAAACTACGGATAACAATAAAGGCGAACAAACCCGTGTTTTAGAAATAAAAAAATAAATCAATCAATAGGGCTATACGAATTAATCCTCGTAAATCATGACTTTTACGACTCTCACAAGTGTAAACGCACCAGCTGCTTGCGCTCCTCGGGCTTGCCTTCTGTCTGCCGCGTGTCCCACGTTTCCGCATCGCGTGATTTCGATCGCACTCAGCTGGTCGCGTGTGACCGCTCATAGGAGACGAGCTTCTCCGTCTGTCATTGGAATCTTTCAGTATTGCCATTACGCAGATTGAATGATTACAGCTTTCAATTTCGGTCGGTTGAAAATTTTTTTATTGTCCACGCTGCAAGCGGATAGAACACGAGCGAGCGTTAAACGGGTGGCAAACGAAGCTCGCGAAAAAAAGAGAATTACGCGTTCGAGCTGAATTATCCACGCGTTAGAAGGTTAGAGAGGAATTTTCTTTGACTGTGAGAGTTTTAGCGACGCAAACGTTGACAATTATACTAATGTTGCAGATATCCTTTGAGGTTGAAACCAAGCACTGATTCGTGACTTGTTGAATTTCAATTAATTTCGTCAGGCGTAACCTTCTGAAGTGTGTTACGTGGTGATTTATTTTGTTTGCAATCAAAGACCAGAAGACGTAATGAGTAAAATCTCTCAAGTGTAGAATATCAAGTCATTTTTAAGGCGGGCAAATATAAACCTTAGTTAAAACATTATTTTGCTTTTAAGCAACGATATTAAAAGTGTGGTGCAAGTAATACTGGAAGATCCTCAAACGGTTATGAAAAAATTTTTCTTTGCTTTGGCCATATCTCAATTAACGATTCCAGGGGTTGTGGGTACCTAGAAATTAATAAAACTTACCAATGAGTGCAAGGAAAAAGGTTTGAATGGTACTGTTTTGAAGTAATTTTTTGGGCAATCATTACTGTTATATTTGTATATTGAAATTATATATAGAGCTGAATTTATTGGATTTATTTTCCCAATATTATTAATTAAATTTTATAGATTAGATTGTTTACTACAAACCGGAATTTGATGAGTCAAATCCTCTTATTTAATTTGTAATGAAGTAAAAATTGAAAATATCTGTACTTTGGCTATTGCAACGTTATTTGGGTTAGTTTCGAAAAATAAAAGAAGAAATGACTTTCTAAACAATTCCACTAGAAACACAATTTGAATGGCACTTGAATTTTTTACCATTGCTTAGTTTAACAGATAGAGCAGTCCCTTGTGCAACATAGGGGATTCCTTCAATGAAAAGCCCGCTTTCGACTAAACCGCGGTTCTCCACTTTTATACATAATGGAAAAAACGATTTGTTAGTTAAAATTGCGAGCATTCCCAGTCTTATACCTTATTAAAACGCGGTGCGCGTCCATTTCAGCTTCGTTTGTAAATGGATTTTTACCTGTTGAGCAATTACCAGTCACGCTAACTTAACCGCGTATAATCAACTCCGTGTTGTCAACTCAAATTTTATTTTTTGATGAGTTATCTCTGGATGACAATAATACAAGGACCCAGTCTTCCTTGAAATATGAAAATTTTCATGGGCAGGATGCGAATCCTTGACCTCAAATGTATACAGTAGGCCCTACAAGGCACTTCATCCCCTGAGGTCGACAGCCATTTCGCCGTATAAGGATTATCCACTCGTCCACCTCCCTCCCTGACGCCTCTCTCTATCCACCCCACCCTATCCACCAACCCTATCCACTCTTGCCAATACCTCCCTCTCTATCCACCCCTCCCTATCCACCCCACACTATTCACCCCTCCCTATCCACCCCTTCCTATCCACCTCTCCCTATGCACTCCTCCGTATCCACTCATCCCATTCCACTCCTCCCATTCCACTCTTCCCTATCCACTCCCCCTACCAACCCCTCCCTATCCACTCCTCCATAACACCTCCTGTATCAACCCCTCCCTATCCACTCCTCCATAACACCTCTTGTATCAATCCCTCCTTATCCACCCCTCCTTATCCACTTCTCCATATCCACCCCTCCTTATCCACTTCTCCATATCCAACTCTCCCTATCCACTCCCTTCTATCCATCCCTCCCTATCCACCCCTCCGTATCCACCCCTCCCTATCCCTCCCTCCTTGTCCACCCCTCCCTATCCACCCTTCTATATCCATCCCTCCCTATATTACCCACCCCATTCACTTCAACTTATACACCCCTCCCTATATTTCCTTCCTCTCCACCCCTTTTTATCCCACCCTCCCTACATTACCCTTTCCATCCACCTCTTCTTATCCACCCCTCCTTATCCATCCCTCCCTATCCACCCCCTCCCCTTTTCCACCATTACCCATCCCTCGCGCCCCCAATACTCCCAGTAACGCTAGGTAGCCCATGAACATAACGGCTCCGGGTAACGTGTGCAGAGTTGGCGAAAAACTTAAAAAGAAAATGTCGGAGATGCGGGAGACGTTAGGTTGTGACGGAAGGAGTAGAAAAGAAAGAGAAAAAGGACCACAGAGGGAAATGGAGGACCGAGGGAAAGAGGGGAGAGGGGGATAAGGCAGTAAAGGAGGGATGGAGTTGAAGGGGTAATGGCTCGAAGAAGGCGGGATTGGGAAAAATAGTCGAGGGAGAGGGATGGACGGGGAAATGGGAGAGGTAAGAGGAGTTGGAAAGGGAGGGAGGAGAAGGTGATTGCCGAGGAGTGAGCGGTTTGGGACGAGGATGGGAGCAGGAAGGGAGGTGCAGGGGAAAGGGAAAAAGGGTTTGGGGATGATGAAGCGGGAGGGGGTGGAGGAAATATCTGGTGGCGTTTAGGGGGAGAAGGATGCGAAGTGGGTAGGAGAGCAAGAGAGGGAGAGAGAGAGAGAAGGAGGACTAGGGATATAGGGAGGGTGAGGGATGAAGGGATGGCAACGGAGGGATGGAGGGAGGGCGAGGGAGGTAGGACGAGAGAGGGATGTAGGGAGGGTGAAAGATGGAAGGCGGGCTAGGGAGGAGGAAAGGCGAGGGAGAGAGTGGCATCAGAAGAGAGAGAAAGAGGGAAGGAGACAGAGGGAGTAAGTGGGAGGGACGGAGGGAGAGGGAGGGTTGTTGAGGTCAGTGGCCACTGGGGCTGGCTGGATGTGGCGCAAGGCGCCGGATAGATAGCGGAAGAGGTAGGGAGGGAGGGAAGGAGGCATAGAGGATGAGAGGGAGGGTGGGAGATAGTGGAGTAGTGAGGTTGTTCCATGCCAATCGATGGAACCCCAGACCACACACGCACGCACACACATACATCCATTTTGCACCCTTTCCTATCTTGAAACTCCCTTTCATCCCCTCCCTTTGCTACTTCTCTCGCTTCCTCCACATCATTCTACCACTCCCCCTTCCTCATTCACCCCTCCCCCCGCTCCCTCAATCTCTCTCAGTTTCTCCCCGCCCCATTCTTGTAGGACTGCGTCGGTGACAATGTCAGCTCGCCTGATTCCAATAAACATGGTGGGGTCGCGTCGCGAAGCGTGGCGGCGGGTGGAATCGTTAGAGGAAGAGCTACTTTTGAAGGATGCTGGGAAGGGAAGATTGAGATGGGCAGGAATTGATAATGACAATCTTCTTTCCCTTTTGTGTTTATCACACTTCATTTATGAGCGTCGTGCAGACGTGTTTTTATTTATTCATCCTTTGGGAATTTTAATTAGAATATTGAAACCTGTGTATTTTGAAGGACAAAGAAAATTGAATGGACGTATAATTTATAACGAAATAAAATATTAAGATAAAAGCTTCAAAGAGTTAAGATAAAGCTTATGAAAGATCTAGACAAACTCGATCTTTTATTTCGAAGAGTTAGCCTGATTAAAATCGCTTTTAAAGGAAAGTGGGAGGAAAAGAATTAAGCCGTTAGATAAATTTTGAGAGGAAAGACATATGCATAAATAAAGACGTCGCAGACCTTAAACTATGAACAAAACTTGGTTTGACCCATAACTATGGAAGCGTATGGCAGCAGATTACTAAAAATTAAAATATCAAAATGTTTTTCGCAGTACCGACTTTTCAAAAGTGGCGAGATATTTTTGTTCGCAGAAAAAAATACATGGGAATAATAAAATTAATTATTGCTTGGGGCATTTAAAACATTTTTTTCATTGAAAATACGCACGACAGAGGAGGTAGAGACATATAGATGAAGTTAATTATTAGGGCGAGATTGAGAACAAGAAGTTTATTTTTTCAGAGGGGAGAAACTGGTAGGGAGAGGTAGTGAGGAAGAGAGATAAAGGGAGTTAGTGGGAGGGAGACAGAGAAGAAGGGAGAGGGAGAAAGATAGATAATGGTCTTTATTAGGGCGAGATTGAGACTAGGAAGTCTATTTTTCCAAAGAAGGAGATAGGGGGGGAGAGAGGGTGAATGGGAGGAAGGAGGATGGGAGGAAGGAGGATGTGAGGGAGGGAAGATAGAAAAGGAGGACGAATGGAAAGTGCTTTAAATTTAATACTTAATCCATGCATATTCATCATAATGATGGGCTTTTATACTAGCGATTTATATCAAAAATTAATTTGAAATCATTTTTTTGGATGGCGAGTTACACAAAACCAAACCTACGATCGCTGAATCTATTAGTCTATTTCTACCAAATCAACAAGATGTAGCGGTCACGTCTTTATCGCGAATTGAGGGAAGATTAACGGTGAAGGATGTGTCAAGTTTGCTTTAGATTTCCCCACTCGCAAAGATTGTGTTTGTGCGCTGGATAATATGGGAAATGACCTATTTACTTCCCTGATCATAAACGCATCCCTTCGTTGGATATAGTTGCTCTCCAGATTCGATCTACTAGTAAAAACAAGACAGAAGTTGTAGATGCATCCGGAAATTTTTCTTTAAGACAAGCATAAATCTTTCACATTCGCGCATTCTGCATAGATAAATATTCATATAGAAATAGGTAAAAATTTATAAAAACAGGATAACATATTTTTGTTAATAGATTAATTCCCGCAAATTTGTCATTTATCAAAATATGAAATAGATTATGAATACTCCAGTTGTTGACGTTCTCTCCGTAAATCAAATCAAAGGTCCCTTTCCAAAATACATGGGAAAATTCCTCTATTTGGCAAACTGTTCGATAATTCTCCATTTTCCGGCAACTATGTGCTTTGTTAAAATTGACCCGACCTTTTTGTTCTAAAGCAGAAAATGTATTCGAGTTTTTAAAATGACTTCGTTATGTTTTATTTCCTGCCCACGGATAATCGAGCACGTCCATTACCGTGAAGGCTTGTTTAAAAAAATTGAAGGTTCTTTATAATGACGGAAATCGATCCATCATTTATACATATTTCGGTCGTCGGAGGCGATCGCATAGCGTCACGCGAAACGACCAGATGACAAAAGCCGACGGATAATCCAATTTAGTCGGATAACGTCGGCATATGACAGAGATATTTTCCACCAGCCGCAATTTTTACCCTTAATGGGATTAGAATTGTGCGCTTCGTTTGCCAATGGTGGACAGTGATACGTGATCGTTCCATCCCGTGGCGTCCTATTTTTTTAGTCAAATCACTGATCTGGTGATTTTTTTAAAGCGCAGTAAAAACTTGGAAATGGTGGTGAAAGTGAAATGGCGCGTTAAATATTATTTACTCATTGAATGCTCAATTAATTTTTATGTACACAACCACGACATTACGGAATTGATTAACTATTCCACAAAGCTATTTAAATAATAATGGATGAATTGTTGTTTTGGTTTAAAATTGCGCTAAAAACGTGGAACTGATGATTATATGAAAATAAACCATCAATGTAAGGGCGTAAGATATATATTATTTGTCCATTAATACCGTTTCAATCATTCATAAAATTGTTATTAAAAGTTCGTTTAAACGCAGGGGAATCTGTGTCCAGTTTTATCTAAAAATGATCGACGATGGGTAACACTTTCTTCAGCAATATTTTCAGGCCACGTATTATCTGACGTTTCAATAGTTAATGTTATAGAGGCTATTTTATCTTCTACGGTTACCTTTGAGACTTACGTATTGATAAATATTCAGTGAGATATATAACAGTATATACACGAGTTCACGAGCAATCAGAATTGAATTGGTTATCCATTATTATGAAAATTTAGTTTGGCGTAATAAAAATATTCTTTTGAATGCTTACTATTCATTTAAATTGTTCTAATGTTAAAACGCTTAGTATTAGTAGTCTTTTTCATATTTTTGTTGTACAATAGAAATGATTAGAAAAACCGAAGATTTTATAAATGAAATTTATAACAAAATTATTTAAGTTTACCTATGTATTAGCAGTAAATTTGAAATGAATATATTTACGAAAGGGAACATACAAAACATAACTTTAGCCTTGGGTTAAAGGCCTAAATACTCTACCGGTTGAGCTATAAGCAGATGCACGTATATATGTTAAGGTAAAAGTATGTAATCGGGAAATGTGAACATTTACCGGTAAATGTGCACATTTACCACCAAGCTCGGTAAATGTAAGTTTAAGTTTCCAGAAATACGTATTATCCGTACATTTCCCGGTATATGTGCACTTTTACCGATGTGCCTTGGTAAACGTGGAAATAAGTAAGAATGAGAAATGCTACACTTTAATAATTACGTTAATTTATAAAAAATTATCAAGGGTTCGGCTCCACTGCTATATATTAAGATGAACGCTTCCCAACCAGACAGGGGAACACAGTGAACGTGAGGAGAAACCAAAAACACTTGGACTAAACTACCCAACCCGGTGGGGCCGAGTAAACTTTGCCTTCATGTTCAAATTTATTTTAATTGTGCACATTTACCACGAATTTTACACATTTACCGTACTTCTAAACTGCAACAGATGTTCGCGACGCCGCCATGTTGTGGCCTGTGTTGCGACGTTTATCTACATTTACCAGTGCCTCTAGGTATATGTGTACATTTCCCCAATCCAATCGGTAAAAGTATGTTATACTTACATTTACCGAACTTGGTGGTAAATGTGCACATTAACCGGAAAATTTACACATTTACCTGACTACGCACATTTACCGTGACATATACATCACGAGATGTACACATCTTTTAAGTTAGAATGTGTTGATATTATAGTGAAGAGATAGTTAAAGCGCATGCTATAGATACATATCGTGAATAAGTACTTAGGCGACAAGATCGATAGTTATTTCTTATCTTTAAAAACCTTTATAAGCTAAAATAAAATAAAAACAAGATGTTCATATAGTCTTAAATAAAAAAAACTCTACTTCCGTGGGTGATGATAAAATTGCAGTTTATTCGCATCAGATTTTACTTGCACTTCCATCCCAGTCACATGTAATGAATTCAATATTCTGAGGTATCATGTTAAATCACTTTATTCCCGAAGCGCATATCCTTAAGTTATCGTGTTACTTGCATTTACACGCACACACTCATACATGAAACATACATGCAAATATTTTTTTATAATCTACTTTCGGAAAAAAATACAGGTTGAAATTCTCGTGTAATTTGAGCGATCAAGTCCCGATATTAGTTTTTTCCTTATAAGAAATCCCATCACCTCACGAAAATGATTCACGCTCTACGATGCGATTTTCAACACGTCTTAACGACCGTCTTGAGGGCGTGTGGTAATAAAAAAATATAAACTATTAACGGTGGAGAGGAGTCTTCGGCCGAAGATTTATAGCGACCTCTCTCCAATCTCGTCATCGTCAATTATACTACCGGCCTCGGAGAATATCGTATCTTGATCCGTCCGAGAGATTAAACTCTTTAGAACGAGGCTCGCTAACGAGTTCCCGCGGGTCGTTCTCTAAGGATACGAGATGAACGGATATATATATATATATATGAGAGAGAGAGAGTGTGTGTGTGAGTAGGGAAAATTGAGGTTATATCTCGACATGTTTTAACGTCCAGAAAAAAACGTTTGAAACTTGATACGAAAACTGCCGTGGGGACTTTTTGAAAGAGTTATTAGTTGATCTTGATTGGGAGATAGAGAACACGAGTAGATGGAGGGGAGATTTCTGCGACTGGAACGTAGTCTTCGATTTTCCAGCTATGCTGAAAGATGTCTATCGCTGAATTTTCCGTTTCGTGCGATTTTTTCCATACAACAGCAAAACAACGTGCGTGAAATGGCTTGGATTTACAGATGCGTATTATTTTAAAACATCTTGCATGTACTTTGAAGAAAAAAGATTGTTGCTATATATTGTAATTTTGTGGCATGGACGGTTAGCATTAGTAAAGGGATGGATAGCATATCAGCCTCCCATTGCAGAGGTTGCTGGTTCAAATCACGTCGATCGTCTGTCCATACTGATCGTCTCATTATAATAAAGTAAGTAAAAACTACTCTTGAGGAAAAATGTTTTAATTATAGATTAATTTGAAGCAAACTGAGTAATAAAAATAATTTTTTATGACATTCAGAAATTGCAATTGGCATATTAAAATATTTTGGTGCGAGTGGAATGGTATATAATCATTCATATGACTAAAATTCATACTCATAAACGGTAATCCAGAGGTAATAAGCACATATATTTACTTTGAATAAGTATGTTCAATCTAGAATTTAGCAATCGTTAAATAGTTTAATATATTTTGATAAATTATATTAAGCCTAATAGAAGCATATTTGTAAAGGTATGAAATTTCTTGTATGACATATTGTGGACTTAATCAACTTTTTTTTAATATACGTTGGAGTGTCACTAAGAATAACAAAGTATTAGGAAATCTTTACCAAATTGATAGTCATTTGCACTTGCACCAAAATGTTTTAATATGCTAATTGCAGACTCTGAGGGCCAAAAGATATTTTTAGACGCTTTCCCTTTCTAACCTAAGCGCCTATAGCTTCATTCTGTCTGTTTGTCCTTCTGTGTGCATGTTCGTTCTCGACTTCTACCTAGCGTATTTTCATAAAATTTGGAATTAAGGTCTTATGGCCGAAGCCAATAAGAAAATGGCTCATATTAAGTTCGGTTTTTAGGTTAATGTTCGTGAAGATTTTAAAATCGAGAGGAGAGTCACTGCACATATTCCAAACCTAGGAATTATAAATGCGAATTCGAACAACAAGAAAATCTCCGGTCGAAGACGAATAAACATATTGTTGTAATGCTCAAGGCGCATTTACACAATGAATTCCCTTTTCTTCTTCCCCCACTGCACCCAATTTCATCATTCATTTCGCCTCATACTCGTCATTTGTTTATTTCGCCTTAAACAAGCGCTTTACCATACCATCTCCGTATGAAAGCCTTTATTTTTGGCTAGCTGGAGCACCTGCTACCTGTTATTACTCCCTTCTCCGTCTCATCTAACGGGCGCACATTAAAATTTTCCCGCGGCCTCTTTACCATATCCGACAGATTCGAACAATGGTACTTTTCCGGTAAGGACATTAGAGGCTCATTAAACGTCTTAAGGATCATTTCTTAAAAATATATCGATGGATTGATCTCACACTATGCTATTGCGCTGTATTCTTTATGACTGGTACCGAAAAAAAAAACTAAAAATCGGTGTACCGAAGAGATAGAGTCGTGCTGCTTCTGTATTTATTTATTTATTGATAATTATACAAAATCATCCAGGCTTTGTATTTTACATTGGATATCGGATTATTAATTTTCGGGGGAGTTACCATAAGTGAATGTAATTTAAGAAACTATTATAGAGCCCGTCAATTGATTGAATTCATATTGAAAAACTATATATATCAAACATCCGGGAGAAGGTTGGGAGAACCAAATGCGCTGTTTTATGCCTGCTATCGGTGAATAACAATTGTCAACGGCTGCTTTGTATTGGTTTTCCTAACCATTTTATGAATGCTTTAGAGGTTTTGTTTGTACACTAGAAAAGACGATCAAAAAAATAAAAATAAAATGTTAATCCAATTTTTATTTTATTTTTAAAATCTTTTAGAAAATGTTTTTTAGTGTAGATGTAAGAAAATGACGTTTTATTTAAATGAGAAATGCGTAAAATAAATTGTTTTAGTGCTAGAGATGCATTATGTCGGAAAACTCAAGTTTAAATTGTGGCAGAAAATGAAATGCAATCGGATATTAGTTTTCAATAACGGTATGACCGAGCAGATATTTATAGTTTGGCGGTAGACAAATTCTTCTTACACAAAATCACTAAAAAAAGTCAAATGCTTGAGCCACGAGACAATTTATAGCTTACGCATGAAAACAGTTCAATATAACTCATATTATACGCACTACTTTTGGTGTAGTGAGAGAGGTTTTTTCGTTTTTGTCCGAGGTATATATTTGTTCGGTTCTTATGACATTTTTGGTAGAGAAGGGAGGTTTATCTGGTCGATGCACTTACTCGATTTATCGGAAAAAAAATAATCCGATAAACTGATATATGGCGTGATTTTTTTCGCTCAAGGATCGGAAAGCGGTAATTTTTTTCTAGTAAAAATCTAGAAAAGTAATTGAATTTTACGTTCTTCGAATTAAGACATTCCGAATGGGCTGGTGGCCTGTGTTGAGTTCAATGACCGATAAAACTAAAACGAAAGGGATATGTGAGAGTCTGTCATTCTTTTATTGCAAAATTCCTCATAATTAATTCTTCAGAAGATCGGCAGCAGTTGTAAATATGATTTGTTCCTTAAAATCTTCGAGTTAAATAATATATGTAAAAATGTTCATAATACCTTTTTCTAATATTTCCTTCTTACGCTCATTAAAAATAAGGAGTTTTAGTGCGTGAGACGTACCACTTTTTAAATTAATGAACGAGACAAAAGGATAAAAGAATCACGTATTTTTTCTCTTTCCAACGTTTTATTTAATTCTGGACTACCCTAAAAAATTGAATGCAATAAACATTTAGATTACTGAATTATCCTTCAATATAAGCTTTGTCATCGAGATTAATCTGAAATGCGAGGGATTATATTTTCCTTTTTACACGAGCCAACTGAATTTCACAAATCAACAATAATTGGTTTAACTTTATAGGTTAACAATCACCAAGCTATTAACTTAAAATATCAACCGAGTTCTAGATGGTAATGAAAATACAGTTTAGAAAACGTAGTTTTCTTTAAAATGATGGATATTCCAGTAAATTCATAATTAGCAGAAGACATACTGTGGATTGTTTTACCATACGCCGCGCTCCTATTAATACAAATGTATTTATCTATAAATTTTCAACCGAGAATAAAGAGTGAAAAGCGACCTCAAAAAGGAAGCTTTCAAATAAATATTTAAAGCCATATCCCCGAGGGAATGGGACAGCTTTAAAATATCGATTAAGGTCGTTTTGAATGGAAGAGCGATTTTCCAAGCGAAATTCCTCGCAACAAACACCGTGAAGAATACCGATAACAAAATACCGATTTCCGATCCTTTCAGTTTAAGCCCACAACTCAGCGTCAACACTTGATAACAAACAGCGCGTATACTCACACAACGCGGTCACCATCAAGTTTTCATCACATGCAAACAACCACCTGAGAGAAAACATTTCACCTCTTCTCTCTCTTAACAACGAGAAACATTCCACAAACTCCTCTTCCTCTTTGAAGAGATTATCCATTTTCACAGCTTGCGGCGGTTAGGTAGAGAGAGAGAGAGAGAGGGAGAGAGAGAAAGAGTGGGAAAAGGGAGATGGAAATGGAGGAAGAATAAAATAATGAAAAAAGGCGGAGCCTTCATAATTGGAATTTTATGTTAAAGCACTTCGATTTACGTAGAGAGGATTTTACGTGGTAAAATAAATAAAAAGAAAGCAGAAGAAAAGAGAAAGCACAAGAAGTCCCAAAAGTCCCTTTATTTCTTGGTAGGCGAGAGAAATTGAAACGTGTTATATTCATTGTTGTATCTATAATATTAATTGTTTTATTTTTATGTTCGTCGTTATATTGGTTTTATTTAATTTCAATTACATATAATAATAAAGAAAAGCAAGTACAAATAATCATGCGGTGCCAGGTCCGATGATTTATCTTTTGCAGCTTAAGTGAAGTCGGTCAAACACTCATTATTACAGCTCCTTTATTGTAAACGAACTGAGATTATCCATTTTATCCAGGAAAAAATTTAAAAAACACCAAATCGCATTTTCAGCTCACAACAGCCAGGAGTTTAGGTATGCACTTACTAAAGTAAGTGACACCCTTACTGATCTTCATAATTATTACAAATAAAGGTGACGAACAAGTAAATCATAAATGTAACAAGTGTGAAAATTGCTGCTGAAGCAGACAGTAGATGGAGTTTTTTTATTTTAGACAGACAGACGGACAAACCGAGAAAACGTGCTCAGCGAGACAGAACACTGTAAAAACGAACTCTCTTAGTGTTTTCGTTTATGAGTAAGCGCGTCAGACAGACAGCTGGATCTCCACAAGGAAAAGTGCCCAATGAGAGATACGAAATCGATAGGCAAAATAACGAAGTCTCGATCTGTTATCGTTTAGTAGTTAGCGCGTCGGTCAGACAGACGGACAAACCGAACGCATAAGCGGATTTATTAAAAAAAAAACTAATATAAAAACATTAGAATAAATATTAAAAATAGGAAAATCAAGGAAACAAATATAACATTTGTTTTTGTGGCTTAATCTTAACACCTGCGGGTAAAAGTACTTTTTGTACAAAGGAGAGAGAATATATAGGCGAGAGGAAATTAGAGACGGGAAAGATGCCGAGGTGGGGTGTACAGGTGAGGATGGAGAAGGGGAAAGAGGAATTAGAGGGATAGATAGATAGATAGATAGATAATCGTCTTTATTCGGGCGAAATTTAGACCATAAGGTCCATTCTTACATTTAACCCTTCGTCAATATAAAAAAATATAAAAAAATGGTAAAGTAAGATATATATATATATACAATACGCATAACATAAACAGTATATACCTAAATCATACAGAGTAAAAAATATATATATATATATATATATAAAATTGAAGACAGATTAGAGATTGTGGGGAAAACCTAGGTAAAACAGGCAGGGAGACAGGGAGAGAGCAGAGGAAGAAGATGAAGAGAGGGAGGAGCGCCAGCAATCTCACAACACTCGACCCCATTTGACCGCGGTGAGAACGCGGAAATTAGCAACAACGCGCGGAGCAGATCCGGGAAATGAAGCACAGGGAGGAGTAAAAGGAAGCAGCGGGAACAGGTATGAGCCATAACAAAGGGTGCTGGGAAGGTTGGGGTTTTTGTGAGGTTGGGAAGGGAAGAGAAAGAAAGGGAACTCGGGCTTTTTCGCCCTAACGCGCGACAGGTGGGCATAAAAATGTGGGGTGGCCGCCGTTTCCCCACAAGGGGGAGAAAAAGAACAAAAGGCCCCTTTTCAAATCCCCATGAATGTCAGGTTCACGGCTTAGGGTCGACTGAGAGATATGAGGAGGTGGGGAAGGTCGTTAGATGTATATACGAAGGGAGAGGGGTTCGTCGAGTGAAACCTCTCTCTCGCCTTCCATTTCCCTATAGGGTCCCTCACAATCGGATCCCGACGAAATAAGTTTTTACGCCGTGTGGTTTTTTTATGCGGAGGTCGGAACTCTTGGAGATTCTTTTTCTGCTTGGCGTGCGGATCCCGCCCGTCAATATTCTTGTTGCCTCGTGGTGTGTTTTCGGAGATAAAAAACAAAAATACCTGTGATTTTCTTTCTGTCTAATGTGCCGTATAAAGCGTTCTTTTCGGCACGGCCCTTTTCGTTTTTATTATAAGATGTTTTGCTATTTTTTAGGTGAAAATTTCACGGTAAAATCCGTGTTGAAAATTGACAAAGATTTTTCCTATACTATTTTAGGACGAAAAATCTAATGTCTAGCAATCACTAGCATAAAATAGAGTTCGCATATGTTATAATGATAAGGCTTAGGGTCAGTGCCGCGTTTACTTATAGGCTCACTAGGCTTGCGCCTAGGGACCCCAAAAGTTGAAATATTTTTCTGAGTTTTATTAACATATCACTATCGTAAAAAAAGAAATACAGAGAAAATTAATGCAGTAAAACAGGTCATACCATTTGCAACGATTACAGTGTCATTAAAATGTCAATCAGTCACACCCTATCGACGCGATCTTAACAAAATCTGTTTATCATCGGCAAGTTTGAATTGTCGAAGTAACGTGAGGGCAATTTAAGAAATATGTATATAATAAATAAATAATGAGCAGACTGCTGCTTATTATTGTAAGATTATAATTTAAAATGATGTAAAGAAAAATGCTTCGCCAAATCTGGCATTGTCAGGAAAAAATAAAAAGTTCCATTTTGTCTACTATTTTGTAGCAGTAGGGACCCTACTGTAGTTGCCCTAAAATCCCACAGCGCTTTAAGGCCCCAACTGATCTAAACGCGCCGCTGCTTAGGGCTCGTAAACTATTGTTCCTGAAAAAGTAAAAGATACATAGCCACTTTAAGTATCAGAATTGAATTAATCTTGCACGATTAGCTTGGATAAGAAATCTTTGGAAGTAATTTCGTTGGATCGAGCTAAAAGTTTTTATAGCTAATTTTAAGAATTTGATCAGCCGTAAGTAGAAATAATTTTGATGAAAAAGTATCTAATCGATTCGGAATTTTGTTCAGTTTTGGCTCGGCCTGATTGTTGGAAACATAAATGAGCCCTTTGTAAATCAATTTACTTTGTAGAGTTCAGCAGGAATTTAAAAATTACACTTTTTGATTATTAAAATTGTTAAACAAAATTATCCAAACAAAACTTATGATGCCTACTTTCCCAAATTTCATAACTTAGCGTTATAAAACATAAAAAATACATTGGAACGGAAAACTAAATTAATCGCGCGTATTTGTGTTGCGAAAATAACTCGTGTACGTATGTACTAGACCAGGGGTCGGCAACTTTTTCTGCATGGCGGGCCACATTTGCAGTTGTAAATGTTTCGGAGTCAAGAAAGCCTCGGCGGGCCGGATGAGCGAATAAATCGGAAGTTTTCTAGAGATTCTGTGATTTCATACGAACTAAATCAAGTCAACGTAATTTACTAGCGTTAAAACTTCACCAGAAAAGGCTTTGAGACCATAATTTTATTAAAAAAATATAAAATTGCCCATGAGAAATTTTCCTGATCACTTTTTCATTACAGCTTTGCGGGCCGCATAAAGCGTTCTCGAGGGCCGCACGTGGCCCGCGGGCCATTGGTTGCCAACCCCTGTACTAGACTATACTAAATCCGTGACCAACAATAGACGTTGCAATGGCAATACTTGTATTGAGCGATTAAAGCTACAAAAACGCCAGTATTTAGCGTAATTCGAAGAAATACGATCAATAAGCAAACTTCTAAGATAAAATTTAGAATATCCATTCCTTTACTCAGAGAATATTACAAATCCCGCTCCGACATTACAATTCTAAGCTATATGAATGTGGAAGAGAAAATTACCCTGTACCATGGATTTCAGATTTCCCATGCAAATCAAATGGAAAGTATAGTTCCTAAAATCGAACCCCTAACTTGCAATATTCGTAATAAGAACTATCCTCAACAGTTCGGCCCCAGTAGCAAGAGATTTCTACGAAGTGTCATGAGAATAGGTGTATTGGTTCAAACGTTAATTAGGGGACAAACGGATAGACCGATACAACGAAGAAACTATAAGCCTATTTCCATTCTGGAAGGTAGGCTAAAAATAGTTAATATCATTAATAGAGTTATATTTTGCGAAAAAAGAAATTGATTCTCTTGCTGCATAAACTATGAATAAAAGGCTTTATTATTAAATTGACTTAATAGCATAGTAGGACGAGCTCCCTAATTATTGGACCCCTGCAGAGAAAGCTGATGGCCGATTTTTGAACAAAATTAAACCCTGTAGCGTTAGCGTTCTTCCAACGTTCCCATTTGTGTCAACGCTTTGTATTCAAGGTAAAATACACATTAGAAAAACAACATAACTAATATAGATAGGTATTTTGTTTTTGGATGGATATAATGACAAAAACTATAAATAATGTTGGGGAACATTATTTTTATACTCGAGATAATTTAAATATCATTTATATTTTTTAAAACTTCAAGCGAATTTTATGACAGAAATGTATGATGAATTGCAGATACGATGGACATGAATCATCTTTTAAATGAATCCAAGGGCAACTTTAATTTCTTAAACCGACGGAATGAACCTGATTTAAAAGCATCGCGCAAAATTGGGTTTTAATCCCTGAAGATGATCGCAATTTCCTCCATGCTAGAGATCGAACGGCCTGAACTAAATATAACCAAATCATCCGCCTTGACGGCATTTTAAACAGGTTTAGTCACTGTTATACGGGGATCGTCTCCGGCAAGAAACGTTTATGATTTTGAAAGAAGATCAAAAGAACGGAAGGAAGGCAACCGTTCTCGAATAAACGCTCCGAACATTGGAAGAAACTCCCATCGCATCGCCTCTTTCTCTTGCTCTTCCTCCTCCATCCCACCTGTTAGACCAATCCGCGATACGTGATAATGGCTCTCCACGGGTGAAAGAAAGAGGCCTGGGAGATCGAGCGGGTCGAAAAAGGGGCGAAGAAAGACTTCTAAAAGGGCGATGGAAGGGATAAATTGGAAAAGAAAGGAAGGTAAGGATGGAGTGAACGGGGAAGGAGGAATAAGGGGCTTCATTTGAGATCCTAGGACAGTGATGGCGATCCTTTTCTAGCTCGCGTGCCAAAATTACCTTAGTAAGAGAAGATTTGCCTCTTCGCGTGCCAGTATCATAAAAAAATCATGTTTATTCGTAGAATGTAGCATATAGTATGTATTTTCCCACACAGGAAGAAATATATACTAAATGATGCAAATGATATACCAAAAATAAAGTAAGAAATATAGTTTTTTTATTTTTTATAGAAGTCTTTTTACAAATCGCGCATATTCAAGACTTTACAAATAATATTAAACGCTAACGAAAAATAGGTTACATTAAAAGATAATGTTATCTATTTAGAATAAAAATAGGTATCTCATGAAAAATCATTATACGTAAAAACGATTTAATAAATGACGTAAATGAAGTAATGAAGAAGATGTATGTCATGAAAGGAGTGTTCAAAGGCCGAAACTTCCGTCTGACAAATTCCAGTTAAAACTTATCAGATATTAACGATAGAGTAAAATGTCAAATACTAAATTTTGTGGTGATGCATATTGACCCGCCGACGAGTAATCATAATATAACCGATGGTATAATAAAGCGACATCCGAAGAACTTAAAAAATCCGAAAAATTTCAAAAATCCAAAAAATAAAAATTCAAAGCATTTAAAAAACTCGCAAAATGTCAAAAATTAAAAAAAATGTCAAAAATTAAAAAAAAATCCGAAAAATTTCAAAAATTCGATAAAAGTCAAAAATTCGAAAAATTTCAAAAATTTGAATAATTTCATAAATTCGAAAAATTTCAAAAATCCGAAAAATACTTAAAAAATCAAATTATTTCAATAACTTGAAAATTTTCAAAAATCGAAAAATATAAAAAATTCGAAGAATTTCAAAAACTCGAAAAATGTCAAAAATTCAATAAATGTCAAAAATCGAAAAAAATCCAAAAAATTTCAAAAATTCGAAATTTTTCAAAAATCCGAATAATTTCAAAAATTCAAGAATCCGAAATATTAAAAAAAATCGAAAAATTTCAAAAATTCAAATAATTTCAAAAATTCGAAAAAATTTCAAAAATCCGAATAATTTAAAAAATTTGAAGCTTTTAAGATGGAATGTGACCGTCATTATTTAGTGGGTGGTTGGTTCCCAAAAATCACAAAGCCAGTGTCGCAGTAGGATAAGGTTGCCTTGGGATGTCAACTTAGGTTATTTACGTCTGTTGAGGGCGTAATTTTGTTTGCTGAACAGGGAAGAGTAATATTCTGACAAATTTCCACAATTTCTCTAGTTATTTAAGTGCAAATTGTATGTATGGCAATTAGAGGTTTTCATATTTCCTGTATTATTCTAGTGCTCCTAAAAATTTCCTTTTAGTATGATGATGAGGATTTAGCTCTATGATCCAAATTACGTTTACGATACACAGAAGAATTTTCCATGTACTTGAGCTATCGTTAATATTTGTTAACTTAGTAAACGTAGCATTTTTCTCAAAATAAATTTTACAAAGTAAAAACATTGTTGAAGAATTATTAATATGAAGACTACCCGAAACCACGATATGACTCATTCTCTGATTTAAGGCGTTCCATACTTAATTTTATGATTGAAAATTTTAATTAGATATTTTCTGTTAAAAAAGAAAATGAGTAAAGAATTTTTCGTTAAAATGCTGCTAGATTGTATACAATACAAAATTTCCAGATGGTACGTTTTGAAAAACTAGTTTTTGGCTTATTTAATGCGCAGAAAATTAAATTGAAAAAATTATTGAGCAGTGGAATAACATCGAATATAAATAAAATGCATTGAATGTTAAATTTAAAAATAAGTTAGTAAGCACAACTTTTGACTTTTAGCAAAAAAATGCGCTCGTAACTATTTTAGTATTCAAACGTTTGAATATACACCCTATGTATCACATATACAAGTTGGTCGTCCTCAGTTTTTCAAATAAAGTTTTCCCTTGATCGTATAACTTTTGAGTAAACCAATGATTATCACTGATACAAGACATTCGTCGTCAGTGGCAGTGTGGAGATCGTTATATCTAATAAAATTACATAAAACCCTATTATCACCGCGGGCGACTACTTCTTATTTCGAATGCTTATTTAAAGATTTACTAAAACGTTTAATGTTGGCTGGAGTTATGAGTATCGTTTATTTGGACTAGTGTCTGAGAAAGGAGAAACATGCCTTAGGCATACATGCGGAAGGATAAGAGACATATGGAGGGATTTACAATCCAAAAGTTCTAAGTAAACGTGGAAGATTGCGGGCGGTTACGTCATGGATCAATATTTTAGTACCTCTGAGCTTGTTATCTGTGTACATATTTTATCAAATCTCTATGGGATTTTGTGGGTTTTGCTTCCATTTGATCTGTTTCGAATATAATAAATGATATGAAAGAGGAGATAGAGTTAGGACGAGAACGTTGGTACTAATAACAGTAAAGTGAAAATAGTAAATTAATAAATATTCTAATTCGTCTCTCGAGTCTTTCCCAGAATCCTCCAATATTTTATTCTATTCCTAGAAAACGTATCAGATATTGATTAATATTCATCACTAATAGTAATATCTAATCTAATGTATCCAAAGAAACTTAATTTCTAAGTAAGGGCGGCTTAACAAGCTTCCTTATATATTTTATATTTGTTTGATATGATATTGTCAGTATGATTTAATAGGCTCTCTCATAATATGGGGGAGGTGTTCGCGCTATACTTTACATTTTGCAAATATAAGTTTTTCGCATTTTAAAACAGGAATCTAAAAAAATATTGTCATAACCTTGAGGAAACAATCCTTTCAGAGATAGTGGCGTTGTTTACAACCCCATGAATTTTCATTTTCACCAGAAAGTAGAGTTAACGTCCGTTATTTGTATTCCGTTATAATTATGCAAAATTTCGTTATATCAGTGAGAGATTACATGCATTAGTCACCGTGTAGGATAACAGCGAATAGATACATAAGGTAGCGTTGTAAAAATTAAGGGATATCGCTCCATTTCCTCTTTATTCCCTTTCGTTATTTATATCCGTCTTGTACCAAAAGGATTGGCAAATTATCTTCTCGTTTACCGCTATCTATGCTGAATCAAGTAATCTTCCCGTTTAAGGGGAGAGTGTATGATATTAAAAATGAAAAGGCACTCGAGGATATTAATAAAAAGGGTTGAGTTTTTCTCGAAAACTGTCATAATTCCTCTATAAAAGAGGGAAATTTTGGGATTTGAAAAGTGGACACCCAGGAAAATTACGGTGATTTTCGGTGGTTGGCGTGACAAGAAGTTAAAACGCTTGACGTGACGCAATGAATCCGTCGCGTGCGATAACTCGTGGGCTTAGTAGCACGGAAATGCCCATTCTCTCTGTCAAAACTCCAAAAAAATTCTGTTTACACACACATACACAATCGTGATTGTTTTAAAATAATGAACGTTGTGAGAATAGCAGAACTTCCGGAAGACATAAATCAAATTCGAAAGTTTCAGCTAAAATTAAAATTTTTATTTTACTTGATATCATATCAAAAGCGCGATTATCGTGTAGCTATGAGATCGTTCTTAGAAATTTCTGTTCGATTAGTTGTTGAAAAATATAACAACGAAAAAAGTTTTAAAATAATAACTATGAATTATTTATATAAAAACATTTCTAAAATGTTTGTATTTTCATATGTATGAGTGTATGTGTCATTTCATAGTAAAAAACTTTTAATTATTGTCATATATTTACCCTAACCTTTCAAAAATACATTTTAAAACCATATCAGCTTTTTTATACGCACCTTAAATACACTCTATTCAACATTTTGTGATAATTGTTTCATAAATGTCCAATGCATTACCGGGAATAAAAGGGTTCTTAAGAGCTTATTTCAGTGGAAGAATATTTTGAAAGTTTCATAATATTTTGATACCAATAACGGTAGCGTATGTCGGTGTGCAGCCTTCTTCTCTTCGCGGAAAAGACATTCGTAGTGCTTATTAAGAAAAGAGCCACACGCCCGTCCCTTTAGACCAGCAGTCGGAAACCTGCGGCTCATTATCTGCATGTGGCTCTTTCGAGGTTTTCGTGCGGCTCTTTCTATCAGATAAATCCCCTGGAATTCATTCGTGACTTAAACGCCCGAATTATATTTATTAATATTTTAAATATGAAATGAACTTTGAAAATAAATTTCGTCTCGTTCACCTGAGTTGCGTCTCCTCTTATGTCGAATCTTACACTGAATTTGAAAAAAGTGGCTCTAACTTGTTAATTCGGTTGTTGACCTCTGATCTAGAGCATAGGTAGCTGCCGAATCAATAAAGGTAGAGCACGTTCTAAAAGTCAGGTGTAGCATAATTTGTTGTCGACCATCTGCCCGTTCGTATTTGTAAGCAGTGCGCGTCGCACTGATAAACATGCCACAAAATAATTTTTGTGGCGCTATCTCCGATTCAGTCGTTTGTGACAGCAACTTTAAAATAAATATATTAAAAAGCTAATCGGGTTGTAATAATTTTTTTCCCCTCTTGAATGTAGAAAGTAATACATATTTTATTTCGTACAAACCCGTAAACGTAATAATAATATATAACAATTAATATTATTACTTGACGACTAATTTATTTTCGATTGTAAGGATAATAATAAATTTCATTATTTAGCATTCAGATTTTCAGATGTAATGTCGGTAATATGAACTAATTATTACTCGCCTAACACCATAGCACTTCCGATTCAAAAGCGATTCCTTTTGCGTTTTTTTTAATCTTCGGCGATTTCTCGAAACCATTTCGAGGGATATAAAATTCCTTCAAAATAAACTCTATAGGGAAAATCTCTCTCGAATAAAGTGGGACTCGGAAATTCCTGCCGAAATGAGAAAGGGAAGAGACGTAGGCAACTTCTGTGTCCCCGGAGAAATGGAATCGGCATTTCTCTTCCTCCTAGTCCGTGACGCGTGGCAAAGATTCGAGATAAATAGAATTGCCTGAAAAGGACTCCAGACGGGAACGAGGAGTACTAGGAGTTCCTTTGTGGCGGTTGATGGGAGGATTGGAGAGGGAGAGGCGAGGAAAAGCGGGTAATAGAGACCCAAATGGGGTTTTTTCCCTTCAAATCCCACGGGTTTTCGCAGTAGGAAAAGCTGACAATAGATCACGCTTTGAATAGGAAGGATTCCCGTCACCAGGGAAACGGGAAAATCGTATAACATATATAAAAGGCCATATTCAAATAACCGATAGGGTAGAGTACATTTTGCGTGAAAAAATTAGACAAGTAATAATGATAAATTGAGAAAAATGTCAAATGACAACAGAAAAAAATGCCTCGTATAGAAGATATAGACGTGTGCCGTAAGGGTACAACAACTTAGTGAATCAGTTGCCGATTTTAGTTACAAACTAAACATCCTGAGCAAAATTTCGCCGATAATTCATTCGTAAAATAATTATTATTATTCGGTAAATTACCGTTGAATTTGGCTAGTTATAGCTACGTCTTACTTAGCCATTTCAAGGCTAAATAGCCTAAATAATTTTGAATTGTTAACCAGTATTCGTATCCGCTGAATAATCTTTTAAACATAACCCAAATTACCGGGGGCTTTAGATTGACAAAAAAACTCTACAAAATCATAGGTGGATATATTTCGCCGATTGACATAAGTTCAAGTCTAGAAATGAAAGGAATAGATGACCCAGATGAAATATTTGAATAGCAAAAATATTTAAGTGCTAGAAAAACACGTTATTTTTAACTCTTTTTCGGATATGCACTCCTTCGCCCGAATAAAAACAATTATTTATCTATCCTTTTGAGTAATTATAAATATTAACTGATGTGGTTTTCTCAAACATTCAACAGTTGCAGGATTTAGCAATCATTTGTACCACGAACAATATAAAAAGTATCTTCAGTATAAATTCGCCGCTTAAATTTGAGAGATGATTGGTTTAATCTACACTAAAATATTAATTCCAAGCGAATGCGCAGAGGATGTATCGATAAGGACAAAGTATCGATATTTAAAAAAGCTATCGAAGTCGAACATTTTCGACCGCGTCCCAAATCCTCTACATTAGATGGATTCCTTCCGAAAAATTTTTCGCAAAAGGTCACGCCCGTTTTTTGAGGGCATGGGAGAAAACGGTCGATGCCCAGACCTTCGTTGCACGTTATTTGAAAAGGCCTATGCAAAGAAAAATTTCTCTCGTTTTCTTTTATCTCTTTAAAGAGCGAATGCTATATGAAGTCACGCACGCGCATGCACAATTGCACGCCACATTTCAAAGGTTCCCTTTGATTCTGGTTTCCATTCATCCCAATTCCTATTTTTGGGTCCTAATTAGAAAGCTCCGAACTCTTACCTTTGAATTCTTTCCGCATAGCGGTTTAGATACGAAAATGGCATTGTCGATGAAGAATTTTAAACGAATGACATGATTTAAATTCTTTTTCAGCCGAAATCGCCTACTTCGTTGTAATAGACTAGGTAATGTAGTTAGCGTTATGTGGGATGCATACGATTCAGGGGGGCGGTTGTATGATCAATCGTACGTATTTAATTCAAGGGAGATTATCAGGCTCCTCTTTTGCCTGAAAAAATTCAAGAACAAGTACTTCAAAAATAATAATAGCCACAACTAGGTTATAAAAAACTATACCCTTGTTGTGGCTATTGGATATATCCGAGACAAGTATTTTTTAAGTGCTTGTTCTTGAAGTCGGTATTTATTGTTCCGCTTGATCATTTGGTACTGACTTATTGGTCGATGCCCATTAGCTGGGTTAACGGGTCATAAACAATGAATGAAAATTATGGGATTTTATTATTTAATTTAAAATAGCCTTAGGTTTCTCAACCTGGATTCCCTATTTATAATCATAATCATCAATCCAACGAAGATTTATCGAGCTCTCCTAGTTGCTGAAATAAAATTGAAAAACTATCTCTTCAGTAGCCATAAAAACCGGATGCGTATTTCGACTACAATGCAACCTCATTCCTGATTCATTATTTGTAGGTTCTAAAAATAACATAGTTTGCCAATTTATGTAGCCCTTTTTATCTCGTTTAACTTGCATTTCCTTTCGAATAAAAAATGTTCTCTTTTCTTTTTGAGAGGGTATTAGAAATCGAGTTTCGTTTTGATAAACGATATACTGTTATTTTACCACTCGGTCCCTATCCTTCAAAGGTCTATCCAAGCCATATCAGAAGCTTTTAGGCTGATTCGTTCACTAGAAAAATAAAAATTATTTCCCTTTTATTTCGCTGCACTTTTATTTGCGTAGTCTGCGCAAGTTGCCAAGGGTGGATACTTTTAAAATTGGCCGTGCACGAAATGTGGATTTGTTGAGAAAACCAGGAATGTTCCCTTGAAAGAATTCATCGACCGGAACCAGTGTGCGGCAAGCATCACGCAGACGATTTCTGGCACTCTTGTTCTAAAGAGAAATAATTTTGAACCTTTAATTGCGCCATGTTCTCCCGAGCGTTTCTCAAATGCCATAATTATCACTAACAGAAGTTCAGACGTTGTAAATTGCGTTAATAATAAGATTTTATCTCCAGGACGTAAAATATTTGGTACCTATATATTTAATCGCGAAATAAGTAAAAAATTATCTATCTGGTGCATTTCCTTGTAGCACGATTAATAACATTAAATTGAAAGAAAACATAGTCCTTCAGTAATTTGAACGCAAATGATAATCTTGTATTGTGTTTTTAAAGATAACATGCTTGAATGAGTTCGCCCATTTAATATTCGGTGCACCTTTTAAAACAGTTGTATCTCTAAAGATAAGATGAGACTGTTTGAATTAAATGGGATACTTCCGTTAACATTTCCTCTGCTTTATACTCAAGGCGCAGAATGAGATGGTTTATTATATTTAATTGGTTTCACTAGGACCTAAGATGTCCTACCCATGATGATTTTACTGACTCAATTTCATTTTCTATCACCGTCCATTTAAAATAAAAGACAGGCGAGCTTAGTAAACATGAAAGGCACATCTTTAAAACTCCGAACAACGTAAAAGTTTGGTATATATGTAAAATTCTGATCTCAGAACTTTCTTAAAATATCATTCATTAAGAGGGGGAAATATCTTTGAATTTGCGATGAATTTTAGCAAAAAAATCCATTGAAAAAAACTGGCGACACGGTTAAAGATCTCAGACTGTATCGACGACAAAGAATCAGGGACAAGTTTTTCATTGCCGCCAAATGCGTACTGTTACCGCAAGAGCCACACGAAAAAATCAATTTAGAAACTTTGAGAGCTAATGCCATGCATGTTCTCCGCTCGGACACTACATTCATCCCCTCGTTTCGTGAAAACCTCGGGGTCCTTTTTTGCGCGCATGTCTCGTTTCTAGTTTGCCTTCTCGTTTATCATCGTTTTAAGCGGGAGCGGTCCTCGGACGCCCTCTCTCCTCCTTCCGGGACATTTCGGCAGCTTCTGTTGCCCTCTGACCTACCACCCCTCCCTCCGTCCACACCTATCCATCTCCTCCCCTTCTCGCCCTTCCACAACACCTTCTAATTCGTCGAATAATTCTGTCAGGTAGTCGCGCGTTTTTTCCCAATCAAGCACTAGACGAGAGTGTCCTAGGCAGTATATTAATGAGATAACTGGAAAATATTTGGTTGCCAGATAAAATTTTAATATTGTCAAATCTTTAACAGATTTTGATTTTTGAGAGAAATTTTCTAATTTAAAAAATCGACTTTCTCTGGGATTTTGGAATATAATCCAACAAGGTTTCGACAGTAGCATTTGCAAAGTTTGACTTCTGTCAATGGCTTTCACAATTTTCACTATGTACTGCACAGTTGGGTAATTATCCTAAGCTAATGAAATGGCTGCCAGATACCAGTTTATCTGATTCTGTTGGCGAATCGATAAATGCGATCTTATACCAATAAGCTGAATTTTTTTGTAGCATGCATCGAAAAAACACATCTATAACTGTATAAATGATATTTTTGCCCATCGTTATTGTTTATATTGTTTATCGTGAATTGTATTGCAAGGTATGGAGGCGCAATTGCCTGTTTATGATGGAAAATCAATGAAAAAAGTGAAATCAACGCTTCCGTTTTTTGGTGGAAAATTTCCATTTTATAGGGGCATGACCGTATAATATCTAATTACGCTGTGAAAAGGTTAAGTAATCTGTATCAAGCTTGTTGAGTGAATTTGTGGTTCGTAATGATATTTTTGGAAAAGGTCAGAGTCTGATGACTTGTAAATTGTTATATCAGAAATGCAACTAGGTATTTGATCATATAATAGGCATATTAGCCTTTGGAAGTCTGTCTGAACTTGATGACTTGTACCAATTCGTAAAAGACAGTTTCAATATTATATAATTTAGTGAAAGAAATTGTACGCTACACGGCTGGAACTGATTTGACATTGGGTTTGCCAGGACATCTAAAGAAAAGCCTTATAAATGAATCGCGTATTCTTTTCGTTTGCGCTCCATATTTCCGATGGGATATTGTAGAAAATACCATGTAGACTTTGCACTAATGAGAATTTTATAAATTTAATAAAATGTGCAAGGGCAATAATTCCAAACTCTTGCGTAAATATCATATTATGAGGTATAAAAAATAGCCTAAATTCATTGAAATATTTAAATTAATTTTTTATCTTAAAATATGAAGCGAAATTTACCCTATTAAATTAATAAAGGTGAAATAATCCTTTAGCCAAACAATTAGAGGGTTACAACACCCAATGCATTTCGCCCACAAGGTGGGCATCGTCAGGGGTAAAACCTGTTTCAACAGTGACTGGGAGCCAACCTTTATTAATCTTAGCCAAAGTTATTGAGCTACTATCAACTATTAAATTAAAGTTAGGTTTAAGTCTCTTAGTTCATAATTAAATGTTTCCAATTAATTTATATGTAACTGAGTTGTTATTAACTTATGCGCATGAAAAAATGAGGGCCATGCTTAAAGACTCGCCGGCGAATAAATCTCAATTGAGCTAATTAACATATAACAGTAAGACCTCACTCATTTTTTTAGGTCCCAAAAATACATTCTGTATTTCAAGAAGGGTTTTTGGTGAGATCAAGTTTCTGGGGGTAACTCTAGAACTGCCGGTGAATCACAGTAGCAAAAAACACCCGGTCTTTTTTTAATAGGATGGGGAAGTGAAAGTAGGCTCAAGGGAGAATTTCTACCGCAGAACGAATAATTCCCTCTGAAAAATTCAGTCGCAACGATGGTGCCATCTCCTCGCTTTTTTCCACGCATATTTAACTAAGAAGCACGCTTGGGAGGGGTGTGCAAGAATTGGCGTGGAAAATTTTACCGGGTAGCTAACAAAGTGTATAAAAACTCTCACTTTAGTTAGTCATTGCACATTGTGACCAAAGGCACCCAATTCCCTATCTCTTGAATCTTTTTGTTTTACATTTTTTTGAATAGCAGCAATATTAATGGAAGTATTATCCATCAGCTGCCGATTATCTTACTTGAAATCAGACACAAAAAATTATTAATTTTGTCATCGAGTTATGGATCGATTGACTCGTATCAACAACTAAGTTTATGAATACATTAATTTCTCTCCCTCTTTCTCGACGTCACGCAGTGACCGAATTGAATAAAAAGTCTCGCCCGAACAGGGACTTGAACCCTGGACCCTTAGGTTAAAAGCTTAATGCTCTACCGACTGAGCTATCCGGGCTTGTGATCGCGTCGCATTGTTAAATGTATTTTAAAATACCCAGTAATTGCGCTGGCACCCGTTCGTGCTACCATGAAATCTATTCTTATCTCCATGTTAATAACTCGGTCCTTTTCTCAGCGGAGGATAATTTTAGCGCTTATGTCGATTTGAGCTTACAGTGACCACGTTTCCCATTCAAAACTTCTTATCTCGCCACGAGTTATTTCCGTGCTATGCCATTCATCACAGCTGTAACTGTTTGGTTCAGATTCCGTCCGCTGCGTGGCTCTGGGTCATCTCCATGACGACCTCATCCCAGACAGAAGGGTAAACAAAGGAAGTGCAGCCCCGTCGGTGAACGGCAAATGAAATAAATAGATCTTGCGCAACGAGAGAGGATATGAGACGGACTCGAAAGAAGGCAGATGGAGCATCTCATGGTTTGGAAAGGGAAAAGACTTTCTCTCATCCGCGAAGGCAGGCGTCTTAAAATGACAGTGATAGCCTTTCATTCACAATTTTTGACGGGTTTTCGTACATTACCATGTTTATCTAATAGTCGTCTTTAAATGATGCATTTTAAAACAAAACTATCATAGCATCATTTCTGTCTGTCCCTTCGACCGAGTTAACGATATATCGAAATAATCAAGTTTATATTTATTATATACGTTTAAGGGACAATGCTCAGAAAAGCATTTGTCAAGAGTTAACATAAAAGAATATATTTTTCGCACGGTAATTCTTCCGACTAACTCGCGATGGAAAAGCCGAAAACATCGATATAGGCTATGAATTAAAGACGGAGATTAGGACCTTCTTTACTGAATGTTGCGACTTAAATTTCACGAAATCCTTTCTATGATTTAGCAAAATATGATATGCCCACGTTGTTGAAAGTAATGGCGCATTAAAAGCGATTCCAAGATGCGTGTATTTGTAGCCATTCTGCTTTTTTGCTCTCAAAAGATTGTAACTGATACCTTCAATCTATCTCATCTAAAACACATCTTCTCATTCATCAGAAAAGAACCGCATCAATTTCATGCTGTCTCAATCAATGAGTTAATAATCTTTTATATATAATATATTTATAATAATCAATGTCTGTCCGTCCATCCGTCCGTCCGCCCGTCCCACCGTCTATCTCTTGAACAGTTTTTCATAAATTAATTCCCTAAACGCCATTTTTTTCTTCCAACTAGAAGACCCCGGAAAAATATTTTCGTTTACGGAGGTGTCCCGGATTCGACTCCGAGTGACGATTATCTGTTTACACAGGAGTTTCGATTTTTCAAGGTGCAAGGTTTATTTCCTCCATTCTTTAAAATACGTAAATATGGACCGAAAGTCTTCGTTTTTGTTTTAATCGAAGGCTAAATCTATAAAATATCTTATTCTTGCAATGTTTAAATGTTACACAGAAGAATTTCTCAGAAACTCGTTTCTTTTCGAAATTTTATGGCTTTTTCGTACTCTTTCCGGGTGTTGCCAAGGCGACCTGCATTGTTGCCTCCGATTGAATTAGCGTCTAATAAGTCTTCAAATAGACAAAAGAATTGCGATATTTGCTTCGCGCTTTTTATGAAACATTGAAATTATAGTTGTAGCAATGTCAAACTTAACAGATTGCAACATTAATAATTGCAGATTATTATTATTCACTAAACTGCGTGTGACCTGTTGGCATTTTTAACAATTGACCAAAAGAAAAAAACCTTTCTTTATTTAAATACTGAAATGTGAGAAGAGAGGAGCAATTAAAATTGCACATATAAATTATAAAAACAAACATGAAATTCAAAATGTCAGTTGTCTAATTTTATAAGAAGAAATGGGCTATTATTACTTTTAAACATGCAGATTTCTGGCTGACTTCGCAAAGATTTTTGGGGCTACCACTAGTCTCCTTTAATTTCCAACAGCTCCAATCCCTCTCCCGCACGAGCGCACACATGCATTTTTGAAACTGGTTTATTATTAATTTTCTTCGGAATCGGAAATGGGAAGGGTTTATCGTGCAAATGAAATTTAAAATTTATTTTGCGTAATATCGATAAAACGTTCCGCCATTTTTAGCATTCTGCACGCGGGTGGATACAAAATTGTCGAATGAAATTAATATTCATATCAGGCAAATAAACACCATTTTGAATTAACAACACATGTCGCCAGGCTCATTTTGCGGATAAAAACACTCCATATAAAAAAATTAGAATCTTATTAATCAGTTTTTACCCTAGGGAACTAAGCAGTTAATCAGTTCCAGAACGGCGACGATGAAATTCAATCAACAGACCGAATCCCAATTTTAGAGCTCATCGAGGATCTCTCGAGAAATTAATTCAATCGAAATAGTTTATATTCTTTAATTAAGTAATCATTCGCACTAAAAACCCTTAAAGTAGTGTGCGAGAGGATATGAAGGGTCCTTATAGCGCTAATTTTATTAATGAAAAAAAAAACAAAAAAAAAAACAAAAAATAGGGTTGGATTCGATTTTACTTTCTACCGATATAGCGACCGAAAGATAGTGTACGAGGGACGACGATAGAATGGCAGTAGAGGAGGAGAAGTGAAGGGAAAGGGAAAGAGGACGATGGGGCGAACTGCAGGATGGAGACCCATGTAACGATAGTTGGCAATCTGTTCGCCAGAGGGAACCCCTGTGTGCGTGATGAAAATTCAGGAGGCAAAACTTGGTTAGGGGTTTTTTTTGGAGTCCGCTTGGAGGAAAACATTCCTACAAAGAATAGAAGCAAGGGGGGGGGGAGTGATGCGTGGGAGGGAAAAGTATGGGAGGAGAGAGAGAGAGAGGGAGAGTAAGAAATAGAGCGAAAGAATGCGGGGTGACAAATGACGGTGTGTAGTGATGACGTGGCGGTTGGAAGGAAGGTTGAGGAGTAATTGATAACGGGAGAAGAGATGGGAAAATTGGAATAAAGGCGAGGGGTTGCGGATGAGGAAGGGAATTTTAAAGGCGGGGAGAGGTACCCTGATATACCTGAGGTAAGCCGCAGGTAGATGGAAAAATCCTGAATAGGTGAAAATGCAGATAGGCAAAGGATACCTTTTCGGAAAATAATTTTCAAGATTTAGAAAGGCATTTTCGAATTTTTTCCAGTCTATAAGCTATGTAAATTTGCGGATAGTTTCAAATATTTTTTGGCTGCAAATGTTTGTGAGAAATATAAGTAAATCCACTAAAAGCCATTTCATTGACGTTTCCGTTTGTAGAAAATATAATTGTATTTGCACTCATCTAACGAACAAATTATAATTAGATCTGGATGTGTTTTACATAACTTGTGCTGTATAATGAGAATTTGAATCTAACTAAGCGGGCAAAGTCGAACTTTACTAGTTGGAACGGAAAAACAAAACTATAAATTTACTCTAATGGAGATCCGCTATACAAGAATTTGCTAGGAGGCGGTTTTCCTCCAATAGATTGCCGGAGAGAATGATATTTCTGAGCCGGAAAAATCACATTTCTATCTCTGCCGATATTTTGTGCCAATGGGGCGAAATCTTTTTATGCGTTCTTTCAACTGTCTACGACCTGCAAAAGAAAAAGCGTTACGCGAACCAAAGCCTCGTTATATGCGATTGCTGCTAATTTGCAATGTGTTCGGCAGAAAGCGTAAAATTAGAAATGAAGTCGTATAATGAGAAAAAAGAAATAATAATCGTGAGTTTTTTGTTAAATTTTACCTAGTTCATAATGTTAATGAAAGAGATTGACATACGATAGGATACGATGCAACAAAACGTTTTATCACATCGATATGAAACATTTATATAAGTATACATATTTTCCAGTCTAATATCAAGCGGGATGATATAATGGAGAATTTCGGATTATATTACTGACTCAAGTTATTTCTTCAAAAACCAAGTTTTACATTTTGGGTAATATCATGTCATCCTATCTTTCTACATGCCCGTTCTTCGGTATATTTTCTCACTATTTACGTGAATAGTTGGTGATGCTTCTATAAATAGATCCATTATAGAAAAGTTTTCAAAATATTTGTTACCTGAGTTCTATAAAGTTTGGAAGAGGATAAATGGAAGCACATGCAGGAGCAATTACTTATCTATATGTATATTCTTCGGAATTCGTCTTGTAGGCTTATAATTCATTTCTAGTGACACAATGGTTTGATCTATCATCTGACCGAGATAGAGAAAGAGATTTTTGATGGTAAAGTTCATTTCGGGGGCCGTCAATTTGAGTAAATTCTGCGTAAGGTTTTCAATGAATCATTCATCGTGATAAGCGAATAATAATGCATAATATTGCGGTTGTACGCGCGGCTCTGTATCGTAGAAGTTTTCGCACCCTATTATGTAATTGTGCGACACCAAACTACTTGATCGTGCAATTAATCTTTAATGCTCTTTTTTAATTGGTGTTTGGTATACGCGCATAATCTACCGCGAGGTACCAGGCTAGTGTATACTGGATGGAATTGGAAATAAAAAGTTTGTGATGCTCCTTAAAAGAAAAAATTATAGCTTGTTTAAGAGTAACCAATTTCGGAGCAATAAATATATGTACCAGTTATTCGCGTTCATTTAAAAAGGTCAGGCATAGTTTTGTTAATATGGGACATTTCCGAGAAGCAGTAAAACGTGATCAACCTGCGCTTTGAAATGAATCGAAAAATCCTGCGTCCGAAATTAATTCTCGAGGATCTAACTGATTGGTGATTTCTCTGTGTAAATTGAGTAAAACGTGTCGATAAGTATTTTCTGTAACAATCGAAAAATTTTAAACATATTTTCGCATTGAATTGATGGTCTGAATGAAGTTCATTGCGAGGGCACGATTTATCGACATAGATGGGAAGGAAAAGGCTTCTGCTACGACAACGGCAAGTACGTAGTTTACGACTTTCCTTTCTCTTTTGAAACTTACTCCGGAATCAAAAGCTACGACACTCTTAAGTTTACTTCAGACTTATGGTGAAATATTACTTGAATTGGTTTCTAGTTTTCAGGCAATAAGTTATCGGGGTTTTGTATGGGTACAAGTAACTCGCGATTTGAGTTATCAGACACATAAACCATTGCCATTGTATTAGGTTATTAACTATGGACCCTTGGTGCACTCCACCCCCTGCCATCCACCAAAAAGGTGACTTGCAGGGTATCATGTAGATGTACATGTAGAACTAAAAAAATTTCAAAAAGGCGTATTTGGAGTGGTTTAGATTAAATAAACGTATTTCAAGAGTTTGCAGCTAATATAAATCGGTTTATGTATTTAGCATCAGCTTCTAATTTGAAGGCGTACTATTACAAAATCTAGAGAGTGCGTCTAATTTGCGAATATGAAATACCTTTTTCTAAAAATAGATTAATGAATATCAATTTAATGAATTTGCGAAGATATTGACTGCCTCGTTGCATTTTATAAAGTAACCAGTATTCATGAACCCAAAATTAGCAAGTTTTTCTCCTATTGCTATTATATTCGGTAATATTTTATGATTTATTTCGTTAAACATATTTCTCCCAATAACTTAATTGGCAAAATGAGGAGAATTTGGAATTTGATCACCTGTTACATGCGTAAATTTAGCTTATCATGACTAATTGCTTTCTCCATACACGAAGTATAGAGAACGTATTGTTTTCTTGAAAAAATCGAAATCGAGATTTAAATGGAAATACATGTTTTAAGATCCCCTGAACACGTTTTGACTATTTTCTCGATTATGTCTGTGTCTATGTGATCGAATTTTGTTGGCGCTCTAACTCAAAAACTTACTCATGTATCAATACCAGATTTTATATTTAGAAAAAGCACTATATATTGAAGAGCTGATTAGGTTATGACAACAATCACTCGACTGAAAGTAGATGTTTACTCTAGTCATATTTTGGTTTTTGCCAAATAATTCTTTTAAATCTTCATAAATGTAAATGTTTTTATTATAAAATTCATAGAAGATACTATTTTCTATAACTTTTGTTTAAAACATTTTTTTGTAGAACCAATTGCTATGGAGATATTCCATTTATTTAATATTTGAAGAATGTAAAACAGTACTGGAATTAAAGTCGTAGGATATTTAATTTTCTACAACCCTTGTTCAAAACATTTCCCCATATAATGCATTGTTGAAGAGATATTTAAAAACTAAATATTTAGCTGCCACAATCACATCACCTACCGGCGACTATTGTAAACACTTTACGCTCCTTTTTATTTTCTTAATTTTTGCAGCTTCGGGGCTATATCCGATATCAGAAGGCTACGGTATGAGTCTATTTCTTTTCTTTGTAAAGTCTTTAAATTTTTCTCGTAGTTATTTAAGATATTTATTGTCATTTAACCTATTTAGAATTTATAGAAATATTACAGGTATGGAGAAAGTCGTGGTGGCCATATAAGATTTTTTATGTGGTTATACCACCACGTCTTCGGTTACTGGAGCCATTTTATAAGTAACATCAACGTGAAAATATGCCCTCAAAATTTCAGATATCAATCTTCTATACCTTCCAAGATATTTTTTAAAATTGTTTTGTAATGGGTCCCTAACCGACTCTGTATATATTTCAAAATTCAAATCTAAAGAAATCCAATAACAGCAGAACATAAATCTACAGACGAAGTTTTACCGCCATATCATTTACGGTTTCGTCACAATTTAAATTTTAGCAAGTGCACTGAACAGGCAGACGCCTAAGTGAAACTATAGCGAATAAAAAAGTTTTAAAAATTCTGTTAAAAACATCCGTTAAATTTTGTTTAGAAGAGTTGTTAGCATTAGAAACATACTTTGAAATAATTTAAGACGAAATCTCAACTCAGAATTACATCGCTTAGCTAAGGGATAAATAGTTCCCTCCACAAGTTAATAAATATTAGATGACCGAATTTGATGAAGAGTTAATTTATTTGAATTTAACTTTAGAGGCCAATCATGAGCCACAGAATGGAAACGAACGAGTAGAAAAGGAGGCGATGCAATCGTCCATCCCTCGAAAGGAGAACGAACACATAACTTCACCTTAAGAGGCTTGCAGGATCTGAGAATCATATTAAGTGCGTGTGTAGCATTTCATGACGTCAATGAACAGCAAAAATGGCTATTGAAGATCATGCTCTACTTGCTGTATACGTGCATTGTCAATGCGAGTTCGGTAAGAAAATATGTTTACTATTTACCATCACATCTTCGAATTCAAGAATAAGCACTTGAAAAAGTATTTCTCTTAGATTATGTCTATCGGTGAAGCCTAAGATAAGTACTTATTTTTTTCAAGTTCTTGTTCTTGAATTTATTCCAGGCATAAGAAGAGTTCGATAATTCTCAAGTGAATCACATCTTTGGATAAAAATGCACGGATAAGTACTTTTCCGGTCCCAGATATCAGACATTGATGTAGGATGTGAACGATAGGTGATGATTAAATTAACGTTACATAATTCAATTTTATTTGTTCCAACAAGAATAAACTTTAATTTTTAAAAATAATAAATGTTTTTATCCCTGAAAATATTAGTAAAAGTTAATTATACTAAGTGTACTTTGTATACGCATTTACATAGAGTTCCGAGAGGTGAAATAAAGGCATTGATTGTTTCATTAAAAAATGTCATCTAAATGTAAGATGCAATCTTTAAAATTAGTCTTGCTGTGATTTTTTCAAGGTATACTTCTCAAAATTCGAGTAACGGACTGCTAGAGAATATTTATAATATCCATGTTCTCGGAAGCCGATTCGATCAAAACGGCACCTTGAATTTTTCATTCCAATTAAAATCGTTTTAAAGCTAACGAAACGCAAACAAACCGCGGTAACTGGAAAGACAAATAGTGAGATAACTAATTTATTGAGGCAATTCGTTCCATACATTCACATCGTGAGTACACTGATAAAACATTTTACGAATATATAAAGAAAAACAAACAAAGACGTTTATTCACCAGTTAATATGCAGCCCTCAGAATATTTCTTATCGGTTCTATATACAACATAAATTTCGAAAATAAAAGCTTATTATCAAGCAAGTCCTAAAACGTTCTAAAAATTTCAGTATTTTTTGTGTTCATTCCGTATAACGGCCGGATGAAATAGATTACTCTCGCTCCTAAAGTAAAATGGATTTCCCCATCTCTTTTTTGGACCGAAGCTGTAGGAAACTTACCCCGAATAATCGGATATTACAATGAGATGAAGATTCGAGGCGAGGAATGGAGCAGAAATTCCGCGGGGGTAACGCTTCCTCGGGAAGAACGTAAACATCAATTCAGCGAAGGACGTGAATTAAAGTCCCTCCGCGCCGCGGCAGCACTTTCGCAAGAAATAAAAGGAGTGCTTAATATTCAGTCTGACAAGTAGGAGTATGAGTAGCACGGTCGAAGGACGGGGAGTAGAACCAATATCCCCGCGATGAAGTATGAGAAATTCTGCCGTAAAATCTTATTGGCAATTCTGTCGAAGTTTCTGGGTCCCTCTCTCTCTCTCTATCTATATTTTCCTCTTTCTATCCGCCTCGTAGGTCGTATCGTAAATATTATCCCAATGTAACAGTTCTCTCCAAAGATTGAAATTGAATTCCTTGAGAGAGGAGATTTTTTTAAGAAGTTGTTTTTTATCGTTTATAAGGGTGTGTGGAGCCTTGGTTTCGAACTTGGGGATTTGTCGAGAATTGAAAAGCAAGTTGCAAGGATATGCTCGCTTTACGAAGGCGGTTTTTATTTTTTGGTAATAAGGGAAAGTTGGTGATATCATTAAAAGTACTTAGGTGAACTCTTCTTTCATTCACTTCGCGGATTTTAACGGGCCGAGACGTGGGTGTGAGCTATCGTAATGGTATTATCACCCGGAATTTTATCGGTTTAATTTCTTTCATAATTTAAACTTTATTCGGGTGTTTTTTAGGTTCGTATGAGAGGAAAGCCTTTACTATGATCGTAAATGGCCGAAATTGAATGTTTCGTCTGTGCTGTAAATCTTCGAGAAGACGCATTTTATATCCAAGCTGGTAAGAATTTAATATCAGTTTGGAAAAAGTAATGTGTAATACATGTGTATTACAAATAATCCAGGAATAAATTTTCGCAGATTATTTTTTTTATGACGTCTGGTGGTTAAATAATCCCATGTAATATATTGCTGGTATTCTTAATATCGGATTAGTTGAATCTAATAATTCAATATTGAAAAAATGAGGTTTTTTGAAGCAACGCAGGAAAAGTTGAGATCAATGACGTAACAATAAGGTGGCGTGGATGACAAAATAACTCAAGAATTTTTCCGAATACGGAAAAAATATTTTTTTTTAGCGATTTCTCTTTTTATCCTAATTTCTGAACTGCTTTCCAATTAATAGTTATTAATGAGCAGAGTAATAAAAAACATTACCTTTTTAACACATTCTTGATAATTGGTTAATAAGTGCAACTTGGTAGGTTTTCCAATTTCGGTTTTAATCGAACGTATGTATTTGTGGAGGGGGATATGTAGTGGTCACCAATTATATTTTTCCGCAGATCCTTCTGCTCCTAGTTAGGCCATTGGTCGAGATAATAAATGTTAGGTCATAGAAACACATGACATTGCTATCACGTTTCCTTCGTTCTGAGAAACGTAAGAGATGTGCGTGTGTTTCCTTGTGAATGTACGCATCGATAGAGTAACTAACATCGCGAATTTTAAATTAGGCGAAAAGAAAAAAATCGTCAATAGTTTGCAAAACAAAATCCACTATAAATATAACGTAGAAATTCGTCGAAGTGTATAATTTCTTGGCATCCGTCGTCTACTGGCGAGCGTAAGCGCATCTCGTTACAAACTCTTCGCGCAGGTGCGGTTTTTCGGGCGAATCCGCGAAAATAAAAGCATCGGCCGTTAAATCTATTCCGAGCACGTCTTTACGGCATCGTCTGAGCGATCCCACTCGCGGTTATCCCTCCCACTCGCTCTTTATTCCCTCGCGGTTCTTTTTTTATTAACGGGCCGAGGATTCACGTTATATTTATTTAACTTCCTCGTCCTATTATCACCCTCCGATGTAATGATCCTTCTGATCACGCAACTGAGCCTCTTTCGGCGGCCATCTTTCTAGCACTCGCTAGAGCAGAGGTGGGAGAATAACAGCCCGAATGCGGCTCCGGGAAGAGTTTTAAGCGGTTAGCGAAGCTATGGCGAAAATGAGATTCGTAAAATTGAACTCAAGTTAAATGTAAGAGAGAAAGGGGACTACGATGAAAATTTAAATTTAAAATAAAAAAAATTAACATCAGCTCCTAAACCGTACAATTAAAAAAAATTAATACATATTTAGAATAACCTTTGATCCGTGCCATTGTCGGGAGACGAAAAAACCTTCAAACATTTTTGATTGAGACATCAAGTCCCTGGCGAGAATTAATTTTCCGTAAACTTGACATTTTTGACCGTTTATCTCTAAAAAAATTTAAATTGTACGGTTTAGGAGTTGAATTAATTTTTTGTTTTAAATTTCACAAATTAAAATTATAATAATAAAGTTTTTAATATAGAAATTTGAATCCAAAAAACCTCATTTCGACTTTATTTTCCTTTACATTATACCTCAGAATCTCTAGGTAACTTCCGGTTAAATCTCTCATCAAGCCAGCCGAAGCGTTTTCAACTTCCAATATTACTTTCCAAATGGTTTGCAACTACAAATGCGGCCGCCGTGGTGTAAAGATTACTCACCCCTGTATTAGACTGTTAGTTTTCTGTAGCGGTTAAAAAAAACCGCTTTATGCGCTCGGTTTGTTCACATGCCTGACTCCATAAATACTCCTAAACGAAAGAAGATAGACACTTCTTGCTATTATTTCCTGCATTGACACATTTTAAACGGACATACAGAACAACTCTTTACTTACTTTTTGATACTTTCTATCTGATGTTTTTCATTGGCGAGAAATTGCCGTAAAATAAAAATAGCATAACATTAGGAACTGAAAAATGTTTTCCATCCTTGCAGAGATTTTCGGATTCTTTTATTTTGGAATATCCATTACGGCCGCAAATATTCTACGCGCATTTCGAGAATCTCCCGTGGTTTCTCATACAAATTTCACTCGCGCTTATCCACAGTGCCCTCTTACGGGAGACTCCCTCACCGCCGAGATTTCAATAACCTCGAATCGTCCAACTCTCGCTTTACTACCAAATGCCAATCTCTCAGATGAGTGGGAAAAAGAGGCGCTTCCCGCTTACTTCCCATAAGACGGAAAAGGGTTTGGATGGAGAAAGGGGAGTGGCATGAAGGGAAGTAAAATAGGAAGGCATAAAAGTGGGCGGAGAGGTGTGAAGGAGATAGCCGATGAAGATGAGGAAGGGGAGATTTGTAAGGAAAGAATAACCGTTTCCACGAACGTTCTCGTGGGAAGAAAAGAATAAGAAGAATGCCTGGGTGGTTTTTCCTCTTTTCTAGAAAAGGCGGACGGGAATTTGCCCTGGTGAATGGTCAGACAGGCATGGCGGTCAGAAAGTTGGCTGCTAAACGGTTTGTAAAAGTGGGGTATAATTTTAGTTCTTTGAAAATGTATGTGGTAAAGGGGTTTTATGCTTTTGACACGCTAATTTCCTTTGGTGAGCTCTTAATTACAATTCTCCACTGAGCTGTCAAGTCAAAATCAATTGCGTATAGCAATTGATTCGTGCGTTACGTAGCACACTTAATTATAGTGTGTAATGCAAAAAAGTATTCCTGTTACATCCTCAAGCTGGCATCTTTTCCATCTCCATTCTCCACAAAGGCGGTGTTATATTAAATGGCATTTCGGCATCTTCGGCATTCATGTTCGTCTTTTGGTAATTATACAGACAATTCAATTTACCTTTAGGCACGGAGAAAAGTTGATGTGGTTAGAGGGCAAGATCCTTACACGTGTGAACTGACCCGAGGCGTAAATAAATTTGTATTTCAATTATCGAGAAAGTAAACGTATTTTTTAAAAGCATAACCTAAATATTTGGCCTAATTTGGAATTTAAATTTCCTCGGCAGAGTAAAACTCATCGTATGTACTAAAAACGGAAGACCTAACCACAGTGAATATGTTTTTTAGTTTTCAAATCCTCGAGAAATTATTCCAATTTTCAAACAACAAATTAAATCCTGGGCTTAATAGATTACACGTTTTCCAATAAAAAAATGAAATTAATTTGAGCGCTTTTTTCAAATCTCTTCTTTTCGCTTTGTCCGTCCGTCTATGTCGGTGAGCAAAATTTTGAAGCACCGAGAAGAGCTGGGCAGCTAAGATTTTTTATATAGTTTTGACTGGTGACAGAAATGAATTCTATTGATTTTGGAGTCCGTTCGTCTGTCCGTTTGCCTTATAGGAGGATTAAAAGAAATCCTTTATGTACTATGTATACGGGTACGTTACTATCGTTTCCTGTACAATGATACAACAATAAAAGCGAAGCGTAAATATGTTCAATTTACTTTAGAAAAGGGATAAAGATCATATTAAAATTGCTTAACTGTGGTGAGGTATTTACGCGAACATTAAGAAAAGCGCTTTTGGAATCTGCTTTTACAGTTATTTTTTGACTTGTTGGCTGTATTGATGCATCTATGGGTCATTTATCATAACGATTAAAAATATAATTTTCAGTTCGTCGAGCATTTATTACCTACCTTGTATAATTAGCGGCCATTTAAATTATATTATTCATGCGCATGGACAGAAAGACGGACGGACGGGCTAATTACGATGCCTGGTTTGTATTAAATGTAAATACTGTTGAGAGAATGAAACGGAGCACTGGGCTAGATTGTTTAATCTACGATAATGTCTATAGGCACCGAGAGATGCGATAGGAGAAGAGGCTGCTGCTGCAGTGACGACCTTATCTACACCTCTTTTTAGCGTCTCCAGGGCGACGGCGGAGTCATTTGTTTTTCACTCTTGGAAACTTAACTCATTTAACCGGCTGAGATCTAATCTCTTCGATGATAAGCGGACTTCAGAATGTTTTCAAGCCTGTAGGAGGTCGTCTATCAACGGAGTTAGTGGCTTTTTGAAGCGTCGTGGACGATTTGGACTCTCTCCTTCCTCTTTCTATCTCGATGGCTGTGTTGTTTATATTTAGTAGCAGCGGGAGAGATAAGGAGATCCGACGATAGGTGAAGCCAAGGTAACTCGGATGAAAAAAATGGCGTTTTTCCGATAAAATTGCGGAGGGAGCCGCAATACACTTAATCAACGGATCTCAACTTTTCTCGGCTATGTGCCAAAAGTAAGTTTACCAGGAGTTTTTAGCCTTATTCTTCGCGCGTGCTTTTGAAAATCTATGACGTATCGGGAAAATCCGAGGCATACTGAAGAGAAACGAGTATTTTATTTGACTACTTATGAAAAAAATTACGTGACGAATGTTGATGAAATTAAATGAAAAATTAAACACCTGGATGAGACACCTGACAAAAAATTTAAATTATTTTAGAATGTTAGCTTTGATGGTTAAAGCCTCTACCCTGAAAGTTGGAGACCCGGGTACGATTCCCTGCGAAGTACAGGATTTCTTCATCTAAAATAAAATTAAAATTAAAAATCCAAGCCATGCTAATAAAGCAAAATATAATTTAAATATGTAGAACGATCAACTGTATAATATTAGTGTACAACCTACTTACTTGGCCTGTGAAGGGTATGGTCGTATTTGAGGTCGCGAGTTCCTCGGCGGACCGGATTGGAGTTTACATCGATGTTTACTCAAGAGATCATGTTTGATTTTCAAAATGAAAATAAAGTTTTAAACATATTTAAGCGTCAAAACTTTAACAAGAAAAGTATGGCAGTACTAAGAAACACAACCAAAACATACTAGCCATTTGTCAAAATCCACACGCCCACAATTTATTTCCTGATGGGTTGGGCTCTACTCGCCACTGTCCTTTTTTTTTAACTCGCCCGAGAGTATTTCTGGAGCCCTGAGGTATGGTAACAATTGTGATAGGAATACACAAAATTATCACTATTTAATATCATAGGCCACATCTTCGTCAAAGTTTCGTGGGCCGCATAAAATGTTCTTTCGCGCCGGATGCTGATCGTAGGCTACACGTCCCCGATAAACATCTTAAAAAAACTATTAATATATCAGGCAATCATTCGCCCAGTAATGATATATTTCTCTCCTCTATGGAGTTATACCAGAAAAGCTAATTTTAATAAAAATGAACAAATTATGAAAAGAGTAATCAAGAAAGACAAATTATATAGGCCCAAAAATGCACATAGAGAAACAAACATCCTACGATAGAGGAATTAATCACAGAATCCACAAAGAACTTTTATGATAAACTTCAAAACTGTAACGACGTCAATATATTTATAAATGCATCAAGGAGAAACAATGTAAAGAGTAAAATGCATGTGATCAGGGGCAGTCTGATGTATTTTGGCGCCCCGGGCGAGAAACCGCTCCAGCGCTCCTTCCGTAAAGTTGTGTGAAGATATTTTAAAAACTAGTTCATTTATTCATTGGTCCGTGAAATAATTGATAGTGAAAAGGAAAATTAATTCATCTAGATTCCTGCCTGTTCTGCCATATAAATTAGTATTTAACACTTATTCATTCGTAAGTAAGGTATAGATGGGTGATATAGCTAGCGCCCCCAATACTTGGGCTCCCCGGGCATCCGCCGGGCTTGTCCATAGCTCGGGCTGGCCCTGCATGCGATATCCCTGAAAGGGATGACGTCAATCGTAAAATCGTGATGTTCTGATTTAGCGTTGCATTATAAGAGTACAGCTTGTATCTTAACTCCTTAAACAAAGACATTTTGACTTGATGGAAGACGCTAAAATGGATAGGATATTCCATCATACTGAGTACATTTTATCGAAAAGACAGTTTATGCATTATGAATGGAAGTATTTTCGTACAGTCCTATAATCAATCGACGATGGTTTCAGTGAAGCGGAAAAGTCCTCACAATTAAATAATAATTCAGATTTTAAAGTTAATATTATTTTATTCAATACAAGCTAAGACAATCGACCTTTGACATATGTTAATAGTTATTGACCTAAAAAATTACGACCTATAACGAATTTTTAATGCAAAAAAATAATCTAATGTAATGAATTCATGTAGAAATTAGAAGCTATGTGCCATCCCTGTATTGTGCTAAAAATTAAAACAAAAAATTTAGAAAGTTAATAATTTGAAGGGCATGGGTATGTAAAACGCCTGAAATAGACCAATACTCTAGCAATTTCTTCATTTCCTTTCCTTGAGCTAAGTCAAGCATATTACTTCAACCTTTATAGACAAAAAAGAAATAATTTCTCACCCTTTGATTTGTTTCAACGAAATAAAATTGTCACCGGGTTTTTGGGGGTTTATTAAAAAATATCCTCTTATGCGTTCGGTTTGCCCGTCCGTCTATCTGATGCTATAACTACTTCTAAACGAAAGTAGCCAGAGACCTTGTTTTTTCGCCAAACAATCCAGTGTTCCGTCCCGTTGTACAAGTTTTCTTGAGGAAGTTCTTGTGGCCAGCAGAATAAGGGGGTAAAACTTTCGTTTAAACTTCCTTATTTGATAAAAGTTTTGCTTTGAAAATTCTTCTTCCAAGTTATATTACATTAAATTTATAGCATTATCTCAGGCTTATCATACTAGAATACATACATTATAACAGGCTGTATGAACAATTTAAATAAAACTGCCATTTACTGTTTGCTTCAGTTGCTCTTCCGTTATTTGAATATTTAAAAAATGAATTGTTCGTGCTTGGAAACCGCACTTTTTCGATTGATCTAACTTGAACGCAGTAAAAAAAAATTTTGCGCTCCGCGTAGCCGTTTTGATTCTCTAAAGCATCACAAGATTGGATGGAAAATGGCGGAAACCTCTCGAGAAAATGGCGCCTGGAGAAGAGGAAGAAGAGGGCGAAATGATATATTCGTTTGGGGGAGCGGATGCGTCGTAAAAAATAATAAAGCTATCGGATAGCCATAAATTGCATCGCTTTTACCGTTTTCGACGGCCAATAAAATAAATTACCCGACTTTTTGCAGGGAAAGTGCCCCCATCGGAGGAGAGAGCGCGGTCATGCATTTATGAGGACCGATTCCATTTCGAGGTTTTTATTGGCCCCAGGAATATTAACCAGGGTCGTATCAATCAAAATGTTAAAAAAAATGAGGCCGACTAAAATCGATAAGTTGCGAGTAATTTTATGAAATTAATATCTAACGACGACGTCAGGAGAGTACAGGCGCTAATTGAAAGAAGAAGTAGTAATCATAAACAGAACATTTAAATTAATTTTTTTTTGCGATGAACAGAGCCGAGCAATTGAGTTTGATGGCAGTAATGAAATTGGCAAAATAAATGCTTAAAATCGAATTAAAAATAAATATTCACGTATCTTTGATAGTCATAAAAAGTTATGGAGAATCATATGCACATTCCGGCTACCAGGCAGCCGTCATCAGTGGTTTTCACTGATGGCGAATTTGAAAATCTGATACCTGCAAGTGCCAATGATGACGGACGGACAGACGGTTTTTCTGATGTTCATATCTATTTCATAACATTCCTGCTGCTGTAGGAAATGGACTATTTTGTTAGTTTGATGCTAAGGATATATATTTTGAATTTGTCTTTAACCATAACGTGAACTCGTTAATTCTCTGTTTACAGCAGTATTGAGGAATTTTATTTTAAACCACTGCGATAGAAGAGTGGAGTAATTTCTTTCTGTAAAACTGACTGAATATATTTAATATTACGTTAACATTTTAATTTATAGGAGTATATTTTTTCGTCAATTTTAAACCTAATTCAAAACTATTTATAAAATTTTGTTTTGAAAATAAATGGTAAACTTACATACGAGTGAAGTTCACTATTAGTCAGTGAACATACCCAAAAATATACTAGAACGTTTGAGCGACATAATTCCCAGCCACACTCGTGGAAAATTAAATTTATTTTTAGTTAAATTTCAGGAAGCAAATCAATAAGATGTATAAACTAGCTATGCTTCGTTCTCTGGTCTTAAAAGATACACCGAAAACGGTTTTTAAAATAGGAGCAACATTTGTTGACGCAATATGAAAAAACTGATGTGGGCAACACATGACTTTGCTGGTGGAGGTTTTCGGGTTTCGCTGCGTTGGTGGCATTTCTGGCTCTCGACGTTTCGCAGACATTGCAGTCTGCATCTTCTGCATCTCCTGAAGATGCAGACTGCAATGTCTGCGAAACGTCGAGAGCCAGAAATGCCGCGAACGTAGCGAAACCCGAAAACCTCCACCAGCATTCAGCAACGCTGCGAAAGCCTTCAACTCAAACACTTTGACTTTTTCCATATTTATAAGACAAATTACATGTTGTTAGCTTTGAGATCGTTGTCAATATTTACTTCCGGTTGACAATTAAGAAAAGAAAAAGGAGCGTTACTAAGACGTAACTAAGCGTCAATTGTTAACAGTCTTCGGTAGGTGGCTTGGTGGTGGCAGCTAAAAATAAAAGATATCTCTTAGACAATGCATTATATGGAAAAATGTATCAGACAAAGGTTGTAGAAAATAAAATTTCTACAACTTTTATTCCAGTACATCTTTACATTTATCAAATAATAAAGCAAATATTTCAAAATAACGGATAAGTGACTAGAGTAAACACCCACTTCCGGTGGACCGATTTTTACCAAAAACTAATCAGATCTTCTAACTTTTATAAAAATGTTAAATATAAAATTCTGCGTTGACCTAATTAAAAGTTTTTGAGTTAGAGCGCCCATAAAAATCTATCACATACAGACCGACAGACAGACACACATACATCATCGCGAAACTAGTCAGAACGTGTTCAGAGAACCTTAAAACATGTATTACCGTTGAAATCTTGAGTTCGATTTTTTTCATGAAAACAGTACTTTCTCATACTACGTATATGGAGAAAGTAATAGCGTTTTAATTACTCCAGTTATTAAAAAAATATTTTTAACTTGCTATCTATAATCATTTGCTCAAAAACTTAATTTAAAAATTTTGATGGCACCACCTGCCACTCATCAATTTTTCCAAAACATTTCTTTGGAAGCGTAGTAACTGGCATCATAGATCACATACAACCTGTAAATTTCGGTCTTATATATTTTACTGTTTACATGCTATTGTAATTTAATTGATTGCACAGACATGCGGACCGACGGACAAAGCAAAAACATATGCGCATTTATAAAATAAAAAGTGCTAAAATCGCTCATAGGTCCGTCTGTGAAAAGAGCGATAGAAATAAAGACGGTCACTCCCTCTGTAGGACAAGTCAGGGATCAACTTTTACGAACGCCAGTGAAGAGTTAAGGGATTAAAAACAGTCGAAATGATTTTATCGTTCAACCCAGTTGGGTTGGTAGACATGGGGACGAATGAGACGAAAAACCCCGCGTTAAGAGAGTCTCCATAAATCCGTCGCTTCGCTGATTTGCCGTGGATTAGACATCCAAAGGGTATTTGGAGATTTGGTATAAGAGGGATTCTTGTAGGGCGGCGATGAGGGAAGCACTGAGATGGCATCTCTGGTGGTGTGGGGAAGAGGACGAAAGGGAGAGGGTGGGAGGGAGAGGATTGGAGGGAGAGGATGGAAGGGAGAGGATGGGAGGGAGAGGATGGGAGGGAGAGGATAGGAGGGAGAGGATGGGAGAGCGAAGAGGAGAGGGAGAGGATGGGAGAGAGGGTAAATGGATAATTGTACGATGTAGGCCCACTCGAGGGGTTGGAGGGATTCGTTGTTTTGCTCTTCCTAAGGGTCAGGCCTATTCGCTTAAAATGATCGGCTGAGGGAAGGAGGGGAGTGAGGGATAAGGGGCTGGACCGTGTTCCAGGTCCCCTTAATTGACCCGTGAGGGAGTCTTATTGGGAGGGAGAATACCCTGGATACGGGGAAGATAAACGAGGGGTCTTGTTGTGTGTTACTCTCTATGAGATATCTGCTCCTGCTGAATCTCTCTTTTTTAACCCTTCACCTCCATCTCTCTTTATCTATCTTTTTCCTTATCCCTCTATCCTCATCTCGCTCTGTATCCATCTTTATCTATCCATACCTCTCTTCCATATCTTAACCTTCTCTGTCTCTTTTTCACTCTCTTCCCTCCTCTCTCTCTCTCTGTCTATCCACCTTTCACTCTCTTCCCTCATTTCTCTGCCTATTCTCCATTATCTCTCCCCTCTTCACCTCCTCCCTTTCTCCTTTTTCCTCTCTTTCTCTTCCTAACCTCCACCCTCGCCTCCTTATCACCTCCTCGCTCATTCTCTCCACTGTCTTCCTCTCCATCGCAACTCTCTCTCTCTCAGCTATCTTCACATCTCCTCTCTCAATCATTTTCTGTCCTTCCCTCTCCCTTCATCTCCTACTCCCACACCACTGTCCCGCCTCATGCATTTCTCCTCCCCGTTATATCATCTCTTCCTAACTCTTCTCTCTTAGATTCTGCTTCTTTCAACTCATTTCTCTCTCTCTGATTTGTATCGTTTTTTTCAGTAGCCATTATCTCTTTCGTGTCTTTCGCTGCTTTTATAAATTTATATTTGTCACCGAGTCTCAATTTTTATTTTTCTGCGATTGATTTTTCATATAATCTTTTTTCTCATCTACCTCCGCTTAAGTCGTTTTTATGCCATATATTTTCCTCGGCATTTCCTTCTTTATCTTCCTTTCTCATCTGAATTTGTTTCTACTCTCTTTTTCGTTTTTTTCTCTAATCCCTTTTCTTCGTATTCATCGTTCTACGTTTTTTATCTGGTCCTATCTATTCATTTTGACTAATCTTTCTCTTTTCTTGCTTTTATTCATCTCATTTCCTTCGTCTTATATAAATATTTCATTTAAGAAACATTCCATTTCTCTTTTATTAATATTTAACATCTTTGTTGTTTTTCCTTATTCAAAATTCTTAGTTTAAGGTAACTCTAAATTTAGTTGTGACTGTCACGACACGATTGTAACATTTTTTAAAATTCCTTAAAAAATATTCGGTCTCGAGTCTTGGGACGCCTCTTTTCCACAAAAAGTCCACGACAAACGGCGCGAGTCGTTATAATGTTGTAATTTAAAATGGAGAAATAGGAGATCCGAACTCACAATTTGAAGGGACGCTTTATAAAAAAACTAATTTTAGTTTTTGCTGTGGTTCGAAAAATAAAAATTTCATTTCATCCAGAAATGCATATCCTTTAAAGCAGGGGTGCCCACGAAGGGTTTTTATGCGGCCCGCGAAGCTGTGGTTGTCCAAAAAAATTGAACACACAGAAATTGAAAATGAAAATTTTGATAATAAAACTTTTAATACTGAAATGTTAACCATAAAAACCTAATTAGACGTGATTTTTACTATATATGGCCTTAGAACATATAGATAACTTCCGATTTAATCTCTAATCCGGCCCGCCGCAGAATTGGCAACTGTCAATGCGGCCTGCCGAAGGATTTGGAACCACCGATGCGGCCCGCCAGTAAAAAAAAGTGGGCATCACTGCTTAAAAGAATCTAAACAGTGCAATTTAAAATTCCTTGGCTACCGTCTATATAGTTGTAAGAGTTCGCCCCTCTTAAATTATTCTCTATTCTCGCATTTACAAATTAAATAAACAGGTAGATCCATTGAAGTGATAAATAAATAAAAAATAAAGATAGATAAATACTCCAGTTAAAGTTTAATGCTGAAACGCGACCATTATGGTACTTATAATGCTTAATCGTGCATTATATTTAAATAATAATTAATTTAGTTCACTTTAAATTAACTGTTTCAATCTGTTATTTGTTTTAATAGATTATTCGATCGCGTATCTAGTCTACCTCTTTCCATTTTCTTACTCTCCCCCTTTTCACAGTTTTCACTAATTTTCTCTCTCTCTTCCTTTCCTCACTTTCTTCAACATTTTCACTCGTCGTACATCTCTCACACTCTCTTTCTCTTAACTTAATGTTGTATGCATATCGCGCAGTTCGTAACTTTCGCCACCTTCAAAACTCTGTGAGGATTATATGGCATAAAGTTAATTTAAACCCTTTCCCTTCGGTGGTGCACCATAGCCCTTTTAGATTTTGCATTCATTTGCTTCCTAAATTGACTTTTATTAGGGTTCTAAATGAATTCAATAGATACAGTTATTGATCTCTTATTAAGAATAGAATAAAACCGGAAAGCTGTATCTTTAATATCTATTTTTCTAAGTTTAAAGAAAACTTCGCAAGAGATGAAACTTATACGGTTTTTTGGAATAAAATAAAAACGATAAATTTCGGTTTAATGTATTTCACGACTTAATTTATGGAATAACTTGAGATGGTGAAAGCGTCGAAATGAGATGGGTTATCCGTATTAATAATGATGGTTACGAGTTAGCAGATGTGTAAAAACGAGAGGTAAAATATAAACAAAACACTCGTGCGATAAATTGTTCGAATATTCTTTAATTTGCATTCTTTAATTGTGGTTAAAAGGTCGTTTGTCCCTTCAGACAGATCCACTTTTAATATGACATTTCATGAACCTCTTTCATGAAATCTGGATTTGCTCGGAAGATCTTGTTCTTCATTTTTTATTCCCATTGTATGAGGAGATGATTATCATAGCAATAGGCAGTGCCGTAACTGGGGCGGGGCAAGCGGGGCATCTTCCCCGGGCGCAACTAAGTAAGAGAAAATAATTTTTTGAAGAAGGGGACGGGTCACATATTTAGTAGTTTGTCTTGGCCGCTAAAATAGCAAATTACGGCGCTGGCAATAGGAAAAGTATTAAGTTTGGCGAAATCGTTGTCGCCTTCACCGTCTTTCGCGAAATATACATTTTCTTGCTCAAACTTTTTGATTATTCGAATAGATTACTTGTACTCTTCAGTATTTAAAAGCGATTATTTGCAGGTTAACTTATTTAATATAATTCCAGTAGTTTCCGTCTTCCGTTAACTATTCAAGCAACAGGAGTTATACTTTACGCAAATGTAAGTACGGTCATGATGACATTAGAAAAGGACGATATTTTTTTTAACAGTGTTGTTTATGATTTAATAACTCGACGGATACACGCCCTTAATCGGCATGTTGGTCATGGTTAATCCTCTCAAGCGCTCTGAGAATAAGAAACTATTTTATGGCACCATAGATTGGCGTAAGTACCCTATTCATTTTTCCAAGTACAACACAAGAGAAGCTTACCACCGCTGTCTCACATGAACTCGTCGAGAAATCATTCGTATGGCAAAGGGGCAGCGACACTTACCTGGAAAAGAAAAGAAGAAAATGTTAGAATTGTATTGTAAAAAATCAATATAGCATGGTTTTTCATAAATATAAATCGTAAAAAATACATCATTTCTTTAACTCGAACGATTTTACGTAATTAAATATCAATATTTATTGAAGTTCTCATATTAAATATCTATAATTAATATAGCTACTTGTGCGACACTCACTCACGGACACAAAACTCTAAGGTACTTCTAGATGGGATAGAAATTTGAAATTTGGTATGTTAGTAGGTTGAGTAACACAACCGATGAAAAAAATCGAAAATCTCAAAAAAGTTTATATTTAAGGGGTCTTCTTAACCCCAATGTTCCATTTCAATACCCCATAAGAAAAGCATGGGATTCAGTGCAAGGCTTTCTAAAAATGCATTTTTACATTACTTTAAACTGAGATAAAAATTCTAGAAAAAACAGTTGACTATTTGAAAGAACAGAGTTCTTAATTTTTGAAAGCAGAAGTCAAATACCTACCTAAGGAGCGTAAATATCTGCTTTTAATCGGAAAAAGTGATTTTTTTTCCTCTTTTCAAAATTGAAAATCTATAAATACTATGGCAACGACCTCAGTGCTTTTAAGGGGATCTGATATTATAAGTTACGATTGCAGTGATTTAATGCTTTTAATGGAAATTAATGCCGTCATACTGAATTAGAGTTGAACTCGAATCTCAAGGAAAAGGATTAATTATTCGAGTAATAGAAAATTAAAGTTATGGAAATATATTTTTAAATATTTATATGCATACAGTGGAACTTCTATAACTCGAATCTCAAAGGAAAGCAAAAATTATTCGAGTTATAGATAACTCGAGTTGCAGAATTATATTTTTTCATTTTTCTTTAATTGAATTAACATCAAGTTCATTCCCATAAGCATATAATTTAACACATTCTGATTTTTAATATCATGCATATTATGAAAACATCATCATCACCAATATTTTCTTCAGATAATATGTAAGATTTTACTCTATCCAAAACACTAATTGCACCACGCATTGTGATTGAGAGCATCGTAGATAATTGCAATTCTCACGTACTACTGAAAGCACAAACATGACGATTAAATTTGGGTTACTGAAGGAAGGAGCGAATAGGTTAGTTTTTCTCCAGGGCTATAAGGGATCACAATATGAGGAGCAACCCTGATAGTAGTGAGGGTAAAACGTGAAAAGTATTTTAATATACCTATTTCGCGATTATTTTTATCCAAATATGTACTAAAGGCATGGATGATAGCATAATCTTAACAGAAAATATCCTAATTTTTCCATAATTTTTAATGTCTTGGATATTTTCTTAATGATGATTATTCTTTTGCTCATGCAGTGCGATCTGAGTCATGAAAATTGAAATATGAAAACTTGGACATGAACCGATTTGGAAATTACGGGTAGTTGCCTTAATTTCACGAAATTTTTTAATTATACTGCTATTATTCATGGAATTTATTATTTAATACATTTAGACTCGGCGTGACTAAAGTGCTGTTGCCCTGGAGATAGCGTTAGTTTATTTACGAGTTTAGGTCTTGGTGTATGGTGATTTTTTTAAGCCGACTACTCGTACCTATATATACAGTCAGACCCTGATTTAGCGGCCTATATAATGCCATCCCTGCATATCACCCGTGAATCTCTGTGAACTGAATTTCCATCTTACGATTGTGATTATATAAAGCAAGCCCATGCTTCCATTTACCGCTATCTCCGCTTGATGGTGTATATAAATTTTGCGATAGGATATCAATTTCAAATGGTTTCATAAGTGTAGAATTTTGAAGGGAAGTAAGGAAATTTTGATTTGTAATCGCAATGCATAAGGGCAATTTTTCTAGTCAGGTTGGTCATAAACTCTCACCACATTTAACCGAACAAGGGTTGTTATGTTCCTGAATGGTTTGAAATGACATGCGTCCTCCGCCGCCCGATCGTAATTTCGTTTGAGGATGGCAAACTGAATTTCCTCCGCCTGTCAGGAGAACTCGTGCCCTTAAGCATACAGACCATGTTTTGCACATCATTCACCTCGGGCTCGGGATAAAAATAAATAAGACCGCGTCTTTTGAGAAGAAGGAAGACGTGAGGTAAAAGAATCATGAGGAGGCGGCCGTGACGTTAACAACCGGTTTTTTTCATCCTCGCTGTCGCAATTAAATGGGCGGGGTCGCTTATAAAATCACTGGTAGCCGAACGGAGGTGGAAAGAGGAAGACTGTAAAAAACACGCCTATCTCTATTCGCATCATCTTTTTAAATTCACTCATAAGCGACATGAAGTCTCCATCAGGACCAAAACCTATTTCCGCGGCGCCAATGGACTAATGACATTAAACAGATTCTCAAAGTGGTGGGCTGCGAGAGCACTTCGTATTTTATCAGATGATATCCACGTTTACATGTTATTCAAAAATTCAACAACTGGTGGATGGCTGAGTGTGTAACGCGGCAAAATTTCAATAAAGATTTTTGCTTGCAGGTTTGACAATCCTATTATGATCACTAATTGCCCTTCATGAGGGTGATAACTAGTTTAATTTGTAATAATGTACGTAGAAATTGAAAATTATTATTATTTATGAAATGGTATACTAATCATGGTTTCCCAGATTTTTCGTTGCTACATTGATAATATATACGTGAATTAAGTTTTAAGTGTAAATTTTAAAATGGTAATCAACAAAAGCAGAAATATTTAACTCCGATTGATTTCAGGGATATATTCATTAACAGTGTAGCAAAGAAAAATCTGGGGATTCAGATTAAAACATACTATATCATTTCAAGCGCAGCGTTAGTTAACCGTGCTATTTGTAAATAAAATTTTCCCAGTTAAATTCTGCAAGGTGTGTCCGGTTTATTGAGACATGATGAGGAAGCTAATCCGAGGACAAATTCATAACGTTTTACATATTTTTAAATTTTCCATTCTTTGAGGATAATTCGTACATTTTCCTATCTTCAGAATTTTTTAAAAACGTTTTAAGTGCATCATATTTCATTTATAATAGGGCCTTAAATTCATTCTATTCTTGGAAGTGACAAAGTTGTTTCATTACATTTCATTTTATTCTCTTACTCTTTCGTAATCAAATAAACTGGACTAAACCACTATGGCGTAAGGAGCTGATATACACAACAGCAGTGACATTACCTTCTCAGAATATGCGTCCTAAATTTTAATAGGCTTCCTTGTCGTCGTTGTTTTGAAAACTGGATAAAAGCTATTTTCAAGAAAAATTTTCAAGATTTTATATAATTGTGTCGATTTTCTATTAGTTGTGACGCTGAGAAATTCTAAATTAATTATTTATATGGTCGTCTTCATTATATCGTTTGTATGTAGGTATGTATTTATAATTATAATTTGTGGCCTGTCTTATCGATACAATTTCATAGCATGTATAATTATAGAAAATTACAGTGAAACTGCTGGACCTGTAAATAAGATATAACATTAAACATAGAATGAGTCAATTTTCAAAATTGCTCGTTTCGATTTTTGGTATCACATGATCGCGTCTTTTTGGTCGCTCTACAATCCCTCGCCTGCAGGTGAAATACAAGCGTGTGGTGTGCGGTTTATCGCGCAATTTTATCCTAAGTCTATAGCAATTGTTCAGAGGTAGGGGAAGATATGGCGCAGTGTTGAATAAAGACGCGGGAGCAGTTCACCTCGAGGAGCGACCCGGCGAGGTGAAGGCTTTTTAACTTGGTTGAATTTTGTAGTTGGAGGGTCCTACTTCCTGTCCGAAGAGTAACGGGACCTTTTGCGAGATTATGACGCAAGAAAAGAGGGTTCTGGGAAAGAGCGAGTATTGATTAGCCTTTTAAGCCGATGGAGACGCCGTAGCTAAATGACATTAGGCCGTATTTCCTCCTTCCGCTTGGACGCATCGGATAAAGGGTTTTCGGGGAGAGAAAGGGATGGCTTCTCGGTAATCTAGTTTTTGAGGGATCTATTTAGGCTGCAGGTGGTGTAGCTGGCGAAAGGACAACAGCATTTTTTTAATTTATAAGTGTAACGCCGTTTCGGAAAAAAGAAAATGTTTTGCATTTATTTTCCTTTTTAGCGGGTAATAAAACCGTAATATTGCGTTCTTTTTTACTGAAAGTAAATTTAACACATTCATTCGCATAATTTTATCAGCATTTTTAAAGAGGACGATGGATTACACTAAAAAATTCATCATTTATAACTTTCAGATTACCCGGTGATAATGAGACTTGAAATTGTTGCCGTGGATTAAATTGCTCGAATTAAAAAAAATGTTATCTAATTCATTGCAGATATTTCTGAATTCTTTCTAATAATCCGATTATAGGTTACTATATAAAATTGACCCTTTATAAATAGAGTAAAGAAGGTATGTATACGTGCTATTTTTTCTGGAAAAAATGTTTTTCAATCGATGGAATGCATTAATACTGTATTTATTCATCATAGACCATGGCCATTAAAATTTTATTTAATCGAAACTCCAAAGCCGAATGATTAGAATCAAAGAATGAAAACTATAGCCATAGAGTTCACTAAACGTGTGGTAACTTATATTCAACAAAATCATATGTAACTTTGTGGAAAGCCTTAATTATTTAAAGAGCTAAATGTAGGTGTACCCAATTTCTACACAGGTTCACATAAAACGAGCCTGATAATACTGCAAGTAATACAGCAAAACAGGTCGTATTACTCAAATTTGTGTGGATTTATTTCTTTTAATAAAGCGGCGTACCTGACTTTGTAAAGATTTACATAAAATAAAAAATGACTTTTCGTTGCCAGTTTTTAACTTTTATTGTCTCGGTACCATGTCTGACGATTATATTCTACGTGAAAATCTAGTTATATTATTATAAAGTAAATATTTTGATCCAATTATTTTATAAAATGCATTGAACATTTTTGATTATGTTTATAGAAATAATGTCGGCATAGTTGCAGCGAAGTATTTTTTGAGTCTAATATATCTCATTTCGAGTTTTCAGACCTTTTTGTTTAGATATAAAGACAACGTTTGCTTCTGAGACATAAAGATCTCTCTACACATTGTTCATCACCTTCACCGTCAAGATGAAACTTACATAATATTTGATCCGTATAACTCTGAAGCGACGCAACAGACAATATTTCTCACTAAAATTTCTTGTAAGATTTCAACCAAATAAAACCAACAAGTCTGACTCGATGGCAAAGAGGTCTTTCACACTTAAAACTACGGAAAAAGATTTTTCTGATAATCATCTACGCTCCGTTCTGGCAATTAGTGAGTGTTTTCTCTTGTCCTTTCGTCGGCATTTCGCGAAACTAATTGGACTTATTAAATCCGATTTCCCTCCGCAGAGTGTTTCCAGGTCGAAAGATGAAAGAGATATCTTTGTTGTCGCGGAAAACAAAAATCAATTTGAACCGTCTCCGAAGAGAAATTCTAAAGACTTTTGCATTTTCGAAGCCTTCGTGATGAAATGAAAAACGGAGTTATCGTTTCAAGCGACACAGTATACTCGGCGACCGTGATATATAACGGATAAATTTAAAATAATATATATTCGCCAAAAATACCGCAATAACAGCTATGTAAGACGTAAAGAAAGCGGACTTATTTCAAATTTTTGTATAAGAAGATCTCACGCTTTTAAAATCTCATGTACCACACCATTTCCACCTAATTATGTAGATGGAATCTATAATTTGGAAATAATACTCTCGTTTTTTTTAAAAGAAAATTACCGTACTCATTTGATGAATGGGAATTTTACGAGCCTGAAGAGCAATTTGAATAAATAGGGATCCTCGTTCACCACGTCACCGAGGGGGTAAACATTCCTCGCCGGTCTATATTTTATTTATTCCTCAGAATAATTAATAAATCCCATATAAAGAGGATATCAACATGGCCAGACATTCGGAGTCATTTGTACGCCTTTTTTTTGTCTGGCGTCACGGAGAAAAATGGGAGCAAAAGAAATATCGCCGTGGAATTTCTCGAAAGGCAATTAATCGACGTGGATATAGGAAGTGGCAGAAAAGCTCACGAAGAACAAAGAGGGGTTTTTTTTGTTCGTTCGTTTCTTGGGATGCGTGGAATTCGCCGCCATATTATGGGAAGGAGAGGCGTTTATACAAAAACGCGGGCGCACAAGGAGGCGCTTTGGAGATATGGAACCCCGCCACTTTTTTCCTTACTCCAGAAAAAACCCTTTCCCTTTCAAACGACTTCCTCCCCCTTCACACCGCCGCCATGCACCATCCCCACACTCGGAATCCCCCCCCTCACATTTTCTCTCTTTTTTCCTCTCTCTGGAGTAATCCGATGCAATTTATCAAACCTCTGGCGTTCAATATCTTCCCTCCTGTGGTTCTTGAGGAGGCCTTCTTCCTAGCCCTCTCATTCTTCCTCTCTGTCTACCCGCTCCTTATTCCTCAACCCTTCCTCCTCTATCTTCATACCGGACTTCCTTACTTATTTTTAATTCAACCCCTTTCTCTCTCTCTCTCCTCTTAATGTTTCTCTATCTCTCTTTCCCTCTCTTCAACCAAATATTCCTTTTTTCGTTCCTGCCTTTCCTCGCTTCCTCACCTTCGTAATTACACTTCTGTCTTTCTTTCTTCGGTTTCACCCTGCTTCCTTCCTGGCACTCTTCGCATTTCTTCTCTCCTCTCCTCCTTTCATCTATTTCTCCTTTATTTCGTCCTCTCTAGTATTTCTCCCTCTGCTCTACATGTTACTCTCAATTTACCGGGTGCCCCGGTTAATCAAATATTGCGACTGATCGATATGCCTATTTACACGTTCTATAGCACAGAAAATGCTAAAACTAAGCAAACAATGGGATAATAGTGAAAACACGTAAGGAAAGGTACGCTAAGAGTAAAGTAAGTAAAGCACTTACCGCCACCTTTATAGGAAAGGTCAATATCGTGCCCATGCATGTACTACGTAACGTAGAAAAACCTGACAGGTCAGATGTTTAAAAAAAAACTCGGTTTACCGAAATTCCAGGTGACCGAAAGTTGGCGTGATCGAAATTCCGGTTAATCGAAAATCCGGTTACTTTATACTCAGTTAACTGAGAGTTTGCTGCGAAGCGGTAGTAGCTAAACGCCTTATGGGCATGCCTCGTCCGTCCGCCTGTCGTAACTTTCATCTCATAAACCGCTGGACAGATTTTAATTAAATTAAGTGGAAGTGATCCTTATTATAATTTACCACCCAATTGTGATTTTAAACTGAATTAGTCATTTGTAACTACTCTACATAATTGCATTAAAAAACCTATACAGTACTCTTATCTCGTTAAATGGCATTCGTCAGCCAACAATGAAATATCTTAATTTTCTCTCCCTAGCTCTTATATGGTCTGTAAGGTATAGATTAAAAACATTATTCGTAAAGAGAACAACATTTAGTACAAAAAAGCTCGCAAGACCGCATAATTACGACTTATAGTTTCGGAGATAAGAATTCGAAAAAATCCTGAGCAAAACAGCATATTTTGTTTACATCGAACGCTAGGACGGTTATCTCAGCAAATTACAATTAAAAATCAATATATTTCTCTCCTATACTCTTGGGGGTGCCGGTTGTGTAGTGGTTAGGACGCTGGCTGCTACTCGCCTGCTGCTCGAAAGCCAGCGGGAACGAATCTTGCGCAAGTAGGATTTTTTCCAAGGTCGCCCGGCCCCCTGTTTGTGTGGTTTGAAGAGACCGCGCAAATTCAGTGTTCCGTCCTTCGGAAGGGACGTTAAGCCGTTGGCCCCCTTGGTGTTCTTCGATAAGAGTAGGCTATTGTCGGCACCGGGTTTTCCTTCTCCCTTGTGATCGTGTTCGCTGTGGAAGGAGCTATGGCTATAATAATCCAAGAGGTTGATTATAAAAAAAACACACACACACTACCATTCTCTTATATGACCTGCGAGGTACATATTAAAAAAATTATTCAGAAAGAGAACAAAATGCACTACATGATAGTCTCCGAGACTACATAATTACAACTTATAGTTTCGAAGATGATAATTCGAGAATCGCCCAATCTTTCGATACCGTTTCATTCGCATTTCCCATTAAGAAGTCTCTGTGTATTCCATTTATGAATTATAATTTTCCATCTTGTTTTTCTCTCTCTCTCTTCCCCTCCTCCTACTCTCTCTCCTAACCCTCCCTCACTATCTTTCTTCCTTCATGTTTCTCTTTTCCTCCCATTTCTTTCTCCAAATCCTTTTCTTCCTATCTCCCTTAATCCCTGTGTGAATGAAGTCATGGATTAAGAACTTTTGTCCACCTCTTCCTCTTCCCTCTTTCCCTTATCTACTCGATCCCTTTCTTCTTTATTTCTCACTTCATTTTCTTTCTTCTCCATTCCTAACCTCATATTTTCCTTCCTCTCAACCCTCTGTTCTTCTCTCATTTCCATCTTTCTTTCTATTCCTTTCATTCTACGCCATCCTTCCTCTCTTTGTCTCTTCCATTCTTTTGCTGAAAATTGCGAAAAATAATAAAATACACGCGACTAACGGATTGAAAATGATGGCTCATCCTTCACTTTCATGTCTCACTCTCCTCTTTTTCCCCTCTCCTTTCGCTTTCACGTTTTCCCTCCCTCCCTTTCCCTTGACACTCCTTATGCCGTCCCGTTTCCACGTTGACACGTTCCAAATAGCGTAAAAAAGAGGGAAAAAAACGGCGAGCGATCCGCCGCTGCAATGAATGGCTCTCTCTTTCTCCTCCCTCAATCCATAAAAAGAGGAAACGGATCAAGTTTTTGAGGTTTCTGCCGCGAATATCCATCGACTGCAATATTTTTTCTCTTTACATGTTATTTTCGCGGAAAAGTGAATCCTCGGCCAGCTTCATATCCACTCGAATTCATTTTTTTGGCAGCTCAAATCCGCCACCTCTTTGGAATTAGGCGTCGAAGCTCTGTTTTTTACATAATTTGATCCTTTTTGCGGTCGTTTTGCCGCAGTCGCCGGCCGTCTGGGGATGTTTTGACGCCAAATCGCGGATCAGTGTGGATTTTATGGGAGAAAACAAACTGCGTAGTTGTCTGCTTTTTCCTTTTACCCCAGGACTATCGCGATATCAGACGGATTAACTTTTGAAGAATGATTTTTAGTTTTGACTGGATGATTCGGATTTTTCGTTTTCCAAATCGTAGTCTATAGGCATGGATATAGGGGAAGGGTGGGTCGGTGCGAACGATTCAGTCCCCGCGCTTCGAAATCACCGCAAGGTAAGTAAATTTAATTTAGTGGTTAATGTTGAGGCATAGGTCGATTTTCCCTCGGCCTCGCACCTCTATATGCCTACATGAATGCATGTATTCGCTAGATTGCCATTTTAATGAAGATAGGAGAAAGAGCTTAGTTTTAATTTTGGATTTGGTACGGTTTGTCGAACTTAATTACAAATACACAATAGGGACAAATTATTGCGTTTGCTTTTATATTTGCAATTTATTAAGCGCTTAGTTTTTCTCTGATTTTTACAAGCTTATTTATTTTATACGTTTAAGAAGTTTAAATGGCAATAGTTTTAAAAGTTTTTCAATTGTATTTATTACTAGCTTTAAGTACCCGGCGTTGCTCGGCTTCTAATAACAGTTTATAGAAACTTAGAGAATCGTGATTTCTGAAAATTTTGAAATCAAACTACGATATTATGATTAATTCATATTGTTTATTCTTTTAATTCACATAAGTTAAAGAAAACAAATCGATATATGAGGACCCGCTGTACATCCGTCCGTCTGTGCGTGCTGGGTGGTTGTCGGGGTTCCCGGGTACCCTATGTTACCCGTAGGGTCATAGGAAGTCACTTTGCAAAGTTTGGTCCCTATAGATCAAAAGGTGTGGAAATGTATACGGAACAGACAGACAAACAGACATTCAATTTTATATATTAGATTACAGCAATATTCATTTTTATTTAAGGTGGATGTCGTGAAATCAACGACTTAATCATTGTCATCGAGAATCTTTGCTGTTTTGCTGCAATGCTCACCGATTTTAACCATTTATTTTTTGAAAATAAAAAGGAGTAATCCGAAGCATCTGTTGGATTGGTTATTAGGTGAGCTGATTCATTTGTATATCTTTAATTTTTCATGTGTAGACAAGACATCTCCTAAGCAGTAGAATCAAACTAGAAGGAATTTTTATTGTTTCTATTACAAGATCACTTATGGTGAAAAATTAAATTTACAAATTAAGATGTAAGTTAATTGAAGATTTGTGAAGTACATAATACCAACAAGAAGTGAGAAGCGGACGTCACTTGAAATACCTACGAGAATGTCACCGTTAATTATATTTTGGATTGATGATCCAAAAAAATGTTACTTATCACATAATCCCCGATTAGGAAAGTTGAATGACAAATGAGTTTTTCACGCGCGTAAGAACGAGCTGATACTGGCCGAAAAAACTTATCGGATTTTCATCTTGTACACGCAATGTTTCTGCGCGTGCTTTGACCAGGCGTGAGTACAACATGGCACGCGTGACCGATCAAGACGAGCGTAGGTTGTTCCACTTCCCGTGTGTTATCACGCAAATTAATGGTTTTACCCACTGTGAAGAAACAATGTTTTACCCTCGCTCGATGCGAAGGTTTTCACGGCAATAATGTATAATTAAGTATCTCGGATCCAGAGTCGGAAATAGGAGGAGCTATCATCAACGCTCGGGCCAGCGAGATGAACAGCTCTTGCATAAGGTCAAAGGTTAAAAACTAAATCTTCACCGTCATTAAAGTCAGCCCACAGCGCTACGTGGTAGGAGTATATATCCAATGTATTTTAGGGGAGAAAGTTCGTTTATCGTATGTAAAGGAACCTGTTAATCTATTTTAATACCCACGCGGTTCGTCATTAAGTAAGAGAAATGCGGTTAAGTGATGAAGAACCAAAATGTAGGTAACTGGATACGTATATACGCGATTACTGTTTTTGTTGAAGAATATACTAAAACCTTTTTTTGCAATTAGTTTCATAATTTACTGATATTTTAAAAGTTACTCTACCATTTTTACGAATTTTGGTTATAAATTCGTCTGTCAAGCTTTTGACAAAATGGTCTATCTCCTTGAAAAATACTGAATATATAAGTATGTATTCTTTTAATTAAGACAAGCTAATGTTCACTAAATAGCTTCTACCATAATTTATATACCTAGTCCGGAGTTTTGGGCCTAAAAGTAGATTACATTAATTACTAGCGGAATCATACTATAATATTTCTCCAGACTTTTTTATGGTTGAAAATATGTTACAAATAGCGCAAATTACAGCATCGTCAACATAACGAAAATAATAGAAACTGCACGCTTTTGGATACAACAATAATGGATCCCATTAACGAATAAACGAGTTATGGGAATGATCTGCCAAAAGCAGACAACTCCCTCTGTCGCTTAACTCCTCTTTCCTCCCTCAAAAACGTAATGGCTGCAGTTTTGCTGGTGACGTCATCCGTGATGGTCCCACCCTTTCCGATCTAAACATCCAGATCCATTCAGCCTCCTCCCTCAGCCGGAGTCTCCTCCTCCGGCCTTAACGACCGGGGGCGAATCATGGTGGTCCCCCGGAGGAATTGACTCTTTTTTCATCCGAGCAACACGGGGCGTGATAGTCTTTTGTCCACTTTCTCCGTAACACTTCCTCATGTTCTGCGGAATTTCCAAAGGGGACGTACTCGTAACCACCCTGCTGACTCCCCCTCTACGCCCACCCTCTTCTCGCATTCACTCCGCTCTCCCATTGGTCGGTTGGGGATAGAAAGAGAAAGATAGAGGGAAAGGGGTGGTGTGGGATTGGATGACGTCACTTCCCATCCGGATCCCTCCACCCTGTATTCAGTCGTTCCCCGTGATCGGTGATCCGTCTCGTAAAAAAAATCCCTGGCGCCTAGTGCCAGGGATTTCTCTCTACCACGCTCCCTCGACCTCTTTTGTTTTACCTTTTACTCTTTTTCGCCGTGGTTTTTTTTCTTTGCCAGTCCGATCTACCGTTTTTATTTTTCAAGTCTTCGACACGTTTTTCTCTCACATTCCCTATCCTTGCCATTTTCTCCTGCAAGATTTTTCCTTGCAATTTTTATTCTAGCGGCTTTGTTACGTCGCACTGTTGGGTAGTTGGAAAGGTTACAATAAGCAAAAAATGTTTTTTTTTTTAAATTCACGTCGCAATATTTAACAAGAGAGGAAAGATGAACACATCATATGTGCATACATGCGAGGCACAGGCATTCTTTACGATTTATGCAATAATGTCAAAAAGATAAATATTAATGGCTTAGCAATATCTAAGAACTGATGCCAAGGAAATATCAAAGTTTTAATTCACCGACTTATTTCCTAATCAGTTGTAATTAATAAAACTATCGGCAATTGTTTAAAACTTTCCTCACTTGAAAAGTAGTAATATAACCTTTATGTTCACGTTCATTCCTTCGTCGTAAATTTCCCATTTCTTTTCACTTACAAAAGATGTTTACGCAAAGAAAATAGACGTATTTACGTTCATTTCTTCGTCGTAGATAACCCATTTCCCTTCATTTACCAAATATAGCGTGCGCACGAAAGAAACTTAAACTAATTAGGTATTTAGAGCAGATTTTTACTTCAGTAGTTATGAAGATTGTTTTCGTTGACAACAATTAAAAGACGGGAAATGTTTTCCATTTTAAAGTGATTTACGGCTTTTGAAGTTTGGCTTTCTTGAAATCGACTACTCCTATGATAAAAATGTACTGAACAAAACATATGATATTTAATTAGCTCTACAAGTTTAAAGGTTTTGTTGTTATAAGTGATATTTTACGAGATATAAAGAAAAGTTCATTTTTTGTCACCGGTAATGTGGCACTTCCAATTATGCCACGTAAACTATTTATATAATTTTCTTAGTTTCTTTGCCCCTATGCCCTAAATACCAAATTTCACCAACATCCGCTCAGTAGTTTCTGAGATGAAATATGCGGACAGACGGACGGACACGGGCTGACCATAAGGCGTTCTTTTTTACTTATTGTAAATAACGCCTAAAATCTATGAAATCAAACCCTTACACATTACCGGCAGCTGTAAAAATTGTTCAAGTTACGCAGTCTTTCTTCGCACACAATTATCATCTTTGAAAAGCATTTTCTTTTTAATTTTCGTCTATTGAATTCAGCCTCAACTCGAAATACAATTCTTTCATATCATGCATTTTACGTAAGCAAGCAAGTTGACGTGTAGCGTTACGAGTGAATATGAATTAACCTTATTAAAGAAATAGCCGGATCTCATCAAATATATAGATGGTGGGTTGCAAAATGGTTCCACAATGCCCACTAACCGTTATATTTTTATATTTTTGGCTTCTAATATATCCGAGATAAAATTAGATTTAGAGATCTCATCACAGCGTCTAAAAATATGATGATTTAGGTGACTCCTATATCAATGTTTTTATGACGATACGAATTATTTGACTCTTTTATTAAACAGCATGTTCATTTTTGGTTTTAAGAATAACTTTTCGAAAACAACCAAATCAAAGTATTTGGAAATTTTGCGAACCGTATGTTAACTTCGTCGTAGGTGAAAAATTAATATTTATAATTAAATTTATATATAAATACATTTATAGCTTATTTTTGCATTGTATGCGTAACTATTCGAGGGAACAAATTATTGTTACATCACACCAACAAAATAAACGTTAATATTTTCTGATAAAACAATTTATGCATTTTACAATTTACTTATAAATGTTTTACAGGCATTCATTATTTTTAGATAAAATTTAAAATAAAATGAAAGATAAATTTGTTTAATACATTAATTATTTTAGCTATCGACACGAAAAATTACATTAGCATATGTTTTACTGCTCATTTATTCCATTAGTCTAGTGGTTAGTAGTGCCTATTTAGTATTAAATAGCTTACAATTCACTAGTTAAGGCTTAATTTGTAGAATTCAATTTTAAGGAAATTTTGTCTTATTTCCTTTAAATAGTATACGTAAAGCATTTCATTCCTAACAGTAAAATTCTTCCTGATATTGCTGTACCTATATTTATTCAATTTATTCTTTGCTTATAAGAAGAGAAATAAGAGCCCTTTGGAAGACGTTTGTTTAGTTTCAGAGAGGATTGGATTTGCCCATACAACGGCAATGGAATTAAAATTCCATGCAATGCAATCTACCAGCCACGTAGTAATCTTGAATTTGAAATAAAGCTATTAATGAAATGAAGTCATTCGTTTAATAAGAATTATTCATCCAGCTATAAAGCTTTGGAAATTAAATCCTTTGAGATGCATGTAGATTTTTCGTCAAGCTCTTGAAAAGTATATTAACATGGATGCCTCTTAAATACACCTTCGGGGCTGGTTGCATTCAGAAATCCTTGGGAAAAATTAATAGTGAGTTATTTAAATCTCAACTGTATTTTCCCACTCGAAAGCATATGTGAAAATAATTATTTGTAATTACCTTTAAACTTTTTATCAAGTTTATACTTTTATTTAAAAATTTTCCCTTAAAGTAAAAAGGTTATTCAAATAATTTGAACGTGCAATTTCAATTTAGTTAATTTTGTTAGGTGTATATTATATATTACTGAATACTGAAAAAAATCCTCTCACTTGAAAGCATATAAGGGAAAGTAATTATTTGTAATTACCTTTAAACTTTTTACCCATTATTTTTGTTTTTAAAAAATTCTCTTCAAGTAAAAAAGGCATTAAAATAACTTTAACGCGCAATTTAAATTAAGTTAATTTTATATATTTTACTGTACATTGAAAAAAACAATAGGCTCAAAATTGACTCTACAATGACGATAGCTATCTACTTTTATCCTGTTAACTGCGGTAAAATTTAAAATTTAAAAACTTTCCGTAAACTTAAAAAAAGTCTAAATAATTTCCATAATATTTTTAAATATTGACTCTTCTTTAATGTACCTTTCAAATTAGATATTACGCCATAGAAAATCGTAACTTGATATTTTAATTGTAATTGTTGATTTCTTCAGTAAATCGTTGTAGGAACTATTTAAAATTAGGGAAAGAGGGGTTAAAAAAAACTCACCACGATAAACATTAAAGCAGAATGCTTAAAGGCACAATCTCTCTTTCATAAACCTATTATTATTACTTTTTTCTTTCATATCCTACCGTTAAAAACAGGCAGATATTTTCCATCCGTATCTTCAAAAGAAAGCTGAGAATCTTTTCTTTGGAATGTAGTAGTAAAAATCACGTCTGCATACGAAGATTTGTTTATTATTCATGTCCTGTATAGAATTGAATAAAATACTGAACTGACCTTTATTTAGCCAAACCTGCGTTGAAGTTTAGCCCTAATCCAATAAAAAAATCAGACTAAATGCGAACAAAACTTTTCCATAAAAACAAATGATAAAATAGGTATTAACCCACTAAAAATCGAACTGCCGTAATGTTCCCCATCCGAATTTTTTTCTAGTTAAAAATTGGGACTTTTTTGTATTGGCAGAATGTTACTACACGCCATCCATTGCCTCTTTCTTCCTCCGACACTCCCTTTCGTCTTCAACAGTACTTCTCTACTCTTCCTTACACTTCTATTATGTTTCAACCAAGAATTGGTACAAATCAGCGTGTTCACTCTAACACATCGTGAAAAGAGAAAAACTTTACAGCCGGCTCAGATTTATTTCTTCTTAGAGTAGGACAAAAAATTTCCGAGTTTTTATGTGTTCTTTGCACGAAGTGAACGCATATAGGGGAGGTCGTTTCCGTTCGTCCGTCCTTCCATCCGCCGTGTCTGTCCGTCCGTCCGCATGTTAAAACTCGGAAACCGCTTAACGTATATTAATGAAATTCGGTATTGGGGAGTTTTGCTAAAACAGGTCGATCGATTCCAATTTTGGTTAAAATCGGAAAACAATTACGACTCCTTTACATAAAGACCTACAATGTTTCTATGTTTTAACTCGGGAACCACTGGACTTATTTTGATGAAATTTGGTATTGGGGAGTTTTGCTAAAATTGGTCTACCGATTCCGATATAGATTAAAATCGGACAACAATGACGACCACTTTACACGAAGACCTACATGTAGTTTACATTGTTCCTCTGTTTCAACTCGGGAACCGCAGGACCTATTTTGATGAAATTTTTTATTCAGGAGTTTTACCAAAATTTGTCAACCGATTTCAATTTTGGTTAAAATCGGACATTAATAACGACAACTTTACATAAGGACTTGCATGTATTTTACAATCTACCTCGCTAGCTTCACGTTAAATACCTACTCATCTGAGCGAAAAATATTGAGAACTTTGTGAAATCCCAAAGAACGCATTTGGAAACTCTGTGTACTCCGACATGGAGTACACCTTTCCAAACTTGTTTTATTCAGTCCTCACTATTATTCCAATTCTGTTAACCTTTTCAACCATATCGAACCGAACTGTAGCTACTTCATACCTGACGTCGTTATTTCTCATGCCTTACGCCATTTCGTGCGACTATGTAGCAATCAAGGTCGATATCAATTCGCGTTTGAGTTGAGGGGTGTCTTTCACAAATTCAAAAGTTAACCTTCTTAAAGGTTTAGTTCTCTCAGGAATGAAAGCATACTATAATCACAATTCAGTTTTGCAATTATATTAAATGAATATATTACAAATACACGGTCATCATTAGAGAGAACAAGAGCGATAAAAACGGAATGGCCGCCATTTTGAAGACTACCGTCAGTATTTCTTCCACAAACGGAGAAGATGGCGTCGTACAACGATGAACATATTGGCCGAACTTCTTTACTCTCTTCTTCAAATTGACCGCTGACTCCCGATATTTTTTTCACTTTTGTCTGGCGTTTTCCAAGAGTTGAATCGCGAACCTCCGAAGGAGTCGCGAAGGGTTTGCCAAAAAATAACTATGGCGGAGGATTTTTATTTATATAATTCTATTTCCAAAGAATAAAGCAGTGTATAAAATATCATTCGATGGATTATGGTGAATAGTGTTAATATTTGTCCTTCCTCTTCGGCTGAATAATAACAACAAATGCTAATATACATGACTATGTCACAATACTAAGTTTTGCTTTCATTCAAAATTGTTTCAAAATTTCATTTAATTTTAATACATAAAAACCTAAACAATAGCCATTTATTTATGAGGATAAGGCTTAGGATCCAGATTATATGAATGTTGTGTAAACCATAACTTCAGCGTTATTAGAAGGCAAAATAATGTTAAAGATTATTGAACTTCCGCGTTTAGGATTGATTAGTGACGAAATATTTGTCACCGACTTACGGATATTCGTGTGTATTATTCCCACAGATCTGTCTCTCCCAAGTACATCTCTTTCGCTCTTATTCCTCCCTTCCTATTGCCCAAAAATTTCATTCCGTAACTCATTGCAGTCTCTATCCTACGTTCTCACAGTCTCCCCTCGGAACGTCTCACACTTGTCCTTCAGAAAAAGAGGAACGGATATCTTATAATATTACGTCCGAGATGGCGTTGGATATATATATATATATATATATATATATATATATATATATATATATATATATATATGGTAGCCGGATTCTACGCCGACGGACACTATGCCGATAGGACTCTACGCCGACATGACACTACGCCGACAGGACACTACGCCGATTGAGAAAAATAAGGCCAAATAATCCTACTTGAGAAGTTTTAATTATTTCGATGAAGTTTAGTTTTTTGACCGGGACCCTAATAGTAGTACTCCACGTGTAATATGCCAGGTAATATGACAATTGTTAATGACAATAGAATGAGAATTTTAAATAAAATAATGAAATGAAGAAGAAATATATAAGATATTATAATAAAATAGGCACAACATTCTTCAGAGTCGTACCAGTTTCATTCGCGTAATCCCATTCCACACGTAAGCCTTGCTTTTTTAGTCTTGGGTAGACTTGAAAACGTTAATAACTTTGTTGTAACATTGATTTGATTTAGTCGTTGAAGATCCTATTCTCAAACGAATGATAATGCTTTGTTTTACATTGATAACTGATTATGTTCCGTTTACTGATGTTGTTATGTAGCTGAGGGTCACCTGATGAGATAACCTTGACCAACATTAAATCTATGTTTTCGCTTCAGTCACGTTCTACTTCTCAGTCTTTGTGTTAGGTAGACACACTTTTAGAAGAACAAACGATTGAGATTACCTTATTTCAAGTGGAAACTCCCATTCCCAGTTACAATGCTCTTTTCCTTTCGTAGGATGATATTTCTGGTATTCTACAGTCATTATCTTCTATTCTTTTTGAGTTTTTTCTTTAACGATAGAATCTCATACACACGACAGAAAGGAAGTGATTAAAAAACACCATTCCGACCGCGCTGCCGATATATTATAATAGAATTGACAAAAGAAACAAAAAAGTTGTTTATCTGATAAGTTGGTAAGGTGTTTGACATCAGATCGGGCAACTTGTATTAATAAGTAAGTTAATAAGTGATTGAGAGAGCACGAAGAGGATCATAGTAGAATACTAACTTTTAAAATGGAAAATAATAAGAATTGAAATAATGCTGTGGTTACCTACCACAAACAGATGCCAACGACCACATGTACTCGAATGTACCTTATCAAAGCGATACTTGTTTTTGTTTCACAATTATGTGAGGAAAGATCAAATTCATTTGCTATAAAACCAATATTATGAACGTGAAATAGATTAGTAACCTTTTAAGTGTAGGAAAGTAATTCTTCGGCTGTTTAAACTTTTTTCTGCCCTAATAATTAATGGTACTTTTTGTGACTTATGTCGTAAGGCATATTAACTTTTTGTCATGTGCGTTTAAATTGCGCTGAACAAATATCAATGTGGCATATTTGTTAAAAGCAAAACAATCCATATTTATTAACTGTACTGTCTAACAGTTCATCACTTCCTCTTTACTTTGGAATTTTGACTCTAACGAATGGATTTTATGCAATCGGTGTATATTACCATCAGTATTCAACCGAAGGCCGACTCAATCGAGCTAATAATAGGGATAACATGAAATCCGATATTATTTCCAATGTAATATAGCAATTTATATTCTCGTGATCCGTCGCTCGATTTCATTAGAAAAGAGAAAATGATACGAGATTCTAAGATGAGATATCGTCGATATAATCGATCTGATGGCATACCACCCGTTAAAACAAAAAAGGCAAGATTTGCGATAGGGAACGGAAAACAGAACGCGAACACGCAAACATCCCATCATATTTACGCCCGAGACATCCTCTCTACTCTTAGTAACTCGACCGGTTTTACTCCGCGCGACGCTTTCCGTAAGCAACAGACGGAATGGAGGAAAAAATGAAAGGAGGGGAACGCACGCGCGTGGCGGGGAGGGGGGAGGGTAGGGGGAGGAGGGGAAGAAAATAGGTCAGGAATTCCGCCCAAAGAACGCTTCCGTGTAATCTGCACAAGTGCCTCCTAAGGGGCAGCAAAAACACTTTCGGGCAAACGCCCAACGATTGACTAAGAGCGGATGGCCTGCGCAAATGAGTGTGGGAATGAGGAGGTGCAATGGAGTGGGAGAATGGGAGAGAAAGGGGAAGGAGGGAAGGGGGAGTGGTAGTAGAGCTATTTCGGAAAGAGGGGTGGGGGAAGTCGGGAAATAAAAGAGAGATAGAATGGATGGAAAGGGGAAAGCAAGGGGCAGCAAGGAAGCTGATGCCGATGGAGCTGAAGATGGCGGAATCAGGAATGACAGATGAAGCTAAAATAATAAATAATATCAAGAGTGATATTATTTATATAGATAGGGGTTGTAAAAGTATGACCCGTGAAGTAATTATCATTATTGTTGAAACTTAACCCGTAACCACAGGCAGCGGTCTCTCAGACCGCACGAAAATTTCAATCGTCTCATTTAGGGTTCGTAAATCATCTCCGCCTCTGAGATTTTGTTTACCTTTGTATATTTCAGGTGGCTTTGGTTACTGTATGGCAGTTGCCTTTTAGCATCGGACCTGTGCATAATAGAGCGTGTTTAGTTTTGTTGCCGGCCTGAGAGACCGCATGCCTGTGTTCGCGTATTTTTTTAAGGTTTCGGAAATTTCTGAAGATATGTCGCAGTTAAACCGTCCTGGACCGTTGTACATCCGGAAAATAAAACCAAACCTACCTTCCAATGTTTTATTTTTAGCAGCTCAATATGTTTTAAATATACAGCACCCGCCTGAGGAGCATGCGCCAGAGTGAAAATTGACGAAGTTTAGGATCCTCATTTTTATTGTTTTTCCTTTTTTAAATTCTTTTATATTCATGTTTTTAAACAAACCCTCTGCAATAGACTAAATCAAATACTAATGTTTCTGTATGAAATTTAAAAAAGTAACCTATCAAAAATTAGACCCTTACTTTTTTGTGTTAAAAAACTTTCATTTTCATATTTACTAAGAAGATATTGCTTACTAAGAGTTCATATTTTTGTATTTGCTCGCCAAGACCTTATTTTAAATATAAACATAGGAAAACTATATACAATGTTGTTTCTTCTCACATAATTATTTATTTTTGGCTTGGGATCTGAGAGACCGCATGTCTGTGTTGGCGCGCCAATTTCTGATGCCTGTGGTTACGGATTAATGCATATTGTTTTTCTGACTTAAATTGATGCTTGGAAAACCTTTTCTAGTGATATTATGACATTAACAAAATGGAACGTCGAAGAAATGATTCGACATGCATGAGTGCATAGAGCTTAAGTAAAATTTGATATTTGAGGAGGAGAATCCATGTACTTGACCGGTAATGTACAGGATTTTATAGGAGAAATATGACTTGTGTTGCAGTGTCAATGGCATTAAGCTCTACAGCTGAGTAAATTTTAAAGAAAATCGTTAGTGCAATTTTTGAATAAATCGACATTTTGTGAAAATCGACAAGAATAAACTACTTTTCATTATTCCACTATATCATTCACATCTTTGTAGTTTTTATTTTGGATAATGTTATACCAAAATAAATAACATCAATCGATTTTGTTGAAACGTTTGGTTTCTAGAACCGTGCGCAGACAGACGGCATGACGAAAACCACTTTTTTGGACTCGAGGGAACCTAAAATGTGTATTTCCGTCAAAATCTTGAAGTCGACTTTTTTTCTCTATGTACGTATATGAGAAAATAAACAAGTTAGGAAAGTGTACAGTGTATCACAAATAGGCGCGTTTCGTGCGATGGAGCATTTGAAACTATACCATATAATGCGAATCGAACGCACGCCATAAAACAGCTATACACCACTACCCGATTATGCCTCACTGTCTATTCAAAACGTCTTCCTCCCTTAAATTGATCCATTAATAAACGTATTCCCGTAATTTTTGTATGACTAAATAATGAAAAAGAGTGTATCAGAAATGATTCCAGGGAAATATTCAAGCGGTACCCTCGATTGACTTACATGATTTATTTATATGTTTTTCTTAATATCTTTGACTGTAAGTCCTTAATATAAAATTTCATGAAAATTCGTTCCGTAGAAGCCGAGAACGAACATGCGGACGGACGGACGGACAGACAGAAGCCAATAAGCGCTCATGCTGGAAGCAAAATGCGCCTAAAATGAGTAATAGTAAGGCAATGGCCTGAATATCACTATTGACGGGGTAGGATGGAAGTTATATATTACATAGGAAGATTGTGAATAAAAGGGAAAACATGGAGGGGATAAGGTGAGAATGAAGAGGTGAGAAAATAGGACCCGACTTCAGAGTATTGAGTAAAACATCGGAGAGGGAAACCAAAAGATAAACGTGCATGGGAAGGGGAAGAGAAACGGAGAGGAGAATAGGAGAAGGAAAGTTACAGGCAGCTGAGAGGAAAAGGGATGACGCAATAGGCAGATGGGAAAGGAAAAGATCGCAGAGATGAAGGAAAAAGAAGATGTCTTAATGGAAAATTGCACATGGCGTGATGGGTTGTAGGCTGCGCGTGTGTGTGTACGCGTCGTATTTAGGTTGGAGGCGTACCAATTTAGGAAGTAAAATGGGTTGAATATCGTCGGACCAAAGTGCATTCGCTCTCGAGAAACTTAAGGGAGGCGGAAAATTGAACCGAGTTTTACTGAGAAATGGAAAAAATCTTGCAGATTCGAATATTTATGAGATTTCTTAAAGTTTATGCTTGTTGGACTTTTTATGTGCAGCTGTTTGTGGTAGCTTCCATACTTAGTCAGAAAGATAAGAGAGGAAATATGTATGCATAGAGGATGCTATTTTACACAGCATAAAAAATGTAAAACATGGCCTCAAAATTCTTCCGAGTGCTATTATGTAAGTAGTCATTTAGGCAAACCTGACTAATAGGTTGACATTAAAAAAACGTTTTTGATGCAAATTTATAAAACAAGTAATATTGGCATAAATATCTTTAAACTAATGAGATTTTTGTTATTCTAAGGTTTTAAGCCTCAAGGATAGGAAGAGTAATTAATTGTATTTGATTTTTTTCTATATTTATATAACTTAAAGAAGTTGGCGAACGTTCGTCGCATATGATTTAATTAAGAGCATAATATATTCTTTATAATTCTTATATATCCTTCGCTATTGTTACAAAGCCTAAAATTTATACATTTTCGTGAAATTGTTTGAACGAAAAGCGTAAAAGCAGCCTCGTTGCCTTTAAAGGATACCAAGCGATCTCTCGCGTCTGCAAAATTCAGAGAGTCTTTTTGCGAATGGGTGAATTTTGAAATATTTCCCAGAAAAAAGTCTAAAAACGAAAATAATCGAAATTCGTTTGGCAGTTAGAAAAAAAGAAAAAAAATCCTTGTAAATAACAAAAATTAAGAAATGACAACTTTAATTTCGGCGCGCCAGGACCAGGCAGCCAAGCCCGCCATCCAGCCGGGAGAGTGTGTGCGAACGTTAGATAGGTCGAAACGGGAGATGTGTAATTGAATGGAATTATGGGAACGGGCGCAGTGTAAGGTTTTGTGCACGGGTTTTTTTTTTCGCTGCGCTCTCGCTGTGTTTTTGCGCACGGAGTGCAAAGCGAAGAGGTCGACGAACTTTCCCTCTCCTCCTCCCCCTTACAACTCGCCCACCCCCCTTATAGAGAGAAAGAGCTTTTGCATTTGCCTCTGTCGCTCTGAGTGGGAGTGCTTTAGGTCGGCGCTAGAGAGGAGAAACAAAAGAAAGCTAGTGATGGGAGACATTGGTTTAGTAAGGGATCTACGGATGTCGAGCAGGGAGTGAAAATGGAAGGGAAGGTAGGGAGGGGAAGATAGATGCACAGGGGAGGAGAGAGAGAGAGTAAGAGAAGATAGGCGAGGAAATGGAGCCGAGTAAGCCTCGTACGTTGACGGGATTGGATTGGTGCAAATGGAATTCGTGTGCCATTTCCTAAGCCTACTTTCTGGCTTGTATTTTCAAAATCTGTTGTTTTTTTTGGAATCGTTTACACTTTTATTCTTTCTTTTTCAAGAGTCGGGCGATTTAATTTAGACTGACAGGATGTTTTGCGAGAGATTTCTTGTTTTTTGTGTGAAATTTAATTTTTTCTCCGAAATTCGGAGAATAGGAAAATAAAATTTTCTTTGCAATCAGTGTTATGGCACTTCGATTTAAGGTAATACTGTTAGATTTTTATGCATTTAAGTAGTATATAGTAAAATTTATTCTTTGTTTTTAATGAATCGGGTGATTTAATTGAGACTAACAGGATGTTTTGCGAGAGATTTTTTTGTCTTTTGTGTGAAATTTAATTTTTGTTGAGTGTATAAACAACGAAATTCGGAGAATGGGAAAATAAAATTTTATTTGCAATCATCGTTACCGCACTTCGATTTAAAGTAATGCGGTTCGATTTTTATGCAATTAAGTAATATATAGTAAAATTTCGAGTGTAGAGGATTTGCTGTATTTAAGAAAATTCATTGAAATATATAACCAACAAAACGATATATTTAGCTTACAAATTGTCTTTAGTTGCTGGTTATATACAAAATGTAGAGTGAGAAGAATTCATCGTTCATATTTGTTTAAACAAGTTTGACTTAAAGGAAGTTAAGACCAGTGTTAGCTACAGTTTTCATTTAGAAAAATGAGTGTAAGAGAAAGAAGACCCCTGCGAAAATAGAATTACGTATATTTTCTCAAATCAGCATTAGCTGTTTAAAAGTGATATTTATTTCGTAGAAGTATTTTATTTCGGAACTAAGTACGTATTAAAAGGAAATCATTGTAAACGTATATCATATTCCGATGATGAAAATTATCTTTCAAATTTTATATAGGTACGGAATGAATATTTCGTATAATTAATATATTCAACTAGCTACATGTGATTTATGGCCGAATATTTTTTCTAATTACAGTCTTAAAAGTAAAAAATCAATTTAATATTAAAAGGGTAGGCAATTATATTCTAAATTGCTAACCTTAATTCTGTGGAGATAAGTTTTAAATATAAACCTCGGTTCAAGTAACAAGTAGATACAAAACTGGTAGGTAGGTAGGCTTTCGACTGCCGCTACAAATACCTCAATAATATAATAATAATATAAGTAATAATTTCTTCGCGACTGACTACGATTTGGATCATATTGAATTCCACATAAGTTTAATATAAGAGTTAAATGAGACTATTCTTCTAAAAATCCCTTTCTTTTTAACATCATCGGTCAAAGGAAAACTTCTTATGAAAATCTGCTCGAGTCGTTCTCCTCATTTCTAATATGTTTGACATAGATGCCGATGCTACATCATATGGAGTTTGAGGAAAGAAAGAATAAGAGAGAAGTGAGAAAGCATATGAGGAGGCTGAGAGGAGAGGAAGAAGGGATGATGGGTGAATAGCTGCTTGGCGGGGTAATAAGAAGTCATTCGGTTGGAGTCGTTTAGCAGTCAAGACAGCCGCTGCATCTTCGCTCCCAGCATTAATCAGCTTGCACGGTTGCCCGAACATATACACTGAGTCCCGCGCATGCGCAGCATGGGTCAATATTGACGGCGGCAGCGGTATTCGCAATCAAGGATGTATGGACTGATAAAGAGAGAGAGACAGAGGGAGAGAGAAATATCCATTTCAAGCACGGTGAAAATTTATCAAATCGCGGTTGACGTTGCAGATCTTCCTACATTTCCCAAACCGATTCATCCAATGGATTTCTGCCATTCAAATAGAGAGAGAGAGAGAAAGATGGTAATGCTATATATGCCATTACGTATGTCACTATAATGGACGTAGTTGTAACATTTGGAGGACTATCCAACCGCCCCATCGTCCGTCTTAGGTCAACATTTCTTGGGTTTTGCATCAATATCCTCTCTTGTATTGATGCTGTTTTCTCGTCAGGAATTCCTTTGATATTCTTTATTTAACGTTACTTGTGTACAAAAACTGAGCTTCAACATACTGATTTTGAAATAGCCCTTATATGTGACTCAATTTATAGATAAAAATTCAATTCGATTCAAAGCAGTAATAACCTACATCAACAAATTTTATTCCACAAAAACGAACTCTATTCTTCGTTACGCTAGACATTATATAATCTTGATTTCTAATCTTTTCAACCCAACAATTAATGCGATTCAAGAATGTTTAGCTATGCTGGTTATACAAGCGAGCACCTTGATGGTGGTGGTCATTTTCAGCATTTATATGAGATTTTAATATTTTTGCTAGCCATTAAACTTCTATCATAAAATTTTTCACATTTCTCTAAGATTTGTTTTTTGAGATGTAGCTACTTTATATGGTTCTCGAATAAAAACTCACCCTGTACAGTGCCGTAACTGGGGTATGGCGAATGTGGCATTTGTCATAGACGCCTGTTGAAAATGCGCCAAACGCTCCCGCAAAAAAACGCCTCAAGTTTATTTTCAAATAAATAAGTATTAATTTAGTACTCGGATGTTAAAGTTTAAAAAATAAAAATGCTATTATTCTTTATTGAAACTAAGGTGTTTCCCTAAATTTTGCTACAGGCGCCATATCTTCCAGCTACATCTCCTATCCTGTATGTTGTGATATAGATACTGCATAATATCATAAGTTCAAAAATTTATGAATATTATCCGAATTGTAAAATTTGTGTTTATCCTATACCAAGTGAATGGCCGGAAATCCGCATAATATGTTTATAGACATAGCTATTTCTTTATTGTATTCAATATAAAATTTTAAAAATAGTTTTAGTTGTATGTCGTAATTGTACGTAACTGATGTCAAGTGCTGGTCAGGCTAACTTCAGTCACTTTACTAATTAGAAATGAATGTTAAAAGTGTCTCGAAATATTGATCTTCGATAATATGGAAAACATTTTTTTAAATATGCAGTTCGTGATTTCAAATTGCATCACAAGGGATGAAAGGAATTATCCCCCAGTTTCGCACAAAAAGAAAACATTGTCAGAGCTTTCAGTTTTTTAAGCGATTACGCGCGAAGAATAAGGTCGATGAAGGGGAAAAGATGGTATTAATAGGGGTATAGGAGACGGGGGCATAGGATTCGTGGGTCCCTTTTTAACACCTGGACATAGGCAGAAGGAGAACCACCAAGTAAAGCATGTTGCCTAAAAGTACGGCGCTCGGAAGCAGTGGGTCCCTCGACTACCCTCCTCCCCTCACTCCTCATGTGGAAAAATAGCACTTGAAGCGAAAAACGATACGCGTAATATCGTTATCTTCAGCTTTTTCGCCATAATCTTGCCAGTCTTTCTTGATGCCGAAAACTAGCAACTTGTTAACAAAGAAAAATAATAAAATAATATTACAAAATTAAATTCTTTAACAGAAGCTGGCTTTTGTTTTTCTTGGGTTATGAATGATGTCAACGCCATCATCATCAACAGGTGAGATGTTTTGATGCGGTACATTTACAAATAAGGGAGGAAATGGATGTGTTAATGTTTTGTTTAACGATGTTTATTGATGATACTTAAAACCCACTCTATTGGCAGGAAATGGTTAATTTTGTTAATGTAATTAATATAAATTTTGTCTGGTTTATTTGAAAATTTTCGGGCAATTCACATTCAATCTCGGACCGCCTTTAAGTATATGCTTTAAACTAAGTTAATGATAAATAACTGAATTTTTAAAAATTACTTTTTATTGAGGAAACATGATTTATCAATATTGGCGCCTAAATTAATAAGCCATCTCCATAAAATCGATGTTTTGATCAAATATTTCCAATACAAATTGATTTTCAGATCATGTAGCAATTTATTTCGTAATTAATGGTTTATGTTTGTAATTCGGAGCAGGATACAAGAAAAATAAACATTACGGCCCCTCCAAAGCTCCTCCAGGACAATGTTCATTTAGCTGAACTGCAAACAACGGTGAATTAATCTCCCTGGTTTTTCCATTCCTGGAAAATGAAGATACGGAAGATCAACCAATCGAGACGGCAATAACAAAAATCTTTTTGGAAATAAAAAAAATAAGGACAAAGAGTTACGAAATATATCCACATTGTCTCTCGACGTTAAACTTAACCCTCTGAGATTAATATTCCCTAATAAACATCCTCCTCTCTTACGGATGAATTCGCAATTCCTTTTGCCCCTGAAAACCCAGCCACTCAAACCGCCCGCTTATATCCTCCCGCCCGGAGAAAGGAAGAGAAGGGAAAGGGAACGAGTCGAAAACGATTAACTCTTGAGCAGAGTGCTTCAGCATTCCAGGCGGGAAGTGGGAGAGAGAGGGAGGGGGGAGGAAGGAGTAGGGGGAGAGAGAGGGAGAGAGAGACAGGGAGAAAGAGATTCGAAGAGCGATAAAGAGAGGGATTTCGCGGATGCTCCCCTTTTTTCTCGCATACCTTCTACGGTTTCTTAATCTCGCGGAATTCCTAGAACCGGTTTTGTTTACGTCTGAGGAAGCTTTCCTTTTCTGAGAAGAGAGGAAACGATTCCCTCTCGCTAAACCTCTCTCTCTCTCTGTTTCTCTTCTCTTGTCGCTTTTTACGCGCTCAAGAGAAACAGCGTCTGAAGGAAAGACGTTTTTTCCACCCCTTTCCCCCCTCGTCATCTCCTCTTCGCTGTTTCTCTCCCTCTTTCCAGTCTTTCTCTGTCCCTCCGCATTACCTATCTGTCCTTCTCTCCTTTATTTTGTATCTATAACTCTCCATCTCCTCTCTTGTACTTTCTCTTAACTCTCCCATTCTCCCAATCCCTTAAGCGTTCTTCAATTTTCCTCCTTTCCTGTTCCTTTTCCTCTCTCTCTCTCCTCCTTCCCTACATTTTCCCTTCCTGTCTCGATCTTTTTTTGTTCAATTATCTCTCACTATTCCTTCTCTCATTTATCTTTTCTCTCTACTACCCTCATGTTAAACCCGCATAAGACTCTTCTCTCTGACTTTCGCTTTCTCTGCTTTCCCCTATCTCTCTCTTCCCATATCCTCTCTTTTTCCTTCCCTTCCTCTCATTCCCCCTCCTCTCCCTCTCTCTCTCCTCTCTCTCCCTTCCTCTCTCCTCTCTTTCCCTTTCTCTCCCTTTCTCTTTGTCTCCCTTCCTCTCCCTCTCCCTTTCTATCCCTCTCCCTTTCTATCCCTCTCCCTTTCCTCTCCCTCCCTTTCTCTTCCTTCTCCTCTCCCTCTATCTCCCTTCCTCTTACTCCCTACCTCCCTTTTTCTTCCTTACTCTCACTCTCTACCTCCCTCCCTGTCTCCCTCTCCCTGTCTCCCCCTCCCTGTCTCCCTCTCCCTCCACCTCCAACCCTTTCTCCACCTCCATCCCTCTCTCCCTCTCCCGTACACCTTTATCTCCTATCTCTCTCCTTTGATCTTTCTCTCTTCACCCCCTCTCTCCTTTCTGTATCTATTTATCTCTGACACATCTTTTCTCTCTGACACTATTCAGTCCCCATCTTATATCTTTCTCTCTTCATTTTATTTTTTCCAATTATCTCTTCTATTTTCTATTCCGATTCCTTTCTCCTCTCTCTCCTGCACCTTTCCCTCTCTGTCTTTCATGCCCTCTCCCTTTCTACCTAATCTTTCTCTGTCTTCTCCTCTTCCTTTCTACCTAATCTTTTTCTATCTTCTCCTCTTCTTTTCCTTTATATCTCTCCCTGTTCCCTCTCCTGCAAGTGACAGCCTCGCATCTCCACCCAACTCTATTCCCTTTGTTGCCTTCCCCGGCCGATTGAATAACTCACGGCAGAGAGAAAACGGCTTGAAGAGGATGCCGTTGAATAAACAAGAGAGCGGCGCGATCTCTCTCTCTTTCCCTCGTCTGATGCGCGGCGTCTTTCATCGAGTGGAGTGAGTTCCCTCCATGGGGAAGCCTTGATAGTCGCGAGAATCTGCGGCGAAAGCTTCTTTTTTGCGTCATGCGAGATGAGTCATTTTTTTTGTCGGATGCAGGTCGTCTACGTTGCGCCTTCATGTCTGGGTTACATTATTCCTTTAAGTGGAGTTTGGTGATTTAAAAAATATATAAAAATGAAGGTAGTCGCTTTCTCAATCCCTTGACACGAAAGAATTTTGTTTAAGAGGTGAGCGGAGCGATGCGGTTTTTTATTAGACGAAATATAAATTTGGCTTTATCGGTATTCCCTCTCGTGGAAACTGATTCTTCATTCCGAGATCTCTGTGTATTTATTTAAAAGTGCAAGATGCCTATGTTAAATTTTGTACGTGTTTGTAAAACTTATTTTGAAAGAGAACTATAATTTTAAGATATTCGTGAGCATGACCTTAAATAAAATTATTTTGCTCTGCTAAATTCCAATTTGAAACTTCGTTTATGAAATACCAACTTTCTAAATTCGTTAATAATAAATTCTAAAAATGGGTTATTATTAAGGAATAGCCGCTGATGACACGCTTTGAGCTCGAAATGCGCATAAAGTTTTCTCAATCTTTTTATGGCCATTGTGAATTGCATGTGAGGTCGATGATTTCCTTATGAATTGCTGTTGTTATTAATTTTCGATAAAGTTTTGGTGTTTTTAGTGGGTTTTAATTTATAAGCCCGCTTAGTATATGCTCGCTCTGTCTTTTCGTCGGTCCGTCTGTGCAATAATTCAAATTAAAATAGCAAGTAAACGGCAGCGGATACAAAACTGAAATTTGCAGGATACATGTGATCTATGATGCCATTTATTAGGCTGCCAAAAATTATTTTGAGAAGTCGGTGGGCGACAGAGGTTGCCTTCAAAAGTCCAAAATTAATATTCTGAGGTTTATTAGAAACCAGAATATAGTAAATTTTCCTTAACCTTTTAGCGTTTGATCCTTACTCGGCTCCTCACATTCGTGACGGTGTATATGGACTGACTCTACACATGACGTGATTGTAAACCGTCTGAGTCTTTCACGTATTCGCAGACCAAGGATTAATCTTCGGAGTGTCGAATGTGCCACATTTGTCGTTTTCGCTGTGAACGGATTCGCTTAATTTCCAGATATAATTAATTAATTTGTTGGCGTAATCCTCTCTTTAACAAAGACGGTCGCAATTGCACGCGAATCGTCCATTGGATTATATCAGATAAATATGAAAAGCAAGGGTTCCCGAAGTACGGCCCGCGAGGGTATGAGGAAAAACTATCAAAAAATATTTAACACACAAATTCGTGAATTTTATAAAAAATTTCATAATAAAACTTTTAATACTGAAATGTTAACCATAAAAACCTTATTTAGACTTGGTTTTCACTTATATGACTCCTTAGAACATATGGATAACTTCTGATTTAATTTATAATCCGCCCCGCCGAAGAAATGGCAACTGCCAATGCGGCCCGCCGAAGGTTTTGCAACCACCGATGCGGCCCGCCAGTAAAAGAAGTCTTGCCACCACTGATTTAAAGCACTCTAAGAACGTGTAGAATACTTCTAAATCTTAAAATGCATTAGCGGAAATTGACGCGTTCAGCTCCGAGGGGAAATGACATTCACTCAGAGACATGCAAAGTGCTCTAGGAAAATCTGATTTTGTCATTAGCCTACATTTTCGCGAAATAAACCAATGAGAGTATACGGCTTGAAGTGACTTCGATCCCAACGAAACCACCTGTACGGAACATATTCGAGCTAGTTTAGGAATTCGATTTCAGCTCTATCACCAGGCCATAAAGGATCTTCTGCGTACGCAGATATTGATGCTCAAACGAGTAGTGAAGTAATTATAGGACGGTAGTAATCTGCAGAATTTTTATTTTAAGGGGAATGCATCTCTACCCAAAATATTATTTCGCGAGTGAACGAGAATACGTGTAGTATATGCACATAAATGTTTTCATTTATTGTTAAAATTAATCGATATGTTAATGGAACTTGCAGAGTTATGGAATAAGTTTAAAAAAATTAATATTGAAAAGCAGAATTCGTTTATACCCGCGAGATTATTGGAACAACTTATTTAATTATTAGGAGACATGCTCACCAACTCACTCTGACATAGGGTAGCCCAGAAGTCCTTGAACATTTGAGAAATTAATGTAATTTATTTATAATATTCATTGTGAACAAATATTGTTTGGTGTACAACGATTAAAAAACACAATTTTCTTCTGCTGGACTTGGAATGTTTTATATACAGCTCGTTCGTTACGTTTTTAATATATAAGATTCAAATAAAATACGTTAATTTCTCAAGTGGGGAAAAACCTTTGAGCCACCCTGCATTTAAGGTTATCTATTATTAAAGACCTCAATAATTGTCTTCAATTTTCGTACTTAAGTTATCAATTATTAATATAGGTGGAGACTTAACATCTTTGTATCTAAGCTTAATTATTCCCACTATGAATCCATAGACGACAGAAGACTACACTATTCAACTCTCCTACATTACCTCGACCATTTTGGTGCATCGTAAACATTTCTCCTTTCCGGCCAATTGTTTTAGTAATATTAATAACGTATGCTTTCCAATTCCATCAAATAAAACAGTTCTTATAAGTTTTCGGAGAGTTGTAAATATGTGGAATGTCTTTCTATTTTTAGTTGCACCGTCTTTGAAATAATTAAAATCAGATAACCGTAAAATATTTCTAGGAACCAGATGCGCATTTATCAACAGAACAGTGGTATCTGCTACGAGTGAATCATGACTGATGATAACTGTTTTATTGCCGAAACACTTGGCCGGCATTTTCCAGCTATTTCACAACCATTGGAATAACATAATTTATAAATTGGATTCCAGCCATGAGGCGAGCTTGATAATTCTTCTTTGAATGGACCGCTTTACAAATTTATGCTTATTTCGATAAAAAGACGTATCAAAACCTAAGAATGCGGAACATATATTTTCATCTCTTTCTTTCGACACAACGCCACTTTTCAAATAAATGCCTCAGAAATTCAACTTTAGCGTTCGTCGCGAGATAAATTTGAAATTTGCCTCTTACAAGAGGGGGGGGGGGGAAGGAAAGGGGAAGAAAAGGAGTTGAAAAGAAGACGGCGTGCCAACAAATCCATCTCTCACCGGCGACAAGTGTTCCCCATCTGGGAGCTTTTATATTCCCATTGACTCTTAACAAAACTCTTTCTCTTAATTTTTTGTAACCTACTCCCTCTTCTCCCTCCCGAGCGTGCTAATCTCACTTCCGCGGCGTGACTTACCCTTCCTCTCCACCTTTTTCTCTCTCTTTCTGACTTACCCTTCCTCTCCACCTTTTTCTCTCTCTTTCTGCGCCAACATAATTTTTCACCTCCCTCCGGCAAAACTCCGGATTCCGATTCAAACGGCGTACAAACCCCTGCACGTCGTCTCACACTACCCATCATATAAAACTTCTTTTATGTCTCTCCCTCGCCTTCATCGTCGTTTATGCTCCATTTATTCCGTCCGCGAGGCAATCCTTCTGCGTTACGCCCCATTTTCCCATCCATATCAATCATTCTTCTCCGTCCTTATGCTCACCGTGTTACGCTAAATAGAACTTAGAAGCGATTACGGGGCAGGATGGGTCCGGACCCGATGCCAAATACATCTTCTATTCCTGCTCGACAATTTGTTTGTGGGGTTTTTATGTTTTTTATATCTCGTAGGAGTAAAGTTGAGTACGTGAGTGATTAAGTGAGCGTAACCTCATTAACACAAACTTCAAGTGACTTGAATTTCCGTGAATTATAATACCGTCTGTTATTCAAGACGATTTGAAAATAAAATGTCAAAACTAGTTCCTTATATGATTTGGAGTATTTACTTTTAACTTGATCCCTATCAAAAATTAATCCTAATGATATATTTTTTGAAATCTCCTTTTGTTATTCATTACATCATAGACAGACAAAGACATTATTAAGGGCGAAACTGAGACTATATGGTAACATCTTACATTCAACCGTATTATTCCGAATGTAATGCGCACTTTATCGCATGCTGTCTTAAAAGAAAAAAACGTGATAATGTGGTCACTTTTTCTGTCCGTCTGTGGACACTCAACTTCTTATTGTTAGTCTTAATGAGTATTTGGAAAGATATTTTTGGATTAGATAGCACTTATTAATCTATTAATTTTCCACAAATCAGATTTTCCTGGTCGTTCATAGATTTTCCTCTCGGTGACTTCAATAGCGGAATATTCCAAAATTTGATATAGTATTGGATCTAAACCACTAGAAATATTATGAAAATTCTTATCAGTCCATGAATGTTTCTTCGATTAAATTTTCCATGTAGTTCATAAATTTGTACTTACGTGGCTTCAAATTCGGAAAACTCCAAAAATTGAAATGGCATTGTAGTTAAACTGTTGAAGATAGAGGAGTACAAATGTTCACGAATAAAAAGGTCTAGTAAGGATCAGCATTCTAACGGCGCAGGTTATCCCCTACCCAAAGGGGAAGGCAAACTAGAGACCTGAGAATTTGGTATGCCACAGTTAACTTCTCAGAAAATGTACTGCGCATAAAATTTGCATACTTTCAATCCCACCAATCTAATTTTCACGTCACGGTTGTCGAAAAATATTATATTTTATATGTGGATATATATATATATATATATATATATATATATATATATATATATATATATATATATACATACGACCGTTTATTATCAGCCTATTTTGTTTTAACGAAGTATTACAAGTTAATCACCACTTGCCCTGAGGTATTTTATAAACTTATTGAAAGATAATGTGACGATTCATTTGAACATTTTTACTAATTACAAATCTATAATAGACGGTGTAATCTCCCTCAGTAATTAAATAATTTCCTTTGTTTTTCTCCAATTTTCCAAACTATGTGAATAACTAAGTGAATTAGTTATATTATAATTTTCACTTCACTTCATTAGATTACAACAATATGAAAAAGTATAAAATACTTTGTCTTCAGTTACAAGCCTATATATTTATAAAAAATTATATTTTTCTAATTTTCAACTTAGTAAACTAATGTTAATTGCAAACTGATTGTGAATTGAAGGTTCAACTCCGACCGGAAACAAAAATTCCTTTTTGTTTACGGTCGGAGTCGAATCTTTAATTCACAGTTTTACTCGTCGTTGTCTCCTCTTCTATTTATTGCAAACTGATTATTTTATTGCAAAAGTATTAAGCAAGAATTCTACGGTAAACAAAAATTTTACAAACAATTATTAAAAATTATTGAGTTTTACGTCAATTTCACAAATAGGTATACATATAATTTATTATGAACAAATAAATTGATAACTTTGTATTTACCACAGTTTTAATATTTCAATAAGACCCTGGTTTCGATGCGGTATTTTATCTTCAGGGGAAGATGAGACATTAGAATACTGAACCGCGCTGGACCGGGTTAGAATATTGCCGTATTTATTCTATTATAAGACAACCTCAAATATAAGACGATTAGAGGAAAAGGTGTTTTATATGGCATTCTGAAGCAAATGAATCAAACAAAATTATTAAAACCTTTAAAATTTGTTCATCACAATGTACAGTGCAAAGATAAAAGTAGGTAATTAAAACCATGCTAGACTAGTCACAGTAATCAGTATCACTGTTCTTTATTTATTAATTTCTTTGTTTACAAATATAATACGACCTCCAACCTTTAGTTGAAAAAATATGGAAAAAGCTCGTCAATGCGGTACTTGAACTTTGACCATTTACATTACTTCGTCTGGTTTGTGTAGGCTACTCTGATTATTTGCGAAATTACTTGGAAACGCAGAATCCCTTCGGATATAAGTCCAATTCCAAACTTGAGCGGCATCTGGCCACCCACGCCACCCTATTGTTATGACAATGTTTCAAAAACTGTCTCTACATCCTTTATTGGTTTGAATAGGTACATGCAGTTTATGCGTGTGTGCTTGAATGATATAATTGTCATAGTTTGAAAACATATCCTTTTCCTTAAAATAAACTAAGGCATCTCGTGCTTAGCGTATGGCCGAGGAAAGGAGTGAGGAGGATGGATGGATAATCTGCGGATTTTTAAGTGTCTAGCCTTATCTAATAGTCTTGATTCCAAGATCGCAAACTTTTTGAGAAGAGAGAGAGAGGGAAGGAGGGAGAGAGGGAGGGAAAGAGGGAGAAAGTGTGTGTGAGAGAGAGAGAATAAGGAAAACTTTTGTCAGCAAAAATAGATCCATGAGATTAAGCCAAATGGCGGAACGCGAGGATGAAGGGAAAGATGGCAAGTGGGAGAGGAAGATGAAACTGTGCGTGAAAGGAAAGATGAGAGAAATGGAGGTTTAAAGGAGATGGCTCATAGAAAACAGAGAGGGAGAGAGTGGGATATTGTGTCCTCGTTTTTTCTGCGGTTGAGGATTTGAAAGTGAGTTTCGGATGAGTGGGAATGTAGAAGAATCATAAGAATGAATAAATAGAAGAGCAAAGTCAGGAGCAGAGAGAGGAAGTGAAGGAGGGAGGGAGAGGAGAAGGGAGGGCGAGAGGAATAGAGGGAATGAGGAAGGGAGGGAGAGAGGGAGGCTAGAGAGGAAAGAAAAGAGTGAGAGATGAAGGGAAAGAGAGAGAGAGAGGGAGGGAAGGAGAGAGAAAGAGAGGGAGAGAGGGAAGGATGGAGAGAGGAAGGGAGGGGAGGGCGAGAAGGAGGGAGAGGGAAAGGGAGGAAGAAGGAAGGGAGAAGGAGAGGATGGAGGAGGAGAGGAAGGGAGGAGGAGAGGAAGGGAGGGAGGGAGGGATGGAGAGAGGAAGGGAAAGAGAGAGAAGGGAAGGAGCGAAAGAGAGGGAGAAAGGAAAGGATGGAAAAAGGAAGGGATAGAGACAGGGATGAAGGAAGGGAGAGAGGAAGAGGAAGAGAGGAGGAAGAACCTAAGTGTTTCGAGAAAAATTAAATAGTGGGAGAGATAAGAGGAGAATATGTTAAAGGTGAGGTAGTGGAAAAAGAGGAGAGATGGGGTATTAGAGAGCGGAAGATGGATAAAGAACAAAATGTAAGAGAGAAAAGATTGAGAGACAGGTGTAGAGAGGAAGAAAATGATCAGTAAAATATTCAGGAGGAAAGAGAGAGACAACAGGGTAAACAGGAAAATTGGAAAAAGAAAGAAATGCTGCAAGAGATGGAGAGGGAGAGGAATAATCATTTCGAAAAGACAGAAAAGAAGAATTATTGTAGGATATTAAATCGGGAAGAAAAGAGTAGCTGAAAGAAAGGAGATGGAGAGCATATCCTAAATTTAAAACACTTATTCTGTCACTCTGTGTAACGCCCTTTTTAACGTGTTTCAACAGACATCCCAATTAGGTAGAAGATAGAAAGTTGACAGGAATGCTCTGTCTGATCTTGCATTAAAAGTTAATGACTACATCCACGAAAAAAGATCCAGGTTCGAGTCCAGGACATAATTTATGTTGTCCGTAAGATAAAACGTGCAGGCTTTCATTCTTTTTAGATCAAAGGTAGAAAAATTGACGATCGATTTTTGGTTTAGAAAATTTAAATAAGGACATTAAAATTCATGTCCCGTCATTTTTGTTGGACACTTGCTATGGTAGATAATAGCTGCTTTTATTTTGGTGAGGCGAAAGAGGGGGAGGAGGAGAGAGGATTTGGTGTAGACCAGTGGTGGGCAAACTTTTATGTGGCGAGCCGCATTGCTAGTTGTCACTGCTTTGGCGGGCCATATTAGACTTTAAATATGTCGTTAACTAGAGATTTTGAGGCATCGTATCAGTGAAAATCAAGTGTAAATTAGGTTCATAGGGTTGACATTTCAATATCAAGTATTTTATTGTCGTAATGTGCTTGTATGTGATATGCATTTCTGTTAAATCTCTTCTTAATCATATCATAATCATAGCCTCGAGAGCCGCATGCGACCCTCGGGCCGTAGGTTGTTTACCACTGGTGTAGGCAAGAGAGAGAAAGAGGAGAGGGAGTGGAAGGAAAAGAGAGAAAGAGGAGACGACAAGAAAGAAAGAAAAGTGTTTTTATTTGCGAGGTTGAGGATAAATTCCATTTAAAATTGTTTCACATTTACGGCAACAAATTTACAATAAAAATAACGTTTACAAAAATTGATGGAATTTGAAGCAAAATGTTCTTAGATTTTACAGAATGTATACGTTTTGATAAATCTACAAGGCGATTACAGAATTAAAAATTATTAGAAATATAGACTGAAAATGTAACGAAAAAATAGGGAGAAAATTTGAAATGCTCTCTATGTGCACAAACTAGTTCAAAATTTACAGTATTAATTCAAAGCATTATTTTTGCGATAAAAATGTTATAGAAAAATTTAAATACGTTTTAAATAACTAAAAATGGCAATTTTGTGCTAACGCGGATAGAATATTAGATGGTAATTGGCAATTTTTACTGAATGAAAAAAGGCCAATAATAGAAGTTAGGAGGAAAGAGAAGTCAGAGGAAAGAAGGAAGAGATAAAGGAGAGAGAAGATTGATTGATTGTTTTTTATTCGGGGCGAGATTGAGACTGTGCAGTCCCCTCTTCCACATAACCCTAAATTCATTACAATATACAAGTGGACGACCCGGGTTCGATTCCCGGTCATAGCAGACTTTTTTCTCGTTTCAAAATTATTCCCAACTTTACAGCTTATGCCTGTTTGCATAGGATCTTCGGATCGCTCTATCCCATCAAAATACAAGTAATTAAAACCGGAACAAAATATGTTGATTACAAACAGAATCAAAATATTTTTGGATATTAAAAGAAAAAATGGAAGCAGTTAATGAAAATACACACACACACACACACACACACACATATATATATATATATATATATATATATATATATATATATATATATATACACTTCATGGTTAAAGTACCTCTCGTTTAAATTTGAAATATAAGTACAGGATGGAAAAAATTTATAAAAAGGAATGGAGTAGAACGTGATAGCGTGGGATAGAAAAGAATAACGTAGAAGTGAGTATAGTAGAGGTAGAAGAATAGAGAAAGTAAGATGAAGGAATTGCCAGAAGAAAGAGGAAACGAAGGAGAGAGAGATAACTGCGATGTGGAATGGATGGGGAGATAGAAGCAAGTTCAAGAGAAAAGTGAGAAGGTTGGAGAGACAGAGATGAGGATGGATACAAAGGCGATGAAGAGAGAGAGAGAAATAGAGAGAGAGAGAGAAATAGAGAGAGAGAGAGAGAGGGAAATAGAGAGAGAGAGAGAGTTTCCTGGAAGTTAAGAGAGGGTAGCGATGAAAACACTTCTCTTCCCATCTCACGTCCGCAAATCCTGGACGAAACTCGATTTGGTGAGGAATCCCCCGTTATGGTTCTATGGTTTAAGGAGGGGAGGAGAAAATGGCTACCCTCCTTCTATCTCTCCCTCTTCCCTCTCACTCAAGGGGAGAAAATAAAGACGCCATCGAAAGGGGAAGGGAGGAATTGGGTAGGAGAATAGAGAACGACCGTAGCGGTTCTCCGGATAAAAAAGAGGGTATCGGTTGTAAAAGGAATATTGGGGAGGAGAGATAGAGACGAGGAGGAGGTCAGAAGGGTTCTTCTTTGTTGCGCCGCGAGGCGAGGTTTTTGAGTAGTTTGGCGAGATTACACGCGGAAGTGGGTAGGAGGTTCGGGTAGAGGTGTCATTTTCTCCCGATAGAGGACTCGTGAGAGGTGGAGGCGTAATGAATAAGGGGGAAACGTAAGTGATACGGTTCAAGGAGAGACGAGATCAAACTAAGTCCGTGGATTTTTTGTTCCTTGCGTTCTTTCTTTCTCACAGTGGGTGGAGTTTATCATGCGATACGCAGCTCGTTGATTGGTTGGGGTTAAGTGGGAGGAAAGTTTGGAGTAGGAAATAAGGAGAGCTTGAGGGATATTTTCGTCCTGTAGCGAGCACGATTCGCGCTTGTCTCTTACATAAGAAATATCATGTAAATTACTTAATCGGAGTAGGATATGACAGCAGACCTGAGACAGTTTTTGGATGTTAAAACGAGCGAAAAATAGCAGATATCGGAACTGCTTGATGTCAGTTTTCCGCTTAAATATTAAGAGTTCCAAAATGGATTCCACTGAGTTGAATGAATCTAAAATCTAAATAAGCTAATTAGGAATGTTCCTAAAATTTCCAGATATAGTTGATTTTAATTTTTGCAAATAATTTGCAATAAAGAAGTTGGAAAACCAGATTCGCATTTCAATTGTTAGTGTCTGCTATCGGTGAACCGCCACTTAAGATGGCTGCTTCGTAGGCGAAATCTATTTTTCAAACTTTTCCTAGCTATAGAACATGGTTTATCAGTTTCATTTTAGTCATGGTAAGAGCTCGATAATCGTCCATTTAAAATTTCAAAGAATGCACCAACGTCAAACCGAATGAAACTTACAATGGGGAAAATTAAGCTATAATTCAACGAATGAATTGATACATGGGGTACTGGACTCGATTTATACCTTAAATGAGTGAATGTTAAGATTATTTTCACCAATGAACAATTCAATAATGAATATCAGACCTTACTTTATGGCTTGATTTTTATTGATGATCAGGCGTAATATGATCGCGTGAATCTGATTCTCATTCCAACTGTTCCGTACTGTTTTATGAATCAGCCGTCGGTGATTTCCACTGAGGACGTCTAATCCCTTCTTGAAATGGATCAACCAATTGTTAGCAACTGTTTCATGTCAGCCAGTTTAACATTGATTATCCGTTAAATTTTGCCTAATTTTCCCATCCTTCGATCCATAAGGTTATAAAAGTACATATCGTTTAATTTCTAGCAATAGGTGAAGTAAAAACAAAAGGGTAACTTTTGGAATTTTTTCCTCAAGTAAGATACAAGAAATGTCAGACAAACGAATATTCCAGCAAAGTTTACTCCCCATTGTTAAGATTTCATGAGCATATGTTATCTCAGAGCAAATTGTTTCTGATATTTGCTTGGTCACTAATCACTCGATGAACGGTATTTTAGATTAAGGATGGAGTAATTTCTAAAAGTAAATTAACTCGAAATTATTGGGGGTCCTTGAGTAAAATTCTATTTTAGTATAATATAATTTTTCCTTTTACGGAAGTACTCAACTGTCGTAAAAGATTTTTCCATGGAAAAATAATGCCATTGATACATTATTTTAACATAAAAATCTTTAACTTTAAGCGCGTAATGCCCCATTTATGAAAATGTCATTGTCTTAAAACTTTCCTTTCGTGTAACTTCACCTAGTGAAATCATAACTTTCGAATGAGTCAACAAAACTGTCTTACGATAAGATCAAACATTTTTTCTGCCAGGAGTATAACAAGTTCATGATAACGTATGTATTGTGATTCGCTAGTGACACATAGGTAATATTTCCACACCACCTCTTAGCCATATATAAATGCGCCATGGGAAAAAACCTTCCCCTTGCTCCTGTGAGTAATGATGTTTGCGTTACGGTTTTCTTTGAAATACGTTTATAGTTGATGACGCAGTAGAAATATTTTCCCTCCCATTCCCTGACACCAATTTTATCATTTTTCTCTCCCTCTTCCTTTCATGTGTTCCTTCCGTTCCCTATCCGTCTCTCTACATCTCTTCCTTCATTTTTTCTTCCTTTCCTTTCCCCTGCCTCTCATTCACCCGCGGCTTCCTTCTTCTGACCCAAATAAACGGGAAGAGGCGCCATGCGTGAAGATTTTCAAAATTAGAACCGGGACCGGATTGACACCCCATGGAGGGCCCTGCTGCTCTCTGTTTTCTCTTAGAACTGTCTCTTTTTTTCTCTATCTCCCTCGCCTCTCATTCATCAAATAACCGAAATTAAGTTGCCATCTGACTTCCACAATGCCGACCACGAGGGAAGTCAAAAAGTGTTCGAGTAAAGTGAGGTTGTGGAATATTCTGGTTACGAAAAATTCGAATTGAGTATTCCAGTTGCGTAAAATTCGGGTTCTGTAAAATTCGAGTAGTAGAGCGAGCTGTGTAAAATTAAAGCCGTGGAATACTCGATTTGTGGAAATTTTGAGCTGTGAAAAATTCGAGTTGCTGAAATTTTCAAATGCAGGAAAGACTGTAGCAAATTTGGTTCCTATAACTTAGAGCCGATATAAAGATTCACTGTCAGATCATCATTTTTCTGCTAAAAGAAAGTTCGGTAGCAGAAATTCGGTTATTTGCCTATATGCATAAATGAAAATATTCAGTCTAACAAGACTGTGTTAATCTTTACAGAAATAGTACTAATATTGATGAAATATTTTGAATGAGTTGCAAGAAAGCAAAGACCATCACCATAATAAATCAAAGGTAATCTTTGGTATAAATGATATTAAGGCAATGGGAAGCAAAAGTAAGGTTGGCTTTTTTAAAAGCATTTGAGATTTTACTGAGAAAAGTTTAACGAGTTAAATTGTAATATTATTATTACTATTAAATTTAATTCTAAATAAAGCTCTAAGTAGGTTCAACGAAAAATACATTTAATCATCCTTCACATAGTTTTGAAGTTTTCATTTTAATTTCAGATAAGTTCATAAATTTTCAAAGTGTTATTACTTCTTGCAATTACTTGCATATTTTTATCGTGAATTCATGATAAATAATTATATTTTTGATAAATGAAAACTATGCAGTGATCGAGTAAAATTTAGTAAGAAATATATAGCAAACTAAGATATTACGCCGTTGAATATTTTTGAATCAGAATATGATATAAGCTGTACGTGAATAAAATTTAGTAGTTTGTCTTCTTATAATATACGTACTTTATAATACTTGATCTTTATTTATTGTCCGGTAGTCATCATTTACTGCTTACCGTTACTCAAATGTATAACTGGGAAAACAAACTGTGCGTTCTAGTTCACTCCGCCGATAACAAATTGAATCAAAACACGCTGTCGACATCATAAAGGCGGTTGTCACGAGCAAACGTAGTTAAGCAAACGTCTCACTTTACACACGCAATTATCCATCTGATACGCTCAAATTTCGTGAAGGACTCACGTTATATCGCAATTAGCGTTGAAATAAAAAATAATGAAATTTCCTTTTTTCGAGATATACGCTCACATTTTCTCAAGATTAGTTTGCCTGTATCATTACTCATGCTCACGCAATTAGTTGCACAAGGAGTACATTTTGCATAAGTTGAAATTCTGAATTCTGCGAAAATTTTTCTTTAGAGTATTTTTAAACATTTCTGTGAGTGAAATAGGTTATCGTAAATGTTGCATAAACATTCTTAATTTTATTCAGAACAATTATCTTTATACCAAATTTTAGTCCATAATGAACTTAAGGTACAAAAATAATAAAATTCACAATATATTCTACATATTTTAAGGTACATACATAGAGGTTTATACCAGGTAGTTGCAGCCTACGGAAATTATATAATTACGTGAAAAGTCATTTCGTATTTTCTTGGCTCATGATATAGCTACGAGTATAAAATACCGCTCAAGTAAATTCTCGCGAAAAAGCTAATATTTCGCATAGTTCGAAACTCGGTTGTGTTTTTCATTTACGCTAACTTTTAAAAATTCTATCCCGTTACTAATATGCACGGCAAGAAGTTGGCTCCGCGAAAAATTATTCCTCCAAGGGATAATAATTCTTAAAAATGTCCCTACATTTAATCCTTTTCCAAATATTTTACAAGCAATCCGCAACTTTTATATAACAAACAAATCCTTGAGGTAAAAGATTTAGGAAAAAAAGACGGAGACATTTGCAAAAGGAAAGAACGTCTGGATGAATCATTTTCGCGGAATTTCTCGACGCATCGTCCCAATTGCATTAGTTTTGTTTCGTTTTTCTCTTCTCCCTCGGCGCAGTCTGAAAATTCTCGCATTTCCCTACATTTCACGGGCTACAATAGAAATAAAGGACTCCGATATTGTTTCAACGCTTAAGTCTCTTCTTTTTTTCTTAGAAAGGGGCAATTTTTTTGTTCTCCCCTTCCCGCCGCAGTATTTCTTCTGTTTTCGCGTTGTGCTCGAGTCATAAATCCCCTCGATTTTTATCCCATCCCTAACCCCTCCTCGCATTGTCATTCTCGCCTATTTTCCTCCTCTTCCTCCAACCCCATTCCTCCTCTCCGTCTCTACCTCCCTCGGGGGAGTTTTTTCCCTCCCGACACACACACACATACAAGGGCTCCGCTTTATCGTCAGTTTCTCTCCAGACGCTCCAGACTTCGCATCAATCTTCTCTTCGTCCTCCTCCTCCTGCCCATGTTTCTTTGTGGTACTCTCTTCTGGATATTCCATCATCTTTATCCAGCCCCACAGCGCCAATTTTTTGTCCCCTTTTTAAAGATTTTCCCTCCCACTTCCTTTTCCTCCCTCTTGCCTTACGTCCTCCACCTACTATTCTTTCCGTCACTCCCTTACTTCCCTCCTACGAAATTCTTCCTCCCGCCCTGCATCAGCTTGTCTTTCCCCCTATCCCTCATTCATTCATCCCTCTCTCCCTCCCCCTCTCCCCTCTCCATTCCCCACTCTTCCTCCTCCCTCTCCCTCCTGCTCTCCCTCCCCCTCTTCCCTTCTCCCAACCCCCTCCCTCTTCCAACCCTATCCCTCCTTTCTTCCTTCTCCTTTCCCTCTCTACCCTATCTCACCCTCCTCTATCTCTCCCATTATCTCTTCTCTCACTCCAAATCCCCCCTCTCTCCTTCCTTTCCCTCTCTTTCATTTTTCAATCCCTCCCATTATCTCTTCATCTTTCTCCCCTTCTCTCTCCTCCTCCCTCTTTTACCCTCCCCCTCGTCCATCCATCCTCTTCCATCCTTCCTTCTCCTTTTACTCCCTCTCTCTCCCTTTTTCCCTCCCTCTCTATCTCTCTCCCATTCTCTCCTCTCTCACTCCAACTCCCTTCCTCCTCCACAACTCCACCTTTCTTCTCCTCTTTTTCATTTCTCACTCCCTCCCATTCCCTCTTCATCTTTCTTCCCTTCTCTCTCTCCTTTTCCCTCTTTCATCCTCGCTCTCTCTCTGTCCCCCCTTCCCTTTCTTCCCCTCCATCCCTCTCCTCCCGCTTACTACCCTCCCATCCCCCCTCACCGGATTTACCCTCCCTCTCTTTTACTCCCATCCTCCTCTTCCTGTTCACCCTTAATATCTTGACGGCTGGAAATTCAGTTCCACGGGATAAGCTGTTTCCAGGGAATTCCCTCCTTCCCTCCTTGGGCAATATTTTTTTAGTTTTTTCGCCCATTTTCCGGACATTTTTTACACATATTCCGCTCCTCTTTTGGAGGAAAGTAGGCCATGGGATCCTCTCCACGTGTAGAGGTATGGAAATCGCGTGTTAGGCGTGTGACGGAAGGACGGAGAAAAACATTCGGAGGGCGTATTGTGACAATGATTTTTTTAAATGTTTATGCAACGCGGAAGAATCTGACGTGATCTGAAATTTTGAAAAGTTTTGATTGGGCGAGGAAATTGTCGTGCATGTGTTATCTGATAATCCTACAATAAAGCGTAAATAGATATCTATAGTTCATTAAGGAGCACACATTATCTTGAAGCATTTTGTAAATAAAAATTATAAAAATATAATAATTTCGCCTAATTAAATTGTTTGATGATTGAGTGCACAAGTATTTAGATTAGAAAATGTATCAACCGCAGTTTATAAAGATGCTATCTATGTTACATATAAATAATCATGGTAACGTGGGAGATTACGTTCTATATTTCTTTATTTGTTCCGATTTTCTTATATGTATTATCAAAAGTGAACAATTCAAGAATAATTTATCGTGCTCAGCTTAGCGCTTGGGTCGAATTTATTACGTATGTTACACCCAGGGCCCGCCCGAGGTATGGGCGAGCCGGGTGGCTGTCCGGGGCGCCAAAATATTGGGGGCGCTATTCGGATCATCTATCTACGCATTAATTGCAAGCGAATAAATACTGAATACTAATTTATATCGTGGAACAGGCTATAATCTTGATGGAATTCTTCTTATTTATTCATTATCAATAATTTATAGAGAGAGATGAAAAAATTAACATGTACTTTGAAAATATCTCAACAAATGTTTACGGAGGGGGGCGCTGGAGTGCAATATCGCCCGGGGCGCCAACATCCTTCGGGCCGCCCCTGGTTAGACCTTCAACTATAAAATGGTTGAGTAAATAACGGAAATTTCAAGTGCAGAGTAGCCTCGGTGTTAATATGCGATTGTTTAACTAAAAAAAAGTGCCGCTGATGATGGATGGAAGCCTAATAAGCCCATATTTTATTAGCTCGTATATTGTCCATTCTCAAGTAAAATTCTCTACTCGTTAAAAAAATAAATTGATTTTCGTTAAGTGATATCTTGAATAAAATGAAAAACCGCCTCACATTTTGCATTAAAAAAGCGAGTGCAACATTTTATTGTACGCATATAAATTATACCCAATACAGAAAGTAGAGGACTGACACAATTTCCAATATTTGAACAAGCCAAATTTCCTTCTTCCTCTTACATAAAAGCTGTGTAATTTATTCTGTTCGAAAAAGGTTTAGGCGATATTACCGCAGTTAAAATATCCGAGCTTCAAAATGAGCTATAAAATTATGCAAATGTTACATAGGGTTACGTAGTTTTCGCTCTTCTAAAATGGTTTACCTAAACTTCAGCCGAACTTCAGCTGCGAAATATTAGTAGCAGATAACCGATCTCCGATTAGTAACTCAGTAACTCAACTATTACAGGAATTCGCCTCATTGGAAAGCGTAGTAGCTCTGTTGAATTTCGAAGAAAATATTATCGCCTATCATCATCACGCACGCAGACACCTGTGGATCATCCTTTTGTTATACGGACTATAGCTGTAAATTGTTTTATATGGATAGCATTGACCAGAAGCGCCTCTCTCTCTCCCTCCCTCCCGGGCACGTGGACTCAAATTGACGATAACGATCAAACTCCACTACCCGAGTCCGCGTTCACGGAACGGTCGACCCCTCTTAACTCCACCTCCGTCATTACAAATTCCTAGTCGATCGATAAAGAGGAAGCGATCGCGATGAATAAATAAATCGACAAACACTCTTCCCATCTCTAACAAACGGGAAAAACTTGTCCGTTTATTCTTAAAGGAATACGAAAGAACTCAAACAAAGATTTTCCGTCGCACGAAACCACATTTTGCTTAGCTGTAAAATGTTAGGGCTGCCCTGCCTCACACCGTAAATTTTGTATCCGCCCAGCTTTGAGGTTATTACTCTAGATTGGGGAAAGGTTGAGAATAACGTGTCAAGTAGTACAGAAGAACGGCTTTACATAGCGATTGAGTTGTCGTCTTTCGTAAATGGGTGGATGGAATATCTGGCTCCCAATGTTTGAGTCGCGGGTTCTTGCCGTGGGTTTGACTATATACGACCATCGTTCTTATCGTTTTTACGCTTAATAAATTTCGGTAACGGCTTTTTATGAGCTAGTAAAAAAATCAAAGTAAAAATGTGAAGCAAATGTATTAGAATATAAGATAAAAAAGAAAGTTAGCGAGTGAAACTAGCTTGAATTAAGAGTTATTTTTCTAGAAGCATCAAAATTATATATCAAACTTCGTAATATACTCTTATATTGTAAACCCTTTATTATATTGCAGTATTTATAAATTAGAGTTAGAAACGTTAATGATATTAAAATTGGTAAGTAGTGATTATTCTTCCGTCGAGACGTTACCTTAGATACTTAGAAGTTTTCAGATACAGTCAAAATAAATTGGAAAAATCTAGACCTTTACTATATGAAAAAGGTTTGTGCCATATGTTTAAATTGGAGCAGAATATTCAGTTTAATGGAAGAGATACCATTTCATGCTATCAAAAACAATACGAACACAAACTTATATAGGAAAGAAAAACTGCTCCAGTTAAAACTTTGAGATATGAAATTTAATTTCTATGACTTTAAAGCACACGTTTGGACATATTCCTTGGATGAAAGATTGTATTCAGTTCAACAAAATTCTTGTTATAGACACTCTAATGGATTTGATTAATGGTATATTTAGGTGCGTGCAGTCAAACGCCGATTTAACACTCTCCTATATAATGCCACCCCGCATATCGCCCAGGAATGGCTGTAAACAGAACTTCCATCTTATGATTATATAAAACAAGCATAGGTACCTCGATTTACCGCCACCCTCGCTTTTACGCCAATGTCGGTGATAGACAAACAATGGTAGTAAATTGGTGTTTGACTGTATTTCTAAATCTTGGGACACATTATGTATCATATTAGGTAAAAAATCAAACCCTGTTTAAAACAGTCATAGAATATGAAAAGTTTGACTGCTTCGACTAAAAAAATCTTAGGAAAAACTTACTTTATAACTAATTCAAGATGTAAGTTGGATGTTAACCAAAGTTAGAGAAGAGGGTGACAGAGTGAGAGAGGGAAAGAGAAAAAGAGAGAAAGCGGAGGGGAGAATAGGTACTATCTCCGAGAGATTAAGCGAGGAAAGAAAGGAACTCGATAAAAGGAGAAGCGTGGAGGAATGAATGAAGAGCGACAGAGGAATGCGTGAGGATAGGGAGGAGTAAGAAAAGGGAAGGGAAAGAGAGAATAAACGGGAAGAAAGGAGAATATTGAAGATATCTTGAAGAATAGGAGATTAGAGAAGACGCAAAAATCGATAGATTCGAAGTAATGAAAATGACAAGATTTGCGAAAAATGCAAAATTTTCTGAAGGGTGATGGAGAATAAATGATACACACGTATTTTATGAATAAGAATAATTACAAAGGAGACGAAGATAGGCAGATGAGAATATGAAGCTTTATGTCAACTGAGCAAACATACATGATAAACCCTAGAAGTGTGGAAAGTAAGAAGTTGGAAAGAAATGCGAAAATTGGAATGTTCCAAATACAGAATGTAAAAATAAATAGAAACTTGAAGGGGAATATTTGGTTATAATCAATTTGGATAAAATACGTTGAGATGGATGGATCTAGAACAAAAAATAATAGTAAGTAAAAAAAATAATGATTAAAATGGGAAGGCTTGAAATATACATTGATACAATGTTATTAATGGTATAGTTTACGACCCAGCACTGGGGCTCATGAGGAAAATTTGATCACTCAACGTATAACCAGCTAAAATGTATTGAAAATGACAGGGAGCGAAATACTCCTATTATATAAATGCAAATATTTCAGTATATTTTACTTTTAGTCGCGAGTTAATGGAAACTAAATACAGAAAATTATTTTCCTCTTAATACCTTCCACTGAGTTGTGAAAAAAAGGTTTAAAAGTCGCTCCATTAATGTACGTATATAAAACTAGGAAATGAAGAAATAAAAATGGACTGGTTGTAAAACGAACACAATGGAAATACAAGTGAAAACAGAATAACTGAGTATCGCATAAAAAAAAGGAAAGGGAAGTTGCGAGACAAAAAATGGATGCGTCGCAGCATGCGGTCGCAAAAGGATGCAATGCCGAAATGAGAGAATTAAGGGGAAACTCACTTCGGAGACGCGCTGATGGCGGGATACATCTATTAACGTACTATAACTAGTAATAAAACCTATAAAAGGTCTTGAGGATGGATAGGAATTAACGAAAAAAGAAGTTGAATAACGGCCGTGGAGCAAGGGAAGAGAACTTGATAAAAGAGACGGAGAGAAAGGAATGAGGGATGATTGAGTGTGGAGGGAATTCGACAAAATTACGTGAAGAGGGAGAGAGAGAGAGGGAGAGCGAGAGAACTGGAGAGGGGGAAGAAGGAAAGTGGAGAAAAACAGAAGTGTGTAAAAAAGGCGCGAACGTGAGAAATTGATAAAGCTCCGAGGCTGAGTGAGGAAGAGGGAAGAGAGGGAGTGAGAGGATGAGGGAATGCGAGGAATGATAGATAGCAATAGGCGATGGAATGAAATGAAATGGAACGGGAGAGGGAGTGATGGAGAGAGAACTGCGCTAATTGGAATGGGGAAGAGAGAGAGAGAGAGTGAGAAAGGGGGAAATACGAGGAATCCGTGAGGGGAATGTCGGAGAAGAGATAAAGAGAGGGAAGGGGGAGAATACAATGACAAGTGGCGATTGAGTTTATCGCATGACCTCGATGTTATTTTTTGCTTTTAAGGGATGAATTATTTGATGCGGAATGGAAATATTGAGGCGGTCGTAAGGGTCGAAAATTCTTCTATATAACATTAAAGCGAGGACAATGGAATTGCCTATAGATGTCACCACTTCTCGGCGCGTTACGTATATAACGTATATAACGGAGATGGTTCAGAGCTTGGCGATTCATAGAAGCGTGAAACGAGTTTCTGAACTTTTTGAGAACGTTTCCATTTGAGTAAAACTTGGAGATTGTTATTGGAGAGATACGAAAAGGTTATCGAATCATTATTTATGTCGTTGTATTGTGTTGTCGCCCATATTTCAATCACTTGCTCGTGCTTCAATCCTGCAGTCATATACTAACTTATGATATTATGCATTCATTTTGACAAACCATTCATAGCACTATCTATTAGATACCCATTGGGCGTAGGAGAGGTGAATCAACAAGGCGTAAAACAAACATTTTAGGTCTTATAAGAAACAAAGGTGTTGAGATGACTTAATATGCATGCTCGCATAAATCTTAAATTAAATTTTGAACTTTGAGAAGGAGAAAAAATCAAGTACAGGATTTTTTCTCCTTCTCAAAGTTAAAAAATTTAGGTCTTATCTACTGGAGTGATACAAACATGTCATTGGAATCGAATAGATATCTGTAATTTTATTTGTAATGACTAGGAGGTCGCCTTTCTTTCTAATCTTTCGAAATTCTCCAGCTATACATTACATTACCTGATACCCATTGCGCGTAGACAAGAGGGAATCAGCAGATCGTTAAAAATGCAGTTGCATACTAAATTATGAAACTGTGCATCCATTTGGAAAATGTATGGGTTCGTGAATGTTAAAATATGTAATATTAATACGTGGAAAGCTTAGATGAGTAATCGCGTTCCAACAAAAAGTAGTCGATTAAAGTTCTGCTGTGAATAAAATTGACGTTAATGCTTGTCATTTTAACCGTAACTTTGCTTTCGTAACATTACTCGGCTGTAATTTAACCGATGATAAAATTAATAAATACGAATTGTTGTAGCGATAATTGTTAAAGAAGTGCCTATTTCTTAATTTAAAATCAAAGAACACTTAGACTAAATTGTTAAGGAAATTAAAGTGGGCTGATGCGTATTTATATTGTCAGTCTAGGTGAAGGATGTACGCTATCCAGAGCAAGTAGCTAAGAACCACATTTGGACTTAATTTATTTAGGCATTTCTCTATCAGCAGCGGCGGCTTGAACTTAACATCCTTTAAGTCAAATACGTCACCTTCAGCTTAACATGTGAAACTTTCATCCCACATTTCCCAATTCTTACTTAGTTCGGTAAGCTAAATTCAAACCGCCCCTTTATTTCATAAGTAAACAAGAATTTTTTCTTTCTAGGTGAAATTTGATCTGAATAAATTCTAGAAAAACTTGAACTGCTTTCTTGGTTCCCATTACTTCTGGGCGCCACTTAACTCGATGGGAAGCAATGATAGTGAGTGCTCCGGGCAATGGTTTTATGTGGGATTGTAAGGGATGCGCAAGGTAATGGCCCGAAATATGTTGAGGAAAAGACGAGCGGCGGAGGTGGAAAGGATGGCGGCTGTAGTATCACGTCCCATTCTAGTGGAGAGAGAGAGAAGTTTGGATCATATGACGCTCAATACTTTACCAAAAAACGTAAATGAATTGAGTAAAGGGTGTAAATACAGGTTTCCCTACTTATATGGGAATAAATTTTAATTTTACGTGAATTAAACGAAAAAATTCAATTTACGAAATATGTTTCGCTCTAAGGGATTTTTTTGTTTTGTGTGAATCAAAAACCGAGACCTGGAACTGGAATGATGCGTCTTGTGTCTGATAATTTAATTTTTTTTCAATCACGCCTTGTTATGTCTTAGTTATTCGTTCGACTATAATTTATCGTCAGTACTAGTTCATTATGTCCTCTATTGGAGTTTTATTGAAAATTTAATCAATTTTCACTTGACGCCGACTTTTGTAAATATGTATCTTTAATATTAATATTGCGGAAAGTTTTCTAAGCCCTTTAATCGTTTAGAGCAGAGGTCTTCAAAGTGGGAGAGCGCGCCCACCAGTTTTTGGTCGGTGCTGTTAAATTGATAGGAAAAGTGATCGGTGAACATATTTCAAATAGCAAAGTAAAAGTGGGCGGCGAATCAAAAAGAGGTTGAAGATCTATGGTGTAGAGCTAACAGTGGCGATTTTAGAAGCTTCCCGATCCCCGCGTTACCATGTAAACAAATCGCATTTGCAAAAAATAAATCAAATGTATAAAATGAATTTTTAAGAAAAATAGCTTCAATATTTTACTTAAGGTAGAAAATATACTTAAAAAAATCAATTTGAAAGTAAATTATATGAAAGGGTGTTTTACGGTGACTTGTACTCGATATATCATAATATAGATTCCTTGTGACCCCTGTTTAACTATCGAGTTCTTGTCTAAACATTAGCGAACTATAATATGCAATTGAATAATATCCTTCACCGGCTCCCGCACTAGAGAATGTAAATTAAGAGCCACTCAGCCCGTGACAGTTAATTTAATAAAAACATTTTTTAGAGTAACGTTTCGTTGAAAAGATAACGCATTTTAAAATCTATTTCAATCGTGGTTTAATTCAAAAATATTCTCGTAAGAAAGTGTCTTCAGCTGTATAAACTTCGTATGTGAAAAAATAGGTTTCCTTATACATAAGTATGGTAGAATTTGACTTTTATTTTTAATGATAAACGACGACATAAATCGACGTTTATTTCCCCGAGAGATTTCTGACGAATATCGACGCTTAAAATACATGCTTGGTAGAATTCGACATTTATTTTTCCGAGATATTTACGACTAATAAGGACGCTTAACTTAAGTTTTCCGCCTTTCGATTCGATGTTTTAAATTTACATTTTATTTTGAAATTCTTAAGTTTTTTTATGTTAATATTAAAGAAAACACTCAATAACGAATTTATTAACATATTATTTTATTTTTATTTACAGTAAAGAAAGTCTACAAAGTAATAAGTATATTTAAATCGTTAATTTGATCTTTTACAAATTAAATCGTGACTTTTATCTAAGACAATCAACACATTTGAGTCGACCACGAGATTTTGCGTGCTATTTTTGAATTTATGACAAAATATCCAGTAACTGGGTATAGTACTGGAGTCTAAATACGGTATTCAACACACAAAAGAGTATTTTGAGTTGAAAGCTTACCTCTTTAAGTAACAAAATATAGTTAGTGCAGAAAAAAAGCTCATTGCGCGAACACGAAACGATATTTCTTGTTCTTGTATTTTCATTCCTTTCTTAACAAATTTAGCCAAACGTGATTATTTCGGCAACCAACCTATATGCGAAAACATATATTAATAGTAAATTCACGCCTTTTACTAACTTAATGTTGATGATTAAACAAAATTAACACCTTGCATATCGGTCACGAGAATATTTTTGCTGTTTTACTACACAGAATCTTAGTATATTTTAAATCTCAAATATCGTAAGCTGGTATTTACAAATCTAGATATTTTTGATTTCGTATAATTTTTCCAACCGCGTCATTACAAATATATTATTTTGCGAATGTAGAAAGTAAATTTTGCTTTACCTCTTGAAATCCGAACAATATGTTGTTGCTTTTGCCGAGAAACATTCTTTAACAAAAGAATTTGCGAGTTCAGCTTAAAGGCTTTTAGACATTCATTCGTTGATGCCAATTAAGGATTAATTAAGGAAAAAACATTAATGATATAATTATCGCAATAATATTTAGCCGTCGAAAAAGAGCTATCTATTACTTTACTGTTTATCATTTTATGTATTTCATCACTGTACTAAATATTTTCTTTATTTAACATAAAATATATAGAGAGTAAATTAGACTTAATTACTCAGCGCTCGGTCAACAGTCGTACCTCAAATTCTGATTAAAATGTGTTTTTCCAATTTGCAAAATATTTTACGACAAATATTAAATAAATATTAATCCTTAATCCCTATTCAATTTTAGGTAGCGATTGATAATTTATGTGCACCTTTTTTAAATCATTATATATAAATTGAAATTTAATAACCTGTAGGAAAGGATGAAGGAGCCAAAAGCAAGAGAGCGGAACGATCCTTCCTGGATAACTTTTAGAGAAAGACTTTCAAAAGAGTGGATTCAGTGCATACAAAAACGTCGATCTAACATAAAAACCCTATCAAGCAATCGAGAAACATTTGTTCCAGGAATACACTCCACGGGGTAGCAAAACGATTAGCTGGCTGTCTTCAAACGACCGCCGAAATTCCTCTCCTCCGAATCTCGTTTAACTGAGGTCGCGGAAATCTCAGCAGAACATATCCATGACCTGATCTGTATAGAGAGGCTCGTGGAATATCCTACCATTACGTCGAATATATAATCTCAAAAACTTAAAAAGGGATAAGAAACGTGTTCTCAAAACTACCCTAGGGCCTTGCCTGATTTTTCCGAGTGGAAGCGTAGCTTTTGAAAAAAGACGCATATTTGAGTTTAAGAAAGTACCCTTCTTTCAGTCTCACTGTTAGTTCAAGCCCAGAAAAGGAACGAAATCGTCGGTAGGAAATAATACTGCGAAAAAAGTAAACGACTTAAATATTGTAATTCAGAGTAGGTTTTTGGACGTATACTTTTCCATCTTGTTGGAAAATGGACGCTTATTGACGACTATTCATTTTCGTCGATTTTGAAATTTAAAAAAGTCGACTTTTTTATTATTTAAATCGAATCCTACCAAGCGTAGTTATACGTCATTTTGGTATGACTTCAACTTTTAGTAACGCTTCTATTTAGTATAACTCAAAAATGGCGGATCCAGAGGTTACGAAATGCGTGAAAAGCTCTTTGAAAAAATCGATGATTTATTTCATTGTGTTGCTTGAAATGGAAGCCTCGCTGTATTTTTCGGGGTTTGAAACAAGTTTGCCTGCCTTTCGTTGGTGATGAACGTTGGAAAGATCTCAATTTTTCCTTTTCAAATAAAATTATGTTAGTACTTAATTTTAAACTATGTCAGTATTTTAAATATACGTAATTTGTTGACCAAGGGGTATAGGAAAAATTTAATTGAACACAATCTGCGTTAACTAGCCTTGTATTCTCATTCATGTTTAAAGACCTTGTAATTAATTATACTGTTTTCTTAGCCAATTTTCCGAACTGCATTACATCTGCTGCAAATCGTTCATTTGCCGTGCTTTCAGTTCTCTTCATTTAATCAAAGAGTTTCACCAACGACGGGATTGGTCGTGTGTTCTATTAGAAAAACCGGATATCGCCATTTTCTACGAGAAAGTATGATAAGTAGCCTTTAAACATGTTTATTGATATATGAGTGTCATTTCCTTCGGATAATACCTCGTAATTATTTTAATGGCGTAACTTAAAGATTTGCAAGATTGAAAGAATGTTATTAATACTATATAGCTATTGAGTGTCAGGAAGAGCACAGTCGTGGAAATATGGATTAATTTAAAAATCTATCACGATAACATCCTTATTTTGCTGATGTACTGAGGGAGGGAGGGATATATTCATGCGATCCCTTTTCGCAGCGCTGAGGCTCTTCACTACCTGTCATCTCTGAATGTCAAGAATACAAAGTGGATTTGATTCAGATGCCTCCGGTATACAAAATTCGCGTGTTGATATTTCTCGTCTTAAAATTCATCCGTCTCCTTCATGCTTCTGCGCAACAAGTTCATCCAACACGAATTTAAACTCCGTTGTAAGAGACCCTTCAAAAATCAATCGTTTAAGCACGCTTTCAATCATAAAAAGGGAAAACTATAAAATAATCTCATCAGTTTGAACGTATGGATGAATTCTGATGCATTTTGGGTTCAATGGAGCTTCATTTTTGAAGGCATTATAAAGGACCATAAAAGTTCAGCAGCAATTATTTACTGTTTATGTTTAATACATTTATGATCCTAACAATACTTCTTCGGCGATGAGCTCTATTATTCATGTTTCTCATATTTATAAAATCTGATGTGGCCACCACATGACTTTCTCCATATCTGTAGTATTTCTAAAAATTTCAAATAGGTTACATAATAATAAATAGTTTAAGAAACTGCGAGAAAATTTTAGACTACAAAGAACAAAATAAACTCAAACCATAGGCTTCTGATATTGGATATAGCCACAAAGCTCCAATAATTAAGAAAAGAAAAAGGAGCGTTAATAAGACGTATCAAAGCGTTAATTGTTAACAATAGTCGTCGGTATGTGGCGTGGTGGTGGCAGCTCAAAATATAAGATATCTCTTAAACAATACATTATATGTAAAAATGTTTGAACAATGTTTGTATAAAATTAAATTTCCTACAACATTTATTCCAATACATTTTTACATTTACCTAATATATGGTTAAATATTTCAAAATAACGGATAAGTGGCAAGAGTTAACACCCACTTCCGTATGACCGATTTTTACCAAAAACTAATCAGTTCTTGAAGCTTTTATAAAAATGCTAACTATAAAATTTCGCGATGATCTGCTTAATAGTTTGTGAGTTAAGAGCATCGACAAAAAAAGCTTTCACATAGACACACACACAGGCACATACACACAGACATCATCGATAAAATGATCAAAATGTGTCAGGGGAAATCAAAACGTATTTCCGTTGAAATCTCGAAGTCGATTTTTTCATGAAAACAATTCTTTCCCCTACACTACGTATGGAGAGAGTAAAAAAGAAGTCCAAAAAATGTTTCTTTGGCTCGTTGAATGATTATCATGTCAAAAGTCTATTGCGACACGCAGAAACTGACTGCAAGTACGAGCCCGGATAGCTCAGTCGGTAGAGCATAAGGCTTTTTAACCTAAGGGTCCAGGTCTCAAGTCCCTGTTTGGGCGATATTTTTTCTACCGCGGGACAATTCATTATTTGCAATAGTACTATGATATCTCTTTAAAATCTGAATACCATTTGGTTTTCATTTCATTCCATTAAAGGAATGCATGCGTTTTAAAACTTTTCCGTCTGTCTGCCGCCCACTATGAGCCAAAGTGACCGAGGTAATAAAACAAAAGCGGATTTATGTGCAATTTCGTCTTTTCTACACTTCATGTTGCGAAATTAACGAAAACGACTGGTATATCTCGTAAAAATTACCTTCGGAATATATTTAGCCGTGATCCTGAAGCGTAACATGCATGCTGGTTAAGCGCGAAAAATCGAAAGGTAAACACGAACGTCGTAAAATATCAAATTCGACAATTCGAGAAAGATGCAGTGGAACCCTCTCGTACAGTACGATATATGGTGGTTGAAACATACACATCAGAAGATGCACCACATTTTCAGCCGAAATCAGATTATAATTATTAAGATTAACGAGTAGCAATGGGTGTAAAATTCAACCAAGACTGAGACCCTTGCGCAGCTGAAATATAGATTTCATTCTATGCCTCGGGAGAGGATCAACCCAAACTGCCTTAAATGACGTCATGTTTTTCTTGACGATTCGTGAATTATTCGGTTAAAATAATGAGCTGTAATTAAAAGATTTTGGTTTAATTTAAGTTCGAAGAAGCCCGAACTTGTATTTAAGCTGCGGATCAAATACTGTTTCTCCCAGGATTTGGAACCAGAATCGTGCTGTGCTATATATCCTATTCCATTCGTGAAATACGTATAAAAACCATCTTAATTGTCAAAAATAATACGGTAACACATTCTTTATGAAATTTTTATTATTCTATCAACCTCATGCTACAGTGTTAAATATTATAGTTTAACCCTCTTTTTACTGGAAGTATACATGTCGTCGTTGGAGAGAATCAGAAATTTTACTCGCCCATTTAAGATAAAAGAAAACACAACATTCTTCGAAGTTTTCAATCACGTCTCATTCTGTCTTAGTTATTCCCCAAATTTAATTAGCAGTTGATATAATATTAGTTCATAGCAACGTTTGTTAAATTTTATAGAAAGTTTCAACTTTCATCAGTTTCTCATATTCTTTGTAGATTTTTGGCGTTTTCCATTTCACAGAGGCGATACAAGAGTCGTGAAATAAATTTGATTTTTACGCGAAAGGAAAAAAATCTTCTATTGGTTTTTCTTTTACACATTTTGATCCGCAAGCAGAAAGTATTAAGTGTATATTATTCAAATAATAAATTTCTTACGTTCAACCACTTTCCGACGGAATTGAACAAACTTATTTTTATTACCCTTATTCGGCTGTTATCTGTTGTGAATCTGCGGTACTGCTGATACTTTGCTTTGTTTTGTGTTTGTTACTTCGTTTCTCTCTTGTATTTTTTGTCTTTCCTCTTCTGACATTATATTCCACTTAACTAACGTTCTAATTTGATCTATACACATCAAATGGTAGCACTAGTTTAATATTCTTAGATCATTCTCCGTGTTTCGTTTTACTAATACCTTGGCCTTTCTTAATGAAGTTACTCAAACAATATCAATTTCCATTATGTTAAATTTATAACTGCAAGGGTGATTCAAAATTTTTATTTTTGTCTCTAATATTATTATATTGAAACAAAAGATATACAATGCCCTTGTTCGCGATAGATAAATGGTTGTTATTGTAATGGACATAGAGAGGGTATATGGGAAAGGTTAGCATATTAATAGGAAGTCAATGTAAATTTCTCGTTCTTTCTTATCGTCGGTTTGGATTCGGACGCTTAAACCAAGAAGCACCCCTCCTAGAGACACCGCGTAGAACCCTACACCCCATATTGTGCCTGCATCCACTCAAACGCACACGACAACCTTACACTACGATGAGCCGAGGAAAGAGCGCGGATCCTTCGGCGCCAGAGAGGATCGAGAATGGGGACGAGAGGTTGGATAAAGGGATGTGTGACGCGATGAAAGGGATGAAAAGGTGGAGTATGGAAGGAGGAGGAAGGGGACAGATGTGGCTGTGGGGTGGCGGGAAGGGCTGCAAGGAAGCAGCGCATTGGAGGAAGGGGAAGCGCGAGGTAGGGAGAGGGGAATGGGGGAGGTGATACGAGGGAAGAATCTTGAATCAGCAGAGTTTTGTCGTTGAGAAAAGAAGCAGGGAGTGGGGATGAGAATGGTCTCAGGGAGGTGGGAAAGAGAAGTGTATTAAGAGAGATTGTGGTGGGTAAGATGAGAGGGAGGAAGGAATAAAGTGGAAAAAGAGGGAGAGAGTAGAGATGGCGAGGGAAGCAACGGAGCGGTGTATTAGAAAGCTTGGATTGGAAGAATAGATAGATATTCGTCTTTAATCGGGCGAAATGTGGGCATTAAGGCCCGTTCTTACATTTAACCCTTCGTCAATATCATGAGTATTTAAAAGCGTATTAAAATAAACAATATAAAAGATAAGTGAAGACAGATTTAAGTTTGTGCGGAAAACCTAGGTAAAAACAAGCTTTTTCTTCTTAGTAAAACGCACGAAAGAAAACACCCACTGAGAAGGAGGTTGTGAAAAAACTTGCGAAAACCTTACGTAGTGTATATATAATAGTGGAAAATTACAAAAAGATATATTGGGAAACAGAAAGTACAGTAGGAAAGATCGCTGTATACCGTCATGAATATGGGACAGATAGGAAGGGAGAAGCTTCGATTGGAGGTTTCCGCAGCGGACAGCATTGTTGTATGGTGTTCTCGGGAGAAGCCGCGTAGAGAGCCTGGTTTACTCGACGTTTCGCCCACGCTGCAACGTGGGCGAAACGTCGAGTAAACCATGCTCTCTGCGCAGCTTCTTCCGAGAACACCATACAACAAGGGAGAAGGTTGAATAAGAACAAAGGAAAAGGTGCGATGGAGGTGGAGGCGAGAATAGAAGGCAGTTTAGCATAGGCTTTTGTTCATTCTGAACCAGAATTTACATCAGTAATAATGGGATAAGAATTGATTATTTTCAGTAGATCTAACATCGAGTTGAATGCTTTCATTCATTTTATAGCAATTTGCTCTTTGCCGTAATTAATATTAATACTTATCTATGATTATTTATTCCGTCCATGCTATTTAAATCTGCTGGGACAAATAGCTTTTATATATAATTCTCTAATCCAGCGCAAGTCACGGGAATATTTTGGTAATTGCCCAACTAGCAACGTGTATGATGTAACGTTAAATGCAATTCTCGCATCACATTTAAAGTTATTTATGCATAATTTTCGTTTGCGTCAATTTTGTTATTAAAAAAAAATTATAAACGACATAGTTAATTACTCAAAATGATATATGTACATTCACCATAGGAAGTTATTTTTTTCGTAGTGAAAAATATTTTTTTTATTCCCAGAGTATTTATAACAATGAGCGATACAGCATTTCCATAACAGTAATAATTAGAAATCGTCGAAAATATTTAAAACTTAAAAACTCGTACATTTTTTAAAAAACAAAATGAGTATAATTTATTTGGAAAACATGAAAATTTTCCAATTTTGTTTTTCATATTGTAAAATTACTAACATTTTTAATAATACGTATATTCGGATCATCGAGAAGTCATATTAATTTTGCAATGCTAACGTATATTTGATACGATATTTTTACGTAATAATATCGAAAATTGGGTGTTCTATACGGGCATGGTCCCATATAGTTTCTTAAACGGTTTTATCTTCTCTCTCGACTGGAAACTATTTTCCTGTGTTTTCATTACACAGAGGTCAGCCCTTTAACCAAATGCCAATGTCTTCTGGAGGCCATCGAGCGGAAAAGAGGATGGAAACCCTCTCCTTGCTTGCTTCAGCCTACTTTTAAGAAATGCATTGAGAATTCTTCTCCAAAGGACGCAAGTGCTTGCTTTTCATTCTTACAGCATGCAAAAACGGGGTCGAGATTGAAAAGGCTCGGATCTTCCCCAAGACATCTGAGCCTTACCAAACTCTTCGTTGCTCATTCTTTACGCACGAGTGAGGCGACGCGTCCTAAATTTTTCATAATTTTATTGAATAAAATTTGGTTCCCTATTTGACACTGTTTAACATTCAAAGTAATTGTAATTGCAAGTCAACTTGTGCCCGTGTGCAGATACATTTTTGTCCTTTCTCAAGAAATAGTGTGTGTGCACGTTTAAGCGCGGGAAAATAAATGCACACGCATATATTCATTGATTTTAGCATTTTCTCAATCACCGAAAACGAGAAACCTCGGGACAGACTTCATTCTGAATTTCAGACATTTTATTTTCCGATACACGATATGAGGAGTTGTAAGTAAGCTTTAAAACGATTACACGTAATTTTCTTCATTATGGTTAATATTTTAGCTGATATGTCGTCCGTAAAATTCAGAAAATGTGTCACGCTATAGGTTAAGTTAAAATCCACCGAAGAGGCACCGACACTTAGGTAAACTCCATAATAGATGTAATTGTATGTTGAATTAAATGAAACACACAGTAGTGACGGATAAATTGGTGTTGTTTCCACAAAAAATAATCACGAAGAAGGATCGTAGAAACTTCCAGAAATCACAAATTCCTTGTTGATTGTTCAATCATTGCGTCTAATTTGCATTTCAATCATTTCTCCTAAGAATGTTTTTTCTTATTATCTTCGTTGAGTCGGCACAGCAAGGACGGAAAAACCGAAAATTAGTTTTTCAAGATAGCTCTTAAAAGAGAATTAGATTAAATATGCCGTTATGAAATACGTCTTAAATAATATGTATATATGTATTTGGTAAATGTGGAAAAACACTCCAAGCATACCATCGGTTTTTATTTCCTATAAATCACCCTTTACCAAAGAAATACATTTTCTTACAGAACTAATTTCTTTTCTGAGAACACCACCCGTCTCAGCTGCTCCTCAAACCCGCTACTAGGGCTGTATTTATTTCGTGACTCTCGATCGAATATATCCCACAGAGAAGAAAAAAACACTCCTTTATCAGCTAAGTCTTATCGACATTCCTAAGGGGCACACGAGGTACTCGTCTCTCTCTCTTCCGGACGACATCCAATCCGTCGAGGAAGAGAGAGGACGCGAAACACTGCCTCAACCTACCATGGCGACCGGCGACATGATTGAAATTTCGATCGGTGAGAGGGGAAGGGGAAGAGACCAATAGGCCACAAGATGTGTCGAGACAGGACGCGGGGTGGGGGGAACAGTGGGAAGAGGACGGTAAAATGGGAGGGGGAAACAGGAAGAAGGAAGAGCGTTGCCCTCGGCCATTCGGAATGAGGATGAGGAAGAGAAGAGATGAAGAATATACTGGAGTAGTAAGAGTGCAAAGAGTAGAGAGAGAGAGAATGGATAAGTTGGACTGAAAGGGGACGGGGAAATAACTTCGCTTGGGATTACGCTTCAAGGCTTATCTTCTGACACTGGTAAATTCCGGGAAGGTCTCCCTAGCTAGGAGAGTCGGAAACGTAAGCCTTTTTATCATCTCTGTCTTTTGTCCTTAGCTCACTCTACTCTATACGTCACACGCTATATCTCCCTTGATCTCTCCGTCTCCCTCCGATCCCTTCGTGGTAAACAGGGGTGGTAATTTAATCCTCCGGGATGCTTACACTGTTTTCTTTCCCGATGTTTTTCCTCCCTGGGATATTTGCTTTCTTACCGCTCATAAAGTCTGCGGTAGTCTTCTTCGCAGGTTGTTCGAATCTCCGTGGTTGTTTACCTGACTCGGATTTATGCAGCCTAGATTTACTAGCATTTTAGGATGTTTCGAGAAACGGATAGTGTCTGCTTCCACGATGGTTTTTATGCTTCAGAAAATGAGGTTGTCGGTTCCGATTCGTGTGATTCCAGATACTTGTTGCAGAAGCATACGACGGCCTCTAATGTTGATGTTAACGGAGGAAAAGTAAAAAAGAGAAGAAGCAAATATGCAACGCAGTTCTATTAGAATAAATAAGTTTGATCACGGCCGGGTTTTGTTTTATGGTTTTCATTGAGAGATTTTATGAGAATCTTGGTTAGTTCTCTTCGTCTACTCACCCATTTCAAAATGATGAATTGAGAATATGTATTTATTTTGGAAGTTTCGTTGAAAATTTCTTCTGATTAACAAAATACGTTAATGTTATTATAATAAGTTGTTTGGTTATTATTATTCATTAAATATAGCAAAATTCATAATTTAAAAATCAATCATTTAGATCTCTTTATGGCTTGAAGTACAATTAATGGCCATTATGACTCCTGTAGACATAAAACGGTTATTTTAGAATCTACCAAGAATTATCACTAAAGATGATTTGTACTTTGTTTTTCACATGTTTACAAATGGCCAACAAAATGAAATAGTTCATAGAACTCACACAAGATGATCCAAACAGAACTTATGATGCCTACTTTCCATTTAATCATTTATTTAATACTTATATTGGCTTTAATAGCTTAAAAGTCATCACGGATATGTAGCTCTTTGTGTTCCTAAATTTCATAATTTATCGTTATAAAATACTGCAAATACATTCGAACGGAATATTAAATTGATCACGCGTATTTGTGCGGCAAAATTAACGCGTGTACGTATTACAATATACCGAATCTGAGTCCAGCAATAGTTGCTGCTATGGCAACACTCTCGTAATGAGCGATAAAAACTACAAAATCACCAGTATTTATGCAAAATTCTAAGAAATACAATCAATAAGCAAAATTATACGATAAAAATTAGAATTTCCATTTTTTTCCTCAGAGAATAGTATAAAACTCGCTCCGATATTACAATTCTAAGATACTTTAATGTGCAAGAGAAAATTACCCTGCACGATGGATTTCAGATTTCCCATGTAAATCAAATGGGAAGGATAGTTCCTGGAATTTAAACCGGGACTTCAGTCTCCGCAACGAAAACTATCCTCAGGAGCTCGGCCAATGTAGCAAGAGATTTTCATCAAGTTTTATGAAAATCAGTCTATTGGTTCAAAATTTAATAGGGGGAGACGGACAGATAGACAGACACAACGACAAAACTAGAAGCCTATCTCCATCCTGGAAAGGAGGCTAAAAAATATTTTTGATACATAAAAATTTAATTTTCGTGTATTCAGAGGAAGCTGTACACGAATAAAAATACCTTGATTTATTGTGCCTTAATAAGTACTGTAGGAAATACCTCCAACCAATTCATCCTAAATCTTTCGGAAAGTAGTTCCCTTATCAGTTGCTCGCCATTTCATTTTATTGAAACAAAGTCACATTATGATAATATAATATACCTGTAAGAGGAATACTAGATTTAACTATTTAGCTGAAATACTACGTCAGAAGTTATGGTCTGTGTTACAACGTTTTTTTTACTGAAAATGAGTCGCTTTGTGCGGAAAATTCATATTCGACATTTTCTCGCTACATAACAGCAGCAGAAGATTCACGAGAATGACAGTAAGGCGATGTTTTACGCGCGAGAAGTTTTTTCCTGATTGAGATAAGTGGATTTCCGTACTCCGCCGGAAATTTGAACCTCCAAATGATCTCGCCACCGTATTGGGCTTGGACCACAAAAGGTTTAATCGGGAGAAGGAGAGAGAGAGATAAAAAAAGAGAAACCGCTTCCTTCTTTTTTGCATCCCTTCCAACATTTTTTTCGCTGATTCAATTACTCCCCTTCCGAAATCCAGCCGCCCCGACGCCCGCACCCTGTCTTCCTAAATCGTCAAAAATTCTCTTCTCCCCCTCCCTCCTTCCCTCCCTCTCTTACCCCACCCTCACTCCCTCTCACATTCTAACCGCCTTTCTTTATTTTTTTTGGACCTCGGTAGTGCAGCGGCAGTCACATCACTCCCCATAACCCTATCTCTTCTTCCCCCCACTCCCTCTCTCCCCCCTCTCTCCCCCCTCTCTACCCTCCTCTCCCTCCCTCCGTCTCTACCGATCTGCTTCCTCGTATCCAAAAACCCCGCCTACTTCTCTCCTCTTCCGTCTTAAGCCTCATCCTTCCCCTCTCCCTCTATTCCTTATTCCATTCTCTCGCCACACATGGCCTACGTGTCTATCCCTCTCCTCCCCTCGCATCCTGATCCCTCTTTTGTGTTACTCTTCATCTCCGGTTCTTTATCTCTCTCTCTCTTTTCCTCCCTTTTTCTCCTATCTTTCTCTTCCTATCTCTCATTTAATTTATTTTGCTCTTTTGTCTTTCCCTTCCCTTCTTTGTATATTTTTCTTTCCTCTCCCCCTTCTCTCTCCGCTCCTCTGTATATCGTAATTCAAAATATTAATCTTTATAATTGTGGATAAATGTGTATTTTTATACATATGCATTCCTTTAATCTGTGCGGGAACTTTCCTATAGTTTTCCTCCCATTCTCTTCGTGTGTGTTCTCCTGCGGAGTGATTATTGCTCATTTTTTAATTACCAAACACATAACCACATTATCTTTTTCATCTCGCTTTCTCATTGATAAGTAAACTTTAAAATGACGAAATTTTAAATGGCATCGAACGTACCAACTTATTACTCATACACGCACAATAAATACGCAACGTACATACGCACTCACTCTCTCACATACGCACTCACTCTCTCACATACGCACTCACTCTCTCACATACGCATTTGCCTTTTATCATTTCACTCACTTTATCTCCCTCTTTCCGTCTCTGTGCTCTTCTCTCTCACTCCCTAGTACCAATTTTCTCCCTATCTCACCTCCCTCTCTTTTCCTCTCCCCTCTTTTTCACTTTAAATCTCCCTCCCCTCTCATCCCCTCTCTCTCTCTTTCGCATTCATTCTCTTCCGTCCCTTATGCCCATCTTTCTTTTGCCCACATGCGGATACTGCACACTTCCTTTCCTTCTTCGTTATCTCTCACGTCGTTTCCCATCCACCTCAGATTCCACTTCTATCATACACAGCACAGACCACTCGTCATTTTTGACGGGAATTCACACTGCTATACACACATGTGTTTCATTTTTTCCTTACTTGACGGAATTTGATTCACTCTACTTTTTAAAGCGTGTTGTTGATTTCTCCTTGTTCTTTGTCAGTTAGTTCATATCTAGTTTTCCTCTGTATTTCTTTCACATTTGTCGCTTTTTAGTCCTTTTCCGTAAAATTGTTTAAACTTTTCCATATTCTTACAATTTATTCGTCAATATCTTTTTTTGCTCTTTATATATATATATATATATATATATATATATATATATATATATATATATATATATATATATAGTATACCTTGAATATTCCCTTCCCGTTTCCCTTATATCCTCTCATTCTTTATTCTATTTCTCCATTTCCCTAAGATTATATACAAAGACATTATTCCTGCTTCTGCATACCATATTTATTACGGTAGCTTTCATTAATACGCGAGTAACGGAAGATGAATAGTCACATTTTCCTTGTTTTTATTTGCTTTAATTCTTAAAAATAATTAGTTAGAAAATTCGGCAGTCAAAAATCGATCGAATATATCTTGCATTCTATAATATATAATTAGGCTTGATAGAATTCGAAGTTTATTTTTTTTAAATTGACGATTTAAATCGGTTTATTTTCCCGAGAGATTTTCGACGAATATCGACGCTTAAAAATTACTACTATAGGTTTAATAGTTTTCCACGTTTATTTTTCTTAAAAACAGTTTATTTTTTCTAAAAATCGGCGACCAATATCAACGTTTATTTTAATACATTTTACTAGGCTTGAAAGTTTTCGGTGTTAATATTTCTTAAAAATCGACCACTACCATTGTTTGTTATTCCTAAAAATCAAGTGTACATAAACATCAACATACGTTTAATTGGGCATTTTAGTTTTCGACGTTTATATTTTGGTTATAATCCAAGAGGTCAATTAGCCAGAAATAAACAAACATCGACGCTTATATTTCTTAAAAAGCGATATCTAATATCAACGTTTATTTCAATTCATTTCATCAATTTTTATTTCGAAAAATGTTATAGATTGAATTCATTCTAATTAAGTTTAACTAAAAGTGTGTAAATGAAAAGAAGGCTTCTTTTATGCTGCTTTGTTTGTTGTTATCTATATTTTGGCGAATGTGTTGTTGTTGACTTTGGCCATCAAACTGAAACAGTTAATTTTTCGCAATAAATCAGTAAGTGTATTTAACTCGTTCATTCGCGTCCGTTACTCACTAAATCGTGATCATTAGTGGGAAACTAATGTGAGGTGAGTATAATGTACAACTTAATGTATGAATGAATATTTTGATGAAAAATGTCTCATCTTGTTGAGTATTAAACGACTATCAATGAGAAAAAAAACCAGTGTGTATATGGAACGATGCTCCTTTGACAGCAATGCTAAAGAAAATAAGCACGGGGGACATTCTTAGATTAATTATATAAATTTTATGACAGGGTGCTTTTGGAAATGCCATAAGGTCATCTGACGATCGATAATCATTTTTCAGTCCGGGGAAACCTTTCATTTCGCCTCTTGGAGGAGGTCGCCAGATAATGCCGCGTAGAGGACGCAATAGACGTCTCCCGAATTCTCGGTAAATGGAGTCCAAAGTGCATATGGATTACCGGATCTAGCGGAGGGTAAAGGAAGAGCACAATAAACCAGTCATAATATTTTGTCCTTTACCTTTGGATCCTACGGCTGTTCAGTATGTGCTTTTAAAGACAGTGACATAAGCGACTTTAGAAAGCAAATTCCGAAAGCCGTGTGGCCGTTTGGTATGACAAATACAGACTGTCTGCACAGTTTTGGATGTTTGGTGGTAAAATATGTAGTTTGAGAGCAGATAACATAGTTTTAAAATCATGATGCATAAATTTTGTAGAAAATGTAGTGGTGAAAATCGATATTTGTCGACGACAATTCATTTTCATCGAATTTAAATTTTAAAAAATTCGATGTTTATCGATTTAAATCAAATTCTACCAAGACCGTGGCGGATCCAAGGGTAATCGTTCTCCCTTGGGCTACCCTATTGCCCTCCACTGGTTGCATTCTTAAAATCATTCCGCGCAACATTCCTTATTTCTACACCGAAGATTAAGTCTGTATGACGAAGGAAAGAAAGATTCTGATGGAGGTAGGAATTTTCAAAATGTGTGGTTGTCGGCAGAGGCGGAATCAAGAAGAGGGATGGGCAATCGGGGCCCTCCCCTTGGGAAGTTTCTGGATCCGCGCCTGTACCAAGCCTTTATATAATCCATGCGTTTTGCTCTATGATAATTTTAAGTTGGTACTAATTAGATATTAATAATTATATCTATGATTGCAATATAATTGTAGGAAGGTGAGACATTTGAGAAGAAATGTCAGAGTCAGAGCCGTATCTTCGAGATATGGCGCCTATGGCAGCATTTAAGAAAACACCTTGGTTATGTTGAATAATATTTTTGCTTCATTTTAATAAATTAATAAAGAGTTTTTATTAAATATAACTTTGAAAATTGAGACTTAAATTAATACTTATTTATGGGAAAATAAACTTTTGGTATTTTCTGCTAGAACGTTGGGCGCCTTTTGTAAGGGGCGCCTATGGAAAATGCCACCTTTGCTGTGCCCTAGTTACGGCACTGGTGAGAGTAATAAACTTCTGTCACAGTAGCTGCCCTATCTCTTCCATTCTTTTTCCACGGAAATATTTTTTTAAATAAGGCGTTTTACAGTAAAGGAAAACTTCTCCGGAATGGCTGTGTCTCGAATTTCATAATGTTCGAAAAAATGCTGGTTCACCCCCAAACGACGAACTTCAGGTTAAGACAGAAAAAGCTAAGAGTTATTGAAATTTCGAAATACCTATAACCTTATTTTTAATATAAATGTTCACGAGTGGTTAAAATCTTGAGAGTTATCGAAAATGGTAATTTTAGATTTTTAAAGGCTCTACTTCCAATGTATCTATTCTATTCCCTTTGCCTCTACAATCTAAAAGTCGATTTGTTTTCATATTCCCTTAAGATCGGAGTTGTAGAGTTTCGTATATCTATATTTAATTCTGCACTCATTGCAATTTAGCTAACCTTTGATCATTTATTCCTTTCACTCTTTCTCTCACCCTATCACCTTCTCACTATTTCTCATGGTGCCAACTTTTCCTCCTTCCAAAAATTTTGCCTTCCTTGCCTTCTCTTACTTTTATAAAGTCCTCAATCGGCCTTTGCCTACTCTCCTTCCTTTCCACGCCCTGCCTTTTATTCAATCCCTTTCTCTCTCCCCCCTTCATCTTTCTCTCCTACCTCTCCATTAGGTTTCGGAAATCGCAGCCTAAATACTAACCGTTGCTTCCTCTTCCTCCTCGCCTTCTTTCCCTCTTCGCACCACCCTCCACACACCCTTCTTTCATCCCTTCTGCCTCCCTACGCTTCTTCCATTGTAAAAACACTCCCATGTTCTTCGCTTTCTCTCTTCCTGGACCCTCCGCAAATCCGACCGAATTCTGCCCGAACTCTTTTTTTACTCCCTTTTGTGTTTGCCCTTTTATTCTCCGCTTCTCTTATCTCTCTCTTCCTTCCCATTTTCGTCCTCTCCGCCACAGTCTCGTTTCCTATCCCAGAATTTTTTTCCGAGAGATTTGGCATCAGTTAAGGATTCCGACAGAGGCACTCAGACACCTGCATCCCTAACCTCAGACTCACTGCCTTGCCAAAAGGACTCGTTCTCATGCCGCACACACACACATATATACACACACGCTCACACGTAGGAACACTCGGTCCATTTTCCTACTTCCTTCTCTTTCAATCTCTTCTCCGACATCTTTCTTCCCCGTCCGACCATTGCCTGCGCAAATACTTGGTTACTTTTCCGTTCCTGCTGCCGGCTAGTCTCCGAGAATTAGTTCCGTCGTTTGAACACTTTCCGAGTCTATTATGATAATGATGGAGATTGGCTTTCCTTTCTCGGTATGTTATGTTTGTTTCCATATTGTCTCGAAAATAGAATAAGGAATCTTGAAAAGGGCGATTTAGTCAAAATGTTCTTAGGAATAAGAAAAGGGTTGATTTGGACGTTATTATGTAACGGTTTTACGTTGGACGATAATTTGCGTATTTAAATGGAATACTTCTTATCAGTTTTGGAATTATAATAGTGTGTTAAATAACTATTCTTCGTAAGCTCAATTTTCAGGCAGGAGAAATAATGTTTTAAATTTTTTGTGCCTTAGTTAATTTCGTGTTGGTTAGCTGATTTTTTATTTTTTAATCAGTTTATGGTAATATTGGATCATAAAGATTCTTGTGATTATTTTATACAGGTTTAAAAGGCATAAGATAATATAAATGATGAAAATGCTCTCCAACGGGCTCTATGACAACGATTAATTGGCCCTAGAGCAGGGGTGGGCAATCTACGGCCCGCGGGCCACATGTGGCCCGCGAGAGCATTTTAATCGGCCCGCGATGCCATCATGAACACGAACCGTAATAAAAAATACAGTTAATTTCATATTTGTAACTTAAAATTATTGCCGGAAAACCTTTTCCAGTGATGTTATGGGGATAACATTATTTATTATTGATTTTCATTAACAGGATCCCTCGAATTATCTCGAATAACTTCCGTTGCAAACCCTAACGTGGCCCGCCGACGTATTTCCATCTGTTAATGCGGCCCGCCTACTAAGCGACAACTGTTAATGTGGCCCGCCACGTAAGAAGTTTCCCCACCCCTGCCCTAGAGCTACTGTCGGAACGGCTGAAACATTATAATATTTACAGCCAAAGCCAAGTTAACATAAAATTGTTTGGTAATGAATAGAATAATTAAATATCAGCAAACACTCTGGAAAATATAAAGTATGCAACAAAATCAAGTCGTGATAAGGAAAAGGATTACTTGTACATCATCAAATTCTTTAATTTCATTGGTAAAAAAGCTATATTTTAATTAATTAGGGTAATGAAGAAGTTTCTTTTATGGAACGAAATGCTATTAATGATTTCGACCTATTTTCTCTTGACGGAAAATTAATCTCTTTTTGGTCCCCATGAAGTCTTATGAAGTCAAGCGCAAAGCGAATCGAGATTTGGTTATTCACGTTCAAAGGTTTTTCCCAAAGTTAGCGATTTATTCGCGGACACGTTGCTCTTTAATACATTATTCCCTCGCCAAGGGAAATATTAATCTTTTTATCTATTGCGATGTGACGAACATTTCACGTTCTTCTATTAATACAAGGACGCGAGTTGATCGTTCATGTATGTTCTCCGAGTGTTTTCTTTTTATAACCGGACTGAAAATCCTCGCAAGAAGAAAATGAATTTATACTCGTGCCGCTCGTGTGAAAATAATGCGCGTAGTTTCTGGGTCAGATTTTAAATCAGTTGTGTTCCTCTTTTCTGTTTATAGCGCGTTTTATTTCATAAATGTGCTTATGTCGTCGCTCTGTCTGTCCGTCTGAGCAATTGGTTAAATTAAAATAGCAAGTAAACGTAAGAGATAGAAGATTGGAATTTGCAGGGTGTATGGGATAGCATGTATTACGTTGCCAAAGAATGTTTCTAGAGAAATCGGTGGACCTTAAAATTTTGAAAATAAGTTTCTCAGCAGATCTCTATCATATATACAAGAAGTCCAAACCAGGACTAATGCAGGCTGGATTCCCAAAGTTGACGTCCCGAATTGATTACTTATTTTGACAGAAAATGTGTCAGTGCGTGCTCATAATTACAAGGAGTTCTCATACCATAAGTATCTTTTGTAATTCATAGTTTATTAAATATAGAGAAAAATTGGAAAACAAAGTGATAGAGCATTATCAGGTTTAAAATCCTAAAAACAATGTCCAAGTCTTTCTGACATTATATTTTGCATGTATTTTTAAAAAATAGGTAAACGAATTTAATAAATGTTACTGTTTATAGGCTAATATGTATGGACCAACTGTCCATTTCTGAAGGGTGGTCGAGTGGAAAGAAACCCATTTGTTCACTCGTCTACGCTCAAGCCGAGATTTGTAATAATCGTCTCCATGGCAACAATACGATAAAATGCAATTTAAAACGGAAAACCGCTATGCTTTAGCAGAAATTCAAGAAAATACGATAAATTATCAAAATTCTGTGATAACAATTAGAATTTGCATTCTTTTACCCTTAGAAGAGTACCAACCTAGCTAGGATATAATAATTTTATGATATTTTAATGTATTAAAGAAAGCATCTCTGCACGATGGATTTGAGATTTCCTATATAAAACAAATAGGGAAAAAACGTTCCTGGAATCAAACCCAGGACTTCAATCTTCGCCAAATAAAATATAAACTGGAGGTGGGCTCTGGCAGCACGGGCCTCATACCAAGTTTCATGAAAATCGGTCCATTGATGCAAAACTTGTTAGTAGGAGGCACACATACATACACACAGGATTATTTCATAAGGCTATGTTTCCTTTGGAAACCAGCCTAATAACGAACATGCCTCAGAAAATGTTTTAAACCCTTCGTGTGTAAAAGAAAAACAAAAGTTTTCTTTCTTTGTTGTTTAAACTTTCACAAATTATTCAGAATAATCATTGTTAAATTATAAGCTCTTCCCTGTTTGCATTGAGTCCATGCGATTCCAGGAGCGTATCTTTTCTCCATTTGAATAACATGTGAAAATCTAAAATTCAGCGTGCAGACTTTCCTTTGTTGCCATTTTAAAATATCTTACAGCGGTGCGTGCTATTTGCACAGTTATAAGGCGAAAAGTAAGAAGATTAATTTTTTTATTAAAACGTTTAAATGTCGGCCGAAATTGCAGCAAAATTACGTTTTAATAAAACATTTTCGCGGTTTTTATCCATTTAATTAATTTTACACCATGGAATCGTAATTATTGGCATTAATCACATAAGAGCTGTAAAAGCGTGTTTAATTTCTTAATTTTAGCGAAATATTAATTATTCGTTTAACTGGCCGTAAATTCTTTTATTCTATTATTCGTCTTAATGACGCTATAAAGATTTTAATTGTCGCTGTGAGGAAAGAATTATAGATTTCTTGATTTAATTGAAGCTAATCAATCGATGTGAGATGCAGTTTGAACGAATTCAGGACGAATGAGATTTTATTTTTGACGATTGATTTGTTTCTGATGTATAAAGTTATTGAGTATTGTATTCTTTGGAATATAAATAAGAATCTTGTTACTTCATGTTGCTATTTGGAATCAAATTTTACATTAAAAAATATTAACAAATGATTTCAAAGTATAATTAGCCCTAGAATTTAATTTAAATAATAAGTAATGTATTCCTTCACGTCAAATTGACGTACTTTTGCACTCGTAGTTATAAACATAAAGTTAATATTTTTTTCACCGTTTGTGTGTCTGTTAATGCAGAAGAATGTTTTGGTTGAGAAATGAGAGTAATGTAGAATGTTCATATCATAAGCCAATAGTCATTAGATTAGAAACATAACATGTGTAAGAGTATGGATATACCCTTTAATTAATTATTGAATCTATTACCTAATGTCGTATAATTATAATACTAAGTTTATAAAGAATTTTAAATGCATTGTGCTAAATAAAAGGTTCTTTTTCTTATTGCGTCAGCAAATGAAGTTCCCATTTTATGCAGTCTTTACCAGCAAAACGGTAGTAGCAGAACGCCTTTTGGATACGTCTTGTCCGTCGTAATTTTCATCTCCTAAACCACTTGACGTATTTTAATTAAATTAAGCAGGAGTGATTCGTATTAAGATTTATCGCCATATTGTGATTATTAACTGCATCCGTCAAATAGAACTTCCACTTTACATAATTACTTTAATAAACATATCTCGTTAAATGTATCCGTCAAAGCAAAAAATTAAATACCATGAATTTCTCTCCCTAGCTCTTATATGATCTGTAAGGTATAGATTAATAAATTTATTCTGATAAAATACTTCATTTACCACAAAGATGTCCGCAAGACTACATAATTACGAGTTATATTTTCGAAGATAAAAAATCGAGAAAATCCCGAGAAAAATATCGCATATCTTGTTTACATGGACTTTAATTTCTGGTATAAAAATCCAAGAATCTTTCTCTACAGTTTTGTACGTGTTTCCTATAAAGAACGTCTTTGAAATCTCTGTATATTCCATTTATGGAGTATACATTTCCATCTTGTTTATCTATCGCGACGCGACGAACATTTCACGTCTTTCTATTCAAGTCAATAGTTCATATATGTTCTCCGAACGTTGTATTTATAACCGGATTGAAAATCTTCGAACGGATAAAAATGACTTATTTCTCGCGCTGCTCATTTTCGCGAAAATAATACGCGTAGTTTTTGGGTGCGATTAAATCCGCTTTCCAGCTCTTTTCGGTTTTTTTCCCTTATTTTTTTAAAGATTATGTCGGGAACCATCGTTTTAATCCGTGTGGTGTGAGAAGCGATCCCGATTTAATGAGAGGCTTTGCGGGTCTTCTTCTTTGTCTAATTAATGAAACTATTCAGCCCAAATGAACACCCAGAACCGCGGATATCTCACTTCCCCACGCCAAATAATTATGGGAGTCCTAGAGGAAGTTTTCAAGCTCGGCCTGCTTTCTCATTATAACCTCGCTGAAAGTAGGAACCTTTTTTTTTAATAGGCTTTTAAAATCTTCATGTCTGTGCCTCCATTATAATAACATAAGTGGAGCTGTAATAATATGCTATTTTTATATTTTCGGCATGTATTATTTCGCAGCAATGAGATTAAAAAACTTCATTATGTCGAATGATAATGTGATGATTTGCATATAATTAGACAGAAGGAAAAATTTAATGGTATCTGAGAATGAAAATTTTCATTTCTTTGACAAAATAACAAAAATTGGGGTTCATCTATATGTGGGGCCATGTCTGAGAAGACTACCTGCTCTTCGCGTTCGACCCTTATTAGAGAGGATTAGCATCCCTCGCTCGGACTCGAGTCCCGGACCCTTGCTCGGTGTAGTCTACCCTCATAGCGGGTGGTGAAATTACCGATCTATCATTGCAAAATTGAAATACTTTTTGCAAATAAGGTGATTGAAGTTTATATCATTGCATTGCGGTAAAAATACTGATTATTGGAGTTTTTTAAACGAAATTCTACGATATATATCAACGGAGCTAGGAAACGAGCGAAGTAGAGAGGAGGGGGGGGGGGGGAATGAAACGAAGGGAGAGTGAGAGGTACTTAGCTTAAGTGGTTTGGAGGGAAATTTCAAATCGTCATTGCCTTTCCGAATTACAACACGTATAGTGACTCTGTCCTTATTAATGCCGTTTTCTATGAACCACCACACCGCTTTGAAATGAGGAAATTCTATTCTATAAGTTTTACAGCATGCGGTAATGCTTGATCCCCGTTTTTTGGATTTTACTTGCAAAGAAATGTAAATTTAACTAGTGGATCTATTGAACAATGACCCCTCTAACGTTAAAAAAAACTAACATCTTAATACTAATTAAAATTATTTTAATTGAGTTTAACTCACGTGCGCATTTCATTCATTGATCTTTATTACAAAAACCACTCCAACTCCGCAGTTAAATTTACTAAATCGAAGGTTTTAGACGTTGAACAACTCTATAAGTAGGATAAAATATCATTAAATGAGTATGAATTATGTTATGAATAATACTTCTAAGCAGTACTTAGTTAGATACGGGACATTTGGCTAAAATTTTATAACTCGAGTCTCAACAATGGAAATCTCATGCATAGTAACCACCAGTTAAAGAGTAAAAATTTTCACAAAAAATGTTTTTTTAAATTAAATTTGAGCGATTACGAGTCGAATATGATAATCGATTATAAATTAAACCTTGTTTACTTAAATTCAAAATAGTTACAGACCGATGAAGGTAGGGCAATTTTTTCTAATTTTAACTTGCAAAAGAATAATAGCCTGCACGCCGAAAAATGTGTTTTTTCATGTTATCTTATGGGAATTATAAGAGAGCTCGAGTCGAACCCAGGACTTAATTCAATATTTTTTCTCTTCATCAGCTTTTAAGGCGTAAGTAAAGCGCCCCTACCAAATTTGATTTAACCATAATTTTAAGTAATTTTAAAGGAGGAAATTATATAGCGCTTATGTTGGTACCTCTCACTCTCCCTTCTGTTTCATCCCCCCCCTCTCTCTACTTCGCTTGTTTCCTAGCTCCGTTGATATGTATCGTAGAATTTCGTTTAAAAAACGCCAATAATCAGTATTTTTACCGCAATGCAATGATATAACATTCAATCGCCTTATTTGAAAAAATTATTGCAATTTTGCAATTATAGATCGGAAATTTCACCACCCGCTCTGAGGGTAAACTACACCGAGCAAGGGTCCTGGACTCGAGTCCGAGCGAGGGAGGCTAATCTTCTCTAATAAGGGTCGAAAGCGAAGAGCAGGTAGTCTTCCCAGACATGGCTCCACATCTGCTACATGAACCAAAATTGGATTTAATGATGTTTATATCCATTTGAAGGACTTACCTTTAATTCGAACAAACTCAATAGTAAATCAGGATAGAATCAAGTTAGTGTTTTAAAAATATCTGAAATGAGGTTTTTTCATAATTTCTTCGCGCGTTGCAGCAGAAATGGAGTGCTCTGAATAATCCTACTTAATTAAATAATGCGACATTGGTTTTTTTCTCATTATTAGTAGAAATATCTGTATTTGAAGAAATCTGAAGTATGCTCAAAACGCTGGGAGAGTTCAAATTAGTAAATTGTGGCTATATTAAATAATTTTAATGAAATTCGAAGAATGTGCTTACGAACGAGTAAGCGTCAAATTAAATAACCCATGTAGTTTTTAACACTGCACTCTGTCTTATCATATTGTAAAAATTAGTTTAAAACTAGAATGAAGGTAAATTTCCCTGGAATCTGAGAATGGTTTAATTATTTAGTACATAAACTGAAAAATTGAATTCAATTGCGAGTATTATAATGATGTTGGTTTCCAGCTCTTGGCGGTATCAAATTAATTACGTATAAATTCAAGAGTCAATTAGAAGAGAGCAAAAATTACGTCCTTTGAATTATTCCACAAAATGAAAAATACGATATAATACGAATTTATTCTTATTAATATTAGAAATATTTGTATTTGACGAAATCTATGTATCCCCAAAAGGCGTGGAGAGTTCATATGAGTAGCCTTAGGGGATATTCTAATATTCGTATTAAATACAATTCGGAGAAAACATTTATAAACAGTTAAACATATAATTGCATAACCGATCAAATTTTAACAATTTTTGTTTCCTTATGGATTACTGTCAGTTTTTTCTTATGCATAGCGATCATTAAACAGTATTGATAATCATAGGCCATAGATTAAAAATTTTACTGGGATTTTCTGTAAAATTCTTCAATATGTTATAAACGTATGAAATAGATACAGGCCGATTCGTTATGTGACTCACAGTGAACATTTTCTACACGTAACACGTGGCTTTTAATTAAAAGTTAAGGGTGTTTAGGTGTAGTGTGACTTAAAAGGGATTTAAATTTTCAGCTACTCTGAAAATTAAAGGATTAAATCGTTCGTTAAGGTTTCTATTAGACTCTTTCTTTAATGATTGTATTTCCTTCAAATTACAAGTAAAAAAATATTTTTTTAAACAGCGTTACGTAAGTTTAATGTTCCGCATCTTACGGATTCAAGAGTGCATCACAACAAAATTAAATACTTTCATCCGTTATCTTTATTTTAAGGAATTAATGTCTACATATTGGTATCGCTGTTTTATCTCAGGCCGGCATTTCTACTCCTATAAACAAAACCAAGAACGCTATTCATCCAATTTTTGTAACAGATAATCACGTAACGGGCCAAATGGATCCATTCTACCACAAGAAAAATTTATCTGCGAGAAAATTATTCATTCTTTAAATTTTATCTTTTCTTAGAATTTTTTTGAAAGCGTACAAAATTCTCGTTCAAAAAAAAACAAGAAAACAAAACCTTTCAGTTTTAGCGAACGATTTGATTATAAAAAATAGGGGAATGGAAGGCAAAGTGCGTGCATGATTAGATATCCACGTGGCTGCGCCTCTCAGTTGAGCGAAAGGAGAACGTGCCTAAAGAATTTTTGGAGAGGGGAGAGAGGGAGAGAGAGAGAGAGATTGCGATGGAACGGGTAAAAGTTTTGGTGGGGAATCGGGGGTGAAAGGTGGTGCCCGAAACGGGGTGACTAGCTGAAGATTTTTGGAGCAAAAGGCGTGTGCGGGAGTAGAGAACATGGAAGTGGTCTTTCGGGATAAAACGGCTTCCGTGGTCTTCTCTCCTTACGATATCCAGACTCTCATCTTGACTCCTTCCAACCTACCGACACGACTTCTGCCCACCTTCGCATCTTACCTCTTCTGACCCCCGCTCCCGCTCTAAGGAAGTCTATCCCTCCCTCTTCCAATTATCTCCACAGGCCGGATTGGAATAGTCGTGGGTTGGTGGGGAGGGAAAGGGAAGGGAGGAAAGCGGAGGTCGGATTGAGGGCGTGAGTAAAATGGGGCGGTTGAGATGGGTAGGAAGGTGGCGGTATCTGGCGGAAGAGAATTGGAGAGCTTCGGGGGAAAATGAAGTCTAGGCATGAAGAAGGTAAATGAGTTATTAAGAGAGAGAGAGGACAAAGAGGAGAGGAAAGGGAGATTGAGAAAAGGAAATTGGAGGAGAGCAGTAGAGAATGCGAATCGCCCTGAGAGAGAGGGAGAGAGAGAGAGAGGGAGAGAGAGAGGGAGGTAGGGGAGAGGGGGAGGGAGGGAGAGAGGAGGGAAATGAGAGATACGACGAATCACAAAGGCAGAACTCATCTGAATTTTCTTCGAAGAGAAATTTTTTTTTAAAAGGGATCGAAGCTGGTGCGTGGAAAAAACAGTTGAAAGACCAATATGGGCTGTCAATGCAGTATGAAGAATTCCATAAAAAGATGTTATAAAACCGATAAAATTCTCCTCGAAAGACAATTTTAATTGGCGACCTTCGGCGAAAAATTAAACCTCGAGGGAATTTTGAAAAATATTGCGGATATAAATAAATTGAGTTGAATGGAGTTTATAGAAATAAAATGAAGGCATTCATAATTCTATAGTTTTTATTTGCCTTTTAAAATGTATATTTTGCCTAAAAACTGCCGCATTAAAAGTTATATTTCTTTAAAAAATTCACTTCTGCATTCGTGGCTGCTTAAATCTTGTTTAGAATTATGCTGAAGTATGATACACATCACATGGAAAATTCAATTAATTTTCTCCGTAAAAGCTGGCAAACAGAATAAGTAAATACAAGGGCGAAAATAAGACCGACACAATTTTGATTACAGTATTTTAATAATACTTCAGGAATTCCCTAATAGTAGAGGAATTAATCTTGTAAAAATAAAATTGATGGACCAAAATAATTTATCCGATAATGATCCGCAAAACGTAGCCATTGATGTTTATAATAAAACATATGAAGAGCTTTCGAAAGAGGGAGATGGTGATAGAAGGGAGGGAAGTTCATCTGGTAGAGGATGAGACCCGAAGGAAATGCAGGCCCACATCTTTAGTTGGGAGATTCGAGAGAATTTCTCAGATGAAAGTGGACATGAAGAAACGAGTCCGGAGGAGAATGTAAATTTATAATTTTTTGGTATCGAAAGATGGCGAGGAAGAGAGAAAGAGCGAAAAGATGGAGCATATTTCCAGAGAAGAGAGATAATGCGGAAAATTAGGGTCGGAGTCCCAAAACTCTTCGAAAGAGAATAGAAGGAGAATGAACTCTGCCCCCAAAGAGGAAAAAATTATGGAATGAAGATAGAGAAGAGAATGAAGCAGATGTAACTCGGAAGGAAGAGTGCGCCTGCGGGGATTTTAGCAAAAATTTTGCTGCGGATGAAATGCAAGGTCGTGGTAAAATTATGCAGCATAGAGCAAAGTTTCGGGCTAACCGTTAAAATTTCTTGTCTTCAAATACCCATGAGCTAATGATGACGCATATTACTTGAAAGTAATTTAGGATAATCTATGGCATGGGTGGGATAACATCGAACGAGATGGTCGCATTAATAGTTGCGGGTGCTTAGGCGGTCCCCATTAACAGATAAAGATGCTTTGGCGGACCGCATTATGGTCCATATCGGAAGTTAACTGAGAGAATGTGAAAGTTTCCAACAGCAAAAGTCAATAATTAATAATATTTTAACGTAAGAGCTTCACAAGAAAAGGTTTTTCGGTCCTAATTTTAACCAACAAATATAGACAAAATGTCTGTATTACACTTCATGGTTCGTTTTCATGATTACATTACGGACCGTATAAATCTTCTGATGTGGCCTCCGGACCGTAGTTTTTACGCCTCTAATCGATACTATTATCATTTTATGAAAGTTTAATTCTAAATGCTAATAGTATTTATTATTATTAAGTTCATTCTTCACCAGCAAGTCGTGAATTACGGAACCCCAAGCTGTCCAAATATATGAAATAAAACGACTGAAAGCAATACGCAATTCCGTCTGATGGAAAATAATTAAAATTGATGCTTTATGTACCTATATAAATAGATCAAATATAGAATATAAATTAGAGAAATGCGAATTCAAGATATAATCGGCATAGTTCCAGTATTTCAAAGCAAAATAAATAGTTCATTAGTAGTAATCATCGAATGAGTAAATTTTGTCGTCTATTATTATTGTCTATTTGGACCGCTCTTTAAGAATATAATTTGACTTCTCAATAAATCTCCTTAAGGAATTCACGAAAAGTTTTCTCTCCGCAAAAAATCTTACTCCATTTTTCAAACAGTTAGAAGGATAAAATAACCAGAAAAGCAATTACAGATGTTTCAACTTGAATAAAAGTATTTTAAAAAGGAAATAAGCGTTCACTGAAAATGTGAATTTAATATAAAGTGAGGTGACTACCATCGCTGATCAAGTAGGGACAATTTCAAATTAGTATCCACTTTAAAGATGGACATATTACAGTGACCTATTCATAGTTCATTAATTGATGGACCAGCATTAGGTTGATAGATTTAATAGATATTAGACGGCTTTCTGTGACCAGTGAGGGTGCTCAGAGGGAGGGGAGGGGGTTAAATGAAAATTTGGGATATACGAGTAAATAGTGATTTTTTAAGAAGCGGGACGAGTAATGAAAAGGAGGGGCTATCCTTCCAAATTTAATATAATAATAATTTATTTAACACAAACAGGATTCCCCAAATACATATGTTATAATAGATTTAGGACAAGAACAGACGACCATGCCCTCGGCAGGATTCGAACCCGCGACCTTTGTATGGGGAGCTAGACAGGCTAACCGCTCCTCTGCCATTTGAGTCGGTTGGTCCCACTACTGTAACAACTAACTACATTAAAAGCTAAATAAATGGGTAATAGCGGAAAGAACTCACGTCTTTTCATCTCCAAAAATCTCTAAAATTTCACGCCCAACATATTGCGAAGCGAAAAAGGATGGCGGCTCTTTATATAATTCAAGAGGATACGCAGCGATTCATTTCGCACTGAGAACTTCGCACACGCACTTTAAGGAAGGGGTAGGGAGATAAAGAACTCAGCCAAATTAACGGGAGAGTTGAAGGGAGTGGGTATAGGGTTTAGGTTTTACAATTAATCGCAACGTAGCTGCAGCGACGGAGTGATAAAATTGCTGGCATATATTTCCTTGGCCGTCCAACGGGAGCTAATGCTCTCTGGAGTAAGCGGAGGTGGTGAGGGTTGCTGTGAGTTTATGGTACGACATGATTATGACGTTAAGTCTTAATTACGTCAGAAATCCTACCCAGCTTACCCCACTCCCTCTTCTTTCCCACCCTTCATTCCCTTCTTGTTTCCACTTACTCCCTCTCCCATTGGATACAAGCTCCCTGCGAGCATTTTACACCTACGTATTTCGCAAGTGTCTCGTAATCGGAAGAAGATGGGACTTGGAAGTTGAAGTCCTGGCCTCCTTTGTGTGCCCGCGTTTTGTTCCGGCTGTAATACAATAAGTGATTTTAAATTTGCCGTTAAAACACTTCCGGTGTTTTGTCTCACTTCAAAAATAAAATTCTGTGGATAATTATATAATAATAAAATTGTTCTTGGTTAATTTTCGCTTGTGAAATATTTTTTATAATAACTGAATATAAATTCTTAACAAAATTTAATTTAACATGTTTTTTTAGTACGCTATAATAAATTCCGCTCCGCCTTATGAAGACTTTCCAGAAAAATACCAACAACGCCTCCAATAAACATTGTTAGAAGTAAAGTTAACGTGCTTATTTATTAACGAAGAGATGCATAAATAAGTTTTGTCGATTTAAATGTAAGATTTACGACATTATCTATTTAGTTGCATGAGTCTCAAGTTTTGAATTAGATAATATTCTAATATAGATATTACAGCAATTCATCTATCAAAAATATTAATTTAAACGCCAAATGCAAATTAAGAAAAATTTACGACCGCACCTTCCAGTTAATTGTCCCAAAAATAGACATCTTTAACCATTAATATAAAAATAATTCTGACGGAAAATGGTTCTTGAGGACCAGACGAAAGCATTCCTAAAATACTTAATCATTTACTTAAATGATCTTCTAATCAATAACTGTTCCGATGTCTATCAAAACTCTGATGTCATTAGGATTATTTCGATGAATTAATTATTCAGCCATAATTAACGAGACATTTTCTATAAAAACTCAAATCCTTTACATCCATCCCACTCGAGTTCATTGAACTTTCATGGATCAGTAACACAAACGATTTCCATGAAAAATATCAAACTTGTGCAATTGCGATTGCTTGCATATTTGAGTATAAGCACTTAATATGCTAAGCAGCATTTCATTCATCATACTTATTCAATTTTACCGCTTTAATTTGCGTTTTAGAATCTTCCGCATCCATAAAGCTGAGCAAAACGTCTTAAATTGTTCATAAAATTGATGGTAGATTTTTAAAAGAGATGAAATTTGCTGATAATAGTTTTTTAAATTGACGAGGGTATTTTCAGTCTCTCTTATTCACGGTTTCCGCTCGATTGAGGGTCAATATTTTTTCCGAGAAATCACGTGACATAAAACCAACCGTGTCAGTGCGCGTCATCAGACGTACAAAAATATAATAATCTCTTTAATCGACAGCAAAAAAAAAAATTATCGTCGTCCTCCGGGTTCAAGCAGCGGATTGTCAACCCAGCAGCCACCCAGCCCTTATCCCACCCTCATTTTACACATTTTATATTCTGCGAACCGATTTTACCACCTCATTTATCCGACAAATAAAGGAGCCACTTTGTAATCTCGCCTTTCCGAGAAAATCTAACTTATAATGGCGCGGGGGAGGAAGCAATTTCGAAAGAGGGGAATCAACACGTTCATCAACTCGTCCGAAATCGGGAAAACTTTTGCATCGACGTTTGCGTAATTAACGCCTTTCTCCGGGAAGAGGGTTAATTTCTATGCCATGAAAAGAAATCCAATCAAAATTTCGAGGTCTTCCCTCTTTCTTTCTCTCATCCACTTTCTCTCCCTTCCTCAAAGGCTGGTGCCGCTGAATAATTCAGAGTGAATGGATTGAAGTGTGTGTGTGTGTAAGAGAGCGAGCGAGAGAGAGAGAGTGAGAGAAGGAGAAAGGAGGCGAGAGATAGGTCATCGGGAGAGATGGAGGAGAAGAGTGGGAAGGAGGAGAGAGGGGAGGAGTGGGAGGAGGGGTAGAGAAAGAAGACAGGAATGTTTACAGGGTTAGTCGGATCAAGTCATGCGAGAAGGAATCGCAAATGAGAAAATCGTCGGCGCGGGAAATGAGTGGTGGTATTTTTTCTCCTTTAATCGGTGGATGAACGCTCGAACCTAATCACACGCGAATCCGACGTTCAATTATTGCCCGTCAGGAGACGTTTTTTTGAAAGGATTTGCGGACGCGTCGGAGGTCGGTGGTGTGATGTTCATTTTTTTTAGTCAGCGGTGTAGGCGTCGGATGGAGCTGACAGCGTGACGCATTTGAGTTTTTATGCGGAGAATGCCTTTTCCAATATTTGATACATGTAGATGATTCTATTTGGTCCTCAATGTCTATGTAATAGAAACAAGAGCTTAGAAGAAAAAGAATTAAATAAATATAATTTATTTTATAAATCATAATTATAAATGTATTTTTGATTGCGTACAAAAAGCCGGAGTTATTACTAAAAGAAGTTATCGTTATAAGTAAAATAGTGGTTCACATCTTCACCATGTTAGTTTTCACTATTATTTATTGTAATGCGAGAAAGCTATGTGCAAACGTTCAAGATACACTTTTTAAATAAAGTTGGGAGCACGTTTTCTTAAAAATTGTCAGATTTCTGTTTTGCCTCTCCATTTGGGGAGGTAACAACACGCACCTTAGATTCTCACTGAGCTTCCTCATCCGTTAAAAATTCATTCCTCTTAAATCGTTAACAATTTCAGGCTTCACTTTGTGGAATTTACTCTTATCGTATGGTCCCAGCTGATTCACCTCTTCCTACGCGCAATGCGTATCGAAGAGACAGTGCAATGAATTTCCGGATAGCAAGGGAGAAAAGAAACCTGGTGCCGGCTTTTAGTCTGCTCTTAACAAAGAGGACCAAGGGGGCAAACAGTTTAACGTCGGAACGCTGACTTCGCGCGGTCTCCTCGAACCACACAAAGAGGGGGCCGGGCGACCTTGAAAAATGATACTTTCACAAAACGTATCTCCCCAGCTGATTCACCTCTTGCCTACGCGCAATGGGTATCTAAGTAAGAGGTAGTGCAATGAATAGTCGGATAGGAAGGGAGAAGTGAAACCTGGTGCCGGCTTTTAGCCTGCTCTTAACGAAGAGACCAAGGGGGCCAACGGCTTAACGTCCCTTCCGAAGGACCGAGAGATGATTTGAGCGCGCTTCTCATCTTTTTTTCATTGGCTCGTCCTCGTCTCCTTAGTTCCAACACGCACAAAGAGGGGGCCGGGCGTCCTCGGAAAAAATTCTACAGGATTCGAACCGTGTGTCGCTTTAGCTGGCGGGACCAACACTAACCACTACACCACCGACTCCCAATGATACTTTTGCAGGATTCGTGCATGCTGCCATTTCGAGCTGCAGACGAGTAGCATCCAGCGTCCTAACCACTACACCACCGGCACCCCACCCCATTCACCCTTTCAGTTCTTTTGCTTAAAATTAAACAGTTTAGCTACAATACCATTTCAGAGTTTTCAATTTTCCGAATTCGGAGCCACCTAGCGAGAAAATTATGAGCTATATGTAGAATGCAATCGATGGAAAATTCATAGAATGATTTAAATCTACATCTAGGGGTGCAGTGAATGCAATGCACCCGGGCGCCGACCGACCGGGGTGCCTTCCCATTCAGGTAATTGTAAGCTATATATTGTTGCAATTCGAGTTGTAGATACATTCTGTTTGGGAATGTTTCCTTCTTGGTCAGAGTGTAAAGGGAAAGTTGGAGGTACTAAAATGACATGAAATTTACCACGCAAATTTTTTCCGATCCCTTGCAATACGCGGTCGAATGACTCAAGGCCGCTAGAACACGTATCTGTGGCGACCGAAAATGGGTTCACCGTAGGATATCCCAGGAGGTGGGGGCGCTACTCTGTTAGTTGCCATCCCGACCCTAGCGAGGAGCTCCAGCGGAGGCGGCAATCCTTTCGTAAAGTACCATCAGGGCCGGCCCGAAGTAGGGGCGAGCCGGGCGGCTGCCAGGGGCGCCAAAGTATTGGGGGCGCTAACCCGATCATCTATGTATATTTTACTTGCAACTGAATACATTTTGGAAACAAATTTACATCGAGGGATAGGCAAAAATCTACTTGGAATTCCTATTTCCATTCATTATTAATTATTTTATAGAGTAATGCATAAATGAGCAAGTTCTTCTAAAAACATGTAAACAAAAATTTACGGACGGGGGCGCTGGAGCACTTTCTCGCCCGGGGCCGCCCCTGAATACCATCGAGCTTTCGCTGGAAGAATACCAGATGTTTACCATTTTTTGAATTTTCCCTCTTGCCGAGTCTTGGGAATCCCAAATCTGTTTTAAATTGGTTTGGAATAGCTTTTCCGAAACTAGCTTTTCCTACTTCTTTACGATTCCCTTCCTATGTAAACGTTCATATTCATTTCTAAATAGTACAAAGCTCTTAAATCTCTTTGAGCTTTCGTTGGAGAAGGATCACTTTTCCTCAGCGGTGTGTGAACAGAAGAGTGTGATATTTGATGATAGGATAGTATACTTCGTTCAACGAAAAATAATTTATTTTTGAAGCTGAAGGAATAATCATTCATGAAAAGGAAAACCGCACATACGTAGTGTTTATTTTCTTTATTTAATCGAGGAGGTATTTCATACGATATAACGTGTTTCAGTTTCTATTCGAAAATTATTTTATTGCTTTCCGCTCACAAGTCCTAAATTGTTTTGAGTTTTTGATAAAATTGTAGGTAAATAGTTATAAAAGATAGATTGAATACGCAGCTAAAGCTTTTATAATTATAACATCTTAAAAATTTTAACTATGAATCCTATTGAATGCTTACTCATTTTTGAAGAGTTAGTTTACACTAATGTACTTCTGTATTCAGTCCTTGTATTGAGCCCACGTAAATTAATCGCTTTATACACAAAAGATAACTTATGAATACGAAAGGATTTCTTTACCTATAAGAACGAGGATCGTCGGAATGGAATGGAATTTTGTCGAAAGCTCGATGCCAGTGTTTTTGTATTTGCACTATTCTTTTTGTTAATTATATCCTTATAGAAGATAATGTAGACTGGTTTTACTTGTGGAAATTATTCTTATCAATAACTTACCAAATAAGTGTGTGTGTGTGTATGGGGTTACGTTTGATTTCGTACTTATTTGTACATCATATAAATCCGCGATGATTTGCTAATACTCAGAAAGCTATAAAAGTTCGAGAGGTAGGTCGAAAATATCTTTAATGGTGGATTATTAAAGTAAGATTTGATATATGGTCTGGTATGTATTATTAAAAGGTGGAGAAAGAGTAAAGTGTTTTGGTAGGAACGCGAGTTTGAGGATTGTTATAAACAGTTTTAAAAAATACTTTGATAAAATTCAATAAATAAACGCAATGAATGTATTAGTTCTATCCAATAACTAAGAAATTAATCAAGATATTTTATGACAAAAAATCGAATAATGTACAACTGGGTATATTTGAAATACGATCGAAAAATCGATAAAATCTGGTAAATGGAATTTTTCAGACATAATGCTAATCATTAGTTATATTTTTTTGTGTTTTCTTAACCATCTTAGTCTTACCATTTTTTGTTTTATAATTGCATTTATATTAATTAATTTATACATTTATCTATGCTATTTCTCTATTGAAGCAATTATTTTATTATTAAACTAGAGTTTTATTAAAGTCAAACACCTAAACACAAGATTAATATAACATGATATTGCGTGAATGTTGCCCTATGCCGTATTTCGTTGACCGTATGTAAATGTACTGGATTCAAATCCCATAACAATTTCTTCAAATAATAATAGAATTATTAACACCTACTTCTTCATTGGATTTTAAAATATCTTAAAATGAAAATACGAAGTTGGGACTTTGATGTAGGAATGCATAAATAATTGGTTTTGTTTTCTTATAGTTCACATAAATATCGCATCTAATTAGGCTTGTAAAGAACACAAATATATTGGAATTTTTGATTGATCATTAAAGTAAGGTGACAGACTTTTAATCAAATGTGCGGCGAGTTTTATAAGTTTCGATCAAGCAGATATAATATTATATGTTTATCTTTATATTTATGCAACGAATTTTTTCAATCAGTTCGTTCTGGGATACATCGACAGAAATCCATCAGCTTGTCTCCACTCTCTAACGATGAAAAAAGTCATATTTGTTCATACCACAAAATTTCGCTAGCAGGGGGGCGCCACACAGATATCTTGCACCCGAGCGCCAGACACCCTAGGCGCAGCTCTGTCTACATCTACATGTTAATCTGCAATTCACCTAATTGGTGGGTGGCAGGGGGTACAATGCCCCAAAATCTACCTAAGGATTGCCTATCGCAGGTTGAAATTTTCTATTGTGATCTCGTATTGCCCTCGAAAGAACGAGCCTAGATAACGCTCCGTCCTTCATTCGATCTCACATATCTTATCGTCACGGTCGTTTCTACCTATATACGTTAGTGCTTCAATTATTCCTAAAGCCTCGACTTTTAGACATTCCGATCTATATTTCTCCAGAAGCCGCAACCTTGAGTTCAATCTACGATCCTCCAGTGGTACCCAGTTCAAATCCCTCTATAATTAGGTGACGCTTTCCTTACGTTCGTACTTTTGTTTTACGAATCTGGCTGCTCTGCTGTGTATTCTTTCTAATTGAATTATATGTCCCTTCTCGTACGGATCCCATTTGCATGAGGCGTATTCCACTTGTGGTCTAATCAGTGATAAATAACATGTTTCACGTACTTTTTCTGTAGTGTTCAGTATTATTCTACCTAAGAAAGCCAGTTTCTTTTTGGCCGCGCCTATAACTCGACGAACGTGCATGTCCCACGAAATATCTCGACAAATGGTTACTCCTAAATATTTTACATACTCGGCTGCGTGAATATTTATTCCAGCTATTTTATACTCGAAATCTACTTCTATGTTCTTATCTTTCCAGAATGTAACTGAGGCACATTTAGTGTAATTAATTACAATTTGCCATTCTTTGCACCACGCTGAAATGGCTCTTAAGTTTTCACGCAGCGACTGATGGTCTTTCCAGTTTTATTTCCTTATATAGAACAGTATTATCGGGAAAAAGTCTAATTTTACTACGAAATACCCAGCAGATATCTTTTACATAGATTAAGAAAAGTAGAGGGCCCAATACACTTCCCTGAGGAACACCCGACGCAACTTTAACGGGGGACGAGTATTTTCCATCGATGACAACTATGTGTTCTCTATTCGAGAGGAAGTCTCTCACCCAACTGACAACTTTCGGATTGATTGCATATTGCCCTAACTTTCGCAATTCATTTCTTATGAAATACTTTATCAAACGCCTTCCTGAAGTAAATGAATATGGCATCGACCTGAATATTTTTCTCTCCGCATCGCGACAAATCATCCACGAACAAGCCGAGCTGCGTTTCGCATGATCTACCTCTCCGGAATCCGTGTTAGCATCCGCTAAGCAATGAATGATTATCTAAATAGCGCATTACAGAACTAAAGATTATGTGCTCAAGTATCTTGCACGATAATGAAGTTAAGAAAATTGGCCTATAATTTTTGGAGTTCTCTTTTTTGTCGCCCTTATGGATGGGCGTAACTTGTGCCACCTTCCAATCTTTAGAAACGACACATTCCGCAATGGATTTCTTGAATATAATTTTCAAATAGGGCGCGATTTCATAAGCTAACTCTTTAAATACTCGCGCGGGTATTTCCTTCGGCCCAGGAGATTTATTTGGTTTAACTGAATGAAGCTGAGCGCGATACCATTTTCGAAAAATATCCAATCTCCCATCGGGTCGCCCTGATGCATAGGAATAGGGGTTTATTTATAGTCATTAGGAGTAAAAGCTTTCTGAAAGTGTTTATTTAATAGGTTTACTTTCTCCGCACTATTGTGAACTACAATTCCTGTTTTCGAGCTCAGTGACGCAATAGTGGGGCCTCAACCTTGGACTTCTCTGACGTAAGACCAAAATGCTTTCGAGTTCTCTTTCAAGTTATCCTGTAAAACCTTCTTTTTGTAATTGTTAAACGCATTACGCATTGACACTATAGCTATGAAACGCACCTCCTTGTATTGCTGCCTTAACGTTGCAATCTGTTCGACCGTAGCTGTTGAGGATGTGTTATTTACGCGAGAATAGAGTTTTCTTTGACGTCAGAGAGCGGACCTAACTTCATGGTTGTACCATCTAGGTTCTGTATTTTCACGCTTCAGTTTGCTTAGAATAAATTTATCTGTGCACTCTCGCGTCATATCTCTGAACATGCACCAGAATTCTTCCTCGTCTGTAATATCTGTTACCTCGCAGAAATTAGTATATTTAGTTCGCAGAATAGACCTAAATCTTGTGAAATCGGCTTTGGCGAATACATAAAGCTTTCTTTTAGCCTTAACTTGTTTCTCATTGTTTAGCTGAAAATCCACATACATCGCTTATTCCCTCAGCAACAGATACCCTATTCATACGCTCAGGAAGATTAGCAGCCAATAAATCTAATATATTATTAAATCTCGTGGGAAATCTTACTAACTGATTCAATGAGTGTTTGCCGAAAGTTTCAAGTAAAGCCTCGCACGATTCACACTCTCTATCACCGGGATAAAAGCAATTATGCCTCCAATCAATTGACGGAAGATTGAAATCACCCCCGATTATAATTATTAAACGAACTTAGCGTAGCCACTTGTTTCTGTAAATAATAAATAGTTTCCACGCTCGCATTTGGTGGTCTATAAAAGGCGCATATATTTACAATATTACAGTCGCTTTCTTTCACACTACAACAAACATTTTCGACTTCGTCGTCGTTAATCTGTATTGGGTAACTTTCGCATTTATTGCTAATCAATCAATCAGTCATTTTAATTAACACAAACATTTCTCCAAATTACATGTGTTATAATAGATTCACACTACACCAAGCACTTTCGACTTCGTCGTCATTAATCTGTATTGGGCAACTTTCTTATTTATTGCTAACTGCTATAAAAACTCCATCCCCCGACCGGATACATCGATCTTTTCTAAAAACGCTATAGTCCCGAGGAAAGATCTCCTGACTTGCTATGTCCGCCGTTAGACAACTTTCTGTACCAATCACTGCATCAGCATGCAGACTACGAATAAGATGTTAAAGTTCGGCCTCATTCCTGCGAATGCTGCGACTGTTAACCGTGATGATTTTTAGTTTATCGCTATTACTACGTAAAGATGATGATGATGATGTTAGATATATTATTCAAAAAGAATTTTCCAATTATATTTTCAGTAGTTTAGTTACAATACTGTTTAAAACTTAAGAATATTCCGACTTCGGAGCCACCTAGCGGAAAATTTACTAACTACCAAGAAACTCCAATTAATGGAACATTATTCAAATACCGAGACCTAATCCAAAAAGAATTTCCTAAATATTTCTTATGCCAAAAGATTAGATATCCACGGAATGATGGTCAGACGGACGGACAGAAAGTGATCACATTACCCAGGTTTTTATTTTAAGAAAACGTGCTAAAAACGACGTAACTGCAAAACCTGTATAAAGATTATACATTATAAAATAAAGGATTATAGCCTAGAATCCAAATTCACCTTCATGGACTAAAAGCGTTTCTACCAAATCAAATAGAGAACATTATTGCCATTTAATATGCCTGTTTACTCCTTTGCGATTATCGTCATTATTCGATGACCAAAAACTTCCGAGATTTTCATTAGCATATTTTGTTTACATCGATCGCTAAGGCGGTTCTCTCGGTAAACAACAATTAAATGCCACATTTTTCTCTCCCAAGCTCTTATATGATCTGTAAGCTATATATTTAAACAATTATTTGCCTATAGGACAACATTTTCCGTAAGCCAGTCCGCGAGACTACATAATTACGACATTTAGTTTCGAGTATAAAAATTCACGAACCGCCCAATCTTCATGTACCCTTTTGTACCTATTTCCTGTAAAGAACGCCTTTGAAATCTCTGTGTATTACATTTATAGTTATGGTCTCAAACTCAAGTCAATCTGCGGGCCGCATGAAAGCCCTCCATCAAACCCGCGGGGCGCATTAAGGCACCGTACCAAGTTCGCGTGCCGCATACTTTCCCAGTCCTCACACCGTTTCGTATTCCTTAGACATTTACTCTCCCCTTCCATAAGAAAGAAATCTTCCCAATCCTATGATGCGGGCTTAAACCTATTCATTACAAGAATTAAGCTTCGAGGGTTAGGTTCTTCTGGCACGCAAGAAACAAGCTGGCAGCGGGATGAACATACTTAATACCCCACCTGTGCAGAATTTTTATAAATCAGAGTGAGCAACAAACGGCTTACATTTTAAAAGTGCTACTGTAATATACGTGCTTCATAAATTTCATATATTTATGTGAAATATTTTATGAGATATACGTTTGAGTTTTGGCCGTTAGTGTAAACTAGCTTTCTTCGCGGGCCGCAGAAATGTGCCGCAAGTGGCCCGCAGGCCGCGAGTTTGAGACCTTTGATTTATGGAGTTTACTTTTCCATCTTGTTCCCACTTCAGAATGACAGAAGACTAGAATTTACTTCTAAGATGCCTGATATTATTCCGATATAAATGATCTTTTTACTTTCTCCATACGTAGTCTAGGGTAAAGTATTGTTTTCATGAAAAAAATCGATTTCGATATTTCAACGGAAATACGTTTTGAGGTCCCCTGAATACGTTTTGACCATTTTCTCGATAACGTCTGTCTGTGTGTGTGTATGTGATAGATTTTTGTGGGTCAACGCGAAATTTTAAATTTAACATTTTTATGACAGTCACAAGAACTGATTAGTTTTTGGTAAAAACCGGTCAAACGGAAGTGGGTGTTTACTCTTGTCACTTATCCGTTATTTTGAAATATTTGCTTTAATATTTGATAAATGTAATGGAATAAAAGTAGTAGTGAATTTCATTTTCTACAACCTTTATTTGAAATATTTTACCATAAAATGCATTGTTTAAGAGATATCTTATATTTTTAGCTGCCACCACAATGCCACCTACCGACAGCTATTGTTAACAATTGACGCTTAGTTACGTCATTGTAACGGTCCTTTTTCTTTTCTTAATTGTTGGAGCTTTGTGGCTATATCCAATATCAGCAGTCTATGGTTTGAGTTTATTTCTGTTCTTTGTAAAGTCTAAAATTTTCTCAGTTTCTTAAAATGTTTTTATTATCTACCCTATTTGGAATTTTTAAAAATATTACAGATATGGAGAAGGTCATGTGGTGGCCACATTAGATTTTTTTTATTTGCTTTAGTATTTCGTTAATGAAAAAAATATTGGAATATATATTTTAGGAAATGTAATTTTCTACAATCTTTGTTTGAAACATTTCCCCATATAATGCATTGTTTAAGAGATATTTAAAAACTAATTTTTTGGCTGCGACCACCTACGGTCGACTATTGTTAGCAATTGACGCTTAGTTACGTCTTATTGTTAGTAACACTCCTTTTTATTTTCTTAATCATTTGAGATTCCTGGCTATATCCAATATCAGAAGGCTAACAGTATGAGTCTATTTCTTTTCTTTGTAAAGTCTAAATTTTTCTCGCAGTTCCTTAAAATATTCATTATCATTTAACCTATTTGGAATTTTTCTAAATATTATATATATAGAGAAAGTCACGTGGTGGCCACATCAGATTTTTTATTAATGGCATATTAATTCTTTGCTTTATTACAATTTTTTGTTCTTAAATGAACGGAGTGTCTAAATACTTTGAAATAAACGCGTTCATGGGATTTCTGTCTATATCTTCAAAAATGATAAATAAGAAGTGTTATTCATGAATATGTATGGAAGTAGCGCATTTTTCTTCTGTTATTAAATTCAATATTTTGTGTTTTATTTCGTAATGAAGATATCTCCCATTAACATAATGGGCGAATAGATGAGAATGTGAAATTTGATCACCTGTTAAACGTGTAAAATACGCTTATATTAATTTATTTTTAATGCGGTTATACTGCCACATATTTGGTCATCAGAGCTTTTTTTGTAAGTGGCATCAATTTTAAAATGTACACCCGAAATTACAGTTTTCCATCTTTATAACTTCGGAGTAATTATTTTTTTTAACGAGCGCCTACATCAAATCCTGCATATTTTTAAAAAATAAAATATTAGGAAAAACAAATAGCAGTACAAATATACTCCCCAAGTCTCAGCTCTTTATCATTTACGGTTTTGTCACAAATTCAATTTTAGCAAATGCACAGACAAGCAAAACTATAAGCGCTAAAACACAGGTTTTCCCCTTTTATTTAATCCGTGGAATTCTCCACGAGAGAAAATCCCGACTTGCCATTCTCGATATTTGTCCGAACACTCGTCGCAGATGTATTTCTTCTCATATGCGTCCAGTTCTGTTCGCTTTGTCCTCGATTCCTGGCCATTTGCGCGAATCGGAGGGAAGGAGCTGTTTGTCCAAGGCAAAACATCCACTCGAGAGACGGGAAGGGTGCGCGACACGCCCTCTTCCGACGAAAGAGAGTGACCGAGCGATAGGGAGAGGGAGTGAGGGAAAGGGGGAGGGAGTGACGTTAAGGGGGAGGGAGGTAGGGTAAGGGTAGCAAGGGGGAGGATAAAAAAACAAGCGAAAGTGCCTTCGACCTACTCTTCAGATATCATGCCACTTCCCATGTTCATATATTACCGCCATCCCTTTTCCTACCTCTTTTATCCCCTTACATTTTCCTTATTTCTTCCTCTACTTTTTGTACCCTTTTCCCTGCTCTCCTATTCCTCCCTTTACTCGTATTCATCCTTCTTTCCTTCCTTCTCTATTTCTCTTTTTCCTCATTCTTCTTGCTCCGCCCACCTTTTCTCTTATTTTCATCTTCTAATCCCTCTTTTTTCTACCTTTCCTCCTTTATCGCTCTCTTTGTTTTAGCATTCGTTCCTTCCTCTTCTCTATTCCGTCATATCTCTTTCTTTTTCCTTATTTTCTTCTTCCTGTTTCTCAACCTAACTCTCCTTTTGTTCTTTCCTCCTCTTTTAATATCTCTTTTTCGCCCTCTTCTTCACTCCTTTCTCTTTAATTCGTATTCGTTCTTTGTCCCGCTTTTTCTTCTCTCTTTCATTCTCCTATTCCTAAAACATATGCCTTCCTCTTCTTTCCCTTTTTGGTCACAACGCTTATTTTCATTCGTTTTTCGCATCTTGAATTTGGTCTCCTTTTGTACATTCCCATTCTACTTGGGCATTTATTACATCTTCTCTCTCCCCTCCTATTTTGTTCTCGCCTTATTACTTCATTAATTCTCTCTCCTGGCTTTTATGTTTCATACGTTTCTCCATTATATATATCGCTGTTTTCCTTCATTTCTTTCTCAGATAACGTAAAACTCCCAAATTAGTACGTATTTCTCTCTCACTCTCTTTATCTCTTATTCTTTTCTCCGCCTCTTCTTTCTCCTCCTTTCCTTTTGTTGGTAATCTTCCGCTTTTATTTTCGACCTCCTCATCCTGATCTTACCATCTTTATTCCTCCCTTATTTTCTAGAGATCTTCTGCTTCTCGGTTCTTCCTCAATCTTTCAAATATTTCCTACACTTTCCATCTTTTTTCGCATCATTTTCTGTTTTCATGCCTTTACCTCTTCACACTCAATATCCTCTTCTCCTTCCCTCCTTCCTTTGTTCCCCTAATTTTTGCTCCCTCTCTTTCACCCTCTCCCCTGCCCCTCTGACCTTTCCCTCTTCCCCTCCCTCTTCTACCCCTTTTTTCTTAATTTTTATTATATTTTCTTCTCTCTTTTTTCATCTTTTATTTGTAAAGCAAGCATTTTATATTCGAAAGTATAAAATGAAATTTCTCCGTAGTTTTAATTATTCAAAACTGTCTCTGTTGTACTTATTTACATATGTATAAGAGAATGTACATGTATATGTATACATAGGGTTACACTAATATATATTTCTCTCGTGGAAACAATTTTTTGTGAATTAAGATTGTAAATTAAAAGAAAATATTTGTTAACTATGTTAATCCTGATGTAAACAAATAGTAATGGTTAGGGGGCAGAGGGAGCCTCAACCTCGCCAATAAAGACGTTTTTCTTTCTTTCTCCCTTCCCCCTCTCCCTTCCCCCTCTCCATTCATCCTCTCCTTTCCCCCTCTCCCTTCCCCCTCTCCATTCATCCTCTCCTTTCCCCCTCTCCCTTCCCCCTCTCCCTTCCCCCTCTCCCTTCCCCCTCTCTCTACTCTCCCACCCTTTCTCTCTCCTCTCCCTCTTTATCCCCCTTTCCTTCCCTCCCTCTTTCTCATCCCCTCCCCCTCTCTCTTTCTCTTCCACTTCCCCATCCCCCTCTTCCTCTCCCTCCCTCTCCCTCTCTAACCCCTTCCTCTTCCTCAAACACCCGAAAGTACAACAGTCGTCCAAGATCGCATATTACAGCTTCTGAGCCAAAACTCTTGACATTTATGTCTCAATTTTTTTGAGCTCGACGATTCTCCTTGGAAATGTCCAATTCGGTTCCTTTCCTCCCTATCCCCTCCTTCCCTTCCCTCCTTCCCCTCTTTTCCTCCCTTTCCTCCCCTCTTCCCCCCCTGCCGCACCGTTCCTTTCTATTCCCTTCTTCTATTCCACTTCCATCTCATTTCGTATATCTTTTCTACCCTCCGAGAAATGGAGACTCTCCTTTATGCACCCTTGACAGCTTTAGTCTCAGCCTGTATTCTGCGGAGAAACACCAAGCCCTCCTTTTGCCGCTTTATATTGTCTATTTTTTTAGAAGACGTCGTTGGAGGTTGATTATTTTTAACAAGTATTTCCTTCGTTATCGGGTGTGAAAGGTGAATAGCGGTAGTAAATATTCTCTCTCTTTGATCACTTCCTGGTTTGGTGATGTGTGCGAAATGCCTCGATTTTTTTAAAGATTATTAAATATTCATAGTTTTTAAGTATATATAAAATAAAACTCGTAATAAATAATAATAAAACGGAAATTTTGTATAGAATACAACGGAGACATTTTTATACCTTAAATCACACGAGCATAAACTATATTAGTAAATAGTTATTTTATTAACGTATCATTTTATAAAAAGTATAACTTTAGTTTGATAAAGCTTCATTTCCTTATGATAAAAACCCTTATAATTATAATAATGATTCATTTTATTCTTACAGTTAGTCATTTATTTTTGCAAAACGTTTTATAAGTGACCATGGAAACTTTTTAATTTTTTGCCAATAACAATAGTCTTCAGTTTCAGATGCTTCCTTAATAAAGCCAAAAGTTGCATTATTTGATAAATAAATAATAAACTTCAAGAACTTTTGCTGAAGGGGCCAGAATTTAACCTCCTAACAGAATAGCAAGGATGTGCTAGGAGTTTTTTCCGTAATTCAAGGAACATCCTCCGAAAATCAGAACTTATCACATGAAAACGTCAAATTTTTGTCCTCCCTTAACTCAACAGAATTGCCGAGGGACCGTTGCGACAGACAATGCAGTTACGGTTTTCTCTCTCTCTATTTGGCAGACGGGAAGGGATCTTCTATTTCTGAGTCGGCGTGCGCTTTCATAATATCTTTCTTTTTATTTTTATCTGCCCCATTCGCCCCACAAAAGAGTCTGCAGCCTCTTGACTTGCCTTCCAAGAAGAACCGCCCTCCCTTACATAAATGCATTTTCTCACTCCCCCGACTCTCCTTCCCATCTCCTCGTCTTCTTTCCTCTCCGCACGCACTGTATACAATTGTCTGCGATCGTATATGGACGAAAACACACGCATGCACGCACTCTTGGAATGGCACTTTGGCACACAGTCAAAGCCACACGTGCACACATATAACGCGATGCACAAGTGTAGACTCTCGTATAAACGTACGCAAGCAATCGCTTATGACGTAGGCATGTCTCAAGTGACCAACCGTACTGATTTATCCAATTTCGCACTGATCATGACCATTTTCTTCTGATTTATTTCTTGTAATGATTCCTGTTTTAATGCTCGAATATGATATTTCCTTTTTTAATAAATTTCATTTGAGTGGACTTGTTGGTATTTTATAAGTTTTGCTTTTTTGTAGCTTTATTAATAGAATGACCTTTCACAAAAACTAATCATATAATAACATTCTGATGTCGTAAGTTTGGTCGCAAGTTTGTCTGTCAACAATTAAATTTAAATACGTGAATTAGTGTAGGGCATTTTTCCTTTAAATTTTAAAATAGCTTCTTGTTGTCGCACAAATTTGGGACGAACCAAAGAATATACAAAAGAATGAAATTCATTTTCTAACCGTCGATTTAACGCTTATAAGGAGAAAAACTTTCGTTGCCATAAACAACTTGCATTCTTACCGAATTCGTGGAATTACTAACATTGAATATGGAAACATTATATCATTTACATTAATAAGGAAAAAGGAAGGGGGTGTGAGCGAAGAAAATAAGAGAGTAAGAGGAGGGAGACGGAGGGAGGGACAGATAATGCGGACGAGAGAGAGAGAGAGAGAGAGGTGGGGGCCTTGTCATTCTATAACATTATTTCTATACATATTTCTTTATATTGCCATAAAAATTACGTAAGTGCTTCTAAATTTCTTATGCCTGAGTTTGCGAAGCTTATCAACGCCAAATGCGTAAGAACAGAGCATCTAGTACAGTGTTTTTCAAACGGTGGGTCGCGACCCCCTAAAGGGGATCGCATGCACTCTTCGCTAAGACGAGTGATTTTAATCTGATTCTAAAAACTTTCAGACAATATATGATGCATAGTTGAATTTTTAAAATATTAATCACTACTGAGATATGACTTCTTGTTTGTTTTTATTATATAAAAATAACTCATTTCTCAAAAGAAAATTTTATACGTTGATAAACTACAAATTTTTTATTTTTTAACCAACTTAAACAATAATTTATTGTGCTAACCTTATATTTATAAAGAGTACAAAATAAAAAAAATCTATCTTATTATTAATGTCTTTATCATCGTCATCCCTCTCTCCTGTATGGAGAAAATTGCTGTTTTTTTGCATCTCGAATATTCTCGGGGGGTCGCCTGACGAATCTGACTGAGAACCACTACTTTAATACACAATTTTTTAAAGTTTAGTATTAGGTTAGTATCCCAGTTCTAACTAAAAAAAGTTTGAGTAATTTTCCCATTCCTAAGAGTAGTATTTCCAAGTTCGTTGTTTTTAATAACTTTTATGTTAACTTCACTACGTATATCTTTTGAACCATTTCATAAAATCATTAATAAGTCGGAACCTTTAAGGGTCAAAATAACGGTCCTTTTAAAAACTTTTGTAAAAGTTATATGGCCTTTAACATTCCAAACTCGATTCCCGGTAAGGTTCACAATTTTCCTTTCTTTCCTCAAAATTTATGAAATTCCCTGTTAACGATTTGAGTTAGAAGAATTTCTCCATAAGCATGCCCAGGAAATTCTTGCAAACAAGCACGCAAATTCGTGCACTCGCTGAACATTTCGCTCAAACGCAATATAACATACATCACATACAGACACAGTGCGCATGCGCAGATTCCGATATTCCGTGGTTGCGCTTCTTTTCTACCTTCTCTTCATTGGCCTTCTTCATATTTGTTTTAATTTTTTGCCAGCCCTTTCATCCTGTGACGTCCTTATAGACTCCTGCTTCCTTCCTCAATTCCCTCCTTTGAATTCAAGCACGCGAAATCTCCCCTTTCACCCTCACCTTTGCTTTTTTCCGAGACGTTTCTTCGAGGCCAGTGCACACGTGTTCGCGACCCTTCCGCAAACCAAAAGGAATAAAGAGGCAAAGAAAGGACAAAAGAAAAAAAATGAAATAAAGCCCTTTATTCTCTTTGTGTTTGTCCCGCATGGAGAGCGAGGGAGGCTGCAGACGGCATTGCGCAACGCTACGCCCCCTGCCTCGCTTTTTTCTCGTAGTTCCATTTCCCGCCGCTTGGCGAAATTGGAGCTTTTCTCTCGGCTGAGATCATCTCTCATTCACGACCTTATTTTCGAATCAAAAATACTATAGCCTGATTCTTATTCCGCAATAACAATATGGTTAAAGCGGAATTCGTGAATTATTTTCATTAGGCGGACTAGAGATCGAAAGGCGCAACAGAATTCGTGATTATTTTTTTAAGACTCAGCATTTCTTTCACAGTGGGGTACGTCGTAGTTTCGAAAATAGTTGGCGGACCTCTTGTGTAAACGCGAGGAATGGAAGACCTTCGAATCGTAGATAACGATTTCGATAATGGATATAGAGACCGGAATTGCGTGGGAGGCCTGGTAGGTAGAGCAAACAATGAATTATTTGACGAGTTCGTTTGCGTGGGCAGTTCCGAACACTTTTGTTCAAATGGGTATGCAAATAGTGGAAAAACTTTTTCGCTATGAAAGGGAGGAACATTTTTAATACACTTATTAAAATATTTTCTACTTTTGATATATATATACATACATATATATATATATATATATATATATATATATATATATATATATATATATACATATATATATATATATATATATATATATATATATATATATATATATACATATATACATATATATATATATATATATAACTACAAATTTTGATTACATTTCCCTTATTATAATACAGTGATTAAAATATTTTACTTATTTCTAGTAGATTTTTTGATTAATTTATTTTTACTTATTAAACACAATACTAAGCTCTGCCAAGTGTTATCAATCAAAAGTGCTGACGCCTCCACTTCATCCCAAGCGTAGAAACGAGAATGGAGTTTTTAAGGGTTTAAATATTTGACATTTCTAAAAATAAATAAAAACAAAAATTTCTTTATAGACATTATATTTCCCCAAATGATGCTGATTTAATTTATGAAAGTGATAAATTCATGTATCCTCAAATATAGAACTTCACTTGTTTAATAATTTATCTAAAATTTTTTAAAAGTATACCTTTGACGGGTAGCCATTGTAGAGGTAGTAGAGTATAAATTGGTTGTAACTCATATAATGCTACCTTTCTTGCCTTTAATTTTCTGCTACCAACGAATAAAATTTTAAGATAACGAGCCGTTGATAGAACGTACAAATAGATTTGCCTTCGAGATGAATTGAGGCGCACTCAACAATATAGGCTGTTTTCACTGCTTGTTTTTAAAAATTAACATTCAAATGCCATACTCTTAAGATGCGTCGTGTTATATAATATCCATATTTACTGTTATTGAATTTATCTATATCGTTAATTATTTTTGTTTGCTCCAATTCCCTCCAGCTTTACAGAGCTCTTTAACGGTATTTAAAAAATAAAATAAAAAAACGACAGATTCACGCATCCTCCTTCACTGCGAGAAAGTGAAAACGAAAGCACTCATGGAAATTGGATAGAATACTAGGCAGAGGGGTGGGTAAGAAAATGCCGCTTACTCCCCTCATTAAATCCTCAAACTTTTCGGCTGCTAGATAGAGAGAGGATGAGAGTGAGTGAGAGAGAATGAGAGAGAGAGAAGGCAGTCCGGCTAAAAGCGTTCGCAGTATCGCCGAGACTTTTGCATGCCGTCCCGTGGAAACTCTTTGCACGCGATAGTTTTTAGCATGATTTATCCCGTTCCTGGCAGAATATTTGTCCGCAAGCGGAAAACTTTAAAGTTTAAAATGGCAAAACACAGGTGATGAATTGCTCGGCGTCTAGGGAGAGGAAGAGGTGGAGGGAAATAACTCGCTCGGATTTTTTTCTATTTTTAACGCGTGAATTATGGAAGAATGCCTCGTTGAGGATTTTCCCCCGTGAATACATTGTGGGTAACAGACAGCTTTTAAAAGTCCCTCTAATAAGCTCGTTTTGGTCTTTCTCGGCTGATTATTTTTTCCAATAGTTTCTTTTTACTTACTCCGCTGTTTATTACTGAAGGATTGTTTTTGCTTTTTCCGAAAAGGAAATTACTACTCCGTTTACATAAATATTTGTATACTCAAATAAATCTCTCCTCGAGTTTCTGCTTTCACATTTTTTGCGGATGACTAAAATCAATCATAAGTGGTATATAACGGTAGCATTTAAGAGTGTTGGCTTATCAAAAACAATGATCATTCAATTGCCAAACGGAACGTAATTTTCAATTTTGAAGTTCCTTTAAAAAATACGATTGCCAGAAATTATTGATAAACTTTTCAATATGTGTTCATATAAGCCAAAATATAGCTTTCGATCTATGATTTATATCCATCAATTTTAGGAGCATTAAAAATATATACGTCTCAAAACTAATAAGCTGAATAAGGAATTGGAGATGAATTTCACTAATTATTCAAAATTTTAAGGTTAAAATTCAGAAATAAGTGCAATATTTTACGATATATCGTATGAGTGAGAGACGACTGTGGTGAAAAATTGAAGAAAATGAAAAGGAGTATGTTGTGAATTCTTCAATATTTTATTATTGTGTTTTTTATCAAGTCACTTTAATACTATGAGCATGATTTTTATCGAAGAAATCAGAGAACTTATGAAATTCATGAAGGTAGGACGTAAGAGATCGACTGGAGTTCAATAAAAATCATTTAGATAAATAATGTTGCCAAAAATGTGAATAAAATAGTGCAGGCATGTGTGGTTTAAGAATAGCGGAATTTGTCCATTGTAGAAAATGGAAAAGTTCAGTTTATTTCCATTTATCTATCCGCCTGAAGTAAAATCATGTAGCGAAATGAAACTATAATAAGTGACGGAATCAGAAGTGTCTTATTCAGGATTACGTATTTGAAACGGATGGAATAGGAGGGGAGAATTAGTCCAAAGCAGAGCCGTGCTTACCATGGGAAATGTGTGCATTGCACACGGGCGGCAGCTTCTAGGGTGCGGCAGTGAGCAGCAACCTTCAAAAGTTTAAGGCGGTTACAAACTTGAGCACAAACCCCGTACATTTATTGCTTTCTTTTTTTATCGGATTGGAGCAAGCCGAACGTAAACTGAAGACCGTTACTTTTTTCGTTCCTCTTTTTCTCGCGCATCCCTGTGGCATATTGGCAGTTGGTTGGGAGTAGTGTCGTTCTAGGCCCCAGCCGTGGTAAAACATATAGGAGGGAGCCTTCCTGTAAACTGCGTTGAGGCGACAGAGTTGTCTTATCAATGATAGCAAATAGGAGTAATGTCCCAATCTTCTCTGAAATCTTCATATTAGGGATGTTCAAAATAGAATGGCCGAAAATGACAATTTCTTATAAGTTACTCTTCTATTACTCTATTTCTTGCCAGGAGCAAGCCTCTACATTGCACCTATTCCTACCGCCAGGCCCAACACCCTTGCGGCATGTTTAATGTTTACAATATTCCTAGTCCCCAATATGAAAGTCTTCAAAAGCAATATTTCTTTGCAAGATGTTCATTTTTCTTTAACCTCAAGTTCTAATTTTTTAGCCTTAAAAGGTTCTTTTGGGAAAGGATCCCAGCAGTTGACCTCTGTTGAAGTTGCATCTATTTTCAGAAGTGCACATTTGTGTCAGCGCTCTCTTGCATTCAAAAAGTTATTCATCAACAATGAGAGTGATTTGAGTTTTTTTTTGCATTCAACTTGGAAATGTCAACTTCAGAGCAGAATGTAAGTGCTCATAGTAATTTAAATCAAAGAATACTTTTTATATTTTAAGCCGTTTATCTTGATTTTGATTTTTACGGTTTGTTTTAAAATTAATTAAAGTTATGCGCTCTTTTCCATAAGAGGTTTTCTATGTTAATCACAATCACACTAACAGGCGTGTCTATTGTATTGTAAAGAACCATTTATATCGATAACTAGAATTACAGTTTACATGGTAGTTTAAGGATGTTCTCTGTTCTACCTTTGTTGAAATTAAAGAGTGTTTAATTTGATGCCGTCGGTTCTGGCCAGTTCGATTGTATGGACGTTTAATTTTTCCTCTGTAAACACAACTTTCATTCAATCAATCAATAATTTATCTGCTTCATTTTCAATTTTCTTTTCTGATAGTTTTCATAATTTTTTTTTAAGTTTTGATTTTATTTTCATTATTAAAAATTGATTTTTGTTTTAGATGCGTGCTGGTAAAAGAAAACGATTTTCTGGACATGAGTATAGAAAAAAATAATTGTAAGACTTAAGGAAACACCGAACAAATAATCGGCGCACATCATGTGTGCATACATGCGATGCAGAGGCGATCTTTACGATTTATACAATCATGTCAAAAAAGATAAATATTAATAGCTTAGTAAAATGTCTAAGAACTGATATGCCAGTAGTGATGCCAAAGAAATATGGATTTTTTTAATTTACTGTTTTATTCCTAATCGGTTATAATTTATAAAACAATCGAGAGTTATTTAAAACTTACCTCACTCGAATAGTAGTAATATGATATTTATGTTCACGTTAACTCCTTCATAAATTACCCACATATTTTCACTTACAAACGCTGTGTATACTTAAAGAAAATAGACGCATTTACGTTCATTTCTTCGTCGTAGATAATCCATTTTCCAAACGTTGCGTGCGCAAGAAAGAGAATTAAACATTAAACTAATTAGGTATTTACAGCAGATATTGTTTACTTCGGTTTTCACGAAGATTGATTTCGTTGACAACAGTTAAAAAACACGTGAAAGTTTTTTTTTAAGTCCAAGGCGAATTACGACATTCTCGTTTGATTTTCTTGAAATCGGCTGCTCCTTCGATAAAAATGTACTGAACAAAACATATGCTATTTTACTAGTACTACAAATTAAATTAATACGAAATTAATACGAAGGCTTCCGCGGTGTTTTCGTACTCCTTCCAGCAGCCAATGGAAGCCAACAATGGAACAGCCAATCACAACAACCTCACCCGACCGACGTGGGTATAAATAACGGCCGTATTTCTGCGAACGATCAGACCTGAAGATGCCACCTGGAATGGAGGCGAAACAGTCGTCACTAGAAGAAACAACACGCGGTAGAATCCCAAAAGTCTTGGAAGGAGTACTACAAATTAAGTTTAAAGATTTTTTGTTACGAGTGATATTTTACGAGACATAAAGAAAAGGTTATTTTCTGTCACCAGTAAAGTGGGATTCCCAATGAGGCTACGTGCACCATTTATATCATTTTCGTAATTTATTTGCCGCTATATCCAAAATACCGAATTTCATGAATATCTGCAGAGTAGTTTCGGAGATGAAATATGCAGACGGACGTACACGACTTGACTATAATGCGTTTTCAGATAATCCAAGTTTGTGACCGGAATTCATACAAGACAAGATTGGAAATGTGTACCCCATGTTCGAGATTTCGCAATCTTCTCAATATTTTTCGCTCCGAGTATTTAACGAGAAGCTAGCAAGGTACGTTGTAAAATACATGTGGATCTTCATGTAAGGTGGTCGTAATTGTTGTCCGATTTTAACCAAAATAGAAATCGGTCGACAAATTTTACTAAAACTCCCTAATACCAAATTTCGTCAAAATATGTCAAGCGGCTCCCGAGTTGAAACAAAGGAACATTGTCAATTACATGTAGGACTTCATGTAAAGTGGTCGTAATTGTTGTCCGATATTAACCAAAATTGGAATCGATAAACCAATTTTAGCAAAACCCCCAATACCAAATTTCATCAAAATATGTTAGCGGTTCCCGAGTTAAAACTAAGGAGCATTGTAGTTCTTCATGTAAAGGAGTCGTAATTGTTTTCCGATTTTAACCAAAATTGGAATTGATTGACCTGTTTTAGCAAAACTCCCCAATACCGAATTTCATCAAAATATGTCCAGCGGTTTCCGAGTTTTAACATGCAGATGGACTGACGGGCGGAAACGACCTCCCCTGTATGCGTTCACTTCGTGCAAAGAACGCATAATAATTGAAATTAGAGAGAACTTTTCAGTATTTTGTCCTATTTTCGATACAACAGGTAGTGGTTTAAGTAATATTTAGCCTACTTTACAAAATGGAAATAAGCTTATAGTTTTGTCGCTGTCTATCTGCCCGTCTGTCTGTCTGCCCATCGGTCTGTTAGTCTATTAACTTTTGAACCAATGCACCGATTTTCATGAAACTTGGTGGAAATTTCTTGCTACATGGACCTAGATCCCGAAGATAGTTTTTGTTGCGAAGATTGAAGTCCTGGGTTCGATTCCAGGAACTATCCTTCCCATTTGATTTACATCAGGAATCAGAAATCCATCGTGCAGGGTAATTTTCTCTTGCACATTAAAATATCTTAGAATTGTGATATCGGAGCAATTTTTGTACTATTCTCTGAGGAAAAAATGAAGATTCTAATTTTTATCGTAGAAATTTGCTTATCTATTGTATTTCTTATAAATTTGCGTAAATACTGGCGATTTTGCAGTTTTTATCACTCATCACTAGAGTGTTGCAACAACTATTGTTGGACTCAGATTCGGTATATTGTAATGCGTACACGCGTTATTTTTGCCGCACAAATACGCGTGATAAATTTAATATTCCGTTCGAATGTATTTGTAGTATTTTATAACGCTAAATTATGAAATTTGGGAACACAAAGAGCTACATATCCGCGATGAATTTGAAGCTATTAAAGCCAATATGAAATATTAAATAAATGATTAAATGGAAAGTAGGCATCATAAGTTCTGTTTGGATCATCTTTTTTGATATTTTAAAAAAGAAATGGGCATAGATATACAGGACATGAGGGGACAAGGTTACGATAATGGAGCTAATATGAAAGGGAAAAATAACGGTTTGGAAAATTAAAATAAAAAATATAAATCCCCGAGCTATCTTCGAGTCATGTTCTGCTCACATGCTTAACCTCGTTGTGAATGATGCTTCTAAGGTCGCTAACGAATCAATCAATTTCTTTGTCACTATTCAAGAAGTGTATAATTTTTCTCTTCTTCTACGCACCGATGGCAGCTTATGAAAAATCAGGTGAATATTCTGGCATAACTATTGGGGGAAAGCCATTAGAACAAGTTTCAGAATATAAATACCTTGGAAGTATCATAACACGAGAGGCAAAATGTACGGATGAGATCAAAACTAGAATAGGAAAAGCAAAAGCGGCTTTCAGGAGAAAGAAACAACTACTTACAGGGAATATAAGGGAAGATATCCGCAAGAAGTTGATAAAATGCTACGTATGGAGTATAGCATTGTATGGGGCAGAAACATGGACGCTAAGGAAAAATGACATCAAATACTTGGAAAGCTTTGAAATGTGGACTTGGAGGAGAATGCTGAAGATAAAATGGACAGATAGGATGAAAAACGATGAAGTGCTACAAAGAATAGGAGAGAAGCGAATGATTATACAGACTATCAGAAAGAGGAAGGCTAACTGGGTTGGACATTACCTGAGGAGAGAGAGTATGATTAAAGACGTGTTAGAAGGAAAACTAGATGGGAAAAGGGAAAGAGGCAGGAAAAGGTTTCAGCTGATAGACGATTTGAAAGGGAAAGAGAGTTATCAAGATATAAAGAGGTCAGCGGAAAATAGGAGTATATGGAGAACCAGGTTTAACCATGAATAATCACGGACCTGTCTACGGACAGACTACCTATGATGATGATGATGATTCTGGCATTAAAACCACTCTCGGATATATGATGGGAAGGGAGGATTAAAGCTATAAAACCATTAAGATTCAATTTTCCAGAAATTTACGATTCGTTGTTTGAACTGTTTTCAGATAAAAATCGTGACTTAAACACAAGACAAATGGCACAATCCCTACGTATATTATTAACCCTTCCTGTTATCGTTGCGTCTGGGAAAATGTCATTCTCTAAATTAAAAATAATTCAGAATTATTTACGATTATCCATGATGCAGAATAGGCTTTCATCTTTATCTGTTATTTCAATAGAACATGAGCTTTGCGAGAATTTATGCGTAGATGATGTCATAAAACGCTTTTCCAATCTTAAAGCTCGCAAAGTAAACGTTTATTAAAATTACGTGTTTGCTAAACTACCTAATCATGTAACCAAAAACCATGTAACTGTTTGTTGTACATTATAACATTTTAAACTTTTTCTCTCAGCATTGTTAAAAAATATTTAAATGTTAGTAATATATGTTAGTAACTAATGAATATGTTAATTATAATTGTTGTGAGTTTGCATCTACTTTTTTATCGAGCCGCAATATTTTAAAAATTAGTTTGGGGTGGCAAATTCTATTTTGCACACGGTCGGCACATACCCACGACACGGCTCTGGTCCAAAACAAAAGGTAAAATGGTTTTTCCAGAAAGAAAATGGAAAAAAGGAGCATAGAAGTATAAAATATCAGAAGAACACCACAAACTGGGGAACGCTTTTCTTTTTAACATAAAGAACATGCGACCAAATGCGCTTTTAATAGGAATTTTTCCATTTCTCGTACCGAAATTAGGTTTTTTCGTTGTGGACTGAAATGGAAATTCGGTGGGATTCTAAATATTCTTGAGGCAACTCCCAAGCGAATGTTTCATTACGCGGTGATTACCGCGTAACATTCTTTAACTTTTTACTCCCCTTTAAAGCTTTCATGCCCTCGTAAAAAAACAGCATACCTTTGCGGGATTAAAACAGCTTTTTGTTTCAAACGGCATCTCATGGGTTGTAATTGTCGATTAAGAAAATGCAAATACATCGCTTGAATCTATTTTTTGCAGAAGAGGAGCTTGGCAGAAATAATTCTACGTTCTTTACTTTGGATATGCAACTTTTATCAATAATAGTGCCCTATTTTGAAATGAAACTCATAGGATTTTTAACTATGGAGATGTTGAGGAATGAGTTTAGAAGATACGATACACTAGAATAACCCATAAATGTGCTAGAAAACTCATTCTTAATGCGGCCCCTGATTTGCTCAATATTTCAAGTTCAATTCGTGCACAAAGGGCTCAAGCACGTTAAAAGAAAGCCAATACATTTGTTAATAATTACGTGTAACAATTATACCCATCTTCTCGAAAAATTTCTTCCTGATAAATCTATAATTTTTATTGCAGAAAGTTTAACACGGACAGACAGGCAAAAAAATCTTATGTGGCCATCATATGACTTTCTCTAAATGTATCTGCAATATTTTAAAAAATTCCAAATTGGTTAAATGATAATAAATATTTTAAGGAACTGCGAGAAAAATTCAGACAACAAAGAACTGATGTAAACTCAAGCCGCAGCCTTCTGATATTGGATATAGCCACGAAGTTCCAACAATTAAGCACATAAAAAGGAGCATTATTAAGAAATAACTAAGCGTCGAGTGTTTATACTAGTCGCCGGTAGGTGGCGAGGTGGTGGCAGCTAAGATTTTAATTTTTAAATTATCTCTTACGGAATGCATTATTTGAAAACATGTTTCAAACAATGGTAGAAAACTAAATTTCCTACTACATACTTTCATTGCATTCCTTTTTACTTTCTCCGTATGAAATATAGGGGAAAAAGTATTTTTTCATGAAAAAAATCGATTTCGAGATTTCAACGGAAATACACGTTTTGACCATTTTCTCGATGATGTCTGTATATGTGACAGCTTTGTTATAGGTCCTCTAACTCAAAAGCTATTAATCAGGTCAATGCGAAATTTTATATTTAACATTTTTATGGAAGTCACAAGAACTGATTAGTTTTAACTAAATTATTTAGCTGTCACCACCACGCCACCTACTGACGACTATTGTTAGAAATTGACGCTTAGCTAGTAACGCTCCATTTCATTTTAATAATTGTTGGAGCTTTGTGGCTATATCCAATATCAGAAGTCTATGGTTTGAGTTTATTTCTGTTCTTTGTAAAGTCTTTAAAATTTTCTCGCAGTTCCTTAAAATATTTATTATCATTTAACCTATTTGGAATTTTTAGAAATATTACAGGTATGGAGAAAATCATGTGGTGGCAACATCAGATTTTTAAAGATATGATTTGTATTTCAGGTTACCACTAAAATTCAGGCCTCTCATGCATTCATTCTCTGTTCCTATTGCAATGCCACAGTTACATTATCCAAACATAATATCACAAATAGTTCCACGAAAATTACTCTTCACACCGTCTTGTTGTTTACGCAGACAGGTTAACTGCGATGTTATCACTCATTTAATTATTTTCCTTTGAAGCATGCGATGCCAATATGCTAGAGTAGAATACTCTTGGCTGAATAGCTCAACGCATACTAATTTGGTATTGTATTTTTTCATTAACACGTCTAAAAACAATGACTTCATATGAGGTAAGCATTGTCACGACCTTGTCATTTAGTGCTCCCGAACGAATAACTCGGGTCAAACATCCGTCTGGTCTGTCTTTAATATATGATAGATTAGGAATATGTTGTAATGTCCCTGATTTGATTATCGAACGAATAATTGCCGTGTGTTGCATATTTTACTCTGTTAACAAAAGTAATTGATTTTTGCAGCTCCATTATTTGTGCCTGCTTGAGGGTGATTATGTAATCAAGCTGAACTTTCTTTCCTTGAGCGGAGATTTATGGAGCTTCACCACATAAGGGCGCATTTTTTTAACGATAATTACAATGCTGGTACCGTGTTCCCCTTCCCTGTGCGTGATATAGCGTACGCAAAACGCTTTATCCATGTAAGATTGAGCGAGTAGAAGCAAACAAACCCACACCAAAGAAAGTGATTATTTTTCGTAATCGTTTCCTTGACACAATAATAGACGATTAATGAAACAATGCTTCCGGCAACGCAAACCGTAAATTAAATATATCTATAAGTGAATGAAAGTTAAAAACTCCAGCCAAAAAACAAGTAGTAATAGCCCGATGCATTTCGCCCACTTAGTGGGCGAAATGCATCGGGCTATTACTACTTGTTTTTTGGCTGGAGTTTTTAACTTTCATTCAGTTTACGCCAAAAAGTTTTTTGAGCCATCTTTGAATATATCTATAAGTACTGTCCCCAACGAATCTTATTACCAATGGCTTTATATTATGTTCGGGTTTCCTAAATAAATGGTGGTTCTATTAGCTCGATATTGAAATTAGACAAAAGTTTCCAATGAAATAATTATTTAAATGAAAGGGACATTATTTGTAATAATAATGGAAAATAAAGTGAAAGATTGTTGGGAGATCATACATTATTTAATTTCAAAAGAGGTAATTCAATTATAAAATTGAATTTTATAAAATAACGATCTTTCTCCCCTTTCATTTATATTTTTCCTTTCTATATCATAAAATAACCGCTAATAATTATACTTTTTTAATCATAGTTGTATTAAAACCCATGACTATATCAAGTAAATCATCCGCTTGTCCCAATAGATGTCGTTCATTTAGCCAGTTTAGGCATTCCTATTATATCTCAAGTGATTGATAATCAATGCATTGATCTATGTTAGAGGTGGAATTCAAGCAAATTTCATCTCCTTCCATTTTTAGATTTACGAACAAAGTACATTCAGTCAGATAGTCAAACAGAAAACTGACAGTTCGCAGCAACTTATATGTAATAAATCTAGTTTCTTTCAAGTACCGTGAGATTTAAAAAAAATTCAAATGGAGTTTACGTTTTCAAATAATTCAATTGAAAAATAATTTAAGATATAGCATTATGTTTCGATCCAATTCCATGCTCTACACCAGGGTCTTTTCTTACCAAGTACCCCGAAATTTTGAATAAGTATACCCCAAACACACATTTCATCTAATTGCATATTTACAAATACAGAAAACAGTTTTTTGCTCGAGTACATCAAAAGAAGCGTATGGTATGCTTTAGAATTACTGACCAATTCTTTTTTACTGAATTTTATGAGAGTTTTTCAAACAATCATGACATTGCAAGGCATAGTGTTATGTTCAAATGAACATTGAAGTACCCTCCTCCCTCACGCCCCCCGAGCGTATCTCGCGTAGGTACCCCTTAGGGTACGCGTACCACCGGTTGAGAAAACCTGCTTTACACTTTCCCTTTGATTCGCTTAATCTTTTCCCTTTGAAACGTACGTCCGTCTTCGAAATTCGAGCATCAAAGACCTTAAAGCGTCCGAGAGAGGGCAGATCCGTCGGCGTCTAGAGCCCTCGATCTTAATTGGTCACGAAAAAATGGCGTGAATGTCCGTCACGTGGGAATTCTCACGAATTAAAAACGGTAGATGCTCGCATGGAATATTCTTCTTCTTAAACGAAGAGTTTTAGCATGCGAGCGCCGTCTGGAGATAAATGAAGCAAGAGGAGAGTAGTTAAGGGAGAGGAAGGAGAGAGAGGTTGTGAGGAGGAGAAAGAGAGAGAGAGAGAGAGAGAGAGAGAGAGGGAGGGAGGGAGGGAGGGAGAGAGAGGTGAGCGAGATAGAGAGCTCATTTGAAAGGAAAATTTAATTAGTAGCGTTTGGATGCAGAAGAAGAAACGAGGAAAGGTCTTGGGCGATCCGGTAGAATTCTCGTTTCTCCTTCATTTGAATGTATTCTATTTCTTCCGCCACTTTGGTCTCTTGAGGAGAAAAAACTAATTGGATACTGTACATTTCCAAAAAAAACGAAACGGAAGAAAATTCCCAAAAACTCCTCTTCCTCGAAACAAACGGAAGTTAAAGGGAGCGAATGGGTTTTAATTTACGGAGGAACGTCAGTCACTTGTTTTTTTTGGTAGTTTTTTTTTCTTTTGCCCGAACTCGACCGTAACATCGTTCGTTTTGTTTTCGACTCTCATTTTGCGTGAGCTTTAGCGTAGGAACAACTAATAGTTTTCATTTTATCAAAATCAAGTGGGATCTTTTGAGTTTCCCGCGCTGGTCGTTGTCATGCGGTGAAGAGCAAAGTGAGAAAGCCACGATAAAAATGGAGGGCAGTTTGAAACTTGAGGCATTTTGAGAATCGCAAATTTTATCGCTTTATACCCTAAAATCACACGCTATATTCATCTCTTCATGATCGTATCTTACTGTATGCATACAATGGGATGAACTGCATTCATTAAATCTTAGGTAGCTATTTTGAAATGTGTCTTTCGGAAATCACATCTAGCATTTAGACAGATGTCACCGTAAACATTTTTTTCTAAAACCATTGATAACCGTACAAAAGCGGTCTAAAATATCTATTTCCTGATATCCGGCCTTTCGGTCATTAACACCCTTTCTCCACTCCCGTGTATAATTTTGTTATTTGTTTAGTTCTATTAAAATATTTAATATACATAGTATCGAAAAAAACTGTTCAAGTTCCACTTTATACGAAATGAGACATTTCATCAGTACTATTCTGTTTTATCATGGATATATTTCATAGAGCTTTAACAGCTAATCAATAAAAACCAAAACTCACGCTAATTTATCACGAAATTTTTAGTAAGGGCATTCATTGATTCAAAGGAGAAGCATCAAGCTCTTTTTATGATTGATATCAAATTAACAAACCTTTTTTCTCAAATAGCGATAAAAGGTATGGTAAAACCAAATGGAAATTTCTGCTACAAAGCAGCCATTGCCACTGGTGTTTCACCGATAATTGCTTTTTGAATAGAAGTACTAAAGGAAGAAAAGAAATAGGGAAATCTTCTGCATGGCACTGTTTGCTCATTTGGGTTTCTATAACTTTTTCTGGCCATCGGATAGGTACAGTCAAGAGCATTCTCAGCAGGATTAATGGAAATAATATGCATGACTAAGCATGAAAGTATTAATATACACTTCTGTTTATATATATGACATTCGATAGCTAATATTACGCATTTGAGCCATAACATATTCTTTCATCAAAGAGTGCCAGTAGCTTCGCCCTTACTATTGGATGACAAAAACTAGGCTTGTAAGATGACCCTTGTGCAACTCTCAATGACTCTCTGAATCTCCTGAATGAATACTGCATTCACTACCGGAGTCTCTGCTCCGTAGGCTGGATGCAAAGGTCAAAAACTTTGCTATTCAATCAACCGATACCGCATTAATTATTCCGAATGCATTCCATCGCGCACTCCCATCCCCGACGTTCACTTCTTCAATTACGCATTTGACCGTTGATGTCAGCCGACCGAGTTGGACGCGGTTTCCTACTTTCCCCCATTGCATGCAATCTCCATTAATGTGCATGATACGGACGAACGATACACGGTTTTCTTAAGGCTCGTCCTCAATGAGAAACTTTTTATTTATGGCTAGTTACTGATCCAAGCGATTGAAGTTATTACCTGATCTGTGGAACGAATTCCATGCATATATAGTCAAAGATCTTAGGCCATGTTTATTTTAACTAATATGGCAAATATCTCTTCCTATATCAAGGAATTAAAAAAATAAGGCAGTCAACTTTAGAGTGGATGGATAATGTTGTCTAGGCCAGCAGTAATTGGGCAGGCCGAATTGTTCTACAAGGATGAGAAAATCCAACGAGTCCCTGGATATTCTCAAGGATGGTTAACTGTATGCAGCAAGATTTGAAAGTGCGTAGCGATAAATAGATATTTTAAAAATTGGAAAAATATTATGTGTGATATGGATCAGTTCCATTCCTCCCGGAATTGTAAGAGTACCCCATTTTCACAAATAATGCACCAAGCCCGCACACACACATTCATAGATACACTCATACGCGGGATGATTAATTTATTTTAAAGCTATGTAATAACTACATCTATATATAGATGAAATATCGTATTACGCATATAATCATTTTATATAATTGTTTATTGTGAAATCATTATTGAAGTAATGATAGCGACAGTTTAATTTTGTCTCAGCTTCTTCAAGATTTCGGCAGTCATTGTATTTGTATCACGGCACAATTTGCAAGCGATGGCATTGCAACAGAAAAAATTACAACTGCTAAATTAGGTAGTCCAAATAGCCATTAAGAGTTGGTGTGAACCAAATGCGCATTTTGTATGCATATCGACAGTCGTAAATGGTGATTCATCTGTGTTGAATTACGTGGGAGAACTACTATAAACATTACCACTTATGATGACTACTTTGTCGCCGAAATGCGACAATTGTTTTCTTAATATTTTGATAGAAATCGGAGTTATCAAACTAAACTTACTCAATCAAGTTGATTATAACCATAAGTCTCATTGTTTCTTGCTTGAACAAACAGGCGGAAAATTAAACGTTTTATCGTTATTCTGTCTTTTTATAAACGTTCTTTTTATTGCCTCTATGGGTATAAATTTCCGAAAAATCTCTCCTCGATTCTTTCTCCGATGCTGCCTTGCCATAAAAATTTTCATCACGCAAATCGATTTGCCGCTTTTTTTTAAGTATAAAGCCCGGACAATTTCGACATTAATTCCCCTCAAATCTGCCGCAGAGCGATAAAATGTTTTCCTCCGAAACACGGAACCGTAATAATTCTTTTAGCTTCGAAAACAGATCGTTCCGAAATAAAAAAGGAGCGCCACAATCCCAAATCTGACCAACCAAACGCATCATACCCGACGCATGTCTAATCCAAATATATATATACGTATTTTGCGGACGAAGGGATCACCCCCCGAAAGCTTCCGTGTTTTTTTGTGTTCATATATTTATATATATATGTATGTGTTTGTGTGCGTGTGTGTGTGCGCGCGCCCGCTGTGTATGGGTGTGTACACACACATGCTCACGTTTACTTCCCCGAACCGCCAAGAGAGAAGGAAGTACAAACAACATTATTTTTATTTTTCCTTCGTATGGGTCGGCCACCCATGGGAGCCCGTACGCGCGAGGCTTCTCCCATACTGCGGTCACGCGCGTGACATGATTGGGGGCGAAGGTACAGAAGGAAGAAGAGGCGTGGGCGAGGGGGCGTGAAGGTCCGACCGCTCGACGAGTCACGTACGTCACGGGAATGCCGCGACGTTTTACGAGCGCTTGAGGAATCTGAGATGAGGAAGAGAAGACGAGAGGAGGGCGAAGAGGAGAGTATGAGGAGAGGAAGAGAGGAGGAACGAAGAGTGAAGAAGGAAGGTGGAGCTCCCTCGATTCTACTGTTAAGGGACATTCTTGAAACTCGTCCCGAAGTGAAAAGATTAACCCATCTCTTTCTCGTCGCTTTCTTAGGTAAATACTTTTGTTAAGGGCCTCCGTGATCCGTCGGAAGGATCGTTGCCCATCTATCCAAACAATAAACGCCGCAAGATTCGCGGCGTTATGTACTACCTATGTCTTTGCTCGCACTTCTCCTAGAGGAAGCGCGAGAGAATGAAATCACTGCGACAGTTGCTCTCTATCTTTTTGGAAAAATATTTTTTACTTAAAGCGACTGGATGCGCTTTTTACTCCTCTAAGGGAATGTTTTATAAGGATTTGCTGTTCATTCCTCTTTTCGTTCATGTCACATTTGCGTCTGTGAGATTTGAGAACAAGGTGGCATTGTCTATTACGTTAACTGGCAATGCATTCTCAATGAAATACGGTGTACTTTTTCGGCGTCCTGCTAACATTTCGCGAATGAAAACGTGAGCGATTTATAATCGCAAAATGCCGTATTTTCAGAGAAAATTTTACGAAAACTAATATGTTATGTTATTTTAACGGCATTGATAACTAATAGTACTTAGAAACAATCTTTTACGGTATAAGAACAAGTAGTACATATCACAATTGATTCCGAATTAATTGTTGCGAACATGGAGAATCGGTTTATAATTTCCTCTATTTCATTCTGTCCTGATCGATCTTGATGTGCTCTCTGCATTCAGTGCACCAAGTGAACCCATATTTGGGAGGTAATATCTGTCCATCTGTCCGCGTCTTTCATCACATTAACCACTAGTCTGTTTTTATTTGAGTTGGTGAGGAAGGTATACACCGAAAGTGGACGGGCGGTGTTCAGTTTGATCTATATGAACCAATTAGAACATCCCACTTATGTAAATTCCCAAGCAAACATTCAGGTATTTCTCTTTAATTATACACCTGTAACTTATTGGCAGCTGCGCGTAAGACATTTCAAACTGATAGCTTTTCCTTATAGTTAGACTTTCAGAGCAAACTATAAATTATAAAAATGTTAGAAAACTCAATGTACCTCGATATGGGACAAACCGTTCCTGTCCTTTTTACTTTCTCCGGATAGGAAGTACCTATACAGAAAGTATTGTTTTCATGAAAAAAATAGAATTCAAAAATACAACGGAAATACATATTTTAAGGTCCTCTGAGCACGTTTTGACTATTTTCTCGATGTCTGTGTCTGTCTGTCTCTGTGATAGGATTTTGTGAGCGCTCTAACACAAAACCTTATACTTGTGTCAATGCCAAATTTCATATTTAGAAATATTACTACACAATGAAGACCTGATTAGGTTTTGACAATAAATCGCTCAACCGGAAGTGGATGTTTACTCCGGTCATATTTTGTTTTTTGGCAAATAACACTTATAAATCTTCATATATGTAAATGGTGTTTAGTATAAACTTCATAGATAATGTTATTTTATATAACTTTTGTTTGAAACATGTTTTTGTAGAACGTATTGTTAAGGAGATATTCTATTTATTTAATATTTGCTTTAATATTTGATGAATGTAAAACAGTACTGGAATAAATGTCGTAGGAAATTTAATTTTCTACAAACTTTGTTCGATACATTTTCCCATATAAAGCATTGTTGAAGAGATATTTTAAAAACTAAATTTTTGCTTCCACAACTAAACCACCTACCGGCGAGTATTGTAAACACTTTATGCTCCGTTTTATTTTCTTAATTGTTAGAGCTGCGGGGATATATACAATATCAGAAGGCTACGGTTTTATTTTATTTCTGTTCTTTGTAAAGTATTTAAATTCTTCTCGCAGTTCCTTAAAATATTTATTATCATTTAACCTATTTGGAATTCGTAAAAATAATGGAGAAAGTCATGCGTTGGCCACATCAGATTTTTCATTTTTAGCGCGTTTTTTATAATGCTCTTATGGATTCACTCTGGCGTTTATCAGCGCACTTGCTTAAATTAAAACTGTTACATAACCGTAAGCGATAGAGGGCTGAAACTTGGAGTGTAGATTTCTGTGCTGCATTCATTTGTTTTTCTTTAGATTTCAATTTTGAGAAATATACAGGATCGGATAGGGCTCCATTAAAAAAATATATTTGATATCTCCGAAGGTAGAAAAAGATTTAAATCTGAGATTTTGAGCGTACATTTCCGCATTGATGCCACTTACAAACAAGGCCCTAGTTACTGAGTATGTTGCGGTATAACCAAAATAAAAATAAATTGATAAAAGCAAAATCAACCAATAAAATAGGTGATCAAATTACAAAATATCCTCAGTTCGTCAGTTAGGGAGAAATCTTCATAGCTAAATAAAACACGAAATATTAGCAAATTTAATAACAGAGGAAAAACAGCGCTAATTTTATTTTTTTCACGTTTAACACTCTACTTGTTCAAAATATGTGAACGCCGTTTGAATTTCATCAAACGTATTTTGAATGTAGGCCAGATCGCGAGCAAATTTTAAGTCACCCGTTCGATGGCAGATGATAACATTTATTTGATGAGCACTAATATTTTAGAGGTATGTCAATTAAAAATTTTTAATCCCCGTCAGTTTCTTTCACGTCTGCCGAGTCGAAATATAATTTGGAGGATTGTATTGCCTAATACGGATTCTGGGACATAAATAAAATGTTCTAAAACGTGAAGGATTTCGAGTTGTTATTTGTACCATTAAGCTATAGAATTGTGGGCTCTAGGAATATATATCAACGTAATTTCAATGCTTAATCCAAAGGAAAATTGAAATAAAAAGTTCTAATAAAAGTTGAATCCAAACATATATTCACCACTTTATTTTTTTCTCCACTGTTATCCCAAGAAGCATGAGGCACTAGCTGAGGCATATTCTGAACGCTAATCTGCTTGGCAACATTTTTTTTTCCGAAAGTAGGCTAATGTTGGCAAGTTTCTCTTACACCATTCCCGCGGCTGCGTGAACCGCGTAGTTCTTCGCATTCTTCACTACTATAAGAAGTGAAACGGGGGATAAAGGCTTGTTTTTTTGGCATGCATAAAGCAGCTGTAGCGTCATGAAAAAAAGAACTTAGTTACTTCCACAAATTTAAATTTAAATTTGTGGAAGTAACTAAGTTCTTTTTTTCATGATGAGTAAATTCCATAGGGTTGAGCCTAACCTCATTATTGACAGCTGTAGCATATTCCTAATCGATAGAATCTCTCTGTTTTCTAGCCACGACGGATTGTTGATTATTTTGGGCTGCTCGCCAGCCGTTGACTGCGATTGATTTAAGGGAATTAGCGGGCACCTGTGCACCCTACGGGCATCGAACGCGTGCTGCCGCGGTGAGGATCTAAACTCTAGTCTTGCTGGTAAACGTTATAGCATTTGTTCGGTTTATTGCTAAGGAAAGCGAAGATACTCTCTATAGGAATGTGGATATTTATCGTTAGATAAAAATATTTGCAGTTCTAAACAACTTTATGCTATCATGTCTACGACGATATACGTAAATGCTCTGAAGGTCTTCAAAACTTTTTATATTTTAATTAACGAAAGTGTGTAGCTGTAACATATGGTTCTAAAAGAAACTCCTTGAATCAATTATGAATCCGAAAAATTACATTTTTCACATTCGCAAATAATAAAAATAATTAATAAAGTGAAAAAACGCGCAGTAGCCGAATAGAAGCCGTATATTAAATAATAACCCTTTTCATTACAATCCCCATGAGCAAACCAAGCCAAGGGATTGTACTAATATGTAATCAGTGCCGTGACTAGGGTCAAACGAATCGGGGCGGCTGTCTTAAGCACCACAATTTGGAGTACCCCGCGCTTAGATATCATCCGTAAGGAAAGCCTAAGTTAAATTTGGCGGTTATAATGTTAACAGGGCCCCGCGAAAGCCGATATTCCCCGGGACCCACTCTCATCTAGTGGTGGCCGTAACAGCGATATAAAATGAAAATCACAAATGCTGAGTAGAAGTTAGCTTTAATGAAAAAACTTCCTTAGAGGTTCTAATTAAAATTCAAATGAGAATAGTTTTTCACGCAAGTCAATTTTAATCGTGCATCCCTCTTAAAACAGTCTCCTTCTGCGAACCACAAAAATAAATAAACACAATTTTGCGTTTCCACATTTACTGGGTTTTTAGTATATGCTATAATAATGCATGAAAACAATTATCATGCTAGATATTGGAGGAAAATGACTTACCAATTCCGGATGCGACAAAAATCTTATCAATAATCGAATAAAAAGCTCCAAGAAGACTTACCTGCAAAGGAAAAGAAATAAGATATTAGAAAATTTTAAATACAGTAAAAGATGTCAGCTTAGCATGCAAAAGTAAACCTTGGCAATATAAATACTAACCCGCAATCTTTAAATAATTTCAACGTAAGGCCAAAGTACACAGTATAAAATATAAAGTGAATAATGTTCAGCAAGCTAATTGTTTTACTAGAAGTATAGCTACTAAGCGAACCATCTCAATATAAATCTTAAGAAAAAATTCTGCAATAGAGTAATATAACTGATTAGCATATACAAATCGTTGTGCCTCATTCATATTCCAAACAAGTTTGGCTAACCATTTCGGAATTTCAACCTTGAGTATATAAAGAAGGCCTCGTACTTTCGTAAACATATTTGTAACAAGTAAAAACTTATGCTAATCTCAATAACATCTTTTATGAAAACAAGGTTCCGAAAAAAACGTTCTTGTTCTTCACACCCCAGAAAACATTCGCCGACGCTTTTATCATTCGTCCAATAATTCATCGAAAATAAGCGAAAAAGTTATCTGAAAGATAACATCCGTAAAATCACAGATCCACACCAGAATAGATTACTCATGAATAGTAAATGAGGATCGTGATTCGTAAACAACCCCGAAAAAGTTTCCTTTTATTCCGTACGGGAAGGACGCGCAAATCGCCGGACGATCCTTATTAATATCGTTAATTGGCGTGTATTTCCCGGCAACGAGTATCGCCATCTGACGGCCGAAGAATATATTACTGGCGGAGAAACTAAAAAAATCGGGAAACAAAATTGGAGGACGATGCCTCAGACAGCGCAAGTCACTTGGGCCGCGTAATATCGAAGCACGCGCGCGGAATAAACAAATGAGAGACGTGACGCGAGGGATCGACGAAGCCTGCGGCGACCCTCCTTCCCCGTCATCTTTCAACTCGCCTCCTACGTGGCAGTAAACCCGAATATTCGGGGAGAGAGGAAAAAATACAATCGAAGATCGCCAAAATCCGAGTTATTCTTTTCCGTCTTTCTCTTTAGTAAAGAGACGGCGATGTAAAAAGAAAGGCGGAGGAAACAAGTGACTCTCGAAAAGGAAAAAAGGGGGAAAATGACATACAAGCCGCATCCTTTCACATCGTAAGCCATTTGTGTGTAAATCGAAGTGACTCTAGTGTGTATGTGCGTACATGGGAGAAAGAGAGAGATGGAGACAAAGTGAGGAAGGGAAAGAAAAAAAGAAAGAAAGAGGTAGACATATAAAGGAAGACAAAGAGATAGAGGGAAGGAGGTGTAAATGGGTGAAGATAGAGAGAGAGAGACAAAGTGATAAAGAGAAAAAAAGATACATAGGAATATAGAAAATGGTAGATAGAAAAAGCGTCAAAGTGATAGAGGGAGAGAGTGAGACTGAGAGGGATATATGGAGGAAGATGGAAAGAGGTGGAATAGAAATAGGGAAAAATGCTGGAGGGAGATAGAAAGGAGGGGAGATTGAATGGGAGGCAAAGTGATGGAGGGAGGGAGTTAGAAAGGGAGGTTGGGAGATTGATGGAGATAGAATTGGAGGAGGGAGATGGAGATGGGTGGAGATAGAAAGTAAGCCAAAGTGAATGAGGATGGAAGATATAAAGGGAGGGAGTTAGAAGAGGGAGAGAGAGGGAGATATGAAAGGGAGGGAGAGAGGTAGATAGAAAAGAAGGGAAGGAAACGGGAAAGGGTAGAGGTAGAAAGAGAGAAAGTGATCGAGATAGGGATTGAAATTGATAGAATTGGAGGGAAGGAGATAGAAAGGGAGAGAGGGAGATATAAAGGGAGGGAGAGGGATAGAAAGGGAGGGAGGGCGATAGAAAGGGAGGGAGGGAGATGGAAAGGGAGGGAGTGAGATGGATAGGGAGAGGAGATGGAAATTGAGGGAGGGAGGGAGATGGAATGGGAGGGAGATAGATGGAAAGGGAGGGAGGGAGATGGAAAGGGAGGTAGGTAGATAGAAAGGGAGGGAAAGAGATAGAAAGGGAGGGAGATAGATAGAAAGGGAGGGAGCAAGATAGAAAGGGGGGAGGGAGATAGAAATGGAGTGAGAGAGATAGAAAGGGAAGGAGAGGTAGAATGGGAAGGAAAATGGAAAGGGAGGGAGAGATATAGAAAGAGAGGGTGAGATACAGAAATCGAGGGAGATAGAAAGGGTGGGAGGGAGATAGGAAGGAGGATATAGGGAGGGAGGGAGATAAAAATGGAGGTAAGAGATAGAAAGGAATGGAGATAAGAAGTAAGAGTGAGGGAGGGAGATAGAAAAGTGGAGAGGGAGAGAAAGGTGGCAAAAGGAGATAGTGGGGAATACCACGCTTTTCTTACCGTAGAACGATGAAAAGGGCTGGATTTTGTGAGCAGGAGGATAAATCGGTTTTTATTTTGCCGAAATAGAAAAAGAAGACAGCTGAAGTTTGGAGGAGGGAGGAGAGATGGTTCCGAGGAGAGAATAAAAAGAAATACAGAGGGAGAGAGAGTCTTGGAGATGTATTTGTGCAGTGAGGTTTCTGGTCACGTACAGAGTATCCATATGTGAACTGTGGCAAGAATGAAACCCGAGATTCTAGAAGCGAATCATCGCTCGAAACGTAGTTTTTTTTCTCTAGTTTCTTCAAGCTGGGGTTCGTGAGTTTGAATAAGGACTTATCTTTTTAGGCGTTCTTTACCAGCGAAGCGGTAATAGCGGAACGCCTTATGGGCACATTTAGTCCGTCCGTCCGTCCGTCCGCCCGTCGTAACTTTCATCTCCTAAACCACTGAACGGAATTTAATTAAATTAAGTAGGAGTGACCCTTATTAAAATTTATCGCAATCTTGTGATTTTTAGCTGAATCCGTAAATTAGAACTTCCACTTTACGTAATTAATTTAATAAACATACTCATATCTCGTTAAATAGCTTTCGTCAAGCAACAATTATAGACCATGAATATCTCTCCCTAGCTCTTATATGATCTGTAAAGTATAGATAAAAATAAAATTCGGATAGAGGACTTCATTTAACACAATGATGTCCGCGAGACCACATAATTACGAGTTATAATTTGGAAGATAAAAATTCGAGAAAATGCCGAGCAAAACATCGCATATTTTGTTTACATCGATCGCTAAGACGGTTCTCTCGGCAAGCAATAATTAAACATCATATTTTTATCTTCCTAGCTCTTGTATAATCTGCAAGCTATATATTATTCGGATAGAGGACAAAATTTGCCACAATACAGTCCGCGAGACCATTTAGTTAGGACTTTAATTTCGAATGTGAATTTTTGCAGGAAAATGGATTTCGGGTTAACTCGAATTTTCTTTTCAAAATTGCTTTGAAAAATGTTATGCCTACTTTTACGTTGCAATAAAACTCCGTAAGCCTATATATTAATTTATTTTATTTACCTCTAGTTAAAATCTAATGGACGTGTAATTATTTTATTCCGAAATTGGTATGAATTTCGTTTTAAATCGTCATTCCTCTGTAGAATAAAACAAATACAAGTGTAAATTAAGATTTCTATCCGAATGTAGAACGCTATGATAAATTTCAGTTGAAATCGATGATTAAATTCATTTTAAAAGTACTATAAAATATTTACCAAACATATTAAAATTTAATTTAATATTTTATGTAAAAGCGATAATTCATTTTATAGCGCCAACTAATTATTTGTTTAAACAATCTTCAAAATAAGGAATCAAAGTGTTAAAGAAAGAGTTTTATGCAATAAATTCTCGTTCTGCAGCCAAAACAGCTCACAGAATTATAACGTAAATTGAAATACATAAGGAGAAGTGAAATTCAATGGAATACCGAGCAACTGGGTGAAGATGTACATTTGTCGCAATAGATGCCGATTTATGCTCTGGGTAAATCATGAAGTGACAGCGGCTAATGATGGATAAGCGCATGAATTATTCACAACCTTGATTTTCTCTTAGGCAACGAGGACGGATATTCTCTAGGCCATCGGATTAAAAGCCGATAATCAAACTCCAAAGCGTTCAAACTAGCCCGTCGGCTTCAACTAACATTGATTTATATCCGCCTTTATTCACAATCGGTATTAATGATGAATATTAGTTGATTTAATATTTGAATTGAGCTTTCTATATCGTTGCACGGAGTCTATGCAAGCGAAGCATATCACTGAATGCATTTTTCCCAGCCTAATGAAAAAAAAGTTTCTCCATCTTCCATCTTTGATTATTCCACGACGGAAATTTTGAAATGACAGGTAAATGAAAGCAATTTTAATGCAACTCGAATGCAAATGTCGACAGAGTTCAAACAAGTTTTTTCTTTCGTTTTGAATTTCCATACTATTAAAAATATCATATCGATTCCGCCATCTTCCGTCCAAATTTTTTAAGCGGTAGAGGTACTAAAAGATAAAGTTCTCGCGCCAAAATTATATATGGCGTCTCCAAGTGTAGCCACGTTAACATCTGTTGAGTTACTTTTTATACAATCATATTTTCATCGTTATTATCGGGCATATTATTGGATTGATAAATTAAAACAAAAATTATACTACAGTTTTCTCACTCTTACCTCTTGCTTAGAACAAAATGATGAAGCAAACCATATTAAAGGGAAGAAAGGAATGTTTTTCCCATATACCTTATGGAACTAACTATTTATGTGTATAAAACAAAACTTTAATTCCCATATAAATTGGGGTGGTTTTCATTCTCACAATGGGGTGTCAAGCTTGGATCCCGGGTAGATTGAGTATTCTTGACCTTTATTTGGATGGATGAGAATTTGGAGCTGGACGGCATTATTCATTAAAGGAATTTTACAACTAGTTAGGAAATTGTTTAGGTTAAATACTAGCTGACCGAGTTAAGCTGATAACGAATTCGCAACGTGAGAATTAAAAAAATAGACTCTCCCTCGATTCGTAATACTAGTTTGAACCCGCAATTATATAGTTTAAAAAAGTAATTTTTAAACAGGCTGTTTTTGGAGTCTAACTTAACAATAGGCCAAGCAAACTCAAAATCATCATACGAGCAAAATTTAAAAGAATATGCAAGTAATAAAATTATCTTCCGATGAAAATTGCATAACTAATGAAATAGAAACCTAACTAGTGGATTTTTTGAGAATCACTTTGAATTTTCACATTACATTGTTAATATCTCCATTAATGACTCGAATTTTTGCGAATATAATCAAATTGGTGTTGAGTTTTTCACAATTAAGTTTCAACGGGTCGTAAAAATAGTTCTGTAAAAGAAAAACTCATTTTGAACGCTTGATCGATAACTTTTCGATTTCAGCTCACCATTTTGCGGACATATCGACTTTTTTCCAATAGATTTTTATGAAATTAACTATATATAATTTCTTCGATTCAACAATCATGTAAAAATATGGACTACGTGAATGATCGCATCGTAAATTTAAGGAAACCCCTACTGAAATCGTCCGGGAAAATAAAAGGCAGCCTAAATGAAAGCGACTGAAGCTATTTCGCGAAGAAATGCATAAAACAAAACACGTCCACCGGAGGAATTCTTTTCCCGCCGCTGCTATTTTCATAATGCGACATTCTTCTCCCTCGGACATCCGAGAGAGTCACCGACATCATGCAAATGCGGGCGTAACGTATTCATCCGAACTGCACGCTGGAAAGCCAAGAAAACGACACATTCTGATAAGAAAACGCCGTAGGAATCCACTAAGACCCAACCGATCGAAGTGTAAAAACGGATCTGTTCGTGTGACGGCACGCCCGCTTTTTTCTATCCGAAGGATGACTTTACCTCTGTTTCGTGCACTCGAATGCTTCCTATTCCAGGTAATGACTTATATAAAGTTATCGGTCCCGAAGTTCAAACCCAGTATCGTTTAACGTTCAGGGCATGAGGGGGAGCACATTGGAAAGAAAGGACGGTTACACCGTTGTGGGTAGGGACGTAATGGCGCGAATTCTCCAGTTGATTGATGCAAGTTCGGAAGGAGACCTAAGAGTCGGGTTTAAGTGGCTCGGCGGATCGGTCAGCAGTAGAATCTATAGCCTAGTGTGAACGATACTGTTCAGGTCGTCAAAGTTGATATTTGACCGGTCATTTTGAGGAAAAGATCTAGGGAAAATTCTCATAAGTTCTTTAACTAGATAAGTTTAGGTTTACTTAACAAGATTTTCATTTATATGATGCACTAAAAGCCGCCATCTTGCAAATGTTGCTGATTACAATCCTGATTCCAGTGGCATAACTACGCCTACGCAGCCTGCGTGATGCACAGGGGCCTACTGACCAAAGGGAGCCACTTAGAAACACTTTATGCATATAGCAATACAATTTATATTTAGTTATAAAAGCAATGCTTAATAAAAGAATGTTATCTTGAAATATTTATATTATCATCGCATTGACTCTAGATTAGTCCAGACGGGAGTCTATCAGTAAGGCCCACGCAGACGTAGCTACGCCAGTGTCATACTCAAAACGTTTTGTGTGTTTTGGAAATAATTCTGGATATTAATCATAATGACTAATTATACGCACGAAATCGTCTTTTTGTCTCTGCTCAAAACACCCCTACATTATTATGTTCCTTAATACTCTTATTTTATCTCCAAGTACACTGATAGTCGAGTCCGTTGTATTCCTCTTTTACCATCAAGTTTTCCTTCATTCACATACTTAATCATGTAGTTAATTTTTTAAAGATTCTCGTTCCGCCTCGCTTTCGACTTTTCCATCTTTACGGAGAATGTGTCATTTAAAACTGCGATCCACGTAGTCTGGATTTTTCTTGTGAGGCAAACCCTCGCCGACAAAGCCGACCATTCTTATAATAGTTAAAATTCAAAGCTCACACTGGTTGTTTACATCTCTTAACGACTCTAGAAATTAAATTAGCTAGAAAATAGCACTGGTAATCTTTTCCCATCTGCATCTTTTAGAAGCACATTTCTTTACGCTGAAAATTTCCGTCTGTTTAGGTTAAATCTTGGAGATATTGTGCGACAAAAGAAAGGAATATTTCCCTGTAAATTTTTTATGCGAATTACACTCTATTTGGTCGTGAATTTGTCAACAATAATTATCGTAATATGATTATACATTTTCGGACTAAAGACGATTGCAATTTTCATTTGTCATTTGTTGGGCCGAAGTTTGTTCATCATGTTTTGACATGTTTGCCATTACATAAAAATCCGAAAATATTTTCACTTTATCAATGGTTCGGCAGTTAAATTATTTATTGCAGTACAGATTTTTCATTTCGAAATACAGCATCAAAAAATTAAAATTTTTCAGGTCGAACCTTAAGTAGGCTAAAAATCTTAGCGCCTTTTAATGAAACCTCTGGACCCCGTACTTTGAATTACAAATTTTTCATGTGTTTTTGGAGACTGCATAATACACATAGCAATCATGAGTTTTAGATATAGCTACAATAAAAGGTTTTCTGCGTTTGATGCTGAATTTAATATCGTTAATTTTATGTTATATTTTCTTACTCCACCTCATTTTACTTTCGAAACTTTATATCTGCGTACGTTACATCCACCTTCCACGTTTCGGTAGATAACGTAAACACCTCGCCGAGCATCAAACCCGCTCTTCTGTTTGCTCAGCAAGCGGTGAGAATCCGACTCCGTTTCGCCTGCATTTTTCCTTTTCCTCCTCTACTTATTCCTGGAACTCCTCTCAGCGAATGTTTAAGGTGACATTTTTTCGTCGAACTTTCACTCCGGTTCCCGCATTGTTGACGCGATTACCTTGACACCAGTCGCGGGGTGACGGGGTGTCTTCGGCTGAATCCATGACTTCTATTAAAATCTTATTAAATGGAGGGGCGTGATCGCTACTTAGTCACCGCGTCCTTATTTCTCTCTGCTGAAAGGGTGCCTTGGAGGAGTGGTGTGGGTTGGGACGGAATTACTTGCGGGTTTCCCGCCCTTTCTCTCTTGCTCTCTCTCGTTTTGCCTTTGAAGAAAGAGGAAGCTGTAATCCAACGATGCGTCACGTAATAATACCTCTCAGAAAATTCGCTTCTAGCTGTGTTTTTGATAATTGGTACAGTTGAGGTTAACCCAATAAACGACAATGCACGTTTTCCAATTCACCTCATAAGAAGGCTTGTGTTATTTCTTATATAGATTTTTGATCAAAAATAGATAAGGTTAGTGATTTGTGGTAGTCAAAAGAATGATGTAGGTAAACGAGATAGAAATATATAAACCTTTGGCACAGTATGTTTTTCCATTAGACATGAAAAGGTTCAGAAAAGGGGGTGCGAGATAATAAAAGGCAGCTGTTATCAGTGGTGATCCACTAAAGGTAAATTCCAATGAGCTTTATTAGTTCATATTTTTTATTTACAAGTTATTATTCTAGTAAAGTTCTTTATTTTAATCTTCTATCGGTGAATCGCCAACGATCACTCCTGGCATATGGTAGAAAGGCGTAACCCGCCTATGGCTGATGGGGTTTTATCTTGTATCAATTTAATTTTAACCATAAGGAGATAAAACTAAGTTGCAAATTTCTCTGATTAATTAGAGGTTAAAGTTTAAGATTTTTATCGTAATACCTACGTATTTAAAATGAAACTTCCCAGCATAAACGCTTATTTGTTACAAAGTACTTATGAAATCTGATTATATTGGTACAGCGTGGAATACGGTTCACCGGATGAGCCGAAATTTCCCGAAGTTATGTAATAAAAACGCTAAAATAAACACATTAACTACGATATTTTAAGGCCTCGAGATTGCCTAATATATTACGCAGAATAACAGGTGGGACGGAATCGCTACATCATTTCAAACGAAAACAGCACTATTGCGTGAGCGAAGTACACACCTGTGGCATTACATCCAGTGTGGATGTCAGTTAATTAAATTGCCACCTATCGCTTTATTCTTCGGATGCCGAATTTTTTGGAATACCTACCGTTCGATTATACCCGTTTCCGGAACCTGAAATGTACGTCCCGAAACACTAAACGACGTGACCACTCGACGTGGGAAAAAACGAACGAAGCAAAAACACTCCCAGACTGGTTCTCCAAAGGAATCTCCGTGCAAGGACCGTTCTATCATACCTCTCTCCCCGAGGCCGGAAAATAACTATAAATAACTATCGATTTATTTCGGAAAGTCGAATTTTTCGTTTTCTCTCATTCTCTTCTCTCTCTGAGAAATATTATTAGATCCTCGCTCGTAATCTTTGGGGGATTTTCTTCCGCGCAGGGATTTATATTTAAGGTCGCCGACCACAGTGAGGCCGAAGGGATTTATATTGAAAAGTCTTTCTCTCCCGTCAATTAGCGCGGTTCGACTCGAAATCCCGTCCTATAAACTATCCTCCTTTCTTCCGAAGCGATTTGTGGAAGCCGCTACGCGCCAGAAAGGACCTCGCGACACGGCTGGGTGATAATTTTTTTTCGTTAGAGGTCGTTTATGATGATAAGGTCACAACTTGCCGGGCGACTCGCCGTATATTATTCCAATTCTATCGGGCAAGCGGGAAGGAATGCATGCAAACTTAAATTATAACACAACAAGTGGAGTGGGAATTGCAGAGCAAATTACAGTAGGCGGGCGCTTTTTTACTTGTTTTAGGATAATGACGTCATCATATGATTACATCTTTCATAATTTAGTCTATAAATTCCCATTATAAGAATCATATCAACGCTATGTAATAATACGCTTCCCATTTAAAAGCAGTGGCTTCGTTGTCATGGCAGTTGTTATTTCCCATTTTAAAAAATCGGAATATTTTCCTTGTTTTTTCCGGTTAAAAGCAATTAAATTTTCTCATTCTAAACGAATTTGAATTCTATATTTTTTAATAGAACCCTTAGTTTTCAACTACAGAGTGTCCCACAGATGACGTGTAAAAAGTTTTCGTTGAATTTATACATCAAGGGGTAATCGTAAGTCAATGAAACTTGGCACACCCCTTGCCCTGGGTTCTAAGATTTAGGCAAAGGGAGTGCCATATTTGTGTGTTGCTGATTTTACTCCATTTTGGGAGTGAAATCAATTTTTGTCACGGAGGCTTATGTTAAGTTTGGGAAACATATCTTTTGTAATCCGCGAGAGAAAAGTTGAGAACGGGGGTTTTCGGCCCCACTGATTTAAAAAATGAAATCAGTTTTAACCCTCGTCTAACCTCTAAGGCAGGAGTAACTACCCCTAAGATAAAAAAATAAAACAATATTCATAAAAATCTTTTTTTTTTCGAACCCACTGATTACAGAAGTGAAATCAATTTTAACCCCAGACCTACCCCTAATGCAGAGGTATTTTATGAATATTGTAAAAGAGTTTCTCATTTTTCTCAACATACGTGACACACTGTGTATGATCCGATCTCATATCTTAATTATAACTAATTTAATAATGCAAATTTATAATGACCTGCACCAATATCTTGCTTTTCATCTGAAGATAGACATGGTGCAAAAGGGCCGAAAAAAGTCTATGATCACTTTCCAACAGCTGATCCTAGATTCAACTTTGAGTGTCTAACCCTTATATATACCACACTGTCCTGAAAATATTGCTTCTCTACTTTGCAGGATTTTAGAGATATTGCCCGAACGGACGGACGGATGGACAGACAAACCGGATGCATAAACAATAATAATAGACGTAACAATAAAATCTTCTACTTAATACCCTTGAAGGGATACGTCATAAATAATCAGATTCTGGCAAATGCTTCCCCGTCGATCGTTTACTTTTAGCAGCTTAATATACGACACGTTCCACGTTTTTACGCAGAGGGCGTACGCTTTTTAAATAAAAGGTCCCCTTTCGATCCGTGATGCGTTTGGCGCTTTGGCGGGATATTTAATGCACTCCCCGGGCGTGTAGTAAGTAAAATCACGCGACTTTATTGCGAGACCTTTAACGCTCGTGTCGCACGCAACTGGTGGCCGAGCGTGGGCGGACATAATCGAAACCCAGAGATGAATTCCCTCTAACGGCAGGGGAAGTCTCTCGGAGGGTCGATTTAAGAGCAAAGTAACGGTCTGTTTAACTTTATTTTTTACATATTTTACTATGATTCTTGAGTTAATACTTAGCTATTCAATGAAGTTCCTTTTCTTATAACCGAGTCTATTGTTTTTTTTAGTGAAAAACACGCAAATTGCCCTTCAAAAACATCGAAGATGAGATGGGAATTAGCGCCTTACTTCTAAATTTCGAAGAAAAATTAATTTGTTTTACGACTTAAGGATATAAAGAGGAAATTGCGTAGCTGCCGCAAGTTAGCTGCCTATACCAAGATAGTTTGTTTAGTAGTTAACGAATAATTTTTGGTTAGGTCTTACAGAATGGCTTTTTGATAAAAAGGCAATTTTCGCGCCTGAAGGAGGAATTTAGAGAAGTCTCCGGATGGAGTAAAACTTCGTTCTTTTCATCTTTCATGGGCATCGTAAAGTTACGCCTTTCTCACACTAATCTTAAACTAAAAAAACAAATTGAAAATTAGCCTGCGTCGATTCCATTGTTTAACTTAATGATGAATTACAAACATGAAAGTTACGTATATGCTGTTGGGTGAAGAAAAAATTAAATGCGGAATATTTGCCACGGTTGCTCCTGAGAAACCCAGAAAAGGATTACCGATAATTATGTTAAATTTAATCAAGCGTGAAATCTCATAAAAACTAAACTTAAAATAAGAATTTTCCGATATACGTACATGATGATACATATGATATACAAATAACGCTCATACTGATTTCATTTATAGCATATCCAGCAAATGATAATCGCAATATCTGACAAAATAGCGGAGTGATCAAGGACAAAGGCTGAATATTTTTCGTTTAGCAATAAGTAGGCAAAATGTCCCGTTACGAACAATAAATTATAAAAGCAATTTTTCCGTAGTTATCGAGGAAACCTAGGGATAATCCGACAGCTCCTGCGTTAATCTGCTTTGTGACGAGTAAATCTCTTAATAGCTATTAAATAAATAAATCCGCGTCTACAAATACTTTCATTATGGGCATTAATTAAGATTTTCAACTTATGATCGAGAAAATTAATTTTGGATCTCTTTGAAAGTTGAATCCCTTTCAGATGCTCGGATAAAGCGTATTAATAGTGTAAAAACGCTCACTCTATCCATATATTTTATTAGGGTCGAAAATAATTTAATTAATTTCGAAAGTCGATCATAAAAAATGTTAAAATAATTTTTTAGGGTTAGGTGTTTCTGTACTCGTTCAAACGAAAATACGAATCTTCCTGTTATGGACCAAACCTTGCGAGTTTCTTTCTTAATATTTTAATCGTTAATTGCCGAATGGAAAAGTGACCTATGATCGAAATGCTTTTATTTTTTCAAATCCTATATATGACGTCACAAAGGATCTCGTTTACTTTTTACGCGCGGGGTTCTTATGTTCATTGCCGACGCAATTCACTCATTCTTTCGCTACCGTCGATCCTCGAAAAAAAAAACCGAACCGCGTCCATTCGCCCCGACCGTTCTGCTATACGGTAGCAGTCGTAAAAAAAGAGAAAAAAGGAATAAAAACAGATGTTTCTTCGCTTCGCCGTTTCGATATCCCGAGCAACCACCAGAAATTCAAAAGCCTTTAAGTAGGATCATAAGTGATTTGGAAACCTGCAGATGGCAGACCATGCTTTCTCGGGAATAGCGTTTCGGTTAACTCTGTGAAACACAAGTGTTCATTAATTCGAAAAGATCTCCCACGTCGATATTGAGGGACTATTTATCGAAGACCTCGTATGTTCGAATCGCTTTTTTGTTTATCTCAGGGACACGTGTTTAACTCCTTATTGTTTTCTGTGGAATAGCAAACTTGGAAGGGGCATTTGAAGGAATATATAGCATTAGTGTAAAAAAAATAATCAACAATGATATTTTCGATCAAATTTTCGGTAGGATGGTAAAATTAACTCGTGTAGTGAATTTGTATCGCTTACTCGATACCGTTTTGACAGTGCATTTTATCAATATTTCTGAATTAACTGAAATGAAGAAATGAAGATTACATTCGAAACAATCCTTTTTCTTGATATCCAAACATACGCCTTTTAGTTTATTACTTATATCTAGGGATACGATATCGAAACGAAAGTATCGATACCGTAATCATATGATGTATCGATACCACATAAGTATCGGGCCGAAAGTACCGATGTCACTAGAAAATCGAAAGAAAAGAATCGAGTACAAAAGTACTTGGTATCGAAAGGAAATTACCGATGTGAGTAAAGTATCGATACTTTTTTCGTATCTAAGGATACGAAATCGAAACGAAAGTATCAATACCTTACTAAAAGTATCGATACCACAAAAGTATCGGGTCGAAAGTACCGATATCACTAGAAAATTGAAAGAAAAGAATCGAGTACAGAAGTACTTGGTATCGAAAGGAAATTACCGATATGAGTAAAGTATCGATACTTTTTTCGTATCCCTACTTATATCATTTACCGTCGAGCTTTAAACCTGTAGTTTAGGTTAATCAATAGGTTCAATAAATATTTTCGCTCAATAATATTACCACCTCATACATACACGTTGCCACAATAAATGTCTTATTCTAAATAGCTATAATATTTTCCAAACATTCTCATATATATAGCACTAATTTTTAAATAAACATCTCCTAGCGCAATATAATTACCGGATATGATATTACAAATTTAAGTATATGATATGTTGTATTTACATACATTACATAGGTACATACATACATACATTACATAACTGATGGAAATTGTGAAAAATAGACGATAATTTTAATAAGTATTTTCCGAAAGAAGGACCTGTGAAATCCATTTGAGGAAATATTTGATTTATTTTTGAAAACATTTAAAATTAATTCATCCTATAAAATTTTCTTAATTTAGTCTTTGTTTATCATCTTCATAAACTCGTCTTTCATGTACGTTTACCGACATCCTTTCCTATCCCAATATTGACTTGAATTCTCAATACGTTAGATGCACGTCATTTTTTAAAGCAAACCTTTAGTTTTGTTGAACCACTGGGCTACTCAAAGCTATTTTAAAGTGCGCATCTTTTAATAAAAACCCACTGTAATTGCCTAGCTATTTTTATTGCGCGATATTTGATTTTTGATGAAAGGGATAGGAACTTTGCTCAGATTTGTCTGTCAGACGCATAAGTAATCTAGAGTAATTAGATAAGGAAGTAATGACACCATATTTTAGATGAATATAAATATTAGCTAAATTGCTCCATCCGCATTCAGAATTGAGTACTTACATCTGATAAAGTAAAAAACTAGTATTCTGAAACGAAAGCTTTCCCTTAATTAGCTATCCCACGTTGTCTTGCTCTAACATCTTCCAGACTCCATATACCGCGCGCAAAACGGAATTTAATTTAAGCAGTTTTAATCGTCATCCGACGAGGTGTTCAAATCCATCAAGTTAAACTTTGCGCCTTAGGAAAACAGTCAGATAAAACTAATCGCCAAAGGACGTTTTAGAGAGGTGTCGTAGTCTTCCGCCTCAGTCCTCCAAGCTTCTTGTTCCGTCGTATTCCCTTCGAGGCGTGCATATCAAGGTAACTGAGGTCTCTGTAATCGATTCTCTTCTAGATTTCTGTTCCTTAAAGCGGGCGATAACCCTATATGGAGGGGGGCGAGGAAAGGAAGTAAGAGATATTCGAAACGGGGTAGAACAGTTTTCCTACAGAGGGTAAAAAAATTCCGTTCCCTCTTCAAGGAAGAGAAACTCGAAGGATCAGACTGGAAGGGAACAGATCGAGGAGTTCCTCAAGGATTCGGTTTGGGGCTAGCAGAGTATAAAATGCTGTGGAATCTTCCTCATCTCGGGGGAATATGAAGTTAGCAAGTACCAATGGAGGGGGATGGGTGACTTTCTTTACGGCTCTTCTTTTGTTTTACTAATCTGAGTCATATTGCGTGGGGAGTTAAGACCACGAAAAAACTCATCCCACCGCCGTTTTATGCTAGTGGAATATGGGTGTGTATTTTTTGGACGCTGGAGTTCTCTGTTCCCTGGTCAATATATTTATGGTGTTTACTCTTTACCGTTTTGGCAGTGCGTTAGATAAGTCTCTCTGAAATTGACGGGATTTTTTTCGCGATAATTGCCATCGGTATAGTCCTTGAGATTTTTTCTTGAAATTTAAACGGGTGAAAGAATAAACTTTATAAATTTCATTTTACTGTGGCAGAGTAAATAACGTATTTAATTACTTATAATTTATCGTGGATATTTAAACCTGAAGTTTAGGTCAATCGGTAGACTTGTTTAACGTTTTTGTTTAATACTATTATTACCTTATGCGCATGATTCGATGTAACGTTTTTTAGGGGACAAATATAAATCAACTTTAGATGAGGATAAACGATTTGTCTTTGAATCTGCATGCTGCCTGCGAAAGTTGGCAACATTTTTCTAAAAATAGAGCCACGTACGGGTGTGGGGGTTGATGGTCGGATTGTACCTACTTGAAAAGAAGAGGTGACGCGTGCAGCTTTTCTATAGAACTGATAAGCGGAATTTTTATTTACATATTTTTAAAACGATAGAAACGGATTATATTCTAGCCGTGGATTTAAAACTCTAGACGCGGAATAATGTTACGAACGGGAAATGTTAGAAGCGGAGAAAAAACGACATATATTGCGGAAAAACGTTAGATGCAAAAACGTTAGATTGAGAGTTCTCTGTAATTAACTGGAAGTATATGACATACTGTAATACTGAACATTCAGTGACAAGAAATTGGTAATGCCTATAAAATAAACAGTATTTATTATATAGAAATGAAGTGAACCAACTAAAGTTTGACTAATTTCTCTGAATGTCCAGAGCAGGAATTTATTAACTAATTAATGAATAATAAAGGTGAAATACTCCTTTAGCCAAACAATTAGAGGGTTACAAAACCCAATGCATTTCGCCCACAAGGTGGGCATCGTCAGGGGTAAAACCTGTTTCAACTTTGTTGTTTTGGCTAAAGGAGTATTTCACCTTTGTCTGTTTCAACTGTTGAAACAGGTTTTACCCCTGACGATGCCCACCTTGTGGGCGAAATGCATTGGGTTTTGTAACCCTCTAATTGTTTGGCTAAAGGAGTATTTCACCTTTATTAATCTTAGCCAAAGTTAATGAGCTACTATCAATTAATTAATGAATAGTTGAAGAATTAATCATCCATAGCGCATTATGAATTGATCCAAGTAGATGCTTTAGCTGGCCTTCGTAATCTTAAAGAGGGTAAAGAAAGTGTATCTGCATCTCAGTTACAGAATAGCCTTCCTCAACGGTAATTAAACGAGTGTTGTTCCTTCTTATCGCTACGTATTATAGTTACGTTGATAATCTATGTCAGTTTACACAACCCATATAATATTATATGCTACTGGTGATAAACATTTACCGTAAAATTATTAATAAATCAGTTGTTAACATATTCCGCATAGCCCATCCAGTCCGCATAACGTCCTATCGGCATAACGTCCGTTCGGCATAACGTTCGGCCACGTGGGGGAAAAAATGTGAATGATTGACGGCCGGACTTTTTATGATTCATAAGAGAAAAAAGAGGATGAAATAACCCAACCGGAGTGCGTTTATAGTTAGAAAGAGATTTGAATAACTCATACGTTAGAGCAGGGGTGCCCAAAGTACAACCAGCGAAGGGTTTATGTGCGGGCCACGATGGTACGATGAAAAATTTATCCGAAAGATTTAACACACAAATTCATATATTTTATGGAAATTTTGATAATAAAACATTTAATAGAAAATTTTTAACCATAAAAACTTATTTAGACTTCGTTTTCACTTATATGGCTCCTTAGAAAATATAGTTAACTTTCGATTTAATCTCTAATCCGGCTCGCCGACGAATTGGCATCTTCCAATGCTGTCCGCCAGTAAAAAAATGTTTGGGCACCACTGCGTTAAAGCTTCTTTTGGACGGCACGTCGGACAAAGGTGTGCAGTATAAAATTTCTCTCGTCAACAAATCGTACACGACTCAAAATGCGATTAAATTAGCCATTAAATGTAAAGAAATGTACTTATATTCTAAGATAATTGTTCATATTTTAATTTCGATCCTCTAGACCAGGGATCCCCAAACTTTTTGAGAGGAGGGCCACATAGGAATATTGAAAGTGCTAGGCGGGCCGGATCGAAAAAAAAACGTTTTAAAATATAAAATATTTTATTCTATAATTACCTAAGCATACATGCATCATTATATATAGACGTTCCTTACAGAGGAGGAGGACGATATAACATATAGGAGGATACTAATGTTTAGGCACTTCCAGATGAGCTGGAGACTCGAAATTTTTTTCTTATGTAGGATTTTGTGCAAAACCAACTAGAGAAAACGAAAATCTTGGAAAAGTGCAACAATACGGCCGCTGAAAATTCGCAATTGTTTAAACAAATTGTCAAGCTTTATGTATTTCGAATGTGCTACAGAGCTGAAAGTTTTTTTAGAGGTAGGATTTGTAAAAAAACGAAATTGAGATTATAGATATTTTGATATTTTAATTTTTGTTGCCGTTAAAAATTCTTAAAATTTAAGCAAATAGATAACTGTTCTGGTACTACGGGATGAGCTAGGAAGTTGAAATTTTCAAGTTCTTTACAAAGTAGCTCATTTGCACAAATAAACATTTGAATATCTCCATAAATATATTTCGGCGGTCGTTAAAAATGTTAAAATATTTAAACAATTAGAAAAATATTATTTCACTTCTATAAGTGCTACAACTTTACAATTGGTCAGAAATGTGTAGCATTAGTACCCCATAATGGAGAAAGTATAAAATTCTTAAAATTGCAAATTTTGGGGATTGTTTTAATCTATTATTTTTACCTAAGGGAAAAATGAAAATCGCTGCGGAGGTGAAATCTTTAGAATTAAAATAATATTTGTGATGATGAAATATCTGTCTGAAAAATGAATGTTTTTTCAAGGTGAGATGAAATTCTTGCAGTATGCGAGCACCTTCTACTAGTATATAACTATAAGTAAACGTGAATAAAGGTAAGAAAAAATTCTAATGCGAACAATGCGCCTGTTTTTAAATTGGAAACACTGATTTTATGATGTTTAATAAAAATTCCGCGGGCCGGATAAAACCCTTTCGCGAGCCAGATCCGGTCCACGGGCCGTAGTTTGGGGACACCTGCTTTATACCAGTGTTTCTCAACCGGTGGTCCGTGGGTTGCGCTTAGGGGGCCAGCAAGTTTACCTAACATGTGACTCACATTTTCTGAAACTTCCTAATGAGGGACTGTCAAATATCGGGAATTACCGAAAATTTTATGAAGTTGTATTGTATGGCTATTGTTATAGGAAAATATAAATTTTTTTGTTAAATTTTTAACAGATATTTATAAAAAAAAAAGCAATTTAAAACGGACGAGTTAATGCCGAACCCGATCACATCCGATTGGTAGCCGAAGTTTGACGAGTGTTTAGTGACGTCAGTGAATGCCACAAGCATGTTAGCCGATGCTAGCCGTGCTAGAAGCCATTGTGCTGATATAGAAGTAGAAGTTTGAAAGACATAATTCTGTTGTTTTCCTCTATACTCTGTCTTAGAAGAAATATTGGTAGAAGTACTGCACCCTCCTGCATATATTTCGCTTTCTGTTTTCCAAAACGGCATATGAAGGGTTTTGTGTAGCCATATCTGATAATTTGCCCAACGTTGATTTTTGCGGTACATTGGAAGTCGTAGGGAGCAATATTCAAATGTTGAAATGCGTTGAGTGAAAGCGGATAGGTTTGTATTACATTTAATTGATAAAACAAATTCGATGTAGGGCTTTTATTTTCAGTTATTGTAATAGTACCATTATTTCAACTGAAACGCAGAAGATATGTAAAAGATAGATTAACGTCTTAAAACAGCTTTCCCATATTAAATGAATAAAACAACTCTAGTTTTAACTAATATTATAGAATATTCATTTATGTATTGTTTTCCATGCTGTCCTAGTATCTAGTAAGTAAAATATAGTTAGGTAATTATACAAGAGGTAATGGACGAGGCCGAGACTTCATGGAATTTTACAATAAAATAACATGAACAATGCTAGATAGTATTTTTTATTTATATTAAACTTTTGCTAATTTCCACAAAATATATTAAGTAAAACACGATCGGTTTCGGTGAATAATCACCATTATCTGCCTGTACAGAATCATCAGGTCAAATATTGACAAATACACAAAATTAATGTGAATAAAATTAGTTTCCGTGTCTTGTCTATAGGAAATGTGGTGAAGTTTGTTGTTTTAAGTGTCTACCTGCCTTAGTTATTATCTATACTTGTGAAAAGAAAAACCGTAGAAGTGTTTGTAATAACTGCATGTCTCTTTTGTAAATGTCGCGAATTTCATCGTTGCGTTTATGGCTTTTTTCTCCCTTTGTGGTCAATGTGGAAAGACTATGTTAGTAATGCTGTTGGATTTGTTAAACTGAAGCGAGAAGGAAGAATTTGCATTGTTAAAGGCAAGATTTGCCCCGAACACAGAATAAGATAAAGAGGTTATGAAGTGAGTGTAGTTGTAGACGAAGAAGAAGATTTAGTCACGTCTGTGGAGTGTCATGACTGCCCTTATTTAGCAAAACATGGTCCTTCAAAATACCATACTGTCGTGGATATTATGTGAACAAATTTATTAAAATATTTAAATTACAGAACTAACTTAATATGTAACATTTGTAAAAGTATTTGCTTAAAAACTTGGTACTTAAAAATATGCACTGCAACAGTAATTATTTGCCCAACGATTTCCGTAAGTTTGATCTTGCGTATTTAGAATAGGTATATTACATTATGGAGGTTTTGTTACAATATATATGCTAATCTTTGAAACAAAAACATAATTTACTCTTTCAACTTTCTCCAGAAATATATGCATCATTCATGTCGACATAAGTCATAAACTAAAATACGAAGCAATAATATTACGTACAGGCATATAACTAGTAATTAGATTAAAATGATCTTCGCAGACAAATGCAGTTGTACGTTCCGATATATCAGATGCGTATCTCCTCATGGCTTTCAACCACAATATTCTCCTCTTCTTATTTCTTCCCAAGGAGCTCGGTAGCGTGAATAACAATTTTCTCGTGGTTTTAATCGTTGTATTTAAGCACTGAGGTACCAGACAATACTTATAACTCTTCTTAAGTTCCATATTCTCCATTTTAGCTAGGATATCAGGAAAATCAACAGGACGAAGTATCAAAACCGCGTGCTTTCAGTACGGTCGTAAGGCATGCGATGGCGTCACGTACCCCTTACTACTCTCTCTCCAACCAGGATGCCGTTTTCGCGGGATATTTAAAAGAGTTATTTTAAATATTTTTTGCATAAAGAAGACGATTTAACGAAAAATGTTTACAGGGAGTAATTGAGTCAATTACAAAGAATTAAAAAAACCGAATTAAATATTTTGACAGTCCCCCATTGGAGAAAGAAAGGAAAAAATTCAGTTCCTCGCGAGATCGAGTTTATTGTAAATAGCCTGCTTGGTATATTACCAGATTGTCTGTTCCCTGAAAATTAGACGTTGTGCTCGTTATATTTGTGTACAAAGTAGCCTTTGCGTATAAGCATCACAAACTCTAATAGTTGCATATATGTTCATTTTATCTCATTGTCTTTGTGCGGGCCAAAGATTCCCCACCCTTGACCTACATAGAAGTATTGCTGGTATTTTTCCATTTAACCCCCAACCAGTTTTCGAACTAAAAAAAACATGACTTGCAACACGTCAGTTTTACTTTGCTTGCCAAAGGAGAATATTCTAGTCAATATAATCTATTGAACGTGCCAGTTTGTCATAGTTCGTGTGATCAAGAGTCCAGAATCTTCAGCAATATTTAATCATAAGATTAAAGGTAGGTCAAGTTTCCCCTTATTGTATATATTTATATAAATTCTGCTATTACTTTCCTATGATTCTCGGAGTATTATATTAAACCATTCGCGTAATTATTTTTCAGTAACCCCTCTTCCATAATGAGTAAGCAAAGAAGGCTCTTTGATTTTTTGTCGACTTCAAAGACACCGCCAAGCTCGTCACGACAGCAAATAGAAGATACTGGCAGAACCTTTACGAATACTTCTAGTAGTACTGCATGTAAAAAGAAGATCGAAGAACCTTCCATGAGTTCGTCAGATAAGTTCAAAAAACGAAAACATGATTCGACATACATTCAATATGGTTTTACATAGTTGCATTGAACTTGATGGAGCTGTAAGACCCCAGTGTGTGCTTTGTGGCGATATATTTTCAAATGAAGCAATGAAACCTGTGAAGTTACTCCCTTACTTAGAAACAAAACATCCTGGATCGAAAAATTAATTCGTCGATTGCTTTTTAAGACATTCCATGCCTTTAAACAAGCAGCAGTGTATGCTTAAAACTAAATTAGAGACGAACATAAAATCGTCATTTTTAGTAGCGCTGCGTATTTCAAAAGCTAAGAAGTCCTTAGCTATTGCGAAAGATTTAATTAAGCCTTGTATGGTAGATGTGTGTGCCGAACTTTTTGGGGAATTTTATGCTAAGAAAATTAAAGACATTCCCCTGTCTAATGATACTGTTAATCGAAAAATACAGATGTTGTCGGATGATGTTACAGAACAACTAAAGTTATTATTTCACCCTGGTTTGTTATTCAAATGGATGAGTCACTAGATATATCAAACCAAGCCATTTATTGATTGTTCCGAAGGGGAAATCAAGGAAGGACTGCCTTGCTGCTTGGAACTAAGAACTTTTACCACTGGCGAATTCATCTTTAACGCCTTAAATGAATTTATTGAGAAAAAGGCTTGCAATGGAAGTGCTGCATCGGTGTGTGTACAGATGGGGCAGCAGCAATGACGGGACGTCAATCTGGGTTTGTAGCTCGAATTATGAGAACTGCACACACAGATATTACTGAAATGCATTGTTTTTTACATCGTGAACAACTAGCAATAAAAATGACGCCAGAACTCAGCGAAGTACTTTCACAAGCAATTAAAATTATAAATTTTGTAAAAGCAAGTGCTACCAACTCAAGATTGTTCTCTGTGCTGTGCGAAGAAATGAGTTCTGCTCATACTTCACTTCTTCTGCATAACTATATCCGTTGGCTATCTCGAGGGAAGGTATCGACACGACTAGTAGAGCTAAAGGAAGAGGTGGAAATATTTTTGATAGAGAAGTGGAAATATTTTTGATAGAGAAGAACTCTGATTTAGGAGTACATACTTTACGATAATGGAATTTGGTTGGAAAAACTTGCCAATGTAAGTGAGGTATTCGGTATCCTCAATGAACTTAACCTCTCCCTGCAAGGAAGGTTAAACAATATATTTGTCACTATTGACAAAATTAGAGAATTTCAGAAAGAGTTATTAATTTGGTCCAAAAGAATGGATATAGGTATTTATGGCATGTTTCCTCAGTGCTGTCAAATGGTAATCGATAAACGTTTTGTTTTTGATGAAAAGGCGATTAATACTAATATTAAAGTTCATCTAAATGCACTTAAGAAAAATGTTCAAGATTATTTCTCGGAAACTGACGACATTTGTAAGGGTAGTCTATGGATAAAAAATCCTTTGTTCATCAATCTGGATTTCATCTAACACCATTGGAAGAAGACAAACTCATCGAACTGGCCAGTGATAGTACTTGGGAAACAAGATTTAGACAATAGTCGCTTGCAGCATTTTGGATAAGTATTAGGAGCAAATATAACATATTGAGTGAAAAAGCTTTGGAGATTTTGCTACCTTTCACTTCAACGTATTTCTGTGAAACGGGGTTTTCAGTTATGACGTCGATAAAAACAAAGAAGAAAAATCGACTATCTTGATGCTTGTATGCGATTGGCTCTTTTAAACTCCATTGAGCCCAGATTGGAGTCCTTTGTTAAAAGGGTTCAAGAACAGAAATCGCAATAGTTTTTAACATATAATTTGCTTCTTTATATTTTTCTTATCGAAGAAGAAAAACACTGTTTATGGAATTTATTATGTATAACAATTTATGATACTATATGAAATGTTCGGTTCAATAATTTTACTAATGAACTGCCAGGTGCTTCTATTTTATTGTTTTTCTTTATTTCCGACTCTTTCAAATAAAGTTTTGAAATTCGTTGTAATTAATTCATAAGTAAGGACCATATTATATATATTTTTATTGGGGGTGTTTTAGCTCCATGTCCTTAAAGTCTAAATAAGGAAGTGCGATAAGATTTAAGATTTTCCTTTTATTGTAAATCAAATTAACACCGAAATATTTCTTCACTTTGGTATATAAATATCTTTTTCTTAAAAACATGGTCATTTACTTAGAATCCAGTAATCCGAACACGCCCTTGCATTAATTAGTTCGGATTATAGAGGTTGCACTGTATTTACTAAGGGGTCCCAATTTTACTCTAGATACCTATTTTAACAGATTTTGCTAGATAAAAAATACCTTAATATAAGTGCTATTCATTTAATTATAATTGTAAAAGGGTAGACGACAATTTAAAAAAATGCTCTAAGGATTACGTCAGCAATTGAAACCCTTTGCTCTTTATAAACAATCTCTAAATATTAGACTCAATTTTCTCTTGGCTACCGCTTTTCCTCAAACAGTCGTAAAGACATAAAACCTTTCGTCCTTCTTCACCGCCATAGTTACGAACGAACCGATGAATGGCGTGTTAAAAAGAAGAAATTAAAATAAATTCACACCCGCAAAAATGCGTGCCAACCAACCGCAAAAAGGAGCAAAGTGCTGTCCTCTTGTTTATCAAGGACGTCCATAGATCCTTTACATAGAGAGAGAGAGAGAGAAGGAGACACCGAGGTGATTAATCATTATCCTTTTGTCGTTCTGTAGGCATGAAGGGTCTCGCGTTACCTAAAGGTAGATCATTTCGCGACGATAAATGACCTTTCGTGAATGGCTGTCTCTTTAACGCTTGGTCACGCAATCACCCAGTCGCGAGGTATTAACGGTCCATTAAAAGAACTTTTGGGTTAAAAATTGCAAAGAAACGTTAAAAATTCGTGCTCTTATGCGTGGTGATAGCCGTCATTTAAGTCCATTTCCAAATGGTCAAACATTTCGATTACTGTCAAAATGACCGTAACAATACAGATATGTATCACGAATATTCACGAATGGTAACTTCTGGCGTGTTTCCCTTTGCTGCGGTTAAATTGAGATATGTATCTTCTATGTCAAGCTTAACAAGAGATAAAATAAATAAATTTTTTGTTGATACAATGCATTAAAACTTTACATAACACGAATTCAAAAGACCAAAACTCAACAAGTAGCTGTGTATCCGACCAAACCACGGAATTGGCAATATTTCGATTTGCTGAGACAAGGTTTTGCTGGCTAACGTTAGCCTTTGAATTTTTCGAAGAATTTAATGATAGGAACTTAAAATAAAAAGAATGCTGAGACATTATACTGGCCAATTGATTCGTGAAATTATTATATTGCATAAAAATGCTTTGCTGAGAGATTCGAATGGGTGCTTCCCATAATGTACTGGTGCGGAATGCAACGTCTGAAAAAATTAGTTTTGAATAGAAATTAGACGATTTTCTTTTGTAATTTCGGAAATTATGAACGATCAAGAAAGTAACGGCCACCATGAAAAATTGAATCTTTTGGTTTTATGTACAAGTGCCGAGACAGTACATAATTTATAATGTATTTGAAGTTACAACACTATTGTGTCTAATATATCCCTGTTGCTGTTAACGTAAAAGTTGTTAAATTAGTAATTTTTGGATTTTTTTCATTTACAGATTGAAGACAACCAGAAGTGCTGCGTGTGCTTTGCTGTTTGACAGAAACCTTCCTTTGAGTTAAATACGTAAAATGTTTGCATAAGTAGGTAGTTTTAGGCATATATGTACTGGCAAGATAGATTAATAAAGAATCTAGAAATGAATAAAAAAGTTCAAATTGATGGAATGATATGATACGAAGATCCTATGCAGACAGGCAGAAGCTGTGAAAGTTGGAACAATTTTTGAAACGAGAAAAAAGTCTGCTATGACCGGGAATTGAACCCGGGTCTTCCACTTGCCGGGCGGATATTCTACCCCTGAACTATCGTAGCAGAACATTTTCTCTCGTTTCTGAACACGGATGTTTTCCTTGGTAGGACGGGAACTAGCCAAGCTAGTATCAAACTGCCCCGACAGATGTCCTCGAAGAGAATCATCGAAAGAAACTCCTTCCTCTCAAATGGTGAGGTTGCCAACATGAAATTGATGGAATGATATGATCCGAAGATCCTATGCAGACAGGCATAAGCTGTGAAAGTTGGAACAATTTTTGAAACGAGAAAAAAAGTCTGCTATGACCGGGAATTGAACCCGGGTCTTCCACTTGCCGGGCGGATATTCTACCCCTGAACTATCGTAGGCAGTTTAATACTAGCTTGGCTAGTTCCCGTCCTACCAAGGAAAACATCCGTGTTCAGAAACGAGAGAAAATGTTCTGCTACGATAGTTCAGGGGTAGAATATCCGCCCGGCAAGTGGAAGACCCGGGTTCAATTCCCGGTCATAGCAGACTTTTTTCTCGTTTCAAAAATTGTTCCAACTTTCACAGCTTATGCCTGTCTGCATAGGATCTTCGGATCATATCATTCCATCAATTTCATGTTGGCAATCTCACCATTTGAGAGGAAGGAGTTTCTTTCGATGATTCTCTTCGAGGACATCTGTCGGGGCAGTTTGATACTAGCTTGGCTAGTTCCCGTCCTACCAAGGAAAACATCCGTGTTCAGAAACGAGAGAAAATGTTCTGCTACGATAGTTCAGGGGTAGAATATCCGCCCGGCAAGTGGAAGACCCGGGTTCAATTCCCGGTCATAGCAGACTTTTTTCTCGTTTCAAAAATTGTTCCAAAAAAGTTCAAGTTTGATTCAACGGAGGAAGAGAAGAAAACCCAGATAGCCGTTCAACATCTCACACATGCAATGCCCATGAGAAAAAAGAAGACTTGAATATAAGGACTGGAAGAGAAATGGTGGAGAAAAGTTTGAGCACATAATATGCACTGAAATTATTATGGCAAGAAATTCAAAATGTGTAAATGGATTAAGCACTAGATTAAGGAAAGCTGAAACTGCGTTCATCTAGTAGACGAGAGTTAGTAAAAAATTAACGAGGTTTTAAGAGGAAGTGAGTATATGGAGAGTCAGCTGAAAATAAAAATCACATCTCGCAATGTGAGGTTAGGTGAAAAAGAAGTGAAGAAGTGCTTTGTGAAAATCGGTTGTTTCGTTGGCTGTTGAGATTCCAAAAGCGAGTTTCTAAATCAAGAATTATCAGAAGATTAATTTGAAGGATTTTTGTATGCTAAGATCATTTCCTGGAGCAAGATTTTTTTGGGATCTGGAAGCCCCAACAGACAGGCTACTGGGACTGTACGGGGCTCGTCGATGGAATAAGCGTTCCCTAAGGTCAGTAATTAATCTCCGCAGATGGCTCTCCCAACGGCGGACGATGCTCCGGCCTCAGCGAAAGTTAGAAGAAACTTTTTGGTATATTAACTTTTCAACTAACACTTAACTAACGTAGTTTATAATTAATTTACGGCTGACACAGAAGAGCGGCAGATTGCGTGAGCTTCCGTCGCACCTAGTGTTATCTAGGCTCGAAATGTTTTCATGATAGTCACGATAGACATTAATAGGTAGGGAAAATTATTATCGTTATTTTATTTGGTTCTAAGTAGTTATGAAAAATTAATATTTTACCAACTGGCAGTTGTAAACTACCAAGTCCAAAAAACCGGACATTTAAAATCTGAATATGAGATTATCAGTTCGTGAAATACAAGAAAAACTAATCTCGAAAAAAGCAGTTCATGAAAAAAGTGAAATTACGTGAAATTTTCATAAAATGAGCGCAGAAAACCTCTTTAATCGTATATTTGATGGCAGTTTGTTATTCTTCCGAAGATTATATTTTCTTTGCAAATTTAAACATACAGTTATCCTTTCTGTAATAATAACGTATCATTTCTTCATTTTGCCAACATTTTTAAATATTACTGCTTATAATATTTTAGAATTTGAGACCCGATAATTAATATCAAGAACACCTGTTTAGTAGTTGAAATGTACATCTGCTTTGCTCATCCATCGTTAGATTCATAATTCATAACTTAGTTCGATAATTTATTTTTTAATAAGAAGTATCTCTTTGAATTATTTATTATCAACTGATACAGTCATAGCAATTGATAATTTTTGTGTGCCAGATTTACTGATGACAGGTAGGTGGTACAGCTGTTTGTTCAGAAGATTTTTTCCGCCTCAAATACAATCTCAGACACTATGTGCAAAGCTTTCTTTCAAACACTCATTATTTTTTTGAACTGGAAACTCCAAAAGATGGTTGAGCTCTCATTTTTGGTCGGTGCCAAACTTTCCGTTAATTTTCTCAAACTGTGAAGGAAGCTCGGTGGGTAAAAACCTCTCTTTTTTCAAAAGGAAAGATATTCACCGTGATTCTGCAACATCTTTCCCTTCCGTTCGGTAATTTTCATCCCGCGAACACCCGAAATAGCAACCAAACAATGCTCTTCACGCGAACAAACCCACAAGTACTTCACGAGGGAGACCGAGTAAAATTGATCAATGTAATCCAACATTTCGGCTCGCGGAGGCCGCTTTCCCACCATCAAAAACCGCCCACGCCGCCACCGATTGGCCAGAAGTGGAAGCCCCCATCTAATCCCCATTCTCAACCGAGTTTAATACGTTAGCGTTTAACTTATATTTTCTCGTGTCCCGTCACGCTTCCTCCCTCGCGTAATTTTCCACTCGTCCTCCTCCCTCTCTCCGTATTCCTACCTTACTCACTCCCTCCCTCACTCACTCCCTCCCTCACTCCCTCCTTCTCTTCCTCCCTCACTCATTCCCTCCCTCCCTCCCTTCCTTCTTCCCTTAGTCCCTCGCTCACTCCCTTTTCCTACCTCCCTTCTTCCCTCTACCAACCCTCACCCTTTCAAGAGAACCGCACCTGCATTACCGAAGTACCTTGTCTTTTGTATGCCTTCCTCCATCCCCGCCTCCTTCCGTGGAGTTCCTCCTCCACTTGCATCCTTCCTCTCCCTCCAATCCTCACTCCATCTCTCCTCGAGAGGTGGAAAGGGGCACCCACCTTCTCTCCCTCAACCTAGCCTTTTCTCAGCGTCCCTATGACCCAGATAAGGGGTAGGACTTTATTGTGTCACGGGCGTCAAGCATACTCAACCACCCCTTCGCCGCCCTCCTTCTTCCCCACTCTCACCCCCCTCTCCCTCCGTTCCTCACTCCTATTCCTCACCTCACCTCACTCTTCCCTTCCCACTCCCTCCTTCCCATCCCTCTCACTTTCTCCTCTTACCTTCTATATCCTCCCTCACCTCCATCCCTCTCCTCTCCCACTCTCTCTCCTACTATCCCAGCATCCCTCTATCTCTCTCTCCCTCCTTTCTATCCTTCTTTCTCTTCCCCCCTCTCTCTTCCACTCTCCATCCTCTCTACCTCCATCCTCTCCACCTCCATCCTCTCTCCCTCCATCTTCTCTCCCACCATATTTTCTCCCTCCATCCTCTCTCCCTCCATCTTCTCTCCATCCATCTTTTCTTCCTCCATCCTCTCTTCCTCCATCCTCTCTCCCTACATCCTCACTCTCCTCCTTTATCTCTCTCCATTTCCTCTCCCTCCTTCCCTCTCCCTCCTTCACTTTACACCCTCTCCTTCCCTTTCCTCTCCCTCCTTCTCTCTCTCCCTCTTTCTCCCTCCTCTCTCCCGCCCCCTCATTCCCTCTCTCCTTCCCTCTCTCTTCATCTCTCTCTTCATCCCTCCTCTCCCTCTTTCTCCCTCCTATCTCTCCCACCCTCTAATTCCATCTCTCCCCTCTCTTTCCCTCTCTCTTCCTCTCTCCCTCTCCCACCCTCTCCCTTCCTCCCTCTTTCTCCCTCTCTCCCTCGTTCTCTCTCCCTCCCTCTCTCTTCCTGCCTCTCTCTTCCTCACGCCCTCTCCCACCCTTTCCCTCCCTTTCCCTTCATCCCTCTCCCTTCCTCCCTCTCCCCCTCTCTCTCTCCTTCCCTCTCTCTTTTCCTTCTCTCTCTCACCACCCACTTTCCATCCTCATACAACGGCGTTGACGTTTATTTCGCAAAAATGCGCGAAGGCTCCCCTCTTTATCTTAGCGCGAATCATCCCGTTCTAAGCGGTTTTATTTCTCACGGAGCATTTTCTTAGTAAATAACACAGCGTCGGAATCATCGGCGAAATTAAATGGAATATTTTTGGACTGCTGTAAAAGGCACGCAACAATTACCGCTCATAAGTCGTTAAAAATTTAGCGGATTGATTTGAGTGAAGAAATGGGCCTTCTCTGAGATAATACAGTGTGTGAGAAATGGGTCTTTTTAATATTTTTATAAGGTGCCATCTATTGTAACTCTGTCGTAGACGTTTTATACAATCAAATCATAAATTTGATACCTGTTCCCGAAGTATATTTGTCACTGTTCAGCATGTTTATTAAAGCATTAATATAAATAACAATATCTTTTTGCCTAACTAGCTCAAAATTTGAATTATTCTACTTTCCATTCTTGTAGCGTTCATTACTAGCAGTTGAGTTAGAGATTTGGGCTAAAAAGGAATTCCAACGAAGATTTGAATTTGTGAACTAGAAAGGAGGAATTTATTTAATACCTTTCAGCGAAAAATGATCTCATTACCGTTGAATAATGCATTTAATGACATCGGATTACTCAAAGCACGTGTTCTCCAACATACCATGATTAATCTTAAGATTAAAACATTAATTTTTCTATTTTGGCTTAATAAATAATAGCACGTTAAGGCTTGGTATTTAATACGGAGTTGCATTCGTAAACCAAAATTTAGCAATAAGTATAATTATTTTTTTAAGTTCACGTGCTTAATGCGTATCTTTATAACGGTGATGCAAAATTGGCACCTTCGGTGATGTGGTAAATAAAGACAGTCATTACTATGTGTCACTTCCATTAGTGGGAAGGCGACAATCAAGTCACTTTCTGAGCGAGGCCAATGAAAGTGAGCTATTTCCTAAGGGGCGTTACACCGGGTTCACTTTCAAACTCGGACTCTCGAGACAATGAACGCCAGTTTATATTTTAATCGGATTATGTTGGTATGCAAAGACGGTATTAAGGTGCTTGCTGACTGAATGGATTTCGCCACCCCGTTCTTCTACGGCTTCCGTTTCCATTTGCCCACCGAGGGAACAAATGCTGATGCAGAGTAAACGGCCTGTTACTCGGATCATACAAATTTAAAATTATTAATGAGAAAATCTGCATGAATTTGTGTCCCTAACACGATCTCTCCGCAATCCAAATTGAAGTTAAAATTTAAATCATCTCAAGTAACTATCAAAATTTGAATCTTTTTTGGCAGATTTATAAAATAACCAAGTAACAATTTTGCATATAAATTTTTCAAAATATTTTTTTCTAAACTTCCATCATTATATTTCACTATTTCTTCTAGCAACATCCGAGTATGTATCTATCACTATTACAGTTACGAAGTAGCGTATCACAGCGTTCATGAAATTAGATATGTTTAATTTACAAAATATGCCAGGAAAACTTTTCTAAGAAATAGCCATGGCGATTACTCTTATCTCGGGTTATTGCTTGAAATAATGAAGGCAAGAAGATTAGTTTTATCCACCGTCATGACGTAAATGCAGGTCTGGACAAATTGACTTCATATCTAGGAGTCAGCCTAGAAACACGACCGATGCTAAAACGCTTGAGATTGTTAGTTTCTAGTGACGTCAAGATATGAGTCATGCCGTTGTGTAAAATTTTATATCTGAGCAAAAAATGGGACTAAATTGTGAAGTATAAACAGTGTTTGGGATGTCATAAAATGAAATAATAGGCGCCAGGATGAAATTTATCGGCGCCGTGGCAACTTAGCGATACCTTTTCAATATAAGTTATTTACATAGGTTTTCTTCTACATAATCTAATTTTGTACAGATGAGCATGTAATATTTTTAAAACAGCTATATCTCCAGAATAATAAAAATTTCGCACGATTTCCATGGATAATAATTATGAATGTAAGATTGTAAAATATTTACTAAAGTGTAATTATAACAACAATAATTAAATGGCAATAATATTAAAAGTTTGCCCAGTATTTATTCATCTACAGCAAAAAGGCATCCACATTATAAACTCGGTTATAAAAAAATAATTCAGAAACACGTTTTTTACCTACTGCCAGTCAAATCGAATACGATATTACACGGAGGGATCCCAAAACCGAGACCACAAGGCAGTGAATGGATAGAACATCCAGCAGCCATAAGATCGAGTAACACTGACGTCACATCCGGATGTTAAGTTGTAAGAACCGCTCGCATGTAAAAGAAGGCGCGCGTGTGATGCAATCGCCAGTGCGCGATTCGCCTCGAGTGGCTATTCCCTAATAGGGAACTCATTGTCCTTAATTACTCCCAAAGGTACAAGCGTATCACTCCCCTCTCTCCTTTCTCTCTCTCTCTTTCTCATAAAATTCCCTCCACCCTTTCTCTCTCTCTCTCTCAACTTAAAAAATATTTATTTTTTGAAAGCTTCTTTCTACGGGGTGTTTTATTACTAGCGAACGTGCTCATGTTTCTGTTTTCGAGTGTGTTAGTTCGCGTGGAGTGTGTTTTGTTTTTTCGATCATTTGTCCGCATTTACGTGAATTTTTCCTTTCTGTTCGACGCCGTGAATGCATGTTTATGTTTAAAAACCAACATTTGCGAGCAAGAATACAATGAAGAACCCACCGCGATTCAATGTAACGTGTGCATATTGAATAGTGTTTGTTTTGCATTGGCGTTTCAACTGTCAAGTTCTTCAGTAGGAGCGTGCCAGTGTTTGTCCAAACGCAGACACATTTGCATACGAAAACCTGTAACAAGGGATACTTTACATGAGAATAATCTAGTCATCTGAGCACTTTGAATTCCATGTTGGTTTCCGGATGGAAAAGTATTCTGCTAAGATTCTTCATCTTCCATGACAGTGTGTCTAAAACGGTGGTACGGGAGCCATTGGTGATGGCGCGCCATGGATATTCGGATGGTATGCGGAAATTAGCAGAAATTATAATTTATTCATTTTAAAAAAATTTTTCAGCGGCCAAAAATGCACTCAATTCTTTGTCGATAGTATTAATTTAAGACTCGGGAATCTTCTGTGAAAACTCCGCAGAAATCTAGCAAAGGTTACTCATTGAAAAAAGTAGGTTTAATTTCCATTGAACTGTGTTTATTTTATTCTTTCTGTCTACATTCAATCCTTTATGTTGAAATGTCGTGTATAGTATTTAATTGGTATGAAAAACCATAATGAAATTTTTATGATGATTACATTCGTACATAAAGTGTGCATTTATCGGTAGGTGTATGCGAAATAAATAAATATACGTTTCAGTTACTTTGTACCACATAAGTCCATGCATAAGTAGTACGCGAGTGAAAAAGGTTCTAAAACCACTGCTTTTATAAGGCCATTCATACTCGTGCGTGTTTGCTTAAGCCTGCGGGTGTTTGCTCAAGTTGTGTGTTTATTCGAGTTTTTTTCGTATCGATTTGCGTCTCTCTCCTAATGCGCCCGCATTTTTGCGGTTGGATTATTGCTGCTTTTCTCAACTTCGAAGTCTCTGGGCGTTTTTCTCTTTTCCGCACTCTTTCTCTTTTTTCCGTAGTTAGCGCAAGTGTCGTCGTCGGTTAGTGTGTCGTTCGCGTTTCGTTATTTTGTTTTTGTTCTCCGGCTCCCCGTGCCATTTCGAGTTTCCGAAACTCTAACAGGTGTTTTGCGTTTCTCGCTGCTCCATCGTTCGTCTGCGGAAGACGTGGAACGGAAAGAATCGCTTGTTTCATTTATAACAAGTAAATAACTAGATATTTGGTACATTTATTCTCAAAGATAAGAAAAATTGTCCGGTATATTCTGATGCTGATTCTGGTGCTAAACATTTATTTTAGTCAATAGCATCGCAATTTAACTGCCGCGTGATTAGCGGAAACTAACCTGGGTTTTATTAATTCGTCCGTTGAGAGATGACTGTTTTTCATGTGGAATATTTGTTTTCACACAAATAGAGATTCCGGCGAAGTGCTTTTCTGTGGAGATTTATTTCTTTTCACTCCGTGATCCTGTGTAAACATTTGATAAAGTTTGCTTGTTATCAGTCATTCATCATAAGGTCACACGAGGGTAGATTCCAGCATATCCATTTAATATAAAGAAAATTTTGCGGGATCAAAGATAATTTGATGATTTACGCTAAACTGGTGGCTTGCCCGTTGCCACGCAACTTAATAGAATAGAATAATATACTTTGCTTTTATAATTCATATATTTCAGTATAACAGAAAATGTATGAATTTAAATTTATTTAAAATTGTAGTTAAAAAGATGACTCAATTGCCATATTCAAATCAGAACCATCAATAAAATTAAGTAAAGAAGAACCCGGGACTTAATATTCGCTAGCCGACGCGTAACTCACATGTCATTATCAATGAAATTCAACCGGTTGATATTTCATTCATTAAATAGGTTTTACAATTTTTCATACCTGCCCTGATCAGAAAGAACCCTGATGTAGGCAGAAGGCCCCTTCAGGGCTGACGCAAGTAAAAGGTTTTTATTTTCAGTATAACAATTGGTAGTTTCGTAACCATTGGTATTTATTCACTATGCCACCCGGAATCTTCATTTATATTTATTAAAATTGCTATTCAAATAGTGTGTCATTTAAATGACCATGGCTCAGACGGACATTCGACAAATTATATATAGATTAGAGGATTTTTTTAGATTACCGCCCGTGGCCAGAGAAAAGAGGGAGAGATTTGAAATAAAGGATCCAGTTAAGACGCTAATGATCTCCCAAAAATTATAGGATTTTAGGGGCACTTAATATCTCATTATCCTTAGAAAAATTAAAATTTGTGTACTAAATGCGCAGGAACTATGTCCTCTTTAGCATCTAGGAAATCGAAGCAAGTAAAATTCAATGTTTCAAAAATTATATTTTTCCTTTTGTATATACGAGAAAGAGAAGAAAAAGTTTGAGAATATATGGACCAAAATAAAACAAACATATGCCGTGAAACTAAATTATTTTTTATTTTTTCCAGTAAACCGGCTAATTCAGGAAAATGCTATCCGCTTATCGCATCAATAAATGTGGATTTAGATTGAAATATTCTGATTGAATTCCGTAGCGCTCGGATTAATTGGGTGACGTGCCTCCAGGCAAGCGAATGCCGAAATAAGTACGCGGCCTGAAACTCATCACAATCGGTAAGTATGTTCAAACCGTCTTCATTTGAAATCAATTAGTAAAATGGAAATCGTCCGATGATGCTGTTTTTACTGAGAAAACAGGTGGCGGATATAAATTAAAGTGGAAATTTACTTAGTGGGTTTGATTTAATTTGTAAAATGGAACTATTCACCGCCGCAGATCTTTTCTCTTAGTTTAAGTGGAATTCGTTTCTAGAAAAGCCAAAGTCGTTTGTGGAGCTTTTTGTCAAGACGACCGTCACGGACGTTTGCGTGAATATTGTAATTCTCTTCACATTAAATCACTGAAGATGTATCTTAGAAATAATTGCAGGATTAATTTTTTAAGCCTTAATAATTAGTTTAGCTGGTGTAATCCCTCTTAAGAACCTGTAAAGATTGTTTGTTTGTCGGCGAAATGGATAGAAAATCATTTTGATTCACTAAAACGCTTTTGTATACAAAGAGAACAACACTGCAAATATCATTTTAACAAAAGATGGGTTTTTCAACAATCTTGCATTTCTTTGTCATACTCAGAGCATACAATGTTGGTATACCGGCTGTGATCTTCCGTTTTTGTATGCTACCAGGCTAAAAGATGCTTAAAAATATTGAGGAGAAACCAATAATCAAAAGTCTTTCATTCTATGTATTTATCATGTAATGTGTGTGTCACACTGGTGTGCGAAAGTAAATAGGGGAGAATGTTATTTATTTATTTTTCATATCTTTTTCACCGTTACATCCAAGTCGCAAGCAATGCTGCAACGGACAGACTAGTAATTGTTAACAATCGAATGCTTCTAAGCATTATTTTCAAAATATAGCACGCCACTGTTGGTGTTGAATCATCACTATATCTGGAACCTAAAGCTACCATACCGTGTATTTAGAAAATTAAATCATTGTAAGGGATAGAATACTGGAATGAATGGATTCTTTAACTTACCAAAAATGTTATAGAGTAGTTTGCATTTTGATTATAGATAATTAAAAAAGATATAAAAAATAATATACATGCGGAAAGCAGCTAAAATATTTAAGGAAATAGAGGTTACATATTATAAGCATATAAAATTAGTCGACATTCACTCTACTTTCTCTTCTGCTGTAACAATAGATATGTCAAAATTCCGCATTCTCGCTTCAGGGATAAAAAGTGTTGAATCAAAGCACCATTTCTTTCGTGAATTCAAAGGTGAAAATACTATATATATTACCAATAAGACAATGCCTTCCTTTCGATTTTTCGTGTCCTCTTGTAAAACCAGTTCGATACGCCAAGTCTCTCAATAGAGGCGTGAAGACAATCGATACCCAAGCCGCCTGGGTTTGCGCAATCAATTGTTCAAGGTGCGGGGAAAAACAAAAGCTCCGCTCGGAAGATGATTGCTCCCTGAAGAGGCGTGGTGATTGCACCCCTCCCCCCCCCCCCCCCCAGAGAGCATGTGTGCGCGCGAGCGTGTGTGCTTTAGAAGGCGGTTGATGCTTTATGAAGGTGCAGATTGCTTCGGAAGCTTTTCCTTTGAACGGGCGCGGCGGTAGGTAAGGTTATTCCGCAGTGTGTGATGTTGCCCCGGGTGACAGATTGGAAAGCCCCTCTGTAATTGGAAGTCATTTCCGATGACGTGTTATTCGAAGTGTTAGGTGTAAATGCAAAGGAGGTACAGGCAGAACGCGTTATATATTTATTAATATGGCGTATAGAATAATCGAGAGATATTTTCAATATATATATATAAAATAGCTAAAAGTACCCGGCGTTGCTCGGGATTTTAAGTCAAGACAAAAAATATTGAGTGAGAATTGAGAATAAAACCAAGTTAATTTTTATTGTAATGCTTAATGGTATGCAATATTTCTTGTCTTCCCATCTTTTTCCCAAACAAATAAATTTTCTCGCATTCTTTACCGAAAAATTTGACGACTGCGTTTTTTATAAAATAATCATAATAAACAGTCGATGGAATCAATTTTAAAATAAAGTTACTTCACACGAATTGCTTTCCAGTGGAAGAAACTGCATCATATTATATAGCCATGAATCTAATAATCATTAAAACCTTGGGCAGGAATTGCAAGCTCTAGGGATGCAACCGATGGAAACACTTTTGAAGATATATTCAAATTTAGCTTAACCACAAGTTATTCCATGGAAAGGCTGATTTCTGTGGGTCTAATTTGTCAAGTGAATATTTTAAAGTCAAACCTACAAACAAAATGAGTTCCCGGACTTTGCAATCGAATTTGGCGGTAAAAATGTGTTGGCATGACATGGAAAGTGTTATTATATTCTAATAAGTATAATTGGCTTAATTGATGCATACAAATGTTCAGTTGAAGAGAAAGTAACGTCTACATATAGGTATTTAAGGGAGGAAGAAGTTAAAGATTATATATTGGTTGAAATTAAATAATTGTTATATAAGTTTTCTTACTGTACCTTCTGTGATATGTTTCACTTTCTTTGTTCTTGAATTCCTAAATCCCTTTGGCCATTAGTTTCCTTTGCCCTTGCACCCGCCTGTCTCATTCATTCATCTTCCTGTCTTAAATTCCTTTGGTCAGTAGTTTTTGTTGCTCTGACGTTCGCCTTCCTCACTCTTTGCTCTTTAAGTCTTTTATTTTTTTGATCGGCATTTTCTGCTCCTCTGGTGAAAACCATTCGTTTGAAATTGATCTTATTTGAATCTGAGAATAATCTTCCGTTTCTTTTAGGTATGGTTTCTTATTTGAACCATTGATTTGGTGAAAATAAAAAAATAATAATTGGATTGTTATAGAATTAAAGGGTTAATTATTCATATACGAATATTTTTTATAATCAATTTCATTGTTGAGTATTATAACGACCAAAAAAGTAAAATCCAAAACTTTAATTAGTAAGTACAGAATCTTACAATACTTGCAATTATCCAAAAGGCACTAAATATGTTCCTTTATAAATGTTAAACTCGCTTATACGATAACGCCGTAAACCAAAAAGGAACCATACAAACAAACATGATAACAGAAGTATTCTTCGTGGGTAACCAAACAATATTGTCCGAAATAATGATCAAAGTAAATAGTAAAACTTGAAATATGTTACTATTGCAAAATGTTATAGACATATATGTTAATTATTCTGATTCTTTATCATATTATCATTTTAATAAGTAATATGCGAATATATATCTTAAAAAGTAAATAACAAAACAAATATGAACGTAAAGAGTAAATAAGTAAACAAATATTAACGTGCGCTGTCATGCATATCTTAATGGCGCTCAACAATAAATGAATCCGTTATAAACGAAAATAATTATTTCAACCTTTTTCAAAAAATACTTTGGTGTAAAAATTAGCGCATTCAGCCAATTTTAGTGGTTGGATCTTTTATTTAAAATTTGGTGTCTACAGCTATTCGGGAAGTATGACTTTATTTTGCACAAAACCACAACTTCTTCAAAATATATAATATATTTATGGAACATTAATTTTTTCTTTCTCTCCCTCTCTGTCTCCCTCCTTTCTTCCTCTCTTTCCCCTCTCTCGAATTAAAGCATTTAAAAGCACGCATTCCTTACGAATATGGTATAAGAATTAAGGCGACAATAAAATCTCGAGGTTTAACAATGACCCGGTCAGCAAGGCATCATGTCGTTAAAAAGCTAAAAATTTTCAAATAAATATGATTTAAACTTATAACTTGAGCGATTTAGAATCGTAGGCGAAAGGTGACGATAAGAATAAGAAACATTATTTATTTTTCTTTAAACGGTTTAGGTCCGATGATCGTAGGTCAATTCTATCTAATTTTAATTTGAAAAAGAGTAAAAGCCTCTAAGACGAAAAATCTATTTTTACGTGTTATCTTATGGGAAATGGCACCCCCTCTCCTTCTCCCCGCCCACCAATATTCGAAATTCTGGCCCCGAAGTGCACATCCTCATGGTCCCATTAGTAAGTGTACCAAGTTTTAAGTTTCTTGGTTTTTGAGATATGCTGTCCACGCACACACACACATTGCCTTTTATTAATATACGAGTTATCGGTGCTTGCATACTGCAACCGTTAAAAAAATCACCATACACCAATATCTAAACTCGTAAATAAACCGACGCGATCTCCTGGGCAACGGAACTTCTGCGACGTGGAGCTTATGTGTATTAGATAATAAATTCCATGAGTAACAGCAGTATATTTATAATTTTATTTATATATATTTTTATATATATTTATATAGTAGTATATTCGGAAATACATAAACCTTAAAAAATTGTTCAAACAATTGCGAATTTTTATCAGCCGGATTGTTGAACTTTTTCTTTTGTCTATATAGAATTTGCTACAAAATGTTTACAAAGCTCGTATCTATGACTTATAGTTTCCGAGATAAAAATTATCAAACTTTAATGTGCATACGGGGTAAAAACAACCCCTAAAAAGTAGCAATTTTGAAAATTTCGATTTTGTGGTTGTATGTTGAACTTTTTCGTCAATATAGTATATATATGACAATATCTGTAAATTTTTCTATTTGACAAATTGAACAAAATATTATGTATATTACTACAGTACTTTTTCAACACAATTTGACGAAGAAAATACACCATTTCCCTCTCATATTAATTATTTTTGGTCGTATATTTTTAAAACGACCTATACATACGGAAATACATAATAATAACAATTTTATATTACTTAATTTTTTATGTCGTTTCCAAATATTTACCATATATATTACGCAACAACAAACACCCGAATTTTGTCTTCATCCCTTTTTTAAAGAGATAGAATTTGGGCAACAGAGAATGAAGAAATTATACGAATAAATATAGCCTGCATAAACGCACACTAATATATATGCATGGATGCAAACAAATTCAGTAGCCATAGCCGTCCCTATAGAGGTGTGGGTCTCGGAGCAAATTTACGTATGCCCTTTAATATTAAGCCTCGAATTAAACTTTCCCTGCGGTGATGTTGAGGCCTACCAGATCGCAGGGCCAGGGGCAGTTGCATCAGCTTATTGCTATCGCTGGTAAATTGTATAGGCCAGTTATTATAAGCAAAAGGAAAGAATATTAAAAAACTAAACTTAGTTTAATCAAGAGTACCTTTCGTTTTCTGTTATCAGAAGTTTTCAGTTCAATTGAACCTAATTTTATTAAATAAAGCGGTGTAATACATTTTGTGCACACATATTGAATATGGACGATCGCGAAGAGAAATATCTTTCTGTATAGGCGCCGTATTTTGTGATTAAAAAATACGAAGCATGAAAAACAAAAGATAAAAGACATTCCTTATACGCCCACCCCTCGCTATGAACGTTCATGGAAAACACCGTGTGAAGCAAAACCGTGCAAATATTTCCCCATGGGAATTTGAAATGTTAACCGTACTTAACCGGAAACGTGCAATGAGAAAACTTCGCTAAGCAAGGGTTCACATCGTGAACGTACAGTTATAGCGACCGCTGATTAGTACAGGATCGGCAGCCTGCGGCTCGTGAGCCTCGTGCGACTCTTAAAGGATTTACGTGCTGCTGCTCCCTAAACCAATTCCTTTTCCCGTATAAAGCTCCTAGAATGTCAATGTCGGTAAATATTTCGATTAACTACAAGAATATTCTGAAATAAAAATTGAAATTATGGCGAAGACTTTGGCGGTGTTTGGTTACCGGATGCATGGCTTTCGGTGATCCACCGCGTCTAGTGACTTAAAGGTGACAACAGATTCGTTTCCGTTCCAGGAAACATCTTCAGGTCGACCTGAAAGCCATACATCCTATAAATTGAAATTTTTTTAATGAGTAGCGTCCTTTTCACCTGAACTGCGGCTTTTCTTATGTTAGGAAAAAATGGCTCTCCTTGATAGCTAGACTACCAATCTCTGCACTAGTGTATGCGTAATTGTATGAGTACATAAAAAAGAAAATAGCGTATATTAGAGGTTCGCGTTTAAGTAAGACGAAAGGCTTAATGAGTGCGGGAGGCGCTTATGTTTTTTTTCACCCACCATCGATTTCGGAACTCCAGGCGCTCGTTTTTCAATTCGAGACGTATTTATTCGTTCGCTTTCTCATCGGGCGTCGAGTCGGTCCAATATTTCTCTCTCTCTCTCAATCCTTCCGAACTCCGTGTCCCGAATAATTTTTTCGAATGCCTCCGCTCGTCGTTATTAATTCCTTTGTTTTTTCGTGTCCCGAGAGGAACACTAATTGGTTGGCGGTCATTTCGTCGTCCTGTTATTAGTTAGTTCGCGCCTTTCTCCCATTGATTGATGAATGCGCCATCTTAATTGCGGTGCCTTCGATTTTCGTCCCTCTTCTGTTTTTTCCCCCTGCCCTTTGTTTTATTTTAGCGCGCGCACGAAGCGGGCGTAATTTCGGTCGTTAACGGCGATTGATTAATCGCTCGGGAATGCGATAACGCCGTTGTTTTTTTAAAAGGAGTTCTGCTGTCGCCGTAGCTGATGCGGTTTGTGCGGAGGTAGGATTTCGGGAATAGCATCTGTTTTGTTTTTCTTCCACATCTCTGTGACTTCGATTCCAAAGAGCGACATTTGCTCGGGGGATGATGGACGCACATGTTTGATTACTTTGCTTGCAGGATTGCAATTGAAATCGAAGGGATTATCAGCGCTTTTGGGTCGAGTTGAAACTCAATTCGCAATGGTTTCATATCGCGATATAACTCCTCGTGCCATAAATTTTTTTATTCCTGTTTTTTTCGGATAGTCCAGAAAAATATCCATGCCCGTTATATTTTATCTTTTCCTCGATAAACTTTTATGCATGTTCTTCTAAGTGGAGTTATTTTATTAATTAGATACAGCTATTATTGATAAAAATGGTTAGAGAAAACAGGTGTAACGCGGTCGTCTTTAGTTGAGATGACGATAATAGTTTTTGCTTTTCCTTAGCATGTTACATCTGTTGAGAATAGCTGAGTATGGAAAATTTTAAGGTTATTGGAGTTTTCTAAATTATCAGTTGTATTCCAGGTATACGTATATCATACAATAAATAATAAGTCTCAATACACAAAAGTTTACGCTCCTGTTTAATCCCTTTAAATCCACTGTGCAATGTGGACACATCCATTTAAGATTCTTTTCATTTTAAGATTTACACGCTAGTTTACATTTAGTGATTGGATGTGAAAATCGCTGTACTTTGTTAACTGAGGAAAATAAGTATACTTTATTTATGTTACCTGTTATGTATAATTAAGTAGATTTATGCAGCTTGTGTAAACCATCATTGCATAGGAAGTATTTCGAGTTATTATCTACATTATATCCAAATTCTGTGAGAGTATATAAGTTACGTCACGTAAGAATAACGGTTGTGAGTTCAAAGAACAGTGCAACTCCCCATAACTGATTTCCAGAATGGCCAGTTATGCCTATTCCTCTTACGCTTAAGGGATTATTTATGCCCATACTCCTTATCTTAAGCAACTATTAGGTACGATGAAATAACATTCACAGAATTCTACAGGTCTAGAAAACGAAGCATTCGAGATAACGTTTCGTCGATACGGTTTCATGTAAACGTACATTTTATAATGTGTTCAGTTGGAAAAATCTGCTTTTACTTAGGGTTCAGTAATATCGGATGTAGGTAAATTCAAGACGAGAACGGGTTCACAGCAGTCATACACAACCCGAATTCAAGTTTTTATCCGGAGTAGTACAACAGGACTAAATCGGGCGAACGATAGTTTCATTTCCGTGCACCAGGGGGCAATATCGTCCAAAAAAAGTCTTCCCAATATGGGCATGGCGAAGAATTTTGAGAACGGAAGGACGGAAGCATATAATCAGCAACGGTTTGGCTTGGAAAAAATTTCTCTATATAAAATATTGGAATACGTTTTTTAAATGGCTTCTTCTATGTTAGATTTTCCTGTTATTTCATCTAACAGCATATACGCGAATATTACTCCAAGTATGCGAACTTACGCGAACATGTGTCGCATTGGAATTCTTTTATGTATTGATAGCGACCGGCGGTCATCTATAAAACCCAAAAGTTACTTTATATTAGGTATCTATTACCCGGAAATGGGCGTACCGATAGGCCCCGCAATGCGGGGGGGAGGGTCCAAGATTTAGAGGCCCCCCAATCATTCAAACCGTACTGACTAAGGCTTTAGGAACTCGAAAAATGTAAATGCGACTTCTACTATACGGCTTCATAACGCTGAGAAGAGGCATTTTTCGGCATGAAAACCAGTGCAAGATATAGGCTACGATTATATGCCTCCTGTCGCCTCTCGCTCTTAGGCCAATGTATTTTCTCGTGTGTCAACATTTCTTAAGTGTTATATATAGCTAGGGAAGATTATTGTTCTTATTTGTGTATATTGTGTGTATTTACTTGTTAAATGAAGCATGAGGTCTGCGTCCACTGTTGAGGCTCTAAGGATGACGACTTGACTTCATTTACCGATCGGCTTCCAATATCATCATGAAGTGTTTGTTTTCATATATAGGTACATAGGTAGATTTTGGTTGACGTGAAGCCCCCTTCTTTTCAACAATACGAGCCGCCCCTGATGGCACATAGGATTTTACAGGTCGTATTTATTCACTAGGGGAGTGTTTCTCAAACTGTGGGCCGCGGCCTCCCAGGGGGCCGAAAAATTATTTTGGATGCAAGGTGAAATGTCGAAAAATAAAGTTTTCAAGAATAATGAAATTATATCTGGGAATTTTAGGAAATACGACGTGATTAATGTTATTAATAATTACATAAAGTGAAGAAATTTTCAATAAAGTTTCTTATTTTTACAATTGAAAGTTTGAGAACCACAACACTAGGGGACCGTTCCTGTATTACGACAGCAAACGTTTAACTATCTTCGACCCCCTTGTCCCTCCATTCCAGCAACCGTTAGCATTTGGGTGACCCTCTCCCCCTTCGTTGTGCCCCTCTTTTTAATAAAAAATAGAAAATGCGTAGTTATGCATTGCAATACTTCCTAATGCCTTCTTATAGCGTTTCAATGCATTTTAATGCTCATTAAAGCATAATGAGGTAAAATCTATCAGATTAAACAAGGTAAAGTTATGTTTACCAGAAAATCAGTTAAATACGGCGAAAATAATTCTAATGTCGGGCGAAACGCGGGTAACGACCAGGTGGAAACTTGTAGTGGACGAGCTGTTACGACCCGTAAATTGCACGTAAAAAGTAAAAAATTTCTTAGATAAAAAATCTTACGTAAGCATTGGTCATACTCCCCTTCCCCCTGAGAGGGGTTATTTACAGGTGCCAGGGGCTTAGCTACCAAATGCCCCATATGAAATGGGGTTCTTTGAATTGCACGGACGTCGTGCAATACACGGGATCGACGGCTTCACTTCTTCGCCAAAGGAATACTTTTCATATTTTTCAGCCGTAAAATATGATCGACCTCGGTCGAGAATCCAACCCGCAATACTTGAAACCATTGACGATCATTTCAAGCACTGCTCCACCAGCGTCGACCGATAACTTTAAGTTAATAAGCATACTCAGTGTCATAGAGCAGGTGTTCCCAAACTACGGCCCGCGAAAGGGTTTTATCCGGTCCACGGAAATTTTATTAAACATCATAAAATCAGTGTTTTCAATTTAAATCAGGCCAATTGTTCGAATTAGAATTTTTTACATTTATTACTTATAGTTATATATGCGTGTATGCTTAGGTAATTATAGAAAAAATATTTTAAATTTTGAAACGGTTTTTTTTTATCCGGCCCGCCTAGCACTTTCAGTATTCCTATGTGACCCTCCTCTCGAAAGGTTTGGAGACCCCTGTCATAGAGTTATGAATACGTCTTATTTTTATTGTCTCTATGGCATTATAAGAATTGTTATGCATAATATAATATTTTGAAGACATTTCTCCAATTGTATTTAAGATAATAAAAGGAACAAACTTATTACAGTAATTTTTTATAATTTCAGACTTATTAAAATATCAGTAGCATTTGTGTGAGGGAGGGGGAGAATTCTTCATTAATATACAGGCAATGATAAGTAATTCAGCTTGGAAAATGTTTAAGACTATCATAAGGAGGTATTATTTGCTGCGGGCTCCCCCAGATTTTCCGGTACGCCACTGATTACCCGCTTCTTATCATCTGCTGCTTTGTAGTCTAAATGCGCATCTGCTCTCTTCAATCCTTTTTATGGCTCTTTCAGAAACAATTTGCAATTACATTTCAGCCATGAAGTGAACTAGATAAGTTTTTCTTAAGAGCCTTCTGTCATGAAGTCAATTTTTTAAATTTCAATAAGCGATGGAGCAATAGGTAATTACACGAGACGGCATTAAAAACTAAATACGTGGAATATTGATGTAAAACTGATACTAGCACATTGTAGAGCGAATAAATATTATAAATAAAATGAATAAATAATAATATATATATTTTAAAATAATAAATACAAATTGTCTCAAGAATAATTTAAAGAGTTAAAGAAAGAGATTTCAAGAGGAATATGCGACCGCTGCTTTTGTTCTGATTTGTTGTCGATTTTAACTGATAACAGGATGCATACCCGAAAAGGGAATTGTAGTGATTCCCTGAGGTAAAACGGAAAAAAATTGAAATACATAAAACTGGAACGTTAGAGCTCGAAGAAAATAGTTGGAACACCGATAGGAAAGACATCTTTTTTGAATAATAGAAACTTATAGAGGAACATTTTACCAAATTTTTATTCTGGTTAATTTAGCTCAGTTGGAATCCCCTGTCATTACTTTCTATCTCTAAGATCCTGATGTAACACTCCAAAATTATTCACAACTTTCTCTCTCACAGTAAGTTACAATCACTCTACTCCCTTTTCCCTAAAATTATGACAGCAAAATGAAATTAAAGCTACACTCATGACGCTGCAAATATAAATATTAAAGCGGAAAAAGACATCATCTTGGAGTAATAGAAAGTTATACAAGTTCAATATATGAGCGCTACACCGTGTATGTTTTCAACTCCATCAACACACACCGCAATGGTAAAAAAATTAAGTATCCTGCTGCGAAAAACCTCAAGTGGGCAGTTCCATTTAAAAAGGCTGACTGCCCTTATACATGAGATAAGTAAAGGTTGACAGGTATGGAAGATTGAGGGAGGAGTGAGTGCGATAGGTTCCTTCCTTCACCACCGCGTAACTGATTGATTCACATCTTCTTCGGACGCGTTCTCTTGCGACGTTGCACTCTGCTATTACAAGCGGCTAGTCTGCCATTAATACGAGGGATGCGAACGTTAGTACAGGTACTCCTTTATTTTTTCTCGAAAAAATCCTAGAAAGGGGCAACATAATCCCTTCTCGTCCTCACCTGCGTGTATAATCTTAAAAAGGCATCGATTACCTCTCTCACCTAGGGCACTCACAGCAACACGAGTTAGGCGTTGTTAGGTTTATCGGAAGGGAAGTGGGAGTCTTGGTGAAGACGTTATTGCCTCGGGGGTTGTTTCGGAAAAGGACGTGTTGTTTGCGAAAGCAACGAGGGTGAGAATTAGAAGGAGGTTTGCCAGGGAATCGACTAAATTGATTTACCCGTCTCGTTCCGGTTCTTAAGAGGCATCAGAAGAGATATTTACTTGGACGATTCGCGCCTTTATATGTTGCTTTTTATGCCATTTTGCTAGACTGCTGTAATGTAGAGTTGTCCAGAGAAGATTTGAAGAGGATGTAAACTGTCAAAGGACAACCTTGTTGAGCATAATTTTACGGATAAAAGTTTGCCACGATGGCTTTCATTCGACGGACCTATTCTCTAATTACGTGTTCATAAATAGCTGTTACATTTTCCTGGAGAGCTCAACTTGTTAAATATACTTCCATGAGAAATTTGGAATAGTTCGTTTTAAATAATTTTATACCATGTAGCAAAAGATTTATATTTCGACTTTGTAATAGTTATGGTTGAAACGTGACCAGTAAAATGTTTTACGGCGTAAAGTTTAGCGAAATGCTATCAGGAATCAGCGCTGAATTAATATTTCTGAGTTTGTCCACGAAATCATTTTGAACGATGGTGATAACGTTAAGAATCTGTCAAAATCCACCTGTTGATGAATAAGAATTCCTTTTTTCTGTTGATTTATTTTTCCTTTTGTAAAAATAGATGAAAATTTTTATCTTAATACAGCTTAGTACGGTGTTTTTAGATCACTAAAGATATTAATACATAATTATTTAGTAAGATAAAATATAAAACTGCAATTTATTTACAGTATAAACTATATTTTTAGATTAATCGCATATAAGAAATATACTTTAACTTTTTTTAGGAGCCGGTAAACTATTTTTTGGCTTATTAGAATTCGAATATTCTTCATGGATAAAAACATTCCAAAATCGCACGAACTCCTTGTATTCGGCGCGAAAGTGAATGAATAATTTATGAGACTATAGACTCACGTGCAAAACGTTTCTTTATCTCAGCTTCCAAAGAATGCAAACGTACATTTCAAAGCAATACAAACTTCGAGAAAGATAAAATTTCTTCATTCCACGAATGACTTCATTAGGCCTTATCAAAATTTAAATTTTACCACCATCAGATACTAAGCGCTTAACAAATGCAAAAGATATTCCAACTCTGAAAAAATATGGAAGATTTTTCCCGTCCAGACTTCTGAATATAATGAATCAAATAGTGAATCAAATGCCCTTACTTATCAAGTTCTCCCGCCTTCTGAAATATGGTGAATGTTTAACTACCAATTGAGCATTGGGAGACTCTGATACTCTTCTCGTTCCCCGAACCGATCAATATGATCGTGCGGATATAAAAAAAATTTCGTCGCCCCCGCAAAATTTAGGCTCAACTCTTCTTTAGCAGCTACCGCATCCTTATATGCTTTTTATGCCCAGAGTTGTTTTTTACGAGTCGAACGGAATGAGAAGACGTATTTCTTTTGGGAGAAAGAGAGGGGATGTGGTAGGAACAGAGAGAGCTGGGGATTGGTTTTCTGGGATCGCGGAAAGCGCTTGTTGGGTAAGAATAAAAAAGAACATGGGGAGAGGCAGGGGGAGGAAAGGGGAGGGAGGAGAGGCGGTTGAGAAGAGGAGAGGACGGAGAGAGAGGTATAGAGAGGGAAGGAAGGAAAGAGAGAAGGGGTAGATAGATAGATGCCTTTATTTGGGCGAGGTTGAGGCTTGCAAGCGCCCTCTTACACCTAAGCCCAAATGTCATACATGGCAGAGTAAAATACAATTTAAGCAAAGATATATAAAAGCATAATATTACATATTAAAAAGAAGATAGCATCCAACAAAGAAAGATAATTTGAAAATCAATTACTAATAATGGTAGATGTAATAGAATAAATAAGCATATCCATTTTATTTACGCGAAAAAAAAATTATGACAATTATTCATTATTTTAGCAAAAATCCCTCGGCGGGAAAACACCCTAAGGAAGGGGAGCGTGAAAAATCCGCGAAATCTATTTTAGATTAGCTAAAAATTATTACCAGACCTACACTTATAACACTTTTTGACTACACGATAAGAAAAACTACATAATGAACTCCATCGAGTGAGAGAGAAAGAAAGGGAAGATAAGAGGAAGAAAATGTAAATAAGAAAGGGAATTAGGATGGGAGGGAGAAAGAAGACGCTTTTGAGGGAGAAATAGAAAAGAGGAAGAGTAGAGAAGAGGAAGGAGATAGAGAATAGGGAGAATAAAGGAGGGGTGGTGGAGAGGTTGTAGGGAGTAGAAGGGGGCTGATGTTGATTGTAGACAAGAAAGGGAACAAGGAAGGGAATGGGAACGAATTGTGGAGAGAGAGGGAGATGGTGAACAGAGGGGAAGAGGGTAAAGAGAGTAAATATAAATAAGAGGATAAGAATTTAGTAGGAAGAGGAAGGGATGGTGAGTAGGAAAATGGTTTGTGAGGGAAGTAGATATAGGATGGGAGAATAGGGAAGGAGAAGTAGTCTAAAGAAGAGATGGAGAGTAATAAGGGAATAAATTAGATGAGGAGGGGTAATAGGATGATATGGATAATTGAGAGGACAGGAAATTAGTTGAGGAACTGAGTATGGGTGTAGAGATAGGGCGGAGATAGAGGGAGTGGTAGAGAGAGAGAGAGAGATAGGTAGGAGGGAGGAGAGAAGTTAGAGAAAGATAGAGGTGAAAAGGGAGTCGGAGGTAAGAAGAAGAGGAAGGGGGTGATGGAGGTAGGGCAGCGTTTGGAATGACGAGAAAGCTAAGTGATTGATATCTTGCGAAGGAACAAGGGGGCGTTTCTGGCGAGGGACACTAAAGGGCGGGGGAAGGTCGTCGAAAGTCGCGACATGCGTTTATCGCGGAACAAAGGTTTCATTGAAGAGAGTTGGACGCTTAGCTGGCGGGAGATGCGGGGAAAAGTAATTAATTCATGACCTAGAAGACGTGACCACGGGATGTAAGAATCGTACACGTTATGCGAATTGGTTCGTAGTTGTCTGACCTTTCGTCTTTTTGTAAAGAAAAACATTGTCCCCAATATAAAATGCTAAATAGTTGTTATCTTGTTACATTGTTGGCGTTTGTGCTGTCGTAATGCTAAAAGGACATCATTTAAAAATTTTTATGCGAAACAATTTTAGTTTGTCATATATAACATTTGTGCTCTAGATAGTTGATCTAATTGTAATTCGTTGATTACCGAAGTAGCTCTGCGTCAATAACAGTATTAATATAGATTGAGACTGTCATAGGTGAAAACGATTTCTTGTTATGCATATATCTGCTGATTAACGATGGTTAACTACATTATTCATCTGGAAGTTAGAAATCTACGCTGCCCACATAATTAAGATGTGAGTGTAGCTGATGGATCGTTTGATTAATTTTTTCGGTTTCCTAAGAGTAATTTTTATTAGAAAGATTACTAAAGATGCATTAAACACGACTTTTTAATAGTATTTGCGCAGTCTTTTTTCGCAACGCTTTACTGTAAGGAACTACAAGGTATAAGTCATAATATATCTCGTATTCCTCATCGCAAATTACTATAAGTACGTTAAATTACAAATAAAATGCTGTCTATTTCGGCGTCTAAAACAAATAAACAGAAAAGGCCTTAAAACAACCGAATCTGCTCATAAATATTTCGTCGGTATATCATGTCAATGAAATTCCTATCCGCCCTTCGTTAGTCTGGCGTTAAAGCGACAGTATTTCAAATTTAATTTCTTCGTGTATGTGTTTTTGCTACCTTCCACGTCGAAAGCAAGGCTTCTCTAGCGGTAAAAATGATGATGAATGTTAATAACGGACATCTCAATTAAATCCATCAGCAGAATTTCGTTTCAGTGAAACTCGGATGCTATTATTACCACTTAAAGAACCGCCCAGAGCGAGATAGTAAATAAGTCCTCGTACAACAGCTAGAGAAATGGCCTTATTAAACATGTCTGCTTAAGTTTATAATGTAGCTCATTCGCGTAAAACACATACACTTAAACTCTGATTACAAGGCAGTCGGTTGATGCAAATCACTCATATAGAAGAGTATTTCATACTCCTGCGAAAACTTAGGTATATATTTCTTGTTGTAACGACTTCATTGCTACAAAACTCTTCGATGCAAATTATGAAAACTTAAGTCCAGGCATATCAAACTGGCGGCATGCAGCTCTTTCTGTGCCTTACTGCAGCCCGATAGCCAATTTTTGTCTCAAGTGAATCCTGTGGGTTTTCTTGTAAATGCTTTATTTTAGCAAAAAGGAGACGATATTATTTCCATAGTTACCGAATAACAATAGAACGCATTTTCTAAATTATTGTTTTTAGTTGCAAAAATGCGTCCAATCTTCTAACTTAAGTCTATCGTTCCAGCTGTGGCCCTCATTAAACAACTGCGGCCCTTCTCTAACATCTCTCGCTTTAATTTGGCCTTTCTCTAACATTCATTCCATTAATGCGGCTTGGACGCATCTTCGAGTTTAAAATGCTTGCTTTAACCCCTTGAAATTTCCACTAAGGAGGTTATACTGTACGGCAGGCATGTCAAACTTACGGGCCGCATGCGACCATTTCTATGACTTACTGCGGCCCAATAGCAATTTTTGTTTCAAGTGAATCGTGTGGGATTTCATATAAATGCTTTATTTTGCGAAAAGACGATATTTTTTTCTTAGTTACCGAATTACAATAGAACGTACTAAAGAGCATGTGACGATTCGCTGTCACATTAAGTTGATTTTGACTTTTAAAAATAATTAATTTGACCAGACACATTTATTTGACAAAAGATTTAAACTTCTTTCTTTGTAAATAGAACAGAAGATTCTATCTATTATTAACCTGTATTAGGAGTAAGGATAAGTATAATTTAATTTTTTTTTATTTAACTTTTTGAATTTTCCAAGTGATGTAATAAATAAAAATAAATGACCTTACTAAGTAAACAGCTTCAACCAGGCTAAACATAAAGACATAAATCAACATAAATTTAAACAAGCAAATACGTAATATTGTCAAGGGGCTCTATTTTAATCTTATACTGTTTAAAATGTTTTTCGCTTGGCTTAAAGAAAATAATTTAATTAATTTTTTAAACTATGCTACAATAACGAATAAGATGTTTCTTTAATTCAAAGTGGAAATGTTCACTTATTCTTCAAAAATATTCGAAATCCATGTAAACAAACAAAATGACCTAATATCGTCAAGGGGCTCGCGAGTATACACTCAATATTACCACTCGCACAAATGAGGTGGCCATGGTAACTGACAATTCTCATTGTTTAAAAGTCGGGTTTTTTCGTATTAAAAACGGATTTCCGGAAAATTCTGAACGTAATTGAATTTTTACTTTAACCAAAATGAACTTCTTTCTTTTTCCAACACATCCGTTTAGGTCTTGACTTCGTATCTTGACTCTAACTAATTTTAAAATGCGATTTTATAACGCCCGAAACTGATTCCAATGATTTTCTTATGGAGTGTAGGGGTGTCGGAAAACCCCCCTTAAAAAAGAAAGTACTTAATGTTTCCGGTTTACTTTAATACCGTTATAGAACAAGATATTTTTTCATCTCTAAAAATTATAGATGAGGAAAATAGCCCAAACAGCGGCGGGGATATAAGCTTCCCAATAGGCTATAACCAACCTGCCAAAAAGTTCGCCTACGACGATTACGGTAATATAATATAATATTTTCTAAATTATTGTTATTAATTGCAAAACAGGCGTCCAATCTTCTAGGCAAAGTCTATCGTTCCAGGTATGGCCCATATTAAACAACTGCGGCACTTCTATAACATCCATCGCTGAAATTCGGCCCTTTTATAACATAAACCGCTATATAGCGGCCTGGACGCCTCTTCGAGTTTGACATGTCTGCTGTACGGTATAAAAAATTCCGAAGGTAGAATACCAAAGAAGTTATTTTTATAAAAATAATCAACCGCGACGATTTTAAACTTTGGTTTCTTCTCTACACTTTCTCTATCTTTTTAGTCGAACAAATATACGCCGGAATCACCAAAAAAAAGAAGACGTTTTCACGCTTACCCTTTTAAAAATATCGAGACCTCAAAGACGTGGAAGCCGTGACCGCGACGAATTGGAAATCACCCCGAGGCCACAACATCAAAAGCCAGCCAGAGAGAGGGAGAGAGAAACTAGGGAGAGAGAAGGAGGGGAAAGATGAAGAGAGAAGCGCGTTCTTTTGAGGAATCTCCCCTTCCCTCTCTCTCTTTTCACTCCCATTTTAATCTCCATCTCGGTATCCCACCCGAGTTTTCTCGTCCCTTTTGCCGTGCAGGTAGAAGGAGGGGACAGAAAATCCTCCCCGAGCATGGTCGCAATTCATTTATTTTCACACACGGTCGGCAAGAAGACAATGGATGTAAAGCTTACCAAGGAGGGCGTCAGCCGGTTTCCAGAAAGGTCGGGTGCTCCAGTGTAAAAGTGGGTGGAGAGATGTGTGTGTGTGTGTGTGAAGAAACAAGCTCCGTTAAGGGTGAGTTGACACTCACATTCGAAGAGGTCGCTTCGTGTTCATAATGGTGTCGTTCGTTCCATTAATGCGAACCGATAAAAATCGCCCCGTCCCGTGCCCTGTCCGTGCGCCTGTAAACACTCGCATGAATTAAAAATCGCGGCCCACCGCACGCAGGTATAGGTGAAGGGCGTTTGTAAGGTCAGTATTAAGAAACGAGCGGAATCAATCCCGATGTAGCAAGGCAAGGTGGATTTTTTTTCTGTGATATTTGAAAAATATGATGTGTGGAAACGTGTAATTTTCCAACGCAAAAAAATATCTGGAAATGTCAAGAAACGAGTGTTTGAGGGGAGGAGGGGCAAAATTCCTTTCCTTAGTTAATAATCTCAAGACTGAGCACTTAAACATTTTTTAAAAATGGAAAAGGTACTTATGTAAAATATTTCTAATAGCCGCATCAGGGTTATGAAAAATCAGATGCGCATTTCGGCTACAATGCAGCCGTTTTCGGTGGTAATACGTGTGGCTATTGAAGTTGTTTGAGACTTGTACTTTTTCAATTTTTTAATATGTAAGAGCGTATTCTTTTTAATTATTATTATTACATTATGTTTTTTCAACCTTAAGAAAAGCTCGATAATACCTACTCTGTTGAACTAGTTAATGAGGTTTCATTATGCCTACAAACTTTGTAAACTCGACCTTACTACTATCATAGATCCATCCAAATATCATTTAATAATTTTTAACAGTCAAGCATCCAGTGCTAAAAATAGCTTTTAAATTCTATTTTAGGTGATTAACAACTGAAGCTGAAATGCGCATCTGGTTTTTAATAACCTTTTTACGATTATTATTAGTGCTCATTTTGCTAGTTTTTATTCTTAAGCGCGTATTTTTTTAAATTTTATTTTCGAGCGTGATGGAAGCTCGATAATTCTTCGTTGAATTAAACCTTGCATGTCTGACAAGACTGAAAATGAAAAAATTGACTATTTTCCCAAGAACCTATTTAGGAAGAGAAGCATTTTCATTCCAGTACATTTGTATCTCAGAGGGGGTTGCTCAAAGATATATAGTACGACAGAAATACGTTCGTCTCCGAAGCATAAGGAACAGCAGATTAGCGTCACTATTTCACGTAAACGTTCGTCACGTTTGAGTCCGTGAAATAAGATAAAGGACGGAAAAAGAATGCGCTTTTTATAAATGAGAATTAGGGACGAAAAATTTCACTCGTTTGGAGTTCTATTTTTACCGCACATCGTAAGAGTTCAGATTTGTTAGTTTTTGGTGCGCGATCCTTTGATTTATATCCGGTCACACATGCGTTGTGGGAAAAGTGTTACTTACTCGATTAACAGTAAATGAATTCGTATAGAAAATATTACAAGTGCTATGTACAATTTATTCTCAGTACGCAAGTATAAAATGTCCATTAATGAAGAAATGCGAATCGAACGCACTTTAATCGATATAATATTTAGTATTTATATGGCAGAGACTCCAAAAGATGTCGCGATCAATGGAAAAAAGGATCTCTCATTTGAGTTGAATTTAAAAAAATACAAAATGGAAAGTTATGCTATAATGAACACACTATGATTACAAATGCGTTCTTTAATATTATTGTTTATTATTTCAGTTTGGAATCTCAGAAATACAAACTTCTTTGTAAAAAAGGACAGGTCTCTCATAGAAGAATGACGTCATATATACACTTATAGCAAGAAGTTCATAAAATGCTATGTGTGGAGTATAGCTAGGGTATGAATTTTTCGGGTTTTATCCGATTTTTACTCTCCGAAACCCGAAATCATTAGTTTTCTTTAAACACAATTTTTTTTAGATATGGTCACAGAATTTCTATTAGGCACCTCAGCACTTGAGTGCTGTCCGAGATGTTAGTGATCAGTCTGTTTATTCTCTTATTTTATTATTATTTATTCGTATGCTTATTTTGTAACACAAACTTAATATCCTTGGTTCTCTCGCGCGACAAATAGTCAAGGACGCGCCTTAGCTAGTCGCTGTTAGATCTTTGATAGGATTAGGAAAAAAGAGCCCAAGTGTTTGTTAGTTGAAAACACAACGAAAAAAAATTATTTCACTAATATCTGGTGTGTTTTCAATAGAAGTTGAACGGGAAGTAAGATATTTGTGCAGTCTGCGAGTGTGTCTCTCCACCTGGAGGCGTGTAACACAAGCTATCACACTCGCAACCTACTTAAGGTCAAAAGTCAAAGTCAAAGTTTTGATAGTGATAAAACTTTTAAAAATTTAAACAATATTTTTATTTCAAAATCATTTTATCCGAATTACAAAATAATAAGACCCGAAAATTACCCGAGATTGAACTTTTTTTATAAAACCTCGAAAAATCTGTAAGTTATTTATACCGGATTTTAACCCGAATGAAAAGAAAAATTATAAAACCCGATATTTACACTCAGAATGAAATATTTTTTTAAACCCAAAAAATCCATACCCTAAGTATAGCGTTGTACTGGGCAGACTGGACGCTAAGGAAAAATGGCATCAAATACTTGAAAAGCTTTGAAATGTGGACTTGGAGGAGAATGCTGAAGATAAAATGGACAGATAGGATGAAAAACGTTGAAGTGCTACGAAGAGTAGGAGAGAAGCGAATGATTATATAGATTATTAGAAAGAGGAAGGCAAACTAGGCTGGATATTACCTGAGGAGAGAGAGAGACGTGTTAGAAGGAAACATAGATGGAAAAAGGGGAAGTGGTAGGAAAAGGATTCAGCTGATAAATGATTTGAAAGGGGAAGAGTTATCAAGATATGAAGAGGACAGCGAAAAATAGGAGTATATGGAGAACCAGGTTTAACCATGAATAACCACGGACCTGTCTACGGACATACTACCTGTGATGATGATGACCAGGGAGTTAGGATGTAGTTTGAATACAGAGAAAGAAAGTAACCTCTTTCTTTCTAAATTTTTTAAACTTACCAGCTATTCAATGCACTACCTCTTAAATGCCCATTGTGCGTAGACAAGAGGGAATCAGCGGGTCGTATGAAAAGTTAAAAAATTATCTACTACCAAGGCAGTTTGTTACCTAACAGTTGAATGTCGATTTGATTCTGTTAATTGTTGTCAATTTTCTCCGCTTATATGATTTACGTACGAAACGGTATCGAAAGATTTGCAGTTTCTCCAAACTATGACTCATAATTATGTTATGTCCAGCTACTATCGCTTCGCTGGTAAAGAATGCATAAAAACATGAAAATACTCATATTTCTCTTTCTCATATTTCATTTCTTCCTTTACATCAATCCGATTCAAAATCGAATATACCTATTTTTCTAACCTAACGGGGTTTTCTTGAACCTGCAGGAACGTCCGATCTTGTAAGATATATTCCTCCGTTAAACAAATATTCCGGCATCGTAGTCGGAAATATCTGCGCACCAAACGACCTATTTCGAGCCTATAAAAAACAGACTCTAAAGCGGAAATAGAAATATCCCGAAGTGGCAATGGAGATGATTGACCAACTAGGTGAAATTAGTTTCCGGTCGAATCTCGCATCCCGGCTGCTTCCTACAAATTAGATCTCGGATTATAATAATCAAAGGGGCCATTGATTACACACGACGGGCCGTGTTTTCGGACCCATTTCTCTCAAACTCGAAAATTTCGAGAATTTCGAATGAATGACTTTAGAGAGTCTTCCCCGGGGCGATTCTCACTTCGCATCGTATGTTTGAAAAAAATAGCAAGACAGGATCCAGATATATAGATATGTTTAAGTATACTTTATTTATGAGCGAGATTTGAGTTGGGTGGCGACTGACCCACTTCGTGGAACGAATCCAAAAATGAGACCTTTTCCCAGCAATATATGTATGGCATGAGTGGAAGTAATCTCAAGCATTTTGTTAGTGGGCCCTGGTATATATATGTCACGGTAAATGTGCGTAGTCCGGTAAATGTGTACATTTCCCGGTTAATGTGCACATTTACCACCAAGTTCGGTAAATGTAAGTATGACATACTTTTACCGATCGGATTGGGGAAATGTACGCATTTAACTAGAGACACTGGTAAATGTGGGTAAACGTCGCAGCACAGGCCACATCATGGCGGCGTCGCAAACATTTGTTGCAGTTTAGAAGTGCGGTAAATGTGCGTTTTCCGGTAAATGTGTAAATTTCCTGGTAAATGTGCACAACTAGTTAAACTAACTAAACTAAATTTGAACATTAAGGAAAATTTTACTCGGCCCCACCGGGTTGGGTAAGATAGTCGAAGGGGTTTTTGTTTCGTTCTCACGTTCACTGTGTTCCCCCCTCGGGTTGGGAAGCGTTCATCTTAGTATATACGTGGAGCCAAACCCTCGTTGATTTTTGTTACAAATTAACGTAATTATTAAAGTGTAGTATTTCTCATTCTTACTTATTTCCGCATTTACCAAGGCACATCGGTAAAAGTGTACATTAACCGGGAAATGTACGGATAATACGTATTTCTGGAAACTTAAACTTACATTTACCGAATTTGATGGTAAATGCACACATTTCCCGATTACGTAACTTTACCGTAATATATATGTGTGTAGTCAATGATAAAAAGTCCACCAAAATGCATTGAATCGTAATGTGAATGTTTACTGAATCTTCAAGTTACGGCTAAAAATATAGATTTCTCTAAATAATCAGAAATTGTTTTATTTTTTGTTCAATATACTGGATTCAAAATACGATCATGTCATAATTTTATGCAGTACTTAACCTATAATACATAATAAACTATTTCCGTAGATATAGTCATTCAGAAAATTAGTAGTTTGAGCAAGTTGCATATGGTATCATCGCTGAATTCGGCACGTTTTACTTATAAAACCTATTTTTTCTATTATAATAATATATTTTTTTCTATTATAATAATATATAATTTTTCGTTAGCACTCGTGAAATTTATCTTGTTCTCTTGATTTTTATTTTATTTTTATCTTTAGCATTACGCACTAACTTCCTATAAGATGTAATCCTATTCTATCGTTTTCCTTTCAAAGAGAACATACTAAACGTTATTTGCAATGTTTCTCCGTTCATTGTTAAAATGACAGTTTAAAAGCATTTATGATTTTCACAACATAAAATTTACTGTGGGAGGAAGCTCCACATCTGCATAAGTCCTTTTCAAAAAGATCTAGTTGTACTTTTAGTTGAAACACATAAATCGAATCAGTGCCGAGACAAGGGCTAGGTGAGTGAGGCGCCTAGGTCTAGGACTAGGTCCCAGCACGTATAGGGGGCGCGAAAAATGACAATTTGAACTTTTAAGTGTAACGTTTTACATCTTATAAAATATATTTTATTTTACTTCTACATTGTAAATATAGTATTATTTTGAGAGATAACATTGTGTACTGTATACTTTCATTAGGAGGGGGTCGTAATTTTAAAAAATTGTCTAGGGAGCCAAAACGTCTTGTCCCGGCTCTGCATCGAATAGAATAGCGACTTGTTACTTGTATAGAGACGGAAGGATAAAAGAAAAGGTGTTATTAATTTCATCGAAAGCTCTTGTCTGTGAAATTCAACTTAATTGCCTATGGTAGCTAGCGCGGAAAATCGAATTAACGACAACGTAAAATTTGTAGGAGAGCCCGCCATTTCATCAACGGTGATAAAAATGAACGACCTAGCATTTTCCAAATTTTCCCAAAAAATTTCAACCCCGGGAGAAAGGGGAGAGGAAAGGATATCGCCACCTGGACAATTACTCGCGACACGGGAACTTTCTCCCCCGGAAAGTGACACATTTCTCCGAAAATATTTTCCCGGACCTCGGCGGAAGAAAATGGTGAAACGCCGTTTGGAGATGACTGGTTGTCAGCGAGAGAAGTAGAGAGAGGGGAAAGGGAGGAGAGGGAATCGCCATATTCCGAAGGAGATTGGGAGGGAGAGGGGAGGAGTGGGAGGGAGGGGGGAGAGGGAATGTAAAGCAGAGAAGGGACAAACGAGGTTGTCCTGAAGGATTTCTATGGGGAATGGCATTCCGTTCGATCCGAATACATCTTTCCCAAGAGACCCATATTACGTCAGAAAAGATTTAGATTGCGCTTTCTTCGCCATTTTTGCCAAGCGTTCCTTTCCCGGTTCCATCTGTTCTTTCTTGCATCTCTTTTGTTTCTGCCCCCTTCAATAGCATCTTTTTCGATACGTTTAAACTTTTTTGTTGTATTTCTCCTTTCTTCATTTGCTAGTTTCAATCACTTTTTCTGTCTCATAAACAATTCTCCTTTTTATCATTCTTAATCGTTCTTTTCTTTTATAATGATTAATTTCTTCACATTTCTTTACTTTTGTTTCGCATTTTAGGCTTTATTTACCAGCAAAGCGGTAATAGCGGATCGCCCTATGGGCACGTCTGGTCCGTCCGTCGTAACTTTCATCTCTTAATCCGCTGGACGGATTTTAATTAAATTAATCGTTATTAAAATTTATCGCTCAATTGTGATTTTGAACGTCAAGCAGAACTTCCACTTGCCATAATTACTTTAATATACTTATACTCGTATCTCGTTAAAAGGCATCCGTCAAGAAAAAATGAAATACCAAACTTTTCTCTCCCTAGCTCTTATATGACCAGTAAGGTTTTTAAAAATATTCGGATAGAGAACAACATTTACTACAAAAAAGTTTGAAAAACCACATATTTACGAGTTATAGTTTTGGAGATAGAAATTGTAGAAAACCCCGCGCAATACATCACATATTTTGTTTACATCGATCTCTAAGGCTGTTCTCTCGGAAAACAACAATTAAAATACATGTTTGTCTATCCCACGCCCTTATATGACCTGTAAGGTATATTATAAAAATGTATTTGAATAGAGAACAGCATTTACTACAAGATAATCTGCAAGACCACATAGTTACGAGTTATGGCTTTGCAGATAAAAATTCGAGAAAATCCCAAGCAGAACATCTCACATTTTGTTTAAATCTATCGCGAAGACGGTTCTCTCAGCAAACAACAATTAGAAAACCATATATTTCTATTCCATGCTCTTATATGATCTGCGCTGTATAGATTAAAAAATTTATTTGGAGAGAGAACAATATATACTACAAGATAGTACCCAAGACCATATAATTACGACTTATAGTTACGGAGATAAAAATTCGAGAATCGCCGAAACTTTCGGTACCGTTTTATACGTAATTCTCATTAAGAACGCCTTTGAAATCTCTGTGTATTCCATTTATGGAGTATACTTCTTCATCTTGTCATATATAGTTTTTTTTAACACTTCTATATCTCCTTGCTTTTATTATCAGCACTTTTATCCTAAAATATCGCTTATATCCTCAGTTTATCTGTACGTCCGTCCGTCTGTGTGTGTCACCTGGAGAAGCCAAATTTTTAGGATAAGTTTATCTGTATGAGAGCTAAAAATGTAAAATTTTGGCAGATCTAGATTTAGCGGCTGCGGAGTAATCTATTTTATAGAAAGAAATGTGTCTAATGTAATTCAATTCCACCTTCGCTTGTGTTAGTTTTCCTTCCGATAGCCATAAAAAGTTTTTAGTAATCTAGATACACATTTCGACTATCAGTGGTGAGTGATAACAAAATTGATTTGAAATAAGCCGATGAGGGCGATACATTAATAAATTAAGACAAGAAACAATACTGTAGACAATTTCTATTAGAAGGAAAATAGGAAAACAAAAGGCACAAAAAAACTCCTCCGCACTTACAGACAAAAAGATAACTTCAAACTCAAAATAAATAAATTTATCGCACCAAAAAATTACTCTAAACAAAAAATGTATTGAGACATATTGCTTCCGTCATAAAGTCTCCCTTGCATTTCTCTTTCTTATTTTCTTAATCTCTTTAATTCTTTCTCTAAGCTCCTCTTTCTTTAACTTTCTTTCTCTCCCTTTCCTCATTCGTCTCAATTCCTCAAATATATCATTCTTTCCTTTTTCATTTTCACTTTCCTTCACTTTGTTTCACCATCCAACTCGCCAACATTTTTCAATTTCGAAGGATATCTCCAAGTCAAAACGCCTCAGTTGATCGTTGCGCCATCTCCCTCGGACTTTTCCTTTCAATCCGAGTGCGATGGATGTGACTCGAAAGAATTTCCTCTCTTTCTCCGGCTGCCCTGAGGACATTTGGAACGTCTCTTATCCTCATCTGCGGTGGCAGAAAAACGAGAGATTTGGCGCTCTTTTTGCGAAGTTCTCCCACAAAAAACGGCTCTGACATAAATTTTAAACGCGTATTTTTTGTGACCGTTATTTGCGCTTTTTTACCCAGGTGTAAAAAATCGCTTATGTAGTCGACTTGTCTGTCGGTCTGTGTAAACAATATGTCTGTATGTTATCAACCTACATAACCCAAATTTTTAGGCTAGGCTGGTCTATGTAAAAGCTAAACATGGTTAAAATTTGGTGGATCTAGAATCAACTGCTGGGAATAAGTAGAAGAAAGTCTTGTGTATTTTACTCTGCAGTTCTTACCTCACTTGTTTTAAAATCGTTAAGATTTTTTTAACAAGGTCCTTATTACTGCGCGAGAAACCCGGTTTATAATTTATAGAGTATCTTCCTCTGCGTGCCACTTCGAGTTATAGTTTTCACCTTTCTGGCGCAACAATCCGCGTACTGGAAGAGCCACCGACGTCTCGGTGAGACTGAAATACATTCGGGAATCATTGAGTTTTGGCGCGGAAAATAGCGGTCCTTCGTAAATACGTTGTCTACTTCTCTCGAGAAGGACCTACGAAATCTACCACTCGTTGGCCTCATTCGAGATAAGCTTGCCCCTCGAATTGCACGGTTTTCTTTTAGCATCGCGCGGCCATCAGTATCGCTTTAGCACGGATTTTAAACGGCCCCTCAGCATTTAAAAACTTAAAATGTTACAGTTCGACTAGGAGGTTAAGAAGCAATTCTTAATGCACTGTAGCTATTAGCATGATCATTGCAAGATTTCACTCGAATGTGGCCTCCTGTATTCCTGTGGGAAAACGAACCCCGCTTTTCATGGTTTTGCTTTTTTAGAAAAGCATGTACATTGAAAAGCAAGTAATGGGTGCAATGAATGATTACCACGAGATATGAGATAAAAAACTCAATGACTAGGGAGTTTTGTCAGTGATGGTTTGAATTTGAATTTTGAATACGAGCAAAATTAACAGAAAATCTTACAAAATTACAATTAGTAAGAATTTATTATTGACACATCTAGGCTAAAATATGCAACGGTATAGTACATATGTCTCTCAAACAGCTATTGAAAGGTTAAGATAACCAGATCCTCATTTTGGTAAAGAGTAGAGCTGTCATGTGGAATGATTCACCTATGTTATATTCCACTCTTTAATCTGCCCTCGGCAAACCACCGTTAATGACGGATGTTTTCTAGCTTAAATAAGTGTATCTGATATTTTCTAGCCTTTTTACTTTCTCATATATACAGAGTGTTTCAATATTAAGTGTAAAAAAATCAGGGATATATTATAGAGGACAAAATAAGACTAAAATGTCCGCTGAAAATAATTCTGGAAACCCTTTATTTAGGAGCTATGATTAATGAAACTTTAAAGAAGTCATACAAGTGAGTAGAAAATAAAATAAAATTATTCTTTCAAACAGGCATACAAACAACGACTGTATATAATTACAATAAATTTTCGAATTGGCGTCCGTGAACTTAAAGCCAGACCTCAGCTTAGTGAGCTTCGAACATGTCGCTACGTGTACCCTTGCATTCTCCCTTCCCTCCCCTCTCTCAGTGGAACTCTTCTATTCACTGTGTATCAGTTGTTTCATGACTCTTTCATTCTTCACTGGAGCTCGTACTGTTACAGTAGTGTAATTGCGATGGAGTTTTCCGATACTGAGTACGCAGATATGCACCTCATGTATGGTCTTGCTGGAGGAAATTCACTTGATGCAAGGCGATTGCACAACGAATGTTTCCCTAACAGTAGATTGCCAAACCATCAGACATTTGCAGCCGTAGTTAGGCGTTTGAGGGAACGTGGTTCATTTCGCCGTGCTACAAGGCAAGGACGGCCTCAAGCGTATGGAGAGGACATTGAGGAAGAAATTCTTGAAGCGGTACAAGAAGATCGACGGACAAGTACAGGACGAATTGGTGCCAATGTAGGGATTCCCCACGCATCTGTTCGAACATTTATTGTAGTTATGAACAATCGTTATGGTTGTATGCCTGTTTGAAAGAATAATTACATTCCATTTTATAATGACTTGTATGAACTTCTATAAGTTTTTATTGAATCATATCTACGAAATAAAGCGTTTTCAGAAATATTGTCATAAGGCATTTTAGTCTTGTTTTGTCCTCTATAATATGCCCCTGAATTTTTTACACTTAATATTGAAACATCCTGTGTAGTAAATAGAGAAAGTATTGTAATTGCGAAAAAATGGACTTCGAGATTTTGACGGAAATACACGTTTTAGGTTCCTCTGAGTCCAAAAAAATGGTTTTCGCCATGCCGTCAGTCCATCTGTCTGTGCAAGGCCTTAGAGCCTAGGCGATTTGACAAAATGAAATGATATTCCGTATTTAGGAATAACATTATCCAGAAAAAACTGCTAAGAGAAGAACGATATAGTGCAATAATGAAGGGCAGTTTATTCTAGCAGATTTTCACAAACTATCGATTTATTCCAAATTGGCACTAACTATTTTGATTAAAATTCACTCAGTTATAGAGTTTGGAGTTATAAACAAAACAGCACAAGCAATTTTTCCCTAAAACAAATATATAGCGTCCAGTGACATTATAATAACGTATATCAATTTTTACGCCCAGCTATCACCTAGCTCTCCCCAATTCTCTCAACAATCTTCGCCAATCCACATAATATTTCATATTTATGTATGGTATAAATATTTAAGAAGTTTTATTTTCACTTATATGAGGTAATCTATGTATTAATACGATAAGGGCCTGCGTGATGGGCTATGTAGTGTATGCTACGCATGAGGACCCCCAAAAGATTTTTGCTTGTACTATAGCACATCGTCGTCGATAACTGGCACAGTATATTCATACATATCGATAAGTACTGATAAAACGGCTGCGTTTAGGGGTCAGATGCGGTTACGAAAATCAGTATCCAACGGCCTCAAACTAAATTCTGTATTGTTAACCCGCGAGAACACGCGCTACCTTTTAGAACACCATAGCGCGCACGTTAGGGAAAAGAAGAATTCCTAAAAATTTGCGTTTTGAAATGTATTAATGCAAAAATTGTAATTGTACTTCCTTGCTTATGAAAAAAGAACTCGTAATTACATATTTTACAAAAAATGAAGAATTTCAAAAATTAATTCACTTAAAATAAGAAAGATGTACAGGCCTATTGAAATACAATTCGTATTTTATAAAAAATGATGATGTTAAAAAATTAATACACTTTAAATAAAAGAAGATAAACAGGACTATTGATATAAAAAAAATATTTTATAAACAATGAAGAATTTGGAAGTTTCTCCTCAGTGATATCCTCAAAGGTAGCAAAGATGCACTGTATTTCTGTTTCTTTCATGTTGATTCTATCATAAAAATAATATAAAAGGTCATAAACTCAAAATAAATATCAAAATCGATGAGAAAAGTTACTCACACCTTCGTAAAAGCTCGCCAGAATTAAAATACGCTGTAACACGCACGACAGGGAATCGACCGCAAAATTCATAGGACCATTTACACACAAACAAGTGCGAACACGTCGTTTTTGCGACGTCAACTAGAAGTATGAACATAAACAGGAAAGTAGAAGGCGAGACTAGCTTACACTACAGATGGTAGGTGCGATATTTGAAAATAAAAAGCGGATTCCCCGTAGGCGCGTGTTCTCGCGGGTTAAGAAAGCTAGAAATTATGTGACGGCTGTATATACAACTACAAATGTCAATGTTTACATTTCCAAATGGCTGAGTCTTGCCAAGTGATGCGTAACGGGGAAAAATTAGAAGCGTCGTGTTTCGGACGTTCTGAGACGTTTTGTTTGGATTTTCATCGATGATGCCTCGATAGTATTCTGCGACTACATCGTGCATTCAGCGTCTAACCAGCAAGTATTTAACAGGTTAGAGGTTTCATTCGTAAAATAAGATTCATAACACCAGTAGCTTTCTGTTATCTCCATATATCGTGTCAATTTATTCTCTCTGTTTTCCGTTAATGACAGATTTTAGCAAAGAAATAGCAATACAAATACATACATAATTGAAATCCTGTCATTATTATTTACACACTAGTTAATTTAATATTGTACAGAGCTATTTCAGTAACTTCAAGTCACATAATATTAAAAGTTGGACCAGGGACAGCAGGACAAAAATTCACCGCCTGAGGCATGAGAAAGTTTATGCAATATATTACCGATTTTTAGGATTATTTGAGAGACATAGTTTTTCAGTTTAATAATTTCACGAAATTTTATACTCATTCAGTTTGTTCTGTCTTATTCTTTGTACTCAATAGGAGTATTGAGTCTAATCACGTGACAATTTCGACTAATTTGAATACGTCATGTTTTATCATTTTCGCTGAAATATATTTTCAAGTATCCAAAAGTCCTCTTTGACCAAAAAAACTTTCTGATCGCATATTGTTTCCAATAGGATACATCGTAATAGAAAGAATTTCTCTGCAATAATTCAATGGTAATAGTTCGAATAATTCGATAAATTCAAATTTCGCTTATATTTTAAAAAAATGCAAGCAAATTCATTGTCATCCCGTCATCTGAAATCGCTATTCACGTATTGATTATTTCCTCCACGGAACTATCTATTGATTACTTTTAAAGGGGATTAAAACTAGCTCAGTGATCGACAAGATTCGTTAGGTGAAGGGAGAAGGCGTTTTATTAAAATAAAGTATTCGAATATAGTTGAGGAGGGAATAATTAAAATAAATTTACCAAGGTAAAAATGCTGGTCGTTTTACGTATATTTAATAGATAATAGGCACATTTTATAAATAAATTAGGATTGTATTACACTGTGAAATATGTGATTTTTTTGGCTTTTACTATATTAAAATATTCTCGCTGTTACATAGCTTTCGCGTGCGCCTTGATGCTTACAGTCATACTGTTGGCGATCAAGGAGGTAGATTATTTAAGAAACTTCTTCAGCCGAGAAACTATTGAGCAAAACAGAATCGCATTGAAATGACAAAGTAGCTGTGCTTATTCACTCGTAATAGATTATTAGACTTGATGAGTTTCGCTAAACTATTTTCTTCTGTGTTTCCCTATTTGTGGCAGCTCACTGTGTAAGAATAGGACAGACTCGCCGAAAGGAAAATTGCGTTAAAGATGAAGTTCTCCGTACAACTTAAATGGTAGAGGAGAGGAATTTTAACTTCAGCCCAAACACATTTTTAGATCAACAATTGTGATCACCTCTCAAAAAAACTGGAAGTACATAAAAAAAAGTCGCCCATCCCCGGCGGAATCCTATTTTTTTTCTCCGCATGCGCCAAAAGCTCCTTTCTGTTTAATGGGCAGTCAGCGCCAAGTTCCGTTTTAAACAATCGCTTTAAAGGGCAGGCAAATGGGACCCAACCGAAAAGTATATGGGGCGAAGAGGATTATTTCGCAAAAAAGAGCAATTGCGCGTGACGAGTCTCTTTTTTTAACGACTCAATTTCGCAACACGGGAGCGCTCGCTAGGCGCCCGTCATTTTTTTTTTAATCCGCCGTCGGCCGAGAGAGGGCGTGGAGAGGGGGAAGTAAATCCCCCTCTGCACGGCCGAAAGTGTACTCGCTGATATATTTTTCATAATGAGTCGAGATTGATGGCCGTTTGCAGAAATGTATGGAATGCTTGCGGTTGGCTGAGCGGCTGATAAGGGAGGGATAAAGGTATATATTATTCAGGCGCTCAGTTGGAGCCAATTTTTGGGAGAAAATTTCACATGTAAACTTGACGTAATACATAGTTTCGTGGTAGTTCCCTGAGATTTAAAATCAACTTTTACATTTGATTGAACGTCAAATGCCATCATATGTTTAATGGGGTACATTACATGAGAATTGGTTAATTAAGAAACGCTTTTTTACAAGATAATGTTATGTTATTACTTATTACGCATCGGCCAAAATTATTTGTGGTATGTAAGTTAATAACCATGTTTATTCTGAAAATGGCCCGTCATGATGGTTACATCTCGTGTCGCATATGCATAATTGTTGCATTAGGATTTTCGCTGCTGTAATCATAAGTCATTACATTATAATTGAGACTTATACATTCGTAGATTAATCGCATTTGAAAAGAATTTTTGTAATGTGTACGATTAAGATGTTTCAGCTTGTTTTAAATAAAAATATCCTTTTATTATATACAAAAATGCTTTTTTTTCTGCAGTAGTCGAGGTGTTTCTCTCTATTAATCTGAACGTGTGTGTATAATTTTTCGGTTGTAAAGAAAATTAATTTATTTGGATTCCAGATGAATAGGAAATTCTAGGCACAAAATGATGCTGAATGATAACCCGACCTTCGTTTTAAATTCGTGATTTATTTGCTCACTAAAAGTTCTCGAAACCAATTTAAAGGGACGTATTAGCTGTGCAAACAGTAAACAGACGCATTTCAGAGTCACGCCAAGATTCGTGCCGGCAGCTTGCATTTTGGAATATAGTTTCGTAAACCAACCTTCTACGGAGAACCGTATATATAGCGCAAATGATTATTCGAGCAAGTATTTACCTAGAGAGAGAAATGCAGGAGCGTAGGAAATTATTCTTGGGATTTTCTTTGGCGCGGCCTGCAGTTTCCCAACGCTTAAAGGGCAGTCGGCAATATCTGTATCCATTTGTCGGCTTTTAACGGTCGAGCGCATAAGACAAGTGAGAGACGACAGGCGCTCCGAAAGAGGGCCCACCCCCCTCTTTCAGTGCCCCCGACGGCGGAAACAGCGGCGCATCGGGGCCGGCTGAGCGGTTTATTAAAAAAGTTCTTACAAAATAGTTAATTTACTATGTTACTTTTGAATTTCGCTATTAACAGCGCAGACGGAGTGAAAATAGCCGTCAAATACTAAAGAATCGACAACACACATCGCATGACAACCATCAATCGCATTGTACGGCTTCGATTCGCACGTGTTAAGTTTAGCAAAGTTTTATTTTAGCACTACCTCAGATTTCAAGGCCATCGATTTCGCTTTAGCACGGTTTTTAACGGTCACCAAGTGCTGAGATCGCACTTATTTTTCATTATTCTCATAAAATTATGTTTCTTTAATTCACTAGAGCTGAACAAAATCAAGATCGAGCGATTAAAAATCTATAAAAAAGTGCTTTTCTCGGATGTGGCTATTGTAGATACCTGACACCTCACATTATTTTTTATTTTTAAGGCCTTATTCTTAAATGGCATTTTGTGTTTTTTTTCCGCTCCATATTTTAATTTGCCATTTTCTGAGTTTAAATACATACACTTATTTTTATAGGCACTAGATTAGGCGGTTAAATTGCTCAATGTAATTATTTCCCTGACTGGACAGAATATGCGAGGACACTTTGGAGAACATACTAACGATAAAAGACGATTGAGTGTTCTAAAATTAACAATTTCATATGAAATCTTTTATTCGTAATCTGCGTGTCCGCGTTTAAATACAAAATACGTCGAGTGAAAATGTTCCACAAAAATAGAAACGCTGCACAGATTTTATGACTTGCCATTTGTTTGAAAATCGATTAAAGTAACTGAATGCTAATATGCGAAGTGAATTCTGAGATAAAAGTCGGATTCCCTCGCCAACCTACTCATACATACCGCTTTATAAGGAAAAGTACGCCGAGCATACAGCAACCGACTTGTGTAATTCCGCGAAAATCGCGAGGCGCGCGAAATTTACTCGAATCCTCGGCTCCGCGAATTATTTTTTCGCAGCCCTGACTTTCCTTGAAGGGAAATCCACCGCTCCCTGCGACACCATATTTTCGCGTGGGGAATAAAATAACAAAAACGACCTCTTTCGCCGTTACTTTCTCCGCAGGTAATAATCCGAAGGTCGTCGTAGGCTCGCTTTATCGACAGTCACTTTTCAAAAAGGAATAAGACGTGACACTCGGGCGAACCGAAAGGCGCCGTGTCCGACGTCAATCACACGCGCTCCTATTTCGTCCGCGGAGCAAATGGGATTTTTCGAGAAATAATAACGAAACTTTTGTGCGTCGATCCGCCTTCTCGGCGTTTTACAACGCCACGCGTTGCGCGCTTGTCTTTCTCTTTTTCTCTCTCTTTCCAATCCTTCTTCTAGGCTTTCGAAAAGTGATCGGACAAACATCGACGCGTTCGATTAAAATTCCACCGAGTGAGAGAGAATGTTTTCGTCGCCGTTTTTGAGCGATCGTGCTGCCGCCGTTTCTGAGCGGCGGAACAAATTGGAAACACGCTGTACGTTGTCATGGGAGGCTGATGAAAACATCGAAGTGGTTATCAAAAAGATATGTTGTATTTTCAGGAGGACTTTAAAAGCTGGAGCTTGTAAAGATTTTTTGAAATCAATACTTGATTCGTTATACATGTTGTTGGCTGTCAGTCTTTGTGCGTCTAGCATCATCGAAGGCAAAAATCTATTTTGTAACAGCCTAAATAAGCGGGTTATGTTATTATTTTTATATTAAATTTATCAGAAAATAATGTGAAAACTGCTGTTCCTTAGAAAACTTTTATAACTAGAAATTCCTCCCGAACCATTATATAAATACACTAAAATGCGCCAACTAATTCCATAAATATTATTTTATGTATACGACAGCTAAGTATTTGTAGGCTTAAAGAAATTGCATGTATCGGAAATTAAGCCGGGTTCGAAATCTCCTCGACTTTCAAAATTGATGAATAATAAATTTTTCATTTACTAAAAAAGGGCATTACGTAACCCAAGTTTCAATAAGGAAACGTATGCGATGCTGGAATGAACATTAAGTCAAAACGTCGTAAAAATTACATTATTTCGTTACATTGAAATGTTTTCCCAAATTATATCTTTTGCAATAGCGTGATCACGGGAAAATAGATTTCGTTTAGCGAATGATTGCCGCCGTTAAATGTGTAAAAGTTCCATTCAAAATTAATTTCGCTCGTTCAACGATCGCTTCCTTCAGTCCATCCGGATACTTCGAAGACCGACCGTTAATCGTTAATCCCTCCGTCGCTCAACCACCCGCGGGGATGGGCAATTCACCGACGTCCGCCGCGAAAGTAACTTCCGACCGAAGTTTTATAAGGAGTAATTAATAACCGTCGCGAAATTTCGAGGCATTAAAACGAAAAAAAAAACAATTAAACGATCTCGACTTGTGCGAAACGTCGTGATGGGAAAGACTGATATGAGACCTTACGCGCATTAAGTACAGGAAGCACGTATTTTTCCAATTTCACCGTCGAGATGGCGTTCGTGCAACTGTCGCCTTCGCTTGTTTTCGGATTTTTTCAGGATGGTTTATCTCACGCGAGGGAAGAGGGACCGTTTCGGACGTGTCACGCTCTTTGTATCTCATCTGAAGGATATAAAAATAAGGAGGAAGAGGAAAAACGGAGAATGGAGGCACGTTTTCAAATAAGCGGCCATTTTAAAAGGGAACTCTTGATATGCCAATGTAGGGATGGGGTTAGAAAGAAAGAGAGGAGAAATGGCGGAGAGGAAGAAAATAATGGGGACGAAAAAAAGTCAGAGAAGGGAGAGTTGAGAGTAAAAGAGGATTTTTAAGGAAGGAATGGAGTTATTCATATATATAAGAAAGAGCCATATTTTTGTAGCTCGACTCAGTAAAAATGCCGTATTATCCTCAAAAGAACACAAAAAATTGGGGAAATGTTACTGGAATAGTGGAAAGCATCAGCTAAACCTTCCATTGCTAAAAGTGGAAGTAACATATTTACAGTTTGGAAATAATTATCTAATAGTTTTAACGAATATTCTATGGTTAAAGTTCAGTCGGTCAACGGACAATTAAAACTACCTAAACAGGTGTGACAACAGAGCTAAAAATCAGAACAGAATTAGAAGTGCCACTATACCGATAGGTGAAATTGATTTCCTCATTAAGACAAATTAAAAAAATAAGAAATCATCTCATTCATGAGAAGGCAATCGGTATGAAATTTCAAAATTAACACATTACTGAATATATCAGTGTGATCACTTCAGACAGGGTGAAGGATACGTACGAAGAGAAAATAAAAGAAGTCGTATGGGAAGGAATAAGGATAAGTGAAGGGAAGGAAGGAGTGGAAAAGAAAGAAAAGGAGATAAAGCAAAGAGAATAATATGCGAGGGAAAGTGGAGATAAGACGAAGAAATAAGAAGTGGAGAGAGGAAGATGACAGGGAAGAAAAAGATGAGAATGTGAGAGATAAGAGTGACTGAGAAGGTAAAATGGTAAGGAGGAGAAAGAGGATTGCATAAAAGAGATAGAAAAATGAGAAAGGAATATAGAGTAAGGAAAAAGAGAGAATGTGATGAAGAAGGAATAATATAGAGAGAAATAGTAGAGAAAATAAGAAGAGCGAAAGAAGATAAAAGGGGATGAGAGAGTAGAAGTAAAAGGTAGAGAAAAAGGGGAGGAGGCGAGAGTAAAAAGATTGATATCTTTATTTCGGCGAGATTGAGACTTAAGAGTCTTTTCTTCCATCTGAAGAAGAGAGAAATATAAGAGGCAGAAAGAGGAAAGAGGATGGAAAATTGGAAGGGAGAAGAGCAGTGCCGTAACTGGTGTAAGCCGAAGGTGGAATTTGCCAATTTGCCATAGGCGATTTTCCCATAAATAATATATAATTGATTTAATTATCCAGTGATAAAGTAATTGTTGATAGAAATGCTGATAAATCACAACAAACTCCTAATCCGTACGGTTTAGGACAAAGGTGCACAACTCAAAACTTGACACGGGACAAAATCGACCTTGATTGGACTTAGGCGGGCCACGCTTTGAAAGTTTCGTGCATAAAAAATTTAAGTACTTTATTTTAGATTCAGTAATTACCGTAACAACTTTTACATACAATTTTTATGCGAATAATGAGGTGACAAACAAATACAATTTAATAATCCAACGGGAAATGTTGCACCGTTTTTCTCTCGCCATTCCGCTTATATCAGGAGTAATGCTGGTAGTTGCTGTTCTTAGAATGTATCTTATACTCTGATCTGTCAATATTAAACGTAATGAAGCTTTGTTTGATTTCATAAGAGACAATGTTTGTTCACGCATGCGATAAATATCCATAACAAATTTTACTTGTATTTTTTACGGAAAAGGAAAGCACCAGCTGCGTTAAATCCTGCCGGGCTACACAAAATGTGTAGGCGGGCCAAATGCGGTCCGTGGGCCGTATTTTATGAACCTCTGGTTTAGGAGTTTGTTGTAATTTATCAATTTTTCGCCGTAGTCTCCTTTCTCTCATATATGACAGATATGTTATTACGCTATATTAAAAATATTCTACATAACCAAGGTGTTTCCAAAAATTCTGCCATGGGCGCCATATCTCCCAGGTACGTCTTTGGAGAGGAGATACAAAAAGAGGTGAATAGAGAGAAAGAGGAGATGTAAGAAAATAAAATCTGATGTGGCCACAACATGACTTTCTCCATACCTCTAATACTTCTAAAAATTCCAAATAGGTTACATAATAATAAAAATTTTAAGAAACTGCGAGAAAATTTTAGACTTTACAAAGAACAGAAATAAACTCAAATCATAGCCTTCTGATATTGGATATAGCCACAAAGCTCCAGCAATTAAGAAAATAAATTGAAGCGTTACTAAGAGGTAACTAAGCGTCAATTGTTAACAATAGTCGTCGGTAGGTGGCGTGTTGGTGGCAGCTAAAAATATAAGATATCTCTTAAATAATGCATTATATGGAAAAGTGTTTCAAACAAAGGTTGTGAAAATTAAATTTCCTACTACTTTTATCCCAATACATTTTTACAATTATCAAATATTAAAGCAAATATTTCAAAATAACGGATAAGTGACAATAATAAACACCCACTTTCGGTTGACCGTTTTTTACCAAAAACTTATCAGTTCTTCTGGCTTTTATAAAAAAGTTAAATATAAAATTTAGCGTTCACCCGATTAATATTTTTTGAGTTAGAGCACCCACAAAAAGCTATCACATATACACACAGAGACATCATCGAGAAATGGTCAGAACGTGTTCAGTGGATCTCAAAACGTGTATTTCCATCGAAATCTCGAAGTCGATTTTTTTCATGAAAACAATACTTTCCCCTAAACTACGTATATGGAGAAAGTAAAAAGGAAGCAAACGAGAATAAGAAAGAGTGAGAACGAGAGAGGTGAAAGGCGAAGTCGAAGGCCTTCGAATGAGAGAAGAAGACGGCGAGCGGAGGGCGATGCGAAGGGAGAAAGTAGACAGGCGGGGATGGGCGGGAGAGATGTAGAGATAAGAGGGAAAGAGGTGGGAAGAGGACGGAAAGAGCGAGAAAGGATTGCCGACGTTGATGAGGAGGAATTGGAAATCAAAGCTTGTGGAGGAGGAAAAGTGCGGAGTGGTGACCTTTACGTTCCCCTCCGCGCAACCGATGGCCGTGAGAGGCGTTTCTTTGGTTTCTTTCTTTCTTTCTAGGCACGCATTTGAGGCGATTGAATGTTTTCAGGCGCGAGTGATTTTTCAGTCACGAATCCAGAGCGTGAAATCACGCTCAATATCATCTACGTAAGCTTTTCGATTATTTTTTGCGCCGTTGAAGAAAGGAACGGGCGCTGTGCGATTCGCCATCTTAAGAAATTTCGTTACGTCACAAGAATTGCGAATTTTGAAAATAATTCATTTTGACGAATCGGACCCGTCGTAGCCTGCTAAGTGAAGTCTTTGTTTCCTATTTTCAACTTCACAAGCTGTAATTTTTGCTCGAAATTAATTAATTTTATTTCCTTAAACCGAATTTTCACTGCTGAAGCACCTTAGATACAAGCAAATATATATAAAAAAACAGAATATTGTTTATTATGAGATATGAAATTCAAAAAATGTTTATATAAAAATTATCTGATCTGGTCTATGGCTTAAATTATAAATAAATTATATTTTTACAAAAGCTAAGCATAAATTTTTCGTCCCAATACAATTGACCATGGCCGTTAAATAATTTTTAGCCGCAAAAATTATAAATGTTTGCATATAGAATGCTAAAGTAGTTCTTCGTCTAAAATATGTTGGTTAAACTTTGTGGAACTCAAAAATATTCATTACTTGAAGAATATAAACTTGGTGTCGCTCTCCAATAATCTAATGAAGTATTTCATTAGACCGAATTTATAGTAAGGCTCTTGGTACATATCTACACTAAGCCATTTAAATATTGCTATTAATTTACCATAGTAAATTGTGTCGTAAATAATATAAATTTGAAAAATAAGCCATTTATTTACTTCGTAAAAATTCTTCATAAAAAAAATTGAAAATGGAATACCGTATTTACTCGCGTAATTGCCTACATCAGGTAATTGCCTCACCTTACTATGAGGAGAGAATAAAACACTATTTTTTCTGATATGGCCACTTTCAGACGATAGGGGAAAACCGCGTATTTGTCCCACCCTTGTTTCACTGTAAAAAAATCACGAAAAATTGAGGCAATTATGCGAGTAAATACGGTCACATGTTTTCTGATTGTAGGATTTTCCTGTCTCATAGAGACTTACAAATTTAAGTTAAAACTAAAGGCATTAAAAACATCCTCGTGTTGTCCTTACCAATAACGGAATTAACTACTACAAGTTTATATTCATAAATATGGGTGGGATTTTTTTCCAGGGGGAATAGTAACTCGACTGTGCGTATCCTTTCTCCCTATAAACTCGAGAGGGAATCTGACAAGAGAGTTCGAAAAGAAGTAAACACAAACGTCAGACCCCTAAAACCGCCGTTTTATTCACGACAGTTTCCGAATGGAATAAAGTAGTCCTAATCGTTGCCGCATCTCCGACCGTCCATTTTTAGGCGATGGATCGCCGATTATGAAGGAGCGTTCGTTGATGCGTGAGCGGCACGCGTGGAACGATGTATCGATAGCGGGGGGAGACAAAAGGAGCGTGAATGCGAACCCGAACTCAAAGGTCAGTCACGCCTTAACCCTCCCCCTCCTCTTCCGAAACAAGTTTATTTATAAAATACGTGTGGCCGGGAATTATCTCTCACTCGCCCTATCGAGATGTTGCAGGCGAACTTTCTCCTCCTTAATGGATTTTGCGCTTTAGAGGGTAATGCACGTCGTGGGCGCTAACGCAATCCCTATCTCTTGATAGATTAATTTTTCGAGATTTCGAATGCGTCGGCGCAGTCACTACCGCTGCTCAAAATGTTCACTTTAGTTGTGTCGTTGCACCCGAACCCAACATTTATCACGAAGAGTTTCCGAGTAGTTGAATTTGTTGAGGAGATGGTCCGAGTCGTTATTTTGGTCATATTAACTCTTTTGATTGCTTTAGCGAGAGTTTCCACGAAACGTGTCGTCAATTCTTACTCCTTTTTCGACACAACGTGAAGTTTTTCAGATTTTATTAGTCGTTTACTTTGTGTAGTTGGGGCTATATATTAAATTTTGGCCTCTGTGATGATACGATGATAACTTGATGTCATGGGAACACATTTTAGAAGTTAATGGGTGCGGTTATTTTCAAATTGATGTTAAAGGAGTTCTATTAAATAGCACCACTTCAGCATATTTTTTTAAAGGCAGGATGTTCTAAAAAAAATCATGAATAAGCCATACCGAAGCATATATTCTGCAACCGCAAAAATTTAGCGCAACGAGGTACTGAGAAAGCTATCTTCAGCCAACTACCATACAATGCAAATATACTACATGAGAGAAATGTCATAATTTTGGCGGAAATATTACGCGCTTTAGAGAATTCACTGAATTACGATACTGAGAGAATCACGCTAAGTTCTTACAGTTTTCATAGTGGATTTTTCCGAATATTCACTTTCGGATGTTTTTAATTTGAGCCCTTTTGTCTCCTTAATCAGGAGAAAAACAAGAGAGGTCTGCTCTGTTTCTCTGACAGATTTCCAAAAAACGTCCAGTTGAGGAAATACTACAGCAAACACCGTTCTACCCACCCAAAATGAATACATTTACATTAAAAAAAGAGAGGAGGAAAAAAAATCTCGTGGTTTCCGAGATATCCCACTCGCCTGTCGTCCGGCCGTTGGTGTGACATCGCGTGTCACGGCGATGGGAAATTTTAACAATGATAAAAAATTCCCTTTGCCATCGCAAACGACGAGAGAGATAAGAGTTTGGGTCATGTCGGCAGAGAGAGAGCGCGCAAGTCCTATGGGATCATAAAGAGATAGGCGACAGGAGGTCCGAGGCACACATATCCTTCCCAACTCTCACTCCTTTCTTCCCTGTCATTCCCTTTCCTCTCTACTTGCCCCTCCCTTTCTACTTCCTCCTCCATCTCTACATCTCCCTGCCTCTCTACTTTCTACCTCCCCCCTCCCTATCTACTTCTTCTATCCCTCTCCACTTCCCCTTCCCTCTCTACTTCCTCCTCCCTATCTACTTGCTTTCCTCTTCTACCATCCCTTTCTACTATTCCTTCCCCTTCTACTTCCCCCTCCCCCTCTACTTCCCCCTTCCTCTATACTTCTCCCTCCCTCTCTACTTCCCCCTCCCTCTCTACTTCCTCCTCCCTCTCTTCTTCCCCCTACCTCTCTTTCCCTTTCATTTAATTTCCCGTCCTCCCGCCTGACTCCTGCGCCGCCGCTCTTCCTTGTGCTCCCGTCAAAGGGACGTTGATACCGTCCTTACCAAGCAAGCAAGCACGTTCGCTCAATCTCACGGTGTTTGTACATTCCGGAATGAATCCGCAACCTGTCGCGTTGGGAATTGCCGGGCGGCTTTTGTGTCTAGCGGCCAAAGCAGGAAAAGGCTACAAAGGGCGTGTGGGCGTCGAATTAACATAATTGTCTTAATTAACGAATAATCGCGACAGAGAATGTGTCGCAATAGATGAAAGATCTGGAGTGGCATGTGTAGTTTTTTTAAATACAGAAATTTCCCGGCTCGACTTGCTTTACATCTTTAAAATATGTATATACTTATTCCTTTGTACATCCATTCCACGAACTGGATAGATCTTGAGATGAAAATATTGTATGAATAAACTATTGCGTTCGCTTGATGTTGATAACCAAATATTTCGCTAAAATCAACTAAAACTACAACTGTTAGATAGTGCTCACTTAAATACCTTTTCTAATTTTTACCACAGCTTAATTTTCAATTATATATACTAATTCAGCAGTAAAGTGGTTGCTACATCAATGTAAATTAATCATTCTAATTTGGCGTACCAAATGATATGCATTTAAAAAAATGGAAAACTATAGTATAGTAACTATAATAGTATTTCTGCAAAACAACTTTTTGTTAGAGGGCCTTTTTTATAATAACCGCTGAAAATGTTGTAATCGTAAAGTGGCATTAGTCAGTCTTATTTATCACTTTTTTGACTATGATACTTTACGGCTATTGTTTTTATTCTAATTTTTAATTGTATGAAAAAGGTGTAGCAGCTCATCAGTATTCATAAAATGTGAACTCCGGCGTGAGTAAAAATAATTTATATTAATGTAAAACAATAATCCCAATTAAAAAACAATAATTGTAACTCTAATAATTAAAATAAATAATTGCATACTAAGTAGTTACCTACTATATAAAAAAATTCACGACGAAATTAGAAGAGAAAAAATAAAGTAAGGACATTATGAGAAAACTGATGAGATTTCTGGTGGCAAACTCGTCTCAAAGTTATTTAAGGGCGCTGAAGTCCCTAGTGAATTAAATGACTTCGAAAATTAAAAATTTTCTCCCACTTAACGAAATGCACTTACGCGAAAGGTTTTAACGGGAGTATCCATCATTAAATAAACTCAGTTCATCGTTGGATCCCAACTAATCACGTAACGCATTATAAGACTATCTATCAAGTAAAAACAACCCCTTTTTTCTTCTCTTTGCCATCCATCATCTTCAAAACGTGTAATTTCTTCTCATTAAAATAGCAAGAGTGCCTTCTCAAATTGTACGCGTCATCCCATTACGATACCCTCCTAACAATGTCCAACTAGCCAACCTTTAGTCATCAATCTTCCAGAGTTTCCCAAAAACTCGAACGCTAAAAAAGTAAAGGGGTCTTAGAATCCGACCTTGAGGGATCGCCACAATATATTAGCGCATGCGCATCGGTTGAGTACAGTGGGCTCAAGCAACCTCTTGTCGCTTTATGGAGGCTGTGACGTGGAATGAACATAGCATGCGGGAGGAGAGAGATTGGGGCGGAAAGAGTGAAGTACCTGTTAGCACCTCGCGTCCCAGCTATCAGAATTAGATAGGTACAGAGAGAGAGAGAGAGAAAGAAAGAGAGTGAACGGAGAGAGGTGAGATTTTTTCCATGGAATAGTTATTGACTGGTAATATTCTACATTCATGTTCATTAGCGAAATTTGTCCTCTGGAGACATTTGAAAATCCTTTTCTTTTGGCTCTCTCCAAGTATACAGCCATCTTTCCCATAATCAATTTGCCTTCAAAAAATTTAACCGAAATGAGTGTAAATTTAATTAGAAGTACTCTTAATAGATTATAATATTTTTGCTTGCTAATTTTAAGAATCACGGCTCACTCTATAAACAATTAATTCATTATTTAAGGATGAACGTTATGTTGCGTAGTGTTGAATCAGAAGACAAAGATAACCTCCATAAATTCATTTGTCATTTTTGAAACTGTATCAAATGCATCATCATCTTAATAAAATATTCTCACACCACCTTCGCTTACATGAAACTATGGAACTCTCAAGAATATCCCCATACAGCGATGTGAATAAGAGTTCGGGAATTCAGGATATATTACAGGAATAAGTGAATTTATGGTGATTATACGATTAAACAGTAGTAAATCCCCGATTTCGCTTTGCTATCGAATAAAAAAGATTTGGTTCTAAGAAAAGTTGGCGTCGACGTTTACTGTTTCAGATTAATTTAACTGATATTTTCATGGAAGCACCACGTATACCACGCACTTGATGAAATGGCAAATGGTTCTCCTAGTTTGGGGTCGATATAATGCGCATCAGATTATGAGCAATGATTTTTCTGCTCACATATTTAATGACGAAATTAATGTTTATTACATCTGCACGACTGGAACATTATACTCGCTTGACGTCAAAAGAAGCAACGAATTCGGTCACTTATTCGTCAAATAATGTCTATCCGTCAAGTGGCCGTTGTCAAGGGAAATATTTTTGAGAAAAGAAACATGAGCGATAAAGTTACCTTGCTTTACTGTTTTTAACTCATACTTAACAAGGATAGAAACCTACCAGTACGCAGCTATATGGCAGTTTTTATGTCTATAGGAGTATTCACTATCACTTGATAAAGGATGAAATTGACGAACTACGTATTATTTTGAAATTGTTTCATAATTCTGTTTAGTGACAATTTGCCGACAAATATATATTTCGGGAAATAAAACTAAACATCCGTTAAAGCTCATCACATAAATCTTTTAATTTTTTATTATTCATCAAATATTAACCATGAAAATGAATGAAAACGCAATTTTGGAATTGAAAATTTATTGCTTTGGGAGCTCGGTATAGGAAATCGGGTCTATATGAATACATACCTGATTGACTGCGAAGTTTGCTCTTTTTTCTGTGGAGGCACTATTTCCTGTCAAGGATGAGGTCAAGTCAATTAGGGTAACTAGATGTCTGAGAATTTAGAAAAATTAGAGTGTGAAAGCTCTCAAAACAGCTTCTGCCAATCACCGAACGTAGTCATATCGTACACAACCGCTGTCAATGCCTTTTTCTTTTGTACTTTTTTGTGTGATATGGTAAAGTCGTTCCTGGGCTTAAATTTTCAACGAGTCTTCTCGCTCGCGCTCCTAAACTAGAAATGGACTGGCGGGCGCAACTAATCGGTAAAAAATGCGTTAGTCCTTAAATTTGACTGCCTACAAGAGTACGGCGCGAGTAAGTCAATAAATTTGCATTTCAGCCAGAGTAAGGTACTGGTTTGAGGAGCTGCTATTAAGCCCTTAAAGAGCCAAGTTAAGCTCAAGATGAGCCGTGTTTCAGATTGAGCTCTAAAGTGAGCAGGGAAGGTGAGGCGCTCCAAACTATAAAAATAAGTAACAATTTATCAAAGGGACTGACTGCTCGGCGTGTGCACGTCAAGGAATTCCGTTACAATAATGCTACAGCAGAGATCAACAATAGTGGTATTCTAGGACTAAAGGAACGCTTATGGAAAAATTTTCATGGTGGTCAAACTCGGCCGTCACACCCATGAGCTCAAGTCGCCCTTCTTACCCTCCTTTCCTCTCTTTCTTCCTCCCTCTTCTTCCCTCTCGCTTCCTCCCTCTCTCTTTCAGTTCCATCCTCTCTCCCTCACTTATTTCCTCCTCCTCTCCCTATACATCTTCCTCTCTCCATCCCTCTCCTTCCCCCCTTTCTGCGCTACAATCAGCATTTATATTTCTCTCTTTCTCTCTCCCACCAACTCCTATCTCTTCTTTCTTTTCCCCTCGGTCACTCCCTTTACAATTCTCTAACTTTCTTCATTTCATTCTTTTCTCATTCTCATTCATCAATCGCACCTTATACTTTAAACGCTATAGCTCTGTCACAATCAGTCATTTTTCCCTTCTACTGCCTCAATACTTTTTCTCTCTTAAATTTCATTCTTTTTCCTATTTTATTCTAATGTCCCTCATCTGCCACTCTTCCTTAATTTTTTTCCTCACATTTCCGATACCTGGCCCCATTCGGCTTCCTGCGTTCGACGGATCGCGTGCTTTTGCGAGAGGACCCATCAAGGACTCGCAAAAGAGGTTCGAGAAAGGCCCAGAATCAGGGGTGAGAAAGGTAGCAAGGTTGCAGTGATTTCATGCGGATAAATCTCTTTCTCCTCCACGCCGCCACTGTTCTCCTCCGCAAACCGAATTTCCAACCCTTTTAGCAGCTCCCGATATTGCGCTTCCCCAGCACTCGCCCTCCAACTCGGCTTCTCCCTTTCGAGGGTCGTCCTTTCTCCTTTAACACGCGTCCACTCTCGCCTGCATCACGCCCACCGCCCACGTCGAGCAGACCTTTTTGGAGTGCGCCGTCCGCCACCCCCATTCTTCAAACACTAACTGACTGCGCCAACTTTGTCCTCCCTCTTCACTTTACTCCCTGTTAATATGTGGGCATGCTCTCGTGGCTCTTACTCACATATCAAATCCGCGTTCAGGATGACTCCAACAAGCCGCTCTTTTTTCCCCATCTCATATTACTAAGTCTTTAGTGTCGCCCGCTTCGTTTATCAAACCCTCGAATTTCGTCCCCTAGGGCTCTCGCGTATCCTAGCTTCTACATTTTATTTACCCAGTAAAAAATGCTGATATCTATTTTGTGCGCACAGTGTAAGGAGCCCTGTTCTTCAAAAATTTTTTGCTGGATGGAATGGAACCCTAAATTCAAGCAGGGTGAATGGTAATAGGTAACACAAAAGATGTTAAACTTTTGTCTGCCTGAAACCTATTTTTTTAGGACCTATCGAGAAATAAGCTGAAAAATAATGTATAGGTCGCTTCCCGAGTCTTTGGGGTCAAATAAACCTGTTTAAGTTTACGATGAAGGTTGTAGGTTATAATTTTTTATGCATTAGATTGAATTATCGATGCAGAGTAGTTATCATATTTCCTGAAGCGATATTTAAGCGGCATGTGGAAGATTCCTATTCGATTCCTAGTCAAAGAAGAATTTTTCTTATTTGGCTATCAATTCTTAATTCCTAGAATATTCCTCCATGCATAAAAACTTATGATCTATACCAGTGGCAGAAGGGGCATATGCCCCCTTTAAAAAATTCGAAATTAAAAAAAAAGAACAGGAGGCTTGACGCTTCCTCTCTATTCTCTCAAGTTGCGATTCCTGTTAGGTCTTAGTCTACGAAGAGCTAACTGAAAGACAAAATATCGGGAAAACAATGATTTGTTATGACTTGAATATCGGTGAGCGATCTTAAAAAAACGCGGCGTTTTTATTCTACCGCAAAGTAATGTGAGACACTAAGCGTCTATTCCTCTTTGCATCAGTGAAGTGATCGTTTTTTCTGCGCGTTCAAATTCTTGTCATTGTGTCACTCACCATTGATTACAATGTATTCTGAGTTTTGGTTTTGGGCACAATGAAAACGCGACATGTTGGGTCATTTTTTATGTTAGTCAGAATTTCTGTTCAGTGTGTCGCACCGCATTTGAAACTAACGTGTTAGGATGTCGAAAAATTACGCCGTTCTTTTTCAATCGCTGACGTTCTGCGCAGTTGGCGGCCTAAATTTAAAAAGAAACATCACCGCGGAATTCCATAGTTATCTTGAATATTTACTTGCTTTCCGAACGCCTCTAGTGATGCCCACGTGGAACGCTAATAAATTATTAAATTTTTTTATCTGAACACGAAATAGTATTGCTCGCTCGCGTCGCCTGTACTGTGGACACGCGATTAAGTGAATGTGTAACCACTATAACACTTTCGTCTCTGCTCGTATAGTGTTAACATTTTTCAAGAGATCGTGTATTCAAAACAGTTCAACTTTATTCGAAATGGCTTATCGTCTTTTAACAGGTTATTATTAATTTTTATTTATTATTCAATTACCGTTATTTATTTAAACAATGTAGTTGTATTTTCTGTTTTCGCAGAGAGAGGTCAAAAAGTACTAATTGCGCATTTATTTTGCTTTTCAGCTTAAGATGTTGCTCGGTCCTTGTTTTAAGGATTAATTGTTGACCGCTGTAGTTATAACGGTATGGTCATAGTATTCAATGTGTTTATTGCCAAATCTTTGAAAATTATATAGTATCTATTTTCATTGTGCTCTGATAAACACGTAAGAATTATTATTCACACGCTTTCCTGATATTCAAATAAAGAAAACTCAGTCAAACATTATTTATGTCGTGTAAGTCTTCCTAGGTCTATCTTCAGAAAAAATAATTGCTCAAAAACCTAGTCCTCATTCCCCCCCTTACGATGATATCTGGATACGCCCCTGATCTATACTATTATTGGTAAACTTACTAAGCCGGTTTATTAGACCAGAAAGGTTCGGGAGGTGATCCATAACACTGATTATCAACCCCTATAAGTAGAAAAACTTTTTATCTTGGTCAAGTTTTAATAATAATATCACATAAACCACGCAGGATTTCTCTACTTAAAAACAAAATACCTCCTTAAAACGACGTTTGTTGTAAATCAAAATTATTCAGATAGTCTTACATAGTTTGGTGTAGCTATAGAGACAAAACGTTTAAGACAGGCTATCGATTCATGAGCTTTTAATGTTACCCGCTATCTGATTGACTCCGGCCTATTCTTTAAAAATTATTTTGCGCTCTAAGCATTCGATCTCTTTCCTTTTAAGACAACCAAATTCCAAAATCTCTACGGGTTCATGGGCTGCTGCAATGCGCTTTTTTCACAAATGGATCTTTTTTTTGCGATTAACGCGTCGAACAACGGTGATACGCACCTCATGTAACTGGTGGTCGGTTAATTTGTTCCCAGGACACAAACCGAAGCACCTGTTTACGCCCTAACTAAGTTTGGCGTTAAACCAATTAAAGAATGCCTCGAAGGATCTTTTTTGCGTGTAGGACTAATTTACACTTCCCTATGCGGGAAAAATGCTATCTCCTCTCCACGCAGTACATCTATCGAATGTGTCATCCGCAGGGATGGGAACTCATGCACCGTCTCCTAATTAAGATGCCGCCGCAGCCGTCAATTTGTCTCCTGGCGGCCCCGACCGCCCTCCGACAACCTCTAAATTTATCTAACCCCTCCTCTCTTACCACCCATCCCCATGTTAATTCTGTTGTTGCGGTTTCGTATTGTTGCGGCTTAGGAAGGGACCTTACTGCACTTCATTTTTTTCTTATTTTTTATGGAGAGTTTATTTCCCTATTTATTTTTATTTTTTATTTTTATTTTTACATTAAAAATATTTCCTCGGGACGTTAAAGTGCATAATTAGAGCAGAAAAGTTTCTCATTGAAAGAGTTTGTGGCAATGTATCGTTTTATCGATTAAATTCATACTTTTATATATAAATTGCTGACAGTTTTATGATGCTATTAAGCAAATCGCATAATCGAAAGTCACTAAGGGTACGGTGCGTGCTTGTTATATTTATTGATTTTTAACATGCTCATAAAAACACCAAAAAGAATTGTACTATTAGCATATCAGCGATTACAAAGGCAAGAACCTCGGAAGAATTCGAACCCACGAACCTGTATTGGAAGCCGGACACCATAACCACCCAAATTTCGTTCCCTCCCTTTTTCTCTAGGAAAGTTCGACGCTTACATTAAAGTTTTTATTAATGAAACTACTGTTTAATGATTAAACAGTAGTTTCATTAATAAAAACTTCAAAGGGCCTTAATTTTAATGGTTTCAAAATAGAAGGCGATAGAAGTGTACTTCATATAAACGAATATTTTCTATTAACCGATTTTGTATTGAGGTTTTACTACAATGCAATTTTTGCGAAAAATTATGGATTATTTTAAATCAAGAAAAATCTGAATAGAATGATGTTAAGAGGAAAGCTCTCCTCGTCTGCTCCTCCATATCTTTCTTGAATCTATCATTTCATCGATAAAATGTTAGGTAATTACTAAATTGTGGCAGCTCTGATCTAGTTCCAGTAAATTAGTAACCGGACTTCTACATAACTTTACATTTCTATAGAATTTTCCGTTTAAACCTTGTGCAAAAGAACGAAAAATGTTTTTCTTCACGAGAAAAATGGCCATAGATCCAGCTAGAACCTAATTATTTATCCTCTCAAGCGTATGCATCCGTTTATTTCCCCAGCGTCATTCATCGAAATGTTTTATGGTTAATAAGGTATTACCGGTAGTCCAAGAAAAATAGGTCCTCTTTAGTTAGGGTGACCAGATTCTTAAGACGCAAAACCGGGACATAATGTGTTATGAGGAAGAAAATCCGGGACCAAACCGGGACGTGGATTTTCTTTTTAATCGTCTGTATTTAAATATAAAATAAATAAGCTTCGCAAATATCGAGTACAATTTTGTTTAATGTATTAACAAATAATTTCAAATTAATGAATGCGAATAAAATTTACAACAAAATATATCACGATTCAAAAGTAACAATTATTTTAACGACAAATAATCATTATAAATACTTGATTTTTACATAGGAGTATATAGAATATATGATATAGGATATACATATATAGGATACATATGGCTGAAAATATAATTTATTTATAATAGAAAATTAATATTTATTATATAAAAGAAATAACTTACCAGAAAATAAAATAACTCATCGAAATAAAACACTTGCTAAACTAAATTACAAAGCAACACACCGTTCAATAATTAGTTGATTGCAACCAGCGCTTGTCATTCATCCTACACACACTACTAGTAGTGCTCGACTGCCACTTCCCGTTACTAGCCATTGGGTCTGATTGTTTACATCTACATCTACATATTACCCTGCAAGTCACCTTGACGGTGGATGGCAGGGGGTGCCGCGCACCAAGTTCCTAACTAATTATTATTCACAGTTATCTATTGTGGTCACGTATTGTCCTAGGGAAAAAGGACTCCTTATGCCTCTCCGTCCTACTATCTATTTCGCGAATCTTGTCGTCATTATCCCTCCGTCCGATATACGTTGGTTGTCGAATAATATCCTTCATTTCATTTACGAATATCTCCGACCTATATTTATCTAGAAGTTTAAGTCTCGCCTGTAATCTACGATCTTTCAACGATGGCCAACTCAACTCATCAATGAGTAACGTAACGCTCTGTTTTTTATCGTAATTCTTTTTCACGAATCTAGCTGCTCGCCGCTGTATTTTTTCTAAATCCTTTATGAGTCCCCTCTGATATGGATCCCAAACCGCTGCTGCGTATTCCATTTGAGGTCTAACCAACGATAAATAACAGGATTCTCTCACCTTTTCCGTGCTCTTCCTGACTATTCTACGCACAAAAGCTAACTTCTTATTTGCCGCACCTATCACTCGTCTTATGTGGGTGTCCCAAGACAGGTCACGATTCAAGGTTACCCCGAGGTATTTCACGGATTCCGAAACAGGAATGCTCTCACCATCTATCGAGTAGGTAAACACGGACGATGGGCTTCTAGATTTCCAAAAGTTTAGAACGTTACTCTTTTTCTGGTTGATTTCTAGCTGCCATTCCTTGCACCAAACAGATAACGCATCCAGATCATCCTGAAGCTGACGATGGTCGCTAGGACCACTAATTTCTCTATAGACTACGGTGTCATCCGCAAAAAGCCTGATATTACTTTTTACAACTGAGCTGATGTCGTTTATATAAAGCAAGAAAAGCATAGGTCCGATCACACTACCCTGCGGCACTCCAGAGACTACATCTGCCACACTCGAGGACTTACCATCGATGACTACTTTTTGTTTTCTATTCCAAAGGAAAGCGCGAACCCAGTTAATGACTTTAACATTAACGCCAAGATTTCCCAGTTTTAATAACAACTTACGGTGGGGAACCTTGTCAAAAGCTTTTTCAAGGAACACTGCATCGACCTGCTTATTATTTTCGCCGCATGATAAAACATCATTCACAAACAGACCGAGTTGGGTGTCACAGGATCTACCTTTTCTGAAGCCATGTTGACAGCTGACTAAGAGCGATCTACTCTCAAGATAACGCATTGTGTTGCTAACAATAACGTGCTCCAAAATCTTACATGATAATGATGTTAGAGAAATCGGCCTATAATTTTCGGGGTTTTCTTTGTCACCTCCCTTATGAATGGGTGTGACGTGTGCTAGTCTCCAATCATCAGGAACCTCACAGAGGGTAAGAGATTTCTCGAAAACTATCCGAAAGAAGGGAGCTATTTCTTCTGCTAGTTCTTTTAATACACGCGCGGGAATTCCTTCTGGTCCTGGGTTTTTGTTGGGCTTTATCGCACTCAGTTGCTTCGCTATTCCTGCCTCAGAGATTTTAATATTATCCATCCAAGTACATCCATCGGGAATAAGATTATCTTCAAGTCTATTTCCACCTGCCGTGAACGCCTTCGCGAAGTAAACGTTTAGTAGATTAGCTTTATCCTCCCCATCGTGAAGGATGTCTCCGGAATCACATCGCAGGGAGGGTATTGAAGGACCCACTCCCTTGACTTCTCTTACATAGGACCAGAACGCTTTTGGATCCTCCTTCAATTTTGTATTTAATACCTCATTCCGGAAGGTGTTAAATGCGTTACGCATGGTTTTTCTCGCTAGTACGCGGGCACTGTTATACTCATGGACTATAGCTGTGCGATACTCATCGGAAGCGGTGGTAGGTATGTTTTTCAATTTTGCGTGGCTACGTCTCTGTCGTCTTAAGGCAATCCTGACTTCCTTATTAAACCAACGAGGTTCTTTCTTGTCAGATTTTAACTTACTGGGGATAAATCTATTGATACCTTTTCCTAGTATATCCTTAAATAATAACCATGATGGCTCCATACCTAATCGTTCTGTCTTTTCACGATAACTGACAAAGGTACTTTTGAGATGTAAGCTGAAACTTTTAAAGTCGGCCTTGGCGAAAGCGTATACATTCCGAAGAGGCTTAGGATGTCTTTTGAGCTTTAATTCGCACTCCGCATACACAGCTCGATGGTCGCTAAGCTATCCTCTGTGGATACCTTAGTTATCCTATGCGGGATGTTAGAAGCAAGCAAGTCGAGAACATTGCCCGAACGCGTGACTTTTCGTACCATCTGGGTTAGGGAATATTCATGTAACGTGTCAATTAAGGCTTCACACGATTCGCGTTCTTTACCTCCCGTAACGAAGCATAGGTTTTCCCAATCGATTGACGGTAAGTTAAAATCGCCTCTAATTATCACGTAACCGTCGTTCATAATAGATCTAAGCTCGGCTAATTGCCTCTCTAAACTTAAAATATAATCAACTTTGGCATTAGGTGGTCTGTAAAATGAGCATAAATATATCTTTTTCGAATTATCCTTACCTAGGCGGCACCACACGCTCTCGGTCGTTTCATCGATAATAGGGATCTGACAACTATCGTACTTTTCACTTATTGCCAAAAATACTCCGCCACCTATTCTATTGGCACGGTCTTTTCTGTATACTCTATAGCTTTTCGGAAAAATTTCTTGGCTAGCGATATCTTCAGTGAGCCAACTTTCCGTACCTATAACTACATCCGCATGCAACGTGCGAATTACGTGTTCGATTTCGGCAGACTTCCTACGAATGCTGCGGCAGTTTAAAACTATAATATTTAATTTCTCGTTATCGCCCGAAGCATTAACTGCTCTATTACGGCTTTTGCAGGTGGACTCTCTCACTTCGCGACCAGAAACTGTATTACACTCGATGCCCCTATGAAATCTCCTATTACGCCTACACCCTACCCTACTCTCTAATCTAAAAAAAACCTACCATGGTCGAAGATCCTACACGCTACACTCTGTGAAGCCTCGGTCGTGTAATGAACTCCAGAGCCGTTTAGGGGTACCCTACACGAGAGTGTGGTTGCGTAATAGACAGTAGTGCTGTGTTGTCAGATCTAGCGCACCGTTGCCAGTGGGGTAACTGAGTTCGAGTCGCAGCGTTGCCAGTGTCATAACTGGTGGACTGTGATTTATTTATTCTATATTTATGAAAAAAAATTAAACCGGAACAAAGACGTTTACTAAACCAGACGGGACGCCAGGACAACATCTAAAATCCGGGACTGTCCCTACTAAACCTGGACGTACGGTCACCCCATCTTTAATGCACGCAATATATGATTACGGAATTTTAGCATTCTTTTGCCGAAGGGTTGGCAATCATTTCTGAATGGCGGAGCACATTCGAGTTATGATTTCTTCAACGTGCCGCATGGGAGTTTACATCAGAAGTTACCTTGAGACTGTGGTAATATATTAGACCAAATACTTTACAAACGTTAAAACTTCACCAAGAAATGTTTATGAGATCATAATTTCAATTAGCAAGTATGAAGCTGTGAAATTTCACGAAATGCGTGCTTTTTCGCTACGGCTTCGCGGGCCATAGTTTGCCAATCTCTGCTACTTACGAGAGATTATGTTTATGTGTGAAACAATCCTATATATCAGAGGTTCTCAGCCTGTGGTACGCGAGCTAGTGCAAAGTGACACACGAAAAAATGAAAACGCATGGTTCTGCTTATAGCTTAAAATATAGTTATGTTATATTTACGTAATTCAATTACTACTTTACATGTACGATTTTTGGCACATAATTTTATTATAATATTTGAATTTAAATTGCCGTCTATCTGACTCTGTTGGTACGCGAATATTTTCATCTTTGATTTAGTGGTATCAAAATAAAAAAAGGTTGAAGACCCCTGCACTATATATTATTTCCCAAATGTCCGACCGTCCGTCTGTCCCCCTCTATACCTCAAGAACTGTCGGATGTAATGGAGTGCAGTAAACGGCATTTTGTTTCTGCCATTTAGTATAATTAGGAATTATTTTAATTTAATCCTCAATCTTGAATAAAAATGGCGGACTTTTAAAATATGTAAAAAATATGATTTCCGAAACGTTACCTCAGAGAAAGAACTTTTGAGCACAAAATGTGTCTTGATAAGAGCAATTTCGAAAAATTATTTTCTGCTTATCGAGGCGCTACGCGCCTAGGGTGGAGGTAACGCGTATAGCGCGTAGGGGAGGGCCCATAGTTAATAAATAAATGGTCCGTTACGTCCGAACTCCTAATATTTAGCGAAATTTTCTGTATTTTTGAGGGCGTATTTCTTCACATCTCCTTCAAAGAACTTCGTAGTCATCCTCTTTGTTGACTAGGCTCAATCCACCCTCTCTTTCTCTCTATCCCTCTCATGCATCCAAATTGCTTCAAGTCGTAATCTTAACTCCATCTCTAATCCACCCATAACTGCGCGGACTGTTATCTCGAAAAGTTTCCCTCTCTCTCTCTTACTGTATCCCTCCCTCTCTCTCTCACTCACTCCGCATCTTAAACAACGTCTAAATTCCTTTTCCTATACATTCAAGCATCTCAGAGTTGATGCAGGAACCGGATAACCATACAGCTTTGCCCCGTTTTAAGATGGCGGCGACCAAAATCCGTCTCCCACTCTCACGCCTCTAACACTCACTCCATCCCTATTCCGGTCTTCTTCTTCCTTTCTCTCCCTCTCCCTCTCTTTCTCTCTCGAAAGCGTCGGTTTCAGGAATCTCCCGGTTAAGGAGGAGGAGGTAGTAGGCCATTAGGGCATTAACGGATGGGATGGTCCATTTATGAGAGATGAGAGAGGAAGATGGAGTGAGAGAGGGAGAAAAAGAGAGTGCGAGAGAAAGGGAGGAAGGAATAGCTTACGAGAGAGGTCCATAGAGGAGGTTAACGAAACCGTGATATGGCAGAGTGCGTTCGTTAAGTCCTTCATCAGAGCGTCATCTCTATATGGCCTTTTATGTGGCGTTGGATAAGAACCAATAAATCCATCTTCCTCACGAGAAAATCGTTTTTTTTTGCTTCCAGCCGCTTCACAAAAGTTAACAAGTGTCGCAAAGTTGCGCTGTAAACGAGGGTATCGATATTTCACGTCCGTTTCGGGCGTCGAAATCGCATATATCGATATGCGCATATCGATATTTTTTACGGTCGCTCGCCACAAGATGGCGGGTCGTTATCGCGGCGTTCTCCGCCTTTTATTCCGGACCGAGTGACAGTCAAAATTCGAGTTTCTGTATGCGCATATCGATGTTTTCTCCTCCCATTACCTCGATCGTAAAACAGCCTGCGTGTGTCGTGCACGCGTGCGGGGTAAAGCGAATTGATTTTTTACGGCGCCTTACGCAATCCGCGTGCATCACACGCTTGCCTCGGTCACAACATTCGCGACTTGGTTTCGTATACGGACGTTGGTAGATCTTAAATACGAGGAAGCGACTTATCGTGTAAAAATAGACTATTTTTTTACTGTCGTGCCAAGCATTTAAAAGACTTAACAATATGTTCCCTCCACGTGGATGACGGACGCTGTTGAAGGCGGTTGAAAATTTTGGGAAATTAACAATAGGTATATACTAGTTTCTGTCGACGGTTGTCCTATTATATTAGTAATAGAAATCCCTTAAAGTGCGGTTAAAAATAGTGTTGCTACTGAGGAAGCATTTAAAATATAAATTATATATCAGAAATAAGCGATTTTAAATATTTTATTGTATTGTATATTGTTTGATAACACTGATTTTTCGCCTATGATATACTTTTAGACTGCTTAACAGATTATCATGTGATCTTTGATATATCTGAAAAATCATTCTCACTTTATGTTAAGAAGCCGTTTCAATTTCTTTTTTTCAATAGCATCATAGAATTTTATCAATTAATAATAATCCGGCAAACTTAACGATGTATAGAAAAGACTATTTCAACAAATTATTTTAATTTATTGACGAGATGAATGCCATCCATGAACATGGATAAAATTAGCGCGTTTTTCCTTCTATTGTTAAATTCAGAAATATTTTGTGGTATGTTTTGCCATGAAGATTTCACCCATTGACCTAATTGATGAACTAAGGAGATTTTGGAATTTAATCACCCGTCATATGAGTAAATTTAACTTATCTTATTTTTATGTGGTTATACAGCCTCATAAGAGTTTGTTTTTGAATGGTATCAATTTGAAAATGCACGGCCAAAATTTCAGCTTTCCATCTTTTACACATTCGAAGATATGTACTATACTTACTTTTACTTTTTTACTTTTACCTTTTTACTTTTTATACTTTTTTCAATGGGCCCCTATCCGACAGTATATATTTAAAAAAACACAAATCTAAAGAAAAACAAATGGCAGCAATACAGAAATCTATATTCCAAGTTTCAGCTTTCAATAATTTACGGTTTCGTCACATTTTCAATTTAAGCAAATGTGCGGACAGACAGACGCCAGAGTGAAACTATAAGCGTATTTTATTAAAACGCGCAAAATATTAGCCATTTTCACAGAAATAAGAAATTATTGTTCTCGAATACATTTTCGTGGCGACGGATGCAATTTTTTCTTTGCGGCAGTATGAATCAAATTCACCTATTTAGTCTAGGTGTAATTTATAATTTTAGTTATTTAATTAATCCAAACTGGCTTGCCAGAAAGATAAAATAATAAATAATATTATTTTATCTTTCTGGCAACAAATTCTTCATTTTATTTCTGATGACTCTGGAAAAATAATCTTCTTAAAATGTAGCATTATTGCAAGGAGAAAATATCTTTTCTGAAAACTCATTGCAACTCGTCTCAGGAATGTTCTAAAGCGCACGCTAGGTCGAAATTAAAAAAAACATGATCACTTCGAGAGAGAGAAAGGCTACTACCTATTTAATGGGTAAATTATTCGCACAAGTAAAGGTGGAATCGGTTCGGAAAAATCTCTCCACCCTTCGAAAGTCTTTCGTCGTCTTTCACTTCGAGTGATAGGGCGTGAGAAAAAACTTCGGTTTTCTTTCTCTTCTGATCGATAAGGAAAAGTGCTTTTCTCCTGAAGGAGCATTCCGCACAAGGCGCCTTTTAATGCGAGGATAATTTCGAGTCATCAAAGATCTGCTAAGCGGTATTCAGGAAACAGTCCACTGCAATGGTGCGCAAGAAGCATTTTGGGAGAGTTAGTTCTGTAATTAATTTGATTTTCGGATTAATCTGACTCGATTTCTGGGAAAAAAATGTATGAAAACAAAATTGTTTTTCTTTTTGTCATTCAGGGGAGGATTAGTGAGAGCGACAGCCTGCATGGAGTATCAAGTATCGATTATCAATCCACGAAAGTTCGTTCGTACGATTCAGAGTTAAAATGGTTAAATTCTATCCTAATGAAAAGCGTTTATTAGGGAACTATTGGACAAAGAGTGAGAGAATATGATGATAAGAATAGAGAATTTTGCACTTATGGATGTCATTATTTTACGATTGCTGTGCTAATGAATCATTTATAAAGGTCGTGGATATGTTACGACATAAAATGTTTTTACTACTGCCAAAACCAAAGCGAAGGAAGGGAATTTATTTTTTAGAGATTTCGTTAGCCTAGCTCAGGAATTTGTCACAGCAAATAAGGTCTTATTCTGAAGGGCTATGAAAGCATCAAAACACTTAGCATTTAGAACATAAATGAAGCGCTAATACCATCATTCAAATATTACTGTAATTTTCTCAAAATATGCTCTATATTTTTAGCAGACTATCATAAGATATTAGTTTATAATATATATTGTTCATGTCATGTATCGAGAGAGATAACTTATGAGCACAAGACTCGATTTCTGTCAATTTAATTCTCGAATTTGTTTGCAATACAAATTTGGCGTTATTACCTTTTAACTCGTTTCACTTTTCCATCTTCATCGTTCTAAGTATATGTAACTACTTTCCTTATAAATTTCATTTATTTAGGTACTTTTATATAAATTCGAAGACAAGTTATTAAATATTCAACATAAATTCCAGTATGAGATTTTTAGACTCATTAAAAGCGAGGTAAAAATACATTTTAAATTAAAAGATGCAATTCGCAGCAACCTCATCATTATCATATTCAGACCATCTACACGCTCACATTTATCCCGTAATCCTGCGTTTTTCAAAATTTCAGTCTCGTGGCACATTGGAAGGTAAGAAAACACGAGGAAAAAATATACAGAATTTAGTGTCCATTAATTCGCAATAAAAGGCCATATATGTATACTAAAAATTGGCTATTGTATAATGGTATTATTTCGTTCCCTGCCAGTTTCGGTGTAGTCAGACCCCGATTTAGCGCCACCATTTGTCCATAATTTACATTGATGCTAAAGCGGGGGTGGCGGTAAATCGAGGTACAAGCTTGCTCCATGTAATCATAATATGGAAGCTCTGTTCACAAAGATTTATGAGCGGTATGTGGGAGTGGCACTATCGTATAGGTGCAAAATCGGGGCCTGACTATATTTCGGTTGGTTATTCTTTGAGTAATCACAGTTTCTTATGAATCTTGGGAGCCAGTATTGGGTAGCTACCCTTATTTAAAAATACACTGCCGTATTCCATGCGAAACAAATTTCTCCATATATGTATATACATTATTATGCGCTCCTTGCACGAAGTGAACGCATATAGGGTAAGGTCGTTTCCATCCGTCCGTCCGCATGTTTAAACTCCGGATCCGCTGGACATATGTTGATGAAATTTGGTATTGGGGAGGTTTACTAAACTTTGTCAATCGAATCTAATTTAGGTTAAAATCGGATGGTAATAACGACCACTTTACATGTAGTTTAACACGTATGTTTCCAATCAGGAATGTATATAGATTAAATTTGGTATTGGGGAGTTTTGCTAAAATTTGTCCATCTCAAAGACATGGAGTACACCTTTCCATACTTATTTTTACCACCATCTTGTATCTATTTTTACACAGCGATCTAGACGTTTTGATACGCATTTTTTCAGTGTATACAATGGCTAGCATTGAAGGATTCTCGTTTCACCACTCTTTTACTCGCGATATTTGCTCGGGAGGCAAGTAGGCAAGAGAACGAGCGCTCAATAAAGCATTCTTTTCAGTCTTTTCTCCTCCCCCACCACCTTCCCTCCGCAACCAACGGGAAATCCGAATATCTGGCTGCATAATGGTTATTGCCTCTTTCGAAAGATGGCTCTCGCTTACGACCTGACACATGACGGTCGAATTTGAGGAATGCCGTTCTACTACTATGGCGCCGGAAATGCTCATTCTCGAGTTCTGCTGAGGAATCTATCCTTTCGTTAGGATGCCTCGGGGGATTGTTTTGTAGCTCAATGAATGGCTAGATCAACATTTCTCATTATTCAATTCTCAACTGATGTTTTGTTTACGAGAGGCTTCAAATATCTTTAATTCAATTAATTCATGTTTCTATATTAACTTGTTTGATGATGCTGAAATATGAAAAGTAGACATTCGCGTCGATAAATATGTTGGGTGGGAGGAGAGATTAAAGGAGAGGACGACCCTTGGGAGAGACTCGAGAATATGGGTGGGAAAACTACTCTGAGAGCATTTTATGCTATCCGTGAAGCTATGATGAAGAAGAGATCCGTAATATTTATCGCTTATATTAATATTTTTAATGCAAAGTATGATAATAAACCATATAGCATTCTAACAAACCCGCAAAACGCTATTCTCGCTTGATTTTATCATGTATTGTCCCTCGGAATCTTTAGGTAACTTCCGATTTTAAACTCTAATCCCGTCCACCGAAGCATAGGCAACTTTCGATGCGACCCGCCGAAGTAGTCCTAACTAGAGATGAGGCCCGCCGAAGTAGTCGAAACAGAGATGCGGCCCGCAGAAAAGTTTGGCAACTCCTTCTCTAGATGAAAGCCAAACTGGCTGATACCAATCGCAAGACTTGAGGAGAGAGACACCGAGAGAGGTAGAGAGAGAGTGGCAGAGAGAGAGGTAGAGAGAGATTGTGAGGGAGATTTAGAGGAAACAAGGGAGGAAGATGGAAAGAGAGAGGGGGTGATAAAGACGATGGGAGGGAGAAAAAGAGGGGGGAAGATAAAGATTACGGGAGGGATGAGAGATGGAGAGGAAGAGGGAGACAGAGAGTTACAGGGAGGGAAGGAGGAGATTAGAGGGAAGAAAAAATGACTGGTGAGGGAAAGGGTTGTAAGAGCGAGAGCGATAGAAATATGGGAGGGAAATGGAGCGAAAAAGAGAGGGCAGAGAGAGGGAGAGAGCGGTATACGAAGAGAGGAGGAAGGAGTAAGGTAGAAGGAGACCACGGTTTCCCATATTCACAACCTTCCGAATTTCATGAGTCAGTCCCTCACTTACTTGTTAAACGCTACTCGCGCTACTTAACTTTTCCTCCTCCATTATTTTACCCAGATGAGGCTGCCAAAATAATGAGCTATTGAAGGGAACACGTCATGCGCGTGGTTCCTCGAGGCGCCGTGACCGAATTATCAAACCATGATTCGGCTCGCTCATTTTTGTCGGCGCCGTCCTTAAAGGATGGAAAAAATGAATGGGAATCTGGAGGAGAGAAAGGTGGAGGGGGAGTGGAGGTTTAGTGAGGGGGCGGAGGGAATGTTCCGTAAGGGATATATCGAGCGGAGAGGGGAAGGGGATAGGATTTCTCGGGCAAGGCAGATGGAAGAGTGGGTTTATATCTGGACCATAACTCAGACCCCAAATAGTTTCTCATCTCCCTCCTTAGCTATCTCCCTCTCTAATGCCTCCGTTTCTCTTCACTTCCTTTTTCCTCCGTCTTTATCGCCTATTTGTTTTCTCGCTGTATCACGCTTTCACTTTCACACAGGAGCCGGACTACTAACTCAAAATCTCAAAAGTTTTCGTCTGGGCGTTGTCATTTCCTCAACTTCTCTCTCATTATTTGCTTTCTTTTCGCATTATCTCCTTTCTGTCATAATCGCTCGTCTCCTTTCCCTCGTTTTCCCTTTCTTATAATCATTTCCTTTTTCTCTTTTTCGGTTTTAAATAAAATCACTCTTTCCGCCACTTTTCCGATTTCGATGTTGTTAGGAAGGGGGTGGGTGCGTTTGGCCTCTATTCTATGGTTTTTGGGTTCGAATGAACATGATCATCTGTACTCGTCTTTGTTATTATTATCGGTACCCTTATTATAATCTGAATAATAAATAGCTATTATGAAATTTTAGTGAATCCCCGACCTTCTTCATGTATTCCTTTCGTTTTTCTCTCGCTTCTTTCTTTCTCACTTATACTCTTCTATTCAACCTTTCTCCTTCGGTATTCGATTCCCTAGAGGACTGCGCAATCTGAATCTTAAGGGATGGAACAGGTTATCGATTTTTTTTCAATTTAACCCTCAAACAGTAAATCTATTTATCTCTTTTTTCCAATTTCGGGTTGCCTATCTTTCTTGTTTCACGCCAAAAGTTTCTCTCTCTTTCTCCGGACTTTCTCTCTCAAGATGTTGTCACAAAACTAGTCCTGCTTCGTCTCCTCCTCTTCTTTGCATTCTTCTTTTCGTGGAAGGTTGAGTCGAATATGTTCATATAATTTTCGGCGTAACTGGGACTTTTCCGATTTTGATTATATTTGGCTAGGGTGTATGTTAATACATTTCATTCTCTAAAATAACTTTTGTTCACAGTTATCAATAACAATGTATGTGTAACTGGACGTTACGAAGGACTTTTTTCAACCAGTCATACACTTCTAATTCGATGCTAATTAATGGCTAAAATTAAATTGCTTATTATTATTCCTTTACGTATTTTGGCCGACCAAATTATTCTCCAAAATATTATTTGCAGTTCTTTAAACGTAGAAATTCAATCTTAAAATTAAGAAATTTTTCCACTTTTCTACAAAATGAAAGAGGTTTGAACGTTGTGGACCTTTAAATGTGACCAAAATTTAACTTTCGGTAAATACACGACAGAACGTACGAAGAGAACCTAATGTACATTATCAATTAATGGCGTGACTATATCCCCGAAATCCTTAATTGTCGTCTCTCTAGGAGTTTTTGTCAAACTACAGTTTGCAAGCGTACGACGAATTGAAAGCTAAATCACAAACATTTCTTATTAATAAAGAGCCGAAAATTTTATTGCCGACTTGATTTAAACGAAATTTAAAATTAACTTCCATCAAATAGGCGTCGGCATAATGCCCAATTCTTCGGGTTCTTGTCCCTCTTTCACATATTGGCACGATCTGCTCCTTCTCACTTCAGCGGTTCCAATTTCTATCTCCTTTCTCTCTCTCTCTTTCTCCTTAGTCCTTCTTCGGTGTTTTAAAATGAACTCTGCCGTTTCCTTTCGTCGCTGAGGGACAGTAAAGTCGAAGGTCCTTCCTCTCTCCAACCAGACGTGCTCGCATCTCTAACTTTCTTCCTCACCCTTCCCCTTTCTACACTCCCTTTGTCTTCTTTCATTCTACCTCTCTCTCTCTACCTCTTTCCTATATCTCCTCAAATCACTTTACCCCATCCACTCGTTTACCATCAACGCATCAACAACCTCCAAGCTTTAATTTACGCGCAGAAAAGTGAGAGTTAAGGTGTCTTTAATCTCTTTATAAGCTTTGGGTCGAAATACGCATCGATTGTGTCAGACGCGCATAAGAAAGGTCGCATTTTTGTGATTCGAAAGAGGTCGGAGGAAGGCGGCAAGAAATCACTCTACAGTGCGGAGTTGCTTAATTATTAGGGTATTTCGTAAGAAACGCTTAGTAACCTTAAGGAAGAATTATCTAATCTCGCTTTATGGCTGAAATCAAATCGAAAAAATATTTTTATGCAGTAATCATAAAAAGTTTAACCTTATTTCGGCTCCAAATTAGTTGTCGTCAGTGGTTATTGTAGTATGGAAATTGTCATCGGTAAATAACTACCCATACTGACTGCCTCGTAGTCGAAATTCACCTCTAGTTGTGTAGGCCTTTTTAAAGCCATTGGAGAAACAGTTTTGTAGTTCTTTAGTGCTGAATGGAAAGTAGTACTTCAGAAGTTTAAGTCGGAGGGACTGACACTGTAGGTTTAGATACCAATAGTCACCCCCACTTATAATACAGTGCACGACTATGAAGGTAAAATGACTGAGTTAGATCGTAGGAATAGATTCGTGTGTTCCTAGGGTTGGTATGGTTTCTAGGATTAATGGAGATCACAATAAAACCAAGGAATAAAATGAGGATTTTTGGAGATAGTATGGGACATCGCCTCCCCCTCCCCCCATCCCTGCAACCTACCAATCTGGCGAATCACGGGTTTACAAGAAGGTGTATTTTAGGCTCATCCTCGAATTCGCGAATGGTTCAACGACGTCGACTTACTAGTCTAATCAAAAAGGCGATCATGGTAATTTCTGCGCCCATTAAAACGGCTGAGTAAGTATACCGAAAGCTTATTTCATTTAAGAAATTTCGTCGAATTACCTCTTTAAGCACTGTCGCTTTTTAGCTGAAATGAGCATCTAGTTCTCTTTGGGATCTATTCGATCATCCGACGCGGATAAGGGTTTGCAGGTATGTGTATTATTTGCATCAATGCGTATTCGTACGTTTCGATGCGAAAATTTGAATGCATTACGAAAACACCTTACGCCCTCGTGCTGAAACTCGCGTCTGGTTTGCCCAACAATTTTGAGGCTAGAACATATAAGGTTTGATTTGCATTAACGTCTGCAAATATGAAATCGCACGGTTGAACACGGAGATTATAATTTTTATTATGCATTGTGCAACCCATTGGGTGTGCGCTTGCATAACTGATTTCTCCTCCAACGTGTCTTTCGTATTCCACGCAAGTGGAAGAACTTCGCTTATAGTCCATCTTCATTTCTCTTTACTTATCAAATACTTCTGCATTTTCTTGCTTATTTCTATTTATTTTATTAACGTATAATTATCTTTTAACTTCTCATATTACATGCACTTCTTCCCTTTGCTGTCAATATTCTGTATTATTTTATGCCATTTCATTTCTTGATCAGTGTTATCGCTGATGTCATGATTGTGATTACTTGGAAAAAATATGATTCATTCTTTAGAGGTTCCTTTGAATGAAGAATATGTTTATGTGTAATTATTCAACGATCACTAATATGAGGAATAGAGAAAAATCAGCTTCGGTAACTATGGTTTCAGTTCAGGGAATACGTATTTCTACGTCTGGGACAAATATTCATGACAACCCGTATGAACTTTAGCGTTTTATTATAAAACAAGTGCCTATTCAAACGAAATGTTTGAGAACCAGTGATTAAATATTTTTCAAATTTTTCTTGTTATTTTTAAAAATTTCCTGCTTCTTAATGGTTTGTGATACCCCTTGTAGTGTAAAGTTCAATTTCCCACCCTTTAAACTGGCACTCTATCACGTCATCCGTATTCACGTAATAGAATGAATAAATAGAGAAAAACAATTTAGAATCGACCTAAAAACTTTTTGTTTAATCCAAATATTTTTAAAGCGCGAGTATTGTTTGAATTTGTCGAAGACATTTGATGGATACAAGAAACGAGACGCTCATTCGGGAGTAATCTAATATTTTGCTATTAATTGAAGTCGACTGTTATGTTGCTATAGAACAGGCAAATTGTTACTTTTACTGGAAAATAACGTATAAAAATCTTCATTATTCGCTTAAAAATTGAAATATTAGGATTTTGGATTCAGAATCCTCCGTAATTCCAGTAATTTTGTGTTTTTAAGGAGCATGATAGATTTTAATCTGTGTGCTATTAGGAAACGTCTAAGAAAAGGCATCGTTGAAATTGTATTGAAGAGAAAAAAATTCTTAAGGTAATCTGGAACGAAGTTGTAGAAGCAAAATATGCGAAAGAAGGCCTGAAGATAAAAGTTTTACCTCTGACAGAATGAGAAAAAAGGTAAATCTCTTCCTCCAACCGCACCTTATCAGATCAATTTTGACGAATTTTTGTAGTTTTATATTATTTTCCGTTACCATGTTTTATGACATCTCTAGTGAATCAAGCAAGTAAGGTGGATGCAACGAATATTTTTCATCAAAATTTAATGCAAGTGCAACAGCGCTCTATGTTTTAAATATAATTTAAAAAGTGCTGGGATGCGCTCATTTAGTTGCCGGATAACTAACCGTCTTCCGGCCAAATTAAAATACCTCGGATCTCGGTATTTTCTCCTATGATTTTAAAAAGTACGGTTTTTATGAATGAATCGTTTCAGGTTCTTGAAGATAAGATCAAATTGGCTGATGCGAACCTAATTTTTAGGAATCATGTTTAATTATAATAATAAATGATTTAATAACCGTAATTATAGAAAAAAACATGGAGTTAAAGTAATAGGAGCATCGGTTAAAATAAAATTTTTATTATTTTTATGGCGAATGATCCCAGTCTCAGTTAAGTTAAGCTGTAAATGATGAAAACAAAAGCGAAAATAAAAGTTTCGAGCGCTCAGAAATATGGCGTGCTCGTTGAAAGGAAAGACCTTCATTATTTTTTCAATTAAGGCATCAAAAATATGTACACGACAAAATTATGTCCATTTTTATTCCCGGTGTCACTCGGGCGTAAAATATTCGCCTTTACTTTTAAAGCGGCGACGTCTGTTTTCCTGAATAAACGATGAGTTACTCTCCTCTTTCCCTCGCACTTTCCTCCACCCTCCTACCCTATGACGTCACGACGTGATGGACGACTCCAATAACACCCATCCAAAAATCAGATTTGGAAAATAAAAAAGTATATATTTCTTTTTTGAGTGAAAGTGGCGAGAATTCTGAGAATATTAAACCAGAGGAGGGACTTCGCAAACCCCTTTTCTTCCGTTTATCTAAAAGCGTTAAGATATTCCTTTTTTATTTCGAGAACCCCAATGATGTAACATACAAAAAAAGCCATTCGGTGGGAAAACAAACTTTCGCTCAAAATGGAACTTATGGATTCGAAATATATCATAACGCAGAGTCCGCCACTTTCCGACCGACTCTCACTTCCAGACGGATAACGAAATCAAATTCGATGCATATTTTATTGAAATTTTGTATTTATAAGTGTACAGAATCAGCAATTTGTAAATTCTGAGCGGTGGATTCTTCGCAGCGCTAAATCGTTCAGTACATACAAATTTATCGGGTTTAGAATGATGTTATGTGATATTTCTATGATTATATATATATATATATATATATATATATATATATATATATATATATATATATATATATCCATAGATCGTGTTAACTCGTACGTTATTCGTTTTCGTAATTAAATACAATTCTAACATTTAAAGTATAATTTACATTTCACATTAAATGTAACTCTTGCATTAAAAATCTAATCTTTATTTTTTTGAAATGTATTTTCATCTTTATTCAGTTTGTCTCCAACGGTAAAATTATTTTCAAATTAAAATTTCTAATGATCGAAGGATGAATATTCGGATATTTTACAGCCCTCGAGATAAAAACATTTCGATGGAAACCCTTACTCTCCCAGTTGTAAAAATATACTTCATCTATCCTATAATCCCATCGCTGATAAACGCCAAACAGGGAACAAAAAAATTGCTAGTCTCTGACTCACGTCTTTTTTTGCACTTTCAGCAGCCTCATCGCAGTAATTAATAACCCTCAATTCGACGAGCCATCCGCCATGCTGTTGCGACACGAAGGCACACGAGTCATACGCTCGACTCGAAAGCTCTCCCAAAAATGGTCACTTGCGACACCGTCTCTTCGCCGCTTCCATCAGCTGATTATTTCGCATCTCATAAATCGTCATTTATCAAAGGACGGCGCGAAATTGTTTTTTTTTTTCGCCGGAGAGTGTCCTCCCACTTCAACCGTTCCGATTCCCTTATGCGCTTTCCCCTATTCATCCCCTCGGGTCAACCCCACAACGTCATCCTTTGTGTCGCACAAGGGCGCAACCTACGACCTCTGCGGGAAGTGACCCTTAAACCACTTCTCTTCGTCGTGGGGGGTCTTTCGTTAAAAATAAAAGGAAGGGAAGAAATAAAAGCGATCAGCTACCGAGACGAAATGCTTTGGTGGGTGTTATAAAGGAAGAAAAATGCACGCCGCAGGTACGTGCCTTTCCCGGTCTTATAATCATAAATCTCAATCTGCCACTGCGTCTTTAATTTACGTCTGCGTCAACATAGGCATTTTTAACCTGTGATTAAACGGATTGGTTTGTGGTAAGGGAAAGGGATGCGCTACACTATACCACACGGACCTCGCTTACTGCTTTGATTTTCCTACTGTGACTCATAATAGTGCCGTGAAAAACTAAAACTTTTATCGCCATTACCTATAACCCGTCTTATGTACACACATCCCTCGTTTTGCGCGGAGCACTCGTTCCTGAGTGAGACCGTTTAAAGCGAAACCGTGCAAAGCGGGATTGGTTATCCCATAGAGATTTGAGTTGCCACCTTTGCACTTGTTCTAACCCGGAGATGTAGCAACACTGTATATTGCGTATGAAGAAAGAAAAAATTCAAATTATCATTTTTACAGCACTCACCCAGTTTTGTAGTATTTAACCTAATACACACTAATCTGCAACTATTACTGGCGGTTCAAATGCGGGCATTTCCAGCTAACAGCAAAACACGCAGATTTGGAAATCCCAACTTTCAATTGGGTCGAATTAGTTATTCATACAATCATACTTAGGCAACTTGTCATGAGATGTCTCTAATGTAATTTTTTTTAACGTGAAAATTTAAATTAATTTTCCTAATGTCACCGACACGGAGGTATTATGGCTAAACTCATAGCCCGGAGTTGAGTTGCCCAAACCCGGAGAGGTTATGGCTCTGATAGAGATACATGAGGCTACATTTGAGCTTCGTTTTGAGCTCAACATGCCACAATTTAATTATATTTTATTCAGAACCGTCTCCTATATTCTTTATCACAACTTCTGCGTCGAACTGAAATATTTTGTGGTTTTTAATTTTTTTTGCCTTTTTCATACCGTGCTGAAGTGAAATTGATGTCCTTGCAATTCTAAAGTGGAAATGTGTAAAGAGAGGAATGGGTGTATTTTATCTTGGAGATTATGCTTTATTATACAGAGAAGAGTCTCTTATGACAACCACAAAACCTTTTCGGATTGTTCGTCTTTTGAGGTTTTTACCCAACGATGGTGGCAATAATTTATTTAACATTCTTACTTTTTCCAATGTAACGCCTGATCCTGCAGAAGTATCCGCGTGAGTTTTCCCGAATGGTCGGCCGAATGATGGTTTTAACGCGCTCAGCTTTTTAAAGAGCCAAAACTGGTAAACTGAAATTCGAAGTACGTTTAAATGATTCAATTCCGAAATTGATATTAAAAATTTGGATTTTGGTGTCAATGAACAGATTAATTTTTTAATCGGAAGTCATACCTATTATCTACCATACATAACAAATTGTGTTGCAGCAAATGTATTTGCTTTTACATTATTTTAATATCAATATCTTGAGAATAATGTTACGAAAAATGAGTATATTACAACATAGCCGTGTATTTAAATTAAGTGGAAGAACCGAGCTTTAAATGAGATTGATTTCCAGGGACACTTAATTCAAAAGTATCATTAAAAGTAGCAGGGTTGAATTTTGCTTTCTTCGGCAAACTTGAATGCGAACCCTCCGTAAAGATAACCTTCAAGGCACATTTGAAAAATGAATAGCCGTGTTTCATTTTAGTGTTTTTCCCTTTAAACTTTCTCATATTTTCCAAAGAATTACAGGTATTTTAACGTTTTCTTTTATTATAAGTCGCTATTTTACAATGGATCACTAGCCTGTTTGTCCCAATTTGATCTGTATCTCCGTACAGGCGTAGAAGTAATCTTTACGAAATGCGCGTCGCTCGTAAATCATTTTATGTATTATCGTTAAAAATTTCGTTCATCGGATCAAATATTTCGGTTTATTAACAATAAAGTGCTAGTGTGATCAGAGGCTACGTTTTTTTATCCTTTTCAAGAGAAATGGAACGATTGCGATAAAAATGGAAAGAGGAACACACTCCTTATCTTGGAAGTAACTCAAAAAACTCCCTTCTGGCACCTTTCATTACGCGCCAGACGATCTTCTTTTTTTCTACTTTCGCTTGTTTTTTCTTCTTTCCTATCCTTTCGTCCCTCGTAATGCGTTTTCCGATGATCTCCCTTCGCGTCCATCTCCCACGATGTCGTTATCATTTTGACGCGATTCCTCTCGCGTCTTTTTCAAAAAAAGACTCCTTTATTAAATTGACTCGACGTGTTTATTTTACGGAATATTTTTGTAACTTTTTTGGCGCTAGGGGTTGCGCCACAACTGTTCATCAACAAGATGGCATCTAGTGTCTATTTTCGATAGATGAAAATCCTTTCTATCGTAACGCATTGCGCCACATCTTCGATTTCAATCTCAAGGGCTCTTGACAAAATGGTGAAACTTGTTTTTGTTTGTTCTTTCCTCTCGACTGTGTACGTAAGGTAATCGGAATAACGAGGTAAAACAATAACTAGGTATTTTATAGTGTGATCTCAGAATAGGATAAATCAACCTTATAGTTATCAAAAGGCATCTTTTGTAACTTTCAATGATAAATAAATAAATATATATATATATATATATATATATATATATATATATATATATATATATATATATTTAATTAATTTAATTATATTTATTTAATTTGTTAATATACGAAATTCTTCCATAATTTCTGATTTATTCTGATTCTTATTCATAGATAGTTTTATATTTTTAATAAATGGTAAATCCATAACTTATGCATTTATACTGTGGCGATTTTTTTTGCCAATTAATTAGGATTTTCATGCGTATATCATAAACATTGGTGTTAATGTTTGATTTAAAGCATTGCTAGATAAACGCATTGCATAAAATTGGTAAAATGTAATGAGAAGCATAAAACGGAATTGTTTGAACCCGTGAAAAACTTCGCAAAATTAATTTACAACGACCTACGTTAGACCGATAAAACTAAAACATTTTAGTAGTATAAGTAAAATATGTCCAAGATACGATTTTTACTGAGAAGGAAATGGTTAAGAGAACTCATTCCTACCATGTTATTTAAATAGACAAAAAAGTTTTGCTTTTTATCAACCGTAGAATTTTCATCTTAAAGATTTTTGTTTACTTTCATAGCATCTCGGTCATGGATTACCGCATAGTTACGGCCGATTCGGTCAACTTTAAAAGAATGACGATTATTTTCTCTCGTATTCCTTGCTAGCATTCCAAAAAAATGGCCAAACTACGGGAAAAAACGATAAATTTTCTTTTCTATTAAATACTTAACGATTTGGAAATTTTCAAACTTTTTCAGCTTAGCTTAACTTAGCGCATACAAGCATCCAAGTCACTTCTATTGGGACATAACTATTCTTTGTAACGTAAAAATAATATTTTTAAGGCTATTCGTATTTGACACCGGTAAAACAGGAGGATGTCAACTACACTCCAAACACTCTCGTTTCCTCTCTCTTTCTGCTAGTATCCAGAATATGTACTTTGCGGTTTTCAGCTCTCCATTGTTTTGCCTCGTATCGACGTTCCGCTTGATTGATACAGTCCGTCGATGTGCAACCGACAATGACCGAATATCTCTCGCTTTCCACCAACTAGAATAAAAAAAACAGATGAAGACAACGTTGTTTTGACGATGAACTCCACCATCTGTCTCCTATTTATACGGGATAGAGGATATGTTTCTGACGGCCTACAAATAACGCGTCAATTTTTTTTGCTTCTGTCCCTATTCGAGGTTGTTTGAGAAACGCTGGAAGCGCTCTCTTATCGATAAGCTGTTCTGGCCGAGGAGATCGATGTATCGCTCTCGAAGCGTGTTATTTTGATGAATCGATAGATTCCGCGACCAACAATGCCTCGAGTAAAAAATGCCTTGTTCTTTTATATCCAGCGCCATTTAGACGGTAATGGACTATTAAGGCGGTAAAACGAATCCATTTAAGACGTTAATTAAGCATGACCAAGGAGAGACATTAAAATTTGTAATGTGTTGTGTGCGAACGACTATGATGGTTTCCGTATTTTTAAGTTTCGTTGAATATTTTCGATAGGAACAAAAAGGAGAGACGGTAAAATGATTCCAGCCTATGTTTAACAATGCGTCATACATTTCAGACTGATTTGGACATATTTTACAACCAATGCATTTTTAAATACAATCGAGGTATTATTTTTCCAGAATTTCTAAGGAAAAAGCCAAATTTCTCTCTTTCAGAATTGAAGCGTCCATTATAATTTATCTATCATAATTTACCGAAGATCCGTTCGTCCAAGGAAAAATTGCTGACGTCAACGCCTCTTGCGGAATTTTAAACGTGTTTTAAGAAACTTTACGGCAAGGTAGAAGAATTAAATTTGGCAGGAATGCTTGATTTAAATATCAAAAGTCAACGAAGAAAAAAAATCCCGGAAAAGACATCAATTCCATTCTTATTTCCAGTAAGATGACACGTTTAAATCGATTTATTGGCGCCCAGGTATTCAATATTTAGCAAATTTCAATTCGAAATAATTAACCTTCGGTCTTACAACCTGGACTGTTTCAAAGGAAAATAAATAAATTTTTTAATTCTTATCGTGGATTTTTACCTTCAGTTCGAAATTGCTAACTGTCGCGTTAAAACTATATATGTATATTGGAAAAATGTTAGTTTTTTAACGGAATGTTTCCTTAAACATTTTGTTTATTTTGTTTATGGAAACTGGAGATTAAAATTAGTGCATATTTATTAGTATGAATTTCATAACTTAATATCAAGTTTTATTCATGATTTCCAACTCCAGGAAATATCGTTTCAGCGTTTCATTAACGCTGGCATGGGCAAAAAATTTTAATTTACATTTTAACTTGATTATTTTGTTTGTTAGCTTCCGTAGCTTAATAATTAGTGTATTGTGCTAACAACGTGGCGGTACCGGGACCGATCTCTACTGGAAGCATTTATTAATTTAAAGTAGGTATTTTATAAGCCAGTAGTCAAGACAAAAACGACAGAAAAGTATTTTATAAGCTTCCAAATTTTGAAGTCGGGTAGCAACGACTAATTCACTAGTATTAAAATAATTGATTTGAAATGCTAGAATAAAATTAACTGATTTGATCGTAACACTTATAAAATTCATATTGTAATAAATAACAAATTTTTAAAAAGTTTTCTTCTGTGGGCCTTACGATGACGAGCTATGTCGAAAGTGGAATCTTCTAAATAAATAGTGTATCATAAAAGAACATTTTTTTCTTATTTTATTAAAGATTATTTCAAAGGTTAAACGGATTATTCGATATCACGTAGAAATTTGTTGGTATCGTGATTAGTAGATAATGTTAAATCAATAAAGTTCAATTATAAGGGGAAACCTTTTTAAAATGAAATGATCCGGCACATCGGTAAAAGCTGTAAAATCTCACTCTTGAGTGATTAAGAAGAACAAATAATCTTTTCCCCAACATTTACAAACAATTTAACAGAGAGTTATCGAGCTCGTCTAATGGCTGACAATTTTAAAGAACATGCACTTAAAGAAATACATGTCTCAGATATCTCCATTAGCCACAACAAGGTTATAAAAATCTGATGTGTATTTCGGCTACAAAGCAGCCGTCTTTAGAGGTAAAATTACCACTGAAGACTATTGGCTATTGAATATATCTGAGACAAATATTTTCTTTAGTGTTTACCCTTGGACATTCACAAGGAACGGATAGCACGTTAAAATAAAGTTCTTTAGATTTAGTTCTTCTGAATATTTCATATAATATTAAGTAAGTTATACACGAATTGCGCTTATAGTTTAGGATAATTATGGTCTCTCACAGGAAAGAAGAAAAGGCGAGGGGATGTGCGAATTCAAGGGGAAGGTCATGGGAGCTGGATTTTGAGGCGTAGATATGAATTTGATGTGGTTATTGGTTATGAGATCACGATATGGCTTCCCCCGATTAAATGGGTGGGCCAGAGTAAATTTCCTCTCGTTAATGGCTCTTAAGGCATAGCTATGGTAACTTGGTTAACATACCGCTCAAAACATCGAATCCCGTGTGTGCTAAAATCCATATGAATGCCCTATAAAATTCGTCAAACTGATCGAACGAGAAAATTTGATAAATAATTCTATCAATGCCTAATTGACTATTAAATGATCTCGTGATTTCTCGATCGAGTATTATTTTAGTCGGTATTGAATCTTAGGAAGAAAAAAGTGTTTATTCAATTGTAATTTTGCAGAAGTGGGTGCGGACATTTTGATAATCAGAATGATATAATACTTTAGCCTGTCCTAAGGTTTCATTAAAAAGATAAAAAAAACCTTTGGCGTAGGAATTAATATTTTACTACTTATTCGGACCTGTCACGATCCTCATGCATTTACTTCTTGTGTAAGTATTACAGATATTCGGCGACGCATTTTATTCGAAAATTTACTTTTTAAAATGACATTTGCAAGTGGGTTGTTGCATAATATTATTCACGTTTTGGCGAAATTCGAGCGCTCGTTTCAAATTTCACAAACGAACACTTTCTCCATGATTACGGACACACCTAGAGATAATGTAACTTATGAATGCGTCGAGGATGGATAACTACCGTTTCAAATATCAAAGAAATCGATTAGCCGAGAAATAACCAAATTACCTTAAACCGAACAATATTTTCTCATGATTTTTTTACATGCTGTCAGTCAAACTTTCGAATTTCCATCGTCAATCACCGAGAGAGATTTTCACCGTCACATTTCAGGCACCAGTCGGAACTCGCAAACTTGGCGATTCATCAAAAAAATTATACCCCCTTGTAATTCGGCAACCATCAAAACTCGAATCCAATTTCCTGCGACCTTTCCCTCCGCCGGAATTTTCACTGGTGGCGAATGGTTCGCGCTGAGAGAAAAAAAATGCACGCGAAAGAGCGAAGATGATTACGGGGATAAAAAATGAAGGAATTCCTCGACCCGGACGTTATTAAGGCGAAAAAAAACAAACGAGTTGCGCATTTCCCTAACGAACGAGCGGAGATTGGAAACATAACTTTGCGAAATTTACTTTATTTTTCCCTTCCAAAGACGAAAGAAAGTTTCGAATAAAAAGCAAGGGTAAAGTTTTCGTGAAGGAAGACCTGCGAGATAGGAAGAGAAGGGGGATTAACAGGAGAGGCGGAAGAAATATCTTTCGCCAGTCAGCAGGGCCGGTTATTAAACTGTGTATTTGCCAGAGTTATTTTGGGAGAGAGAGGATGGAAGTGGGAAGGGCGAGGGGTGAAAAAGAGGATGGGTAAGGTCGGTAAGAGATGAGATTTTGAGGTTAATCCCTTGCGGAGAATTTTGGACGTCCGAGGTTATTCCACTGAATGGGTTGGAGGAGGAGATATTACAGATAGGCAATGAGGAGAGAGAGAGTGAGAGAGAGGTAGGGGAGATAAGGTGGAAGGGATCGAGAGGCCAGGTAAACGGTTGAGTGTTGTTGCCTCACGGAATTTGCATTCTCTCTCTATCTCTCCCTCACTCTGGGGCGGTTGCGGGATGCGTGTGGGAGGGACTTTCATAATGTTATACAGGCGAAAGAGATTGGCGGCTGTAAAGCGGGGAAGATGGAGAGGGCAGTGTTAAACACGGGCTTTAGGTGTGAAAGGAAGCCCGTAATAAGGTCTCCTTGATCGCCCGAGGCGTCCGATTGATAAAGAGCGTTGCTGAGGCCTCATTTTTTTCCCAATACAAACGGTTTATTCCTCCGATTTTTTTACCTGCAAGATTTTATCGCCATTTTTGTTCAGTTGTTTAATTGGTTCATAAAATATGCCGATTTAAGATGAAGGATTTATCGACGTTTTTTTAAAAGAATCCTGTTAACATATGCGCACGAAAATGTATGCATGCATACATAAACAAAATGATTTTTGCATTACGGTTATTTAAAAAATATACAATAAAATCCCGATATAAAATAACATTCATCACGGCTCAAGTAACGCTTATCTGTCATTTTAAAATAGAAACATTAATGGGATGGTTATAGCATATATAAAATATAACAAATCTGGCTAATTCGGTAGATATTATTCAATTTTTATACTGTCAAAGATAAAAGTGTTTAAGTTAAAACTAAAGAAGGGTTTTTTTCTTCTTCCCTGTGACATTTACACACACAGATATTCTTTTCACATGGATGGTATTATTTTTCCACAATACTGTGTTGAATATTACATGCTCACCAAGAATGCTCAAAGTATTGATCGATGTATCACGTGGGAATTCATGTTTTTTGGTAAGGTAGGATATGTAGGGTTTCATAAAGTCAGAAGAGGAAAAATGCCTTCACCGAAAAATTACGAATAAGACGATTTCCATGCACGCTTTTAGATTACGTGCATTCACGAAAGAAGATAAAATTCAAGATACGATGGATTATCTCGATTCAGATTTTAGGCCAACCGCATTTTACATCCAGAATTCGCAAAATTTACTAATGTATAAACTCGATTATGGAACCTCGAAAAATATAATGAGTCATTCATTCCTTTGGGAACCAATATATTTAATTTATCACTCTCGCGAAAGCAATCCATACCGTTGGCAATTTTAAATACGATTCAGTTTTTATGACGGCGAGAAGAGGTAATGGGATTTATTTCGATTAGAATGTAAGGAACGGGAGTCGTAGCGACTAGGAAGAAAGGACGGATGGAAGGTGGGCACAAAATTGAGGAAACAGTAGCTGTTTCCTCCATTTTGTGACCACCTTCCATCCGTCCTCTCTTCCTTCGAATATTTTCCGTCTTTCATTTCATCAAGCCCGTCGCGCCATTGGTATTCATCAAATGTAAATGCGACGAATATTATGGCTAAGCGCCCGAATGGGATCAAATGATTTTCATCCGGGAGAAAATGAAATTCTATATTTCTCATCTGGGAGTCCCAAGCGCTCATTTACCATTTGCGGATAATGCGCTTCTCGCGCAGCTATAAATTATTTCCGAATGAATTTATATCTATTTAAAACAATGTATCTGTTTACCATACGATCTAAAACCGTGGTTTATTTGAATGAAATTTGTCATTAGGTCTAAGTTGAGATAAATATGATACAAGATTTGCTTGTCCTATTTATGATGCCAACAAAGACTTTGGCTCAAAAATTAAAATTCATACTTACTTTTAAAATAATTTCCATCGCTTTGTTTGTAAATGAAACCTTTTGACAAACAGTTGACATTACGATGGAAATGTAATTTCTAGAATGATGCCATTTGTTAGACTCACCTGCTCACAGGAAGTTAGCTTGAATGCATATATATATTTTTTATTTATATTTGTGTTTACACACATAATCGTCCGTGGCATTTGCAATCCTCACATCACATATGTTAAAAATATCCAGGATTTTAAAAGATCCTATGGAGAAAGAATCAATAAAGCTGATGCAAGCATATAAATGGAAAAAATCCGAATTCAAAGTCAATAGACAAAACTGAGGTGAAACAATTTTTCTCTGACAGTATTTACAACCGGACAAATTATATGGAAAAATCGGGATAATATAGGTATTTTATACTATGAATGCATTAACTTAGGATAATAATTTTGCGCGAATGTAAATTCAATTTCCAAGTACCACTAAAATAAATTTTCTAAATTTGCCTGCGGCTAAATTATACAAGTTATAAATCATGTAGCCATATAAAAGGTAACATCTTGATTTTATGAATGTTCTGAGAATTTACTATAAGGAGAAGTGTAATCCACATGTCTCCAGATTACATTTAATAAATATAGTATGGCAAAGATGAATATAATCCTATTTGTAAAAACATACAAATGACATCGAAACTTATGCGTTCCGCTGAAGAACAAGAGAATGAAATGCAAAATGCGCGTCGAATGATAATCCGCTTTTACTTTCGAAAATCCTTGAAAATTGGACGAGCATGCCCCCGCCTAATCTTCGTCACTTTTTATCACCGACCAATTTGCCAACAAACGACCTCCTCTCCCTCTCTCTCTCTCGTTTGTTTTTAAACTACTCGCTCCATGATTCTCCCTTCTACTCTCATCATCCGAGAAAAATGCGAATCTCTCATATTATCCCTTTTTCCCTCTCGTCTTTTCTCAACGTCTCCCTACCTACTCTCCCTCTTTATTCCTTCCTCTCTCTCCCTCCACCCCTCTCTCTAGCCCTCCCTCTCTTTTTCACCCTCTCTATCCCTCGCTCTATTCCCCTCCACTCCTCTCTATCCCCCTCCACTCCTCTCTATCCCCCTCCTCTCCTCTATATCCCCCTCCACTCCTCTCTTTCCCCCTCCACTTCTCTATATCCTCCTCCACTCCTCTCTATCTCTTTCCACTCCTCTATATCCCCCCTCCACTCCTCTCTACCCCCCACTCCTTTCTATCCCCCTCCACTCCTCTCTATCTCCCTCCAATCCTCTCTTTCTCTCTCCACTCCTCTATATCCCCCTCCACTCCTCTCTATCTCCCTCCAATCCTCTCTATCTCTCTCCACTCCTCTATATCCCCCTCCACTCCTCCCTCTATCCCTCTCTCTCCCTCAACCCCTCTCTATCCCTCTCTCTCTCTCAACCTCTCTTGTTATCCTTCTTTCTGATTCTCTCCCACTATCTCCCACAAACCCTCTCTCTATCCCTCATTCTTTCTCCCCCTCAACTCCTCTCCACCCCTCTTCCTATCCCTCTATTTCTCTCCCTCTTTCTCCTCCCTACTCTCACTTTCTTCTCTTTCCTTTCCATCTCTCCTCCCCATCTCTTCGTTCCTCTTTCTTCCTTGTTCTTTCTCAATTTCCATCTCTATCTCTCTAGCTTAGTGGTTTCCCAAATTGGTTTTTATGGGTGCCACTGAAATTTTTGTTTAGCAAATTAATCAACAATTTGGGTATGTTCATAGGTATCAGGGCAATTATTTTTCCTCTAATAAATTTACTATGATGTTATACCAACAAATGAATCCGTCCAAAGGTTGTAATACCCATATTTTGAATTATAGAAGTCTTGTTTCAAGACCGGGTTACCGCGATATTCTGTTCATCTTTTAAAAGGTCTCGCGCCTACAAAACGTTTGGGAACCATTTCTCTAGTTTCTCCCCCGCCCCATTCCCAATTCTTTCTCTACATCTCTTTCTCCCGACTTCTCTTCATCTCTCATATCCTTCCTCCTCTTACTCCGTCTCCCTATCCCTCCTTCCTGCAAAAATATTAATACCTTCTCTCCTTTTTTGCTTTCCTATTTCAGTATTTTCCTGTCTCTTATTATCGATTTCTCTCTCTTCTCATTCTTTCCCTTTATCCTATTTTCTCGATATCAAAACCTCGCATCAATCATCTTCATTTTCACCTCTTTTTTTTTCGATATACCACCGAACCCATGCGTAAAAGAATTGAAGACAAAAAGGCGCGCGGGTTAAGAATGGGTAGTTTTGAAGTTGAAGCGAAAACATGTCTGAGGATTAGGGGATGATGGCGGATGGGCATAGGAAAAAAAATCATTTTTCTCCCTCGAAAATTTCGCCGCTACATTTGGTGTCAGGCCCGCCGTGTCGTATATATTTGCATAAATGATTACGCGGCAGTGCACGCGGTCCCGTCGCTTTAAATAAAAAAGGGAAGTGGGAGGGGGAGAGAAAGGGAAAGGGAGACAGACAGACAGAGGAGAAAGAATGACGGGATGGGGTTCATTCATGCCCAGTCAACGAGCGGAAGGGATTTTCCCGTCGACGGGATCAGCTCCTTCCTCGGGTCTTTTCAGACTATCTGCAGAGAAACAGGCGAAGGCGGAGTGGCGCTGAACGATGAAAGAGAATCCACGATCACAGGCGACAAGGGTTCGAGGAGCGAAATATTTATAAATCGTCGGTATTCGGATGTGATCAGTAGGTTAAAAAAAACTATTTAAAAGAAAAAAAGCTGAATTTTTTTCTTAGCGAAATCACTATCTTTTTCACATCACTGACGCTTTTATTAGCTATCGATGGCAGAGGCGGTTATGTTTTGCTACCGATTTCAAGGACATGCATAGAATGAGATTGAATTTTTAGAAGCCAAACGAGTGGAAAATCTTGTTTACCCGTCGTGTTGATTTTGGAGGATATCATTCAAAAGACCCACCCACCAGATTGGTGAATTGCTGGGTAACATGCGGAAATACGAAGCAAAAAATATTCCAATCGATTCTTTTATTTTTTCGTTTAATAATTCTTGATGCTATTCAGAATTTATCTGACGCTGAAAATTTTATATTTATCGAGATTTTGGCGGTTATGGTTAATAAATGTTTTATCGAGAAAAAAACACCTCACGCGACATGTTTTGCAATTATTAATGGAATCAGCTATTCACATTTCGTAGGTGGAGTACGCGTCTGATGCACTCCAACGATTTATGGCTGCGGAATTGACTGACCAATCGATTTTTGAATCATAATTTATTCAGTTTTTCATTTAAAACTTTTTCCTTGCGTATTCTTAACATTTTTCCAAAAGTTCACTTTTAGAAACAAAAATATATGGTTTTGTCTTTATTTAAACAGGAGGGATATTAAGCTTTATGACGCAAGCCTTATTTTTCTAGATAGTTTCTTTCTACATAGTCACGACCAACAATTATATAAACCAAAACATCGAATCAGTTATCCATCTTTTTGTAAGCAAGAGAAACAATGATTAATTCTTCATGCTAGTTTTTATTAGGTCATTTTTGGGGGAAATCTTCACGAAAACTTTATATTACTAATTATATTTGGTATAAAATTTGGGTTATAAATATTAGGAGGATGTATGAATTATTGTAGGATGGTATAAATATACTTATATTGTAATTGTTCATATTAAATACACAGTACAATTAAAATTGTGGAAAAGTAGTGTATTTAATATGAATAACATTACCTACATCCACGAAGTCACGCCAGACTTGATTAATTATATTGTAACTGGTTAAAAATTTGTATCTTAAAGGGCAAAATCTAAGTTCTCTTGTTAAAACACAAGCACTGGGAAAAAAATTGAAAAAAATCGGATTTGGCCACCACATGACTTCCTCCATACCTGTAATATCTATAAATATTCCAAATAGGATAAATGATAATAAATGTTTTATAGAAACTGCGAGAAAAATATAAAGACTTTAAAAAGAGCAGAAATAAACTTAAACCGGAGCTTTCTGATATTGGATATAGCCACTAAGCTCCTACAATTAAGAAAAAATCTGATGTGGCCACCACATGACTTTCTCCATATCTGTAATATTTCTAAAAATTCCAAATAGGTTACATAATAATACATATATTAAGAAACTGCGAGACAATTTTAACTTGACAAAAAACAAATAAACTCAAACAATAGCATTCTGATATTGGATATAGTCACAATGCTCCAACAATTAAGAAAAGAAAAAGGAGCGTTACTAAGGCGTAACTAGGGTCAATTGTTAACAATAATCGTCGGTAGGTGGCGTTGTGGTGGCCTCTAAAAATATAAGATATCTCTTAAATAATGCATTATATGGGAAGATGTTTCAAACAAAAATTGTAGAACATTAAATTTCCTACAACTTTTATTCTAGCACATTTTTACATGTATAAAATATTAAAGCAAATATTTTAAAATAACGGATAAGTGACAAGAGTAAACACCCACTTTCGGTTGACCAATTTTTACCAAAAACTAACCAGTTAACAGAAATGTCAAATATAAAATTTGGCGTTGATCCGATTAATAGTTTTTGAGTTAGAGCACCCAAAAATTCCGGTCGAAGACGGACATCATCGAAAAAATAGCCAAAACGTGTTCAGGGGACCTTAAAATACGTACTTCCGTTGAAATCTCGGATGCGATTTTTTTCATGAAAACAGTACTTTCTCTAAACATACTTCGTATATGGAGAATGTAAAAATTATTCATTTCAGATATGTTCTATAGCCATAAAAATACTATTGGAGATAGATGAGATAAGAAGTAATTTTTTCAATTGATATTTTATGCGCTTGTTATTTGGAAATTTGATTTTGCAATGAGAAATCACCATAATTTTGTACTGAATTAAAATGCGTTATTGTTCATTGACTAGAGCTTGAGGCGCACCGTCCGTTTGATAAGGATGGTGCTTTGAAGCCTTCATTGTCCGCATTTGTTGCGCGTACCGACGCTAATTCGCACGAGAACCCGGCCGTAATTGTATAATAGCGCTAGAATCGACAAACTTTCATAGTTCAGGAAATTCAAGTAGGAGCATGAGTATGTCACCGGAGACCCTTCAAGGCTGCTGTTCTGCCCCTCTATCGCTGTGGTTTCGAAATTCAACGCAACTACAGTCAAACCCCGATTTAGCGCCACCGTTTGCCCATCGCTTACATTGGCATTATATGGGCGGCGGAAATTCGAGTTATATGCTTACTCTATATAATAATAAGATAGAAGTTCTGTTCACAAGGATTCATTGGGGTATGCTGGGGTGGCGCTATATAGGGAGTCGCTAAATCGGGGTTTCACTGTGTTGTAACGAGATGAGCACTTAGGGGGTCATCGTAAAACTCGCGACCCATGATTGGGGAGATTCGGGGAAAAAAATCGAAGAACAAGAACATTCGGTTGGTCCCTGACTTTGAAAAATAAACAAGACGATAGAAGGAACTCCTTCCCCATTGACCTTCGACCCCTTCTTCTCGTCTCCCGCCCCACCCATCTCGTCCCTTCTTTATCCTCCAGTTTCGCCTAATCCATTTCGTCCCCATCGCCACTTCCGCGGATACACTTCCTGTTTTCTTTCGGTCTGCCTCTTCCCTTCGAAGAAATGTCCTTTTCTCGGAGAGAGGGAAGAAGAAACTCTCGATGAAGCGACGTAATCTTCAAACCTCAAGCTTGGCAACCTTTGCTCTTTATCGTACTATCATTCCTCTCCCCAACTTCGCCCATCCCGTCCTTTTATTCTCGGCATTTTTTCCTATTCTACTTCTCTATTCGTCCACTAGCCAGTTTTGTCCCGGCAATTCTGCTTACGTAATTGTAAATTCGTTCCTGTTTTATCTGTTCCGAAGTTTCTCGGAGGCACATTTTTTTACTTTGAATGTGTTTTTTCCGATCCTAATTCGACTTCAGGGCACGGTTCCTGTATTATACAAGGAAGGAATTTTTTCATTAGATTCCGACATATTTGCCTGGAAAGGGGATATAGGTCGCGTTGCCGGAGATGGGTTTGTTAGCAATAATACAAATTTTTGGGGTGGACTTTTGGGAAATTGTTTAGCTGATTTGTCATCCTAATTATATATTTTTTAATCATTCCCGGAAGGTTGATTCTATTCCGATTCAATAGGAGTTTGTTTGAACCCTTGAATCTACAGCAAAAACAATTCGAAAAATTCAACTTCTAGGTATTATATTTTAGGAGAATAAAAATATCATGTTTCTTCTCTCTATTTTATGAAAATCAACACAAGGTTTATGATCATCATCGGCATCATAATAGGTAATCTGTCCGTAGAAAGATCCGAGATTATTCTTGGTTAAACCTGGTTCACTACATAATCCTATTTTCCGCAGTTTTCATGTCTCGATAGCTACCTTTTCCGTTCAAGTTCTATAACCCGAAACTCCTTTTCCTTCCAGCTTCCCTTCTAACACATCTTTAATCATTTAATCATGCTCTCTCCAAAAGTAATGCTCAATCCAGTTCGCCTTCCTCTTGCTTATAGTCTTAGATTATTTCCTATTCCTCTTAGTACTTCCTCATTTTCATCCTGTTTGTCCATTTTATCTTGAACATTCTTCTCCAAGCCCACATTTTGAAGCTTTCCAAGTATTTTATGTCATATTTCCTTTGCGTCCATGTTTCTTCCCCGTAGAAAGCCATACTATACACAGCATTTTATTAACTTCTTGCGCATATCTTCCTGTTATATTTCCCATAGTAGGAGTGTCATTCTTCTGAAAACGACTTTGATCCGCTATTCTAGTCCTTATTTCATCGGTACATTTTGCTACCCTCATTGTGATGCCTCCAAGATATTCATATTATGAAACTTGTTCTAATGGCTTTCCACCTATACTTCGATATTCGTATGACCATGGATTATTGTGTATTTATTTTCATTTCGTATTCTCAATCTGTTATTACCAGCCTATTTATCATTTTCTGAAGTTCCTTCTCCTTACTTGCTAGAATTGCTTGATCATCCGCGTATTTTACTGTTCTTATAAGTCTTCCTCCAATCTTGAGATCTGCTGTGCATTCCAGCTCCTTTTGCATTAATCTTTCTATATATACATATATTAAATAGAATCGGCAACAGGAAACAATTCTGTCTTATTTTTCTACCGATATTTACCGCGCTGATGTCAGCATTGTTGATATAAACACACAAATGTAGGATAATTTTAAATAAGTAATCAATTTGCGGCTGCAAAGATTTAGGAGCTATTGCATATCGCGTCCTGTATGGCGAATTTTGCTAGTTAAGTTTAAAGGATTTATTTCGTTTTTTTATTTTAAGTGAACCTTTTCAAAGTTAACTTATAATTTCCAATCATTCATTACCTAAAGGTCAGTTTTTATCTTTCCTATAATCCACCAATTTTTGGCATATATCGATATGAAATTGATGGAATGATATGATCCGAAGATCCTATGCAGACAGGCATAAGCTGTGAAAGTTGGAACAATTTTTGAAACGAGAAAAAAGTCTGCTATGACCGGGAATTGAACCCGGGTTCAATTCCCGGTCATAGCAGACTTTTTTCTCGTTTCAAAAATTGTTCCAATATATCGATATATTATCAGATATGTAACATTAAAGTAGGAGTATTTCTTCCATCACTTAATTTATAGAGTACCGAAAAAGCGTTAAGCTTGAGTTTCCGGCAAGGCTAGGCATTGGGTAGTTCGTATTTCTTATGCGTACGAAATTTTCTCGCATTTTTATTTACTATTGATAAGATTCTCCCAAATGTATATTTATACGTTTACGCAGTGGCGTATCGGACACCCCCTCAACCTCTGCCCGGCGGAAGAGCCCATGACCAAAGCGGGCTCATATTTTTTTTGTGAGGTCCTTAAATTTTGTTTCGGCTGGAATACCTACACATTTTCCGGTACGCCACTGCGTTTACGTAATTTATATTTTTGAAATAGAAGCTAAAATTAATGGGAAATCGCTGAAAAATATTAATAGGTTAATCCTATTACCCCTTGACGTGCATTTAGTCATTTTCATTTTCCTCTAATTTTTCATCCATAATATATGATAACGGATAATTTTCCTAGACAATATAATCTTCTGATTTTCATTCAAGCTTCTCGGAAACGCAGCACGTAGAACCGCATAAAATTCCCTTCTTTGCCAACAGCGTCCATTTCATCTTATCACTCTCTAATTAGCTCTAAATGATTCCTGGCCATTATCGGCTTATAAGATACATAAATGATAAGCTAAGGTAAAAAATAAAGAAAATTAAGAAGATTTTCTTATGATGTACACTTACATGCTCTTTGTGAAAATGGACGAGGAAAGGCTACGCTTGAATAATATTTCGACCCATGATAGTTGGGCTAACAAAGAAATCTGATGAGGTATTTATGCTAAGACGAGAATTATTGACATGAAAAAAATATGAAAAAGGGACTCGGATGATGTTTATATGGTGTTTGGTATTGCATAGGCGCAAGACATGGACTGCAAGAAAATAAGGTATGAGCAGATTGGAAGATTTTGAGGATAAAATGTGAGAAGGCGTTAATTTAATCGAGTAAAAGTAACTTAATTACAGTAATTAAGCAGAGAGGGAAGAAACATGTTGATTGGATATTGATAAACAATGAACTGGCGAAGAAATTTACACAAAGGAGGACGCTAGGAAAGAGGCATAGAAATAGGACGAGAAAAAAGTTTGGTTGGTTTAAATGAAGGTAGCATTTAAAAATTAGATGAAGGCTATGTACAGATTGAGAAAGGCCATGGAAAACATCCTGAACATCAGAAAACTTTAACTAAATCTTAAGATATAGCGAAGAAGCCGAAACCTTGCTATGATGGCACAAAAAGAGATGATCTCATTTTTCCAAGAAGCAAGTCACTCTGGGACGATAATCGACTTAAAAAAAATAAATCCATCACGTTAAAGCTAGAATATTGAGTTAAAAGCGTTTCGTAACCTATCTTAGTCACAACTTTAGGTAAATTTGCTCACGAAACGACATGCGCCTTTACACGGCAGGGAAAGAAACGAATGCCACGTACTTGGCAAGGAACTATGGTTCCCGTGAAGACAAATCATTCTCTTACGTATTGATTGCTTTTCAAACCCTCCAAGTCCTATACCTCATTACCTCCAAGCTGCTGCGAGGGCGTAACATCCTCTTGGCTGCGGTCTCGAAAGGGAGGAAACGCTGTTTTATCTACGATCTCGAGCTAACGAGCTCCACCGAAGAGAGATTGACGCAATCTCGAAACTAGTATCCCGTCCGATAAATAAAAAAAGGAATAAGTTCGTTCAGATATACATTCGTTAAGAGTAAGATGATTTATATGCTCTTATAAACGACTTCATAAGAATATAATGATATTTAAATGAGCACGAAATGTACTGACAACGATGTCTTGTCACATTTACCTACCGTCGGAACGTCATACAAATAGAATCGAATCTCCTATGATTCGAAGTAGGGTAAATGGAAAGTTGAGATAAATCCGAGTTGAAGAATGCCAGGTAATTGATAAGACAAGCTAAAAATTTATACTTAGATTTATCGCAAATGCTATTTATAACCTTTATAATTCAACTTTTTCGACAGTATATCACCTTAAACAGGAAGTACCCATCCTGAAAAACTTTAGAGTAATTAAAAGAGGTAATTAAAAACCGTCGTAAAAATTTTAAAAATGAGTAGCAGTATTATTAACGACATCCATTAGTGAATCGATTCGTATGATTTGAAATTAAGCCTGAAACGCACATTGTCTTGCCGAATGCAGTTGTTCCATATCTTTCGTGACCTCTTCAAGCTGTTCAGACTCGGGAATTCGTACCCAATAAAGACCCTAGGAGGAGTAAAATGTCTCCCAGCAAAGTGAATCTTAAACGCGCAGCCTCGTAAAAACCCCGCAGACGGCCATTTTACTGCCGTAAAACTTTAAAACGCAATAAATCCGGTAATTTCGTTCTCCCCAAGTTTAAACAAAAAAACGCGAGAATTTCGACAATCCATTTTTTACTCAGAAGCGGACGAAATTCAATTGCCTAGCAACAGAACGGGATATGTGGATATTAAATACGTCTTCCATGGGAATTAGAAGAGTTGCATAACTTTGAACATCGACTTCCCGGTTCAGATAAGAGGTCTTGATATCAATTCCAAATTCATTCCAAGCTTCCCCGATTCGGAGTATACGTATATTCGTATATACGTATACTCGTATTCCCTCTTTGGATTTAATATGAAAACGCGAAATGCTGGTATTGGTCCTCAAAATTTTGAATCCATCTTCACCCTCGTAACTCTCAGGACATTTAAAATGGATAAACGCGACACAAACCAAAAACACGATCTGAAGATAAATTTACTAGTCCCAAGCATATAAAAACCTCATTCTTAGTGACATCGATAAGAATGTTAAAATGGTCAATTTTTGTTAGGATTGCCTTAACAGGTATTTTCAGCGTTTATAACAATAACTCGCTTTCTTTATAATTATAACACATTTCTCTCAACTTAAATGTCAGTAGTTAACATGTTGATCGCATTTTTTATTTAAGAGATAATCCGGAAGATTTTCAGTTTCCAATACTTGTACGCATACTTTAGATAATTTATGAAAAGTCTAAACTATTCATAATTTGACATCTGTTTTCCGTAGCGCCAGCAGTTTAATGATCTGTTACTGAAGAAATTTAAGCTTGAGGCGATAAAGGATTTTATAATTTAGTCGTTTAACATTGTTATAATAAATATATATTTCTTATTGATATTGATATTAATTTATTATTGATGTTTAAATACTATCCAACACGTAATAGCATTTCTGTATTTTGGAAATCCTTGTTTCACATGAAGTTTCAATTAATGTTTTCATTCGATGCTCGAAGTATCGGGGTTCAACTGTGTGTGAGCGGTGCCGTAGCTGGAAGAGTCGATACCTGCGACAAAGCTTGTTTTAGCACCCTTCCAAAGTAAAAATTAGGTTAAATATTGTTTTCTACGTTTTATTAAAAATTAATTCTAACCATAATAATTAATATTCAAAGTGAAACTAATATTTCTGTAAATGGAAATGTATAAATTTCGGATAGGAGCGCAGGAAATTTTACGAGGTACTCCTATGGAACCTTCGCCACCCCCTAGTAACGGCTCTGTGTGTGTACATATATATAAATAGCCTCATGATACTTTTAAGGAGGATTTTATCGTCCCTGCGGAGAATTTGAGACACTTCCACCACGCGCGCAAACACCTTTTGTTCCAAAACTACCTCACTCTCTCAGATAACGTTCTCGAAAGCGTCGAAATAAAACCTATGGTAATTCGAAAGGAAGCGATAAGGAGGCGTTCGTTAGCCATTACGTCGATTTCAAGGGTTGCCGTCCTCTTTCTCTCGGCTGCCGATCCACTCCTCCACAACCCTCTCCCTCCTTCAGGAACGTGTCGGTCCCGCACTCAAAAAGGATCCACACCTTGTTTAAACACTTCCACGCTTCCTTCTTCCTCGCCCTATTTCTCTCCCCTTTTATTTCTCTCTTCCTTTTCTTTGTCGGAACTTCCCTTTCGCCTCCTTCCCTTAACTATGGAAGAACTGGGCGTCATCCTCATCTTCCCCATCCCGTCTTTATCACTCGCTTTCTCACCTTATTCGAACACTTCCTTCTCATTCTCATTTTCCTCCTATTGCTCCTTCCTACATTCCTCCTCACCTCGTTACTTTTCTCTTTGTCAGATGGCTATCCTTCTCCTGTTCTTGCCTCGGGGGCATTCTCAAGTTCCCTATCTAATCTTTAACACGCGCTTACTCGGTCTCTCTCTATCTCTCACTTTCTCGGACTAGACGTCCTCAATATGATGTTGCATAATGGAAATTCGGCTATATCAGTCAGGATTTCTAGTTGTAGATAGTTACTCATTAAGCCAAAATGCGCACTTATTGGTCCTATAAACGCTTCAACATTTATTTTAGCCCTATTGCGTTTCTAGGGCAGTTTAGAAAATCTCTCTACTTTTTTGATCCCGATCATCGTTTTTCCTCGTCATTCACTTTCTACCAAAATTGCCACTCCCTTAGCATCACTGCGCTTCAACTAGCACCGCAGTGGATCATCAGGTGGTGCGCAGGTGTTAATCAGGAATTATCGTTTGTTAAGGTTATCAATTGTTAGTACAGCTGTCATCGGCCAGACTTTATATTTTATGTGTGTGGCATTGCCCCAAGAATAAAGAAGATCTTGTCTAAAAAAATTACCATACGTCTTTAGCTGACGACACGTACGTTCAAATTATCAGCAGGATTGGAAACTACGAGAAGGCTTAACTTACAAAAAATTGAAGGATATAAATTCATTGCATACGAATTCTTGTAAGACAAGCGTATATCAGCTATAGAAAATCCGTCTTGTGTATGTAATTGTTCCACTTAGAGCTTACGCTAGCTTGCGCGAATATATTTTTTGCATTACGAAAACTAAGACGATGGCATTTGTACGTAACATACCCCTCATAAAAACGTTTATAAATTGAGCAATCTTCCTTGACACTTGCTCACATTTTTCAAGCATGTTATCTGAATAATCTTCACCATCACTGCGTGTACACTTCATTTTCCCATCTTCCCTGGAATCCATCAACCCATACCCATCGATCCATTTCCCTTCGTCCCATTTAGTACATCTTTTCCGTGATCTTCTACCCCCGTTGTTTATCGTAGTTATACTGTACTTTCTCTCTCTCTGCCTTATCTTTACGCGACTTTCAAAGTCTTCCCCTTTTGCAAGAACATCGTCCACCTCTTCCCTTCAAACCCCTGCATTGTTCTTAATACAAGTCTTCCACCTTCCCTCCCCTTTTTCGTATCCTCCGTCCAAAGAAGTTCGTGCTTCGCGTCGTCTATTCCTCCTCGCGCCCCCCTTCTCTTTCTTTGTCTTAATCTCTCTCTGTGCTCTTGACTGCCTCCTTCATTATCTTCTTTTACTTCCAAGTGGCATATCTCCGCGGCGCATCATTCAAAAACTTATCTCCTTTTATTTTCCCTCCGTTGTTCCTTTCGTTGTCTCTAAACGATTCAAGATTCCACCTCTTCAGAAAATTCTCTTCCTCACTCTTCTTTCTGTCGTTCGTGTGGCTGTGCAAAAGCGCTCCTTCTTTTCTTTGCCTCTTTCGGTTTTATCTTCACCTTCCTTTGCATCTCCTTCATCCCTCCTCCACTTCCATCCTTTTCTCGTCTCCTCTTTCCGCCCTTCTCTCTCCTTTTTCTTACCTTCTCTCTCCCTCTCTACTCCTTATTTCTCCCTCCTTTCCCCCTCTCTCCTTATTCCTTTCTCTCCTCCTCCTCTCTCCCTGTCTCCTTATTCCTCCCTCCTCTCTCCATCTCCTTAGTTCTCCCTTTCTCTCTCTCCCTCTCCTTACTACCCCTCCTCTCTTCCACTCTTTATCTTTCCCTCTCCTTATCTCTCCCCTTCCTTATCTCTCCCCTTTCTTATCTTTCCCTCTCCTTATCTCTCCCTATCCTTACTCCCCCTTTCCTTACTCTCCCTCTCCTTACTTTCCCTCTCCTCATCACTCCCTCTCCTTACTTTCTCTCTCCTTATCACTCCCTCTCCTTATCTCTCCCCTTCCTTATCTCTCCCCTTTCTTATCTTTCCCTCTCCTTATCTCTCCCTATCCTTACTCCCCCTTTCCTTACTCTCCCTCTCCTTACTTTCCCTCTCCTTATCACTCCCTCTCCTTACTTTCTCTCTCCTTATCACTCCCTCTCCTTATCTCTCCCTCTCATTATCACTCCCTCTCCTTATCTCTCCCTCTCCTTATCTCTCCCTCCCCTTATCTCTTCCTCTCTCCTTATTCCTCCCTCCTCTCCCCATCATCTTAGGTCTCCCTTTTTCTCTCTCCCTCTTTCCATATTCCCCCCTCTTTTTTCCCTCCCTTCTTACCTCTTTCTCTTTCCTTATTCCTCCCTCATCTCTCCGTCTCCTTATTCCTTCCTCCTCTGTTCATCCCCTTATTCCTCCCTCTCTCTTCGTATTCGTTTCCCCTTTCTCCCTATTCCTCTCAATGTCTCCTCTCCATCTCTCCCGCATTCTTTCTCCCTTCCCTTATGTCATCCTCCTCTTTTCAATTTCAACTCCTGCCTCTGTCCCTTATCATTCAATCTCCTTTCTCTTCTCCCAGTCTTCTTTTCTCCCTCCCATTTTCACCCCAAACCTTTACATCCTCCACTCTCAACAGTCTTCACACCGACGACGCTCCGCTCTGGCTTCCCCTACAGCAGACATGTCAACAGGCGGCCCTTTGCGTGCCTAACTACGACCCGAATGATAATCTGTTTCAACCAAATCACTGGAGATTTAATATTAATGTACAATTTTTGATGTTGTCATTGTTACAGAAATACAATGGAACCCACTTCTAAATCGTTGTATTTAATGGCAAATAAGACATCCAATCATCTAGAAAAAGCTTGTTTCCCAGCTCTGGCCTTAATTAGACAACTGTAATTCTAATGCGGCCCTCCCATAACATTCAGGCCCTGATGCCTCTACGAGTTTGACATGCCTGCCCTAGAGCCTCTAGACCCGCGCCATAATACTCTCTTATTCTCTTCCTGCTTTACGATTCTCTACTAACTAAGTTCAATTTTATTCAAAATGTGGGAATTATATTTTCTACAAGCGCTAATTTAAGGTTTCGTCAACTTTCCTCATCCCAAAGCGGGTTCTAATTTAATTTAAATGGTACGTCATAGTGCATCGTATAAGTTTTAGTGCATAGTCAAATTCGAGGCTGTCGAGCCGTGTTTACATAAAATATTTTTTTAAAGGACTCACTCGTCTTGCATCTCCACTCGTGTAAAGCTTTTTTTTTAAAGAATCTCATTTGCGCTCGTTATCCTTTTAGTCAACGCTCGTCAAACTTTCGCAAGGTCGTCTCAAAAACTTCTCCTTGAAGTGTTATTGAGGTGTTGTCTTGTGTGTGTTGACTTTTTGTATCGATCTCTTTCTCTGCATTATGAGTCTCTTTCTCTGCATTATGAGTCTCTTTCTCTGCATTATGAGTCTCTTTCTCTGCATTATGAGTCTCCTTCACTCTTTTCATCTTCGGAATCGGGTATGAAGCTGTAATTGAGTTCTCACTCTTTTCAAATACCAGTTGTTCATTATTCAATATTATTTTTACGTGAATAGGTTGCAAAGCATTGAACGAATAGTTCTATTAAGAATTTCGCCTTTAAAATTTCATCTTTCGTATCATCCGTATTTTTATTTTTTTTTTACCTGAATGTCTCAATTAACGGGGATAACTTTTTTACTGTCTTTCATTTAGGTCGGATTTAAAAGAGGATAAAATGAAAAATATCAATCATCTCAGACGAAAGTGGAAATATTTACTCTTACTTTCTTCTCATATTTATCTTTTTCCAATCCAAGCTTATTAGCGTTTTTTTAAACCGCTAATGTAATCGTTTTGTCCGCCAGTCCGTCATACTCCCGTGCCCGATGAACTACTTCTACACCGTTCAAGTTAGAGCAACCAAATTTTCAGGATAGTTTTGGCTGGTAACAGTCACGAACTCTATTGATTTTACTACAATTTACATAAGTTTGGTTAGTTTGCATTAGACATTACTTTTTAGGTTAAAGAAAAAATATATTTTGTGATATCATAACGTATAACTATATTTTTTATTTAAAAAACCCGCCATGGTTATGTGATTCATCACTTGTTCTCATTTTTATCGTCCTTTTCTTATCCTTGACTTTTTTCTCCCATCATTCATCCCTTTTCTCATTCTTCTCCTTTCATTTCTCCGCAACCCTTCCTCTCTCCTACTCTTTTTTCCTATCTACTCTCACCTCCCACGCTTCTCTCATCCATTCCTCAAGATGTATCAAACATCACGCCCCACTTTTCCCTCTTAAACTTCTTGCCACCCTTTTTACGATCCGACCGCACATAGCCAAACTCCCCTCCCTCTCCCCTCCCTCCCTCCTCTTCTCCCCTCCCCACCCCTCCTCTCTACTCCACAGTCTCCAACCCAATCCAACGCATCCAACCAATTCATGCTACCCATCCCGCCAGAGAATCCCATATTCTCCAACTTTTTCCATCACCCCCTTTACTCAAAGGAGATCCCTACCTAAGCATGTCCGGCGATTCTTTTCGCTTCTCTTTTTTCCCTTTTTATCTTCCATTTCCTCCACCCTCTATCTTCGTTCCGGTGCTCATTTGTTTCTCGGCCTATATCCTGGCCTCAATTCCTTTTATGCTCTTTTCTCGTCCACTTAGGACCTAAAAATCACTGATTACATCCGCGACAATTACGTATTTTGCATGTGATAAGAAAGTCAGAAGTGTTTATGTTGCGGCGTTGACAAGCTGTTTACGTCTACCCTAGAGGGTTTTGATGGTTCGGCATTTCTTGTTTTGAGACGCATTTGGATCATTTTGTTCTGATGGGCATACCTTGAAATATCATTAACTAACGTGAATTAGTATTTTCTGGAGAGGTTAAATAATGGATACTTTGCGATTTTAGCCTTAAAAATTTTTATTTCTTGAAAATAATAATTTCCAAAATGGATTTTATGCATGAAAACTGATGCATGTTTTTTTCGACTTTGAGATTATCTAGCTGCCTCTGTTCGTTCGGTTAAGATGCGTTCCAACAGCTTTTCCACTGATAGTTCATCCTTGGGACATTACTAACTTCTATGAGTTAAACTTTTATGGAAGATTTTGGAGGCTTTAAATATAAATAACACTAAAAACTTTTATGCGATAATTTGAGTGAATATTCATTTTATAGAAACAATTGTTTCTGAATATTGTAAGACTCATGAGTCGTTTATAATTTGAAAGAAAATAGAAAAATCTACGCATAAAAAATTTCCTTGCTTCTGCGGCAGTCATTTCATTGGTTTCTTGTCGTTTTCTCTTCCAAATTTCGCTTCTTTACTCTTTTCATCGTTATACTTGTTTTTTAACAATTTTCAGTTCTGCAATCTCATTCCTTTCCAGAAATTCCACATCCCGCCAACTTCCTCTCTAACCTTTTTATCACCTTTTACCTCTGCGTCCATTTTCTTCATTTTCCAACCAATTCTTTCCACTATCTCTTCCTTTATTCTTTCACTCCTCCTTCCTCATTCCAGCCTGTCTCCTCCTCTTTCTTCCACACTCCTTTCTTTCAATCTCTCTTCTTTCACTCTATCTTCATTCAATTTAATTCTATCCCATTCTAACCTGTCCCACTTTCCATTCTCACATCTCCTTCCCACCTTTCCTACCCCTCCTTCCAATTGCCATTTATTTTCCCTCCCCTCAACGAACGCACCAATATCTTTCGACTCCCTCGCTTCACCACGTCCTTTCCGGACTGCGCGAACATTCCCGTGTCCTTAACCTTCTTTTTCCTCCCTCTCCTACCTACATTCCTCACTCCTTCGTCCCTCTCTCTCTCGTCACCCTCTCAACCGCTAACCCCCTTTAGCATCCCCCTCTTTGCTGGGACAGCCATTCCTCTCATACAAGAAGAGTCTGGCTGGAGTTTTATTTCACAGGGGTCGGGGATTTTTTACAGCCTCCTCCGCCGCTTCCGTCTTCTCTCCTTCCCATTTTCCCTTCCCTTTTTTTATCTTATCCCTTTCTTTGTCGACTCGTCCCTTTCCATATCGTTATCTTCCCTTCTTGTTCCCTCTCTTGCCGCCCTCTAGCAGGATCCGTTCCTACGTTCTTTTCGTTTACTGTTATTTTCGTTCACTGTTGTTTTCGTTCCATTATTTTCGTTCTCCGTTATTTTCGTTCCCCCTTTATTTTCGTTCCTTCGTTATTTTCATTCCTCCGTTCTTTTCGTTCCTCCGTTCTTTTCGTTCCTCCGTTCTTCCCTTAATTTCGTTCCTCCGATATTTTCGTTTCCCAATTCATTTCGTTCCTCCGCTCTTTTCGCATCTCCTCTCTTTTTTTCTCAGTTCTTTTCGTTCCTCCGTTCTTTTCGTTCCTTCGTTCCCTTTTGTTCCTCAGTTCTTTTCGTTCCTTGGTTCTTTTCGTTCCTTTCCTCTTCTTCTGCTGCTTTTCATTCCATTATTTTCTCCCGCTTACTCTTTCCATCTCTCCTACTCTCTGCCGTTTTACCGATCTCTCTCACCGCTTTCTTTTTTTAAATCTTTGCTTTATCTCATTATTTAACTTACACAAACATTCTATAATTCCTTTGCTAGAAGTTTCGATTTCTCAAATGTTCCTATCTTACCTTTGGGTTCGAGTTATCGATGTTTTACTATATCTGGTTCACAGTATTGTCATCTATGAAGATTACAAGGAAGGTGGCAACAGTTTTATAAAAGCTAGCTCATTCTGTCACGATCGATTGTGGCGCCATCCTTAAACAGTCGTTATAAAATGGTGGAAGAATCGAGAACTATTTATGACAATAATGCTATTTTTAACAAACTTTCTGAGTAGGTGAGAATAGGAGAGAGGAAGAAAAAAAGAGGAAGAGTGGGAAGTGCCTAAATTCGCATACCCGTCATATTTCACTGGCAATTACGCTAGTGTAAAAAGAATACTGCAGTGGTAATTCTTCAACTCGTGTTTTTTATAAGTCGAAATAAATATCTTTCACGTTCTTATTCAGATTTTTTAAGAAATGGGATTCTATAAATCGAAGTTTCTATTAATCGAACGTTTTTCACTTTTCCCCAGAATTTGGGGTGAGCAAGATTCCGCTGCGCATACAAAGTAATATTTAAAACAGTATTAGCTACATCAGTGGTTCTCAACCATTTCGTGTTCGCGTCACCCTTTCTTCAATATCGTAATTTTCGTGTCACCCCTTATAACATATGCATAGGTACCAAGGGAATGAATGATCAGTGAAGATAATGAGAAAAATATGAATGGTATGCAGAGTTTGAACGTAATATCAATCTACACCATGAAACTCATGAAGTTAATAATAAATAAAATCACTTGATAAACAATATCGAAACATAAAAAATGATTTTTTGATTATATAAAATTATTTTTAATATAATTATGTCACGTATAACAAGAAAACATATTCAAATAAAATATTTTACCAAGGGTATGATCTTACAACCACTCATTGATATATAAACTCATAAAAATAGACATCAAAATACACATCTACGTACAATTCATTCCTTTAAAACACATATGTAGATGACTTATTATTAAGCGTCTACAAACAATTTATGCAACAATAAGAAAAAATAATGCTATTCCATTTTTAAATTTAGAATTGTGAAAACAAAAAATACACAAATACAAAATAATACCAACACAAAATATTATCCTCAAAGAAAAACATAGCACAAATCAAAAGGTAACATTTAAAGTATTTGAGTATAGATAACGTGTGTTATAAGCAAAGAAAAAATAGTCTAATATTAAGTATTACTATCTATAAAATCAAACTTGAAATAAAAAATTAAAATTATATTTATATAATAAAGAAATGTTATTATATATTATTAAACAAAGAAATTGGATAGTTTTAGTATTTTAATGGGATAATTATGACTGATGCTCTTTACAAATTTCGCTGATTCTGGGACGGATTGAGGAAATAGAAACTTTAATTTTTTCATCCAAAGACAAAATCCGTTCCCTCTTGTTATTTTTCAGCGACGTAAGTGTGGAAAAACCGAGTTCGCATAAATAAGAAGTGGAAAAATTTAGGAAAACGTCAATCACTTTTTTGAGATGTTTGGATATTCTTTTGAAATTTTGATCCAAAAATTATTTAATGGCAGAGATTCAAATTGCATTTTCAATGTTCTGTCGTTTTGGATTTCAACCAACTCCTCCTCTTCCAGAAGGCTGAATTAACTAGCACTTGAATTTACTGCAAAAGGATTTCTAACCCAGTCATATTTGGAATTTTTTAAATTCGGAAAAATAATGTTTTATTTTGAGTTGCAAAGATTGCAAGCGGTCTAGTATCAAATTCACTACTTTTTCCTTGCCATTTGAGATTGCTGTCAGGGGAAACATTTCAAGGCCTCCTTTTATAAGTCGTTCCTCCCAAATTTTCAATTTACCAATAAATGTATTCATTTTTCTGTTGACAATAAAATATTTTTACTTGGGCCTTGCATTGACATATTGAGTTTGTTTAGTTGTTGAAAAATGTCTGCAAGATAAGCCAAAACACACACACCAATAATCGCTGCTCAACCTATCAATAAAATTGGAACAGTTTTCCTGGGTGAAAAACGTCAACAACTCCTCTTTTAGTTCATAAAACCGAATCAAAACCTTACCTTTTGAGAGCCATCTTATTTCTGTATGAAAAATTAGAGTTACATGTTTTGATTCCATTGCTTCACATAATTTTGTAAAAATACGTGATTTTAATGGCCGACTTTTGATAAAATTTACCATCTGAACGACATCATCAAGAACAGTTTTTACTTCTGAATCTAATGTTTTTGCAACAAGCACCTCTCTGTGGAGAAAGAAATGGGCTGTTATTATATTTGGATTAATTTTCTTAATAAGAGCAATGAATCCTTTCGGGGTCCCTATCATATTTGGAGCACCATCTGTACAAATTCCTGCGCATGAAATCCAAGATAAATTACATTTTTTTTATGAAGTAACAATTCCATCGAAAATGTCTTGTCCCTTTGTACTTCCCTGGATTTCTCTGCAGCAAAGAAATTGCTCTATTATTTCAGTTTCATTAACAAAACGAGTAAAAGTCAGTACATGACATTTACCGCTTATGTCAGTAGATTCGTCAACTTGAATAGCGAAACGTCTATCACTTACCATTTCTGTGACATGTTTTTCTATATCATTTGACATATCACTAATACGTCCCCTAACCGTATCATTAGAAAGAGGTATTTTATCTATTTCTTTGGCAGCATCATCACCTAACATAATTCTAACAATTTATTTACAGGCAGGAATTATTCAAGTATCTCCAACTCTATGAGGCTTTTTTGTTTCGCAATTAACTCTAACACAATATAACTTGCTTCCAGGGCTTTATCAGAAGTTGAAATTTTTTTCACAAAACTTGTTGACTGTTTATTTTGATCTTTCAAAATTTTTTAAAATATTCTATGCTTTTGTCTTGCAAGTGCTCATGTTTTGTTAAGAAATGCCCCTTTAGTCTGATAGGAACCATAGAGTCATTGCATAACTTGTATCCGCAGATAATGCACATATGTAATGGATAATCCTCATATCCGGACCAGGTAAAACCCAAACCTAGGTAAGAGTCACTGGATTGTATACGTTTAATTTTAGAAGATATCTTAGGAGACACATTTGAATATATTGTCGTCACTGTTTCATCTAATTTCGTTTTCTTCACTACAGATTTGTCCATTTTAATGAGGGTAAAATATATCCCACATTAATAATTCTCGGAAAACTGCAATAAACAATGGAAAGGGTACTCAATGAATAAATCAGTAAATTAAATACTACGAATTAATAAACATTAACTACCGACAAAAAACTTTCTCTAATGTTCTCAAATAAATTCTGAGTTTGAGATTTTTTCTGGAAGGTGTAAGAAGGATTGAAAATCAAAACTGGTAACGGAAATCATTATCATACCTGCATACAGAAAAATGTTAAATAAGATTGAACGTATACCACTGGGACTCGAGCAAGACAATGAAGCGTATTGGAAAAGGAAGTTAATTAAAGCATATTAGATGTAATAACCTTACCTTAAAAAAATCGAAAACCCACTTTGATTCACGGGGAAATAGATTTATTCTCTTAAGAATTGGATGTTCAGTAAGATAAAAAAAGAAAGCCACTTATCGCCGAAACAAATCTGAAATTGTCTTGTACTGCAGCTTTTAACACTTGGTTCAGATTCACGAAGAAAATCTATGTAGAACGTTCCAATGCTGGATAACACAACTCCACGCGCCGAAGTGAAAATAAATACCCCCGTATCGAAAAATCAGAGAATATACTCTACCTGAAGAAGTCGTTACTTTGTTGCACTCTATATCAAAACAAAGTAGTAACAGCAATACTATGCAGAAACAGACCAATTGTGTTCAGTTTGTTCGAGCATCACCAAATATTTTCTGCTAGTATTCTGACAAAATGAACACAATAAGTCTGTTTCTACACAATATTGTATTTAATAAGTTCCAAAATCAGAGATAATATCCCGCGAATAAATTCTTGGAACAAGAATGGGAAAAAACGGCTGTAAGGTAGAAATGAGGAACAAGACTATCGCCATCGAGGGAAGACCGCCTGGAAGTTTTGCGTCACCCCTACACAACTCCCAAATCACCCCGGTTGAGAAACACTGAGCTAAATTATTAGATTTATCATTCGTATGCCGCATTACTCATGAGTTATATACATAGTTTCATTCTCATTTAAATGTCCAAAATAACTCACAACAAAAACTAAAAAATAAAATGAAACAGATCTCTTTCTATTTAAATACAGTTTCTCTCTTTCGCCTTCTTTTCATCCTTAATTTCTTCTCCGTTTTTCATTTCTAGTCCCTCTTTGCCTTTATTCACCTTTCTTTTTCTTTCTCTCCTTTGCCTTCTGTTGTTATTCTCCGTGTGTACCTCTCCTTTTTTATCCTTATCATCCTCCCCTTTCTTAGTCCTTCCCTTTCTCTAACTTTTTATTTCTCACGTTTTCTCTCTTTCTCTCACCCTTACTAAACTAGTTCCCCCTCCCTTTATCTCCCTCTCTCTTTTAGTTAATCTTATTTTTTCTTTAAACTTTCCTTGAGCCAGAATTTTCTTTCTCTCCTTCTCTTCTCTTCTACTTCTCCACTCTTCCACTCGCATTTCTTAGAGAGCGTGAGAGAGGAGAGAAAGGTTAGAATAAAAAGACGCACGCAGGCAAAGCGACCCGGAACGAGATGACAAAAGAAAATCGGGATGTATCCGAGGGTGGAAAGCAATAGGCGAAATTCGAAAGGCGCACCGGAGGAATGATAATGTAAGAGGGGAAGAAAACTGATGGGCAAGTCGGCCATCTTCGCCTCTTTTCTTTCCTCTGCTCTTTTGATATCTTTGTTTATGTACCTATCCGTTTCCAGCCCCCCCCCCCCTTCTCTCTCTCACACACACAACACACTCTTTCTCTGTTATTTTTGCTTCGATCGGTTACGCATTCGTTTATTTCCGACCTCGATAACACGTAGGCAAATTTAAAAGTTCTCATGTACGCATTCGTGTACAAATAGAAAACAAAACTTATCCGAAAACAAATTTCGCAAAAGGCTTCTTGTGATAATAAAAGAAACGCGCGGCGGACGGAAATGAAACTCTCTGGAGATTATTTCATCAATCGTCCGACGGAAAAGACTTTATGGCGGTGACTTGCATAAACGAAAAATGTTTCATGCTTCGTTTAGTGGAATGTCAACAGAAAATTCGCCGGAATACTTAATAATATTATATTTAATAATATTATAACCACCGCACAAGGATTTTTCTGTAGAAAACGTGAGATTTGTCAGATTATTATGAAATATAAATGGATTTGTAAAATAATTATTTCGGGGACTCTGCTATGGTGCACCTCAGTTTAATCGTATTACGTAATATAGACGCGAAATATTTTGCTTAGAATATTCGGGTTTGCACGAAGCTTCAGCCGGACGTTAAAATTGGTGCGGAATACGATAACAGATATATTGTTATTGTTTTTCTGATTTTCATGTTCCTGAAGTGCTGACGCAATCTTTCTCTTAAAATATTTATTATTGGTATGTCTATGTATTTTACTATGTGTGTATGTACATACATAAAATACCTACAAAGATTAACGGTAATAATATGTGAAATAAGGAAAACTTATGTATTAATGCAAATTACCTCTCAGCAAAAATAAGTTATTATATAGATTAGTATCTGAAATATAAGCTTACCAAGGCTCACTGCAATAAACTCAAAGTACTAAAAGCGCCAAGAAGACTTACCTGCAAAGAAAAAAAAACAGAATTAAATTGGATTCTATAACATTTACCTTTCTGCTTAAGGATTACAATAATAGCTAATATCAATGATCAATACCGACCAGTTGATAGTTAATATGGAAATTTGAAGTAATGACATCATAGCTTATATATTTATGTGCGTGACACGCACACACATACGTATACACAAATATCCAAAACCACAAATATCGAGACATTGGAAGTGCGACGGGTTTTTTCATCAAAAGATTTCTCTAGCTTGGAAATTACTTCTGACTTCTGAATGAAAGGGTTCAGAAAACGGTTCGTTTGTTTGTGCAAGGGAAAAAAAGTCGCGATCGAATAAAAGGCTTGCTCTTTCGTTCCAAAAGGAAAACGCCGAAGAGAATTCCTGAACGAATGCTTTCCTCTTGTCTTATCTAGTCGTAAAACAACCGGTGTGATTTGCAACGTGAGCAACGCAGAGACGGGGGACGCAACTTAGCCCGTTGGCTTCGCTCGGCGATAGTCTTTTTTCTTCGCCTAAGTCGTAGTCGGGAGAAATTATTCCTTCGGCTCGCGTAGGTAAAAAAAGTCGCAGTTTTGGTCGCGGAAATTTGCGCAAGAATACGTGACGATCCGTACGGGATTTATCCCTACAAAAAATTCTGAGAATTTTTCATGGTATATATATAGACACATATATTAGAGATTAAAAACTGCTACACCTAGTCGCCAATCTGCAGAAATAACGCCATGATCTCCAATGCTCGAATTGAGCGGGAACAGAAAGATTGGGAACCACTGGCATAGAGAATTTTGAGTACCGTAAATACCCGCGTATAATGCGCACTTTTTTTTCGAAATATTTTAGTTAAAAATTTGGATGCGTGTTATACGAGGGTACATAATCTTCCTATTTTCATTTGACCTCATATTTCCACAATTTCGACACAGTAATTACTGCCCGGGTATCCTTATATTTTTATTGGCGATTTTTACGAAAAGTAAGATAGATAATAGTAAAAATTTATTAACTAATTTTATAAACATACATTAATTAGATATGAAAAGAATGAATTCAGTATTTATTCATTTTAAAAGCCAAGAAATTCTTCGTCACTGGACTATTCTTCTTCGATGTTGTTATCGGAATCGTCATCTTACGAATGATGTCACCCTACACCGGCGCCCGGCCTGGTGATGAGGTACTGGTACTATTTACAATTAGAAACAATGGCAGCTGATGCCTTTGAGTACGCTGGGAGTTGATGCTTCTTGTAGAACTATTTAAAGTTATCATTCCCTATCTTTTTCGTGATTTATTCTTGATTCTTCGAGTCTGTAGTTAATTATGGTTATTTGCTATTGTTTTTACGTGCTCCCGAGTGTTCTAATAAGGATAAAACTGAAGGTTGGGCAAACCCGTCCACCTCAGGCGTGACAAAAACGTATTTTTAAAAACATAGGATTATCGACATTACTTAATTTTATTAGCTCAAAGAATGTCATATCCCATACTATGAAATTAATATAATTCGATTTATTGTGTATATCTTAATATCACCTTGTAAGTAAACATAGAGTATGTAATTGAGATAGCTGACGTTCTTTTGGAACGTTATTCGAAAATTTCATTTCGCACTTTCATTATGTTACCAATACATAATACCAATAATTCGATCATTGCCTTAGAACATGTTACACCATCTACTTGATTCTGGAACGGTAACGCTAAAAAAATCTGTGCGCACTATACGCGGGTATATAGAAAAATAATAGATTACGAGGCTGAAAACCCCCCTGCGCGTTATACGAGGGTGCGCACTATATGCGGGTATTTACGGTAATCACAAGTATGATAACGGTCTTGGCTTGATTCCATCCATTCCTTAATTTTCGTAACGTGGAAATGGGTGCATTTTTATTTGCATTTTACGATTATTTATAATCATAGCACTAATTCGGGACTTATAAGATAGAACTCATACGTAATAAAATCCTTATCCTATCGTCGATTTCCTAATACGCGTCGAATATTCGTTTTAAAATTGACAATCTTTCGTCGTCGAGAGCAATCGAGTGGTTTCTGATTTCGCGAAATTCCATACTCTAAATTGTATGTATGCAAAGCCGTAGTGAGGGCGGGGCAACCCGGGGCACACGCTTAGGGCGCAGCTTCGTAAGGGAGCGCCAAATGGAAGTCTTATTATACACCAGATAAAATGTGAGTTACACAAAAAATAAGAGGAAGGAAAAGGAAATTTCATGACAAGAAGGAGATTGGCTCTCATCAGCAGTAGCTGCTTTCGAGTGTGGCATGTTGGTAGGCGTGCGTGAATTTAAACTGTTGTCCGTTGGCGAGAAAGTGAAAGTGGACGGGAGAGGAGTGGGAGGAGGAGGAAGAGAATGGGGAACCGTTAAACTGTAGAGGGGGAATAAGGTACCGGGTCGCGATCGATATTCATAACAGTTTTTTTATTTGTTGATGAAAATGCTTTTTTTATGAATTTTATGACTATAAATGGCGAATATTATATTAAAAAATTAATTATTTCACAACCAGAGGCATGTTTATAGGCAGGTGAACCGGGCGATTCCCCAGGGAAACCTAAATTTGCAACATATTACGCTGTAGAAAAGGTGAGAAACAAAAAATAACCGATTAATGAGCATATTCGGCTAGCATCAACTGCAAGGACAGTCAATGACTGAAACTGTAGGGAGCGCAAACAGGTTTAGCAGAATAATTTTCTAAAACATTATCCGCGTACAAAGTAGGACATGCTTATTCGTCATTCAGCCGATCGGCAATTAGAATGAATATCTTCGAGACAGGATATAAGATTTGTAACAACCGTGCTACCGGTAACAACGGGGGCAAGCTTTCGTGAGAATGAAAAGAACCGAGTGAAGTATTTATGTATTGATGGAATGAAATGATCATAAGATTCTAAGCAGACAGTCATTCGCTGTATAGTTGGGAATAATTTTGAAACGAGAAAAAATTCTGCTATTAGCGGAAACCGAACCCGGGTCTTCCACTTGCCGGGCAGATATTTGACCAATGAACTACCTTAGCAGATATTTTTTCCCGATTCTGAATGCGGGTATTTTTCTTAGTTGGGTCATTGCTAGCCCAGCTAGTATCAACCAGCACCAACGGACGTCCTCCAAGAGATACATACAAAAAAACCCCTCCCTCTCAAATGGTTAGATTGCCAAGCTAGAAATTGATGAAAAGGGAGGGTTGCGAGACTCGGTGAAACAATGCAATAGTAAATAAACAAAAACACCTTCACTGTAAAAAGGAATATTCTGCCACTAAACTACCTTAGCAGATAATTTTCCCGTCTCTGAATGCGGGTGATTTTCTTAGTTGGGTCCGGACAATCTCACCATTTGAGAGGGAGGGTATTTGTAATGACGGTGTTTAAGACCGTGTTACAGAGCGATTTCCCTACTTGAGGGAGGAGAGAATGAATCTCCAAAGAATACGAAAACGTGTGAGGTATGTGAATGTATGAAATGCGGCCCGCGGATGTGACACGGTGCCTTAATGTTTTACTGCACGTGTAATGTTGGTTTTATTGAATATTTTATCTAGAAATTTAGTGAATGGTGGGAAATATTGTAGCTTAACTTACTTGTTATTTTGTTACTTTTTCGTGCTTTTCGTCATTGCTGAAAAGCACTATTATCTTCATGATGTCCGTCCATCCGTACGCATACAACAGGGAAAAGTTGGCTGAACCGATATCAACAAAATTTATTACATAAAATACTCACATTAATTAATGAACAAAATGATACATTAAAACAAAATCCACTCAGCAGGGGTGCCACAATTGCAAAGTTAAACTTTTCGGTAATTATGAATTTAGAAGGATTTCAACGAAGATTTGTAAGAAAAAAAAACAAAATCAAGATGATTAGTATTGATATAGAAAGCAGGGCTGCCACAATACAAGATATATATATATATATATATATATATATATATATATATATATAATTAGCATATTTCAACCGAATTGGCCAAACGGGTGCCACAATTACAAATTAAACTCTCAGTAATTAGGGATTTGGAAAGAATTGGCTTGACGGATTTTAATTGAATTTTGTATATGTGATTTGTATAACATACCATAATGAAATCAAGATTTTTAAAGTGGAGCAAAAGAGCGGGGATACCACAGTGAAAAGTTAAATAATAATTCTTTTATAGGTATTTCTAGAGACCTGGCCGAATGGATTTTAACAAAATATGATATATTTAGTTTTCATATATAAATTAATAACAAAAATAGCATATTTAAACCGGGGGTAGAATAAACAGGGCTACCACAATATCATGGTTCGTATTTTTCTATAACTATGAATTTGGAAGGTATTGGATGAACCGATTACAAAGAAATTTGTGTGTAGGGTGAGTATAGAATGGCAAAACGATATGAAACTTTTTTTAACGGTTCAAAAAAGCAGGGCTACTACAATATAAGAAAAAATAATTTTCTGATTTCAAAGCAAATACATTAGTATACGATTATACTACGGCGAATTTGACGAAAAGCATTACTGTACCACGAAAACCCGTGTACATCCCTACTTGTTATGTTTATAAGGAGGTTTACCTTTTTAATTTATTCATTTATTCATTGTAATTAACCATAAGACTCTAAAATTTAATTTTATTACGAACTTATAATTTTACTAGATCATTTTGGGGCGCCAAAATCTTCCCTGACCAGGGCGTCAAAAGTGGTCACTATGTTCCTGTATGTATGTATGTTTTCAATAGGATATTATCAATAAAATGTTCAATTTACTTTTAAATTTACATACAGATATTCGAAGCTGTGTGGAGCGGAGAACAGGAGAGAAGGTGGAAGGGAAAGAGGGTGAGAGAAAATCTAGTACATAAACACATTAAATTTGTTGTACCGTCATGTATTATGGAGATTCACTCTAGTCATGATAATAATAAAGGAATTTTTATCTTACGAGATTCCTGATACGGCCTCAAACATCATCAGATATTTTATATTGGGTGTTATCCATATTGGAATTATTGGCGAATCGGGCAGAAATTCGAATGTGGTATTAAACTGGGTCTCTCAAATGTGAACAGGCTGTTTTATCTTGGTAAATTATATAATAAAGAAGGAAAATTATAATAATAACTTCTCTTTTTTACGGTTAAATTCCTGTACGTGTTAAATACCTGATGGAATTTTGCAGGTAAAGGACCCCGTCCTTAAAAAGGAAAACGGTTATTTTACAATTAAAAAGAAAATTATCCACCAGCGGAAATTCCGTCAGGACCTAATTTTAAAACTTCCCTGACTCTGCCTGCAAAGAAAAACGGACACGACGATTAATTTATTCGCGTTAACGAAAGGAAAAATATAAACTCTAAGCGGATAGTTTCCGAAAAAAATTCCCCTTCCTTTTCCTCAGCGCCGTCCGACTCCAAAAGTAAATTGTCTCTCGCTCCTTGTTCTTCATTTTTTCCCTTTCTTTGTTCACCTACTTACGGAACTTTCCGGACTCCACTACAACTACTCACGCCAAACCCCTTTTCCTGTGTTCCAAACTCCGGACTTATTAGCCCCCACTATCTCCAACCTATAACCCCGACCTTTTCTTTCCTTTCTAGACGACTTTTCTTCTCTCCCTCCATCCCTCCCCTCCTCTTTTCTCTATCCTCTCCCTCTTTGCCTTTACTCTCTCACTACTTCCCCTCTCTCTCCCTCCCTAACTTTTCCCCACCTCCTCACTCTCTGCATCTATCTCCTTCCTCTTTTCCTTTCTTGCTCTCTCTCTTCTTTCCCACTACCTCCCCTCTTTCACTCCCTCTGACTCCTAGCCTCCCTCCCTCAGGGTCCCCTTCACTCCCTCCTTTCCCTCCCTCCTTTCCCTCCCTCCTTTCCCTCCCTCCTTTCCCTCCCTTCCTTCTTTCTCCCCCTTTCTCTTTCCCTCCCTCGCGCTCCCCTTCATTCCTCTTCCTCTCCCACCACCCACCCCCTCCAATCCTCTTTCCCTCCTTCATTTCTCCCTCCCTATTTGCACACTTTCTTGTTCCCTCACATTCTTGTTGCGCCAAATTTTTTTTATGGTTTTCATCTATTTATATATTGTTTTAAATTAAATTTTTTGATGTCTTTAGTGAATCTTAGTAGGTTTCGCCGGTTTTTCACACCCCCTTCTTGTGTGTTTTCCTGCAGTGGAGATTTTTTTACATGGATATCATCATTCAGCATTCCATATTTTTCCCACAACATCACTTCTTTTCTTTTCAAATACGTGTATTTTTATTGTTACTTATATTGACATTGATAATGTCCTATGTATTATTATAGGTTTCATGACGAGGGGTTAGATGGAAGATGGGACTTCTTAGTCTCAATCTCGCCCCAAATAAAGACCACACCAATCAATCAATCAAACAATTCTTCCTCTCTGTTCTCTCCCCTACTTTTCCTCCCTCTTTCCCCACTCTGTTCCCTTCTCTCCTCTCTCTCCTCTTCCCTACCCTCCCTGTCTCTCTCCTTCGCTCTCCTCCTCCTTCACTCGCCCTCTCTCACTCTCTTCATCACTTTCCTTCCTCTTCTCTCTCTCTCTATCGCTCTTTCCTTCCCTCTCTGTCTCCTTCCCCTCCATCCGTCCCCTACCAAATAACACTCGCTCCTAGCAAAAATCTTCCCTCTTTCAGAGTTCTAAAACTTCCTGGAAGTCCATTTAGTTTCTCACTTTTTCTTTTGCTCTCTCTCTCTCTTTCCCGTACTCCTCCGCCCACTAATCCTACGGATATCTGAGGAAAAAGCTTTATTTCCAGGTTAAAGAATTTATCGTAATGGCGACCGGAAGGGAGGGCGCGATAGTCATTTTTTATTCGCTCGGTGAGAGAAGGCATTTCTCTCTTCGTGCTGTCATTGGTAACGATTAGCCGCGGATGCGTTTGCATGTGTTTTGTGTTTTTTTCCGTCGGCATATCGGTTTATTCCTGTTGCTTCCGTTCGAGACGTATAAATTAAAGCGTTGAAAATCAGTTGGAGGTGGCGATCGGTTTGGTGTTACCTCGTGTTATATTTGGCAATTTATCACAATTACCGTATCTTTTTGACGCGATATTTTCCTCTGTTCAATTGATTCTTTTGGTTTTCGATTTTCGATTCTCCCCATAAAACGTCGTTTAATTTATTTTTTAGCGAAAGATGTATTATTTTTGAGGAGGTACGCGATTAAGTTTTACGAGCATGACATTACATTCATTGCTACTTTTTTTAGGAAAATTCACACCTTTCCGCTTTAAGTGAGCCGTTGCTCGAATGTTGTTGATGAGAATTTTTATTACCAGGTTTGAAATTCATCGGACTAGTCCTTTTGATTATTATCGATACAGTTGGCTCTTTAATCTTTGAAGTAATTACCATCTAAGTACATAAAATAATATATCCTTTGCTTCTTCTACATTGACACCTAGTAAATCTTTATCAAATGATTTAAAATAACTAAAGTTGAACATAATAAAGCCTTTCGCATTCACAGGCGAAAATACGCGTATTATTATTATTGTCACTGGTCATAAACATTAACATGTAGGATACCAATGCTAAAGATTTCAGGGCTCTGATTTGACTACCACTTTGAAGAGCGGACATTCCTTTTTGGAATGTAAATCCTTACTAGACCTTCTCATACGTGAAAACTTCACTCCTCCAGCTTCAGTAGTTTAGCTACAATATCATTTCTAATCTATCTAATCCAATCAGTGAAAATTTCATAGATTGATGAGAGCTACCTAGTTCAAAATTAATTGTCCGAATATCTCTTAAAACGAAAAAATTGACTGTTCACAAACAGATGGACAGGAAGAGTTATCACATTTTTGCATTCAAGAAAATTAAATTCGCGAATAACAACTTTTATACTTGTCAGCTTCTAATTTTGGGTTTTCGCCGTATAGTTAACTCAGCGGTCGGTGATACGTAAACGGTTTCCGAGATGCAGACAACCAAGAGCAATTTCGCCAAGGTAATCTGAGGAACAGATTACGCAAAGACGAAAATGCAATTTCCAAAGCCATCTCGGGAAATTCGAATAAAATGCGAAATCTAATAAAAGTAGATCCATTCGTCATTTTTAAATCTTCCTTGGGTGGCATGGCGAAGATGATGATGATGATAAAAAAAGAGTAAAATCACAATAACGAAATCTTTCGCTCAAAAATAAATGGTAATCTTCGAGACATTACCCAATGGCATACTTTATTTGCATGAAGCTCGTAATATCCCATCCCAAATAACAAGGTGGAGGAGGTATTATCGGGCAAAAAAATCTTTCCGAGTGCTTTAAAGTTCGCTTAAAATTACATTTCCATCTCCTATTTTATCCTCCGCTAATATTCCCATCGTTATTTTTCCGCGCATTAAAATAGCGCGATTCGTAATATGCGGCTACACTGATTTATTACGTGATGCAATATTTCCTTCGCAGGGAACCAATCATTAAAGTGAAGGATTTGTTACTTTCACATATGTCAAAGCAGATAGAGAAAGTATTGCGATCGTGAAAAAAATCGAATTCCAGATTTTGAGGCTTTTGGTTGATTTTGAATTCAAAATTATGTTTAAAGCAAATCCGTCAGTCTGTATACTATGCTTTATGTGCGGCTATAGGAGCTAAGGTCTTCTACAGAGTCTACAATGCTTTATATGGGAAAATGTTTCGAATAAAGGTCGTAGAATATTAAATTTCCTACAACTTTTATTTCAGTATTTTTACATGTAAAAAATATTAAGGCAAATATTTCAAAATAACGATAAGTGATGAGAGTAAATGCCCACTTCCGGTTGACCGACTTTTACCAAAAACTAATATAAAATTTCCCTATGACCAGATTTAGTTCTTGAGTTAGAGTACTCACACATAAACCGTCACACACATATACACACACAGACATCATCGATAAAATGGTCAAAACGTGTTCAGGGGACCTTAAAACGTGTATTTCAGTTGAAATCTCGAAATCGATTTTTTATAAAAAACTACGTATGGAGAAAGTAAAAATGGCTTTGAATAAAATTCGTGGGGTGCCGGTGGTGTAGTGGTTAGGACGCTGGCTGCTACTCGCCTGCAGCTCGAAAAGGCTGCGGGCATGAATCCTGCGCAAATCGGTTTTTCCGAGGTCGCCAGGCCCCGTTTGTGCGGTTTGAAGAGACAGTGGAAATTCAGCGTTCCATACTTCGGAAGGAACGTTAAGCAGTTGGTCCCCTTGGTGCTTTTCATAAATAGTAGGCTAATGTTGGCACCGGATTTCCCTCCTCTCTTCTGTGTTGATGACAGCGCAAAATCACCATAGCCGTCGACGCACTTAAAAAATCAATTACTACTAAAATTCATCCAGTTATACTAAATACTAAATACTAAACTAAACTAAATACTAAATACTAAATCGTATAACAAAGTTGTCTAAAATATAAATATACCTATATAGTCTAGTGGTATTATAATATAATGAGATTATTTAACGTACAGTTACCATGCACTTTATAAACATGAACATTATGTCTCTGAGAAAATGTGCGATAAAATATTTTCCGAGCGCGAATATACACATATGACATTATCTTACGGGTTAGAAGCATGCGGATGTAAGAAAGTTTATAAAATTTTGAAGTTTGAGCCGAAAAATAACCTCTAGTTGAAACACTAGAATGCGAATATAAAAATAAATGCATTGAAAACATATTTTTCTGTATTTTATTCAGCATGCAATTTATAGAGATCACATTATTTTATGAGCCTGAACATGTCATTTGAAATAACAGTATTAAAATATTCCTATGTATTTTTTTCGTATTCGTGTCCTTAATATTCTCAAGCGGTGCTTCATCATATTTTTCATAACTAACAATATATTTATGGTTTTAAGATTTTAAATTAAAACCAAGGAACTCACAGCTTAAAATACCACCATTTATCACAAATAAAATGTTACATTCGTATTCACAGTTGAAATTCCGTTTTGATATCCTTAAGTTTTCCTGTATTCACGGACCATTGTTTGTGGTACTACCACAAAACCACAAAAAATCCTGTTTATAGGGTGTTCTGATTTAACGTGGTATTTTTGATAACAAACTTTTATCTCGCAGAATGTAAAAATATCCAAGGAGAAAAATATTTCGAAATGCCGCAATATAAAAGTGTTTTGTTATTTATGTTGTTAGAGTTACGAGTAGTCATAAGGTTCGAATTGCATAAATATTTTTCATACGATGAGTCGTATTCCATGAAACTGAGATTTGATCACTGTCTAACGTTGAAATTGAGCCGGTATACTTAAAAAATTCACTCACTATAATTATACAACAGAAAATTAACTCGCTTTTTGTAAAATAAGCAAGAATAACCTTGAATTTTCGTCAACCACATTTCTTGAGGACGGCATTCTACTTCGAAACATGGTATCATTATTGTTAAAATGAAATCCTACGATTAAAAAATGCCAAGTTCCTCTTTTTTATTTTCATGACATCTTTCTCATTTTTAGCTTATTAGGTTTGAACATAAAAGATTACGTGTTTTCGGCGCGCAACCTACAACACCGTCAAAAATATCGACTGAAATCCATAAATTATACGAAGAGACTGAAACCTTTGATGATGAACGGTTCCCAACACTAACCTAGAAAATTACAAGGATGGACGAGGAGAAAAAGTACTCGAGGAAAAGCCAGCGAAAAATATTTAATTATCCCGCGCGCGCACTTCCGGATGAACGTAAAAGCGGTGAATTTTCCAGAAAAAGCCTAATCGTAAATATACTATATAACAATATTATAGTAATATTTTAAAAATTACGTTTAAAAATTAGACTGAATTTCATAGATGAATCATTTCTCCGACCCCACAACTCTTGCCTTTCTTTCTATCGCTATACCTTCTGAAACACTACACCAACTTTAGTTTACTTCTAGGAAGGCGAGAAAGGCCGTGCCTCCCTGGATGTCACCACTGATATCGAAATGGTAGGGAGAGAGCAAAAAGGGATAAAAAATGGAGGAAATGGGACGAATGTAAAATTTACGAATGACCCACGCAATCGACGGTGGTGACATCTCTCGAGAGGCTGCGGAAACGAGAATCTGGTTAGGATTTGGCGTGGGCTGGCGATAGAGAGAGAGGAGTAACGGTTGAAGCGATGGAGAGAGAGAGAAAGAGAGAGAATTGGATATACTTTTGAAAGAGAAAACTACAGTGTAAGAAAACGGATATACAGTAATCCCTTCATATTCGCGGGGGCTACGTTCCTGAAAAACGCCGCGAACATAGAAACGGCGAATATAGATACTAAAAGCTTATGTGAAAAACTGGGGTAAGGGGAACTACTACCCTCTGTTCATACAGTAACAAAATTATTTATGTTTTATAATTTGTTTTTAGTAATTATAAACATAGAAATTCAATTAAGATAAAATATTTCAAATTCACGCCTAGCTTTAATTCAGGTACCCTTACTTCTTGACGTGAAATTAAGACAAAATAAATGTGGCAGGCTTAACAACGGCCACAAAGTTTTATTCACAATATTTGAAGAAAAATTACGAGAATTATCCGAGTAAATACGGTAGTTCATTTATAATTTTTAATAAAAATGTCCCGCTTTACTGTTCTGAAAATCCGGCATCCCTACCGACGCCACTCAAATATCAGATGAGTTCTACAAATATCGTCAAGTGTAGACCTTATTAGGTGTGCAAGAAAATATCTTTCTTATTATTGCGTTGTCAACGAAACAACTGCTATGAAACAAAGAGAGCCAACCTAGTCCCTATAGCAGTGGTGAGCAACCTACAACCCGCGGGCCACATAAGACCCTCGAGAGCGTTTTATACGGCCCTCGAAGCTATGACTAAAGAGAGATTTGGCTCAAATTCATATAATATACATTCAAATAACGACAATGAAACAATTGATATTGAAATGTTATCCCTAAAAACCAAATTTGACGTGATTTCACTGATATGATACCTCAGACTCTCCAGTTAACTTCCAATTTATAGCCGAATATGGCAAGCCGAAACATTGACGACTCGCAATGCGGCCCGCCGAGGAATCCGCAACCGCCAATGCGGCCCGCCACGTAGAATTGGTTGCTCACCACTACCCTATAGGGACCTCTCATGAATGCATTTAGTGGTCTCTGAAATGTGTGCTACGGTAGGCGAGAGCGAATAAGTGAAATTTACTCCCCGTAAACATGGTAACTTGCTACAACAATTTCTGCACGAAACCGCAAATATAAACCCGCGAATGTGAAACCCGTGAATATGGCGGGATTATACCCTTAAATCCAGACACTAGGATTCCTCAGAGACGTGTTCAGGTAATCGTGCTCGCGTCTTTAAATATTTTTATTTATTTATTTATACTTTTATCGGCGGAGTTGAGACTGAGTAACCCCTTCTTCCACCTGACCGTGTAATATTTATAATGAAAAAAGAATTGAATTGAAAAATTAATGTATATAAGCTGGAATTTGCTTCAAAGACTGCCCTCGATGATGGGACAGATAGAATTTGCATTGAAATTAATAAGATACGTAGATTAGTGTTAACAAAAGTAATAAAGTAGGGAAATTGGAAATTGATTTATAGTATTGTACTAAGTATGTTTACTGCTGACGAAGAAGTTTGCACAATGATTTTTTAAATCATTTAATTTATTTGTGAAGCAGATATTACTAGGAAAGATATCCCAAAGTATACCGGCAGTGAAAGTGAGAGATATTGTAAATGCCGCTAGGATGCACTTGAATAAGTGATTTTGATGAGCCTCGAAAGTTCACTGAATGAATCGAATTTAGGAATTGAATTAACTGAGAAGGAGTATAAGGAGAGGATATGCGCTTTAAAGTCATCAGGATATGAATTTCTGTGCGCGCGCACACACATATTTACTTGGGTTGTTTACTCACTTTCTTTCTGTTTACTGATCTGTATCAGAGAGTTGGGTCAAATTATTAATTTTGAATGTTACTTCGAATATCTCGGATAGATAGTTCTTGTAGACTATTAAGTTCCTATACTATTACGGTTAAGTTCGCTTCAGTGGCCATGGAATGGTTGGGAATAGCCATTTAAGGTGTCTGATTTGTGACCGAAGTGTTCCTCTGGCATTTTGGCAACCATTTTGTGGCCATTGAAGTTATCTTAGTTTAACATGAATTCCAGCTATAAGACGAATTTGGAAACCCATTTTAGGGCTTTTCCAAACAGTACGTGTTATTTTTATTCTTAACCAGGTAATAATTCAAAGAGAAATACCTTATGGATACAATGAAATTGACAAAATAGGAAAAAACTACTTCCTAACTGAAAATATAATTTTGGTCCAAAAGCTAAAACAGGTTGAAAGAGCCGAATGCGCTTTTCGACTATTAGGGAGACGTCATCGGTGGTGAAATTTTTTTTGGATCTACTATCGGCTATACACCACTGATGATGCTGCTTTTTAGCCTACGAGACAGGAGTGGGCGGGCCGCATTAACAGTTGCAGCTTCTTTGTCGGGCCGCATTAACAGATGAAAACGCTTCGGCGGGCCACGTTAGTCTTCACATCGAACGTTGTTTGAGATATGCGATATGATAGTGAAAATCAATAATAAATTTTATATACAACCACATAACATCACTGGAATAGGTTTTCCGGCAATAATTTTAACCTACAAATATGAAATTGTCTGTATTTTATATTACGATCCGCTTTCATAATGGTATCGCGGGCCGCATGTGGCTCGCAGGCCGTAGTTTGGCCACCTCTTTTATAAGCGCATCCTGTTTTCCAAAAGTTTTTTAGTCTTTCAGAAAGACATTGTCAACTAAGAAATAGTTTCTTCATGTAAGAATTTAACAGATAGCTCATGAAACATCCCAAAATATCGTCACAGTGAGCGTAAAACTATTTGTTTAAATAGAAACATGCATGTCCCATATAAGATTCTATATAAGATTCCATTTCCCTCTCCGGCTTTACCCCTTCTTTTTCACTTTCTCTTTTCCAGTTGTTAACCCATCTCCCACTCCACCCACGTAAAGCTCACCGCATTCTTCCCACAATCCCACACACCCTCTCCCTCTCTCCAAGTCGAGTCTTATCCCAAAGGGAGTTCTTCTTATTGCCGCCTCGATGCACCCTTGTTAGTTTTATCTCATTAACCTTACCCTTTATCTGCTTGTTCCCGACCTAAAACCTTTCTCTGCTTTCTCCCCGTCTTCCTCTTCTGATACTTTTCCTTTTGCCTCTTTTATCCGCTCTCTCCTTTCTCACTGTCAGCCTCTCCGCTTTATTCCTTCTCTTTTTCCTCTTTCGACTACACGATTCCATTATATTCTTTCGCTATTTCCTTTCATCCTGTCATCTCTCTATTTCTTCTCTTGTTTATTTTCTTATGTCACTAATAATCCCCACTCTCTCGTATCTTTTACCTTAGATTTGCTTTTATTTCTCTTCTTCGCCTCGTTCGCTTTGACGGTTTTCTGTTTTTTTTTAAATCGTGAATCAGATTTTGTTTTTCTCTCGCCATTGTTCTAATTTTGTACTTGTATTAATGTCACCAGTGCTGTAACTATGGCGGGGCAAGCGGGGCTTCTGCCCTGGGCGCAACTAAAGAAGGGGGGCAAAAATTGTTAACGGTATGCTGTGCGAGGTTGCATGGCACAAGGACAGGGGAGATTTCACAACTATACTTGTTCCAGACATTACGCATAGCAGAAACTACAAATTTCGATGATATTATTGATGAATTTGCTGCATTAAAATCACGTAGAATAACTCATTAATGTTAAAATATTTATACTTTCTGTATTTAAATTAGGTATGTATGTATGTAATTATATTTATAATTATGTACTTAAAGTATGTACGTTTATAGTGAGAAATTATCTCATTATAGTTTATTTTTATTTATTAATTGTTCAGCAAAAATCCCTATAATAAAAGACTTAGGTATTAGAGAATTTTTTATGGAGGGGGCGCATATTTGGTAGTTTGCCCCCGGCGATAAAATAGCTAGTTACGGCGCCGAATGTCACGATTGGATTTTTCAAGGGCTAACGACCATTTTTCGATTGACATCTTTATTAAATTAGGGCAGGGGTCCCCAAACTACGGCCCGCGCGGTGATTTGATCCGGCCCGCCTTATCAGCAAGAGAATTCATTACATATCATTTATGATATTCAAACGACATTATCTGAGTGCTTGGGTGAAATCTACTTTTAATATAAGCGAATTGCATATTACAGAATCGAAAAAAAATCTCAAAACTTACTCTTTGAAGATTTTACACGGCCCGATCAGTCATTTGAAATGCCGCATGTGGCCCGCACACTCGATCATGAAGCCTCATGTGGCCCTTTCAGCAAAAATTTTGGTGACTATGAATAAGGGGAGAAACGGAAACGTGGAGCACTACGAACAAGAATGGAAGAAGACCCGCCTAGCATGAATTATTTACTTATGACCAACTGAGTCTATAGTGCATTAGTATGTCAGTCAAAAATAGGAAACAGCGAAGATAATGGGTTCCAAGCGGTGCGGTTATATTAGGAATCATGCTTCGGCTGTTCCTTAGTATTGAATTGTAATTTAGGCGGAAATTTAAGCTTTCAGAAAAGAAAATAGGCATCTAAATGCTCAAATTGTTTTAATATTCATGATCTCTTATTTCCTTATCTCTCTCTCAATTAATATTGTAAATTTAAAAGAATCTTACATATATTGGATACCCTAAATTAGATTCTACAATGGATATTTCTGCGGTAAATTCTACAATCATTTTGTAAATTTATCAAATTCTTACTCAGTCCGTGTAATCTAATTTTTCCCACGATATCAATTAAAATAAATTTCCATAACCGTTATCATTAATGTTAACAGTTTACAATAAATTTGAAAAATAAAATAAAATTATTATAATGAAGAGGAAGGAAAAGGTTAAGCCTCAATCTCGCTAATAAGGACATTTTTCTTCCTTTCTTTAAGTCTATTGCTTCCCCGAATCGCTTCCTTCTCATTCAGTCCCTTATCCTTTAATCTTCATCTCTTTTAGTCTCCTCTCCCTCTTCCTTTATCTTGTTGTTCCCTTTGCCCCTTGACTTATTTATCGTCTCCTCCATTTAGGTCTTTCTCCCGCTTCCTCTCTCTTAATTTCCTCTTATTTCATTCTTCTTTCTCTTTTTCTCCCTATTTTTCCCTCTCTCTCTCTCTCTCCCTCTCTATTTTTCTCTTCGCATCGCGATGATCAAACAAATCCTTTAGACCCGAGGTGTAATTATTTCCAACGGCGCGATTAACGTGACGCGAGATTTCGCTTCCCTCGTTACATTTTAAATGGAAGGATAAAACGGAATGTTTTCTTGAAACCGCGCCATTTCCCGACCCGGGCGCAGTCTAAAACGCCGTCTTTAGTCCAAATGTTTTGCTACGGTTTTGTCTGGAGAGGCGTTTTTGCGGTAAAGCGGGCTTTTCTCTCCTTTCTGCCGCGAAATTAATCTCGGCGCTCCTTCCAGTCTGTCTTGAGGGAAAAATCCGGTTTAATTATATCTTTTGGCGAAGGTGTCTTTCCCGAAGATGTTTCTTGAGGTGTCGTATGTTGTTTCTTTTTTCTAAATGGATTTAAACGGTTCCGGATTGTTTTCTAAGAATTAACCGAGGTGAATTTTTGACGTCGAATTTGTCTGTAAATCTTTTTTTTACATTACGTCGACATAATGATTTTAATGATCGTATGGTTGGTTTTTCAGAAAATGGCGCAGATTTAAAAACAAACGTGATATTTTTTATGGTCCAATTAATATATAACTTTTAGCTCTTGTCACACAGTTCGTCTCTTTCACCTATTTTTCTGAGAGGAAAATGAAAAAAATATACCGACTAGAATAGCTTTGTTTCCACATAAAACATGTATATCTATATAAATATATGCGGAATTAAGTCAAGTTATTCTGGTAGAAAATTTTCCCTCTTCTTTAATTTTTTTTAAATGGAAGTCCGCAAGGTGCAGCCTTTTCTCGTAAATCAGCTTATGTGTTTACTTTAAAAATGAACATTGACCCAAACTCTGAGCGCTTTTCGCACTTCAAAGAATTTTACAAATACTTCCGTCTTTGCTTACAATTCACCTTAATTTTATTTTACATTTTAAAGTAATAGTTCTTTTTCTAGCTTTTAGCATTCATTTTTAGCATAGAAAGAGGATATTTATCAGTATATACATATAGTAAAACTAAAAGAAATATCATTACAAGTATGAAATTTGCATGAAAATAAGAGAGTTTATGATACGCGCTGACACAGCTTCCTTCAGTGGAGAATAAAATAGCTGAAATCTTTGGACCTAAACCCGAAGTCTCGATAGTAGTATTAATATTTTAAAATAAATCCAATAAAAGGGAAACGTTTAAAGATAACTTTTTTCTTTAATAGTTTCCGCAATTTAAACCGATTTTATTACTTATAGCGTTTGGTGTTGATCTAGATTGGTTTTATTAATAGTCTCGTATTTAATTCTCCATGTTGGTGGATTGGTTTTTGTTCGTGTCGTATGGATATTAGAAGAGTAGCGCAGTTCTTTGGCCGCGTTATCCTTCACGAGTTATTCCGGTCGTTTGGGCTATAAACAATCCAACGTCAACCCTTAGAACTTTGAGGTCCTTTGGGCGTAGTCGGTCGTCCAGCCTCATCTGCCCTTTCCGTAATGTTTGCGCCGTTGAATGTTCGTCCTTTCACCCAGACCCTCCTAAACAGTACTTGTTGTTTGCATAAATTCCTGAATCTCGTACCTAACTTTTGGCATACACGTCTGTAATAAATTCATTTGATTATATTAAAATTAGACCTTATATGTCATTCCGTAACTTTTTTGCTAAGAAACAGGTTTCACTCCGAAAAAGGTAATTAATAAAAAAGTGGCTCGACAATTAGGTAGATACTTCATCATATACACTACAGAGAAGCAGTTCTATTCTAGTGAATTTTTCCCGAAGAAACGGCATACACCGAGTTTGTTTCATTCATAATAATCTATGAATATATTTTCAAGTGTAACAGTTAGTATAAGTTAAAATTCGGATTGCTATTCATGGGAATATAATCTAAAAACTTCTGATGTGGCCACCACATGACTTTCTCCATACCTGTAATATTTCTAAAAATTCCAAATAGGTTAAATGATAACAGTTATTTTAAGAAACTGCGAGAAAAAATAAAGACTTTACAAAGGACAGAAATAAACTCATACCGTAGCCTTCTGATAATGGATATAGCCAGGAATCTCCAACAGTTAAGAAAATAACAAAAGTGCAAACCAGGACTAATGCAAGCTGGTTTCCCAAAGTTGACGTCCCGAACTGGTTACTTATATTGACAGTAAATGTTTCTGTATGCGTTAGTCATTCCAAGGAATTCTCATACCATAAATACCACTTGTAATTCATATATTATCAATGGTAGAGAAAAATTGGAAAACAAATTAATAGAGCATTATCAAATTTAAAATACTAAAAGAAATGTCAAAATCACGTTTTGACATTATTTAACGCATGTATTTTTAAAATAAATGAATTTAATAAATGTTACAGTTTATACGCTAATATGTATTGATAAACTGTCCGCTACGGAAGGATAGTCGAGTGGAAAAGAAAATAACCCATTTGTTCAACTCGTCTATGTTCAAGCCGAGTTCGGTAACAATCGTCTCCATGGCAACAATCTGCTCAAATGCTATTTAAAACACCAAGACGCTATGTAGTAGACATTCAAGAAAATACGATCAATTATCGAAATTTGGTGATAAAAATGAGAAATTAAATTCTTTTCCCCTTAGAACAGTACAAACCTCGCTCCGATATAACAATTTTATGATATTTTATTGTATTAAAGAAAACATCTCTGCAGGATGGATTTGAGGCTTCCTATGTAAAAGAAATAAAGAAAAAAAGTTACTGCAATCGAATCCAGGACTTCAATACTCGCCAGACTACATAAAGCCCGGAGGTGAGCTCTAGCAGTACGAACCTCAGAGCAAGTTTCATGAAAAAAATTGATACAGAAGTTGTTAGTAGGGACACACACACATACAGACAGGACCATTTCATAAGGTTATGTTTCCTTTGGAAACCAGCCTAAAAATGAGCATTCGTAGGGGTACTAGTCTTTGCTAAGAAGTGAGTAAGTGTTTACACTAATAAAGGTAAAGTACTCCTTTAGCCAAACAATTAGAGGGTTACAACACCCAATGCATTTCGCCCACAAGGTGGGCATCGTCAGGGGTAAAACCTGTTTCAACAGTGACTGGGAGACAACTAGTGTTTACACTAGTCACCGGTAGGTGGTGTGATGGTGGCAGCTGAAAATCTTAAACAATGTATTATATGGAAAAATGTTTCGAACATAACGTTGTAGAAAATTAAATTACATACAACTTTTATTCAAATACATATCTACATTCATCAAATATTAAAGCAAATATAAAAAAACTGTTGTGGTCACCACATGACTTTCTCCATACCTGTAATATTTCTAATAATTCCAAATAGATAATAAATATTTTAAGGAACTGCGAGAAATATTTAAAGACTTTACAAAGAACAGAAATAAACTCAGGCTGTAGACTTCTGATATTAGATATAGCCACGAAGCTCCAACAATGAAGAAAATAAAAAGGAGCGTTACTAATATTTAACTAAGTATAAAGTGTTTATAATAGTCATCGGTAGGTGACGTGGTGGTGACAGCTAAAAAATATAATTTTTAAAATATCTCTTAAAAAGTGAATTATATGGGAAAATGTTTCAAACAAAGGTTGCAGAAAATTAAATTTCCTACAACATTTATTCCAGTACATTTTACAAGTAAATATTTTTTTAAAACTGATAATTGACAAGAGTAAACACCCACTTTCGATTGACCGATTTTTACCAAAAACTAATCAGTTCTTTTAATTTTAACAAAAACGTCAAATATAGAATTTCGTGTTGATCAGATTAATTGTTTTTAAGTGGGAGCACCCATACAATTCCGGTCACTGACACAGATACCGACACAAACACATACACCCACAGTCATCATCGAGAAAATCCGTTGAAATCTCGAACTCGATTTTTTCATGAAAACAATACTTTCTCTATACTTCGTACGTGGAGAAAGTAAAACTTTAAAGAGAGAATCCGGTATAATGTTAATAAATCAAATACGTATCATCTGGATATAATTTATGCATAAATTTCGAAAAATGTAGCTATTCATAAATAAGTAAGGAAAGAGCTGCTGGAGAAGAAAGTAAATGGCGTTTTTTAAATTTTAGACTTACGGGCAAAGCGAGAAAATGTGCACAACGAGACGAAATACTGAATCGATTGGCGAAGAAACGAAGTCTGTTTTTGCTTGCGTTTAGGAGGAGATAGCGAGTCAGCCAGACACATAAGCGGATTAAAAACACGTCTTACAATAAACCAAGAAAATAATTGTACGCATGGTCGAAGCTGGATATAGCGCGCTCAAAAATGTGAAGGAACCTTGATTATTCCGACAGTAAAAAATAAACAAAAAACCAATTTTTCCAAGGTAAAAATAAATTTCGTAAACGAAAGTGTAAGCAAGCAAATTCACCGGCGATTCTTCCTTCAGACATCCGCTCACGAAAAAAATCGCGTACTAAGATCGTTGAAGAAAACAATCGAGCAAAAAAACTTCGCGAAAACTTCACGACGTATTTATGGATTAAATAACAGCAGCCGGTGAACAGTGCACTACTTATTTTCTTCTACCTCCGTTCTCCTGAATTAATTCTCTCCCTCTCCTCACATACTCGTACATCTCCGACCCTCGCCACTTGCCAACTCCCCTCTTTTTCCCTCTCTCTCTCTCCCTCCTCCTCTCTCCTAAAGGAATTCCTCCCGGAGAGCACTCAAAAACCCGTCCCGGATGCCTTCCTACCGTATACCTCCAAACCCCCTTCCCCTCCACGACAAACACCAAATTGCTCCAACAGAATCATTCCTTATCCCTCTCTTTTCATTCTAGCTCGCTCTTTCCTTTCCCTTCTGCGAAAGCTATACGCATGAAACTAGGCTCCGGATGCAAAAAACGCCCATCCAGAAAACGTATATCTCGAATTTGACTCGATTATTTACATAATGGCTGCGTTAAGGCGTCCTGCAAACCCCATCCCCCACCCCACACATACAAAAAGGGTTTCTTTTTTCAATGGTCGTATTTGTCACTCCGCACGCCGTATACTATTATATCTTCTCCTCTTCCGCTTCCATTCTCACTCCTACCCTCTCCCTGCCACATCTCTTTCTCCCTTCACTTTCTACAAACTTCTCATCCTTCCTCTAGATCCCTCCTCCCCCTCCTTATCTACCTCCTTCTCTACCTACCTCCTCCTTATCAACCTCTTCTCCCTCCTCTCCATCCTCCTCTCCCTCCTCTCTCTCTCCTCCTCTCTCTCCTCCTCTCTCTCCTCCTCTCTCTCTCCTCTTCTCTCTCCTCCTCTCCTCTCTCCTCCTCTCTCTCTCCTTCTCTCTCTCCTCCTCCTCCTCTCTCTCCTCTTTCTCCTCCTCCTCTTTCTCCTCCTCCTCTCTCTCCTCCTCCTCTATCTCCTCCCTCTCTCCTCCTTCTCTCTCTATCCTTCTCTCCTTCCTCCTTCTCTCTCTCCTCTCCTTCCTCCTTCTCTCCCTCCTCTCCCTCCTTCTCTCCATCCTCTCCCCTATTCTCTCCCTCCTTCTCTCCCTCCTCTCCCCCTTCTCCTCTCCTTACTCCTTCTCTCCCCTTTCTCTCCTTCCTCCTCTCAATACTACTCTTCCTCCTCTCAATACTACTCTTCCTCCTCTCAATACTACTCTTCCTCCTCCTCCTCTACTTCTTCCTCTATCTACTCCTCTACCTCCTCCTCTCCCTCACTCTTTCGTTTTCCTTCTCTTCCTCCCTTCCTCTCTCTCCCACTTTCTATCTTTCTCTCTATATCTTTCTTCCTTTCTTTTACTTCCTATTTTCTTTCACCATCTCTCGTTCATCCTTTGCCTAGAACTCTATTTCTTCATTCCTCTCTTTTCCCCTTAATCTCTTTATCCCTCCCTTCCTTTCTCTTCCTATTTCCTTTTTATTTATTTCTCCCTACTCTCCCTTTCTTCTTCTTCTTCCTCTTCCTTTCTCCTTCATCTATCCCTTTTTCCTTCCTCTATCCATTTCTCCTTCTCCCTTCCTATATAACTGAACGTTTCTCTCCTTTTCTTATTCCTCTTTTTCTCTTCCCTTCCTGCCTCTCCCTTCACTCTTTCCTTTCCTAATTCTCTTCTCTCTCCATTTCTCCGCCCTTTTTCTCCCCTTTTGCTCACTCCATCTCTATGCCTTACCCATCTTCCTTCCTCTCCCTTTGTTACCGTATTTTTACTTATTTCTTTCCTTTTCTTACGGTTCTACGCTTTTCAAACACTCAAAACTCCCTTCTTCCCAATTCCTCGTTCTTCTCGTGTCATCACTCTTCACGGATTTCCGGGTACGCACCCATTCACCGAATATTTTCCCGGACATTAGCAACTCTTCTAGTCTATCTAATTTGAGACTACTCCCTCTCCTTTATCCTCTTCTTTCTCTCCGTCGGATGTTTATCGCCTTTTATATCTTCCTCTACTCCTCCTCTTCCCGCGAGGGTGATTTACGCGCCTATATACTCGAAAATTCCCGACTTGTTTTATGATTCGGACACTCCTTATGCTCGGCGTCGTAATTCGGCAGAGATAAATCCGCCGCCTCTCTGTCCTCGCCATAAAAGGTTTTTTTTACATTTTTTTTGTCGCTGGGAGGTGACCAGCAATCCGGTGGATTCGATCGATTTCGATGGTGGGACGATCGAAACTTTCTTTTTCTTTTCTTATTTGGTGTCTGTGTTGATGTGAAGCTCCAATGCGGTGGTCAACGTATACTGTTTTTCAAACATCGAAATTTTAAGAGTCTTATTACATCTACAGCAGTGATGCCCAACCTTTTGGCTTCGAGAGCCACATAGCCCAACTACGCACTCGTCGAGGATCACACTCTGTCAGAAATAGAGATGAAGAATATTTTAAGTATTGTTATACTATAGGATGAATTCAATCTCACTATTAGGTAATTAGTATTAAATTTATTTATCTCTTATGTGAATGAGGTGGAAAGGCAAAAGACATTGCTTTAATAATTTTTCATTTTCATCTTACGTTACATTATGCCCTGTGACTGTTTAAGTTTAATTTATGGGGGACCGGATTAAAACACTTAGGATGTGGCTTGCGGACCGTGGTAGTTTGAGCACCCATGATCTATAGAATTTTCTTAAAGATGTTTACAATTTTCAGTAATATACAAAACCGTCGAAAAGTTCAGCTAATGAATTCTTGAGGCAAAGGAAAGTCATTTCATCAGTGATATTAGTCCCTGGGCACAATTTTTACCTATTAATAGGTAAGAGAATATTTCTTTAAAGAAACTGAGAAAGACATGCTTCATATAATTTAGTTTAGTTTGTCGGAATTAATGAGATAGTTATTGAGTTCGTCTCAGAACTGAAATCAAATTCAGTAGTACGATATTTTGCAAGTAGAGGTGGTCATATAAAATGTAAAATCATTTCTAAAAGGAAAATGAAAACAAATGATTTCAATTATTTTTCAGCAGTATACTATATGACTATCTAAAGTTTGTTAGCTAATATGGTATAAATATGGTGAAAACAGACGATCATTTTGAGAGATAACTGTGACATTCTATATATTTCACCATTAAAACAACTTATTTTTGATAAATATTAAAAAATGTAAATGAATGCGAGGAAACTAGTGTTTACCTTTACCCTAAAGTATGGCCGTATATGCAGTTTCAACTATATTACGTAAATATCGAACAAATATTTAACCCTTGAGTAGTTACATTAACTCTATAAAGCTTCACCATTCGCTTTATAACAACTGTGCCGCATAAAACTCAGTTACGCTATGATCGAAAGGAGTTTATATTAAAATTTTCTCGAGCAGAGTTGGTGGATTTGTTTACAGAGAAAAAAAACTTCGCCGGTTGGTTCCAATTCAGGGGAAGCGCTGTCTAAAAACGATCCTCTAAAATTGGAATCAGTAGAACGTAACGGATTCTAATCCAGGACGATGATCCGAGATGACATGCCTTTCGGTTCAACTCGTTTGTTTGGTTTTCTCGTTCCTTAACGACGATTCGAACGCTCCGACCCGAATGTTCTTACCAGAAGCGCTGGTCCTTTCCGTCGGCGCGGCGATGAGAAAACGTATCAATTTAAGAACCTTTTTCTCTCCTTTCGTCCCCTCCACTTCGCTCCTCGTTTTATCCCCATCTCTTTTACTCTTTAAAATTCATTTTTTCGCCCTCCGATTCCCAAATCCTCCTCTTTTTAGAATTTCTTTCGCGATTTATTTTCCGCGCACCGCCTACGATTTTTCACCGAAATGTATCTCTGCTGGCGTATTTTTGGCTGTCTCAAGCGAAAACCAGCCGAGGACGAGAATAAATAAACACGTTTACATACAAGTGAATACAAATAGACATTCGTCTACAGGTCCACCCACACACACACATAAAGAAACACGCATAGGTAAATACACTTGCATGTATAAATGTGTTAATTTAGTTATCTTAATTTTGTGTTGCAAAACAAACGTTCACCTAGCCGTAAACGCTACTGCAAGTAGAACAATTTTTGAGCTCTTAGTTATTCTAACTCAGGGGGTTTCAACCGGGGTTACGCGTGTACACCTAGGGTGAAGTCAAGGTTTTTGAAGGGGTACGCAATAGTGTTTAAGATTACAATTTTTATTTTTCGCCTTTCATGCATGGCTTCGAAATCAAAGGTTGCGATGTTACGACTAAGAATAGCGTTATAAACCAGACAAACGCCGAAACTCTGAATTTTAACCTTATAAACATGAGCTATATATCTTAATTCAAGTGTTATTCATCTCAATATTACTTTTAAATGTACTTGAAGGTATGCGGCCATTAAAAATGCTCTAATGGGTACACGACAGATAACAAAATGCTCTATGGAGTACATCAGCATAAAAAGGTTGAAAACCCAAGCTCTAACTTATTGAAAATAATTCATATAAAATTGAAAAAAAGATAGTTAGTTGTCTTATTTAAAGATAAGCATGAGATGCAATATAATTGGGTTCTTAAGCATTCCTGTATGTACACAGGTGTAACAATATTCATTCTCACATTTCTGGTAGTTTCCACGATCTTTATTTAAGGAATCATTTCCAAAAGCTTTTCTTTCTCTATTTATAAACAAAGTTAGCTACCTTTGCTCCTATCAGTCTTCCAGATTTTCTCTCGTTCTCCAATTTTCCGATCTCCTCCTGTTTAAACGGTGAACATTTTTATACGTTTATGCTTATTTCACTGGGTTCCAAATTCCTCCTTTAGGGTCAAATCTTGTCTTACCGTATATTCGCAAACCATGCGCTTCTCCACATTGTAGTGAAGATACACTGAGCTGAAAATGCTTACTAGATTAGCGGTAAAATGGATAAATATAAACGGATCGACCCACTCCATCACCGCTTTATACCTCTGAAAAAATTCTTATATATTCTGGTATGCTTTTAAAGAAAACTGCATTTAAAACTCTCGAAGGAGATTAAAATTGTTCTCCCTAACAATCTTTTTCTTTCGACGCATCTCAACGAATTTTAACAATAATTCATTCAATAAAAAGTGTATTTTCTCCCCATTGAATATGCTATAATATGAAATTTACTTTCGAGACCATGCTAATTTATGCGTAATAATAATAGGTACCTAATAGCCAATCGCGTTGCTCCGAAATATTTTTTAATTCATGAGAATTACGTAAATCTGTAAATTAAATTTTTGCGAACTGCTTTTTTACAGGATTATACTGTGCCTACTGCTACACCCTCGTATTTACATCTCACACTTACAGCCTTCTTTAAGATCTGGTGACTTTTCATGAAGTCCACGTCTTCTATTCTTATTCACCAACTTATTCCATCTTCCTCTCCCGTATCTCTCACTCCTCCCTAGATCTGATTCAACATCCTTTCTATTTTTCCACTTCTCAAAATTTTCCACCACCTCTTCCTGCTTGCTCACGGACTATTATTTCTTTCCTCAGCAAGGGTTCGCGTCTCACTCAACTGAATCCGGCATTTTATATCTCTCTCTTTCTTTCCGATATTCAAATTTTTTCACGCGCCCGTATTCTCCTCCTCTCACGTGTCATTCTATCGCTATTGTACACCGATGTTCTCCTACTTCCGTATGTAACCAGTCCAAAAAATGCTCCCACATATACGTGTGTGTATATGTGTATATATATACATATATATAATCATAGGTAGTCTGTCCGTAGACAGGTCCGTGATTATTCATGGTTAAACCTGGTTCTCCATACACTCCTATTTTTCCCCTGTTCTCTTCATATAACTCTCTTTCCCTTTTAAATCATCTATCAACTGAAAACTTTTCCTAACTCTTTCCCTTTTTCCATCTAGTTTTCCTTCTCTCTCTCTGTGTGTGTGTATATATATATATATATATATATATATATATATATATATAAAATTACAAACATCACTTATAAAAACGAAATAACGCTCAGAATGTTCAGAAATATCTTTCAAGCACAATATAATTTTAGTGCCACCAACTACTTAAATTGAATCGTACATTATTCTCCCGTCACTATTTATTAGCAGCAAATAGTAAGCATATCAAAGTGAAATATACGTATTTTTAAATTAATTAAGTTCTAAAGACAACAGCACAAACAAGGAAGTCCTTCTTTTATCGCATTACTCATTAAGCTAGTTTAAATTCTTCTATGAGCGAATAAAAATTCTTCCTAGAAATTTGCCGCTGATATAGTTAGTAATATTCTTGATAGCCATGCTTCAGGAGACGGAACCAAATATAATAATAATAAACAGATGATTTATTACGGTTTTGTCATTCGATTTGTAGAGCTGATTATTAAGCCCTGAAACCAATATTTTTCATCCAATTTTGCTCCTCAAAAAGTGGCCATCTTAATGTCCTTCGCCATTTTTGGGCATTTATATTTATTTTAACGTTGAGAAAAATGTAAATAGATGGCTCAGATGTTTATGTTATAGTAGAGAGAAATCATGGTCTGTATACGTGTACGATGAACCGCCTCTGAGACAAAATTGCAAGATTCGTACGCGCATACGTCGAACTGGTTTGAGGAATTATAGTAAACATTTTTAAATAAATAAATTCTGCAGATCCCTTTTTTTTGTGAAAAAAGTTATGATGCAGATGCAATTATAGCTAAATTTAATTTTTAGATGAATGAGTTTTTTATCATAGAACCTGAGAAGGCCTTAGAAAATCGTCCAGAAAGCCTTACCGTAAACCCGTTCTTGTTTCCATCGGGTTCAAATCATCTTAAACTTTATATCCTCCTCCTTTCTCCTATCACTCAAAATGTTTGGGTATATTTTATCTCCGCCAAACAAGGCTCCTTCCGCGACCAGCCTGCCACTACACCATGAGCCCCTTTCCATAACTCTCGTTCCCTCTCTGTCTCTCTCTCATTTTCCCCTCTTCTCCTCCTTCAGCCCTTCTCTCTCTCTCGACTTCGTACCAACTCCTCTCCACTCACCGGCCGGCGCCAGATTCGTAAATGATGGCTTCTCCTGCGTCGTCCTTCATCCCCGCCTTGCTTCTCATCTTCTTCCCTATCTCCCTCCACGCCCTTATACCACCCCATCTCTCTAACATTTCCACCTAGTTTCCCACCTATCTTTCGCTCCACTTCTCCATCATCCTCTCTCTTTACTCTCTTCCTCGCCTCCACTTCCTTCTTTTCATCTCTCTCCATCATCTTGGACCCCATTTAAGGAATTAATGATTCGCCACTCTCTTAAGCAATAAATACAGGATAATTCTAGAATAAAGTTCGATTTTCATGAGGAAATAAGCATTATTAATGTCCACATGTGATAGTTAAACAATATATAACTTTTTATGTTTAGGCACAAGCAGAAATAAAAATTGATAACTTTTGAGTATCTGAGTGCCGGTCTCCAGAAATACGCTGGTCCACTTGCCACGGGCGACTTAAAGATGGACAGTGGTGAGTAGAGTTTTAGCATAACCCACCACGAAATGAATTATGGGTGTGTGGATTTTATCAAGCGGCGGGAATTGTTTAGTTGTATTTTTTAGCACTGTTTCATTGGGACCTTATTTAGGTGAGCTCCTGCGTACTACCATGTAAACTGCGTAGGCCACTGCTCTTCACTGTCCTCTTCCTCCATTTTCACTCCCTTTTCTCTCTTTCCTTTTATATCCATCCGTATTCCTTCTTCCCTTAGCTCCCGTACATCCTCTTTCACTTTCACTGTTTCCTCTCTTCCCTTTTGCATCCCTCTCACTTCCCTTCCTCTCTTTCCCTTTCCTCTCCCTTCCTATCCTCCTCCGTCTCCCTTCCCTCCGTCATCAAAACCTTTCAGTCTCATCCCTCTGTTCCCGTTCCCTCTCAATTATTAGCCTACTTTCCAGAATGGAAATAGGCTTCGAGTTTCGTCTTTGACTGTTTGTCTGTCTGCCTCCCTTATTAGCTTTTGAACCAATTGACCGATTTTCATGACACTTGGTAAAAATCTCTTGCTACTAGTGTTGAGCTTTCGAAGATAGTTTTTGTAGCAAAGATTTAAGACCCGGGTTCGAATCCAGGAACTATCCTTACCCTTTGATTTACATGGGAAGTCTGAAATCCATCGTGCAGAGTAATTCTCTTGGAGATTAAAATATCTTAGAATTGTAATACCGGGGCGAGTTTTGCACTATTCTCCGAGGAAAAGAATGGAAACTAATTTTTATCGTAGAATTCTGCTTATTGATTGTATTTCTTCGAATTTTGCTTAAATACTGGCGTTTTTGCAGTTTTTATCACTCATTACGAGAGCGTTGCTATTTTTGGGCTAGGATTCGGTATATTCCAATACATACGCGCGTTATTTTTGCCCCACAAATACGCGTGATCAATTTAATATTCCGTTCGAATGTATTTGTAATATTTTATAACGCTAAATTATAAAATTTTGGAACACAAAGAGCAGCATATCCGCGATGACTTGAGAGCTATTAAAGCCAATATAAGTATTAAATAAATTATTAAATGGAAAGTAGGCATCATAAGTTCCGTTTGGATCAAATTGTTCTTTCTACTTTACCACTCCTCTCTGCTCTTTCCCTTCTGTCCAATCCCCATCAACCCAATTCTTAAATCAAATCTCCCTTTCCTCTCAATCATTTTCGCTCCATTTATTCTTCGTCTAACATTTTAAATCTCTCTCTCCTTTTTCTTCTACTCTCTTTCGCTTAACTCAGGCCACCCCTAATATTCTTTTGTTGCATCAGAAGTATATTATTAATCTTTTTTCCTTGCCAAAAAATATGATTATGCAAGAATTTCTCGCGTAAGCATTTATTCATTCATAGATTATTCGATGCTAATTTAAATGGTCAATGAATCAAGTTCGAGCGGACATTGTTTTCATTCGTTCGAACGTTCCGGTCGTCGGCAGTAATGGCCCGTTAATCATTTTTTTCATTTAACGTGTACGAGCTATCCCCCTTAAAAAAAGAATGACGAATTTTTTTGGGTATCTTCACCCGCTCTCTGGTATTTAAATGTTTTTACTTTTCCTGGCTCTTTTTCTATAATCTGCATGGCTTTTGGTTTCACCGCGTTGTTCGGCTGTTTTTTCTATAAGTTGGCGTGCTGAGTATGAGCAATTAAGTCTTTACCGAACGCCGCCGCCTCTTTTGGTCGAGCGAGCTATAATTGAAAGTATATTGCCATCAAACACTGTAATGGTTAATATGATAAACATCAAATTCAAGGAATTTGTAATTCTATTGATTTATGTTGCTCGTGTCGTCATTTTAGAAGACGAGAATGATAGCATTATTCAATTATTATACCTTATTCACGTTTTCGTTATGCTAAGAACCGTCCCACTTTCGAAATCGTTACATTCGTTGATTATTAATTCTCGCTCTAAAAACGGGCGAACATTTAAAGGAATGATCTAGTATTCGTGAAGACAGTTTTATTTGTGCTTAATCAGTAGCTATTAATTTATCTTTTCTATCGCCATCACGCTGCTGAAAATAATACAAATGAGCCATTAATACCGCAATGTTTCTATTCATTAACGTGCCAACGATTCCAGCTTATCACTCACTTTATTCCGCCCGCCTTGAAAAAATAGTGACTGGCAAATACTTTGGATATCTCAAATTTTTACAAAATTACGGCGAAATTAATAAATTTTCTATTTTTTTTATGAAAAGCGCTTATTATTGTTTCAGGGATCTTTAGGCTTTATGACTGAAAATTCTAAAAAGTAAGCACTTTATTTGTTTTTATTAGCTACATAGTAAAATCTAACAGAGATTAGTGTTAGTTTATTTAGGTAAACTAACGTAACAGTTCTGTGAAACTGTATTTTTAGTCGGAAGGCATAACTAACAAATTCGCTTACTATCTTGTGTTATACAACTGGAGTTGGTGTTTCTGTTTAACTTTGTAATTCGAACATTATTAATTAATTCATAAAATATGTACCTGTAATAAGTATTAGTCCTTCAAAACCAACGAGATGGATAATTCTTTCAAATTTTTATAGAAATTAAGGCGATCTTGTAGCAAAGGGGTTGCATTACCGCTATTACCATTACCGGTAATACCGGTAAATGATACAAAATCTGTTTTCGGTAATACTGGTAATTGCTCACTCTATACCGGTAATTTTGTCATTATCTAATTTATTTTTCCTTTTATTTGCCTGGTTAGCATTCATCTACTGTAATCAAATCAGATAAACGAACAGAACTGAGCCTAAAACTCGAATCGAAAAAAAGATATTTTGCCATATTGGAGCTGAGCCCGAATATAAAAACAGGGCCGAGCCTAGCGGTTGTTCACGTTGATCAAAAAACACAGGCGCCCAAATCAAAAGGCGGCTAAAATGTATCAGATTAAAATTATTTTAATTTTATCTTTTACTCAAGCTGCAACACTGTATAGGACTAAAATGTATTTATTTGTAAGAGGCGGCCGTATTTCATACTACATTGTAATTATTTGTTTTCATCTTCAAATGTTTTCATCTTCTCCTTTCTCTGTATTTGTAGCATAGTCCAGTATATGCCTGCTATAGATTGAAGAAGGGTCGCTCTTTTTGCTTATTTTGTTTTGGTTTTCCTTAATTGTAGTTTATTAACTTAAATAGGTATGTATTTTTAATTCATAAAAGTAAATTTTATATGGGATGTTAATAGTTCCCCAAAATAGGAATAAAAATTATATCCATTATTTATATCAACGTATTTAGGTTATCGGTGTTACCAGCATTAAGGATAAATGTGCCGAAGTCTTTGTAGCATTAAGCAGAAGATAAATCGTCCAGCGCGGGAAAAGTAAGTATTATTTTCTATGTGTACTTTAATTTCAAGAGAATATGTTGTATAGTGAGGAATTAATTCAAAGTAATTCATTGCTGTGACTTTCATGCAACGGGTTTAGTAGTTGATAATCACATCACTGAAATCAAAGAAATTATCAAACGTGTAATTTCGGTTTCAAATGCTATTTCTATAATCGTCCATCTATTTGTATTATTTAAGATACATTAAATTAAATGTATGTTTTCTTCTTCACTTTGTGAAATTCAACATTGGAAAAGCACGATCAACGATAGAAGACCCCTTTTCTCGTTTATACTTAGTTTTTTAGAAAAATAAATAATTATTTTACAGCCTCTCAATGGAAAACCGCGGAAGAAAGATAAGAGTCTCCTTGGAAATACTTTTAACTTGTTAATGATTCTGGAATATGTCAAATTAAGGAGTGTGGATAGCGGATCAAAGCAATTGGTGGCAGTACAAGTGGATTTCATCCTCATCTAAGAAGCATACATAAAATAAATTTATTATAAAGAGAAATTTTTAGAAAATCTGCCACAAAAACTGATGAAGTACTACAGAAATATGTCGTTGAAGAATTTGGAAAAGAAAAGACATTAATCATCGACTCAAAAACCAGATGGAATAGTTGATTGGCTATGCTGGAGCGTTTTTATGAAGTTAGAGGTTGTATCAGAAAGAGTCTTATTGATTTGAGAGTTGATTTAAACTTCACTCAGAATGAATTGGACTTATTATATAATGTGATATCTGCTCTACAGCCAGTAAAAGTTGTTGTAGAAACAATTTTTTGCGAGGATGCTAATTTATTTAGTGCAGATGTTATATTAAAATTTATGTTAGATGAATTATCAAGGCAGAATGGTACGCTGAGTAACGAACTTAAGGAAGAATTAATTAAACGTATGAAAGAAAGACGAACCAACTATTCTGATGTCTTGCAATTTCTCCACAATCCTGGTGAAATATATGAAGATGATGACTACTATCTATTCAATAAAACAACTATAACAAAACTAATAATAGAAACAGCGGAACGCTTGAATGTAAGTGAAGATAATACAAATTCCAACGACCATAACTCTGATGAAGATGACAATGATGTTGTTTTAACGTCAGAGGTGCCCACCAATTCCCTAACAATGAAAGAAAGACATCATCTGATGATTGAACAAAGAACTTGCTCTAAGATAGAAACTCCAACGAATATGCAAGAATCCGCAAAAGATATCGGTAAAGTGGTACAAAAGGAAATGAAGATATTTTGTAAGGAAAAAGTACGAGGAAAATATTTAGAACGGGTTTATAAATACTTAATGACAACCCAACCAACAAGTGTTGAAGCAGCAGGACTGATGTGCACCAAAGTCAGATAAAAATTAAATGATGAACGCCATGATTCTTTATGCTTAGTAGGAGCACAGTTCAATGGCCAAAGTGAATTTAAAAAATCCTTAAAAAATTTTTCTATTAAATATTAATTGATGTTGATATATACCAGAAACAATGTAATAAATGAAATTAAACATACAAAAAACATTTAATTTTAAAATTATTTACCGGTAATGGGACAAAAATTTTCGGTATTACCGGTAATGGGAAAATACGGTAATTTTGCAATCCCTACTTGTAACTAAAATTGTATTCTTTCATAAAAATGTCTTGAATAAATAATTACGTTACAGGAAACTTTAAAAATAAATTTTTGAGTGCGCTAGCAAGGTAAAAATGTAATTACGTACTCCTACGCGTTATAAAAAGATATTAAATAGAGAGAATATGCCAGATTAAAGGGGTCATTCCGCTCAATGATAAGAACTAACTACACGTATTTAATTATTCTCTTCAAAATATAATTTCAAATAGAGTATAATGGCTATTTACATTGAGCGTCTTTGCATAAATAATTTAAAATCAATGTGGTCTTCCTTTGCTCGACTTAATGTTATGATCCTGATATTGGAATATTCATCCAAAAGTAGAAAATGAAAAACCCATTAACTTCTTCAGGTTCGGTTAAAGGGAAATGAATTTATTTTCACTGAGTCAATTGCTAAATAGCCTAATGTTTTACGAGTTTATGTACATAAATCACTGCCTTTCCTATAACGTTTTTATTTTTAGACATTTTCTGAAATTATTTTATAATGGATAGCGGATGGAAAAGTATTTGTTTCCTCCTATATAAATATTAGGTTAGTTCGTTTCATTTGCTAAAGCCTATGGTGGAATATTTTAATACAATATTTTGTTGAAACTATAAGTGTGGCGGACTAGTGTTTTGATGAATGGAAAGAGAGATAAGAACTCGACAATTAATTCGAGAATAAACACGACTTTATAACAATGAAAAATTTTGCCAACGATTGCACGATTGATGGTAATAATTCTTTGCATGGATCAATTGGCTAAAACTTGTATTATTAATTGACAGTGAAGGTAACTCCTGTAGTCACAAAAATGTTAAGAAAAATATATAGCTTCATATCTGACGAGCTTAGGAACAGATTGGCATGGCTATGGTTCTATGGATGGTGATGCAGTAGTTAATGACGATCATTCTCTAGAACAAATTTTTAAAAAATATCCAAAAATAAGTTTTTAATTTCATAAGAAAATAGAAAATATTATGCCAACAGGAAATTATTGAGATCGTCTAAGGGATGAAAAAATTCAAGAACAAGCACTTAGAAATATTTGTTTCGGATATCTCCATTGGCCACAACAAGGTTATAAAAAACAGATGCGCATTTCAGCTACAAAGCAGCCTTCTTCAGTGGTAAGTCACCGAAAATAGATTCTAAAAGAACTTTTATAGTATTTTTAAAGTGTTTTTTCTTGAAGAATATGTTGTTTACGTGTATTTTGATTGTAAATAAAATTGACACCTTTTGTGTTTCTAGTAGTTCTCGTTTTTTGTGGGTCCCTATTCATTGCATTGGACTAACTACATTAGTTTGACAATCGTATTCGGTGAATTATCACGCCAAGGACTTTTTAGCTAAAAGGTTTATCGTGTTTACCACTACAAGAGTCTCAGCCGAGTACCTATCGAATTCGAGAGCCATAGGTCGAGCTCTAAAATTCATTTTTGAACCATTTCCAATAATTCCAGTATCCTCCACGTGCGTTGCTTCCTTTATTCAGTATTTTGACTGTTTTCGAGGCACTTGCCGTGTTATACGAGGTCTTCAGCTTCTCTCACGGATAAAGAGATCCATCTAGTGCCGTCACTCTCAAAACGTCTCTTTGCTACCCTCCCTGCTCCAGCTAAGCATGATACGACATCCCGTTCTCTACCACTCATTCTCTTCCTTCTTTTTTAAACTTATTTTTCGAACATGTTCGCCGCTTTTAAGCCCATCTTAAAACTACGTTTCTGCCAGGAAGATGTCGCCGCGTCTCCTGAACGTGTTCCTTAGGCTCGCGGGAAATTACTTTTAAGTCGATGTCGGAACATCTGAGACTTGTGCGATTCTTGAAGTTTCTATTGGCTGAGATTTGCGAAGTTGTTTTTGCAGCGTACGGTGTTTTCATTCACATGCCTCCATAGAAATATTTAATTGATTGGTGTAAAACAGAAAGAGGCTTCTCTACTGTAGATGGAAGAATAGTTAAACCTCGGTATGGAGAAGGTTCGATAAGTCGATATTTCGATAAGTCATTGTTCTATAAGTCGAAGATTTGTTAAGGCGATATTTCCATAAGTCGATGTTTCGATAAGTCGAAGTTCAAATGACTTAATTATTACTGATTTGTCTCCGCTATAGATTGGAATTTTCCCACTGTAATAGATTGAAATTAAATATTTTCGTATACGCGGAGAAAATACAAGCAAACTTTTATGTAATACCGATATACATAATTACGTTTTTCAGTCGCATACATGATAAAGCTGCTTACACATTAATCGAAAATTTTGTATAGGAATTCTCGATGAAATAAAGAAGACGATATTTCTCTTACATCTCTAATACGTCGACTTAAAGTTAATACTATTCGACGAATTTTATTTCACTTGATATTTCCCATTTCTCTATAGGCATGTTTCGAATAACAAAGTTCACCGCACAAAAATACACGTAATTTAGTCAGATGTTTGGAACCTTTACAGTTACTTCGACAGCTCTCTGAAGCTTGACAAATACGGCATATATGCTTCCCAAGACAAAAGCTGGAGCTTCTCGCCATGTGCGAGGAATGTTTGCTTTAGTCGTTGTTGACACTTGAAACACTCGGCATATAAAAAACCTGCCACCGAACTACCGATAAACAAACGACTTACGTGACACACAAAACGCAAAAGAAACTTCAGCCGCGACGAGCGTGGAAATTTGCTTCGTCGCTATTACGTAATTCAAAAGTGCAAGTGGAATAAATCAATTACGATCAGTATAAGGGTAGCGCCACACCCTCTTTAACCACATTTTCTCTTTCTCGTTCTTCCTGGCATTCCTCCCTCCGGAATTCTTTCTCTCTCTATCCCTCCCACTCTTAAGTCAAAATCATCTTCTCATGCTCATCCCTCTTCCCTCCTCCACTCCACTTATCCTTCCTCCTCCCCCACCCTCTTCCTCCTCCAAACCCTCTTCTTCCTCCAAATCCTCTTCCTCCTTTTCCCTATTCATTCTCCTCCTCTCTCTTCCTCCCCCACGCACTCCCTCCTCTTCCCTATCCTCCTACTCGTCCATCTTCCTCCTCCTTTCTCCTCCTCCCTCTCCCACCTCGCTCTCCCTCCTCCCTCTTCTTCCTTCCTCTCCCTCTTCTTCCTCCCTCTCCCTCTTCTTCCTCCCTCTCCCTCTTCTTCCTCTCTCTCCCTCTTCTTCTTCCTTCTCCCTCCTCCCTTTCCCTCCTCATCCTCTCTCTTCCACCTCGCTCTCCCTCCTTCCTCTTCTTCCTACCTCTCCCTATTCCCACTTCCTATTCCCTCTCCCTGTTCCCTCTCTATTCCCTCTCCCAATTCCCTCTCTCTATTCCCTATCCCTATTCCCTCTCCCTATTCCTCTCCCTATTCCCTCTCCCTATTCCCTCTCCCTATTCCCTCTTCCTATTCCCTCTCCCTATTCCCTCTCCCTATTCCCTCTCCCTATTCCCTCTCCCTATTCCCTCTCTCTCCCCTCCTTCCTCCCCTCGAGTAACCGACCGACATAAGCTTCCACCGCTTCCACTCCAGACTCTTCTGCTCACCCTTTCCAACCCAATCCATTCCCATTCCAATGTGTTGCGGACTCTTCTCAGTGCCATTGCCCCCTCCTATCCTTCCCTATCCCCATATCCTCCCTCCTACTCTTTTTCCTCATCCTCTCCCTTTCGCCCTCGACGCATTTCCAGAAATAGTGTCTCCCTCTTCCCTACCGCCCACTCATTGCATCGCGGGCGTCATCATTCTTCTCCCCCTCTCTCTTCTACCCTCACTCCGTCATCCCATCCTTTCTCTCACCCTCATTCTCTATACTTTTCTGTCTCCTTATTTTCATCTCTCCCTTCCTCTCTCTCTACCTCTTTGTATGGCTGCTGCTATTTTACATTTAACTAGACTAGTTTATTTCAAATTCGATAATTTGTATGTCATCATTCTTTGTGCTCTGTTGAAATCCTCACAATTTTGTCAATTGTATGTACCCTAGTGTTTTATATACTTTGTGGTATTATTTCAATATTAGTAATTTAGTCGTAGTTTAGAGAAATTTACGACATGCACCCTGCTTTGTATTCTTAGATGGAATAGGGGGTTGTTTAGCCATGACCTCCCAATAAAGTCATTTTTCTTTCTTTCCGTCCCCGTATCTACCTCCCCTTCTCTCCCTCTCTCTCTCTTTCTCCTCTATCCCCCTCCCTCTATTTCTCCCACACACTCTCTCTTTCTCCTTCTCTCCCCCTCATCTCTCTCTCTCTCTCCTTCCCTCCCTCTCTTTCGCTACCACTCCATTGATATAACTTATTATTATAACTATAGTGGAGTTGCTAGGTTTGAAAGAGTTTCTTCCACAGTTAATGCATTCACTAGCTCACGAGTGTAAATTACTCTTTCCTCTTCCTATATCTTAAACCTCAGTTTTTTTCTATTCTTTACATGAGACACATTGGGACCTAGTACTTCCTTCCCTATTGCATTTTAAAATCATTTCATTCTCAATCTCTCTCTTTATCTATCTCTTTGATCTATGAATTCCTTTCTCACCTACTCCACACTCGTCTTACTCTATATTCCTGCGTTTGGCTAAAGCTTCCCCTATGTTTATCAGTTGCAACAATGTGTTCCAAAGTTAGGATCGTGCGTGGGGAATTGTTTCGGAAGATAAAAGAATGGGTCACAAGTCTCGCGTCATAAACCTCGACACTTATTGCAAAACAGCTGGGAGATCAAAACACACCGGAAAAGATCATCTACCGTGAGTCATGTGGTTCATTTTTACTCGCATCTACTGCCTTTTATCGCTAGTTAATGGAAAATTAAAGTTGTAGATTCTTTGTTTTTAGAGATGGAATATGGTAGATGTGAGTTTTATTCTCTCCCAAGGTACCGTTACATAATGTTTGGAAAATATTCATTTAGAACACCAGGTTTTAAAGAAGAATATAAAGAATAGAAGTCTTAAAAGGAAAAATGTCTATGGCTCACAAGTAGGGTTGCCAAACGTCCCGATTTTTGCAGGATTATCCCGACTTGTTAACGTGTTTCACGCATCCCGATTTATCTTTCGAATGTCCCGCTATGTAAACAAAATTGTTCAACAGTCAGAATTGTAATCGGAATATATAATATAATCATGTTTAAATAAAAACAATCGCAGAGAAATTAGTTGAATTTTTTAAATTAAATATAGATGCTAATGAATTGTTAAAAGTCGTCAGCTTTGTTTTATCATTACCACATAGGAATGCAACGTGTGAAAGGATATTTAGTTTGATGACTGTTGCGTGGAGAAAAGACAGAACAAACTATTGCTATCCAATGCAGATGCTGAACTTATGATTAAGCAAAACTTTCAAAGGATTTGTAGGAAATTTTGATAATATCTGGATACAGAAGCCGAAAAGAAAATACTAGAGGAAGCCAAATCAAGCCTAAAATATTTATAATTAATTTAATTTAAAAATCATTTCTTTAATGTTTGTAAAAATATTTATGAAAAAATAAATCCTTTTTCATTTAGTTTTTTTATATAATCATGCCTTGAATTTTATTAAGTTGAACTATTCCGACTTGTCCCGATTTCATATTTCAAAAATGCTTGATTTAATGTAAATGTCCGATTTCTGATTTTAAAAATCTGGCAACCCTACTCACAAGAAGATGGCCTAGGTTTGATTGATGCTCATATCAGAGCCATTTCGACTATCAGCAATATTATTATCGCAAAAACATTAGCATCGGGTTAACTGTAGTATTTACTTAAATAACAGAAGAGCACGAGTCATTCAGATACACTTTTTTAGTTAAATACCTGTATTCGAAGTAAGAAAAAATCCACTCAGACAATAGGATTTTATATTATATAATGCATCTAAGTGGGTAGTACATAATTTTAAATATCAATCGGCAACCTAAAATGCAGCCTACGAGTTTGCATAAGCAATTAGATTTCACATTTTGGATTGAATATTGTTTTTAGAATTATGTCAAGTGGTTTCATTATCAATTATAATAGAAATATGTTGAAACGTGTATATACACGGGCTTGGGTAGGCATTGACGTACAGATGCAATATGAACATAAAAATGTCTCATGTGTTTACGCCCGTGTTCCAGATTTGTCTAGTTGAGCACATTTAGAGTCAGGGGACTGAAACTAAACCTAACTGTACATAAAAAAACTGTTGCAGATTAAGCAGACTTTTATTGGACATAAGGTCTTGACAAGATGTATTTTTAACAAAGCATCGATCAAGTTGATAATTTTTCAGCTCATAACGTACCGCCTTCTTTTAAGAATGAAATTTTTGCCAAGACTCTGAATTCGTTGCGGATGACCCAAACAGTTTTATTGCTTTTTACGACGTAAAATTCTTTTTAATGATTATTTTTATTACTCGTATTTCAACAATTGCTTTTTATGTTCGACTTTTGTATTTTCTGTTTTAATCACTCATCTTCATTTTCTCACAGATTTCTCTCTTTTTTCTCACTTTTTCTTTCTATAGTACTGCTTTCCATTTTTATGCTGTAGTTTTTGTCATTATTCTACATAGTGAGTTCTACCGTCTGCCTTTTTTTGCTCGTAAAATTATCTCCTCCTAAAGCGCAGACTCCTGGGATTCTCTTCGTATAACCATGTAATAGCTGCGCCACTGAATGTATGGATCTATTTGGTTTATAACAACCCTAAAAATTATTTTAAACCCTTCAAACCTGGTGTGCACAATTATTCATATGATATAAATTCCATTTTTATATGAAATAAATGTATCAAATGTCATTTCAAACACATTATACATGATTATGTGCATCTTCAATGAAAATCGAAGGGATTTTGTACAAACATTTAATGCTTGCAATGCTAACTATTTGGGAGGAAATGCAAGATGGCTGCTATTGCAAGATATAATTCAGGCCTGACAGGGTTAACTCCTTCATTCTCCTTTGTTCACGTTCGAATTATTATAAATATCCTCTCAAATCTCGCCGTAAAACATGCGGTTGTTAATGATCTCGTCTCATGAATATTGTTTTTGGGATACACAGATTTCAATTTTCCAAAGTCACCCAAACCAAGGTTGAAATTGCTTACTTATGCGGCTCAGCCACTCATAACTTTATGATCCATCATTAGCGCTTTTTTTGTTAAAAATATGAGTCGCTTTTTTCTTTATTCACAAAAAGTCAGGAAATAATTAAAAGGTGAGTGAAATTGCACTTAATTAAAAAATCCATAGGTTACACGTTTGGCGATATAACATAGAAAAGAAGACCCAAACATATTGCCCCCGGGCCGCTTGTGGCCCGCCGGTTTCAGCTCTACGATCTTTGCTTTTTAGCATCAAAATCTTACCTGGACACGAATGCGGAAGCTTCATTTTTGGCTTACTTGTTGACGAACTTTCTGTGTGATAACCTACTTGAACGAAAAAAATGACGAAATTCAGCGGCGCCGACGGTGACAAAATCCAGACGAAGTGAAAATCACGTATGTGGGAAAATACTGTTTCCGTATTCTGGTAAATTCCCTGAACGAAAATATTTCATAGAACAGGAAAGTTCATTGGATCCCGTCTTCTTCTGTTACGATTGAAGTATTAGAGTTACGTAAATTCCCGACATCATAATATTTGCGGCATACTTTAGTTTCCAGTGCCAAGGCCTTTACTTTGAGTAAATAGAAAGTAATAGCTTCATTCCTTGTACGCTGTAATCTTACACCGTCGCGTGCCGACCCATCTTTGAGTTACGTCAAATCCACCTCCTACATATCTCCCGATTCTAGCCCAACAGTGCAAAGAAAACGGTGATTCGGTCGGATCAAAGATACATCCGCGAAATCTCTCACAGCGAAACCCTGCTGTCATTACCGGTGTCCGGTTCCTGCTACTTCCAGCAACCTTTTTCACGTGTCCCTTTACCCAGTATATGTTTCACCTCTTCTTCTTTCAAAAGCGATCCCAGGAAAGTTTGTAGTTGTTGTTAACGCTTTCTGCCTTCTCCCTCCTTTCTTCCTTTCTCTCTCCCCCTTACTCCTCCCGCTGCCTCTGTATGTAATTATTTACTCTCCTGTGGAGTGAGAGAGAGAGGCTTTTAGCAGAACTAACTTCGCCAGATGACTAGAGTCAATTTATCTTTTCTGTTATGGCCACACTCCTCCCTCATCCTTCCTTTCCTTCCGATCTATCTCCTCTATCTCCCTCCCTTCCCTCCCTCCCTTCCCTCCCTCCCTTCCCTCCCTCCCTCCCACCTTTGCTCCTATTCCTCCCATTTCTCTCGACTTCTTTTCCTTCTCGGTTTCAACAGATCTTTGCCCCTCCCGCGGGCTACTTCCGTTCTCCACCCTCACTATTCGTAGAGATACTTCCGCCGCCGAAAGCACGAGCATTCCACTCGATTGCGACTTTGGCGCTGTAGGTTTGTGTCCAAGTTGTTGATCGCCACGGGAGCTCATAGTGAGTTTAACCTCTCAACATGGGATCGTTCAATTAAACCGTTAGCCGGCGAACAGTATAACTCAGCCAATCCAGTTATATCGTAAATTAATGCTCACAGTTTTAGAATTTTAGCGCTCAAATATTCATTAATCTGCTTTTCTTTAATTTCTTATGAAAATGATATGATCACTCTCTCTGATGTTATTACAATACTGTGCACTGAGATCACGAACTATGTTAAATGGTCTTAATCCTTAAATTTACAGAAAGATTTGCGCTGAAGTTTGCTTGTATTTCGTGTTGAAATATACTCTTCATATGTTAAAAAGGTCAGAATATTATGTACGAAAATTTTTTCTATAAAGTTTAGAAGAACAGGTATCCAAGAATCGAATTTTGCACAAAATGGTGTGTACAATAAATGTGACAGGTTAAAGTTATGGTCGGCTTGAGACTTCTTAGCGTCCTTTTAATTTCAAGAATTGATTTTACTTTACTCATCAGTGGTTTTAAGGAGTGGTTAAATTGAAACAGTTATTACTACAAAATTAAATATGACCTTCTAGATGGCCGTCTGTTTGGCGGTATCCATTTCCCCAATAATATTTATCTTTTTGCAAATAATGTATGTCTTTGAAGTCCCTCCAAGATACAGATGCCCACAGCTGGTTAACAGAGGCATTCTTTCATCTGATTTTTACTTTCTCCATATACGTAATATATGGGGAAAGTATTGTATTCATGAAAAAATCTATTTCAAGATTTCAAAGGAAATAGACGTTTTGAAGCCCCCTGAACACGTTTTGACCATTTATCAATGATGTCTGTGCCTGTGTGTATGTGATAGCTTTTTGTGGGTGCTCTAACTCAAGAACTATTAATCAGGTCAATGCGAAATTTTATATTTAACATTTTTATAAAACTCAGAACTGATTAGTTTTTGGTAAAAATCGGTCAACCGGAAGTGTGTGTTTACTCTTGTAAGTTGTAGGAAATTTAATTTTTACAGCCTTTGTTTGAAACATTTTCCCATATAATGTATTGTTTTAGAGATATCTTACATTTTTAGCTGCCACCACCACGCCACCTACCGATGACTATTGTTAACAATTGACGCTTAGTTACGTCTTTGTAACGCTCTTTTTTCTTTTCTTCATTGTTGGAGCTTTGTGGCTATATCCAATATTAGAAGGCTATGGTTTGAATTTATTTCTTTTCTTTGTAAAGTCTAAAATTTTCTCGGTGTTTTAAAATATTTATTATTATGTAACCTATTTGGAAGTTTTAGAAATATTACAGATATGGAGAAAGTCATGTGGTGGTCACATCGGATTTTTTATTACTACTACTATTATTATTATTACAACTTTCAAGAAAAACTCTAACCACAAAATTAATGTTTTAATTCAAAACGCGTGGTAATTTTATCAAACAGCGTGATACTTAATGAAATTTTGGGTTTCTTGATGAAATCCATGCTCAAATGCTGATGATGATGATGATTCGGTAGCTCGGACTCCGAATCAATATTTTCGAATCTTCATTACTTCCGGTACACAACTCTACAATATTCTATCAAACAGCATCACATGATACAATCATGAATCTAGGTTCAAATAAAATTATTATTCTATGCTCTTCACAATTTTTTAACGGACAAAATCTTGGCGCATTTGCATTGAAACAAGCATTCTTGTGAAGACAGCCAAGGGTGAAATTTCGTTAAAATGGATTGTGTACAGCTGAATTTGATAGTACTTTCAAGCTTCATTTTTCTGTAAGACCTGTTCAACGTTCTCGTAATATAGTTGTTTAATTTTTAAATTTCGTGTTGAGTTTATGTTTTGTATGATGAACGTTGTCCAGTAATAGCTGTAAGAATGGGTGTGATTCCATTCCTAGGCTTAATTATTTTATGAAAGACAATTGTTCATTCGGCAGTAAGGTTTGCCGTTGCAGTTTATATTTATTGTCTTAATAGGCAATTCTGTTTAGGGTGACTACATTCTTAAAATTGAATTCAGTCTATAGTATATCCTATAATATATCGTTCTAAACGTTTCAATTGCATTAAAGTTTACCATATACGCTCAGACATGCGTCGATTTAAAAGTCAGCGATTTGATTGAGGAAAAGAAGACGGATTATTTGACATGAAAGCCTATTGGTTTCTGTTACTGACGAAATGTCGGTGGACTGGTTTTCGAAAACCTCCATCGATTAATCAAAGTCTTTGACAGGCTGAAAATCATACAGCGCTGTAATTTTCCGGAAAATCCAATCATCTTCGTCGCTCTATGTTTACACACAATTACGAGTCAATCCGGGGGCAGAATACATACGAGACGCGGAAATTACTTTTTTACGATTTAAAAATATTAACGCTTCTAGAAAACAAATGAGGTAGTTATCAGATGCCATAAAGCCAAACAGTTTGTTAAACTTGCATACATTTGATGAAGGCTTAATTAATTATGGGTTAATCACTATTATCTTTGAATGCATGCCTGGCGGGATATTTAAATTCACATGCTTATGTTTTGGTTGGGTTAATCCAGAAATGCGTGGTGTTTTATATTATGAATTGGGCCGCCATTTCCTAACTTCACACCTTTTACATGTTTAATTTGTCTTATCGTCAGTAAATAATCACTGCCATTGAAAAATTTACACTTCAAAGCAATTAAAAAACGAATTCCCATCAATCCCTTTAGAAATTGATGGGATGGAATGGCCATAAGATCTTAAGCAGACTGGTATTAGCTGTAAAGTTGGGAATAATATTTAAACGAGAAAAAATCTGCTATGAACTTTGCTCTAGATAAAGTATTGTAAGCTTTTGAGTAGGTGGAACTTGAAAGTTCCGTATATATATGAAGGATTAAAGAAGTGAACCAAATAACTACAAAAATGAACAATTATCTTAATGGCTTGAATCGTTTGAGTGAACAAATAAACACGACGCTTCGAAGATGGAGTCGATTGGAAAGGCCCAAATACTTGAGCAAATCTTATCCACGCATGCGCTGGGTTTGCTGAAGGAATAACGTCTGAGCTCCTCACGCTGCACGCACAATGTTGTCCACAGAATACATATGAGAAAATGGCTGCTGAATATTTATGCCGTAAAAATATGCGACTTCTCGTTAAAACCTTTCCCAGTTTTTGCGAAAAACTGGCTTTCTCTCAGCTCGCATTGGGTCTGAATAGAGCAAAACAATGGAAAATCGAGTATTGTTCCAGAGTACGTTATTTTTACAGGGGATGGGACTGGAATTACAGTAATTCATTGGAAAGGAGTCTATCCTTTCGCGCCCCGTCAAATCTCAGATTAAAATGAATTTATAGATCTTTTTACGCAATTCTTCGTAAAGGATGATGATTTTATTCCTTTAATACTGGAACCAGCAAAATGAAAATTCTTTCTAAATTATGAAAACGTATACTTTCATATATCCCAAGCCGAATTTTGATAGTTTTTATTATATTTACGAGGCATTTATTAAATATTTGCAGTAGTTGCTCGGTATTCAAAGTCAAGTATAGAAATGATTATTTGAAGGCATTTGCAAGTAAACACATCGTTGGTAAATTCAAGTGTCAATCGATGTTACGACTAGACTTGGTAGGATTCGATTTAAATCGAAAAACCGTCGATTTTTTTATAAATTTCAAAATCGACGAAAATCGATAAGTCGATAAGCGTCGATTTTCCAACAGGATGGAAAAGTAAAAATCTACTTTATTCTGAATTTTAATATTTTAAAGGCGTTTCTGTTTACCTTTTTCGCAATATTATTTCCTACCTTTCGTTCCTTTTCTGGGCGTGTAAACAGCGAATCTGAAAGAAGGGCATTTTCTGACACTCGTATATGCGTCTTTTTGAAAATCTCACGTTTCTACTCTGAACAATCAGGTAACCGCAGGGCTTTAGGGTAGTTTTCAGAACACGTGTTTCTTAGCCCTTTTGAGGTTTTTGAGATTATATTTGCCGATATTCCACGAGGCTCTCTAAACAGATAATGTCACGAATATATCTCCTGCTGAGAGTTCCTCGAGGTTCGGGAGAAAGGAATTTCGCTAACAGTTTTGCTACCCATTCCACACATCTACCCCGTGGAGTGTATTCCTGGAACAAATGTTTCTCTGTTGCTTGCTAGAGTTTTTCCTATAGATGGACGTTGTATGCACTTCTACCTCTTCTCCGTAAGCACCTAACGCCCTGTTTCGGCAATGTTTCTCTAGAATTAATCCAGGTGGGATCGTTCTGCTCTTTTGCTTTCGTATCCTGCATCCTTGGCTACAGGTGATTAAATTTCAATTTATATATAATGGTTTTCAAAGATGCAAATAAATTAACATTCGTTACTTAAAATTGAAGAAGGGTTAAGGGTTAATATTTATTTGCTATTTTTTGCAAAATATTTTTCCGATTGGAAAAACATATTTTAATCAGGATTTTACTGTTGATCGACCACTGAATAATTAAGTCTAATTTTTCTCTCTATATATTTTATGCTAAATAAAGAGAATATTTAGTACAGTGATGAAATATATCAAATGATACACAGTAAAGTAATAGATGTCTTTTTTGACGGCTAAAATATTATTGCGTTAATTATACCATTAATGTTTTTTTCCTTAATTAGTCCTTAATAGGCATCAAGGAATGTCTAAAAGCCTTTAAGCTGAACTCGCAAATTCTTTTTTTAAAGAATGTTTCTCGGCAAAAGCAACAGCATATTGTTCATATTTCAAGATGTAAAGCTTAATTTACTATCCACATTCGCGAAATAATATATTCGACAGTGACGCGATTGGAAGAATCATACGAAATCAAAAATATCAAGAATTGGAAATACCAGCTTATGATATTTGAGATTAAAAATACATTAAGTTTCAGTGTGGTAGAAGAACAATAATATTCTTGTTACCGATATGCAAGGAGCTAATTTGGTTTAATCATCAAGATTCGGTTAGTAAAAGGGGTGAATTAACTATTAATTTATGTTTTCTCATATAAGTTGGTTTTCAAAATCATAACGTTTGGCAGAATTTATAAAGAAAGGAGTGAAAATGCAAGAACAAGAAATATCGTTCCGTGTTCGGGCAATGAACTTTTTTCTGCACTAACCATTTATTGTTATTTAAAGAGGTAAGCTTTCAAGTCAAACTATTCTTTTGTGTGTTGCGTACCGTATTTAGACACCCGTACTACACCCAATTCATGGACATTTTATCATAAATAAAAAAAGCCATTTTGTCATAAATAAAAAAAGCACGCAAAATCTCCTGGCCGGTTCAAATGGGGTGATTATCTTGGTTAAAAGTCACGATTTAATTTGTAAAGATCAAATTAACGATTTAAATATACTTCTTACTTTGTATACATTCTTTACTGTAAGTACAAGATAAAATAATATGTTAATAAATTCGTTATTGAGTGTTTCCTTTAATATTAACATTTAAAAATTGAACAATTTATAAAAAAAATGTAATTTAAAACATCGAATCGAAAGGCGGAAACTGCAAGCCATATATGTAAATCTTAATTTTAAGAGTCGTTATTCGTCGTAAATATCTTGGGAAAATATAAGAAGGCGATTTTTTAAAATAAACGTTTAATTTTACCGAGTATTAATTTTAATCGTCGAAAATTTCTAGGGATAATAAACGTCGATTTAAATCGTCGATTTCAAATAAATAAACGTCGAATTCTACCAAATCAACATATAGTACTAAAAGTAAAGTAAATTTAAAACATCGAATTCAAAGACCGAAAACTGCCAGCAATATGTGTAAGTAGTAATTTTAAGCGTCGAATTCGTCGAAAATATCTCGGGAAAATATAAGTAGATTTTTAAAAATATAGGTCGAATTATATCTAGTAGTAATTTTAAGCGTCGGTATTCGTTAAAATTTTCTCGGAAAAATAAACGTCGATTTAAATCGTCGATTAAGAAAAAATAAACGTCGAATTCTACCATGCCTAGTTATGACTCATTTCAAAATAAGATACTATTACAATAGTCGATATTTATCGTAATTTTCAACTTAGTTTTTGAATTTTATTCGTATTCGTGTGGAACAACACCTAAAGGACTGTTCGTGAGTGCTTCTCGAAGTGGCAGAAGAGGACAAGGTGTCAGTTAATCGGCGACTGCCGACTGGTTGAAGTGATCATGACAACTGCAACGAGCACAAGGACGTTAGCCAGAGGCGAATATCTATCCAGTTCTAACAAGAACTACTAAGAATACACTGAATTTACCGGCAGTCCGGATTATTCTGTCATCGAGTAATTTATTCGGCACATACACCTTAAAAGAAAATCTAACAGCGTTGGAAAAAAAAAACAAATAAAAAATAACAATCCGTGCGCTTCGAAGAATCGCTAGCAGGAAAGTCGAGTGAATAACGTGATTTCTCTTGTTTTCTCACTCTATACAATTTAGCCTCGCTGTCAAATTCTGTCTTGCGAAATTTGGAGTCTATATAGTTCTTCGTTTTCGGCATTCTCATTAAAGAGTTGCCGCAAACACGCGGCTCTTCGCCCACATCTTTAACCTACGCCCACTCCTGTTCCCGAATCTTCCTGCTGCTAACCTGTTTGGAGGAATGTTCTAAAACATCCACAGAAAAAACCAATCTGACCTCTTTAAAGCTTTAATAATAACTGCCTTCTTGCACTTAATGTATTATAATGTCACTTTTTCGTCTATATTTCTATTAATTCTCCTTTAGTAATCACCCTCCCATTCCAAAATCCCTCCTCTGTTACCTCTTCTACCTCTCTTTCTTTCCCTGCTCCATTCTTTTCCCCTCTCTATACGTATATCCTTCCTCCTTTTCTCCTCTCTTCTTCCTTCATACATCACTCTCTCTCCCTACCACTCTCCCTTCCTTTCCTCCCACTCTCTCTTCTCACTCCCTCTCTCTCTTTCATCTCTCGTCCTCCACCTCTTACACTTTCTCCATCCCTCTATCTCCCTCCTCTCCTTCCATCTCTCTCCTCTATCTATCTCCTTCCATCTCTCTCTTTCTGCCTCCCACCCACTCTTTTCCACCCCTCTTCATCGCTCTCTCTCTCTCTACTTCCATTATTTTCCCCTCTCAACCTCTCTCTCCCTCCCCCTATCTCCCTCCCTCTCCCTCCCTCTCTCTCCCTCCCTCTCCCTCCCCCTCTCTCCCTTCCTTTCTCTCCCTTCCCCTCTCTCCCTCCCACTCTCTCCCTCCTCCTCTCTCCCTCCCCCTCTCCCCCTCCCCCTCTCTTCCTCCCCCTCTCTCCCTCCCCCCCTCTCTTCCTCCCCCTCTCTCCCTCCCCCCCTCTCTCCCTCCCCCTCTCTCCTTCCTCTCTCTCCCTTCCCCTATCCCTCCCTCTCATCCTCTCTCTCTCCTTCTCTTTCATATTCCTTCCTGTTGACTTCTTTTTTTAAACGCGTCCGTATTCACCGCTCGACCGCCTCTTGCCAGGAAGACGTCGCTTCATATTCGAATTCCTTCAAAACTCGGTCACCAAAACACGGTTATGAAAACGAGATACGATCAGCTGGAAGATCAATTTATCATCGACACATTTTCCTATTCTTAGATAGCAGAGGACTGGAATAGCGATCGCGTATTGCCATTTTCGGATCGTAGATCCTAGAACGATATGATCTTTGTATTGCGTCTACTTCCGTGTCTTCGTCAGAATTCGTCTACCTATTCGTTGCAAGAAACGTTGAAATTTATATAATAAACTTCACGCAATGTCACATACCCTAGTTGTAGCATGTTTGATTTGAATTGCTAGCGAAAAAGTAAATTATTTGCTGTTCATTTGCCTGTGAATTCCTAACAACTGAAGAAATGTTTTAATTTTGAATATTTAAATTCATTTCCAACGTATTTATTTAAAATTTTCCAACCTGGTCATAAAAAGACTATATATCAGTATATCATCAGCCTATCCCATGCGGTACCCCAAAGATTTTAATGTGTCTCTCGAAGAAAAAGCGATACGTAAAAATCAACAGTGTTATATCTGTTAATTACGATTATTGTCAGAAAACTCGAATGTTGAAATGTTAAGGCCAAAAACATATTTAGAACTGATTTTCATCGATACGATTGCACAGTATCCACTCCTGATATGACTCATCATTAGCGTACAATTCAATTTGTTTTGCGTTTTAGTCAAATTGCTTAAATTTCCAGTCATATTCTTTGCTGCAGTATCGTTTTTCGTCGTCATGGGTGATTCGGCGATTAAAATGAATCCACAAGATACCTACCAACTTTGTATTTCACATAAATTTATTCGGGTTAAATTTATTTCCTCCATGAAAACGCTGAGCCGTGGGTGTCCCATTTCCTTAATTAAAACTTTTCCGCGCGTTTTCACACGCTTGATGTAAAATGTTTTCCGAAAAATTTACGTTTCTTTCTTCGTCCGAAACACTCAAGCGTCCGTAAACACCATCTATCTTAAAAAAACAGGAACTACAAAAAAACAATTGCACGCAACGAAGCGACTAACAACCAAACAACTGAATAACATAAGTATACACAGCGACGTACAAAAACAGAAATACCTCAGACGGCAGCGCGAAAAATAAGTCGCCTTTCCCCGAAGAACAAAAAGTTTCGTCCCGAAGACGCTCATTCAATGAAGTACTCTTTTTCTTATGTTTTTCATTGAGTGGCGTCGTGGTATACGTAGACACCCAAATAAACCCACGCAACCCAGTTACCATGTGTCAGTCGTTCTTTTCCGAACGCCGTTCATGCCTCTCCTCGGCTAAACCTACCTCCCTCCAAAAAAATCCCTCCTCACCTCCCTCACTCTGGCAAGCCAAAAACACCCACGCAATCCGAATTCCATTCGCCCTCTCTCTCTCCCCTTCTCCTGGTTGCGGACGGGAGAAACTCCCATTTCCAATCTCTCTCCTCTCGTCGGGGGGGAAAAATAAACACCCTTAACTTTCCTCCCTACATTAACATACGCGCAGCCTCAGGATTTGACATCTCTTCCCACCCGCGCCAAAATCGCCTCCGAAAGAATTGCCGTCCTCGCGCCAAAAAAAGCGTTGAATAAAACGCAGATTCGTATTCCGGCCGTTAAGTCTGCAACATCGACGTCCCCTCCGCCCTCGAAGCGACAAGTTTTTTATGCCTCTCTCGCCGGGCAATTATTCCTTTAAACCGGGGAGTGGCGATAGTGACTATTCTAATGCGAAGCGATGAGCCTTTTTAACGATTCCTTAAATATCCATGCGGCGACTAAGTTGTCGCGGTGACCGGGATTTTAACGATTTCTTTAGGCGGTAGCGAGGCGACGGAAAGGTTTGCGAGATTCCGGATCTTATTTTTCCCTCCGAAAGATTTACATTGCAAATTTAAGAGTCCATCTCCGCGGTCGGTAACATAAATTACGCCTCTTAGAAAGTGGAGAAGATTGATCGTTGGTTCGCTGGACGTAATCCACTCCGGCGGGTTTTGTATGCCTTCGACTTCCATTCAGACGATGAAACGCGCGCAAGACGGTTTAACGCAATGGGCGAAAATCGTCGTGAGAGGATGATAAAGAGTCATTATTTCCTCGTAGCGTGTGTTTTAATTACCTTGGTGACAGTTTTATCTGAGAATCATCAGCAGTTATTAAGAATCATTAAAATGTATTTTTATAAGAATATGTCAAACGATTTTCGCGGTACACGTGAAACGTGAGCGCCAAGATTAGTAACAGTTCGAAAATTTTCCTCCATCTATACGAGGAGTGGGCAAACTTTTCTGCACGGCGAACCACATTTCTAGTTTGTAAATGCTCGCAGGGGCGAATTGGAAGCCTCGAGAGCTTTGGCGTTTACATTGATAGTTACCTAGGAACGCTGTGATCCAATAGTAATGAAAGTCAATTCTACGTAAATGACTAGCGCGAAAACTTAATCAGAAAAGTTTTGAGACGATGTTACTATAAAATACGAAATTGTGTGTTAAATTTTACCGATCAATTTTTTATCGTATATTCGCGGGCCGCATGAAGCGCTCTCAAGGCTGCATGCGGCTTGCAAGCCTTAGGTTGCCGACCCATGACCCATAAAATTTCAGCGTGTTACAAGTCTCGGATAGTATAAAAAAGAACGTGAAGGCGCCATTTTCTCGAAATATATAGCATTTCGAAATTTTACGACAGCGCATTAAGGAGAGCAAATTTCGAGCGCTCCGTAGGATCGTGGACACAATTTTAACGTCGGTAGTTTTTACATTCGCAGTAAACCGTCCGTGATTTAGTTGCCAATTTCAACATTTCGCGTCGTCCTTAAGGACATTACTAGCAAGAAGTTCTTTTCGTGGACGCAGGTTAATCCTCGTGTTGGACGGCATTCCGTTTTATGTGGCCTAAAAGCTCATTTCTTTAAGTAATCGGATGGCGGAGAAATTGAAATGTATAATTTCTTAAATAGCTGGACCTCATTTGTACACTCCTTGAAAAAAACGCTTACAACAGAATTCTGTTTGCGTCAGGACTTCGAATAACAAGTCATGTTGTTAATATGATTGGCAACATTAATTTCATTGCAAAAATTGCTGCGATGCTGATACTCCCCGTAATACATTATAAAAGAGGTTCCCAGACATTTTTGAGGTGCGGCACGCTTTCAAGGATAAACAGAATTTCGCGGAGCTCCAACCTTCTAACAAGGTTTATGTATTTTTAGATACGAGTATAACAAACTTTGGACGCATCCATTTGTTGATGCTACTGCATAATCAATTTATTAGGATAGATAGGGACCCTGGCGCAGATTAATCTCTCGCAAACCATCCTCCTTTTTTTACCCTTTTCCCATCTTTATGATTAGTGCCTGTGCGATTGAGTGAGTGAATGCGTAAGTGACTTGAGGTCCCTGGCGCGGAGTAACATCCCTAAACCTGGAAGTTTGTATTTGCCATTTGTTTACTCCTTTCTCTTTTCTCCTTTTTGTCCTGTGTGTCATTTAATTTTTGAACTTAGCGGATAAGGAGCTAGTTTTCTCATTTATCAATTTATTAGGAGAAAAATTATCTCCCTAATTACCTATAAACACATCCAAATTGTTGATTTATTTACTAAACAACGCTTTTCGCTGCACCCCTAAAATCTACCGAGTCCCATGTGCCGCGCCACACAGTTTGGGAATTGCAGCACTAGAGCCTCTATATAAGGCGTCAGGGAGAAGAGTATCGTGAATTCACGTAATTTGTGTTACCACGCTATTCGTGAGACTGCTTCCTACCGGAGTATTTTCAAAAATGTTTGATGTGAGCAAGGAAAATGCAAAACTGATTAAAATTTTCTCATAACGCGGTAACGAAAAAAGATCCAAGTTTCTGTGACGCAATCCTGACAATCGGTTGATAGAAAGCCGATCTCTTCTGGAAACAATAATAACAAATCTTTAATCATTTACTATATGTAAGGATTGCATTTTAATGAAAACTTTGGTGCCTCAGATAGATCTTCGTCTGATTTTGTATTAATTATATCCATAATACATATTTTTAGGATACGAGCTTGTCATTTAAATGCGAAAATATTTCCATTTTGTATTTTCCATGTAAAATACAACGATAAGATCTCATCATTCGCTGTCACGAAAAATCTTCTGAACAATCGATTAAATCCAAAAAAAATGGAAATGGATTCGATAGAGATAAAATTGAAATGCTGCATCGATGCGAGATTTCATATCAATTGACATCTCTAAAAATACCTTAGAATCATCCATTGCAAGAGATGCGGAGAAGCTCCCTATTCGCCTCAACCAATTGGGATGCAAGAAGCGGTTTAAGGGGTCGGCCTGGAATGGCATGGCAACGGTTGTGAAGGAAATCGCAGAAGTAAGAAGAAGTTGCCAATCATTTTGCGACAGGAGATAAATTGGTCTTGGCATATGTGACGTGGGTGACGATCTTGCGGGCTTACGTGATTTCGTCGAGATATTCCCTCACTCCCTCGGCAAATGTCATCTGTTTTTCAGCCAGCTAGACCTTTTTTTCTTTTGATTGCTATTTATATTCTTGATAGACTCAGGCAGGGATATATTTCGTTTGTTTTTGTAATGCCTCTAAAGACGACGGAGAATGTAAATACGACCTTAAGTATTGAAAATCATGAGAATTAAATCATGACCGTGATAGTGATTGATGACTTATTCCCCGATGGTTCAACAGACCTTCCTTTCTACAACTAAAGCGTTACGGAGAATAGGATAATGAAATAATAACTAATTTTAACGTAAAAATTAAAAATGTACAATCCGACCCAATAAAAAATGGAGTCTAAAATGCCAAAATCGCTAAAGTAAATTAAAATTATCAACTCAATTAAGGCTTGAACAGTTAAACAAGAGATCAGTTACGATTTCCAATTGATCAATATTTTATTACCTACTATTTTTATAAAAAATTATATTTTGATGATCAAATATGTAACGTCACATTAGTTAGTTCATAAATTCACAAAAATCGCATCGGACGGGTGCAAAATACGCTTTTCAACATTTACAATGGGGGGAGAAAATATTAGCCCCGAATTTGCTTAATTAATTCAGATTTCATGCAGGGTACGGCTTAATTTTATTTGAATTGCTATGGCAATTAAAAACGGCGCATTAATTTCTCAAATCTTTTATATTCGAGATGATAGACGGATGCTACCCTCCTGGAAACTATCCACGTTATTGCCGAAACAACATTAACCTAATGACGATTTATCGCAGCAAATTTTCGGGACACTTTCCAAAAGCTGTTAAACAAAACAACATGTTTCCCTTGCTCCCACAGCATTTCATTTTTGAGAATTATTTATTGTAAAAATTTTATGTGGCCACCACTTTCTCCATACTTGTTATATTCTTAAAAATTCCAAATAGGTTAAATGATAATAAATATTTTAAGGAAATGCGAGAAAAATTCAAAGACCTTACAAAGAACAGACATAGCCTTCTGTTATTGGTTATAACCACGAAGCTCCAACAATTAAGCATAAAAAGAGCGTTACTATGACGTAACTAACGATCAAGTATTGGCAAAAAGTGCATCCAGGTGATGTGGTGGTAGCAGCTAAACAATATCCTTTTTGAAATATCTCTTAAATAATGCATTATATGAGAAAATGTTTCGAACATAGATTATATAAAATTAAATAACTTACAACTTTTTTCCAGTAATTTTTGGAGAAATTAAAAATAACAATCGATTTCGTCTCGTGGTAGTGAAAACCAGTGACGGTTTAGATGGCTCTAGTATTCATAAAAAGGTTGGAAACACCAGATACACGCTTCGCCCACTAATGACGGATTGTTTGCACCCAAAATGAAAATTTTAACTCCTGGAAAAGGAGAAAAATTTTGCCTTGACCAGGAATCGAACCAGGGTCTTCCGCTAGGACGGATATTATACTACTGCACTACCGAGGAAGACTAACCCTCCCTTTTCAGGACGATAAATGCCTTATAAATAAAGCGGGATGGTTAGTCTGCCGCGGTAGTTCGGTGGTAAAATATCCATCATGAAAGTAAAAGATTCGGATTCGATTCTCAGTCAATACACTATTTTTCTCCTGCTTTTCCAGAGTACTTTAATTTAAGGTGAGTTTCAAATAACTTTCGATTGTTTGATTTACTACTGATCACAAATCAGTTGGGTAACTCAGAATTTTAATATTTCCTTGGCATAATATCTGATATATCGTTTTATAGTTTATAATCAGTACAGTGTAGAGGTAATATAAAATATATATTATCATTATAATAGCTGCTTGTTACATATATAAGATACAGGATATATATCGATACATCTACTTACATTTGTTCGGTAACCAAGATATTGTTTATTGTTTACGTTTTGGTTAATTGTATTGATATAATCCACATAATTTTTTGCTGCTTTAAAGGCTTCGGTACATCTATCCATGTGAATATTAATTAAGATGTTAATGCGTAATTATATTAATGGTAAAACTTTACAATACAATACATAAAATAGTAAATGTTAATGTAAGCATCGCTTGCCTAATTAAGGAATGGGGAACGTTTGGTAAAGTGTGGATCTTATTTGTAGGGGCTTCGCCCCCAAACACACGAACCTGAAATTTTTCAGAATTATAGGTTATTAGGTATAACCAACCAGAAAAATCTAAAATTCCAATTTGTTTAATTTTTAGAGGGGTATTTTTTACCCCTATGTTTTATTTCGATACTCCATAAGAAAAACATGGAAATCTGTGCGGAGTTTCATAAATTTGCATTTTTAAATTAGTTATAATTCAGATAGAAACTCAATACGAAAATAATTCTATAGCTAAAAGAATGAAGTTCCTTATTTTTGAAGATAAAATTCAAATCGGTCCCGAATTGACGAATAAATGTGTTTTGAATCGGAAAAAAGCAGATGCTCAACAATAAAAAACTTCAGCTACCATAGCAAACAGGACAATGCTTTTCAATGGGAATTGGCAGTCCGTATTATAATAGCATCGCTTTAATGCTTTATAATAGGGAAATTCTTATTGTCTCATTGATTTAAACCAAAGAAGTTTACATATGATGACGTCATAATTTTAAAACGCGACATATGTTATTAAATAAATCGTTACTCCTTTCAATTATGGGGGTTGATGAACTATATATAATAATAGCTTTAATTTACTGCTTCTAAATAGAATCAGTGGATTGTAATATAATGCAATTGATTTAAAACTACGGCGTAAGCTTATAACAACATCAAAATACAAAACCAGGAAATATTAGAGAACTGTGAAAAAAGTAGTGTTGGAGGTGAAATTTTAAAGTTATTTAGAGCTTAGTGCAAATACCCAAATAAACATTTGAAAATCTCGATGAATATGTTGTTGCGACCGTTAAAAAAATTTAAAATATAAATAAATAGATAAATATTATTTCACTTCTAGATAAGCTACAACTTTAAAATTAGGCAGCAATGTGTGGTAGTATCCTCCTGAGGAAAAAGTATTATATTCATAAAATTTGCAAATTTTAGGGATTGTTTTACTCTATTATTGTAACATAAGGAAAGAACAAAAATCGGTACAGAGATGAAATCTTAAGAATTAAAAAATTATTTCCAATGATGAAATGTCTCTGAAAAATGAATGTTTTTTTCAAGGTGAGATGAAATGCTTGCAGAATGCAAGTACCTTTTACTAGTGTGTGTGTGTGTGTGTGTGTGTGTGTGTGTGTGTGTGTGTGTGTGTGTGTGTATATATATATATATATATGTTAGATGTGAATGACAGGGTATTGACTAGAGGGGAGTTGCGCAGGAGACAGGCGCGCAAGTGACGTCAGATGGACGGAGTGGGGATAGAGTGTTGTGATGGAAAGTGGGTGAAAAGGACGTATGTAAGAGAGTAATGGAAAATAAAGGGAGCTTTACGAGTTATATGGTGTTTCCATGTGGAACAACCCCTTACTGTCCTTAAGAACCGCATCGGTGCCTGACATATATATATAATTATTTATATATATATATATAATTATATATATATAATTATATATATATAATTATAAATAGCTGCTTCTTACTTATATAGGATATTTATTTATGTATATATCATATAAAACCTAAGGTACTTTTAAAAGGGCTACAGAGCTGACATTTGGCATGATTATAGATCATTAAATACAATCACTGGAAAAAATCTGAAATACCGGAAAATGATATACTTAAGGGGTGTTTTTGACCCCAATGTCCGATTTTAAAAACCCTTAAGAAAAGCATTGAAAACGGTGCAGGGCTATATAAAATTGCCTTTTTAAATTATTTAAAAATATGACACAAAGTCAAATCATGCACCAAACTATGGATGAAAAAATGAAGTTTATTGATCTTGAAGACAGCACTCAAATCCATGCTGAATTTGCGTTAAAATTCGATTTTAATCATAAAAGTTCGATTTTTTTCAGTCTTCAACAATGAAAAATATTAACTACCATAGCAACGACCCCAATGGTTTTCAATGGAAATTGATTCTCCATACCTCAAGACCATTGATTTAATGCTTAGACTGCATTATAATCCATTTGATTTCAGCCAACGACATATGATGACATAACATTTTTAAATTATTTTTTATCCGGATACGTACTAAAAGGCACGGTTAATGACGCCTAACACAAAATATCATAATGTTTACATAACTTTTAGTGTACCATATAGGATATTGTCTTAATGATGATTATAGTTATTGCTTAAAAAGGGAGATTCGCGCCATGGAATTTTAAATTGGAAAACATGGAGACGAAGCTGATTGCCAGAGAATTTAGAAATTCTGGATAGTTGCCTTACTTTCGCAGAAAATGAAAACTATTATCTTATATAAATGGGCTCTGTTTAGTTCAAATTCTGTCGTGTTGGTTAATTTACGTGTTTATATTTTGGTGTTATTCCTTTCTTGCTAGAAGTACTTGATCATCTGCGTATTTTACTGTTCTTATAATTCTTCCTCCAATTTTGAAATCTCCTGTGCCTTCTAAAGCTTCTTGCATTAGACTTTCTCCATATATATTGAATAGGGTTGGCGATAGGCAGCAGCCTTGTCTTACTCCTCTACCGATATTTATTCCGCAGGTGTCCACATTCTCAAACCTGACCTTTACAACTTGATTCACATATAGATTCCTAATCAGTCTCCTGTCTTTCCAGTCTACACCTATATCCTTTAATATCTTCATCAACTTTACCCAATTTACTAAATTCTGCCAGTCTACGAAACATGCGCAGATATCGTGACTGTACTCCATTGCCCTTTCTGATTGATTATAACTACTCCTATAGCATCTCTAGTTCCTCGTCCTTTTCTGAAACCGAATTGGTCTTCCCCTAGTATTTCTTCTGCCTTTTTCTCCAGCCTTTTATTAAGAATCCTCGTGATGATCTTCGATGTGTGTGACAGCAGGCTTATCGTTCTGTATCTTTACACTGCATTGCCTTTGGCTTCTTCTTTAGAGGGATCATTGTTACTTCTAGGAAATCCCGAGGCCACTATCCCGTGTCGTAAATCTTATTAATTAATTTCGTGATCGCTTTTAGTCCTTCTGATCCTATGACTTTAAGTATCTCAGCCGGTATTCCATCGCTGCCCGTGGCTTTCCCCTTCTTTAGTTCCACTATCGCTTTTTCTACTTCGCTCTCCATAATACTTGGTCCTAAGTTGTCTTTTTCAATGTTTTCCTCATCTTCCAGTTCTATTTTTGCCGCTCCTGCCTGTTTGCTGTATAATTCCTTAATGTATTCTTCCCATACCTGTGCTACATCCTTTGTTTATGAGACCATCTTCTCATCCGTATTCATAATTCCCATACCATGAATTCCATTCGATTTCTTATCTTCTAACTCGAGTGCTCTAGTGCACATCATATCGTACCGTCCTAACTTCTCCATTAGTTCTATTTCATCACATTTTCCTTTTATCCAATTTTCTCTAGCTTTATCTGTTACCCTTCTCAACTCATTGTTTATACGCCTATAGTTGGCTCTACCTTCTTCAGTGTTAACGTTTTTCCATTTTCGTCTGTCATTCATTTTCTCCAGCATTTCCTTCGTGATCCATGGTTTTCTGATTTTCTTCTCTTGTTTTCCAATCTCTTTATCCAAGGTATCGTTGATACTGGTTTTAATTTCATCCCATTCTATATCAACGGTCTTCGGTTTGTTTTCCAACTTTATTAGGTTATCTTCAGACTTCATGCTGACTGACTACATCCTGCCTTTCTTTCAGTTTTTCTAGGTCCCAGATCTGTTTTTCTCTTCTCGTTTTTCTTATTTGTTTGAGCTTTGTACTCACATCAAGTATTAGAAGGCTGTGATCTGAATCAATGTCCGCTCCTTGAAATGCCTTGGCGTTCTTTATGCTGTTCCTGAATCTTTGTTTTACAAGGATGTAATCTATTTGGCATCTCATTCTATCTCCTGGGCTTTTCCATGTGTATAACCTTCGTTTATGGTTTTTGAACCATGTATTAGTCACTACAAGGTCATTATTGATGCAGAATTCTACGAGTTTCTCCCCTCCTCGATTTCTCTTTCCAGGTTCGTATTGTCCAAAAACATTTTCTTCCTGTCCTTCTCCGACTATGCTGTTCCAATCTCCCATTATTATGCAGTTTACCTTTTCTCTTCCGTCTTCTTCGTAAATTTCATTAATTTGCTCATAAATCTCATCGATTTCTTCATCTTCATGAGCTGACGTTGGGATATATACCTGGATTATCAACATGTCCACTGGGACCGCTTTTAGCTTTATTGCCATCAGTCTATAGTTCGTTGCTATTATATTTGTCACGCTTTTCATCATATCTTTCCTAAGTACCAGAGCTATATATATATATATATATATATATATATATATATATATATATATATATATATATATATATATATATATATAAAGTTATATGTAAAGGGCAGGGTGTTTTTTACCCCAAAGTCCAATTTTAAACACCTATAAGAAAAGCATTAAAAACTGTGCAGGGCTATATAGAATTGCTTTTTTAAATTATTTAAAATTAAGATGCAAAGTCAGGACTTGCATCATACTGTGGAAAAAAGAATGACGTTTATTTTTCTTGAAGATTGAGTTGAAATTCATGCTGAATTTGCGTAAACATTTTATTTTAATTATAAAATTAGGAAATATTTTTCTGTTTTTAACAATTAAAAATTTTAACTACCATAGCAACGACTTCAAATCGCACGGAACGCGCCTATTCGTCACTCACTATACACTTTCCTAACTTGTTTATCTTTCGAATTTGATAATTGCTTACCTTGTATTTACGTCCCAATGCTTTCGGGAAAAATTGTGGGTTCTAGGCTCCGGTATTTACGGTACTCTGTTACAAAATCGCAGAAAAAATGCAGCGGAATGGAGCTATAACAGGGGTCAGGTTAACGCTATGCTTTCTCAGTATATCGGGAGTCTTTATTTCTCTCACTGCATCTTACTTGACAGGTGCTCTTATTTTTTGCAAGTTTGATCTCTCTCTCTCTGTTCCTCACGCTGTTATTAGTTTAGTACTTAGTTACTGTTACCAGACCTGTAACTGTATCGTTTGCGACTTCTTTCTCCGTCTGTTTTGAGTTTGGTTTTATATAAGTTTATGTGCTTTGATTTTTATGAGAATTTTTTTTGCGTTATTTTATTTCTGTTATTATGAATTGTAATATTAGGTAATGGAGTAATTACGTTTCACTTTTTCGCAGAAAACAAATTCTTTCTTGTAGATTTTTATTACGGAACGTTAATATGATTTACCATCTTGAAATAAAACGTCTCAAATAACAGAACAAAAACACTAAAAAGTCGGTGACGTTGTTAGCCTCGAAATTGATTCATTTTATGTTAGTTTTGTAAATTAGGTACCGTTACCTTTCATGGTGTAAAAATTTTACTAACATATTATGTTTTTTTTTAATGCTTACACAAGATTATAATGGGAAACCATGTAAGTAACACATTAGTAGGTAGATTATATGGATCTGGCTGTTATATCGAAACTCCTATTTGCAACTGTTATTTCCTTCCGACTGGAACAGTTGGAACGGGTTAATTTGAAGGAACAGTCTAGCGCAGTGGTTCCCAATCTTTTATACTGGCGGACCGCATTGGTGGTGGCGAATCCTTTGGCGGGCCGCATAGGAAGCTGCCATTTCTTCTGCGGGCCGGATTAGAGATTAAATCGAAAGTTATGAATACGTTCTGAGGAGCCATATAAGTGAAAATCAAGTCTAAGTAAGGTTTTTATGGTTAAAATGTCAATATTAAAAGTTTTATTATAAAAATGTTCTTAAACATGAATGAATTTGAGCGTTCAGTTGACTTTCAGTCACTGTCGAGAGAAGTTCGCCCTTGAAGATGCTCACTTAGTGGGCGAAATGCATCGGGTTTATAATAAACTTTTATGGCTGAAGGAGTTTCCCCACCAATGATACTACACTATTATGTCACCCACAACAACCACCATTTGTGCTCGTCTGCTTCCTTTTATTGTCGAGTATAATTTAGTGTTAATTGTTTTAAGTTTGTATTTAGCGCATAAGATGTCGTTACGGAGACAAAGAAGAGCGTCTTGGAGGCGAGTTAGGATTGCTCGTGGAACGTATTCATATCTTTCATATGTAAATATGTATTCTGTTTATGCGAATTCGCTTTATGCGTCACTTTCCTCGAACGCAACCCCCGCATAAAGAGAGGGAAACCTGTATTTTGTTGTGGGATTCTTATTATTTTGGCGCTACTATCATACGCGAATTAAACATCTATTAAGAAACATATTTAGTGCTTTAAGGGATAATTTCCAGGAGGGTAGGATTCTATAAATACTAAGTAAAGGTTATTTTTTTATTGTAATAGTTTCTTTCGGGTTATACATTTTTGGTCTTTGTGTTACTCAAGAATAAAATTGTATTGTACCTCAGAAATGGCCGTATCTAATTAAATACCAATTGCTCTCAGACGAATTGATTAAATTATCATTATTATTATATATTTAAGACCACATATTGTAGAAGCATTAATTTTAACTGAAATTCCCAAAGTCAGGATGTTTTTATTACCCGGATTTCGTTGATATCACCAGACGCAATGAATCTGTACAAGAGATTGCAATTCCCAGTTCGTTTTGCGTTTGGAATTTCAATAAGAAAATCACAAGAGCAGTCGTTTAAAGTAGCAGAAGTGGATCTAACAACAGATTGATTTGCATACGGATAACTTTATGTTGTAATGTTTAGAGTGAGAAATGGAACAAATCTGTTTATTTTAGCAAAATACCGAAAAACCACAAACATTGTTTATCAGCAAGCTTTAACCAACACCAGTTCTTTTTCTTCAATAATTAGGAATTTCTGATTCAAATTTAATTTACATATTAATTTGTCAATAAAATTAATAGTGTTTGCAAATCAAACAAATTTTAAAATCGTTCCTTCCTTCCTTTTTATAAAAAAAATCTTTTACATCAATTTAAGCTCATGAACTTTCCTATAAGTGTAATCTACTTTGCTCGGTAAATAACGAACCTCATCTGCAAATAAAATAATTGTTTTGTTTTTGATTATATTGTATGTTTGCTATACGTCTGAACACCTCTAACGTAATCATAGCCAAAATTTGCAGGATGTTTTCTGAGATCAAGGAACAGATATCTGTTTATGTTAGGATACAATGGAGCCATTTTGATTCAAAATGGGAGAATAGACCTTTCAAAACTGCAGTGATTTTAAACATATTGTGGAGAATATAGTTAACCCAACAGCATTAGAATAAAATTAGATACACTTTTAAATTTTAAGAGCCTAAAAAGTTAAATCGTTCATTATTTATTTATTTATTCATAATGTTTTGGTTTTTTAGAATCCCCGAGCGAACGCCGGATATTTTCTGTTATTATTAAGTAAAATAAATAATACGGAATTATGATTTTATCCGACATCTCGATCAAGTTACTTCCAGCACCAAAGTCGACTGTGGAAAGTAATTATTTCATAATGTCACCACTTACCGGAAAATTAAATTTGTGATTTCAGCTGATTATGTTCTGGCTTCAATGACAATTTTTAGCAGCTAATAATTTTTTCACCCTTAAAAAATTGAAGAAAAAACTAGCGAACAGGTTAGTCGTAATGTGTTGTTCATCGTGTCGTGTTGCTATCTAGTATGCCTAAAAACGTGAAATAATTTTCGGCTGGAAATTGGTACATACTTGTATTTAATGTTTAGATTTGTCTCTACATATCATTAACATGAATGGAAAGGTGCACTCATTGTCGGAATACACAGAATCTTCAAAGACGTTCTTTAAAATGTATGTTATCATCTTATAAATATTCTAGAGCGTATGTGTGTAGGTGTGTATTATGTTCTTTATACGTTTTTACATCGTTGAGGTTATCGAATTCAAAAGTTTCATAGGCCATCGTGATGCCTCTTTTACCCCATGGGGTCAACGAAATACTATTTCCATAAGAATGCATGGGAAACGGTGTGGAGAAACCCCAAAATGCCTTGCAGCCCTTTACTGATGTGGATTTAAATTTACCTAAATATTAACTTACGATCATGGGAAATGGCTTATTTTAGGCAAAAAAACTGAATATTTTAATTCTGTTCATGTTTTTTCGTGTTACATGCTAAATTGCTCGAAAGCTTTCTTTAAGCGCAAGATTTATCGCTTTAGATGACCATTTTCCAGGCGGAAACAAAGGTAAATTTCTTAATTATTGTCTTCTTCAAAGGGAGATAGCCATGTAAAGATTAACGCAAGGAAAATTCACGCCGTGGAGTGCCGTAGAGGAAGAATAGCCAACGCCAAGATAAAGGATACAAATGGATTAAATATGGTCTATGAATACTTTTAAAGTGAGTCAAATGATTTTTAAGGAATATTAGAACATTGTTAACTTTTACCATTAACATTGAAAGATTTATCGCAACGTAAATCGATATATCTACTTAAATTTGCTCGGTAACTAAGATGTTGTTTATTGTTTACGTTTTGGCTAATAGTATTGACATAATCCACATAATTTTATTGCTGCTTTAAAGGCTTCGATGCATCTATCCATGTGAATATTAAGTAAGACGTTAATGCGTAATTATATTAATGCTAAAACTTTACAATACAGTACATAAAATAGTAAGTGTTAATGTAAACATCGCTTGCGTAATTAAGGAATGTGGAACGTTTGGTAAAATTTAGATCATTTTTGTGGGGGCTCCGCTCCCAAACCTCCGAACCAGCAATTCAAAACTTTGGATACCCAACAGCAAAAATAAGTAAATTTCAAAATTTATTGTATTATTTTTATTGTAATATGACATCAAAAGTGATATATCAATAAAAATAATAAAAATCGTAAGCTATTTAAGATCTCTTTCCCGAGCAAAGCCGGGCGTTTCAGCTACTGTTAAATATAAGGTCAATACTAATGGCTTAGTCTATTGTCTTAGCTCTGCAAAACGATATACGAAGAGACCGAAATATTTACAACGCTTTTCGGATATATCTCATATTGTTGATAAAATGCTATTTATAGGAATAATAAATTAATTAAGTAATTTTAGTAAATAGCCGTAATGTCCTTATCTCTTTATCTAATCGCCTTAAAGTAACATTTTAACGATCTAGACAATTGTGTCTTAAAAACTTCAAAATTTTAAATTAAATTATTTATATTTTTCAATTTTATATAAAATTGTTTGGAAATTGTGTAATTAAGAATGACCAAACTCAACCCATATATTTTAAATTTCAATACATTTTTAGCCTACTTTTCAGATTGGAAATGGCCTATAGTATCGTCGCTGTGTCTGTCTGTCCCCCAGTATTAACTTTTGAACCAATTGGCCGATTTTCATGTCACTTGGTGAAAATTTCTTGCTACTAATTCTAAACTACCAAGGATAGTTTTTATTGCGAAGATTGAAATTCCCGGGTTCGATTCCAAGAACTATTCTTGCCGTTTCATTTACATGGGAAATCTGAAATCCATCGTGCAGGGTAATTTTCTCTTGCACATTAAAATATTTTTAAATTGTAATATAGGAGCAGAATTTGTACTATTCTCTGAGGAATGAAATGGAGATTATAATTTTTAACGTAGAATTTTGAATATCGATCGTATTTCTTAGAATATTGCGTTTTTTCAGTTTTTTGCCTACATTCCAGAATGGAAATAGGCTTATAGATTTGTCGTTGTGTCTGTCTGTCTGTTCTTCCGTCTGTCTGTCTGTCAGTCCCTCCTATTAACTTTTGCAACATTCAAAACACTTGGTGGGAAACTTCTGCTACTGGAGCCAAGTTCCCGAGGATAGTATTTGTTGCAAATATTGAATATTCGATTCCATGAACTATCCTTCCCATTTGATTTACATGAAAAATCTGAAAACCATCGTGCAGGGTAATTTTCTCTTACAAATTAAAATATGTTAGAATTATAATATATGTGCTGGATTTGTGCTATTCTCTGAGGAAAGTAATGAAGATTCTAATTGCCGTTTTAACGATAACTGCCTTGACGACAGTGTAATTACCAAAACTCGTCATATTGTTGTCCCATGATTAAATGCCATTCCCTCTTCCCCTCCTCTACCTCAAAATTTGTTTATCTTGACAACCGACTGCTGCGAGAAATAACGTCAACATAAAGGTTAATAGTTCAAATAATTTATTATCAGTTAATATTTTAAATTCCGTTCGGTGGAAATTACAATAATTGTTTTATATTTATTATGGTGTATTTCCATAAAGTGAAGCCTTCCCAAGTGGGTTTTATAATCAAAACAATTTTAAGCAATCAGTTAGTCTAAAAAAGACGCCTCCACAACATCTGCGGGAGTTATGGTTTCTCTTCACGGCCGCCCGTTGTAATATGCGCAGAATTTACGGCACTTCAAATCCTTATTATAATTTGCTCATGTATTAGTACGAGTGAATCGTTCTTTGTACAAAAGACTCTGAAGGCTTTTTATTATTATTTATACAAGAATTATCCTGGATATTCATCAAGTTAACTTTATTTATTTTTATAATTTTGTTTATTGACAGACTAAACATTTTTACTTTCTCAATACGAAGTATAAAGAAAGTATTATTTTCACAAACATACAGGTGCGGTTTGAGGTTTTTTGGCGCCTCGGGCTAGAAACCGCTCGGCGATAAAATTTCGTCAAGATTTTTTTTAAAAGAACATGTTCATTTATTCATTGCTCCGGAAAATAATTGATAATGAACTGTAAAAGGAATTTTATTTTGAATTCCGCCTGCTCCGCAATATAAATTGGTATCTAACATTTATTCACTTGCGGGTAAAGCAGAGCCGTAGCCAGGATTTAAATTCGGAGGAGGTTATGTCTGTCAGAGTTTTCCAACTATGCGAAATATGCGATGTTTTGTTCGGAAATTTCTCTAATTATTTTTCCGAAACTATAACTCGTAATTATGTGGTCTTTCGGACTTCTTTGTGGAAAATGAAGTCTGATCAGCACTAATACCCTCGGACGAATGATCTTTCGGGGGAGATTTGACCCTCAACTCCCCCCCTTGTCTACGGCCCTGTAGTAAAGTACAAGATAGATGGTTGAGATAGCGTCTCCAATACCTTGGCACCCCAGGCAGCCGCCCGGCTCGCCGATACTTTGGGCCGACCCTGTGTTTGTGAGATAGTAATTATTCTATTTGGAGAAAGTCATGCGCTGGCCACATCAAGCTTATTACTGAATTCTCTGTACTCACGAAAGGAAATCACACGCATTTATGTACACACAGCAGGTCTTGTTAGCTTCAATTTCTAGGAAGATTGTTTTCGTTGGCAACAGTTAACACGGAAAAAAATCCAAAATTCAAAGTGAGACACGACTTTCTCACTTGATTTTCTTGAAAACGGCTACTCGTTCGAAAAAAATGTCCGGAAAGAAATTTTATACTTAGCTATTTCTAAAAATATTGTTTGAAGATTTTTCGGTATGTCAAACGGAAAGTTCATTTTCTGTCCTCAGTGAAGTGGCACTACTGATTTGGTCATGTTAATCATTTATACAATTTTCCTATTTTTTTGCCCCAAAGTCGTTAGTGTTATATTAAATGAAAATCTGCCTGGTTGTTTCAAAGGTGAAACACGGGGACTGACAGACGGACATGACCTGACCATGAGGCGTTCGTTTTTTACTTTCAGTAAAGAACGCTTAAAAAACAACCCGACGCAATTCTCTTCTTTCGAGCCTCTCACAGACAGACGTGATTGATGGCTTTCTCAGCTTCTCGCCTTATTACCACGCGAAAGATTGAATTAGCGATAAGCGAACGTCCCGCAAGACAAAAAACGAGGGGCGAAGAACGATCGTAATTCATACCCGGATTCGAACCTAATACTCCTCGACCAACGGAGAAAGGGTTTTAAGAGGCACGCCCACTTTTACCTCCAAAATATTGCCAGAGGGCGCGGCGATCGAGGGTTATTTTTAAAACTGCCCGCGCCGCGAAGTTTCTTTTTTATTATTTTTCTTAGCGCCCCCCTGCGGTCGATCTGATAAACTCTGCCTTCCCCGTGAATCTGAGACTCGCATAAAAGAAAAGAAATAAATATTCCGGCGCAAATCGCCGCGTGCATCTCTTTAATGTCGAGAATTGGCGGGGGATGGGGATGAGAGACTCCCTCTCTTTAAACGGCTGACCATTAAAAAAATAAATAAATCCCGTTGAGAAAGTCGACATGCAGCAACCGTGGGAAGGTAGTCTAAAAAAATCCCTCATTATGCGGACATATTTTTTGTGGCTATTGGAGGGAAATAGTTTGTCAATATTGACAACCTGAGTTTGTACAAGATGCACACTAAAGAACTGCACGAATATAAAACAATCTCGAATTTCTATAGCTCGAAGAGATGTGGAGGAAAAATTCGAGTTTGGTAACTTCATGATGATGCGTAAAGATTATAAGAGAAACTAAGCATTCAAATCCCGTTTTAACGAATATTTAAAAATCGACGAAATATTTTCGTTAAGTCATATACTCGTAATGCTATATTTAATTCGATTAAATTCACTATGAATTAACCCTTAATTAGTCGCCCTTGAAAAATTTCCTTAATTAGCCGCGTGGGGTCAATATGACCCCAAACGTTTTTTTTTGTAAAAGTAACATTAAAATGACATTTTATTTTATTATTAGTATAGAAAATAAAATTATGAATTAAAATACTGTAGTTTATAAGGATATTTTGTGGGAATATTTATTAAATACGAATTTTACAAATCAAAGGTTTATTTTAACTTTTACTCACTAACATTGTTTGCACATTCAATGCCTTTCGGTTTATTGCTATAACGGTAATATTTAGAGGTCTGATTAGAATAAAGTCATCGCTAACGAAACAGCAAGAAACACGTACCGTATATTTAAAAAATTTCGTACTTACTTTGTATGCAAGTCTTATGTACCAAATATCATGAATATTATACGGGATATAGAAGAAAATAATTTATTTTGTTTTTGTAATAGTGGCGCCCCAATTTGGGTTACAGGAAGCATTTATACGATTATTTTACTTTCTCTGGCAATGTCCAGTGTACCAAATTTCATGGAAATCCGCTCAATATTTTACGAGATATGGAAAACGTTATTTTTGTTTTTGCGATAGTGTCAACCGTTTGGGTAACTTGCACCATTTATACCATTTTGTTACTCTCTCTGGCCATACGTCCAGTGCACCGAATTTCAGGGAAATCCTCTCAATATTTTACGAGATATGGAAAAATCAATTTTTTGTTTTTGTAATTGTGGCACCCCTGCTTTGGTTACATGAACCATTAATTCCAAAATTAACAAAATGCTAAATTACAATCAGGAGGCTAAATAATGAATATACTAGAAGTACAGCCTGAATATACCTTAATAGTTTTTAATATACTCATAAAAATAGTTTTCACTGGGTCATATTGACCCCACGCGACTAATTAAGGGTTAAATATTCTTTGAAGAAAAATTCTCGTTATTACGGTTTTCAGTGAATTGTTCGCGAACTCTCCTTAACTCGGAGCGTAGAATTTCTTAGTATTGAGTATCGATCACACTCGTACTAACTACTAACATTTTTGACGCCGTTATTTTTTAAGATGGTTTATTGAGCAACAGAATCTCATAGTTTCCGTTTGTAATGAAGTCATTAGCTATTTTTAAAAAACTTTATTCCGAATCATGATGCGCATCTATACGTATACATTTATGGACATCCTCCTATACTGTATTTGCGCTCATGCATTTTTCTTGCATTAACATTTAAGAAAGAATAAGTTCCTGAAATTCGCCCTAAGCGACACGTCCCCGAGCGACTCATTGTGCTCCGTAGGTGGTGTTTAAGCGAGTTATAAAGTATCCGAAAAATAAAACAATTCTTATTTTTTCCAATCTCCTCTCATTTCTCTTCTTCTCCTCTTCCTCCTCTTCTTCCTCCTCCAATTCGCCTCCCTCTACCTCACTCCTCGTGACTTTAAGAAGCGTTATGAGGGCCACACCCTCCTCCATTGTTTCATCTCCTGCCATCCGGCCCCACCCCTTAGCATATCCACCCATCCCACCTCTGCAATGAAACCCTCTCTCGCCTCTCCCCAGGGGATAGAGAGATGGAGAGGGGAAGAGGGAAGAGGTGGTAAGGACAGAGATCAGTAGAGAATAGCAGGGAGGGAGAAAGAGTTAAGAGAGAGGAGGAAGAAGAGGGAAGAAAGAGAGAAACGGCGGGAGGAAGATGCAAGAAGAATGATAGAGACGGAGTGGAGAGAGAGGAAAGAGAAGCAGAGAGAATGGAGAGGTGGATACTGAGCGAAAGAGATATGAAAAGAGATAAGGAAGGTGAGAAGAGATGAGTTTGAGGAGAGAAAGAGATAAAAAGAAGATTAAATAATGGGAAATAAAGTCATAAGGTGAAAGGAGAGGGAAGAAAAAGGACAGAAACAAGAAGACGAGAGATTATGAGCAAGATAGAGAGAGACAGTTGGGGTGGAAAGGGATAAGATGAAGGATTAGAGAGGAGAAATGAAGAAAAGAATAAAAGGAGAAAGAGAGGAGGGAGAGAGGAAGATGTGGCAGAGATAGTGGGGAGTAGAGAAAAGTAGGGAGGGAGAAAACGCGGAGAAGGTGAGAGAGAAAAAGAGAGAAGAGGGAGAAGGAAGGGAGAGATAAACAGTGGAAGGAAGATGGAAGATGATTGATAGAGGAGTGAAGAGAGAGAGGAGGAGAGATATAAGAAGGGAGACAAATAGGGAGAAAGGAGAGAAAGACAGAAGAGGATATTGAGAGAAAGAGAGATAAGGAAAGTGATAAAGAAGGAGAGAAGAGTTTGAGGAAAGAGAGAGAATGAAGATGAAATAATGAGAAATTCAGTGATGAGGTGAAAGAAGAGAGATAGGAAAAAGGACAGAGTCAAGGGGACGATAGAGAATGAGTGAGATAGAAAGACGGCGGAGATGGAGAGTGAGAGAATAGAGGAATGGAGAGGAATAGTAAAGAAAATAGAGGAGAAAAGGAAGAGGGAGAGATAGGGGGAAGAGATAGAGGGAGGATACTGAGATAATAAGAGAAAAGAGTTAGAGAGAGAAGAGTTTGAGGAAAGAGAGAGAAGGAAGATGAAATAATGGGAAATATAGAGTGATGAGTTGAAAGGAGTGAGAGGAAGAAGGGCAGAGACAAGGAGACGAGAGCGTATGAGTGAGAGAGAGAGAGAAAGACAGGTTGGATGGAGAGTGGGAAGATGGAGGAGCAGAGAATAAATGAAGAAAAGAGGGTGATAGGAGAAAGGAAGAAGGAAAGATAGGGGAGGAGAGTGAAAGGAAAGATATTGGGGAGAGTAGAATGGTGAAGAAATGAGGGGGAAGAAAGATTCGCTAGGAGAAAGGCGGAGAGGTACAAGAATGGATAATACCAGGGAAAGAGACGGGGGAAGAGAGAATCAGTAAGAAAAGAGCGTGAGAAATGAGATAAGGGTAGGGGGGATAGGAGGAGAGATGGAGACAAATTTAAGTGGGAGAGGAAGACGAGTAATGAGAGACAGGAGAAGAGAGAAAGAGCTAGAGGAAAAGTGGGAGGATAGAAAAATTAGATGAAGTAAAGAGAGTGAGAGGAGAAAGGGGGAAGAGAGAGAGGGAGAGGGGAGAAGAAATGACGGTGTGGAGAGAGATAGAGGAAAGTCGAGGAGACTCGGAGGAAGATAAAATTTGAGGATTGAGAAAAGGTGAGGAGGAAGAGAAGAAAGAGAGGAGAGGAGAGATAGAGAAAAAATCGGAGGAGATGGTAAGAGGTGGAATGAGAGAGACAGGAAGAGAAATGAGACAGGAGATAGGGGAAGAGAGAGGGCAGAGAGAGAGAATGAGATAAAGGAGCAGATAGAGTAGGGGATGGAGTTGAAGATAGATGATAAGATAGAGAAGAAGAGACGGATAGAGAAAGATTGATTGATTTGATCTTTATTTGGGGCGAGGTTGAGACTAAGAAGTCCCATCTACCACCTAACCCCTCACCTTGAAACATATAGAATAACACATAGAACATTATGTAAATACAAGTAACAATAAAAATACAAGTATTGGAAAAGAAAAGATGTGATTTTGTGGGAAAAAATAGAACTGCTGAATAATGGAAACCATGTAAAAAAACCCACTGCAGGAAAAGACCCACACAAGAAGAGGGGTGAGAAAAACCCGCGAAATCTACTTAGATCAACTAAAGACACCAATAAATGAAATTTAGAACAAAAGATAATACATGAAAAGCATAAACCTACATTTGGAAAAATTGGCACAATACGAATAGGGGGAGGATAAGGAGAGGGGGAGGGAGAGAGAGGGAAAATTTGTGAGCGTGGGTGGGAGATGTTCGAATGCGGACTAGAATCGGACCCACGTCCTCACCTGCGCTTCGCATCATGGAGCCGCGAAGAGATGCGAAGGGAGATATCCCACGCGAACAACGCTGAACCGCCGAGGGCGACGAATAAAATGCACCGGACTCCGTTGCACAACTCGATGTGTTGTCCGCTTTAGTCCCGGCATAAGCGCGAGTCCTTCGCTGAAAAACCTTTAGTCGAAAATTCTCCCGCGCCCTCTGGCTTATCTGCGTTGGCTGCCTGTACGCGGATGTAATTTTTTTCGTGGTTGACGTAACTATTCCGCATCCATGCGTACATGGTTAGCAAAATGTTGATGTTACTTTTTTCAAAAAACAAAATAGGACATCAATAGCGGCAACCACTTTGCACTTCAACACATAACGGAATGTTTCTTTCAGCGACTTGCGAGTAGTCTTTTTAGCGCATTTTCTGAGCAGGTAGAAGATGAGGTTTCTTAACTTTAGATCTACTTGCATTCAAACGAATTACTTGTGAGGTTTTGTTCCAGACTTTTTCATTCCCTGATATATAAAATTGTACGACTAAAAATATACAAAACTAGGTGATGTGTGATGTATTTACATAAAAGCCCTTAGTTCAAATGACTCTCATATAAACCACCGAAGAGAAAAAGGAATACGGAAAATTTCCTGTAAGACTAAAAAAAATATTTCATCTATAACAGTGGTTTCAAGACTTTCTGACTTGCGGATTGGTAAAATTCCAAAGAAATTTCCGGAGAAAAATCAAAAAGCGTTTCTGCTCAATTTTTTATATTAACGCGAGTGAAAAATTATCCTCTCATCCATAACAGTACGATTTGATCGCGTAAATTTTACCGCAATTGGCTGTAGAACAGGAACGAAACATCGATTCTAATGTAAATTTTTACTTATTACGCACGAGGCGGCAAATATATTATCCTATACATGCAATATATTCAACTGATAAAACACAATCATGGCAGCAAAAGTCCCAGATGATTAATTGACATAAGCTTAAACTGGAGGAATATACATGTTATAGAGCAGATGGAAATTTAAGATAAAGTGAATTTTAACTATTCAAATTTATTTTTCAGATTTCTAAACAGGTCTCCTTGTTTTTCCGTTCATAAGATGCGCAAACACAAATGCTACCATCAAGAAAACATATACATACTTTTAAAAAATTGCTAAATGCTAAAATTACTGGAAAAACTCGATGGCCTGCGCAACGCACAATTTGTCCCAATTTTGCACTAATTAATGCTTGGATTATAGTTAAAAACTCGAGAAATAAAGACGACAACCGACGCTTCATTATTCATGAGATAATTAGCATGACTTTTATGCGTAAATACTTTCGCTTCTTGGCTAAAACGGGTTTTGTTCGGCGCCTCCTCGCACTCTCCCTCCCGCTTCCTTTTCATAAGACTTTAATGCACGCCAAGGAACAGTCCCTGGCATTAAGTCGGGAGTAAAGTGATACTTCCTGTAGCGGGGGAGCCTTCAACGCAAGTTAAGCTTATTTGTCATGTCTTAACGTCAAGAAACTGCCTGTATACGGAGATTTTCGTCTCCAAGTCTAATCGCTCGTGATGAATCCAGTAGAAGAGTTTAAGAGATACTTACTGTTCAGTGACTTTGAATAAATCTTCTAGACTGAATTTTTTAAAGACGGGTCGAAAGAGAGAAAATTGTTCGTATACTAGCTCAATTGCTTGGAGATGACGGGTATAAAAGGCTTATGCATATATTTCGGCATATGTTTTTCTATTTTTCCCAGTTTATTAAGATTAAAGGAATTGTATTGATAAAGGGAATGTCCTTCAATTACGAAAGGCAATAAACAGAACGTATTCTCTTAGTAATGATTAAAATCGTTAATGTAACTCTATAAAGAAACAGCGTAAAGTCAGACAAGCGTTAAATTTTTGCAGTTGATATACCTATGGATTTATCCTAAAATAAGATTTTGATTCATAGCTAAAAATATCATTCAGAATTAATATTTGAAGGATTTTTAAGAATATAATTTATGTTTACCAGAAATTGCAACATAAAATTCTGATGTCCCAGTTAATTTCACCAAGAAAATTTATCAACCATTCAAAACCTTATATTGAACAAGAGTGAAATGATTTCTCATACGCTCTCATGCTAAAATACAATAATAGGGCCTCAATATTTGCGAGGCTACGTTCTTGAAAATCAGTGCTAATGTTACAACTCCTTCGCTTACACAACGACAGCAACTACTTAATCCTGACGCTGTGGATAAAAATCCGCGAATAATCAAGTCTACATGTTGCGAATGTCAAATATATCTACACAGAAATTCATACCGCGATCTATAAAAACAGCGAATGTTCTAACCGCGAGTGTGAAGGGTCTAATGCGATTCAAGCTAATTTGAAATTGTGACTGAACTCATTAAAGTGGCATATTTTCAATCAATTTATCAATTTTTTAATTTTAGATCGAATATTTTTATTACAAGGCCCATTCAAAATGTAGCTTAAATTCATAACAATTGATTTGTCCAAAACTTTGCTGGTTCATCAGAAGATAATAAACGATCGCATAATATGGCTAAAATCAATTTCATAAATTGCCTCTCCAGTTGTCATTAAAAGATTGAAAACACAAAATGCCCATTACAGTCGTCATCAGCGGTAAATCGCGTCTATCAACGCCTAATTTGTTGTCAAAATGCTGCTTTTTCCAAACTGTTCATGGCGATTTAATTTCAGCCATAAGGTAAAATCAATAATTCTTTTTGAGTCAGTGTTAGATGTCATTAAATTATCTTTTAATGATATTTTATGCTTTCAAATATGCTACAAAAAATTAGCTACAAAGGAAACGTTGATTGCCTAGAGATTTTCTCTACCTAAGAGAAACTTCCCTTTGCCCAAGGCTGGGAAAAAAATGAAAATTTTCTAAACGATTAACCAATCACCTGCCAAAACTATTCTCAATTGAAATTGTTTTTCCAAATATTTATCTTATTGGTTTGGAAATATAAATAACTACATCTACATTTACATGTTACCTTGCAATTCATCAATCTGGTCGGTAACAGAGGGTGCACTACACCGAGGCCGACATAACAGTTATTACTCACAGATTTGTCTCTCCTCTTATGGTCTCGTATTGTTCTCCAATAGAATGAATCTTTATAACGTTCCGCGAATTTTAAATCCAATAAAGGGCAGGTATACTAAGGAAATCTCCACCTACAAAGCTCCCCTGATTTCTAAAGGAAAATTAAATTAAAATAATACATTTGAAGCTCAAAAATGGAGGTTAATAGGGTAAATAAATGCATCTGGTAATGTATTTGATATTTATTTCGCTCTCAGTTGGAAAATAAAACACTTCGACGTTAAAATAATTTCACACCTGTGCACAACAGATACGAAAGCAAGCCTCGAGTTAAAAAAAAATGATTTTTTTCCAAACCTTAACTCACGAAATAATTCGAAACGGACGTCGGTAATTAATTTTTCCGGATATTGAAATGAGCCAGCATTAATTCGGGCAATTAACCTATCAAGAAACATCCAACCATCGCGAAAATAAAAAATGAAACGTTCCATCGCAAGAGAATCCAATCCGCGACCCTCCATATCGAAGTAGATAAGAAGAAAAGTGCAAACTCCTTTTTTTCCATTTCATCCTAGAGATAGGAACAATTTCTGGAAGATAAACACGGTTGGGTGACCGTAAATAGGTGCTTAAATGAGCAAAGAGAAGGAAAAAGTGATAAAAACATTTCTCCCAATTTCATTCCCCTTTTCTCCCCTGCCCCTATCTCTCCTCCCCTCCCCTTCCATCCACCCGAGGGATATCTTTGGAGAGTCGGCCAACGAAGAAAAAGGCCCATTTAACTTTCTGATAGGCCCCCGGGGGAGGTGGGAGGGAAAGAGTTTTATAATCTTTTTCAGATAAATTCACGCTCCGGCTCCTCCGGGCGACGGCCGAGATAATATATAGATTAAAAACAAAAGAAGGAGGAAAGTTTTAGTGCATAACTCCCTTTGGGGATGACTAAGTCTTTGCTAGGGATAGGAGAGAGGGAGAGGAAGAAAAAGGTGTTCACTCATCTTACGCGTCCACTTTCTCTCCTACTCCTTTCCTCTCTCACTCTTTTCATTCTCTCCTGACTTCTCTCACTGTAAACACCTACCTATCGTTCAATCTGGGTACCCCTTTTGGCGAATGCAATGCCTCTATGAAGAATTCTGCAGAAGTTTATAAGACGCAAACAACTGTTGTTATCTTAACGTTTCAGAACATTTTTATCCATCGTAAAACTGATATTATTGTTTGTGATTCTCTAAACTTTTCCTTATAAAAAATATATGTGAAGATATTCAGTACCCATTTTTTAATCTGTATTAAAATAAAGGATTAATATCTATGAAAATTAAAGTCATTTTTCTATATTTTGTCCACGCCAGACGTGTCGTAGCTATTATTTCGGTAATCTCAGCTTTAAAACGCTCCTTTGCGAGCTTATATGATCGAAAAACTATCTAGGAAATAAAACTTTATATTGCAGAATAGAAAGACACGCACTAATTAAATATATTCATTTAATACTCCATCTTATGTGACATTGTCTTTTACGCTTTCTCAATGAAGAAGTCGTAGATTAGAATTTAGGACGAGGAGAACGAGTAGCTGAGTTACCAAGAATATTTCGCAAACTACGTACAGAAGGTTGGGAAAACCAGATGAGCACTTAAGCTGCAAGACATCCGTAATCAGTGGTGGTTCCCTGATAGTAGAAAGTAAATTTTTTAAATATGCTTCGGTGAGTCACCGCTCTAATAATAGTGACAGAAAGATGAATCCAGCAAGGTTATTCCGATTCTCTTACCGTAAAATTCCAAAAGCAAGGCAGAAGTATTTAAAATATGGACCAAAAATAAATTTCTAGCACGATCAGATTATTGTCATCACATATCAGATCATAAACAAGTTAGGAAAGTGTAGTGTATTACAAAAGGCGCGTTTCGTGCGATGGAGTATTTGAAACCATACGATATAATTTGACCGAACACACCATAAAACAGCAAAACACCACGACCCGATTTTATCTTTATCTATTAAAAATGTCTTCTCCCCCCTTAGTTCGTGCATCAATAGTCATATTACGTGATTTTAATGACTAAATACTACAAAACGAAATAATTCCAGGAAGATATTCAATTTATATTTAGTGATTTATTTTCTAATCAGTTTTAATCAACCGAACAATCGAAAATTACTTAAAACATACCTCACTTGAGTTCAGTAGTTGTAATATTTAGGTTTATGTTCTTCTCTTCGCCGTAGAGAATATATTTCCTTCCGTTTGCAAAATCTGTCATTCGCGCGTAAGGAATTACATGTATTTTGTAATTGTAGCAGATCTTATTTACTTCAGTAAGCAATAAGATTATTTACGTTGACAACAATTATGTAGCTATGCACAAATTTTTTCAAGTTCAAAGCGAATTACGACATTCTTGTTCAATTTTCTTGATAACGGCTACTCCTACGATAAAAATGTGTATGGAAAGAAATACTCGACGTTACAAGTTCTACAAGTTTATTTGAAAACTATTTTTATTTGACCATACATTTACGAGATATAACGGAAAGTTCATTTTTTGTCACCAGTAAAGCGATACCCCTGATTGACTTACGTGATTTATTTTTGTTATTTTCTTATTGTCTTCAATTGCTAGTTCCTAATGTCAAATTTCAGAAAAATCCATTAGGTAGAAGCCGTTAACGAACATGCGGACGGACGGACAAACCGACGCCAATAGGCGCTTATGTTGGAAGCGAAAGGCGCCTAATAAAAGGAAGGCGAACTGAAACGGGCATTGACTGAGGAGAGTGTGATTAAAGACGTGTAAGGAGGAAAACTAAGAGGAAAAAGGGAAAGAGGAAGGAAGCGGTTTCAGATGATAGACGATTTAAAAAGGAAAGAGGACTGCCAAGAAATAAAGTGGATTGCAGAAAGTTAGAGTATTCGGAGAACCAGACGGAAACAACAATACCGCCATACCTCGCTTTACGCGATAATTTCGCGCTAAACGAAATTTGCGCAAAACGTGGTCATTATGTCAATGAGAATAGGTTCCATGGGCGCAAAAACTAAATTGTAATATTAATAAAAAAATACGCCGCTAACCCGAAAAACAGCTTCTTGTCGGCTTTCATTCACCTATGCCAGATGCATATCTTTGTATTTTTTCAACAACTTATCTTTATCAGTGATTTCCATATAATACAGAAAGCTAAAAACTTCATTATATTCGGGTAAAATTGAAAATGTATACTTCCTATAAAAATTAAATCCTAAATAAATCAGCGAGGAAGTTTTATTGAAAAAGCCACCTTTATTTAGAAAGAATAACGCCAACATATGGTCGATCGAATGATAACAAGATGATCCAAACAGAACTTATGATACCTACTTTTCATTTAATCATTTATTTAATACTTATGTTGGTTTTAATACCTTTAAAGTCATCGCGGATATGTAGATCTTTGTGTTCCCAATGTTCATAATTTAGCGTTATAAAATACTAAAAATACATTCGGCGGAATATTAAATTGATCACGCGTATTTGTGCATCAAACATAACGTGCGCACGTATTAAAATATACCGAATCTGAGTCCAACAATAGTTGTTGCTATGGCAACACTCTCGTAATGAGTGATATAAACTGAAAAACCTCCAGTATTTACGCAAATAAATACGATAGATAAGCAAAATTCTACGATAAAAATTAGAATCTTCATTCTTTTGCTCAGAGAATGGTACAAATCCCGCTCCGATATTACAATTCTAAGATATTTTAATGTGCAAGAGAAAATTACCCTGCACGATGAATTTCAGATTTCCCATGTAAATGAAATGGGAAGAATAGTTCCTGGAATCGCACCCGGGTCTTCAATCTTTGCAACAAAAACTATCCTCGGGGGTTCTGCTCATGTAGCAAGAGATTTCCACCGAGTTTCATGAAAACGGTGTATTGGTTCAAAAGTTAATAAGGGGAACAGACAGACAGACACAACGACAAAACTATAAGCCTATTTTTATTCTGGAAAGTAGACTAAGAATGGTGCGCCGCACTGGGGGCTTCTTTTATAGCATGGGTGTGCCACATTCTGGCCCTAAATGTGGTTCCAAAAAGGATTACACTAAAACCCACAAGACTGGAAGGAATTTCTAATACATTTATAGTTAGGACGTCTCAATTTTCGATCGCCTTAGTTTTTTTTAAATATACGTAGTAGGCGCGAGTCTGCTTCGCGCTATAACGAACCCGCCTAAAACGGGGTCTCGCAAAACGAGGTATTACCGTAACCACGGACTTGTCTACGGACAGAATGCCTACGTTCATGGATATTTCAGAAAGGTCTTGCATAATATACTTTCCGACAATAAACAATTTCAGATAGAAAAAAATACACAAAGCATTCCAAAACCTCCGATTTCAAATTTTACCGTTCGTCGATGTCGTCGAACATTCCTCAGAGAAGTTATTTCGAAATTGCGTTGTGTTTTTCCTGTGATGAGACTGGGACGTATATGAAGGTCAACAGCGAAAACTTGTTCCGGAATTTTCAAAGTTCTAGACCGATGCTCTTGGAAATGACGCCCTCGTACAAATTCCACAATATTTCTCTTCAGATACTTTTAAAGGTTAATAGCCGTTTTACCCACCTATTTATGAAATCATTGGTCGCGCTATTTTCGCCTCGTCACTCATAAATGGAAATTTAATCAAAATTTGAAACTAATCGCTACAACCACATGATTACGCATTAAAGAGGAATGGGTATAATAACTAACTGCGGCACTTCACGTTATTTTTCAGGTTTTCAGGGCACTTAGTGGTTATGCAGTTTTTAAAATCAATTATATTTTAAGCCTTTTTGACTGCCAAATGATAAATTTTTCATTATTATCTAAAATGCTTGAGGTCGCGTTCGAAGGAAATGCGTCTTTTTCTCGAGTACTTTAGGTTGAAGAAGAGGAGATAGGAGTAAAACCACTTAAATTTTCCTCATCGAGCGCAAATGTCATTGGCCTGAGAGTTTTTTGTAATTAGATTGCTTTTTCCAGATACGTCTAATTGATTCAATATTGATAAATTACGATTCATAAGGGAGAATTATTTTGAAACTTTCAGATGGATGAAGAATTGACTGGATAGGTAAGTAATCAAAACTCCGACAATCCTCTAGCATAAGGAACAATTTACCAATAACCATTCCATGCGAAATATTCTATTATTTATCAGCATTACTCTGTATGCGAGATACTTGTGACATAGTCGTTCATTGGTGAAAATTGGATGATCTTGTATAAGTACCCAGCCATTCCAAGTTAACTGCATAATGATCATATGTTTATTCGATATCTTATGCACACTACAAGAAAATTTAAGTTTTTATGTCAATTAAACAAACTTCGACAACCGCATTACTTCGATTCAGTAAGAAAGGCTATTATGATTGAACCGTGCACTTCTCGACTGGTGCCATCGATTTAAACCTTAAAATGTGATTCCTAAATCTCCTAAATTCCATACCTTTTTAAAAGTGAAGAGGAAAAGCGTCGAGAGAGTAGTTTTTACGTTGACCCGACCTGGTGAAGATTTATTCAAAATCCTTTTAAAACACTGCTTCGAAGAAACTAATAATGAATATTTGCGGTATTTTTTAAAGTTTAAAAATGTTGGAAGTTTTATAAATAGTTGTTGTCACTTGAGCTGGCGCAGCTCCTTCCTTAAACACTTTCTTTATTCCAAGCATGCTAAAGTTTCGTGTGAATTGTGGGTAATGGCAGATTTGAAAGATCTGAGCATACTATTGTGAATTCAGTTGCTTGATATGCGAGCAGTTGGATTTATCTAGGATAACTTGAACCGAACGTCAGGAATCAAATCTTTTCTTATGAAATATCTGTTTTAGTAAAGTAAAAACAACGCTATCGATGACAAACAGAGCCTCAATTACGAATCCCCGTTTTTTTTTTCAGAAAAATAATTATCGCATCGATATGAAATATCAAAGGGGCGAATTGAGGTTAATGTATCATTTAACTCGGATGTATTAAAATCTCTCAAAAGTAAATGGACGCTTGCATTGTGTCATGCTTTTGACTAAATGCTACTTTATAATTTTAAATAAATATTTACTCTGCGGTGGCAGAGAATATGTGGTCTAATTAAATTCAATCTCTGGGATGAATTTAACACGAAATGAAATTTTTAAAAAAATTGAGAAATTCTTATTATAACCGTCTCCCGTTCAAGCGATAAAATATGATATCTTTAAAATTTTGTTTATATCGTATGATGTTTTATCCATCATCGAAGCCAGAAAAAGATAAATTTAAATGTATGAATGGAATATTTCTCCGCTATTTTACTGAATATCCTTCAAACTCACATCCAAATTAATATTCGTCTTTAGCATTCGCTTGATGAATGAGGAATAACATTTAGCCATCATTAGCAAAGCCCAAGGCTATCCTTTTGATGGGTTTGTCAAACCAATTTCCCATCCTTTTAGCACTTGATTTATTAGACGGCTGTCAGCTGCAAAAGAACGGATATTATCTTTCTTTGGACCTTTCTGTCAGCTCCGCTCCGTCAGCCCATTCGAGAGATAAAACAGAGAGTAGGAGAAAGATGAAATGAGAGGTAGGGGGAAACAAACAGAGTGAGATAGGATGAGGTAGAGAAATAGGGAAGGGAGGAAGATAAAGCAAATCAGCGAAGGAGGAAAAGGTAAAATGCAGAGGTAAAGAAGATAAGAAAGAGGAAGAGAAATGCAGTAGAGAGGAGAGGGAGGGAGATGAATAGATACAAAAGCAAACAGTTAATCAGAAGAAAGAGAAAAAGAAAATGAGGAATAGAAAGAGAAAGATAAAGCGTGAGTATATTAAAGAGATGAGGGAGTAGTATAAAGATAAAATATATGTAAAGGGAGAATGGAAAGAGAATCCGAGAGTAGGTAAAAGAGATAGGGTAATAGGATGAAAGAAAGAGGCGTAAGATAGGTGAAGCAAGGGAGAATGAGAAAGCAGAAATAATACAACAGGCAAAGAAAGAAAGAAAAGGGGAAATGAATTGAGAGAACATGGACGAGACAAAGATAGGGAGGGAGAAAGAGGGAGGAGGGAAAGAGAGAGGGATAGAGAGGGAGAGAAAAGGAGAGAAAGAAAGAGAGAGGGAGAGAGAAGAAGGAGAAGGAGAGAGAAGGAGATAGAGAGGGAGAGAGAGAGGAGGAGAGAGAGGGAGAGAAAGGCTGAGAAAGGAATAGAGATAGGGAGACAGAGGGAGGAGGAGATAGAAGGATAGAGGAAGAGAGAGAAGGAGAGATGAGGAGAGAGAGGAAGTGAGAGAAAGAGAGAGAAGGAGAAAGGAGGAGAAAGAGGAAGAGAGAGAGACAGAGGGAGGAAGACAGAGACAGCAATAGAGAGAGAGGGAGACAGGAAGAAAGAGAGAGGGAGAGAGGAGAGAGAGGGAGAGAGGAGAGAGAGGGAGAGAGGAGAGAGAAGGAGAGAGAGGGGGAGAGGGAGAGAGAGAGGAAGAGAGAGAGGGGGAGAGAGGATGAGAGAGGAATAGAGAGAGGGAGACAGAGGGAGGGGGAGAGAGATGGATAGAGGAAGAGAGAGGAGGAGAGAGGAAGAGAGAGGAGAGAGAAGGAGAGAGAGGAAGAGAGAGAGAGAGAGAGAGAGAGAGAGTTAGACAGAGAGAGGAAGACAGAGACAGCAATACAGAGAGAGGGAGACAGGAAGAGAGGGAGGGGGGAGAGATGGAGAGAGGAAGAGAGAGAAAGAAAAAGGAAAAGAGAGTGAGAGAGATGGAGAGAGACGGAGAGAGGACGAGAGAGAGAGAGAGTTACTTAGGTAGAGTGAAACAGAGAAAGGGGAAGGGAGGGGAGAACAGGATGGAACAGAATGAGAGGGAGCGAGAGAGATAGAGAGGTGTGACTCTGGGAAGTGGGTTTGTGTCGCGATCTGAATAGTTAAACAAGGTCAACAAACTCTGAGAGGAGCCTTGCGGAGCAGCAGCAGTCCGTAGGTCTCGAGAATAATAAAAAACACGAGAGTTTTATCAACTCCGTTAGGCGCCTCGCTCATTGCGTTCATGACAGTTGAAGAGCGCCCCGCGATCCCCTCTTTTTTCTCTCTCTACCCTCTGATCTGGGACGTGTTTCGCTGAACCGGCAGCTAGAAGAGCGTCGCCGCACTTGAATAGGCTCCCGGCCACCCGTAAATGATAGTGTGTGTGTGTACGTGCATCCGCGAACGCACACACCCATGCAAACGTGGTGCAGTAAAGCGTGTCACAATACAGGTCGGCGTCACAGAGGGAAAGGAAGAGAGAGAAAACTTCGTATGACCAATGAGTATTTACTATGGATCCAAATGAAAGAAAACAAGCTTCTGGGGGGTGGCAGTGTGGTTAGAGCGTTGGCCTTCCACGCAGCGGTCCCTGGTTCGAACTCGGCGGAGGTCGGATTTTTCAACCTGGGATCGTCCCGTCCCGTACTTGTGTCATTTGAGGAGATATTAAGGAATGCACATTAAGCAGTTGGCCCCCTTGGTGCTCTTCGTTAAGAGTGGGCTAATGCGGGCACCGGATTTTCCTCCTCCCATGTGTTTATGTTCGGTGTGGAAGGAGTTGTGGGTATAATAATCCAAGAAGCTGTTTATCCAGAATTCCATTCAAACAAACAAACAAAAAACAAGCTTCTACGATTACAAAAGAATCGAAAAGATGTAAAAAAACAGTAAAATCTCAATATAGCATTATAGCACGTTTTTAGCCTACTTTTAAAAAATGGAAAGTAGTCTTATGGGGTCGCCTCGCAGTACGTGTGTGTGTATGTGTGTGTCCCCCACTAACATCATCTTCATGGATTTCCATGAAACTTGGTGTAAGGCTAGTGCTCTCGGACACTACCTCCGGACCATAATTTATATTCCGAATTTACAGGCCCAGAGTTCGATTCCAGGTGAGTTCTTTCCCCATTTGATTTAGATGGTTAATCTAAAATTCGTCGTGCAAAGAGTTTTTATTTAGCATTTGAAAATATTTTATAATTATGATATCGGAGTGGGATTTGTACAGTTCTAAAGGGAAAAAGTGAAAATTCTTATTCTTATCACACAATTTTTATTTTCGTTCTTATTTGTTTGAATTTCTATCAAAAACTATCGTTTCGGCGTTTTGAAAGCAATTTTTTCGATTTGTTGCTATGGTGATGATTATTGCCGAACTCGGCTGGAGCATAACCGAGTGCACATTCCCAAAGGTCGCGGGTTCGATTCCAACCTATGGCATAGATGTTGTGATTGTCTAAGAATTTTTCTGAATAGAATATTCAACGGTGCAAAATGACCTTAGCCGTGGATGCACCTAAAAATAAAAATTACTGCTACTACTCCCCCAAAATTTGTTAATTTTGAAGGTGTTATTTATGTATTAAAATTGTATTGAAAGGAAAGTAGGCGGATTAGTCCTTTTGTTTGTTTTTAATGCGCTTATAGTTTCACTTTGGTGTCTGTCTGTGCACTTGCTTAAATTGAAACTGGGACGAAACCGGAAACGATAGAGGATTGAAACTTCGAGGATATATTCCTGTACCGTTGCCATTTGTTATTCGTTAGATTTTTAATAAATATACAGGATCGGATAGGTGCCCATTAAAAATGTTATGTTTAATACTTCCGAAGGTATTAATGATGGAAAGCTGAAAATATTGAGCGTACATTTTCGCATTGATGCAACTTACAAAAAAGGTTCTAGTGACCGAATATGTGGCGGTATAACCACATAAAAATAAATTAAGATAAGCTAAATTTACGCATAAAGCATGTGATCGAATTCCAAATTCTCCTCATTCTGTCAATTATCGGTAGTAATCTTCATAGCGAAAAAAAAACATAAGATATTGCAGAATTTTATAATAGAAGACAAGTGCGCAAATTTTATCCATGTTCATGGATAACATTTCACTTGTTTCAGAATTAACGTAAAATATTAGACCTGACGTGACCTAGAATTAAAGTGACCACTTTTTTCTGAGCCCGATTCCCTACAATTAATGTTTGTTATCCATGAAAAGCAACTAATTCAAGAATAATCTAATACATATAATAAACTCCTTTCTTTGTACGTCTGCAATGTGTGTCACGCTTGGAAGCGCTTTCATTGGCTGACTGCAAGCCAATCAGAGATCGGGAGGTCGTTGTGAAGGAATATGTTTCCCTTATTTGCGTTAATTTTATCACTGTTCCCGGTGGCTTAGTGGCTAAGGCGTTTGGCATCGGGTGTGGGTAATTTGGTGAGCGTTGAATACGCGGTTTATAATCCTGTTCGCGTATTTTCTAGGCTGATTTCAACCAAACCTTCAAGAAGCAGCGAACAAATTTAAGGTGATACCACGCTGAGATAGATAGCTATATCTTTGAGAGGAGAGGGCAAGATAAATGGGATAATGGGATGGAGGAAGAATAGAGGGAGGAAAGATAGAGGGAGCATGAGATGGAGGAAGAATGGGAAGTACCTTAATTTTAACACTTTATTCATGAATACCCGTCATTTTTGACGGACAATTACACTAGTCCCTATATAATTGAGGAAAATCAATGCAAAATGTTTCTATTATAAGTTCGTGAACTATAGAAATATTTGCGTTATTTTTATTAATACTCTAATACTAAAGGTTAACCTGTTATTAAACATTTTAAACTGAAGATATAGGTAAGAAAACAGCGCTTAATATGATAGCAGCAGATGTCGTGTATGCACCTAAATACCGATAAATGAGGTAAATTACAGTATTAAGGCAATTTGTCAAATAAGAAATTATAATATTCATAAATCAGTTCATAAAGCCAACCAGTAACAATATCGTGAAAGTTAGTAAAATTCTGAATGAATCAGAACGGTTGGTCACTTTGCCTGTAATCAAACTAGGAACCTTCATCTGACGGGTAAGTGGTATCGAATTATCACAATAGGTGTGTGTTTCGTTCTTGTCTAACTCTATCTTTCTGCAGTCAAACATCTACAACTATAACATTTTTAAACTCTAATTTTCGACAGACCAAAGCACATATTCCTGCCACAACTGTTGAATAACGTATTGTAATTCTGTGACCAGAATCTAATAAAATTCAAAACGATGTTCTTATCTTCGAGGATTGAATTATATTTAGTTTCATTCAATGAGAGATTTGACCGTGTTTTGACGCGGCCTACCAGCCAAGATAGATTTTCAGATTATAAAGTAAACCAAAAAAAGATCTACTATCCCATAAAACGCATCCTTACCCATAGTTGTTTAATACATGTTGCTCCGCTGATTGTTTTGGACTTATGACCTTTTACGGCATTAATATAATTGCCTCCACAATTTCCTGGGTCCCTTGTGGTTTTTTTACTTATTTCTTATGGAATTATTTCTCAAATACGTATGAAATTGTATTGTAATTGGTCACGTTAATTGGTCTTGGGTATTATTTAACTCGGAACTGTGCCAGTAGCGAAATCTTGTTCAGAGGGAGGTTCTTAACCCTCTACTGTCCTTTTAAAATTAAAACAAATTAAAATTATCTCCTAAACCTTACAATTCAAATTTTTTAGTGATAAACAGCCAAAAATATCAAGGTTATGGGAAATTAATTCTCGCCAGGGACTTGATATCTCATACCTCTATTGCCTTAATAATTTCATGTTGTAAATTAAACCGTAAAATTCACTTTTTTATTGCATAAATAATTTTGTTGTCTCTAGGTTTTAAAAATTTTATCAAGTTTAATGAATTGTAATTTAGTTTATGCAACCTAGAGCATAAATATTCGGTAAGTATAGTTTTGTTAAAGGGCAAGTAATCATTTAGCATAAAATTCTAGGTAAGTTGAAGCAGGATCTAAGAGGTTTCATTCATTCTTCTCTTTCAAATATCTAAATTAAAAAATTAAATAGATGGGCGTGTAACACTTTCAGTTTCCCTAAAAAATGATTGTAAAGTAGGAATACATGGTTTGGTAGATGAGTGGTTGGCCTATCTTACAATGTTAGGATCGTGGGATCGAATCCTGCCGCAAGCATAGTCAAATGTGTTGTAATGTGTTTACGTTGTAAAAAGCCAGAAAAGAGCTGTAAAGGAAATTCTTAACAATAAATAATAAAAGTAACGTCCATAATCGCATGAGATTAAGTAACGCTGGGCCAATTGCCGTCTCACATCTAATGGATAATATTTAAAAACATTACGGATTAACAAAAACGAATCCAAGTGGAGAAAATATAATAAAGGAAAAGGAAGCCTAGGAGCACACGAGTCACATTCGCTATCACTTGGTCAGTGCTTTCTGAAACTTCATTAGAGTAGCCTCGATAATCCCAGGTAAACGAGACCAGGGTCAACTCGGATTATACGGAATGATTGAACATAAATTTGTAAATATGAAATATATATGTATTTACATATATTTATTATTAATAACAATAATATTTATTCATACTTGGAAAATAACACCATAATAAAACATGCGCAAAGTAAATTAAATAAATAAAAAATAAACCATCGACTCTTTTGTTTCTTTGCCATGCATCTTTTTTTCACTGCAATGTCTCTGATAACACGACATCGGATTAAGCGGGGTTAGGATTATCGAGACTCTACTCTGTGTGTGTGTACACAAATATACATTATTGTTAAACGATTTTGAAGATAAAATAAAGATTTAAAAAACTAGAGAGGATAAGAACAGCGCATAGAAGCGTGAATTCGACCAAACATGTACAGCTGCCATCGGAAATCCCAAAAGGAAATGCATTTATTTGTATGCTATACATTTCCCGATTTTTCGAACAAGGAAAACGGATGTCTTCTGCATTCGACAATCCGTCAAGAATTTTCGAAACCCGAAAGATACTTTCTAAATCCGAACGATATTTCTTCGGCTCCTTCTGAAGAGATTGATACCCTACGAGCGCACTCGTGTTCATTCCGCGCGTGGCGGGCAAGAGAGAGAAAATTCGATTAAACGCTCGGTCCGCATTCTCTCTTCCTGTCACTCTCATTCCCTCGCTCCCCCCTAATCGTGGGATTTTTCCCCTTCCTTCCCGGTCATCAGCCGAGATTTGCGACCGCAACGGAGAAAAAAGGAATCGGAGCGATCTTGGGTCATTCACCAACCCTAGGTCTGCCCATTCTTTTCCCGATCGTTTCTTTTCTTCTTGGAAACAATTTTTTTTCGTGAATTTATTATATGGGCATCATTTGTGCGAGAGAATGTTTTTTTTTTAATTCTTTAATTTGGAATTTTTTTGGGAATAAAACTAAATATCTAGTGTCTAGACGTATTGGCTGGGGCATGTAAAATAATCCACTTGGACAAAAAATCTGGATAGAACCTATAGATAGCCTATTAACGCATTAACTGATGGATTTCTGATGATATTTGACAATTTATTCACAAAAGTGTGATGCATAATTGTAGTAGCAGTAGATATATAGCAAATTATGAATTGGCGCATACGCGAGATTCAAGTATTTCACCGATTTAATTTATTCGGCATTCGGTTAAATTCATCTCGCAGGTCGTTTCCAATTTTATTACATATTTACAAAATCAAAGAAGGCGGCATCTTTTTTTAAATTTTAGTGCAAGAATTAGTTACACGGAGGTTTGCTTTCTGCAAAATTTATGGTGAGGAGTTCGTTACTCCCTCTACACAATATTTAAGTTACGTTTTGTTCGACATAAGATCGATTAATATTTTTGTTCGGGACCATTACACCAACTTGAACGATAGCTGAATTTTCCTGCAAATGTCCATTTGTATGCATTAACTCATCTCGCTTAATAAAAGCAGCAATTAACAATTTGGCGGTTGATAGAAATATTTAACGGATCGGCTCTAATGTCTTCAAACACTCTCCTGCAATTAATTATAAATAACCAGAACTCTCTAAATAAATCCAATAAAATCAGATGTCACTTTGTGAAAATTCATTAATGTTTTAAGAAATAAATATAACCAATTTTTATAACTCTGTATATTTGTTTCTTATAACTCTCTATCACTAATGCATCTGAAATAACTGCCTGTTTCTAATGAAGTACCAAATAATACCCATGAAAGATGTTATGAAAAATCACCAGAATTATGTGTCGATTTGCTTACATTTTGCCTAAGAGACACGCAAATGGGTAAATGTGCCCCTGTCAAAACAAGGGCAATTATGTATGGAACCTCATGTTGAAAAAAATGGCACACTTGTATTACACAATCGTCAACACCCAATGGTGACTTCAGAGCAGCAGAACACGTTTTGTACCACGAACCCTTTAAAATTCCATCGCGAAACTTTAAAATGTACTTTCTCCTATGTTATCGATGTGGATCTTAACGAAAACCGAAGAGCCATTCACAAAAGTCCATTGTGTGGGTTTTTTCGAGCTCTCAAAAATCGTGTCAAATCCTATCCCGGTCCAAAATCTTAAAATAAAACAGTTTGAGCAGTTATGTAAAATAGGCGTTCGTAAAGCGTTTTAAAGAACCTTTTCTTTTTTATAAATGCTTCATTTCGAAAGACGTTTAGGGGGAATTAGGTCCAAATTATAGCCCGCAGATGTGAACGATATCTTTTATAAAAAAACAAAACTCTTGAAAGGTATCCGACGCACGTCAGTTTTTTTCTACGGCACCATTATTTTTTCTCTCGAGCTTCCTCGTAACGGATTGAATGATCAATGGAAACGGATAGGAATCTCGTAATAAAATCCCCGAAAGGAAACGTATCTCTAGGAGAGATCAATTCCGAGAATATCTCTCTTTTATAAGCATCCGGCGGAATGGGTGTGGGCGAATGAGAGAGAGAGAGAGAGACTGAAACCGATGGATGGGAAGCGTTGAAGGGAATAGTACCTTTAAAAAAACCGCGCGCGGCATTTTTCCGCCATTATCTCCCTTTCTGATCCGTTTTAGGCGGGAGTCGATCGGGAAAGAGGAGGGGAGGGACGAAGGGGGGGGATAAAGGGGGTGGAGCTCGAAAAAGGGAGGGTTTTGATGTCCCGCCACGAACACCTGCGAAAATGGAATGGACAATGGCTTTGGCAAGTTTCCCGATCGAGAGAGAGTGAGAGAGGAGAAGAGGTAGTGCGAGAGAGAGAGAGGAGAAGGAATAACGATCCCTCAGAGGCTGGTTTGTGTTATCTGTTTGTGGAAGGGGTTGAAGAGAGAAAGGAGGATGTATGGGGAGTGGGTGGAAAAGAGTGGGAGAGAGAGAAAAGAATAGAGAGAGAGGTGGTGAGAAAGAGATGAAGAGAGATTGAGAAAGAGTGAGAGAGAGGTGGAGTGAGTGGAAGAGAGAGAGGGGAGGGAAAGAGAGGTAGGGAGTAAGAGAGGTAAGGAGTGAGAGAGGTAGGGGGAGAGAGAGGTAGGATGGGAAGGAGTGAGAAATGGAGAGCGAGAGGGATGGAGGGAGAGAGGTATGGTGAGAGGGAGAGAGAGAGATAGAGGGAGAGGTGGAGTGAGAGAGGAAGATAGGAGGAAAGAGAGAGGTAGGGAGGGAGATAGGTGGGGTGAGAGAGAGAGAGATGGAGGAGGAAGATAAAGAGAGAGAGAAATGGAGAGAGTGGCGGAGAGAAACGTGGAAAGAGATGAAATAAGAGGAGATGAGAGGAGGAGATAGATAATGATGGAGAGGGGGACGGGATATTGGGAGTGAAGTGAGGTTAGTGAGAAAAGAAAAATGAAACGGGATGAAAGATTTTGGGGAGAAAGGGAGGTATAGACAGATGGAGGTACAGAAAGAGAGGCGATGGAGAAGTGTGGTGAAAAAGAGAAGGCAAGGAGAGAGAAAGAGCTGGAGAGTGGGACAGAGTCATTGAGGGAAGTGGGATAGATAAGATTAATGGAGAGAACGGGAGTAATGTGAGTGAAGTACAGGGAGGAGGGTGAGATGGTGAAAGTGATAAGCACAGGGAAAGAGAAAAAGTGAAAATAGTGTACGGGGATAGAATACAACAAAGATGGCACGAAAGAGAATGTGTAGTGTGAGAGTGAGAATTAGAGTGGGAGAAAGATATGAATGGATCTTGAACGTTAGAAGGGATATAGAGTGAAGTATCAGGATAATGAAAGGAGAGTGAGAAGAGGTACGCCGACGGATGGAATGTGGGAGATTAGAGAAGAATGGAATGGAGGATGATAAGCGGCTATAATAACACGAGATGGCATTAAAAAGAGGTGGAAATAAGATAAGTTAGGACGAATAAGACTTGGAGAGGAGTAGTCTGTGCGTAGAAGTGAGAGAGACAAAGGCAGATGACAACAAAGGGATTTGATGTCAATTGAAAGTGTGTATGAGGAGAAGATATTATTAAGCGGCGAATAGGTAAAAGAGTAGATAGATGGAGTAATTGTAAAGAATTTATATAGAAAAGCTGTTTGCTTTTTGTTGATTTTAATTTTATAAGGATCATTCTCATAGGTAAGAGACCAGAAATCTCGGAAAATTCAGCGAGTCCATTAGGGCCCATAAAATACAACCGGTTGGAGTACGATTCTATTAAGGTAGGGTCATCCGGAGAGAGTGCCCTACGTGAAAGCATAAGGAAATGAGAAATTCCGATGCCATGGAAACGAGCCTAACGCTTTTAAATAGGAAATGGGAGAGAGGAGAGGAATAAAGAGCGAGTGAATATTAAAAAATTGCACTTTATAGAGTGAAATTAAGAAGCAAGAAGAAATGTGGAAAGCTATTTTTGTTGCGATTTTATAACATGATTCTGTTATTTTTATATGAAATTATTCAATAGTGTTCTTTAAAGTATATTTCTTAAAGAATATTGAGTGTAAATTGATGTTATTATTCATATCTCCTTTCACCGTTAAATCCAAATTGCAGGAAACGATGCGGCGAGCAGACAAATAAGTTATTGATTAATTAAATACCGAGATGCGTGTAAACATACGGTCAACTAGTTAAAAAATTAACTTAGATTATAATTGGCATTAGAGAGCAATTTATAGATTAAGGATATGTTTATACAAACTTTGGTAATTGCTAGAAATTCTTTTGATGAAAAGGAGCTCTTAATAGACAGTATCATGCAGACTTCAAATTCCCTCCCGAACATTACGTTTACTGGTTAATCCGCACGCGGATAATGGGATTTTCACTGTCTTCACACAGGGGAAAAGGGTCAGCTCATAATAATCCAAAACTAAATCGTTATATAATTAATATCACGAATAGCTTCGTATTATCAAAATCTACTTTTACTAATAATTTTACATTTACCGATACACTTACAAATAGCGTCGCTTTAAAAGTCTTTTTTTTTTCCTTTTCGTATTTCTCCATAGTTACGACCGGAGAACAATCGGAAAATCTTCCCGCGTCCGCCATTTCGGATATATTTTACCAGAGGACAATCGGTTATATATCGCCCTGCGGGGATCAATTCTCAATATAGCCTTTCTATTGTTACGCCCTCCCGTCTAATTCGATTTTAATCCGCCATGGGGAAAGAGAAGGTCGATTGGGGCTGGAGAAGCCAGGCGGTTCAAGAGTTATTACAGGCAGGATATTAGGTTGAAGCGACGCCACTTCAGCTGCGCGAACCTTCCTTAACTGAGTCCGTAATGAAGAAAGAAAGGAAGCCCTGGAGGAAACCGTGTTTATTGGGCGAGGTTAGGAGAGAAAGGAAAAGTCTATTTCGTTAATTCTTCAGGTGAGGATCAGGTGGAGATGAGAGTGAATTCGAGGATGGAGGAAAGGGGGATTGAATTAGATTAGAATTTGTTGGATAAATAAAAGATGGACCACGTTCGATATTCTGTCTAACCTCTAAAATAGGAACGTTAAGGGGTACAAAAATTATTGGAGTTATCGAAAATTCGAGTGAACGGAAATTCGAATCATCAAAAATTCGAGTTATTAAAAATTCGAGTGACAGGAAATAGGAATGATCGAAATTTCGAATGATCGAAAATTCGAATGATTGAAAATTCGAGTGGTTGAAAATTCGAGTATCTAAAATTCCAATAAAACAGCGACTATATTAAGATTATTTGTGAAAATACTTCTTATTTGCTAAAAATAGCGTTGAATTGAACGAAAATCTTAAAAGTTGATAAAGTTTCGACTTTCAGTGATTTTCTGTTTTTAAAAATTCCGATTCAGGGTCAAATAACTCTAACTCCATTAAAAAGTAATCGTTCGACTAAAAAAATAACTATCCTAAGTATTGTTTCGACTATTAAATCTTTTCATCCCAAACAAGGACAGTTGCCTCATAGACCAAATGCAAATCTAGTTAGTTTCTTTTGGACGCATGAGTTATCTTGATAATCATTTGAATCCTAAACTTAAGGTATGTCGACAATTAATTTTTGGGTTTTAATAGCGCTAATGTTTTTATGATGGCTTCCATTGTTGCATTTCCTAAAATTTAAATCTTGGCCGAACCGGAAGGACTTTCAGATGGATAAAAAAGAAGCATGTGGTTCAAGTGATTCTATGAATTAAATATGTCAATTGGATTTCTTAAGAAATATACGTCTATCCTTTTGTTCATCACGCATTTACGAATCTCAATGTCGACTGAACCAATAGACTTAGAAAAATGAATGTTAGAAGTAAGACGAAATATTTTTCGCAATCATTTTTCATGAAAAGGAAATCATTTAAACTCGCTTGACTCGTTAACTTTTTACAATGTAGGCTATATTTGTTTTGGGTTAGATACAACCTGTCGAAGTGAAAAGTAGAAATTCAGATATCGAAGTAAAACAAAGAGTTTGTATGGCTAAAAAATGTACAATAAAATTAAGTATAGGCGCTCCAAATGGGATATATTCCCATCAAATGACAAACTATTTTCTAAGAGATGGAGATTCTCCCGTTAAACTATTTTTGCGGAGAAAATGAGGTCCGTAAAAAGGAAAAAGTAAGAAAAATATAGTATTTTTGACGTCTGTTACACTAATTCGATTCCGAGTTTTCAAAATCGCATGTTCTCCGAGCACAAAACAAATCTCTTCACCGAAAAATTCTTTCGTTATTCCTCGAATTTATCGGATTTCACCCGTCACGAAACAGCAACAGGCGACGAGAGCGGTGGAATATACTGGGACTATGAAACATTTTCGTTCTTCCCTTTGAAATTATCAAAAATATAGAGAGCGAGATATTAAAATTAAAATAGAAATTTGTTTATTTATTAAGCGTTTCAATTCAAAATGGCGGCCAACTGAAATTTACAAAACCTCTCACCTTCAGCGATTTGAACAAACTCGGCGTGTTGGCAGTGGTAAAATGCCATCTTGAATCTAGTTAGAGGTTTGAAACGCTGAGCCCCATATATCTACACCTTCGTCCATCTAGCATTCGTACCAAATTTGATAATAGCCCTATTAACAAACTTTAATTATGAAAGTTATTAATAATAAACAGCGATGGTAAATATAATAATTTGTTGGAAATTTTAACAGTATTTATGTTCTCCTTTATAGTGTACTCCTCATTTAATTCATTTAACATGTTTATTGCGGGGAAACGCCGAGTTTTTCAGTTAGTTTAGCAGTACAAGACGGGAAAAGAAAAGCAGAGGTAAGAGATGGAGAGAGATGGAAAATCGGAAGGCAAACAAATCGATAAAGAACGAATAAAAACAAATGATAAAAGAGAATGGAATGAAGGCAATATAAGAATGATATAGAAATTGGAAGATTTAAAATCTTGAGTGGGATAAAATGATAAGAGGAGGAAAACGACAAAAAATATCGTGATTTCGAAGCACAGAGGAAAGGAAAATGGAGAAGGAAGGATGGAAAGAGAAATTAGACACGGATTCGATGGGGAAAGGCGGTCGGTGGCATAAAAATAACACTCCGCGGGGGAATTTTCGAGGAGCGGAGTTGGATAGGAATGGAGCTGATCGTTTGTGTTGGAGGACTCGAAAGGGGAGTATTCTGCCGATAAGTTATGCGAGCACTCCCTCTCTCTCTCTCCTTCTCTCTGCCACGCGATGTGCATGCTGGTGCGTCAATCCACTTCAGATATGCAAATCTCTCCCGCCCTTCTTTCCATCTCTTCTCCTCCACCTCCCTTCTCCCTCTACTCTCTATGCTACGATCTCGTTCCTTCCTATCCTTTCCATCCATGTCCCAACTATCCTCTCTTCATCCCTATTTCCATTTCCAATCCGTCAGATCTTCGCCTCGTCATTTCTCCCCTTCCTCTGCTTTCTCTTCTTCTCTCCCGCCTTTCTTTCCCTCCTCCCACTCTCCATCCTATCTCCTCTCCCCCTCCTTTATCCTCCTCTCCCGTCATCTAGTAGCAGTACTCCGGTTTCTCTAAAAAAGCATCTGGTAACTTCATTAATTATTCCGCATTTTAACTATGTTTATATAGCGTACCAAGATTTATCTCAAGAGCTTTCGTTAAAAATTCAGAGAACACATATAGCGTGCATCAGATATATATTTAATCTGAAGAAATCAGACCACATTTCTGAGTCACTAGTCAAACGAAACTGGCTAAATTTGGAGTCTCGTAGACGCCTACATTTGCATCCCTTGCTATGCCAATTACTTAATTCCAACAATCCTCATTATCTTGCAGCTGAATTTAGAATTATAGACACTGTACATAACCGTAATACCAGAGGGAGTCATAGACTCCTTATTCCTTATCACAGAACAGTAATTTTCAACAAGTCCTTCATTGTAACTGCTTGCAGATTATGGAACGACCTTCCCCATACAATAAAAAATTCGCACTCGCTCTCCTCATTCAAGCGAGACTGCTATGAATCTCTCTTATCCTTGCAAAGGAACAGTTAAACTTGCTTAATGCTTCAATTTGACTTTTATTTTGTTTTTTTAATATCTTGATTTTGACAAAACAATATTTAATGTAAATGTTCGCATTTTACTGATATAATTGTATTTTTTTTTCTTCTTTTCATTTTGTTCAGACACACCAATATTAATATCTATCCATTTTGATATTTTTATGTTTATTTTATCAATGATCTATTCGTGTTGTGCCAATTTATTTTTCTTTATCACTTTACGATTTTAATATACTTATAACTTGTTCTAAATCTCATTTATGTGATGCCTTCAGTGATTCTCAGTAGGTTTCGCAGGTTTTTCACACCCCCCTTCTTGTGTGGGTGTTGTACTGCAGCGGGTTTTTTACATGGATTCCATTATTCAGCAGTCCATATTTTATCCTACAAAATCACATCTTTTATTTTTATTGTTAGCTGTATTTACAATGTTAATGTTTTATGTATTACTATATGTTTCATGACGAGGGGTTAGGTGGAAGATGGGATTTCCTAGTCTCAATCTCGCACCAAATAAAGACCAAATCAATTAATCAATCAATCTCTCTCCCCCTTCTTTCTCCCATCCTTTTCTCCATCTCGTTCTCCCCCTCAATCCTTTCATTTCTTCCCTCCCACTTCCCCCCTTTCCTCTCACTATCCTTGTGTGTTAGATCAGGGGTGGGCAAACGTTTTACATTAAATGGAAATACTTGGGCGAGCCACGTAATGGCTCACATCGGAAGTGATTTAAGATTATGCGAGAGATCCTGTTAGTGAAAATCAATTATAAATACTATGTTATTGCCATAACAACACTGGAAAGGTTCTCCGGCCATAATTTTATGCTACCAATACGAAATTATCTCTATTTTATGTTACGGTTCGCATTCATACTTCCATCGTGGGCCACATGTGGCCCGCAGGTCGTGGTTTGCCCACCCCTGGGTTAGTTAGAAGAAGAGAATATCTAGCCTCAATTTCGCCCTAATAAAGACGTTCAGTCTAAGTACCCTTATTCCTCTCTCCTTTCTCCATCTCTCTCCTCCCTTTCTCCCACTCTCTTCCCTTCTTTTTCCCTCTCCCCCTCCTTTCTACCTCTCTCTCCTTTCTCCCTCCTATCTCTCTCTCCCTCCTATCTCCCTCTCCCTCCTTTCTCCCCTCCGTCTCCCTTTCGTTTCTCCCATCCCTCTTCCCATCCTCTCCTTTTTACTCCATCTACTTTACCTTTCTCCCCATCATCCCTCCTCCATTACCATTCCATCCCCAAACCTCACTCTATCCATTCCCACAAAACTCCTTCCCCAGCCTTTCTATTTCCCCTCTCATTTTTTCCAACTCCAGGTCTCTCTCTCTCCCTTTCCCCCTTCGCCTCAAATTTTCCCTTCTCCGCCCCTTCTCACTTGCTCCCGCCGCCCCATAAATCCTTTCCCCCTCATTTTCCCGCTCCACCTCCCCCATCTCCTCCCCTTTCCTCCCCATCTCTACGTCTTCCCTCATGCCCCATCTCCCGCTCCTTTATTTAATTCCATTTTCACTCTTTATTCGTCAAATATTGCTCTCCCCCTTCATCATTTCCTCTCATCCTAATATCTCCCTCTTTATTTTTTCCCCACTACCGACCTCATTAGCATCCTTTCCAGAATGGAAATAGGCTTATAGTTTCGTCGTTTTGTCTGTCCGTCCCCGTATTAACTTTTGAACTGAAAGACCGATTTTCATGACACTTGGTGGAAATCTCATGCTACTAGGGCTGAGCTCCCGAGGATAGTTTTTGTTACGAATATTGAAAGCCCCGGGTTCGATTCCAGGGAACTATTCTTCCCATTTAATTTACATGAAAAATCTAAAATCCACCATACAGGGTAATTTTCACTTGCACGTTAAAATATCTTGGAATTGTAATATCGGAGCGAAATTTGTACTATTCTCTGAGTAAAGGAATGAAAATCCTAATTTTTATGGTATAATGTTGCTTATTGACAGTATTTTCTCAAATTTCGCGTAAATACATGCGTTTTTGTAGTTTTTGTCACTCATTACGAGAATGTTGCCATAGCAACAACTATTGTTGTACGCGGATTCGGTATAGCCTAATACATACACGCGTTATTTTGCCACACAAATACGCGTGATCAATATAGTTTTTCGTTCTAATGTATTTGTAATATTTTATAACGCTAAAGCGCTACATATTCGCGGTGATTTTAAAGCTAGTATTAAAGTAATAAAGCCAATATACTAAGTATTAAAATAAACGATTAAATGGACTGTAGGCATCATAAGTTTCGTTTGGACCATCTAGTTTTTCCATTATCTTCGCCTTTCCACTCACTTTTCCTCTCTTTCCCCCTTCTCATCCATATTTTCTACCTCTCATCCTTCCATACCCCTCTTTTCCTATAATTCGCCTTTCCCTCCCTCCCTTGCCTCTCTCTCTCTCTCTCTGCGAATTGGTCGTCGGCGCGCGACAACCCTTTTGAGGGTTTTGGACTGCCATTCATGATTGAAGATTCATGACGGCTCGTGTTTTGAAATGCCGAAAAGGGACGGAAAAGAACTGCCTCCCTCTCCAGAGCCATCCCAACGACCGCCCTTCACCCGCCCTCCATTGAAGGGGAGGGCCTGAATCAGTTGTTACGTTGTTCATAAACAACTTATTGTTCCGGATTTTGAACGCCGATGGCCATCGGATCGAGGGAATGTGCGGGGTCATCTGTGATGGTGACTTACAATGCTTGCTTTTTGATATTCGTGTTGCTAGGTTTTAGGTCACGTGACCGGCGTCGTAATTACAATGGCGGTTTGACTGTGAGGTTTTTTTTGCGATTTACGTAATGTTACACTGGGCGTGAAATTTTATTTCAGTCTTTGATAAATAAACAAATTTTTCTTCCTTTAAACTTGCCACTCGTCTAGCGCAGGAGTATTAAATTCAATGCGGTATGGGGGCCAAATGGAAAATATTTAAACCGATGTCGGGTGGCGCGTTATAATAATCAGCCTAAGCATTTTGCTAAGATTTAAAACTCACGTTACGATATATGACAAATTATCACGCAGAACATAAAAATTAAACGTTTTTTATACTGTTTCTCCTAACTCTGTTACATATTCCTCCTACTAAGGGTATAGAAAAAAGTAATGAGAGGGTCAGGCATTTAGAACCGGCGGGCCGTATGGGGTTCCAGAGCCACATGTTTGAGAACACTTGTTTAAAGCATTTGATTTAGATTTTGAGTCCAATTCACACCTATTTGCTTTAAGATTCTCTCTTCCAGTTGAATCCAGAAAAAAATATTTATAATATTTCATTTTATTATTGATTATTTAATAAATTTTTATGATCTGAATAAATACTTTAGTTAATTATATAAATGCAATACAAATAATTTTTTATGGCCTGAAAAAAGGCTGTTGCAAATAACGAAAAGTACTGGAAAATTTTAATTTCAAGCCATACATTTCCTGTTGCTTTAGCTAAACGATTAGTTTATTTCACGGAAAAAATCTGGCGAAATATAGATATTTTACATTTTGAGACCTATTTAATCGTCTTTATCATGAGAGATTATCACATGCTAACGAAGACTGTCTTGTTAGTGTTACAGTAGTGCCAAGTAGTAGTAGTAGTAGTTTCGCTATATCCGTCCGTCCGTCTTTCTGTTTCTGCGCATACAGCAGTGCATCACTTTCTGAAATTACGTTGACGAAATACGGTTTTTCTAGGCACCGTATTTTAGGGACCTTAGACAATCATAGACATTTCAAAACTTAGAATAATATAAAAACAGCTATTTACGTAAAATTCGAGGCAACGGATTTATATATTAGTAATTTAACATATAATAATGTAAAAATAAATCGAGTTAGGGTAAAGCGAGGAGAGATGACGCATCTCTAGTTTACATAGTCATAGACAGGGGGCGGCAACGGCGGCCAGTGCAGTGTGAACAGTGAAGGAGAAAGTACACGTTGACAAATTCATTCTTTATTGTGGAGTTTTTTGTGTGATTTACAAACGAATTTCATTCAAAGTAGTTGTTGGTAAGTCTGAATTTTCATATATCATTTCTATTATTTTCATTTCGCATGTTTATCGCGGCAATAATGAAAAACTTGTTTTCTGCAGATGAAGTTTGATAAGGAGACACGTGGCATTATTACTTGTATACTGTTCCACCATGTTCTTTCCGGAGGAGGATGGTGCGTCATCAATCCTAACATATTAGGAGAGACGGCCGCTTATTTTGTAATAAATATGAAATATAAAAAATTGTGGTATCTTAAGTAGATCTTGCTTTTCGGTTTATCAAGACTTATATTCCCATAAGCCATCTCTCCTACCTATAGTGAATCATCTTGCCTACCCTAGGAGAGATGGTAAAAAACGGAGTTTTGAAAAATCGCTTAAAATCATATTTGAAGCTTTTTAATAAACTATCTCTATTTTTCCTAATAGAAATAATAACCGTAGAATGCATTATTATCAGCGATCTCATGATTTTTCATCTATTCTAAAATCTAAAATTTTTGTTGAATTGTGCCTCATCTCTCCTCGCTTTAATCTACATAAAATTAGAGCCACTGAACTGAATATATAAGTAATCTAATATAAAAATGCACGAAGAAAGAAATGACTTGAATTAATCGGAAATTCGTGTTGTTTCAGTTCGAGATACGGAGGTTCCTCCACATTTTCTAATCTAGGACGACGTCACCTCGCAAAAAGTTTCGAGTATCTGTTGCTCCAATGATCGCGGTCGCTGCCGGAAAGAGAATGGTTTAATCTTTCAAAGGCTCGATGTTGCGATGGCATGCACAAAGCTCGCCGTAGTATAGTTCAGAAAAAGGAAGATGTCGTCTGAGGGCGGTTTTTCTTACGTGCGGAGGCATTGAGAAGTTTCCTTACGACACGCGACGTCGGAGGAACGTATCGCTAAGAGGCGGTAAAAATCCTCTTCCTAGATGCCGCGGCCACCTGGGTACCGATTGCGTGCAAAAAGCTCTGGGATTCGAAGAGAGGTCCCAAAGAAGATCGCATCTCCGCGTATGGAGACCTACGGTTCCGATTGCTTTATTGTTTTAAACAAATTTTTAACTTAACTCCGGTCGGTATTCCTTTGTTTGTGACAAAAACCTTCTAATTCTGAGCATGCGTTGCTACGTAATGACTGAAATATGGTGAAATTATTCGATTAAAAAGCTGAACGGTCTCATTTTATACACACGAGTCCCATTAAAAATCAATTGATTGCGATTAAAATAACCCATTAACATTATTAATGACTGATTTCTTTTTTAAAATTTAATTGTAAAACTAGCTCGCCCAATATATAAATCTTTGCTAAATTCTACTTAAAGTCATATTGACCCAATTTGTATCACCAATAGTAATAAAACTTTCATGAAAATCTCAGAAAAAAAAAACATTTTATTTCCATTGGAGACACCTACTGGTAAATTTGCATTCCGAAAATAGAGTCGATCCTTAGTAACTCGAGTCTTTTAAGGTTAGAGGAAACAATTGAAGAATTTTAAAAAATTGAATAATTAAATTATAATTAAAATTCGAGAATAAGGATTTTAGTCATGGAAAATTCTAATTTTTTATTAATTTTGGTCGTAAAGAAATTCTTGTCATAGAGAATTTGAATCGAGGAATAATCTTCTGAAAAGGCCGATGCTTATTAGAGCTCCAAAATACGATATAAGAACGCAAATATAGATGATGATGGCGATTAATCGTAAAAGCTGGTGTTTTTCTCAATAATAATATTTCTGCGGGCAAAATAAGTGTGATAACTCGACGCGTATGCATTGAATACACGCTTCCATAACTCCTAGATTCAGAGGACTTCATTCCGAATCATGACTTAGATGAATATGTCCATACAGACCAAATGTTGAGAAGTTAGAATAGTCAAACTTCAGTTCGATGCATGTATAAATACCAACGGAAAAATATCGTCTTGGAAACATTTTAAATTCGAAAGACTGAGGGTCGAGTTAAAGAGGTTCGGGGGTCTTAGTCGCCCCTGGCCTCGTTTGTTCCGCGCACGGCGTATTCGATGGTACGGAGTCGTTGAACTCTTCAGCAAAATAAATTTAAAAAACAAAATAAAAGGTACAGCACCGCGACTAAGACCTCTTTTTGCGATAAATCTTCGCGCAAAAATAAAAGAATGACGAAACGGCCGAGGATCGAAAGCCGCGGCTCTATTTCGTGACTTGCCGCGATGGAGTTCGATTTATCGCTGGTCGGAAAGAGAAAAAAAGAAAAACGCTTATCGTAACAACACTTTTGAAAAAAAAGCGATGCAAAAGGGAATCAGGAGTTTGTGAGTAAAGGGTATTATTGTGGGTTTCATTCCATCCAGGAATATCTTTAATGGCCGACATTTGGCTGAATGCAAAAAATGTTATCGATCTCATTGGTAAAATCGTTAGCTATCGCATGAACAATGAGATCATAATATCCCACACTTCAAGGGAAGATAGTAGTTATTCGAATTGCGTAACATACAGTCAAAGTATGGCAGTTCGAATGAAAAACACAACGTCATTTATAATTTTAATCAAATGCATTTAAGCGATGTGTCTTTCAGATATGATATTTAATTAAAATATTTAACGGAGACAATGTGCTCATAATACCACGCCATAGTTTGAAATTATTGTAGAGAATTTATGCGAAACAATTCCGTTTGATTCAAATACCCTTTGATAAATTCAATCGAATCGAAAATGCAATTTATAAAATTAAAAATCTATAATGGATTTAAGAGTTTTATATAATACATATTTGAAGCCGTTTCCTATTTCGGTTTAAAACAATTTGAATCGAAATCGATATTGTCATAGATGGATTTTCTGCATTGAAGTTTTTCTGTTTAAGAGTTTGAAACATTCTCACATTTGCAAAGCTGACTTGCAGGAAGACAACGTACGAATAAGGCAAAAAATGTGCGTTTATCGGTTATGACGTACAGGTAATAAATAAATTTTAAAAATTATTTTAACATATGTATTTCAATAAAAAGTGAAAAAAAATATTTTCTTGACTTCACTTAATACTTTTGTTAAGTTATATGGTTTTTTAAAAGTGTGAGAAGGTTAAAAGCCATATAACTTGAATCAAGTCTAGTACATCAAAATTAATTTTTTACTTCTTATTGCAATACATAAAAGTAATTTTTTTAAATTTATTTTTAATATTGTATTTTTTAAATTTTAGTCTCAAGACATAAAACGATATGTTTTCTTAATTAATGATGTAGTAGGCAAACTCCGGTGGAAATTCATTTTCACTGGAGAGTCCCTAGGCGGGGCCTGCTCTCATCTAGACAGCAAGTAATTAGATCTTTATCAGTAAAGAGCCGTTTAGATGGGTCGACCTGGGTCGAACGACTTGGATCATTCGATCTAGGTAGATGGCTCAAACCTTTAACGGGTCAACCTGAGTCGAATCGATAGTTCTAAACAAGTGCGTTACTTGGTGCAGGTGTTCAACTAATTTGTATGCTATATTAGAGGAACTCATAATTTTTTTAAAATAAGAAAGTATGTAAAAATAAAAGAGGGTCTTCCTCGAGAACAAACTAAAGGAAAGGATGCGGGTAATGGGTTAATATAAAAGTTATTTAAAAGGCTGTATCTAAAGGAGGAACAACCAGAAATGCACCGTATTAAATATAAAAAATATACGTTCTTTGTAAAACATCCCTAGAACAATTACTTCAAATTATATTTATTGACTCTTTCTCCACAACCTTTCTCTATTATGTCGAAGAGGGCATGTCAAATAATTCCTAGTTGTATATCAATCCTGATCTAACGGGAAGGGGGAGGATAGCTACACTTCCAGTGGCTGTGTCAGATTATGCGAACGTAGTACAGTCGCGCATTCTTGATATAAAATATCGATTAATCGAAATAATTATGTCAGTCTTCATGATTTAGATTACTAAATTCAAACTTTTTATAATTCGAATTTGTACTGAATTAAATTAAAATATCGAGGTTCATATGTATAATATTTCCAAACTTGAACTAAATGTTTTAAGGTATTCAGGAGGCGTATTACTAGTTTTCACAATAGACGGTGCTAGTATCTTTAACTATATTAATTTTCAGTTATAATTAAGAGATTAACCGCCATTTTGTGGTAGATTATCCAAAATGTTGCGAAAGTTACCGCTCAAATCATGTTTCACAGGTAGCTTTAGTAAGTTTTCCCATTTTCCTCTGAGAGTAAAATCATCCATTAATTCATGGAAGAAATCAAATGAAATCATTTGGGAATAATGACTGGCTTAAGTTTCTTAAACTTGCAATTTTATAAAACTGTAAATATCCGTTTATTTTCTTATTTAAATATCACAATTTAGTTTCAGCTTTATGCGAACATGCATAACATGCCATTTCATCAACTTTGTTTTTTGTAAGTATCTCAGCTGTTTTGAAAGCCATTTTTCTGAGGTACAGCTAGCTATTAACGGTGATTCCAGCCTATGAGTTTTTTGTGACATGTTTTCTTAAACTTGAAACATTTCTTATTGCCATGCTTAGGAATGGAAACGTGTTTTCAGAAAATGGTACGCCCACCGATCGCATAATTTACGTGTCCTAATTCTTCAGAACGAGGGCCACATAGTCCACTTCCGCGCTCATCGCAGGCCACATGCAGTCGATGATTAAGTTGAAGAATATTTTAAGGAAACCACAGGGTAATTTTTTGGATCAATATTACCTGATTCGTATTAAATTCTTTTATGGGGTTAAAGAACTTAAGTTGAAATACATAGTTATTATAATTTCCATTTTAATTTTATCTTACATTGTGTTATTTAATTGTTGATCTCGTGGAGGTCGGGATGAAAACACTCGACGGGCCGGATCTGCCCCGCGAGCCGTAGTTCGGGCAGCGCGCTGATTTAATGGATCGAAAACCTCAAATATACATTAGATTAAGTGTTTGAGTCATTTATACTTTTAATGCCAAAATCCTCTGAACAGTAAAGTAGATATACAGTGATGAACTTTAATATGGGTCTTCGCTTCCAAGAATGAGGAAAGCAATTAAAATTGACACTCCCATCTCGCAGGCTGCCACAGACGTGTGGCATGGGGTGTAAATGTACCGTACCTACACTAACGAAACGAACCTCTAGCTCGTGCGTTTCACATCGTGGGCTATTTATAGCGACTATCTTTACGTATTTTAGTTTACGGCAGATACGACTATTTCTCACGAGTCCTCAATGAATTCAAGATATGTTCGAAGAGTTTCCGCTAACACTCGATTCTTTTACATCCAATAGAGAGCAAATCGGAGCCCCAGAGAAGCTATCATACTATCATATTTATAGGATGCCGCAACATTGGGGAGTCAATGGATATGAAAATAAAATAAAAAAAACTTGAAAATAATAAGAGGTGAAATGTTAGATTACGTAATACATATATATCATCATCGTAAATAGTTTTCCCGTAGATAATTCTGTGACTATTACGGCTTAAATCTGATTCTCCGGTTATCCGAAGTTTTCTTTATTCCTTTAACTGAGATCTTTTTCATCTTTCTCTTTCTTTACAACTTTCCTTCTAACGCGCCTTTAAACATGTATATATGTGTGTGAATACCCAAACACAAACACACACGTAAAGAAAGAGTCTGAAGAACTCTTTATGTCTAACCATAAAGGTAATAATGAAAACAAAAAAATTCTCTTTTTCGAATAATATAAATCACTTTTAATGAAAAGAGCCGCTCTACCACAGAAGATTTCTAGCCGCAGAGACCTAGGGAGCCGCCATTTCTGCTCATTAAGCCTCGAACCTAACGCGACGGAGTTGATTCGAATTTTTATTTTGAATGTTGTTTTGAGAAAATAATCTCAGCCGTTAATGACTTTGGCTAGGAAAACGATCTTTTCCTTTGTCGTTTTTATTCAATCTTTGCCTCCCGCTTCAGATCTTTGGGTTTTGCGCGGAGTCTGCTCGAAAAACCTCAACACACGACGGGATTAAGGGAATTTGGCGCCACTTTCGATCCTCCATTGTTTTTTTCCCCGGCGTCACGGAATCGCGCCTCCAAAGAGGGTAAAAAATGAATCGTGCCCTCTCGACAATTAAGGCTCTCCCGGCGAGCCCCGAATGGATGGTTGTGGCTCGAACAGACCTCCATTCCCATTCTGTTCCTGCCTTTAATGGAGATTTACTGGAAAGTGGGAGAAGGAAGGAGATATAGAAAAAGGGCGCGTAACTAGAGCCATCTGTCGAGGACGCGCGGAACCACACTGGACAAAAAGAGACAGTAACAATAAAAACTAAAAAAATCCGCATGGAAAATCTGTAGAACTTCGAAACTTTCGATTTTTTTCTCTCCGAATTCCGTAGATTCCGGATAGTTTTTCGAATTTAAAGTTTCTTGTCTTTTCGTTTGACGCGTCATGCGTGTGCATGATCCAGACGGGTCTTCCGACACAACTTTTTTGACTGCTGTATATCTATCTCACTCCCTCCATCTCTCTCTCTGAAGTATATATGAATCCCTCTTGGAAATGAGCCCAGTCGGGGTTTTTCGCTTTCGAAAAGATATGCGCGGAGATAGTCACCAGAGTCGAGTTATGAAAAGCGAAGTTCTTTTTTTTTAATTTTATTTCGACGGCGGAAAGAAGAGGAAAATATCTCCCAAGAGTTCCATCGTGAATATTTAAGGCGCGAAAGGAATATAAAAAAAGATTATTTTGGCATGTGTATATATATATATATATATATATAGAGAGAGAGAGAGAGAGAGAGAGAGAGAGAGAAAGAAAATCCGATTGGCTACAAGTGGAAAGTTCTGAGCAATCGCAGAAATATCCACTACGAGAGTTACGCTATTTTGTTTTTTTTTTTTCAAATTTAAAAAAAAGTACGGGAATACAAAGAAGGTATGTAAGATGTTTCTATGAAAAGAAATCCTTTAAAGAGAAATGCTAATAAGTTCATGTATTTTCTGTGTTATCCCCTAACATTTAGCGACCCAATGGTTAGACATATGTACTCACCAGACGCTGTTCTTCCTTGTAGATAGATATAAGTATCAGAAAACATTGGTATTTTGTGAGTGGCACTTTGGTTAACATTGTTATAATTTTGTATTGCTAAATTTCTCCAAGTAATCTTAATAGCCAGAAAAGATGTTTATTAAGAACGAAATTGAAAAATATGTATAAACTTTGCAGTGAAAGAGTTAAATGAATCCATGCCCTGAAAAAAAGAAATTTATATTTTTTAAATTTTAACTTTTATCCGAATTGCTTGGAAGTTTACTTTTCTGTCATTCATTGATAAAAAATGTAAGTCTTATTGTCAGGTAGTTTCTGTCTGTCCGCATGTTTCATCTCCGAAAATGGTGAGTGGGTTTTCAGGAATTCGATACTAAGAATATTTTGGTAAAATGTCAATATGAAAATGATATAAAAGTTTCGCATAACTCAAGCAGGGATTCAACCATTATCCAAGCAGAGGTGCCACCTTTATAAGAAAAAATAACGAATTTTCCGTCATATTTCGTTGGTAAATATATTAGTCATATTAAAAAAGGCTTCAAAGAAAAGTTGCACAATTAGTTGTTTAACACGATTACATGATTTGTAAAGAACGCCTTTATTTCCGATGTATGCAAGCATGAAGTGTGCATCTTTTTCTCGTGTTAATCACATAAACGTAGCTTTTTTAAACAATTGGAAACTTTAATTTCCACGCCAACGAAGCGCTTTGTTATCTCATTAGAATTAACGAAAAAAGAACTTTGGCGATACGCTATTAGGGGATCAGAATCCTGAAATGGAATAGATGGAGCTCCTAGCAACATATGCAACGAGAGGGAGCTAATTAAATTGAAGATATAGGATTGGATTCCAATTTTAAATCTCCACAGATCAACATTTAAAGATCGGAGATAAATAAAATAGAGTCTACGTTTATTGCGATATTCGTCCTAATTATACCGTGATAACTTTTGTGGTCAATTTGTTTCGTTGCTATCGATTCGAACATTAAGCCAAGCGTATTCATCTCAGCGCTCAGAATGGTGAATAAACCTTTTCATTCATGGATCTCCTAAAATCACTGACCTCACACGATTCAAACCGAATTAACACTCAACAAAATCGGCTTTAACTCGGCGATTTAATCAGGTATTGCTAAGAAAGCATTCCTCTATAGAAGAGATAGACGTATTAAAACTATCGACAAATATAAAAAATATGTTAAATGCTTTTGCGACTATACAGATGAAATGTTGAAAGAATACATACGCTTTAAATAATTGAAATAAATGGGCATTAGTTAACACAAGTAAGATCTTTTACTAAGAATGTATTTTTTATTTCAACCATTGCTCTTCCTAAAGATCACACCACGGAGGACGTTTTGGCGCCGAATGATTGGACGATTGGGCGCCGACCTTTTTGCACTAAAGACATATGGAATATGGAGGTTATTAAGGGTAATATGTATACGCCAAAACTTTTCACGCACTGGTCTTTTTTATGGTATACTTTTGTAGTGGAAAGCTTTTAAGCAACACCTCGATATAGCATTCAGTAAGTAAATTCTAAAAAGCTCCCAAGTACGAAAGGATTTTAGGAGATAACGCGTTGCTTTTAATTCATGTATTTTTGGAAACCGGTGGGCAAACATCAGAATAAGGTTCCGATTCATACATTGCATTCTAAAACGAAAAGTATAACCGTAATAAAATGGCGGATGCGTAATCAACGCTTTTAAGATACACTGTAAAGCGAGTGCGTATGGCAGCGAAAGACTGAGGCAGAGAGAGTGATCGAGCTTCCTCATCTCATCTCATCTCTCTCTCTCTGCTGTTTTTACAACGGGCAGGATGTGGAGTTAAAAACCAAGAGAGGGAAGCGACATAGGAAAGGGAGAGTGGAGCCGCCCCCTCGCGGCCAGAGTTTGAAGCACCCGATGCTCTTTTTTCCTGTATATATTCTACGAACTTTACAGAGGGAGAGGTTGGGAGTGAGAAGGGAGCGAAAAAGGGGGGAGGAAGAGAGAGAGTCCCCTCGTGGCCCCTGTTTGAAACACTCGATGCTCTTTTTGTTACCTATATTCACGACATTGAGACAGATCTGTTAAAGGGGTTCTACGCTCCGCCGGCGTTTGTTTAATATCGGTTTATTTTTTAGAGAGAGAGAGCGAGCGAGCGTTCAATTGGATTATATTGCGTGGATGTTAATATCCGAGAGAGGCGCAGAAAGCTAGAAAGTGCAAAAATGCCTTTTTAAAATCGCTTATTTTGGTTATTATACGCGAGATGCTGAAAGGAATGGAGTATTCATTGGGCGGAATATGCGTTGAAATTCAAATAAAAAGCGATAAAAAAGTTGGCTTGGGGTCAAATTTAAGAGTCCAGATCTAATAACACGTGCTTCAATGAGAAACATCTGAAGTGGCTTCCGAAAACTGGGGCGTTCTTTGTGAGTTTTTTAAATAAAAAGTTGATATTTGATGTTTATCGACTGTCGACGTAACAGAACTTAAAGCCGATGGCGTATGCCTTAATACCAGAGGTCAGAACGTGTAGAATTTGGATATCGCTTGTATACTAAAATGTACGTCCAATAATAATAATCATATAACCAGAAAGAGGTGCAGTTTAAATACTACGTGATATTGTTAATTTTAAGGAATGATTTAAGTGACCAATGCGTTTTTTAATTCATTATTTTACAGAAAGTATGGTCAATACAAAAATGTGTCGTAGCGACTCATATATTTAAATATCGATGCCTTAGTAGTGTGAAGCCTGAAATTACGCGAACCCAAATATTAAAAAAGAACAATGAAAATTAATTTTGAGAGAAAAACTTCATTTTGAAATTAAACATAACGAGTGAACAGATCACCGTAAAAATTTCATTATTTCCATTAATACCGATTGCGTAGTACAGTAAACTCTTGCCCAATGTGGATTTTTTCAACACGAATTCGATTATACGCGGTCGAATAAATGTGAAACTAGTTTACCCACACGTATAATATTTAATCATACGCGGTCCTGAATTGGGCGCGCATCGCGTTGAACGAATTTATGAGTACCTAGTAAAAAATCTTACAACCTATACGAACACGTGAGTTTTCCATAAGGCTCTATATCTGTGCAGCGTGGTTTGTCCCAACGCGGCCTTTTTCAATAACATATTCTCCAAACTGTGGGAGAAATTGCAATGACTGTCGGCGAGCTATTGTAAATAAGTGAAATATCTATATCGCAAGGACTCATGGCGAACATTAATTTTACAATGTTTGTAGCCAGGACAGGCCAAGCACTAAAAGGGGCCCGGGTGCGAATATCCACGCCCCCCCCCCCCCCTGATATATGTGAAATCTGAATAATGAATTTTTATTGCAGTGTTTTTTTACAAACTAGTGGTCGATAATAACATTTTTAAGCTGCAAGTATTAAAAAATATTGCACTAAACAGTAGATAATTCTGTGATTTATGTGATCCCCCATTTTACAATTATAAGTTTTCGAAATGTTTTTATTATAAATCAGTATAGCAAGTGTTTTTTTAGTAAAAGTTTATGCAAACGTTTACGCCCGATACTTAAATGATTGAGATCTCTAAACTTCGGAGTCCCAGAATATTCAAGGGGGCCCGGTTGCCTCGCAACCTCCCTTTCGCCGGCCCTTTCTACAGCATCGATTTATTGGAACGTAATTTTCAAAAAGTAAAAAATGTCGCGTTATGTTCGGATCGGTACGTACATCTTGTGTATTGGCTTAAGCTTTTAAATCGTCACACAAGTGAAAAATCGATCGAGATAAAACGGCGATTCGTCATCTCTCCATCCGAGAAAAAAACCCTCCCGTGCTAAATATAGTGAAACCACGTCGCTGGCAAACGGAGGAATATTGGTCACCGAAATACGTTTAAAAAGATGCGCGGTGGGGGGAAAGTTTAAAACCGTGGTGCGTACTTCAGCAGAGATGGCTGGGAGCAACCATACTCCGACAGAAGATAAAAAAAGAAGGGCGCGTGAAGCGTACATTAACGTATTTTATGACCACTCTCACCCCTCCGCGCTTTCGATAGTGTGCCACTGGCGGGTCCTTGCGAGACCTTCTCTTGGAGGGTGAGAAATACCTCTGATGTGTTTTGCAGCCTTTTTCCTCGTAAGCCAATGGCAGTAGCTCGTTGCCAGAAGCTTCGTCAGAAGTTTGTTTATTTTACTGCTCTTGTTCAGCGTTAACCTAATACCAGCTTGCTTTATTGTCAATCGTAAATGTCAAGAATTTTAATCAGTATTTGGATCGCGATTTTGAAACCTGCATATGGATTTTCTTGGCATTTAAATACTTTGCCATATCAAAACAAAGAAAACATACACTATATAGAAGGGGTGGCCAAACCGAGACACTTTTAACTTTGTATGCGGCACTTTTTAATTTCCATTCAGTGGCGTTTTAACGTTTTTCTCTACAGAACACAATGGCGTAGTGTGACTTAAGACGTATTGGGGGACATGCATTATAACTGAATTGCTTCGGATACAGGTTATGTTTTACTGTTCGTACATTTAAAAGCAGAAAACGTGCGTTATGCGGCTCTCGAACTTCTGAAGATTATCGTATGTGATTCCGAGGCAAAGTAAATTTGGCCACCCCTTCTATATAGTAACACATAGAGCTGGACAAACTCAGGGGTACCCGTTCGCCATTGGTGCATAGTGGCGACTATATTTTATCAATTAAGTAGAATACTAACAAGTGTGTGTGTATATATATATATATATATATATATGTATATATATATATATATATAGTGTATATGGTGTATTTGTAATATATCATATACAGATTTATACTTCCCCGACTCTAAATATCATCGCACTGAAACACCCTGGCCCCTACATTTTGGAATTGGCTCCTAGATTAGGACCAGATTTGCCTAAGCCTGTATATACATACAAACACGGATCCAAGAGCGGAGGAGATCGTCCCCCTCTTGGATGTATTAATTTCCATGCATTCTTAAACTCGTTCTGCCGAAAATTCCTTTATTCTGCGCCGTAGAAGGCAAGGGAAAAAAGACTCCGATAGGATTAAGGATTTTCAGAATAAAGGGTTGTTAACAGATGGGAATTCATTAGGGAAAAGGGGAGATCGCCTCCCCCATGGAGGGTTCTGGGTCCTATACACACGCACACACGATATAATTATAGGCATTTTGTACAAATGAACTGGTTTTTAATTGCAATTCCTTGACACTCAAACCTTTTTTCGATGTATACCCGAGTCTATTGTTATGAATACGGGCTATTAGAAACGCATGCGGGTCCTTGCATGTTTATATTCTCTCAAACGAGGGACTTCTACATTTTTACATGTTTCTTACATCGGCATGTATATTGCATGGTGAGAGAGAGAGAAAGATAGAGGCGTGGAAGAAAAACCAAAGAATGTGTGCTCACGGAACCGGAAAAAGATAAGTCAAAAGAAAGGAGAATATGGTTGCGTAGTCGAAGTCACAGACCGTCCTCCAGGATGAGAAAAAAAGCGTATCGTTCAATTAAAAAAAAGAGAACGGAGTGGGAGGACTGGTGTGCGAGATGTCACATTTCTACCTCTCTCCCTCCCTCTTTCTCCATCTCTCTTTCGAAAAGCTGGGCCACGGAGGAGTTGGAGGAGGAAGGTTTCGAGATTGGAACTGGTCGGACCTGGACACCTGGCTAACCAGGGTGGGGAAGGGAGGAAGAGAGGTGGAGGGAGTGGGGAGTGAGGGAAAACGGAAGAGGAACGAATGGAGTGTGGAAATTTAATAAGAGAAACGATACAGAAGCGGGCATAAGAAAGTGAAGGGAACGTAGAAGAAACAGAGGGAAGAAGAAGTATCATAGAAGTATATATATTGTAGATATATATATATATATATAATAGAAAAACCGTATATGTATCGTATAAATAACGTAACACTAGCGGAGAACGAACGAAGAAGAATTGAGGAGAACGACACATCGAGATCGAAATGGGAGAATAGCGGAGACAGAAATCTGAAGAACGGATGGCAAAGAAAGATGAATGAGAGAAGATTGACGAATGTAGAACGGAAAGTAACGGATGAAGAACAGGGCGAAATGGAGAATATCGATAAAAGAGTAACGGAGAGAGAAAAAAAGATGAGGGCAGCATAGGAAAGACGATGACGAGAAGGGAGGGAATTAATGAAGGAAAATGTGATAATGTCGTAGCCGAAGTAGTGGATGAAAGAAAACCTGTTGGAAACGGAGTTCGGTGAAGGAACGGAGATGGAACGGGAGGGAAAGAGAAATGAACGGAATTGGATGAGAAAGAAACGGATGTGAACGAAAAACGAACGGAGGTGAACGAAATAGGTACGGGGAATGGATGAGAAAGAAACGGATGTGAACGAAAAACGAAAGGGAACGGAGAGAATATCGGTTGAAAGACTAGCGAACGATATGGGAACGGAAAAGAAACCTGAGAGAAAGGGCGGAAACGGTAGGAGTAGGAGGATCACGACGACGGGTGAGCGTGGGAGTTGATTTAATGCACGCTGGGAAAATCCCGCGACAAAAGGAGCCTCACAAAATAAATCTCGCTCTGATTTTGGCGATGAGACTCGGTCATAACGGGAGTCTGGTTCGGAAGGGACTTTTATGTTGGTAGGCGTGTCGCTACGGAGGCGATAAACGTAAATAAAAAATCTCGTGCTGAGATTTCGTTGTCATCATTATCATCATCGAGCTTTCTAAATTTCTTTTAGGTCCGTTGATCAACTCCAACCAATCCTCCTTTGTCAAAAGCTCTCCCTTTCCGTCATTTAGTAACAATTTCATTCCTTCGATAAGCGCAAGGAAGCTACTCTCCCGTTAGATCGAATCAGGCCTCTTTGCTACCCTCTAATTTCATGCATTTTTTCTAGTATAGAATGTTCGTGCAACGTACTAGTGTGTTTAACTTGTTTTCTATGTGTAATTTTCTTTATTAAACATGGTTACTAAGACGAAACGAGCAAAACCCGCGGTTTTGGTTATCCGATCAGAATTTTTGAGAAATAAAGATTCATTTATCGGAATTTTCTGATACGGATAATATAACGGGGAGATAAAAAATTACATGTATGATTTCCGAACTCCCCCTTTCACATTTAAAGTATAGGCAATTAAGTAGAGTACATGCGATATTGAAATTGAAGAAATAATGTTAATAGCCTGCTGTCGGATTAATGGAAGCTATTGAAACCCCTTTAACGTCTAAAGCTATTTTATTTATTAATTTATTCGATAGGATAAATCCAAACAGCCATGTCAACACTATGGTTTGATCCGACGATTCCAGTATAGGGAGAGAGATATTCTAAAATCACAGCCACCAAGTTTTAACCGGAAATATAACCAACCAACATATAATCGCTAAAAAGAGAGTTATTCATTATTCTGTAAACACTTGATAATTCACACCCTTACGTATTAAATAAATCGCTAAATGCATGGCAAACTTATTGAAAGGGCCATAATTGACCGTTAATTGTACAAATGCTCCGAGTTGTACTCGGTGCCGCGTGTATGGAAGCAATTATCTCCTAGTTACAAGCAAGCTTATGTGACGCAACAAAGTAACAAGCTACCCATCTCAAAATTTTAACATCGGCGCTACTAAAGGTATGCGGGACGAGCTGGCTAAAAGCCAGTTGTTGTAAACAGTTTAGGCGAACACGGGCGGGAACCAGCTTGTAATTAAAAGAGCGATAAGGCTGCCCCTATAATTAAACAAGACGCGCCAGGAAGTGGAAGCGTATCAAAATTTGTCGCGTACCATTTCGATATATCGTTCTTTGTTGCCATCGACCGACGTCCAAGAGGCATAAATCTCATAGCTGTCCGGTTTTATCTAGAATGGGACATGTTATTTTTGCTGACGGGCTTGCGAGGTCGAGGCGCCGAATATGTCGGATGTTAACGGGTTATATCGGAGTGATACGCAGCCATAATGAGTTGGAAGAGCTTATTAAAGAGAACAAATTGAATGAATGAATCTTCTTTGATCGGTTTATGAAAATATGTCTTATCGATAAATGATTTAATTAGGTTTATATGTTATAATATTTTTTTAATTTTCTCCTCAGATTTAATAAATAAAATTAGAGAAAGGAGAAACAATCATCTTTAACCTAAGCGCAGTCGCATACACATACGCCCATGTACATACAATCACGTTTCATGAGTGATTTCTAGCTTTTCTGCCCAAGCTTTGAATCATGAATCAATTGAGGCAAGAAATTTTGTGGTTTTCTGCGAAAAATGTGTCGTTTATTTACATGATGAATGTCACACTTTCGCGATAATAAATCATTCCACGTCGTTTCCATTTTCGATCCACTCAATTTAAAACCTTTTCGTAAACAGTAACAAATATTAAATATATTTCGTGTAACTGGATGAAGCAAGGGGTTGGTTTCAGGCATTCTGTTTTAAAATTGTTTTTTATGTGTTATTATCTATGAATATCTGGTTTAAATTTATCTCAGAGTAATTGTTTTTCGACTCTTCTGACATTTCACGCTTATTTTCCTTCAATATTTTTAACGTTGAATTCATGTTTTTGTGATTATTTAATTAATCAATTTTGCTCTTTCAACGCAGATAATTTGGTATCTTTAATTGCATTTAAATCATTCTTATATCGGCTTAGTTACGTGGCATGCTATTGAAGTACCAGTGATAAAAATAAAAAAAACTGAAGATAAATTGAAAGTAATGTTTGGGAACTAGTTTATTGCCGGGTGTTTGCATTCTGCATGAATGGCGAAATAAAGCACTCAACGAGCTCAGTTCTACTATGAAAAGATCACGCAATTTTATCGTATTTTTGCGCTTAATTCCACGAAATTATCTAAGTAGCACATTCTGTGATCCAGTTTTTCTTGAGATATCAGCTTTAATGTTTAAAATGCATTGAATGATTAACTAGCGGAATTACCCTTTGAACAGCAAGGGGACTTTGCAGTGTGATTAAAATATAACTTCTGATGTGTGTGTGTAAAAACTAATATATATATATATAGTAAATGTAATTGTTTGATTAATTAATAAATTCCTGACAATCATTTGAATTCTTCCAGAAAATGAAGCGCTTTAAATTTATTACATTCTGTCATCAATATACGACTTGATTTGCCACTCTTTGGCTCCGTTATTCTTCCTCTTCGTACGTTTACTGAATAACAATATTCTTCAATTATTAACGTTGCAGTCTATTAAGTTTGACATTGCACGAAGCGAATAACACAATTCTTTCGTCTATTTGAAGGCTTGATAGACGCTAATTTATCGGAGGCAACAATGAGGTTCACCTTGGCAACACCCGGAAAGAGTACGAAAAAGCCATAAAATATCAAAAAGAAATGCGTTTTTATGGCAAATTCTTCCATGTAAGATCTAAACATAAGATATTTTATAGTTTAAGCCGTCGAATAAAACAAAAATGAAGAAATTAGGTCTATATTTACATATTTTAATGAATGAAGGAAATAAACCTTGCACCTTGAAAAATCGAAAATCTCGTGTAAACTTATGGGAAAATATAATTGTCTCCCGGAGTCGAATCCGGGACTTTTTCTGAGATGTTTGATTTTTCTAGAGACCACCTCATAGGGGTGTAACGATTGTGAAAGTTTCAGCTCATAATTCCATTGGGAAATGTCCAAAAATACCGGGACAGACAGACAGCCAGACGGACACTTGAGAATTATTATATAAGGATACTTATCATTTAATTTTATATCCACATAAAAATCTTGTCCATGTCAGTTTGTTTGCATACTCTTCCTATAATACTTGAATTACAAGATTCACACTTCAAATAGCTATGGTCAAATATTAGCATTATAGGTTAAAATTTTGCATCTAAGATCACAGGTTCGGGTCTCATTCGTAAAGGCCACACAGGATTTGAGCTTTTACAGTTTTTATTTTCAAATAGGTTAAAATTAACACATGAAGTGGGGATTTTCTTTGAACTTTAGTACATTTCTGAGATAACATATTTTACTAGTATATTGCCCGTGACATGACGGATAAATAGTAATATTCCCTCTCTCCCTCTCGCCGTCCCTCTCTCCCTCCCTCTGTCTCCCTCCCTTCCTCTCTCTTTCCCTTCCTCTCCCTTTCCTTCCCTCTCTCTCCCTCCCTCTCTCTGCCTATCTTTTCTCCCACCTCCCCCCTCTCTCATTCCCTCCTGTCACAATCCATAGCTCTCCCTCTTTTTCTTATTCTCCCTCTTTATCTCTTTCCTCCCGCCTTTTTCTAATTCTATACCTCTCTTACTCTCTATGTACCTTCCATTCTATATCCCTTCCTTCCTATCTCCCTCCCCACATCCCCCTCTCTCTTACTCTACATCTATATAGTCGTTTAGATAAGCCAAAGAATCCAAACTAAATCCCACTCCCATTAGGATTACGTATTTTCGCGAAAAATCCTACGATAATTTAAGGCAACTTATGCACGTAAGCGGGTTGAGACAACAATTGATTCTCGAAGTTTAACAATGACGTGGTCGGCAAGGCAACATACCGTTTAAAAGCCGATATTTTTCCAAAATATGTGATTTAAATGTTTAATAAGAGAGATTTTGAAAGGTAGGCGGATAAAAATGAATAGAATATGAAACTTCATTAATTTTTCTAAAGAATAGTCAAATTCGAAAATCGTGCGTCAATTCTTTCTAATTTTAATTTCCAAAAGAATAAAAGCCTTTAAAAAGTCGATTTTTACGTATTATCTTATGGGAAACAAAAATCGCCCATCTGGAGTCAAAACCGAATATTTTTTCTTATTTTTCTTTCGTCATTTGATTTTTATATCTAAATAAAACATTTCTATGAAATTTCAACCTTCCACCTAATCGGGAAGCGGGTAAAAAACGGTTTTAAAAGTGCCATTGATGACGTCAGCTTTAGGAAGGATGACGTTGGGATTTTATATGTATGATTTTATATGAAGAGATATAAATTAGAATGTGTATCGCATCAGTGCAAAAACATTTTCAGAATCGGAAAACATCATTTTCCACGTCTTTTATAATTCTAATTCATTATTGTTCGACAGCATGATTCATTCTCGCCACCTATAGATTTCAGTTAGCATAAGTCAATATTTTAATCCAAGAAATATAACCGACCTCGAAATTTATTTATCGAGAAGTCATTATTTAAACAGAATTAATATTGATTAAAATATATTGTATCTGATTTAATCCCTTCACTACCAACTCGACAAACGAATCCCATTCGATATTTAGAGAATCTAATCGTGCAAATATGACCAAGTATTTTATTTGGAATCCTCTCGCTGGCTTTTCATGAGTGACGCTTAGGTTTAGGAAGACAAAAGTTTTTATTCTAGGCAATCAAATCACTAAGAACGTTTTACTATCACCAGATAAGCGTGTTTGGCGATGAATTCAATGATATCGAAAATATAAAATTTGTGTGGAAAGGGTTTAAATAAAATAAATTAAATAATTACTATAATAACATCAATAATCTCGAATATTTAATGGCAGACAAGGATACATTGTACAATGCAATAGGCAGAGAAGGCGAAAATCGGGTCAACGATAACTTTTAATCTGATGCGTTGGAGATATACTTAGTATTTAGTATGATAGCATGGAGTTATTATACCTAATCACGATCGGATCGTTATTTTGTATTAAAAAATCAATAAAACGCAGTTATTAAAGTATGAAAAAGTAAAACCGTTCATTTTTTTAATATCGCTGGAACAGCTGTTTTCTCTCGAACAATTTTTATGCAAATATTCTTGCGTTATACAAAAATTCACTAATGAAATTAAGTTGACTTTTTATCTACGCTATCTATTCAAAAACATTCAATATATTTTATCGCCGCAGTTAGAGTAGCGAAAGTAAGATGGAAGCTTAATTCATCCATTGACTTCCGTTTTCTCAAGACCTCAGAAAAATTAAAGATGAGTTACGATACAAGATCATCGTGTCGATTACTAACGCGGTGCATTTAATGTGGACGATACAATTAAGATACCAAAAGTGCGTTTCGGTTTTTATCGCGCCGATCTCCACCTGCGACCGGATATAAATTTAGCCTGTTATATCCCTCAATTTTTCAACGGCAAACTGCGATTAGCTGTATGTATTTTATTATAGAGTCAACAAAGGGATACTATCTCGAACGATTAAAATTACTGGAATCGGAGTTATTTTGCAATTTTATATTCAAAACATAAATTTACTTCATTATTCACACGCGAATTTTAGATGCGTTTTCGCACGAACGGCTAAATCGAATTTTTTTAAACACATTTGAAATTCTCTTCGTGTTTTTCACTAAAAACCGCAAATCGCTCGCTTCGAGAGTTAAGTTTTTCTCTCCTAAAGAATTTTCAAAATTACAGTAATTCCCGTTTAATCCTGGCAAAGGATGGTCTTAATAATTGAAAATCCGAATAACTGGAGATTTAAAAAAGTAGAATTCTGCGAAGCCATTAAGAAGGGGATATGTTATAAAAGCATTGTGGAGCAGCTTTGGCATTGTTTTAGCATAGACAACATATATGGGGTAGCAGTATTTATTAATATGTTTTTAAGTATGCCTTAAGATACTATTTTTACATTATCTAAAAATAACACTCAGAAAAGGAAAGGCAATAATGACTACTTTGAGCAAATTCCTTCTTCATCTGCCCAGAGGTCGAAGCTTAGGTAGTTAAACACGCGCAACGTTTGTATTAAAAAGTTCCAGAAGAAATTTTTAAATATTAAAGTTTCTTTAAGAGATCTTTCATACTTATTGGTCACTAAAAATTTGCGGAAATTTTTTTCTTTCCGAATTTGCTCCGGATATCGTAAACCAATGGTTATATTAGGTACCTAGGTATCGCATTATTTTCTACCTCGGTGTCATCCACCACCTCTCGGTCACCATTTGCGATTCTCGTTTGTTAAAACCTATATATACTTTACGTTTCCTTCTTATCAGTTTTCTCTTTCCCTCTTTCGTAATCGATACGAGAGGATGAGTACCAATAAATTTGAAAGGTAAATTTAGCAAATATAACTGAATAAATTATGAAATCATGATTGTAATTCTTTTTATCGATTTTATTAGCGTAGCGCTTATTTTACCATCGCAAATCATGGAAAACCTATTGCGTAAAAACTCAAAATTGATCTCCCAGGCAATACAATTCTCGTCCTACTAATCCTAATAAATTTCGCTTCATATTTTATCTATATCTTCACCTTAAATCACTCCAAGGGCACATTCCATTCCTATACCGCAAAAATAAATTAAAACATATATAATGAATTCGAGTCCCAAATTAAGTTTTGTAATTTAAACGACTTTGTTCTGCCTGCAGAACGCACTGTAAAACCGTTTCAATTGTTTTATTTTTACTTTAAACGCCCGAAGAGATTTTATCGAACGAGCAATTAATAAATAAAATAAATGATCTTTTTTTGAGTCTGTGAATGAAACAAAATTCTGTTAAAAATATTTTTTTAAATGCCCCACGAAGAACAAATTGCCATTTCTGGGAAGTAACTATTTTAACCATTTTATACGGATGCGATTTTTCCGACACCTCCCGCGAAATCGGAAACGAGACGGAGTAACCGCCACCACCGCGAAATTGCATTAATCATCGTCGACGATTTCGCCCGTCGCGAATTAAGGCAGAAATGGAGCTGAAAAATTACTTGTTTAGTGCAGAAACGCGCCGTAATTCGGATCTCAAAGTATGATAGTCAAGTTCCGAATAGTCACGTGTCTCTCGACTATTTTTTCCCTTCGGATTTCACGGTGAGAATCTTAAATACAGCAGTTTAATTTGACCAAGAATCTCTTTAGCCCCATAACGTACAACTGACGTGAAAAATGCAGTAGGCTGTTTTTGTCAACTTTCCGTTCAGATAGGATAACTTGAACCTAGAAAACTCTTTTAACTCCATAAAAATAGAGATAATGGAATTGAATAAGTTGTAAATTATTTATTAATGTATTTGTTTATGGATAAATTAGTTATTAATGAGTGTGTATTGTATAACTGTGTAATTTTAGCACTTTAATTAATGTATGTTAAAGACATTTCTGTTCAATATTGTAGCAATCGTGTATATTGTATACTGTGTAATTTTAGAATTTTAATTAATGTACGTTAAAGATATTGGTGCTCGATATTGTAATCCTCTTCGCCGCCTTGATTTAGCACACATGCGATATTTAAGATAAAATGCATAACTAAATAGATAACTGTTCGTCTTTCGGTTGTATTAGTTCGAAAAACGCGAGCAATAACGATAATCTGATGCGCCATGGCTTCTAAGAAAAACGTTCCCCACAGAAGTATAAAATATATAAAGCAATTTAAAGGTTAAGTTCGAAATATTTTAGTCTCTGTTGCTGTTTAAAATAACTTATGATTCCAAAAACAATCATGCGTAGCGAATATGCTTAAAAGCGGTAAAATTTCAAAATTCTCCTGAATTCATTAAAGTCACTCTTATGAGCAATAAAATATAATCATGCGGCATTTTTACGTGTCCGATACTATCTTAAACCCAAAGTGCCAGAATTTAAACAGTCACACTTTTATTTGACAGCTAAGAAAATTAAACGTGTTCATTTTACTCCGTCGAATTGCATTTATTTTCCAAAAATAAGATTTGTTTATAAGAATGAGGGTTTCCCACGGATACTGAGTTCATCGGAAATTTTGTCGTGCACACACCTCGGGGATAAGTCGAAATATTCGCAGCCCGTTTTGGAAACTTAAAATCGGGAGCAGCTGCAAAAAAAACAGGAAATGTTGAGACTCCCATCCTCTAAAACCGTAAATAACCACGGGTTGCCGCATGGAGTTGCCATTCGTAATTAATAACGGAAAATTTCCGCAGAGAGTAAAAAACTCTTTCTGCGAAATGAAATGGGCCAAGATTTGCAGGTCGGTTTTTGTAAAACGAGACACGCTTCGAAAACATTGGGAAAATTATACGGTAGCAAAGATTTTAAACGATTCGGTGAATTCAACGACTCGTACCACCACTGTATTGCTTAAATTACTGTTTGAACACAACACGTAAATAAATACAGCCATCCCTCTCTTAGCGCTGCACATGCATTACTGGAAAAGACCGCGCAAAGCGGCATATATTTCATAAAAAATACATGAGGTTACATTTTAGCGCAATCTTGAGCTCAAAATGTAATAATTTAATTATGGCACTCGTATATTCTTCCTTTCTTCTTTATAATAACCTCTTGAGTCGAACTGAAACATTTCGTGATTTTTAATGCTTAAAAACCGTTCCGAAATCATGCTAAAGTGAAATATAGGTAGTTCTCTAAAAATAGAACAGCACTAAACCTAAGACGCGTAAAGGAGAAACCGTGCCATTTACACAGAACGCTTTATTTAAAAAGGATCGCGTTTGATGTTGAGCGATGATAAAAACTGTGCAAAAACCCCGTTAAAACACTGCATGCTGCGTCGGGAAAAGACAATGAGGATGAAAATAGCGAGGCTTTCCGCATCCCTTTAATGTTATTTAAGGAATTTAGCTCATTATAAATAGTCCTTACGTATTTTGTGGAATTTTTAATGTGACGCATTTGCAAGAGAGCCATGTATCACGGAAGTCTCATAAATGTATCGCAACTTAATCATTGGTGAATACATCACTCGAATATTTCGAGGGACATCTCTATGTAATTATCAATTAAATTTGAGCCTAATCGTCGTAGTCTGCCTGGTTTGTTTGTATCACATTCTAAAGAGTAGTCGGAAAGCTAGCTTTACTGCAGCGAATCGCTTAATTTCGGAACAAAAATTATGAAAAATTATGCGCGTGTGTATGCAACGGAGTGCATAATTTACTCATAATATTTTACTATATAAATATTTAAAACTATCTCGCGCCCAAGAAAGAGAACAAAATGAAAAGAATCCCCGATCCTTAGCGATTTGATAACATCTCCTTTTTCTGTTATGCTGCATTCAATTAAATTTAACCAGCGAAGGCAAATTAAATATAATCTACTGTAAAAAGCGATAAACGTCTAATAGTGGTATCTCATATAATCCTGGGAGTTTTCATGATCTTGTTTATTAATTTTAGTTTAGTGGAATTGAATTCGAAGAATTAAACACTGCCTTGGATTTGGCAGTGAATAGTTTTATGCTAGATTAGTTTGCATACTACTGTATACTGTACGGTACTGTATATATGTATAGGAAATAATTAAAAAAGACAGAAACAAATGCCTTCTACGATGATAAAAAAATATAAACATAAGAGTCTCCAGTTGGAAAGTCCTACTCAAAAAACACCGCTTTCAACCATACTCTGGATTCAAAATAAGTTTTAAGAATAGTTTTGGATTTATTCATTAATTAACAGCCATGTCAAATGACCTTATCTCGTAAGGGTGTAACTACACTACAATATGATCCGCCTATGGAGAAAACATTTCGGCGATGCACCCCTCGGATAATATTGATGGTATTATTGTCTTGAGCTTAATGCTAACTCGCTTTCATCTGTATCAGCAATCGTTATTCAACGCCGATCGCTCGATAAACATTTCTGTTTTTCGTAACTCTCATTTTTTTGGCCGCCGCCATTTTCTTCTCGCTAGCATCGCGTAATTATTGAGGTCGATTCGTGACTCATCGATAGTATCGAAAGGGTTTTGATTAAGTGAACCGGTCGCATTACTCATCCAGTAACGAGAGATTGCCCGAGCAGTGGCGGAACTTCATAAAAAATAAAATATACCTAATAAAAAACAGGCACGCAGTAGTCGAACGATAATTGTTCTTTGGCCATAAATTTTCGATCGGAATAAATAAACCGCATTAGTTTGTAAATAAATGTTCTCTCGTCCGATTCGTGACGATGCGTTTCAAAATCGTTTCGGGAATAATTCTTAAATAGCACGAGAGTGTATGAAATTGTTCTTTGTCTTTTTAGCCTTTACAACAAGAATCTCTATGTTAGAACTTCTATATTAAACGTTATAGATTCCTAGAAGAAGTTATTTCGTTTTTCGGTAGTCTCGTGCGTCGCTTCCAATCGCAATCCTTTCGATCTGTTTTATATTCCCATAATGTTTTAATTTATTCTACACACTAAATAGGAGCCAAAACTTAGTACGATGGTATTTTTAATGGAGATTTTTTTCAGAAATAGAACAATAAAACAAACGTTAAAACAGACTCTTATATTCGAACCCGTGATGGAAGCAATAGGAGGCAGACGAGTTGATAAATGTTTTCTTGTCGTTTTTAAAGTTATTCCATATTTTGAGAAAACTGCCTCGATTAAAAATTTTGGCCTCAAGGGATTAATTACTAAATTAATGACAAACATAAATAAAAAGGAACCAACGTCAAATTAACTGTTTTTTAAATAAATTTAGTAAGAAAACAAAGTTCTGATGTTCATGGATTTAATCTGAAATATCTTAGAAAAACAACGTCGGACACCAGTCCTAAAGTTCACCCAGGAGGATATCAAGGGCGAAGATCGTACTAATATCCATGTCTATTGAACCATTAAAACCGTGTGTCTTCATTTTTGGAGAAAATATGTCTCTCTCATGCAACAGAGACCATCACTGGGATATGGGATGAGATGGCTTGGCGCTTTATTCTTAGCATCTTTTGATTATTATCTCAGCTGCTGCGAATTTAATCGATGTAGGATATCAGAACATTCGTAAGGGGTCTAGTTCAAAGAATAACATCGCATTGCATTTTCACGTAATAGAGCTATTCCGTTTTATATGGGGGCAATAAATTTTAGACTTTTTGAAAGTAAAAAACGCTCAGTTCTTTCAATTTATCCGTCTTTTTTCCTCCGTGTAGATTATATTTGCCAAAATAATGATGCTACAGAAACCAAATTTTCAATTACTCATGATATTATTAACCAAGATTAAGAAATAGCGACATTCTGGTTATCATAATTTTTATAGAAATTATCTCCTTTTGCAACTTGCAAACTTGCAACTTCTTCAAAAATTAAGTCATCATGAAATTAAAGACATTTCATGCGTACGTATGAACCTGCGTTGCCAAGACAATCTTTAATAAATCATAACAATTGTTTTTTCCTATCTCGAGGATCTGACAAATGTTCTTAAGAACCCTCACGATGGAACGACACCATCCACCTCACGAAAACCTCATCTAATTTCGACCTAAGTCTTGTTCCACGTGGGACCTTTTTATCCATTGTTTTAACCTCCCCTTGTCTAGGGAAGTCTCTTTCGCCCGTTTTTGTTCGTGCCGAGACGTATATCAGAGTTGCCTTTCTCCATTTGCGTCGATCGCCGCGAGTGTTTTGAATTGGTGGGTGTGGGGTTTAAGATGTTAAGAATCAAGCGACTCCATCTTGGATTTAGGGTTGCATAACAATACCCCTTTGAGATGCCAAGCTGCGATGGAGAACTCAGTCTGAGAAACAATTAGATGGGGATATTGATTATCCTTGAGGCGGATTTCGTAACTATTATACAATGTCAAACAAAAATTTGGAGGCAATAAGTTTTGTTTAGAATACTAAGAATTAACTTGAACGTAGGAAAGCCAATTTTTTCGAATTATCAGACTCGAAAAGTTGATTCACTTTTTTACCGCCTATTTTTATATTAAAATGAACCAAATCGTAATTATCGCTAATATCTCGAAATAAATCGATACCAAGGGGCTCGATTGAAAAAACTATTATTGGAAAATATTGCCTGAAATTATGTACCGCACGCATTTGTTTTCATTTAATGACTTGATTTTATTCTAAATATGTGGGATTCTAGTTTATTATCCATTATTTACTTCCCAAAATTCGGGAAAATTGAAGTGCTGGATGGAAAGTGAAGCATTTGATTTTGCATGCGTGTGAACATATACCCTGATATAAAATTCACAGGAAAGAAAAAGAGGATTTCAACCTAGGTTCTCTAGCTATCAAATCTAATGCTCTACAGATTGGCCTATTACTTAGATCGATAAACCCTTTATCAAATTAAGAGAGATATGGCGAGAAAGAGTGACATTTCAATTTAAATAATAAATTAAAAATTTTTGGAGTGCTTTTGCTTAGATGTGCCTCTTGAATGTCTCATGCTCCGCGCTTTGAAAATCATTCACTAAATAACGTTTAAAGAAGATGTTACAATTGAGAAGCGGAGACACGCTGAATGAATTGCCTAATTTTGGGGAATAAAAGATCATTCGACTAAATTTTATTGAAAACTAGAGCGATATATATATATAGCTTATTTATAACGTTTTATACAATCCCTGCCAGAGATGTAAGCATAGTGACCTTATCGTTAAAAAAACCCACAATATCAAAGACGTTTATCGAAATGGGCTATTTTTTATTTTTAACTCTGCTTCGTTTGAAAAAGTAATATTTGAGACGTTATTAGATGGGTGTTAAGGTTCTCTTTCGACGTCTTTCATATCTCCTACTGGATTTGAGGCAAACGATTGCGGATATTGGATTTCTTATTTTATTAATATTTCAAAACCTTTAGAACGAATTTATCCGTAGGAGCTAACTAGAACGGAGGAATGAGTCGTGGTTAATAATATACGACGATGATTTTTTACCACATTAAAACATCATCCGATTTTACGAAAACGATCACGAAAAAAATAGCCTCATGTGTCACGAGATGAACATAATTCGAGAGATAATTGCCTCTCTCTACCGCACGCAGACATATAACAGTGACTCCTTCAGGTCGAGGCGAGGTTATTAGCCGAACGGGTTGCGATGGCGACAGACTCTTTTTGTGCTACTTTTATACTAAGTTGGCAGCGTTTATTTGAAGTTGGATATCTGCGCGTATCATGCGAGGTGAAAAAAATTCGACATGCGACGTCCCGCATTTTAAAATAGGATACGCTTGGGATACGAACTCGGCACTTGAATCTGCTCTAGACCAAATGAATATCTCTTTTTTTAATCGCAGAAACGGTCATAAAACGTCAAGATTAAAGAATTCCGTTTTGGAAGATTGCTCATCTTTTCATTGGAATCCCATCGCATTTACTCCTTATAAGGTAAATCGTCATGTATTTGAAAACAAAATACTATCAGAAAAATGTTATTGCCTCGTTACTCTCGAAAATGGAATTTGTTGGTCAAATTCCGTCAGTAACACTTCTCACAAAACCCGATATTATAGTCGTTTAAAATTATTTTTAAAATCTGATGTGCCTTAAGATCATTTTATGGACCGGTTCTGTTAAAATTTTCTTTAAGGAACAATTTATTTGATAATTAACCTTTGAAGGTTATTAACGATATAGATAATTGTGACGAGACGATTTTTGGTTCCAAGGTTTAAATATAAGAAATTTTCACCTATATTTTTTTAATTTTGTCGAAGTCTCGATTTTGAGTCAACTAAAATTGGCATTTTAGACTCAATGTAAAACTAAACTATGTATATAAAACTCAAATATTTAAATAAACTTTATGCCGATACAGCGGTAGCTGTAGGATTTCGTGTCAGTGGCAAAGTTTAAATAATTGTCTTCCAAAAACCAGTCCTGCATATTATTTTTCAAGTGTTGTAATAAAGAACAATTTCATTCTAACTTAAATGAGTGTGGTGTTTTAATACCAACCAAGTTCTTATTTAAACGAAAAAAAATATTTTTGGAATCTTTTGCAAGTGGCGCAAATACCACCTTCGCTACTCCGTAGCTACAGCACTAGATCCCGAGCCATTTAGGTTTCCCTCAATGCTGAAGGAATAAACAACAAAAACTCGTTCATTTAACAAAGTTCCGCGAAGTCAACGAAACAAAATGCGAACGAAATCATTACCCCAAAACACGCCACGAACTGTTTAAAACGTTTTAAAACGTTACAGGGCAAATTTCCTCTCTCACCTCTCCTGCAACCCACACCCCACCGCCGTTAAACACTCTCCCTACCCACCCCAAGGGCCGTTTCGAGAAAGAAGAAAAAAACAAAACCGAAACGAAAAAGGGAAAAAAAGAGGCGACAGGAGCGGCGAAACCCGCCGGAATGAAAACTTTTTCTGCTCTCGATTTGCGCGGGAAGAGTTGGAGGGGAGAGAAAGAGAGAGAGGAGCCGGTGGAAGGAGGGAGGGGAGGGAGGAGGAGGGAATTGGGAGGTAGGTAGAAGATTGGGAGAGAGGAGAAAAGGAACCTTTTGGTCGAAGCGAAGAGCAATTCGCCTCAGGCTGCTGAATGGACTGGAGGGAAAGTTGCGTGTAGCCTCGTATAAAGAGAGTTGTGAAAAATCTCTTCTGTCCGTCCGTCCGAAGCAGATAGACGAGAACCTTCGGACAAACGGAGGGACAGATGGAAAGGAAAATGCACGATATTTCGTGCTAGTTTTATCCTACATATGTGAAAGATGCTGACGACTATCAATCATATGTTTTATCGAGTTTTCTTTAAAATAGTTTCATCTCTCTTGCTGTCCGCCTGGGTGCACATCCGACGTGTACGGTTTGTTCATTCGTAACCCTTATTTTTATAATCCTCTGGCTGTTAGATGTTTTTTCTGCTTTTTGAACCCACTGTCGGTGAATCGCCGCTGATGACTTCTGTTCTGTAGCCGATATGCGTATCTGGTTTTTTTGACCTTTTCGTTGGAAGGAAATAGTTTCACGATCTGTCACTACTTTAGAGTGTCATAATCGCATTCTTAAAAGTTTTTGGTGATATACTTTCGTATTTTGCTGTTGATAATATAACCATGACAATAATTACTTTAACAGCTAATTATTAATTATTATTATTTGCGCATTGTAATAGCTTGAATGTTGCTAATGAATAAAATTAACAAATAAATTTTCCAAAATTTGTTTTGTGATGAATACATTCAGTAGAATATTCCAAAAGATTTATATTTTTTTGTTCGTGGTAATGATTGTTTTAAGGTCCAAAATGACGAATGCATTCCAGCGGGCTGACATTTTCAAATATGGAAAGGCTAAGAATGCATTTACAGTAAAACGTATAGCTCGATTGCTGTTCTCATGGGGCTGAGGGAAGGGAATTGAACTTTTTTAAGTGCTTTTTATTTCTTCGATTTTTGGAAAACTGTTATTTTTGGGGCATTGGAAATCTTCTCGATGAATCGTAGAATATATGATACCGTCTCTTCCTTAGGGAAATAACCTTATATGACAAACTATTTCCTTCAAATATCCATAAGAAGCTTGTGAAAACAAAGCATCCATCATCAATGTTGAATCATCCATAATAGAGTCAAAAATTAAAAATTGACCACCGTAGAATCACCACTGATGGCGGCTGCTCGGTAGACGAAACACGCATCAGCTTTTTCCAACCTTTCTACGATGGTTCCGGAGACATGCTTGGACAATTTGATCTTAGCCAGAAGGCGAGTTCGATAATTTCTTATCGAATAAACAATCCCTGTCTATAATTGTGTTACCACCTCATTAATAGGCGATCCTATAGATAACATATCTCGATTTATGAAAAAGAATACTCGTGTAATTGTTGAGATCCGCACAAAAATTGAAGATAACACCAATTCGCGTCGGGTTCGACAATTCTCTTTCGAAATGATTTCTACTTAACATTTATTTATTTCATTTACTTTCGTACCAAACTCGCGCACAAGCGCATAAACCGACTTCCTTTTTTCGCTGTCTCTTAAAAAAACTGCCTACTCCCGCATGAATCCAAATGCGTTTCTTTCTTTCCGTTTCGGGGTAAATGAGAGCGACAGAGAGACTCGACAGCTATTTTTGCGTATCTCTATCTATTTTACTTCGGTTCCCACGGTACAACTTCTTGCACATTATATATGAAGTCGACCGATTGGTGAGTGTTTATTGTGCTTCCTCATCCCAACATCTTGTTGCCATCCATATATCCCTTTTACCTTTCCTTTTCCGTAAGCTGTTATATATATATATATATATATATATATATATATATATATATATATTAACTAAAGGAAAAGAAAAGGTAGTGATGAGGGTGGCAACAAGGTGTTGAGGGAAGCCCAGCGGACACTCACCAAGTTGAGGACCAAGCTGGCAGGCTGCTGGGGGCGTCGAAGAGACACGTAAAACACACGAACACAAAAACACACGCAAGCTTATCGGGCCTAAGCCCTTCTTCAGCGAAAGAGTAACGTAAAGTGACACACTGGGCGGGGAATGACAGGGTGATGTATATATATATATATATATATATAAATATATATCGACTAGTTTGGATTCTTAAATTTTAAACTAATAATTCCTTATCGATCCGGACAATTTAAGTCAGTCAGTTTTAGAACAACTGGTCCACAATCGTAGGGCCGCCCATTTAAAACAAGAAAAATACTAAAGCGAAACATATTAATTATTGTTTTATACTCATTTATTATCATGTTGCAAGAAAATTGAGGCTTAATACGATAAAGTGAGATATAAATAAAATCGAAAATATCAAACTAATGAATATAATTAAAGGTAATCAATCAGAGGAATGTGATAACAAACGCCATGAATCTTAACCCACAGTTTTTTATGAGATTGTTGTTGTTGGAGAGTGAATGAAATTAGTACCGAATCGTTCTAAAGAGCCATTGTCGAATGGGTTTCGCCTTTCTCGGTGTTAAGGTGGGGAATCGAAGTTAAAAAGAGTAGAGACTGTGAAAGTAGTTTGTATGAGTGTCATACACGTATGTGAAGGTTGCCTGTTGCCTGTCGAATAATGGGAATTTAAACATAATTCCTGACAATTTCGAATTCCTTGTCCTAAATAAAGATTTGATTATTTTTAGAATCAGATGTTACCTATATGAGATGTCATCTTTTTTTCACTATGGCTAAATTACCTAATCATTTGAAGTAATCACTCAGTAATGTAATTTTTCCAAAACGGCTGAAGGCCGCACAAAATCACCCTGAGGGCCGTATGAAGCCCTAGAGACATGGCCGGCCAAAGGGGGGGATGCAGCGGATGCGAGGCATCCGGTCCGCCGAATATTGGGGCTCCCCGAAATTTGGAGATCTCATTTATTAAAGTATCGGGTGTCAATTTTACATAAACTTTTACTAAAAACCACTTGCCAAATTTATTTTAAAAAATCATTCCAGAAAAGTAATAATTTTAAAACTAGGGGTCACGTGAATTTTGTTCGTTGTCTCTACGCACAATAATCTCGTTGGCCCCCCATGGATATTCACATCTGGGTCCCATTCACTGCTTGGCCGGTTCTGCCTAGAAACGCAGGTTGGTGGCTCCGGATTTAAGCGAGCGTCCGGGTTTTTAATAAGAGTATCTTTTTTGCGGCGCCCGAGGACTAGTAGAGTATGGTTCGAATTCGGAAGGAGCATATGAGAAGTCATAACCGTGATGCCTCGCGTCAATCGTGATTATCGACGGCCGCGTCACTTGGACGCCACTTAATGTTCGATACGGTCCCGAAACGCGGATCGTTGTTTGATTAATTGGAGATAAGGAGATTGTTTTATCGGGCCTCGTGATGCGCCGAAGCTTCTGTGGGGGAAAATTTACCGTTCGGTACCATTTGGTGTCATTCCAAAGTGTCCAAAACGACCGTCATAGCGTCTAATTGCCGGCAAACGTGACGTTTTCGATAAATTTATCGCTTTTATTTTATCGTCCGCGATTATTCTAGGGGCATTTATTGGACATCTTGGCAGTATATGGCTCGTTCGAGAATGGTCTTTTCAAAGGTATCAGCATTTTCCGCGCGTTCTCCAGACACTAGGCGTGTAATTTTATTTAAAACGTTAGCATTGGACGGGTAGTTTCATTTTCATGAATGACCAAATTTTGTCTGATTGTTTTCTTGCATTTAACTACACTTTCGTTGTTTTTTACACTATGACCATGATTTTACATGGAGTTGAACTAGGGTGAGACGAATTTACTTCATATTGCGGTGTCTTACGCATAAAACAAATAAAATCAACTGAAGAAGCCTTCACGCGGTGGAACTCCATATTCAAGGAGAATAATAACAAATAACACTTGGTAATAAAGTGTGATTTTTACCAAGTGCTACCTATCTTACGCATAGCCTACGGGAAAAGTTGAAAAAATGATCGCTGTTTACATTTATATATTGGTAAACTTATATGTGTGAATATGCTGTTATAATACTCGTAACAACGATTAAAATGAATCCTGGTTATGTAACCGTCATAAATCTAAAACACATTAAGGGCAATTAGTGAATAGTCATGCAATTTTAAGCGGAGTAAATAATCGTCTAAAAGGGAAATACGTTGCTTTGACATCGCGTGCCTTTAATAACAGCTCGAGATGGTACGAGGCGTCCTTAAAAATCATTCCGAGTCGTTATCCATGTAAACTTGTTTATTTTAGACGATTTATGGGCAATAGGATATATCCTGGTGATTAACCCAGTTCTTTGGGATTCAAAAGTTTCGTGAGTTTTTTTCCGTGTAAGGCGCGATGTCTCTCTACAAAGTTAATTCTTAAAACGGTTATAAATGAACTACACCTAATTTTACAGAACCATACGTTGAAGTTTCCCGCGAGATAATTGTTCAAAATACATTTGTTCTGGATGGTGTTTCAGAATCAGTTATCGGTGAATGGTGGACGGCTATTTTGCAGCTAAATAACGTAAATGGTGCAGCCAGTTACTTTAAGGCCATAGGTGTTTTTGTGTGACTTTGCCGCTTTATAACACCAATGCAATTATTGGGACACTCCGGTATATTTTGGTATATTGTTAGATTTTTTGCTTATGCCATATTTCGCCACGGGATCAGTCAAACATTCTGATGCTTAACAGCCACTTTAATACTCATCATATCCTAATAGCGTATTTGACTTAAGTCAGAAGGTTTGACAAGCACCAATCTTACTCTCACCAACCGTTAATTAAAAAAGTGAATGTCATCAATGAACATGGAAAAATGAGCGTTTTTTTATTATTAAATTCAGTAATATTTTGTGTTTTATTTAGCTATGAATATTTCTCCCATTAACGTAATCGTAGAAACGAAGAGAATTTGGTATTTGATCACCTGTTGTATGCGTAAATTTAGCTTATCTTGAGTTATGTTTCATTTAATTAGACCACAACATATTCGGTCACGAGAACCTTGTTCGTAAGTGGAAATGTACAGTCAAACTCCGATTTAGCGACACCGTTTGTCCATTCCTGACATTAGCACTAAAGCGGGTGTAGCGGTAAATCTAGGTATATGCTTGCTCTGTGTAATTAGTAGAAGTTTTGTTCATTACAATTAATGGGCGGTATGCGGGGGTTGCGCTATATAGGGGGGTGCTAAATCAGCCTTTGATTGTACTCCCAAAATGCCACTTTTCCATCTTTTATACCTTCGGAGATATTACAAATATTTTTTTTAATATCCGAACCTGTATATTTTTCGCAATTGAAATCGAAAGAAAAATAAATGGCACCATAGATCACACACACCCTGCATATTTTAGTCTTATATACCTTACCGTTTACTTGCTGTTTTAATTTAATTGTTTGCACAGACGGACAGACAGAGCGAAAACAAAAGCTCGTTTATGAAATAAAACTCGCTAAAAATAAATAACACCATCGCTACGTTCGAATTGCCAGCTAGTTTAAAAAGTTCAATCATCTCGCACGATACCTCGAATAAAGAGGAACGCAAGTGAAATTAAGACAAATAACACGAAAAAACACGGTACCTCTTAGTTAATAATGCTTTCCGAAGCAATCTTGGCTGCCACCACTCGAAACTCGAATGATCTATTCCGCGAGGCAAAGGATCCCAAGAGAAAAAAAATGACAAACTTTTTTTCGAAAGCGTTCGAAAATTCGACGGCGTGATCGCTTCGAATTAAACTTTTTCCCGAGGCCCGCAAGAAACCTAAAATTGCTCGATCGCATGTTCCACTCTATTCAACTCGATGGCATCGTTAAATGACTCCTCTCGAAGCTTCTCAGTCGATTCTTTTACGCTCCTTATCCTAACGACGAAGATTATTCAAAGGAGTCGGTTTTTTAAGGTCCATTTTAAATAGAAAACTTTGAGAGCCCAAATGAGAATCCCGCCACAAACGGAAGGACCGTGTTTTTTTTAACTGGCTTTAAAATTTCGGGACATTAACCGGAGAGCGAAAATACACAGAAGCTTTTAATCCATTCTTCCGTGACGAAAGAGATATGTTTGACAGTAATTTTTGCTTCCCGTGATTCCACTGTCTCGGGTAAGTCTAGAGAAAATAAGCATCGCCGCCGGAAAAAAATCAGCTGAATTTATGATCTTTAACGGTACGCCCGTCAGAGCTTTGATCGCAAGGAAATCGTTGACGAGCGGTAATTCAAAGCAGAATCCGCTAAGCTTAACGAAAGGCGTAAACGTCAAAGTCGTGCGTTGAACCCAAATATTATTTCAGCGTTTAAAATAAAGGTTTCAAGCATTGACATAATCTGTCACGGACGTTTAAGTAAAAATAAAATTAGCGAGCTGAGCTTATATGACTTTAGTCATATAATTGATATAGATAACTATAACAGCGATAAAACTATCATGTGTACGATGTTAGAATTTCAACTACTAATTAGCGATCCTCAGCGGTTATTAACTGACCGTTTATATCCAAATAAAAACGTAACATGCCGCTCTGAATAATGGTACGTGGGAATTAAGGATGGATGTTAGGACGAAACGTCACAGAATTTATCATATGCATCATACTCGCAGCTAAAGAACTTTCTGATGAAATATTTAACGAAAGATACATTTAACACAAGAATTTTTCAACTTTCATTGAAATAGGAGATTAAGGGAAATCACCGAGGCTTTAGATCGAGGGAGCCAATCCAGCAATCGCCCGTTGTTCGTAGTTAACTGATTTATTACTAAGTACCCCTCCTCAACGATCTCCCGATGAGGCTCTCTTGTCGTTCACCTTTTTTTCGCGCTATTTACCACGTCCAACGGTTTTTCGACGCGCGATGGATCCCAAATTAAAACAAAACCGCGCGACCCTTTTATTTTTTGGGCGTGGTGCATATCTGGAAGGCCATCCGACGTGTTCGAAGTTATACCGCGGCGGGGCGGATTAAATGAAAAAGGCGAAACAAAAGCGACACGAATTACGAGAGGCGAAGGATGGGAGAGGGAGTAAGAAAAAGACGAAGCCGGGTGGTCCCGGTAATTTCGGTCGCCAAAATTCGCCGCGTGAGGAATTCTCGCCGTTTGTCCCATGGCGGGAGGTTGGAGAATGGTACAGAAGACGAAGAATCCCGACCAAGTCCCTTCCCGCCTACCTTTCGCGCCGTTCTCGAGAGCCCAAATATTCGACGCCGTTTTTTTTCACCGCGACGCGTAGGAGAGTTAACGGAGTTCTCTTTACGTGTGGCGTGCGCGTGTCTCCACAAAGAGAGTAGACCCGAGGCGGTCTCGCGTATAGAGAGAGAAGTGAGAGAGGCGATGTGACGTCACCATTCCGTGTCTTGCTTCTCCTTGCTTCCTTGCTTGCCCTATATCCGCGCGAAATCGAGTTGCGTCATCGGCCGTGATTTTGAACGTGTGTGTGTGCATGCGGTTGTCTTGACTCGGTCGGTTTTGAAGAGAGCGTGAGAGAGAGAGGGAGAAAGTGAGGAAAGAGAGAGGAATAAAAAAAATTATATGGGAGCATATGTAGTGAGGAAAACCGCGAGTCGGTTTGAGAGAAAGAGGTAGGCTATATAACTCTCCCGATGGGGTTCATAAACGCGGAGGTATTCGGACGGTAAAAAAACGACGCGCGAAATACAGTCGATTCTCTGAGGAGTGCCGCTGAATCTTAAGGAGATAGTTTTTAAGAGTTTGCCTGAACGTAGGATACCTCAGGTGCGATCGGAATTCGAACCATTCGAACCTATCTACTCTTTAAGGACTCAAGCTTGTACGGGTTTATTCGGACGGTAAAAAAGCGACGCGCGAAATAAAGTCGATTCTCTGACGAGTATCTCTGAATCTTAAGATGATTGTTTTAAGAATTTCCCTGAGTGGGATCGCTCAGTTACGATCGGAATTCGGAACCTATCCGGTTTTTTGAAAGGACGCAAGCTCTTGTACGGGTTTGTCAAAAAGGAAAAAGGGGGACACTCACAGTTTGGCGAACGCCCTCAGCTGGTCCGACCATTCCGCCGGGACGTGCGCTAGGTTCGACCCGCGACAGCTCGCCTCCCGCGCGTCGGGACGGCAACGACACGGCGTCGGGCACGCTAACAAGCCGCCGATTCCTCCGATCCCACCGCCGATGCCGCCAGACTCGGCCGCGGACGCCGGCGCGACCGTCGAGACGTCGAAGACCAGAAGGATGGCGGGGATTAGGAGGATGAGGTCGTGGATGAGGAGGGCGGAGGAAGATCCCCTTCCCCTCCGCTTCCTCCTCATGGTGTTGCCGTCTTCAGCCTTTCTGGTCCACACGGCGCGGTCGAAGAACGTCACACGCACCCTACCCAGCACCCGGCACCTTCAAATCCCCTACGGAAGACAACTTCCTACCCCCTTCCCTTTTTATTTCCCCTATCCGAAAAAAAATCAAAAAAACGAAACTCGACCCAAATAGAGAGACACCATCAAAACGTAAACAACAACCAGCCGGAGGGTTCCATGAAACTTTGCACCACAAAATCTTTAACAATTGGTTTCGGTGTGAGGAGAAAAAGGAAAGAGAAGTTAGGAGTTTAAGGATTATTTCATCCGGAAAGAAAAATAAATAAATCTCCTCTCTCTCTCTCTTTTTTTCTCTCTCTCCGGCCTAGAATTCACTGGTGCCCGATGGCGAGCGATCGCAGACACTGGTCGCGGTATATAGCGAGCTCCATAAAGGCGTAAGCACTTTCTCTATCACCCCACACCCCTGCGCCCGCGACCACAAGTCAGTCGGCCATCTCGGGAAAGAGAACAGGTCCCGTACCGCTCCCGACGCAAGCTCACTCGCGACTAACTGAGTGAATGCGGAGCTACCTGCTGGTCTGGCGCGCGCGGGGTGATGGTGTGGAGGGGGGTGGAGGAGAAGGGGGTGGGAATAAAAGAGGCGGGGTGAGGGGCGGCGGCGTGTGGGGGCTGGACCCCTACGAGACGCCGCCGCCGCCGAAGCCGCCACCTATGCCGCCGTCGTCCTACTCTTCGCGTCACCACCCTCCGTGACGTCATCGATCGCCACGCACTGGTTTTTGCCGCCTCCGAAAAGCACCGGGTGTTGCCTTCTTTCGAGATTTATATTTCGCGAGGGGGACTACCTTTCACCGTGCTGCGGGAAATCTCTTTCTCTCTCTCCTCCCCACCCCTCCGCTTTCTTTTACGGTCCTGACCCAGGTTCGCGGAGGACATTGCCTCCAGATAGCCTCGGAAGGCCCGCCTCGAGCGCGGAAGGTTGAAGGATAACTTCGGTCATTCATTTGATGCCAACACCATCTCTCGCCAGCGCTGAGTATTCTTCATCCGGTGAAAATCTCGATAATAACGGCTTTACTCCGCTTCGGGTGGCGAAAAACAATATTTTTTCCACTCCCGCTCGGAATGGCGTGGTGCTGAAGGGTTATTCTAACATTATTCTGAAAAAGAGAATCCCTTTCGGTTGTGTCCTCCTTTAAAGACATTCATAAATAACTCGGCGGGTAATTTGGATCGAGCTTCCGGTTTTTGCCGCTAGGAGGGCACGTGCGACGAATCAAAATAAGAAACATCTGCCATCGCATAAGCGTCCGTCGTAATTCTGCACCTTTGAATAGGTGCCGAAAGTTCTTAATGGAATTAAAAATATTATTTCAGTCGTTGTGATATAAACTTTCTAAAATGAAAGTAGCATTTATGGTGGCTGAAAAGCCATCGTTGGCGGCTTCCTTAGCGAACATATTGAGCAATGGAAAAAGTCATACACGTAAAGGTAATAATCTATTCTTTTTGCATTGTCTCGTTATTTATATTTGCAAATTACGGCATGTAGTAGTGTATTATAATATTCATGATGATACGTCAGCGGTTTTTATTCTTCGTGTCAATTTCAGGCTTCAATCAAGCATGTTCCGTACATGAGTGGAGTGGAACTTTTAGAGGAGAACCTGTGCATTTCAAAATGACATCTGTTTGTGGCCACGTAATGAGTTTAGATTTCATTGGAAAATTCAATAACTGGGATAGAGTAGACCCTGTGAGTTAATTATATATTAATATTCTATTTACAGGCATATATAAACATGATGATGCATTTAAGTGTATGCTGCTGAACACATTTCCTTTTCTCCCATAGATATGCCAGTGAATCCTCCTAAATCTAATGTTATAGTTTAAAACTAAATCGCGCAAGGATCACCAGTTGTTTTAGTGTTTATTGTTCAATTTTTCTTCATTGGATGGATTTATTGTCAAGTAACATCATTTGTATTATAATTTCATATGATGCTCATACGTTAAGATTACTCATTATTTAGAATAAAACGTTATTTTATATATAGTTAATATTCATCGATGGAAGTCCATGACTTCAGAATTTATTATTTTTATTATACATCACTTGATAAAATAGGTTCTGTCAATTATTTGGTTTCATTAGGTCGAATACTATTTATATTTAATAAATAAAGTCTTACCTGGCGTTCTTCATTCCACTAATTTGTTTGCTGACTCGGTACTATTACATTATCGATGAAAATGAAGTAGGCTTTTAAATTGCCAATCTTTGCTGCTCCAAATTCTCTTTTTAAGAGTGACAAAAAAGTTTACCAGCCGGTGACTCCTGTACATGTTTCGTTTTAATTCATTCAGTATGACCTTTACTGCCTCTTTTTAGTGGATAAATATTTAACAATTTTTCTCCACCAGAATGAAATAGACAAATTTGGTTATTGGTTATATATAAATATGTCAATGAATTCTTTTGTGAAGTTTCCTACAGTAGTTTCTGTTTTAAATTTCGCAGGTGGAGCTATTTTCATGCCCAACAGAAAAAAAGGAGGCAGCTCCAAAGTTAAAGATGCCTGCATTTCTCTCCCAAGAATCCAAAGGTAGTGATTACCTTATACTCTGGCTTGATTGTGACAAAGAAGGAGAAAATATTTGTTTTGAAGTTATGAATGCTGTCCAAGGGAGCATGAAGCGTGATGTGTATAATCTTGAGGTAAGTATTTTTTGTGAAGAGTTTTTGTGTTACGTTAAAAAAGTAATCAATTCATTAAATGTATTTCATTGGAGATTATTCCTTACTTTCATAATATTCATTGTATTCATTTATCTAATCCATATGATGCTTTAGATATAAGACCTAGATAGATATTTTAAGAGAATTGTTTGGATATTGTCTTTTTCCAGGTCACGATTTAATGTTAACCAGAAAAATGTTTTTATTTAATCATTTCATTGATGCACTTAGTGTCTCAATCATTCGTGTTTATTTGGCCATCTTCTTGGAATCAGCATTATTTTTTTTGCTTTTAGGTTGTATATAGAGCTAAATTCTCTGCTATTACCGAGAAAGATGTCAAAGCAGCAATGGCCAGCCTCATAAAACCAAATGAAAATGAAGCCAAGAGTGTGGATGCTAGGCAAGAATTAGATCTACGAATAGGCTGTGCATTTACAAGATTTCAGACAAGATTTTTCCAGGTGATTAAAAAAATCATGCAGTATACTAATTCAAGACTGAGTGTTAAGTATCAAAAATTGAAAGAAATAAGTACTTATGTTATCTCCGGTAGCCATAGCAAGGTTATGAAAAATCAGATGTGCATTTTGGCAACAATGCAGGTATCTTCAGTGGTGACTCACTGAAAATATATTCTAATTTTTAGATATTATATTGAAGATGCCTAAGTTAAGTATTTCATACTTTTTTCAGTTTTTGATATGTGTGTGCTTATTCTTGAATTTAAGTGTTCCTATTAAAAACTCATTTTGATATTTATGTCATGAAAAATCATTACTCCAGGTATCAGTAGTTTTAATGCTACCGAGTACTTGTCATGCTTGTCATTTTTATACTTTTCCTATAAATCAAACTTCATTTGCAGGGCAAATATGGAGACTTGGATGCTTCCCTAATTTCCTATGGTCCATGCCAAACGCCTACTCTTGGATTCTGTGTACAAAGACATGATGAAATCCAGACATTTACACCTGAAGCATATTGGATTATACAGGTTTTTATTTTACGAGTTGTCTGTGCTTGCATACTGCAAGCGTTCAAAAAATCACCATACACCGAGATATAAACTCGTAAATAGACCAATGCAACAGCATTTGAAATTCAAAGAGCCCACTTATATAAGATAATAGTTTTCATTTTCTGCGAAATTAAGGCATCTATCCAGAATTTCTAAATTCTCTGGCAATCGGCTTCGTGTCCAAGTTTTCCAATTTAAAGTTTCATGGCTCAGATCGCACTTTTTTTAAGCAATAATCATCATTAAGACAATATCTTATATGTTACAGTAAAATCTATGTAAAAATTAGGATATATTGTGTGTTAGGATTATGGTTTCATCACCCGTGCCTTTTAGTATGTATCTGGATAAAAAAAAATTAATTTAAAATTATCACGTCATCATATGTATACATCGGCTGGAATAAAATGGATTATAATGCAGTATAAGCATTAAATCAATGCTCTTAAAGCAGGTGTCCCCAAACTACGGCCCACGGGCAGGATCTGGCCCGCGAAAGGGTTTTATCAGGCCCGCGGAAATTTTATTAGACATCATAAAATCAGTGTTTCTGATTTAAAAACAGACGCATTGTTCGCATTAGAATTTTTTCTTAATGTTTACTTATGTTAGAGTTATATATGCATGTATGCTTAGGTAATTATAGAATAAAATATTTTAAATTTTGAAAGTTTTTTTTCGTTGCGGCCTGCCTAGCGCTTGCAATATTCCTATGTGGCCCTCCTCTCAAAATGTTTGGGGACCCTTGTCTTAAAGTATGGAAAATCAATTCCCATTCAAAGGTATTGGAGTCATTGCTATGGTAGTACATATTTTTCATTGTTGAAGACCGAAAAAAATTTCATAATTTTTTGGTTAAAATCAAATTTTTATGCAAATTCAGCATAGATTTGAATTCTGTGTTTGAGAAAAATAAACTTCATTCTTTTTTCCACAGTATGGTGCATGTCTCGACTTTGTAAATAATTTAAAAAAGCAATTTTGTATAGCTCTGCACCATTTTCAGTGCTTTTCTTATGGGTGTTTGAAATTGGACACGGGTCAAAAACACCCCTTAAAAACTGCATTTTCTGGAATTTCGGATTTTTTCCAGAGGTTGTAACCAATGACCTATATTCTTGCCAAATTTCACCTCTGTAACACTTCTAGTAGTACCTTAGGTTTTATATGATATGTATATCCTATATTGTATGTAAGAAGCAGCAATTTATAATGATTATTGTTCAAAGTGGCTATGCATGGAGGATTTTTTTAGTTTTTCTGTTACCATTTGCTGTAAATATGTGAATAAAAATTATTAAGCATGGAATTGATTAAATATTCTAGTTCTCCGTTTTTGCAAGCATCTTGTATTATTGAAGTTCATCTATTCCAAGCGTTAAATCTGTAATTTTGGTCACTTTATTACTTCTATATTAATTTGATATTTACTTTGTTTTTCCATGATGTTGAAGTATGAAAATGTTTTTAAAATATGTGACGGAGTGAAATTTAGTTATAATCTTAACCCTTAAGTAGTTGCACCCACTTCCGTAGCATAACTAGTCGCGTGGTGCATTTTGTGCACCGTTAAGTTTTTTAGTTTATTAAAGACATGAAATTTATTATATATATAATTTTCAGAATTAACAATGTTTATTAGATTAATGCCATAAAATATTTCACCATTTACAAGCTGAAATGGCATTTTAGATGCACTAATCTGGCTACAATATTAATAATTGTAATATAGTGTTGGCATAAGCTTATTTTGTCACTATATGAATTAGCTTAATGTTATTGTTTACATGAACGTTTTATATAATTAAAGACTTTTATGCTGTTATCTACCAAAATAAAATTAATTATATGGAAGTACATTTTAAATTATGCTACCCACTGAAATTATCAATATGACATGCTTCACAAATATAAGTAATTTTGGCCATGTGCATCTTGCAAAAATATTGTTTACATTTCCCACATTTAAGAGTAGTATTATTATTTTTTGCCCGGCCGCATGCAACACATCTTCCCCTCTTTTTCGGGCATTCGCTGTCATCGCATTTTCTTTTCAATGATGGCTCATCTTCGTCTTCATGTTTTGGCTTCTCAACATGTTCATGTTAGCCGGAAGACTTTTGATTTTCATTCTTTCCTTTAACTGCTCTTTTAGTAAACTAATTGAAAGATTTTTCAAGAAAATCCTTCTATACCTGCAAGGAGATTCGGGATGGGAAGCATTATAGAGGTCAAGTGCATTTATTCCTGCAACATTTAGTAGACCAAAAAACAATGCAATAGGCCACCTTCTTCTGGATGCTGAATATGTTCCACACATCTGGTTCACAGTGTCCACACCTCCTTTTGTCATATTGTAATCCATGATCATTTCTGGTTTGTTAGTTTCCTCGTTGATAGATTCATCATAGTGCATTGTGGAAAATAAAACAACGGACTTATTTTTTTTGGCATGTACGGCACTGTTATTTTCTCTTGAAATGCAAATAATGAAGCACCAACCATTCGCTTTTTGTTTGGTAAAACCTCAATAGGCCATTCTTTTTTATATTTCCTAACAGTACCCAGGAATGTTAGTTTGTCTTCTAGTAGTGAGAGAGCTAGAGGATAACTGGTATACCAGTTATCACAAGTTACATTTCTATTGGTACCTTTTACAATATTAGTTAGCCTATTCACAATTGCTGATGGTGAGTTATCAACAGCAAATGGTCCATTAGGCTGCTTTCCGCAATAAACTTCCATATTACAGGTGTAATAAATACGTTTTAGAATCTGCAAGTACAAATATTTTCAACCCATACTTTTTGGGCTTGTTTGGAATATATTGAATAAAATTAAAGCACCCTTTAAATGGCTCTAATTTCTCATCTACCGTAAGAAACTCACATGTTGAATATGAGTCTTTGCAGTTATTTACAAATTTATCCAAAAATACCCTTATTGGTGCTAACTTATCAGTTTGTTTTCTTTCACTCCTAGTTGTTTTATCATCAAAACGTGTACAACATAACAAAAATAAAAATCTTCTATAAGTCATTGTGGCACGACATATTTCAATGCCAGTACCATCATCCGCCCGTAGTTCATGATAACTAGTATGATTTAATTTCTTGACACCAGAAAGGTAGAGAAGACCTAAAAATGCTAATATTTCAGCTTTTGTTGTCAGTTTTACATCTCTATCTCTGGTATAAGTATGATCGGAACACTTCTCTTCAATAACTAGATTTGTGCTAGATCCTGTTATGTTTATCATTTCTTCATCTATAATTTTCATAAAGGCTGTAATTTTGTCTGTCACCCCTTGCGCTCTCCTTTTTGGTCCAGGCAAAAGTTTTCTCAAAACATTACTTGCGGGTGTTCTGCTAAACTTACTTTTACAGGGATTGTTCTTCCAAACAGTAGTTCTGTCTTTTCCAGCAAAAGTATTGTCTTCATCTTCATTAGTTATGGAACCGTCCTCTGAAGAAGCTTCCTGCTCAGAATCTGTGTTGTGGTTCTCTTCAAAGTAGATCACTTCCTCTTCTGAGCAGTTATCACTATCATCAATATCTGATTCTGGTAGCTCTTCAAACATAGCGGCTATATCATTATCTGACATTTTTCTGGGCCCTAAAAGTTATATTTTTGTAGAATATGATAACGAAATATATTTGATATGTAATACGAATATATAACACATAATATATAATCCATAATACACAATATACATTTATTATGTATATATTTAGAAAGAACCATTATGTATGAAAACTCTTATCTACATGGTGAAAAAAGTAGTTCCAATGCTGTGGACAAATGTAGAATATGCATGCACAACACATGGACTGAAACATCGCTTTCTTTACAGGCAAATTTAGAACAAACTGCGCAGATAGCTGTGGTAAGCACGTACAATACTAGGACTGAAGTGTAGCAACCTCTCCCTTGAGTAGTCTGAGAATGACTAATAGGGTGAATGAGATAAAGTAAACTTGAAAAAATGCTTACATAACTGGTCGCGCGGCACACAAAGTGCTACAACGTGAACGCTCAAGGCTAATATAGACCCCTACATTCAAAAAACTGGAACTAAAATGTAACAACCTCTTTTATAAATAGTTCGAAAATGGCTAATATGGTATTTGAGACAAATGATACATTTAAAATTTGATTTCCAACTGAAACACGACTATGTTGCATTATGGCGCATATTGTGCACCGGTGCAACTACTAAAGGGTTAAGTATTTGGACATGTATTTGTCCAAACAGAAATCAAATTTGGCTTTTTGAAGTTATAGATCCTTTGGCAAACCGGACGATGGTTTTCTTAAGAATTTACTTTTGATATCATAAAAGTTAAAATTGAGTCCAAACAAAATTGTAGCTCTAAGACATATTGGCCATAATTTTAATTACAAGCCTGAAACTTTTTGCTAAATTACATCAAGTACTTTTTTATTGTGGTTGCCAAATCTTGGTCGAGATCAGAGATTCCCAGTGTGGTCCACATACCACATTAGGGTGGTTCATGCAGAATTATTTAGTATACGTAAAAATAATAATAACTAATAAAAATAAGAAAATATAAATAAAATTTTTTAAATGTTTTGTAAAAATATTTATAGATTCAATATGGAAACAAAAAAAGCACTTCACCATGCAGTTACAATGTGAAAATGTCCAATCTGTTGTGTGTGGTTTTCATGGGAAGATGACCATATTAGAATTTAGTGCCTTTTCAAATAAAAATTAATGATTTTCGAATTGTCGGCCCATTAAATGGGATAGTAGCCATTGCTTAGAAATGGATTTGTGGTTAAAAACGGTATGCCTTTACTTAACGGATTTTCATAAAATTTGGTATTTAGGGCTTCTGGGAAAAAGCCTTAAGAAAATAACATAAATGGTCCTCATGACCCGATCAGAAGTGCCACTTGACTGAAAAAAATGAAATTTTCCTCACAATCACAATTTGGAACATTTACACATTTTTGAAATATTAAGTCAGGACATTTATATGAAATCAAATTCAAGAGAAAATTATATCAAAACCATTCCTTGATTTTATCACCTTTAGTTACATGACTTAAAACTTCTATTTTTTATCCAGGCAATCATCAGGACCAATGATGGACGAGACATTACTCTTGATTGGGAAAGAGTTCGTAGTTTTGACAAAGAGGTTGCCATAATGTTTCTTCAGCTTATAAAGGAGCATAAAAAAGCAATGTAAGCTATATTTTGGTATTAAATGTACTATTTAGGGTTTGTTGTTGCCATCTAATTCCTATTTTTCTACTATAAATATTAATTGTCTTATAATTTATGTATATTTTATTTTAATGTTATTTTTACTCCAGTGTTTGTATGCAATTAACCTTTTTCTCCCAACACAACTGAAGTTCTTATTGTATCCTTGCACATCCCCACTTTAAAATTATGATTATGGGTTTACAAAATTATAAGAACAGTAATGAGGAACATTTTGCTAATGTATTGCTTTTTATAATTAATAGACAAGGTGAACACTTTGTGGAATTCCATACTATGGAGGAAATGTGATGTTGTTAAAGGAAAAACAAAAATTAAAACAACACAGACATGTTTAATATATGTCAAAGTGTTACTAAAACTGTGTGTTTTAATTTTATTTTAACAGCAGCACATTCCCTCCTTATTGCTTTATAATTCAAACATCACAGTAAAATTTATGAGGAAAATCTAAAAAATCCAGAAATGAAAATGCTGTGAGGTACAGTACAAATTCGTTATTTCAAAGTTCAAGGGATCAAAAACTACGACTTCAAAGTATCCAGGTTAGAAATATACAAACTCGTAAAAATTTAACTCTCACCAGGTGAATTGGTACAGCTGAAGTGAACATTTAGTTTGTGATTCGCGAACACCACCACATGTGACAAATAGGCTCAGGCAAACATCCCCTATTTCCCCATGTGTATTTATATCGTATTTAGGTAGAGTGATGTTCAACTGTGCATACTCAGCTGATATATTTCAAAGATGTGTGCCAAAATTACCTGTAAAATTCTTGTGTGAAATATTGTATAGATAAAAGATAGGAATCTTCACGAAGTAATTCTCTCCAACTTCATTCAAACTTTCCATTCCATCATTTCGCTCAAAAATTATCTTTTATGGTATTTTACGGTGCTATTGACCTATTTGCATCTAAGTTTCAGGGTTTCCACCATTGTTACAGGGCTGTAATAACATTCTCTCAAAATATTTTGGTTGTATTTTTATGTCAGCTGATGATTTTAAAATTACTTACGAATTCTCTTCGGCCATATGTACTCAATGCATTCTTCTTTTGCATGAGCTAGTTGGATTCTTGAGTCGCCCCTTTAATGTGGGCGACTGTTGGGGAGGGAATTTTCATCCATAAATTGCATCAGGCAGGAGGGAGGGGTAGGGGTCAAGCAGGTCGTGTTTAACCCTTCAGCGCCGATTTGGTGCACAGTGCCAACCTCAATTTCTTCACATGCCACTGACCTTGGTGCAGGGTACCAACCTATGCTGTGCTTGTTTTAATTTATTCTTGTGAGAAGAGTTTTTGGTCAATTTTCAAATGGTTTTTTAATTGTGAAAGGCAAAGGTTTTCTCTTTTATATAACTTAAGGTATTTATTTTTTGTGAATGCAATAATTATACAACATCAAATTTATTGTGCTGTGACGACGTGTACTCGACTGATTGACGCAAGCACAGACGAAGTTTTTACAAGTTTCCTCTCTTTTCACCCTCACGCACACTCCATTCTAATTTATTTTTTTTTTGCATCCAAGTTTCTTCCTAAAAGCAAATCCCTCATTCTTTTATCAATTTTCACAACATTTCTAAGGAAAAATAATATGAAAAAAGAAGACTTGAAAATGTTGTTAGGAAAAAAATAGGCCGAGAATGAACACTCAAAATGTGAACGAAGCTGCTCAAATTTATAAAATAAAACCAAAAGATACCATCCCAAAAACTTCATTAGTCTCTCCCTTTGTAAACCAGAAAGATGCTGACAGCAAATGGACCTACTAATAACCTCGAGGTTTTTGAGACTCTTTCATGCATCAGTCACACTCGGACAGATATATGAGAGCATGGACATGGGAAGGTATGGTGCTGGTTACGAATAGCTAATGGAGAGAACCTAAACAAAGCAAGTGGGATCACCAAGATCTATTAGTGGTGACCTTTCTAAGTGCATAGTAGTGATAGTGATTATGATAGTGATAGTGGTTTTAGTTTTGTTAATGTTGCGGTTGCAGATGAATTCATAAATCAGCCAGATAGCAAGGATGAAAAAAGAAGGGATGAAGAATTTCACTGGGAGTGCATGAAAAATTTTACTGGACAACAGGAGGTGTTTATTGGAAACTGCGGAGCTCAGAATGTTGTTAAATGTGTGGTTGATATTGATAAATGTTTTGAACTATTTTATTACAAAGTTCAGATAAAATTGGGAATAATTTTGAAACTAGAAAAAAGTCTGCTATGACTGGGAATCAAACCCGGGTCTTCCACTTGCTGGGCAGATATTCTACCACTGAACTATCGTAGCAGATCAATTTTCTCGTTTCTGAATGCAGATGTTTTCTTGATTTGATTCCTGGTCATAGTAGACTTTTTTCTCGTTTAAAAATTATTCCCAGCTTTACAGTTTATGCCTGTCTGCATAGGATCTTTGGATCGCTTCATTCCATCAATCAGATAAAATGAATAGCAGAAGATACTAATAGATATGCAGAACAATACGTTAGAGGCAACGTGTTTTCTTTTCAAGGCTTACCACACAAAATTAAACTATTAAGGTAATTAAAATAAAGTTTTAATCTCTATATCAATTCATAGTATTTCTCAATCAGTAGAGCCAAAGGGATATTTACGGATTTAAAAAATCCAGTTCATGCTAAGATGAGCTTTCGTTTGGCATAAAGATCGTACGAGAGGTAAGAAAATACAGATTAGTTTTTGAGAGGTTCATCACTCTCTTTCACAATCTAGGTCCATGTGGTGTTCTTTGTAGACACTTCTTGAGTGTGATGAATTGTGTGCAAGAGAATGTGGGGCATAGCTAGAGAGAGGGAAGGGCTGCTCGGATTCGGGACTGCGGGACTGCACAGTCATGAGAATGAAGAAGAGATAACAAACCATCTGAAGTCTGTTTACGAATATCTTGACCGTGGTATTGGAATGGAGCTAAAGGCAACAAAAACATCTTGCATGCCTAAAAGCAATACTATTATGCTATGAAATGATATTCTTTTCGCCGAACGATATTGTGATAATTTATAAGAATATCACAATGAAAAAATTAGGAATAATAACAATAGTTTTACAGTAATTATTTAAAAATTTCATTCAAATCCATTTAATAGAAAAAATGATTAAAATAATTGTCTCCGTACTTCAAAATCCCAAATTCTGTTTAAGTGTCTTCCATCCAGCGGATAGACTACAATTTGAATCACCTCCATCACTGAAGGGTTAAGGGAAGGGAGAAATGTGTTACCAGGGGGAGATCTAAAAAGGCAAACATAAGCATGACATTTTATGTATAATCTCTTAGAATTGATTGCTGTAAGAAACACTTTTAAAGAAGAAGAGTAAAAAAAGACCTTTTGTTTATTGTAGAGCTTCTGCTTGAAAAAAGCTCAAAAACTGGAAAATAGTATGCATACACTTATTTTTTATTAAAAAATGAATCCAAAGTTTTTTTATTCTTTTTTTCTGATACAGTTTATGAATGTGTTAGGATATTTTGTCCATATAGCACCATTTCCATAGTGGAAATTGCTGTAAATGCCCCCTTAAGAGTAACATGTAGGTGTTTGGATGGCTTCTCTGCTTCTTCCCCTTCTGATTCATCCATATCCCCCTCCTCACTATGAATGTCCATGCTTATTGTAGCAGCATATTCTTCTGCAGTAGTGATCACATAGTCATCAAATTGTATGTATTCTGCAAAAGTGGTTGGACACTCTATTTCACTTTGCAAGTGAACTTCATTGGACATTGAATTTGGTATTCAAAACCAGCTTTTCGGAAACAGTTCGCAATCACTGAGGATGCAGTTTCCTTCCAGGAGACTACTTTGTTCATTATTGCATCCAGCATGTTCCACTACCTAATTTGGGTTATGGGAATATTTGTTGAAGTTTCCCTAATTACATAACACATCATTTTCTTCCTGTATAACCCCTTCAGGTAGTAAATTATTCCCTGGTCTAGGGACTGTATATAGCTGGTTGTGTTGGCAGGTAGATGAAGAACTCATATATTTTTCAAATTAAGTCCCTCATATCAAGACATTACATCCACTCGCGGAATAGTTTTGCCATCATCAATGCTTTTTTGTTTGCCTTGTAACTGCAGGGCAGCCATTTTACTCCTTTGAAGCATCAAGGTCTTTGATATTTTCCAATGATCAAAGGTTGCAACTTTTTGCTGCCATCTGCATTGGAATGAAGCAATGCGGTTAGCCTTTCTTTGCTCTTCTTTTTCCCTTGGCATGTTTCTCCTTTCAGTGCCAGTGTCCTATCTGGCAAGAGGTTGTAGGACAATCCACTTTCATCCATATTGAAAATGTTCTTCAGTGTGTAATTCTGCAAAATGGGCTTCCAACTTTCTGCAGCCTCTCTGCCAAATGATGATCCCTCCCTACTAACACGTAGTGCTATGATATTATGTTGTTTCTAAATTCTGTGCACCCATTGGAACATTGAAAATCTTTGCCTAATTTTAGAGCAATATTTTCCGTTTTTTCTTTCACCATAGGGCTCGATAATGGAACATTGTTTGCCCTACATTGAAAACACCACTCCAACACTGCACTCTGGATGTCAGTGTGTTTTGCATCCCGTGTTTCCTTCCTCCTTTCGATGTCATTTCCACTTTGTTTTTTAATCGCATCATGATTTTTCAGAAACATTGAAAGAATTGGTTGAAAGTGGAATACCATATTGTTGATCAATATCTATTTTGGGTTTCACACTTTTATCAGCTTCATAAATCACTTCTAACTTTTCCAAAATATATAATTCCTTGTATTTCTTCTTCGTAGACGTACACCCCTATCTTGTAACAAGCAACTTAATTAATGTACCAAAATTGATTTTGGCCTATAATAGAGTGAAAAATTGTATTAGGAGAAATTGAAAGCTACACTGGCACATCATAAAATTGTATCAGATTGTAATTACACATTTAAATGCGCAGCCATTTTCAACTGCAAACTTACTTTTCAGAGAAATCACACTCACAAGTTAGGTATTTATTGTAGGACTGCTTTATGAAAGACAAAGGCATGGTCTCTTTAGAAACAACATTCAGTATAACTCCGTACAATGTTATTTAAAGATTGGTTCAGTTACAGAAATCAATATTGCAGTCTTTTCTGGAGTATATCACTTTCTCAGGAGAAAAATTAAGAGGTTTTTTTAAGGTTGAGTAAAAGAGCAACGAATCTGAAGGTCTTCACAGCAAGTCATCAATTCTTCATGGGAAACTAGTGTTCATGATGATTGGGATAATAGGGGTTCTTGCAACTTCTGTTCATTTCAGCTTGGTTCTCGAATTTTACTATCTGCTTTAGAATGTGAGCATTTGCTTAGAGTGATGCACCGAGAGCATAAACAAAACTTCACAAGAGGTCTAGTGACCCGGAGTTAAGATGTTTAATTTGTTTGTATTATCTATGACTTTTATTTCACGTTGAGTATTGAATAAGTAAAATGGAGGTACCTGTTTGGTGCGCTACATGTATTTCGTGTATGAGAAATGGAGAACAAAAGTGTGGTGTGATGGAGCACATGCAAACCTTCCACTTACACACAAAATAGGTGTAGAGGTTTTGAATTAAATGCACTGTTCACGATTCACCGGACCAGATCATGACTTCAAATTTCATTGTAGACATATTTCGAATAATCTGCACTAAAAGCATGCAAAATCCTATGGTGTTGACTGGGGACTGATCATAACTTTGAATTACACCCTACTCTATCCAGGATTGAAATAACCGGATTTTACTGTATTTAATAAAAAAATAGCTAGCATGAAATTTAGTGTGAATGATGCCGCTGTTTTGCATCATCCAAAAGCTGGAATTGTGATGTCTTGGACAGGGCTACACAGGTATCATCTCTTACATCTAACTGATTCCTGGACTTGTTCTAAATATTCAGCAAAGATGAAAATCCTTGCTATTATAAGTAGGTTGATGCAAATGGAATTAAGGCTTGCAAAGCTATTCTAGACGTCGATACAAATCAATTAATGAAGACCAAAAATCAACCAGATCCATGATGCTGAATTCATTTCTAAGAATTTCCTTCACTCCCTTATTAATCAACACATCTTCAGCCATTTATTGGCATCATAAATGCTCTCCATATCAGTGAGAAATGGACTGTAAATCTACAGATTAGTCTTTAAATCTTCGAAACAGAAGTGGCGCATACCAAGTGCAGCCTCCTACTTAAATCCTCCACTCTCCCTGGTTAAGAACCGCTGTATTATTTTTTATTTATTTATATTATTTATTTTACCCTGCTCATAAACAGCCGTTGACAGACTTTTACAATGAACTTTTATTATTTATGAATACCTTGAAATGATTTTCATTTCTCTATATTGATTTGTATTGCATTCTGTACATTTAAATTTATCATATTGTGTATCATAATGGTTAGGTGGAAGAAGAGGCCATATGGCCTCAACCTCGCTGTATTAAGAAATAAATAAATACCGTAAATACCCGCGTATAATGCGCACCCTCGTATAACACGCAGGGGGGTTTTCAGCCTCGTAATCTATGATTTTTCTATATACCCGCGTATAGTGCGCACCGATTTTTTTAGCGTTACCGTTCCAGAATAAAGTAGATGGTGTAACGTGTTCTAAAGCAATGATCGAATTATTGGTATTATGTATTGGTAACATAATTGAAGTGCGAAATGAAATTTTCGAATAACGTTCCAAAAGAACGTCAGCTAACTCAATCATTACATACTTTATGTTTACTTACAAGGTGATATTAGGACATACACCATAAATCGAATTATATTAATTTCATAGTATGCCATATGACATTCTTTGAGCTAATAAAATGGAATGACGATAATCCTATGTTTTTAAAAATACGTTTTAGTCACGCCTGAGGTGGACGGGTTCGCCCAACCTTCAGTTATACCCTTATTAGAACACTCGAAAGCACGTAAACACAATAGCAAATAACCATAATTAACTACAGACTCGAAGAATCAAGAATAAATCACGAAAAAGATAGGGAATGATAACTTTAAATAGTTCTACAAGAAGCATCAACTCCCAGCGTACTCAAAGGCATCAGCTGCCATTGTTTCTAATTGTAAATAGTACCAGTACCTCATCACCAGGCCGGGCGCCGGTGTAGGGTGACATCATTCGTAAGATGACGATTCCGATAACAACATCGAAGAAGAATAGTCCAGTGACGAAGAATTTCTTGGCTTTTAAAATGAATAAATACTGAATTCATTCTTTTCATATCTAATTAATGTATGTTTATAAAATTAGTTAATAAATTTTTACTATTATCTATCTTACTTTTCGTAAAAATCGCCAATAAAAATATAAGGATACCCGGGCAGTAATTACTGTGTCGAAATTGTGGAAATATGAGGTCAAATGAAAATAAAAAGATTATGTACCCTCGTATAACATGCATCCTAATTTTTAACTCGAATATTTCGAAAAAAAAGTGCGCATTATACGCGGGTATTTACGGTAATTGTAACAATGATGAATTACATACAACTATGCTTTAGACAGGATTCAAACCTGAAACCTTAGCATTGGGAGCCAGACAGGCTAGCCAACCCTCTCCCAAGACTGGCAATAGTACGAGGGTCATTTTTAAAGTAAGAACCATTTGCGCACCCTACCCGCGCAGGTCATTGACCGGAGACGTCTCAAGGTTGAATGCTCTCTTTAGGGCCCTGGCCACATCCTCAGTTTGCCCTGCCGAAATCCATCGCCAACTTGTGGAAGTGTATGGGGAAGGTTTAATGAACAAAGGGAATGTGCGAAAGTGGTGTCGTCTGTTTAATGGTGGAAGGACAAATGTGCACGATTTGGACGCCCGTCTGTCATGAGTGAGGACTTGAAAATCAAGATCGATGCACACGTTCGTGAAAGCAGGCACTTCACTATTGATGAGCTTCATGAGGCTTTTCCAAATGTTTCGCTATCTGTCCTCTATAAGATTGTCACAGTTCACCTCCAATATGGAAAGATTTGTGCCAGGTGGATTCCAAGAATGCTCACAGACGCACACAAGCAGAAACGCATGGGTGCTGCTCTGTCATTTTTGGAACGCTATCACAGAGATGGTGATGAATTCTTGGACCATATCGTGATGGGAGATGAGACTTGGGTCTCACACTACACGCCAGAGAGTAAGTGGCAGTTTCTTGAATGGCATCACCCCCACACTCCGACAAAACCACGAAAATTTAAGCAGACACCTTCAACTCTGAAAATCATGGCCTCCGTTTTTTGGGACAGGAAAGGCGTTCTTTTGGTTGACTTCTTGCCTCGTGGAGAAACCATCAATGCAAACGCATATTGTGAAACATTGACAAGGCTACGGCATGGTATCCAAAACCGCCGGCACGGCCTACTCACTAGGGGAGTGTGTCTGCTTCATGACAACGCACGGCCACATGTTGCACAAAAAACGCAAGTGCTGTTGGAGAAATTTGATTGGGAAATCCTTAACCATCCTCCCTACAGTCCTGACCTGGCCTTCGGACTTCCATCTTTTCACAAAACTGAAGGAGTTTTTGGACGGCAAACGGATGGAAACTGATGAAGAAGTGAAAGAAACAGTTGTGGGTTGGTTGGACGGACTGGTGGCCGACTTCTATGATGAGGGGATCGTCAAGCTCGTGCCACGTCTGAACAAATGCCTGGATCTCTATGGGAACTATGTAGAAAAATAAAGAAATGTTGTATGTAGTAGTAACAATAAAATTATTTGGATATATTAAGTTTTTATTTTTTTAATGACAAAACGGTTCTTACTTTAAAAATGACTCTCGTATAATTGATGTAAATGATACTTGAGAAAAAATTACGATAGACATAAATTGTTTTTATCATTCAGTTATTTATTTTACTTGTATCACAAGATATAATATTCATATCAGTGATCATCATCTCTCTTACATGCTGATTGGCTTATCCTATCTTTATTTTTCCAGAGTTGTCAGTGTCACCACTAAAGAGAAAGCAAAGGCACGCCCAATTGCCCTCAACACAGTCGAATTGATGCGTGTTGCCTCATCAGGACTTGGTCTCAGCCCTCACCATGCTATGCAAATAGCAGAACGCCTTTATACTCAAGGATACATCAGTTACCCACGTACTGAAACAACTCAATACCCAGAGAATTTTGATTTACTGTAAGTGTATCTATTACATTAAATCAGTTTATCATTAGATAGATTAATTAGCTTTGTTTATTTTCTGTAATAATATAAATGGAGTTAGGAGTCTTCTACAATGATGTTTTGACTTGTTTTCAAAATTATATTTCTTAAAAACCTCCTTAATGTCAAGTAAAAATGTATTTAAAAAAATTGAAATTGATGCTTTATTTTTTTGCATTATGATACCAACTGTTATTCAAGCAGGACTAAATACCTGAAATTGATTTAATAATGAGTGGCATGCAATCATGTAATTCTTCTGTGATTGTAAATAGCAATGAAATAAATAATTTTTCATAGAATTTAGCTTTAAGGCTATGCAAATTCTTGCTATGGTTTTGTTGTTCTGGATGCCCAAATATCTTGCTGAATTTCATTTTTTGGAAATGAAGTGCAATACTTTTTGTTGTTAGGATCTACTAATTTATTTTCCATGCTTAATTGTTGGATCCTAAGAACAAAATGTATTGTTTATTTTTTATAAATTGTTAACATGGATTTCCATTAAGTGACACCTCAATCGGTGAACTCACATTGAATTTATGTCTCAAAGAGCCAAGTTATTGATGAATTGACTTTTCATTAGTGCAACATGGGAACTATTCAAAAGAATCGAATCCTCATTGACAACATTTTAAAACTGAGAAAGGCTCTCGAAAGTTATCTATGTTGCATGAAATATAATCAGATTTTTAAAAAATGCTTTTCCATTTCTGATTTATCATAATATACTCTTTTTCTAGGTATAGGTCTCTTCTAAATTTAAACATATTTCTCAATAAGTAAATTTTGTTTTTTTTTAATTTTTATAGTCTTGTCATTGTAATAGTCTCACTTGTTGCTTTTACAACATTTCCTTCAACCCATTTATGATGATCATATTACTGATGTATAATGATATAGCTGTACAATGGCAACTATAAAAGAGCATAGCAAATTTTTTTATTCATTTAAAATATCAGTTTGTAAGGTACTGTTGATGATGACTACATTGTAGTTGAAGTATTCACATGGTTTATTATATCCTCCTAAGGCTTGATGGCAAACCTTGGTGGTTTATTTTTCTTTAGAAGCTGCAGGAAAAATGTAAACTTAAGCTTAGTGTGAATCAAGAATAGTTAAAAGTTGTCATTTTATTAACTGCAATTAATTTAATTTCAGAGGTACTCTTAAGATGCAGCAAAACAGCCCAGAATGGGGTGAAGAAGTTCGTGAAATTCTAGCTAATGGGATGAACAAGCCCAAGAAAGGACATGATGCTGGTGACCATCCCCCAATCACGCCAATGCGTCTTGCCTCCAGGAATGAGCTTGATGGTGACACCTGGCGCTTATACGATTACATATGCAGACATTTTATTGCGACCGTAAGTCACTTGTGTCCTTTTTTAATCATTCCTTACATTGATTTCAGCTATTCATCATGGAAAATAATTTATTGAAACTGTTTATTGTTATTGATGCATGAAATATCTATCTGAAATGATGTTTCATAGTAACTCTATCAATTCATCTATATTAGACTAGCTGAAGTGCCTGGCATTACCTGGGTAAATTCAATATACAGGGTATGGCAGAAACAGTGAAGCAGTTCAAAATTTTAATTATGCGTTTCTCCACTAGGGTATTTATTTATTTACAAGCATCTTGCGATTAGGCAAAGCCAGGTGGCAAGGAAAACACAAAATTTAATACAATGCTAATAAGAATTAAAAGAATTAAAAATTTCGGAGATGACAAATATATAGTTCAATGCAGTCATTTTACGTTACTACTGTCCTTTTCTTTACATTTCTTAAGATATTTTTTTAAACAACTTCACATTTTTCGGCAAAGGATTTAAGAATTCTTCAGGAAGGGCATTCCATTCTACTATACCCCTATTTATGAACGAATACTTCCCTGTATCAGTCCTTTGCTTTCTACTATGTAATTTGTGCATATGATCATTTTTTCCTACAAAATATGGTTTTTCCGTCCTCTTGCCAAGATCTTCCCAAGCCCGATCTCCGGTATATGCCCTGTAAATACCGACTAATCTATTTATCTTTCTTCTTTTACTTAACGATTCCCACCCCAAAATTTTAATCATTTCTGATACACTCTCATTTATGTCATATCTACCCAATACGAAGTGAGCGGCTTTTCTCTATCTCATATATGGAGTGGATTTGCAATAAATCAACATTTACATCCGATTTCTGTTATAGATGACTTGTCTTTTCCCCATATACTCCCGAAAACCAGGAATTAAACTCATTTGCTTTCTCTTCATCATCAAAAATTACTTCGCCATCCTGTTTTTTTATAGTTGCAATTTTTTCATTATTTTCTTTGCGCCTCCTTAAATATTTAAAAAATTGACTCGAATTCCCCATGCCTAGTATATTTATGAGCTACCTATGATGAGCTTTTAATTTTGTTTTCCAGTTCCCGCCGCAAAGTTTTATACTTATATTCATACATTTCCCCATCGTTCCTTTTTCTATGCGCCATCCTTACTTTCTTCTTCATCAGTTTCACCTGCCTATCGTAAAATTCAGGATCTGAATTTTTCTTGAATAACTTTTTAGGAACAAAATTTTTCCATTTCCTCATTTATCAGGTTCATGAAATTCTCCCAAATCTCATTTATATTTGCTCCTGTGCTAGTCCAGCGAGGAAAATTTTTTCTTAAGAATTCACGGAAACCATTCCTATTCTCTTTCTTATATTGCCAAATTACTTTATTTTGAAGTGATTTCCCTATTTCCTGATTCTCCCATTTTAATTCCAGCCCCACTGATTTGTGGTCACTAATTCCAGTAAAAACTTTGAAACTCGTAAATATGTTTTGGGGTCTTAGAAGAAAAATATCTAGCAAATTTTCTCCCCCTCATTGCATTTTGAACCACTTGCTTAAAACACCCTCCATAAATCAGCCCGTCTACAAGCTCCTGGGCCTTTCCACCACTCAGCGAGTCTCCTCCCCACTTCACATTTGGCAGGTTAAGGTCCCCCACTATGAGGCACTCAAGGTGCCTGGGTTTTTCTGCAAACAACTCATTCAGAACCTCTAGCGAAACTGTGTCTTCCCCCGGCTTTCTATATGCTGCGATTATGTCTAGTTTTCTTCCACCGTGTGACCCTGAAATCCTAACACACATCATTTCACAATCCTGTTTTACCCATTCCACTTCACTCAGTAATCCATTTCTAACCCAGACAAAAATACCACCACCCCTAGTGTCCTGATCCCTCCTACATACTGCAAAGCTGCTTGGAACAATTTCATTTGAATAAATTTCACTTCTTAGCCATGGTTCCGTCCCAACAATAATATCCAGACCATATGCATCAATTAATGCAGTAAATGCCTCTCTTTTATTCAATAAACTACGACAGTTCACCAGAAGAATTCTTAAACCCTTACCTTTGTCATAATTCTGCATCTCTCCGTCGATTTCACCTATTTTTTCACCATTCATCCATTCTTGTTTTCCTTCTGTTTCCATGGTATTGCTTTTTGTATCATAGAGTATGTGTGATAGATCTATAGCAGTGACCTTGGAATTCATTTCAATATGGAGCATTGGACAGTGAGGTAGAGCTTTTTATTCGGATGGGATCCATTACAGGTACTCAACGTGAATTTCAGTGGGAGTTGAACCAGCAGCAATCCCCTTCTCCAAATGCAATTCATCACTGGGTAAGACAGTGGCGTGAACAAGGTTCTGTAATGTGTAAAAAGCCACCTGGCTGGCCTTGTTCACTTCACACACCTGAGAATATTGCCCGAGTGTTTGTGTCTGTCAGTCACAATCCAAGGAGGTCTGCACGTAAGCATGCTCAAGCTTTATGCATGTCTGATAGGAGTGTACAGCACATCCTGCATAGTGACCTGAACTTTCATCCATACAAGCTGCAAGTTGTGCAACAGTTGAGTGACTATGATAGAGAGGTGTGCTTGAAATTTTGTCATCGGTTTCACGAAATGTTGACTGGTAATCTAGACTTGCCAGACAACATTCTGATGAGCGATGAGGACCATTTTCACTTGCATAGCACCATTAATAAGCAGAATTTTCGATACTGATACACTGTTAATTCTCATGAACTTCATGAACATCCCCTTTACAACCCAAAAGTTACTGTTTGGTGTGCAGTGTCATCTAATGCAATCATTGGACCCTATTTCTTCAAAGATGAAGATGGACGAGCTGTCACAATGCTGCACCCACATGTTTAACACATTTCTCATGCCAAGAATACAGAATCTCCCACAACATGATAATCTATGGTTTCAGCAAGACGGTGCTATGGCTCACATGGCAATAATTAGCATGACTGCACGTTGCTGTTTGTTTCCGCAGCATGTAATTTCTTGTTACAGTGATGTGCCCTGGCCTCCTCATTCACCAGACCTAACTGCCCCAGACTTATTCCTCAGGGGAAATATTTAAAAAGTAAAGTCTATAGTAGTCGGCCAGCAGACTTAGATGATCTAAAAGCAAGAATCCGAGAAGTCACCCAAATTTTGAAAGAAACGCTTCCATAAGTGATGCGCAGCTTCTCAACTCATGTGCACCAGTGCATTCAGGAGGGTGGTGGTCATCTAAAGGACATACTTTACAAAAGTATGATGTGGCCACCACATGACTTTCTCCATATCCGTAATATTTCTAAAAATTCCAAATAGGTTACATAATAATAAATATTTTAAGAAAGTGCGAGAAAATTTTAGACTAAAAAGAACAGAAATAAACTCAAACCATAGCCTTCTGACAAAGCTTCAACAATTAAGAAAAGAAGGAGCGCTACTAATTGTAAGACGTAACTAAACGTCAATTGTTAACAGTCATCGGTAGGTGGCATGGTGGTGGCAGCTAAGAATATAAGATATCTCTTAAACAATGCATTATATGGAAAAATGTTTCAAATAAAGGTTGTAGGAAATTTAAATTCCTACAACTTATTCCAATACATTTTTACATTTATCAAATATTAAAGTGAATATTTCAAAATAACGGATAAGTGACAACAGTAAACACCCACTTTCGGTTGACCAATTTTTACCAAAAACTAATCAGTTCTTCTGACTTTTATAAAAATGTTAAATTTAAAATTTCGCGTTGACCTGATTAATAGTTTTTGAGTTAGAGCACCCACAAAATGCTATCACATACACACAAACACAAACATCATCAAGAAAATGGTCAAAACATATTCAGGGGACCTCAAAACGTGTATTTCCATTGAAATCTCGAGTTCGATTTTTTCATAAAAACTACTTGCTCTATACTTCGTATATGGAGAAAGTAAAAACGTCAAAGAGTGTTGAAAAAGATTTTGTTCAAAATAAAATATGTACATTGCTTTTTGTAAAACTTTAATCTATTTTTAAAACACTTCTCTATTTCTGCTGCACCCTGTACTTCATGTATGACAATTTCCCTAGCCCTTGCATGATCCGTGATGTAGCAATTAGAAAATTTATTCAGAGAAAGTTCAACGTTTGCCACAAAAATGTAAGCAAGCTCATAATTGCAACTTGTAGTTTTGGAGATAGCAATTCAAGAAAGTGCCAAAAATATGTCATTGCATATTTTGGCCATATCAGTTGACATGAAGATTTTTATGGTGAAAACAATAAAACCACATTTTCCTCTCCCTAGGTCTTATATGGACTGTGCGATATCAATTACAAAATTTATTCCAAGGTAAAAATTCAAGAATGTCCCAGAACTGCTTCCCACACAAATCCTGTGAACAAAGGAAAAATAGCACCTGGACTCAAACTCTGGTACTTTGTATAAAAAAGGAATGGCTTGTTACCCTTCAGCCCAAAAAGACTATCAAAATGATATTAAATTTTGGCCTCTTCGTTGGCTGCCATGAGCATCAAAACGGTTCAACTCTCAAAATAATCTCAGATTTTTCTTTCAGAATAAATTTGGGATTTAATGTGTCTCCAAAAATCAACAGTATTTGTATATTTCTAGATGTTATTAACAAATGGCTTTGCCTTTATGCACTATGCCCGTTCTCATCTACTTGCACTTTGAGCCTCATGAGGATCTTTTTCCATCTGGGTCTAGATGGGAAAAAATGCTGTGAATGGATCCAATGGAAACAAAGCAAGGTGATGAAATGGACAAAAATTTCCTGTCCAAATAAACAGAAGTGCTGCATTTCAGGGTCAGCTGCAATAGAATGCAATGCACTGCATTTTTAATCCTAATTGCAGATGTAACTGGGCAACAACCCCAGAGGATTCTCCTCTGCCAAAGTTTCTCAAACACCAGTCTGTTCCTAACTGAGCGCATACTGGGCTTTTGTTTATACATTTACAAAAATAAATTGCAACATTTCTGCACATTTCGTTCACTTGATGTATCCCTCTAACTTAATTAGGGAAAAAGTTTCCCGAAGACCGACTTTTTCATGTCTCCAGGAAATCTTTTGTGGAAAGAATAATGTTATTAAATTTTTTTTAAATGTCTTATTAACATTATATACTTATCATTTATATACAGGTACTCCTCAATTTACATGATTGTTTATTTCGAAATCTTGTAAATCGAATCCTATTTTCCCATACAAAATTCCATGAACAAAATTGCGTTAAAGAGAATCCTACTTGTGTAAATCAATTTATATTCCCTATTCAATTCGTGGTGGCAATGCTAGGGCCAGTCTTTATGCATATCTTCACGATGAATAATCTCGGCCTTTCTGCTTTGATTTTTGAAAAATCACGCTTTTCCGTAGAATAAATCAATGTCATTATGCGAGAAATGTGTGTATGTCTATCAGCAATATTCACCTGCATATGCCGTGCAGATGGATCATAGATCTGATAGAATAAGTACAGTAAATCTTTGATTTAATGGACTTCAGATTTAACGTACTTAAGGCTGACTGCTGTCCAGTCACTGAGGATCCACTCCCTATCGTCGCTTTGTCTGCGATTTCAGACCACTCACCATCCGTCAATGCTGAAGGCAGTCCATTTGCAAAGAGCATTATGTATTGCCTGACGTTTGGTTCCTGTCTGATGTTTTTCTGTACTTTTCAGTTTTCGCCATAAAATTTTTGCCACTTTTGAACTTTCTGCCGGGACTGTCAATGAAACTTCTAGGGGAAAGTGTTTGGCAAGGGTGTTGAGCAGCGAGCGATGAAATTAAAAGGAGGCAGAGTGAGGCAGTGGAAATACGAAACCATTTGTTATGCTGCACTTAGGGACACATTGGTTCGATTCTCAATACCACAGGATTTCACGCAGGAGTTTGTACTTGCTGCAACGATGTTTTTAGTGTCTGCGCATTAACATTCTCTTCAAATTCGAATTAATAGAGTTTTATCGCATTAGATGAACATGCATATTATTCTTGTTTAACAGTGTTCCTAATGTACTGCATTTGACATAAGATGTGGCCATTTAGTAGGTGCATTTTGCTTTATCATATGATGAACTTTCAGATTTAACGGACTTTCAGCAATAATGGACAACCTATCCCCCCAATTAATCTGTTAAATCAAGGACTTACAGTACAGTCAATTGGTGATATTGATATTTCAGGGTTGATAAATATGGGGGTCGACTTACAATCAAGGTCACTTTACAATTGGATAAATATGATATAACATTGGAGTGTTTACTGCAATCAATTGTGCAAACTGTTCTAAACTCCTGCTCGCATCCTCCCTCATATCATTGATTCTAATGAAAAAAACAGCTTTGATTTATGTTGCACTTTTCAGAAACGCATCCTCGACGTAAATCGGGGTTATATTTGTAACATGCATATTTCCTACTCCTGCAATACATGTTGAACTTGAAAAACATTCTATAAACTGCACAACCAAAAAAGTTCCAAAATCCTTTCATTTCAAAACACTACACTCATCTCAGTCAACAAATACATACATCCTCCTCAAGTATGTCTCTCTCGATCTCTTTCAGGGGAAAAATCACATGGCACATACATTCTTTTTTTAATTGAAGGGGAAAATTACTGCCAAGGATCACTATATTGTAGTAAAAGTGTGCATCGTAACTTCTTGGTAATGTAATGATACAATGATTAATCTAGAGCAGCATTTGTCAAACGATGGGCCGCTGCCCCCCTAGTGGCCTACCAAAGGATTGAGAAGGACCGCAAAAAATTTGAATAAATCTAAGATCAATATTTAAAAACTGTCCCAAAAATATAGCAAGAACTTAACATTTTGTAAAAAGCAAATATAATAAATAATTAATGAAATTTTGAATTAACTGCTTCATATTTTTTTAAATATATTGCCTTGCCGACTATGTCATTGTTAAACCTCAAGATTGTATTGTCGTTGCAACCCTTATACTATATGCATAAGGAAAAAGTTCTTTGAATGTTTTAATATGTGAGAGAGAAAGGGAGTGAGAGGGGAGAGAGGGAGGGTGACAGAATAGGAGGGAGAGGAAGGAAGACAGAGAAAGGGGGAGAGGGAGAGATAGTTAATGTTCTTTATTAGGGCAGGATTGAGACTAGGAAGTATATTTTTCCATAGAAGGAGAGAATGGGAGAGGGAGGAAGAGATAGAGAAATTGTAAGGAAGAGAGAGATAAAGGGAGAGGGAGGGAGAGGGAGAAATAGATATATAATGGTCTTTATTTGGATGAGATTGAGATTAGGAAATCTATTTTTCTAGAGAAGGAGAGGGAGGGAGAATGGGAGGGAGGAGGATTGGAGAGAGGAAGAGAGAAAAGGAGGAAGAATGGAAAGTGCCTTAAATTTATTACTTAATCCATGCAACCAAATTTGGTAGGATTGTTATGATCATGTACCAGTAGCGAATGACAAAAAATACTCAATAAAGGTTCCGGGTTTGACTCTAGAGGGTTATTTCTATCTCCCATAAGACGCTCAATATCTCAGCCATTTGTCTGATTACAAAGCCCATTTTAAATGGGCTAATTCATGTAGTATCTACATAAATGTATAAATACATATTAAAATTGTGAAATTACAGAAAAAATGCCTATGCTATTGTGACAAATAGTACCATCTCAATGATGATGACCCTTCATGACCCTGATTTGGATCTTGACCAGAGGTTCGGAATCGCTGCTGTACAATTTATAGGATACTGTTTAATGCATTTACATAGCAATAGAATGTATATATGGTGTGTCCTCAGTTTAACGTCGATTCAACTTAATGTCATTCAAAAATTACTACCCGTATTTGGATTAATGTCGTTGATGATTCATGTTAACGTTGCCCTGACTCGGCGGTTAAATAAAACACGAAAAAAAATATTCCATAAATGACTCTTGCACACATCTGTTGCACAGCACTTCTCCAGCCGAGGCATATCACATTATTTGAGTGAGAGATGTGTTTTGGATTAACGTATTTTTATTAAATTTGCGTTATTTGCATGGTGACATTTTGTAACAATTGGTCCAAATAGTAGTGGTAGTAATGGCCTACTTCTCAAAGTTTTCCCAGCAGTCAATAAAATCATCTTAATCTCCATGAATAGAAACCTTAAAAGGTTCATGAGTTGTGCAGAAAGGAAGATATTCTGAGTGCCCTATTTATAAAACTTGAATTATTATGAACTTTTGGGATAACTTGAGTTGAACGCCTCTCAATTTTATTGCCACTTGTATCCAATGTCGTCAATCCAGTAAATTCATAGCTAGATATAGCGACGTTAGGTTTGATCTAGCGCCCAAAATAATACTATAGTGACCATTTACAAAATTAACAAATCAATTTAACAAACTAGCTAATTCTAGCTATTGGTTAAAATTATGGCATCTGCATTCATACTAAACACTAAAAATACAATGGAATAACAAAAATGAATAGCATGTAAACAAGCAGAATATTCTTTTCATTTGTCTCTTACTTTTTATTTTATTGTTTTCTTTTTGCAGTTTGAGTGATTAACTACCACACTGGAACAGTGGATATCATTTACGGGAATGGTGGTATTTTTGGCCATAAGGATAAAGGAAAATAGAGAGAGAGTGCGCTTGTTCAAAAAAGTAGGGATTAATGAATCAGAAAAGAAAGTTTTCGTAGGGAAGCATGAGTTACTTTATTGTATGTCGACTATATTTCTGTGGCTAAAATTTGCTCGAACAACATTGACCTAACACCTTATTAGGATAAGATTTTGTCATAAGATAACTGTCATATATTCAAAAGTCCCAAAATTTTATTTTTGTCATGTTTCGCATTAAAAGTTACAAAACAATCTATGACCTAATGTAAAAGGTTTTCCTACTCAGATGTAGAGAACACTATTGTTAATTCTCTAGGGAATTTCTAGCAACCTACAAGTAGTGATCTAGTGACCAGCAAGTAGTGATCTAGCAACTTAACTGAAAAAAAATAATTGGCAACACTGTTTGTATCAGCTGTGGATCTACGGAGTAGTTATCCTTTTTTGGGCCTAATGAAACTCACAGTTAAATAAAAACAACAAAATTAATATTTTATTTACCTCTATTATGGTAGAGTTTAATTAATTATACAGTAATTGGTGCAAGGAATAATTTGTTTGTTGCATTTCTTTTCTGGCACTGTAAACTCATAAATACGCATTTACAGAAGTGTTTGTGGCTCTCTATAAACTTTCTAGTAAAAACTCATTGTTCTCGGGATTGGTATTATGTAGTTTTTTCTAATCTCTAGATGTACTATTGTGAAATAGTATAGCCTTCTCCGATTTTTGTCACATTGAAATAAAGTCATGTCGTACTGTTTGTTTATTTTACGCCATTTCTATGTTAATAATAATTTTGTTGATGTATATATTTTCTGATACCATTCACATCATATGTAGTACCATAAAGCTCCATAAAATACAGTATATAACATCTTTTTGTGTTTCAAGAGGTTTTGGAACCAATTATATTGTATAACATGGGTTCTTATGGGAAATATTGATTCGTTTAATGTTGTTTCACTCTTCACTGCAATTTTCTGGAATGAATTAATGACATTAATCGAGGAGACACTGTAAAGAATCTCTGTGAAAGTAATTGAAGGCGATGCATGAGGGTCTAACTCCAATTGAGATTCATGCTGAGTAACACAAAAGTGGAGCCCCTGAAGCAGCTTTGCCAGATCTCCCACTTTAAATCTGACAATCCTGCCGAGAACTAACCTCGGTTCTTGATCAACACTACGTGTTTCAACAGTTTGCACACTATGGACATATCCATCTTACATAATCAATTATGGATAATCCTCATTAATTCCCTACATTAATTAATATTTCAGCACCTATGATGCATATTATCATCGACGTTTATTATTTTAATTCCATATATAAATATATATCTCACACCATTATACATCCTGCTCAACAATTCTACACTATAACTTAACTAATAACAATAACTCAATATGTTCCAAGATCATTATGAAAATGGCATAAAGTTTTTCCCATACCGATTTTTAACAAAATAGGAGCATTTAGTTTTCGAAACCTTTCAGGCACCATTTCGTTTTTTGAAAATCTCTCTTTGGACTCATGTTTAGCGACCTCGAAAACCTACCCAATATCGCATTTTATCAGAATCGGATGACCTTTAAATGTCCAGCCATAAGCTCAACATTGCATTTTCCAACCCCAATTTTGTATCCCCTGGGGCAAAATTTATTGGGTTTTGGATTTTTTCCCTTTGGTTTGGGTAACCTCTATAAGTCTGCCAAATTTTGGCTTTCTAGCTAATCTAGAAGTGAGTTTTCAGGACATACGCATACTCCCACAAACTTACACATTTATATACAGGATGTCCATAGCTCAACTACGTGTTTTTGGGTTCATTTTAAGTCGAAAAGTTCTAATAAAAATACATCCTAAAGTGAACCATTTCAAAGATAAGGGCAATTGAAAAGGTGATGTGATCCGGTTCATAATTAAGGTTCCTAACACAAGAAGAAGATGAGGTGCCCTTTGTCTACTAATTTGAGGCCTAAGTTGTCAAGAGAATGCGGGAACATACTCATCAGGCCGTTTGTACATGTAGACTGCTTGACATCTGAACAGTACCTACATATCCTACAGTAAGAGCTGCCACTGCTGTTGTAATGTAAATAACGTGAGTAATTTATAGTGTCAGTATTTAAACTGTAATTTAAAATTAAAGGATGCCAATTACTCATGCAATAGCATGCACTTATTCTGTCTGGATCCTTAATTATGAATCAGCTTACCTTTTCAAGTGCCCATATCTCTGAAATGGTTCTCTTTAGGACCTATGTTTATTATAACTTTTACACTCAAAATGAACCCAAAAACATAAAGTTGAGCTATGGACATCTTGTTGTGGGACACCCTGTATATAAGATTAAGATAATTTATCAAACACCTAATTACTTCCTTATAATTGTACTTCTGTCCTCTCCAAATATTTCGTGTTTCACTAGCTAATCAGCTGATTGCTGTAGTCTCCCACAAAATCCCAAGGTAGACTTCCTGCGAAACATGTATCGAAAACAAAAAACATAGTACAGTAGAACCTCCCATTAACGAATGTCAAGGGACCCAATTTTTCACCTGTTCGTTAATCAGGAGTTCGTTGCTCGGAGGGTATTGCGGCACTGCATACCTTAAGGGGCTGTTAGATTATTCGCAGGGAGCACGACTATCTGTGACTCCTCGGCGCGGCTGAAAGCGATCTGGTTTCGGCCCAAAGGATAAGTCAAAGATGCCGCAAAAGACATTGAAAATAATCTGCAACGTAACATTTCCCGTATCTAAATGACAAATTCCGTATATTTCTCGTACCATTTAAATTTACTCTACAATTCCCGTATTGTTTGCCACCATGTTTTAAGAAGAAACTATGTAAAAACCTTTACTGAAATGCAGCGATGATGCCTTTTCTCGACAAAATGTTACGTTAGAATTTACTCATAATTCGCAGGAATATTGATGTTCAATGTGTTACCTTTACGTTTTGTAGAAACTTGGAGCTAACATCCAGATCTTATAATAAAATATGGCTGTGATCAAATTTGGCGACTCCATCCTCAGCATTATGACTCCGGTCCTATCAACTAGATTCAGGAAGCAGACATAATAATTTGAGAAAATCTTTTTAAAATAATTTTTATTTTTAAAACAAAAAAATTATTTTTTTGTAAAAAACGAATCAATCGTCTTTTGCTTTAAATTATTTCTTCCCTCTCGAAGAACCGCCCTTTCCACTTCCCTGAATGCGCTCATGGCATTCTTGGAGCATCCCTCAGCAGAGAGTAAGAATGCTTCTATCTTGTCTAAAGCAGCACTCACTTCACGGAACTTGGGTCTCACAACCTCCTCCTCATTGTCCTCTTCAGTATCCATGGAGGTTATTCCCGCTCCTTCCCCCTCCTTGCTTTCAACTCCCGCTCTTTCGTCCCCCTCGCTTTCAACGGAACACGTCATTATATTTTCGTCCACATCAACGAAGTCATCGAAAGATATGCTTCGTATAGCAAACCTATCCTGCAGTTCTTCCCAATATTCATCCTCTGGGGCCACTCCTTCTTCACTATCGGATTCCGCTTGGCAAAATCCTGCCTTAGCGAAACAATTTTTGATTGCCGAAGGTGAAACGGCATCCCAGCAAAGGCAGAGACGCTGCATGGCCTGCAGAAGATTCCATTTAAGGCGAGTTGGGTTACTGCAATCATCCATCCTATGCATTAAATACTGCACCAATTGGCGCCAGTACGCCCTCTTTACCTGGGATATGACCCCCTGGTCCAGCGGCTGTAACAGGCTTGTGCAGTTGGCCGGGAGGAAAATCACCCTCACATTTTTTAAATTAATCCCCTCCAAATTATGGGCTGTGCAACGATCGAGGAAGAGCAGAATCTTTCTGTTCTGTCCTCCCATTCGCACATCGACCTCGATGAGCCACTCCCGAAATATGACGGCCGTCATCCAAGAATTCCTGTTGTTGTAGTAGGGGCATGGAAGTCGCCTAACATTTTTAAAACACCGGGGTTTCTCAAATTTCCCGATTACGAGCGGTGGTAACTTCACCGACCCGTCGCTGTTGGCACAAAACACCACCGTAAACCTTTCTTTGCTCATCTTCCCCCCGTGGCAATATTCTCCCTTCACATTTAGGGTGCGGTCGGGGAGCAGATTGTAAAAAAATCCTGCCTCGTCTGCGTTAAAAATGTCTTCTGGCTGGTAGTTTCCCATTAATCTCGGAAACCTTTCCCTCCAACTCTCTTCAATCCCAGGATCAACAGCTGCCTCCTCCCCAGAAATTTTTAAAGTGGCCAAGTTCTACCTCTTTTTAAACTTATGTAGCCACCCGTTGGAAGCTTGGAAATCTTCAATTCCCAAACGAAGGGCTATTTCCCTTGCCTTCTCCTGTAGGAGGGGCCCTGAGATGGGAATTAGTTTTGTTCGTGCTTGGGACAACCAATTAAAAACCCTCTGATCTAGCTCATCGCTAACTCCAGTCCGGACTCGTTTTCTGGCGGGATCTAGCTGCTGAGCGTTGATGATCTCATTCCGTTGCTTAATAATTGTAGACAAAGTAGAAGCCGGAATGTTAAATCGGCGAGCGACTTCTGCCTTCTTCCTTCCCCGGGCAACAGCTTCTAATATTTCTATTTTTTGTTGGACAGAAAGCTGTCACCGCTTGAAACCACAATTAGTGGACATGGCCTCTATAATTATGAATAAATAAAAGTTAATATTCCACAAAAATGACACTTAATAGTTCAAATCATAATAAATACATAAATAATAACAATACATGTGAAATTTCGCAACAGCGTAATTACCATAAATTATTTTCAATGAAAATAACGGGAGTATACAAGCAAAACTTTTAGAACGCAATTGAAACAAAATTTTTAATAAGTGATGCTGTAAAAGAAGGGACCTAGAATTAAAGTTAGCCCTCCATTCAGGAGCAGTCTGAGGTACTGTACGTTAATGTTCATTGAGATATTTACTAAATACATTTTAATTTATTCATTGCTCCGTAAAAATTATTGATAATGAAGAATTAAAAGGAATGCCATCGAGATTCTAGCCTGTTCCTATATATAAATTGGTATCCAATATTTATTCACTTGCAAGTAAAGCATAGATAAATGATCGGAATAGCCCCTCCAAAACTTCGGCGCCCCGGGTATCTGCCCGGCTCACCCGTAGCTCGGGCCAGCCCTGCCTCCATTTATGCGACAGTTGTTCCCTTCCCTTCTCCTCCCACTCCAGATCTATGCTGAGCGTCGCCTGACTCATTTTGTTTACCGTTGTTTACAGATGACCTTTCTCCTCCTCTTCCCCCACTTCGTCATCCTGATCAAGCATCACGATTCATTCATCCGCTCCGTACTCACTCTCACGCTACCCCCAAAAGAAGAAACTCGCAATCCAATACTACCCAACCCAACCCTTATGCAAAAGAAGGTTGGCAACAAGAAGCAAATGAAAATAGTAAACTTAAAATCTATAAACCACCCTAGGAACACCAATAAAAAATTATTTGGTCTATCGTAAGCTTTGATGCGAAAAAATTATTCTCGTAAGAGCGAAAAATTAGCTCATTAAATGAAAAACTAGCATGTAAAAGCCTATCTCATATAAGCCAAAACTCGTAACGCGATTGCTCGTATAGCGAAGGATAAGTGTACTATTAAATTTAATATTATCATGTTCACATCACAAGCAAACGTAGCCATGTTGGCTGACCGGTTACAAACTAACATCTACATGATGATAGCAGGGGATGCATACCTTGAAATGCAAGTTAAGAGCTGAAATTTAGTCTTGTACTGCAGCGGTTTTTCTCGCAAAAAGCGTCGCCTTAACAAGACTACCACTGCCTCGAATATCTCAGGCGTAGTTGCTTCTATTGCAATGGCTTTCGTTAAGTAACCTTTAAACATTACAACTCATATTTTTATAATGGTGTTTAATATTAAACTATTAGTCTACAGGCAATATTATCATGAGTACTTCATACACAAGCATATATATGCTGATGAGTGACAAACTTACCTTGAAAAGTGAATAGCTGAAATTTCGCATTTTCAAGCTATTATCGGACCGCAACAGAATATCTCCAGCATAGATGCTTTTCTTGTAATGCAACGACTTTTCACTCAATGTCACCTTTCCTTCAAATCACAATCACCACTAAGCACAATGTTACCTTTCACTTTATTCATACAGAAGCGCGGAGAAACGTCATTACAAGGGTTCTATGATTGGATTACTGAAAGCTCAATTCTAATTGGCCCTTGGTATTTCCAACCCATGCATATGAGAAAAATATGCATCCGGCGAGCAAAATTTCGTTCTCAAGAGGTCAACATAAACGGAAGGGGCCGTTTCACCTGTTCGTTGCTCGGAGGTTTTCGTAGTGCAGGAGTTCGTACTAAAGAGGTCGCAATGTATGCTTTTTAATACAAGGTTGACGGGACCGCCGTCATTTGTTCGTAAATCGGAGGTCTTCGCAGTAAAGGAGTTCGTTAGGAGGAGGTTTTACTGTACTTATATGCAAATTGAAATATTTTTTCAGATAATGAATATGATATATATAATTAATAATTTAAGTAATACAAAACCCATAGAAGTTATCTTCCTCATCATCTTCAGCACCAAATAACTATGCGAGGAAGGCGATCACGATATGCAACGAAATTTAGGATTTCATATTAAATACTGTCATATCTCTAGCCATTTAATATTCTGTAAATACTGTATATGCCAGCATATAAATCAACTTGGCATATAAGTAGACCTTGATTTTTCAGATTGTAATTACACAACTAGATATATATTCGCCGTATAAGTCGACTCCCCACTTTTTGCTAAAAAACTTCCCATGGTATTTTTACTTTCTCCATATATGAAGTATATATTTTCATGAAAATATCGACTTCGAGATTTCAACGGAAATATGTTTTAAGATCCCCTGAACATGTTTTGACTATTTTCACAATAATGTCTGTGTCAGCTGTGTGGCTGTGATTGGAATCTTGTGGGTGCTCTAACTCAAAAACGTCTTATCAGATCAGCACAAAACTTGATATTGATAACAAAAGTTAAAATTTTAATTTTTATTAACTATTAAAAATGATTATCTTAAATCTTCTAAAATAAATGACAGAATATGTAAACAATGGAGCAGCTGATTCAAAATGGTGATCACCTACGCCGTAAGATAAAATTTTTTCATAGATATCAATGTTTTTAATCTGTTATTTCAGGGTCACATTTTATATTCGGCGTATAAGTCGACCTTAAGTTTTCGGAATTTTTTTTTGAGCTTCAAAGGTTGACTTATACGTCGGCATATATGGTGTTACATTTGGTTTGAAAATTTTAAAATAAATTGACTCGTTTAAAATTCATTCAAAATTTGATCATTAAGCCTGAAACATTTTGCCTTGTAAGCAAATTTTCGCATCTTGGAATTTTTGGATTTTAAAAATTAATTTTTGGAGGTTTTTACATAAAGTCTGATTTGCATAAGTTGAGTCTTGCATAACCCGGGAAGGTTCTGTATTTATTTATGGGACTGTAGTTAATACCTAACATGACATTAAAGTTCTAAAATTTTGTTCTTATACCCCTCAAAATCTAGGGTGCATGTAAATACGCAGGGTATACGAAAAAGTCAGGATTTTTCAGCAAAAAGTATGGGTGCGCGTTATACACGAGTATATACGGTATATGCTCTTTTACATTGCATCATAACAAAACACAAACAAACATATGTCTTTTTGTAATGATACAATCCATGGCATGGAGCTGCACAAAGAGCCACCTCACAGGACCGACACTTATATTTAGTATCGTTACTTTTTCATACTTATAACACACCTTACACCTTAGTCTTTTTGAATGATTTACAAGTGAGTGGTTTAAATTGTGATTCGTACGGGTAGATAAATCCGCATAGCAAGGCTTCTTGAATTTTTTAGTAATATGCTCCTCTTCTACTGATGAAGAGGATTCATGTGTGTCCTGCTCTCTGTAGTTGAAGAGTTTCCATTTAATGATGCGAGAAGTGCCAGTAGTTGTCAGTGTGTCTGTATCAATACAGCTAAAATGTTTTTTTGTTCGTGCAAGAGGGTCCAGGTGGTTGTGATGAGGCACGATCGTCTGAGTTTTCTTTTTCGCTCGCTAAATCTGTTGCGTGCCTAATAGTGGCCATTCAGCATGATCAAAGTCTATCAGAGAATTGTAAAAAGTTCATGAAATTCCACAGCTTCTTTGAATTTCTTGAATAGTATTTATACAGCATGTATGCATTATGAAGAGCCATTTGCAAAAAGTAGAATATGGTTTTTTTGGATTTGTAAGTCTTTCTTGTGAAATAGTAGTATTTTATCATTTGGTCAAAATGATCAACTCTTTTCATATGATAATTATAATCACAAATTGCCTTTGGTTTGTTCACAGTTTTTTTTTCTGTTAGTTCTGAGGTTCCATCCTTCCTACATACTCAGGCTTTTCAATTTGTGTTGTGTCCTCAGTATGACACGTAGTAACCGCTGGAACAAGTCATTTGTCTTTCCAAAGAATTACGAACAAGTTGCCCTTGCATCTAAATACGGTGCTATTAATGAGAAATTTTTTCCTAGCTATATTTTGCAAATATTTTGGGGTGCCGCACACTAATCTCAAAGTACCACAAGTATACACACCTTGTTCCAATAATTGCTTGCATAATGTCACAGAGTTATAATAATTATCCATGCACAGATGATAACCTTTGCCTTTGAGAGGACTAATCAGATTCATTGCCGTTTCATTTATTGATTTTCCCATCCCACTGTACACTTAGAAATCAAAGACATAACTGCTTTTAGACTCAGCAATGATGTATATTCTTAGCCTATACTTCTCTGGTTTATTAGATTGATAAACCTTGGAAGCTAGATAACCCCTCCATGCCATAGTACCTTCATCGAGGGAAAGTTCTTTTTTTTGGGATATTGCAGGTATATGTTTTCTTATTTTACAATTATGTGAACAACTAGAATGTGATCAGGGATATATGGGGATTATATTTGATTGGAGACAGTGATCTTAATGTTTTGTTATTTTTTACTGCACTTTTGTAATTTATTCCTCAAATTATATCTTACCTTCTTTTAGGTTTCTCGAGATTGTAAATACCTCAGCACAACAGCTACCTTTCTCATTGGAGATGAAACGTTTTCATGTAACGGCCATACTTTGCTTGATCCTGGTTACACAGAGGTCATGCATTGGCAGGCACTCAGCAAGAATGAAAGTCTACCACCATTTGAGGATGGGGAGCAGGTTACAGTGCAAGAGGTGAGTTCTCACTTTAAAGCACTCGTTATGGTATCCAGAGTTTTTAATCCTGGTATATAAAAATTGGCTCATGAGTCTTAATGCTTGGTGCATCATTCATAACGAAATTGTTAATTCTAGTTTAATTTTCATTTTGTCCCAATAGGCCTTTATGTTATAACTAGACTTGGTAGAATTCGATGTTTATTTTTTTTAAATCGACGATATAAATCGACATTTATTTTCCAAGAGATTTTCGACAAATATCAATGCTTAAAATTACTACTACTATAAGCTTGGTAGTTTTCGACGTTCATTTTTCTTTAAAATCGACATTTTTCCTAATAATCGGCGACAAATATCGACGTTTACTTTTATACACTTTCCTAGGTTTGATAGTTTTCGGCGTTAATATTTCTTAAAAAGCAACCACCATCATTTTTTATTTTTTCTAAAAATCAATGTCGTACATTAAAATGGGCATTTTAGTTTTCGACGTTTATATTTTGGCTATAATAATCCAAGAGGTTGATTAGCCAGAAATAAACAAACATCGATGTTTATATTTCTTAAAAAGCGATATCTAATATCAATGTTTATTTCAATTCATTTCATCAATTTTTATTTAGAAAAGTGTTATAAATTGAATTCATTCTAATTAGGTTTAACTAAAAGTGTGTAAATAAAAAGAAGGCTTCTTTTATGCTACTTTGTTTGTTGTTATCTATATTTTGGCAAATGTGTTGCTGTTGACTTCATCCATCAACCTGAAACAGTTAATTTTTTGCAATCAATCAGAAAGTATATTGTACTTGTTAATTCGCACCCCTTATTCACTAAATCATGGTCATTAGTGAGAAATTAATGTGATGTAAGTTTAATGCACAACCTAATGGATGAATGAATATTTTGATGAAAAATATCTCATCTTGTTTAGTAATAAATGACTATGGATATAGAAAAAATACCCAGTGTGTGTATATGGGATGATGCTCCTTCGACAGCTTTGCGAAAGAAACTAAACACAGAGGACACTCTCAGATGAATTATATAAATTTTATGACAGGGTGATTTTGGAAATTCCACAAGGCCTATGACGATCAGTACTCATTTTTCAGTACGGGGAAACCTTTCATTTCGTCTCTTGGAGGAGGTCGGCAGATAATGTCGTGCAGAGGATGCAATAGACGTCCCCCCACTTTTCGGTAAATGGAGTACAAAGTGTATATGGGTTATCGGATCTGGCCAAGAGCGCAATAAACTGGTAATAATGTTTTGTCTACCTTTGGATCCCATGGCAGCTCAGTATGTGCCCTAAAGACAGTGACATATGCAACATTAGAAAGCAAATTCCGAATGTTGTGTGGCCATTTGGTATGACAAATACAGACTATCTACCATTTTGAGTGTTTGGTGGCAAAATATGTTAAGTTTGAGAGCGGATAACAAAATTTTAAAATCATGACCCATAAATTTCATTGAAAATGCAGTGGGGAAAATCGACACTTATTGACGACAATTCATTTTCGTCAAATTTAAATTTTTTAAAAATTCGATGTTTATAGATTTAAATAAAATCCTACCAAGCCTAGTTATAACTTAAAGTACCCCAGTTACCATTAAATTAAAGTAAATAAATCATGCTTCAATCTCATACTTGCACATTGGGTTTCACCTGCAATTTGCAGCTGAAATCCAACCCTCACTCCATACTGGCAGTGCAAAATATCACATAAGAATATTGTTTGTTAATGTAAGATTTGTTGTTAATACAGAAAACTATTTTTGATGTAGATTTAGGAGGTATGAAAAAGTTCTATTGTGAAAAAACTTCATTTTACTTGAGTAATTTTGTATTTTGTATTGATGTTTTTCTTCTCGTAAGCAATGTAATGGATTGAAATATTTTGTCTGAATATTTTTTTTTAAGTCCTGGTGTCTCATAGGCTGGCAAATGCAGTAATGGCTGTTATTCTTTTGGAAAATGTTAGTTTACTTAATCTCTGGTTTTCGTTTGAACATACTTTTTAATTTGAGCAAGTTGGATTGAAAGCATGATATCAATTTTGATATCTGTTGCTGGATCATGGATCCAGTTTACTTTGACCTGGGTAGTTAGATAAATCTTTATTTTGCAGATCTCTATGGCAAAGTTGCATTGTGAGATAATTCAGATTTAAAACTTTGTTTATATTCGCTGCAACTTTTTCTATATTGCTGTATGGGCAGGTTTTAAATATGGTAGCAGAGTTATGTGTTGACGTTACTTATCATTTGCTTTTGCATCTAGGCAAAATTGGTGGAATGCCACACCTCACCACCTGATTATTTAACTGAATCAGAGCTTATTACTCTGATGGAGAAGCATGGTATCGGAACTGATGCATCCATCCCAGTTCACATACACAATATCTGCCTGAGAAATTATGTGACAGTTGGATCTGGTAGGAGGCTCATACCTAACTCACTGGGAATTGTGCTAGTTCATGGATACCAGAAGGTATGAACTTCTTTATCTGGGATTAAGTAAAAAAATATTCTTTAGTGAATCAATGTACAGTAAAAGTCTACTATGACAAGAATTGATAGCAGTAAAATAAATGTTCACTATAACGAATGCTTGTTATAACTGTAAACAACTCAAGTGTCATATTTTTAAACTTTCACATTGTGTTCATAAAAAATTCTAAAAATAAAACGTTTTTGTAATCTTAAAATTTCATTTGAAGTGATAAAAAAAATTATCCTCCCAACTTAAGTCATTTACATCTCAATATCTACTTTAAAATGTTCACATTTCATCATGAATTCTCACTTCAGTAATACAATAAGCAACAGTCAAATCAATCGCAACAATCACTTATGCTTGAATCACAGATAATAATTTTGCCTGATTTATAAAACACATCACTAATTTTCGACCTCGCTGTGATGACCAACTGGTGACATTTGCAATTTCTCACATTATGTTCCTCATAGTTAAATCTTTACTAGTTCCACTGTAATATGATGCCATCTCCATCCCTGTCCCAGATCTGGATCGTGACAATTACTGTATTTACCCGAATCCAAGATGATCCCGAATCTAAGAAAACGCTCTGTTTTAACAGACAGTCAAAACATATAAAAGATTTTATTACCTAATTTCTCATTGAATGTATTTGGTGTATATTTCAAACACATGCATTCAGTATAGGTATGCTAGTTCATTCATTAATTGAAAAGGTTTGTTACAAGTTTTTGTTTGGGAAAAAATACCTTTTAAAACTGTATTTAAAAAAAAATTAATACACCACCTTTTTGAACTTTGCGAATAATTGGTTCCAGAAAACTGACACGAAATGCAAATTTGCGAAGTGCAAGTCCTATTTCCACATAAGACGCTATGTTATTACGAGAGAGTGATTCCCAGCCCACCTAAAAAAATCACTTTTTTGTCATAAATAATGCAGTTTAACAGAAAATAAAAGAAAATGTAACCGCTAATGAAAAACCTAGCATTATAAAGTAAAAAATACTTTTTTAAATTACCTTCAAAACATGTAATAGCAAATGAAAACCCAGCATAACAAAGCGATTACACTTCTTTCCGCACAGTTTACCTCCACACAATTTCGCATGTGATTTTCAATCTTCTTTTGTTCATTCTAAGGAAATGGTTTAATTTAAATTGAACTACTGATATGGAATGTTGAGTACATCATGCGCAAATATTTTCCTGGATTCTGCAATAAAAATTTCCAAGCCGCAAAAAAACACTAGCATTAAAAAGTCGTTCCATTTCTCTTACTAATTACGTTAGAAATGTATAACAGAAAATCAAAACTTAGCGTAATAAAGTTATAACATTCTTTTAGTAATTGCGTTCAAAATACGCAGCAGAAAATCTTACGTTACAAGATAGCAATTCTTAGATTTACATTAAAAATTCATAATAAACGATGACTACCTAACAAAACAACAGTTTCTTAAATTACATTCAAAATACAAAGATAATAGCATTAAATATTTCGGTCAAAAACTATCAACCTCGTACGCGAGGAACGAATATTTTCAATTTCATACTCGCAAAAGTTGCGAAAAACTAAACGCACATGATGCTTTTCCATTAGCCAATAATTTATAATTTGGCCGCTAGATGACAGTGGCAGTGAGATTTAAACTGAGCTATAAAAGAATTGAGTCAATGGTTCTCACGTTTGTTTACTTTGAAAACTGCTAATAACGAGTATTATAAATATAATACAATAATAGTCCTTTTCTCGGATGCTAAAGTTTAAATTGAACTTAGAAACAAAATATTGGGAGTTCGCGCTTGTTGGCAACGTAATGCATGATGCGAAATGCACGTAATATGTGCAAAACACAAGTAATAATCATAAAAAATGTTGTCGCAAAGTCCAAATTCGCGAACTGCAAGCACAAGGAGTTCAAAAAGGTGGTGTACTGTATTAATTAAAATCCGGATTGTAAGTTTAAAATGAAAAATTTTAGTAGATACAATTATTATATCTTGTTTCATTTGTTTATAGAAACATCAATTAAATGCATAACCATACTTGAAAATCTTATCTTATCTTTGTTTATAAAATTGTTGGTTGAACTGAAATACATTCTGTGACATACAGAGGTTAGTAAGCAAAACATACTCATAAACACCAAATTGAGTTTGACATTTTTATAAAAGCCACACACACCAACAATTTTAACCCCAACCACTCTTTCCATCCGATCAGCCAAAAAAACAGCCGTTTTCCATCATCTAGTACGTAGACTTTGCAATGTGCCTCTGAATAAACACGGATACGAAAAAGAACTAACACGTATGAAAGAAATAGCCACAAACCTTGGTTACAGCCACAATTTAATTAATAAACTAGTTCGAAAACACAAACTCGAAAAAACGTTGACCAACACTACCACCTTCAAAATCGAAAACAAAAAGGACAACAAATGTATAAAATTACCTTATTTCCCTCCTCTAAACAAAGGCTTGGATAAGATTTTCAAACAAAAGAAATATTCTCCTGTTTTTACGAACCCACACAACTTAAAAAATTTATTAGGCAGTACTAAAGACAAGACAGAAGAGTTAAACAAATCTGGGATCTATAAAATACAATGTTCGCATTGCGACAAACAATATATAGGCCAAACAAAAAGGAAAATAATCACACGGTTGAAAGAACATCTAGCACACTACAAATACAATCGATTTGAAAAATCGAGCGTAGCCAAACATATAGTTGAAACAAGGCACAGTATAAATGTGAACGACATCTAATTAATTATTTCGTATAACAACTCACTCAACTCCTTGGAAAACTTACACATTTACAAAAACCGTGAAACAATCATGAATACAGACACAGAATTCAACAAAACCTTGTACAAACTGACAGATAATCATAACATCGACGCCTAAAAAGTTTTTCGTATTTCTTTTGTTTTTCGTTCCCCTCGATACTCGAATCCTCATTGTCCTCACAGTTGACTTTCAGTCACTGTCGAGAGAAGTTCACCCTTGAAGATGCCCACTTAGTGGGTGAAATGCATCGGGTTTATAACAAACTTTTATGGCTTAAGGAGTTTTCCCACCGATGATAAATCAAGCCATAAGTTAATAAAGCCACCAACCTTTATTATGTAACCTATTTGGAATTTTTAGAAATATTACAGATATGGAGAAAGTCATGTGGTGGCCACATCAGATTTTTTCCATTAGCCTTTAGCCTCACAATTTGCAGATTTGTCATTTGTAGTGATTTTTTTAGAACATAACCCCCCACAAGGTCCTACTGCTTACTAGCCAAAAAAAAGCTTAATATTTCATTGGAATATCCTTCAATGATGAATTTTTCATATCTTAACAACATATTTGCAGATTGATCCTCAACTGGTTTTGCCAACAATGAGGTCCGCCGTAGAAGAGCAGCTCAATTTGATTTCTCATGGGAAAGCAGATTATGGTGCCGTGCTTCAGCACACTATTGAAATATTTAAATTGAAGTTCTTGTACTTTGTAAAGAATATTGAGGGTATGGATCAGCTTTTTGAAGCTTCGTTTTCACCTCTTGCCACTGCAAGCAAGCTTCTGTCACGGTAAGGAAATTTTATGTTGTCTATTTTTGTTTTGTTATGATTATGAAATTTGTTCTGATGTTCACTGCTAGATAACGTCCAATGATATACCAGATCAAAATATCTCATATTTACTTGTATGTAATCAACTCCTGAACATAAACCATGTCCTTGTTTTTCAAAATTGAAATTAGAACAAAGAAAGTTTCAAAGTATAAGCTGCACCCTATGTTCGTACAAGATTTTTACAAATTTAGTGAACTAGGCAATACAGATGAAAGAAGGATGTCATGATTAAGCCTAAAACATTTTGCAAAACTAAAAATCGCTAATAAATGCCACTGACTACATAAATTTTTATAAATATTATTGTTTATAATAATGAAATATTATGATTTACAACATATTCATATTGCCAATTACAAAGAACAGGACAGCCTAAAAGGACAGGCACACAAAAATCCCAGGATGTGCAGTACTTGATCCAAACATGCTGCTTGTCGAAAAAACTAAATGTATGACTAATGGACTAACATAGGAGTTTCTCATGTATAACATTATTAAAGTCTTCATTTTACATCTGGCATGCCGTCAGAGTACTGATAGAGTTTTAGTGCACAAGCCACCTTAACTTCCCCTACACACATTTTTCATAAATAGAAATTTAAAAAGTATTTCACATTTCAGACTTTTCCAATTTTTTCTTGCACATAAGCTGCACCTCCTTTTTGTCAACATATAATTTTAGAAAAAATTGAATCTTACTTACAAGTAAATATGGTAACATATGTTTATTAAAAATACTTTGAAGATTTAGCAATTACTGGACACCAAGTTTTAACTCTGTGAATCCTGAAAATGCAAAATGTATTGTTCATGCTTATTAGACTTAATGACAAAGTTTAGCATGTTTACTCATTTTCATTACAATGTTCCATGAATATACTTCTCTCATTATTTAGTCAGTCTTTTTAAGTTTGTCAAATTGTGTATTGTAATTTATATTATAGGAATTGTTTTGATGGATTGATTGGTCTTGTTTTGTCTCCTGTAGATGTGGTATGTGTCGGCGTTACATGAAATTCATCCAAATGAAACCGATGCGATTGCTCTGCTCCCATTGTGATGAAACTTACAACCTGCCACAGAATGGAAATATACGTCCATACAAGGAACTCAAGTGTCCATTGGATGAGTTTGAGCTACTCTCTTGGTCAATGGGAACTAAAGGAAAGAGTTATCCATTCTGTCCATACTGCTATAACCATCCTCCATTCAGGTATGTATCCACAATATACATACACACAAATCTAGTTGTTCAAAGTGCTGACAAAACCATTTAATTTATATGGTATTTTTGTATACACTGGGTATACTCCAAAGTATTGCCTTTTATACTTAACATATTGAGTGCCACACTCTCTGGACCATTTCCCTAACCAAGCTCAAGACATGAATATTTCCTCTAATCAGCCTTTACAGCCTTATAGTATAGTATACAGCAGAACTTATAGTAACACATGTTGAGTTAACTTGACGAAGGTCACATTTGGAAACACGAATGTCAAATATACTTGACACTGGTACTGGTGTTAATATCATGATTTCATGAAGATGTTTAAATTTAACAGGAGTATTTGGATGAATGAATTATATATTACCATGATATACATTTGAAATTTAATTAACGGTAGAGTGTGTTCTGTTTTGGTTGATGGGTTTGGATTTGAAATAATTGAAAACCTCTTGAGATGTATATTGATAATTGAATCAAAACCCTATAACTTTCACTGTATAAATGTTCAAAAAATAATATAAACAAAAATTTTCAATACAGTGTGATAGTTAATTTGAAGGTGCTTAGTAGGTGATCCACATTCGTAATCCAGTTTTTTAACTCTTGATATTTTCCAGTTTGTGCTTTTCATTCATTCACATCTGGATTTGTTTTCTCCATTTCCTCATGACTATTCCCATCTGTATGCTATCTAAATTTCCTGTTTTATTTATATCTTTTTGCCTCTTTCATACCTTCCTCCAGTGATTTCTCTTGCCTGATCATTATCTGTCAAATTTCAACCCATGTACAGTTAAGACTTGTTAGTCTCCTCTTACATGTGAGATATTTTACAATTACCATAAAGAGTATTATTAAGCATTTATAGATTATTGTGAAACAAAAAATAATGGGTCTGACTAGCCCATTGACTTACATGTAACACATGGAAGATATGCCATATTTACTCAATTATAAACACTTTTTTTTACCCATTTCCCTATTCAAAAATTCCCCCCTGCTTACAATTGAGTTCATTCTAAAATCAACATAAAAACAGCGCAAACTTAAAACTCAAGGGATACATTGGAACAAAAAAGTGGAGGATGGAATAAAAAGAGATTTATGTGCAGAATATAGCATAAAATCCATTATTTAGTGATAATAATAAAATATTTGTTATAAACAAGCGGTTCTGCCTTGGCACACTTTGTCCATTCAGGGTAGAGCCACACGAGCATTTTTTTCTCGTCCTTGTCTGACTGGAAAAAATGCAGAGAATGGATACGATGGAAACAAAGCAAGGTGGTCACATGGACGAAAATTTTCCGTCCAAGTAAAAAGAAGTGTTGTGTCACCCATTATAGTATCGCAACATGCTGTGTTTTAATACAAATTTCAGATGTGACTAGGTGACAACACTGGGTGATTCCTCTTCACTGAAGCTTTGCAACTGCCGATATTATATCCGTATCCTGAGAACTAAAAATGTTATTGGAATGGAATGTCTTTCAAAAATATATCTCAACATTTCTGCACATTTCATTTGCTTGATGTATTCCTCTAACTCAATTAGGGAATAAGTTTCCATCAGACTGACTTTTTCATGTTTCTAGAAAAATTTTTGTGGAAAGAAATGATGTTAAATTTTTTAAGGGTGTCTGATTAACATTATATATTTATCATTTATATAATCATTATTAACAATCTTTCAGTAGGCATAACAAAAACATTTGTCTCTAAGCCGATATATGATGTATGCTCAAAAAGAGATAAAAAAAGTTAAGAGTGAAGAAATTTTTAGTTTCTCCAACGTTTAATAATTTTTCATTTTCGCACCCTCCAATTTCTGAGCTTTCTGACCAATGACACAGATCTTTGATTCCATGGACTTTTATTTGATTTACAGGCATCCTCACATAATGACAATCCTTCAACAACAGCGGATATGATACTGCAATATTGTGACTTTTCCACTCTTGTGGCCCACTCAATTCATGGTGGTGGTGTTAGCAGTTGCTACGCATATCATTTGCAATATGTAGTATCAGCTTTCCCACTTTGATTTTCAAAAAACCATGCTTTTCCATGGAATAAATCAGCATCATTTTGCAAGGAATTATTGTATGTCTAACCACAATATTCACCTGCCTATGCCATGCAAAAGGGTTGTTGATCTGATAGAATAATTACAGTCAATCAATGATATTTATTTTTTGGGGTTGGTAAAAGTGAGGGTCAGCTTACAATGGGGTAAATATGATGTAACAATGGAGTGATTTCTTCATTTTCTTTTGTGATATTTTTTATTTCTATTTTAGTCTTACTACTGAAAATAGTTTGATATTCAGATAGAGCTCATTTATTTGTAGAGAAATTCAACTCCTGTTAATACTTCCATTTATAAATTATTTTTTTCACTTTCTGATAAAAACATTTGACAACTTGAGCCAGCTACTTGAGACATTATAACATTATTATTTCTATTTTTTGTACTTGACTGTTTTTTCATTCTACTAGAATATAATTTTTTCCACTCTGATTTTAATGCATTAGATTTATGAAAATCTTTTCATCATCAGCATACCTCGTCAAATTTCAATAATTTTCAAAAGAAAAGTTTTTACCTGTAGCGTGTAACTTGATGCAGAAATATTTTGTCTAAATCTTGAAAATCTTTTGCTTATTTTATAGGGATATGAGAAAAGGACAGGGCTGCAACTCATGCACCCACCCTACTTGTCCGCATGGACTAAACAGCAATGGTGTTTGTGCCTGCATTGAGTGTGAAAGTGGCGTGTTAACGTTGGATCCATCATCTGCTCCTAAGTGGAAGCTGACTTGCAACAAGTAAGCTCATTAACAAATTGCATGATTGTTTATGCAAGAAAATTGCATTAAAATTTCCTGCATGTCTTTTGTTGGTCATTTTTGTTTAACCTTTAAAAATTGGATTTTAATCTTGCATTCTGATGGGATTTAAATATATTCGTAAAAATAATCATATCTCCTAAACTCAGAGCCGGTCTTTGGGGCGGACGAGCCAGGCGATCGCCCTGGGCCGCCACTTTCAAGGGGCTGCTAAATTGTACAGTACAAGTTTACTAATAAGTTCTTGCTGCTGCAGGGAAACATTACTTCTTTTCTTCAAAAACCCCTCTTGTAAATATTATTACTTGTTTTGGGCAGTACCACATGCCTTAGGTTTCATCCTGTTGACCAGTGGCAATAAATTATTGTATCATCCCATAATATGCAATTTTAATTGGTCTGTGGGTCAGTTGCGTCTCACTCTCCTCCAAGGAGCTATAGAATAATGAAATTTTAACAAAATATATTTTCATTTTGCATTAATAATTTACAGGTTTTTCAGAATTTTTTATGTAAGAAATGTAACATCTACTGTACATCCATTTATGGCTTTCCAAATTCATTTGTTTTGCTGTTGAAATATATCAATAGGTTATTAATGCAGAATTTGATAATAATTATAGTATTATGAACAAAACATGTATGAAATTACACATAAAACTTGAAAAGAATATTAGGTGAATCTTTTAAATTTTTAAAACAAAATGGATTAATTTTTAAGATCTTGTTCTCTGCTGATTTTTATGCTCGCTTATTGAATAACAGCAGTTGCAGAATGAAAAAGCTGGTCTTTCCTTATGTTTCATCTACTTTTCATTAGTTTTTTATTGATAACTAGAGTATTCACAATTTTAAGAAAATTTATGTTTAATGTAACATTTAATTGAAATTAAATCTGAATCTCATGAGTAAAGTTAAGCTGCAGTAGTTGATTAAATGAGTTTGTCACAAAATTAATGTAAATTTTTGCCTAAAAGCTGATTTTTTGTCAATTATCAATCAAGAAGTTGTTTGTAAAAACAACCATTTGTGCCCGTGTAACACGAGTCTACCCATACCGAAGATGCTGTTAGAGTGAGTTTGCCAAAAGAAAGGTCACCAATACAATGAGCTTTTACTCTACTATGCTTCCTTCGTTCCTACTTCAGTTGGGCAAAGCAAAACCTTCCTTAGACAAACATATCATCATATTGAGTCATAAAACTTATTTTTTCAATCAAATTATTTCAAAGGAAAGGCACCCTAATGTTACCTAAAGCACTGGGCAATGTTTGTAATGACTCAGTTAATACAAGAGTACAGAATATCAGTGTGTCACCTGTGTTACATATGCTGCACAGTGCGGCATTTAAAGGTTAATTTGAGTGATATTTATTTTTTTGGTCTTAAAATATCCAGCTTTAGTTATATTAGCTATTAAAAAAGCTGCTATTTTTAGTGCTTTTTTTCTAAAAAAATTTCTTATGTATTCAGTTTGTCTGTTAATCCGTCCGTCTGTTTGAACAATATCTCTGGAATCCAACAACTTGGAGAAGCCAAATTTTCAAGATAGAGCGATCTACATGAGGGGTAAACTTGGTAAAAATTTGCTGGATATAGAATCAGCTACTGGAGAATAATCAATATCTTTTTCTAACCCCTTTGTTTGATTTCTACCCCCTTAATAAGAAAAGCATGCAATTGGTGCCGAGTGTAATAAATTTGCATTTTTAAATTACCGTATTTTCCCATCGATAACGTGCACCTACTTGATACCGCGCACCTCAAAATTTTTAGTATGGGTAAAAATGTATAGATAACGCCCGGTCAAGTTTTTTTTCTCCTGACTTAGAAAAGTGGTTCTTTGAACAAATGAATAACGGAATAATCCTACTTGCTACGGGGCTACGGCGGAGTCTATAACAAATGAATAGCGGAATGAACTAGGAGTTTCCGGTTTTTAAAGACATGTAATTTATCTGTTGAATTTGCCCTTGAGAAAATTAGCCATGAAAAACAAAAAGAATTTACGACGAAAATCAGGTGACGATTTTTATGGTTTTGAGTAATTTGATTTTAATGTATGCAATAAATATTTATAATTTTACTCATTTGGGTCAATTTTGTCTCATTTTACAATAGTACCCTTTATTTTAATCGAAGATTGCAAAAATTATAATAATAATAAGCAATGTAAATCCATAACTTTGTCTCGATATCATACTGTAATTGTGTGAAGATGTCAAGTCTATCAGAAATGCATTCAGAATCGCTTTCAATGAGTTTGAATGGCAAGAATATCATGAAAATTGATACGAAAATGCTCTTAGCCAGTCGTAAGGGGTAGATGAAAAAAAATCTCAAAAAAGTCGGGAGATTGACTTCTAGGAAGATAACACCTAAAATTCGATTTTTCCAAGTGTAATCTTTCATTCATTTTGATATAAAATTAAAAAGAATTAACCAAAGATCTTAGGATTTGAATCATTTTAAAGAATTGAAAATAAAGTTTCTTATTCAATTCCTATTTTTATCCTACAATTCGAAAACGCTCATGTTAAACGCTTAATTCGCATATTTTGAGAAATATAACCATTTTAACGGGTTATTGCCTTGCCTACTTATTACGTTGTTAGACCTTGAAATCCTATTGTTATGTAATTCCCGTGGTTTTCGCCGAAGGAAAGGGAAATGAAATTTCGTTACTATAAAATTGATCATTGAAATAGTATTGTGCGAAACTCTATTTTCTCGATTCCTGTGTTAGCACTGATTATATGCTAGTTGAAATATAAATACGAGATAATAAAATTCGACGTAGAAAATGTGGTTTCGGACTTCATTACCTGTATTCTAATAATTTTTTCTGTTAGGTATTAGGCTAGTTTTTGTCATTGGGACATAGAAATCAAAGATTCATAACAATAGCCGTTAATAAACCTTGAAAAGTCTCATTTTTCAAAATTTAATTTTTTCCCTTGTATAACGCGCAAGATAATTTTTACCCGATTTGGAATTTTTTTGTATAGATAACGCGCGCGTTATCGATGGGAAAATACGCTAGTTAAAATTTAGATAGGAGCTCTATAGACACACTTTCTTTGGCTATATTTCTCTAGGGACTGGGTGTAAATTATAAGTCTGTCTATCTCAACCTAAGTTGTTATCTTATTATGACGTGGTTATCCTAAAACAAGAAAAAAGTATCTTATGCAATTTGTCCTGCAATTCTTTTCTCACTTGTTAGTTTATTCCTTCATCTGTTAGTGAAGACAATAATAGAAAGGAGCCTTGCAGTGCTGTTGCTTGTATTTAACTTTTAAACTCTACATTTATTTTCAGGTATTTATTTTGTTTGCTTCCTGGAAAATTATCTTATGAACTGTTAGTAATAATATGTTCGAATAAAATGCATTTTATAGTAAAAATGACAAAGAAGCGTATGCTTCTGTTTTAGAGGAAAGAAACATTGAAAAATTACTATGGAAAATATCATCACAAAACTTTCACCTTACTTACTTACATACTTTTAAGATAAAATAATTTTTTTCACTTTATGATGCTAGGTTTTCATTTGATGTTATGTTACTGTAACGTGTTTCTTTTATTTTCTCTTAAACTGCATTATTTGTGATAAAAAAGTAAATTTTTTAGGTTGGTTGGGACCTGTACTCTCACAATAACATTGTCTTACGGGAAAATAGGACAAATTCGTCACGAGACATTCATTGCGAGACACTCATCGCAAGACATATCCATCATGAGACATATTCGTCGCGAGGCAAATCGGAAAGCAAGACTGTGACTTGTGTATGGCAGAGGGGATACACTTGTTAGTTTGGGAGTCACCCCCTGCCATACACAATCCAGTGTGTCTCACGTAATTCACAAAGAGAACTGCAATTCATTCTGGTCTTATTGCATTTTGCGTCAGTTTTCCGAAACCAATTATTTGCAAATTTCAACAAGGTGGTGTATCTAAGTAAAGGAACACAAAGGCTTAATCTTGCACCATATTATAACAATCATGGATTCCTCATTCAGAATTAGAATCAATAGTCTTGGCCTTAACTTTGTGATATTCCATTGTATCGGACTAACGAAAAAGACACACTCTTATTTACTTGATGATGATGCTGTGTCAAATCTGAGGTAGTACTGTATGAATAAATAGTGGTACATAAAAGTTTTTCTTTTTCAATAGTTATTATTACAGTAGTCTTCATAATTTGAGCTCTGCTTGATCCAAGTTTGTGCTCTCTGAGATATCGCAACAAAAAAGAAATGTATAGCAAAGAAAAAAAAGACTACTGATGGATTTTTCATCATGAATTTACTTTACATGTTTTTTTTATTGTGTTAGTTCCGAAGGACTATTAAATTTGTTTTATAATTGTTTTTAATAAAAAATATATCTAAATACATATATTTTTATTTTTACAACTTTATATTTAATCATTATGTGTAATCCAAGTTTTCAATAATCCGAGTTGACTCTGGTCCCGTTTACCTCGGTTTATTGAAACTACTGTGTTCAAAATTAAATAAGTGGAGAAATTCATTTCCTTGACTAGGACTTAATCATTTTAGTATTTATGTATTTTTCTTCTTGTCATTGCATGTTTTCAGATCCATTTGCAGTTACTACTTAAACAGCCCCTAAGATTTAATATTTAATTTTGTTTACAGGTGTGATGTGATCATTCATCTTTTTGAAGATGCTCAAAAAGTCACCGTTGACGAGTCTACTTGCGAGTGTGGTTCTCAAATGATAAATGTTGAATACAAGCAGGTAAGCTGTTTTTTAATAATTGCTTTAATTTCTTAGAAAAAATAAAAAAGGTCATGCAGTCCATCTCAAACTGCATTATTTAAGTACAGGTATGCCTCGTTTAGCACATGTTCTTTTAGTGCATTTTCGATATAGTGTTATTGGCATCTCGGGACTTAAATTTTAATTTTTGAAAATTAATAAAGTTCCTAAATGCTATGGTATTTTATTACAGTCCCAACATTTTTCTCACTTATTTTCATTCGTACTTCTCTTTCTGTTCAGTGATAGTCATTCCATTAAAGATAAATTTGTTGTAATTTATTTTTGAGAGGAGGGGAACCTTTTATGGCCAATTCACACATACGTAATGTCTCCATTTCGACATGGACCGTCTTCGAAATGTCAAAAATTCCTTCTGTGTATTTAGATGGAGTTGTTCACACTATACGTTTCATTCCGTCATGGTTTCTCTGGAGGAATATTTTGACGGGACGGTGCTGGTCGAAATGTTTCGAATCCCCTGTTTCTGATAGTGTGGACATCCCATAACCAGTTGCTACCAAGATTTATTTCAAAAATTCAATTTAATTTACTAAACTAATAGATAGTAGCTAGAAGTAAATTCCAAATACAGTATATGCTGGAGTATAAGTCGACCAGGTGTATAAGTTGACCTCGATTTTTCGGATTGTAAATGCAGGACTAGACATATTCGCTGTATAAGTCAACCTCCCATTTTTTCGCTAAAGAAACTTCAAATTAAGAATATGAGGAATTTTATGGTTTTTAAAGCCTAAATGTAACCTTTTCCAAAAAATGCAGTGTCGATTTTTGAGTTAATAAATCATTTGTTTAATTTAAGAAAGATCAGTCATATACCATATTGTCATCTATTGGCAGAATGTATTTTTACTTGCCCTTCGTTCCTGTAATTGCAAATAGATTGTTTAAATTTTTGAGATTCAGTAATAAAAACAAAAGTTAAAATTTTAATTTTTATTAACTATTAAAAATAATTATCTTAAATCTTCTAAAATAAATGAGAGAATATGTAAACAATGGAGCAGCTGATTCAAAATGGTGATCACCTACGCCATAACATCAAATGTTTTCATAAATATCAATGTTTTTAATCTGATATTTAAGGGTCACATTTTATATTTGGTGTATAAGTCGACCTTAAGTTTTTGGAATTTTTTTTAGCTTTAAAGGCCGATTCATATGCCAGCATATACAGTAGTAACTTTAATAGACAAAACATTAAAACCCTTCAAAGTATGTCAACTTATTGCATTGCAATTTTAAATAAATTACTGAATGTAATATTGAAAATAAGTAATTAATTTCATTCTTACATCAATCACTCATCATTGCCATTCACATTTTCCAATCATAACCAGTGCTGCATACCTCTCATTTACATTAAATAATCGTACTTTTGGTTCTCGAGTTAAATCATAATGTTCTTTTTCAGATTCAATGAACTTGATTGTATTGTAACTTTAGTTGGAATAAAATCAAAATTTAATATTGTACTTAGCGATAATCAAATGAAACTTCAATCTATACAGCATCTATATTAATTTCATTTAATATTATAACTGAAAAGGTGACGGTCCATGTCGAAACCTCAACGTACAATGTGAACACTGATGAAAAATGACATGTCAAAGATGGTCCGTGTCAAAACAGAGACATTACGTATAGTGTGAATCGGCCTTTAGCGGTGCACTGTCTGCTATTATTAGCAACAATACGAGTTCCCTTGACAACAAAAGATTAATCTGAAAAATACGCTGAATTTTTGTGTTCTGTGGACAGATTGAACACGTATTTAAAAATGGATGGTAGGAAACTGAATTTTTATTCTCTTAGGCATTGTTTGGTACAAATCCCATATTCATACAACAATTCTAAGTAATTTTAAAATGTGATTGAAAGTTATGCGGTGTAGGGTCATAGATAGCGTTACACATGATGATGATAAGGATGATGATCACCATTACATTTTTATGTTATGTAGAGAGAGATAGAGATATTGTGTTTCGGATTAATTTTATAATACATTTTTTCATAGCAAATATTTATGATATTATATATCTCATTAATTTTATGATATGTTTTTTCATGGCAAATATTATTAGAAAATTGTGATTTTCCATCATAAAGAATTATTATTTTGAAGCTGTTGTACACCAGTATGTTCATAATAAATAATTACCATATTTTCCCGTTGATAACGCTCACCTAGTTGATAACACGCATCTTAATATTTTTAACACTTGTTAAAATGTACAGATAATGCACGGTTGAAAATTTTCTGTTAATTGGTCAAGACCATTCTGTAAATGTATCAACTGCCAAAGAATGTTGATTAACTAGAGAACAGAATAATTTATTTTAACCATTATTGCAGCTTTAGATGTGTACGTCCGCCAGAGAAGGGCGCACTTTGTCGGTATGGAGTTATGAATGTAGCAGTATTCTATGATAAATTATGAGTATAATAAAAGAAAAGTCACACTCCTACGTTGACAAATAAATTTTTTATTGAATATTACAATGATATTTTAAAAAAGTGTTTGAGAAAATTGAAGCCAAAATCACGACATTAAAAATAAGTTCTACTCATACTTCACTTATGGCTATAATTCCTCGATACGGTTATTCATAGTGAACCAGAGAATCGTTCTATGCACTTTTCTAGGCATCGATATTTTCTATCCTTTGTTACAAAAATGCTGGTATCTCCAAAACTAGAATCGACAAAGTGGCCCCTTCTCTGGCGGACATCCACAGATATTTTAGTTAATTACTGTGTACAGTAATGGACTGGGTTGTAGTACAGAAGCTTTTCATTCTTCGGTACATAAATGAAAGACTGCCAAAAAGGATTAAACTTTCTTTTGCCAACCACTTATTTTTGATTATGCGTTAAATATGTCTGTAAAAAATATTTTAAATATGAAAATTTTTAGCAATTAAAAATCTTTAGTCATCATTCAAGTTAACAGAATTATGTACATTCAGGCTTTTAAACAGAATGAGAGGAAATATTTTGAATCTGTCAGTTAAAGGATGTATGAATCGAAGAATCATAATACTAGGCATAAATAATTTTTAAGTCACAAGTATTCACTTGTTTTCCTATGTGTAATGCACACACCCATTTTTTCTAGTTTTTGAACTCTTTTGCATAGATAACACACGCATTATCTACTGGAAAATACACTATTTAAAAATATGGTAGAGCACCGATTTTCCGGGGCCCGATTAACCATGGGGTGGATTATCCATGGTTGTGGATGGAGAGTCGAATTATTTTCACATTTTACATTGTTGGAGTCTGATCTTTTATTCTCATTTCCGTTACATTTTAAGTTTAGTTTGGTGTTGTTCGTTGGTGATGTATTTACACGTTCACATTGTTGGAGTCTGATCTTATATAAACTCGCACTCCCATTAAAGCAAGAGTTCGTAGATTGAGGTCTTTTGTGATATTTCGCGGCGTGAAAAAGTTCCCAGTCTTTTGGAATTTTCAGAGGAAATTAATAATTTTATTGTCATCCAAGCAAGATATATTTAACACGAACAATTTTCTCTTTGTCGAAGTTATTGTAAACCCTTGAAAAGGCTGAGCAAACAAAAACAGATGGTTTTCATGGTTGAAAGGAAATGTGAAATATTTAAAAGACCCAAAAAAGGTGAAAGTGTTTCAAGCTTAGCGGACGAATTCGGAATTGGTCAACAAATTGTGTGGAACATTATCAAATACAGGTCGAAACTTAAACAATTTTTTCTAATTGTGAAACATTTGCCAGAGCATCTCAAAGAAAATCAATGAGATGTGCGACATATGAGGAACTTGATTTGGTCATGATTAAAGTGATTCCACCAACAAAGAGCGGAAGGAATTCCAATATCAGGGCCAATGATTTTGAATCAGGCAAAATATTATTTCCAAAAATTAGAGATTACTGGGACATTTGAATTATCTTCCTGTTGGTTAAAACGGTTTAAAGAGAGGCATGGCATAAGGGAGCTACAAATATAGTGTGAACAACTAAATGCCGATAACATAGGAGCTACAGTGTTTTGTGATGAGTTTGAAAGACTAATCAAGAGAAGGGTCTTGTTCTGGACCAATTGATGCAATTGACATGGAAGAAGTTGCTCCATTAATTGTTAAATCATTGAAAAAAGTCGAGAGATTCCAAGATATGGATGAAGAAAATGTTAATGAATGGTTCAAGGTCGATGAAAATGAACCTGGATATAAAAGAATGACGGATGATGAGTTGATCCAAAGTGCCAATGGCTGGCCCGAGCAATTCTACATAAGCAGAGGAAGGAGAGGATGACAAAGAGCTGCAATCATCCTGTAACGTAAGCTGTAAAGAGGCACTCTCAGCTGCAGAGACATTATTCCAGTTCATGGAAAATCAAGACGAGTTGTCTATGTTGACTTGTTACAAATTCATGGATACATAAAAAAATTCAAAAACAAAAGAATTACAGACTTTTTGAAAAAGTGACCTGTTTTAAAATAGTAAATCATTTCATTTTTTTTTTAGATAATGTTTATAATGTAATTGCATATGTGTAATATTGTTTTAATAATGTATTCAATTAATTTAACAATAATTCTAAAAAACATTCAATTTGGTTTATTCATGTTTTTTATTATCTGGGTCCTGGTCCCCCCCCCATTACCATGGTTAATTGGCGCTGTACTGTAATCACCATATACAGTAAAACCCCCTATTTTTGCTATCGGAATGTATATTTTCCCACTATTTACAACATTTTATATGGGTCCCATCAATTTTCCTATGATTCCAATGCAAGTAAAACACTGTATTTACATTATTTTATTTTAAGTTTTCCTGCTATTCATGTCATTTTACATTAGAATTTCCAATTTTTTAAAGCAATTTAGCATGGGATTCCCAACAGTTTTAAAAAATTTTCAGCTTAGCTTTGCAAAAAATCCGAACTCTTTTGGGCAAAGATTTCAAAAATGATGGCAGAGTAGGAAGAGTGCCCCTAGAGACAGATATATGAACTCTTTCTTTTTAAAAACTTTCTGCACTTGCATTAATGGATGCTATTCAGGAACAGCAAGCATACTTAGAGATGAAAATATGAACTCCTTGGGGTGAAAACTTCGAAACCTCGTACATAAATCACACTATCTGAGCATAAACAGCACACCTAGATATGGAATATACAGTCAGTCCTCAACTTAAGACTTATGACGCTCTGGACTTATGACATTTACAAATTTAGGAACGTGCTCCAGACTTAAGGCACTGCTCCACACTCAAGTCATTGTCTCCTTAAATCCCTTCTACACGAGTTATTAGATTTCGGTCAACGAAAGACATTCCGAGTGATGCCGAGCATAGTTAAAACCAGAAGTAGTATTGGTAAAACATATTTTTAGCATGTACGGTAATTTATATTTCCGCAGGTTTAATCCCTGAGAAAACTGTGATTACGAAATTGTTATTTTTTGAGTGGCATTTTTCGACTAAGTCATTTAGTACAACAAATAAATACACAAATATTATTAGTATAATCTTTTGGATCAAATTGTTCTGCCATGGGTAAGTGCCACATTTCTTGCAGAGATAAATGGTTGATAGCACATACAAAAAACAGACTGGAAGCTGTGGGGACATCTTATTTCTGGCACAATGCACTTAAAAGGAAGTTAACTTATTGAAAAAAAATCCTTTAATAGAAACCTCTAGTATGAGGTACATTAAAAAATGAGAAAGCCAGGGGCAAGTGACAGAGATGCAACTCCCTCCCTTTGCTCCCTGGACAATTTTCCAGAAAAATGTTATGTGGGAAATGTAATGGAAACCCAAGCATACTATACTAGCATCTTAATTAGGCATCTATCATCATATAAGTTGCAAGATAAAAACAGTAAAATTTCTGAAAAGTAATAATCAACTGGGTTAGGTGCTATGTTACAAACTGTTCATTTAGGCATGCCTGTATAAAAGTAATTTTAGTCTTTTTGGATCAGCAATCATGACTTACATAATTGAATTTTATCTTGTTTTGTTGATACAGCATTGTAAAAGTTCATTGTTTATGTGATATTTCTTTTATATCACTCAGGCCAGTCCTCCCATACTCTCAGATGTAAAATTTGCATTTTCTACTTCTTAACCATGTAATAAAACTTCTTTAAATACAGTGTTTAGAAAAAAATTAATTGCAGTGAGGTAACTTCGAATGTGAACTACCAGTGGTGTCACATTACTGGAAACATACCAAAATTCAATTCAACTTATTGAATCTGTTAAGTGTGCATTAATCATACTTACCATGGTTCTAAGTCCTGTTTTAATCATTATTTCTGATATGGCATAAATTATATTGGTATTCCTTGTGAAGATCCAGTACAGGCTATTAGGAGGTCATTAGTTTCTTTGCAGATTCGTGTAACAGTCTCTTTGCTAATGTTATAAGAATTTGTTTTGGTGATTTTTAAGGATCATTTTACCATGAAGTTATGTTTATCAACTCTACACAAGGCAAGTCCTTTCTAAATTTAAAAGAAAATCATATACAGTGTAACTTCAATCTATCATTTTTAAAGGAATGGAGGAAAAAAATTAACGAAAGCAGGAAAATGATGGCATTGAAAAAGCATGTAAAATTTCAAAAACACGAGAATGACAAAAAATGACTATGCTGAAAATTATCTACATTTTCAGTTAATATTACAGTGCATAAAACTAAACAATTTGACATCTAACTCTTCATTATTTCTTCCCAAATAAATCATTAATTGTTATCTGTTTTCACAGCTTAGCATTTTAAATCAAACATTGATTTTTCCATTTAACATATTCTTTGTCATAATCATCTATACTTAATGCGTAGAAAATATTTTTCAATTTATTGAAAAATATAGTTCTATTTTGGAGTATACTATATGTGAATCACCATGTATGATGATTGCTTTGTAACTGAAAACACATCCGGTTTTCCCGATATTTTAATAACTTTTTCAATTTTGATTTAAACCATAATGTGAGATAGATAACACATTCTTGAATTAAGAAATGATAACTTTTTATTAGAGAACCATACAACACAACTGGAAGAACAGAACAAGACAAAAGAGTGGAGTGAACCACTTGCATTGAATCAAAAATGGTTACTGATTTTGTATTGAGAATCCCATCTTTCACTCTACATTTCTCGGTGGTTGCTAGTTTAGTGTTAGGATGACTAAAAATGCATAATAGTAACACTTTCTATGTCATCTCAGAAATAACCTCGTGTAAAATGCTGGCTCGTGAAAATAACTCATTTGTCAACTGGCACCATTGTTTGAGAGACTATTCATCTATGTTTTCTGTGATTTAAGTAATGTCAATAGATTCTATGGAAATTGTTTTTTTTAATGTTTTAATTTATTCATATTACCTTATTTTTTGGCATATAAGATGCACTTTTTCCAGAAAAATGACCCCCAAAATCGCCCTGCATCTTATACGCCAAAGGTAAGATTATTACTGTTCTCAATACTGATACTAACAAGCACATTCATCCCCATAATGAAATAATTGAGTCATTCCTTGCAAAAACAAAATGTACATTTTTAATAATTAATAGTGAAACATTTGTTAATATATACAGTAATACCTTATGCAATGCGAATTATGAGGATGCATTTTCATTATTACGCTTTAATACATGTCCACGCACAGTGATTAAATTTTGGCGCATTTGCGATGTTTTAGTTCCTAATGAGCCCATTGATTAGCCTGATTAATGCAACGGAACAGTAGAATTCGTGTAGATGCCATAAATATTTTATACAGGAGATTTGGCTAATTCCGCAGTATTAAGCCATAAAACAAATAAATACTGGGTTAAACAAAAAGCTTGTGGCTCAAAAATTAGTATTCCTTCAAAGAATAGATTCTTTTATAATATACACTTAAAAAACAGTATTTCTGTTCATCGCTCGAAAGAAGAGGCCATGCAGCATAACACCTCAAAATCACTAAGAGACAGGCTTTCCTAGCTAAGACTTTCACAAAGCATAGAATGAGGGTAGTAAAATAGAACCATTAAAAAAGAATTCTTAACAATTTCAGCTTCCATTTGATACTAAACTTACCCAACTTTTGCAAGAAAATGTATCAGTAATTAATCAATGCTTCACAGTTACAAGTCCTAGCACTACTAAATTACAGCCACATCGAGTTTGAAAAACTGATGCGAAAGGTCATTGCCAATCAGGCTCAAGTTTTATTTCAAGGTCATGGTTGGTTTGGGTAGTACAGAAGATTGTCATTAATACTTCCTATCACTGACTAAGTCACAATACACTTGAATGTCAGAGTACTGCGGATTTACCCATACTATAGAATTGGCCAAGTCTCCCTTACATATCTAGGATAAATAACGTTGTGTGTATTGAGATCGCAATGGCTACAAAAGTGAAAATATATGCTTATGCTGTTAGTTATAAACTTCAGGTGATTCAATACACAAAAAATGCATGGAAACCGAGTAGCAGCACATCATTTCGGTCCTCCCCCCACAGAAAAAAGATCTGTGAATGGAGAAAATGAGGAAAAACTGAAGGTGAAGAGATAAGAGAAACATAGCCTTCGTAAGGTTGGTCTTAAGTGGCCACAACTAGAAGAGGAAGTGATGGATAGCAGAACAGAGAAAGTTTGGTATTGCTGTATCGATCAGAATCATTATGTACAAGGCAAAAAGATTTGCAGAAGGAAAAGACTAGTTGAGCATAGGTATCATTATTACATATACATTCCATTTATTATTTATCTCATTATATGAAAATATCATCGTGCACTTAAGTTAAAGTACTATCGGTAAAGGGTATCTATACGTGTAACGTGTCGGCACACTGACAGCTTTAATTAATACTACTGCCGAGTTCACGCAGGGCACATTTAGCTATACAAGTCCCAAAGCTATTATTTATGTTTTAGATCAGTGGTCTTCAAGGTGGGCGATAGCACCCATCAGTGGGCATTTTTGGTGGGTGTTAAAGAACTCACCAAATGCTATTCTAATTTTTACACTGAAAAATAAAATTCTATAAAAAAGCTTAATGATACACATATTCTGTACAACTATTTTATGTACAATTATTACAGGTTGTTTGTCGTTAATTATAGTATCATATCATACTATACTACTGACAATGTATCCATGCTGCAGCAAAATCAAAAGGCCCATGAGGGTGGTCGGAGTCTATCGCAGAAGCAGTGAAGCGCTTAAGTTTAATTTTTTCAAATATATAAAATCATAAATTTTTAAACACTGTTATTACCACTGAGGCCGTATTCTATATCTCATCTAATGACAATCCCACTAGTGTTTGCCATTTAGGAAAGAAATTCTGAAAAGGGGCCAGTGGTTTCAAATCCCCAACGGGATACCTTCACTCAGATATTTGATACATTATATGGGGAATGCAGCGAAATGAAAGAGAAGCGATATTAAGAGATACTAAGTATACTCTCTCTTCCCACGGACAGCTCTTCAAATGCAGATGCCCTTAAAATGTTTACATTCAAACGGATTTTGCCAGACAAAAATTGGCATTTGCAATGATTTAAAGTCGGAGAAAAAGGATTTTTTCTTGGCTGGAATATTTAAAAAATTTAATAAAGTTAACTTACGACTTCAAGGAAAGCAAGTGACACTCATTGATTACAAAAATGTTATTTCAGTATTCATTGACAAATTGGATTTCTTCAGAAAAAAACATCCTGCAAAAAGAATATTACCAGTTTCTGGAACTAAAAAACATCAAAGAGATCTTACAGTCGAAAACATAGACAATTTTTCAGATCACCTTTCTGCCATTAGAATTGATATGATGATTCGTTTTTGCGATGTAATAGACTTGATAGTGGAAGCATGGATGGTGACTCCGTTCATCACAAATGTGTGTGATGTGGATATTGAATACCAAGAGAAGATAATAGAATTAATTCATGATGATGAGTGTAACACCAATTTCAACCAAGGTGGATATGTACAACTTTGGCAGAACAAGAAAATGCCCTCTCTGTATCCACGCTTGTGGAAGAAAATATCATTGCTCTTGTTAGCTTTCCTAACTTCATATCTAGTCAAGCCTCGGTGGTGGCAGGGTAACGTCCTCGCCTGGCAATCTGAAGGTCGCGGGTTCGAATCCCGCCTAGGTGGGTTTTTCTTTACCTAGGGCATGGATGTTTGTGATAGTCCTTGTTATTATGTTAATGAGCCCCTTGTAAAAGGCCGATTACGGCTGTTTAGGGGCCGAATGGAAATAAATAAAAAATAAATAAATAAAATTCAGTGCAGTCGACAATCTCCTGTCCAAAAAAGAAATCGCTTACAAATAACAGAAAGAGGAGATCTTCAAATGACCCTTTCAAACTTGAAGCCAGACATTGATTCCTTGGTTTGTAGGCACCAAGCACAAAGTATGCATTGAAATGTATGTGAAATGCTTATTTTAACATTGTTTTGGGATTAATAAACAATTAAATTTGATGTCTTTTTAACCTTTTATGTTATCAAAAACTTGATTGTTAAGTTGACACAGTAGGTGGGTGCAGTGTGGCGTAGTGAAGAGTGCAGTTGCCTTCAGGCGCTGAGTTCAGGGGTGCAAAAATATCAAATTAGCACCCGTCGGGTCGAGGTGCGATTTGTCCCTGCCCCCCCCCCCCCCGGCCCTTCCCCCCCCCCCGTAAATTGCTTTGCTACTGGGGGTGCAAAATTATTCTTTACTCCCGAGTGCCCTCACTATGCCACTAGGTGGGTGACTCAAAAAGTTGAAGACCACTGTTTTAGATTATCCCTATTTATTTTACGAAGGAAGTTTATCTAAAACATTATATTTAATTGTTATCACGCCGGAATATTTTCTGTAAATGTTGCTGGATATGGACTTAATCATGGCTGGAAATGATTCATGACGTGGCCCTTTGTAAATGCCTTGGTGAACCGAATTACATTTAAAAAAAAAAACTGGGGTGCATCTTATATGCCGCGAAATATGGTAATTTATAATTAAACTAATCAAGGGGAGGCATTAGAGATAACGTTGTTGACATGTGAACCCAAAGAAGAGAAAATGATGTTCCAGTGAAGTAAATTATAGAATGGGATTAAGAAATCACAAACGATTGATGTGAAAATACGATACTTCAAGCAGGGGTGCTCCTAGATAAGTATGGAGCCTGGGACAAATCAGCTTGAGCTGGACCCTGTTAACATTTACTACCAAATTTAAATTAGGCTTTCTTACGGTGATATCGAAGGGCCCCCCAAAGTGCAGGGCCTGGGGCAGTCACCCCAATTTGCCCTACCCTAGGGCCCTGACTTCAAGTAACAGTGAATGCGAGATAATTTACCATTGTTTATATAGGCAGAGCCGGGACAAGGCGTTTTTGCACCTTAGGCATGGTTTGACAATTACATACCTATCCTAATGAAAGTATATAGTACACAATTTTATCTCTCAAACTGGATTATTTACAATGTAGAGGTAAAATACATTATATAAAATATATTTTATAATATAAAGCATTACACTTAAAAGTTCAAATTGTCATTTGCTGCACCCCTAAGTGTGCTGCACCCTAGATGGGTGCCTCGTTCGCCTAGCCCTTGTCCTGGCTCTATACAGAGGGCTCCTGTGTTGACTATACAAAGTGGAAAATACATCTTGAAAAAAAATGGATAGGGGAATGATAGATTGATGTTTCGAGTATTTTATTATCCCTTAAATATAACATAAGGTATATTTTAACTAAAGAAAGTTTCTCAAAAAAATCTCCATAATATAATTTGGTACTTCAATTTATTTAGTTATTTTTAACATGTGTCATTATAAAGTATGCATTACCTTTTTTTATCAGGAGAAGAGCAAGCTTCCCAATGAAGCAACAGATATGACCGGCTGTGTTTTCTGCTCCATTGAATTCTCTCCCTTGATTGAGAAGCACCGTGCAGTGGCAACGGTGCGTCCAAGAGGAGGGGCTTCAAGAGGGAGGGGGGGAAGGGGAAGGGGTCGAGGCAATCGAGGGAAACCTAAACCCAAGGACAAAATGGCACAGCTAGCTGCGTACTTTGTATGAGACATCATGGATATGCTTAAATGTCTCATATGTGAGTGCAATAAGTTATGGAGTAGTGTCGCACAGTATTGCAATTTGTGGCATTTTTTTCTAACCCTGTTTTTCCATATTGTAACATTTACAGTTGTATTTTTGGGAATGTAAGCTCTTTACATTTTGTCTTGATGTTGTATTATTGGTGGTAATCGAAGCAAGATTTCAAGAATTTCCAAACTTACATTTTTGAGATGAATTCAATCTTGTGAAGGCAGCTATTAGTCCAGCATTTCTGTGTAAGTTGTATAGTTGAGTCATATTCTCTTTTTATTTCTACTTCTGTAATTTTTGCATTTTTGTGACCTCAAATCAGCTATGGGAATGACCTAGGTTGTCCTTTTATTGTGGTGTGCATGTTTTCATGGGTTGTGACACCTAAAATGTTTTTACTTTACCTATAAACAATTATTTCTATTTTCCTCAATAAAATGTTAATAAAAGTATAGTAATTTAATTAAAAAACTTTCTATGAAATTTGTGTATTTGTCTCAGAATTTGATGTTAGAAAATGTCAATATGTGTACAAAATGAACCTTCTAAATGTAAATTATAACTGGCAAAGCAGTTAGTTACATTTATAAAATTAACTATGAGTTGCATTGATTACATTTTCTTCAAAATGTATATTTCCTGAAGGTGTCTGGATGTTTGAAAAACTAATTTGCTTTTTAATAAGGCAAGGATAGCATAATCCAGGGTTTGGCAACCTTGACTGCATGGCAGAACACATTCATAACTGTGAATGCTTCAGAGGACTATATTGGAAGTAATGAAAGCTGGATAAGCATTTACATTGGAAGTTACCAAAGGATTCTGTTGTCTTGCATTAGTGAAAATCATCAAGACTCCACCAGAAAAGGTTTTAATATCATAATTTTACTGAAAAAATATGAAATTGTCCATATTAAATTTTACAGACCACTTTTTCATCATAGCTTTCCAGCATAGGTTGCTGACCTCTTGCATTATCTATGTGCCTGTAAATGTAAATATCACAAATGGCATTAAAATTAAGAATTTTTCAGGATGAAGTATGCTTAATGAAAGAAGGTATCATCATGTAAACTTTTGCTCACAAATGATATAACAGAAAAAGTCAAGGTAGTAAAAGTTTTTTAGTTTTTATTGAACACAACATTTCATTTCTTGAGTGGAATATCTTTCTCTTTATATCTGCATATTTTTATGAGTATAACTCATCCGAGTACAATGGAAATTGATTTAAATTCGTAATGAGACATAAATATCAAAATTCTTGAGTACCAAGTCAAGAGAGGCACAAAGTTTATTAGTGAAACAAGATAACAACAGAAAACATGATGCGATTAAACAACACGATCTTTCAACAATTACTGGTCTTGTATATATATATTTATATATATATTTTAAATATATATATATGTATTTATATGGAATTTTATATATAATTATGTACATTATAAAATGTTGGAACATCTTGAGGGAAGCAGCAGTTTAGGGAACTTCTGCATCGAACATGCAAAGCAAATGAACGTCTAGTTGAATGATGTAAAGTAAATTCCATCTTTAGTATCTCCTGTATTTCACTTTGGTCAGAATTAATACTCATTTTCTTTAGATTATAAAGAGAACAGAATTTTGAAAAAAAATTCTCGTAATAAAAAGATGCCATGTTTTCTACATATTTTTCCTCTACTATTAATGGTACGTATTTCAGATTATTGAAGGAAGCTTTGAATAATGTAGCACCTTGTGTTTTTTAAATCTTTTGTAAACAACCCAATTATGATGCGCATTTCAGAAACCGTTGAAGAAACTTCATTGTTTTATTTCAAGTCTGCAGGAATTGCTACTCAAATTAACCTAGTTTTTTTACTTTAATTTCTTACCTCCTGCGTACAATAGTACACCTCTGATTATGGTTACTGAAATAACACCTTGTCCCAAGACATATTAACTCTTCTACGGTCACGAAAAAGACGTGGGATGTTTTGTTTTTTTTTTACTTTAAGTCATGTCAACACCTCCATTTGTGGTTGTGGTATTTTTGCACAAATTGAATCTCTCTTGGGATAAAATTCCAATATTTCCTTATCGACACGTAATTTAGACAAACTAAACCATACCATCTAACTACTTGAGGACTCTCAGCATTTCTCTGGTCCCATTATGCCCTCTTTTTTTATTTTAAACAATCACTAATGTTTGTTTGTTTGTTTCTGCAATTGAAATGCACTGCATTGTACGCGCCCCTAAAAAAAATACGTTGTCACAGGGCTCTTGAAATTGTGCTAACTCATATTTTTTTGGCCATCCCAGTAAAATAACATAAGTGTGCGAACACAAACACATCATGTCTAGCAACACATGCTGTGCCAACCGATTAGCTGATTTTTTTCACTTGATTTTATTTCAGCATTACCAATTCTGCTCAAGTGTCATAGTAGATAAAGAGTGAGCACGAACTGTAATTGGAGGCACTGTCAGGGAGTAAGTTAGATTTTTGTAAAGGGGACAATTTTTTTATAGCACATTATTACGTAAATATTTTTGAGCACAGATTCCATTTTTGTCTGATATCCTGGCCCCTTTATTGTTACATCCACTCTAGTTCATGCCCGTACAAATTGTGGTCCACCATCTGGATTGTCTGCACTGATGTTTTATTATTTTCAAAATTTTGCAAAAGAGTTGATTGTTCTTGACAAAATGCAATGGCTTTGTTGAAGCTGCTTTTTAAATTTCTCAATTTTTTTAGGCTGAGTATATGTGAATGAGGACTAATGTATTTGTTTTCATAGTACTGCTTTATGTTTTACTTGTTAGGCTTTACTCTGCTTTGCTGAACTGAACTGTTTGACGGTGTTAGTTTACTTGTGGCCTCGGAAGGTAATGCATGCTGCTCTTATCAACTTTTTTCACTTGTAACACAAGAGTGGAATATTTAGGGAGTTTCTCTGTGACCTCGAATATATTTTATGCTGTACTCACACATTTTTTAAACCAAATATTAGAATGGCGTACATGAAACACATAGTGGATAGGTGCGTTTATATATATATATATATATATATATATATATATATATATATATATATATATATATATATATATATATATATATTAAGATACTATGGTGAACCAATAGTTTTTGCTTTAATGGGGCCATCAAGAAAGGGTTTCACCATTGAAGACGTTTTGTCAAAAATTGCTTACAAAAATATATCTTAAGTACTCTCAGTTGAATCCACATCCAAGAACTATAATAAATCCTATTACTCTATAAAGGAATACTTCCCTACGTGGTGTTGGTTCTGTAGGTCGGCGTTAAAATTAATGTAATACAACTATTACACATCAATGCTCACTATAGTGGTTAAAGGCTATTGTTAAGTCCTTCAATTGTTGAAATATATATGTTAATGTTTCATCTAATATCCTAATGTGGTTACATCCTGTTTTTGTGTCATCTATGTAAGAATAAGCTCTCCTTTGAACAGAAGGGCATATTGTTGGTAAGAGAACTTCAACACTAATGATCATGTTGGCCAAAGAAGAGGTAAAGTATGTCGAATAACATGTTCTGGCATTGTTGCTAACACAATTAACATTAAGGGGGCACACCTGTTTTTTATATCAATTTTAAAATGAAAACTTCAGAGTTAACAATAGATGTTAAGAGCCCACTCTTAATGTATGGGTTTCCTTTTTTATATATAGTATATATATATATATAACAAAACGTTTGAATTGTTAGTGTTAATCACAATTGTTTTATGCATCTTAGAATCATCAATCAATAGAATTTTTTTAACTCTATTATACTATAATGTCGAATGGCAGCTATTTTGTAGGGAAGTTTTGATTTTTATCTACACCAGATACTAGCTTATTAGAGATTAGTGAGATAGCTGTACGTTGGGAAAAAATCGTCCCGCCAAAATGGTTAATCACCAATGCAAAAGAGATATTACAAACAGATTTGAAATTCGATAGGCAGTCAGATGGTCCACACCTGAACCTTCTCAGCAATCACACACCAGTTTGCATGGTCGTAATATGACGATATAATGTGGAGATTTTCCACATATCGTTCGATCAGTTGATCTAGCTCTCCCTCCCGAAACACGTGATAATAACGATGGAACGTTATGGAACCTCCGCCGCCAGCGCCTCCACCGTCGGACCTGAGAGACTCCTGCGACGTCGAACCACTCAGCGAAGTCTCTATGCTGGCGGTCTTGGTCATCGGTCCATCTCTTGCCGTCTGCTGGGTCGGTACCGTTCCCTGCGTCGGCGTCCTGGTCGGCGTCTGTTGTTGAGGATTCGGTGGCGTCTGCGACGGTACAGACGTGTGTGGCTCGTCGCCCCACGTGGCTGCCTGCCTCACCATTCCCCGCCTGGAACCAGCGCCAGCTTGCATCATCCCCAGGAGGCTTCCTCCAGCCTCGTTGCTCAGCCCGGACCACCAGCGAACCGACGCCGGGGTCGGTTCGTCTTCGGTCGAAGACGCGCTGGCGTTCACTTCAGATTCCCTCGATTCCTCCGAAGATCCCTTCTCGATCGAACCAGGACGCAAGCCGCCGAACCGACCTTCGGAAGCCGGGTCGGCGTTGCCGGAAGCCGGGTCGGCGTTGCCGGAAGCCGAATCGGCGTTGCCGGAAGCCGGGTCGGTGTTGCCGGAAGCCGGCTGTTCGATTTCCGAAACGCTCGGGCTCTTCTCTTCCCCTTCTTTCGTTTCTTTCGCCTCTTCCGCTGGCGGCGCCAGTATCTCTTCCTTGGTCTCGCATTTGCCTTCGGGACAGCACTTCTTCACTATGCACTCGTTGGAGATGCTCCTGGTGGATTCGGAGGACGTGAGGTTGTTGGCTTCGCCCACGGAGGTGTCGATTCCCACGCCGGAGTCTTCGCTCACGCCTCCTTCCGGGGGCACGTTGGTTTCGGTCGTTTCTATCACCGGGAACGGCATCTCTTCGGGAGTGAAGGCACCTCCCCTAGCCGGGAGACTACGACTACTCCCGCCGCTGCTTCCGCTGCTGCTGCTCACTATGAGACCCTCGTTCCTTTCATGTAGGAGCCCGACCCTGTGCGCCCTCTGCAAGAACGGATCGGCAGATCCGCCCAATCTCTCGCTGAGATTGCGGGGGTATGTCTCCGTCGCCGTGTCGAATCTCCTGGCGCCGTGGTGGTGGACGCTTTCGCTCAAGCTCCTGGGATAAGATTCGGTTCTCCTCGCCCTGGCTTGTTGGAGCCTTCCACAACCCAGGGCCGGAAAGTCTTCCTCGTCCATGAGGCGAGATCGGCTGAGGCTGGTGGTAAGGCTCAGTCTGGATCCCGCCTCTGGTCTCCTCCCTGTGTGTTGGGCTCTTTCCGCGAGATATCCTGGTTGAACCACGGGGATGTTGACGATCGGTACGGCCGTGGGGGAACCTCCGGTGGTCTCTTTCTCCCAAGCCCTGCCGGTGGTGTTTTCCCTGGGACTGGCGAGGCGCGACTCCGACCGGCTGGCGCGCCAAGACCACGGTTCGTCGTCGGACTCACGTTTGGGGAGACGTTGCGCCTCGCGGTTGCACCTCTCCGAATATCTCTCTATCTCTTGGAGCAGTCCGGCGCTCAGTTCTTCGGCGAACTCCGTCAGGTGCTGCCTGCACTCTTCGTTCCACGTGTCCTGTGCCGTGGAAGTCTCTTGTGAAGCGGTGTCTTCGAGCTTCTCCGGTTTCGTCTGTTCGACGACTGTCTGGGTTTCTGCTGGCTTATCTTCCGGCAAAGCAGCTGGCGTGCCCTCTTTGCCCGGAGGCGAAAACTTGCACGGGCTCCAGAGATCGACCACTTCCATCGGGTTGTCCGGCAACACCAAAGTGCGTCGTCGAGCTCTCGGGCTCGACTGTATCACGGCGTCGACTGCTCCCTCCAGTGTGCTCGCCACGTCAGCCGCCGCCTCCAATAGGGAGGAGGAAGGGGAAGGCCTTTCAGGTAAAGGCCTGTCTTCCAGAGGAGGAATTTCTGTCACTTCTCCCTCCGAAACCACCTCCACCCTGACCTCCGTGGCTTCCAGGAACAATCGCTCGGCGGCCGTCGCGGCGCAGGCTGAGACGGCCGCGGACGCCATTTCCGAAGCGAGGGCGGCCGATGTCGAAGTTTCGTTGCTGGGAAGACTGACCTCTGATGGAAGACTTGTCTTTTCGGGTGAGCGACCAGCACCTCCCGAATAATACTGCTTCTGTTCATGGGGTGTGGATCCCGAAGAGTGTTTGTCTTCTGTGTCTAAAGGATCCTTTTGTGCGTCTGAAGTGAGAAGAAGGAATGGTTAAGCGTTAGCATCGCGGGAATATTTTTTACGTATCTTTCTACCCATACAGTTGTCATAGACATAAACGTAATACAAAATAGAATGACGTCTTTTAGTGTAAGGGTACAAACCTGAGCTCTGAGCTTCCCCTTCTACTGCTACCGTCGTTGCTGTCACATCTGCCACTTCAACTGCTGCACCCGGCTCCGAGCTGCTTCCTTGCGCTGGATCATCGTTGAGAACGCTGATAACGCTTCCCACGGAATCCGGCGAAGAAACTCCACTCGAATCGGAGTCTAAGTCATCTGTTTCCGGGTTGAAGAGCTCTAGGCTCAGAAGACGTGGTAGAGGTCGAGCTAGTGGCTCCAAGGAGCGACCTCCGCTCAGTAGAGGCAAAGCCGATGCCCTCCTGACCAATGGAAACGCTCGGCCGCCGTCTTTGCTCGTGGAACTCCCGCCGAATCCTGGGACCACTACTCCCCGCTGCCTGAGCAGTTCCTGTATCCTGCGAATGGTTTCTTTGTGTTTCGCGTCTGAGCTGCGTTTCTCTCTGAAAATAGAAGCAGGCGTTTGTTTATAATGCCGAATCTAAGCACGGTGATGTTCTTATATTTTTTTAACCGATTAATCAACCTGGCATAATTTATTTTATTTTTGTAAAAATATTGTATCGATTGAAGCGAGGTTCAGTTGCTTACAAAGTCGATAATTCCTATATTTATAAACAAATATTTAACGGTAAATATTTCACCTAATAAGCAGGAAATTGCTCTTGTATCAAAAGATTACACCAATGATTATCACCCTTGTTTCACTTTGTTTTGGAATTATTTTCTTCGCGAAGTTTAGATGTACTATTTAATATCTGAAAAGTCTGGATGTATAAATGAAAAAGGTTGATTGAAATCTAAAAAGAATGGAGAATTTTAAATTGATGCCCAACTTTTACTGTTGAAAAATATTTTCTAATGACTTTTATCTCAAGGTCTTGAGCAGTTTGTACACCAAAAGAATATTTTTCCTCGTAATGATTCAGTACTGCATTTAACCAAAATAACCGTATTTACTGGCATTATATAATATCCTTATTCTTTTGGTCTGTCCGTCCGCCGGAACGCTCTATAGAAAGAGAACACTTAAAAATACCTTTTCTTCACTTGCAGACTTTTTTCTTTTGCAAAAATAAATTAGAATTAATTGACGTACGATCTTCGGACCTGGACCATTTTAAAGAAAAATAGACAGATTCTTATTCTTATCGTCGACTTTTGCTTATTACAACTATTCGAATAAGGTATGTACTAAGTAATAGTCGATTGTATTATTAATTACAGTTGATAAGGAAACTAATCGGTGAATCAGAAATTCGACATTTCCTTGGCATTACTACTGGTATTTCATTTCGTAGACATTATACTATGTCATTAATATTTTCTTTTTTATACATTATGTGCGTAACATCCTTATTCTCTCCGTCCCTTTGTTGGTCCTTCCTTTGGTCCGCCCACCAGAACGCTCTATACAAATCCCCATAAGAGAACGCTAAAAAATCCCTTTTTTCACTTTCAGGATTTTTTTCTTTTGCAAAATTAAATTAGAAGTAATTGACCTACTATCTTCGGACAGGAACCATTTTAAAGTAAAATAAACATTGTTATTGTGGATGTTTGACTTCCGTTCGAAATCGCTCAAGTTATACTTTTAAATCATATTTATACGAAAATTTTAAGTTTTTTTAACGATATATTGCCTTTCCGACCGTGTCATTGTTAAACCTCGAGATTGTATTATCGTCCTTATACTACATGCGTAAGGAAAGTGTGTTTTGAATGCTTTAATACGAGAGAGAAGGCGTCCGAATTATTTATAATTAAAATCGTGTTTTTCATTAATTTCTTTGAAGTTAACTTCCTATTGAAATTTTTGGTAATTAACTATTTCTATAATTATTATCATAGTTTTTTGCAGTGCAAATTATAATAAATCGGAGTTATAAATTTGTATCGCATATATGAATCACGCAAAAAGCCATTCCTTACGCAGACTTTTTTCGTTTACATTTTAAAATATTTCAAGGATGAGGTATTTAACCTACATTAGTTATGCGAAAAGAAAATTTTTAATCATTCGTAAATCTCCAAAAATTACGTTTTAACACTATTGTTCACGTTTTCACGCATTTTGTTAATATTGGACCACTGTTATACCAATTGTTGAATTCTATTCTTGGCATCATAATAAATACACCAATTTAGTGCTTTAACACGGGCCAGACTTTTATACATGGGTATAACTTATTTACTAAATCTATTAAGTAATTAGAGGAAGGAAGGAAAAGAGAATGGGAATGAGCAGAAAGAGGAAGAGGACGTAGCATTTGTGTAGGATTAAAAGGAGCTGCAATACAAAAATAACAATAAATTATAATTGATCATAAAAAATTTTATACTATTAAGCTGTCAAATGTTGGGAATTCATAAAACTAAATATAGGTTATGTAATTTTCAATGGATTCCTTTAACTGATTATACATAAAATATTTCAAACCGATTTTCAAATAGGAGTGAAAAATAACGTTTTATGACTTTTATTTAAATTTCTTTAACTAAAGTGATTTTTCTGGAAATTTTTCAAAACTAATATAGTTAAAAGAAAAGTATGATCTTAAAATATAGTTAAACTCATTGCAGTTCATGTAATTATTTAGTTAATAGTAAGTAAGTTACTACACATTTTTCCTTTGACGGTAAATTGAGAGTTCGTTCACATTTTATCCTGTTTTTTAAGAGTAAATAAGAGTTAAATAATTCATTTATTAAGTTAAATTCAATACGTTTTAAATAACTTGTAATTTGCTCAAATATTTCAAGTAAATTTCAGATACTTTCTTATGCATTATATCTTATTATTTCGATTTTCCTCTTATTTTCATCAAATAATCGGATAATCATTTGGCCTCTGCTAATAATTACTTAAACAGTAATCAAAACAATGATAACTTTCAAAAACACTGATTATATTGTGCATGAACACCAAACCAGATCATATCATATCTTACTGATTTTTCATATCGAAATCATATCATCATCTTAGGTAGTCTGTCCGTAGACAGGTCCGTGATTATTCTTGGTTAAACCTGGTTCTCCATATACTCCTATTTTCCGCTGTACTCTTCATATCTTGATAACTCTCCTTCCCTTTCAAATCGTCTATCAGCTGAAACCTTTTCCTACCTCTTTCCCTTTTCCCATCTAGTTTTCCTTCTAACACGTCTTTAATCATACTCTCTCTCCTCAAGTAATGTCCAACCCAGTTAGCCTTCCTCTTTCTGATAGTCCGTATAATCATTCTCTTCTCTCCTATTCTTCGTAGCACTTCATCGTTTTTCATCCTATCTGTCCATTTTATCTTCAACATTCTCCTCCAAGTCCACATTTCAAAGCTTTCCAAGTATTTGATGTCATTTTTCCTTAGCGTCCATGTTTCTGCCCCATACAATGCTATACTCCATACGTAGCATTTTATCTATTTCTTTCGGATATCTTCCCTTATATTCCCTGTAAGTAGTTGTTTCTTTCTCCTGAAAGCCGCTTTTGCTTTTCCTATTCTAGTTCTGATCTCATCTGTACATTTTGCTTCTCGTGTTATGATGCTTCCAAGGTATTATATTCTGAAACTTGTTCTAAAGGCTTTCCCCCGATACTTATGTTCAGATTCTCTTCTTTACCCGATATTCGAATGACCTTGGATTTTTCTTTATTTATTTCCATACCGTATTTTCTACCTGTTATCACTAGTCTATTTATCATTTTTTGTAGCTCCTCTTCCTTTCTTGCTAGAAGTACTTGATCATCTGCGTATTTTACTGTTCTTATAATTCTTCCTCCAATTTTGAAATCTCCTGTGCCTTCTAAAGCTTCTTGCATTAGACTTTCTCCATATATATTGAATAGGGTTGGCGATAGGCACCAGCCTTGTCTTACTCCTCTACCGATATTTATTCCGCAGGTGTCCACATCCACAATATATATATATATATATATATATATATATATATATATATATATATATTGTGGATGTGGACACCTGCGGAATAAATATCGGTAGAATACTATGCATTTAATATATAAAAATATAATAGTGAGAACTACGCAGAATGCATTTCACTTTCATGGAACTACATTTATCTACCATATCTACTGTATTCATAAAAAGGTCGCATATGCAAATATGATGGATTTAATTTGATATTTAAACATTCTAGTCGAAATCTAACATTCTATACTTGATATTACCCTAAAATCAGGATTTCAAAGTTAATTCCAATGAAAATACAAGAAATTATGCATTCTCCACAAATTAGTATTTTCTGATATATTGAAAATATTGAAAAATAACCTCCAAAGCAAAGAGTCTCACGTATATGGGGCATTTAGTATCGTTGTTGCTGGTACTAACCGTTCTGGAGCCTGAACCGGAGAAGGCGCTCGGAATTCTTCCTCTTCGGCACAAGTCACCGGGCTCGGTTCTGATTTAATCTTGATGGCAGGAACGGGAGCTAAAACGTCTACTCGGAGAGGGGGTGAACTATTCGCCTTCAGTCTGCCGTTCTCAGGCGGAGGTGTTTTCAGGGGCGGGGACCTTTGAGGAGACATGACCTGCGGCGGGGACTTGTGTATGGGAGATCTCTGGGGTGGAGATTTCTGTAGCGGCGACCTCTGGGGCGGAGACTTCTGAAGAGGAGATCTCTGAGGAGGAGATTTCTGCAACGGAGACCTTTGAGTGGGCGAGTTGTTGTTGGTCCCCGCCGCGTTGGCCGGCGTGGTGCCGTCCGGTTTCGGAACGAAGATGACGGAGGCGAAGCTGTCCTCCGAGTCGACGCTAGTGTCGCTCTGCAAGGAGCTGTCCTTGGAAGAATCCGACCCTTCTTCCCTCGAGTGTCTCCTCTCCTTCCCCGCACTTTCTGTATCCTGCGGTTGCCTCTTATCCGTCGGTGTGTGGGGCGGAGGCGGGGTGGCGGGAGGCGGAGGGACGGAAGACGCTGGGGGAGGCTGGGGCGGAGGGGGAGGCGGCTGCGGGGGCGGCCTGCCCCCTGGACCTTCGGCTGCAGATTCGCCTCTCCATCCCTGCAGCATCCTCACGAAACCGTTCTTGAGCGAAGCGCTTCCCGCGGCAGCTTTGCTCTTCACCGCTTCGCTACCCGCCAGCCTGCTCAAACCGTTCCTAAGTTGCTGAAACCTCGGACCGGAAAAGAACGAATCCAGCTTACTGTTCCCGGCTCTCCTGCTGTAGATGAGTTCTTCGTTAAGAGACGCCTGCTTCGTTATGTTCTGCCTCACCCTCTCCTTCTCCTTCTGTCTCTCCTTGGACATCATCAGTTCTTCGTTCATTGAACTCTGCTTAAATACCGACCTGCGGTTGCCGAGTTGGGCGGCTAGCTGGAGATCCCTCCTGACTTTGAACTCCGGAAGGGCTTTGACGAGGTCCCTCATGTCCCTCCTGCCCTCCTCTCCGTCATCCTCCTCTTCTTCGTCTTCCTCGTAAACGTTCTTGCCGTCTTCTACCACCACGACGACCACGTTCATCTCCAACTCCCCATCGTCTTCGCAGAGGGACCTCTTCTGTTTCACAAGGCTGGGTTTTGATGGAGAGCCGCTTTTGATGTTCACGCTCAGCGCCGAAGAAGTCTTAGACTGTATGGGAGACACGTGCTCTTTGGGCCCGGCGGCCAACCCGGGACCCACCGAGCTCTTGGTATCCACCACCGGAAACGTGGGGGTGGAAATCTTCGGCACCGGCATAGGAGGCGGAGGGGGCGGGGCGACGCTTTGCACCTGCACTTGCATCGCGGTGACCGGCGGTGCCGGATTCAGAACTGGAGGGAGTAAACTCGTTGAGGTGGCCTTCTGGGAGGTTGGTACGGCCGGAGGGACGGGCGGGGCTAGGTCGGAGGTTGATGACCTCGACCTGACGGGGACCTGCCCCGCTACCTCGTCCTTGTTCGCTCCCGGCATACCCCCGAAGGCGCACCCTGTCGACAGTATGTCGCTTAGCGACTTGGACTTGTGTCCGAGGGCGGCGGTGACTGCGGCCGCCGCCGCCGCGGCCACTGCGGCCGCCGTCGTGGCCGAGGAGGAGGGGGCGTCGCAGGCGAAGGTCTGCCTCCTCCTGGCGCTGGCGGGGGCGGTCGCCGCCGCCTCGTCTTCCAACCTCCTCAGCTCTATGGGGAGATCTTGGATGTCCTCGTCCGAGTCGTAGCAGTGGGCGGAGCACCCTTCGTTGTGCGCTTCTGCTCCCCTCCCGCACCCCTCCTCCATCTCCTCCTCTTCTTCCTCCTCCTCCTCGCCCTCTTCCTCCTCCCCAGCGGCGGGGGCGTTGGAGAGGAAGTCTGGTGTGTGGTCGGCTCCGACTGTCTCTTTGGCGCATGAGCTCGTCCATGTCTCGAGGAACCACGGTCTCTGTGCCGAGCCGCTCCTCTTACCTCCGGCCAGTTTCTGTAAAAGACGGAAAAATTTCCCTTGCATTCGAAAGAACGATGAAATCTCGATAAACGAGACTTTCTGATTCTCAGCTGTTCGAAGTAGTAATTAGTTTTCGAAGTCGGAATATGGAACTAGGATTATTTATACGGACACAATTCTGCATTTAATTATTTCCGATAATGATTTTCAGACCATGAACCGTCTATTTAAATATAGTTATTTATCATTGCTATACAAGTAGTAGTAGCAGTTTTATTCGCCATTGGCAATTCATTGCATGGTTTCGTCAAAATCATAAATTTGTTACATTTCAGATAGCAATTAATATGAAAAAAATATAATAGCACATTCATATATAAAGTCCAACACATAAATTAACAGTGTAAAATACAAGTAACCTCTAAATCAGGCATGACAAACTCTAAGAGGCGTCCGGGCCGTATTAAGGAGATTAATGTTAGAGAAGGATGGATGGAGCGATGGAGGTTTGCGAAGGGTCGCAGTTGTTTAATGAAGGCCAGAGCTGAAACATTAGAATAGCTAAAATATTTTATGAATTTTTATAATCAATAATTTAAAAATGCGTTCTATTTTAATTCGATAACTATGAAAAAAATATCGTCTCCTTTTCGTTAAAATAAATCATTTGTGTGAAATCCCGCACTAACGACAAAAGTTAACTATCGGACCGCAGTTAGGCACAAAAAGGGCCGCATACGGCTGCTGGGTGGCCTTTTTGACATGCCTGCTCTAAATCTTGTTTTCACATTAAGAAACGGCAAGTAGAACATAGTCTCAAATATTTTTATTTATTTTTGTAGGCATTGAACTTTCAAATGAGAAGGGAATGCAGCCAACTTCATATTATAATTTGCATTGATACAGTCTTTGAGAAATTTAAATCCTATATATCTATGGATGAAGTTAATTTATAGATCAATAAAGAGGTAAGCACTAGGAATATATATTACATTATTGACAGGTCTAAAATATTAAATGGATGTTGGACATATTTATAAACACTTCGTGATATTTATATTTTAGTTTAAAACACGATCAAAACTGTTACATATTGAAGAATAAATCTACCCAGTATTATTTCCAGTTTCTTATTAAAAATTTTAAAATGTTTCAGTGTTAAAATACCTTACATATATAATAAATTACTTTTCATACATTTGTATAGGATAAAATCTTATACCTACAACAGATAAACACAGAAAGATACAATTTAGCTATATTTAACAAAATAATATTTTATTACTCTTCCTATAAGTAGTTGCCATAGCTGTTATTAGAGTAAATAAATAAACGGATTATTTACAGGTAAATTAGACAAGAAATCTTATGCCACGTCTACTTTCGGTCAAGATGTTGGTCTTTATGAATACAAAGGTGAATCAATGGCACCAATGGAATCTGTTGTTAATAGCAGAGATCCTGAGGAAGAGCGGTAAGCATTATTATTCACTAATTATTGCCATTATTACTCGGGTTCACCAGCTGGTACGGTGGTAACATGCATCGATTGCAAATCTCATTGATAATACAAGAGAAATACCTATATCATGCATATGAAAACATAATCTAATGCATACACTACTATGGATAATTAACAGCTTCATCAGAAAACGTAAATGGAAGAGAAAAGGGTAAAGAACGAACCAGTATTGAATTTTCCGAGGTATTGAGAAGAATGGAATAAATTTAATGACGCTGTTTCAAATAAATGCCTAGGATTTGAACTTCGTGAACTTTAATATACTATCTCGTGCCTTTTCGGACGTAAAATCTGGTATCACCTGAAGAGCTCGGCGGACGAAGCTGTAGCACGTCTCGTTGGGGCTTGAGAGGTCGGAGCTGCTCTGCGAGCTGCTGAGTCGTGCGGGATCGATGGATCGACCCTTGTGTCGACTTCTACCGCGCCGGCGAGTAGGGTGAGACGGATGAGAGTGAGGGTTCGGATTGCTGGGCTGGTTCGACTCGGGCCGTTTCTGGTTCTCCGTTATCCTAGAAAGGGAGACGAAATAAAAAGGTTTAGTTTTACGGCAAATGCTGATGTTAGGCTTGAACCAAACAAGAATAATTTTTTAAAACTACAAGTAAAATTTTTGCTAAGAAGAATGCCATTTGGAAACAAAAAGAGCATTAAACTTCAAAAATTCCGATTTTTTTCTATATATAGACTTCAAGGTTACAATCTAATCCTTAGGTTACCTATTGTTAATTTCGTTGCACCAAAACCTATGCACTACGTCTAAGGTAAGGATATTATAATTCCTTGTTATTTTGATTATGATTTTTACAATCAGTTTTAAAAGGCAATGAAATTGTTTACTGTCCTCATCAGTGAAAGATAGATATATATTCATTTTCAAAGTAGTTACGGCCTTCAAGATCTTGCCTCACTATAATCCCCTTTAACAACAAGTCCCGCCAAAATATAATTTTAGATTTTTGATTTTCTAAAAGTACGCAATTCTAGTGAAAGTATATTAATTATCCGGAATACGCTAATATACGAAATCTTATTACTCTACGAGTTCGTATCAATTAGAATTTTTGAAAAAATTGCAAAATAAAATCGATGACTAATGACATGGGGTAAACCAGCCGTTACATGGCAGTCTCTATACAACGCTCATAGAATGAAATGTTGCTCAGCATGCAATCATGGATATGCAAATGTTACTAGAGATAATATTTTGTTTGCGCTTGGCAAAGAGCATATGGAAACGTTTGAACTGATCAAAACTGTGTTCAATTAGGGTTGTTTTTGTCGCCGCAGTAATTGTGTGACATAAATGATTTTCAGAGGGATGTGGTTGATTCAATGATGATCGACCATTCAGATAACAAACTGAATCAATATATATATATATATATTCATTCATTCGTGTTCTGTCTTGCGACAGGTCCTACCAATTAATTAAATGGTTTTGCCTAGGGAATATACATACACGGTGTGGTGGTTTCCCGTTGCCTTCCACACCGCACTCACACACAGAAGGGAGGAGGGAAACCCGGTGCCGGCATTTGCCTGCTCTTACGAAGATCACCAGGGGGGCCAACGGCTTAACGTCCCTTCCGAAGGACGGAACAGCTGAATTTGCGCGGTCTCCTCAAACCACGCTAACAGGGGGCCGGGTGACCTTGAGAAAAATCCTACTCGCGCAGGATTCGTACCCGATGACTTTTTCAAGCATCGGGCGAGTAGCAGCCAGCGTCCTAACCACTACACCACCGGCACCCCATATATATATATATATATATATATATATATATATATATATATATATACACCACCAAACAAACTACAAATTTTTCTAGATACAGACCAATCTATAGTAATTCCGTGAAAGACAAAATGAAAATTATCACATATGCCCCTAATTCTATGTCACGCATCTTACTCTAATCTGCCCCTAAAACATAAACAACTTAAAGACAAAAACGCTCCTTGATCTTATGCAACCCAAACTACGCTCGAAGTTCCCTAAAACATATACCATCAAATGCATACCCATTGTCGCCTGCTATTCAAGCTACAATCGGTTTCCCCTGAAAATTATACCATCAAACTTACTCCCAATGCCCCTGATCTTATGCTAAAAAATTACACGCGTTGCCCCTTAAACTTAGGCCACCAAACGTGCAATAAATGCCCTTGATCTATTCCACCAAGGTACAATCATTGCCCCTTGGTCGTAGACCACCAAACTTACAACCAGTGTCCCCTGATTTTTTGCCAGCCACCACGCACTCGTTGCCCCTAAACTTAGACCACCAAATTTACACCATATGTTCCCTTATCTTATGCCACCCAACTTACACTCGTTGCCCTTAAAACTTAAAGCACAAAAGTTACACCAAATGTCCCCTGATCTTATGCCACACAACGTACGCTCGTTGCCCCTAAAACTTACATTCTATGGCCCCCTTGATTTTATGCTACCAACCTACAATCGGTGCCCATTAATCTTAGACCACCACACGTACACGAATTCCCCTTGATCTTATGACACCCAACACACTTGCTTCCCCTTTAACTTAGACCACCAAATTTACATTCGGCTCTCCCTGAATCTTATACCATCAAATATACATCAAATTTCTCTTCATCTTATACCACCCACCTTACATTCGGCTACCGCGAAAGGTGTTTCACCAGACTTAACCCAAATGCCTCGGGATTTCATGCCACCCAACAAAATATTTTGCTCATGAACCATACTTAGGGTTCCTAGATTTACAATTTTTGGTGGTACAGTACTACTTTTTCGTCTTCTGCACTACCTTTGATTACTTATGTACTACTTTTTGGATCTTTTGGAGAAGAGTAGAAACTGTCTAGAATTTCCATCTTTCTCCACCCCTCCAAAGTAGTCCTTCAACAGTTATTGGCATTATCAAATAATGATATCCCAATAATTTTGTAAAAGCTGTTTACCAATGACACAAGTAAAATTGATTGCTTTCTCCAAAGCTCATTTTCCCTTTCTCAACAAAAGTCATCGATTTTGGAGAAAAAAGACCTTTTGCTACCAGAAATGATGGACTCTGTTATAACATTTGAACGAAAAGTCAATGAAAGGATATCAAGAAATGTTTTGGTGCAAGATGCTAAAAGATTCAAATATGTACGAGTACAACCGTTCAGTTAAAAAAACAATTTATTGAATTTTTCTACGGCGCTTGATTATATACATAAGTGGTTTAGAAGTAATGACTGTCCTTCGTATACTAAATGGTTAAATGCTTAAATGTACTGAAGATATTCAATAGGACGAAATCCCAAAATTGGCAGATTTTTTAATCCCAGAAATTGCTGCAAATGATTTTGTTTGATGAAACGACTGAATTGATTTAATTTCTTTGAAATTCCTGATAAGAATTCAATACATAGCAAATTGATAAAAAACTGCGTCACTTTATATAGAAATGATTATTTTCTTGCTCTAAAGATATTAATGCACATACGCAATACGTAATGCATATACGTAATTTTTGCGATTCCAAAATCGAATACTAATATTAACCAAGTTTTCTCATTAAATAAGAAACAGTGGACTGACGATAGAAACAAACTGAAAATTGAAACGGTTAAGAGTTTGCTGCAAGTTAAATGTAATTATGACTTGACTTGCAGTGAGATGTATGAGAAGTTGTCTAAACACAATAAATTGCTTAAGCAAGTATCTTCAAATACAAAATACATATAATTACTGTTTTGTAATATGGTAGTTCGAAATTTTTGGCTCAGTCGATGTTTTAGTAGCTTGAACTTCTTTAGCCAAAAAACGAAAGGATTGTAAAACCTAATGCATTTCGCCCACGACGTGCATTGGGTTTTACAATCCTTTCGTTTTTTGGCTAAAGGTGTTCACGCTACTAAAACTGTTTTGTAAGATAATTAGTAAATTAAATTTGTAAATTTATAAGTATACTACTTTTTATACCAGAAGAATTTTGGTTAGAGATCACTGCTCATCCACCATGTTTATCAGAATTCTAATCTTTTCATTTTCTCATACTGGAAGTTAAACAAGAATCCCAAAAAAAACTGAGCATCTTAGCTCGGAGGCAGAAAGGTTATTTACAGAAACAGATCGGTTTGTCACAGAACAAGTCTGTCGCCGAGTTCAAATGAATTTGTTTAATGAAATATTTGTTAATTGCCTGTTTTCGGATGAATCTCATTTTTGGGCATTCGGTTTCTTTTGCTATGCACTGTGTGACCGAAACTAAAATCGATAGCAAAGACGACATTCGTAGCCACATACTACTTTAATAATTGAATGCAAATTTTGGCTATGAAGTGGTCTTCCAGATATAGGGCGAAATCTATTTAATGGCATAATCCACGGCTGGGTATAATTTTTGTATCCTCGATTTTTAGATGTGAAAAGAAAAAAATTTCAATGTGCGCTTTGAAACGACATTTCTCTTCGCATTTGAAGATTGCGAAAGTTTAGGAACGCCTCTTTACCATGATGCAGAGTGCTTGCCATTAGATAACACTAAAAACGCTGAACTTTTGGCGTGTTAGTGAAACAATATTTTCTGTCTTTGTTCGTATCGATATTTTTAGTGCTTGTAGTGGATGAAATGATTGAAAATTTCTACATGTTTCATCAAGTAAATATTTAAATGGTGAATTCCATGATACTGGTACAAAATCCCTCTATTTCATATAGTTTCCTCCAATAAATACACGAATGCACTGTTGAAATGTGCGAGAATAGCATAGAGAAAATTCCACGTCTGGTCAATCTTGCCCTATTCCTCGCATCGAATCATTTAATCGAAAAAATAACAAAATATAGTGCAAGGATTATGATACCATTAAATATAGTAATTAACTAGTAATAAATAAGGAAACCGACACTAAACCGGTAAAGCGACCCCAGTTTAGCTCACCGTACTCACCTTGCAGACGATCTGCACGAGTCACTGTCCGAAGTCTGCGTGTACGCGTGGTAGTGCGGCTGAGGCGTCGGGTTGTCGTCCTCCGACGTGGTCGTGGTGGCTATGGCGCCACCGCTGCCCACCATCGCCGCGGAGTTTCCGCTGGCGATGCTGGAGGCCTGCTCCAGGGAGGGCGTGCTGGCTGGCGCCGGGGGCTGGCACCCGTGCCCATCGGGAGGGGGGGAATGGTGGTGGTGGTGATGGTGATGGTGGTGGTAGTGGTGGTGGTGGTGGTGATGGTGCCTGGAGGTGGAAGACGCTGGGAGCGGGTGTCGGCGTGCCCGGTGCCACGGAACCAGGACGTCCTGTGATTCAAACTACGCGGAAAGGAGGGAGAAAATCTTTACAAACAGTTGAAGTGATGCCCACTACGCGTTCTCCGTTAGGTTAATACATTTATCTTTTCATTATAAACACACAAGCCTTAACGGAAAAGGTTCAAACTTATATCAAGATTTTTTATGGATGGTTATCAAGTGTGGCTACCAGATAATTTTAATGTGGCCACCAGCAAAATTATAATTAAACATAGGAATAATTAATATGTAGATTGTGATGAATAGAGTGATGTAAGAGTTTTTATGATTAATATTTATTCATGTTATTTTATCTCGTTAAACTTCTTAGGTGCCTTACTTACAATTCCAGATATCACTTAGACTCTAAATTTAACAATGCGACCACCACAAAATGGCAAGCCAGAACCACTGGACTATAGACACAGTATGTAGAGCCAACCGGCGTATCGAGCCTATTAAGAATTATGAATTTTATCCCTGTTTATATACTGCACTTAGAAAAGCTATTTCTATGGGCTTTTATTTAGAAAATAATAATTAATAAGCTTATGATTATTATTACTAACTATAATTTTTGTATTCGCCCATGCAGCAGTAGCAACGCCACTACTTGAATTTCGCTAAATACTTCGATGCCAGTAAATTCTTACAGCTAGTTATCTTAAAGTTGTAACAAAAACATTGAAAAATATAGACAGCCAAATGATTAAGACAAAAAAACTTTTTAATGATTATAAACCAATTTTGATAACATTATGATTATTTCCATTAAAATTTGTGCGATATCTTTAGATTTTCATATTGGCAAGCTTAACCGCTAGTGGTAATCTTAGAGTCGTAACAAGAAAATTGAAAAATATAGGCAGAAAAAGTTTGGCGACAAGTACATCTATTATTTTTAAATTTTCTAAATGAATTTTGATAATACTTTCTGCTTTAAAAAAGGATTTGTCATGTCTCGTTGCCAAACAGGCAATTTATTTAGTGTTTGAGTATAAATTTTATCCAATACAGTAGCAAAATGTGTAGTTTTATTCGAGACGAAACAAAGTTATACAAAATTTTCTTTCTAATGAATATTCTCAAAATTTTTATTTTAAATCAGCAATATTTTTTTAAGGATTTAAGTTTATCTGAAACATTAACATGTGCATTGAATGCAGATTTCGTTTATACTTTCGAGATACGAATATTATCCCTGTATTTGAACGTCCAAAGAAAATTTTCCATGTTGGAGGGGGGAGTAAAACCCATGGTCGACTTGAGACCTGTGCAGTGGTGCAATTGTACTTGCCACCAAAACCCCTACATAAATAATCAATTTTCAATGATATTATTATTTAAATTATCCTAATGTTTATAACATATTGAGTGATTTATTTTCCATACCATCGCAAGATATTCCAGTAGGGGTAACACCTCCCCGTAGTTCCTTCCTGAGTACGCCCATGCCACTATGCTTTATGTTATTTATTTTAATTATTTATAGTTAGTTAGCATTGCAAGAAGGCCCTAAGCCTGGTGGCAAGGAAATAGTAGAGAATATATAAAACAATATCATACACGCATTACATAAAATATTAAAACATTCCGTATCCAATGAACACATGGTTTATCGCGTTGCGTCTATTATTTTAATAATCAAGTTAATTTAAAGTTTATTCAAATTACGCAATTATGTTTATTTTTCTCGGAATGGGGAAATCGTCTTTTTAATTCTTACCTTTCGGTGTCTCTGTTCCATCGCCCAAACAGAAATGATGAGTCTCCCGCCAATACGTAGTACCCGGGCCAGTTCACGGAGGGCGTTGACGCGCCTTTCTGTGGTGGCGAAGTGGTGAACCACGGCCACGGAGAGAACGGCATCAAAGCTCTCATCTCGGAAAGGCAAGGAGAGATTGTCACAGCGGAGCACCTGAAAAAAATGAAAAAATGTTTAAATGTTCTCGTGGCGATAATGTGTTCTCAATTTATGCGCCTTCTTAATTGTCTTATTTCGATGGTAAAGCTTTCCTCGCGAAATCGAACAGACGCCATTATACTTGCGTATCGGTTAGAAATCAATAGTTTAATATTTATTTATTTTTTTATTTTCGCGGTGGGTAGGGAAGGGATGCTATTAGGACCATTCCACAGAATTATGAGTTATATTTTTTAATAGCTCTAGTAGTAGAAATAATGTATTACATCTAATATTGTGAGAAAGGTATAGATTCAGCTTACATTAAATGATGCAACCCATCGCAAAAGGATAGCCTGACTCTACGCCGACAGGACAGTACGCCGACAGACACTACGCTGACTGAGCAATATAAGGCCAAATAATCCTACTTGAGAGGTTTTAATAATTTTGATGAAGAGTAATTTTTGACCGGGCCCTAATGGTAGTACTCCACGTGTAATATGCCAATTATTAATGACAATTAAATGAGAATTTTAAATAAAATAATGAAATGAAGAAGAAATATATAAGATATTATAATAAAATAGGCATAATATTGTTATCCATCAACTAGAAATTTTTATAAAAATTAAGAATATGGGAAGATAAAGGAGGTAAGGGGGACAGAGGGAGGAGAAAGTGAGGGCGTAATTTATTATAACAAAATATAAGCAATATAGGTATCCATCAACAAGGAATTTTTATAACAATTAAGAATTTGCGGTGAAAAGGAAAAAAGATGGCGAGGGGTACAGAGAGGAGAGGAAGAGCGTAATACATTATTTAAATCTTCTTCATAGCGAGTCATAATAAGCGTTGATACCTTTTATCTTTATTACCCATTTTGGTCGTATGTTTCTTTTTCTAAGTAGTAAATCTATTAGTACTTTCAAAAAATAAATCCTTGAAATTAAAAGTAGGGTTTTAAACATTTCTTCTTCTGCCATAGTGATTGAGATTTTCATGCAAAGTTGGCATAAGAACAGCATCTGCTATTTTGTAATAACATTTACAGAACGCAATTTCATGGAAATATAATATGAATAAGTGTTTTCATTCTACTTCAAATTTGCTGCATTTATAAATTTTCGACCAAATTACAGACAAGATTGAAATGAGCACGTATGATCATCATTGCAGTCACCAGAAAAATTCTAATTCCATTGTAGATAAATGCAGGCCGTAGTTACTCCGTATAAATAGCTTGTTTCCCAGGGTATTTATAGTTTTGGAAATCTTGATAGTAACATTTAAAAAGGTAATCAAATGCTTAATAAATATAGACACAGGAGAAAGCGATACGAATGATCCTGGAGTGATAAAAGTTAAAAATCTAATAAAAGAAGAAGTTGAGCGTTGAAAAAGAGCCGAATGAAAGGTACAACTGACGTACCTCTACTTCTCGAATTGAAAGCGGGAATAAAATTCGAATAATTGATTTTTAACTTTACGTCCTTACATTAAACGTGTATAATAAATATAACATTTAAATAAATAAATCGAAGATCTTTTGATATAATTTTAGGTTAAACGAAGAACAAGTTTGGTTCCATTTTTATTACTACTTTTAACTTTTTTAATATACAATTCTCTATAGTAAGTGAAATTATTTTTGCGTTCCTTCAGTGCGAGTTCGATTGAACATTCTTGAGATTGTGTGGAAGGAGTTCTTATTAAACCATGAGAGCGTGAAATATAGCGTTTTCGTCCTTTATAGCGTATTATTTTCAAAATCGCTAAAGGCTGAATGCTCATTTTAGCATTGAATACTTATAGGTCAGTGGTATTCCAAGTGTGGTACCGATATCCAAAGTGTCTAAAAGTGGTACCAGCAAAATCTTGGCGTTATCTTAGTCACCTCATAAAGCAAAATTCCGCACGTACTTCAACTTTCATTTTAATTAAATTGCTTAAATGAACTATTTTGTAACTGTACAGAGTAAGTGTACATTTTCCCCCTTGTGCTCAATGATTTTCATGACAATGTTTTAGACAAATTTCTTTTTTATTAAAACATGTAGTTGATGACATTTTCCAAAAGGTGTATGCAAAAAAGTTTCAATATCACTGTTGTAGGTTATTTCTGTAAGCGGTTGTATGAAGCATGTGAACATTTTCAGTACCGGTATTGGCCAATCAAATCGAGAAAAACTCATCGATGGTCGATTATTAATAACGGATAATTAATCGCCCACGAAACTGACATTCATTTCTCCCACGATCCATATTTCGGATCGTATCGGGGAAAAAACAGCGAAATCTTGCGCCCGCATTTCCGGAAACCAGAGATGTCGAGTAATATTCCCTAGTTATCTCACTGCCGCTGTCATTTATCGCCCATAACTCCTCCTTTCCCTGCGTCCCCGCTTTCTCCCTCTCACTATCTCTCACTCTCTCTGTCTCTTCCTCCCTCTCGGTTGCCCGGCATTCGGCTATCTAGGTTGTTGCCCTCTCACTCTCTTCCCACGATCCCCAGACACAACAGAAACTCCACCCACAGTCCCATTCTCTCCGAAACTCCCTTTTTTATCCCTCACGTCGTCCCCCCTCCCCCCGTAACCTTCCCAAAAAAACCCTCGCGCCTCCCTCCCCTCACACTCCCTCGCGGAGATAAAAAGAAATATCGAGCAAAATAAGGCAATAAAAAGCCTCCCGGGTAGAAAAATGAGAAATCGCTCTTCCCCCTCAAGAAAAGGTGTTTTCTTCCAAAAATGTCGGTTTTAATCACAGCGTTGGCAAATTTTGCGATATTTTGCGGTGGGGTCTAAGGGAGTTTCCGTTACTACTGGCTATTTGTCTAACTCGAGGAGTTATTATGGATTTAATCTTTGCATATTCGGCATTTTCATCACGGATTACATAATAATGTAAATTCAAAACCGTCGAGGGTAGCTGTATAGAAACACAAACCTTGTTAATTCATGGAGAAGAAGACGCTGAGGTGTTTAATCGTTAGTAATGGAAGGTCTTCTTCAATCGCATCGATTATTTTTATTCTAGTATTTCCCGTTTTTAATCGCGGTCTCTGGACGGCGTTGGCAAATTTTGATATCGGTTTTTGGGAGTTTCTGTTACAGCTGGCGGTGTTTCTAACTCCAGAAGTTAATATGGATTTAATCGTTGCTTATTTATCAGAAAGATCTTTCTTTGTTGTTTTTATTATATAATAATACTCGTGTAAATTCAAAACCGTCGAGGTTAGTTAAATACTAACATAATCCTGGTCGATGCCTAAAGAAGAAGACAACAGGGGCGTAACTAACATCCCAACTGTGAGTGGACCAACATGATTGCCAAAATATTTGAAGGGACACTTCAAAATAACAATAATAATATGAAAACAATGTTTTAAATAATTTTTATTTTATTATTCGTAAGAATGAAAGATGTTTTGTGTACAGAATAAAAACATAAAGTACTTTATATTTCTATTTTAATAATAAACTTGAAATATAATATTCAGCGGCGGGGCAAAGGAGGGTTCAAGGACTTATAAAGGGGAACCTGAGCCTCCCAAGGCCTTCCTCTAGTTACGTCTCTGGAAGACACTAAGTTGCTGAATCTTTAGGAATGGAACGTCTTCATTTGTAGTGAATAACTTTTACACAAGTTTATCTAGAGTTAAGAAATACTTAGCTCCTCTTGAGGCTACAAATGTACAAAATTTGTCTGGAAACTCTGATGCTTAGTAACGGGGGATAGATAACTCATCCGTGGTATATTTATAAGTATAGATTAGGGGTGTGAGTGTTTATTTTCGATTTAGTGGATAGCTTTAAGTAAAACTGCAATCGCATTCGGTGAGGCGGTATTTCTCCCGAACCGAATTCATTCTTGAAAAAGTATAGACGCCGCGTCGCTTGTGACGTCAAACGTCCTATGGTAGGTCGACTTTAACCCAACTCTGCATGGTATTTTCGATCCGTTTCAATGGATTCCAGCATCAAAATTCGCCGATAAGAAAAATTCAACGTCTTATTCTAAGAAGCTGCTGACATCTTTAAAAAGACTACAGTTTTGTCCTCTCACAGCAGATGCCTATGATGAATAGATCAAATATTTGTACCTTCTGTTACGAGAAGCAAAAGACAGTATACGCGATAGATCTAGAAAACCAGGCAGTAGGTATCGAAGAAAGATTTTTCTCGCCAATGATCTTGAAAAGTTTTGCGTCATCGTTCTTTTGTTTCTTCTGCTTCTGGACTCCGTTTTGGCATTGCTTTCATTGATGTTTTTAAAATTATTGACTTGAATTGTAAGATGAGGTATGTAATTTATGACGACAATTCCCGATGATGACTCTTACAGTCTAAGAGTCAAAACCATAGCCGTGTGTTTTTGCATGTGTGTATTTGATGGAACATTTTGTAATAAACTGAATCATCAATTTGAGAACTAAATTTTATAGAATATGGTTCCAAAAAACTTGCGGCTTCCTAGGTCGGTTTTATTAAAAAGTATTTGTATTCTTGGTCAGAAAATGCTCCCAGAATAGTTGAAAAATCCCGCGAAGTTTATTTTTATCGATTTAGCGATCAAAAATAATACGGTAGGAAGGCTTAACTAGTTAAGGAAGAGGAATTCATGGGCAAAGGGTACATTTTATGCACAAGTATCTGGATAAGGGTTTAGCGTAAATTAGAACTCAGCATTTCGCTCAGTGGCGTAGCAAGGATTTTCTCAAGTGAGTTATTGATGGTCCAGGACTTGGTAGTATTCATGCACACGAATAAGTGAAAGACTGCGATTTCGATTTCAACCTATCTTTAAGCGCTTGCGCAGCACGGTTTCTATTAATCATCGCCTGCAATAACAGCACTGGTTCAATTCAAGGAGTGTCTCTTTTATACATTTGTTCTTTACAGATAAAAATGGAAGTATATTAATTTTCATAACTCAAGGGTACGCCACTGACTGCGCTTCGAACCTGTTACATAAAAAATTGTGAATTCAATTTATAAAATCGAGGTAGCTTCAACAAGGACAAGGTAAACTATTACAAAGACAGAACGTTTCAAAACATTGTACATTTTGTATCACCGTGCCTGAAAAAATAGAGGAATTTTACCACATTAAAGGGTCGTTGAATTTTGTCATAGAACGAATCTTTTAAGGTTTATTAAGTTAATAGTTTTTAACAAAAAGGCAGCGGTAACTAGACGGTTCTAAAATCTGTCGGTAAAGATCCGAAAATAATTTTTCGCTCTTGAGTCATCCCCGCCTGGCGGCAATTCATAGAACCATTTGTCCTCTCGGCTTACCTCTTCCAACGTATGACTCGCTCGTGTTTGTAACGATGATTGATCGGTTATCCCCGGTCGCGAGGATCCTCCGTTTCGTATCTATTTTGTTTTTTTTAAAGAAGTTCTCGGCGACTGATTGGCGATCGAGGATGATTGAACGCCTTTTCCCCCAAACCTCTTTGTCATCCAACTGTCCGCAGAAGTGTTCGAAATATAAATATACAGGCGTTTGGGAGCCGTTTTACCTTTCTGGCTCGCAGAGGGATAAACCGTTTGGTTTTCCGTTCGAGCGCCCGAAACAAAAGAGGTTCTCGAAGGGACAGGGGACATTGATGTCGGCGCGGCTGAACGAGAACAGTTTTGCCGTAATGCGGCATCACGTGTGTTTTGACGAGCTGCAAATACTTTCTAGCCTCCATGACTCGAATCTTAGGCTGAAACGCGGTAAGGAGTGCAAAATTCCGTTCAACTCAAATAATTTCAGCGTATTGGAATATACGAAGAATACGAAGAGAATATTACCTTTAATTTAGGACAAATTTGAGTTACTGAAAATGTACTTTCAAGTCAAAGGGATTCGAACCTAAATGAGATAAATCGTCTTTAAGACTGATTGAATAACGGCATGTCCACTATTAAGAAAAACATTTTCTCTAAATAGATTCTACGAGGTGCATTTTATGAACATTAGCATGATTTAAAAAATGTCTGACTCACTTGTTTTATTCTTTTAACGGTCGTTTTAAATGCAGTCAAACTCCGATTAAGCATACATACCCCCCCTCGCATACCGCCCATGAATCATTGTAAACAAAAGTTCATCCTATGATTACACAGAGCAAGCTTGTATCCTCCGCTATTAAATTGTTAGAGCAAATGTGTAGGACGGAGTTCTTGTACCCGATTGCTCGTTTGTTTAGATATTAGCCTAAAATTACCAAAAATATCATTAATTTTAAACCAATCTCAGGAATCATGATTTCCCGTCGCGATTCGCTCATTTCTCTTCATTAATTTCAAGCGTCACACTAGGATTAATTTAGAGAATTATTAAACTTTGGTGACCAAAAAATGAATTACCGAGCTTTCCTTGAGTCTAGAATCCGATAGAGAATCAAGGTTACTGCTGCAACTATAAAACGTGTTGATGGTGGGCATTTTAGCTACAAGGCATGCGTTACCGCTCGTGCATGATTTAGCAAAATAAATGATATTGGTTAAAAGCAAAGACAACATTTTAACACGTAATAACTTCGCGGAGATATTCATTAAAGTGCTAGTTCTATTTACTCGTAATCTCCAAATAAAACCGCATTTGTTCATCTTTGACACGAGACTGATTTTTACATCCACGTAATAAGTTATTTATTGTGCCAAGACAACGACTTTTAAACACTCATCAAATGTGCAGTGTCATCATAAAGTGACGCATAATCCTAATAGATAAGTGCCCTAGTCTTAAAATTACGCGCTCTCCTCTGGTTCTGGCTGTCTCGCAACATTTGCGAGAGCTCCGCAAGAGGCGTGAAGAAGGCCCTGGCAACATTGCAAGGCTAACCCTTAACTGGGCACGTCTAAGAATTTCACGTAACTGGGCGCGCGGCATACTGCGTGTGGAAAACGCGGCTGTAAATAGCATTAATAACGATAAATTCGTTCGATTTTTTTGTTTATTCGGTAGTTTAATGTATAAAATGATTTATAATTCTCATTGTTAAAATTGTCGTTTGTATTTTCTACATTATTTACGAGCTAAATGTTCATGATATATTTATGAAAAATATGACATTATAGTATTAAAAATTTATTACTGTGAAATATTAAAATAAGCGCCATTTTAGGATAAAAATTAATATTAAAAAAATTAACGTTATTGAAATATATTAACTATTACAAACAAATCGCAATGCGTATATAGCATGGTAGAAGTGACGCACACAGCTTTTCGTCAGTTTTATTCCTCAAGAACAATAGATAAAAGGTTGCAAACAACTTATTCGACTACTTAGGCAGTACTCACAGGTTACATAAAAGAACAATGTATATGAAGCAAAATTTACAAATTGCCAACTTTGTACGCCAGCGCGCCTAACTAAGGGTTAAGGTGCGTCTACACGGTTCAATTCGATTGAACAATCCGGTTGAATCATCCAAAATGAAAAGTGTAAACAGGAATTAAATTTCATTGAGCAATCGCATTGAAAATTGAAGGACGTAGGGTTGAGCTCTACTTTTGCTCAATTCCATGGAAGCAATGGGAATGAATCAACCACATTGAACGATGATTGATTCGTGTAGACAGAGAATTTCCTTAGCATTGAAAGCATTTTCGTCTCGAGGCATCACAGATGCTCTGATTTTAAACTGTGAACTGAAAAAAGCGAGTTGTGTTGAATCGTTCCTCGAATTGCACGTAAGAATCATGGTTTTTAAGTGAAGAGAGGACCATACACCGTTGTTTTTGGATTTGCTAAAAAATTACGAGTGCTTGTGGAATAGCAAAAATAGTGATTATAAAATCAAGACTGCCAGAGAAAATGCTATTCAAAATTTAATTTATGACTTAAATTTACCGGGAGCGACGGAACAAGATGTGAAGGCAAAAATTTTATGTATTCGGACGCGCTATGCGTTTGAACCAGCAAAAATAAAAGAGTCGGAGAAAAGTGGAGCAGGGATAGATGATATTTATCTACCAAAGCAGATTTAATTTTTTAATATTTGATAGTATCCTATAGCATTCATATTAAATGATCACAAATAAAGCGAATTCCCGCAGGAACTATTTTACTTGCCGCTATATTTAATTGAATTGGTGAAACAAATTTAATTGATTCGTGTAAACAACTTTATTTCAATGCGGAAGTTCAATGCTGCTGATTCATTCGGATTGTTGAATGGCATTGAACCGTGTAAACGCGTCTTTATGGACGCTCCTGAATCCGTAGGCGGTGAGACTGGACTTAAATCTTATCGCTCTTTATGACCTAGGAATATTGCAGTCATAGTCTGGCACGAGTGCATGTCCGCATTTGACTCTTTACCTGGGAGCAGAGTCGTTGCAAGGGCATCAGGTTCCAGGGGTGAACCTTGGGACCCATTCCACTCACAATCAGCTTGCGAAACGAATAGTAGCTCGAACAAAATTTCTGCATGCAACAGTTATGTACAACAGTGGATTTAGACCTTTCCTTTCCAACTGTTGATGCCCGGTCGCTTACTTATTTATGAGTAGTACATTCAGTTATTTGGTGCCACCCCCAAATTCTGTCTCGTGGTTTGCCCAAAGGTTGAACCGGCCGATATTCGGGAGCCTCGACTTCCTGAGCCCTCTGGGTCCGAGAGGGTAGAATAGTATACTAGTCCGCACGGGCCTCTGGTCGCGTTCTTGAAATCAGATGGGTATAGGAGCATTTTCTCGGGCACATAATCGCGGCTCGGGTGCCGTTACCTGGGTCGGTTCTAGAGTGAACACGCGATAGTTATAGCTGTCTCTTATCCCCTGAAAAACCATGCTTTGCCCATGCGCAACACGTGTTTTTTCCGGCAATTTTTTCTGTCAGTCATAGTATTCCTTCTTCGACGGACGGCCGCGTTCTTCCGCTCCTGCCGGTAAAGACGACCTTTTCACTCGGAAGCGACTGATTTTTATATTTCTGCAAAAAAACTTCATAAAATTCATAATTTGGGAAGTTATCAGTGGAAATTCGAGACCCCTGGACCTGAAGTTATCAGATTCGCTCGCCGGAGGAAGTTTCAAAAGTAAGAGCTTATTTTATTTATTTAAATTCTTGTAATGTGTACTTATGTAGTTGAATAACTGTTGTTTCTTTTATTATTTCGTTTAATTATGAAACTTTTTCACATTGCCCCGGAATGGATCACTTTATTCCACGCATGGAAATTATAATTTAGTATAAAAATTTAGATTTTCATCACAGTCAAATCTGTCCCACTTAAATGCGAAATGATAGAGAAGCCACTGAGCGATCTTTTCTTCTTCAACAGTCCATGATATTAAGATGTATTGACGAAATAGATTCGCGCACGCATTAAAAGCCATCAGTAGCTCATCTCCAAAAAAATCTGTTATTCACTATACATCAGTTGAAGATATCGTAAGCAAAATAATAGCTCGTTTCAACTTTGTTTAGGCGCATACCAATTGAATGTTTGGGACCTAAACGCAATTCGATCATCATAAAAAAATTGTTCGACCCCATTTATAAACAGGTATCGTTTTGAGTCTGTGGTTTTACAAAAGCCCGATCACGATAAAAATGTGGACGGGGAGAATGCCTCCTTTATAGTTATGTATTACATCAGGCAACCCTTCCCAACCTTTTCGTCTCCCTTCGATGCCTTTTGCATTATCAAGGAATTTTCACAGCGATTCACTGGAGACCCCCGGTTCGACAACTTCTGACGTTAAAGCGTACTTTTCTCCTGCCAATACCAACGGCTATGAAATATATTTTCGACTTTTTATAAATTTCCGAATCGCTTTCGATGATGTTTTTCGGAGATAGGTTTCTCCCCTTTCAAATACGTGTTAAAGTCCCTAAAAACTTTTGATAGTATTGTTAATCCCAAGACTCTGTAGCTGTGTATGTAATTTAGGTATTGAGGAGAAACAATTTAACCTCTAACTAGTGAGGCGATATTGATTTTGTAACTGAGACGCGGTCACCCAGACCGCTATTGTTATTTATTATTAATCATTCGCTACTTATCTATAAAGTTGGATTTTTCGATTTTAATAATCTACTTCGTGGGCAAGATTTAAAAAAACTTGATATTCGCTTTATTTCTTTGTAACTTTCAAACTATCGGAGAGGAAGTATCTGTGTAATTTAACAATATAACTTATGCGATACCTCACAGACTGCACCTCTGTTGATGAAAATTAAAAGCAGACTCATGTTTTATCAACTCTGTATATTTGGGATCGCTATATCTAATGCATCCTCATAATAATGAAGTAGTGATCTACACCTATTAATTTTTCTGGCGGATTAGAGAACCAGTTTCTATGATTTCTGATCTGAATTATATATAACATGCAGCATCCCATTGCAAACGTATGCTATCGACGACATTGTAAAGTTTATTCATTGTGCAACAAAGCGGACATTTTTCATATTTCTTTTAGTAATAGCATCAAGACAATTTTATATGCAACCATGTATTGTCCAACGTATGTTTTATTGTTCGGAATAGTGGTCGTTTTTCAAGTTGATATTCGTAATGTCTGCAATTTCGAATTTTAAGCAGTTTTATGATGCATCCATTGTCTAATTTGCTCCAGTTTTCTTTTCTCTAACGAGAGGATAAAATTAGCAGCTTCTACTCGACCCAAACATTTTTACCGAACATGTAATTAGTAACCCCTTTCATTACAGCGGCGACCTACTGTTTACCTCTCGGTTTTTACAAAACATTTCGCCCATTCTATCTTTGCCTTCGGCATAATCGTTTTTCTTTTGTTTCCCTTAACGAGTCTTCGCGAAGGGAAACCAGCGGAGTGTGGAGTGAACTCTTGACCTCCGAGCTTCGCTTGGCCGCGGGCCCGAAAAACATCGGATCCGCGCACTCCTTGCCAGGTCACAGGGCTCGCGAGGGTCTATACCAACAAATGAACAGCTGCAGTCATTACTTTATCTTTTGGCTTTTTCCTCTCCCCCTTAGTTCCGGTTCGCCCTAATTTTTGCCGGCCTCCTCACAGCGAAACTTAAAAAAAGTTTCGTCTGACGGAAAAACTCGCTTTTAGTTTCTTTTTTTTCCCTCTCCTCTTCCCGTACCCTGTTTTGGCTTCATCGACTAGAAAAAAGTTGCCGGGCGTGTTTTTATTAGTTTGAGTGCTTTCTCTATTGTTTTTATCCATCATTTTTGTCATGTTCTTCGTCGTTTTTTAATTCAGTTAGTGTATCCCAAGCCTGATATCGCAGCTGATTGTGAGGAATGGTACAAAAACCTTTTTAGAAAATTTGAAATTTCGAAAGTTCATTAGGGCAATAATTGTTGATATAACACATTGATGACGATAAAGTAGCAACACATGAAATCGTCTAAACATTTTAACACGCTTTATGTATGAATATAAAACCCTGTCTCGTGGTGAGGTTGCGGCGAAATGCCGTTTATGTTTGAAAGAGCCTAAATAAAATTGACACCACATTTTAATGATTTATTTCAATTATTTGCATTGATAGGAAGAGTACCAAAAAAATTAACTGGGCTCAGTTAAAATTACTTCATCTGCATTGTACTCAATTACAAGTACCAATCACATTCTTAAAAAGTAATTAATTACAAGTGCGAGTAGATTACAATTACATTTTCGTACGAATTAAAAATGTGATCAAGCTTAAGTTAATGCATGGATCTAAATCAACCATTGTCTTATTTTTACTGTTTCTATGCATATCAGTCAAAATTATCATTTTATTGTCAGAAAAAATATATCATTAATGTAAAACCTTAGGTCTATCCAGCTAAAGGTCATACGTTCCTAGAGTAATATAAAAAATTAGCTATTTTATAAGAAAAACAAATATTTATTCATAGGTTTAATGTTTACAACAAAATATTTGCAACAGTACACGAATCTAAAATTTTGCCATTCATCTTGCAGAAAAGTTGCATATTAAACTCATTTCACCTAATTTTTCTCTCCTTGGTGTAAGGACCTCTTCTTTGCACGTTACCATTACCAATAAGTACTTGCTCAAAGAAGGATGCTTGGAAAAATATGTAATCGTTAATAATCGACACCAGCATTTCCGGTCGAGTTAGATATGGAGCGAATTAGATATCGTGCTATCATTGGCTGAAATCATGCAACATGCCAATTTTGAATCATGTAGATAGCTATATCGAACCCGTACCTTTTCACAAAATAAATAAATAAATAATAATGACAAGTAACGATTACTGAAATGTAACGATTATTTCTGTCTGCAATAAAAGTATATTACAAGTATTAATTACATTTTTTTATGTAACGATTACAAGTAAAAATACTCAAAGAGTAATCTTTACCGGTAACTCAGTTAATTATACTCAATTACTCTCCGTCACTGATTATTTGTTTAATAATTTGGGCTGATATCTTTGACTTTCGCCGCCATTATGTTCATCCGGAGAGGGTTATCGAGTTAGTTTTCTAAACCGCTGGATAGATGGCGCTTAAGCAGCCTACCCGAGCTCTTCCTAGCGTAAGATGGTAGAACCACCACCGTGTACCGTTAGCGCGTCGAGGGAGGCGATCGGCTTGCAACGGGAAGGAAAGAGCTTTCTCTCCATTCCCTCGCGTACTACAAACACTCGAATTGCTAGAGGGACTGATGCCGAGGAAAAGACGTGCGACCCGCGCTTGACACATATATTTACTTCCCTCCGTAAGATCTGGTTCTTTTGGGCGCGGGCAATTGTCGTGCGTGCGCTAATCTATTTAAAGCTTTCTTCTTTAACTCTCCGATTCCGTATTTTTTCTCTGCGTTAGAGAACCTCTCGGAAACTTTTATTTTGGCCATTCATTTGCGGATATGGTATTCCACCCAAATATCATTAACTTCCAAGGTCCCGTTTGATAGCATACGCTTTTTTTATTTGTGATGATGGTGTTAAAACACTTTGAATAGATTTGAAATGGGAAGTGCCGTTTCTTTTGATCGAATTTTGTTTAAATCAAACTTAAAAAGATAACTGGCGGGCTCACGTTTAGAGTTTTCCGAGAATCACCACTGATGAAGGCTCTGAAGCTCTGAAGCCAGAATTTTGTAATCGAATCTGCGAGAACATTCTTTGCTTCGGCAGCTTTTTTCGCGACGAATGGGAGAAAGAACTTAATTATATTATGATGATTTAACTTGTTCTTCTAACTATAAATAATGTTTTTGTGTGTTATCTCAAGATGTTTTTGCGATCGCTAGCCACTCCGAATAAGCTGTCTTAGCGTTGAACTATGAACGGTCGTCAGTCGATCAAACGCCGACGCGACGGGATTTTCTGTGAGACATTGATAACCTTCCCGCCTCGATATCTCTACGATTGGGAAGAAAGGCCTTGTGCTGTTTCGATTCACGGATCAGCTGTTCTGCTCTCCCAAATGCCTAGTGCGGAGTTTTGAAGGCAACAGGATTATTTCCGTTAGGCACTTATATAAAATTTTGGCATAAAAAAATTGGGGAAAGACGTTGGCGGGAAATTTCGTTTAGGTTTCCATAACTCGAATCCCAAGGAGTGAGAAAAATACAGCCGAAGCTAGATTACTGGAAGTCCACGACAGGAATGAAAAAATCGATTTACCGAAATTTTAAGTGAGCGAAAATTCCAATTATCGAAACCTCGAGTTATTGAAAGCTCGAGAAATATCTTTGCATATGAATACTAACAGGAAAAAATATCTACTCAGACTCGTAGAGATTTGAGTTATAGACGTCCAGGCGCTCAAGTTATCGAGGTTAGACTGAAATTCGAGATAAAGAAAACTTCGAGTATATGCGGCAATAAAAACTCCTCGAACAAATTTAATTTTGGGCCTACAGTCTTTCCAATCGGTTTCTTTTTGAACTGACTATATGTATTGTTTAAAATTATGTGCTTCAAAATGTGACATTTTTAGATATTTACGCATGGAGGAGGACGTACGTGGAAAAATAATTCCTTAAAATTTTCCCCTTTCATTTTTTCGCTTTGGCATAGCGTGAAAGATTTTGAAAACAAAATTAAAAAATAATCGACATGAGCCATTGGACGATTTGGCTTATTACCAATCGCGCGGTTGTTATGAAAGCAGACTGCTTACTTGCCAAATTGCAATTGGCGACGGTTCGTTTTTGCCGGAATATCCGGGTCATTATTTTTTCCTTTTTTCGGAAATTTCGTCCGGTTCAGTCCAGAGCGAAGCAAGGGCGCGGTCGATTATAGCAGCAAAAAAAGTTGGTTGCATTCATTGCCGAATCTCACTGTCGATTTATGAATACAGGCAACTCTCGTATAACGTCGTTAATTCGTTGCGCGAAAAAGAGTCGTTATGCGAAATATCTTTGTGCGAAAATCAAGATGAGTAGTGCGAGGAGTAGGCGGAAAGACCGCCTCCAGCGTCGTAACAGCGAATCGTCTTCGTCGTTATGCGAAAATTGGTCTCGATACTACGGCATCGTAGCCGCAAAACGTCGTTAAGTGAAGTGTTGGTATGCGAGGGATGCCGCCATTCGATTAAGTGCGGAAACAAGTGTCGGAGTTTCTCCCATACTTTGGTCACTCTCATCTTATCGTACACAAACTGTAATTATCGTGCTTGATTCAACGTTTGCATATAGTTTGTCTTTAGCAACGTTGTTCTCAGAAACAGGAGCTTTAGTTTTTGGAATTAACCGGTGCTACTTTGCGTGCTACTGTACTTCTGTTTCGATTAAATGAAAATAATGTTTTGGATTGTGTTTTGCATTTTAGTGGTTATTATTATAGGTCTCGAAAGAAAATATTTTTAGCATCACTTCCATTACATATGTCTTTATTAGGAGAGCGTGAACTAGTGAACTATGTCAACCTTTGCATAGTTGCATAGAAAAAGTTGTTTACTGGATCTAGCCATTGCGCACGTTGTGAATACGAATATAATTCATGGTGAAAATCCCCTATGGATAATATTTCAATATTATAATGAGAATCTTGAAGAATTTTGAAAACAGTAAATAAGGAAATATATATATTCATAATAAATTTGACAATTTTACTCTCATTTCTCAACGACAGGGTTATACGCTGACGGAATTCATAACTTCCATATATATATATATATATATATATATATATATATATATATATATATATATGTATATATACACAAACATACATACATACATACATATACACGCACACATCAACGTTCCTTCATCCCATTAGGGTATTATAATCATATTTAAAAGTTGCTGTCCCGGGAAAGATTCCCCAGCGACGGTATTTAACCGACAGCGAAATGTTTTTTTTCTGTAGATGGAAATTCACGTCTTATCATTTATGTGTGTTCTCTTCCCTTTTCGTTCTTTTTCCCCACTTCAAGTTCATTGACGCGATGATCGGTGGCTATTCATCATCTCGATTGTCTGCCGAAGAAACGGAAAAGAAATACGGAAGATTTTGCTTAAACTGGTTATTTTAACCTTCGACGACGCCGCTCGCCTGCCTGGTGGGATATATCGTGTGAACAAAACAAACGAATAACGGTTCTCACCCACTGTTAAACACACGTCGATGTGAATTAGGCGAAGGTTTTCTCATCCGCCTGTTATTGGAATCCGTTCTCCTAATAAGAAATTATATCCGTCTCGGGTCAAAATTTAATGGTAAGGGAGATTAGGATGTAAAATCGATGTGAAAATATGTAGTTTTTGAATTTATTTTTTAAATAAATAATGGATCATTTGCCAGTAAAGTTAACTTCTTGGCGTTTTCTTTCACTGAATACTACTTTAAAGAGAAGTTGAGCATTGACGACTTTAACGAAGTGGAATACCTGAAAATGGATTTTTCAGGAGCTCATTATTTCGAGTAATTAATTTTAATAGCTTCATTATAAATGTCCATCAATCATAGTTTGACATAGTAATTTCAGGGAAGCACTTTGCAGAAATCGCATTTAGACACTAGTTGTTGGAAACTATTCTTTTTTGCGGTCTAACTTTTCACACCAAGTTTTACAATTTGTTCCGAACCAATTTTCTCTCCATCACGAAGGCCCCGATGGAGATTCGATTTTGATTCTCGAATTAGATTTCAAAGCTGCACGTTCGTTTCGCCATTGTATGTATGATGGCAAAGTTTCGTCCCTAAGCCTATATGTGCATGTGCGTGTGTGTGTGTCGCCATTTTCGGACGATTCTTGAGGAAAAAAACCACATCGCCACGTAGGCGAACGATTAATCCTCCGGGAATTCGCTCGCTATCTGATTTATGTTTTTCTTTGGTGGACGGATTTGATTCCATCCGATTCCGCAGATCTTTTTACGTCTTAAAACTCTTTAAAGAGAAGTTGGAGGAATAGCAATGGGAATGGTTTCGAATTTTTTTAAACCTCCCCTCAAGAGCGAAAGACGTGCAACTTTAGATTTTTTTCGGAACGAAGAGAATTCCGCGAGGGGAAAAAATCTTTGCCGCAAAAAGAACATTTTCCGCGTATATTTTCTCCCTTTCTCTCCGGACATTTCTTCTCCTAGGCTCTATGGGGAAAAAATGTTGGAAATATTTGGAATTACTCGGAGGCGCGCGTGACGCGAAGAAGACGTCTGTAAAGGATTTACCCGATGACGTAATCGGGAACGTTCTTTTTTTTTCTCGCCCACTTTTTTTTCTTGAAATCTCCCCAAGATTGAATATCAATCGACCGGAATCAAAAATTAAAGTATACATACATTTCTTTTAGAAAGTTGACGGCGGTGTCGCGTCACATCCCGGGCTCACCGCGCCGAACTTTTGAAACCTCGCCGAAAATACATTTTGGATCCGTGCTCGTCCTCGGATGATGGTTTGGCTGATTTCCATCGCCTCATTAGATGGATACGAAATTTTTCGGAAATGGGACCGACCAATCAAAAGCCGCGTGGCGGTAACGTTTTACATTAAATTACTCGCGCGTTTAAGAGGTCTATATGACGCGCAAATTTTATGAGACGTTAAAACGCGGTAGTGGAATACTTCTGTACTCGATTTGACAGCTCCATTTTAACGAACTTATTTAGTCGCGGCCCAAATTCTATAAATCGATACGTAGGCGAAGACTACACAAGTCATGGAACACCCTAAGTGTAGAAAAAAATCGAGAACCGTCAGTTCAAGAAATGATTATCGGCCTCAATATATGGCTGAAATCCAACAAAAAAATGTTAGCCAATGGACATAAAAATATTGAGAAGCTACATATATGTTTCAACTACAAAACGACCGTCATCAGTGGTTATTAAACGACATCAGATTCTGAGAGTGGACCTCACAACCTTTTCACGGCAAATGTGAATGAACGCAATTTCTCATTGAATCTCAGTGTTATGAATATGTTATTAGTTGGAACAAAGTCGTCGAACTATCGGATACTGTACCATAGACATTATAGTTAGAGAGGTTAGAGAAGTGGACGCTCTAATATTAAGCGTTTGAGCTGTAAAAGACATGGCTGTAAAGTATTTGATTTTGAATTTGTCACGCAGCGCCTCCTGAGGTCCAATTGAGCGGATTATAATGTCTCTTCATAAAACCTATCCGTCGCAAATCAAATTTCCTTCAAATATAAGCAGGAACAAAAGGGTCGAACAGATAAGGCGGGTGGACAGAGTTACGCGCAGGAGCGAACAAGCGAAAAGACGGACGGCCAATTTTTAAGAAAACCCGCCAAAAAGTCTCAGAATTCCGCCCACGTCCTAAGGTAGAGGTTTAGAGAGTTATTTCTCGCGTGGTTAAGCGATTCCACCGAGCGATCGATTATCTGTCGAACGTTATGCGCACGGGCGTGAGAGGATCCTGATATCGGCGTTAAGACCGTGGGCGATGCCTTCATCATATCCTCCTTTTTCCCACCATCTCGAGCGGTGGACGTTGCACACATTTATACGCTCTCTCCTTCCGCTCTCCCTTTCCTCATCTCCCTAACTCCCTAAACACCTTCGCTCTATCCATCTAACTTTCCCGCAGTGTTGATGCGACGTGAGGAAACGCCTTTTGAACTTTCCATTTCACTCTTGATGAGAGCAGGTTTCCGTCCACGCTGTCCACCCAGAGCGCCAAGCCACCTGACGTTCTTCTCGAATTTTAGGCACGCTCGGAACTCTTATAACGCGGGGGATGCGCTATGAAAAAGTGCCGTAAAATGCAAATCCGTGTTAAGCAAACCTGGCTTAAGCCTTCCTCTACCAAAGGAGATAACTCAGTTATCCCAACGACATATTTCTATTTTTTTAATGATTTTTTTGGGATTTCATTCATATCCTCCCATGTATTCGTTTTTTACCCTCTAAGAACATTGCTGTTGATTTATGTGTAGATTTACATATTTTTAGAGCCATTTTTAAATGAAAACACTTTTGGAGATACTGGGTTATCCCTCTTGGTAGATTTTGTCATTGTTTCATTTTTACTTTGAATGCAGTCACGCTATACGTGTCTACGTATGTGTGTATTTTATTCAGTCTATTGGTGTACAATGCAAAATAGTACATTTTGGTGATGAGCAGCCGTGTACAAAATATTCTCGTGTGCTAGTGTGTTACATTGAAAGGCCATTGTAAATCCAAGTCAGTATCGCGTTTTCGTCTGGTTGTGTTCAACATTCAAGGTAATTAAGAACTTTTGTAGTGCAACTGCGATGTAATTATAATATAGTAATTATTTTTACAAACATTTATTTTAATATTACGCGTTTATATCAGCCAATACACTTCATGTTTGAAATAGGTAAAGAGTTTTTTAAAACATTTTGTTGATGGGCAGGCGCATGTTGAACTACGGAAGAATAATGATCTTATGTGACTGTATGTTACAGTGAAATACTGTTTTAAATACAAATCAGCGTCATGTTCTCATTTGGTTGTGCTCAACATTCAAGGTGTCAAAACCTTTACTAAAATTATAAAGTAATTAAAAAATATTCATTATTTTCTTTAGAAATATCTATTCTATATTATTTATTTTATATAGATAGATATCCTAATATTAACATTTCTCCCAATGAACAACTATTTCTGATAAAAGAATTGTGGGGTAACTGTGTTACCCCACTTGGGAGGAGTAAGTTGTAAAATACCTTGGTTGAGCAAGGGTTAACCTAGTAAAAAGAGGGAGGGTCGCGTCCAGTGTTGCCAGCTGCTAAAGCATAAATCTGCTGAATAGTTGTAAAAAATCTCCTAGATTTAGATGAAAATAAGCTCTAAGCTCTTCCCTACAAATTAAGCGCGCATAATTTCACGGAATTTCTGGTTATATTATGTATTAAATACAAAAAATATGAACATTTGAAATTATTATAGTCGATTTAAACTTTTTAAAATTTTGTAAACACGTAAGCAAAAACCTCAAAATTCATTTACAAAATAACCCACAAAATCCGCTTAGTGGATTTTGAAGATTTTTGTACCACAGATGATCAACGAAATAAGCTAGATCTAGCGGGAAATTCCCCAGATCGGCAACACTGGTGGCGTCCCACCCAGTACTAAAATTTCCGAACCATATTTATACGAATAGTGTTGTTGTCGATTATCTAATTGTAAGCCGGGATTCTACAAACTAAAAATGGCCGCGCAAGGTTTTCCATGCAACTGTGCGAGCCACAGTCAATTCCGAAGAACAAGTTCTGGGATTTTATTTGATTGTTGAATATATAATAAGCTTACATCAAAAGTATATTTCATCCACATATTCGAAAAACATCTAGATTGCGTAAATCAAATCTAATGACTCCTCCTTTGGACAAACATACGAATATGCATGTCTTAAAAAAATTAATGGGGTAAAGCCATCGGGCCATAGTTTAAGAACCTCTAAGCTAATAAAGGTGCTTGGGCCCTTAAAAGCGTCTACTTCTTGGTCAGAAATCTGAAATCTCACATCCCAGGTCCGACCAAACCGCGTAAGTTTGAACCATATTACGTGTTGCGTGCGTGTGTGTTCGTTGCGTTTTAACGAAATCGTTTCATAAAAAACTCGTCTTATGTGTCCTAATTATTTAAGATTTGAAATCGTCCACACATGTAACTAACTTTTATAAGCGAGTTTAAATTACAAATAAGGGACATATGGTTTCAGTGCGATGTCAGCAATTCCGTCCGTTGGCCCTGAACTTGCTAGTAATGAAATTTAGGCTGATAATTTCCGATTTCACAGATAGAGACGCCATTATTAGTTTTAGCATTAATGTTTCTCTTAGTATAGTCGTGCGTTCATCTTCGGTGCATTTACTACACCTGAAATCAATGCCGAATAAAAATTCTAAAATTGATGAATGTACTTGAATGTGCGAGTATGACGATGCGGTTAATTTATTATACCTTCGGTATAATTTCAAATGGTTTTCGCCACTACAGTTATTGGGAAAAATTCGGCCTTATTTTTAGTTTAGATATGCACCCATGCAATGAAACTCGTACATACATTATCTTTCCTATTGTTATATAAGACAGCGGAACCAAAACCGTTGTTCCAACAAAGCGGTTAGACAGTGGCTTTGGTGTAATCACAGTTGGTGGTACTTAACGACAGTATTGCTATCACAAGAGACTGTGGTATTTAATATTAACCGTTTCTGTTGTGGTACTGTTAAACGTGTTAAGCGTGTATATCGCTAAAATACGATTTCCAAGTTTAATATTTTCGTCCATAAAACATAACATCAAAAATGAATGTTCAAACTGCATGACAGTGAAGAAACATTATTTTCTAAAAGTACGTGTAGGGGAAAAGTAATCAAGAGGTTGGTGAAACTGTATCTTCTTAGATTGACTAGCTGAAATCAATGAATGTATTTAATGTATGAATTTCCACTGTAAATTTTAAAATTTTCGTATTTACCTAAATCGAATGAAGTGAAATGAGCTCTATCGACTTGGAAATATACTCTTGGTAAAAATAAAAATTGGTCGGTATCTATCGACCCGTGTTCGATAACCAGCGATCTCAGCGAAGCGGTCCAATCGGTTCATTTTCTTACGACGTGTCGACCTATCGAATCGAAATATCTCTGTGGAGGGAGGGCCTACCGAAGTGTTTCGAAAATTCCCTCTTAGTACATGACGGATTCTCTTAACGCGATGCGACAAATTTTCCGCGCCATAACACCACGACCCCGCGGTTCGTCTACCCCGCTCCGTTTATTCGGCCGACTAAATAAAAAAAAGAAGTGAAAGTCCCGTCGTCTTTCACGTCAAGCCTGGAGGGAAGGAAGGGAAAAAAAAACAGTTTTAAAGGCTTGCCATTCTTGGTCCATTAGCTTCTGCCTTCTCGAATTGCGCCGTAATGCAATGTTAAGGTCTTCCTCTCCTATCCCTCCTCTCCTATATGCTGTTCTTCCCAGCCGATATCTTCTCTCTCACCCTCCACTCCCACGCTAGTCCCTCGGTAAGTGAATGACCAGCCATCTTTCGTTTATTTTTTCCCTCCCTATCTCCCTATAGCGACGGAGAAATGAAAATAAAGAGGAAAAAAACATGCTGTTTATCTCTCTTACGTCCAGCCTCACCCCCTCCTCCATGAAATATGGCTCAGACTGATACTTGTAATAGTTCTATAAATATATTTAACCCCCACTGGCTGAGACCACAGTGAAGTACCCCCTTCTCTCCCCACACTCTCCTCTCCTCTCCACACACACTCCCCTCTCCACACAATCCCCTCTCCCCCACCTCTTTCTCTTATCGTCCCCTCGCATCAGAACACTTTCACCCTCTGGAGCAAACAAAAAATCTATCTTTCTCTTCGTCTACGCCCATCGATCCGTTAGTATGAGTAGGAAGAAATGTAGAGGGGAGGATTTGGAATAATCTCGAAAAGGAAAGTAGGAAGAGGGGAGAGGAGGGATTAAAAATGGAAAAGATAAGTCCGTCGCCAGAGATACCGAGGGAGGAAAAAGTGATTTCGTTTTCTTTTAGTTTAGAAAAATTATTCAGTTATTTCTTTTTAAGCGCTTTTTCCTAAAAAAAACTCTTGTGCGTTTGGTTTGTCTGTCCGTTCTTCGCCGTCTGTCTGTGCGAGATACCGTATTTAGTCACGTAATTGCTTCCATTGCGTATTTGTCCCACCTGATTTATGAGGAAATAAAAGATTCTTTGCGCAGCATAATTTCCTTTACTTCGACAAGATGTTTCTTTTGGCTGTAAATGCGTCTCCATGTCGCGTCTGTATCTCATTAAAGTGCAATTTAAAGACGATAAAACCACTCTTACCATGCACGAAGAGCATTTAACTCACTCTGTAACAACGTTTCCACGGTGGTTATCATTGCTTACGCTGCGTGACTCGATCGAAGACATTGTCAAGTTTCGATAAAATAAAATGAACGGTGTTTTGATAAACCAGTTCATGCGTGAACAAAATACCAGTAAATGTTTTAGATTGCATTATCGGTATACTTAATTCTGAAAAGACCACTTTATTACTAGTAGAAAGGGAAAACCGCGTATCTGCCGAACCTTTGTTTTAGCGGAGATAAATCGTGTGAATAAGTGGGGCGATTATGCGAGTAAATACGGTATATCTCTGGAATCCTGCAACTTGGAGAAGCCAAATTTTAGGGATTGATTAGATAAAAATATTAAAAATTATTTGGATCTAGAATCAGCTTCTGGGGACTAATCGAAAGAAAACGCTAATAATATATTTAAAATTTTTTTTCAGTATGCACACTTTTATGTGCACTCAAAAGTAGAAAATAAATTTTTCTGCCCTCAACTTCAATTAAATTTGTTTTGCAGAATAAATGTGGGTGGCAAAAATTTCCACCCACTCTTATTCTGCACAGAAAATTTAATTGAAGTTGAGGGCAGAAAAATTTATTTTCTTCTTTTGAGTGCACATAAAAGTGTGTATACTGAAAAACATTTTTTAAATATATTATTTTCTCCTTTTTAGTCTTCTTATATTTTAAAGTTGCGTTTTTGGGTTATGGAACATTGCAAAGATTATGACTTGAATTTTCAATGTTTATTTCAATGTAGGAAAATTCTTAAAATATTTGAAGTTCCACTATAATTCATTATGAAGGCATTAATTTCCTTTGAAAGCATTAAAACGTCTTTAATTTCCATTAAGAGCATTAAAGGCCCCTTTAAAGGCAATAATGTCGTTTCCATGGTTTTTATACATTTCCATTATTGAACAGCGGAAACATTCACACTTTTCCCGATTTAAAGCAGATATTTACACTAATTCGGTACGTATTTGGCTTCTGCCTTAAAATATTAAGAACTCCGTTCTTTCAACTGAACAACGGTTCTTTTTTCCGAATTCGTATCCCAGGTAATTTTAAATGCATTTTTAGAAAGCCTTACACTGAATCCCATGCTTTTCTTATGGGGTATTGAAATGGAACATTGAGGTTAAAAAGACCCCTTAAATATTAACTTTTTTGTGATTTTTTATTTTCTCGTCGGTTGTCATTTAAAATAAGAATATACCCGCAATTTCAGCCCTGTAGCATTTATATGGGCAGAGATATAAAGCGAGAAAGATTTGAAAGAAACATATATACATATATATATATATATATATATATAACAGAGTAAGTTAAATAAAAGTGTATAAAAATTACACTATGCTACAAATGTACTAATGTATGTTCCTAGCTGATTCACCTCTTCCTACGCGTAATGGGTATCTAAGAGGTAGTGCAATCAATAGCTGGAGAGCAAGGGAGAAGAGAAATCTGGTGCCGGCTTTTAGCCTGCTCTTAACGAAGAACACCAAGGGGGTGAACGGCTTAACGTCCCTTCCGAAGGACGGAACGCTGACTATGCGCGATCCCCTCAAATCACACAAACGGGGCCAGGCGACCTTGAAAAAATCCCTTTCGCAGGATTCGTTCCCGCTGTCCTTTCGAGCAGTAGCCCGACGGATAAATGTAAATCGCATTCGCTGGGATTGTATCAACGGAAATAAAGAGAACATCGATGCTTAGAAATTTTCTCTGAAATAAAGCGGCGTTACTCGATACAAAGGTTCTTCGTTTGAGCGTTAGACATCAGCGCACTTCGGATGAACTTCGTTTAGGCGATTTCTCGCTGGCGAATTGGGTTCTAATTTCGCTTTAAACGAAAAACGCATGTAAGAACGAAATGCCATTTTTCCTGCTGTAGATTTTCGATTACGCGTCCAGTCTGCCCACGTTAATTTTTAACGCGAAAGTATGACGCGTTTTTACGTGAAAACTTACGTCGCCGAGGTGATTTGTCGATTTCGTGTAATTGCATACGATTGTCTGTTATATAAATTTGCATTTCATCTGTCTACATATTTACGAAATTTTGACGATATTTTGAGGTTTAAAAAATACTAAAAAATAAGAAACTAATTCTAGTTTTTAGTGAAAATTACAATGTCTATAATTTCTATTATGGAATATTTCCAAAAAGTGGAGCCTTCCCAAAAGGATTCAGTTTAAACAATACCCTCGTAATGATAAACAATACGACGGTAACGAAACCAAATACTCAATTATTCATAATTTTGGAGTTTTGAATACGAGTAAACGTTCGTGAATTTATATATAAATACTATAAAACTAAAAGCTAGGTGCTTATATTACCTTTTTAGCTATAGAAAATGACATTTTTAGTGTTTTCGGTTGTGATAAAATTTTTACGTAGACCATTGCCTTGTTATCAGAAAGAGCACGAAAGTGAAGAAGATAATTTCATGTTCGAATTCAACGTCGTGCAGTAGGCTACTTACATCGTATTTCAAATCACATGATACGAATCGTATATCGGAAAACGCTTATCTTAAATTCGAAACTCGCTAATTTCAGATTGTCATATAAAGGTTTTTAAACTCATAAAAGTGTCAAATTTTTCATTCGACATTGCAAAATCGTAGGCACGAAAAATCGCAAGCTTTTCATTCGTATTTTTTTTTAAAACTGGAGGATCAGAATTGTAAATTGTAGGTCGAACGTTATAAAATGTCGATTTAAAGCTTTAAGTCAGGAGCGTGCATCATACGGCCCGAGACGCTTTGATTAGGATGCGGTCCGTGATATTTAATTCAGACAATTTTGTATACTTGAATTAAAATTGCAGCCATAACTTCTTTACTGTATTTTCATTTTAAAACCGCATATGATTTCTTGAGTAAGTTCACATATAAACTCTCATCCGATCCGCCGAGGCGCTTGCGACTTGTAATTAGGGTATGGATTTTTCGGGTTTTATTCTGGATTATACAGACTATTATAAAGTGGAAGGCAAACTGGGTTGGGCATTACCTGAGGAGAGAGGGTATGATTAAAGACGTGTTAGAAGGAAAACTAGATGGAAAATGGGAAAGAGGTAGGAAAAGGTTTCATCTGATAGACGATTTGAAAGGGAAAGAGAGTTATGAGGACATCGGAAAATAGGAGTATATGGAGAATCAGGTTTAACGATGGATAATCACGGACCTGCCTACGGACAGAATACCTATGATGATGAACCGATTTTTACTCGATTCTTACCTTCCGATTGCCTTTTTTATATTACGGGTAAAACCCGAAAAAACCCGAAATTATTAGTTTTCTTTAAACACAATTTTTTAAATATTTGTTCACAGAATTTCTATTCTGGCTCTTGTAGTCACCTCAGCACTTGAGTGCAGTCCGAGATGTTCGTGATCAGTCTGATTATTCTCTTTGTAAACAATTTATTCGTAAGCTTACTTAGTAACACAATCTAAATCTCCTTGGTTTGATCGCGTCACGAATAGTCAAGGACGCGCCTTAGCTAGTCGCTGGTCTTTGATAGGATGAGGAAAAAAGAGCCCAAGTGTCTGATAGTTGAAAACACTATGAAAGAAAAATTATTTCACTAATATCTGGTGTTTTTTCAAAAGAAGTTGAACGGGGAGCAAGATATTTATGCAGCCTACGAGGTGTTCCTCTCCATCTAGAGGCGTTTAACACGAAATATCACTATCAACCATACTTAAGGTAGAGTTTTTTGATTGTTCATAAAACTTTTAAACTTTGAAACAAAATTTTTATTTTAAAATAATTTTATCGGAATTACAAAATAATAAAACCCGAAAATTACTCGAGATTGAACTTTTTTTAAAACCTCGAAAAATCTGCAACTTATTTATAACCGATTTTAACCCGAAAGAAAAGGAAAATAATAAAACCCGATATTTACCCTCCGAACGAAATTTTTTTACCCGAAAAATCCATACCCTACTTATAATATGGCCCGTCAAAACACTCGCATCGACGAATAGGGCCCGCCACGCAATATGGTTGCACATCTCTACTTTAAGCGATGGTCACGAATTACGAAGAGCACCCGCCGGCGAGGCGCCAAACTTCTATCGTGGGAAGAGAAAGATCGAAGGATTCGAGACGCTCGGATGCGAATTCGACGACGCAACCTTGCACACGAGCGAGTGCGTACGTGCGTTTTTGTACATACGTGTGCGTACCAGCTCGTTCACTTCCCCGAGTTTCTTCAAACGTCACGAGCGGCCAAAGGCGCGCAGCGCGATCTTTTCGCGGATGTAATAACCTTGGAGGGACGGGAGAACGTGGTTCTCGCCTCTCACAATCAGAAAGGAGCTCTATATCGTGGGAAAGTTTTTTTAAGTGCCGGAATCGAACTGAAAGCGACAAAGTAATTGATGTGAACGGGAAAAGGGATTACAACCTGCCTCGCGGAGTGTTACGTATTTGTCGGCAAGGTTCTCAACGCACCATCAAGTCCCGGAGAGTCGAGAAAGCGAAGATTATAAATAATAAAAGACTCGTTTGTAACGCTTTTGGTTCATTTTCTATCGAATTGGTCATGGTTTCCCTTTTGCGTCCTTCCATTCATCGTGCAGTTGCTGTTGTATGTAATTGATATTGCCGTCGAATCAAAAGTCCCCGAAAAGAGACATTTTGGAAGTGTTTGTTAAACTTAGTCTCCATGTAACACATTGTGTACCTTTGGAACAAAATATAATCGTATTACGAATTGATTTATCTAAAATGAACATTTTTTCTGGTGCAAATTTCATAGCCTGTCAGCTCCACGGTATTTCATACCAGGACTGTACTTGCAATAAGTACTGTAACCTGAGTTACGCATACAGTTTATTTCTCTAAGTGGAAATTTGTTTCAAAGTTACATTTCTCATTCGTTGATTGAGGGCTCATGGTGGATTTTTTTTACTGATAATGCCAGTTCCATATCTTCATAAAAGCTACGTACGTATGAACAATTTCTATAACATAAATTAAAAATAATTTGGATGAGAATGATTGGTACATAAGTGAGTAAAATTTTTATAATTCTCTAGACTCTAAATATCTAGAGAAAACATTTCCTTCGCTTATATTAATTTCTGTCTATCGGAAAATATATTTTGTGTCAAAGAGGACATCTGTTGGGGCAGTTTGATACTAGCTTGGCTAGTTCCCGTCCCACCAAGGAAAACATCCGTGTTCAGAAACGAGAGATAATGTTCTGCTACGATAGTTCAGAGGTAGAATATACGCCCGGCAAGTGGAAGATCCGGGTTCAATTCCCGGTCATAGCAGACTTTTTTCTCGTTTCAAAAATTGTTCCAAATTCCATATGCAAGGTGAACTGGAAATTGATGACTAACAAAATTAAAAGACGAAAAAAGACCATTGGAAATATCGAGTAATATTCTTCGTATATTTATTTTAAAAGTAAATGTACAAGGATTTTAAGATAAATACTAAGCACATACCATTTATAATTTTATTTACGTATAGCTTGACCTATGTTCGTGGTTACGTTACTATGACATCATCTGTTACGCAAAGAAGACAAAAAAGTATATTTTATAAAAAGATTTCAGCTCATATCCAATTAAAAGGAACGTTTTCAAGTCTCCGTAACACTTTCCAAATTCACTTCTGCTCCTCCAACTCAAATCTTCCTCACTATCCCATCTCCCCACGACTCAGCCTCCTCCACCCCATTCCCCAAATCCCATGGCCACAACTCTCAAAAACTCAACAAACCACCCGCATTTTTCTTCCATATCTATAGCACCTCCACCCTTCTCGTTACCTATCTCTCTCTCTCGATCCTTACCTGGCATCCTTCCACTCCCCACTCTCACAGGCGATAAATCTGCGATGCCTACCGTCGTGATAATGAAGCGCCGCCGTTTTGTTTCGGTTCCTTTTTCCGCCGCAAGGCGAAAATGATTCGATTCGGTTGGAATTTCAATGAGGTAAGGAAAAGAATATTCTATTCTCGGATACCTGCGTACCTTTATAACTCCTGGCAAACCGCTCCCTTATGTTTTTTTTGTCCAGGAGCAAGTTATGCGCTTATCGTCGCACGATGAAAATATATACTCCTTTCTAAGCTTCTTATTTCCTCTCCACTTTTCTCACCTCTTTTATCTTCCAACGCTTCCCTCAGCTTGTATTGTTTACGTTTCTATCCCTATATTTCCTTCTCTCTATCTATTCCTACTCTCTTTTCACCTTTCTCTCTCTCCATCTCTCTCTTTCCTTTCATTCCATCCCCTTCTCCTCTAATTTATCCTTCCTCACCTCTCCCTCCAGCTCTCTTTCCCTCACTCCATCTCTTTCTCTTTTCTCCCTCTCTAGCCTTTCTCCCTCTTTCTTTCTGTCTCCTCTCTCCCCATACCTCTATCCAAGAGGTTGCCAACCGGAGGCTAATTTTTATAATATTATTATTATTATAAGCAACAGCAGCTACATCAGCTGTTAAATGTATTTTATTAGCTCCTCATATGTTACTGCGGCTCTTCGCTGGTGTCCATTTCAGTATTGTGGCTCCTGCACAGACCCAGGCTGGCTACCATTGCTCTATCCTCTCCTTTCTCACTCCTCCCCTATCTCCAAATTTCTCATTTCTCTTCCCTTTCTCCATCTCTCTTTCTCCTTCATCTGCCTTCATCTCTCGTCTTTCTCCCTCTGTCTTTCTCTCTTTCCCCTGTCCCTTTCGCCTTCCACTCTCTTCTTCCCCCTCCTCTCTCTTTCCATTCCCCTCTCTCTCTCCATCCCCCTCTCTCTCCATCCCCATCTCTCTCCATCCCCCTCTCTCTCCATCCCTCTCTCTCTCTATCCCCCCTCTCTCCATCCCCCTCTCTCTCCATCTCTTTCTCCTTCCTCTTCTCATCTCTCTCCCCTTTCCCCCTCTCTCTTCTCTTTTCCCCTTCCACCCCTCCCTTCCTTCCCTCTTTCCTACCTCTCTCCTCCATTACCTCCGCCTCTTCCCTCCCCTCCCCCAAATCACCCCTTACAGTCCCTTTTCACGCACCCCAAAAACTTCCTCCACTCTTCCTCACCCCTGCTATCTACCCCTTAACGACTATCTCCTCGCCCCCACTTCGCGACAAATTGCGCTTGTGTGAATTTTCCTCGGGCCTTTTTTCCCCAGAGGGAGTGTGAGAGACGACAAAAAAATGCTCGCGAAGAGAAGCGTAAGGTAGTTATTTATTAATGTTTTCTGTATTTCTCTCTTTCTCGCGCGCGCGCGCGCGCGCGCGCGCGCGCACACACACACACACACACACACACACACACACACACACACACACACACACACACACACACACACACACACACACACACACACACTCGTTTCTTTCCGAGAAGTGTGCTCAGGTGCGAGGTTGAGGAATAAAAATAAATAAATACATGTTCTTTCGGCGTCTGGGATGAGGAAGTTTTTCTCTTTAAAAGTTTACCGAAACTATAGTTATTTTTTACGTTTTCTCCCTCTCTCTCTCACTTTCTTTCTCCCCCTCCCGCGCACCATATAAGGAGTCGAAATGAAGATTCACGCTTAACCCATTACTCATCATCGCGACGAGTTTTGGACCACGTATATTTTTTATATCCTCTCGTTTCCTTAACAAGGACACCTGCGTCTGCCGCTCTTCAACCGTTTTTCCTATTTTTTTGGCTCCTCTCGGATACATTCCGGAAGATAGCGGGATGCGACGAGACGCGGGCGCGCGCGTAAAACAAGAGTAATGTTCTCTTTGGGAAGGGAAAAATCGCGTCGCGGCGCTTAAAAATGATCGGAAAAGGCGATTTTTTTTGCGTTTGGATTATGCGTTCGTCTGAAGCTTTTTCGATTTATTTAAGAATGCATTTCTTCCCTTTGCTATAGTACGCCTTTTCTCTAAAATCTGAGGACGAAATTGCTGAGATATTCCTAGTTACCGAGAAATTTTAACAAGTCCACAACACTAATAATACGTATGCAGGGTTTCGCAAAATATAAAATGATACACACAAGGAGGTAGCGGCCCTTATTAGCTAATGGAGGAGCTATTATTTTCCATAAAGAGACTGTAAGTTAACAAGCGAGTCTTATGTTCTCTTTAGAATGTGTATAAATTGCCAAAGATAACGAGCATCTAACTTTGCTTCAGTGGTGCGGCGTGCCCCAAAGATATCATTACCGCAAGTTGTTAAGCTTGAGTAGGAAAAGTGAAACACGCAGTCCTCTGTTGAAAACGAACTCTGGTCACTCATCTTCGTCCTGCATAAAACGAGAATTAAAGAAGGACCACACCAAATCGCAATTGTAGCTCATTAACTCAGAGATCGAGGGATTATTTGGATGAGATATCGGTAAGCTTACGCTGAACAAAGTGCTGATTGCGGCCTCTGCATAATTTAGCGACGTCCTCGTATATTGTGCGAGAAATGTTCAGTTCCCTCTGGTATGTTATTCGCTCATAAAAACGATTTGTGTTCTACTCGACAATGCTGCTCACTCCAATGGCCAAGCAAACTCGCCGAAAATACCTTTAAATACTTTCGTTTATTCCATAGACTATAAAAAAGATGTGCGGTTGAGGAAATACAAGTCAGCATGAAGGCGAATATAAATAAACGAAGTCTGTGCTCAGCCTAACCTCATTACAACCTATTATGAATATGAGCCGCCAAACAATCTTGAATCGATATGATTAAAATAACTAGTTCAATTTATTTTAATTTTCTTATTAATGTATGGCATCATTCTTAATAGTGAAAGTATTCCCTTTTTTAAATTGTGACTTTTTAGCAGTATTAATTTTTGTCGCCTCTTGCAGGAATGAGGAGACGCAAGTATGACTAGCAATGTTTGTGTGTTTCCGGTACCTTTTCTTTTCCATATAATGCAACCAATATCGCTAGATAAAAATTATGGCATTTTGCAATACTCATTTGTACCTATTTCTCAACAATAACATAACACACCCTAGTTTCTTTATGTAAGACTTTTTCTACTGTATAAAATCATCACATGATATAAGAAAAACAATATAGTAAGAGATACGAATCAATGATGCAAATTTTAAAGTTACTTTTTAAAATCGTTCGACTTAGACGAGACATCGGACATTTCTTGCTGCCAAAAGAAGAAAATCACGTTCTATTTATTTTATGAACGGATATAGAGTAAATAGTTAAGTCTATGTATTATATGTATACAAAACATACATACAAACATAAATACATATGTAATGGATCCCGCGGGAAGAGAATTTCTCAACTTCGAACTCGAGTGATATTCCTTTCTTTCCGCTTCCTGACGGAAATGTCGAAGTTTATAGACTCTTTCTCTCCTCCCCTCGCGAACGAAACAATGGAAGGTGTCGGTTAAATGCGAGGGAAAATTCCCGCCCTCTTAGAGGTCGGCAACACAGTGGTGACGTCACGAGACACCTGCTACTTTGCGCTTCCTAGGCATTCATTCGAGATATTTTCCAGTTCTTTATTCCCAATGGGAACGTAATATATTTCCTGTACATGTCGCAATGTTCTTCCTTTTGGGACTGTCGGACTCCTCTCTGTACTTCTCTGTCTCAATTCGTTCAGGAAACTATGCATTGCAGCGGTATCATTGGGGAAAATATTAAAAATTGTTTTATATGAACATTTTAGGAAGAAAAGTGACAGTATTTCATGTAAATTCACGACCGTTCGTAACACAAGTATGTTTTTATTATCTCCAAATTAAGGAAAAGGTGTAGGTAGTTCTTAAACGTAAATAAAATAATATTTAAGTAAATTGTACGAAAATATAATTATTTCAGCACGACTTAGTAATCGGCTAATTTAATCGGAACAATATGTTTGATAGATTTTGGATATTTATTATACCTATTGGATTTTATTAAACTTAGTTCGAAACTTTTCTGGAAGATCTCAATGCTGTGTGCCTTTTTAACACATTATAGCCTACCTGGATTATTCATTGTAAACTGAACTTTCGTATCTTTATAGATACGTATGCATTTTTGCATAATAGATAACTAGAGGAACAAGTATGAAGAGGATTAAAAAGACTAAATCGATAACACAAATGATTAACATATGGAAAAGCAAACTGAATCAGGCATTTCCCTGGAGAGAGAGTCCCCTCGATTAAAGATGCGATAGAAAGAAAAATCGAAGACAGAAGAAGATGAATTAAAAGGTTTCTGCTCATTATCGAATTTGAAGAAAGTTACCAAGAATCGAAAAATGTTGCGGAATGGAGGATAATGTTGAGAACATGTTATTACGGAACTGTCTACGAACAGAATACAAATTATCGCGATGATTCGATAATTACATCATATTGAGTAAATCTTTCATATAACTTTCTTAGCTTCGCTTGTTCGAAGTTTATTTTTTCGTACCCTATGGCTTGACCTGAAGAGATTGGAAGACATAAATGTGCAAAGTACTGCGGCAATGTCGAAAAAACCCCTCCTCGAAGCTCTCGTAACTTTATAAATAATGATTTAAATTGGGTGAAAAGTAATGAGTGTACGTATAGCACTTTCTACCAGAAATACATAAATTAGATCCAACAGCAATATTTTTCGAAATATTTTTGACAAAATTTGCGCGTATCCAAGGTTGTTTACTTTATTAGAAACGCATGAATAAGTTTCACCCGCGGGCAGCGCTTAGGGAATGTAGGATAGAAATAGAAAGTGGCGATTTAGGGCGATCACAATAGACGATGAGGATAGGCGTGAGACAGATCCTAATATCCAATTCGTTCTCACCTTGCAGCCATTAGGGATCTGAGCCACGCGTTCTTGGTGTTGGACAGTTTATCTCCTTCGTGCTATATTTTTTTTCATTCTCTCTCAAAGCTGGCCCGCTTCCAGCTTGGTCCACATCGCGCCGTTCCTTACGCAATAACACCGTCTTGTTCCGAGATTATTAATCAACAGTGTTCGAGGGGGAGATGAGAGTGATCCGACCATGTGGCGGAAGTCGGCGTGAAATCGCAGAAACGGCCAAAAAAAGGTTTCTCGCGCGTGGCGTAATAATCGCTCTTGAACTGAAGGAGGAGTTTGGATATAACCTTCAGTTTCTTCTTGAGATTAGAATTTTTATTTTTAGAAATTCGGAGCGGTTGTACGCCGGACAACATGGTTGCAAAAAAATATCGACCTCGCTTCTCGACTCGAAATCGGTTCATTAATTAGCTCCAATGACCTTAATTTATTTTTATCTCCGATTGTGGCGGCTAATTTATCAAATGTTCCGAAATACACTCTCGCCGACCATTTGTTCTTCCGCGGCATGGAGAGTTAAATAAAAAGAATCGTTATACGGGCAATCGATTTTTTTGCAAACGGTTTCTATTTGCTTGATTTATCGCGATAAATAAAACTAACCATTTCATCCTTATTCGCTATTTCACGAGTTGGAAAAAGTATATCCAGGATATTTTGTACTTTTTTGGAAATCCTATTGGTTTCGAATCGCCGGATATATCGAGTGGAAAATACGTTTTCGTCGCTCCTCACTTGTTTTCACTGGAGTCGAAAGGCGAAAAAAACGACCTTTTAAGAATGCCTCTGACTATTGTTTTTTTTCAGGCGAAGAGGGTTTCGTGCGAATGAAACTCCCACTTGAAAAATGAAGGAAAAAATGGTTCGAATTATCGTCGCTCTTTTGTTTCGTCGAGATATGATCCACGCCGAGAAGATAGCGCCTTCCTTCCTTTCCTTCTCTCCCGAAAGAGTTTTTGGGCGAGTTTGAAAAAAAATCCGTCGGACGAAAGTGTTAATGCGTTTCGGAGGAGTGGAGAGAGAATCTGTAGTGGAAAATTGGTTCTACTTTTAGGTCATTTTCCCTTTCCGAACCACTTGCCATCTCCTTCCGGCCTAATTCCTCCCCGCGGACGAGCGCGCACAGAAAACACGAGGAGAACGGGTTTCGCGATGAAAGTATTGGGGTCAGGAGTAGCGCCAAAGAGTTTACTGTATAGCGCTTCTCTCTAAAGATCTCGCGCTACTCTTCCTTTCATTTTTTGTATCCCCGCCTATGCCCGCGTGCGTGGATATTTTATGACAAGTGAGGTTTACTGGTTTCTTAATGCTAATAAATCCGAAAAATCCGAAGTTAGCGCTTCTTTTCCTTTATCGGATAATTTTTACGTTACCTCCGGCAGCGTTTATCTATTGCATTGTTTCTCAAACTAGGGACCGTGATTCACTATGAGGCCGCAAAATTATATTGCTTGTAAGGTGAAATGCCAAAAAATAACATTTTCACTAAAGATAAAATTTCATCGGGGAATTTTAGGAAATACAGTGTCATAAAAATTATTAATAGTTGTTTAAAATGAAGAAATCCGCGTCAAAGTTTCTTATTTGTACTATTATCAATTCAGAAGTGGGCGCGACAGCCGAAAGTTTAAAAGCCTCTCATCTATCGGATGCCACTCTTTATCATAATTCAGAATCTCTTACCCTTCGAGCGCGCCACTGTTAAATTGAATTCGTCTGTAACGCTCACGAAATGTGATTCTTATGTTGCATGGCATCCTGAATATAATGCGGTGTAATAATCACGCGAAATGCAATTGAAATGAGGGTAAATTTCTCTTAAAATACATTTTTGTTATTCTCCTCTGAAATATTGCCATGCAAAATCTCTACGCGTGTCACTCATTTTTCCCTAGAACGATAGCTGAGCAGAATAAAACTTGCGATCAAAAGTAACCTCGCGTAGGGGCGTAAACCAAGGCCTAATTTTGGAGTTTTCCCCCTTGGTGTTAATACACCCCCTGCCACACACCCTTGCGGTGGCTTGCAGGGTAAACTGTAGATGTAGATGTCACCTTTTGGCACGCGAGCCATAGCTTCACTGCTCCTGCGTCAGCTTCTCTTTGTTGGTTTATATTCACGGAAAAAGTATCGAGATCGTTTTATGGGTGAAATCAAGTTTGTAAAAGTTGATTTCTGCTATAGTCACAAAAAAGTTGGAAAAAATATTGACGCGTTTCGTCCGAGAGGCAGTCGTCATCAGTGGCGATCCACCGATTGTATGTTCACTAGAGAATCGTCAAACTCAAGCCTCTGATTTAAAAACAAATTCAAGAATAAGCACATAAGTATACGAAATTAAAAATATAATTTCTTGTTTCCAATATAATATCTAAATGAAAATCAGATTCTATTATCGGTGATCCGCCGCTGATGACGGCTGTTTTGTATCCGTAATGAGCATTTGCTTACGACTACTCAATTTGCATTCGAGGTATATTTTAGCGAGTCGGATAAATCTTTCAAATACGTATGAAATAATAGTGTTTTTCCCGTTTGAAGAATACCTACCTACTTTCAGTTCGCGATGTTGAATAATGAAGAAGTTCTACAATTTATGTCGAGTTTTGCGACGAATTCGGCGAGAAACAGATTTTTCAAAAGACTTGAAAATTAATGTGGTATTCTTCAACGTTTCTTCGTGAAATTACAAAAAATACCAAGTGGGCGAAGATCGTGATAGGAGTTTCCTGAATCGGAAATTCTGAAGGCGGCAAAAAGGTCACTTCTTATATCTATCTGTAAGTCAGGCCGTTTGCTCCATACCGACCCCTCAGCGATCGGATCATGCGCAAATTCTTACGATCGGTATTTCGCTTAATATTTGCGGAGTAATTTTAGCACGTAATATGAGGCGCATAGTTGACCAGCCCAAATAAATGGTTAATTTGAGTATGAATTTTAAAGCTTTTTTTTTATTGTAGAGCAGGAGTGGATTGAAACTTTGGCTGCCTTACATATACCGTAATTATCCGATTATAACTCTCTGCCAGATTTATACGCGTGAAACTTCAAAATTGTTTATCGCTCTGTATTATGCGTATCCTGAATGTTTTTAGCATAAAATTAATATAATGATTCACTTTGTTTCTGGATAGTGGAGTAGAGCGGCAGTTTGAATCGGAATACCCGTTCCGATTTTAAATATTACGATATTTCGGTTAAAATGTATGACAATCTCCAGGGTACAGGAGAAAGATCTACTATCACGTATTAGGCGTTCTTCACCAACGAAGCTGTAATAGCGGAACGCCTTATGGGCATGTCTGGTCCGTCCGTCGTAACTTTCATCTCCTAAACCGCTGGACGGATTTTAATTTAATTACGTATTAGTCTTTATTAAAAATTATCGCCCAATTGTGATTTTCAACTGGATCTGTCGATTATAACTTCCACTTTACATAATTACTTCAATAAACTTATACTCATATCTCGTTAAATGGCATCCGCCAAGCCACAATGAAATATCAAACTTTAATCTCCATAGCTCTTATATGACCTGTAAGGTATAGATTTAAAAAAAATATTCGGATAGAGAACAACATTTACTACAAGAAAGTCCGCGAGGTCAAATAATTACGAGTTATGGTTTCGGAGAAAATCCCGAGCAAAACATCGCATATTTTGTTTACATCGATCGCTAAGACGGTTCTCTCAGCAAACAAGAACTAAAAGTCCATATATTTTTCTCCCATTATCTTATATGATCTGCGAGGTATAGATTTAAAAAATTATTCGAATAGAGAGCAACATTTACTATAAGACAGTTTAGAGACCACATATTTACAACTTATACTTTTGGAGATAAAAATTCGAGAAAATCCCTAGCAAAACATCGCATATTTTGTTTACATCGATCGCTAAGACGGTTCTCTCAGCAAACAAGAACTAAAAGTCCATATATTTTTCTCCCATTATCTTATATGATCTGCGAGGTATAGATTTAAAAAATTATTCGAATAGAGAGCAACATTTACTATAAGACAGTTTAGAGACCACATATTTACAACTTATACTTTTGGAGATAAAAATTCGAGAAAATCCCTAGCAAAACATCGCATATTTTGTTTACATCGATCGCTAAGACCGTTTTCTCGGCAAACAACAATTAAAAATCACTATATTTATCTCCCATTTTCTTATATTATCTGTGAGGTATAGATTAATAAAATTTGAAAATCACCCAATCTTTCGATACCGTTCCTTACGTATTTCCAATTAAGAACGCCTTTGAAATCTCTGTGTATTCCATTTATGGAGTATACTTTTCCATCTTGTTTTGAATAGCTACAGCAGCAATATTATGCGTGAAATGTATTAAATAAGCTAATTACATGTTACTGCGGCTCTTTGGCGACGTCCATAGTAGAGTTTAAAGAGATAAACTCAATCGACGCTAGATGGAGTTAACAATTTTCAGAGAGTTTCAACTACTTAACTGTTTCGATGAGGCTTTTCCATCCGTCGTTTTACATTAAATCTAAGTTTATTACACGCAAAACGTAATGGTATTATAGAAACAAAATGACGTCGCGTGGAGAAAATATTTACTTATCCTGTTAGATGATCAACTCACCTGTAAAATATTGGATTGGATTGGATATTGGATTAAATTTTGCTTTTCATGCGTAACTGGTATAGGTATATCTTCTCTCTCGCTCTGATGATTTGCTAAGTAGTTTACCATACATATCGGCTGTCCATCGTGGTAACACCCACGTTCCGAGCCGGTCGGAATAGTGCTCATTACATGGAGTATGTTATATTAATGACAATTGTTTTAGACATGGTGATTTTGACTAATTTATTATAGTATATCTAAATCTAGCCTACTCAATATGGTTACAAATACTAATAAATATATACAATAAAATGTAAATGTTGAAAACAATGATAAAATCAACCTGGCTACTGCTATATTTATTTTTAGGATTATTTTTATTATTTTGTTGATAGGTATATATCTCTTTTTTATTTATTTTTTGTTGATAGTCATTTTTAAATACCTATATATATTTTTGTAATTTTTTATTAATATTATTTGATTAATTATTTTATATTAATTTGCGTGTGACAAGCTATATGTTGAGTTTTACATCCAGCTACTCCCATTCTGTCCATGTAACTATGTAACCAGTGATTTCATTGCACGGACTAGGAGCGTACGGATACGATGACAAAGCTCGTGCTATCTAAGCTGTGCCGATTTTACGTATAATCTAGCGTTGTCTTGCGCGATTAAAACAGTCGGCTTCCATAGAAACAATTCGTTCGTTTCGAATGACATCCGCTTCGACGCTTTTAATTAAGAAACGGTTCCGTTCGTCGGTTTACGTCTTCGGTCGAAGTGAGCAGTTTTTTTATACCCCACCCCTCTTCTACCTGAATTAATTTTCCGCTCCACTGCCATTTTTTAATGCCTAAGACTCCTCGTAACTCTCTTTAATTCTGAACAGAAGGACCGGAACGATAAATTAAAATCAAACGAATGAGTTTTCTTTTTCAATCTCGCCAACACAAAAATATCCTGATATTTGCGGTTTTTTCCGTCGTTGACGCCTCTGCGCGAAAAAAATACTCTCTTCGACTCCTTCCCTTTCTCACTTTCTAAGGGTCAAAAAAGCGCGGAGTTACTTTTCTCACATACCACGCAGCGGACTTCTCTCTATCTCTCGCGAATAAAAAAATAAAATTATTAACAAAAAACGTTCGATTTCCGGTTTTTCGAGGTGTCCGGTTTTTCGAACGGAAAAAATCCGACAACAGCACCCACCCTCTCTCTATGCATTGCGGAAGAGAAAGAAGGAAGAGAAAAAAAACGAGCGCCCACCGCCGGAGGAGAAGAAGGAAAAAAAAGAACGACGAAATTGCTTCCGAAGGTGAAAGTTTTCGTGTTTTATTTTTTCCGGGAGCGGAGAGAGAGAGGAGGCGGAGGAATAGTTTCTGAGGGCTAGTGGAGAGAGGAGCAGTTTAAAGGTTGAGGCTACTACACCCGCAGGGTGATCTTGCTTCAGGAGAGACCCGTTTCGATCCCCCTCTCCCCTCCATCTTTCCCCTCCATCTTCCCCCTCCATCTTCCACCTCCATATTCCCCCTCCATCTTCCCCCTCCATCTTCCCCCTCCATCTTCCCCCTCCATCTTCCCCCTCCATCTTCCCCCTCCATCTTCCCCCTCCATCTTCCTTCTCCCTTTCTCCTTAGCGGATATCCCTAACTTCTACTCTCTAGGTCACGGAGGGTTGTGGCGTGGGTCGTTGTCTCAGTCGGCGTGAGAAACTGCGATAAGAATCTATCTTTCTCGTTTCAGTCTATTTGCCGACCTGTTTCAACCGGAAAAACGCTTTTTGGTATTTAAATTTGAAAGAGATCGTTGTTTTTTTAACATGAACGGTATTTTTACTCTATCCTCCACTGGGAGGATAGCAGTCCGCGAAATAAAGCGCATTATGTAATTTGCTCACGTATTTTAATTCACTACTTCAAGTCGTGTAGGTACGATTCGAGACACTTCACCGGCGCTGTCAAAGTTTGAAAAACATGCAACAATTATATCTAATCGATCGAAAATTGATGGAGAAGTCTTTTGGACAAAGAAACTGTTGCGTTCCTTTCATTTTCAGTCCTTAAACTTTCGAAACATTTGCATAGGCTGCTTTGTAGGAGCGGATAAAGTTTTGAATAAAAATTAATAACTAAATATTCTCCATACGAATCTGATACTGAAGTGGCTTGTCGAATGATACGATTCTGTTTCATTTTCTTCGAGTTCTCAAAACTTCTGTCGTCCGTTTGATTAGCAGAGTCTCTCTTAGGATCGCAAAAACGATACTCTTTGGCGATTAAAAAGATCACAAACCGTCGAGAAATTATAGAGGTTTCATTAGGCGTGGATATTGCGAGAATGTGCCATTAACGAAAATGATTATTTTTACGATCTGAAATGCGATTAAGCGTCTTCTTTTGCTTCGAAAAATGAAAACCTGCTGACGATTTATGATAAAAAGAATAAGAACGAACCCTGGTTCTTTCAGGGTTTTCGTCTATGGAGCTTGATGATTGGTGATCGAAGCAGTTTATTTTCAGTCATGTCCTGTCTATACACTTATTAATATTTGCTAGCAACATTAAACTCCTCGCTGAGAGATTTGTTTAGCTTATGTTAGTAGATATGAAGTTTTATTGACTCATACAGAAAATTAATATATGAGTAAATATTAAGTTATATGTGTGCCTGCGTGTATGTATGTATGTTGCACGAGAAATATTTATTACAGTCCGGTAATTTTTGTGTTAATTTTTTTCTTGAATTTTTTCTTGTTTACATGCATGTCTTCACATTCGCTTTAAATTGCTTTTTTATGGAAAAGCGTTCACCGTAGATTATGTACTTCAAGGTTGCGATCCTGTACCAATTAGCAGAACATTGGAAACTAGTTTGCAACGAAAAATATGCGAGCAGCACAAAATTCTACTGTAAAACTAATGGTTCTCTTCTGTCATATTTTACTTTTAATTAGAGATTTATACTAATTATGTTTAGAAGCAGGGATAGGGGTAATTTTTCACTGGTTGAAAAACAGAGTTTGAAAAATACTGGTACTGACGAACTCGCGACAAGAATCCAAGTCATTTGACACTTGACGACAATTTAAAGTATCAATAAAACTCTTCCACTGATTTTAGGCTGGTTTCTGAAGGAAACAGACTTATGGAATGTGTGTGTGTGTCCCCTACTAACAACTTTTGCACCAATGGACCGATTTTCATGAAACTTGGTATGAGACTCATGCTGCCCACCTCCGGGCTATATTTTATTTGGCGAAGATTGAAGTCCAGGGTTCGATTCCAGGAACTTTTTCCCTATTTGTTTTTCATAGGAAATCTCAAATCCACTGTGCAGAGGTGTTTTCTTGAATAAATTAAAATATTTTTAAATTTTGATATCGGAGCGAGGTTTGTACTCTTCTAAGGGAAATAGAATGTAGATTATAATTCTTATCACTAAATTTTGATAATTGGTCGTATTTTCTTGAATTTCTATTAGAGCTTAGCGTTTTAAATCGAATTTTATCGGATTGTTACCATGGAGACGATTATTACCGAACTCGGCTTAAGCATAGACGAGCGAACAAATGTGTTATTTTCTTTTCCGCTCGACTACTCTTCAGCAATGGACAGTCGATCCAGACATATTAGTGTATAAACAGTAACATTTATTAAATTCGTTTATTTAAAAATACACAAAATATAATGTAAGAGATTTTGACATTGTTTTTATTATTTTAACTCTGATAATGCTCTATTAATTTGTTTCCCAATTTTTCTCTATCATTGATAAAATATGAACTACAAGTGGTATTTATGGTATGAGAATTCCTTGGAATGACTAACACATACTGAAACAATTCCTGTCAATAAAGTAATCAATTCTGGACGTCAACTTTGGGAAAGCAGCCTGCATTAGTACTGGTTTGGACTTCTTGTTATATCTTCTTTGCGCAATGATTCGTCTCAGGTTATTTGCTTTCGGCAAGGACGTTGAGACGTTAATGATCATATGCGAGCGAGGAAATCGACTTCGCTTTACAATTTTACTTCAGAGTTGTCTCTCATAGATGGCGCCAGAAGTGCGAAAAATAAGTATCGAGATATGAAAGTTTTTGTTTGTTGAGTTTACATTCGCTCCTTCGAGGGAAGTTACGTTCGAGCATACCATCAAATTGGAAATGTTGGTTTCTAAATGCTAATGAAAAGTACTTATCTTAAAGTTAAAAATTTCGTTATAATAAGCTTCCAAATGTATATAATAACTGTTATTTATCCAAAAAAATATAACTAAGCATTGAATTAATTAATGTATTGAAAAATGAACAGGTAAATAGACATTATTATTACAAAATGTAAACTTTCAGTGTGGCTCTTGGCAACCCTATTCTTTCGTCAATCTCTTGAATTTTGACAGAAAATTTCAGAAACACAAGCATACCCATAAAAAAAATATATTTGATGAAGGATATCAATTTTCCCCAGATCTGTAACCGATTCACCGCATGTGGCGACTGGCAACCATGTTGGACCACACGGCCCATAATGTATATGAATTAACCAAATATTTATGAATCGAGGAAACCAAAAAGTTTTATTTAAAAGTGAACTTTTTTATAATATAATTTTCCTACTGGTAAGTGTCCACTGGGTTTCCGTCAACATTCGCTTGCCATCTATGTATCAATTTCCGTTTCCTCTTATATATATATATATATATATATATATATATATATATATATATATATATATATATAATTAAGTTGATAAGAGCCACGAGATCATCTCTTTAACAAACTAGTGAATCACGGTAGATTAGTTAAACTTACACGACGTATTCGATTCATAATCAGTGGATGTCCCCTTTATATATATATATAATTAAGTTGATAAGAGCCACGAGATCATCTCTTTAACAAACTAGTGAATCACGGTAGATTAGTTAAACTTACACGACGTATTCGATTCATAATCAGTGGATGTCCCCTTTAATCTTTCGATGGCAAACACTTTCGCGATCAATCTCCACATTCCAGAGATAAGATGGCTGCAGCTTTTGGAGATAGCAAAACAACACGCGTTATAAAAAACGTAAATCACTCCGAGTGCGAATGTCGAGCTGGAACGACACCCACTTCGGACGAGAGAAAAACTATTTCGTCACCGGGTTACGAACCCGATCGCTCTTGCGTGACGGTTCGGTGTTGCCGCCCTCCCCCCCTCTCCCTCCCCTTCCCCCACCCTTTCCCTCATAACTGCTTTCTATTTCTCGCGCGAAGACCGTTTCTTCCCCCGCGGCGCACAACCCACACTCTCTTGAGAGGGGAAGGATACAACTATACTACTCGGAGAACCCGTTCCCCACCTCTCCCCCTCCAAACTCCAGGGAAACGCTCGCTTGATAGGAGTGATCCGTGGAGGAAGGATGCGGTCGCTTTTTAAGTCCTAAGTGCGGTTCGGAAAAGACACAAGAATGCTATTACTCGCCGATAGAAAAAGAGGATTCGTTTCGACCAAAATTAACCCTTCTATAACGCGGATTAGCTTTAAAGCGGTTTCGCCACAACGCGGATTAGTTTCAGCGCGGTTTGTGTTTTATCATAAAAAATCATGCATTGCGGTTTATGGTTCACATCATCGCGGATTGGTCCAATTTAGGATGTCGAGTTCAGGATTGCAGTGCGAAATATACATGTTGGAGGGCAAGATTGCTTTATTCGTAAGCTTAGATAGCCGGCCATAGCACTCTATTTGTGCAATTGCGTAGTACATCAGAGAGAGGTTTGGGAATTTTGGTACTGGATCTCCATAATTGCTCATGGAATTTCTTTCGTTTCTGTGTACAGCTGATTCGTCTCTTGCCTACGCACTTAATGGGTATCTCAGAGTAAGTGTAGTGAATAACCGGACGGGAAGGAAGGGAAACCCGGTGTCGGCATTAGCCTGCTCTTACGAAAAATACCAGGGGAGCCAACTGCTTAACGTCCCTTCCGAAGGAAGGTTATCGTTTTCTGATTGGTTCTTTCTCGTCACCTTAGTACTATCGCACACAAATAGGAGACCGGAGCGTCCTCAGAAAAAAATCCTCATAAGGATTCGAACCGGGTGTGCTTTAGCAGATCGTACAGTGGGGCCCACACTCTAACCACTGCACTACCGACTACCCATTTGGGACTGGAGGAGGGTGCCTGAAGGGGTGTGGAACTTAATTTTCTTCTCACTACGTAAACCCAGGTTCTTGCAACACGGATTCACATTGCACGGTACTTTTTCAGGACGCATCCCCCGTGGTATAAGAGGGCCTTCTGTAGAATTATTTTCTTAATTTGAAAATGAATCGGCGGCCTCGTCTTATGGATTTGATCTAACCGAGCGAACGAGCCAATGGCTATTTTACACGAATTGTCCGACATCGTTCCGAAATATACGCCAAAGTTACCCTCACATACTCTACTTCCATAATGTTTTACCACTGTCGTAGATAGGTTCTCCTTCGCCCGGGGGCAAGTCATAGAGATGTGCCACCTCGATTTGCTCCCTATACAATTTTCCAGACAAATTTAATGTGAGTAATGTGATGGAAACCCAAGCATACCATACTAGCATTTTAATTCGACATTTATTATAATTTTGTTATTGTTTATAAACAGAAACGTTAATTTTCGGTCCATGAGTTTGCGCCCCTTTAGCCCGGCACCCGGGAGCAACTGCCCCCCTCTGCTCCCCCTCGCTACGTCACTGTGTTTTACAAACTATTCGTTACTAGATATTTATTCACAACAATTTCAAGATAAAATGTCGAGCTCGCACCATAGATTTTGACAAATGTCGATATCTGGAACCCTTTTAGCAATAAAAAGGTCACAGTAAACCAGTCTATCATCTCCAGCATTACGAAGCGACCATATCCCGTGGTAATTAGTCTCTACTTCTGTCTAAAGAGACATCTGCTGTTGACTTACCAATTACTTGATTGTCAAAAAAGAAATGTTCCTTTGGGGTACTCTTCTCTTCTGCTCATGTATGCAAAATATACCGTTGAAGTTTTAACTGGACATGTTTTCATCATTATAATGAATTTAGCTATCGGAAAAAACGTTGGATTATAGGTCTTCGCGGCAAACAGCATTGTTAGAAGGCGCTTTCGGGAGGGACTGAGTTGCGAGCATTTTCAACTCGACGTTTCATCCACGCTGCAGAGGGCGACATCAAAAGTGAGGTGTCTTCGCTTCTGAAGAGACGCCAACTGCAACGTGGGTGGAACTTCGAGTTAAAAATGCTCGCAAAGCGGCCTACACCGAGGACGCATTCTAATATAGCAAAAATGCTCAATTTTATGCATAAAGGTGAATTTTTGAACTGCTTTGAAATAACACCGTCAATGTTTTTGCGATTGACACTCTGCTGTTCTATGTAGAGAATTTGCAAGCGCGGCCAGCAAGAAATTTAATGGAGGTGTCCAATAGATCATTAATATCACAAAAATGGGAGCTTCGCTTGCTGACGCAATATGAAAAAGCGCGTTTTATTTATCGAGATTTATTTGGAATTGTAAAATAAAAGTATTTGTAAACTTAGCAATATAATTATATGACTAAGTAATTTATTCAATAATTAATTAAGGAGTATATTCACACGAATACACAAGTTATGTTTGTAATATATTGACTATTGGCTTATGATATGAACATACTGCTTTACTAAAAAGACCCTCAACACGCTCTCTGATTTCTCCAAAAAAAGGCCCCCCCCTGTCGCCCACCGATATTTCAAAGACATTTCTTCTACAGTGATATAGGTGGTCACACAAATAGTGTAAATTTTTAACTTTCTGTCTATAACCATTTGTTCATAAGCTTAATTTGAATATATTGAAGCTCACCGTCTCCCTGACGCCCCCCGAATTCTCCAAAACATTTCTTTGGCATCTTATGAATGACATCAGAGAACGCATATCTACTATATAAAAATGACTTAGTGGTGGTGGTCGGTGGGTGGGACGACGGCCTTGGCACTAGAGCGGACCAGCGGCAAGAAATTAAACTATTTTGTGATGGTAAATGAAATATAATTTTATTCGCCGAAGGCGTCCGGCGTAGCCCGGGCAACGCAGGGTGACCTTTGCTACTACCCTTTAAATTTCAGTAATATCTCTTACCGTTTACTTGCTATTTTAAATTGATTGATTGCACAGACGGACAGACAGAGCGTTTATGTAATAAATCGTGCTAAAATTGAATTATTGCAGTCAGGAGAACGCATTGTCGGGAATATCAATTGTTAAAACGATATTTTGGTCGTGTTCTGAAGCTAGAAAGAGTAATTTCTAAGAGGTTTTTTTTTACGATCTGTTGAGTCCCTCTTGTGTACGCACAATGGGTATTAAGATGTGCAATAAATAGCTGGTTATTTTCAAAAGTTTAGGGAGAAAAGTTACTTCCTATTTCATTTTTTGATCGAAATGTTAAATTGAGAAATTTGTCCGAATTAGCCAAAAGCTTACTTACAAAATGCAATTTACTTTTTCTACTCAAATGAAATCTTTCTGTTTTGATTGGCTCAGCGCTGTTGCAGCAATAAAGTTCCATCACTCTATTTCACATTCTTTCGGAATAACTGAGTCAACGTGAATAAGCCTCGTACCTTGTTCCAAACGGTATCCGGAAAGTTCACCGCCAGCAATTCATCGCCAGCAATTCAACTCCGCGGAAAATTCACCGCCAGCAATTCATCGCCAAGAAAATTCATCGTCAGCAATTCACCGCTACGGAAAATTCGTCGCCGTGGGGAATTTATCGCCTTGTATTGATCATGTTTTTAACAAAGGCTGTATTAAAAATGCGTGTCCGAACTCTACGCCAACAGAAGAATATAAAGGCAAATTATCCAACTATTTTTCTTGCCGGTGGATTGTTCATTTAAAATTTAAATGGTAATTAATCATCTTGAAGTTATGAAATTCAGCCAAAACTATAAACTATTTCAAACAAACGTTGTTCGTGTGCATAAAATACTAAACCGTGTATTTTTGTTGAAATCTCAAAGTAGTTTTTTCATGAAAGAATAAATTCTCTAAACTCCGACTGGAGAAGGTGAAAAGATAATTTTTTTTGAAATGGTATTCGCAGTTCTCTATTTTTAAGTGAACAAATGTTAGTGCTCGAAATTTTATTCGGGAAATGTTAAAAAAATTATTTCTTGATATTAATAGACAAGAAGATCTAGACAAAATTTATAATGCCTGTACCTCTAACATTTTTCAAATAAGGGTCATGGAAAGCAAAATATAGATTTCCTAATGTTGTTTAGTTACAATTGAGTCTACAAAAACAACGTCCTTCATTACATTCCCCCTCCATTCCTCTCTACCCCCTACACCACTTTCATTTCCTTCTTTTCCTGCAGACTCTTAATTGTTATTAAATTCCCAGTTGATATATATCATTATTGCCTATATTTGATTCCTAGTTGATTGATATCAATATTACCTATGTTTAATTATAATTTATTCCCTTCCCCCTTCCCTTCCTCCTCCCTCTACACACTTCTCTATTTCTTTATTACATCCTCCTCTCGTTAACTCGTTACTCTTTGTTAGCGTTTTCTGCATATCAATATTTTAAAAATTCTCATTCGGTTGTCATAAACAATTGGCATATTAATTGTAAATGTGGATTACTTCCATTTCGTCCCTGGTAAAAAAATGAAACACCGTATTTATTAAAACAACTATAATTGGATTATGTGCCCTTATATTCTTCTGTCGGCGTAGAGCCCGCAACCGCATTTTTAATACAGCCTTTGTTAACAACATGATCCATACAAGGCGATAAATTTCCCATGGCGATGAATTTTCCGTTGAGGTGAATTGCTGGCGATGAATTTTCCTATACCCGTTCCGAACGTTTGGAATTACTTCGCCCATAACTATCAATGCGTGACAAGGAGCAAAAAACATAAGCGATATCTGTTGGCGATTTGCCGAACCTATGAAAATCGTCACTTTCGTTTTCTTGCAGATAGAATTTAACGAGTTTCGAGTGAGTGCATCGTTTTTTATTGCTTTTAACATTCGTCTCAGAAAGTGTATAGGAGAAAGTAAAAGTTTTTAGCTGTTTGATTGAAGGCGGAGCTAAAAACTCGCGCTTGATCTGCTTGCTCCCTTATTAAAAAAGGTGAAAAATTCAACCCAAAAATTTTGTTTTCTCATCTTCTCTCACAGGTGATAAATACAATTTGGCATAATGAATCAGAGTTCTTTTAAAGTACATATAATAAGAATCATTTTTGTAGAAAATTGTTAAAAACTTATGTTATTTCATTTTTATCATAATAGTGAAAAAGATAATTGAATGAATGTAAGAGCACTATGATGTAACAACAATAGTTTATAAAAATAGCTCCTTACACCTTAAAAATATTAAAGTTAGAAACTAGATCTCTCCAAAACTCGAGACGTATTTGATTTTTTGTCGATTGTATTCAGTGTCGAAGATTGTTAACGTGTGACAGTTTCTGGTCAGTAGTAATTTCTAAACCTGCATACTTAAATATTTTTTTATCTACTATGGAATTTATTTCATAACCCCTCAACTAACCTATTTGTGGAGCCATGGCTTTTAGGAAGCATGATGGTATAATTGCAATTGTGGTTTATATCGTAACTGTATTTAAAAGTATATATGTTACAGATTAATTGTTAATTTTTCCGTGAAATATAATTATAGCATCAAAAATGCGCGTCAAATTTCATTCCATTGTAGAAGGTGTGACAATGCCGAATCGACTAGTTCCTAGGAGCGTTATCCTTAATACCAAAGCCGACGTCCGACTTTCGGCGTTAATGTTGCAATACCTCCTAACATAACTTGCTGTGCAACGCTTTTATTAAATTGTTTAATTTAAAGTCATCTGTGGCCGGTGAAGCGAGGGTGTTAACAAAATGAACAACTATGGCAAAGTTGGGAAAATATTTGGTGACTGGTGCTTTGTTCAATTCATGATCACTGAATGTGTTCAGAAATAAGAATACCGTCTCCCAGATGATAATTGCGGTGGTCGTCTTGAGATGCGAACAACCACACTTGTTTCAACGAATTTTTCGAATCGTGTTGTGAAAAATAACAACGCGATGCGATATTGACATTGTTACTAGAAGTGGCGTAATCTCACCCCGTATCTATTTTTTGCGCTAAACGCTTGTGACAATCAGACACTACTTTCTTTCAAATGCAAAAAATTTGGGGATTTAAAAAGCACACGCGAAAATTTCGAAATTATGCGAGGCAGTTCTAATTGAAACATCCGATTCCGAATAGGAAGATAAAGGGACAGGCGCAGTCGGATTTATTTAACATTAAATATCAGCATGTGTTTCGAAAGAGGTATTTCCCTTTGTCATTCATAAGCTTCTGGTCGAATTTTGTATGACTCGAAAATTTTTAACTATCGAATTTATACGACTCGAATTTGTATAATTCGAATTTTGAGTACCTTAAACATTTATAATTTGAATTTTGTCAGTTCGGATTTTTCTATAACATGATTTTTTTGTGTTTTTCAATTCTATATCACTCGAATATTTTTCCTCTAGAATTTAATGCTGTTAAGAATTTTACGAATATTACATAGCTCCGATTTTCCGTTGCTCGAATTTTCGCGTATTCCCCTAGGACAGGGATGGGTAAGCTACAGTCCGCTGAAATAGAGATCCTTAAAATTTAACATACAAATTCATATTTTCTTTATTCAAATTAGGGTAATAAAGCATTTTATGCTGAAATTTGTACTCTAAAAACCTCGCTTGTAATTGATTTTAAATTATATGATACATCATAATCTCTAGGTAATTTCCGATTTGAACTCTAATCCGGCCCGCCAAAGCATTGGCAACTTCCAATGAGCCCACCCCCAATTATTCGCTGCTGCCAATGCGGCTCGCCGTGTAGAAAAGGTTCCTTGAGAGATCGGTTCAGGAAAGTTCGATGCATTCACCTAATGGATAAACTTGAAAGATTTTTGTTTCTATTTCAACGGCGGGCTCGGTGGAAGTATACAGGAGTCGTGGGTGGAAGAGAAAGGACCCGTCGAGAGGTACGCTTTCATACGCACACACACATACGTGCGCGCGGGGGCCCCATTAATACGGAGCAGGAAACGCTTTTATCGCCCGCAAAACATGGAGAAAGGGAGAGGGTTGAGAGAGGAAGATTGGAGGAGAGGGAGATAACGCACGGAGTCTTTCGGCGAAGCTAGGCTGTGGGACGGGAAGGAAAAAAAGATGAGCGGAAATGCGTAATGGAAAAGAAATTGGCGCTTCGATCGAGAGGGCGGGCGTTTATTCTCTCTCTCGCCCTCTTGCGACTTTCTCTCCCCGCCACAGCATTTCGCGACAAGTGCTGCGTGTGATGTCGGTGACGTGGAGAATCTGTCCCGAAGTGAAATCGTCGGAGCGAGGCTTAAGGATAGGTGTGGGTGTGTTTGGAGGCTTGTTTGACGTTGTGGAGGAGATCTTTGGGATTTTTTTCGAGATATCCGAGTACAAAGTGATGGTTACTAAAATATAGCAATAAACCTTGCCAAATCCGATCGAAACACGAGTATTAGAAATTAAAAAGAATTGTCGAACTCGCGTTGGCCATGTAATCGGCTAAATATTCAAGAATAAGCCCTCAAAAATCAAACAGGTGAGGAAAGAATTGCAGAGCAAACCACATATGCCGCTTTTTCTTGTTTTGGGATTACGACGGGTTGGGGTCTAGGAAAATTCACCGCCACGGAAAATTCGTCTCCGTGGGAAATTTATCGCCTTGTATGGATCATGTTGTTAACAAAGGCTGTATTAAAAATGCGTGCGGACTCTACGCCAACATAAGAATATAAGAGCAAATAATCCAACTATAGCGGTTTTAATAAATACGACAATGTTTTTTCCTCCCCGGTCAAAAAATGAAACATTATCGTATTCATTTAAACCGCTATAGTTGGATTATTTGCCCTTATATTCTTCTGTCGGTGTAGAGTCAGCACACATTTGTAATACAGCTTTTGTTAACAACATGATCCAACAAGGCGATAAATCTCCTATGGCGACGAATTTTTCGTGGCGGTGAATTTTCCGTGGCGATGAATTTTCCGCGGCGATGAATTGCTGGCGATAAATTGATGGCGATTAATTGATGGCAGTGAACTTTCCGGATACCCTTTGGTTGATATCCTTGGCCTCATAATATATTATATTCTGTAAACTCCTTTTAAAGGCGTTATATCGATGCTATGCAATGATGTGTTTTCTATTTAAAAGCAGCGGAGTCTTTGCTATGGCAGTTTTATTTATCGTAGCTATAAATTGGAAAAATGTTCTCTCTTTCTTGGATTGAAAACAATCGTTCGCTCTCATTCGAGACGGATTTGAATTCCGTTTTAAAAAATATAAACCTCAGTATTTTGGCTACATAATTGTTCATACCAAGAAACATCTAATTTTAAGTTAATTTAAAAATGCAAATTTATGATCTAATGCGCCGATACCATGCTTTTCATATGAGTTGAAGCGAAGGGTTTGGTGAAAGACATCTATTACTCCTCAGCAGTTCATCCTAAATATATCATTGTGCCATGTGTAGCCCTCAAGTAGACCTTCCTAATATGAAAATGCGACCTCTACAAGTTGCATAACTCCAGAGATATTGCACAAACAGACGGACTGTCAGACAAACCGAATACATTAGCGATTTTTTCTAAAAAAATCGATAAAAATTGAAAATTTTAAGATTCCTCCAATAGCCACCACAACATTACAAAAAACTAGGTGCGCATTTCTCGTACAATGCAGCCGTCCTAAGTGGTAATTCACCTAAATTAGATTATAATATACGTTTCGGGGAATTACCACTGAAGACGTTTGCACTGTACCCAAAACACACATCTGGTTTTTAATAACCCCTTTGTGATTATTGGATACACCTGAGATATGTAATTTTTCAATAAAAAAAAATATTAAGTATTTATTCTTGAAATTTTCAGCCTTAAGGCAAGCTCGATAATTCTTTGCCGAATCGACTGGATAGTTAGCGTAAAGACTTCAGACAACAATGTATGGACGTCCATCTCACCAAAATTCGGGAGAGTACAAAGGTGGAGAAACAAATTTATAGCAGCCAAAAAATATCACTTTTATAGCAAAGCAGTCTGAATGAAATATAAAGCCACCGAAAAGTTGAAAATAACTATGTAGAGACATGTACATTTAGTCTAAAAAACAGCTGTCCTCGATGGCCGTTCGCCGGTAGTAGTTTCTAACAGTGGCGTAAATAGGAACGGAAGGGCCTGCAACAAAATGTTGTCGAGCTTCACTCTCCCCATCCTCCCTCATCCAACAAATACATAACTTCAATTAAAAGTGAAACCCATCTTAAAATATACCATGTCACACTTATTTATAAATCATCAAGAATATTCTGAAAAGGTTAGGCTTTTTAGATTATTCTGCCCAAAAATAACTGGAAAGTCATTCAGAAATTAGTAAAAAAATTTGAAATAGCTAAAAACTTCATTATTCCTACATTCCGTGGCATTTGGCCACCCACGCAACCCTATTGTTTCGCCTCTGGATTCTAAAGATAGCGTTTCCATTTGTATCTATTTTCGATGAATCGCCACCAAGGGTAATATTTGTTTTTCCCAAAATTTTCGCGGATATAGAATCTTTCTGAATTATAAAATAGGCATGAAGGATTTATCAGTCGCAAGACTGTCCTCATGTTCATATGAAGGTTGAATCCCGGGAACTCTAATTTGCGAGAACAAACGTTTTTTTCCCGATCCATATCAAAAATGCTTTGGTCGAAGTTCGACAACACGGGGTCTCATTGACACGAATTTTTCTGTGTTGCATTTTATTTTTAGACGCAAAAGAAGGCTGTCCTAATTCATGCAAAGAGGAATAAATCCAGTTTGTACTAGTAAACGACTGATTTTTTGGTGAATTGAAATTTGGACACTTTTCCCCTAAAGTTTCGATAATTCGAATCGAATCCAATAATCGAATAATCACATAAGTTATTTTCCATTTACCGTTGCTATGCAGAAAAATTCGAACTGCGTCGCCTTTATCATTTATGACTCGACAACTTTTACCTTCCCTTTTGAGATTCCAACCGAAAGTTTTCGGCGCATTATGCGGGACCACGCGCTTGGGACAAGAAAGCCGGACGGTCCGAGCCATTTCTTTTTTATTGGTAACCTGCAAGACCAGCTTTCGAAACCTCATTCCCTAATGATGTAACAAATAAAATGCATCCGAGCAAACATGTCGCCCAAGTTTCGGATCATTCGTATTCTTTTTATTTTTCGGAAGACCACGCGCAAACGTGGTCCCATCGGACCGGAATATTGACCGGGATCGAGAAAGGAATTTTGCGTGATTTTTTTGCGGTAATGTGCCAAAAATCTCGCGGATTGGGAACGGGCGTTCTCTTATTGCGACGCTTAAATATCTCCATCCGCCTTTCAAACTAGGCCAAACCTCGGTACCGAAAAGATTAGCACCGTAAAAGTCTCGGCGTCTTTTCCGTTTTTATTTTCTTCCTCGCGAAATCTTAAGCCGCTTTATATCGGATTAATTAGCATGTATCGCGTTACGGAAAGTAATAGGCTGAAAAGTATCCCAGCTGGAAAGACGATTTATCCGTTAACTCATTAACATTCGACGCCTACTATTTCTTTTCGGCGTTTTTTTCACACGCATTAAAAGTTAATAAAAACAAGCGAAGGAGAGCGGGCGGATAAATTAATTTTCGCTAATTTGGCCGAATGTCCTCGCAATCTCGTTTGGTAAATGTTTTAACTCCGTGGAACGCAGCTATAATTGGACGTGGTTGGCTTAACCCATTTAGCCCGAGGACGAGTGGCGTTTAGTTGTTTAGCCGCGAGGCATTAAAAGCGCCAATGGGTTAAAAGAGATCTCCTCGTAGCGAAATGCAATTTTTACTGAAATTCTTAGTGAAGTATTCTCATGAAAGTAATTGGCCGTCAAGTTTGCGGTGCAGGAAATATGCTAGGGCAAAGATCATGCCAGCAAATACGGTAGTACCAGTAAGTAAAGAGACGCAAAATATACTTTCCGCATCGATAAAACGTTAATATATATAGAGCGTTAATCGAATCCTCGATTCTCTTTATATTTTCAGGACTTGGCGTCTCCTCGTAATAAATCGCGGTAGTTTTGGTTGGCATTTTCCCACTCCTTTATCGATCGCCAAACCGCGTCAAAACCTTTTGGGATGTTTACTGCACAAGTTAGTGCATTTTCCGCTGGCAATTTTCCGACTCTCGAACTCTTGACCGCGAGAATCCACGAAACAACGGAATCCGACCGAAGTGGCATTCCATTACGTTCCGCATGGCCAATTCCGGAGCAATTCCAGAGGGAGCGCAGAAAATCGGCCCTAACCCGGAATTGTATCTAGATATTTTAAATGGCTTTTTGTTTGGATTGTTGTAAATGCACTGTTCAGGAAGTTTGCGCGTTGCGATCCTTTACATTGAGTTTCTGATAAGTTTTCATAATTTTTCATTTGCGTTTGGGTGAACAATTTATTTCCATTCGGTATAAAATATATAGAATTTGAAATACGATTACTATCTCTAACGACCAAGAGATACGTAAGAGTCTAGCATAAGTGGATTTTTGTGTTTTATTACTTTCGGAATGTTCCAAAAGGTAATTTATTGCGCCGATAATCTGTTGATATCCAAGTTCTTACAATGTGTGACATATAGCAATAAATATATTTTTTTAATTTCTTTGATGTTATTTGCCTATATAATATCTTTTAGAGATACGTTGCACATTTTAAGAATCTGCGGCCCTTCCCATAGAACGGAAACGATTATATTTATCTTAAACGGAATAGTAGTATAAGTAAAATGACTAATGTTTTAATTAATAAAGTCAATGGTAATATTCAAAATATGTTCACAAGTAATTTGTAATGAATATTTAGAATAAAAAAATTACATTTTTTCTTTTCCTCATATCTCAAGCATTGAAGAGTTTTTATCTTTTTTAATTTTGAATGGAAATAAAGATCCATTTGTTATAATATAAACGAGATTAACCCTTTAAAATCAGTGAAGTCCGTTAGTACTCCATATAAGCTCCATGTTAAATTCGATTTCTTCCGAAAAATTTATTAATATCCAACAACTTAATTGATAGTAGCTCAATAACTTTGGCTAAGATTAATAAAGGTAAAGTACTCCTTTAGCCAAACAATTAGAGGGTTACAACACCCAATGCATTTCGCCCACAAGGTGGGCATCGTCAGGGGTAAAACCTGTTTCAACAGTGACTGGGAGCCAACTGACGATGCCCACCTTGTGGGCGAAATGCATTGGGTGTTGTAACCCTCTAATTGTTTGGCTAAAGGAGTACTTTACCTTTATCCAACAACTTAGTTAAAGCAATACTTTACATTGAATTGAACCTAATATTAATTAAATTGACAAACTTTCCGGATAGCCTCTATAACAGTGTTGGCCAACCGGCAACTCCGGAGCCACTTGCAGCTCTTTGAGAGTTGATATGCATCAGCAAACAGGGCAGTGATGATGATTTTTATTATTTTACTTTGTGTACATTTGTGCTGTACTATTCTTATTTTTTTAATTATTTATGAATACCTTGAAATGATTTTCATTTCTCTCTATTGATTTGTATTGAATTCTGTACATTTATATTTATCATATTGTGTATCATAATGGTTAGGTGGAAGAAGGGGCCATATGGCCTCAACCTCGCCGTAGTAAGAAATAAATAAATAAATAAATAATATGCGACTCTTTGAAACTTTGACTGTCTTACGTATACCGTAATTTTTTTTATTATTTCTTTTATTCCATATTTTTACAATAATTAACAAACAATAATAAATTTCATGCATAATGGAATACAGGTACCCCTAAGAAAACCTGTTTTGGGGTTACCATCACAAACATATTACCCAGATTTTCAGGAGTGAAAATTAAAAATAGTTATAAAATAAAATTGTGGTTTTGTTTTTATTATTATCTTTGATGGTATTTAATATGCAGAATTATATATACATATATTTGTTAAATATATTTGGTCGGCCCAATAAATTTTACTACGGCTCTTCGTTTATGTCCGTTGCAGTATTGTGGCTCCGGCTCACGCTCAGGTTGGCCACCCCTGCTATAAAAGGTCGGGGGAGTCAGTTACGAAGTTTGACGACTAAGCAGCCGTCATCAGTTGCGACTCACGGTTTCTGCATTTCCCGGCCTATTTCATGGCTATTGCAGGGGCACGGTATTTCAATTTCAGCCGTAAGGCGAGTGTGTATTTTTTGGCTAATCAACCTCTTGGATTATTATAGCCATAACTCCTTACACACAATCACAAGGGAGGAGGGAACCCCGGTGCCGGCATTAACCTACTCTTAACGAAGAACACCAAGGGGGCCAACGGCTTAACGTTTCTTCCGAAGGACTGAACGCTGACTCTGCGCGGTCTCCTCAAACCACACAAACAGGAGGCCAGGCATCCTTAGAAAAATCCTTCCGCAGGATTCGTACCCACTGCCCTTTCGAGCAACAGGCGACTAGCAGCCAGCGTCCTAACCACTACACCACCGGCACCTGGCGTAAGGCGAGCTCGACGATTCTCTCTCGATCAGCCAACTGACTAGGAATCCACTCCAAAGCAGTAAGCGAATGTAATGAAAGAAATTCCTTAATCCAACCAGATTAGAATCAAGAGAATCCTCGGATGTCGCGTGCCATTTCTGACTCTTAAGGGATTTCATATTCATCCGGCGCCAACTACTTCCTTCTGCAGTATCTCGGAGGGAAGGTGTCTGACACCCTCGTTCTCCGAACTACCCCCCTCTCCTCCTCTCTCCGACTCTGCACCTTTCCCTCCCCCTCCACCTCGTCCTCTGCCACGCCGCGAGAATACGTACATACTTCGACGGGTCTCCCGTTACTGTCCCGGTATACTAATACCGTGATCTCGCGAATGCCTTCACACAAGCCGTTCTCCTCCTCTCCCCTCTATATCTTCTTTCTCTCCTCTGGGACTCGACTCTCCTTCCCCGTGACCCATTTTACTCTCACAACTCACAATGGAAGCTACAGTTCCCGTCTCTCTTTGCATTCCGACTCGACATTCTATTCCCTGCTTCCCTTTCTCTCTATCTCTCGCTCTCACTCCCTATCTTCGATTATGCCAAAGCGGATAGAATACACGATCCTATCCCCTTCCTTTCTCCTCCAGCCCTCTGCCATCTGCATGTCAGGAGTGGTAGCTATCGATTGGGGTCGTCGTCGAACGATCTTTTCGGCCAATTCTCATAAGGTGCTCCCTTGAGTCTTCTGGGGATGCTTTCGTATGATGGAAGCTTTACGTAAAAGAAAACTTATTTCCGTTTGAGTAGTTCCCTTAACTTAACCTTTTCTACATGGCGTGTCGCATCGGTGATTGCATATTTTTCGGCGGGCCGCATTGGGATTCGCTAACTCTTCAGCGGGCCAGATTAGAGTTTAAATCGGAAGTTATCTAATTATTGACGTGTCATATAAGTGAAAATCGAGTCTAAATTAGTTTTTTGTGGTTAATATTTCATTATTAAAGTTTTATTTTAAACAATTTCATAAAAATCTATGAGGTTTTGTGTCAAATTTTTAGGATTTCTTTTTTTCGTATGTAGCTACTTGGGCCGCATAGAAATCCTTCGCGAGTCGTTGGTTGGACACTCCTGCCTTAACTCATTCCGGCGTGGGGGATTTATGAGAAAAGGATACCTTTGCTGAACCGTTGTTTTGATATGGGCTGGGTGTAGTCATGGGAACAAATGTAACTGGCGCCGAAATTGCTTAGCCATAGTGTGGCTATGTGGTGGTCCAGTGGTTATACCTACCTAGTATTACATTGTAAAACAATGTTACAAATTTGTGCCACCATGCCTTAGTGACCAACAAATTGGCGATGCCAAATGTGTACCACCACGTGTGAAAGAGTTATCTTTCCTAAAAGTTGGATAGACCCATCCCTCGTTTTGCACGATTTTGCTTTACACGATATCGGTTTAGCGCGATTTTTGCTTTAGAAAAGTGTCTCGAATTGTAAGGCCGTCAATTTAACTTGAGTACGGTTTCGGAACGGTCTCTGAGCATTGAAAAATCATAAAATGTTTCAGTTCGTCTTAGAGGTTATAATAAAGAATAAAGGAAGAAATTCTGTGTTCAATATTACTAAATTGCCGTACGTTGAACTCAAGACGGTGCACAAATTTAATCTCGTGTATTCCTATGCGGAGAGGGGAAGAAATATACTCCACTTTGCACGGATTCGCTGTGCATGACATTTTCCGGAAACGAATTTACCGTGAAAAGCAAGAAATGGATGTAATCCGTTTAAATTTCTTCTAAAATTGATGCAAAAACTGCTCAAAATGTATGTTTTTCGATGCAGAAATAAATATTATATCTATTGATAGCTTCATAGTCCAAACTTCCATTAGGTTTTTGCGATAATTCCATTGCAAATAAATAAATAATATCACTTTAAATTGCAATAAGCGAGTATGGTTTTACGTGTTAGTACCGGGTAAAAAGCACCAAAATGATGGTTTTTTTCTCTTGAAGGACCATATTGAAAATTTCCACACATCTAGCTTCGTTGCTCTATTAATCGCTTGCCGGATTAATCAAAATTCGGGCGGCTTTATTAATTCGTTACAGCCAAATAGGAAAAAATTGTAGAGACAGCACCTACCAGAATAGCCATTCTGTTTTTACGAAAAATCTCAAAAGGCAAAAAAAATATATCGAATCGATAGCTCTCGCTAATCGATAATGTATCGTGTCGATTAATCGCAATTCAGCCCGTCGCGATGAAAAATTCATAATTAAATTCGCCTTCATCTAGAGCTATTGTTGCGAAAGAGGAATGCGTCTTCTCCCCGGACGACGCCATTCTTTTATTTGTCGAATTAAAAAAAATCTCTGACTTCTCGGAGCTTACCGGCAAGTCTTCACTTTTCGTTCAAACGTTTTCAAAAATCTCCTTCCTTCCTCTCTCCAATCTTTCTCATCTGCTAGATTTATCCTTTTTCTCTCCCTTCCAATCCCTTTCTCCTCCTCTTGCCTTCCTCCCCTTCCTATTCCTCTCTACACCCCTTTCTTCCTCTTCCTTCTTTTCTCTTCCCCTCCATTTTTTCTTCCTCCCATTCTCCTCTCCTCCCTTGCACAACGAAATCCAATTACGAATCAACCTGCAACGGCTCGCAAATACGCTCAGGCGGCCTCACATACAAAGCACTTGACCGTTGGAAGTGCTTATACCTCGCTTCCCCTCTCCCTCTCACAAATCAGCATGACCTCTCAACCCAATTGCGGGATAATTAAACGCAATTAAAAATAAAGGATGGCTTCTCTTTTTCATCCATGTCGCTAGGATCCGTTCAAGGATCGAGATTAAAAAGTGACGACCCCCGTAGCGTTGAAAAAAATTAATTCTCTTGATTCTCTTATGTTATCAAATGAGGCAGGGTTACATATAAACGTTATTCCATTCGTTCAATTAGATTAATATTATGGTCCATGGTTAAAATGGCATAATTCCGTTACTTTCTGTGAAAGTTTTCTCAGATTTTTTGGCGTGAAAGAAATGGTTGCTCAAAGATATTTCTTTCTGTCAGAAGATATCCCATGCCTTGAATTTCAGCTGAATCTTTTATGGTTGGTACAGCTCATGTTGTTTATTGTCTATCTGACAAAGTTCGGCTGTATAGATTATAGCTGAGAAATCATTAATTAAGTTGAATATAATTAAGGGTTATTTGAAATTTTTGGTAGATTGCCACCTATAAGCATTCTATAAAAAAGTTGTACTTTAGCAGCCATTAATATCGTCCTTCCGTTTGCAAAACTTTGGTCGCAATCGAATATTACTACGATTCTGCTTATGAAAAATTTGTTTGTAAAAATTTTATTTATAAAATAGAACCAGATGCGTATATCAGTTACAATGTGGTCGTCTTCAGTGGTGTTTCACCGAAAGTAAATCCTGTAAAAGAATATGCGCATCTCACTTTTCATATGTTTGTAATGACTTTTGAAGATACCTAAGATAAGTAAGCGTTTTTTGCTTCGAATTTTGATTCGTAAGTAGTAATATATGAATTTAAATAAGAGTAGTCTACTTTTATACTGTATTAAGTGCACCACGTGTGCGAAATATTTGAAAAACCCTGCCATAAATAATATGCATGAAGTTTAGGTGAACTTTAACTAGCTCAATTTGATATTTCGTGCGCGTGAAACATCCCCTAACAAAATTAAATTCTACGCGCAAAAATTCCAGAAATTCTAAATTTCTCTATCGTTTATTTACGCAATAATGCCCTCTTAGAAAGTTTCCGGAATAGAAATTCTTTCATGCAAATACTTCGAAGAGTATCCACATATTTTTGGCGTTTTCGTATGAAAAATGCGACGCGGAATCCTAGCAATGTAGGAATTCTGCAAGTTCCCCCGTGAAACTGTCGCTCGATTATCCCTTGGCACAACCAATGCAGGTAAATACATTCTCATCCGACATATAGCGTTTTACATAGTTTTGCGGTGGAATAATTAGGGAATTTATTAGGAAATTTCACAGTATCGCGCCCGGTTTTCTATATTACTGGGGAGAAATAAATTTTGTTTGCGCTTCACGTAATTTGCACTGGAAATTTGTCAGCTTGTTAATTTACGCGTAGAAGAATTTCGTACTCATACGCCGTGAATAGCTCAGTAATTCTACCTCATGGGGCTTCAGTGCAGTCGGTGATGTGAGTTTTCAGTAAAACTACACATTTTTTGCAAAACGATTAGAAGCTGCAAAATGAAAGGCACGCTAACTAAATTCCGCGGTTTCTCGTTAGTAGGAGGTTTAATAACGTGTGAGAGGATCAGCTTTCGAATCTCATGAAAGGGAAATATTATATATGTATATTTTTTGTGTGCGTGTTTTCTGTCTCTTTGACGCCCCAGCAGCCTGCCAACTTGGTCCTCGACTTGGTAAGTGTCCGCTGGGCTTCCTTCAACACCTTGTTGCCACTCTCATCACTACCTTTTCTTTTCCTTAAGTTAATATATATATATATATATATATATATATATATATATATATATATAATTTATGTGTCCGTTTGTCCCCCTCTTCCTCCCGGGAACTGCATGTCGTAGTTAAAGACATTTTGTTTCTAGGAGACTCCATGAAAACTATTGTGATTTTTCTCCGCCATCTTGAAACATAATGGCGGCCATTTAAATGATAAAATATTTATATTTTGGAAAGAGTAAGTCGGAGAAAGAAACTTTTTGAACAAAAAATATGCGTCTTAAGTTATTTTCAGCTTTAAAAAGCGCGCAGCGCCGAGGTTTTTGGAGGCTGCGAAGCCAGCGGACAGCGATGTTGACGCCATTAGTGTTTAACTAAAATTAAAGATTTCTCTTTTGGCACTGAGGATGAAATACTTTACAGGAAGTTGTTAATATTGCATCAATTATGCGCTACAATTAGGCTAACAGTCAGGCTCCATCCCATTAATATTAGGTATACATGTAAAAAGTGACAGGAAGAAAGACAAGTATTTGCACTCATGAACACAGTTCCTATCCAGTGTGCAAGCTAATCAAAAGCTTAAACGATACATAATAAAATGGACTATTTATTCAATTGTCCAAGAAATTGTTAGCGCGTTTCTCAACCATTCGACGCTTTGCCTGGCGCCACGCATCACCCCCATTTCTCCAATTGACCGTTAGCACGCAACTTTGAAGCGTCGAACGATTTAATTTTTCAATTACACTTGCGGGAAATACGCGACGATTGTTTTGGGTTTCATCTCACTTCATTTTACTGGTTTCTCAATATGACAGTCCTTTGTCTTCCAGCTGTTTGCCTCATCTCTAGGACATACCCGCTTCCGCTCTTTCCAGAAAGAATCGTCTCAAGTCATTTGTTTTCTAATGAGGATCTAACATCGCAACAATAAATTTTCTAATTTTTGTGAGCAGTATCCTGCTATAGGTTATTATCACTTACAGGCCCCACTTGCTTAGCTCACCAACTATTTTAAAACTAAAAAACACGCACATATATATATATAAGTATAAAATACATTTTATTAAATGAATGATACCAACAAATAAAAGAAGTAATGTTTTTTAGAATAAATAGAATATTTTGTGTGCATATTGGGATCATGGCGTCGTCATATTTTTACGCCGTTCGTTTAAATCAACGGTATCATATGATAGTCTATTATTTTCCATTGAAAACATTAAATCAATGCTATTATAGATTATCAATTCTCATTTAAAATCATTGAATTCTTTGACATGGTGTTTAATATTTAACATTTTCAAAAAAATCTCTTTCTCTGACTGAAAACAACTTTTACGCAAATTCGGCGTTATTTATTAATAACTCTTATTTTTGTCTTCAAAATCACTTCATTATTTCAGCCCTAGAACTGCTTACGTATATTTCGAGTTCGTATTTCAATTTAAATTATTATTTTATGGAGCACTAATTTCCATGCTTTTCTTATTGGAAAAAAACCCTAAAAAGGATATTTTTTGGAACTTCGGATTTTTTCCGTGGGTTGTACCAATGACGTAACCTCATTTTTAAATTTTAATACCTTTAGCCCTTCTATAAGCACATAAAGCTGATTATATATATATATATATATATATATATATATATATATATATATATATATATATATATTAGGATGGTCCTTATAATGGGGGGGAAAAACAAACGTTTTATTTTGAATAGGGGCACCAGCCGATCTTGTTCCAATATTAAAAAAAATAATATTCCCAAAATTTGGTAAATTTTAGATGAAATTTAGAGGTTACTGCCAAAGTTTGAAACATTAAGTTTTCATTATTTTAAACAAAATGCAATACAGTACAAAGCATATAAAATTTAGAGTTGGTAATTTCCATGCTACATTGTCACATGATGAAGATAACAATACTGGCACAGTGGTATATTAATTGTTTGTGGCAAGTGTTCCCTTCGCAAAGTCTGGATATCTCCTCCGATGATCGCTGACAACCTGCAGAAGAAATTGCTTTTGCTGTTCACCCTGGGTGTGTAATCGATTGTATTCCTCGATCAGGGCAACTCCGCGTTCTGCCGTATCGTTAATGCAATTGATGGACCTGATGCACTTTTCTGTGGCAATGTGGTTCCCATCAGAAGCTCCGAGTTCGGGATCCAATTCTGAGAATTTCAAGTCAAGGCCAGGTATGTCGAAAAACCTCAGTGTTGACTGACACAGAATAGTCCAAATTTTTCTCCAAGATGCTATCCAGATCAACAGTCACTCTCTTTGAGTGGTCCTCATTACCAAAATTTTGGAGAGCTTGAATCAATCTGGCTTTTGTATCCATTGATACTTTTTTATCAAAGAAAGCATGGGCAACCAGCTCTTCGCTGAGGTACCACAGATGACGAGCAAGCTTCTTCAGAGAAGCGTTGGCAACTATTGAGTTTGTAGTCTTGTATTATTGGAGGTTCTTCAACAGCATCAGGTCATTTAAAGGCGCAGCAGTTGGAAGTGCAGCTTGAAACCATGCCTTCAAATATAATCTCACAACAAAAATTGCAATTTCCCTTATCCCAGCTTCCTCTTTTGTCTTCAATGGAAACTGTCCTTTGAACATCCACAGTTTGATAGCATAACTGGTTTTGGCCATCCAACGAGCCTTATGCATTGCACCAGGAGCAAGAAATCTAATTCCACGAAAAGGTTCACTTCCAAGAAAGGTGATAGAGATTTCCAGGAGTTCTCTGTAATCATCGCGAGGTTGCTGCTGGTTCAGTTGGTCTGTATCAAAAGTGATTATTTTGTCTTCAATATCGGCAACAGCACTAGCAGTGAACTCATCATCAAGTGCAGTTCTGTATTCGAACTTATCCAGTGACACCCAATGAACTTGAAATCGCTTGAAGATTGGTATTTCTTGGCTTGCTGAAGGACTTACGATGACAGAGAAGACAGCTTCCAGTACCAGCTCCAATATGTGGTGCCTGCAGGGAATGTAGAGAAGATTCTTGTCTAATTCCTGTTCAATCCAAAGACATGCTCCATTTTTTCTTCCTGTATTTGACGCAGTAGTGTCAAAACACATTCCTTTCACTTTCTCTGCTAGATTCCACAGTACCCAAGTTTCAACAACAGCCTTGCCCATTTCCAATCCAGGTCCAGCCGCAATTTTTGGAACACCGATCAGTTGTTCTACTCCATCACCTGTGGCTAAAATAGGAAGACGATCAACTACTTTCTTTCCAGTAAGATCTGGCAGCAGCTTGCCATCCCAATGCACAACTAGCGGAACTGTTGGATTAAATTGAGAGATTATTTGTTTAGCTGTTGCTTCCCTTTGCTGAATGCGACTTACACGAATTGAGGAACGATTTACGATTGTTTATGAAGGTTCTATAACGTTCTGGACAGTTCTAGATTGTTCCAAAAGACCTGATATGGACTATTACTTAACACAAAGAGTGCTCCTGCAAGTGGACTTACGCAGGATTTCTGAGGGGTACATCTGAAAGGTTATATCTATTGCAGTATTGCGTAAAATTGACCAATGGGTACTGCATCACAATTTTCAATGCTAAGTATCTACAATTCACAATTCAATTCAAATAAGTTTAAAATGTAAACTAATTTAAAAATGAGTGCACCTATGTTTAGCATTATGATATATTGCGATTTTTCAGATCTTGGTAGCGACCCCTAAATATTATTCAAAACTAACCAATTTTTTTTCATAATGGAACAGATTCAAAACGTGCCCCCTCCAGTTTTCCAAAACTTAAAAATAAGGATATATATATATATATATGCGTGTGTGTAATTATATATGTATATATATAAACCACGTTTTTCTGATGTCATTGTCCATTCGTATATTTCCCTACTGAAAGGCAAAGTTGAGGTGAAATGTCAATTATGCCTTCCCCTCTTCCCGCAGAGAAGGAGAATGGAGGGCGGGGAAGGGTGCGACAATGGGGAATGGTCCGCATTGTCGTTATGAATGGGGTCACACTCCCTTCCCTCTGGCGCCATGTTTTTGTGCTTTGTGGCTCCGCCGTTGTTTCGATCTGGAAACACGAGATTGGGAGGGAAGCGCTTTTTTCCGGAACTGTTGTTTTCTTTTGTTACTCGCAAAACTCGGAATTTCTCCGGCCAACTCTTTCGCCCATTCACTACCTTTCCTTCCCCCATTCTCCCATTCCCTCCATTTTTCATTTTCCGCTAATTGATCTCGATTATCCGAGGGTTTGTCCCCTCGCGGGCCGCGGTCAAAACATTGTTTGCGTGGGCGTTCGAGCCGCACAATGTCACCTTATGTTTGGAATACGATCTCGTTTTGAACACGTTAGCGGACTCGGATGACGTTTAACCCGTTTGTTTGGAGTGGAAACTATTCGATACGCTGACCAACGTTTTATTTTCGCTGAATTTTCCCGTTTAATATTTTCGTGTTTATATATTTCTTTCGTGCTCTATCGTTTGAGGATCCAAAAATTAAAGGCTGGAATCTCTTGGCGATATTTTAAAATTCTGGCGATTCGCGCTCGTCTGATCATTCGCCTGACTTCAGTGTATATAAAATTTAGAAGAATAATATATTTTATTTCCGTGGGAGCTGAATACACAGAAGTCTACAAGTATTCCATTCAACAGAATCTTCGAATTTTTTTAAATGTTCTCATAATCAGTAAGAAAGGTTGCGTTGAATGTTTGTTCACAGAGTAGAAGAATAGTTTTCAAATTTATAATGTCGTGTTACTGGTAATAGTTAGAAAAATAAAAAAAATATATTTACCTTTTTGGAATAAAATGATGTAATAAAATTGCCATGAATGCTGGAATTTCTTTAGTCCATTGACTAACAATTTTGAGGATGTTTGCATATGGGTAGTTTAATTACCCGTCAAAAATTACGGGTACGAATGAATAAAGTGTTAAATTTTAAACACTTCCGATTCTCTCAACCTCTCCCACCCTCTCTGCATCCTCCCATTCCCTCCTTCTCTCGCCTCATAAATTACCAAACAGGTCATTTAATGTATTATATGCTCCTGGATATTACACCGCCGTTGCTGCATGTAGATGAGCGTATTCGAGTAACAGATATAGCTATTATTTATATAGAGTGATCACAGAAAAATTATTCTTACCTCGTCATTCCAAAACCGAGGGTGTATCAAAGATATAAAATGTGTTCGTTGCATATCAGTTTTAGTGATACAAATGGTGCGATGGGAGCCGCTAAATAGAAAAAATTCAACCATCCACCTAACTAAATTAAGATAACCCTACGATTATGTTGGTATACGTAAATTTTACACGTGACGCAAATTATTAACGACGCAAAATACGCATACGCCGCTCTTCCAATGAATATGATGGGGACAACTTTTTTAACATTTTTAGGTATATTTTTTTCATTTTTGCCTCTTCGTTATCGTTCCCGTGAATATTTATCGATATTTGCGTCGGCGAGGTGTAAAAGAATAACATTTTGCACGCCTTCGCGGACAGAATATTTGAAGATAACCTCGGAGGCGTTTTTAGAAAAATTATGTCGGAGGAATTTTAAACTCCCGAGTTATCTCGGGGTGCTGTCTTTTTTAAGTGTTAACGACGCACACAAAACGTCACCCTCGCTCTTTAAAGATGCTAAAGCGCTCCTCTCGTGGCTGACGGTTTGCAAAAGGTGAAGCCTTCCGATTTCGTCCCCTTCGGGTTGGGTGGTCCCGCCAGAATCGCGATAGGAAAGAATGGCCGCAAAATATTGCCGCGAGATATCGCGATAAAGAGAGGAAAAGCCAAAAGGAAGTGAGAAATGGGGAGAGAGATAAAAAGAGAAAGAAACGGTGTTTTCTTTCATCGGCCGGCCGAAAAAACTCTCTCTCTCTCTTAATACTCACTCCCCCTCGCCTTTACACTTCTCCCCCTCCATCTCATTTTCTCCTTTCTATTCCATCTTCTATTGCTCTTCCTTCCTCTTTTTCCACTTTTTTACTTCTTCTCTCTAACTCTTCTTTCCCGATCCTTAGTTTTTCCCCGCAAATAATCACCCATCTCTTTTCATTTTAAATAGTGCTAACATGGCACTAATTTATCTAGCATTATAATTTTCATAATTTTTTATTTTTTGTTACTTTCTTCTAGTTAAATGGAGGGAATGACTGTCTAGTCTCAATCTTGCCCAAATAAAGACGTTTATCTATCTATCTATCTATCTATATATCTCTCTTCTCCTCTTACCTCACCCATCCTTATCTCTCTCTCTCTCTCTCGCCTCCTCTCCTGTCTCTCGTTCCTATCATCTTTCTTTCTCTTCTATCCCTGTCTCTCCCTCTGTCTGTCTGTCTCATACTTTCTTCTTCACTAACGTGTCCGCCCTCTTTTATTTCCCTGTTTCTGCAGGATGATTTTTTTTTCGAGAACCTGAAAAATAATTATATCTCAAGATATAAAACAGATAGAAACTTGAAAATTGTTGTGATTAAAGCTCGATGGTATTTAAAAATGTATATTTAAATAATATTAAATAAAATGCTGAAAGTGACCACTATCATGCTGGATACATAAAGGTCGAATACATAAACCAGCACGGCGGTGGTCACTTTCAGCATTTTGATTGAGATTTTTTAAATAAAAATTTTTTAATATCACTAAATACCACAAAAGATTTTCATGCTTCTATCTGACTTATATCTTGAGATATAGTTATTTTTCAGGGTTCTCGGAGAAAAAAACACTGTATTTCCCTTTTACTTTCTCATATACGTAGATGTCCCCGAGTCCATAAAAGAGGTTTTCGCTATGCCGTCTGTCTGTCGGTCTGTTCGCGGTTCTAGGGCCCAAACGCGTATATAAAATCTAATTATATCTCGAATTTATGCAATATATCATATTTTGCAGACCCTTTTTGATGAAAATGATATTACACAAAAATAAAGGTTTGTTTATTCTTGGCGATTTTTAGAAGAATTTGATTTACTCAAAATTGGCTCCAGAGAATTTTATTATAATCAATCCAATTGTAGAACTGATGTCACAAATAATACTGCGTAATCCATGTTTTCTGAAATCACTATATGGCGTCCAGTGACATTACAATGTACGCTAAGCTACCTTACCTAAGCCCTATGACGTCACGCCTCCGCCGCGATCCACTCAAAATCTTATTACAGCCTAGACGGTTGAACTAAATTGAATAATATCTAATATTTGTGGATGATATCATTCATAATAGAAATTTTGAAGAGATGAACGATATTGCGCAACAATTAAGGGTACTTTATTCTTGGATATTTTGAAACAAAATCCGATTTACTCAAAATGGCTTTAAGTATTTTGATTAAAATCCATCCAATAGTACTACCTGATGTCACAAATAGTAGTAAGCCATATGTCCCAAAGAAACTACTATATATCGTCCAACGGCATTAAAATATACGCTAAACTACGGTTAATTTTGATTTATAAATGTTTTTATCCGTTCTTGGCACGAAGTGAACGCGTATAGTGGAGGTCGTTTCCGTCCATCCATCCACATGTTAATATGTACTCGGAAACCGCTGGACGTATTTTGATGAAATATGGTATTGAGAAGTTTTGCTAAAATTGGTTGACCGATTCCAATTTTGGTTAAAATCGGACAAAAATTACGACCGCTTTCTATGAAGACCTACAATGTTCCTTCGTTGCAACTCGGAACCGCTAGACTTATTTAGATGAAATTTGATATTGGTTAGTTTTGCTAAAATTGGTCGACCGATTCCACTTTTGGTTAAAATCGGATAATAATTACGAGTACTTTACATGAAGACCTACACGTAGTTTACAATGTTCCATTTTCAACTCGAGAATCGCTGGAAGTATTTTGATGAAATATGGTATTAAGGAGTTTTACTAAAATTTGTCGACCGATTCCAATTTTGGTTAAAATCGGACAATAATAACGACAACATTACGTAAGAACTTAAATGTATATTACAAAGTACCTCGCTAGCTTCTCATTAAATCTCATCTGAGCGAAAATATTGAGAACATTGTGAAATCGCAAAGAACTCATTTGGAAACTTTGTGCACTCCGACATGGAGTACACCTTTCCAATCTTGTTCTTTTACAAGCGTACACAGTCGACCAAACGTATATATGTACGTGTGTATGAGTGAAATGTATGTTGCGCCGTTTATTTTATCATTACTTTCTAATTTTTCTCTTTTCACTCATCGTATTTTCCCCATTCTCCATGTTTCTCTATCTATCCATCTTCGTCCATCCTCTGTCCATTATTCTCCAGGTGCTCTTTCTCAACTGTCTTCTTTCTCTCTTCCTCCCTCTCCTCTCGCCCCCACCTGTCTAATCTCTCCTTATTTTCGGTGTCATTTTATTATTTCATTTTATTTATTTTTATTTATTTTATGCTTACTCTCCCTTTGCTTCCTTTATTCCTCTTTACCCTCTCTATTTCATTTCTAGCATTTTTTTCTTGCCTCTCTACCGTCTTTTTTGCGCTCTTTATTCATAATTTAGGGAAATCACCTATCATAAGCCAACTTATGAAGTAACCGATTCAGATTCATATACGTTCATTTTTTATCCCAATAAACGATCTAAGTAAGTTACATAACCACAAAATATTTTAATGAACCAGTTGCGCATTTCAAGAATGAAGTAGACGCCCAAAGCAGTAGTTCTCATGAGATTTAAGCCTTCGACGAACCGCTTATGTGAAACGAACGTATTTGTTTATTTTTCGCAAATTTTTCGTAAAACCCAATACATATAATTTTTCATTTATTTAATAATGTATCGAATTGGTTGCCGAGTACAGCCATCACTCGCCTTGTACCTGTATAAAACGAGATCGATTTCTCCATAAGAATACATATAAATTTAACGCCTTCTTGAATTAAACATGCAGAAGTTTAGTTATACCGTATTCAGAAGTGATTCCTTTATTCCTTGTTATTCTGATTCTAACACACATTTTATGATATTTTTAATGCTTGGAGACGCAGAGACGGGCCTACCGTATAGGCAGGCTATGAAATTGCCTAAGGCACCATATGGTTAGAGATGCCTCTTTTACATTGTAATATGCTCGTTATATTTTTTTATTAATAGATAATGCAGAAAGCATTTAAATATAAGTTTTTGCTGCAAATATAATGTTTTCTGTGAATTTTTTACATTCTGCCTAGGGCGCCGAAATACCATAAGCCGGTCCCTGTGGAGAGGTTCCGAAACTACCCATAAGTTTAATTGATGGCCGTGCGATTCGAGGTAGTAATTGAAAATGAAAACCGGGCTAAACCAAAAACATGTAAATCGGAACCGTGCAATTCGAAAGATGAGCATATCGTTAGCAGAATTCTTCAGACTCTTTTGAAAAAATGCCCCCTCGGTGTATAAAACAAATGACGGTGGAGAAAACAGCGAGGGGGAGAGAGAGCGAGAGAGCAATGGATGTTTCCCGCGTCTTCGTTTTACCCACGGTCGCGAGAGGAACCACTCCTTCTCACGTTCTCGTTGAATTAATTAATTAATGCAGGCGTCGGACCTCCTCCATTTACCCAGCGAGAGCGCTGCGATGCGCGTTCTCTATCTCTCTCTGTATCTCCGTGGAGTCTCCTGTCCACACAAACTGAAATTCGTATGTGCTTTCGCATTGTTTGAATGGATTGAAAAATCTCTTCAGCCAAGACTCGGGCGCAGATTTCGAATGGGCGGAATAACTGCTCGTGGGAGATTTCGGGTTATCTTTGCTCAGGCCGCTCTTTACAACGAACGTTTAATAACAGCCTTAATGTAAAAGTCGAAAAGGTTAATATTGTTGTCTTGATTTTAAATCACTGTTTGTTTTCCATCGCGGATGTCTGCTGGATGACTGTAATTTGCGGAGTGTGAATAGTTTATGTTAGCCGAATTGGTAAACTTACATTCACCAAATATATCGTAAGCACACACGCATATACATATATGTACATCCATACACATATACATACGCACACATACATACTAATACAACAGCGCTCTTAGGACTCTCTATAACGCAGAACTCGGTATAACGCGGATTTGTTTAGTACCACAATTTTTTAGTCTTTTCAAATCATATTTCCAGTATATTTTGTGATTTTCTGAGCATCGTTAAAGCATAAATTCTCCACGACTGACGATATGCTGCAATGCAATACGCATGAAACACGATTAGCTGAATAGTCAAAATAATATTATAATAAATAACCTATAACTTTACGTTTTTTTATTTTTTACGCCTAAGAACAAGGTCGACCCATCGTGGATTTCCACTATTAACTTAATATATTTGCATTAAATAAGAATTAATACTCGCAGAGAAGATTAAAATAAACGTATCCCTACACTTAAATATGCTCATTGAATATTACCTAATTATAAAACCGTTGTTTTAATATTCAATTGAAACAAATAGCTGTGACAAAAAACTGTGCTAAAAGCAAAGACTTCTCAGTGGCTTCGTGATTATCGGATCACTTTTTATGAAGAAAAATTATTAACTTACAAATTAAAAGGCAATATATTATGCTGGTTGAAGCCGATTCATATTAATAGGCCCAGAAATATATCTTACAAGATCGAAAATGGTTCGCTAATTCCTCTAAATATATGTTGAAATTATACTTAAAATGAATGGAATGCGTAAAAGCAATGCAGTAATTAACAAGCTGTGGAATTTTTATTCAAAACACCATAAATAGAATAATAAGAGAATACAAATACCTCTGAGCCATGTAATTTTAAATTAATGAAACTGCAAACCATTGAATGACCCCTTTTTGTATTATGGCAAGTTGTAGTTTTGTATTTTCGAGTTGCAGAAATTGGATTCTCTTAAAATTAGCGAGTTAAAATATGTAGACACGATTCATCCAAAGTGCCTATGAATAGTCGGAAGAAAATGCGGAAGTTCTAGATTTTGCAAAAACCCGACAAGTTTGCGAGAGTAACATGGCAGATATGAGACCAACTTCGAAGAATACCTGATCCCATTGAAGATGTATTTTTTAATTCCCCTCACGTCTCAAAAAGCCTTTTCAGAACGCTTCTTGAAAAAGGCGATAAATAAAATATTTTCTGAGAAATATGAATACGACAAACTGTTTTTATTTGCACCTCAACGTGAATATGAAAGACCTCTCGCGTGGACTCCCTCGGCAGTCGTGTCTACGTGCCTTTTTCAAACAGAAAATGCAGCGATGCAACCTTCCTTAATGCTTTCGTGGTACATTCGCGAGTCGGAAGAAGAGGAAGGATTCCTACTGCTCTCTCTTTCAACCTTACTCGTCGCGCCTCGCCTTCGCATTGGGTAACTTGAATAGGCCTCGCGCGAGGAAAGGTGCATCCACGAGAAACTGCAACCAATATAAAAGTCGTCCGCTGCCAAAAGTGCGGGAGTCTTAATGTGCCAACGAAAAAGTGCGTGAGAATAGATGTCTGAGAGAGAATGTCTGGGATAAAATGTCTGCGATAAAACGTCTGCCATAAAATGTCTGCGATAAAATTTCTAACAAAATGTCTGCGATAAAATGCCCGAGAGAAAATGTCTGCGACAAAATTTCTGCGATAAGTTGCCTCAGCCTTTGAAAGAATCTACCAAAAGGTTTGTCTTCGACAAAATATGTTTTTCGAAAGATTTCTTTCGCTGCAAAATTTCTCACCGGCAGAATGATTATCAAATTGTCTCCCAGAAAAAAATCTCTCTGCCGCAAAATGATTGTCTTATGATAGCTCGACGAAAAAGCTTATCCTCGGAAATGTGACTCCGCGAACTTCGCCTTCGACGCCTATTTGTATTGGCGTAAGCAGAAAATGGTATTTTTCATTTAATCATTCTCCATTCCGATGTTCAGATCCGAGTTAATGGCGGTGCCAACGTTGCGACTTAAGAGGGTCCCGCGCTATCGAAAAGATATTTGTTTTTCTTATAAAATACATGCAGTTATAAAGCAGCGAACACAGCCATAGTTATAGGGCCGGTGATTGCACCGGAAGGTTATGTGGCCGGTCCGCCCCTGCTGTAAGACAGCATTTCTGCAACGCACATCACTTTGTAGGAGAAAATTCTACGGATTTCAAAAGATTCCTCGCGCGCAATATATTTCCATAGAAAAGCTATTTGGGGCACGAGACTCCGTGTTGGAAAAACGAAACCGATACGTGTCATACGAGGAACATTGCGTGCAAAGCGCGTAACGGATGACGAAACCTTTCAACGAGACTTATCTTAACGGTGACTCGTACCTTATTTAGTGAAGGCGTCGACCCTCTTGAGTTCACTAATACGCTCCACTAGAGCCCTCGCGTTTCGTTCGGACGTGCGGATCACGCGTCACGTTTCCGCCTCCGGCAGTTGTCGGCCAAAGGTGCCGTATATGGAGGTTGTTATTATCACTTGAAGGTCATGAAACGGGGAGGTTTTTATCTTTTTTCCGAGAAAGTGCAAGGGAAGGTTCAACTCGTATTTCACGGAGGTTTTTGTTAAGTAGAAAGTTTTCTCGGCCGAAATTTGTGGTTAGAAAGCTTTTTCTTTATTTACGGTAGTTGAAATGATTTTTTTTCAGCGTTTGCATAACCTGCTATTGAGAGGACGAAATTGAATAGAAAAGTTTCATTTGAGATGTAATGGAAATCAAATCGAATAATTTCGTTTAATTTCCATTTAACTTCGACAGGTCTAACGTCTGTAACTCGAATTTTCTATTAGTCGAAGAGAACCGTTTTCCTTTTTCGCAATCATATAGTTCGCTAAAAAGAGTATTTGAGATTCGAATACATATAATTTTTGCAATACGAATTAAACTGCAAAATATCTTCAAATCGGTGGCTAGCATACCTACATGGTTCAATAGTAGTCTACTTCAAATGCAACTTGGAGCCAGCCAGCCAGCATAAAAACAAACCACTCAAATCTCAACACTTCGAACGTTAGTACGGCATGTGTATTTTTGGCTGATCAACCCCTTGGGTTATTATATTTTATAATTAGTAGGGCTGTAAAATGTTCTAGTTATTTAAGTTGGCTCGATAAAGCAAATTATTAATATATGAAATAAAAAATGCTACAACGGCATGCTTGTTGTTCAATTTATCAAAAATTCGAGTCAAAATCTTCTGAAAGTATGTCATTGGTAAAGCAAGTTTGGAGTCAGCTCAAGCTCTGTCGACTCACAACCTTGAAATCTGAGAGCCAAAATTCAACGCGAATCTCTCCGCTGATTCAAACGTTCAATTGAGTTCCAATCCAACCCCTAACTGAAACAAGACAGGTGTCCCTATTGAATGCAGCCTCATACAGCGTAGACTTCGCAAAAGGAGTCATATAACTTGATTCTTTGATTCTTTTACGCAATAGGCAATCTACGAGAGTTTCTTGTGGAAAATGGTTTGGACAGGGAAATGATTCTGCTCTCCACGCATGCGCGTCGAAATTTTCCGTCATAGTATGCATTCAAAAAGACGCTTTTCCGTTAGCATGACGAATAGTTCATGAAAAACGCATTTACAGTAAGATAAAGCGACGCAGGCCGCTATATACTAAAATAACATTACTAGCTCAAACGCTGACATTGGCGATGCGGATTCCGTAGAATCCTTTCCGTGAAATCCTTCCAAGTGTTTTGGCATCTTTTCAACTCGAAGAGTGGAATCGAAAGGCGAACGCCGATAGTCTTAAACCCAGTACATATCGAGCTAGCCGCTGCACTTTCTCCTGACTCGTTTTGAAAGTTCTCTTTATAGGCTCGGTTCGTCGGGCAGCAAAAATTATAACAGCCGTAGCTTTTCCATGATTTCACTTCATTAAGGGAGACGGTTCTTCTTTTAACTCGGGGGCTTTTAAGGGAGACTTTAATTAACGATCGGAGTCATTTGGTCGATCATTTAGACAGTCGAGGGGGTCCTTCCTTGACCTATCGAACGTAACAGATAATAAAACCTTTTAAAAAATCTCGGTTAATTTGCACGCAAAGAAAAAGAAAGCGAACGGGTCGGTCGCGTCATTATTCGTGCTCGGAGAGAAGGCTCGCAGAAAATACTGGATAATATAAATTCGAAGCGGATGATGAGAACTAGCTCCCGCCATTGAACTGTCCAGAATGATTTGAAGTCACGTTTATGTCACGCATGACATACGAACGACCGGTATTTGGATCAGGGCGTGTCTGTCGTACGCAAAGAGTTTTCATTCAATTCTGTCAGTTGACAGAACTGTGTAGCGATATTCGGTAAAAAATATTACGTATCAAAATAATTCAAGATTTTTCTGAAAATCGGAACTTGTTTTAATTAAATGTATTCGCTCCACAGCAAAAATTAACCTTCGATTAATAAGATGAAAGAATGGTCACATGTTTATGCAGATGCGTTCTCCCAGACCGCTATTGTTTTATTATTATTATTTATTCACTTGATATATCTACAATTGAATTTTTTCTGTTTTATAATCTGTCATGAGGGTTAAGAGTTAATTAATAGAAAAAAACTTAATATTTACTTTTCTGTAAAATGTAAACTATCGTAAAGTATAGGGGTAATTTGATACTATAACTTATATGGCATCTCACAAATCGTACCACAGCAGTTAAAGTTGAATATAAATATTTTGTTGCAGATTAATTTCAAGTATTGATTTGTATATATTGTATTTCATGGCTAATTATGGACGGACAATTAACTTTACATTTGTAATTATGCTATTAATTTTATTCTAATTAGACCGTGACTTTTCTTTAGTTATCGGTGTTTTCGTAACGTTCAATTAAGTTGACCAAAGCACCGACGCAATTCTTCACGGAAAACTGTTGTGTAACGTCCGCCATGATATCGTGACCGATAAATTAGCCATATCCTAAAATGGAAGATCCTGGTTCATGTTACGTTGACGCCAGAAAATTTTCACCCCGATCTATAGGTGTTTATACAACCTCAAGTTTCGGATTCGGCAACACTTGGAAACATTTGCTCCGATGACTCGTCCTTTTTCACTTTCCGACCGACGTCTGCATAAACAAGAGCGTTCGCGACACGCTTTTAGCCGTTTAGGTCTCGTAAAAGCAGCAATGCTGCGTGATTTTTATTAGAAGCGATATATCCTTTAGGTCACGTGATACCTCTTACCAACTCACCTACAGAGAGGACCAATTGGTTGTCATGAACCGAAAATACAGAAAAAAGGTAAAATAAAAAATGTTTATAAACATTTATCAATTATTCAAAAACAACCTTATCGATAAATATTTTTTTAAATCGTGTCAGAATTTTACTTTTTTGATTTTCGCTTCTTTATCACCGCTTGGGACACATGGGCGTACCCCGTAGGTACGGACGTGTCCAACGGGAAAAATGTACAGGTCGTTGGATAAGTCTCTCGACGCCTTATTTATTTTTACTCGGCGAACGTCAATTTTTAGCGCTGGATTCCGCCCCTTACTCTTGAGGTTCTCCTCTCCCTCACACACCTCTCGCCCTTACTTTCTTCCCCTCTCGAGGGCGTCCGATGGCAAAGTCGGTCCTCGATAGGGCAGGCGTCGAAGTTCCACGACAAGTGCCAAAACAAACATTGGCCGTTTTCACTCTGTGGTCAAACTCCCCTCTCTCACTCTCCCTCCGTCTCTCACTCCACCTTATCTTCCCACTTCTCACTCCACCTTATCTTCCCACTTCTCTCTCCATACTTCTCACGTCTCTCCCTATCTACTTCGCTGTTTCGCCCTTGCTCTCGACAACATATCATTTCTTTACGATAACCATAGATCCAATAAAGCTACGTTTTTATAAACAAGCCATCATTGGCGATCTACTTATGCCTCTACGATAGCTATGAAAAGGTTGGAAAAAACAGATACACATATCGGCTACAAAGCAGCCGAGGTCAGCGATGGCTCACTGTTAGTAGATTATTTTTCAGAAGCCTACATACATTCTTTCACTAGAGAATTATTGTGCATGTCTCATGGCTGTAAAACGAATTCAAAATAAGCCCCTAAGTATTAAAAATTGAAAATTTAAGTACCTATTTTATATCCAATAGCCACATTAAGGTTATGAAAAGCTCCCTGTGCATTTCGGTTACAATGCAGCCGTCTTCAGTGGCAATTCAATGAAATAAGATTCTTGTAGAACGTACTGTCGCGGAATCACCACTAAGATGGGTACTTATTTTTTCAAGCTTTTAATTTTGAACTATTTATGCTTGAATTACTGATGACGGCTGCGTTATCGATGGAATGCGCATAATTTTTCCAACTTTTCATGGCGTATATTATCAATTTGATTTTAACCTTAAGGTAAACCCAATAATTCGTTTTTGAATAACCCATAAAGGAAAATATATACATTTATTTACATGAATTTGTAATAAGCAACAGATTTCTGCTCCGGATCAATGTAAACCATTTGAAATGTTTTTAGTGTAATGCACGGAATTTGTGTCATGTGTCTTGAGATTAGGGTCATCGCGGTATTGTCCCGACTTGTTAACGAGTTTCCCGCGTCCCGGCTTTCTTTCGAATATACCGCTATTTAAACAAAATTGTTCAACAATCAAAATAGTAATTGGAATATATAATGTAATCACGTTTAATAAAAAAAACAATCGCAGAGAAATGAGTTGAATTTTAAAAATGAAATATAGTTGCTAATAAATTGTTAAAAGTCGCCAGCTTTGTTTTATCATTACCACATAGGAATGCAGCAACTGATAGGATATTTAATTTGATGACTTGCGTGGAGAAAAGACAACAAACTATTGCTATCCAATTTAGAAGCTGAACTTATGATTAAGCAAAACTTTCAAAGGATTTATAGGGAATTTCGATTACATCTAGATACAGAAGCTGGTAAGAAAATACTAGAGGAAGCCAAATCAAGCCTAAAATATTTATAATTAATTTAATTTCAAAATCATTTCTTTAATGTGTGTTTGAACTTTAATGTTGGTAAAAATATTTATGAATAAATCAATCTTTTTTATTTAGTTTTTGATATAATTATGCCTTGAATTGTACTTCACAGAATTGTCCCGACTTAATATTTCAAAAATGCTTCATTTAATGTAAATGTCCCGATTTGTGATTTAAAAGATCTGGCAACCCTGCTTGAGATGTATCTGGTCACTTCACTTCTCAGCTCCTAACCTTTTGTCGATTCCTTATTAAACCAACCTTTCTCTTCCATACTCATTTCACTTTCAATACCACTCTCTTTCACCTGGTCATTCCCCTCTATTCCACCGTTATTAACTCCCCCCTTGTATTCTCTTGACTCCATCCTCCCTCAAGTTTACATCTATCACCTCCCTTCCTCCTCCACCTTTCTCTTCCCCTTCATTTCCATCCCTCTGCCTTTCACTCCCAGCATCCACCTCTCTGCTTCGCTAGGCTTACCTTGTCATTCCGTCCTCAATCTCCCTTATCCTTGCTTCCCCCTTCCTTTATACTTCTTATCTACCTCGCCTATTCTTCACTATAATAATCCAAGAGGTTGATTAGCCAAAAATACACACACACACCCCTATTCTTCCGCCTTCTCTTCCCTTCCCCTATCCTACCTCCCTCCATCCCTTCCCTATCTTACCTACTCCTCTCCCATGCTTAAAGTGACCAACCATACTGATTTATTCAGTACTGTACTGATTTTGACGATACTGTACCGATGGGCTTCTTGTACTGATTTTTGTATTATTACTTACGAATATTATAATTCTCTATTCGATATGTTGCCTTAACAGGGTAACAGCTCGCTTATCGGTATTTTGATATCCTAGATATCTGTCCCCATCATTTACGCTGTTTTCTTACCTATATGAGTAGCTTGAAACGATACTCCACAATGGAATGAACTCTTATCCTAAAGTATTCGTAAATATTTATCTAGATTGCAAAGTTAGTAACCAAATTGTTAGCAAAAGAATTTTGTATTGGTCATTTATCTAGACCAAGGATCTCAAACTTACATCGGTGCGCGGGCCACATGAAGGCCTTCCACCGAAGCAGCGGACCGTATTAAGGCACTGTACCAAGTCTGCGGGCCGCTTACTTTCCAAGTCCTCACACCGTTTCATATTCTTTGAATGTTAATTCTCCCGTTTTCCAAGGAAGAAATCGCCCCAACCCTATGACGTGGTCTTAAACTTATTCGTTACAAAAGTGCTAGTTTCAGCGTCGAGGACTTAGTTCTTTTGACACACAAAACACACACTGGCAGCAGAAAGAACATACTTACGTTAGTACCCTACCTTAGCGGAATTTATATATATGTGAATGTAATAAACTGCTTATATTGTATAAGCACAGATTTAACATACTTCTGAAATTTCTTAGATTTACATGAAATATTTTATAAGAAATGCATTTGAGTTTTGGTTGTCTAGTGTAAACTACCGCATGCGGCTCGCGGGCCCCGAGCCTGAAGCCCCTGATCCAGACAGTAATCCCGAATTTGGCGAAATGGGACAGTTCGGCGCAACTGATTCGGAGCCGGACAATTCGGCACCTGGAGAAAAAAGCAACAAGATTAATTTGGGTTGAATGGTTTATGGTTGGATTTGTACTATTTTCTCCTCCCGAGTTGGATTGAGAGGTTGGGGGTTGGATTCGTTCTATTCCCTCCCCTGGGATAGGTTGAGTGCTTGGGGTTGATTCTTTCTATTTCCTCCACGCGGGTTGGGGTGAATGGTTTGGGGTTGGATTCGTACTATTTTCTCCTCCCGAGTTGGGTTGAGAGTTTGGGGGTTGGATTCGTTCTATTTCCTCCCCTGGGATAGGCTGAGTGCTTGGGGTTGGATTCTTTCTATTTCCTCCACGCGGGTTGGGGTGAATGGTTTGGGGTTGGATTCGTACTATTTTCTCCTTCCGAGTTGGGTGGATAGGTTGGAGGTTGGATTCGTTCTATTCCCTCCCCCAAGTTAGGTTGAGTGGTTGGATTCGACTTGATGGCGCCGAATTGTCCGTCGCCGAATCGCGCCCAACTGTCCTATACCCCGAATTTGGTGTTTGTTACGAGCAGCAAATTACAATTGTGCAGGTTTTGCTAAAAAAAATGGTTACTCTTACTTACTTACTCCCTATGTGATATCTCCATACTTTCTCGAGCCTCCAAACCTCCTCCAGCATCCCTGTCCTCTCCTACAGTTCTCCCTCCGCTACACTCAGCCACTTCCTCCCATTATTTCCTCAACAGCCTCTCGCTCGGCCTTCCATCCTGCCAGGATCTCTGCCTCTCCCTCTTCTTTCCCCATCATTTCCCGCAACCCCTATAACTGGTTAGGCGTGGTAAAAATGCACCCCAAGGCGCTTTCGATTACATTGTATAATTTTTTATTTTGTTACTCGTTGGAGATTCTGCGAATTCCTCGGAATCGGGTAGATCGCATTACATAGAATTCCTCTCGTTCATACTTTGCGCGTGGTTCTGAGGGGTATGAACTCATTCGTTCGCACCTCGCGCTACCTGCCACGCAACTTTTTTATTTTGGCTGTGTTTCCGCTTAATGTGAATTACCGAACCCACGATTCAAAAAGAAAAAATCGCAGTGATGAAGATTATTTTAAAAGTTCTGTATATGATGAATTTGGTGATGCTGTTCTTGAAAACGATTGCCAGGATAAAGACTCGGTCAATTATCTCGAAAGAATCCGTATCAAATTACGTACGGAAAGCAACGGAACAGTGTTTCATTGGATTAGATATAATCGAAGAAAATGACTTTTCCAAGAATCTCTATAGAAATGCAATAAACAGGAAGTTTTTAAACAAGCGAAAATTGTTGTTATTACTTACTAATAACAACAGAGTTTGTAAATGATATGTTTTAAAAACAATGGGGGCTTCAACTAGTTGATGAGACTCTAATTGTCTTATCACTTGCGAAATATCGAAGTTAACCGAAGATTACCTTGTAATTATAAAGGAAGAAAATGACATATGTTAAAGGATCATGCTTCACGTGACCACTTACGGCACATTATTTGAGAGAAATGGCTTGTGAGAAAACGAACGGGGAGTAATCGATTGATCGTACCAGCATTTCCATCCGTTTCGTTTTTCCCCGTTCCAATCTTTCGCAACGCCTTTCCTGCGCGGATTCTGTTGAATTCCTACGCCCGACAGCGCCGACGAAAAATTCCCTTCGCCAACCACTCGAAGGTAAACCGATGATGACCGCAGTGAAAATTTGAAAGAAAAACAGAGAAAGAGCGGCATTGCGACCTGATTTTGAAAAACGCCTTGACCCCCTCCGAGTATCGAAGAGACAAAAAAAATGGCGAGATACATAGTCCTTCCGAGCGGCCGGGTTTCTGCATTCTGGTGTGTAAAGCTTGGAATACTTAAAGTGTCTTCCATTTCGTAATTGGATACAGCTTCCGATCGGAAAGATTTTATATATATATACAGTTCGCGGGATGAGGTTATGTCGTCATCTGCGGGACGATCGCGCTAATTACCCGATGATATCCAGGGCAGATGTCGGGAAAAACGGTCAAGTGTTCTTCCGAATCATTCTCAAGTAACCGTTGATTCAATTAATTCGAACGTCCGTGACTCCAACCTTAATTGAAAAATAAGATTTCATTTATCGGAAGTTCAAGTTGGAAGAGCATTACAATGGCGGAAAATAACTAATTTAATTAGCAGAAAATTCTAGGTATTTTACCTCAAGTTACCGTAAAATCGAATCTAAATTAAAAGAGAATTCTATTTACTTGACAAATAGGTACACTATTTTCCAAAAGTATACCAACAATTTGAGCGGCGTCGCTTTTACGGCAGACTGAATTTTAACTTCCTAACTCCGAGAATGTTATTTCAGTCGGTGAATATGTATTCCTGTCGTGACGCCACTTCACAATTCAGGATTTATTATTGTATAAAATACGACATATTCTTGCTTATCGACCGAAGTTAACATAGATTATTCCGCGTCATGGGCTATCGTTTGAACGTACAGGTATAATTCTCCATTATTATTTAACAGTCATTCTAGCATTGTAATAAAAGCGTAAGCAGGCCCATGGAATTGTTTCTTGTCAAAGTGAGGGGTTGTTGGGGGAGGGTCGAAGAAAACTCGCTGCGTAATTAGTTCTAATAGAAGATGTACGAGTGGATTTACGAATTTTTAATTAACGATTTCATCGGTTTTATCGAATTCCCCAGTTCGATAATATTTAATACATAACGGAAATAGCGAAAGTGACAAGGCCCAACTCTCAAAAACAGTCAAGATATATGCGTGTAAAAAATTTTAAAAAACACTTGCAGAGTTTCTTCTTCCATTACTTGCCAATTGATAGAATTATCCGTATAATCCGCGTTAAATACTGACGTAAGAATCGGTTTGGTTGACTGAATGCACGAGATTATAATGCGGTATACCTTTTTTATAATTCATTAAGTTAAATTGTTGTTGCAGCCATCATCATTTCGTTTCACTTTGTAAATAAGTGAACCTCATTTTCACAGACGAGTCGTAGGTAACTGCAAGATAAATCAATCTCCGAACTATGTGTGACTGCTCGATTAAACATGCACATTTATGACTCACTTTGCCAAGTTTTTGTGGGTAACACTAGATTGTTTAATTTTTTCGTGCGGACGCAACAGTTGGTTAATGAAGGGAAATGGGTTATTTACGAAGAAGAAATGAACGTAAATACGTCTATGTTTTTTACGTATACACATTTTTGTAAGTGAAAATAAATGGGTGATTTACGACGAAGGAATTACGTGAACATACAGATTATAGTACAACTATTCGAGTAAGGTATGTTTTAAGTAATAGTCGATTGTATTATTAATTAAAATTGATTAGGAAATTAATCGGTGAATCAAAAATTTGTTAACTCCCTAGCATCACTACTGGAATTTCAGTTAGTAGATATTATACTAAGACTTTGATATTTTCTTTTTTGACATGATTACGTAAAGAAGGCGTCTCGCATGTATGCACGCATGATGTGTGCATCTTCCCCCTATTCTTTACTTACTCCATAATTCACAATTTTCTCCATGATATATGTGTTTGTGCGTTCGTGTGTATGTGATAGAAATATTATGGATAAGATAAGAAGTTAAAATTCAGCCTGCTGCGAAAGCGACAACGCTTACATTGTTGGAATACTTTTGAAAATGAGTGTATATAATGTAAACTTGAATTTTAAAATTTCTTAGATCAAAATTTACTCGGCTGTCACTTCTTAATAATCGAGAAATAAAGGAGACGGAGAACAATAAGATTGATTCAATTGGCGCATTAACATTAACTTGATGTCCCCAAAATATTTTTGAAATCTTGGAATCCTTTCATAAGTAAACAGAATTTCACTTCACGGTCACCTTGATATAAAATTATGTATATTTTACTAGTGGATATTGTAATGTTAAGACTTGTTCATTTTTTGGTGATACATCGTCAGAAATTATTAGAGGTAATATTATGGCCTTGATGACAAATCATAATTTATTTTTTGAACAATGTTTTGTTTCCCATCCTTAAGTCAACTGCAGCACTCGAGCTTTGGAAAAGACTAAATGACCATGCAAATGACTTGATGATTGCATGATTCTTCCCAAAATCAATATACAATAAAATCATTCAACCGATCGGCACTTGTCGTGTTAATTCGTCGCCCGTTGGGGGCAAGTGACTCGGGTGACATAACTTTGGATTTTAACGAGGGTGGCGGAGGTTCCCTCGTTGTTATTATTTTAAAATCTCTGATGGGAGAATGACGTCCCATCATTGAGTTCGTCTTATGCCTGAAAATTTTCAAAAACATATAAGGTTCTTTTAGACACTGAAGACGGCTGTTTTGTAGCCGAATTGCGCATCTGGTGTTTTATATGCTTGTTGTGGCTATTGGGGATACCTGAAACAAGTATTTTAAAAGAGCTCGTTCTTGAAAAAAATACTCATATGAATAAATTACAATAAATTCATTTTAAATTAATGGATGCCAATGAAATCACACAAATTTTATCACGAAATCTCGAGATTATATATGTAACGAACTATCTTATTTTAATAACAGGCGTAATTAAATTTGAACGCAAATAGTTTATACGTATATAATTTATGCATATTGAAATAGCCCAAATTAAAATCCCTGAAATTCTTTGCTTGTGGTCTTTGGCACTCGCCTTTCCCATCTGGCGAATGGTAAATCATCCTCTGCCTGCGGCATTCCTTGTTTTCTATAATACAAATGCGTCCTATACATTGAATTTTCCTAGAATTTTAGACAGAAAACATCTCTGCGTCCAATACACGGGTGCGTCCTAATTACGAGTATTTGCAGTATTCACTACGTCTTTAAGAGCTATCGCAAAATAGTTTATGGTTGCACCTTGCAAACAAAAGACGAATTCGCTTCGACTTTAAGCAATTATAACAAACAGCAATTGAAGATGCTCCTTGAAAAAAAACTTAAATTTTCCTCCCCGAAACAGAAGAGCAAATTTGCGAGCGAAATGCACAAAACAAAAACGTTGCGGATTGCGACGTCGTATTTACAGATGGCGCCTCCTGCTTTGAGGCTACACTTCACCGTAATGTAAAAAATCACTCCTCCGTAACGCGTTATTTTTTATCGAACCCTCTCCAGTCGGTAAAGAGCAACGCAACGATATATCTCAGTGTTTTTCATCCTCTCTTGTTCTCTCATCCCTCGATCCTCGAGTCTCGACACGGTCACGTGATACTAGGTCGCGCCTCCGTTCTCAATTCCTCGGGCGATGGGCCCGCCCTGTCTCGGGAGCTCCGGAACAACACGGTGTCATTCGGCGATGCAAAAAAACGACGGATGGAAGGGGCGAATGGGGGAGATTGGGGCGGTGGGAGAAGGGTCGGTAGTTAAAACGCCACAGCCACGCGGTCGAGGAACCCACTCGTAAACCAGGCGAATATGCATTTTCCCGTAGCAACGGGAAGTTCAGAGGGGGACGGAGTGCGCGTAGAACCGCTCTACGCCGACGGAATTCCCGCGTGTCTTGTTTTTTATTAAAGGTTATACTTCACCTCCTCACCGATCGGCACTTGTCGTGTTAATTCGTCGCCCGTTGGAGGCAAGTGACTCGGGTGACATAACTTTGGATTTTAACGAGGGTGGCGGAGGTTCCCTCGTTGTTATTATTTTAAAATCTCTGATGGGAGAATGACGTCCCATGTCGGAAGTCATACGAGCGGCTTTAATCGACGTCATAAGAGGATTGTGGCAGTTTTTTCGGAATTCCCGAAAGGGATTTTGCGTTTGTGCAAAAACGTCGGGCCGATAAATAAAGTAAAAAGTAAATTACGCGAGAGTGAAAGTTCGGCGTATCCTGTTTTCCCGCCGTTTACACCGTATTATTCTGTCTTGTTAATTTATTCATTACCGTCGAATTTCGTTGATATAAAATGTCGGTTTATGAGAAACGCTCCTTTGTAAGAAGTATAATTCTTCTCCCCAGCGTATACATTGATTATTGGAGCAGTCCTCGTCATTTAATACCACGCTATTATATATCGTGAAGATTTGAGTCCCTTGAAGTTTGCATTAACGTGATAAACGTTATACGCATGGAAAATTTTGTATTTCTCTTAAATACGTAACAAACAGTTAATTTTGTTTCATTCATCCTTTTTTAAAATGCGCAACAAGAATTAAAGTTTAAGATAATAATTTATTTAATTTTCTTCACTAAAAATAACTGCCATGTTTTATCAAACTGAGAAAATAAACGTGCATTATTAGGGCTACTTGTCAAATATCAAATAATGAATATTGAATAGTTTCTCAATAAAGAATTGACCGTCTTAAATTTTTCTCAAACTCGACTGTTAATTCCATAAATGCGTTATCAGGAGACACACGGTCGTTACATATGATGACAGTTAAGTAAAAAAGCGACATCCTTATAATTTATCAATTTTCAAAGATTGCTTTCTTGACACATGCAACATTTTCTTTCAGTTCCCAGAGAAGTACGAAAGAAAGGCTTTCCGTTTACTTTTTCGACTTTATTAGACAGTAATGGCAAGAATATCAGGATATTTCTTTGTAATCTTGCTCAAAGTTATAAATAACATATGCGTCATGTCGTACCCTCTTTACATATGCATTTAAAATATCGATGCATTATGAAAATCTGTATATTAAAAGCGTAATTAATTTAGATATGCAGCATATATACAGGGTGTCTCATGACTAAAGGTCATAACTTCGGGAGATGATTCCAGAGGTCGTTTTGAGGTTTTGAGTGAAAAATTTTATGCCAATATGCAGTGCCGTAACTAGGGTATGGCGAAAGTGGCATTTGCCATAGGCGCCGCATGCAAAAGGCGCCAAACGTTCCCACATCAATGCCAAAAGTTTATTTTCCCATAAATGAATAATAATGTAATACTCAATTATTTAAGTTATTGTTAATAAAAAGCTAGTATTATTTATGAAAATGTAGCAAAAATCATATTCCAGGTATACAAGGTGTTTCCTTAAAATCTTGCCATAGGCGACATATCTCCTCCCAGTTACGCCTCTGCCAACGTGTGTCCGATTCGCAATGGTTACCGAGCTATGGGCATTTGATTTGTAGTACACTTGAAGTCGTTATACCGTTTCATATATCTTTGCGGCTGATAGAGAGAGCGAAGAAGAGAGTTTTCCAGTACGCGATCTTTCGGGAACCAATAGGAATGACGTAGGCGGAGCTTCCCCCGTCGAGAGCTCCTTCTCTCTCTGGCCTCCGTTGTGCATACATCGAGTCTCTGCGTGCTGTGTTGCTACGTGCTAACGCCTTCGTTGTCCGAACAGTTAAGCCCACCCGTCCCAGTAGCTCACCGCTGGCATCTTTCTCTTTCTTCTCAGCTCTCCGCAACATATTCCAGTTTAATAGATATGGCAGCACCGAGTTTGAGTTCTTCAGCGAGGGGACAACTCCTCTCTAGGAGGTGGGAAAATGTCTCTCCACCGCCAAGCAGCGGAAACACGAACGGTCCCGAGTACCCACGAAATGTCAGTCGCAAAGATAAATGAAATAGACTATAGGAGGTGGGAAAACGTCTTCCCACCTCGTAGCAGCGGATACAAACGAGCGGTCTCGAGTACGTACGAAATGTCAGTCGCGATGATAAATGAAACAGACTATAGTTACTGCTGAGTTTTTACAAAATGAACTGCCCATTTTATTAAAAGATGTTCCTCTGCAAAAACGATTGCAAATGTACTACCTATTACCATGTATGGGGTCACATGAAAACAATTGTGTATGAACGGAAAGGAAACACAAGAGATGAACTACTTCAACGGATTTTAGATGCTGCAAGACATGTTAACAACGCTGCTGTTCTATGTAAGGTTACATGTTCCATACTCAAACGAACCAGATTATGCATTCAAGAAAATGGTGGACATGTTTAACAATTAATGTAGCTTTGAACTTCCTTAACTGTACAATAAAATCATCTTTTAATTTGTTCAATGTACTGTACAATGTAATACAATCTGTTTTCAAAAACAATTTTTCCACGATAACAAACGCCTTCAAGTGTGATACAAATCAAACGCCCATAATTCGGTAACCATTGCGAATCGGACAAAAGTACATATAACATTTTTCTCTCAAAATTACCTCTGGAATCATCTCCTGAATTTATGACCTTTAGTCGTGGGACTCCCTGTATATATATATATATATATATATATATATATATATATATATATATATATATATATATATATATATATACATATATAAAGATGCGTTATAAAACTCGAATTGTTAAAAATATCTTTAAATTTAAAAACTGCTCTTATAAGTCAAATGTATGATCCTGTGATCCTGTAATGATTTAACTTATCGCCATCAACAAATTTCTTTGGTATAAGTAATAGCTATAACACTAATTAAAACTACTAAATATCAGTAATTTCATTGAATAATAAACACTAAGGAAATGAAGGCATGTAATTATTATAAAAAATCATGCGCCACAAAATCAACCCGTTCAGTGGGGAGATGGTTCTAATCCTAATAATACCGATGCAGTATAATTGAAGTGTGTAATATTATTTCATATTTTTACAACAAGTATTCTACACATTATTCTTTGTTAAAAAATAGGTGATATGACAATACACTCCTTATGTGTATACATGCTACACACATCCAACTCGATTATTTTGAATTTTAAGGAAATAGAAGTAGTGTCCGAGCTATGCATCATCGGAAACTACTTAAAGAATTTATGACGGGAAGAAACATTATTCGATCAATCAAAAATTTGAGTTATATTGGTTCGACATAAAGAGGTTTCAAAATTATTAGCGGTAAGCTCGCACTAGTTTACCGATTAAACATTCCGGCTGCGAATTAATAATTCACTCTATGTATATTTACCTCGATCTCTCCCTTAGATTTTAATAATCGTAAATGAAAATTTTCAAGAAATAAAAATACGACTCATTCGCCAGTCTTTTTTGGAAAGGCAAGAAAACCGACTTTTTTTATATGCCTCTCTGCCTTCGCCTTTACTTTTATGTCCTAAAAATAAATCACGGAAGCGAAATTATTCCCTAGCTGTCCTGTTGGTGCATTTGCGCGCGCGCGCTTTTCACTCTGTGCGTCAAGGAGGAGATTTTTTCTATTTTCCTTTCACCTCCTCACCCATGTTTTCTGGAGGAAATTATTTTTCCCTCTCTCTATCTCCCGTTTCCCTCCATCCTTCACACTACATTTCTCTCTCTAAATCTCTTTATTACAACATTCTTATCTGAATCTCTCTTTCTTTATCACTTTTTATCTGCTTCATCTGTTGCTCACTGCATCTCACTCTCTCTCTCTCACTCTCTACCTCCCTTTCCAACCCTCCCCTCCCTCCCTCCATCTCGCACTCTCCCTCTCAATCCATTCATCTCACTCGCTCCCTCTCACTTCTTTCCTCCCTCACTTTCTCCCTCTCATCTCCTATCCCTCTCTCTCACCCTCTATCCCTCCATCTCATTTTCTCTCTCTCTCTCCCTCCCTCCCTCGCCTTTCCTCTCCGTCGCCTTTTCTCTCCTTCCCTCTCCTTTCCTTTCGCTCCCCCTCATTCCCTCTCTCTTACTCCCTCTCTCTCTCAATCCTTCCCTCTCACTCCATTCGCTCTCACTTCTTTCTTCCTGCACATTGATCTAACTTTCCATTTCTCTTCCTTTTCCCTTCCCTTCTTCTCCAACCAATCTCTTTCTTCTTCCCCATCTCTCCCTCTCTCTTTCTCTCTTCACCACTCACCGATTCCTCTCCCAATTTTCTCTTCCACCTCACCATCCCCCAGTCTCTTCCACTGTCTCTCTCCCCCCTCTTGGATATTTCGACACCTCTTCTGCTCTGCCATTCGCTTTTTTCTACCTCTATCCTTTTCTCTCCGTCTCATCTCTCCCTCCCCTTCCTCTCCCTCCCTCCCCTTCCTCTCCCTTCCTCTCCGTCTTCTCCCTCACTCCCCTTCCCCTCCATCCCTTCCCTTCCCCTCCCTCTCTCAGCCTTCTCCTCTCGTCCTTAGCAACTCTCCATCTGTCTACCTCTCTCTTATTCCCTCTTCCCTCGAGCCATATTTTTTTTACCTTTAATTCAACTAAAACAACACCTTCGTGATTCCTCGAGTTAATTCGTATTGCGAAGTGAAACGCCGTTTGATATCCTCTTTCCGATTTGCTGTTTGAAATTACGTCCAGTGAAAATTAATCTTGTCGGTATATTTAAAATTTTGAGCCTTAGAACTTCTAATATTCATTAAGGAGTTTTGACTGAAAATTTTTCCTATGTACCGCATGGATTTCGATTTATGCACTTTGAATTATGGATGTTTTTGTGTTATCCGAAGATTTTTGGTTTCTAAATTCGATTTCCGATATGTAGTAAGAAGCTATATAATTAAAAAAGGAATACGAACTGCGCATATTGCAACTGATAAGGTTTTGAGCCATATAGCTATTAGCTAAGTGTCGTTATTTTACTTTATATTTTAATTTATGCCTCGTAATACAAAATTTTGTAACTCGATTTTAGTTTAATTAATATTCTCTACCTTGAAAGGGTAATTATAATATTTCCAAAGGAGAATTCATTGGTATATAAGTATTTATTTAATTCGGAGCGTGAGAATATTAATTGAATTGAGAATCTCTTCAAAATATATTTATTTAGGTCGTTGCAGAAAAACTTGACTCATTCTTGGGAGCCTATTGTGTACGTATTTATTTCTTGAAACTTCTTACCTTAATATTTGGCATTGAACATTTTTCTCGCACTATTAAAATGAATAAATATTCATTTCATTACCTGAAATATGGATATTAAACAGCTTATCTGTAGGTTGTGTAAAATATTCTTCATCCGGAATTCGAATTATTATTAAATGGAGTGTTGAAATTTTAATTTAAATATTTACATTCCTTCCAATAATTCCTCCTTTCTCCATCATGCATTTAAAACAATCTTTCTCAAATGAATCATTAATTCAAATATCTACACATTAAAAATAGCGCGATAACATATTCGCCGCTATTTTTTGCTTTATCAAACGCAAAACTTCGTGTTCAAAATATTTTACTTCGTTGCATAGAAGTTTGTTGTAACAGTATTCGTTAAATACCACATCATGCAATTTTTAAAAAATCCGTTTTCAAACATTATTTATTTTAATCCGCATTTATAATATTAGTAATAAATTCACGGCACATCATACACTTAGTTAGAATTTTGAAAAAAAATCTTTTAGAATGTATTATTTATTTCAATCCGCAGTAATAGTTCAAATTATAATATTTTGCGCGGTTTCATTTGCTTTAATAATTCGTATCAACAAACGTTTCGTTTACATATAACTTCGTATCAAACGTATTCGCTCATCAAATCGTTCATTTTTTCGAGAAATGTTTCATTCTCTTAAAAAAATGCACATTAAAAATGTTTCATTTACATATAATTTGTAGCGAACGTATTCGCTCATCAAGTCGTTAAATTTTTCGAAAAATATTTTTCTTTATCTTTGAAAATAATTCGCATTAACAAATGTTTCGTTTACATCTAACTTCGTATCGAACATATTTCCTGATCAAATCGTTCAATTTTCGAAAAATGCTCCATTCTCTTTTAAAAAAATCGAATTTACAAACACTTTTTTATATCTAACTTCGTAACGAACGTATTTGCTGACCAAATCATTCAATCGTTCTAAAAAATCTGTTTTCGCCGTCTTTTTGTTATTTAGTCTTTTCCTCCCATTTCCCCTCATTTCCGCACTCACCTCGTGTTCCTTCTCCCTCGCCATTTCCGTAAGTCGAGAGCAGCGATCCGCTCCTATCTTGAACACGTCTGGGTTGATGCTCAGGTACTTTCCGTTCCCACAGCCTGCGTGACGAATGGAAGGGAAAAAAAGGAGAGACGAATTAGTACATAGGAGTCGTAGTGAGAGAGAGAGAGAAGGGAAAGGAAAGAATTTAATTAAATGGAGTCTCTCGACTACTGATTTACCATTTCGTTCCTTCGTTTTATTTCTCCGAAACCTTTGAAATACTATCCTGTTTTTTTTATTATTATCAATCCTCCGGTACGGCTCATAACGTTAATGAAGGGACGTTTTATTTTTTTATCGTTTTTTATTGTTTAATTTTGTCTCCCGACGCCCGAAGAATCGAAATTCTTCCCCATACCAAAGGGTGGGACTTTTTTCATTAAATCGTCCGCAGTTTCAACCTAAAACTCTATAGGTTTTTTTTTAGCTTTAACAATCTAAATGTATTTACGATAGATTAAACGCGATAATTATCTGTGGTTTCCGAGACCATCCTAATGTCGAGATTGTCATTAATATTTACTATTAGTTATTTTCTGATGGCGGTTTATTTTGATTATATTTATAAAATACACATTTAATGTTTTTTCTGATCGTATAGTTTACTTATCTAGAGGTATATTTCTTTTTATCAAAAAAGGCGGGTATCCTGGAGTTGTGACACGTAAAAAAACACCCTCGTTTTCAAATATCGAGATTTCCGCAGCAAAAAAATATTCGTCGTCCTTTCCGAAAGGTCCTTTTATAAATTACGCTCATCTGTCCCCGTCACACAGGGACCGTCTTGTTTTTTTTATTAAAATATTATAGTTCTCTCACTCGCCGCAACGGAGGCGAAGGCGCTGTGATTTAGTTGCGGATGAATGGAGGATATCACAATTGATAACAACGTTATGAAGAAGTTCATGAGTCTTGTTTCTTTGTCTCCAAGAAATTTGGACTAAAGATATAAAAAAAACCTACTACCAATACGCAAGTCACAGTTTTGCAGAAATGAGGTTGATATCATAGAATAAATAAACTAAATGAGTTTTATAAATGTGTTAGCTACTGAAACGCCAAAACGCTGGATATATTTATTAAGGTACCGTAGAAAAATATACATTTTTAACGAGTTTATCAAAAACCATCCCCACCGCCAATTATGTAGGGGTTGTATTAGGGGTATTAATTTTATTTAATTTTTATACTAATTTTGTCATAGAATGACTCATGTGCCCTATTGACCCATTTTACACGAGTTTAAAATGGTACATTTATTTCGCGAATATTCCGCAAAGGGCGTAACCCCTTGCTTCCGTCATATTTTTATGGTAAAATTAGGTTTCGCTATAACTCGTTTCGTTATACGTCGCAGTTTTCACAAATTAATCTCCGACGTACAAGCGGGTAATTGCTGTGTGAATTGAATAACGTCTTTATTGGGGCGAGATTGAGACTGAGTCAGTTTCCTCTTCCACCTAACCCCTTTGTGCATATATTGTCCATGAGTGCGTAATTCTGAGAGAAATTCGTCGTTATTTCTGAGCGGCGCTGCTTTTTTGGTCTACCTCCGATATTTTCATAACCATTCGAGGGCCGTTAGAAATAACGAGCGGGAACCCTGAGCGTTAATGCGTCACTCAGAAGAGAAAGAGGGCGGCGCAAGAAATTCTTAGATTAAATCGCACGTCTCGTGTCGGAGAGAGGTTCAGAGAGCGTATCTCTTTATCCCTCTATTTCTCTCTCTCTCTCTCTCTCTCTCTCTCCTCTTTCTACCTCTTTCTCCCTCTCTCGCACCTCTCGAGAATTTTGAGCGAGATTAATGGATTTGGGTTTAGGCAAGAAACTGGAGCGGAATTTTAAATAATCGAAGAAAGATTGCTCCGTTGAAACTTCGGGGGCTAGGAGCGAGAAATATAATCGCGCGTACACCCCGTAACATTTAGTTGATCTGTTTAATGATCTGTCGCAATTGAAAGAGGAAAGAAATATTTAATTGCTTTTGGAAATAGGCCTAAGAACTATTTAATTTAATTACTTATTTTTAAGCAATATGATAATCAATTCGTTTAAGTATTTTAATAATTTAAAATTACGAAAAGATAACTCTCAGCTACCCACGTTAACTGATTTTTGGACAAAAATAATCTTCGGAATTGATTTTAGGAGTTCACAAAAATATACCTATTTTCTCCTGGCTTTCAAATTTATCACTTATCTTCTTCATCGACTTGACTAAGTAAGCGAAAATGTAAATATACAGTAAAAATGGGACATTGAAGGGAATGTAAAACTTTAGCCTATGTTAATTTAATATTGTGTCGTGGAAAGTGGGTCTTGAATAAATGAGGTGATAAATATGATCACATTGTAACTGAATAGTTTATTATTATCATTTGCTCACCAGATATATCTACAACTGAATTCTCCGTGCTTTGTAATTTTTTATGAAGGTTGAGGTAAGTAAAAAGAAAAAACACAAAGCCCCTACCCGACAAGTGGAGGCCGGGTTTGATTCCAGGTCAAGTTCAGAATTTTTCTCTTTCTCAAAGTTCACATTTATGTGTTTCATCTGCGCTCATGCATAAAAAATTACATTTCCTTAATTCCATCTTACAAAAAAATCTGATGTGGCCACAACATGACTTTCTCCATACCTGTAATATTTCTCAAAATTCCAAATAGGTTAAATAATAATAAATATTTTAAGGAACTGCGAGAAAATTTTAAAGACTTTACAAAGAACAGAAATACCGTCGCATTCTGATATTGGATATAGCCACAAATCTCCAACGATTAAGAAAATGAGAAGGTGCGTTACGAAAACGTAACTAGGCGTGGAGTGTTTACAATAGTTGCCGGTAGGTGATGTGGTGGTGGCAGCTAAATAATTAGTTTTTAAAATCTCTTTAAAAAAGTATTATATGGGAAAATGTTTTGAACAAACATAGTAGAAAATTAAATATCCTACAACATTTATTCCAGTACGTTTGTACTTTTATCAAATATTAAAGCAAATATTAACAAAAACGGTTAAGTGACAAGAGTAAACACCCAATTTCAGTTTACCGATTTTAGCTAAAATCTAATCATTTCTTGACTTACTGAAACAAATACTAACTATGAAACTTTATGCTGATCGGATTATTAGTTTTGAGTTACAGCGCCCACAAAATTCCGGTCAGACAGACATCATTGAGAAAATAATCAAAACGTGTTCAGGGGATCTTAAACATGTATTTTCGTTGAAATCTCGAATTTGACTTTTTTCATGGAAACAATAGGTACTGTCTCTATACCTGCTTCGTATATGGAGAAAGTAAAAACTTAATATTCTATTTATTTCTTTGTAAAACGTAAACAATTGGGAGGAACAGTTGAGTTATTTTGACGATATAACTTAGGTAGTGTCTCTCAGACCGTATCTCTGTAGTTTAAGGTTAAATGTCCAGTAAACGTAGTTATGGATAACTCGTCCAACAAAATTATTTTTGGTTTATTTCTAATTGCTTCAAACTCCGAGGCATCGCCATAGCGACGTAATCGATTTAATCAATACGCAGCTGCGGTCTAGATTGTTAGGTTTCATGCGAAGCGAACGGAAAAGGATAAATTCTTTGCAAAACGCTCTTGTCCTCGGGGAATCTATTCCCCTTCCCTTTAATCGGAGATTGTCTATGGTTTCCGAAGTGCAAATCGCGAGTTCTTCCCGCGTTGTCGGTCCCTTTTGTCTCACTTCTTCCTTTCCCATCTACTCTATTCTCCCATCGAACTTCACTTGTATTTTTCCTTGAAACATTCCCATTCCACTGCCATTATCCCCCTTTTTCTCCATCCAATCCCTTCCGATTCGCGGTCTTTCTCAACCGATACGGCTTCCGTAAATCAATTTCGTGAAATTTCCTTCAAATCCGGTGATTTCCTCAATATTCTCGTGAAGACATTCTCTCTCTCTCGCTCTAATGCGTTGTAGTGTAGAAGTTAGCAAATTGACGGCCTTGGTTCTCCGATGGGCCGCAGAGCATTTGAAATGGAACTCTGTAAAGGACCACTACGTGGCATTTTTGCCTTTCTAGGTAGACCACTTCAATAGAAATTAATTCGAGAGAGTGAGAGAGAGTTATCGATTTCGCCTTGTGACTAATTGAATTGACAAACCCCTTTCATCCAATAACTATAAAAATGCTTGGAAAAGCCAGGTGAAAGTTTTGGCTGCAAAGCAACCATCATCAGTGCATATTCATTATTGGAAGATTCTAAAAATAAAGAAACTAAATATTCTACCATTTAATTCGCTATAAAACTATTGAGCTCGTTAATGTCTACACAAAAATTCAAGAATAAGAACTTCAATATCATACAATTGAAATAGTTATTACTTACCTTAGGTATTTCCAACGGCCATATTAAGGTCATGGAAAAGCAGATTGCGCGTTTCGGCTTCAATGAAGCCGTCTTCAGTGGTGATTCGCCGAAAGTAGATTCTAATATTTGGCGAACCACCACTGAAGATGGCTGCATTGTGTTCGAAATGTGCTTTCGGTTTTTCATGAACTTAATGTGGCATTTGGAAATACTAAAGTTAAGGATTCACTCTTTCAATTTTTGGCATTTAAATTATTGTTCATGAATTTATTCTATCAATTGTGAATCGCCAATGATCCCTGCTGCTTTGCATCCGAAATGTTCCGAAAAGGTCGGAAGCGGAAGGCGTAGGAGAGAGCAATAAGGTTGGAAGGATGAGAAGCCAAAATAAATGGAGGTAATTAGTGACGAGAAGAAATGGCGTCAGTTAGCTACCAATATGTTATTAAATCACATTTAGGAATCGCTTTGAATTGAAATACGAACAATTCACTGTATAATTCTCCATTAATCTCTGAATTGATGTCGAGATTTAACATATTGATAATTCTCTTTTTCCCTTTTTCCCTTGAAATAGGATCGATAAAAAGTTTAATACGAAGGATAACGTTAAATATAAGATCATTCCTGCGGAAACAAATAAAACCAGTAGTTTGATATGCGGAATCACGAATAATATGGCCTACCGAGGCATTGCAAACTCTAATTTTATTCACTTGTGACATCACGAAGTCACGTCATTCGGTGGGGAGCGAGAAATTAATTTCGACGATAATTATGTCAAATTATCCGAGAAAGGTCAAAAGCTGCACTTGAACTATATTCCCTGCCAATCGGTGAAATATAGGGAGAGGGGTAGTGAGAGTTATCACGTGACGGGCGCGCGCAGGATTTCAGTGTGCTTAAAACCATAGGGCGACGATATGCAAATGTATAAATTTATTCGTATCTATATATATGTGTGTGTGGGGGGGGGTGTTACGGGCAAATCTTGAAATGAGGGCAAAGTTAGATATGTCCAGGCATTTTGGGCAAATCCCGAAATATTTTTAGAAAATGCACTTTTTCGGGATTTATCCGGGCAATTTGCGATGTGACCAAATCGTTTTGTGAAAATATAGATGTGGCGAGGCTCAAATCCTATATCCCTTCTGAATTTTTTTCCTGTTTTCAGTGTTCTGTTTCGGTATCTCGAACATCTTTTCCGGTACGTTAAATTACCGATTTTGTTAATTGTAATAAATTACGCAGCATTTCTCTCCAAATTCAGGGGTTAGGTGGAAGATGGGACTTCCTAGTCTCAATCTCGCCCCAAATAAGGACCAAATCAATCAATCAATCAAATCAGTCCGTATTAAGTCATTCAAAGAGAAAACTCGATCTACTAAATACGAATCAATACAAGGAGTTACCAATCCAACCCAACCCCGAATCTACCTGAGTGGGAGATTCCGGCGCGGGACAATTCGGCGCTGGGACAATTCGGCGACGGGACGATTCGGCGCCCCAAGTTGTGCTAAGTGGTTGGGGGTTTGGTTTATTCCATTTCTTCCTCCGAAATGGGTTATGTATTTGGGGATTTTGTTCGCTCTATTTTCCTCCCCGGGTTGGGTTAAGTGGTTGGTGGAGTTTTATTACGTTTAACCTTTTACTTGCATTTTAATTAAAAATTTGTTTTTAAAATACTGCCATTTCATTGAAATATTACAGTATCAGTAGTTAGTCAACTTAGCCAAATTTAATAACAGTTGTAATATCTTTTTATTATCGCACCATTTCCGTCAAATCATTGCTGGTACTGTGCCGAGCGTAATCCTGCTGGCGCCGAATCGTCCCAAGCCGAAACGGTCGCGCCGAACTGTTCTATACGCGAATCTGATGTACATTTTGAGATTTGTCCGAGCATACCTAGATCTGCTCAAATACCTGTGGGCGTTTCGCGATATACTCGGGCAAATCCCGAAGTAAAATTCTACATATATATATATATATATATATATATATATATATATATATATATATATATATATATATATATATAATGGGCCATTTAATGTCATTGAAAGGCTCATTTGGGGAAAAAGTAACCCTTTCTTGGAGCATTTAAATTTTTACGTATTGCGGACAATTCACGATTTTCATGTTGTAAATGAAAGAACAGAAAATTTTTCGAACTAAATTGTTTTCGATTAGTCCTTCGTTGTAAGTTTAAGCTCCAGTACATTATCACAATGATATCTCCAAATTAATTTGAGTGGTGCTATATTGGAATCGTGAACAAAACGTAGAGGTTAAATTCAAGTGAGCAATGAGAGATTAGTTATTTGTTGAACAAAAAAACACCCAGGTGAATAGCTTAGCGGTAAGATGAAATCTTACCTCGAGGAATTACAACTAATCGACTTGCGTAACTTCGTTAGGTATCAACATGGAAAAAAATATCTCAAAAAATCGAACATCTATAACTATAATTTTGAGCGAATTGAAGTAGATGTCGGTTTCGTAAATATGTGCCTTAATATAAAGGTATACAACTCGAAGATTCAATAAATAGAAGTTTCGATGATTGGAAATATTTACTACTCGAAGAGATGCTTCGAAGTTTTAATAACTCGAACTTCTGTTCGCATTTATGTTCGTGTTGTGGAGTTTTGACTGAACTTCGTGGTGTAGAAACTTAGATTTCAAACGTAAATAACTGGACGATTTTTTCAAATTCCAAATTCCTTCAAACGTAGGGGGTGAAACATCGACAAGAGACGATTGCCAAAATACCTTAATCTCTAGGTGTTTGCATATTTGGACTATAACGATCGGATTTTACGAGAAGGTTCACGTCATATTTTTTTCCACTAGGCCGCCAAACAACCATTTCCGCGGCAGAGAGAGATAAACGTGCGGAAAACCCCCTAAAAATAATGACTACGACGGCATTCATTTTTCAATATTGGCAATGGAAATAAAATATCTGCAGATTGAAACCGTGCGTACGCGGGGCATATATGCCGTAATTTATCAAACAAAACGCTCGGCGTTTGTTTTTTGACAAACTCGAGCGCGTGTTCAATCGATCGAAGATATTATTTTTCTCTCTTTTTAGCACCGTGTCCGGTTTTTTATTATTATTTGCCTTTCCAATATTGGAATAAAACGTCTGATCCCAAAATAATGTTTCAAAATGGAACAATCGATCGTTAAAAGCCTCGATGACGTGAGTCTATATCTTCGTGTGTGTGCATACACGTTTATACATGCACAGAAAGGATGGTTCAGAAGTCAGGAAAGTTAGAAATTGGGATACATTTTGAATTAATTCATTTTGCATTATATATGAAATATTTTATTATGCGCATATATAAAGGAATGAGGAAAAAGACCCATTATTGATTTATCAGTGTGTGTGTGTGTGTGTGTGTGTGTGTATATATATAATGCATAATGAATTTTTTATAGCTTTTCAATTATCGAGATTGATTAATGCTGCTTTACATCTTGTTACTTTCCCGGTACGCAGTATAATAGAAAGTATTGCTTTCATTAAAAAACTGAATTTGAGATATCAACGGAAATACACGTTTTAAGATTCCCCGAATTCGGTTTCTCTATTTTCTCGATGAGGTATTTGTTGATTCTTTTAGAATCTATTTTCGGTGAATTACCACTGCTTTGTAGCTGAAATGCGGATATTTTTAAAACCGTGTTGTGGCTATTGGAGGTACCTTAGGCAAGTATATTTTATTAATTGCTTTTTCTTCTTTTTTCGGCCGTAAGACCAGCTCGATAGTTCTTTGTTGAATAAAATATGCAGAAAACGTAATTTTCTACAACTTTTGTTTAAAATGTTTTTCATAGAACGGATTGTATATTGTCTATCAGAATTTATGTTCAGAACATTGAATGTTGGTAGCTGATAGCCTTGTTTCTGTTGCTGTAATAAAAATTTCGAATAGTTGATAGCGCTGTCAACTATTTTCATTCAATCATCAAATGTGTAAAGCGCCCTATCCATATTGATCTTTAACCTTAATACACACGTGATATGAAACATTTAGTCTAAAAAAATATTATCAAAAATAATTTATAAAAATTCCATAGCCGATTTTTTTCCGAATTCTGGCCCACCCTGCGCAACAAACAGCCGCACATCCGAGTATACATGTATACAACTAAAATATGTGCCACGACGGTAAGGAACTAAAGTTAGTTTGTTGCTTTAGTTTAGTCATCCTGGGTGAAACCTCATGTTTCAATTAGTTTATAACGGAGGAGCGCCATCTCCCACGCTTAACGTTTGCTTTCAAATATGCTTCCGACAGCTTTCCAAAACTTCGCGATACAATTTAAATATTGGGTCGCCGTTAAAAATATCAACTAATGGCCGTTTGCCACTTACCGTCTTGTCTCTCAAAAGTGCAGTGTTTCGCGTGACCCTCTTTGTAAAAGAAAATCGTTGAAAATGCCAAAAACCGCGTTTTATACTTGTTTTTTTATATTCTGCCGCCGTATGCGAGACGGAAATTTAATGTCGACATGAATTCATTTCTTGCAACTTTCGGCGAGGGTTGAAAAAATTGGAATTGACGTAGACGAAGAAACGAAAAGAATGCCGTCCATATTTATATTAGAATATCTATCTCTTTTTAGTCAGTATACCTGTCTATAAAGTATCGTCCCATGTGAAGCATAAACATGGACGCTTATAGCAAAAATGAAACGTTGAGGGAAAATAATGCCTATCACTAAATTGGCGGATGGAGTGAATACTGTGTAAACATTAGTAAGAATGGGAGAGAGCGAGGTCGATAAAGCAAGTGATTAAATAGAAATATCGTGCGCCTTATAAGGGAAGAGACCCGGTGTTTAAATATAAGATCGAATTCAATCTTAAAGACAAGACAAAAATATTTCAACTGATTGATGACTAGAGGAGAAAGGGAACTCTCCAGAATCGAAGGTAGTTGTTCAGCATATAAACACGGATATATCTGCGGACAGATTGTGAACGATAGTGTTGATCGATCTACATATGGTAAGACAAGTGTTTATCAAACTAGGGGTCATGGCTCCCCAAGAAAGCTGCAAAATTATTTTGGATGCAAGGTGAAACGCCAAAAAAGTTACGTTTACACGAGTAATATAATTTTATAAGAGAATTTTTTTAAGTTCGATGCGATAAAAATTTTTAATAGTTACATTAAATGACGAAATTTGCAATAAAGTTTCTTATTTTTACTATTATCAATTCAATGATATTCAAGTGTTTCGCGAAAATTGAAAGTTTAAGATCACGGGTGGCTTATTATTATTATTATTATTATGGCGTATTTTAGGCAAAAAACTGGATATTTTAATTCTGCTCATGTTTTTTCGTATTACATGCTAAATTGCTCGAAAGTTTTCTTTAAGCTCAAAATTTATCGATTTAGATAATCATTTTCCAATCGGCAACAAAGATAAATTTCTTAATTGTTCTCCTCTTCAAAGAGAGGTAGCCATGTAAATATTGATGCAAGGAAAATAAAACATTGTTATCTTCTACCATTAACATTGAAAGATTTATCACAACACAAATTGATACATCTACCTGCATTTCTTCGGTAACCAAGATGTTGTTTATTGTTTACGTTTTGGGTAATAGTATTGGCATAATCCACATAATTTTATTACTGCTTTAAAGGCTTCGGTGCACCCATCCATGTGAATATTAAGTAAGACGTTAATGCGTATTAATGGCAAAAATTACAATACAATATATAAAATAGTAAATGTTAATTTAAACATCGGAGAAATTCCCTTTTTAATAAAACTGCTCGATTACGCCAAATATTCTTGGAAAAGCAGTCTGCCTTGATTATATGATGGATTCGCCATTGAGATACACCCACGAGAAGCAGAAGAAGGCATTGAACAATCGTAGTTAATACGTACTTCTTTTTATTGCTCAGTGTCTTTAGACTTCATGGACACCCATATATGTGCGCATACGTATGTTCGGAGACATTAACGGAAGTGCCCATTAGGTCAATATAAAAACGCATCTCCACCGACTCCAAAAAAAAAGGATACCACGCAACACTACGTCCAATCCCAGGCGGGTGGATATAGATAAAATAAAACCTAGTGGAGCGGTCCCAATTAAAATGTCGGAAATATCTCACGGCCGTTCTCTTTTTTCGGCCCGCCGTTCACCTCCTTTGCCATTTTATCCCTTTCACCTCCGCGAGAGTTATAAAAAAAATCACATCCCTTTCGATACTCCTCTCCGTGATTCTCCCCCTCCCTCTAGGCCATCTTCCTTTTTTCATTTTAAACGCGAGATTTATTTTTTTTCTAACCCTTTCTCCTTTGTATCGCAGAGAGGTGAAGGAGCGCCCTTTTGCTCTCCTCCACTCGCTTTTCCCTCTCGACCCCGCTACGGAAAAGAACGGAGCACTCGAAAAAGGTGATTCTCGTTTTATTTTTCGCAACATGGCCCGCCCGCGCACTACGTGTTGCACTGCGGGGGCGCTGTAATAGCGTGGGAGTGAATGAAAAAAAAGGAGACAAATGAAGGGAGGCGAGGCGTGTTGCGCAAACTGTTAAGACGGGAGGGAACGGTTCATAAAGCTCTTGAGTGGAGCGTTTTACGGGTCGGTTTCCTATCCTCCTTCCCTTCACTCTTTTCCCTCGCTCCCTCTCTCCTCCTCTCCCTTCCGTTCTCCTTATTCCCGCGATGCACAAGGAAACTTCCCATCTTCAAAATCCTAGCGCTACCCTTTCTCCAAAGAGAAGGGGAGTGTGGGAAAAAGTTTTTTTTTTATTGTCCGTACTCGTAGGGGAGAAGTTTTGCGAGGTCCATGTCATGCACCCCGGAGTTGAAGTGTTAAGGGAGGATCGCTCTGTCTCCCTTTCTCTCCCTCGCTGTATCTCCCTTTCGCTCGGTGAGCGATTTATAAAAAAAATGCGGAAGACTTTTTGGGGCGGTTATTAAAAAGCGCTGCTGGCTGGGTCGAGTGGCGTGGGAGAGAGGAAGAGTTGCAGGGAACTTAGCGTTTTCGAACCCGCTTCCGTCATGGACATTCGGGCGTTTTTTGTTTTATTTTATTTTCGATTCGTTTTTGCGAGGTTGTCCGAGTCGAAAAAAAAACGAATTTTAATAGTGCGCACTTTTGGTAACGAATATTTAATATGAAATCTCTGTCGAAAATTGAGAATTTTTTTGTTCTCTTAGCTGTGGCATTAAAATTTAACTTATTGAGTTTTACAGTGCGTGTAAAGGCGTAAAAACTTTTTATTCTTGGCGTTGATGTGTTTTATAGATGTTAAGTGAAAGGACATGAGGGAAGGCAACAGACATGGAAATTATAATTCTTGCGTTGTTATTTTCACTAATTTAGACCGAGAGCGAGTGCTTTGAAGTAAATTCTATTTCATTTTTACTGCGGTTTAGAACAAAAACTTAACTGTAAGGAGAGATTTACCGTACATTAAGGACCGTAAAAAGATTTCGCGGGCAACTAATAAATAATGTATGCAATAAACAGAAGAAGTTCACGCAAATGGAAACGTTCTACTTTGACCAGAACACGATGGTACAGTTAATTATTCTAATAGTGGCGAAAATTGGCGACACTAACTAGGTGTAAAATCTCATCGGAAAGATTTATTTTTCTCGCAAAGGTTTCTGCTCGAGAATTTTCTTTCCCCGAGTATTATCATCGAATATCCCCTTAGGTGTAAAAACATTTGTAAGAATCGGAAATTATTTCAAATTAATTAATGATAGGGGATGTTTTCATTAGCTATTTTTGCCAACTGAAACATAATTACCACATAAATTATTTTCTTTGATACCTGGAATAACTTATGATCGGTATAACCTCTAGGATCATCTACTCTTCAAAATTACTTATATTTTCAATACATTACGCACATGGAATACGCGTAATCAACTCCCCGAAAAAAATCGCAACCTTTTTACTTCCGTCCAATTCATTAAAAAAATCGGGATGACGGCGAAAAAATACATTACGCAACGTTTTCGTAAGAGGGCGGGATAAGAATGCGGAAAAAATATTTCCGCGAACGGTGGGCGGATTCAGAACTCATTTGTTTTCCCATCAACGCCTCGGGGTTATTTCTTTCTCTTTAGGTTTGTCGCAATTTCCACGTTAGGTTTTCGTTTCGATGCATTTCCGGTTCCCACACTCTTAAAAAAAAGATATGCCAAAAAAACTAGACGCAAGATTCCTTTCTGCATGAGAGGGTGAAGGGTATGTGTAAATAACTCCGCTGCGAAAAGTAGTCTTTCCTGCTCCGTAAGATCTTCTTCCGTGTGAGACTTTCAGTTCCCTCTTAATTCATAATTCGGGAGCATTCTCGTGTACTTCGTAATGGAGCAAATAAGCGACCAGTCGTCGATTTTCGCACGGGTCGCGAAAATCCGAAGGAAGCAAGAATGCTAGAGAGAGAGAGAGAGAGAGAAATGAAACAAATGAAGAGAGCCGCCCGCAGTAACAAAAAATAAAGAAATGAGGAAAGGATCTTTAACTCCCTTCGTCTTTTAACTCTCCTTAAGCCTTCGGAGAGATATTCTCTCTGGTGCGTGAGAAACTTATGCAGATGTCGCTTCTTGTGTGAAAGGAAAATAAAATTCGTACCAATCTTCCGCGGAAATGAACTCTTTTAAGTGCCTTCGCCTACTCCGCCTTTTTTGTTTTTGCGGATTTGTCTTGGGGATGGCGTCTTAAATTTTTTTCTCGCGTTTATTTGCGGATATGATATAAAGATTGCGATTATTTGCGGTGTTATTTCGAAGTAATTTTCAGCGTTGAACAGCGTTTTCAGAACGAAAAATCGTGCTGGTATGATTGTTTTGGCGTTAAATACGTCCTCCCGGCTTCGATTCCCGGTCAAGCTAAGAATTTTTCTACTTTTTCACATTAAATTTTTTTCGCATTATTTAGTAATTTTTTTATAAGAAAAATATCAATCTTTGCCGCTTGGCTTTCTGGATCGGAAAAGGATTTCATTATGTTCTTAAATGCCACATAATTGCTAGAGGATATATTTTTTATTGATCGTAAAAAAGAATCTCTGAGATGATTTAGTTTATTTTCACATCCTTATCAAAGAACGGTGGGCAGTAATTCAAAAATTCACTCCGAATATCATTTTATGAAAATTGTATCCAGCGCAATGCATTCTGTGGTTACGTTTTTCTCTGAAATACTGAAGAACTAGAGACTGTTTTGTATACACGTATGTGTTGGTTTATATAATTATATACCTTATAGTGATTGTTTTGATTCCCATAAGATTAATGAAGCCTTGTGTGGGATTTTTAAGTCCATGGTTTTAATAAATACTAAGGAGTTGATTTTTGTATTTTTTTTAAAGATAGCGTTTAATGCTTTATAATGTGGATGAGGAATCCAAAGTGAACTTCAACTAAAATTCGAATTGTCGCTATCTCGAGCGACTTATTCCTTCCCGTTATTTTTCTCCAAGTTTCTGGAAACGCGCTCATCCCTTCGCTTCGGAGACATAGCTGTGAAGTTGAACCTCGTATCACTCGAGGAATACGTTTGTTGTGGCCCTACCCATTCTTTAACTTTAATTTCAGCAACTCTTATATTTCATATCAATCGAACATATTGTATATTTCCCTGTGATTCTCCTTCTAAATACAATTTGTTTTCCTGGATTTAATAGACGTAGTTCCTAACAATACGATCAACAATGCATTTTATTTTTTTCTAGCTAGCAAGTATCTAGGCTCATGCCAGTCTCCGTCAAATTCCGCACGTCAAGAATGGAGTACATTCAAAACCTACGCCCCTGACAGTCGCGAGGTCACGGGACCACTAAAGAAACGAGGTCATCAATGCTTTACATGCAAGAAAACGATTTCCAGCGGCCGAGTGATGGTGGAATATCCCCCGTGCCTACCGACGGGGAAAATGTTTCTCGTGACCTCTCGCATTGACCTTTGGAATATAATTTTACGGTCAACTGATAAAATGGTATCCCAAGGAAAACGAAGCTTTTCGAAAGTTTCGGCGATGCCGTCCTTCGTTCCGCGGTTTTGCACCGCAGTGAATGAATAAAAAACCGGCACCATATTCAAACTCCCCTCTCGATTTTAGTTTAGAGGCTTTGAACCAATAAAAGGCCTTCTCTTAACAACTGAGGTAAATCGTATTGCCATGAGTCGTTTGAATGAACGTGATTCTCATTTTAGACGCAGAGTGTCATTAATTATCTGCGATGATTCACCGTACGCCTTGTTCTAATGAGAATAGCTACAGGAATTACCTCGGTCGTGCATTCGATTCGAGTCGCAAGATTAGTTGGATGATTTATTTTTGAATTATTCAATTTTGAAATAGCCTTTTCTCATCCTTCGATGTGTGAAGGTCCCTCGAAGATTGTCCATGTCCTCACTGTTAGAGGAACCTACTGTATGATTTGTTCATAAGGATTTCGTAATACGCTCGAGCCTCGGTAAGTTGAACCCCTGTACATCTTATTCATTTTACCTCGAATCTATATCAGCAGTGACTAATGCCCTGGGGCCGCATTAGACCCGCGAGAGAATTTCATGCGGCCATCGAATCCATTATTAAACCGACTAGCGAAATTTAACCCTAAATTTCGGACGGAAAACCTTTATTAGTGAAGTTATTGCTCGAAATTATTGCTTATTGTTGATTTTTTCATAATTGTATTTCTCTCAGTCTCTCAAGTGATTCCCGATGTGAACTCGAAAAGAAACTCGTAAAATGTTTGCCCCTCCCTGGCCTTCAGCTAGAACCTTTGTAACACGAACGCCCTTCATCTTCGATAACTCGAAGACTACTTCCCATTGCCGTTTCTACACGTTTATTCGAAGTCTTATTTCATATCTCATCACTTATCATTATTTTATCGAGGTTGGAGTGAAAGAATAGATTCAGTATGCTCATGAATCTCGAGATTTCAATGCCCCTTGGAATCTTTTCGTTTGCTTCAGTAATGAAACGCTGGTCGTTTATTCTTTCATAATATGAAATAACAACAGTTTTGTTATTTCATATTATGGAATTATTCCACAAACATTTCTTCATGCCATTTGACGCTGTCATTGTAAGTTCTTTTTACTGCATCAGAGACTCCTGTCTCCTGTTGTATCAGTTATTGACCATCATGGCAATAAACAGCATATATATATATATATATATATATATATATATATATGTATATATATATATATATGTATATATGTGTGTGTGTGTATATATATATATATATATATATATATATATATATATATATATATATAACAACTTACGGAAAAGGAAAGGTAAAATAGATATATGGATGTCAACAAGGTGTTGGGATGAGGAAACCCAGTGAACACTCACCAATCAGACGACTTCAGGTTGGCGAGGCCCCGGGGATGTCGAAGCGACACACGTAAAATAACACTAAAACACAGAAACATCACAAACGTAGAAGCTTTCGGAACTACTCCTTCTTCAGCTACAGAGAGAGAACTCTTCTTTTACGTATGTCGCTTCGACATCCCCGGGGCCTCGCCAACCTGAAGTCGTCTGATTGGTGAGTGTTTACTGGGTTTCCTCATCCCAACACCTTGTTGACATCCATATATATATATATATATATATATATATATATATATATATATATATATATATATATATATATATACATACATACATACATACATATATATATATATATATATGCGGGCGTGTGCGTCATTATTTCCCTTGATGGCGGATATTCATAACTTCTCTGTTATGCACGAAATTTTCGTAAGTTAATAATTAATTATTTATTTAGCCCATAAACATCGCCCCAATGCCAATACAACGAGTTTCATCGGTTTGCTTGCGCTTGCGAGTTCATCGTATAATACACGATTCTCAATATTTAATGAAGCACATAATTATTTTTCTACACATAAATCGCCTTCGTTTCGATGATAACGATGTTTTTTGTATGAATGAATTTTAACGGTATTTGACAGATATTTTATAGAATAAATTTTGCGTCATTCTTCAGGGAAAGACAAACACGGACAAAAAAGAAATGCATATAAATACGTTCGAGGAAAGAGTCGAAAAAAATGGAAGACTGTGCAATTAGAGATTACTTTCTGGAACGGATTCGGCTCTTGAAGTTTTTTCTCTCGATTCACGGAAAAGATCACCTCTTTGCGGCAATTATCGTTGTTCTCGGATCCTTCCTCCCGACGGCGGAGAGGGAGGGGGGTGGATTGTGACGTCACGTGCGTCGCGTGGTTGGAATTATGGCTCTCCATATTTTTCCGTCATCCGAATCGGGAGATTTCCTAGAATCCGGGCGTGGGTGGGTAAACACCACCGCGGAACTAGCCTACGCGAAAAAAATAAGTAAATAAAAACATTTCGAGCGGCGTTGCCTTGTCCGCTCCCATCGCCGACTGAATATCGCTGTCCGCCATTTTGTCTGAACAAAGCAACCGCCCTCTTTAAATAAAATTGCAAACTCCGCAAAAAAAGAATTCGGAGAAAACTCTGTGATCAACTGATACAATCACTAGAAAATTATCGAATAAGCAATTGAGATTTTTAAAAATGAAAAATTAATTACTTGTTTTATATATCTTCAGTAGCCATAACAAAGTTATGAATAAAAGATACGCATTTAGACTAAAAAGCAGCCGTCTTCAGTGGTGATTCACTGAATTAGGTTCTAAAAAATAAAAGACACATTTTGTTAATTCAAAAGAATCGTTTACGTGTTGTTTCGGAATATCCACTGAAAGGTACGGTGTTAATCTCATTTTTACGCAAATCCGTGTGCAGTTCAAACTTCTTTAAGTGTTCTTCATTAATATAGATTCGTCACTGCTTAATCAACTTAACCGCTTCCATTCTTCCTTAGGGTTCACGCGTCGCTCCGTAGCCAAGCAGTTGAGAGCACGAAACCATCTCATTTGAATAAATCAACGTAACTCGGGATATGTTATAACACCTGTGAACGTATAGATTTATAAAAAAATTATGTGCGTCGTATCTCAGCTTGGGACTTACTTGGAACACAAATAACATGGTAACTGAAGAACTCGTGCACTTTTGCTATGAACTTCTCCGATTTTTAAGGTTGCACAAAGGTTGCTTCGCGATATAAAATATCGAACCCTGTTTACATTTTCCTCCCATTGTTTTCATTGATACTCCATCATTACCCATAAAGATAAAAAGTAAGGATTGGACGTTTACGGACCTAGGTAGTTTAATAGGGTGTTTTTAACTTAACCGTCTTTTGTTTCTCGGAAAGCCCTCAAGAAGGAGCGCATCATCCATTCTCAGGAATTTCTCTCGCAATCTCTTAATCCCCTCTCCTTTCCCGAAAATCTCATAGTTAGGATTACTTCGAATGCAGTACAGAGGGTCGAAAACCGTCAGGAACTGTCAAATTACGCGATCGTTTGATAATGACTGCTCTATTTGGTAACCGCTTTTCTCTTCTTGCTCGCAAAGTTTCAGCCGTTTCTCCGCTGTTGTTATCCACAGATTTGTTGTTGTTTAAATATCATTCACTACTATCGTTTTAATTTGGGAAAATATTCAAGTTCGACTGTAATTATAAGTGCATATTTAATTTTAAATTTTAGCGCATATGGCTCAGATTAGCCCATAAGCCGGCCTTTGTAGACGACTACATATAGAGCAATGTTTCCAAACTTTGTCTGATGTTATTATATACAGTATTTTTCCAAAAGTATTCCAACAATTTGAGCGGCACCGCTTTCGCGGCAGACTCAATTTTAACTTCATATCGACGTGAATGATATGTCAGTCGGTGACTGTTTATCTATTCCTGTCGTGACGCCACCTTAGCCTTCAGAGTTTATTAATGTATAAAACAACGTATTCTTGCGTATCGACCGGAGTTAGCAAAGATTATTCCGCATCTTGGGCGATCGTTTGTACGTACTGTTATAATTCGCCATTGCTGTTTAAGTCATGCTTGCATCGTGATGATAGCTTAAGCAGGCCCTTGGAATTGTTTTTTTGTCCAACTGAGGGGTTGTTGGGGGAGGGCTGAAGAAAACTCGCTGCGTAATTAGTTCTAATAGAAGAAGTACGAGTGGACTTACGAATTTCGAATCGGCGATTTCATCGGTTTTATCAAATTCCCCGGTTCGATAGTATTTGTTACATAACGGAAATAGCGAAACTGCAAGATAAATTAGTCTCCGAACTATGTGGGATTGCTCGGTAAAACATGCACATTTCTGACTCACTTCGCCAAGTTTTTGCGGGTAACACTAGATTGTTTAATTTTTTCGTGCGTACGTAACAGTTGGAAAATTAAGGTAAATGGGTTATCTGCGACGAAGAAATTAACTTAAATACGTCTATTTTCTTTACTTATACACAAAGTTTGTAAGTGAAAAGGAATGGGTAATTTACGACGAAGATATTACGTGAGCATACAGGCTATATTAAAACTATTTGAGTGAGATATGTTTTAAGTAATAGGCGATTGTATTGTTAATTACAATTGATTAGGAAATTAATCGGTGAATCAAAAATTCGATATTTCCTTGGCATTACTACTGGCATTTAAGTTCTTAGACATTATACTGTCATTAATATTTTCTTTTTTTCACATTATGTGCATCATATTCTTATTCTGTCCGTCCCCGCCGGAACGTTCTATACAAATTCCCATAAGAGAACACTTCAAAATCCCTTTTTTCACCTGCAGGCTTTTTTCTATTGCAAAATTAAATTAGAAGTAATTGACCTACTCTCTTCGAACAGGTACCATTTTAAATAAAAATAAACGTAGATTCTTATTCTTATTGATGATGTTTGACTTCCGTTTGAAATCGCTCAAGTTACACTTTTAAATCATATTTATTGGAAAATTTGAAGTTTTTTAACGATATGATGCCTTGATGACCGTGTCATTGTTAAACCTCGGTATTGTATTGCCGTACTTAAACTATATGCTTAAGAAAAGCGTGCTTTGAATGCTTTAGTACGAGAGACTTTCTCCATGCACGAAGTATAGTATTTCCGCTGAAAACACACATCATGCGCGAATACATGCGAGGCAGAGGCTTGTTTATGATTTATGTAATCATTTCAAAAAGGAAAATATTAAATGCTTAGTATAATATCTACGAACCGAAAATCCAGTAGTGATGCCAGGGAATTGTCGAATTTTTTATTCACCGAATAATTTCCTAAACAATTGTAATTAATTACATTCGACTATTACTTAAAACATATCTTACTCGAATAGTCGTAATATAATCTGTATTTTCGTTGTAAATATGTAAATATAGGGGATATATATTTGACTTTTAAATCATTACTGTGGAAACCTTGTAAACGAACATTGAGAGATAGAAAAACTCGAGTTAATAAAGGGCGCGAACTTAGTAACACAAAAAAGATAGCCTTTAATAACTCCACTATAGTGGATTCTAGAAAAGAAGAATCTACCAATATTGACGAAAAACTTACTTGGAAGGAGGATGCTTCATTTTGAAAATGCCAATCTGAATCTCCAATCCTATCTATGGCTATTGGATATGTTTGAATTATCAACTAATCTCTTTTATGCTAGCATAATTCAAGTTCATTTAGAATTTATTTCGATTTTTTATTTAACCCGTATCCACGGATCTTTTACTGTGAAACCCAATTAAGAGAAAAACTTAGAATGTCGTATGCAAACGTTTCTGATGTTGCAATCGCAATTAAAATTTTCCGGTATACAATTAGGTAGATTGCTGTAACGTGATAGCATCAAGAGCCGGATGCAGGGTTTTCCTGTCTCGTCAGTAATTTGCTTGAGAAAAGACATATTTTGAAATATGTCTTTATCTTCTCAATTAAAAATCTGAGTTTTTTGATCTGAACTAGTAACTGTTAAGAATCGAATATAGATGTTAAGTTCGTTGCATTGTGAAATGTGTTTAATTAAAAACGACTTTTGATTTTTTAGTAAACGATTCATTCAGTTTGCATGATGTTTTTCATGTGGAGTCTTGTATTGATATTATTTGATACTGTCAACGAAAAGTTTTAAAAGATATTTCTTACATTATAAAGCAGCGATTTTAAATTTATATGCATTAAATATGACTTTTTATTTTTTTTGCTGTAATTTTATCAGTCGATTAACATAGGAGGAAAAGAATCAACCTTTCAACCTTTTGACTAGAATTTCAATCGGAATTCACATTTTAATATTAATCGACATAAATATTATCCTTGAAAACAAATACCTGCTGGTGATCAACTCGCATGTATTTCATTTAGAATCTAGACTAGTATTCTTGAAAGCAATCCGAAATCCAACCCTTGTTTTGTCGTGACCCAAATATTTATTGCGTTTAAAATAGTCCCCCTTTTTCGGTTACGATATTTTAGGTATCACTTCAGTGATAAGCAGTCGGCTTAGCTTTCCATTCACCTGCCTTTTGTCGCGTTCCTTTTTTTAATTATAACCCGTTAATCTCATTATCTCCACGCAGCCAGAGTCTCATAAAAGGTTCCGTTATAACGATCGTGACATCTGGTAATACATAATACAACGCGCATCGTCTGAAACTAGATATTTTAAAACTCTCACTCGTGTTTGACCTTGATTCCTTTTCCCCCTCCGTCTCTTTCTCTCTCACGGCAGAGAATGTCGTTTCAGTTAAATAATTAATTCCGACATATCCTATACTGTTCGAAAACTATCTGCGAGGAGGAGGATGAAGGGAGAAGGTTCCAAATTTTATGAATTAATTAATCGTCCAGGAATGTAATACCATTCTCGAACCAGACTTTCGTTCTGGTTATGATGTAATTCGAAACATTCCTCAACAAAGCGAGTCCATATTTATCATAATCATCGCCGCAAGCATGACATAAATATAGAGGTAGAAAACCTTTTACGATATCGGTTTCGCTTCGTTGCGACGCGAAACAATCATGTGTATCGGTATTTATATTGAGCAAGTTAAAAAAAAAGAATTTCGTAGTTTTTATTGGATTTTGAGCTGTGGTAAGATAAGAGAGCAAGGGTATCATATGATTTTATTTTTATTATTCGTCGAAAATGGCATTTTTATTAAAAGATTTGGAAAATGAAGGAAAACAATGAAAAAGCGTCTGATAAAATTTATTCGCTTATAATACTATCAAAACTGAATATCGTTAGGATCAGTCGTATTTATCCGTAAGATCACATTGCATAAGCTAAGAATAAAATAAATTTATTCTCCAACTCGGATATAAAATATTTTCCGATGAATTACATTTTCGCTTATTTTCTGATACCACTCACATTTTGTATTTTTTGCCGGCAGGTTGAATTAAAATTGACTCTTTGAAAAGAGTTTCAGTTGAAACAATAGTCACGTAATTTTCTTTTTAACCTTGGTATTGAAGGATTTTCATTGTAAATGCCACTTTTGAATCTGCCTTTTAAATTAGCTGAAGACACTTCCTCTGTCCTGTTGAGAAGATTATGTACGACCTTTGAAAACATATGATGATATGATTACTTTCTTGAGCTTAATGATAAATGCCGTTTCTGTCATGCTGAGTAATAATTATTTCCGCTACTGAGCACTCAGACGATGCGTGAAAATTGCGGGGCAATTCAGGTACACCGGTAGAAACTGCCGATTGGAAAATCAGCTTTGTTATTATTTCTATTGTATTCACTGGGTCCAAAGCAAATTTGCCATATTTCAGTCTCAAAAGTAGTTATTTTAGGACTTATAATAAATATATAATTACATACACTTTAATGTATTCCATCAAGTCGATGTAGAAGCACGTTTGGTGCGGGAAATAATATAATTCCTTCACCAAATGGTTCAACTTCGGTATCAGTGCCCTGAAGCGTTCATCTTTGTCGTATATCTCATTGCCAAAAGACTTGTAGGATGTATTTGTTCGGTTTTGATTATAATCTTGTCGATCGTTCGATGCGAGCTCGAATGATATCGAAACCTGAATTAAACCCGATCATTATAGGCATACATTCGTCCAATTGTCGAGTTATAATATCATTTCTGAGCTTTTTAGATATGCGAAGTCATAATGTGCCATCGATCAAATTTAGAGAACTATACTATTGATACTATTCAAAGCCATGCTAATAACGCGATCTTTTTAATGTTACTTTCTTGGAGAGATATAAAGTGTATCATTAGATTAACTGTAACATGTGTAAATGTGCGCTTCATTGCTGCAGCTACTCAGAATGGCAGGAGGTGGAGTATAACGAACGAGTTTAGAAAACATTGCGCAGCTTTCTATACATTTCTGGAAACTCTTGGAAAGCGCAAAAGCAACCGCTGAGAAAGGAATCATTCATGCACCACGATAGTGATTAATGTCAAAAATAAACCGACGATTGCCCAAATTAAATAGGTCATTGCCGAAATAATTCTAATAGCTTTCGAAATACGCTGTAGATTTTTGTCGAATTGGCCCGGGAAAACCCCTCAAGCAGAAAAGGTCACGAGGCACGTCGAAGAGGATTTGTTGTCTTTTCCACGCTCCGTTAAAACGCCCGCTTAGCTCATTAAAGGAATTCCGCTCGGTTTGACAAAGAGGGGAAAAATCGGAATAACGCCTATGCGTGGGCCATCGAGCGTTGTGGAAAAGAGTTTTGTTTTGTTTTTTCCGTGCGGTTATTTTTTCTTGCGTCGTTATAATAAAAGGCACTCGCGAAATGGACGCGGTGACCCGGTTTTTTTCCCGCGATCGCAGTTTTAAGCGCGCGAAATTAAATTCTCCCTCTTTTTCTCCCGGTCGCTTTCTCGCGTTTTCGATTCGTGTTTTCCGAAGAGACAATGGAGACGTCGCCATCGCGTAGGGAAATTCTAATTAGAAATTTCACTTGAAGGCCAGTGCAGGAACTCGAAGAGAGGATGGGGGTCACGAAAAAATGCGTTACTCGCGAGGGAAAGAAAATCATCGTTTATATTCTTTCCCCAACCTCGATTTTCCCGCGGAATAATTTTTTCCTCTCTACGTGCATGGCTTTCATAGGTTGACAAGAATTTAAATTCCAGCAAAAGGGCATGACCGAGTTTGAAAATAAAAAAACTTCCCCTTTCGCCCTCTGTTGAGATGCTAACCCCATTTTCCATCCCATGATGAGCTATCAAGCATCAGTTATCGATTACAGAATAAGCACTGAATTATCGAAAATTAACAAGTTAAGTACTTGTTTTACGTGTTTCCATTGGCCGTAACCAGGTTGCAAAACAAGCCACTGGAGATACCTAAGCTAAGTACTACATTTGTCAATTTTTTTATGATAAAGTGTTATTGAATTTTTTTCAGCAATAAGACGGGCTTTCCAGTGATTCAGTTATTGATTTTAGAATTTATCTGTTTTTTTATGCATAATGTTATTCTTTTCTGTGTAAATATTTCTATACTGTTATTGGAATAAATAAATATGTTGTCAACGTGATAAGAACGAGCGAATACGGAAAAAGTAAATTTTTAGATGGATCAATTCTTTTTCGGTACGTTTCCATCAAATTTAAACATCTTGTAGATTGTCGTCCAATGTATGTAGTACAAATAATAAATTTCTAAATGATGAAAAAGCTCGAAAATGCTGACAGAGTTTAATTTTCAATTCGTCTGAAAATCTTTGTCGTACGTCCAAAATATTTGGATTTTTCTAATCAGAAATAATTTTCTCTTAGAACAGTTTCATTAAGATTTGCGCATTCGCATAACACTCATCAGAACCGAATCAGGGGTATGAAACTCTTATGGGAGAATAGATTCCCAGCTTTTACACGTAGTTCACTATGCTAAGGGGTCCGCGATAGGCGCTGCAGTCGCTGTCAGCTCTCCCTCTCTCGCTCGCTTACAGTAAATTATAGATAAAGTGGACATTTTCTAGTGCAATGTGATGTGTTTAATTTTACAAATGGTAATGTGATCTTCATAGAAACATTGTTTATGGACCGCAATGAGCCGTAAGCGCATTTTCCTTATTTTACATTTATTGCAACATTTGAAGCATGCCCATTGCCTCCTGCATCAATTTCATTAGGTTTAGCAGGTTCAATGATTGACATTCTTAGATATTAGATATTAGATTAGATTAGATATATTTTCGTTCTTTTTACAGGTGCAACAGAAAGAGAATGTGTTCCAGGGCCGAAGAAATCACTTTACAAATAGATTTTTGCTTGATCCACAAATTCATTCTTGACGTGAAAGTTTGACGTTTTTCGTCGCCCACGTGAATTTCCTTTAAATACCTTTCATGCGTAAAAGGTATTAACGTTATAAAATTCTGTTACAATAATTCATTTTTATATCTTTATTGTATAATATTTATGTAAAAATACCTCGCTGTTATGTAATTTGATAATGACTTTGTACTCTCGCAATGTGTGATATATGGTAATAAATTTGATTTCTTATATGCAATTCTTTCATTTATGTCCATTTAATATGTCCGTGCAATTTATATGCGCTATGATTATCGTAATAAAACGGGAGGGGAAGGGGGCGAGGGACATCCTGTAATGACGTCACGCTAGCATTCGTTAACACGTAGTTCCAAATTTTCCCGTTGACCCATCGATTGTCGCCCCTCCATGGAAAACCTGGGAATCGTTTTATAGCATTAAGTTTCCGGTCTTTCCGTAGGGGTACTAGTCTTTGGAACCGAATATATGCCCATATAATTATTCGTCATTAAGCTCTGCTGAAATTTATTTGTTATCGTTTGTTATCGTTTAATTTCAAATATCTCTTTTTTCGAACAGAGAAGATGGGAGCAGCCGCAAAGCTTCCATCAGCTTCTGCAGCTATCACCGTAGAAAGGACTTCAAATTCCATCTGGTGAGTCCAAAGTAGCCAACCAACTAAACCCTGTAACTCAGCTCATATCTTTCATTGCAAATAGAATAATTCTAGTTTAGTTTCTTATTGTCAGGCGGTTTTCAACAGTATTTTGGACCATAAGAAGAAAGTGTTCTAAAAACGAAGGTAGAGTTAAACTAATGGACTTCTGTTAATATGGCAGCATAAACTTCTTAAGCTTATATTTTGCTTCTAAGAAATTATATTCTACATTTTTGCGGAACAGGTTCAACTCCTGTTAAATACGTCATTAAAGACGTCATCAACTGCGAAAGTAGTATTTACTAGCGCTTACAACCTATAACTAGGCTTGGTATGATTCGATTTTAATCAAAAAACGTCGATAAACGTCGATTTTTAAAAATTTTCAAAATCGACGAAAATGAAAAGTAACCGATATGCGTCGATTTTAGGACACGACAGAAAAGTATGCGTCCAAAAACCTATTCTGAATTATATTATTTAAATAGTTTGTTTCCTTTTTTTGTAATATTATTTCCTAATTACGATTTCGTTCCTTTTTCTGGGCTTGCATTAACAAAGGGACTGAAAGAAGAGTATTTCCCTACACTAAAATATTTTTAAAGAATGTTTCTCGGCAAATGCATCGGCAAGAGAAGGTAAAGCATAATTTATTATCTACATTCGCGAAATAACATATTTTTCGATGACGCGACTGGAAGAATTATACGAAATCAAAAATATCTAGATTTGGAAATACCAGCTTACGATATTTGAGAATAAAAATATACTAAGTTTCAGTGTGGTTGAACGACAATAATATTCTCGTGGCCGATATACAAGGTGCTAATTTGGTCATCAAGATTCAGTTAATAAAAGGCGTGAATTAACTATTAATAGTATGTTTTCTCATATATGTTGCTTGTCGAAATCATCACGTTTGGCAAAATTTGTAAAGAAAGAAGTGAAAATACAAGAACAAGAAATATCGTTTCGTTTTCACACAGTGAATTTTTTTCTTCACTAATTATTTTTATTACTTGGTCGTACGCTGTGCATACGTTGCATTAGCACGTTGTATATCGGATTTAGATTCCCGTACTACACTCAGTTTCTGGACATTTTCTCATAAATCTAAAAAGCCACGCAAAATCTCGTAGCCGGCTCAAATGTGGTGATTTTCTTGTATAAAAGTCACGATTTAATTAGTAAAACATCAAATTAAAGATAGTTCTTATTTGTATACTTTGTACTGTATACTTTATAACTCTAAGTAGAAGATAAAATGATATTTTAATAAATTCACTATTGAGTGTTTTCTTTAATAATTAACGTTTAAAAATTTAAGAATTTTGAAATAAAAAGTAAATTTAAACCATCAATTCGATGATTTGAAGGCCACAAACTGCCAGCCATATATACAAGCAGCAATTTTAAGCGTCGATATTCGTCGAAAATATCTCGGGAAAATAACGTCGATTTTCGAAAAAATTAACGTCGAATACTACCAAGCCTACCTATAACATTTACATACTTGCAAGCTTCCAAAATCCACTTCAAGAATGTGGTGACAATTTTTTTATTCACTCTTCATAAAACGCCGAAAATCCGGTAGAAGCAAACAAGAAATTTCACGAGGAATTTGGAACAACATCTCCTCCGGACAATGAAAAGCGAAGCATCGCCTGCCGTGTTCATATAAGTCAAGAGTGTTGGAAGTTGGGCGATGCACGCCCACGCACATGCTCCCACGCCTTCAAATGGCGAATCGTGACAGACAGACAAAGGGAAGGAAAAGGTCTATTTTTGTAATCCAATAGGAACGGGAAATACGTGACTGGCAGCCAATAGATGGGTCGTGAAAGAAAGGCACGGTTTTCCTGCCTTGGAAGGAAACGAGTCTTAGCTCCAGGGATGAGAGGCAGGGGCAAGGGTAATGGTTAAGAATCATAAGAGGCTAACACCTCGGACGGACAGATGTTGGGAAATGACCTTGAACCGAGAATTTCTATTAAGCTTCCGCATTCGAGGGGAGGAATTAATTCTCTTTTTTAATCGATTTTATTCCATTACGATCTCAACATGAAAAGTGACCGAAAAAGTCGCAGTAATTACCTCATGGTTAGAGATAAGAATGCAGGACAGTTATTTTATTTTGTCAGGAGGAAATTTTTCGTTGTTTGGACTGGCGGCAAACACCGTTAAAGAATAAATGAGAGTCGAACGTCTTCTGTTCCAACGTCAGGAAAAGTGGAAAAAAGATAACGTTATTTTTTTAGGTAATTCGATACAGGGAACTTCGTTTCAGAACGCAGTAGACTAACGTGAAGAAACGTTTCCCAGGAGTATACCAAAGATCGACATAAGTAAGAATTATGGGAATTTGACGGTACTGTACTGGTTCATAAAACTAGCTGAAAACCGGAATTATCCGAAAACCGGACATTAAAATAATATCCCATTAAAAACTCCGTGCGAGTTGCGGCGAACAACATAATTACTAGTATTCGGTGCCGGACTTGTTCTGTGACTTACCGCTCTGTTTATGTGATTAATTGCTCCGTTTACGAGCCACGCTGCTCAGTTTTCTTTGTGATTCGGGTATAAATAAAACCTTTTGCAATATTCTCATTGTATGTACGGACATTATGCATATCGAATAAATCATGATTACGCAGACACGTATAAACACATGCATATACGAGTATAGGGTGCTTCAGAAATATTGCATAATTCAGGGCATGAAATCAGGAGGTCAAACTAAAGAAATGTTCCTATCAACATAGATCTACAAACGCTTCCAAGACTTGCTACTGAAACTTTGTTTTGTCGATTCTACTGTCAAGGCCACAGAATGGTCCTTTTACTCTTAGCTGGCCGTAGGGTGGCAGTTTTGCAAAGTTCAGCATCGTTTCGTCCCACGTCGCCCTTGGATAAAACGCCAACGTGATTAGGTTATCCTCGGAGAAAGTAGGAAATTACGATTCACAACATTGACCTTTAAAAAAAATAAACGTTGCGTCACAGGTTGCGTCGGAGCAGATAAAACCATAAACGAGCGAGATTTTCTCGGCGCTCATTAGTTGTGGACGCGACTCATTCAATAATAGAGAAAAAATGACGATCACAACACTCGCTATCGAGCGTATTAATGGCATTCTGCGATTTCTTACGGTGAATCACATTAGAATTTCAAACATTTACCGATGACGAAGGTGTCAAGCGTTCGAATTGATGAAAACATTATTACACCGATCGCTCTGAACTGTTCATACGATCATAGATAAGAGCGTGTAAAGCGAAACCGTGCAAAGTGAGGTAGGTTTTCCCAACGGATCACGTGAGGTTTCGTTTGAGTGTCGTCTTTGAGCTCAACACACAGAAATTCTATCACATTGCTCCCCTTTTATTCTTTCTTAGAACCTGTCGAACTGAAACATTTTATACTTCTTAATGCTTGAAGGCCATTTCGAAACCTTCTAAAGGAAAATGATGGCCCCATAATTAAAGGTAGTTCTCTAAAAAAATAAATCCGTGCTGAATTCAAATCGTGCAATTCGAGCGATGAGTGTAGTAATAAACCGTTTACTTATTAAAAGCGAAAGCTGAGATGGATAAATATCTGTTTTTGTTTCTGTACTGTTTGAACAACAGTTCTTATAGTTAAAGCATGTCAAAACTCATGTCCTCATGCACCCTGAGATTATTTATGCGGTCCATCCTGTGACAGTTACGTTATAATACAACGATATGGCCCCAACTCAAATAAAGTTCTTATAGAATAGTACATATATAATTTGTAAGTCTTAGAAATTTAAGAAATTTATTAAAGAAACAGTTCCAAAAAAATCGATGCAATTGGCCATATTGCTCGCGCAATGATGTGAATTTGAGACTCCTGTTACAGTTGATGCGGCAGTATAGTAATTTACTCTTGCTTTATACGTGTTGTACGAAATGCCTAACCGGCAGCTTGTGCTGATTGTCACAGTCGTTATACAAGTAGTGTTGGGTTACATAATTTTCAGGATAGCCGTATTTTTCCATTTAAACCTTCCACAATTTCTGGTTAATCATATTTTATTCGAAACCTAAATTGCCAAAAGCGATCGTCAAGTGTAAAGCCGTAATAGTGAAAATGGCTTGAACGAATTTTGTAGGAAATCGATGGAGTTCTTAAGGCGATTAAAAATAACCTCTTTATTTAATAAAGAATATGATAAAGCTAAGGATAAAAAGATTGAAAACTTCTGCTCGTACCAAGTCAACGCGAATAGTATGCAAATAAATACTTGATAAGAGTGACGAATAATTATCAAAAATCAATTTGGGAATCATTAGCAAGCAGGAAAAAACCGTACTGCAGATGAAACTCTTAGGTTTTTCATTTCGTAAAAAGTATTGTCATTCTTCAATAAGTAGAAGTTGTACAGTTCGAATTAATCTTCCTACTTAAGTCCATATTCTTGAAAATAGTCAATTTTGCAGATCTATATTGTTAAATTTCCAAATTATTCTGCTAAAGTTAAATTAAATAATCTAAAATTTTCAAAAACTACTCCGTTGTCCTCCTCGACAGCAGGATTAGTGTATATTTTGCAAATATTTCGTTTAACTGACAGTGCTTTGTAGCTGAATAATTTGACTTTCACTGCTGATACCATGTTTCATAGCAATATATTACTAGTTTGTACACAATGCCATCGTTGTTTTTTACGACCTCAAAAATTAAATTGAAAATGTTAAGCTATGAAACGCTATATCATCAAAAATATTTGTGCATTTCATTCGAAGAGACTTGATCGTTAGATTTCGCCGAATGCTAAAGATAAAGTAGTCAGACAGGACGAAAAATGAGGAAATGCTAAGAAAAATAGCAGAAAAGAGAATGACTATATGCTGACTATGAGAAAGAGGAAGGTGAATTGGATAGAACTTGACCTGAGGAGAGATAGCATGATTAAAGATGTATCGGAAGAAAACTGAAAGAAAAAAACGTCAAAAACGGTTTCATATTCTGAAAATGGAAAGAGAGCTATCAATGGAGATGATTGCAGAAAATAGGAGTACGTAGAGAAATAGGCTTAACCAATAATATATATATATATATATATATATATATATATATATATATATATATATATATATAAACTTAAGGAAAAGAACAGGTAGTGATGAGGGTGGCAACAAGATGTTGAAGGAAGCCCAGCGGACACTTACCAAGTTGAGGATCAAGTTGGCAGGCTGCTGGGGGCGTCGAAGAGACACGTACAACACACGAACACAAAAAACACGCAAGCTTATCGGGCCTATGCCCTTCTTCAGCGATAGCGTAACTGAAACTATATATATATATATATAGAGAGAGAGAGAGAGAGAGTTACTCTCTCTCTCCATCGCTGACGAAGGGGACGAAGGGCATATGTCCGAAAAGCTTTCGTGTTTGTTATTTACGTGTTTTACGTGTCTCTTCGACACCCCCAGCAGCCTGCCAACTTGGTCCTCAACTTGGTAAGTGTCCACTGGGCTTCCTTCAACACTTTGTTGCCACCCTCATCACTGCCTTTTCCTTAAGATAATCTATATATAATTCATATTACTATTTTCCCCAGCCTTCAAGTCTTGATAGCTACCTTTCTCTTCAAGTCGTCTATCAGCTGAAATCTTTTCCTGCCTCTTTCTCTTTTTCCTTCAAATACGTCTTAATCACGCTCTCTCGTCTAAGGTAATGTCCGATCCAGTTAGCCTCCCTCTTTCTTGTAGTCTGTATAATCGTTCCTTTCTCTCCTATTCTTCTTAGTGCGTCCTCTTTTTTTATCCTATCTATAGTTTTATAAGCTAGTTGTATAGCTAAGATGAACTTTTATCGAGATTTGAGAAAGGTGCAAAGCTGTACGGAAATCGGGGGGAAACCGGAGAAAGGGAGATTAATCCTTTTTCCAGGGCTTCGTAAAGTGAAAACGGAGAAAGGGAGAATTCACGAGGCATGAGAATGGAACGGGGATTGGGAAATAAAAATGACCCGTCTGGATACAAATGACGGGGTAAGGATGGGAGAGTGAAAGGGGTTATGAATCGTCGTGAGGGAGATAGAGTGAGAGAGTGAGAGAGAGAGAGGGAGAGAGTGGGAGAGAGAGAATAGGGAGGGCTTTTGTGGTCCAGTCGGCTCAACGTGAATGGAAACTGCGTTGAATAGAAAGGGTAGCGGAATAGCTTTCCGGGAGCGAAAGGGTTTGTTGGTATGCATAACCACGGAGTTTTTGGACGGTTGGAAAGACGAGAGAGATTAATGTAAGGGGATTCTTTTCGCGTGTCCTCGATCAAAAGAGGGAAAAAGGTAGGTGGAGCCACGGTGTTTTTTCGTCCTTTAGCTATAGACGAGGGGGGTGGGATTTTTTTTGAGTCCCGCTTCGAAATGGTTGACGCATAGTACAAGTAGAAATCGAGGGGGGAAAAGAGACGTGAATTAAGGTGACCTTTTTCATATAAATAAAATGGTTTTCTGGGCGCATTTTGGAGGACAGAGCTCCTACGCGCGAGCAAAGATTTTTGGCTACTGAGAAAAATAGGGGATATTTTTGGTATCGGATAATCAGACATAGCTTTTAGTTTTGGCGAATTGCGCAAAAGGCTTAAGTTGTACAAGCTTGCTGAATTTTTTGTATTTTAATTTGAATGGTTTGATGAATTTTCAAATTTAATCGAATGCTTTTACGTATTTATAAGCAAGAAACATTAATGTATTAATTAAAATTTCACTGAGTGTTTTTAAATATTGATTTGCATCTACGTATAAACTTACGGTCTCTTAGTATGATAAAGAAATTTAAAATCATAATTTTTGCCTGCGATTGGAATAATTAGATTTTTAAAGCTTATGTGCTCCAAAAATATTGAAACATTTCGAAATATGCGGTAATATTTTTATTACTTTTTACTTCAGAAATTAAACAAACCCTTATTATCATTAAACAAATTTGTACTTCTTTCCATTTTAAAACCTTGGTTTCATATTATCGACCTAAAGTTATCAGATTTAAAAAATTAATATTAGCTACCAGTAAATTCAGGAAAGCATTCTAAATCTAGAACAAAAGCGTGAGCAAAGCCGGATTACAATAAAAGGTTGTCCTAGAAAACAGCGTGACTACGCAATTGAAATCGAAATAGTAAAACTGAAGATAAAACAGATTCGTGTAATGGCGGCAGTATTTTCGAATCGGAGAATCAAAGGATTCACATGCATCATTCGAAAGACACGTTCATTTCACGCTTTTCGATTTATTCCATGTCACAAGTTCAGAAATACGCTCGAAGAGAAGCTTTTTGAAAAAAAACTTGAACGACTCCTGAGCGGTGTCATCAACTCTCCGTTGAATCCAGACCGATCGTAACGGATATCCCATTTTAGTTCACTCCTCGCGAGCCAAAGGTTAAAAATAAAAATACAAAAAGCTACGGAGCTCGCTGGAAAACACGATCCGGAATTAAAAATTCTGCACAAGGATGCGGAGGAAAGAAAAAAAGGAAAAAATTCTCGCCGTCAGCGCCATCTGAAGTATTAAAATATTTTTCTGACCCTGTCCTTTATTATTTTCGGAATGTAAACACCTCGCGCCTTTCGTGTGCAAGAAGAAAGCGTGTTCGTGATGATCGTGTCCTGCGATCAAATCTTTCTCTTTCAAGAGTCACGACTTTTTTATTGCCGCTAGTAGGTTTAAAATCACAGCTGCGCGCATGCGCGGAGAGAGCTTATTCCTCTTCTTCTTTTCTCTAGGCGCCTCTTACTCCCACCATTTACCATTGATCTTCATAAATCAAGAATAGGGTTTCGAAACCTTTATTTTTTCCGAAGGGCCAGCCCAGTTGGGAACGAACGGAATTTTACGAGAGAGACGAGATTATCCCCCTTCGGTTACGAAACGATAGCGAGGTAATGCATTTAGGGTGTCAAATGTTTTCACGTTTCTTCCCGAAAGGAAACGTTACCGAAGCGATGCACGATAAACATAGGAAAGGTTTCTAAAGCTGAGGTAATCGAGTTTTAATGTGAGAATTACTTTCGGAATTTTATCTTGTAAGGCATGTTACTAAATGAGATAGTAGACGTTCTTAATCTGTCATATAGAAAGCAATAGTCATTTATATGTTCCAGCAGAAGAAATGATTAGAGACTGTGGTGCTTTCAAAACAAGAGTGGATTTCTTAAGGTTATAATCAGATTGTAATTTTCTTCAAACAGGATTAGTATAGAGAAATATAAATTTTTGCGACAGGTGTTATTCGTCGTGATATTATTGGGAAATATAACATGAGCTTGATTTAAAATTCAGCGCGTGCAAGCAGCTTATTAGCAGAACCGCAAATACATTTCTCATAATATCGTTGGGATAAATCTAAATAATTTAGATTCGAATAACATTTTACGCGATTTTATTTCAAATTAAAAATTCGCAGTCGGTATAACCGATAAAATTGAATTACTCAATTATCGATAAAGAATCCATATAATATTTGTTTAGTTGATCGATTGTCGATTTATGTCGATACATATTATTTTTATTTGATGAAATTTAATTTTATATACGATAAAGTATTGATATTCACATTCCTTTAGAAACCACTAACATTCAATTAGATTTTCTATTAGCTGCGAGACTTAAGTAGCGTTAAACTGCGAAAAAAATCCACTTTGCCCTAAACAAGATCCGTAGTATTTTTCTGACATCCTCCTTTCGTCCAACTCACCGACATCACAGACGAGAGATCCGGGTTCGAGGTCGGAGAGGAACTGTTTGACCCGGGGCCACGCCCGGCAGCACCTCGTCCCTCCTTGCTGCTGCTGGTTGTCCCCTCCCCCGTTTACCCCACCCCTCCCTCCGCTCCCACCCCTCCACGATATCTCCTCGTACACGTCGTGGACATATGCCGTCTCCAAAGCGACGGACCTGGCCTCCCTCTCAGCAGAGGCGACCGCCGCCGCCGAAGACATGTCTCGGCGGGTCAAAGAGATTTTTCCCTCAGCCCCTTGCGAGGTTCATCTGTTCGAGAACGAGATAGAGAGAGGAAAATAATTAGGTCAGAGGTCGGAGGGAAATGCAGTTGGCGTGTAATCTATAAATCTGAAAATTTGTTTGTTTGTCCGCTATACAAATCCACACCTTTGAAGATACAAGCACAAAACTTTGCATAGGTATATAATTTTACCCAGCAAATAAAATAGCATTTATGGCGATAAAAATTGGGAGGGTACATAACTCAATAAATGCTGTTTTCCATCGATCGTTGATAAAACTATTATTCATGTCATAATAATATCATATGTTTAAAAACTTTATAATAAAATGTATTAGAATATTGTTTTTATGTATTCAATAAATTACATTTTAGAAAAAATAAAAAAAATTTCAACTGGAGAAGGGGGCCGAGCGCTCTTTACAACACCTTCAATTGAAAAATATTAAGCTTATGAAGCAATGCTGATAGATAAGATTTAACGATGATTGAAGTATATTCTCAGTATTTTATACACTTAGTGGTGGCTTATAATGGTCCCGGGCAACGCCGGGTACTCCAGCTAGCAGGAGGATGCGATAAAGTCGAAATCCGTGAGATTTTGTGTTTCTCTCTCTCTCTCTCCTGTTCAATATACGCACACGAATGCGATAGCGAGGTGTTTTCTTCCCGGATTGCGGTCTCCATGCGCCATGTGTTGCAGCTTCGGAGTCGAGGTTTTGGAGGAAGGGGATCTCATTTTCGGGGAATGATACTACAAGGGATGAGTTTCGTTAGTTCCGATTTGGATTAGCGCGAGGTTATCCTCGATGGCTGTGCATACAAAGGGAAGCTTTCTTTGTGTTTTGAATTTTCATCTCGTGAGAAAACTGTCGGATTTTATGTGATTACAAACGCAAAGGAGAGGAGATCATATCCGCGTACGATACTTATATCCACGAATGAAATATCGAGCTGACCTTATGAAGTGGAATACCCTCGATAGCTACAATATTGTCGGAAAAAACTGAACAGGCGTTTCGGAAGCATAGCCGCCGTCTTCAGTGCTTTGTGCTGAAATGGGCAATCAATGGGCCACCACTGAGGACTGCTGCTTTTTAATCGAAACGCTCATCTGGGCTTTCTAGCCGTTTTGAGGCTATCGGAATTATCTTCTTCAAAAATATTATAGCGATTTATCTGCATGTTAGAATAGTAACCGAAGAAAATGCTGTCTACTTTCCAGCAATTCGACTCATAAATGATTAAAAAAATTGAGTAAATTAATAGCGGTTAGAAAATTCTCAACTTTCGATGATTATACTCGTCGAGTATTATCATTAATCCTCAGTATCTTTGTTATTTGTTATTGTTTTAGTAAATATGTGGCTGAAGCATGCTGTTTTGCGCTTTCTGATAATTTTAACGGTAACTATTTATATGTCTCTCATAATGTTCATCCGTACAAAAAATACATAATTGGCAGAAGGAACGCTTTTAAAGGTGGGTGTTGACGCGATGATACGGTATCTATATCTAGTTCTGCCATAATCTAAAGAAAATAAGAAACGGTAAATCAGCTTGCGCGGAATTATTGACAAATCGTTTTCATTGAAGAGTCAAACGCGAAACGCCGAAAAGAAAACATTGCCGATCACAATCTTTGCCAGCATCTCCTCAAGCAACCACGCCAAGTATTCTACAAGGCTGTTCTCCTTCGAATTCCTTCCTTCGGCGTATCTTTAAAATGCGAATACAAAGACACCCCTTGCGAGAGAGTGGGTGAGAGAGAAATGGAGAGATATGGGCAACATTTCTATCTTATGCACCCGGAAAATGCGCCAAGTGCAATGGATGGATGAATATGGAATTTCCTTGCGATTTCCTTTCGCATACCGTCTTGCATATCTTCGTATTCGAGTTGGCTACAAGGTTAAGTTTGAACGACGGAAACATACTAATCAGCCGCAAAAACTCAAGGAATGTTGGTATTTAGTCATTTCATTACAAAATTCTATCTTAAATCTTCTGACAGTAGTATATAGATGGCATAACTTCATGGAAAAATTACAAAATATAAGGATGTGTTGGAATCCAATGCTACATCTAATAATCAAATCTAAGTTAAATAAAAAATTATTAACTGGTAAAAAATAATTTTGACGAGATAAAAAATGTAGTCTTCGAAGATTCGACAAGATGTAGTATAAAAACAGTAACACAGATTTATCATATATATATATATATATATATATATATATATATATATATATATATATATATATTGATAACCATAAATACGTTTGAAAAACAAAATGCTCATCCCGGTTACAATGCAGCCGTTATTAGTGGCAATTCACCCACAATAACCCCCCTTCACATTTGCCTTTACAAAAACGATACAAATACTGTCACGCACCCTTTTTAGAATAAACCGTCGGTAGATATTACAGCAATCGGAGATACGTAGTTGGTCAGTTTTTTATTTCCCCTTAAGGTGAGCACTATAATTCTCTCCTGCGCGTTTGGGATAAAAAAATCTAACAGTATATTATTATTTTTGTTTTTTTTTTAATTCGAGATTTTTACTTGTTTTTTCCAAAAGTTACAAATGCGCATTAATTTTCCCATTCTACTGGTTGGTGAAGGGCGATAAACGTTGCGCTGCGTCAAAACCATCATCATCTCTGCGATAATTTGAAACCGACATGGTCTCTTTTTTCTAACCGGAGGAATTTCTAGGGCAGCACGAAAGACAACGCCAAGAACGTTAACCTTGGAAGCACTGACGTTAGGTGGCAAGTTCTCAGAGAAGGAAATCAATTGTTTCTCTCCTTTCCGCACGAGATAAAACTTCGCTCATACCTTAAGACATTTCCTTTGCTGTAACATCAGCAAAGGTTTAGCGGATTTTTATCTTTGTTTAGCCTTTATGAGGAAAGCATTTTGTGCAAACAAGGGAAATATTTTTAAGGCAAAAACGGCTAATGAATTGTAGATCCGTAAGCGAGGTGCCATCTGGAAAACTATATGAAAATCGCCGAGTGCAGAGACAGGGATAGGGATTGGATAGATGCAATGATAAGTGGGATGGACAAAATTTTTGTGCCGTTGGACGGCATGAACGGACAAAGATTGAATGTGCGTCAGAAACATGGAATCTGAGCAAAAATTATTTCAGATTGGATTTATAAATGGCCACAAACTAAAATTGTAAAATATGTATATGAATGAAATCGAAACTTTGGTATGTTGTCGGCGGATTTCAATTGAGAATTATTTTTTTAATGCATTCTGACTCTATAAAGGATTTTATGAGTCTATTGTATCATCTTATATATGAGAAATTAGTTATGCTCGCATGCATGTGCAAGAGGAACTAATTCCACTAAACGTAGTCAAGGTGGAAGAATAAATAAATAAATGTAAAGTAAAATATTAAAATTATGGATGTTTTATATGTTAAGTGGAATTTCCAATATTTAATATTACTTAAAGAAGGCCTTATATCTAAAAATATCGCCATAATTTTGTCTACAGGTGTTAGGATAAAAATGTACAATATCTAAAGGAAGTAATCTATGTATCTAGATTGAAATTTCCAAAGAATAGGCCCGATGTATTTGGCTGTCGTAGTTGTAGGAAAACTAGAAACTCCCACATGTGTCGGAGGGTAACAGCACGAAGAGATTATACACGAGTTTAATTAGGACATTGTGAAACAGAGGCACATTTTTCCTAAAACTACTATTTAAGCAGTGAGAAATTCAAGTCTACAGTTGAGAATGTTTCGAGATGTTGCATTGAATTCTCTGCCAACCAAATTTCTTGCAATTATTGTGTGTGAAAAGTTTTGTTATGGAATTGCGATCAATCGATCAGATAATCCAAATAATCGATTAGGTTTTTATAGCCAATCTGGCATATACTATCATTGTTTATTCATCTGCACAGGATCTGAAGTTTAATTATTCACGCCGACCTAAAACCCATTTGCTCATAACTGATTTTTTTTTCTCATTCGGGCGGTCTCGTTCTGTTGGTCCATGCAAAGTATTTGGTGTTAATTTGTAACAACCTTGTCCAAACAACACTTGTTTTTTACTTAATAATTAGCGTTCGTTGAACAGAGAGACGCGGCGCATTCATTTATGCACGCCAGGCAGCGTGCACAGGATAGTTCGACATAGTGACCTAAATTAAATAATTTTGCTTCAATTTCCTGATTTCTGCAAATATTTATTTCCAAAATAATTAATCAATCGCTGAAAACTAATTCAATCTACTTTTACCAGGTGAAAAACCTAGGATATCGATAGAGAAGGAATGATGCTAGGGTAAGATATATTAATGTTATTTGTTACATGGAGCTGATTATTTTTTAAACTACGCACTTATCTACATAATAATCATTTAAAATATATATCGAGTTACTAACAATAACAAAACGATAAAGAAATTGTTAATATATGACGACTTGGTAAAACGAGCTGAAAATGTGGAGTTTGAGTAAGGAGGAATCCAGAAGAAATTCTTTGAAAATGTCAGTGATGTCAATATTTCAGTTACCACCTAATTTCGGTATTGCCACCTATACTGATTTAGAAAAGGAGGGAAGCAGATGATAGAAAACGCAAGTAGCTCTACCATAAAATCCGTTATCAGAAGATGGTTATTTTTTAATCATTTAACTATGAAAAAACTTCAATGATTATTTTATCGTTAGAAGTGAATAGATAAAAGAACATCACTGAAATATGCCTGTGCTGTTAATACGACCTCACCATTAATTCCAAAAGTATTCAAAGGTCTTTGACTTCGCCATTTAGTGGGATAGGTGTAATTCGGAAAGCCACAATTATTAAATAAGTTATAATTAGGTATTATGGCAATGCGCTTGAACCATCACACACGCAACTGGAAATTGAGGAAGCATTCCAACAATTCGGAGACCCAATCCGAATCCTTTTTCATGAGTACGATGGCATGTACGAGGGGTGATCAAATATAAACGAGAATTCGGTTATTGTACAAAGGCTATTCAGCCCGTCTGAACACTACTTCACTGACAAGTAGAAACATGTCTAAACTTGCAACAATGCCTAGTATGATCCCTCTCCATATCCCCTATCAGTTGCAGTTAAGATGTCTGAGCAGCAAGTACCAAGTAGTGTTGCGCAGCATATTATTATTTATTTCTTAGAAACAAAGGTGTCATTCCTTCCGAAATGTATACCAGACTTCAAGCTTAGTTCAGTGAAGAATGTCTGTCACAGGCAAGGGTGTATAGCTGGGCCAAATCATTCAAAGAAGGACGAGAACGCGTAGAGAATGAACCTCATGCTCGAAGACCAAGAACTTCTGTCACTCCAGACAATGTAACACCGCTGCTTTGACCATGCAAGGTCTCCAAAATTTGGAATGGGGTGTACTGCCGCATCCCCCCTGCGGGTAGGGGGATTGAGAATACTCCCCCAGCCCCTCTGATGGTCGTAAGAGACGACCAATGGGCGAGGAGACAACCTCGTTAAAAAACCCATTTTTCGTTTTGGGTAGCTTTCAGACAGTATGTGGATCTGCTGTCTGAGTCCAGCCACGTCATCTGGCTATTGACCCACCCGCGTGTTTGCCGTGCGTGGAGACCCGTAAGGGGGAGAAGAGGTACCTGGTGGTTGAGCTTCCTGGATCCTGTCTGGATGGCGGATGCCCAAGAGAGGTACAGGGAGCAATACACCACTTTGGCCTCTAATTCACTGTAAACGGGAGTCGGGTACTAGCCACACCCGATTAATTGGCTTGCCGTCACGTTTTGACGTTTCGGTAGGCGAGTGCCAAGGCAGTGGGGGTCTTTGTAGGGGGGTCAAAAGTGTATGGGTTTGGAGACCTCATGCACTGGAGATCCGACCTGAAGCAGACAAACATGTCAGAGGTGCTATATCTCTCTGGTTAGCCCTGGCGTCCGCATCAGTTTGTGGTGCGGCCTCCCATTTGTGGCTCCGTGGTGGGTGGGGAGACCAGGAGATGAATACAAATTATTTTGGATGGCAGAAAAACTTTCTCCACCACCAAAAAGATCCCGTCCGGACTCGGATGGGGGAGATAATGGTAAAAAAAAGGACAAAGTACTTAATTATGAAGCGTTCCACTGAAGGTGAGACCTTCAAAAAAGAGTCTCCCTTCTTTATATACAAGTCTTTGTCGGTACAGGTGCCCGGATCTTTAGAATCCGTAAAAAAACTTAGGGATGGTACTCTTCTTATTACCACCATGAATGAGACCCAAAGCAGAAAGATTTTAAACATCTCAATGCTGGGAGACATGCCGGTAACTGTTGAGACCCATAAAACCCTCAACACCTGTCAAGGGGTGATATCAAATTATGACCTTCTCTGTGTAGAGATCGAGGAGTGTAAGCGGGAGATGGCCTCTCAGGGGGTCATTGACTGCAGGAGATTGACGACAAAGAGAAACGGTGAGGTAGTCAATACTACCTCTATGGTCCTCACGTTTTCCCTCGAGAAGCTACCAGAGAAGGTCATGATTGGTTATGAGGCATGTGCAGTTCGGCCATATATACCAAACCCTATGCGCTGTTTCCAGTGCCAGAAGTTTGGGCACACTGCTCCACGTTGCAAGGGCAAAGCAGTCTGCCCCCGATGTAATCGGGATAAGCACGATGGAGCAGAACGCGCAGCGACGGTGTCATGTGCGAACTGCGAAGGTCCTCATCCGGCATTCTCTCGGGACTGCCCAAAATTAATGGAAGAAAAGAAGGTAATGGAGCTTAAGACGCTTGAGAAACTGTCTTACTTTGAGGCACGGAAAAAATATAGAACTCTTGTTGCTCCAGTTTTCTCAAGGTATTTTGCATCCTTGGCAGCTACTCCTATCAAGAAGAGTACCATCGCTACCCAGACAGACGAGGTAGCACCTATAAAAAAATGGGAAGTAAGGAAAAGGATGAAAATAAAATAAAAGAAACTATAATAAAAAACAAAAGCATGAGTGCCCTATGGAAGTGGAAGTGAGCAAGTCTCCAGTAGCTCCTAAAAGGGTCTCAAAAAAACAGGGGATGAATCCCCTGTAAAATTAAATACAAAGCCGCTGAGGCCGTCCATATCCAGTCAGGAAGATTTGGATATGGACTACTTGTCAGATAGCGGCGTCAAATTCCTCAAGACACCAGGAAGGGGGAAAGGCCAGAAAAAATTAACAATTAAAAGGTAATTCTCTGATCTCACCCTCAGAAAATGGACAAAATAATTCAGTGGAATTGTAATGGCTTTCGATACCACCTGCCTGAACTTTGTATACTCCTATCTGAGTTATCGCCAGCATGTGTTTCCTTTCAGAAAACACGGTTCAGGGAAACTGACACAGTCACATTCAGAGGGTACTCCTTGTATAGGAAAGACCTTTTGAGTGCCCAGCAAGCTCACGGAGGAGTGGCTGTGTTGGTTCATAACTCGAGATACTCGGAGGAGGTAACTCTTGACACACAGCTGCAGGCTGTTGCAGTTAAAGTTGCCCTCCCTCAGCTGGTGACCATCTGCTTGATCTATTTGCCCCCTAATGAGACCATCACAGTGCTAGTAGTAGGTCATTTTCTTCTATCGACCTAACTATCTGCTCTAGCACGGTCGCTCCATTGTTTGAGTGGGAGGTGTACGAAGATCTATGTGGCAGTGATCATTTCCCGATTATCCTGAAATGCGTTTCGGAGATGGGTTGCCCAAAGTGGGCCATAAAAAAAGCAGATTGGTGCAAGTTTTCAGATGCGGTTCAACTCACGGAGGAGCGATTTCCCTTAGTAGACGAGCATTTCAGTCATTTCACGGAAGCCTTAATAGAGGCAGCTAATGTAATCATTCCGAAATCCCGCTCCCGACTAAAGCGTGTCCCAGTTCCATGGTGGAGCGAGAAATGCCATGAGGCGATCCGTGACAAGCGACGGGCATTTCGCTGCCTTCGTGTTAATCCCATGGAAGGGAATATGGTGCGGTACCTGAGATTGAAGGCATTGGCACGCAGGATAATCAGGAAATGCAAGAAGGAATCTTGGAGAAAATATGTATCGAGCATTACAAGTTCCACCCCAGTCTCTGAGGTGTGGGAAAAGGTGAGGAAGATTTCTGGCCGAACTACCTCTTCCAAAATTAGTGGGCTTATGACAAATGGCTCGGTCATAACATTGAAAAATGAAATAGCCAATGCACTAGGTACCCTGTTTGCTAAAGCATCGAGTTCAGAACACCTATCAACAGTTTTTCTTATTCAGAAAGATGAGCTGGAGAGGCAGGCTCGCAGATTCTCTTCGCGGAACACTGAGAGCTATAATCTGCCATTCAGTGCATGGGAACTGGAAAGTGCTTTGGCAGAGACGCATGACAGTGCTCCAGGTTTGGACACCATTCACTACGAGATGATACGTCACCTAAATCCCCCTGAGAAAGAATATCTGCTAAAGATGTACAACCGAATTTGGGTAGAAGGCACCTATCCCACGCAATGGAGAGAGGCCATTGTAGTGCCAGTGCTTAAGCCAGGGAAAGATAAGAAACTGCCTGAGAGCTACTGACCGGTATCGCTCACAAGTTGCCTCTCCAAACTCATGGAACGAATGGTCAATAGGCGTCTGGTTTGCTTTTTGGAATCAAATGGTCTATTGACCAACATTCAGTGTGGTTTTAGTCGCCACCTTTTCCACCACCGATCATCTGGTGAGATTGGAGAAAGCTGTGTGAGATGCCTTTGTTAGGAAGCATCACCTCATTGCAGTTTTCTTTGATATTGCCCGGGCTTATGACACCACATGGAGATTTGGTATACTTCGTACATTGCACTCGTGGGGGTTAAAGGATAACTTACCCATATTTATCAAGAGCTTTTTATGGGAAGGTTACTTCAGGGTACGTATCGGGAGCGAAACCTCTCGAACGTTCCTTCAGGAGAATGGTGTTCCACAGGGGTCAATTTTGAGTGTAACCTTGTTTGCCATTGCCATAAATGGAATAGCCCAATGTATCAGGTCACCAGTAGAGGGAAGCCTCTATGTGGATGACCTGGCCATATATTGCAGTTTGCAAAATGTCGTGGCGGTTGAACGTCAGCTTAAGCTGACAATCAATCGCCTTAATGAATGGGCCACAAACAATGGGTTTGCATTCTCAGCGAACAAGACAGTTTGTATCCACTTCTGTCGTGTTCGCGGCCTCCACCTGGACCCAGCGCTATCACTATCAGGAACCGAGCTGCCATTTGTTCAAACAGCACCATTTTTGGGTGTGCTATTAGACCGAAAGTTGACTTGGCGTCCCCATCTGAAGAAGCTGAAAGCAAGATGCCAATCCTCCTTGAACCTCTTACGCATTCTTAGCCATAAGTCATGGGGTGCGGACCGGACAATCTTATTAAGATTGTATCGATCACTTGTCTGCTCAAGATTGGACTATGGGAGCATTGTATATGGGTCGGCTAAACCATCAGTGCTGAAAACTATCGATGTGATTCACCATACAGGGATTCGCTTGGCGACTGGTGCATTTCGCACTAGTCCAATACCAAGTGTTCTCTGTGAATCTGGGGAACCATCGCTGCACATGCGCCGGAAACTGTTAGCTACCCGATATGTTGTAGCTTTAAACGCTAAGCCAGATCACCCGGCTTACACAGCAGTTTTCGACCATCATTATGTGCAGTTATATGATGCCCATATCCGTTCTGTAAAACCTCTGGCTGTGAGAATGCGTAATGTTTTTGAAGAGTTGTCTTTTGAATTGCCTCAGACATTCAGAACGGACCACAGCACAGCTCCACCCTGGATGTTACGTTGCCCCAACATTATTACTTCTCTTGCCAATTAGATAGGCTTTTTACCCTACCTACTGAATACCGACGTGACTTTGAGGAACTCTATGCACCGTTTCAGTCATTCACTGCCATATACACGGATGGCTCTAAGCAGGGGGAGCATGTGGGATGTGCTTTTACCATCGGCAGATGCTCGCACCATTTCCGGCTACATCCGCTGAGTGGGATATTCACAGCAGAATTGTATGCTTTATGGAAAGCGCTGCGGTTTGCATATTCGTACCCCAGCAGTGAATATGTCATCATCACCGACTCACTGTCAACCTTACATGCCATAAAATCTTTGCACTCTTCTCACCCTCTGGTTCAGCAGATTCAGTCATCCTTGATGGATCTGGACTCCATAGGGGTGACGACAGTGTTTATGTGGGTACCAGGTCACGTAGGTATTCTGGGTAATGAGAGGGCAGACAGGGCAGCAAAACTAGCTGCTAATTGCGATGGTATTAATGAATCAAAAGTTCTTGTGGGGGACATAAAAAACTATTTAAAAACTTTAATCTACCATCAATGGCAAGAACAATGGAATGGGGTTATATCCAATAAACTGAGAGAAATAAAAAATACAGTAAAACCATGGCAGTCCTCGTCCAGGGCATCCCGACTTGAAGAGGTGGCCATTACAAGACTATACATAGGTCACTGCTGGTGGACGCACGGTTACCTATTGCGGTCCGAGGAACCTCCAGTTTGTGAGACATGTGATACTCTCATTCCTAAGGGAGTCGAGAATTTTAGCATTTATTTAATTTTTAAGTGTTTTTAATCATTGTATAATGGGATAGAAGGAAGAAATATTATTACTCCCCTATCCATTTTAAAAGTTCTGTGTGCTACAGGCATAATAGTTCCTTCTTGTGTCGTGAGAAAATTTTATACATGTCAGTAGACCCTTATACAGTCTCACTGATATTTTATTCTACAGATTGTGATGGGCCCTTATACAGTCTTTTACAATCTGTTTTTAACTTTATTTATTTATTTATGTATTTATTCTTTATATCATGTTGGGTGATGTGGGTAGTTCATCACCAATAGGTGGTGTTTAAAATGTATTATTACGGGGATAATAGCCCACGAGGCTGATTCGCCTTAAATTACACACACACACACACACACACACTGTATTGCCGCATCTACCATGCAGCTCCGACCTGGCACTGTCTGATTATCACTTGTTTGAACCACTGAAGGAATTTTTAGGAGGAAAGAAGTTCCGAAATAATGACGACGTGATCAAAGCCGTGCATGATTGGATAAGTAATCAATCAAAAGACTTCTTTGAAACCGGAATTAAGAAGCTTCCACAACGCTGGCGGAATCGCATTGCAGGAGACTATGTTGAAAAATAGTGTGAATTTTGCTATGTTGTCAATAAAATATTTAAGTCAAATTGTCGTTTATATTTAAACACCCTCGTATATAAAAAAGCGCGAAATTTTTAAACATGAAACAGAAAATATATTAAATTTTGGATAGATAGTAAATCGGCTAACGGTAAGAGGTTTTTGACACAGTAATACCTATGTAAAATTCTTAATGCTATATAGACAATATTTATAGGTTGAAAACAACTATACTCGTTAAATAGAATCCCAGGATGATTTTTTCATTCTATTCCTTTAACTATAATGCATCCTTTGACTGAATTTTTGATTAATCCGATTGCTATACTATAAGCCCTTCAGTTAAAAGATTTACAACATTTCGGCATAAACCATCTTTGAATGCCTGTATAAGACATGGTGGATTTCATCACTCACTTTTACTCTTTATTATTCGTATATATTTGTCATAAACCAGAAAATTGAGTAATAAAACCATTTATTTTTAGATATTGCTATAATAATAACAATAATTATTATTATAACGGAAAATGTGGGACGAAAAATATATTTTTTAATTAATTAACATTATATTCACTTAAAAATTAATAAAATATACTACGTAAAAATTCCACTATATACTTAATAAATGGAATTACATTTACTTAGGGCTTACATAGTAGATCATAAAAATTATCTTCGTCAGATAGTAATTTCATGCAGTCCACCGTAGTTTTCGAAACCTTTTTCATTTTCCTTTTGATTTAACTACCAAATATTACTTTTTAATTTATCAAAATCTGTTAATCTGTCTAGCGTTAAATTAGAACCCCTTTTCAAGTATTTCTCAATTCAAATTATTTCTTTTTAATGCTATTTTTGATATTTTCTCAAATGTATCTCTAAGATCGAATTCCATTCTAATTTTTGGCTGGTTTCCAAAGGAAACATAGCCTTGTGAAATGGACGTGTCTGTGTCCTCCACTAACAACGTTTTCATCACTGGACCGATTTTCATAAAACTGTACGAGGCTCGTACTGCCAGGGCCCACCTCCTGGTTAATTGGCGAAGATTGAAGTCCCGGGTTCGATTCCAGGAACATTTTCCCCCTATTTGTTTTACTTAGGAAGTCTCAAATCCATCGTGTGGAGATGTTTTCTTTAATACATTAAAATATTTTTAAATTGTGAAATCGGAGCGAAGTTTGTACTGAGAAAATAATGTAAATTCTAATTCTTATCACGGAATTTTGATAAGATTGTATTTTCTTGAATTTCTACTAAAATGTAGCGTTTTTACGTTTTGAATCGCATTTTATCGGATTGTTGCCATGGAGACGATTATTACCAAACTCGACTTGAGCATAGATGAGTGAACAAAAAATTATTTATTTACTTTTCCACTCGACTATCCTTCAGCAATTGACAGTTGATCCATACATATTAGCGTATAAACAGTAACATTTATTAAATTCGTTTATTTAAAATGATACATGCAAAATATAATATCAGAAAGAGATTTTGACATTGCTTTCATATTTTCAAACTGATAATGCTCAATTAATTTGTTTTCCAATTTTTCTCTATCCTTGGTAAACTATGAATTACAAATGGTATATATGGATTGAGGATTCCTTCGAATGACTAACACATACTGAAACATTTCCTGTAATGTAATTGTATATATATAATGTAATCAATTCGGGACGCCAGCTTTGGGAAACCAGCCTGCATTAGTCTTGGTTTGTACTTCTTGTTAATATTGAAATATTAACCCTAAAATTCTAATTTTAATTTGTTTTTCACTCATACGGTGTCTAAGATTATTTAAATAACTACCGATTTGACTTTAATGCACTCTGCCGAAGCATTGGCAACTTCAAATGCCACCAATGAGACTCGCCACGAAGAAAAGGTTGCACATCTCTGGTGTAGATCATGTATTTGACGGACGGAAATTAAAATTTGGATTCAACGCAAAACCCTTTATAATTCGTTCCATGCGTTGTACAATCTGCGACTATCAACGCAAAGCTTTAAAGCGTGTTCATCCGAGTTAAGCTTGAATTTTTACATTCAAGGCACGAAAGCTGGGGCGATTACGATAAAACGAGCGGAGACGCAGGCTCTTGCAGGACAGGCACGTTACGCAATCGCGTTTAAAACAAGGCGAGGAATAAATATATATATATATTCCCGCAAAGGATATTTAGGGTGAATCTCTCATAAAAGTTTGTGCTAATGATTTAAATTTTCTCTCCTCTCTTCCGTAGTGTAAATGCTAATGTTAAAATTATTGCTGACAAAGGATATAAGTTGAGATTTTTTAAATAGGTGAGATTAGTGATGCTACGATATTTATAAATATGTATATCTTTTATAAAATCTCTTTTACTGCTCTTACTATAGCTAAAATTGAAAAATTTCTTAACAAAATATTTGGAAATTTTCAGATACCAGCCTGTACATAAACAATTGATTAACATTAATATTTGGTTTATTATTACTCAATTTCTCAATTTAAATAACATTTATTCCATTCGCTATGAAGTATAGAATCCTATTCACGCATAATTAAATTTTCAAGCCGGCTTTCTAATTTTTTTTTACTTCACGGCCGTCTATATCCTTCCGTTATTTTGGGTTTTAGCACCGTCGACTTCCCAGCACGGAATCAGACCAGCGGACGTTTTTCGTAACTTTTTTTCGTCGGAGACAGCGATCTTCTTGGAGGAGCACTTTTCCTCGTCTCCAAATCACTCCAATTTGGAAATTCGAAAGCTTTACCGAATACACAAGAATCTTGGGAAATTTTCCCTTTTATTTTATGCGAAGGTTTTGCACAATTAAAAAACTTTTTTTCGAGAGTTGTATCGTTAAAATTTTGGATTTTCTGTTCCCTCCGAGAATTTTCGAGAAATGGACACCCCTTTATTCCTTAGGGGTTCTTTTTTTATTTCTCGCGGTTCGATTCCCGGCTGTGTATTTCAGGGAGGAATTTTATTCATCCTTAAAAACCCTTTTGTGTTCTTCTCCTTAATTTTCCGCTCGAGAAAATAATGGCGTCGAAAGGGCGAATAGCAGCCGTCTTATGCACGACCTTTTTCGCTTGTTTTTTTCCTTCGATCGTGAAGATCTTTGCAACTTCTACATTCTACTTAAAGGGAGGAGGATCGCGTTTTTTTCCTACGGTTCCTTTTTTACAGAACCGAGACTGATAAGAACGCATTACTTTTTCGTATCGCTCCTTTTGGGAAGATATTCTTTTATTTTTGAAAGGCATCCCTCTCAATTAAAAAAATTCGCGATGCCGCGTCATTTTTTATTGCGCAGCATATGTTTGATGGAAATGCGTCGGAAATGCCGGTGAAGTTTCAAATTTTCTCTTATTTTAGAACCGTAAATCGAAGAATTTATCTTCGAGGGTGGATGTTTTTTAATTAGAACGAGCATATCGTTTATAAAACCAATTTTAGCAGTAGGAACTAATAATGTCATACATTTCAGCTGACATAAGTGTTTTATTAAGAAATTTATTTTTAGGGTTGATTATTATTTTAGCTCAAATTTAAATTTAATAGGTTCATCTATAATAATAAAATATTATATATGTGGGGGTGTCTGTATGTGTGTATATGGCAGTCGTAACTCATCAGAAAATAAAGGTGGAAGCTTTAATATTTGGCAGCAGCTTCAGGTTGAGCATGAGAGTTGCAGGATAATTTAAATCGACCCATGGGGGCGAGTGGTCCCCATGGAACGGTCGGTTCAAATTTCGCTCTTTTGAAGATATCTCAGCAACGAATTTGTTGATTTTGATAAAACCTTCAATGTAGTGTATAATAAAGCCTTCCTTAATATTAAATAAGTAGAAATTTTATTTCACTAATAAAAACATTTGTTTAAATTTGTTTATAAAATTATATAAATTTCAAATGCTCTACGCATTTCAATTGTGCTGTTTTAAATTATTTCTATTGCAGAATGATTATTTTTTGTTTAATAAAATATATTAAAAATAGTTGTAGCCCTTAATCTTCTATAAAAATTCTTGCAGAAATTACGATAAAATTTATCATCCTACCGTATTGTATGCGGAGAACTGCTCATTAGTTGTTATTATTATCAAAGGCATTTCACGTTTTTAAAAGTGCTAAATTAACATTTAAGAGCTGAAGATACTTGTATTAAGTACTTTTTCCATTGTTACCGTTGGAAATTGTGGTAGAAACTTTGTTTAGAGTTAGCATCGATTTGAATATCTTGAATGACAGCCTCCGTATTTATGCATTGTTAACCAATGGATCACTACCGGTCGTACCCTGAAGATTACGGTCGATAATTACCTCTTACGTAACGCGTCGTTGTTAGCAACTCGTAAAACACTCTTTACGCAGCGATTTCTAGTTTTTTAAAAAACTTCTTTAAACAGAGAGTCGAGAGGTTACGGCGGCTTTATTTGTATGGATAAGTTAAAAATGTGAGTCTTAAAGGCAAATGATATTTCCTAAGATCGTAAGACCCACCTGAAACTTGTAAATCGAGCTGCCAACGACGGGGGTGGGGGGTCGTAAACGGCCCATAAATTCGCCATAAACAAAACACTGTTGTTTCTTTTCGTTGATTTATTGCTCCGAGACGACTAAAAAATCCCCCCTTCCGGAAAACACCGGTCGAAAACGTCGTGAAAGATTGTAAGGGGCCGGCAATGCGATTTATTTTTATTCTCCGCCACGTAACGTCTCTCTCTCACCCTCTCAAGAACGTTTTTTAAAGAAAAAACTCGGTAAGCGCTTTCCGTCCTGCTATCCGAAGACGCCGGGTGTGTATGACCTATATATTTTCCTCGTGCACAGAATCCGGATACCGAAGTTCTTATATTTTTTTACTACTTTCCTCCATTTTCTTCCTCCCCCTGCCCCTCTCTACCTGGCGGCGGAAGACAGACCTTGACCCGTCCCCATGGTTACCTGATCCCGTCTCGTTCTCGGGAGACGGCAAATTTTAGCAAGATGGCGCATGGATACGAACTCACGTAATGCAGTCCGAGGGATTCGAACTCGTTTAACGAAGAGACCGGACGCCCTTAAGTCGTTTGGGCGCATCTCGCGTCGCGGGGAAATGATTTATGGTTTTGAACGATGTTAAAAAGTTAGGAAACGGAGTGCGCGAGAGGCGAAAAACGTCGGGGAGTACAGCAAAAGGGGTTATTTCAAAATAAATTGTTTTAGAGTGAGGGACGTGTCCGACCTCTACCGCTCATTTATCCGCTCCGGTTTTGAAAATGTGTGCGTAAACTGATGCTAAATCATCACGCATGTGATTCCAAAAATTCGTACGGCATTCATTGGCGCAATTTTTGCATAAAAAATTTATAGATGGCAGAATTATAAAATATTAACGGCACTGCCCGTACGCGCTATGCTGGTCAACCCCGCCCTCCGCTCCAGGGACCTCGGCGCTACGCGGGCCTCGCATTAATTCTCGCCGACAATAATTTTTCGGAACTTCTCTTATAAAGACACTTTTCTGTGCAAAAAGTTTATTCGCCGAAGGAGCGTTTCCGAAATATAAATTTTCAAATATTTTAAACAGCCGCCGCTTTGTTTCGAGATGGCGGATGAAAATAAAAATGGTTTTCCTGGGGTCTCCTAGCTGGTAGAAACAAAATGACATTTACCGCATTTCTCTGCGGCGAACAATTTCTGAGATACAGAGGGGACTGATGGGCGGACAGATACTTGAGAAATTATAGGTATATAGGATTACAAACTCCACTTGAGAAGACTCGACTTCGTGGAAAGATTCCATAATGTAAATGATGCTGTAACAGGCGAAACCAGTCGATTAAATTCGTGTTTAGTGAAAATAACAATATTTGTCCTTATTTATATATAGGCCAAACCTACTTACTCTCAGAGCGCATAAGATAATCTACTCAATTTAGAGAGCAGAAAGACATTCTGCGCACAAGAATGTATGAACAGTAAACATAACTTATATTCTAAGCAATACAGAGAGAATGCAACTCCCTTAAGCATCTCCAAAACGTCTAATGTTAGTCGGTGCGACTAACATAGGACGTTTTGAGGATGCCATTGAATGTTAATAAATAAGATCCGCACGCTAAATTAAAAGAGCCGCATGCGGCTACCGAGCCGCTATTTGGCCACCTCTTATATATAGTATAGATATTTTTTTATTATATCGCCTTTCTAAAACCAACGAAAAATATAGAACGAAAAATAGAATTTTTTAAATTAAATTAAACGATATTCGTCAGATTTTTTGTCTTGTTAATGAAAGCCCCGGAATGTTTTTCAATCATAAGCCATTCCTTTATTAGGAAAAACGTGAGTTGCAGATATTAACGACGACAGTACTCTCTCCAGGGAAAATCATAAGCGGAATTTTCGCGGGGAAAAAGTAATTTTTATCTCTCTTTTGTGTAGACCCATTTTCTCACTGCAGTTCTGAAAATGCGAGGATAAACCGTTGCTCAAATTATCACGCATGTGATTGTAAAAAGTCACTCCGTATTTATTGGCATGATTCTAAGATCCTGATAATTTTTAAATACGAGATTTAGAAAATGTTAATCTTGGCGTGATTCTCGTATTCCATGTAAAGCAAATTTTTAACTACGATAACAATTTTAATTACAATTCCCAGAATTAAAGAATTGTTGAGTAAGAAATACGCTGTAGCAGGCCAGCATTGAGTTGAAATGCAGAATTGTTTTCACTTAACACATTACAAAGTACAATGAAAGGAAATCTTGGATTTTATCCGGTATTTTTCACGAATTATCAAACGTAGCTCACGTGGAGTAAGGAAAACAGAGTAAAAGACTAAAATAGAGAATAACGTTGTTTTATTTATTTACCGAAAATAATTATTCATATCCACTTACAGAACACAGGCTTAATGTTGATAATTTACTTATCGTCTTCAGAGATTACTCTGTTAGCTGCTAGTTCCTCAAGACAGTGAGTATTTTTCGCTGCCCAGCAATAAATGATTACCAAATTATTCAAATGTGTAGAAAATTTAACAGATCTAATATTCTCCATTTTTTAATTTTTCATCAAAAGTTATAAAGAGATATAAATTTTCATATTGTTAGCAAAATGTTTAGTCATTAGAATTGAATCATTAACTTGGTAGGTAAGAAGATTAATTGCAGCAGAAGTTTTTAAAATTACTTCTTTTTCGCTACGTTCATTTAAAATGCCTCTCCTTTTATCGCGTTAAAGCACTACTAGAGACAGTAGTTTCTTTTCCCATTTCGGGTGCTCTGAACTCCGCTCTTTTCTTCCATTTCCAATGTCAAATCTTCGCTGTACATTTCCTTAGTGATTCCCAAAGTGGGGTGTATCCGTTTGAGTGTGTCAAGAGGAATCTCTGTCATCGCGTAAGAATGTCTTTTCCCACCGCTGGATAATTGCCACCGCACCAAAGTTAGGAAGACGTTTTTTTCCTTCCCTTACATTATTTCTTTATCTGTCAGTTTCGCTTTAAAGCCGGTTAGGTCGTCACAGCCAAAAACAATCGATCGAAACTAATGTTGGTGTGCCTAAAATTTTTGATCAAGATATGTCATAATTAGAGATAGGTTGATGAAAATTAAAGTGAACGCAAGCCGTTATTTAAAGGTAGATTAAAAAGTTTTATAAATTTTAGAAGCTATTTGGTCATTTATATCCTCGCATTGCTTGAAATTAATCCATCAATATGTCGTTCAAATTTTCTAATGCGGCACCAATTTTCGTTTCGATTACTACAGAAATAGTTTGGCATAGTTTTCTTGAATCAGCATCTTAGCAAAAAAGTAAAAATACTGAAATTCTCCATTATCGATGGAAAATAGCTACATCTTGTTGAGCGGCTAGGGAACTCGTGAAGTTAATACCACTTATGGTTTATACCACTGGCTAATTAGACTGGAGGAAAGCGTGAAGCAAGGCTCGAAAGAAAAAGGTTAGCAAATAATGTGGTCTTTAATGAAATATTGTAAAATTAGCGCGTAATTTATAAAAGTTGACCAATTGGGATTGAAGGCCTCCATCTCTCCGCAGGAGGTAGGAGTTGACGGCCCGTGGGGCCGGAAATCTACCAGTATTATATGATAATAAAAAATTCGAAATTTTTTTAACTGCATATCTTTTTGTACTCTATTTAATTTAGGTTGTCTGTCTAAATTATGGTCTTTCCATGTAAAACGTCTTGCAACCGTAGTATGCGTACTGTGGTGCTCCGCTTCTTTCCATATTATTTTTGCGACCGTTAATTTATAATATAATACTGAGAAAAGAGCGAGCTTTGTAGTTAATCAGGTATTCAAAAAGGACAGATTATTTTACTGGGTCCGCAATGCACTACACTTTCAATTCCTTAATTGCGTTTTCATTGTGCCTTTCGTAGTCCATTTTTTATGTGAAATAACATACTCAAGGAAGTAATGAGCTAAAATTTCATATTTTTCAAAACTTGAACAAATTTGAGTTATTTTTCTCGAAAACTTTATATTTGTCGGTAAATTGCTGCTATACGGAGATGTGAAATTAAATTTTAGAATTATAGCTTACCAATTAAATACTATATCAAGATAATGTGAATACTTCTGTAGACATTAAGATATTGGCATATAACTCCATACAGGTAGGTACCAAGCCTTCTTAAGTATTTTTAATTTGAATAAAACACTAAATCAAGGCATTCCTGCTTAGCAAATTTAAAAATGTGAACCCATTATGTGAGACAATACGATAAAATTTGAAAGGAAACAAAAAACACTTCTGCGTACTACTTACTGTATTCGTTTAAAAAGGATGAGTGATAAAATATATTTTTTATACTTGAAACACCAAAGCAAAGCCAAGGTCTAACCTAACTGTGATTTCTTGCGATGTCAATTTTGATACCTATATATTAGAGATCGTAAATTTTTTTCGATATGGGTTTCAAAGTTCCTTACAACGTAAGTAATTATCTAGAAGTTGTATGATCGAAAAAATTTATATAAATTTTTCATCAACAAAAATTAAAAACAACGCAAAATATGAGTCAATATAGAATGCGGTCGAGCTTTGGAGGGCAAACGGTAGGAAAATAGCAACGTGAGATGTTAGCTTGCCGAAATTAAATATATTTTATATACCTAATTGCAAAATAACTTCCACAACAGCCGCTTCTACGGCGTCATAAGGGCGAAAACGCTTCAGAACTGTGTGCCTAGTAGTTTTGCAGATCTTTGAGAAATTCTTTATGGTATTGAAAAGACATATCGGCTCATTTATACAAAAATACTCTTTTCCCACGTGTCTCTTAGCGACTTCTCATCATCATCATCATCATAGGTAGTCTGTCCGTAGACAGGTCCGTGATTATTCTTGGTTAAACCTGGTTCTCCATATACTCCTATTTTCCGCTGTCCTCTTCATATCTTGATAACTCTCCTTCCCTTTTAAATCGTCTATCAGCTGAAATCTATTCCTACCTCTTTCCCTTTTTCCATCTAGTTTTCCTTCTAACACATCTTTAATCATACTCTCTCTCCTCAGGTAATGCCCAACCCAGTTAGCCTTCCTCTTTCTGATAGTCTGTATAATCATTCGCTTCTCTCCTATTCTTCGTAGCACTTCATCGTTTTTCATCCTATCTGTCCATTTTATCTTCAGAATTCTCCTCCAAATCCCCATTTCAAAGCTTTCCAAGTGTTTGATGTCATTTTTCCTTAACGTCCATGATTCTGCCCCGTACAAAGATGTACTCCATGCATAGCATTTTATGAACTTCTTGCGGATATCTTCCCTAGCGACTTGGGGTAAAAGGATCCCCCAATAAAGCACGAACTGACTCGAGACGGGAGAAGGCATAGCAAGACTCCCAGCGATGCATTCATGCAATGAGCAACGAGTCTTCACGAATTGAACCCGAATACATTATTTAATCTTTACCGCACAGACCATACAAGAGCTTGGGAGAGAAGAATATGGGTTGTTAATTGCTGTTTGTCGGCAGATTAGTCATAGTGACGGATGTAAACAAAATGTGTAATGCCATGCATGGGATTTTCTCAAATTTTTATTTCCAACACTAAGTCATAATTATTTGGTATCGCGGACGTTGTCGTGGAAACATTTGTCCTCAATCCAAATAAAGTTTTTAATCGATAGTAGTAGAACCCCTTGGCGCTCACGGCGGCCACCAAATACGCGAAAATTTGGCAGCGTTTGTTAGTTTTAAACTCAAGGGAAACGAGACAAGTTTTTTCTCTAAAGTACCCGGGTTCGATTTTAGGTGCAATTTTTCTTATTTTACGTGATTTTCGTGTGGAACATTCTCGAATTTTTATCTCGGATTTCTTTTTTATTGGTACCTCGCAAATCACATAAGATCCATGGAGAGGAAAATATGGTTTTATAATTGTTCTCACCAAATAAATCTTCGTGTCCACCGATTAAGAGCGAATAACAATGGCATGTTTGGCATTTCCTTGAATTTATATGTGCGAAAACATATGTTGCAGTTATGTGCTCTCGCTGATTTTTTGTGGCAAGCCTCGCACATTCTCCAAACAGATTTTCTAATCGGTGCTTCACAGATCATGTAAGAACTAAGAAGCTTGGCATACATGAAGTATATAGAATTTTCCGGTGGCATGTGAGTGTATAAATCCATGTAGAGGAGCTCTACCGCTCGTCCCTCACGAAGTCCAACACCGTTTAACGACTAGCTTCGCTCACCTATTATTTTCAAATTATTTGTCATGAATTTATTAAATATTTGAAATATAAAATGCATATTCATGAAAACTGGCCCTCTTCTAACACGGGTTCTCAAAACTCGGAATCGTCACAATGTAGCTTGTTTGTTGTTTTGATTCTTGTCAAATGAGCAATAGACTGACTTATAAATTCTTGCAAAGAACAAAATTGTCTCGCGAAGCGCTAAGGGAAAGCAGGTTAAGCTAGTCCTCGCGAGGAGCAAAACGTTTAAGAAATAATGACTTATTTCATCAATAGTACTACAGCATTTCACTGTAAGAAGTCGAAGAGAGCAATATTAAATATTTGTCACATCACTAATGTATCTCTTGCCTTAAATGACTTCGTCTTCTTCCCACCGCTCATTATTCTTTCTTCAAACATATTTTTATTAAGAGCGGCCGCTTGATTAATAGTCATTATTTGATAAATATGTGGTCGAATCTGTTGCTTCTTTTATCCTCAAGCGCTCTAGCCGGCAGGTATTCGACACGATTCGCCCCCTAATGACGCACTTTGGGAATTTGCTAGACGAGATTCCTAGTCCTCCTTGCTTCACTTCCTTGCCTACACTCTTGACTCAGCGGAAGCATGGTTCAAGTAGCTGTTTGCTTTCTTCTGTGAATTATTTTGGTAGAGGCTTAAGTCGCATAAATTACCAAGGAAAAATTATATAATAGGCAAACGGTTCTCCGTTAATATTATAATTTTGTATTTGTTGAAATAGTACCAAGTTACCAACCAGTAATGCGTGTTTTCTTTTATTTGACATACAATTATACTTTTTATGGAGTTCCACATATTGACGGCATCTTCAGTGGCTTGATTCGGGTGCTTAATTGCTTTCATTAGGATGCCCACGTATTCCGAGAGGGGTGGGTTATTCTCCTACGTTATTATTCTATCAATTAACGTTTGATTGAACATGGTATTTACATTCACTGAACTAGTCTTAATTTACGATAAAGCGAACGCATGCCGTTAATCTTATATCGATGTCCTACAATAGTAATTGTTTTATTTTGTTAAATAGAATATGGCATTCAATATAAAATCATCAACGGTGAATAATGAGCACTAAAATTTGGTGTGTAATTGAAAATTTCACTAGGCTTCACAATCGCAGAAAAATAGCTCTGTAACTTCCACGAAAAAAGGAAGTTACAAAATTATTTTTTCTGTAATTATAATAAATAAAGTCGAAAACGTGGAATGTGATTTCATCGATCTGATTAACCAGGCTTCTTTATTTTAATATATTCTGGCTCATAATTTAACAGAAGAGAATTTTAATAGATATTACACGCATTCAATACAACCTAGTGGGCTTCATTTGACGGTGCAAAAGAAAAGGACTGAGGAACGAGCATTTCTCCCCCTTCTCCTAGGACTTAGTTATTGATTATTTTATCTTTAGCGTCAGGAAGAAAAGTGGTGACGTAGTATGGGTTGCCAGGAAATTTTTGGCGGTATAATTTTGCTATGCTTAGCTCAATTTTATTTGAGACGTGATTGTGTTCGGAGGAGCTGAAGGAAGTTTCTGGTAAGCGATGTCCTTGCCGAAGAGAAGGCGATGCAGTCCCTCAAGATAGTGAGTATTTGCCGCAGCAGCAGTAAATAATTAGCAAATTATTCATAGATGTAGAAAAAGTAATAGATCTAAGTGTTAAATGTTTCTGTTTTTTAACTTTTCATTCATTTTTTAAAAAGGTAGACAACCATATTGTTAGCAAAATGTTTAGTTATAAATCGTAGTTAGAATTAAATCATTAACTTGTTGGGAACGAGGAAGAATCGCAATCAAAGTTTTTAAAATTATTTCGCTTGAGCCATGTTTATTTAAAATGCGACTTCTTTCGTTGAATTAAAGCACTGCCAGTGAGTTTCGTTTCTATTCCCATTCTAGGTTCTGTGAATCTCTCCCTTTTCTTCCATTTCCAATGTTATATCTTCACCCTTTATTTCCTTTGTGAGCCCCAAAGTGTGATGCAATATGGCCATTTTGTGATGATGCCGTGTGTGTGCGCGTTTGAGTGTGTCAAGAGGAATCTCTTTTAACGCGTGAGATTTCCCTCTCTCGTCGTTGGAAATTTTACACCTCACCAAAGGTAGGAAGACGTTTTTTCTTTCCCTTCGACTCCTTTCACTTTCAGCTTCGGTTTAAAGGGGTTTAGATCTTCGCAGCCAAAGGCAATCGATCGAAACTAATGTTGGTGTGCCACAAGTTTTCGATCAGGACATGCCACAATAAGAGATGGGTTAATGGGGATTAAAGCGAACGCAAGCCTTTAGTTAAAAGTAGATTAAATATTTTTATGAATTTTAGAAGCCAATTGGTCATTGATATCCTCGCATTGCTTGAAATAAATCAAGCCATACATCGGTTAAATTTTCTAAAGTTGCGCCAATATGAGACTTGAAACAATAATGGGGTCTTGATTTCATGAAATTTCCAAATTTTGCCAAAAAGGTCATTGAAACGTTAAATTCGATCGTTTGTGGACTGAGTGAGACGATCGACGATAAGATTAAGAAACTTTGTTAATTTTTCTTTAAAACACTCCCAGTTTGAAGATCTAGGGTCAATTTTTCTCTAATTTTTTTGTGCAAAATGATGGAATTTTGCAAGTCTCGAAATTGATTTTTATGTGTTTTCTCGTGGGAAATAGAAATAATCTTCTGGATTAAATCTTGCACTTATTATTCTTAGAAATAATTTATTCTTATCTTTCAAATATCAAAATTGTATTAAAAATTCTAACATAATGGATATATGACATAAACGTTAATGATTTGTCATAGAAAGCCGTTGTGCTTTATTTAAGACTCTCTGGACGACACGTTAAATGCTTGATGGCTCGTATTAAGGCATTCAATACGTACGTACGTACTAGTACCCCCCTTGAGTTCTAATGCACTTCGCAATATTTGAAGAGATTTTCTAATTTCTACTGTACTTGGGATAATTTGACAAACTTCAGTGTCTTCGCTATCACAACTGTCCTCATCATTAACTGCAGGTGTGTTTGATTTAATATCGTCAACTATGTCCCTTACAGTAAGATCACCTGTTGTGGGAAGGTTTGCATCAATTTCAACCCAAGCTTCAAGATCTTGAGAGTTAACCAACGCACAATCTATTGATGATACTGTTCTGCATTAGTCGATATTTTCCACGACCTTTGATTCAATAAATCCAGCTTTACGGAAACAGTTTTTGATTGTTTTCTCGGAAATTAAGTCCCAAGAACTAGCCATCATGTGCACTGCATCTAATAAGTTCAGTTTTTTAGCTATGTCTTTAGCCTGGGCTTTATTCCTGGCATCAATTTCTGAAATTATTTTACGTTGCATTGCACTTCTGTATAGTGTTTTAAAAGCTTTAATGATTCCTTGATTCAAGGACTGAACTATTGCAGTTGTGTTTACAGGAAAAAATACAATTTTATTATTTTTTAACTCAAAATTGGGATGAGCTGTGCAATTATTCAACGTAAGTGCTATTTTTTGTTTGATATGCGAGAGTTCTCTGTCCCAGTCTTTTAAAAAGTCAATAAATATTTGTGAATTCATCCAGGCGTTAGAGCTGTTTTTGTAGTGTACAAAGAGATTTTTTTTCCCCTCTGAATACTCGTGGGCATTTACTTTTCCCAATAACAAGCAATCGTTTTTTTATTGTACCTGTCGTGTTTCAAGTAAGAACCACAGTAACTTTTTCTTTCTGCCTTTTTCCTGCAGTTGAAGGACCATTTTTTAATAACAAAGTATGCTCGGGCATTGCTTTAAAATAAACACCAGTTTCATCGGTGTTTAAAATAGCATCAGGATTGAATACTTCCAATAAATTTGGTAAGGTATTTTCTACCCATTTTTTGGCTGAAATTTTATCCAAGTCCAATTTTTCTCCATGCAGTCTTTTATACACAATGTTGTGCCTCTCCTTCCACCGGATGAGCCAGCCATCCGTATGCACGAAGTCGTCCTCACCGATTCATAAGTAATTTCCTTTGCCTTTTCACATAAAATACTTCGACTGATAGGAGCGTTCTTCAATCTTGCACTTGTGAACCATCTCAGGAGCGCTTCTTCCACGAATTCACTTTTACCACGTCTTTTTCTTTTTCTGTCCAGGTTTTCATTTATACTCACACTTAATTCATAGAGTTGTCTATTTTTCAAGATTTTACATAAGAGAGGCTGCAAAACACCAAGTTTCAATGCAGCTTCTCTCTGATTACACTTCGCAGTCAATCGGGTATTAAAAAAGAACCGAGTTTTTTACCGAGTCCTCGAAGCACTACACTTTCAATTCCATAATAGTGTTTTCATTTTGCCTTACATAGTCAATATTTAAAATTTTAATTAAAGGATTAAAGTAATGAGTTTTATTTTCAGACTTTTCAAAGCTTTAAAAATGTTAAGTTATATTTCTCGAAAAGGTCTATATTTTCGGGAAATTGTTTCTAAACAGCAATTAAGTTTAAAAATTATAGCTCAGCAATTTAATCCTTTATTATGATATGGTGAATGCTTTAGCAGACGTTAAGGTATTGGCATATAGCTGCATACCGGTAGGTTACAAGCCCTACTAAGCAGTTTAAATTTAGTGAAAAACATGAAATCAAGGCAGGTTTGTTTTGCAAATTTAAAAATGTAAGCCCAGGTATACTTCTGCGGACTTTTTGCTCTATTCATTTAAAAAGGGAGAATGGTAAAATAGATTTTTATTTGAAACACCAAAGGAAAACCGAGGTCTAAGCTGGAATGTTTGCAATGAATTTTTGCGATGCCAATTTTGATACCTATATGATAGATTGTTAATTTTCTCTTGATTTGGGTTTTAAAGTTCCCCACAAAGCAAGTAATTGTCTAGAATTAAATATGTTTGACAAAAATTTATATAAATTTTTCCTCAAACACGAAAAACAACGCAGTAATGCAAAATATCAGTCAATATAATATGCGGTCTAGCTATGGAGGTCAAACGGCAGTAAAATAGCAGCGTGAGAGGTTAGCTTAGCCGCTTTTACGACAGCATAAGGGTAAAAATGCTACAGAACCGTGTGCCTACTATTTTAGCAGATCTTAGAGAATTTTTTATGGGAGGCTGGCGGATGGCATTGAAAAGACATATCGGTTCATTTAGACAAAAATACTTTTCGACCCCATGTCCCTTAGCGGCTTCGATCAAGGGGTAAAAGGATTCCCAAAGACGGCACGCGCTGACCATTAACGGGAGTAGGTATAGCAAGACTCACACCAATGCATATGGAAAACATTCGGCTTAAATTTTCGATCAGTCTTCTCGTTCGCTCTCCTAATCTTGAAAAGAACTGGCGGGCGCAACTAGCCGGTAAACAACTCTTAATTCTGCATTTATATGCCTACTTCTGCGCGTCAGCCAAAAGGAAGTAATTGTTTGAAGAGCTGCTAATGTGCCCTCAAAGAGCCGTATGAAGCTCAAGAGAAGGTACATTACAAACCGGAAATGTGACGAACTTCAATCTTTAAAAAAATTTAAAACTTCACGGAGGAATTCCGTTACAATAATTTTAGAGCGCAGCCCAACGAAATGGTCAAACTTTGGTGCCCCTATCGACAGGCGCCTGAGGCGGTCGCCTCGCCGCCTCAACTATCGGCACGTCCCAGTATATATATATATATATATACTTATATATACATTTGTAAGTTTTTCTTCTGCTACGGAGAGGATAAAACCTTACCATACGTTTATTAATATCTACCGAGATTAGCGGATTTGAATATTAATAACCTCGAACGTTGAATTAAAACTCTTTTAATATTGGGAAGAGAGAAAGAAAACTTTCTGACAGAAATGGAGAGAATCATCCATCAAACTTCCTACTCTCATACATGACTCAGCAAAAATAAAGTATCAGTATTTGCACGATCTGCCAAAATAAGGTCTCCAACGCGCTTGGCATTCGTTTCCATAACAAACACCGAGCTGAACTCAGAGCAGAATAAGCGATTCTTAACCGAACTCTCCCGTCAAAAAATGACAAACTTTTTCGTGCTTCCGAGGACATTTTCATGCGAGCTTAAAATTTTTCGTCACGTACATTTGGGGTTGGTAGGTCGAATTTCTCTGAATAACCTTCGAGGAAACTTCGAAGAAGAACACGTCATCAGACCTATGAAACTCTTTGCAGGTTACCAGAAACTTTCTATTAATAGGACCAAAGAACACGTTTTCTGGGATTTGAAGATTTCCTAAGGAACGTAAGTCGAATTCAAAGACACATTTTCAGTAAAACTCGCGTAAGTTATAATAAATGGACTAGATGCCGAACTTATATATATAACCGGATGTGCCCATATCAGTAAAACGTTTGCTAAACTATAAAAATGCAAAAACAAAGAAAAATGTCTTCCATTTGGTTTATATAAAATAAATTTAAGCTGCGCAGATAGAATTCTATTCTCATTTTAATCTCGATAATCTGAATTCTTACGCACTGGGAATATCTCAAACCTTGTAGGAGCTGGTCAAAATTGATTCAATCTCTCAGCGATTCCTCTGCAGTCGTCGTCCTAGAACCAAAACTTTCAAGGAACGCAAAGAAAGTTAATATAACTATGAATGCCGCTGAAAAGTACCTTTTTGATCGCAGGAGTAAGTTTTTCAGAAGAAGTAGAGAAATTGGAATCTTAGACTTTCTTGTTAAAAGTTATTCATCAATTCAACCGTGTATTTCATCCAATATGTTCAACAATTCTTTGCGTACTTGGTACTTAAAATTTATAGGTAATAATTTACCATTTAATAATCTTGAACTCAGTGGCTTTTTGAACACGCTTTATAATTAAATGTCGACCATTCTCTTCTCTTAAAGATTGAGAAATATCTAGGATTATTCTCAGGATTAAATCTACAGCGAAATGTCTTTTTCATTATATTTTCGCAACGAAGAACATGAGAAAGTAAACAATAATATTGCAAGGATAATTTTGAAAGCGAATGAAATCGCATACCTACCCTATGATTAATGGTGATTAGATCTTGCTTTTGGAAAGCGATCGCCACATGCCATGAGATATCGTTAAACGTTTGCGAAATGCGTTAAGAAGAGATGGAAATCCTGATGCGATTTTAAATGGCAGATACCACATGGAGGATTTCTGCAGGGTATCGTGTATTCATTATAAAAATAGTTATAGCAATTTTTTTTATTTTCATATTAAATCCAAAAGCGTCATAATAAAGAATTTACCGGTGAAACGGCAAAATTTTTAATCCAGCATTATTTTTATTACTAAAACGATAGTTTTAAGCGTAGATGTTATATGGAGGATTGATAAATATCACGATATATCGTTTTCTCAGAGAAAAATTAATTTCCACATGTAATCGGTATGACGATATTTTGTTGAAACTTCTTATAAGCAGCGATGAAGACATTTAAACAAATGAAAGAATCCAATTTGTGGAATTACATTTTAATTGCGACTTCGTATATTATTTTAACATATGCCTGAAAATGCTAGAGCTGTAGTAGGGGAGGCGGGAAAATTAGACACGCGTTACTGAACACCAAAACAATAAAAATAATTCCTCCCTTAATGAGATGCTGAGAAAAATCTCAATATCCCTATTGCATCCAAACCGGAAATTAATAAAAATTAACGCCCTTGAATGCGAAAAGATTGGAATCCGCGATCCTAGCATCCAGTGCAAGATGCTCATCCAAGACTGGCTGAGAATGCGACAACATCTCTATGAAAACACCGGTTCTCGGACAACACCATATGTTCAGAGGGATAAAGGTTACCAAACGCGCCGAACCCTCCCGTTCCAAATCGTTCGAAAAGATCTGAATGTCGAGAGAGAGAGAGGTAGAAAGGAAAACAAAAGCGCAACGCTCTCCGGCCCTTTCCCTCACGACGGACACTCAATCCGGGCACGGATCACGTCTCCATCTGCGAGTGTTTCGAGAGGATGGATGGAGAAAATAGAAACACGAGCACGCACGTAAAACCTTTTCCTTTCACCAGCTTTAGGGAGGACGCGGCGGAAGCGACCCGAGATCTCATTCCGTTTGGCATTTTCGTCGCATATTTCCATTCGCGCGCCTCTTCGTCGCGTGACCTCGACAGGATAATATCTTCTCTCTTTCCCTTTTTACCCTTCCCATTCCCTTCCCCACCTCCTACGCAATCATTTTCCAGGATCGCTCGGCGACCTTTCTCCCTTTTTTATATTCCACCTCTCTCGTGCATCCTCTTACGCATCCACTCCGAAACGTCACTTATGTTCCCCGTCCGCCGACTGCTCGTATCTCCTGCTTCTCTCTACGCCTCCCGCTTTTATCCAAATGGCATCGGATGGTGAAGTGGTAAAAGGTATTTTTATCTCCATTTTCGGAGCGAGCGACGAAAGCCAGCCGAGTCCGAGAGGCGAGCGAGCGACGGAAGAGTGAAATAAGACGTTGGATACCTGATAAATGGCGTGGTTGTTAGGTTCAAAGGTTAGGGGTTTAGGGACTCTTGAGATCCTGTGGAGGTTTTTGACGAATTGCGCGTCAGGTGAGTGAGATTTAGGGCGGCTCGTGAAAGGGTTGCGGGAACATCAGCCGGTTCAGGGTCGCCTTCACTTTAACGATCAAATTAATCTTCGGCTTTTCCTTGTGGCGAAGTCGAAGCGCGGTCCCCACTATTCTTCCTACCCTAGGGATGGCACAGCGTAAGGTCGAAAGGATGAAAATAAACTAAAAACTCATTGAATATCAATGAATTTATCTTTGAAAATCCAACTTTTTCCCTAAGATTTTTAAATCTATACGAAATATGGTACTATCGAGTTAGTTTATAACGATCATTTTCACAGCAAACGATCAAGATTTTGAAAGATTAACTTTTCAATTTAAATTTCGCAGATATAACGTACTTCCTCGAGGCTACAGCAAACTTATAATTGTTCAAAAATCCAGATTAGGTATTGCCGAGAAAAAATCAATAGGGCCTTCATTTTGTCCTCAAGTATTACTTGTGCCGAATGCAGGCTATGTAGTGTAGTGTTGATATTAATTGGAGGCAAATCATTTCCTTCTCTCACTGCTTGCTAAATCTGACCTTGCCCTCTTGTATACCAACTCGAACCAGGCACTCAGGATTTACTTCGTGTAACTAACTGATAATTATTTTTGATAAACCATTTCATTTCTTCGTTCGATGGTTGCATACAGAGTTTTGCAGTTTGTTTTTCTTTCAATTAAATCTCCCTAACTAGAAAAATGCCAGCCTTCTTCCACGAAGAAATATATTTTTGTGTCATTTGGTGCGCGGTTCGTGATGACGATTTAATTTGTTGTGTTGCTTAAGTAGTAATATTTTAGGGAACGAATGATTGGCGACTCTCTCAATAATCAATCTAAAAGATTAATAAAAATCAGTGCAAGAAGTATAAGTCCTCCATATTCCAGTTTGCAATCTGGGAAGAAAACGCTTCTAAAATGAAATAGGTGGCGAAATGGAATGAAATAATAACTCATCTGATCCTGCGAAAAGGATGTCTCCACTTTCGTAGTGCAGTAGACTCTTGCCTAAACAGGGGCTCCCACAACGCGGACTATATTATACGCGGTCGATTATGTTTGAAAATGACTTACCCATTTATACGTGGTTCTGAATTAGACGCACGCCACATTTGAAATATGAGCGTTACATGAGAAAGCCAGCAGCCTATATGATCGTGTGATTTTCCCCGTAAAGAATAAAATCTGGGCAGCGCGATTCTTTGTAGCGCGGCCTTTTCCAGGAACATAACCCTGACATTACCCAAACAACATTCATATTCTTTCATAGATCCTAAGTGTTTGGTCGATTTGAAGAGAACGTAAGCTCTCTATAAAACCATTGGATCGCTCACGCACGTGCGCTACTTTTCAAAGAAAGTTGAATCGCTCTATATGCATGGTAATGTAATAGGCGGTAAAACTATAAAGTGATATAATAAACCTTTTATTTCACCAAAATATTGAAGGAGTCTCCATGTAAGAGATAATGGGATTGGTTCCCATCGCTAGGAATTGATCGTTTTTTGTCATCAAACGCATGTTATCCGAATTCTTCAATAAAGTCGTCGAACATCAAACAACGGCGTTGCCCTACACGTGTGACCTGGATTGAGATACTGGCGCGTTGACTCGGGGCGATGAAAAGAGCGACACCAACAACACAACTCTTCTGTCTTTTTCCTTTCCCCGCGTCGTTTCCAACACGCTTTATCCTCTTCCAAGAGTCCTCATTACGCAACGCCATTTGCAGTTCTGATCCACGGAAACTGATAAGGTCGAACGAGACTCGTGTTTTTTTGTACGGCTAACCCACGCCTTTTATTGTACACTAGGAAGAGATGGAGAGGAGTAGAGAGAGAAAAGCAGAGACGGTGCAGTGGGAGCGAAAAGCTAGGGACATTTACAGGAAGGCCTATATGACAGGAAATGGGGAGAATCGAGGAGAGAGGAAATGTGGGAGAGAGAATAGAAAGACAAATGGCTTTATTATGAGCAAAATTGAGACTTCTTAAATTTCACCTTTTATTCACGGATAATATAAAATATATATTAGTTATATACATCGTTATTAGAACAACAAGAGACATTATAGAATAATGTTAGGTTTGTTGGTTGAGAAAAACTGTGTCAGCTTTGTTTAACACAGAAAGAAAGACCCACTGCGGAAGATACGTACGAGAGAGGAAGAGAAAGAAAGGAAGATTAAGGAAGTGAGAGAGACACAAAGAAGAGATGGAGAGAAGAGAGGGATGGAGTAATAAAATGAATGAGCGAAAGGGTGAAGGCAAAGGGAGAGGAGAAGAGAGAGACGAGAGTGAGAGAGGAAAAAGAGGAGAGAGAGAGAAATATTGAACGGAGAGAGAGAAACTGGAGAGAAGAGAGAGAAGAGCCAGAGAGAAAGGGGAAGGAGGGAGATAGATAGATAATCGTCTTTATTCGGGCGAATTTGGGCCCTAAGGTCCATTCTTACATTTATCCCTTCGTCAATATCACGAATATTAAAAATAAAAGTATTACAATGAAGAGTATATAAAATGTACAAAACAAAAAAATATATAAGTGAAGACATTTAAGTTTGTGGGGAAAACCTAGGTAAAAACAGACTTGTTCTTCCTAGTAAAACCAACGCAGAAAAGCACCCACAGATAAGAGGGGTGTGAAAAACCTGCGAAAATCCTTCAGTGTATATATCACAATAAAAGTAGAAGGTAGAAGAGATAAATGGGAGTTGGGAAAGGGAAATATATTCGTGAGCGAAATTGAGGGGAGACAGAAGTGAAGTGAAAGAAGAGAGAGAAGGAAAAAAGAGAAGTGTAGAGTAGGGAGGGGGAAGAGGAACGAAGGCCTATAAGAGAGGAAGCGCAATTGAAGAGCGGGAGAGGAATTAAGAGGGAGGCGAAAGTAAAAAAAGAAGAGAAAGGGAGAGAGTGAGAGAAAAGGAGGGAGGGAGGGAAGGGGGAGATAGCAAGGCTCGAGAAAACAGAGGGCGAACTGGGTCATGATCTCTCTGCCGGATAAATTGCGAAATGCCGTCTGTTTGAGGGAAAAGGAGATCAATGAATCGTTTTTAACATCAGCGTAATTAAAATTCAGGAGAACGCGAAGCTTTTATACCTGTACATTTCCGCGAAGCCGATCGTTCCTTTTGTGAGCTGGAAGGTAATATCGGAGGATTTTCGAAATAAAAGAAAAAGTTAGTGGATTTCAGCGAAAAATGCAACCGAGCGGATCTTTTTGTCTTGTTTCGTGCTTCACAAAGCCTACGTATGCGGGAAGGTGATTAAATGCGTGGTAGAAAGACTAGCGGGTCAATTTATGATAATATAACACACATTTGCTGTAGAATCTACACAAGTAAAACCTCCAGGGAAATTAAAAATTATATTTTCTGTTTAAAAAAGTCGACGCAAAATACCTTTCACAAACTTTCTCTTACCCGTACGCCTCTATTAAATACATTAATTTTATTAGTTACTTGTTAATATTGAGAGATTAGCGATGGCTGGGTGTAAAGCTCGATTTGTCCCTTTATAAGTTGACGCTATGAATTTATTTTTTAGACACTTGGCTTATAAAAATTTGCTAATTACATCAACCTATATGCAATCTATATGTACTTTAATTGAAATTCTTTTTGTCATTTAGGAGTAGATCAATATTTTGTGAAAAGTGACAAGAATAAATCACTGGATTATTGAGTGATGTGGTTTATTTTAACATCTTTATATTCCTTATGATACGATATTTCTTCATATTATGTTGAATCGTTTAGGCCCTAGAGCAGCACACAGAAGACAGACTACATGCAGTCGAAATTACAAAAATAAAACACTTCCGGATGCAGAGGCACCTAAAAATTGCAAACTCATTAAAATCTCGAAGTCAAAATTTTCATGGTCACAATACTTTCTCTGCCTCCTTCTCATATGGGAAAGTAAAAACTCCTGCTATAAAATAAAGGAATGTAGAAATTGCGTTAAATAACTGATTTTCACGTATATAAACACCGACTGGTCAAAACTCCGATGACTTGAATATCTATTACACATATTTTCGTTAGTTTGAAAAAGATATTTTTCTATAATATTCTTTCTGAATTCATATGCAATAAAATGAATTACGATTACTAAAACCATCCATTTAATATCCATTTCTTGATGTACGATTCCTCAGTGTTCGACCGTGAATTTAATTTAAAGAGTGTTTACGACAGGGCCTGGGAGAGAAGTTCCCGACCTCGGTGCTTTTTTCGTTCCCAGGCTTCCATTTAGATATTTAAATGTCGTACTGTGTCAAAAATATTTAAGACTTATGGGCAGAAGGGGTTAGATTTCGTACTCACAGATTTATCTAGCAAAGTCAATCATGGCCAGAGTAGATTATAACTAGTTTTTTTTTAAATTCAAAAGAATTAAATTGAACGATAATGAAACACATTCCAACTTACGTATAATTAACGTTGATAGCTAGCGCTGGCCATTTACTGACTGCATCGCTGAAACAACTTATATAATGTACTAACAAAGCTAGCACCTTTTCTGCAAGAATCTCCATTGTATACTTAGAAAGTAGCCGCTTAATATAGAATAAGAAAAGCGTATAATGTATAAACGATGATAACAAAGTAAATGTATTGCAGAAATTATGACTCATATTCACAGGAGACTTTAGCCTAAAAGCGGGCCCCCCAGTAATCCCGGGCCCGAGTTATTTGAACCGGCTGAGCCCCCCTATTCCGAGTCCTGGTTTACGATGTTAAAATAAGAAGCATTTCATAGGTCGGGAAGAACGTCAAGGGAGAGATTTCAACGACCGCATATACCCTTGTTTTTTATGCAGACATTCTTCCCTCGACGCCTCCTCCCCCGAAACTCGTAATAGGGACATCCCTTGGCGTAGCATTGATTTGACCTACTATCTATATCCTCTAGCGATGCATCATCTAGACCAGCTGTTCTCAAACTTTTGACGGGAAGCGAGCGCCTTAAGGCGAAAATACACCCAGCGAATCTTCCGAACTGAAACCTTGGAGTGAATTCCGCGTCATCCTCTCTGAAGCAGTTTATTTTTCGTCGCAAAATGCGCATATTATCAGCTATCACATAGCGAGTTAGGGGAAAAATCTTCGTACCAAAGACAGCAATATTTCTTAGTGCACATTCTACCGAAAGTGTAAAGCTCTAAATTCCGATGATATTTACTCTAGTTGGCTTAACATCCGGTGAGTTTCAGAATTTAAACAAGAATTTTGTATTTTTAATAGCAGTGAATATTTTACTATATGTGAAAACATTTGCGCAAGTTTTTACAATATGAAGCCAAGTGTTTCTGAAACTTTGTAATCAAATTAACAGTTTTGATAAAAATCATTGTTTTCACCTTCGGTTCTTAACATAAATGAATGTTAGCGTTTTTGATATTATACATTTTCATGACCATTTTCCAAAACTATTTTTCCGCTAAGAAATATCTATTGCAAAATTAATTCTATGATGTCAGTAAACATTTGCAGGCCTTTGTTCTTCTCTATACATTTCATATTTTCATATATGGTAGAAAATTAGTCCTTCTTTCGTATGCGTACAATTAAAAATGTTGTATACCAACGAAGATGATATGCAAGTTTTCATAGCAACTTAGAGATAGTTTATCAACGTGTCATCTGTGCGAGTCCACAGAAAACGTATGACTCGACGCTTTTGCATCATTAAGATTTGCAATTCACGGAGAGGTTCACGAATAATCGGTGAACTTCAAATCTCAACCTTGGTGAAAAATAAAAACCTTATAAAAGAAACAAATTATTCTTCTTATTTTCTTTATCTTGAATGGAGAAGCTGAGTCCAAGCATCATTTATTGGAAACCATATGGTTTCTATAGAATCTCCAAAAATTAGTTACTAATCTCCTACTTTATCCTATTAATAATGACGCGATGTTGAATGTTTTTCACATACGATGTCGTCCCCTGCTATCATAATTCAAATAACGCCGAAGAACTTCAGAATGACTGCATCAGTTTTAAAGATTCATTCAGTTTTGCGTTTCTAACCATTCACCGTGTAAAACAAAGCCCCGAGTTCTATTCCACGAGCTTTTCGTTTTTCCGTTTGGTTAATATTTAATCGGCATGAATCTGATGTGCAGAACTAGACTTTTATAACAATTATAAATATACAATTGGGACTTCAACGCGAGATTTATACTATTTCATAGAGAAAAGTATGGAAATTCTTATTCTTGTCGTCGATTCTGTCATCAAATTCGTATTTTTACACACTTTTATTTAACTTAATCTGTTATATATATATTGACTCTTTCGCTGAAGAAGGGCTTAGGCCCGATAAGCTTGCGTGTGTTTTTGTGTTCGTGTGTTTTACGTGTCTCTTCGACGCCCCCAGCAGCCTGCCAGCTTGGTCCTCAACTTGGTGAGTGTCCGCTGGGCTTCCCTCAACACCTTGTTGCCACCCTCATCACTACCTTTTCTTTTCCTTTAGTTAATATATATATATACACACACTAGTAGTTGGTGCTTGCATTCTGCAAGCATAGCATCTCAACATAAAAAAACATTCATTTTTCATATTTAATCATTACAAATATTTTTTTTATTTTAAATATTTCACCTCAGGAGCGATTTTCGTTTTTCCCCTATGTAAAAGTAATAGATTAAAGCAATCCCAAAACTTTGCAATTTTTAGAATTTTATACTTTCTCTATTATGGGGTACTAATGCTACGCATTTCTGCCAAATTTTAAAGTTGTAGTACTTCTTGAAGTGAAATAATATTTTTTCAATTGTTTGAATTTTAAACATTTTTAAAGGCCGCCGCAATTCATATATGGTAAAATTGAAATGTTTATTTGTGCAATATCACTACTCTGTAAATAATTTGAAAACTTCAGCTTCCTAGCTCATCCCGTAATGTCTAAACAGTTATCTATTTGTTTAAACTTGAAGAATTTTTAACTGCCAAACAAATTAAAATATCAAAATTTGTATAATCCTTATTTCGTTTTTTTACGAATTCTACTTATTAAAAAATTTCAACTCCGTAGCACATGCGGAAATACATAAACCTTGAAAATTTTTTTAAACAATTGCGAATTTTTAGCGGCCGCATTGTTGCACTTTTTCATGATTTTCGTTTTTTCTAGTCGGTTTTGCACAAAATCCCACCTAAAAAAAAATTTCAAATCTCCAGCTCATCTGGAAGTGCCTAAACATTAGTATCCTCCTCTGTAAGAAACGTCGATATATAATGATAATATATGTATAGGAGGATATTTGTAATGATAAAATATGAAAAATGAATGATTTTTGTGTTGAGATGATATGCTTGTAGAATGCAAGCACCAACTACTAGTATGTTATATCCTCCTCCTCTGTAAGAAACGTCGATATATAATGATAGCATATATATAGGAGGATACTAATGTTTAGGCACTTCCAGATGAGCTGGAGATTCGAAATTTTTTTCTTATGTAGGATTTTGTGCAAAACCAACTAGAAAAAACGAAAATCTTGAAAAAGTGCAACAATGCGGCCTCTATAAATTCGCAATTGTTTAAACAAATTTTAAGGTTTATGTATTTCCAAATGTGCCACGGAGTTGAAATTTTTTTATAAGTAGAATTCTTAAAGAAACGAAATAAGGATTATATAAATTTTGATATTTAAATTTGCTTGGAAGTTAAAAATTCTTAAAGTTTAAACAAATAGATAACTGTTTAGGTACTACGGGATGAGCTAGGAAGCTGAATTTTTCAAATTATTTACAGAGTAGTGATATTGCACAAATAAACATTTCAATTTAACCATATATGAATTGCGGCGGCCGTTAAAAATTATTTAAAATTAAACAATTAGAAAAATATTATTTTACTTATAGAAGTGCAACAACTTTAAAATTTGGCTAAAATGTGTAGCATTAGTACCCCAAAATGATGAAAGTGTAAAATGTTTAAAATTGCAATATTTGGGGATTGTTTTAAGCTATTATTTTTACATGTGGGAAAAACGGAAATCGCTGCGGAGGTGAAATCTTTAGAATTAAAAGAATATTTGTAATGATGAAATGTCTATCTGAAAAATGATTTTTTTTCAAGGTGATATGAAATGCTTGCAGTATGCAAGCACCAACTACTAGTTTAATGATATATGTTTCTTTCAAATTTTTCTCGCTTTAGATCTTTGCCCCTATAAATACTACAGGGCTGATATTTTGGGTATATTCTTATTTTAGATGAAAATCGACGAGAAAAATCGAAAATCATAATAAGTTTATATATAAGGGGTCTTTTTAACCCCAATGTTCCATTTAAAGACCCCTTAAGAAAAGCAAGGGTTTCAGTGTAAGGTTTTCTAAAAATTCATTTCAAAGTTACTTAAAACTTGGATACGAATTCGAAAAAAGAGCAGTTGTTTAGCTGAAAGACTAGTTCTTAAGTTTTTAAAGCAAAAGTCAAATACGTACCGAATTACCGTAAATATCTGCTTAAAATCGGAAGTGTGAATTTTTCCTCTCTTCAACAATGGAAAAAACATGGTAATGACATTTAATGCTTTTAATGAAAATTAAAGACGTTGTAATGCTTTTAAGGGAAATTAATGCCATCATGGTGAATTAGAGTGGAACTTCAAATATTTTAAGAATTTTCCTATATTGAAATAAACTTTTAATATTCAATTATAATCTTTTCAATTTTTCGTAATCCAAAAACTCAACTTTAAAATATAAGAAGTCTAAAAAGGAGAATATAATATATTTAAAAAATTTTTTTCCCTATACACACTTTTATGTGCACTCAAAAGTAGAGAATAAATTTTTCTGCCTTCAACTTCAATTAAATTTGTTATGCAGAATAAGAGTGGGTGGCAGTTTTTTACCGCCCATATTTATTCTGCACACCAAATTTAATTAAAGTAGAGGGCAGAAAAATTTATTTTCTACTTTTTAGTGCACATAGAAGTGTGTATACTGAAAAACATTTTTTTTAATATTTTATTTTCCATGCTTTGTTAATAGCCGAGTTTTTCCGATTTTTTAACGTTAAAAAAACTAGGGTTATTGGCATTTTCTGGCCTCGGGTATTCAATGTATTTACACTTAATTTACAATCAAGCAGATTCATGAAGGATACAAATCGATTGAACGTTTCTCTGAAAACTTTTGTATAAATATAAAACAAACGAACGACTGCGCTCTGAAATTTCTAATTAAAGTTTGTAAAGATTACAGCAGCTTATATTATATTTATTGTCGATAAAATTAGCATTTATTTTGTCTTTATCACTATTTATTTAAACACACGTATTAGTTTTACGCAATATTTTTCCTTACGACCGGTTTCACAGTGATACGCCATCATCTGTGACGCCGTATCACAGTGAAATTAGTCGTAAGGAAAAATATATTGTGTAAAACTAATACGTGTATTTTATTATGACTAATATTAAACACTTACACGAAGTCACGCCTGGTAAAGTAAGTATCTTATTCATTATAACATCTAATGGTTTTAAACGGGTAATTATCTTATAACAATTTTCCGATGCCGTAAAATTTTCCGTCAACAATTAATTTTAAACAGGAATGAAAAGAGGGAGGGGTTCTATTGATTTATTTATATATTGCTTTATTCTGTCGTAAAAATCACACGACAAGTGTTTCTCATTTCCGATTACTTAGTTTGCCGAGTTACGCGAGGCGCGTAGCGCCGAGGTTACTTGAGCGAGCAAAGCGAGCTGACTCGCGTGACGCGTAGGGCCAAGGCCTCTAGTAAATATACATCTTTGCTGCTGATTTAATTTTGATTGTCTTATTACAAATATAGTTCTTTAAACTTATGCGTGATCCAAAAATTATTTGAAATCCATTACAACGTGTTATGAACAGAATTTTGAGAAAACTAATTTTCAATTATTAGAATTACATCCTCTTTGCTAGTTTACACTTTTAAAAAGAAATATCTCTGCAAATCTAGTATCTTTCATTAGAAATGTTTTTATCTATCTCTGAGGTTCGGGTTACGGGTGCAAGTTTGCTAAAGGCGCAATATGTCAACAGCACATGGCCCCTTACTTCAAAATTAGTCCTTGAATGAAACATCTGTTTGAGCGTTCAATTAAAACAGAGCAAAAAGGGATGGAAATAGCATGTCCATCCATTTTCCCAACTGTCTTATCAAAAAACGGTATGAATGGAGAGCCACTTTCTTGTTTCGGCGTCATAGAGTTTCATTGTTAATTATGTCCGCAAATTTGTATTTACCAGAAAGATTCTTACAAACTTTACTCAAGTGATGTTATCGCATACTTGAGGAATAAAGTTTTCTTCAGGATAATTTGCTGCCTTTTTGGTAAGATATCACGTTCGATTTGGAAAGAAAATTTATGTTGAGCACACCATGAAACCGCGATAAATGGTTATTATAGCCGTAGTAAAGTGTCACTGAATCTGTATAGGATTTGGTCTTATGAAAAGCGATTCCTTTGAATAAATATTGCGTATGAAATTGTGTTACCATTCGGTTCGTTAGGATTGCTTGACATGTTTGCAGGATGTATCAAGTATTAAAAAAATCACATTTAAGAAAGCGCAATATTGGGAAATTTATTAATTGGTTCTCCTCTTTCATAGTCGTGGAAACCCTTTTCTTTAAAGATAAATTTGAGGGCCGGAAATCCAAGAGCGGTCTTTTATGTAGTAATGTATTACGCGTCGCGTTGAGCGAATCAGAAATAAACATCGATGCGGGAAAATCACTCTAATCTTTTGCAAAAACATGATAGTTGAAATTGAAGCGATAAAGCTTAGTTAGGAAATAGAATAGTGACAAAAAATTCTTATTCGTGAAATTCTAATTCCCTGATTTGATTTTTTATTAAATCCAACACTAATATCAGTAATAAAAATTGTAACTGTCTCTATCCCCAACTATCGAAAATTAGAATTTCAGGCTTAGAATTTAGGAGGATTTCCATCACATGTTTTTTCCTTGAACAAGAAATAATGAGAATTCGTCTCGGATGATCAGAAGATCCGGATTAAGGGGAACTGTAAACGGAACCACAAACAACCAATCTTCGGCGTAGAAATAATCCACAGCCTTCTTTAATCTGAAAGGTATGTAATATCAAAAATAAATAGTCGTACGTCTTATAATCTCTTCTCTAAGGTAAATTAAACGTCCTTAACACACAAAACACTTTAAAAACTCATTATAAGGACTTTACAGCCCATAACGTAGCTTCAACGCAGAATTTATGTTACCCAAGGAATGCTAAGAATGTTATAGTATCCCTTTAGACAATAGATGAAGAATAAAACTACATACTGATATTGATAAAAAATGCAATCATAATACCGTTCATCGAACCATTTCAGCACGTTGAAAATGTTCCACAAGTAAACTGGACCTAATACCTTGTTTTTTACATAATATTAGTCGCTAAGTGTACTTTTTATTTAATGGTCATTAATGATTCACTTCAAGTTTCCGTTCGGCTTTTGTTAGGTCACGATTAAAGAAAACAATTTTTTTAGTAAAACAACTCTTTAAAAACCAATTCATCGAAAACAAATTTTTCGAACGATTTTTGAGGAAAATTATAAATATTTAAATCACTAATAAAGACTGAAAGGTTTTAGTTATTTTATGCTGATTGTTATCATTAATTTATAATACTTACTGAGATTTTTTACCTGTTTTATGTTAATTGTATCTATTAATTGGCCGGGGGAAGCGAGGTCTCTCCTGTTTAGTCCATGTGCATTTTGTGTCTGTCTGTCTGTCTGTTTGTTTGACTGTTCTACGATAACTGCCGTCTCGGTTGTCTGATTTTTACCAAACTTCGTGTGCATGTAAAAATTACTTAGAGTCGAATGTCTGTAGTTTTCTAGAATACCATTTCCATCACCAGCCCTAAGTCGGATGAGCGAGGCCGAAGATCCTGCGGATCCCCTAGTCATCTATAATAGTTATATGAAAAAAACTTTGAAATATATTTTTAATCATTGAGACTCCTTTGGTCTCAAATATTTTTCAAATCATCAAGAAACTTTGATTGTTAGCGCAAGCGTACACGAATTTAATGTTCATTTAAAAAAATAATGAAACATCGAACAATTAATTTTGTTTAAATTACCATTCGTCATTAAGGAAATTAATTTAATAAAATACCAGTCATTCGCTACCGCATGTTCTCTCGATCGTAGACTTGAAAATATTTTCACAATAAGTATTTAGCAGTGTTAAGAGTACATTTCAAGTCTTTTTTCCTTACAACTGTTATAAATGATTAAAAAATATAATACAATTGACATAAAATCACTAAAAATAATTCGGTATTTATGAAATATTTATGTATGTACAATTTTTCTTAAAATTTCCAACAATGTTAAGAATATATTTCAAGCATTTTTGTTTCTCTTAAAACTCATGTGGATGAACAAGTTTAAATACATATAATTACCATTTTCATCAAAATTTCTCATTCAAAACGTTGATAAAATGAAATTGTTGCGAAGGCTTCCGCGGTGCTTTCGTGCTCCTTCCATGTTTTTCGGGTTTCTACCGCGTGTTGATTCTTTCAATGACGACTGTTTCGCAACCATTCCAGGTGGCATCTTCAGGTTGCGAAACAGTTGTCATTGAAAGAATCAACACGCGGTAGAAACCCGAAAAACTTGGAAGGAGATCGATAAAATGATTTTCGAAGAACTCGTCAATTCGAAAAAATCTTCTTTCGATGAATTTATCGTTCAGAAATTTTGTTTTCGATCGATTGCTTTTCGAAGAATTGTTTTTCAAAAAACTGGTATTCGAGGAACTGTTTTTTTAAGATCTCGTTTTCAAAGAATTTACCTTGAGCATCTGAATCTAAGCATCGTGCGACCGGTTGTCCGTGGTGTCTTTAATCTATTCGTCTCCACCTTCATCTATTGCTCTATTCCAGGCCTATGGATTCGCGAAATAAATCTGAAGGGTTCGCGAGAAAAATTTGGTAATGGCGTCTTTTTCACTTTCTTGGTTCTACAATTCTTACCAATATTTTAACTTAATTCAAAATAGTTGCATGGTTTTGTTTTCAAAATTTTCCTCTGCTTCAAGAGTTATATTTGAATTTTACAGGGTACTAACTATAAACTGATGACAATATCAGAGATTCTGATTTTATTTTGAACCTTTACATACGATGTGTTATATAAACATTTTATTTTTCATGAATTTAGTCGCGTTCAAAATTATTTGTTTTTGCAAACTTTACTCTCCATTATAAGGGGTTCGCCGCCAAAACTGTTACAACTTAAGGGGTTCGCAAAGTGATTGGGAAAGATTGGGAACCGCTGCTCTATTCGAACATATTTCCTTACCTTGGAAATATTTGTGCGAGTGGCAATCTGTCCATTGGTTCGTATGACTGCTTTTCTGTGTACAATACAATAGAAGATTAGTGGATCCGGTACAATACTTCATGTAGGGACTCTACTTTAACATTAAATCGAAGTCCATTTGATTTGATTCATTTATTCATCATAATGAAACGTGAAATTTTATTAATTATTATTAATTTATATCATTAGTAAATAAAAGCTATGCCGTGGATCTGTACATATATGAACAGAAATAAGAATAATTTTAGCCTTTGTTTGTGGGTCTCCTCTACGCACCACGTGGGCAGCGTAGCCTTAGCTACGCCGGAGAGCTACACTACATTTCTGAAATATCCCGTTTCATTAAGAGGGCATTATTATTGAACGTACCGCAAATTGGTCATCTATAACAAAAATGAATATATAGGGGATTTGGAGTTCGGTCGCCATCATTCGAGTGATTTAATTAATAAATATCGTTAAATTTATAAGATGATTCGAATTAAGCCGAAGATGGAAGGATTTGACGAAATGCCGCATTTAAGATCTGTCAAAATAAAGTGAGAAAATCGTCCACTGTTGTCACATAGCTTTGTCGTTGACTACATTACTTATAGACTAAACGCTATATAAGTAAGATTTATTTATTAAATAGGAAAGATGCAAAAAGAACACCCCACGAGACGTTTTTAAAATTTTGTCCGTTCTAACAAAAATGGAGTTAGTAGTAGTTGATGCGTACCAAGGTAAGTCCTAATGTATGCTATCCAGCTTATTTATATTACTCAAAATGGATGGCGGAAGCCTTGTAAATATGGCGAAGGAGACGTGACCAGAGATTATAAACGGATTTCCACGAATAATAAAACGCGATGCCATCGTAAAGTTTTTGCAAACAGAGTCATTCTAAACAAATTCTTTCGATAATAACTTCCAAGGGAACGTGAGACCGATCTCTCGAAGTTGTGCGATATGCAAATCGAATGAACCACACGGGTTTGTTCGGAAAGAAACGTCTCTACGAAAGCTTTATAATCGCGACGTGTAAGGAACGTGTATATTGTGACAGCTATGAATTACCATGAATCTTTTAAAATGTATCAGACATATATCTCGAAATCTTTCGACTTTGCTTATTAATGAAGAACGCGTGTTCTGAAATTCAGATCCCGTTTACGAAGTATTATACTAATTGTAAGTGCATATTAATCATAGTAATTCGAGTCCTGAATGAATTGAATATGGTGTGTTACTTTTTCTGAATTTCTGAAAGCCTCGAAGAATATTTTTCTTTAGGAAAAATAAATAAATAAATATATATATATATAATGGTGTGATACCAACAAATGGATAGGCCCAAAGTTTTTAATGCTCGTTTGTGAAAATATAAAAACATTGCTTGAAGGCTGGGGTGCCGCAAAGTTCTGGTAATATTTGAAAGGGTTCATACTTGGTGCATTAATTGTCACCCACAGCAAAATTCTATTTATTCAATAGTGATGTTCGTATTAGAGAGAGTGCTAAATATAATCCCGCGAGGTATGCTAAAAACACGAATTTCGCCACAGCTTTGGAGTCGAGTGAGATATCATAAATCTCTTTTAAGGGGAGGAGGGTGGAGAGCGGAGGGGGAGACCGGATCTCCTCGAGCACCCGAATCGTGTGCGAGATGGATGCGATACCTCTTCAACGGGACAGGCCAAACGATACCGGAGCTGAGGCTCACATATGCACCACGCCCTGCGGCTGGAGTAAACGAGAACGCGATAAATCCGCGCAAGACGGCGAATAAATGTATCGCATGTAAGACGCGAAATGTATTTCAAAAGGGGAGGAGATTAATCCATCCACATTTGTAAGGAGAGAAGAGAATCGGAGTGGTTTTGGTACGGAGTGTGAGCTGTAATTCTTCCATTATCCGTCTTTAAGGTTTTGTCGCCTTAGTTCACATTACAATTTTAAGTTGTCAATAAATTTGATGTTAATCATAAGGTAATCTCGATAATTCTTTCTAAAAATATATGTGAAGATGGAGCCTTGTACCTTTCCGTACAGTTAAGAAAAGTTGAATAATTTATTTGAGTAAACGAGAAACGAAATACACTTATGTCTTAGTATTCACCAACTCGTTACAAGGATTAGTATTATTTACATTCCGAGGAATTTTATGGTAGATTAGATTCAAGTCTCGCCGAATTTCAAGCGTGGTTTAGTCATTTATGGAAGTTTAAACACGACAGCTGCGATATTTAAAACGTTTGCAACTCGTACACGAAGTAATTTTGATTTTTTGTATATTTTTTATCCCAATTTTCTTATGTATCCCTCGGGAAACAATGCTTATTTATATTTCTATTTTAATCTATACCATTACCATAAATGAATAATTATCAGAGCATTTTAATGCCAATTATAAAATTTATAATGGTGGAAAAATATGTTGAACTTTTTATAACGTCTTCCGAGTTACCTTAACACTCATTTTTTGAGGCAAAGATGTTTGAAGTATTTATGAAAACAAAAATTTTGCTACATTTATGTTAGTAAAAGATAACGAAAAGTAGTTTCTCCCTTAGACGTATTTCCTCCTATAACCTTATTTTGCAAACGATAGTTGATGAACTATACTCATCGTCATCGTTGCGATAATAATAAATATTAAGAGCTGACTTTTTTTAGCAGAAAACTAAAAACAAAGAAAATAATTACACAGCAAAATATTCGCGGCTATTTCATAAGTACAGTCAAACTCGGATATAACGAGCGCCACGGGACCGTCTAGTTTTGCTCGTTATAGCCGTTAAACTTAATATCCGTGAAGGCAAAAGTATGCATGCGTATGGTGAAATAAGACATAAGAAGTAAAAGTGAATATATAAACAGAAAGTTTATTTAGTAAATTTATGGAAAAACATAAAAATGAGAATAAACTATAAAATTTAAAATAAACATTTGTACATATAAAATTTACTCACAGCTGCATCCTCAATCACTCCCCTTTTTAGAAAAATAACTTTGAATGGTAGCCTGTTTCATAGATTTCACTTTGAAGTCTCTTAAGTTTCCTCTTATTACACTTATTGCACTAAAAACACCATCGGAAATGTCAATGTTTTAAAAAAAATCATTTAATGTTTCCACAGCATCCTGAGCTTGAGAGTAAGTTGGCACGGCTTTCGTCGGGATTGTGTCTTCGACACATTCAACAATGTCTTCATCACTGTCTGCTGTGCTTTATACTGTCTCTATTATTTCACTCTCCGTAGGAATTCCTCTGGTAATCAAATCATTATCAACATGAACAAAATTGCCAATGTCATTTACATGGTCAAAATTAGCAATTCCATTTTCTTTAAGCCATTCTGATCTTCATCAACGTTATGGTTATCAATCGAAAATTCTCCCGATATTAAACCAGACTTCCGAAAACAGTTTATGATCGTTGTAGGTGAAACATGCATCTGTCATCAAATGAATTGCATCCAATACAGATTCGTTGCCATCTAAACCTCTTTCCCTCCTTTCAATCAACTGCAGAACAAAAAATCGCTTGAAATGGCATTTAAAACTTTTAATTATCCTCATGTCCATTGGCTGCAAAATAGAAGTCGCATTTGGAGACAAAAACAACAGTTTTACATTGGATAACTCCTGCATATGTGGGTGCGCAGGACAGTTATCGACAAGGAGTAGAATGTTTCTATTTTTCCTCCGTAACTAGTTGTTCCACTGACTTACATATTTCTGAAAAATATTGGAAGTCATCCATGCCTTTTTATTAGCTGCATATTCAACGGGAACTTTCTTTACATTTTTGAAACAACGTGGCTTTTGTGACTTACCAATAACAAAAAGTTTTTTTTGTCAGTCCCATTTATGTTTGCGCACATGAAAACTGTTAAACGATTCTTAGGTCTTTTGCCACCAACACATTTGTCACCTTTGAATTTAAACGTTGCATCAGGCATCATGTAAAACATTCCAGTTTCGTTGGCATTGTAGATGTCTTCTTCTCTGTAACCTTTTCGACACTCCTCCCAAACACTTTTCACCCATTCACTTGCCGTTTTTGAATCTGCTGACAGGGCCTTTCGCATAAACAATGTTATACCGATTTTTAAAACGATCAAGCCACCCGTTATTGCATGTGAAGTTCTCGTGTCCTAACTGTTTTGCAAATTTATCTGTCTGTACCTTGATGGGGAAACCAGCATTTCTCTGCCTCTTAAACCACTCCAGAAGTGCTTGATCAACAGTACCCAAGTCACACTTCCTCATTTTCTTGTTCGTTGTTAGGTTGTTCTCTAGTGCAGATAAAATCGCTTCTTTGTTTTTCCATAAGGTTGAAACCGTAGACGACGATAAATTAAATTTTTTACACACTTCAACATTTTTTTACCACGTTCTAACTCTCGAATAATATCAACCTTTTCGCGAATAGACAAACACTTCCTTTTATGTACGGACATGATACTCGTTCAAGTGCAAAATCTCAACTGATTTTTGTGATCAACGCTACGCACTTTCTTTGCAAACTGTGAGCATACCAATTCCAGGAAGAGTTAATAAGGAGACGGATTAAACGTGGGATTTCCCATCTTTACGTGGGAAAGGGTGTTGGGTGCATTCGGCTGAGCAACGGGTGCGGGCGCCATTGTACATGCCCTCATCCCCTTACCCCCTTCCAATCACAACCTCCTGGCTGTAAAAGAGCTGGGGGTTGGGAGGAGAGGACAAAGGACCTCCGCGAGTTGGGAATTCTTGGTTTGGACGAAGGGATTATTTTTTAACAACAACGCCGCGGTCTTTAACCTCCCCGAGGGATAGAGTGTAGAGGCTGGACTCGAGAACACAAGGTTACATATCTTGGGTCACTATGAGGATTGAAGGGGCAGACCGCCGCGCGTTTGAGACAGTGAGAAGTGGTCAAAGTTTTCTCGATATATCCGTGAAGCGTGCTCGTTATATACGTGAAATATTTGTATGTAAATGCTCGTAAACTTATCTTGGAGGTAGCATTTGCTCACTATAGCCGTGAGCTCGTTACAACCGTGCTCGTTATAAACGAGTTTGACTGTACTTTCAATTACTAGGAATCCATCGAGTCTCTCCCATTCAAGTGATAAACAATAAAAAATTAAATTTTCTTTTGACAGAGACTCGAGTTTCTGTTCGTAGGTGAAAATTCCCATCTTCTATCGCCCATCAATCGCCCTGATGCAATCTCGAGTCTTTTTAAAAATGCAAGCTTTCTTTTACCTTCGGCGATGAGCAGGTGTGCAAGAGTTTGATGAAGGTAAAAATCATCGCCTAACGGTAGTATGCACTCAGTAAATCGCAATTTAGTTGCAAGCGCAGCTTTCTCGCAAGCGTCCACATCGAATAGCAACCAACGGGATTACTCCATCGCCTTGAAAGTATCTCGCCGAATGCCCGTTTGTTCGTAAACCTCTTCTTGGGCTGTATTGTGACTATTTGCCAATAATTATATTAGCACACTCACACAGACATTCAAACCTAGACAGCTCAAGCGTATATGACTTAAGTTTTCAAAGTACCAAATTTTCAACGATTCGAATTTTCATCATCTCAACTTTTAGATCAATTGAATTTCCTATGCCTCGAATTTTCGACAACTCGAATTTTCAATGGCTCGAATATTTGCCTAGTCGAATCTTTGTTAACTTGAAGTAAATGATATTCCAACGCGCAACCATACGAACCAAAATTAATGTTGAACAATGGGAAATTTTTCATCTTCTGTTGAGATTGAAGGAGAATTTACTGAAGAATCTTACTTCCATTCATGTACAATTGTTTTCAGCGATAAATGCCTAACAAATCCGTCTTATGAAGAATTTAAAGTTTCAAAGTTATGGTATTCTCCGTATTCGGGTCAAAGATGTACTAATTTCGCGCGTCGATAAATATATAAGAATCTCTTTTCAAGGAAATGGGGCATTTATAAATCATTTTGTCACTCAACTTCGCTTCTAATTGAAAATTAAAGCGGTATATCGTCACAAATTCTGGGTTCGATAGTTATTGATCTACCATTGAGATTTTAGATATGTAAACAACTTATATCGGTACAAAGTTTTGTTTCCGACATATATATCTTACGCATTCAATATATATTCTTAAACTGTGATGATGAGCGAGGTTAAAACTGTCATTAAGGATCAACCGAGACTGTATTGACCAGCAGAGGTAAAAGAAGTGGGCGCCGCAATTGTTTTATATGGCCATGCCATCTGCCGAGTGAACTCTCGCGTGCGTGTGTGTGCGCGCGGGAAGAGGATGGGAGAGGCTGAAGTGATGAGATCCGGCTCCTTAATTCGTGTCGAAATGCGTGGGTTTCGATTGTGATTCGACTTTGGCTTTCATGTGGCTTGTGCGTGCGGTGAGATGGGGGTTGTCCATTTCCCTCTCGGGTCACCCGCGCGGTTAGGAAGTGTGTACATACATAGGGTCAACACCGGACGTCCTTGGGACTGGCGCAGGAATCGTCCTTGCCTTGTTGAAGATCGTCGGGTGTTACAGGATTTCGAACCGGACGGCGAGAGAAAGTTCGACAAAAATGTTAAATAACGTTCGAAGAGACCCATCCTGGTTTTTTTCCTGTTTCATTTTCCAAAAATGTCCCTCCTCCCTCGTCATGAACTTCGATGGGATATATGGGCGAAAGTTTAAAACTGAGTCCTCTTAAAACGCGGCGATTGACCAATTTGACGCGAAGATTTGTTAATTCCATCTTGTTAAGCCGCTTCGTTTTAATGCCAAAGACTTCACTTAGCCTATTTTTGGGGTCGTAGCGCATGTCTGCTGTTGAAATAAAAAGGTCCGATCGGCCGATTTCACGTCGTAAGCGTGTGAAAAAACCGACCAATACTGCTTTTTTAAAACTCGATGACTGGAAAGGTTATTTATCCATGTTAAATGTTAAAAACTGTGCTGAAGGAATAAAAGGTCACTGTCATTTGATCCGAATAGACTGGGTCGTTTTCTTAGCAATCGGCATTGCGCTACGTTTCTTGACCAAAAAACATCTTCTGGACAGATTCGACTTATAGATAACTGTAGGTATATGAACGTACATTATGTAATCCTTTGGAACGACTGTCTCTGAAACTCGATTATTAGAGGAATGAGAATGTAAAAAGGGAGGATATATCATCTTATATAAATTGAAAATTAGATCTGACGAAGCGCTACCAAAAGAAGTTTGATATATTTTCCATTCCAACTCACACAAATTAGGAAATCTGCGTCGGGATTCCACCGGTAGATGGATCACGTTCCAAGATGGCGAGAGCATAGGGAAAACGCTAAATTGGTCACGCGAGGAAGAGGGCATCCAGAAGCGAAATACAAGGCACGCAAACGACGTAAAAGTTACATTCTTTCGACACAATGCACCGTGCAAATGACAACCAGCCGAAAAAAAATAACACGCGACGGTGAGATACTTCCAAGGCTTTTTTATAGTGCCAAAAAAAGATGACTCCCAGCGGCAGTCTACTTTTTTCGCATCTTTTTTATTTGTTCTTTCTGAAATAAACCAAAAAAATATATAGTCTAACGTTGGCGACATCCCAACACACTCGCTTGGAGATGCATCTCTCGGTTGCTCTTAGCATCACGTCTTCTAACCTCTGCTGACTCTCTCTCTCTCTCTCCACACGTATTTTCTCCCTGCATCTGTCTCCCTCCGCTGATCCAACACTCGGAGGCCACTTCCTTAATGCCGCTGTTGGCGACGTCTCGTAGACGTCGTAAATGGACGAGAAGTTAGGTTTGAGCCGCGTTGGCGTTCATAGGATTAAAGGGGAGAGGAAGAATGGAGGAGGTTGGTGGAATATGGGGAAATGGAGTAAGGGATGTAGAAAGTGGGAGGTAAAAAGGGGGGATAGTTAGAGGATAGATAATCGCGTTTATTTGGGCGAGATTAAGAGTATAAAGTCTTTTCATGCACCTAAATGTAGATGAGAAAGAGGGTAAGGAAGTTATTAAAAGTGGATTGATGCTTTAAATTAGAGGTCCCCAAACTACTTCCCGCGGTCCAAATCCGGCCCGCCCAGTGATTTGATCCCACCCGCCTTATCAGCAAGAGTATTCATTAAATATAAATTACGATATCTAAACGACATTTTCCGAGTACTTGGGTGAAATCTACTTTTAATATAAGCGAATTACATATTACAGAATCGAAAAAATTGTCAAAACTTGCTCTTTGAAATTTTTACACGACCCGATCAGTCATTTGAAATGACGTATGTGGCCCGCACAGCGGATCATGAAGCCTCATGTGGCCCTTTCAGTAAAAAGTTTGGTGACCCCTGCTTTAGATGCAATAGACGACGTAGGTATATAACCGCTGTAATAATCAAAGGATTGAGTAAACCTGATAGATAATTTCGATCAAAAATTTGTGCTTAATGCTGGCAAGTCAACCATCCTTTAATTTTATCGGCAAATTATCAGTAAGAAAGACCACATTGCAGTTTAAATGAGTGTATATTTTATTTGGCGCTATTATGACTACAGGTATTGAGCATCAACTATTGTGATACACGTATAAAGTGAGAAAGGAGAGGAGGATTAGAGGGACGGAGAGAGAAAGAGATAAGAAGGGAGAAAATAATGAAAGGAAAGGGAGTAAATAAGAGAGGAAATATTGAGAAAAAGAAGCTGACAACAAGAGAGAATTAGATTGATGGAGAGAAGGATGATGATTGATTGATAGGGCCCTTATTTGAGGCAAGATGAGACTAAGAAGTCTCATCTTCTATCTAACCCCTATGAGGGAGGGAAAGCGACCAGAGATTTAGAGGGATAGGACGAGAAGAATGGTTGAGTTTAAAATATAATAGCAAGAGAAGAACTCGCCGCAAAAATGTCAATAACCTTCTCATATTAGTAGGGTTCTAATCGACAAATGTCACTAGTTAGTAAGCATCTACGCGTGGAAAATATTATCATTAAGTTTTCCTCATAGCAACAGTGCTTCTTCTAGGTGATCACTCAGTCTATTGTAAGTTAGAATGAATATAGGGGGAGGAGTGAAACGAGGTCCGTTGCAAGACGTCAGAGTGGGTAGATCTGTAGTAGCTGGCTGTAAAATTCTATACATATTAATATCAATGAAGACTATATGATTATTTTTTGACATTTGACATAGATGGTAATATTTATGGCATAAAGTTCGATAACTTTATGGATTTTAATATAAAATCGGGGAAACGTTTTTGGGAAAATTCACATTTTGTATAACTCGACAAGAATAAATTAGGTACCCTAGTTTTCGCAGGATAGGGTTCATTTAGAAAAGGCTTCTATTGAGGATAATAAGCGATATAAATACGAGATTTCATCAGATTCTGTTTAACCGCTTATCCGCTAGAGCCGCTCAAATGCGGCAAACAGACGAAATTTTAAAAAGCCCTTTTTCGGACTCGGGGACAACTATAAAACGAATATATTTCTCAAATCTGGTAGTTGATTTTTTGGGCATTCACAATAATATCTTTGTATACTCTGTGGAAAAGTAATAACGGGCAGAGGATTAAGAGAGACGCTGGGAAGTGAAAAATGGAGAAAGGGTAATTAATTAATGGAGACGGAGAGGGAAGGAAAGGAATAAGAACCATGAAGCAGGACGAGCAGAGAAGTAAGGGAAAATTGCACCCACATGGATTACAGACAGAAAAATAAATAATGGTAGAATACGAAGGGAGGAGGTAAAGAGATTAGAGGTCGAAAAAGCTACACAGAGGGAAGCTGAGATTTAGTTAGGCAAAAGGTGGGAGGCGAACCTTCTTCCCACAGAGGCGCCTGGAACGTGGGCGAAGAGGCGAGTGTTTTTTTAGGTGCGCGACGAGTAGAACAGAGACGAGAGTAAAGAAGTTTGGATGATTTTTTTCTCCTTTTCCCCCCCCTCTCCCCGTTCTTTTGTTCGTGCTTCCTCCCTCTCTCGCTAGGAGCGCGCTGTTTGTCGTGTCTTTTGTTTTTTCTTTTTTTGCGACTTCGTGCTGTGTGGTGTCCGAGAGGCGTGCGCGAGTTGCCGGCCAAAAAATAAATATAAAGATTTTAAGGTCTCCCGCCATTCGTCTTTTTCCCTTTTAACAATAAGAGAGCGGAAAAGAATAAATGGAATCGTCCGGTTGTTTTTTCCTAGGTTTTTTTATTTTTTCACTTTTTTTGCAGTTCGACTTGTTCGTGTTCTGAAAAGGATTCTCTTATGGCATCGCGGCGGTCGGACTTAATTTGTTCTCCTGAAACGCGCTCCTTGTGTTATATTTAGGATGTCAAACGCTGAGGAGTTTGCGCCGGAGGAATAAATTGTTCTGATAAATAGACAAGATGAAGACGTCTGCGTTTCGATGTAAATTGTTCTCGCGAGGTGCGGTTATTCTCTGTTGTAATTTAAAATAATATGAATAAATCTGTGGCGACTGAAGGCTCAGTCTCTTTACCAGGAGTCGAGCGACTTATTGAAAAATAAAGCAGTATCTTTGCATTTTATACCGTTTGATTACCTTGACATGACCCGGGTTTCAATGTGATCCTCAGTTTAAGTTGTTAAACGACCTATTTCGCGTTTTACACATTCAAAACCTTGGAAATGTTTTAGGATTTTTCCTTGGGTAAATTGTATTCCAGTGCCATCAAATTTAGCGTTTTAGCACTCAGATCCACTTTTTAAAATGTCATTTAAAATACTCGAAATAATAAAAAGTACGATTAATATAATTTTATTAATATCGTAAATCAATTTTATCCCAGCGGTTAATCATCCGTGCAACGGTCATGATTTAAAATGATAATCCTCGGCCCACTATATAAATTAATCGTCGAAATATATGCGTATGAAATTGATAAAATAATCCTTCGTCCGAAGCGATTTTAATGCGGTTTATAATGCAGCCTCATTCACCTCTTTGCCAATCTCCGTCCAGTTGTCACATTTGTTATTGCTCGTCCCGCCATTTGATGCGTCGCCTAGATTACATTTCATAAGAAGTTAATGTCCTTATGAGCCTATGTTTTTCCTACTGGATGATATCACTTCATTGCATATATATATATATATATATATATATATATATATATATTAACTAAAGGAAAAGAAAAGGTAGTGATGAGGGTGGCAACAAGGTGTTGAGGGAAGCCCAGCGGACACTCACCAAGTTGAGGACCAATATATATATATATATATATATATATATATATATATATTAAAGCTAGATAAAATTGGATAAAAGGAAAATGTGCTGAAATAGAACAAATGGAGAAGTTAGGACGGTACGATATGATGTACACTAGAGCACTCGAGTTAGAAGATAAGAAATCTAATGGAATTCATGGCATGGGAATTATGAATACGGATGGGAAGTTAGTCTCAGAAACAAAGGATGTAGCACAGGTATGGGAAGAATACATTAAGGAATTATACAGCAAACAAGCAGAAGCGGCAAAAATAGAACTGGAAGATGAGGAAAACATTGAAGAAGACAACTTAGGACCAAGTATTATGGAGAGCGTAGTAGAAAAAGCGATAGTGGAACTAAAGAAGGGGAAAGCCACGGGCAGCGATGGAATACCGGCTGAGATACTTAAAGTCATGGGATCAGAAGGACTAAAAGCGATCACGAAATTAATTATTAAGATTTACAACACGGGAGAGTGGCCTCGGGATTTCCTAGAAGTAACAATGATCCCTCTAAAGAAGAAGCCAAAGGTAATGCAGTGTAAAGATTACAGAACGATAAACCTTCTGTCACACACATCGAAGATCATCACGAGGATTCTTAATAAAAGGCTGGAGAAAAAGGCAGAAGAAATACTAGGGGAAGATCAATTCGGTTTCAGAAAAGGACGAGGAACTAGAGATGCTATAGGAGTAGTTAGAATCATATCAGAAAGGGCAATAGAGTACAGTCAAGATATCTGCGAATGTTTCGTAGACTGACAGAAGGCCTTTGATAGAGTAAATTGGGTAAAGTTGATGAAGATATTAAAGGATATAGGTGTAGACTGGAAAGACAGGAGACTGATTAGGAATCTATATGTGAATCAAGTTGTAAAGGTCAGGTTTGAGAATGTGGACACCTGCGGAATAAATATCGGTAGAGGAGTAAGACAAGGCTGCTGCCTATCGCCAACCCTATTCAATATATATGGAGAAAGTCTAATGCAAGAAGCATTAGAAGGCACAGGAGATTTCAAAATTGGAGGAAGGATTATAATAACAGTAAAATACGCAGATGATCAAGTACTTCTAGCAAGAAAGGAAGAGGAGCTACAAAAAATGATAAATAGACTAGTGATAACAGGTAGAAAATACGGTATGGAAATAAATACAGAAAAATCCAATGTCATTCGAATATCGGGTAAAGAAGAGAATCTGAACATAAGTATTGAAGGAAAGCCTTTAGAACAAGTTTCAGAATATAAATACCTTGGAAGCATCATAACCCGAGAAGCAAAATGTACGGAGGAGACCATAAATAGAATAGGAAAAGCAAAGCGGCTTTCAGGAGGAAGAAACAACTACTTACAGGGAATATAAGGGAAGATATCCGAAAGAAATTGATAAAATGCTACGTATGGAGTATAGCACTGTATGGGGCAGAAACATGGACGCTAAGGAAAAATGACATCAAATACTTGGAAAGCTTTGAAATGTGGACTTGGAGGAGAATTTTGAAGATAAAATGGACAGATAGGATGAAAAACGATGAAGTGCTACGAAGAATAGGAGAGAAGCGAATGATTATACAGACTATCAGAAAGAGGAAGGCTAACTGGGTTGGGCATTACCTGAGGAGAGAGAGTATGATTAAAGATGTGTTAGAAGGAAAACTAGATGGAAAAAGGGAAAGAGGTAGGAATAGATTTCAGCTGATAGACGATTTAAAAGGGAAGGAGAGTTATCAAGATATGAAGAGGACAGCGGAAAATAGGAGTATATGGAGAACCAGGTTTAACCAAGAATAATCACGGACCTGTCTACGGACAGACTACCTATGATGATGATGATATATATTGCTTTGCATTGTTAAGAATCTAGCTATATGTTTCGCGCAATAATATTGCACAGCCTTGGAAAATGGTATTTCTTGTTGAGCGAGAATATAACAATTTATGAAATAAATTGGACTGCGGATAAAACTCACGTTTTTAGCCTTCATGTACGTAGTCGCTCGCTAAATAATCCTAATAAATCATCCCTTTTGCTCTAAAAATATATGGAAACGCGTTCAAGAATAAGCACTTGAATATCGAAAATTGAAAAATAGGTACTTATCGTAGATATCCCCAGCAGTCATAAGGTTATTACAGCCAGATGCGCTTCAGTGGTAATTCACCAAATGTAGAGAAATTTTCTTTTTATGAAGGCACTTGAGATTCCTAAGCTAATTATTTGTTTTCATAATTTTTGATTTTTTATGTTCTTAAGTGCTTATTGTTGAGCCAGAAGACGAGCTCTATAATTCTCTAGTGAGTGGAGCCATTTGCTTAAAAATTCAATTAAATCAACGTGATCGTTGGCGCTTTAGAGCAGCTGTGGGCGCGAGTCTCGAAAAAAGTATGCTCCTAAAATTGTCTGCGCTATTTATCGGACAAGATCCGCCCTTCGGCGATGTCGTTTTGTTCCATACCGCGTCTTCGTTTGCAGATCGCAAAGGACAAGAGTTCGCAATTTGGCAACTCTTCAATCCCACTCAGGAGACTTAAACGTCGGAGAACATCCAACGCCTCGCCAAGTGCAGTTTCTCAATCTTTTGAGCTGCGTGCGTAGGATTGCCTTTAAAAAGCCTGTCGCACATTTGCATCATAGAAAGAGTTGAATTTATTGTCTCTACATATGTTTTTAGCAAGTATTATTTAATAATTCCTCTTCAAGTTCACTTCGTTGCAAATACAATTTAGAGAGTTTGCATTAAAATATTTGGTTACAATAAGCCTATTTGCTTAGTTAATTGCTTTTTGACACCAGTAATCACGTTGGAATTAAAAAATCATTCTAAAATAATTATTGATAATATATATTAATTGCTTTTTGGTATCAATAATCACGCTGATTTCTTGTCGTCATTCAAATAGATCGCCTGTAGATCGAAATGGCTTTTAAATCCATTAAAACATCGAGTCCAATTTTACCGCCTTGTAACAACTAAATATCCATCCTTAATGTTTAAATTCTTGTCTTATGGCCATGGAAGTCTCCTGTATCGATAATCCACGTATTCAAACAAATATTTCTCTTTCCGAATTTTCAGCTAATTTTATTTTATTTTTTAACTTTCCCATAAGCAGCCCTCAACTGTCTTTTACAATGAATGCAACAATTGCAACAAATTATAATATCAGAAGATATATTTCCACCTTAAAAAATTATTTCGACGTGTTAAAACGTCACCTTCGAAAAACTATGCCTTCGGCAGGATTCAAACCCGCAATCCTATCATTGGGGACTTGATTAATAAGGTTAAAAATCAATTAATATACACAAACGAACGTCCTCAAGTGGCGTTGGACTACCGGCGACTGGGTCAACTCTAATAATAGAGCGCCTTAAAAATCAAATCATACTCGTCTATATCATGTTAGCATCCATTATAAAAAACATGCACGCGACATCGAACGCTTGAATTGCCTAAATCGAATTCCCGTGGCAGCTACATTCATAGTCATGGGGCGAAGTCACCCGAGACGCTTTGCAAGTCCCAAAATACGACGGCGGCGGCGAGGTTCGCTTGAAAGCATATAGGAAGAGATGCGCAAAAATAGTACTTTGAACGAGATGGAAGATTCGACGTTAACGGTATGGCATTACGCTGAATGGAAGGTGGTGCGCGGGGGTGCGGCATGCGCGTAGGATGTGAATACCTTGGGGGCACGAAGAAGGTGGGGAAGGGGTAAAGAGGTAAGTAGGTGGCATTTTGGTTGGGAGAAGGAGCAGCAGTAAGGGGAAGGAAGTGGAAAGAGAGTGTATGACAGGAACGTGAGAAGTGGAAGTTGCGGGGAAGGGGAAGAAGAAGAAACTAGGGGTCTAAAGGAAGGGGGAGGAGAGAGGAGGTAAAGAATACGTGAGCAGAATTGGGTCATTCATTCGATTTTGGAGGTTTATTTTATTCCCTTCCCCTTGCTTCTTTTCCTCTACCCCACTCTCCCAACCCTTCAACCTCTACTGCCCTGGGGTTCCAGTTCGGTTGACCGTTCAGAGAGTAAGAGAGAGAGAGAGAAATGAAGACGTTTCTTTAAGCGAAGCGCTCCCCTTCGGTCCCTGACGTTAACTTCATTTTCGGAGGAAACATCGGATTATTTTTTTTGTCGTTGTTGTTGATGTTGTCTTTCATTCGTTTATTTCGTCGCGTCTTATTTTCGTCCGAATTGATGGTCGAGTCGGTCCGCTAAGGATTGCGTTTTTGGTTTATTTATTTTTTTGGAAAAGCGGTTGTTATTTTTTCCGCCGGTAATTAGATCACTACAAATTGTTCTGGAGACAGAATGTTTTTTTTTTACTACACCGGCGGTAAATACATGCCGACGACAAGGTTCCATCACCGGAATTTTCTGATGGATTAGCGGTAATCTTTTTTAAAAATAAGATCATTTATATCCTTTGTGATTTAGAACAGGAAGTCCAAACCAAGACTAATGCAGGCTCGTTTCCCGAAGATGACGTCCCGAATTGATTACTTATATTGACAGGAAATGTGTTTGTCATTCCAAGGAATTCTCATACCATAAATACCGCTTGTAGTTCATAGTTTATCAATGATAGGGTAAAATTGGAAAACAAATCTGTTGTGATGCAGATGGTATGTGAAGAACTAAAGGAGTTAAAAAACTAGCATTTTAGGGTATTTCCTATATCCAAGAGCGAGACAAAGACGATTTGGTCAAATTTTCTCTGCCTATCTGTCTGAGTGATCCTATCTCAGGATCTAACGAATATGGAGAAATCGATTTTGCTAGCGTATGTCCCTTCGTCCAATGTTTCGATACAGCTGCATTATTCTTTTCGTTTTCCATCTTCAGTGATAAAAGTTTCCTGTGATGCTTTCGGCGAAATCCATTTCTCACTAGTTTTAGGATATAGGCTAACTCTTTTAAGACCTCAGCCATTCTAGGCAATAGGTATTGACCATGTCTCGGAGAAAAAATAATTTACCTCCATCCACGCTTCTATCTATCATGAGCGAAATACGTGCAGGAGACGGCTGGGCCATATGCGGACGAAAAGGAAGGAAGATATCGTGGCATTCTTCCCGGATAATCAATCTGCTTGCTCTTTCCAATGGATGTATTTTTTCTCTCCGTATCGCTTCTGCAACAAGTTCGGTAGATGAAAATCTTCCGACGAGAATCAGTTCCGACTTTTGGAGAGATATGAGAACTGCGGCTAGAGATAGAATAAAGAGTCAGTGCTTGAGAACTTAGCCATTCTTTATACATTTTCCGAACACATCCTGTTGTAGACAGATGGGCATTCCAGGGTTTGAACGGGCGATTTTTTTTATTTTCGTTACAATAAGCCTAAATTCAATCCTTACTACGTTTTTTCTTTCCTCTTGGGATACCAGTGCTTGTAATTCTCCCGGAGTTGGAGGAAAATCGCTCAAAACGTTGAGCAGGTAACCTTAAGTAATTAATTCAAGATAGTATAAAGAATATTATAGTAACGGATAATGGAAGACAAACTTCTGTTTCATGACAGTTTTTACTAATACTTGTAGATTAAAACGGCAGTATTTATGTAAAAATACATATTATATATTTTAAATAATATTTTAGTATTATTTCGAATTTTGATTGGAGATTATACATGCATAAAACTTTAATTCCAGAGTTAGTTGCTTTGGGCATATATTTCCGGAAGTATTTCATGATAAATACCGAAATATACAAATGGAAAATTTTACTATGTATTATAATATCACCGACCATGTTCCAATGTTTCCACATATTCCTACCCGTGTTGTGTCGTTGCTCAGTAATTCCCTCCCCTAAGTCTCCTCTCCGTGTCGTCAGCTTAAAATACGACTCGCGATTCAAGGCGGATTACAGAATGTCACTTCTTGGAGTGGAATACAAAAGAGGGACGCCTTTCGCCAACGCCAACTGTCGTAATAAGCAATTTGTCGAGCGGATCATACATAACATTTCCCTACCGGGAACGATGGATTAAGTCAGCGCAACAAGCGGATCGCTGTCACCATAGTTACGTCACTCGCAAATTGAACGAGTTATCTCGTCATAGTCGGATTTAACGCAACAGTCGATCGTATCATGGTGTGACATTGTTTTCTTGGTATGGCATTAGTTTTAAATACCTGACATTCAATTGCTCCTGTTTGGTAATTATTTATTAATACATTTATCTCTATGACTCTTAAGCCCTGTGGTCCTCAACCAATTTTTGTCTGCATCGTCCAATTTTCACTTCTACGTAAACCCGTTCTCATGTCCATTTTCTTCGAGTCACCGATAAAGATGAATTTGGCTTCTCTTGCCGCATATAGGTAAAAACTCATGCGCTTAAAAAAGAACGCCCCCGTATCCTCCTAGTTTTTTATTTTTCTAAGCCAAAATATGGTTGCTTGAATTTAACAATTGGTCACAACACCCTGGGGTGTCACGTCACTTTGGTCGAGAGCCACTGAATTAGCCTCTTTATCTAGAACTCGAAGGAAATTTCTACTTATTTTATACTTTTTTAGGGATGAGATAATTTTCTATTTATTATATTACTTTCTTTGAAATGCTTTGTTGTTTGGCGATTGATGAATGTAGGGCAATCAATACAACAAGCATCATTCTTAAGTACAATGTATGAGAACGATGTAGCGAAAGCTTTCGATTTATTGATTGATTTTATAATAGGAAACATAATTTTCAGAAATGTTGTTTCCTCGCAAACATAACCAAAGGGCATAACTTTCTCCATTAAATCTTTCATACACTCGTCTGGATCAGCGGTTTTCAAGCACCGATGATTGATTTCCGTAGATAATACGGAAAAAATATCATGCATTTTTAGATATCTAAATTGGAGATAAAAGCAGAAAATTAAGTTCTCACACAGTTCAATAATGAAGTAAATTGTTTATCCTCTATGTTGAAAATTAAGTGGATACGCCAATTAATTTTTTCCTCTGTTTTTAAGCAAAAATGTATTTTTTCCCGAACTCACAAATATAATGCATTTTTAAAAAGGTACTTCGTATATTTTCTGTTAAAAGATTAAGTTTATCTTATTTTTAACCTCTTACTTTCGTTCGAACTTTACCGGTCCACGAATACAAGAGTCTCGAAACCACTGCTCTGGACAATCGCTAAGAGTTTTTTTATTTTTTTTTACAAGGTTTTGAGAAGCGTGAGGCTGCCAAGGGACTCGAAAACGGTAAGCGGAGAAGAATCCTCTCGATGGGAATCAATCACATCGAAGCTCCCAAATCGCTTCGGGCTGCGCCCAGGAAATCGACCGCTTTGTTCAACGCATCGGATTACGGGAAATCGATGCCGGATTTATGTATTCCGAGGGTTGTCTTTTAGATAGCCATCTCGAGGAGGCTATGTCACCGGGGTATCGCGAGCGTCCTTGATATCGCCGTTCATCTATTCCGTATTTTGAGATACGGGAACTTCCGGATTTTATAACTTTAGATGCATAAACACTAGGGTTTTTTGAATCGCGAAATGGATTTTCCGCTATAAATTACTTTGGAAACTATAAATAAACGCTTTCGTTTAGAAAATGAGTTGATTTTAAATATAATTTTTGCTTTCGATTTTTTTAATATATCTCGTAGTAGAAAAAATAGTTAAATTTGTGTTTTTCAATTGTCATTCTGTTTGCGCATAGAATTTTATTTGTGCCACGCATCGCTTTGCTAATTTTTTCTTGTTTATTCAGTGTTTTTGATTTTTTTTTCTTTTACTGTTTTTCTCTCGTTCTCCTTCCTTCTGATATCTAATTATCGAAATCAACGCCGTAACTTGCTATTTAGCGCCCGAGAAAAATATTAAATATGTGATACCCTTCCTTCAAAAAATTGTTATCTCTAGTTTATTTAGTTATTATTTGGATTTTGTGCGCCCCTTGCTTAGTTACGCCAGGGGCAGATGCCTCGCTTGCCCTGCCCTAGTTACGGTGTTGATCAAAATTACGATTTTTTCGGTAAAATTCCACGATGATATTTCACTTTTCAACATTTTATTCTTATCTGTTGCATCTTAACAAGGCAGAGCCGATTTTTTACGTTTTAACGATTAATTTGCGCTGATTGTCGCTTTCAGTGACACGTGTCTCGCCGTATATTTCCCAAGTATCGAATCACAGTCCAGCCGTTTTCACTTTCTCATATATATACGTAGTATAGTAGTATTAGAAAGTAATGTTATAGTGAAAAAATTCGACTTCGAGGTTTTGATGGAAATACACGTTTTAGTTGTCCCCGAGTCCAAGCAAGTGGTTTTCGCAATGCCGTCTGTCTGTTCGCCGTTCTAGGGCTCAAACGCGTATATAAAATTGAATGATGTCTCGTATTTGTGCAATATATCATCTTTTGCAGACCTTTTTTCATAAAAATGATATTGCAAAAAAGTAATGGGTAGTTTATTCTTGCCGATTTTTAGAAAAAGTTTATTTTCTAAAAACGGCTTGAGAGAATTTGATTAAAATCAATCCAATTGTAGAGCCTGATGCCACAAATAATACTGCGTAAGCCATATGTCTCTTGAAATCACTATATGGCGTCCAGTGAAATCTCAATGTACGCTAAGCTACCTTACCTAAGCCTTTTGACGTCACGCCTCCTCCGCAATCCATTCAAACTCTTACTACAGCCTTACGGTTAAACTAAATCGAATGATATCTCATATTTATGGATAATATCATTCATAAAAGACATTCTGAAGAGATAAACGATGCTGCAGAACAATTAAGGGTATTTTATTCATGGATATTTTTAAACAAAATTCGATTTACTCAAAAATGGCTCTAAGGATTTCGATTAAAATCCATCCAAACGTAGAGCCAGATATCAAAAATAATACTAACTAAGCCATATGTCACAAAAAGTAACTATATCGTCCAGTGGCATTATTTCCGTAATTGACGCTCAGCGCACGCGTCAGAGGGGAGGGGGAACTCGAGGATTCCCTAGTCTAAAATTCCGTACACCACGGTTAACTCCACGCGCTTATTAGTGAGAGGTATTAGACGTGAGAGGTTGATGGTGTCAGTCACTTTGGTTCTGCTGCTACGCATTATTAACAGAATTGGGAGTGAATTGCCAAGCAGACAAAGTTAATACCAGGGCAAAAAGTGTATTGAGATCTAACATATATAAGTATATGAGAAAGTTTGTGCAATGTATATTGCGCCGTTTATTTGTGTTTAAAATTCATGAAGTAACCAGCATAAGAAATCCCCTAATTATTCTCAGACATTCACGAATTCCAGAGAGCCACGCCAGTTAAGGCTTCCGCGTTCTCTCCGGAGGAATGAAAAAAAATTGTTCCCGGTTCTTTCATTGCGCGGTTTGAGGAATAATCTGGTTTATCATCCAAAGAGACGCCCCATTGCCGTGTTGCCATGGGAAGGGGCGAAAGAGAGAGGAGGAGGTGGGGGAACGAGTGGCAATGAATGGGAGAGGGGGGTATGAGGATTTGGTAGTGGGTGATACGTAGGTTGGAGCGATGTATAATTGGGTGGAAAAGAGGGTAATGCGGAGGCACAAGTGAATTACACTCGCTACAAAGGATGATGATGATGATGGGATTATGAGTACGGTTAGGATGCGTGAGGGATGTTAATTTGGAGAGGGAGGGAGAGATAAGAAGGAAACGGAGAGGAAAACGTGTAGAGAAAGTGGGAAGAGGGAAAGTAGAGAGCTGGAAATGAGAAAGGGATTTGGGAGAAGGGATTTCATATCGAATGAGAGAGGAAGGACGAAAGGGGAGAAGACTGTTGCGAAGAAGAAAGGATAAAGATAAAGGAAGAGAGTCGAGAGAAAGAAGAGAGGAGCAAAGAAGAATAGAAAAGGAGAGAGAGAATAAGATGAGAAGAGAGAATAAGACAGAAGGAGAGAAGAAGAGAGGAGAAAATAAGGAGAAAAGATGAAGAGAGGAGAAAATAAGGAGAAAAGATGAAGAGAGGAGAGGAGGAGAAGAAAAGAGAGAAGAAGAACAGGTGAGTGGAGAAAATGACAGACAAAGAAGAGAGAATGAAGAGAAAATGAGAGAGAAAGAAGAGAAAATGGGAGAAAAGCGAGAACAGGAGATTGAGAAGAAAAAAGAGACGAGAGAAGGAGAAAAGAAGAAAAATAAAGGAGAGAAGAAGAGATGAGAAAATAAGAAAATAATAGAAGAGAAGATGAAGAGAGAAGAGAAGAAGAAAAGAATGAATAAGAGAAAGGAAGAAGAAGAGAGGCGAGAGAAGGGTATTAAAAGGACACGGAGGAAGAGAGATGGAGAATGGGAGATTGAAATCAACAAAACCCATTCCTCATTTTCGGGAGTGAATTTTCGGTTCGCGCTTTCATGAATCTTTTGACATTTTCACGTCCTTGGTTCCTTCCAAAATTGGGGTTAGAGATATTTTAATGTGCAAATTAGTGAATCCAAATCCACGTTGTTTATCAACCCTTCTTTTTATGGAAGAAAGCGTATGATTCATTTCTTTCCTCTGGTCAACTCTATGTTGTGATGAAAATGTAGTTCTCCATTTCGTTCTAATCTAATTTTATTTCTTGGATTACAACTAGCAACGAATATCGGTTGATATCATTCAAGGAATCTTGTAGACGATGTTTAGTGCTTCCATGTATATATTTATTATAAAAAATTTAAACAGACAAAATTTTGTGAAATTAAATACTCGTATAATTATTCAAGAGGTCAAAATAGTTGCCTTGAGTGCTTATTGGTAATGAATTGTTAGTGAATTTATTTGTTTTTCTAAATGTAACCCAATAACAATTATATTTAGGCATGTTACACTGCATTTTTTACAGAAATAAATTATAAAGACAGTAGTAAAGTAATAATAATTATGTTATTGATACTAAAAATCATAACAAATAACAATAAATTATCATACGTAAACGTGTCCTTGTGCTAACAATCAGTTAATTGCAATTATTTATTGGTAGGTCAGATGTTACTTCCATAATATTTCTCCTAATATTGTATAATAAAATTACGTAGTCTTTAAATTATTTTTTGGAGACTTTTTAATGAACGAAGAAAATTATGCCATGCCCTTATTTTTTATTTTGAAGTTAATAGCTTATATAAAATTTTTACGTGTAATCAATTGCTGTAACCGAAATCACGCCGAAATTCAGGTATACTCCATTCATTATCTTTCATTTATTTAATTAACTAAATTTTATCAATATCATTTTTATCGAAAACGAGCCTTTGTGGGCGCGGTGAAATATCAGACCAAAAACGTTTTTCAATTCTTAATTTAAATAGTCTTCGACATTCAGAGAACAAACTCTTTAAAAATTCAATTTCGTCTCGCTTTATAGATAAATAAAGCTGGCCTTTTAGTTGAATCATATTCTGAGAATTTGAGAGATTTATTTCCAATCCGAAGATCAATTAATTAAAATCCTCTCTTAAAACGGAACGGGGCAAACAAAGGACTAACTAAATCTCCCCGGATCACTGAGCGATGAGAGAAACAAACGGGGAAAAAATAGGCCACTTATGTATAAAAGTAAGCCCCGGAAGAAAAAAATCGTCCAAAGCGTCCCTCCAAAAATTGAATAAAACAAAAGAGGCTCGTTATTTTGTCGGAAGAGCGCTCTCTTCACTCTTGGTCGCGTCTTAAAGGCGCCTAGAATGTTACAATGATCTCTCATGTGCATTTGATGGGTTTTAGAGGCCGAAAAGGGGTCCTGGGCAATGGAAGGGAGTGGGGTGGGGAGGGAGGGAAGCAGCTGAAGAATGAATTCATCCCCTCCCCCTTTCTACTCCAACACACCCATGCAGTCTCGATCGCCCGTCCCCTATCCCTACACCATCTCCCCCAACCGCCGCGACCTCCCAAAAAAAGCAATAAAACCATTGGTGGTCGTCCCTGCGTGAGGCGGAACACATTTCCGGACCAATTGGACTCGTGGTTTCATTTTTTAAGTGGCTTGCCGGAGAGGAAGGGGGATGTTAGGGAAAGGGAATGTAAAGGGAGGGGGTGATCAGGATAGTGATCAACGAGATGAATTTTCTCTCTCATCCCGGACCTTCATTTCCCGTCGCCCTCTCTTACGCCTACTCAAAGCGATCCCAAAACAACCCTTCCAACCCTCCCCTTCGAACTGGTGGTGCATGTGTGGCGAAGAGTGAGTGGGAGAGAGGAGGAAGAGAGTGGGGAAGAAGGAAGAAGGGAGAGAGGACGGAGAGGGGAGAAGGGAGAAGAAGAAATGTGGGAGAGGGGGAGGGAGAGAGGAGGAAGAAGTGAAGGAGGGAGAGATGAAGAAGGGAGAAAGGGAGAGTGAAGAGAGGGAGAGAGGAGGTAGAGACGGACAGAGGAGAGAGGGTAGAGGGAGAGAGGGTATAGGGAGAGAGGAGAGAGGGAGAGAGGGAGAAAGGAGAGCGGAAGAGAGGAGAGAGGGTAGAGGGAGAGAGGATAGAGGGAGAGAAGAAAAACCGCGAAAAATTCCTAAATAGTTCAGAGAAAGAGAAAAAAACAACAATTTGAGAAAGAGAGAAAAAATCATTTATAAATACATACATTTATATCCATACAAGGAAGGGGGTGAGAGGGAAATTGAGATTGCAGGGTAAGATATGCCTGGGAGATTACATCGTAATTATGATACAAGAAAATAATGTAAAATAAAATTGAGTTTATGCCTAATAAGCGCATCCTTGTGACAACCTGAAAGAGAAGATAGGGAGTGGTTCAATGCATGGAGAGTGAGAGGAGATACTTGTAATACAAGTGTTTAAAAGTGTCTAGAGATAGAGAGTTTTTTATTAAAGTTGGAAAACCATTCCAGAGTTTACAAGCAGTGACGGTAAAGGATTTGTTGTAAATTTCTGTTCTATGAAGTTGAGTTAGTAATTTATCCCATCCTCTGGTATTGCATTGGTGAACTATATTGATGGCGGCGAACTGAGAAGAAAGATAACAAAGGATATGATTATTAAGAACTTGATACAATCGGGAGAGGAGGTGAAGGTTTCTTCTGGATTCGAGTTTTAGCCAGGAGAGTCGACGGAAGTATTCTGAGACATGGTCAGACTTTTTAAGATTAAAGATAAATCTGATGCAGGCATTATGAGAACGTTGTAGCTTAATCGCGAGATCCTTTGATAAGTCCTGGTATACAGTATCACAATAGTCGAAGGAGGAAGAATTAGAGAGGTCACTAGTTGTATTTTTATTGAAGAGGGAAGAATGTTAGTGTGATGCCTTAGTGTGTGTAAGGAAGAGTTTACCGTCTTGCAGACTTTTATTACATGATTATTCCAGGTAAGCGTTTCATTAATTAGAATACCGAGATTTTTTATGATTTTACAATAGGGAATAACTGAGTCATTCAAAGACAGAGGAACCGATTCCGCAAAGATAGAAGACAGTAGTTTTGAATAACCGATTGAAATAGCCTGAGATTTCAAGGGGTTTATGTTGAGAAGATTATCATAGCTCCATTCTTGGAGTTGAGCCAAGTCATGATTTATGTTGGCAATGGAAAGAGATAAGTTATTTGGTTTGGTGTCTAAGTATATTTGGAGATCATCGGCGTACAGATGATGCTTAGAGTAAGTCAAATATTGAAAACAATCATTAATAAATAGAGAGAACAGTAGGGGACCTAAAATTGAGCCTTGGGGAAAGGAGGGATAGAGAGTGGAGGGATAGTGGAGAGTGAAGGGAGAGAGGAGGGAGAAATGAGAGAGAGATGAGGTAGAGATGAAGAAGTGTGGAGGAGGGAAGGAATAGGGAGAGAGGGGGAAGTAGGGAGATAGGAGGAAGAGAGAGAGGGATTGGGTGAAGGAGTCTTATGGAAGGATATAGGGTGTAAAAAGGGAAAAGATAGTTTGGTTACCCGATGCGTCCCCATAATTCATTGGGAGGTCGTGGGATGGAGAGGGGATATCGAGTCTGGCTGTCCCTATCGTCTTGCGGGGAGGAGAATGTGGGATGGGGGGAGGGAGATAGGGGGGGAAAGCAGGGAGAGGAGGAAATGAGGAGAGTGAAGGGGGAAGGGTTGGGTGGAAAGTATCTCACGCTGCGGGTAAAGGGTCTTCTTCATATCCTTCCCTTTCCCCTCTTTCGAGGGCTATCGCCAACAGAGAGAGAGATGCGTCCTTCCCTTTGTGGCAGACGTCTGCAGTGACTCCTATCAAATATGTGAGGGGAAAATGTTTCGTTTTTGTCTTCTCATCCTTTTCATATCTGGAAGGAAAAAAGTCTTCAAAAAGACACATGCTAATATGTGTGTTTATGTGAGCTTTTTTGATCCTCCCGAAGTGAAGGGGAAGCGAATTTGTTTTTGCGACGGGTCAACGCCGAGCAGAAGAATTAATTTTGTTTTTTAATTAATTTCCTCGTGCCCGTTCAACTGATGGGCGTACGATTTTCGTAGGGGGAATTTATTGATGCCGTAACAAAAGGTAACATTAAAAATCTACCTCTATCTTATTTTCTCAAAAATCCTTCATATTTGGAAGAGGTTAGGTTTAGAATCATCCGTCAACATCCGTTTTATATTTAACCTTCAGCTATTAACTGATAAGTTAGATGGCTACTATAACCATACTTAAAGCTAGGAAAATAAGAAGTGCATATCAGCCACATAGGATGGCAACTTTCCATCTTTTGTACCATCGGAAATATAAAAAAAACCTTTTTAAATGAGCTCCTATCCGACCCTATATATTTTTCAAAACTCAAATCTAAAGTAAAACAAATGGGTGCAATACAGAATTCTGCCCTCAATTTTCAACTCTCTGTCGTTTACAGTTTCATCATAATTTTAATTTAGGCAAGTGCACAGACAGATATACAGCCGACAGACTGACACCGAAGCAAAACTATAAGCCCATTGCTTTTTAAAATTCGCTAAAAAGTAACCTTGATTCCAGCCATAAGGTTACCTCGTTGATTCTTTTTGAATCTACAGCCATCAAGTGTACTTCTATCGTCTTGACTTTTTTGATTGTTGTAGAGTTGTATAAGGAGCGCTAAAATTGATTGGAGAGTTTTAAAATTTTATTGACGACTTTTGTTCCTGTTTAATTAAACAGTGTTTTTTCTACGAAGCTGCTACAAGTATAAAAATGAAATATTAAAAATAAAATTTTTAAAAGATAACATTTATATTTTGTACTAAAAAGAAAAAATATATTTTGATTTAATAGACTTGATTTAAAACTTTTGTAAAAGTTATTTGGCTTTGTGAAAATGCAAGGTTAGAAGGTTAAGGCGAGTTCAATACAGGGCATCGAACCGAATTTTTTTAGGCTCCAGTTATCTTGCCGGTTCACACAAAAAAAATTTCGGTTCCGGTTTCTCTCCAGCAACCACCATTGAACCAGTTCTAACCGGTTTTTTTCGATCCGACTTTGAATTTCTTGGGGAAATTTCAAGAGAATTCCAAAATATTCTTTATTAATTAATGTAATTTTTTATTTAAGCCAAATACATCCTCACTATCAAAAGTGAAGAAGACAAAATTGATATCCGCACGTAGTATTGCGCAAGCGCCCCCTCCCACCATGTAACGAACAGTAAAATATTGTATTAATTCCCTTCTTATATTTTTCGTTATTCAATTTATAAACAGCTCCTTTTACATGACTCCGTCTAATACTGTTCTATAGAAATTTATTTTTTCCATTTTAACGCGTGTAAAAGCTATTAAAATTTTTATTTATTATTTAGTCTTTAATTTTATGAAAAATCGTTGTTATTCTTTCATAATTCAACATTTATTTGATTTTACAATTCCAATATCCCAGATTCCAATATAAGCAGAAACTCTCATTATCGTAATGAATTTACTTCAACAGTACTCATGCACGTACTTGAACAGGTACCATAATATTGATTCACATTTGAATGTAGAATATAATTCATATAGAGGTGTTCAAAGAAGAGCCAATTAACTATTTTTAAATGCTATACTTTAGATGTTAATATTACAAGTATCATACAATATATAATTTCATAAATTTTCTTAAGACAACAAATATGTACGCACAGTAATAATACTTCAAAAGCACGGCTGCGAAGCGATCCTTTCTGAAAAAGTTTTAGAGGACTACAAGAATATAAGGGTTCAATGCATATGGAAGAAAGTACCCCAAAACACCCCACTATTGGAAAATCATAGTAAAACCATCTCACTTTTCAAAGCCCAAAACATCCCACATTTATACAGGTATACTACGAAGGTCCCTCAATGGTAATAGCCCAAAACATCCCACTTTTCAAGGTGAGTGAGAGGGGGAGGGTTTAAGGGTAAGAGGTATATGGGCGCTCCCTGTGGAGCGGCCTGAGTTCGGGTGATAGGCTATCTGACAATTACGATATTTATTAGCTTCAGTGTTTTATCTCAGTGTCCTTGTGACTTCACTTAACGGTGCAGCGAGACCATTTTGAATTTAAATCATTACTTTTGAACATTTTATTTATTTTCACCCCAAGAAAGTCATGGATTTAAAAATGATATCTTGTAACAAGGGTGGTGAGTGTTTAGTGTTTGGTAATTATAAATACCAAAACATTCGCACTAATATGAAGACTGACAATATTCTATGGCGCTGTTGCAATAAGGGTTGTTATGCTACGATCACGACTGATGTGGAGAAAACTATGATAACCGGGATGTATAAGTACAAAATATTGTCACGACACTGTGGAGAGCATAGTATTGAAGAGACAGGAATCATTGTGCTACCCAAACCTTCTCGCGGTCAGAAAATGTGGGATGTTTCGGACTCTCTCAAAAGTGGGATGTTTTGGGCTATGGTGATTTTGGGGTCTGATAAAGAATTTGAGATGTTTTGGGCAACCTTGATATGGAGAAGGGATAAAAGTTTATGGGGACAATAACCTCCAACTTTAAGCAAAATCCAAGTTTAGAATCGAGAAACATTTTTACCCGGAACACTCCACGGGGTAGACTCAGGGGGAGGGTACCAAGGCGATTAGCGGCTGTCTTCAAAGTACTACTAAGTTCCTTTCCACTAGCCTCGTTTAACAGGATTCTGGAAAACCTCAGTAGGACGTATCCTTGTCCCTCTCTCTATGTATTGAGATGCCCATGGAAAATCCCACCATTGAACCGACAGATATCATCACAAAGATGCATCTCTGCTAAGGTCTAGGAGCATGTATTCTCAAGAAAACCATTAGCCTTTGCCTTATTCGGTGTTGAAAAGTGAGGCTTTAAAAAAATACATTAAAGCAAAAGGAAAATACCTTCTTTGGCTCCCACTGTTTATGCGAACCGAAAAAACGGAACGAAATGAATAACGGTTTTCGGTTTCGGTTTGTGTTCAGTAAAATATTTTTTCGGTTTCACTCAAGCTAAAATAACGGTTTTTTTCGGTTTCGGTTTTCGGTTCGGTTCTGGTTCAATAATTAATTTTTAGAATTTAAGCAAGTTCAGATATTTTTCAAAAACTGAAGTACGACTTTCGAGGCTACTATAAAAGCTTGTTTAATTTTTTGCCGTATTTTACAACGGCTAAAATAAATAATGTGATAACTCGATCCGATTGGGAAGCTATAACTGCTATTCAAATGACTCGCACTCGACAAATATTATGATTGCTACGCGGGTTACATAAGGTTCAGGATACGAGAAATTAAAAATAGGACGACATATTGCAATGTTCCCTATTTTATGAAGTTTTTCATAGCTGAAACTCAATAGTTGTAAATATTAATTTCACTCAGCGTAATTATTTAGTTATGGCTTACGTTTATAGGTGCAGTTGCGAGATATCGCACTCATCAAAAATCCTTTAAAAGCAGTTTTCGATAAAATATTTTTAGACTCAATACAAAAACACAGAAACGCTAAAGGTGACTTCTATCTGAGCTTTATTTCAATCTATGTATCACTCGGTGGCATCTGATAATACTTGTGTCTTTCATAAATAGGTATCCGTCGGAAATTGAGAGAAATTTACGAAATATCGCCCGCATTGTCAGCTTCTCACGTAGATTCCTTATCGATGGTCTCGGCAAAGGTTAGGTTCTATCGGAGCCTTTTCGTTTCCGGGCGTTTTTTTATATTTTTGTCCCCTTCTCAGTGAGATAAAAAATATATATGACTACGGAACACTGCGTTATTTTTGTCGTCAAAGGTCGGCAGTCTTTTGTCGCGATAAAGTCAGGCGGATGAAATGTTTCGACGTACAGGTGAAAGTCTAATGATCTACGTTTCGAAACTTGCGGCGAATATGTTTCTTTCGTACAAGTATTTCTGAGGATCACTTTAATAAAAAACACATTTGTATCATGCTGTCTGGAAGATAAGCCTATTTTCAATTGCTTAGTTAGTTAAGGCATCTACTCGGAAAGTGGGAGACATGGATAAGATTCCCGGTCATGTTCAGAACTTTTCTTCTTTTCAAATTTCAAGTTCATGTTCATGCTTATGTGTTCATGCATGATAAGTCCATTACCCAACATTTCATCTTAATCTATATATAATTTGCCGAATGTCCGTCTGAGGCAAAGTCATTTGAATGACACTATTTGAATAGCAATTTGAATCAACATAAATGAATCCGGGTGACCAATGCGACGGCGAGAGTCTGCACTGCGCGAACTGCGGAGGAGCCCACGCCTCCGAAGACTGGTCCTGCCCGAACAGGCCTCGTGACGGATACGGTGCCCCTGCGGACCGCGGAGGAAGAAGAAGAGGATGTCACCAAGGTACCGAACGAGCACGTCACCGTCAAGGAGCTCGTCTGGTTCATCACAATCATCATGAGAAAAACTCCCACCCATCCGAAAGGACAACAATGGAAAAGCTGCTGGACCAAGCAGCCTCATCAGTGTTTAGACAGGGGATGCACCTTCATTATAATAGAAAAATTCTTCGGCCGTCACTAACCTACGCCTCTCTCCTCCACTAGGAGCCGGGGAAGGAGCGACAGTAGGGTCAGCTCTCAATGGCGGTCCAAAGGATCGGTTTTGTCAACGTCAAAGACGGACTAAGGCATTAGATGAACTTCATCGCTGATCTAATGGAGAGGAGATCAGTCTTCTGACTAGGTCTCGCCGGGACGTGCCTGAAGAACGCGGCCTTCCGAATCTCGGGATACTCCGCAATAAGAAAGGATACCAACTAAAGGAACCGTGGAGTAGCACTAATCATCAAAGAAGGAATTCCAACAGACAGGATAGAACTACCGGACGACCTCAAAGAAGAGGTTATGGTCGCCGCTAGGCTTTCGATACCGGATCCAATAATTATAGCTTGCGCTTATATTCCAAATTCTTAAAATTTTCCAACCACCTACAAAAGGCGCTGGGAGCTGCCGAAAAGTGAATGATGAGATGGAGACTGCGGTCAAACCCAACCAAGTCAATCTCCATGACTTTCCTACATGGTGCTGGAGCAAAACGATAATTTATGGAGCAACCGGTCTCCCACGCCCTATGGGGAGAAAGGATTAGCCTGCAGGAAGAGGGGAAATACCTCGGTATTACTCTCGATCAGCACCTATCGTTCTCTAAGCACCTCCACCAAGTTATCTGCACAGCATGCTGCCGCAGCAACCTTATACAAGCTGTCAGAGTGGGAGGGAAAGCAGTTTCAGTGGACAATGCGCTCCATCTATACAAAGCATTCTTCAGACCACTGTTCGAATATGCCGCCATTGCAGTAACACCAAAAGGCCGCCTCAACAAAATTGCAGGCGTGGAACGGCGAATCCTGCGCCGGCAAGGAACCGGCATGAAGTCTACGCGGAGGCACATCTCGAGCCAATACTGCATCGAATGGTGAGGCTGCGCTGTAGGGCGCCAGAACGGATGAGAACGCATCTTCCCTAGCTCTACGCCAAATTATTGCAACCATTAACCCAAATCCTCCCTAGACACGTCCCAAAAAACAAACTTCCATCGCCCGGAAGGACATTAGCGAAGCTAACCCCCCTCTATTACCCCGTCTCCCCACCCATCCTCACCCGGACCTATTTGCCCATCCCCAACACCTGTGTCCTAAGCCGGGATGGCCCCTACCACAGCCGAAAAAGAGAAAGAAACGGATCTGCCAGTGACCTGTGAAGTGAATTTGAACAATTAACAATTATACCCGTGACCTAAAGAACTATATATTATATATATATATAAATTCAAATATCAAATTCCATATATATCTATTTAATATTTGCTGTTATATATATATTTCATGTTATCAGTTATTGTTATCTTATTTATTTTACTTTAATGTTACCTACCGTTATTTATCTATCTTGCTGTCTGCTAACAAAACCAAATAGATGTTTATTAAATAAGGAAGGTTTTGCCGGGTTTTCCTTCCGTCTTAGGGCGAATGCCAGGCGAATGCCAGGCAAATGCCACCCCCGTAGAATTCTAAAACTCACGCTACCAAATGGTTAAACTTCTTCTTTCTGAAATCTAATCACAATAAACCACCCTGAAGAGGCATTAAGCCTGTAGTACGGATTTATCTTAATCAGGTCCAATACTGATGTTACAAATGTAAAGTGCCATAAAATGTACCCTGTGAAACACCTTTTAAATTGAAAATTAAAATTGGCATAGTGAGTAACGCGTCGGCTCGCAAATATGAAGTTCGGGTTTCGATTCCTATCGGGTCACTATTTTATTCCATTTTAGATTTCATTTCCTTATTTAATTTGATTGATTAATTATATTTGAATATAGCCATCGAGTCATCTTTTTTTAACAACAATTTTAAATAAATTTAAATTCATACATTTTCTGTTATTCTGAAATCAATTAATTATAAAAGCAAAGTATTATATTCTATTCTACTAAGTTGCATAGCAATGGGAAAGCCACTAGTATTTGTAAAAATTTGTCAGTGTTATAATTTTGAGGGCTTCTATCAAAACGGTTTATAATGTAATTCTCGGATGTATTTATATAATAATAATATGATTATCTAATAATATAATGATTTAACAATATAATATATTTCTAGCAATCTAATTCGACTTTTCATGTTTCGTCCTTTGAACTCGAGAAACTTCTAAAGCCGGATATGGAAGGTATAATTATATCCGTTAACAAAAAACTTCTTAGATCAGGAGTGAGCCGCTTTTAATGCATTCATCGAGGATAACAACGAGTGCGGCAATTTATCAGTGGCGAGGTCATAAATCTAAAGAAGAGTTTACATAGTTACAAAGCAGAGGCAAGTGGGTATATACAAAGATGGATATTATGTTGAAAAATAATCTAAGTATTTAGCTTAAACGTTAACTAATAAACACTTCATAAAAATTTGGATTTTAATTTTGTATTGCATGACCAAGGCCAGCCCGAGGTGCAGGCAAACTCCATGCCTGCCCGGGGCGCCAAAGTCCAGTCCATTTATATATATATATATATATATATATATATATGAGGGTGGCTCAAATGGAAACAGCAAATGTGAAAAGAAAGTGGAAAGAAGTATGAAATCATATTATTATTGTTATTGCTACTTTTGTTGTTAGTTATTTTTGTTGTTATTGTTATTAGTTATTTTTGTTGTTATTGTTATTATTATTTGTTTGGGATATATTATTTAGTATTTGGTACCCCTTGTTATATAAATATAGCATCTCGTATGGAACATTGCACAAAGTTGGAATTGAGATCATTGATACGATTTTTGAACGCAGAAGGAGTGAAACAATTAAAATACGCAGGATTATGGTTAATGTGTATGGAGATAACTGTTTATCATAGAGGAGAGTGTATAAATGGGTTGAAAAGTTTAAAAGTGGTGTACAAGATGTGGAAGACGCTGCTCGGCCAGGCCAGGCTGATCGCGTAGTCACACCGGAGAACATTTCTGAAGTTGATTGGCTCATTCGCGAAAACCGTCGCATTAAAGTGAAATAAATCAGCAAGAAATTGAACATCAGCATTGGATCTTTTCACAATATTGTCCACAAAGAGCTTAAATTTAATCAAGTTTGTGCGAGGTGGGTGCCCCGGCAACTCACTGAAGACCTGAAGCAACAACGTGTTGACGCCTGTTCTGTGCTACTCTCTCAGTATGACGCTAAAGATGAAGATTTCTTAAACCGCAGGGATGAGACATGGGTCAATTACTTTCATCCTCAGAGTAAGCGAGCAAGTAAAGAATGGCGGCGTCCGAGCTCGCCGAAGCCAAAAAAATTCAAAGCGACACTATCCGCAGGGAAAGTGATGTTGACTGCATTTTGGGAAAATGGAGTAATTTTGGAGTTATGTGGAAAAAGGGACAACTGTCAATAGTGATTCCTACCACGATCTTCTTAAGGACGGACTGAAGTCTTCAATCCTGTTCAAACGTCGGGGACTCATCCGCAAGAGGAGGGGACTATATTGAAAAGTAAATGAGTATTTTGTCCAAGGTTTTAATAAAACATTTTTCTTTTCACTTTTGCTGTTTTCATTTGAACCACCCTCGTATATATATGTTACTTGTACGTAAGTGAACAACCTTTAGATACCATTTTTATTGCTGAACAGGTTGGTATATTAATGGCATTTATTTATTTTTTAATAATGATTAATACATACGGAACAAATATTAAATTGGCATGTGATTTTAAAATATCTTAACAAATTTTTTGGATGGGTGCACTCGTGTGGCTACTCGCCCAGGGCGCCAAAATATCTCGGGACTCCCTTGATTGCATCTCGTAGACAAAGAATGCGTGACTCGTGCGTCTTTTTCTTCGCATTCTCCGTTTTTGTGCTATCTCCCTCCACCCTCTACTCTTAAGTTTGTGAGTAAGCAATTAAGTATTGAACACATCATAAAAACGCGGAGTTTGATTTTGTATTGTGCCTCATAGATAAGGCGTGCGATATTTTTGCATCGTTTTCTCCATTTTCTGCTTCTGTCTTATGTCTTTCCACCCTCCATTCTTTAAGTTCGTAATGATCTCCCTCCTCCAGAAAAAGTTCCAAAATCCCAGTTCCTCACTTTCTCATCTTCCTTTCCCTCGTTTCCTCGTCGATATTCCTCTCCCCTCCTCCCTTTCCTCGTATTTACCCGCCATCTCCAAGCCCTCCACGTTTCATTCACCTCTCTCCTTCCTCAAATACCTTCTTCTTACCGCAGTCCTATGTTCCCGTAATAAACATGGCGATGTGAAAGCTAAATCTCCTTCCATCGGTAATTTTCGAAAAATCTCTCCCTTTGCCTTTCTTTACGGATTGTTTAATTTCGCGAAATCGAACCCATGAAGGAAAAGTTGCAGGAAAAAGGTGGTGTGTGTGTGTGTGTGTGTGCGTGTTTATGCATTTTTCTTTCTTTGAGAAATTCCTGATGCGACATTCAATTGAGGGATTCGGTGATTTCTTTTTTTTAACCGAATGCAATTCGCCTCTTTAAATCGCTTTGTTTTTAAAGTGACCAAAAGAGCCGTTGTTTCTCTGAATTGCATTGTCAAAATATTGTCGTACCTCGCGTTGCGCTAAGCGAACTTCGGCCTAAACTGTGTCATTACGTCAATTATGATAGATTCCATGGGCACGTAAGCTAAAGTGTAATTTTTATTTTTTAAGTACACCTTTAAACTGAAAAAACAACTTCTTGTCGGCTTCCGTTCATCAACGCCAGATGCATATCTTTACATTTTGTCAATAACTAATATTCATCAGTAATTTTCAAATGGTATTGAATACTAAAAACATTATTATATTCAGGTAAAATTGTAAAAATTTCCTACGTGAATTGAATCCTATATAAATCAGCGAGAAAGATTTATTCAGAAAGAAACCTTTCTCTAGAAATAATAACGCCAAAATAAGCGTCGGTCGAGTGATAAAACGGTTGCCGTTCTGGGAGTTTCTTTTATAATATAGGTGTGTCCACCCAAGGAAGATTATACTAAAATCCAAAAGCCTGTAAAAGTTGAATTTTTAAACACTTAAGGTTAGATCGTCTGGAAGACGCGAGTCTGCTTCGCGCTAAAACGAATCAGCTTAAAACGAGGTCACGCAAACTGAGGCATGACTGCATTTAATGCACCATTAAGATTGGATTTCGAAATTTCAATGCAATTTATCGCAATTACTACTTCAGAAATAACTATGACCGTGGCTTCTACTCTGCGTCATCAATTAGTGGAAGATGTGAAAAGTTGTATGTAAAAACGTTTTTGAAATTTTTGAATTGTGTATTAGGTTTTTACCATGGACAGTCAATTATGCAATGGATGTTGCATTTAAACTTACCATGCGGCTAAGAGGTTAGCAAGGTTAATAAGTTTGATACTTATAATACCCATTTCCGTGCTCATATGTAATATAGTAAAACGGTAGTCATTTTACGTATGTTACAAATTTCTTTGGGGCAAAAAATGCACTTTAAGTCAGAATTTGACGTAAGATTATTGCATGTTAAATTATGTGTATGCTAGGTAAAAATTACCGATGATTTGCTGTAGATTTTATGGAGCTGCGACCAATATATAATCATAATACGCTCCAATCCTTTGATACCTGTTAATAATAAAACGAGGACTTTAGTAAACTCTAACCTTATAAAATTATATCAATTTTCAAATTAAAGGTCATGGATTTCCTTAATTTCTACTGCTAATATTTTTAACTAATATGATTGCCCATAAATTAAGTATTAAATCAAAATAAAATTCATATAATATTGAATGAAAATAATATGTGCATAAAGAAGTGAGAAATAAGTATAAAATTCACCTAACTGAATGTTCAAGAAAGTAAAAATTGTTTTGAATATATTAAATTTGTGTGACAAAGTAATATTAGTGATGATTTATTTTTTAAAGACTACGGCAAACAACTTTTGTATAACCAAACCTCTTCTGAATTTCTGGAACATTTATGTGAATTTTATTCTTATTTTTTACATTTTAGTACACGTAATGGTTTATTCCATTATCTTCATTACAAATTGTTTTTTTGCTTTTAGAATCAGGTTCATTATACTACTATAAATTTTCGCTGTATTTGTTGTTTTTATTCATAAAATCAATTTTTTATTCATATTTATTGCAATAAGTGTGCTAAAATAAAAATAGGTGAAAAGACCAAATGCAATCCCATTCACGTTATAAATTTTTAATGGAAAACTAGTTTTATATACGAACAAAACGGAACAGCATAGGTTTTTATTCTGTATCTATCATTAATGAAACTGAAATATATTTTTATCATTTGAAATATTGGAACAGATTTTACATCATATCTAAGCACAAATATGGTTGTTTATTAGTTTTCCCATATTTTTTTAATTTTGGCTCAAATATCGTAATAAATGATTATTGGGAAACATTTCATTTGTGAACAACAAAAATATTTAAAAAATACACATGAAAGAAGTCACCCTCTGCCAAAATTATACACCATTCGCAGAAAATATTATCAAAATCTTTTTTTTTAAATCAGCTATAGTGCTTTTCATTTGAGTTCGCGAGTCAGATTTCGGCCGTACTCGGGACCGCTCGTATGTCTCTGCTGCTGAGAGGTCGGGTAGTACCTCCTAGCAGAAAGCTCATGCTAAGCGTTGCCAACTCTACACCGGGCCAAACGTAACGTTTGGCGGGCATTTAAAGGGAATTCGTGAATGTGGCAACACAGCACACTCAGACACGATGTTACTACTAGAGAGACTCGATGTAGAATGAGCTTCCGAATGCTTAGGTTCCCCCCTTCTTTCCTACTGGTTCGCTCAATGTCTCGCCCCCGTCTACTTTCTCTTTTATCTCCCCCTCACTCGCCATCTCATCTGAAAAGCATTATAATTAAATCTCTATATCTGACATAAAAACCCTTACATATAAGCACAATTTCAATGAATAATAATGGATATATATTTTTATATTTTTGCCTTATTGTTTATCGTTACCAAGGTTTTATTTAAGCATCAAATGGCGTTGAGATATCGTAAATATGTGAACAGATGTCACGCAAATTGATAATCTCAGTCAATCATTCACAATTAGAGAAAGTCGGCTAAAATGCAAATTACTTGGACGACAAAAGATTTCCACGTAAAAATATGCCAAATTTTTGCATTAAAAGCTGATTACTGGACCGATCCGACGCGTATCCGAAATTCGACCGCAAGAAAGTGAAATTTCGTTCTTTTAGGCGTTCTTTGGATCATGTCCAGAATTCTCACAATTATTCCGAGTATTTATAAAAAGCAAATCATTGATATGTTACACTCATGTCACAGCGCGAGGGATTTCCCAAGTATGCGCTTTATTAATATGGATCGTTCAATAATCACCCGACAGTGCTTCACCGCCACCGTTCGTGGCACATAATCAAAGTTTCTTCGAAATCAGCTGACTTTCACGAAAGGAGACTGGATTCGCAAGGTCAAACACTCATCAGCTTCATCAATTTTTCGCGAACTTACTTCGATAAGTCCTTCCGCCATTATCGCCATCATCCCAAGGACTGTGGGCCCCTTTTCAAACACATATTAAGGCAAAGTTGGACTGAGCTCAAAATCCCTTTCAAATCAGGTCAAACCCCTTTCCTTCCTAGCACACCGTCCGGATTCTCATTAAGTGGAAGTTCGTTGGGCTGCTTTAATGAAGGATTAGAGGCAAAAGCGGCGCGACGTAGTTCCGAGACACGATGCGGCCCCTCTGATTAATATTTTTGAAAGATATAAGGTCGATGAAGCATGATAGTTATACTCTGTTTATTTTACCGGACCGATACAATAGATGGATCAATTGTTAGGAAAAATAATGAAAAAAATAGGCGAAGGGGTTATCTCGAATAACTTTTATTGCACTACGGCAGGAAATACGAAATTACTACACCTGGAGTGTTACAATAAATTACACCACCGTAGAACGAAAGAAAACATGAACCCACAAAGATAGAGCAAATATCAAAAGTCATAAGTATAGCGTTAATTTTCTTTCAATTTTTTTAAATATATTTTTCGAATGCATGTTTTCAAGCGTTTTTTAATTTCAATTTTCTCCTTTACAAGTCATTTTTTCGAGTCATATTTTATATTATTTTCTTCGGTCGTCAATTTTTTCGAGCCCAATTTTTTCCAGTGCGCATTATTTTATCTTAGATCGAGCGGTTCTTCTAGCCAACTCTACGATTTTGATCGATTGCGACCTCTCTGTGTTCAATTACAAATACATTGAAAGCAACCGAATCTATATTTTACATGTACAGAGAGTATAGGAACATTTATTGTTGAAGTAAATTTTATTCCTTTTCGATTTGTCGATATTCTTTCTCTTTGTAAACTTGTAACTATTTTCATAACATTTTCTAAAATTATTTTCTCCATCATTAATAGTATTTATTAAATAAATTTAATCCATAAGATCATTAATATCTTCATATTAATTGATGTTTTTCTGGTTTAAATTATGAATAGAAATTATTATTAAGATGTAAAAAATATAAAAATTTATATTTCTTGTCGAGTTACTATATTATGCTGATCATAAATATGCAATAATTATAGGAATAAAAGAAGTTAAAAAAGAAAAATATTGAATGGAAGCAGAATAAGTGAGATGTGGAGGAACAGAAACAGGTTTAACGAGTAGAATTTTTCCTTCCGCGAGTTCTCGTTATACCAGAGTTCAACTTTACTTTGTTATCTGACATCAACTGAAAGAGTTGATCGTTTTAAAACTACGTAATGATAGTTGTTATACATGCCCATTTTACGGATATCATATGACTTAAAATGCAATTCGTGTATACCCTTTGTATACTAATGGCGTTTATCTGTCTCAACCAAAAAAAACTTTCTTCGCGCATTATCGTAAGTTGTTATATGAGGAAATTGTAGTCTCTGGTTTCACTAACGACTTTTAAAAAAAGCTAGTTAAGTTCTTGATCTACAGACAAACCCCGATTAATCGCCACCGTGAGTTCCCTCACTGACATTGGCGCTAAAGCGGGGGTTGCGGTAAATCGAGGTATATGCTAGCTCTATGTAATCATAAGATGGAAGTTCTGTTCAGCATGATTCACGGGCGGTATGCGGGGATGACACTATATAGAGGATTGCTAAATCGGGGTCTGATTGTATTTATATTGTAAATGAGTTGGTAAAAAAATTTATCCATACCCCCTGCCCATCTATAACACGGGTTTTTATAACAGAGATTTGCTACAGCACGGTTTTTTGTTATATCAAAAATTCATGCAACGCAGATTTTGGTCCGCGTTAACGCGGTTTGGTCATACCTGAGATGTGAGATCCGATATTGCAGAGCAAGGAAGAGATGTGTCTGAGGGTCATGTCTAAGGATCAAAGTGATTTGTTTATAAGACTAAATAATCGAAAACAACGCTCTATATGTTCATAAGAAAGAGGTTTGGGGTGGTGAGGTTGGGGAGGAGGGCACCTGGAGTGGTGTGGAACGCAACCCTCCTTTCATTATTACATGTTAGATTCACATAACACGGATTCGCATTATACGGAATTTTTCAGAATGCATACCCGTGGGTGTAAGAGAAATCATAAAGGTCATCATATCATATATCATATCATCATATCATATCTAACTCAAAAATAAAATACAGAATAAAAAATTGTTGACCTCAGATTTCTTCAAAACTAACACATTGACATCGCAAGAAAACCTGTTTAACTGCCCTTACCTAAAGATTAAGTTTCGATAAATACGTTAGCTCCTTAGGTTAGCTATAGGCGTAATATCATTCAATATCTGGCACCTTTTGAAGCAAAGAAAAAAATGTTGCGGAATTGCGGGAACAATTCGAGGGTTGAATTAGAAGTATTAAATTAATTTAATATTTCAAATTCATTCATAACTCTGCATATAAACTACCTCGTACAACCGAAAAATCCTTCGAAAAAGAACCGGGTTAAAATTCTACTATGCTAAAAGACATTTCAGCCATACTTCCTTTTTGGCCGAGAGATTCAGTGACAGTTTTCACGAGGGCGATAGAAGATGGCGAGAAAGTCGCTGAAAGAGGAGTCGGAACTTCTTTTTTCTGGAATAAGAACAAAGTGGATTGAGACGGTCCTCCAAAAATTCGAATGTTGCGGGAGTACGAATGTGCAAAAAAGAAAGGGAGGGGGTGGGGAGTGCGCCCGTGGGTGGGACATCGCTCGGCGTGCGTCTTTTTTTTCTCTCCCTCTCTTTCTCTGGCCGAGTGCGAGGGGACATTACATACGACCGTGACGTCACCGCCTGGGTTTGAGGGAGATGTGGCGCTCGAATGATCGATGGTATCGCCTAGCAAAATTCCATTACGACGTGAAGAGGGGAGGAGAGGGAGGGGAAGAAACGCGTTCCTCTTCTTTTTTAGCGTGATTAGTCGAGAGGCTGGCGACATACGGGTGACGCATCGTCGGTACGCGAGAATGGTTATAATTTTCCTTTTTGCGGAATATGTCGCAGTTCGATACGTGAAAGGAGACGAACTCTCGGTACGTGCGTGTGTGTGGGTCGGTGCGCGTCTCCGACGAGAGAACGAATGTATCAATTCTGCAAACGAATGCGGTTCGCGATTGTTTTAAATTCCTTTATTTCGTATTGTATTTCGTTTGCGGCCATTGAACTTAGAAAAAAGTATCACCGGCTTAAAATTTTTAATACTCTCGCTTTAAACTGACGGTGACGTAACAATCCTGCTAATGGTGGGAGGGGGAGCTAGAATCCATTGTCAAATATATTGAGTGGTACGCCAAAATTAAAAAATCAATAAAAATAGTAATATGAAAGCGATGCTTTAAATAATTTCTATTGTGTTAGCCATATATATGAAAGGTAATGTTCTATCAAGAACTAAAACATACAATAACTTATATTTCTGTTTTAATAATAAATTTTAATTATAATATTCAGCAGAGGAAGGGGTATAATCACTCTTCCCTCTCCTCCAAGCTCCTCTATAGTTACATCTCTGAAAAGTTTGTGAAATGGGATTCTGCTATTCTGACAAAATTCGTTTTAAGAAATACTCAACTGGAATATTCATTGCAAAAAATATCTTTCCACTAGCCATAGAAAGTTAGGAAAACCAGGTGCAACAAAGTAGCCGTAATCAGTGCTGATTTACCAAAAGTAGGTTATAATAAGGAGACTTATGTAATCTTTCATTAAATTTTATCCCCTACGAATCACCAAGGATGACGACGGCTTTGTAGCTGAAATGAGCGCCTGATTTTCTTAACTTTTTCTGTTTACTGGAGAGATGTGTGAATTATACTTTTTCCGTAAGGCGAACTGGGTAAATTTCCCATTAAATAAAGAATAATCTACTAATTTCCTCCTCAATAGACTATCTAGCAGAGATATCCAGAATCAATTTCCGAAAAAAGTTTAATTTTTGGAGGCTCGTAAACACAATTCACTCGATTATATCCAAATATTCTGTTGAGGCTGTACTTGATCTGCAAAGATAATGTGATAGCTGAATCCCCATGTGTTGATTTATTTCAATATGCCAGCCTTCAGCAAACACTGCACTTCGACCCGGTCTAAATGACTCAGTCTGCATATCCGATCGTACGACACGTTTCAAGTGGCGGGTCACTTTTGATACATACAAAACGTCGTTACTGCGACTTCTAGAGAGGAATTTTAAGCGTATTTTTCTCCTTTGTACTATCGGAACTATTCCAATTAAATCGACTTTGGCGATACTATGGAGAACGTGAAACCCGATGCTCCACATTGCAGGCGCGGAAATAACCCTAACGATGCGAGGCAATTTCGATAGTTTTAACTAGAATCCACTTAGAAAAAATGGAAAATATATTAAGTAATTTAATTATTGGCATAGGAAACCAAACTGTTATAAATGCTACATATGCAAGAGTAAATAAGCTCGATTTTCACGCGCTTCATAGTTTTAGTAGCTTAGCAACCAATCTCTTTAGACAAACAAACTGATATTATATTTGAATATTATGTTAGACCTTGTGTAATTGTCCGTCAAAGAAGATGGGTATGCATGAAAAAATATCAAAGTAAAATTAAAACATCTCCCTCCTATTTCTCTCCCTCTCATTCCCCTCCCTCCCATTCCCCTCCCTCCCATTCTCCCTCCCTCTCTCCTTCTCGTTCCCCTAAAAAATGCAACCATCTCTCTCAGCGTGACGGAATTACAAACATAGTTCATGTAGAAACCAAAATATTATACTAGAATATCATATTAGAATAATTTATATTAGCATTGGTAGGAGTACAATAAGGATTAATAAGTGTGTTTAAGCACACTGCATACCTTCATCAACGTCACTTCGAGACATTTGGTATAAACAAAGTATCTTCCGCGGAAACAGAACACGTAATGGAACAGGTGATTATCTCCATCAATTTCCCCTTAAAAAGGCAAGATTGCCTTTCACACAACATGTTTTGCGGTATTTTAAGCGATGGAGGCATAATGTTTTTGAGAAAACGTTTGATAATAAAAATAATTGAAAAAGAGATATGTAAGACGAGATAGATAAATACAGAAAGGTAGAGAAGGAGAATGAGAAATGCATTGAGAGATGGGAACAGAGGAATAGAGTACTCATGGCGGGTATGGGTGGTATTTGCACTTAACGAAGCATTCCAAGGCCTATAACCGTGCGATGAGCCCCTGTGATAGTACGTAACGGTGAGTTAAGTCGTGCTCCATATACTTCCTACGCCAAGCCTTCCCCTACTCCATCGTATATACCACCCACTCGCTCACCGTCTCCATCTCCTAGGTGATAAACTCTAGGAGGGGGAAATGCGTAGAAACAAGGATACAACATTCCCGTGCGAACGCGTAAAAGTCTGTAATTGTGAGTTTTTGGATGTCTGTGGATGTACATGCTTTTTCCTGTGGGAGTCATGTACGTATATGCTCATATGTATACATATATGAGTACATATATACATATATGTATATGAGTAGTATACACACACACACACACGATAATACTCATATACATACAGGGTGTAACTAAAGTCACTTCTCATAAGGAAATAAGATATAAAAGAATTTAACGAGAAAAATTCTTATTTTTCTATATTCTGACCGTGATGAGTTTTTATGTATCACTTAAAGTCTGTTATTTATGAGCTTATATCTCAAACCATCAAACAGTTAAAAGAAAAAAAGAAAAATCAGTATAAACATTATCTTGGAAACATTACAAAACGTAACCGACATCTTACAGATGTGGAATGCAATGGTCTGTGTTAATTGGCAATTTGAATGTATTGATTTGTGATGTATAATTATAACGATTTTTTCGCTAAATTTTATTAAAACTTATTTTTCTATGAGAATGGACATATTGGAAAAAATTCCTTGTCTAGCACATGACTTTCTCCATACAGAGTAATGAATATGATTGCAATAATAATTGTACTCTTGACAACAGTAACTATCGGAAATAGCGCTCGTGAATAATTTTTAAACTCTTTGAATAAGTTACACAACGTAAATTCCTTTGAATAGACTTTCATATTTTAAAATGTGAAAATAAATCATTATTTGTTGCTATGGATAACATATTATCAATGCGCGATTCAAATTACCGCTGGCGGCGCTGAGATCGCTGTAAATATTTACAGGAAAATGTTTACAAAATATGACGCTGAATAGCATTGGGATAACTTGTATCGTAAATAAAATTAACCTTGGCAGCGTAGGCATCACTATCAACATTTAGTAAAGTTGATCATAGCAACAAAAACTAAGATATCTTGAATGACATACTTAAGATAAATTCAGCCGAATAATCAAAATACCTCTCAAACAATCCGTTATTTAAAAAAATGTTTCGAAAGAAACGTAAAAAAATATATTTTCTACAACTTTAATAAAACATATATTTACATAAACTAAATTATAAAGAAGATATCTGGACAAAATGTAAAAATTACAAGAGTATACCTCCATTTTGGTTGACTAGTTTCAGCCCAAACCTTTTCAGACCTTGAAACACTAATAAAAATCTTAAATATAAAGTTCTGTGCTGATCTAATTTTTTGTGTTAAAACGTACACAAAATTCCTATCACACACGCAGGCATCATCGAGACAACATATTAAAAACGTAGTCAGGGGACCTTAAAACGTGTATTTCCATTGAAATGTCAAATTCGATTTTTTTTCACGAATGAAACAGTACCTAGGCAAAAAACCGAAAGATTGTATGGATCGCAAGAGAAGACGAACTGCACCGGACATTACCTGGGGAGAAAAAGCATGGTTAACGAAATTTTTGAAGGAAAACCGGAAGCAAAAAAAGAAAGACAAGGGAAAGTTTCCAGATTCTAGAGAACTATAATAATAAAAGTGAGATCAAGAAACGAAGCAGTGGCGTAGGTTTAACCAGTAATAATCACGGACCTATGGTATATGTATATTTATATGTACATCATCATGTATTTTTATATGTATCTGCGTTTCAGTGTTTTGTGTATGCTTATTGCGTGCAGTTTATTCGTTAGTGTGATTTTATGTGGGCGTGTTATGCTGGTGTTCCGGGTGGGGTCCGAGGATCGATCAAGGCGCCCACATGCGTCGTTTCAAGGTCGGTTGGAAGAGTAGGTTAATGAAAGAGGGGATTTATCTCCTCGTTAATCCGGAGCGCAGGGGGTTGAGGCAAGTGCTTCAGAGATGGGTTCGGGTGGTTTGTTTCTCTCTCCTCCACTCAACAAGCTGCCTTACTCTCCTCGAGGGCTGTTGCTGTTTTCGACGCGCAATAAATTCTGAACGATCCGCGTATTTATGTATGAAGTAACGGGGTCATGCCTGAATTTTTTCCTGCGATTAACCGAAAACGAAGAGGGATAAATGCAGATATAAGTTTTTGTATACAATGGATGTTACTCAATTTTTAGCAGTCGAAGTTTTGAAAATTTCGCTTTTACTTTCTCATATACATAGTAAATAGAGAAAGTATTGTAATCGCGAAAAAATCGACTTCGAGATTTTGATGGAAATGTGTACGCATTTAGGTGTCCCCCGAGTCCAAAAATGTGGTTCTCTCCATGTCGTATATCTGTGCGTGGCTCTCGAGTCTAAATGATTAAAAGAAATAAAATTATATTTCGTATTTATGCGTAGCATTATCTAAAATATAAACTATGACGAGATGAAAGATGTAACGCAACAATAAAGGGCAATGAAGGTAGTTCATTCTTGGTGGTTTTCACGAAATATCGATTAATTCAAAAATGGCTCCAACGATTTTTAATAAAACACACTCAGCTTTAGAGCTTTAAATATTAAAAAATGGTGCATAAACGATATTTCTATACAATAACATTATAATGCATCAATTTTTACTCCCAGCTCTCTCCAGTTCTCGCAACAATCTTTGCCTGGTATATTGCTTCAGTGCCTGTGTGGATTCGTCAATCCATATAGTACTTGATATTAGGGACCTGCTAATCGCTAATTCTCCTTCGAATCTCGAATCGAATTGGCAATCTAGATTATAACTCGAATCGAATCAGGCAGTGACTTATATATTTATGCATATACTTTTGTGTACATAAGTACATGTATGTATGCTTGTTAAGTATTAAATGTATGTTGGGGTCTACGGGTCTAATGTTACTGATACACACACTAGAGACAACTCTCTCGCTAGCTGAAGAAGAAATCTTTCCGAAAGGTTTCTGCGTTGTTTTTAGTGTTATTTTACTTGTGTCGCTTCGACATCCCCAGGGCCTCGCCAACTTGAAGTCGACCGATTGGTGAGTGTTTACGTGTTTACTGGGCTTTCTCATCCCAACATCTTGTTGCCATATATATCTTTCAAACTGCAATTTTGTTATACTCTATTTCAAACTGCAACTTTTGGAAAAGGGACACACTTTAGCTCGTACTCTAACATTTTCAATGAAATTTTAAAGGTATGTAATAACATAATGAAAAAAGAACTTTGTTGTTTCCACAAATTTTAATTTAAACACGACCGGTTTCACTACGATCGTAGCATCATCAGGTAATAACGTTAAAATTTGCAAGCGATCGGTACTTTGTTCCGTACCGTGGCGCCCCCTGCCGGACTTCAGATCGGTAACATTAATAAAAGTGTACCCTGTCATTCTTGCTATCATAGACAAATTGCGGTAATCTCCGCATTTTTCGGCCGCCACGAGTGCGGACTCGAAATTTCATCGTCAGAGCTCCCGTTTTTCGAATAGAATCGAATTTTCTCGCGAAGGAAGGGACAGTTTCGTTACCTCGATTAAAGATGGCGACGAAATACCGCGGAACCGGGATGTGTTAACGCACCTTGCCCGCCCTCATCCTACCTGCCACCGTGCGAAATAAATATGACGGCGTTTTCGGCGTGCTTTTTGAGAGATAGAAGAAGGCAGGAGGGCGCGAGAAGGGTTGATCTCTCTCTCGAAATCAATAACTCATCTGACGGGGAAAAATAGGAGAGCGAACTTGACAGTCTTTCGAGTTCGATAACTCTTCGCCCTCGCAAGAAGGGAAGATATATGAAGTTAGAGGCCGTGTTAGGAGCGAAATCATAGGATAGGCGCTTAGTAAAGCAAAAGGGTATCTAGGATACGCGAGCCGCATCCTCCTACCCGTGCAAAATTTCGGTTTTTAGGCGCGATTCGCTTCCAGCATGAGCTTCTGTCTGTCTGTCTGTCCGTCCGTCCGTCCGGGCGCATGTTCGTTCTCGACTCCTACCGAGCAGATTTTCGTGAAATTAAGGACTTTCAGTCAAAGACAACAAGAAAAACACATAAATGAATCGCGTAAGCCAATCAGAGGTACCACTTTACTGGTGACAAAAAATGAACTTTCCGTCATATCTCGTAAAGTATTGGTCGCATCAGAATAATTTTTGAATAACACTAATAAATGGAATATTTCTTTCCTATACATTTTTATCGTAGGAGTAGCCGTTATCAAGAAAATCAAACATGAAAAGTCTCAATTCGAGTTGAACTTAGAAAATTCCTTGCGTGGTTACTTCTTCATTGTTGCTAACATAAGTGAACAATTTTAAATTCAAAAACGTTTATATAATCATTTCTTTGAAATATTCCATTGCACGAAACGCGCCCATTTGTGATGCGCTGTACACTTCCCTAACTTCTTTTATAACACATTACGCCCTGACTTTAATACACTGTTCCATTAAGATTTTAATCAGGAAATTTTGAATAACAGGGCAGCATTTATCGATATGAAGAGTTCTGTTGAGATTTCTTTGTTGGCCGTAACCCCCGATAAACGTTTACATGTGTGCATAAGAAGTAGGATTATTAAGCCCGTTGAGGATATAATGTGGTAAACGCGACTTATTTGCACCAGTGTTTCCAGTTTATTTTTCTTTCTAAACTACGATTGAAACCTAGACGGTGTTGATTTTAGATCACGTAAAGTGTCGATAACGTCAAGTGCTTCACTTTCATTTGTTTTACAGGCGTTTGACGCGTTATATCTTTTTAAAAAATTCTTTCGCGCAGCCTTCTCGGACGTTGGATATATCGTATGGGTCTTTTCATAAAAGATTTTGACGTGAAGCAACTGGCAGCATTAGGTGATAAACACGAAGAGGAGGGTATTTCTGATGCATCCTGGCCGTATTAGGCTTCACGCAAAAATTTACTGCTCCTAGTTTATATACTGATGGATTTTTATATTCGACAAATCTTTGAAACTGTAATAATTCGAAGCTAATAATTCGAATTTTCGATTACTAGAAGAAAATATTTGTTCCTTCTACGCACCGAAACAACCAGATTATGGCCTAAACGACTTAGGCTAGTGCCTAGGTAACAACCCGAAAGATGAAATTTAGAGGTGTATTTCAAAAAATGTATGATAGTCAAAGTACAAGCATAACACATTACTTTTCTACACAGTCACCATCTCGGCTTAAACATTTTTTCCGACATCAAAGAAATCCTCATCAAGCTCAAGTATCGATGAAGAGATATTATACTGCAACTCTTCGCCATCTGGGAAACTTCAACCACGCAAATGTTTTCTCAACTTCGTCAAAAGAGTTAAGTCAGAGGATGCAAGGGCTGGACTAGGAAGTGGATGGTCCAAAACCTCCCACTTGAAATGTTCCTACAACCGCTGAGTTGAAGCTGCTGTCCGGACCTTGCATCCTTTGGCTGATTCCAGGTGGTGGCTATGCAGAAAAGTAAAGCAGTATGGTGTAATTTTGCCCACCATATATTTTTTCAAATTTCATTATTAGTCATTGCCGTACTTTTTGATATCCCCTCGTATATGATTCTCCGTCTCTTAATATGCGTCTCGCTTTGCGTGGGCCAAGTTTTGGGAGGTCAAATAAAATCTTATCTACGCCGCCGAATATTTAAATTTTCATACCCGTTAGGGTGCGCATAAACTTTAAGTAGGAGTTCAGGGGCAGACGCCCTCGGATCTTCTTTTTCAGGTGTATTAGTCCGTGCCATATGTTGCTGACGAGATCGTTTCGTGGGTCCCGCTAAGTCGACCACGGAATTAGTTTCAAGGGCAGGGCGAATTTCACGCTCATTGGATCACGGTCGTCGAAGCTTCTATCTGGGGGAACTCGTGAATTTATTTTTTCCGTTGTTTGACCGCAAACGACATCTGATGCTCCATTTATCTGTGAAAAATATGCACGAATTGCGAAAGGAATGGTAGGTATATCAGCGTTGGGGATAATTGAAAATTGTAGCGGAGCTATAATACCACAGAGTAAGCGAAGGCGGGGGAGGGGGGGCAAGAGGGGAAAAGGAGGAGGAGCGATAGATTTATATTTTGAATTAAACATAACAATTTATGAAGGGGTCCGAAAATTATTTTCTTGTGGAGGAGGGGACGAAATTTTGTAGTTCCACTTCTGGTTGAAATGTATTGACGAAAGACGTTTGAATTTTACGAAGAAATGCTTAATTCGCTCACCACTTTTGCTAATAAAATCACACTTTTTAGACTGTTCTGGATTCCATATCCTTTAAAAGCACTACGTTTAATGTTTTAGGTGCATTTTTGACCTATTATTACTTCAGTCTCTTTATTTCTAGTAAACTCGGTCTGCTAACTGTAGTCATAAATTAATAAGAAACCTGTTACTTCGCGTAACGATGGAAGGCATTTCTTTCTTCACCCTTCCTCTAAATGGATGCTGCGATAATTTTGCTGGAGGAGGTGGATGCCAGTTTTTGTTCCTTTCACATTTTGGTCATACCCTATTAATGATTTGAGATATTGAGTAAAACTTTTTACGTCGCCAGTGTAGCACAGCGGGCGAAGATAATGATACTATTCTTATAATTTTCATCAGGTAATAAGACATACCAGTTCGATGTCGTTATCATTAAAATAAAATTCCTTCATTCCTATTTCTGATGCTCAATTTTAATTAATTTGATAAAGTTAAAGGCAAATAATTCGAAATAAGAAAATATTATTTATATTTTGAAAATAGGCCATTTACCAATTTCGTGGAAATAAGTTAATTCTTCTGCAATTCGTCAATATAGATAGAGGATATTACAGGTTCTATCCGCTGCACGTAGTTTGAAACAAACTTTTTTTCATTTCGCTTGTTATAGAACAGGGGTGATTAATCTTTTATGGCAAGATGTCTCACCATTGATACATAAATCAAACTGCTAATGTGCTTCCTGTGTTCTATTACTGTGCATGCCGTAACTAATGTTACAGGAAACTTTTATGATCTTTCATCTGATAATCACGTACTGATGACTGCTCCTTTTTAACCGAAATGAGCATCGAATTTTCCTGAAATTTTTGACAATTAGAGAGAAATTTATCAATTGAGCGTGTATATAGGTATTCCTCTTGCTATTGATGCTTAAATAAAAATCGGCCAACACGCCTTCCCCGCCATAATTCGCTGTCATTAATCATTCCAACGCAGAGTTAATTAATTACAGTATTTATCTGACTATAAGACGACCTTTTGCAGAAGCTAACGTCGAGAAAATTGTTTTATGAGGTATTCTGAAGCAAATGAATTAAACAAGATTATTGGAGTTGTGTTTTTATTTAACTCTCTGTTAGTTGTAATCACAGAGTACTATAAAAAGATAGAATGCGATGCAAACCACGCGAGCCACAATCACTATCCGTATTTTTGATATTACTTTGTTCGCGAAAATAAGACCCAACACCCAGCCTTTGATTGAAAAAAAATCAAAAACGAAACTCGTCTTATATTTGGGTAAAATCTCTATTATTCCAACATGGCCTGGGATCTTGCCCCTGGTCAGAACACGCGTTAAATATATAACTATTTGACCGCATTAAAATTCGAACGGATCAAGGCATCCTTCGATATTTGGTCTGGAAGCGGTCGTCCGTGAAGCGTGGCGGACGTTGCATCAATCCTTCTCCCCCTCCCACCCCCTCTCCCCTCTCAATGGAGGGCGTAACCCGGCGAAACGGCGTCTGCCCTGCCCGCCCACGCACGACCCCGCAACCGCCCTTTCACCGCGTTCAGAAAAAGGTCCGCATGAAAATCGGCTCGACGAACGTTCTGAATATTTCTCCCCCTTCCCTCTCTCTCTCTCTCATAAGGAACGAGGAAAGAAAATGATATCCCCGAGTCGTCGGATAAAAATATGCCTCTCTCGATATGGAGAAAGAAATTCTTTTTGAAAATGATGCTAAAAATCCATAAGGTTTGCCCCCCTGTCTCCAAAATACGAGAGTACCGCACGGATCGATTTCGGTCCCCCTTGAATTTTGCCCCTCTCTTTTCTGCTTCCCATATCCCTCTCTCTTTCTCTCTGCCGCCTCGCCCACGGCATATGACAATAGAAGATAGCACCGTCTGAAGGTCACGGAGTGAGGGGCGTAATTCCAAATCTTCAGACGACGCGAGGCGGGACGGCACGAGACTCGAATGCAAATCGTTGCGTTGGAAGGGAACGAAAGCATTCGAAATGATCCACGAGGTTGGCTGGAAAATGGGCCCAGAAAAGTCTGTTGCGCCGGTGTGAGATTTGTAAAAATTTGTGGGTGGCAGCAATGACCGCAGATAAAAACAGGCGTCATCAGTGGTTATTTGTTTGTTCGTATGGAATTTCTGGCTAATCCACCTCTTGGATTATTATAGCCATAATTCCTTCCACACCGAACATACACACAAGAGAGGAGGGAAACCTAGTGCCGGCATTAGCCTACTCTTAACGAAGAGATCAATGGTGATTCATTGTCCTTAGATTCTAACACAAAGGTTATCCAACTATGTTTCCTGATTGCAGAAAATTAACTAGAGAATTATTGAGCTCGTCTTATGGTTGAATGCTAATAAAAGAATAAGCACTTAAATATCAAAAATTGAAAAAATAAGCTATAGTCTTATGTATTTTTAAAAGCCATAACAAGGTTCTTTTTTATAATCAATAATCGTACTTTCGGTGAATCATCTCTGAAGACGGCCACATTGTAGCCGAAATGTGCACCTGGCTATGGCTATTAAATTTACCTAACATAACTGCTTACTATTTTTCAATTTTTGATACTTAAGTGTTTATTCTTGAATTTATTAAATTAGTTTTGCTATTTATTTACGAATTAGTTTCTCAACTTCTCGCTTTATAATGTATGATTTCATTTTGTTTATTCTTAACATGACGCGACTTTTTATCACAATTAAATAGGTGTTCGATAAAATTTATACGATATACTCGTATGCCGGACAATGTTGTTTAAAAAATATTTGCCATTGATCCTTGAAAAACATTCTTGGGAACTTCTCTTCTAATATAAATATTAATGGATTTTAATATATTTTATCGATTGAATTCCAACCACAAGTTGAGTTTAGTAGTTCTTTTTTAACATCTCTTTGTTGATTAAAAGCAAGTTTCGTTGTAACATAAATATTAGCTATGTATATTTATGCTATGTATATCTAACGCAAAATAAAACTATCGAGCTCATCTTATGACTATAATCAAGCTGAGAAAATCGCTCGAATTATTAGAAGCAGGCTGGAAAAACAAGACGAGCGACAGTAGGAAATTATTTATAATCCTTTATTTTCAAATCGCCACTGATGAGGGCAGATCCGTACCCAGAATGCGCATATGATTTTCCCAACCTTATTGTGACAGTGATTACTGCGTCATTGGGCCTGATAACGCAGAGGCCACTGCGAAATCGATCGCTTTATATTAAAATGAATATTGTATAAAGTTATGCCGTTCCGGATTTTATTGAGGGTAGGTGGATTTACCATCGTGTTTTATGTTTTTGAGCCAGTCCAATCCGGATTTGAAAGGTCATACAAGACTTATGCAATAACGGTTAGAATGTGACTCGGAGAGAGAGAGAGTGAAAGAAAACGAATCAGAAACTTACTCCCGTCAGTCGGTCCCAAATGCATCACGACGCGAGCAAATCGCGTATCTATTTTTTAAACGCCACAGGAAGTATCCATCATTGGCGAAAATTAACATGCGCCCATATAGCGCGAGTTCTCCCTTTGTACGAAGCGGTGTTTATTTCAGGTATTTCACCGTCTGGTCCTGTTCCCGCGAGATTACCGTGTCACATTCCCGCCAAATTCCTGTCCCGTTCCCGCTCCATTTCCTCTATCATTCTCATTCTCTCTCTCTCTGCGAATGCGGCATACGAAAGCAAGTTCATTTGTTTGCCTCTCTTTTTCGCTCACTTTCTCTCTCTCTCTGTCGTGCCGGTAAGTGAATGGGTTTTTAGTCCGTGTCACGGCGTCCGCGTTTTTCCCGTCGAGAGCGAAAGGGGAGAACGGAGGAAGAGAAATGGGATGAGGCGGTTGAGGGGAAATATTACGCAAAGGAGATTTAAAGGCGTGCCTGATGTTATTTTCCGAGCTGCCCGTCTCCCTCCACGCTTGGATTTTTTTCTCAGTCGACATTTAAATTTTTTTTTCAATCTCCTGTGCGTATTGCTTTGCTATGTTAATCCGCGCGGCAATTGGAAAACTATTACATATAAGGTATTTATTTTACTTGAAAGATTTATTTGTTTTATGACTTCAACAGTAGTTCTATAATAAAATGTCCGTTTAATAGAGCTTGACTCATTACCCTAAGATTCGCGAATATCCTTTACTGTATTTGGAATGTCAAGCCTGTGATAGCAATCACCCTTGACTCTAGCCTTCTCCTTCCCTCACTTGTACTGAACGAGATAAAACCCTCCTCGGACAAGCTTTTTAGGTTCCCTATAACCGAAACAAAGGCGAAGCGTTGAAGCGCGCGACCGCAAAGATAGGGAGGGTAACATTTCCGGAAATCACCTCCGATTAAACTCGCGTCGAATCGGACGAGTTACTTCTCAGCGTTAGACACTCTAAAAGGGCGCGGGGAACATTCGTCTTTTGTCTTCCCTTGGAATGGAAACATGGACGGGACGCCGCGACAGAAAACCCGCTTTCTGGTTGAGAGAGTTTCATTCAAATTTCACATAGACGGTCTTTTTTCTCGGTCCCAGTGTGCCGAACTTGGTGGTGGCGTAGTGAACTGGTATTCTCGGATTAATATCGGAACGAAGAGAGGAAAGTAGTGGCCATACGACGAACAAGCTTTCTCATATCCGTACGGTACTAATCGATTCAATAGCCTCACTGTGTCATATGTACAGCTTGGAGGTTATTATATATAATTATATAATTACACATTGCTAGAATGCACGATTTTGCTTTCCACGTTTTTGGTATTGCAATGTTTAATTTTAAAGAACTAACTCGAATACCACGGCCATCAGTTTAGCTTCAGAATGGTTTTAAACGGTCTACGAGCAACGAATAATCAAGTGTTCCAGCTCGACTGCAGTTTATAAAATATATACAGTGCAAAGCTAGACGCTATAAATTCATATATTGAGACGTACTATTCAACACTGCTTGTGATATCATTTTCTATAACCGAAGGAATTTCAATCAAAATCCGTTAAGCCATTTTTACTTTCTCCGTACGTAGTATAGGGGAAAGTATTGTTTTCATGAAAAAAATCCACTTCGAGATTTAAACGGAAATACACGTTTTGAGGTCCCTTGAACACGTTTTGACCATTTTCTCGATGATGTCTGCGTGTATGTGACAGCTTTTTTGTGGGTGCCCTAATTAAAAAACTACTAATCAAGTCAATGCGAAATTTTATATTTGACATTTCTATAAAATTCGCAAGAACTGATTTGTTTTTGGTAAAAATCGATCAACCGGAAGGGGGTGTTTACTCTTGTCACATCCGTTATTTTAAAATATTTGCTTTAATATTTGATATATGTAAAAATGTACTGGAATAAAAGTTGTTGGATATTTAATTTCCTACAATCTTTGTTTGAAACATTTCCCCAAATAATGCATTGTCTAAGAGATATCTTATATTTTTAACTGCCACTACCACGCCACCTACCAACTATTGTTAACAATTGACGCTTAGTTACGTCTTAGTAACGCTCCTTTTTCTTTTTTAATTGTTGGAGCTTTGTGGTTATATCCCATATCAGAAGACTATGGTTAGTTTATTTCTGTTCTTTGTAAAGTCTAAAATTTTCTCGGTTTCTTAAATATTTATTATTATGTGGAGTTTTTAGAAATATTACTGGTATGGAGAAAGTCATGTGGTGGGCACATCAGATTTTTGAGTAAATCAGCACTTCATGACAATTCACAACAATAGACCGCCCTCCATAGTTAGGCGACATGGTTCATCCCAACATGGCTTCCGTTCCGGATGATATTCTATATAAATGTGATATTTCTTCAGAAGGTATCTACTAGAACCGCGAAGAGTTGATAGGCTGGAGGCAGGAGGAATTGCAAAAGCGACTTTTTCGGACACAAAGGCGTCCAAAAAATGCGAAAGTTCGTCAAAATCTCGAAGTAGAACATCTGTACTATCACAAGTTTGCTCGATACACTTTGCAAAAAATGTCACCGACCATGTAGAGAGAGAAATAGAGAAAGAAAACAATGGAGTGATGGAAAGAGAGAAGGTGGGGTTGGGTGCGGAAAACCAGAAGTATGTCGATTTATGGAGAGGAGAGAAAAGAACGAAGGTATGAAAATGAAGAAGTAGAATGAAGAGATTGGAAGAGAGCGAGAGAGATGGAGATGGGGACAAATAAATGAGGAAGGGAGAGGATAAAAGAGGACACGGGACGATGGGGAAAAGAATACCACGGAAAGAAAAACGATTGGAACGAGGAAGAGAAAGATATATAAAAAAATAATAAATCCCTCCAAGCCGAGGGATGACAGTTTCCTTTCCCTCGCAGAATAATCGGAAGGGCGTGTCCCAACGGGGACAATGGAGCGTTATTCGCAACCGCGGAGGCGAAAAAAATATGCCGGCGATCGCACAAGTCTTGAGGAGACGAGATGAGGCCTTGCGGTACTCCCGTCGTAGGATGAGAGCGCGTTAGCGAGGAAAAGACGACATTAATTTCTCCATTGGTTTCTAACACTTTTGTAACATTTTTCGTCGGTCCCAGAGAGGAATTTTATGTTGAAATATTCCTTCGTGGTAATTACTGTTGAGATTTTTCTCACCCTTTCTCGACGCGTGAAAGATTATTTTCGTAAGAGCTTAGACGGATGTTTAGAGGTAATGAGAGATGTCGTTAAGGTGTTAGGAAGACGAGGTCTATATCTCGAGCCGTTAGGTCTTTCGGAAGATAATTGGTCGGTCGACGGATGTCTGTTTTCTGTCTTCTGACAAGTCTATAAGTTGTTAGTCCGAGAAAATCTGCACCTCTGCGCTCGCATCGCTTCGTGTAACCTTTGCAGATAAGGAAAGGAAAATCAGTTCTCTATAAGGTTTTTATGGTTAGCATTTCAATATTAAAACCTTTGTTTTCAAAATTTTCGTAGAAATGTATGAATTTGTGTTAAATTTTTTGGATTGCTTTTTCATGATAGATTCGCGGGCCGCACAAAAATCCTTCGTAGGTTAGGCACCACTGCGTGTAGGTGAAAGACTTTTGAACACTCCTTGGTAACATGTAACTTAGTAGTTGTTGAAACCGGGTTTGGTATATTTTGCGCTCAAATGAATAATAAACTTTTTAAAATATATTCTTAATTCTGTAGGAAGATTGATTCGAATCTAATGATGAACTTGATTTCCATGTTTAGAATGTTATCAAAAAAATATTGGCTCCGAATAATCGAAACATCGAGTTACAGGAGCGTAGATATATGTTTACGTCCCTTTATGACCATACAATTCAAACGCATTGTTTTTCAACTTAAAAACTTTTACTCTGAATCGGCTTAACAATTTTTACTCTTTATATAATTATAAGTACACACAATTATAGAAAAAATAATAGAAAATTCAATTCATTGTATGTATCAAGAGGCGTGAGGTAAATGAATAACTCGTTCATGAACACTGTGGTGACTCACACATGGAGAAAGAATAACGAGGGGCATTTTAAAAAAGCACGCAGCATTCCTCCATGGTCGCTCCAAGTCTCGAACCCGTGGCCTAGTTAATCCGATAATCGAAAGCTCGACCCACTCCTCCGCTCCCCTTCCCTCCCCACAAGGCGAGCAAGGACGTCCGAATGATTTCAGAATGGAGCGTTCTGTGTCGAATACGTTTAACGGAAACTGAGTTGTCGAAATAGCGAGCGAAACGAAAGGCATTTAATTGCCCAGATCGAGGTTTCAATTCTTAAATTGTAAATTAAGTTGCGCGCGGTAAATTAAGAGGTTCGCGAAAACTTATATCTGTAACGTTTATCAGCTCGAATAATATATTTAGTCGGTTTATGTTCAGTAAGTCGAAATGAAATGTCATTATTCGTACTTCCCAAAGGTCAGGCTATATATTACTCCAAAATTTTAGTTTTCCATATACGTAGTACTATATAGAGAAATTATTGTTGTAATCGAAAACAATCGACTACGAGATTTTGACGGAAATACATGCTTTAAGTGTCCCTGAGTTAAAAACAAGATGGTAAAATCAGAACTTATGATGCCTACTTTCCATTTAATCATTTATTTTATACTTATATTGGCTTTAATAGCTTTAAATTTATCGCGGATATGTAGCTATTTGTGTTCCCAAATTTCAAAATTTAGTGTTATAAAATACTACAAATACATTCGAACGGAATATTAAATTGACCACGCGTATTTGTTCGGCAAAAATAACGCGTGTACATATTGAAATATGCCAAATATACAGTCTATAATCAAAACTCTACGATCAAAATTAGAATTTACAATCCTTTCCTCAGAGAATAGTACAAAACTCGCTCCGAGATCACAATTCTAAGATATTTTAATATGCAAGAGAAAATTACCCTGCACGAAGGATTTCAGATTTCCCATGTAAATTAAAGGGGAAGGATGTTTTCTCGAATCGAAATTATCGTCGGGAGTTCGGCCCATGTAGCAAGAGATTTCATGAAAATCGGTCTATTGGAAAGTAGGCTAAAAATGTTGTTTTTACTGTATGTGCGTGGCCCTACAGTTCAAAGAAATCAAATTATATTTCGTATTTAGACATATAATTTCCCAGAATAGAAGCTATGAAGAGACGAACAATATAGATTAACAATAAAGTGTAGTTTATTCTCTCTGGCTTTTACAAAATGTCGATTTATTCAAAAATGCCTGATGATTTTGATTAAAATATACTCAGATATAGATTAAATAGTTGAAGTCATAAACAATACCGCATTAGCCATATTTCTCCATAAATTACTACATAGCGCCAGTGACATTATAATATACATATATAGATGTTTACTCCTGTCTACTACCCAGTTCTCTCATCAAGCTTCGTCCAGCAATAATGCTTCAGCGCCTGTGTGCCTTCGCCATTCTGTAAATATTATATATTTATATATGGTACAACTATTTATCGAGTTTTATTTTCACATCATTCATACTATTAATATATTAATACCAACAATACATTTTACGCGGTTTTGCTGTTTCCGTAGCAGTAAGAGTTCTTTCCATCTAGGAAAGAATGTAGTGAGACCATGTGCATACGAAGTATATGAGAATGTTTGTGCACTGTATATTATACCTATTTTTAGCCTACTTTCTAGAATGGAAATAGACTTATACTTTCGTAGTTGTCTGTCTGTCTGATTTCTGACCGTCTACCTATTAACTTTTGAACCAATAGACCGATTTTCATGAAACTTGGTGGAAATCTCTTGCTGCCAAGGCCGAGCTCCCGAGAATGTTTCTTTTGCCGAGATTAAAAGTCCCGGGTTCGATTCCAAGAACTATAATTCCCTTTTAATTTACATGGAAAATCTGAAATCCATCGTTCAGGGTACTTTTCTCTTGCACATTACAATATCGTAGAATTGTATTATCGGAGCAGGATTTGTACTATTCTTTGAGGAAAGGAATGGAGATTATAATTTTTATCGTAAAATTTTGCTTATCGATTGCATATCTTAGAATTTCGCGTAAATACTGGCAATTTTTCAGTTTTTATCACTCATTACAAGAGTTTTGCCATAGCAACAACTATTGTTGGACTCGGATTTGGTATAGTCTAATGCAGTGGTTCTCAACGGGGGCCACAGCCTATTTCTGAGGGGCCATGAGTAAAATACCTAAATTGGGGGGCCACCAAAACTTCTTAGCGGGTCACTAAAGGTTCGACTCTGTGTGAAAGTTGTCTTAAGTCAATGCTAATAATGCGTACTAATAACAATACTAATAACGCATACTATTCATTGTATTCTAATTCAAATGCGCATGTTTAGACATAAAAATTGGAATTGAAAATGGATGAATGTATTACAATATACATAAATACTTTCTTATCTTCATTATAGTTAGGAAATAACTACATTGTACTCCAAATGTTAGCCCACAATTACGTGACTGATAAAACTCTCCCCTACCTCTTCCTTTCCTCCCCTCCACGCCATAGCTACAAAATGTTATTCTTACACTTTCATCAGCGGATTTCACCAGAATACGACAGATATTAATTTGAAATACGCTTTTCTAATATAAGACAGAACACATTCATTAACGTTTTAAACAGGGAGAGTGAATGCCGAAAGATTGAAGAAACAGAGAGTGGAATGCAAAGACATTACAGCGTCTGTGGATTTTGTTTAACTGTAAGTATTCACTTGATATATTTATAAATATTCTATATATTAGTCATTAACTGCTGATACATTCCGAGAACCAGCAATTTTATTTTTGTCAAAATTATCGGGGCTTAACAGAAAACAAAAATTTCATGAAGTTCATGAAGCCACTCTTGGAAATTCACCATAGCATACCAAAGCAATTATTTGTTTGAAATAAAATAATTCAATGAATTTAGTTATTATAAATAACAAGTTAAGACAAGTGTCCATTTTATACTTTCCAAACCAATTTAAAATTTGTTTTCAATGGTGAACCAAGGAAATATTATCATGCATTTGTTAATTCTTATTACAATTTTAATTAAATATTGCTTACCGTACTTTCATTTTCTCTTAGTTATTTTTACTAACTGTAAGTTGTGGTTTAAAATATATATATTTCAATAAAATTATTAATATTAAAAATCATCGCTTTTATATTTAGAATTAGTGGGGATTTGCTTAAAACGAAGACATCTGTTTGTGAAGCCATTCTCAGAAAATTCAGGCATTTAATTTAAACAGTCGAACATTGATTGTTAGAGGAATACTGTAATCAGACGACGCCATACTGGAATTTATGTATTTGGTGAGTAGCTGTTTTGGCTGCGAATCTTGCCGATATTATTTCTTCTGTTACTCCAAACTCTTTACTGTTATGATGCCGGTCCGCGGCCATTTATTTCCTGGTTCCGTCTACTTAAATTCTATTTATAAGTCTATAGTAATAAATTTGTATTGTTGTTAAATATTTCTTCATTTTGATTTGTTTTTAATTTTTTAATATCAGATTACCCATGGCTAATATAGCGAAGAAAAAATGCAGGCAATATTCCATTGAGTACCTTGCCGATGGTTTTATTCCATCTCCACAGGACAGAACAATGCCACTATGTCTAATATGCATGACTAGACTTTCAAATGAAAGCATGCGGCCATGCAAGCTACGGAACCACTTGGAGACAATGCACAAGGACAAAAAAGACAAATCACTAGATTATTTCAAAAAACTGTGTGATAATTTCCAAACAAGGGCAACATTAAAACAAATATTTAATGAAAGAGCAGCTAAAGTAGACAAAGGTTTACTTGCATCCTATGAGATTTCCAAGTTAATTGCAAAATCTGGCAAGCCACATAATATAGGCAAATCATTGATTTTGCCTGCAGTGTCTGTTGTGATTTCAACTGTTATGAATCAGAGCGCACATGAAATTACTCAGGCCATCCCTTTGAGCAACTCATCAGTATCGAGACGTATTGATGAAATGGCAGATGATGTGGAAAAACAACTAGTTGCACAACTACAAGTTAAGAAGTTTGCCCTGCAAATCGATGAATCCACTTTAATGGGTAATGAAGCCCTTCTAATGACATATGTTAGGTTTTTGAATGATGATCAACTCAGTAAGGAAATGCTTTTTGCCCGAAAGCTTAAGACAGACACCAAAGGTGAGTCAATTTTTGAAGAAGTTAAGATTTATTTCAAGGAAAACAACATTCCACTAGAAAATATAATAGCTTGTTCAACTGATGGTGCTGCTTCGATAGTAGGTAGATACAGAGAATTCATTGCTCATTCAAAAAATGCTGTGTCTGAAGTTTTTTTTTGCATACACTGTGTGGTTCACCATCAGCATTTGGTTGGAAAAAACTTGGGAGGACGTTTGCATGATGCCCTTGCTATTGTAATAAAGGCTGTCAACTTTATCAAAACAAGTGCACTTCAAGATCGTCTTTCCCGACAACTTTGTGAGGAAAATGAAGAAGATTTTGAACGCCTACTAATGCATACAGAGGTCCGATGGTTATCAAAAGGTAATTAATTGTCTTCGGCGTTTTGCTGAACTTTGGGACAGTGTTGTATCATTTCTAAGTGATACGCAGCTTGGAGAACAGATCGTTGCTGCTAAATGTGACATATTTTATTTATCTGATATATTTGAAAAGCTGAATTTGTTGAACAAACAGTTACAAGGAAAGAATCTTATATCTTGCAAAGAGACCATTACTGCTTTCCCTGGAAAACTCAAGTTATTTTGGAGTAATATTGGGCATCGTGAGTTCATACAATTTCCATCACTGGCCACCCTTGACATAGAAATTCAAGATTATGGTATTGCTGTATATGTTGAGCATTTGAAGAATCTGTAGTGATATGCAATGTCAGTTCAGCGACCTGCTAGAGATTAATATTCCAGATTGGGTGATGAATCCGTTTGGTGTAAATGTGGTTGATGTTGACATCACATTACAAGAATGTCTGGTTGAGTTGCAGAGTGATATAACAGCTCAAGCTAGATTCAAAAACGGCAAACAGAATTTATGGATAAGTAGTGAAATTGCAAATAGGTTTCCACAACTCGGGGAGAAGGCAAAGTTGCTTTTTATCGGATTTCTCACTTCTTATTTGGTTGAATCTGCGTTTAGTCGAGTTCTTCACCTGCAATCCAAAACTCGTAACCGTCTTGATATTGTAAAGAGAGGTGATCTTCGATTATCTCTAACATCGCTGCAACCAGAAATTCAAAAGCTTGCTAGTTTTCATCAGCCGCAAGGATCTCACTAAATAAAGTGACAATAATATTATGGAAATATTTTTTGTTAGGAGCAAATTTCATACGCATATTATAAATAAACAATATGTATATTATAAACGGATTATTTTTTATAAATAAACAGTGCGGTTGACAAAGTATCTTTTTTACTAACTAACAGCGACTATGAGGGGTGGGGGCCACAGAGGTAAATGAAAATCTGAAGTGGGCCACGAGCAAAAAAAGGTTGAGAAACACTGGTCTAATGCATACACGCATTAGTTTGCCGCACAAATACGCGTGATCAATTTAATATTCCGTTCGAATGTATTGGTAATATTTTATAACGCTAAATTATGAAATTTAGGAAAACAAAGAGTTACATATCCGTGGGGATTTTAAAGCTATTAAAGCCAATATAAATATTAAATAAATGATTAAATGGAGAGTAGGCATCATAAGTTCCGTTTGGATCATGTTGTTTCTTTTGTTGCAGTAACTGTTATAAGGACCGGTTCGAACACATTTCCAGAATCGGTACATTATTACTTATTTTAATCACAGTTTAATAGCGATCTATTCGTTTTTATTACACTTTACAATGGATTAATCCAAAGTTAAGGCAAACAACGTACGATTCACTCTATTTCCTGCGTGTTTTCCTATTTATACCTACGATGCATTAAATTAAAAACGTTTTTCATGTGTTTTTTTCGATTTTTGCGTGGATTTTGAGCTCATTCGTCCCATTTTAATCTTAAGTTATAGTTGCGTCGTCCGTATGTCCGTTCGCCCGTCAGCTCGCTACTCGTGTTGAGAGTTCGACAAGTATCCATTTGAGTGCATGTCCTTCCCAGAAGATTGTGCATTTAGTAGCGGAACTGCTGGAGCTGGGAAGATTAAAAGTTCGTGGGAAGACTTCTCAAATGAAGATCTCAGGACATGAGCGTAATTTTCTCGAGTAACTTCAAAACAATAATGAAAGTGGTCGTGCGCAAAATTTTTATCTGGTGCCTCAGATTTCTCAATGCTAGCACAGGAATCGTTCTTGCGGTTTATATAAATTTCTTCATTTTCTCCGCTGAAGAAATCAGTTTCCTTCTCATTGGGGTTTATTTCAATGTAAAGGCTGCCATTTAAAAAACCTGGGGGTGGCGCTCTCTTTTTAGGAACTCGATTACATGATTGGAAGAACAATGAAAAACGGATTCCTATATTCGTTAATTTATTGTCGAATCTGTAGTAGATCCTGGTTTATAGATATAGCGAAGATATTCTCTACTACAATAATCATTATGAGCACGAAACATCAATCTACTGTCAATAACTTACACTCGAAGTAGACGACAAATAATGTTTTTCCAAATGAATACCTGCTCTTCAATTCGGCATTCGAAAGCTCTCCAGTAGCCATAAAATTCTTGAGAAAATCGGATGAGCAGCTCGTTCACGCGCCAGCCCTCATCAGTGGTGACCCTCCTAAATATATGAAGGACTTTCTTCAGAGATCGATGATCCTCTCTCAAACTTATCATCCTCGCAACGACTCCGAAAAACTAGCAGCGATGGTTTCTTTTATTTGTCATCTCACCGTGGCGGTTGATTACGTTTCCCCGTCGGTCTCTCGCTTCTCGGGATTTTGAAAAGGAAAGTTTCTCGTTCTCCCGTCACTTTTTTCCCGCGTATTGTTCATGTGCCGTATTGAACTTTTCTTTGTGGTTGATGGCTCGGATTTAATCAAAGAAGACTAAGATTAATCGCACAACGGACCTTTAAAGGTTCATGAGTCGCCCTACGTGTTCTGCAATTTCCTTCTGCAACTCCAATTCTAGCCTCGCCTTGGCAAAAAACCCGGGTGGGATGGTGGGAGGAGGAGAGAAGCTGATGGAATTCTTTTTTATTCGTCGTTCGTAAACCTCGAGTGGGAGCAGGAGGTATTAGGTACGAAATTACGGGCTGCCACTCAATCAGGAACCTCGAACGCACTCGTGGTTTTATTGTAAAAATCCTTGAATAATATTCCTTTTTTCTCTCTCAATTTTAAATAACCAATCTAAAAGAATCAGTTGATGCTATGGAGCGGTGGAGATCAACCTGTGGCCTCCGAGGACGTTTTTTATGCGACCTTCGAAGCTATGGTTTAAAAAAGTTCGGTAAAATTTATCACACAAACCCATATCATACACATTCATATTACAACAGTAAAACGCTTGAGATTGGAATGATAACCTTAAGAACCTCATTTAGATCTGATTTTTACTGATTCGATACCTCAGAATCTCTTGTTAACGTCCGATTTAAAGTCTAGTCCGGCCGGCGGAAGCATTGACAACTTGCAATGAGGGCCACCGAAGAATTCACAACCGCCAATGCGGATCATCACTGTTATAGTGTATAGCCGACTTCAAGATAGGAGTATATATTTTCAGGTTCGAGTGAAACAGCACTTCGCGGCGCCTTTTATCGCTTTCAAATTTGATAAAACCATGCCTATAATGATAATTTATCGAGAAGAACTTCTGCAACAATAAAAATTATGGTCAAAGTCGAACTAATTTTTTTATGCATACATTATTGAAGTGGAGCGGTAGATATAGTGGGCGCGGTGCCGGGTGCAGTCGTACCCACTACCTATGCCTTAAGATTATGTGCATAAAACATTTTTTTTTAAACTTTCTCTATTCTGTTCAACCAAAAACTATAAATGTGTACTTTGTTACTGCAATTTGTTTTTCTCTCTTGAGGCCGAGTTTTGGGAATTCGAATGGATACGGAAACAAGCGAACTGTCCTATTGTTCATAATATATCCAAGTATACTGTTTGCATGCCTAAATAAACACACGCCTATGGATATGCACTGGTATACGATTTATGTACAACATTTTCAGACATCACAATCGGCCGCAGAGAGGATTTTGAGAAAATGTTACCAACGCCAGGGAGAACAGATATCCGCAATCATTCCTTCCACCCAAACGCAAATGAAAATGGAATATAAAATAAAACAAATTTCTAAAATTAATTCGAAGGAATATAACAAACGTCCTCTGGATATATCCTCCTAACTAACGGAGGAGAATTCAGCTGGAATGGGAGCTCAAAGTGAGATGAGAATCTTTTGAAATCCGTTTGCCATTCTTCCCTTTTTCTCCTCTTGATTTATCTAACTATCTTTCTCTCTACTTCCTCTATTATCCCCATTTCCTTCCTCGCCTTTCTACTTCCCTTTCACTATACGTCCTCTCCTTCAATTTCTCCATATTCACGCCATGCGAAATGAGTGCAATATGAGTTTGTAGGTAGGAATGGGGTGGTTCCAGGATGATAGGTAAATTAATAGGTATGTTATAATGAGCGAGGGATGCTTATCGGGAGTTGTTTTCAGAAGGAGACTTGCAGGTCTATCATAAAACCAGCCTTTTCTTAACTTAACAAGGTACACATTGTTAGTTTCCTTTTCATTTGGAATTGTGTAACTCAATAAAATATTTCCGTTGTATACATTCTGCCGTTCTATAATAAAATATCTGGTAAGGGTATATAGTCGAACCTCTATATTTCGAACGTTGGTAACTCGAAATTTTGCCAATTTATTTTCTCATCAAAAAAATAACAAGTTCATATGGGCTTTGAGCTTTCTCACATCACATGAATGCGTAAAATGCGGGGTGCGTCCAATTTATAACCGCGCATAATTAATTTTTACAAGTTTCTGGTGAATAAATGTTATATTTTTTGACCGCTTTCAATCAAATCCGAGTCGAGAAAACCCGCGTTGGGAAAATGGTTAATCGTTATCTTCGTGTCCATCTCCATGCGGTGATAATTTTCTCTAACTCAATTTTTTTAACGTCTGCCTTCCCATGATATTCGAGTTACGACGGTTTTATCCTCGTCCTGTGCTCTCCATATTGATCAAATGGTAACAATAAACCTCAATTTAAAAAAAACGAACATCGAAGATCGTCAGAAAATTGTATTTATAGCTCTCCATTTCATCACCGTGGCTAAAATAAACCTGGCAAAAAGCACTCGGGTTCGAATGCGAAAGCAGTCGCTGACGCATTTATAAGTTCCTTCTCACCTATCCCCTACGGCTTCGTCGAAAGGGCGAAATACGTATATAGCTCGACGGAGTTTCGCGACTTGATATCGCGATACGAAGACCTACGTGAGAATAATTGCAGAGGTGAAAGAGACAGGCAGGCAGACATAGAGGGACCTTATCGAGAAAAGGGAGAGAGAATGAGACGAATATGCTACATTGGCGGGGGGGAGAGAGATGGCGGAAAGGAAGTAAGAGAGAGATAGAGAGAAAGACGAGGAACGTTTTAAGAGGAGAGAGAGAAAGATATACGGTGGAAAGAATCGGATCCGGAACGCGTGAAGTTTTCAGATAGCCTTCCCTGAGCGAAAAGTCTGCCCCACCGAGAAAAATGGAGAGGGAGAGAAACAAGGAAGAGAAGGAAATGGGAAGGGAGACAGCAGAAACTATAAGGAAGGGGGGTGTGCTATAAGAGAGACATGCAAGAAGAGAAGTGAGAACCAGACAAAATGTCTGTAGATATATAGAAAGATATAATATTTTATTTATCCAACGATCATACAATGTGATATGAAATTATATCTATTGGTCTTTACAAAGACTAGTCATGGTAGACGTAAACATTCGGCAGTGAGAGAATGGCAAGTTCTTTGCAGATTGAACGGCGTGGTGTATAATGACGGGTGGCGGTGGTGTAGTGATTAGGACGCTGGCTGCTACTCGCCTGCTGCTTGAAAGGGCAGCGGGTACAAATCCTGCGAAAGTAGGATTTTTTCCAAGGTCGTCCGACCCATTGTTTGTGTGGTGTGAGGAGACCACGCAAAGTCAGCACTATCCTTTGGAAGGGACATTAAGCATTTTGCCCCTTTGGTGCTCTTCGTTAAGAGTAGGCTAATGCCGCACCGGGTTTCCCTCCTCCTTTTGGGATTGTGTCCCGTGTGGAAGGAGTTATGGCTATAATAATCCAAAAGGTTGATTAGCCAAAAATACGCACACACGTTTAAACACTTTGTCTAATTGTAATGTGAAACCCCAGAAAATAAGCCCGTATGTTGCCAGTGGGTAGAAATCACTATAATAGATAGATATATAAACATTTTACTTTATAGAGATAGAGTAGTGGGAGGATCAGAGTGAAAGGAGTAATGGGAAAGGGGCAAATAAAAACAGGATAAAGAGGAGGGAGAAAGAGTGGGAAGGAGAGAGGGGAGAATGTATGAGAAAAGGAAAGGAAATGATTGATTGTTTTTTTTATTCGGAGCGAGATAGGGATTGTGCAGTCCCCTCTCCCACTTAACTCCAATTTCATTATAATTATATAATTTTATATATATAAAAATGAGGTCGTAAGGAAAGAATTTGCATTGTGGGAATAATAAAGTATGTAGATGAAGTTTAACCTTGTAAAAAACACATTGCAAGAAACGAGCCGCACAAGAAGGGGGTGGCAAAACCTGCGAAACCTAGTGAGTAAAGCTAAAAACATGTTTACAACATAAAAACAGATATCAATGTATAAATTACATATTATCAATAATGCCATAATATGCATTACAAAATACATGTAAATAAAACAAAACAAAATATGTAGATTGCAAACAGAATCAAGATATTCTTGGATATTAAACGAAAAGATGGAAGCAATGAATGAAAACACACGTATATGCATTTCATGGTTAAAGTACCACTTGTTTAAATTTGAAAATAAAAGTATTGGATGGAAAAAATAAATGCATAAAAAGGAATAGAATACCATGAAATGGAATAGAGGTATATATAAATGGAAAAGAACGTAATAGAGAGGGAAACAGAGAGGAAGAGGGAGAAAGAGAAGGAAAGGATGAGAGAGAAAGCTGGTTAGAAAGTTATATAGAAAAACGAAAGAAGCGAGGGAGAGAAGAAATTAAAGGGAGATTGTTGAAGAAAGACAAAGGGTGTGGAAGGGGAAGAAAATGGCACGTTCTTGGGAAGAAGGGAGGATGGGAAGAGATGAGAAAGATTAAAGAGTGAGAGGAGTTGTTGAGAGGAGATCACGGAAGATGTGTGGAAAAAAGACAAGAAAAAGTGAGGGGAAAAACAATTCGCAGTGGATAAGAAGCGTGGGAGATGAGAAGGGTAGTGAAAACGAGAGAGAAGTGATTAACGCTTGCCTTAGGACATTTACTCCTTTCCCCGCTGGGTGGAGGAGGATTTGACCGACTTTTCCCAATCCTCTACTTCCTCTCACCCTCGCTAGATGTCAACCCTTTCGTTTGCTTCATCCGGAACGGTCTCGCGTGATTCCTTTCGGATCGCAAAAATTTTTTCTTTTCTTTTTTGAATCCTCCGCGAGGATGGATGGGAGAAAACTCGACTCTGCTTTTTTTCGTTTGACTAGTTGAGGAGAAACAGTCGTGGCTATGCTTCTTGCAGCATTCGATGCATTATGCATCGGACTTTCACGAGATATTCATGAACACGAATAGTGAAGAATCGCGAAAAAAACGCGAATATTTCCCTGCATCCCCAGTCTCTGCTGTGAGAATTGCCCGTAACGTGATTTTTAAGAGCGTTCGCTTCATAATAGCATCGCTGAAGTAGTCGCAATTTCATCCATTTTACTTTCTCGTGTTTGCGTATTATATAGCAGGGATGTGCAACCTTTTTGCAGAGCGGGCCGCATTCGTAGATGCGAATGCTTTGGCAGGCCGGATGAGAGTTTGTATGGGAACTTACTCAAGAGTTCATACGTGATTTTTAAAATGAAAATAAAGTCTAAACAATTTTTTAGTGTTAAATCTTCACTAAGAAAGGTTCTATGACTGCAATTTTAATTAATTTTTTATAATAAAGCTTTTAATATTGAAATGTTAACTATAAAAAACCTTATTTAGACTCGATTTCCATTTACATGGTAACTCATAATCCGATTTAAACTCGAACCTTGCCCGCCGAAGAATTGACAACTTCCAATGCGGCCCGCCGAAGGATTTGTTTTGATATCAAAGAAATAAAAACTCTTCCTCATTGTGAATAAGAATGAGGAAATTAAGGTCATGAATTAATTTTTTGTTTTTTTTTACGAGCTGCTGATTCTCTCCTGTCTACGCGCAATGGGTATCTAAGAGGTATCGTAGTGAATAGTTGGACAGTTTCAGAAGTATAGGAAGAAAGGTGACTTCCTGTTATAAATCTTCACTTTTTTTTAACGACCTGCTGATGCCCTCTTGCCTACGCTCAATGAATAGCTGGTCTGTTTCAAAAGTTCAGGAAGAAAGTTTACTTCCTATAATCTTGTACACTAGAAAAGTAACTGTTACTGATCAGGAAGAAATTATTAAGTAAAAATGCAATTGTTCCATTTTATAATTTTCACAATGTTTTTTAATTTTATACTGCTATGATATTAACACTTAAAGATTTTCGAACTGACTGTATTAATTATTTTGGTTATTCAACACGAGCGCCCACTTGTTAGGGTTTAAGAACTGAAACGCCCTTTCAGGCGCAAAAGATACATAAAATAAATGATAGGTTATCCAGTTTTTTTTCCTGTTAGCATCCTTTTCCTTATAACCTTTTGTGGGTCAATAACATTATTGTCGATTAACGACGCTATAAATATCGCCCGGGTGTGAAAAAAAACGAAAGCGGAAAACGTTTTTCATTTTAAATCATCAGGGCTTGCGTCGTATTCTGCGACGAAAAAAGTCTTCCCATAGCGATATGTGCCCGTTTTTTTATAATCGGCTATTTAAGTCAATATTTACATGATGAGAGTTTCTTATTAAGATTTAAATGCTTTAAGTATCAATAAAGTGCCAAATATAAGGATAATAAATCAAACAGTTTGATATACTATTTTTCTCTCGCAATTTTGAACTGATTGTGAGCGATATAGGTCAATCTTATTCATCGGACTGAGGAAAGACAAGTTATAAAATAAAAGGATAAATTTGTAATTACTGAGATATTCTTGAGCAGGGGTAAATAACCGAAGGCCGTCGCCGATGCGGTTTATTTTTACAGATCTATTGAAAGCTTATGGCACTTGCGCACAAACACGAATTCAGCGTGGAAGAGTCCATTCTCGAAAGCAAGCTACGCGGGGGTGAGGGTATATATGCATGGGGTAATCAGTCATTTTCCACAGACACCTTCCCCTTTAGCTTTCCTCCTCCACAGCCACTTCCCCTCCATCTCGTGACTCTTCGCGCATTTAGGTGCCATAAGCTTTCAATAGATCTGTACGTATGTAGAATGGTCTTTTCCCCTGCACTCACCATTCAGCGGAAAGTTCTATCACGTGGGCATTTGGAAGGGGGGAGGAAGGAGGAGGGAAAGAAAGGAATCCAGCCCGTTCTTTGGCCGACGTCCTCTATTGACAATGCCTTGGCGATTCCATTCCACGTGTGACGAGGAGGGGGCTACGTCATTTTCCCTCCTCTACCCCCCTCTCCCTCTCTCCTCTCCTGCTTTCTTTTACTTTTATAAGAGGCCCTCGCCACCCCTTCTCCGCCCCCACCCACTCCTACGTCGCCACCGACGGCAAGATGTGTCTATCACACCCCAAATAAACTCGGGACCGTGCCACTCATCGTCCTTGATTAATTGATTTTATCCTCTCTCTCCTTCTCTTGTGTTTATTGATATTTTTTAATATTTATATTTTCCATAACAACTAGTATATATATGTGTATATATATATATATATATATATATATATATATATATATATATATATATATGGACGCATACAAGTGTATCCAAAGCTGTATAAGTTGAGAGGAGGTACACGTAATCCTAGTTATATAAAATTGGGTTTAACGATTACAGTGGATAATGGCTACGAGAGTATCACCTGCCAATGGAGAATATAAAAAACATGAGTTTACGACGAATTCTGTAAAATCAGGAGAAATATTCTGCCTCGACCTGGAATCGAACCCGAGTCTTCCGCTTGTGGGACGGATATTCTACTACCGAACTACCGTTACGGATTAATTCTTCCGTTTTCCAGAATTCTTCATGTCAAGCTTATTTCTATCTGCATGTAATTTTCACATTTGCTTTTAACTGGCCACCTCACCTTTGGAATGCAAATGGATTTTCTTCGGCCGTTCATCATTGAGCACTTTCGTTTGGGGGAAGTTGGCACCAGCTGGAATGGTCTGACCTCTGCGAGAGAAATACCAATTTTGAAACGGTATAATTAGTCTGACTTGGTAGTTCAGTGGTTAGAATATCCGCCTTGCAAATGAGAGACCCGGGGTATATTCCCGGGTATGGCAGAATTTTTTCTCCTACTTTTTCAATTTTTTATGTCCAGCATAGGCCTGCCTGGATAGAATTTTCCCCAACTCTACCATTTAAGTTTACGGTCTCGGGGTTTTACTGCCATTAAAGTAACCGTTTTATGTCTGTGATATTTACGCACGCATGCGATGTTAACGGATAAAGCAATGCAAGCGAGCTTTACGTGAAGGGGGTGTCATTTCGATGTTAAGCAAACAGCTGAAAATGACGATTTTAATACTTCTGAACAACAAAATTTAGGAATACAGAGCATAATAAACCCTTATGTGTTGGATATGTAATGACTTTATCTATTTACAGATTTTAGTCTTCTTTGTTTTGTCGTTTATGATACCGTTACTTTGTGACACTTTTCGAGGTTTTTCTATTTATCCAAAAATGTCATTAAATTAGATTAGATTTTCAACTCTAATAGGTATACTGTTATAAAGATCCATCCTTCAACTACTTGTTTGTGAAAAGTTTTTGAATTTATCTTAATTTAAACAATCGCTAGTCTTTTATTTTTGTCACAATCTTACCTCAGTTTTTGCGGTGACGTTGTGACACCACGTTTCCATTATTATAAACCAATTACACAATTTCACCCCATTGAAATATTTTACTGGATCATTTACAATACAAAAAAAAATTTCCAATGCATGAATAATACAGAATTACACAAAAAATTAACCAGAAATGTTTGTATAACCTCAAAAACCATCATAAAGCAAACAACCAAACAAATTAAAAGCCCAAAATTTCCTTAGTTTCATTCCAAATCATAATAAGATTTTATATCCTGCACCTCAAAAATATCCCTACGACAAAGTTGTTCAGGTTTTTCTATGATTTGAACAGTATCTTGGTACTGGTACTCAAGTTAATCCTTTGTTTGAGGCCATTTCCATTTCATGGTTCTGTTTACATAGTTTGTATTACCTTTCTTGGATAAAGTTCACTATCATAACTCACAAAGACGTTATCTCCGAGTCTAAAATTCATGACATTAACTTTAGTTGAAACATTTTGAGGTTCAATGACTGGGTTTTCTTCGAAGTCATCGAAGCCCAAGCTATCTTGGTACGGAATTTCTTCTGCATCACTTCTTGAGTGACTTTGTGGCAGGCCAAAGGCTGTCACAAAGTCACCGCTGGAAGTTGGAAAAATTGCATAGCATAACATTATCACTAGAAATATTAAGACAATCAAAATCAGCTAAAACCTCATGTTTTAACATAGTATTTGTAAACCTTAACTTTTTTCTTTCTCCATACATTCATGAAAAAAATCAACTTCGAAATTTAAACGGAAATACACGTTTTGAGGTCCCTTGAACACGTTTTGACCATTTTCTCGATGATGTGTGTGAGACAGCTTTTTTGTGAGTGCTCTAATTCAAAACCTACTAATCAGGTCAATGCGAAATTTTATATTTAACATTTCTATGAATGTCACAAGAACTGATTAGTTTTTGGTAAAAATCGGTCAAACGGAAGTGGGTGTTTACTCTTGTCATTTATCCTATCCGTTATTTTAAAATATTTGCTTTAATATTTGATATATGTAAAAATGTACTGGAATAAATGTTGTAGGAAATTTAATTTCCTACAATCTTTGCTTGAAACATTTCCCCATATAATGCATTGTCTAAGAGATATCTTATATTTTTCTGCCACCACCTCGCTATCTACCGACGACTATTGTTAACAATTGACGCTTAGTAAATCTTAGTAATGCTCCATTTTATTTTCTTATTTATTGGATCTTTGTGGTTATATCCAATATCAGAAGGCTATGGTTTGAGTTTATTTCTGTTCTTTGTAAAGTCTAAAATATTCTTGCAGTTTCTTAAAATATTTAATATTATGCAATCTATTGGGAATTTTTTGGATAAATTAAAGGAAGGACAAAGTCATGCGGTGGCCACATTAGATTTTTGGAAACAATTCAACAGTTTGGTGTGGGCAGATGAAAGTTTGCGAGTAATATGTCACCACGTGCAAAGTAGGCTCCAAACTAAAGATGACTAGCAGAAAGGAAAATAGAATCAGTCATTCCAAAAATCCTATTTTTGAGTTGTGATTGTATGCATCTTTTTTCTAATGAATTTATTCGTAATACCACCGTGCACATCGCTGATAACTCAATTATCCTGTTGGCAATGCTGAATAAATTTTAAGCAGCCCCAACTATTACTTTTGCGCTTCAATAAGCGCGTTTCTGGCAGTCTTAATTTAACTATCGTACGTACTACACGTTAAAAAGGAATATGATTTTTTCAAAATTTGTGAAATGAAGAAATTAGACTCAGGTATTTAATTTTGTTTCTTATAGTTATTTTTTAAATTTCAATCCCTTTGACTGAATGAGGCAGGTTAACAGGTGAATTGTTTCACAATGAAAATTTTTTTGAGATGCTGCGCCTTTCACGAGGCTAACAAAAAATCACCACGCGATACCGCAGAAAAGTGTTTATTGTCGTATTATAGATATATTACAGTTTACAGATCTAATAGTCATATGATACGGAACTAATAGTTGTTCCGTTTTTCAGTGGCTGAGCGCTCGATTACGAGGAAATACATTTTCGAGGTCTGGAAGCGTAGTGATAAAAAGATGCGAAGTAGTGACATATTTAATTATATTTTAAATATGCTTGGCATATAATATTCTTGTAAAGCTGTAAAAAATAGCATAAACTTAACTATTAGTCAGCCTTCAACCAAAATTGATGATCGGTGGAAGAAAAGTGGTAGACGCCAAGAAACATTCTTTCAGGATTATTCACAGTGGCTTGTAAAGGACAGTATTTTCAGTTGAAATGTGTACTCCACCATTTCGACTTTAACATTAACGTCAGGAGTGCCCTCAATACTTATAGGTCACCCTTCGAAAATTTTCTATGAAAGCAGTAATAAGAGAAGAAAGGTAGATACTCGCAAAGTATGGAAGAGCTTGCTTTCGCGACTGAGGTTAGTTTGCGTGCTTCTGGCAAAAGAGATGCCGCGAAGATTTTCAATGAACTTGCGATTGTATCGCCAAAAAGAACTACAGAGATTAAAAGAGCCCGACGTATGCCTTCTATTTGACCTGTGCCTCTGACAAACGAGGAAGCCTTAGCATTTTACATTGGTGCGAAGCTCACTACACATCAGTATAAGGTCGCGAGTATACACTAACAAAGATTTGTTGTCGATGCTTCATTTATCCTCGGGTCCGTTAATCTCCAGTTTTAGGAAGCTCCCGCGGAAACAGAGAGGAAGTCTGTTGACTGAAGTTTTAAGTCTATTGGCGAATCCTCCACAACCGATTAATACTGTCAGCAGCAGCTCTTCCACTATTTCCGATTCAAATAGCGAATAATAATTAAAGGTTAATTTAATAAAAGTAATACTACACAATTGTCTTAGTTTTTAGTTTTCATTTAACATTAGGAAATAGCTTATAGAGACAAAGCTCTATTGAGGGTCACTTTAGATATTTGTAGGTGTTGGGTTTTTATTTACTTTAACAGCAACTAAAATGTTTACAGTGGCCCTCTCTATTACATCGCGATGTTTGTACAGTTTATTTATTGCATTTTGTATATTATGATTGATAATATAATATATACAATATAATTTTCCCATATATTATTATACAGGTCATAGTTTACAAGGCTATAATACTTATAATACTGTAGAAGAAAAATAAAGTTTTTGGCAATCAACAAACAAAGGTACGGTACTACATATGCATACTACTCAAAACATGATGAAGTAAGCCATTATTCCCAAAATGATAATTTTGTTCGCCTAGATTCACCAAATTACACACTGTGCAGCGCCAGTACGTTGCAGCACAATACAGTACTTGAGGCTACCACCCAATTTTGGCAGAACTACAGGAAACTAAAGAAAATTATGCTATGTCACAGTCATCCACCTTGTCACAAAGATTTACGGTACATAATTAGAGTTTCTTTCTGTTTAAAAAATCTGTTTGTATAATATTAGTTTTGGTGTCACAAGTACTGCGACATGGTTAGAATTTGATTAAAGTTATAAATATTTGTTATTTTATCTGTATTAAGTTACTTTTATAAAACAATAGACTAACCTCGATAGAACGTGTAAGGCATATAAAGAGAACTTCATTATAGCGTGCGAAAACACCATAACCATCAATTTCTTAGCGTGATATATACAAAATTTAATTATCGGATAATACGAATACTCGTTAGAGCGAGTATTTTTTTAAATTTTATAAAATCTCGCTATATCGAGGTTTCACTGTTTTAATTTAATTTAAAGTAATAAACGAAATGTATAATTCTGTCATGCTGACGAAAAATTGCTTTAGGTAAGAACGGCGAATGATTCCACATTTTTTTTAATCGAGAACATTAATTAAACGAGTATATGCCGTGAATATAGCATTCGGAAATTCTCATCTCATTCAACTCTGGAAATTCTAATTCTAATTTCTAATTCTTAAAATGCCTAATTTTTATGCGATCTCATCGGAAGCTTTCCATTTTGGAATAGAAACGATTAAGAGATTCGTCAGAAGAATTTCGATTAGATATTGCAATTATTGGATTTTAGCGTAAATTTTTAGATAAAATCATTACAGAAAAGTAATCTTAAACTTGAAAGTTGCATATAAATGTATTTTTAGCGTTTTTTTTAATCCGATTATGTGTTTGGTTTGCCCGTGTGTCTAACTCCTCCTAAACGAAAGAAGATAGAGACTTCGTTTTTCACCAAACGATTCAGTATTCTGCCTTGTTGTGCACGTTTTCTCGTTTTGTCCGTCTGTCTGTCTCACCCTCTAGCTCCTCTCAAACGAAAGCAGCTCAAGTCTTTATTTTTTGCCAATCGATATAGAATTTTGTCTTATTGTATACGTTTTATTGTGGAGATTCTTGTGACCACCAGAATGGGATAAATATTTTATTTTATTTTCCTTTTCCGGTAAAGTTTTTGTTTTAAACATTTTCTTCTACATTTTAAATTATTTATATAATATCATTTCACACAAATCATACTAGTATGCACAAATTTTAAAATTCTGTATAAACAAAATTTGTTATGCAAATTTACTCTCTACTTCAGCAATTCATTGCTTACTTATTTACATTATTTTAAAGGAACGGTATATTTCTCATTTTTTTTAAATCAAGCATACGCATAAATTTGAAGTAACTGCATAGAATTCACTTCAACTAGATATTACCAAAAAAGAATATTGATCAGCAATCCCGAGGAGATTCAAAACGCGTCACCCTTTTCAACTCTCAGCACAAAATACAGGTGAACCAATTGCCCTTTTCCCAAAATCCAGCTCTCTAAATAAATTTCAATCAAGCGTATAAGAAAAAAACTTCAAAGATCCTCAGGATCAAAGAATTCTCTTATCCTCCATAAAAAATATCACGTAAAGATGGCGCTGGCTAATTACGACCAGAGCGACACCTTCCTTTCTGCACTAACAAGAAAAAAATAGAGGGTAGAAATAATACGTATGCCGAACGGAGCATTTTTATTTTTTTACCGCTTCAAAAGAATAAGAACATTTTGTTTGCGTTTTCTGCAGTCGTTCCATGTATTAGTACATAGGCGGTGGCGTCGGAGGTGATCCAACCAATCAACAGGCGCCTTTAGTTTCCAGGAAAAAAGATAGAGCCCCTCCCTTCTTCCCTCCATTTCCCACCACCTCCCGTCAAATAGGTTGCAATGGGCGGGGGACTCAAGGTTGACCCACTGACCTATTTTACTCCCCTGTGCTTCTCCGGTCACGCCCCGCCCTCAGCCTTAACCCCTTCCTCCTCGTAGGGGGTTGAGAGGTTTGCAAGGGGGAGGTTCGTTCGAGTGAGGCGCCTGGCGAAGAGGGAGGAAAGAAGGAGGGTTTTTGAGAGGAAAGTGGAGCGCAGTCTTTTGTTCCGGAAATGCAGCGCCTCCTTGCGGCAGAACGGAGAACTGCAATTTCCGAGGGTTTTCTTTTCTTTTTAATTTTATTTCGGCCCGGTAAACCCAGGACGGAATTTAGACGAAATTAAATATCCACCCATTTTCTTTTTTGTCTTTTTGAAGGCCTTTGTCTCTCTTCCGATGGCGTTTTGCGAGGGTTTCTATTAATTTTCGCGATCCCTTGTGGCTCTCTCTGACTTGTTCTGGTTATTTTTTTATTTTTAGGTTTTCGAAGCGGCTTTGCGTGCGCGTCGCTTCTAGGATATGTAATTGTTGTTGACTACGTTGCTATGTGCAGTAAATTAAATGAGGGAGAATGAGAAAAAGCTCGAATGAATTTTTATCAGTGTAGAAAGCTATTTTTAAGCTTATTTTTATTTCATTTCAGGATATATTTGAAGATGGTTTTCGTCACATCTCGATGACTATTTCAATTAAAAGAAAACTATAATGTGCAATAAAAAACAAATTTTGACCAAATATTCGTATACTATGGACAGAAATATTCATTTTTATATAGCTGGATTTTAGCTGAGTTTTATAAAATTCGTTGTCTAAAATTTAGAATTGGATCTTTTTGAAAATTCAATTCCGCAATTGCATTCATTTTTGATGCCGTTGTTAGCGTTGGTGATATACACAGCGTGGAATGCAATTAGGTATTGTACCTGTTGGAGAGAAGGAAATCGATATGTGAAGTTTATGAACCGTTCCTTTTATTTGCACAACTAAGCGAAACTTATTTTGAATAAGGGGATCGAGCAAGATCAAATGTAAGATATGTCTTAGTACCGCGGAAACTTTAGCCTAAATAATTCTACCAGGAGCAAATCAACCGTTTCATTCTCAATGATACCATTTAAAATAACGGACTTTTACAGAATTTTTTACAGAATTTAATATCTATAAGCTTCTGCTGTATGATAAACTATTTACCTACCTACATTTTTGGTCCTAATGGAAATTTCAATTTAAACATTTGAAGATATACCAGAATAAACACTGAGTAGCCATAACAGATTTTATAGACATATTATGACTATTGGAGATACCTAAGACAAGTACCTACTTAACTGTTCATTATTTTATATTTCAGTTACTCAGGTTGCCCGGGATATCTCTCTAGGATCAGCAGTCGGGGAGCGATCGAAAATAAGTAGAGCTAAAACGCTTTAACTTGTCAGTGCGCAGTAGGCACATTTACGGAAGGACGAGTCCATCCTCGAGGCGGGACCGCCTACAGGGGAAGTGGTGTTTATGTGTGGGCATTTGATGCACGAACTTGGACTCGTGCGAACCAAAATTGTGCTACTGCGCATAGCCTCTGACGTCGTTCCCCCTTGAAGCTTCTCCTTCCCATTGCTTCCCTTCCCCTCTCACGCGTCTCCGACTGCCACCTTAAAGCGCGCAAGCTATACATACATGCTGCTACAAATTTAGGCAACCGCCAAGGCATCGCATCTGCGATACTTTACTACGCTGGAAAAATAACAGTTGGTGAAAAAGAGCGCCTTCTTTAATTTGCTCTGCAATTCTTCCCTCGTTTATTTTCATTTTAAACTGAAATTTAAAGAATTTTTGCATACGTTCATATGCTTTAGCATAAAATTCAAGTTGAAGAAGAAGAATTTCTGAGCTTGAACGTATATGGAACCCGGGCCATCCTAGAATGGAGATTCATATCGGTTTGATAGCTTAGCTAGTAAAAACCAACCGCACTGCGAGTGGAAACCACCGGTTGTATTACCGGTCAATTTGAGAAAATTTTTATTTCTTTTTTATGAATTCTATACTAAAAGTAAGCCTCGGATGAAACTAGCTTGGAGCTGGAGTCCAAATTATAATCATGACTTTGTTAGGTATTTGCAATTTTTGCTCTCAATTTATGCATATCAGTATGGACGTTCTGTGGTATTTTCCGATTCTTATGAAAGAATTTCCTTGCACTTGTATTTTAGGGCAAGACCGTTATCGGAGATAAATACACGCTATCCCCTTCCCCTTCTACGCGCGTGGGCGGGAATAGGAATGCACTCGCATCTCAGATGGGAGACCACCGACTATATGCCGAGAAGAACCTACCCCCAATCCTCCTCCACCCGTCCCATGAAAACTGAAAAATGAAAAACTCCCAGGAGGAAATTCCATCCGTGCGAAATAGGAATATTGCACGCAAAGAAAGAAAGATGTAGGTATGCCGAATACCTTCGGCGTCATTCATTTTTATTCTTCTCTTTTCCGCCCGGGTCGCGAAAACACGAGTCGTACGCATCCAGTCGACAAACAAACGGATCCTGCAATATTTCGCGAAAATATTTTGGAATCGATCGCAGACGAAGGAATGCGCTACTTTATTTTTATTTTAGGGAAGCCTTACGCTTTGACGGACGGGTCGAAACGCCGCGCCGCAAAACTGTCGGAAATCTTTTCTGAAGTGCGGCGCAGAGCCGCAACTGGCTGTTTTAGCGCCCAGGGCAGACTAATAATTATGCGGCCCCTTAAAAAATTATTTTATCTTGTTTATTTAGTTACTATTTGGATTTTTGCACCCCTTACTTAGTTGCGCTCGGGGCAGTTGCCCAGATCTAGTCACGGTGCTGGTGCCGCGATACCTCGCCGAGACGAAACGAATTAATTTGTTTGTTTGTGTGGAATTTCTAGCTAATCAACCTCTTGGATTATTGTAGCCATCACTCGGTCCACACCGACCACACATCCAAGGGGGAGGGAAATCCGATTCCGGCATCAGCCTACTCTTTAGGAAGAGCACCAAGGGTGCCAAATGCTTAACGTCCCTTTCGAAGGACGGAGCGCTGGCTTGCGCGCTCTCCTCAAATTACGCAGGTAGGGGACGGGACGATCACAGGCTGAAAAATCCGACCTCCGCCGGATTTGAACCTGGGACGGCTGCGTGGAATGCCAACGCTCTAACCACTCCGCCACTAAAACAAATTCAGTCGTAACGAAAACTTCGTTACGACTAAAGTATATCTCGGCTCCGACTGTCCTCTTGCAGCGGTACTTTTCGAATTTCAGCTTTTATGAGCTCGTATTCTGAAGTTTTATTCGTAATTTTATGTATTAAAATTTATTGTTTGTTTTTGGTGAGGTGAGCGTTAAAACTTTTGTTTGGAGAACAATATAAAATTTTATAAACCATTGGTCTTTCGGAATAATATTGCACGAATTTTCGATAAAAAGTGGTGATTTACGCTCTTTATAACTGTATACAGTACAAATATTCCAAAATATATTATACTTCCATAATTAAAACCCAGAGTGTGGTGGCGACCAAGGGCGCCGAGAGCCAATACAGGCCCCTGGATAAACAAATTGCCGGGCCCCACTGTACGAACTTAATTCTCTCTATAGATCTTGGCAACTGACGTAGGCCTTATATTCTCTTACCACGATAGTAAATACTTCTTTTTTAACACAAAAATTAAATGCAAATTGAATTACGTCGCTCCGTTTTATTATGCATTCTAGTATATAGACTGATAGGCAAACACACACACACACACATCATTATAAATAGCTGCTTCTTGCATATATAGGATATAGGATATATCATATAAAACCTAAGGTAATTCTAGAAAAGCAACAGAGCTAAAATTTGAAAGGAAAATAGATCATTGGTTATAGCCTCTGAAAAAATCCAAAATTTCAGAAAAAGTTATATTTAACGGATGTTTTTGACCCCCGAGTCCACAAGAAAAGCATTGAAAACTGTGCAGGACTATGAAATTGCTTTTTTAAATTATTTAAAATTACCGTAGTTTTCCAATTACGCTTATAAGTTTTTCAGGTAAGGAAATAATTTCATTTTTGGATATGACTTTCTAAATAAATTGTGCTTTTCATTGCATTCTGATAAAATTTATTTTAAAAAATTTCAAAACAAAACTGAGAATAATTATTTATTTATAGCGGTAATAATCCCTAAAATCTCCGAATTCACAATCACTGCCCTCACTGTTTTCAAATAGTTCATCCGCGATCTTGTGTTCATACTCATCGTATGCATTAATGGCATCGCCGAGAACGTCGTCTTCATCCGCGTTATCCACTTCACCGAAATCATCATCCCATACGATGTCGTCTTCGGAACCATCCATGGCATATATATTTTAATGCATTGTGTCAATCAGAACGTAACGTGATATTCTCGTAAACTCTCTAGCATGTATACCAATTGGTGGCAAAGCGAGAACTGTATCGATACTGCTAATAATCTAGTAAAAAGTTAAGTTAAAATTAGTTGCGTATTATGTATGGTGATAAGACAATCTTCGCATTTCATTCGTAAAAACGGGTGCGTATTATAATCGAAAAATTACGGTAAGGTACAAAGCCGGCACATACTGTACTGTGGAAGAAAGAATTAAGATTATTTTTCTTGAAGACAAAATTGAAATCCATGCTGATTTTGTGTAAAAATTTGATTTTAATCCTAAAATTATAAAAATTTTTAGTTTTCAACAATGAAAAATATTAACTACGACTCCAATACCTTTCAATGGAATTGATTTTCCATACTTCAAGAGCATTGATTTAATGCTTAAAATGCATTATAATTCATTTGATTTCAGCCAACGTCGTATACATATGATGACGTGATAATTTAAAATAAATTAACTTTTTTATCCGGATACGTAGTAAAAGGGATGGATGATGAAACCATACTCATAACACACAAATTATCCAAATTTTTACATAAATTTTAGTGTAACATATAGGCATGGGCGGATTCAGACTTCATCCAAGGGGGGGTAATGTAGGAATGGAAAAGCATTTGATACATTTTTGTTTAAAATATATTTTAATCAGAAAAGGCAAATATAGAACTTATTAGTAAAAAGCGAACACGTTAAGACTGCACAGGCATTGCATCGATTAATACTGAAAAAAGAATTAAATAGAATTTTATTCAACAAAATTAATACCACTTAACAATGTCTTTATGATTTTAAATTAAAGATTATACATATACATAACATATTTTACGAGGTTATATATTTATATTGTATTAATGGCGAATGAGTGCAGTTAGTAAGTATAAATATGGAATTAATTAGACATATTTTACATTATAAAATCAACATCTCAACACGAAGAAATGGAGTTAAATGGTAATTTTTTCGAGTGTTTAGAAATTCCAGGGGGAGGTAATTACCCCCTTTACCCCCCTTGAATCCGCCCATGCATATAGGCTGTTGTCTAAATTATGATTATAGTTATTACTTAATAAGGGCGATCTGAGCCACGAAACTTGAAATTTGAAAACTTGGACGCGAGTCGATTGCCAGAGAATTTAGAAATTCCGGATAGTTGCCTGAATTTCTGGGAAAATGAAAACTATTATCTTAAATGGGCTCTTTGTAGTTCAAATGCTGTCACGTTGGTTTATTTACAAGTTTATATCTTGATGTATGGTGATTTTTCGTATATATAGCAACAAAATGTTTTCTGCAACAGCATAAATTTTATAATAAATCAATCTAGGCACAGCATTGAAATTCATAATAATTATTTATAGATGGTGAATTTTCTAATAAAGCGTCTTGAAGATTGTAGTACCCAAATCTCGGGTCCGGGCCCCATGAGGGTTCTCGGGTCCCGGGGTAGCGACCCCCACTGCTCCCTTTCTCATCAGGCCTTATTGCGGCATTGCTTGAGCGCTGACTTTCCACACAGTGGACCTATGTTCGAATACACCGGGGCTTGCCCTCCTCATCGTGTTGTTGTTATGGGAGAAGGTCAGTTTCAGTCGAGTTTCGAGTCAGTCAGTCCGAGTAGTGAGCCCAGTTCAGTCATTCGAGTGAGAGAGTTGAGTCGTCGGACAGAAATATGAGTAGAGATTCGAGTCTACTTTCAGCGACAGCGCCTTACAACTCCTCGAGTTGTCCGGAGCTAAATAATCTACAGTGACTTCACCGGCCAGCCTCCCGGCTGCCATATCCAAAATTCTCTTACAATGTACTGGTGACCTCAGTTCTGATTGGCAGATCGTCAACGAATCAGCAGAAACGACCGCAGCCGCTATGGCGACTGTAAACGTTACACCTGCTCTTTCTACGAAGGACCCTCGTGCCGCAATGAAGAATACTAAGGTCTTTCTCACATCAGAGGAGCAATCTTCTCAGATACCTGCTAAGTCCTCTATACAGACCTGGACGAATTCATATCCGCTGGCCTCCCGACCATTCTGGGAGGAGACTCCAATTGCAAACACCATTTAAAGAACTCCACTATCATCACCAAACGTGGAGAAGCACTCCTAGAATGTGCTAACTCCAAGGATGTGAGGGTTGCAGGACCACCTGAACCAACTAGATACAACAATCAGGGGAGAGGAGACATCCTCTCAGTGAACGTCCACAGCATCTTCTATCTGGAAAGTGACCATCTCCCTATCCTGGTTTACATAGGAGTTCGACCTCTACAAACGCCACCCAGAGTGATCCAAAACTTCCACAAGGGCAACTGGGACCTGTTCTGCGTCCATCTTGTTGACAGCCTCCCTGAACTCCCGACAGAGCTAGCCAATGTGAAACGGGTTACCCATTCCCCATTCCAAAATATAGATATGCTACAGTGGACTGGCATTTCAGCTGCAGCATACTGCCACTAATTCACATGAAACATACATAGCAGACTCAATCCACCGCTAGATGGATGAGAGAGAGAGGGAATATCTAAGATGCAGTCAGATGCATAAAAAACTGCTAATAAATGACTGAAAGAATTGATTAATACAATTATAGTAGGGACTCCGCCCCTGGCGCCTATGGCGCCCAACCTCTTGTAGCTGCGTAGCGTTTTCGCCAAGCGCGTCAACACCTTCGCTCGCTCTAGGTAGGAGTTAGCTATGCGACTTGATTTTTGCTCGCAATTCTCGTTAAAGTCGTTTAAATTGAGAAGTACTTGTCTAATTATTTACAGACCAACGATTCATTTACTAAACCTCTTCGCGAACAATTTTTGTTTCATTTTTTAACGAAAAAACTTTCCAGCGTGGTCAAAATGACCGCGCGCGATTTTACGTTACAAAGTACCACGCATATTCTTTAACCCTTTAGTCCGTCTTGGCCTATCGATCCATCTGAGACTTTAAATGCGGCCCATCAAAACAACCGTGGCTTTAAATGCGGCCCATCAAAACAACCGTGGCTTTAAATGCGGCCCATCAAAACAACCGCTACTTTAAATGCGGCCTGCCTAAGTACTCGGAAATACTAATGCAGCCCACCATGGGGAAAAGGTTGCACGCCCCTGCTTTAGGGTTGCGCAGGCTATTCCCACCCCTTCATCCGTTCCATCATCAACCATACTACACACGGAAAATACCCTCTCCACTCTTTTTGTGAAACGTCAGCCGGTGTGACGTCTCGAAACTATTTTAATCCTAGACTACTAAACATGGTCAAGGTGGGACATTAATACTAAACATTCGTCTATTAGACTACTTTTCTTAAAATATTATTTTCCGATCAAATTTTTATACATTCTTACATTTTATTTTGCAAAAGGGTGTGATAATATCTTGAGATAATGTATAAAATAATAGGAAGTAATTTATTTAAGTAAACGCCACGAATCGCTCTTTAACATCGCCGACAACAAAACCTTGTCATTCTTCTCATCTTGGAGGGACAAAGAGCACAGATTTTTTTGTTAGGTTGTGCAGGTCCAAGTTTTTCTCCAACGGGAGGTAAATGAAGAATTTTTGTGATCATAACTTTTAATGAAGGAGCTGAGAAGCTGACGCACTTACTAAATATTCGTCCAATTGGCTACTGACAACTAAAACAAGTAGAAAGGAGCAGGTTATGGAACGCGTCATTATTTGCACAACTCTAACCCAATGTAGTCTTAGAGTAAACAAACTTGCAACCCCATATTTTACTCGGAACTGTGTTAAAAATCCTTTTGCTGCAACTAGAGTAATCTGATAAACGAAAGTTTAGTAGCTTATGGGTAATATATTTGTATATAGAGATACATAGTCCGAACATCAGCGGGTTGAAGAAAAAGTTCGAATTAAGAATATTTCGAGTATTAGGACTTAACCTTGAACTGCTGATGCACAGTCTGTGAGATGCTACCTAAGTTATAGTGTCAAAATAATCTGCTGCTTTACTTTCATCTAGTTTACATTTTACGAAGAAATAGAATATTATTGCGTTTTTTAATTACCTCTTAGCCCTCATGATAGATTGTTAACCACTGAATATATAATTGTAGATATAGATATTGAATTAATAATAATAAAAACAACAACGATCTGAGATTTCGCACCTTCTTTAGAATGTGATCATAATTTTACCTTGCTAGTTAACGGTTAAAGCTGCGGTTCCCAAACTTTATTATTTGCAACCGCATATTACGGCAGCCGATCTTATTGCGACCCCTTTAACCCAATCCATCTAACAATGGACAGAAAATGTGATTGAAATATTTAGAGAAAATCAGGATCTTTATCAATTTTAATGATGAATTAAAATTACGCAATTGAAATTAACGAAAAAATCAAATATTGAAACTTTTACTCTTGACCGTCTTCGCGGTCTCCATGAAAATCCTCCGTGACTCGCCTTGAGATGGTCACCTCCAGTTTGGGAAGCGCTGGATTAAAGTAAATGAATACGAAAGCAAAATATCTTATTCGACTAGCAGACAACTGCAAGTTTTAGACGCTCGATTTTTGAATCACCTAGCTCGCCTCATAGCACGAAGCTAGCGTATGATGTTTTACCTAGGTTTTCCCCACAATCTCTAATCTGTCTTCAATTTTATATATATATTTTTTTTACTCTGTATGATTTAGGTATATACTGTTTATGTAATGCGTATTGTAATATCTTACTTTACCATTTCTTATATTTATTATATTGACGAAGGGTTAAATGTAAAAATGGACCTTATGGTCTAAATTTCGCCCGAATAAAGACGATTATCTATCTATATATCTATCTATCTATGATTTGAGCAGCTTCTTTCGCCATAAACCAAAACGGTTCAGGAAATCAGATGCGGATTTCAGCTACAGTTTACCAATCATCGAGAATATTGCGACGATTGCCGATTATGTTAAAAAGCGTTCTTTTTAAAACTAAGTCGGTTTCATGAAAAATGGTGAAATGACAAAACAAAAATAACCAGACGGCGTTCAGTAAAAGGCAAATAAACCGGCAATGAATATCTTGGAATATTTATCAGCGAACGTTTGCGTTTTAAATTGTATGATAATGAATTCTACAAGCTTAAAATACCTACATTAATAAAATACAGACAATTTAAAACGATTGTTTGCCGTCTTATTGTTTTCTTGAATCTTGCCAATTGTTTTTTGGTCGAATGGTTTCCATTTTCCTCCTCTTTAGATTTGCGTGAAAAAATAATGCGATGTTTCCTTGGGCTCAGAATATCTAGATATTTAGATGAAAACTCGTCACTAAATACCATTTTAATTACTGTTTCCGCTCGCAAAAACATAAACTTCCCATAAACACTGTGTAAATATCCGTGGAAACTAAAACAGTCACTTAAGATTTTTCGTGACGTCAGACTTTTTGTTACGTTATAATACGTTTCGGGTTCAAAAGCACGTTCGAACAAAATGACGGTTATGAATGGGAACGTCCGCAGCCAACCGTGCATTCCGAGGACATCTTGAAACAACAAGGCTTAGCTCGCTCGAGGGGGAGGGGGAAAGGAATAAAAACTATAATAAAAAACTCTCTTACGTAATTCACTAAAGTCGCTCTCCGCCTAACAGAGCGAGAATTTTTTTCGTAACCGAAAAAAAACATGAACGATCGTCATTTAATCTTAGCACTTCGTTCCGTTTTTGTTTTCTATTGTTTTTCTTTCGTATGCCGGGCTCGTTCGACAGACCGCGTAACCGTGAAGCGCATCATGTACAGGAGTCTATTTTTCGAAAAAAATAAACGGAGAGAAGGGAAGAGATGGAGAATGAGAGGAAAGGGAGGGAGAAGGGAGAGAGGAAGAAGAGAGGGAGGGGGAGAAGGGAGAGAGGAAGAAGAGAGGGAGGGGGAGAAGGGAGGGGTGGGAGAAGGAAGGGAGGAAGAGGGGAGGGAGGAGGAAGGGAGGGGCGGGAGAAGGAAGGGAGGAAGAGGGGGAGGGAGAAGGAAGGGAGGAAGAGGGGGAGGGAGAAGGAAGGGAGGAAGGGGGGAGGGAGAAGGAAGGGAGGAAGAGGGGGAGGGAGGAGGAAGGGAAGGAATAGGGATGTAATAAACTTGACGGCACTTCACCACGTGCGTGCCTCCTTACATTTAAATTTCCACAATCACGACAGCCCGATTCAGATGACACGAGATGTACGATAAATTTCCGCTCCAAATCTCTGCGTTGAGCGGAAAAAAATTTAACCCTCATAAAAAATAGAGTAAACGGGTGAGTTTTCATTGCCACCAATCTCTCAAACTAATACTGTATAGAGGGCTTCTATTTATCCCAGTCTCTCTCATTGTTATTCTCTGTAGTCATTTACGAAGATTATTTCCTTAGATTCCAACGTTTAATGACATTATTTTGGTTTTCTGTGCATAATTTGTTGTCATTCCGCTGAATCAGTAACATCACAGGAATCTTTGCATTGGTCATGGAGAAACTAACACGACAATAGTCTGCCCATCGACTAATGCAGCAGTTCTCAACTTTTGCATTTTATACCCATTTGCCCAAAAAAATATCCGGATCCCATCCTGATAATAGCAAAATAATTAATTAAATTAATTTTAATCATAAATGGAAATTTTTAAGGGAATTAACCCTTAGCTATTATAGCGAAAAAAAAGGCACTGTATTTGGTATGGTGGGGTCAGATTTGACCCCAAAAGATGAAATTATATCAATTTTCTTTTTTTAACCAAAAACTTTATCTAATGCATTATGCACACTCTTTTTCAAGGAATAAAACTCATTATTTTTGTTTAAAAGCAATTTTAGATGAATTAGATAATAAAAAACTGAAGTCGTCTGTTAAGATATATATTTCGATTAGAAAGTTATTTTTTGCATTATATAAAAAGATAAATCGACTTCGATCTTGAATCCTCCAGCGTTGTTTTATGCTTTCTAAACCAAAAAATATAAACAATTATCGAATGCATAAAAACCATCAAGGACGTTTGTGAAGGAATTTTACAAAACAAAATTTGACTTACCTCACTCTAATTTGTTGGCACAAACGTTGCATACAACTCTCTATTACAACAATTATTACAACTCAAACTATTAGAGTGATTGTTATCGTCAGTTAATTACGTAACAAAATTATTCATTATAACCTATTAGTTTTTATAAAATGTAGTAAGCAGTGGTTGCATTCTGCAAGGATTTCAGCCTGCTTTAACATTACATAAAACGTTTTTATGATTATTACTAAATTTTATTAACGCAAAAGTTTATTAATCTGCAGCGATTTACATGATTTATTTGTGGAGGAATTTTATGACAGAAAAGTTACTCTTATAGTATGGTGGGATTAAATCTGACCCCAAGGGGTTCCTTGGAGGGAAACGAATTAAGATAAAACACTGAAACGTCCTCTAAATCGTAGTTCAGGCTAGCAAATAAGACTACAATGATATTTTGAAAGCCTAGAATGGGCCATGGTGATTATATTTTAATTTAAATACGACTCGGGTCAGTCCTGACCCCACCATACCAGTTAAGGGTTAAATATTTCAGTAGTTATGCTCAGAAAAAGCTTTATAATAAAGGGAAACTTCCATAACTCGAACGTCTATAACTCAAATTTTCCATACCTCGAAGTTAATTAATTTGACCAGGAAAAATCCCTATCTTTAAAATTTCCATAAGTGAAATTTTCTATAACTCGAATATTTTTTCGTTTCCCTTGAAGTTCGACTTGTGGAAGTTCTACTGAAATTATTTTTGAAACCTCGGGTTCCACATAGACGACTATCTTGTCCCACCGGTAGAGAAACGCTGGACTAATGTATTTTTTCTGTCTGTCATTACAGTTCTATAAGTCTAATTTGAGCTCTTACGTAGGAAGAACATGATAAGGAGCGATTTTGAAAAATCGTACACAAGAAGCGACAGAGGGAAAAGGTGGGGACAAATATTATGCGAGATGTTGCGACGTCGCAGTCCAGTGATTGACTGGACGTTTCTTTGATAGCTCCTATTCTTTAATTATTCTTGGATGTCAGAGATAAAGTTAGATGGCGTCCTGTCGGTTCAAGAGACAAAATGTCTCCCCTCATCCATGTTAATCCAAATTTGCATTTCGGCTACAAATCAGTCGTCATCAGTTTATACTTTCCAGAATGGAAATAGGCTTATAGTTTCGTCGTTGTGTCTGTCTGTCTGTCCGTCCCCCTTATTAACGTTTGGACCAATAGACCGATCTCTTGCTACTTGGACCGAGGTCCCGAGGATAGTTTTTGTTGCGAAGATTGAGGTACCGGGTTCGATTCCAGGAACTATCTTTCCCATTTGATTTAAATGGCAAATCTGATATCCATCTGATATCGGCGAGAGTTTTGTAATATTCTCTGAGGAAAGGAACGGAGATTATAATTTTGTAGTATAATTTTGCTTATCGATTGTATTTCTTAGAATTTCGCGTAAATACGCAGTTTTTATTACTCATTGCGAGAGTGTTGCCATATCAACAACTATTGTTGGACTCGGATCGCTATAGTCTTATACATACAAGCGTTATTTGGCCGCACAAATACGCGTGATCAATTTAATATTCCATTCAAATGTATTTGTAGCATTTTATAACGCTAAATTATGAAATTGGGGAACACAAAGAGCTCCGCGGTGATTTTAAAGCAATTAAAGCCAATATAAGTATTAAATAAATGATTAAATGGGAAGTAGGGATCATAAGTTCCGTTTGGATTATCTTATTTTTTAACATAAAACCGGAAAATCATCGCTGATGACGTTTTTTTCTGCTAAAAATTTTTATTAACATATTAGAGACATCTTTTGCGAAATTCTTTCCGTCATCATTTTCTTATTACTCTCTCTTTCGCTCATCTTGATCGCTGTTACGGTAGTCGATAAAATGAGGACCTTAAAATGAGTCTCTGGACAAGGGAAAGCGCACGCGTGCGAACTTACACAAATGCACGCGCAAACCAGAACAGGGTGGAGAGGAATGCCGTTAAAACCCCAGAGACGGCCATTATGAATGAGTCTCAAAACTCGTTTCGCTACAGAGCAACGGGTGAAAATCTCGATACGGCAAGGGCATCGTTTTTCCTTTGTTTTCACTCTTCTCGAGCTCGCGTAACGGAACTCGAGTTGAAAAAAGGTTTTTATATAAAAATAATATGGAAGATGTTGAAAGTCGTTGTGTGAAAGGTCGTTATCCCTGAGAAAATTTTGTTATATATTTAAAATGATATCGTGTTTACTTCCTTTAATCTAGATTTTAAAATATATCAATCTATCTACGAAAATTCTTTAAAAGCTAAAATCATTGAGTAATTCTTCCGAAATTAATTTGGTAACGAAATAAATAATTACTCCCATTTAATGGTTTGGTAAAATTTTGACTGACGGTTTTAGCGTTTGGAGTGCTTTCCGGGAATCTAACCTCGGTGAATATTGGAGAACTACTGTGCTTACCAGAAGGGGACCCATTGTCTAACTCCGATTATTTCCGTAGGTGTTATAATAATAATTAAATTTTTGTCAGTCGACTTAATGTTCGCCATTGGAAGAAGAAAAGGCCAAATCGTAATGTCAAGTGCATTTCCTAATTAATAACACGCACGGCCAGTCCGAGGTATTGTTTGCGGATAAATTATAATTTAATTATAGCTGTTGCAAAAAATCATAAATATTGAAACTCATCTCATATCCATTTCCTGCCGACATTGATCTATCTAAACATAACCTATAAATAGGTCATAGGAACATCGGCCCGTTTCTAATTAAACGATTAGACACGTTTTTGTATGTTTATGTCACCTCTGCCGGTTTGTTCTAAAAAAGTACGTGTAGAATTTTTATTTACTCTTTTGTGGCAATAGCCAATAGACGATAAGTGAAATGCCAATGAGAATAATCACTTGGTAGCCATAATAATCATCTATTTTATGCTTCAGAAATTACCTCAATTGTGTATGCGATAAAATGGCTAGTTAAGGAGATTGTGTAGCTTCGTCACCTATACGATCATCTATACACCTTGCTCTCCTGTAACACGATTTCACTGCAACTCGTATTGTTTTAAATATTAAAGTTGACATAACGTTGTTTTTAGTTGGTATCAACACTGTTTGGAAGGACTTAGAATGTGGGATTTCAGATTGCTGAGCAAGGAAGAAGCATTTTGGAGGGCCCAAATGCCTTGTTTATAAGCTTGCCACCATCATAGGTAGTCTTTCCGTAGTCAGATCCGTGATTATTCTTTATTAAATCTGGTCCTCCATCAGTGGCGGATATAGGGCCAGGCGATCTAGAGGACCACCCACGGTCAGGGGTCGGCAACCTTTTCTGCATGGCGGGCCACATTTTCAGTTGTGAATGCTTCGCAGAGCCGCATTGGGAGTCAAGAAAGCCTCGGCGGGCCGGATGAGCGAGTAAATCAGAAGTTTTCTAGAGATTCTGTGATTTCATATGAACTAAATCAAGTCTACATAATTTACTAGCGTTAAAACTTCACCCAAAAAGGCTTTGAGACCATAATTTTACTCAAAAAATATAAAATTGCCCATAAGAAATTTTCCTGATCACTTTTTCATTACAGCTTTGCGGGCCGCATAAAGCGTCCTTGAGGGCCGCACGTGGCCCGCGGGCCGTAGGTTGCCGACCCCTGGCCTAGAGCCTCGTACCTCGATTCGTGAGAGAGTTGTGTTAAGAGATTCGGGAACGAAGTGTGAGAGGGGAAAGAAATGTATAGATTGTTTAAAATTCCAAATACAAATAAGCGGTCATCTATATATATCCTAACATCCTAAATGACGACGACGAACAGACGTAAACGATAATGGGCGAAGACTGATGGGTATCACTGAAAAATAATTATTTCTAAGGGTTCCACTCGAACACTTTGAGTTGCAATCGGCATCGACCTCAAAACCCACTGTATTGTATATACGTTTGCAAATAAATTGTTAAGAACTTGATAGCCCGTTTTTCTTCATAAAATTTAACCGAGTTTTCGGGATTTGCGAGTCGTGGACTCCGTAAACTGCTATCGCCTAGGGGCCTCGATAATCACTGTTGCCTAGGGGCCTCGCAACCCCTAAATCCGCGCCTGTCGTCCACATACTCCTTTTTTTCCGTAACCTTCCTCATGTCTTGATAACTGTCTGTCCCTTTCATGTCGTCTGTCAGCTGAAACCTTTTCCTACCTCATTCTCTTTTTCCTTCTAACACGTATTTAATAATTTTCTCTCTCTCCTTAGTTAATGTCCGACCTAGTTCGCCTTTGTCTTTCTCATAGTCTGTAATCGCTTCTCTCCTATTCTTCTTAGTACTTCCTCGCTTTTCATTCTATCTGTCCATTTCATCTTCAGCATTCTTCTCTGTGCCCACACTTGAAAAATGCTATATTTGGGCATATATGTGCATCAGAAAGAGGTTTGCGAATTCTGAACCTCGAGAAGGGTGCCTGAAGGGGCATGAAACGCAACCATCCTTTCAATATTACAATGATAGGTCATATAACGCGGAAGAACATTACACGGAACTTTTTGTAGAAACCATAGCCCGTGCACTTTCTCCATTTCGTGAATGTTGGAAAATGAAAGGTTTCAATCAAAAATTGTTTGTTATTTTAATGGTCTTAAAGCTTAGTTACTAAAAGAGAAGAAAAAAATGTTTCATATCCTTGGTATTACGATAAGGTAATACCGACCTTCTGTGTGGCTCTGCGAGACGATTTTTTTTTTTAAAGTTCCGCTTTCGAAAAGGAGCGTCCACTAATTGCCTTTTCCGGAGTAATAGGAATCGTGTTCGGGGAGACGAAAAATTCCAGGAAATGGATGAGCTAAAGAGAGAGGGAGACCTTTTCCGTGCATTCGCGATGGAATTAGTCCGAATTCGATTAAGCGTTCGCCATTCTTTCGCTCCAACACGAATTTCTCGGAAAGAAAAACTCCACCAACAACAATGAGACGTCGTCTCCACATTAATCCGCTTTGTTTACTTTCTCTAGCGCAAGATGGCGCAGGTCCACTCCCTATCGCAATATCGCCATCTCGGTTCGACGACCGGAAGGCGTATTAAATTTGTTTCGAATTGACTCGATAACGAACACGAAATTAGTTTCTGGGAAAAATTTTCTAGTTAGCGAAAATTAGCAGCCTCCCAATACTCAAGTTGTCAGCTTTGATGCTGTCGAGGCCAAGGACCGGACAAAGCGGCGGTGCGGCGGTTGCGAGGCTTCCGGGCCCCCGAAGTTTGTAGATCTCAGTCATCAAAGTATCGGGTGTAAATTTTGGATAAACTTTTCCTAAGAAAACGTTTTCCAAACTAATTTCCAATAAAAAACATTCCGAAAAAGTTCTATTTTTAAAAATGGAGGGCTCATAAATCATAGAATTATCTTGTTTGCTGTGATGTTTTTCGTAAACTTAGCTTTAAAATATATATTTATCAACGAATGCTTTTTAAAAAAACTGCAGTAAAAAATTCATTATTCAGATGTCACATGTACCAGGGAGCCCCATGGATATTTACATCCGGACCCCCTTCAGTGCTTGACCGGTTCTGTCGAGGTCGTACCCAGCTGTATTCTTAAATATCACCTTCTTGATAAGAACGACGTTTGCGAAAGTATGTATTACATGGAAACGTTTCACTATTCTATTTCATTGGCTCCTGAGTGAAGGAAAAGAGAATGCTCCGGCTAAGCTAAAGGATTACTATTCATAAATGACTATTTCTTGGAGAGAAAGAGAGAGAATTTCCGATGAGAAAACTAACTCAAATGGCATAATTTATTTATTTTTAATGGCGTCATTCTGTTAAGTAAAAGGGCGAATATCGCAGCCAATAAAATACTAGTTGCTACAGATTGTCGGTCATCGATAGCAACGCTGCAAATGGCTGCTTGTGGTGGTCACTATGTAGCCGAATATCTCATTTAGTATCTTAAGTCGTTTATTGGCCAAGTTTCAGCAACCAAACTTGAGGAATTATTCCGATTTTCTTTTTAATTCTTTTTCCGTTGAGTTCTCGCTCAGATTGGCCATATTCATCAACAAATGGCTTTCCTTGTAAGATAAATTACGGTTTCGCTCTATTGGAAGACAAGAAAACATTTATGGGAAAGATAGCACAGTTTTATTGGACTGAAACTCCTTCCTGCACACAATTAATAGCTATTTGCGTACTAATAAATTTTAATAAATCTAACTTTTAGTTCCCGCGAGGGCGCTATTATGCTATTGACGAAATTTAACACAGGCAATGTAATATTTGTTAATTTTTAATCCTGTTAATTAATCCTTGTCTGATGAAGATTTGACGATGAAAGTTTTTTTTTCGTGTTCTTTTTTTCTCTTGAGATAATATCATAGAATCTTTATTTTACTCCCGATATAAACTTTTGCTGGAGCTCTCGTAAATACAGACGTGCCTCTTCATGTAGAACAGGTTTCTGACCTTTGGTCTAAATAAACTAATTATGTAACTACGTTCGAGAGTAAAAATAGTCCGAGAAATGCTAAGGGAAATTTTATCATAAATTTTACCTTTGATCCGTTTATTGAACTTTATATATAAAATCTGTTTCCGCAACAATTTTTGCAAAAACGTTGACCAAAAAAGTGTTATTCCAAGTTTTACCTTTGACGACTGAGATGCGGTCTGCGAAACACCAACTAAGTTGTAGTGTCAAAATATCCCGCTGCTTTACTTTCTACTTGTATGCATTTTAGAAAGAAATCAAGTGCACATTAAGTATTTATTAATGATCTCTTAACCCTCATTACAGATTATGAAACACTGGAAATCCAATTGTAGATAAAGCTAGTGAATAAATAATAATAAAAACAATAGCAATTTTGTAGACCGCACTTCAATTAATCATAACTTCATCGCACTACCTAAAGGTTAATAATACTAATAAATTACTTTTCTTATACGCATGGTTTCAGAAGGCTATTTAAATCTTAAAGTAGCTACAAGAATGGTACGTTATATTTGACTGTGTGGTTCACAAAAGCATGGTTGGCGTTCAAATGCTGTTGAAACACGTTCAGATTATATTTCAGGAAACCAGTAATGCGTTAAACCATCCGTTAAACTTTGTTCTCTCCTCAGTTTAACAGGTGTGACTATGAGTTCGTTTTACTATGTGCATCATCGCGATAAACCGCTAAACAGGGCAAGTGACTCCTATCTAACTATTATTTAAGCAGCTGTTTCCAACCTATTTCCTACCGCCCATACCTTTTTCTTTTTCGGGAATTTTTACGGCAACCCGTGGTTGTTTTGTAGTAGTTTTCTCGGCCGTTACACTTTATCCAGCGATTTGGGACTCCAGTTTGGGAGCAGCATACGTGAGATCTGCCTTTATCTATGGGTACGTAAAATCCGTTTGACTTTTTTAGAATTCTCGCAATGTTTTCGAAAACGGTGTTGGAAATTGCAAAGGTAAAGTTTGTACCTACACCAGAGCCGTCTGCTCAAATCCATACGTTCCAATGGGCAATTTTTCCCATCATCATTTGCCTGATGAGATCGCCAGAGAACTGCAGTGGCTTCCATTATCGCCGTAGAGAGAATTAAAAGCAGATTACACGCATTATAATGCAATTATATTTTAAATTTTATCCTATGAACTGAAGTCGATAGATAATAAACAGGGGCCTGGGCCTTTGAAAAGAAGCCTGGAATTATAGTTACCGCCTCATAGTTACCATCTCAGTTATATTTAAAAATCAACGCTGAGTAAATTATCACAGAGGTTTGCTATTATGTGGCTTATTGGCTTTTTTGGTTTTCGCAAATGTTTCTTGGCAGTATGAGTCAACTTCATCCATTGAATACAAAACATTCACTCTTTTAATTAAATTCTTTGACATTTTTACTTGGAAACGCGATTTATATAACGCCAATGAATTCAGTCCCATTCATAAATCCAAGAACTGGTTTTCGTGAAAGATTTAAATAAAGAATTTCTGAAACATCGAGAAATATTATATTTACGACAGTTTTATGACGGGAGTTTGACGCACGGCAGAGAATCATATCTAGTTTGCGTATATTTCTTATCGATTCATTCTTAGCTTGGACAGCTCTTAAGGACTTGGATATTATACTCCCTTAAGTACTTTCTTGCAATCGTGAAATGGCTCATTTTACGAGAAACTCCTACTAGAATTATGGTAACGGATGCATAGTACTCCTGTCTAGTCATGTAAAAAACTCTCAAAAAGTTACTTTTCTGCATTACTCTTTGCTAAATTTCTATAACTTTTACATGATATGACGACGTGACTATAGCGTATTTTGGTCTTAATTTTATATTTCAGCCACAGGTTCCATTTAAACTTGCACTTCCAAGATCTCTCCATAATTTCATTTCACATTACCTTATAAATACTTAACTTATGCCTATAAAATAACAATTAACCGCAAATAAAGCTACAATTGGAAAGTACATGCACTAACCTTTAAAACCTATTCCTGTCTTGTCTTCAATAACCCAGTAAACATCGTAAATAAAATATATTTACCTAGAATATTAGTTTTCACCTACAAGGATACTTCAGTACAGTGGCGTAACTAAGAGCAGTAGGGCTCGCGGCAAAATATCATTCCCACCCTCTCAACCAACAAATACATATGTTCAATTAAAACTGAAACCCATTGTAAAGTCTATCGAGTTGCGCTTATTAATCAACAGTAACATGCTGAAAAGGTTAGGCCTTTTAAATTACTCTGCCCGAAGATAATGATCAACTGGAAAAATCATTCAGAAATTAAGACAAAATAATTGAATCGCTAAACAAATCTTAATTTCTTCTACATTCGAAAAAAAATTCGTGGCCCTTCTAGAGGCTCTTCGGGCTCCTGGGCCCTTGGTATTTAGCCACCCACACCACCCTATTGTTATGCTACTGCGACAGTGTTACCTGCATAATTATACACTTATTTACCCAAGGATTACCCTATTAAATAACATACTCGTCACGTCACCTACTCCTTGAGAAATTTAATTAAACGTCATTTTATATAAATACACCCGTCAAACAAAACGTCTCGGAGATCTCATTGGTCGCCACTCCTCTGTTTGAGGTTTGGTCTCGTATTTTTACGGTCAACTGCCTTGGCGTGTGCGGTTGCTTGGTCGAAAGGTCACAAGGACGATTTGGAAAATATTAAGGAAAATCAAAACGGTGAACGCGGAAATGAAGCGAGGACGGATGTTATTTCTTTTTCTCTCATTCTCTTTCCGATATCCTCGGGAAAAAAAATAAAAAAATTCGCATCGAGCGAGTTGCTATTAAGAGGTCAGTGAAGGTACACTTGCGGTTTAACACTCCGCGAGATGTCGGTCGGCGCCTTGTATATCCGATCAAGATTATAAGAATGAGGGGAATAAAAAATAGACCGTCGATGTATTCTGTTACTCGTAGGGATTAGTCGCCTTTTCAACCTATCATGATATTACAAATACATTATTATTAGTAAACATAATCCTTTTTAAAAATGAATAATTAGTTATGATTTGTGGATAATCCTCTCCAATTTCACCCCGCGTGCTAATGAAGAAAGTCAGCTAGAATATAATTTTTCCTGCATTCTATTAAAGGATTATGTCATTATAATTAAAATAAGTTTTGTTTAAGTATATGAAATTTAGATTTGTTTAAACAACGATACATTTTTGGCATCTTTCGGGAACGTCGCCTAGGAAAAATGCCCCATTCGTCCATATCCTAGTTACGGTACTGCATTTACCGTTAATTTTTGTACAATTCTTACCGGCGCAAGATTTTTACATATCAATATATTTTCGGCCAATTTTCCTTTCAAACAAGGATGTTTCTATTGACGAAGTACATGGTAAACACGAGCCTTTCATTGTTTACTTTTCTTGGATTAAATCCGTGCTTTTTTGACAATATTTCGCCGCTATATAAATTTGAGCAAAGATTTGTAATATATTCATTCTATGTCTGCACGAACGTTTCAGAAGGCATATGAATTTATATAATCTGGCGGTAAATATTTTTTAAATAATTTTTTATTTGAAAACTTTTGTTAAATAAATAATATCGTGTTCTCAAACTACCCAGTTCAACTACCCGTTTTACATTAAATGGATGTCTATTTATAAAGATCGTAACTCATAATTGCATAAGGGGTTCTCCAATAATCAGCAAAAATAGTCTTGGTGCGTGATTGTAATCGAAGTAATTGGAAATTTTGCTCGAATGAAGTTCCTGTAGCATCTAAGGTTGTGTATAAGATATTTCCTAAATAGGTTTCTATAAAAGCTATGATATATCAAATACCAAAATCTGATTTAATTTAGATGTTGATGCTACAAAATTGTATGGTGTATTGATGCTACAAAATTGTATGGGGTAAGCAGACTAATACAACCTTCTGAGCTTTCTCCTATGACTATCTAACTAATAATTTTAAATTTCAAAGGAATAGAGATCAGCACTATATTCAAGTAATCCGAGTGCACCTTGGTTTGCAACGGCTAGTCTCGTGAATGCCACATAAACGGTACCTCGACGTTCATCGACTGGAACAGCGAGCAAATGACGCTCACATTATTTTTCAAAGAATGAGAAAATGCATAATGCTTAGTACTTAGAGAAAAAATAACCACAATTACATGTATTCGATTAATGAATGGTTCCAAGTCTTTTGCTATAACAAATTTATTTCTAATGCTAATCATATTCCGCTACTCTTGTTTCATAATCTTTTTCTGAAACAATATTATTAAACCGTACCATCATTACTCTTGTTCTATTAGAAGGACGAGGCTCACTATGGAGCGGCAACCTAGTCATTTCTAGACAAAACAAAATAAAAACTGAAATACAGAGATAGCAAATAAATTAATAAAACTATGGAGTTGGATAAATGATAGGAACTATCGCTATTGAAATGGAAAAATTGGACAATACGATAGCCACGGTAAAATTGGCCGTCGGCTTATAATTGCCCTTTCTTCAAAAGGATGCCGTAGGAAGAGCCGAGAGAAAAAGGGTAGGAAGATAGAGAGAGACGAAAGGGAGGTAGAAGGCGGGAGTGAAAGCATGATTGAGTTTCGTGGTTCAGGAGATTCTGAGGACGGCTGAAAGAGAAAGTGAGGGAGAGATACCTCCTTCAACGCTAAGCCTTCTGGAGGATATTTTCGACCCGACGTCTCGCTTTTGTCTGCTGCGACATTTGTCATGCTTCTCGGGGTGGGAGAAATCCCTTCGCCTTCCTCGCTGTATACAAAAACGATATCGTTCGTCGAAGAAAATGTGTTCCCTATCTCTTCGGGAAGGTTTTTTTTTTAAAGAGAACCCGAAAATCCATTTGCTGTCGTCTTTTAAAATGAACTCGTTGTATCGATTTTTAAGTCATCTAATTAAATTATCACAGGATATTCCTGGTAAATATCTAAATATGGTTGTGTACGTTGGGATGCGTAGTATGCCATTATAATGCAATACACTTTAAGAATTTATGGTAAAAATATCTGAATTTAATAACTATTGTCCTTCAATATTCATAAAACAGATTGGCGTTTCTGCTTTCTTTTTTTTAGTGAATCACCACTGATCTGTAGCCGAAGTATGCATTTGGTTTTAACGTGTTTTTATGGCAATTGGAGAAACATAGTTGTTAAATTCGATATCAGCCATGGGGCAATATCGATAATTCTTTTTGAGCTTCGCTTCGCTAGCAGTTTCAATCGTGACTTGTATGTTCCTACTACTGATAAGATTCCTTAATCGAATGCTATCATTGTCTTAAACCTTTTTGATAGTCTTTGAAAACAACAACACTGCAGATAACATCGGACTACGAGCCGTAATCGAAATAACAAAAGGGTGTGTATTTGTATTCGTGACTCGGGCGAGATAGCACTCCAGCGCCCCCTCCGTTAATGTTTGTTGAGATATTTACAAAGTACATGTTAATGTATCCTTCGCTCTGTAAAAATTATTGGTAATGAAAAATTAAAAGGAATGCCATCAAGATTCTAGTCTGTTCGTTTTTATAAATCAGTATCCAATATTTAGTCGCAAGTAATGCATAGATATATAAATGATCGGGATAGCGCCCTCAAAACTTTAGCGCCTCGGGCAGCCGCCCGGTTCGCCCGTAGCTTGTGCCGGCCCTGCCTTCCCGTTTAGAGAGAAACCAGGTGATTCTATTCGTTAAATTCATTCTTAGCGTTTCGACGACCGAGAACTTTTAATATATTCGAGATTTTTACGTAACAAAAGGAGAATCCCGCGCGTTATGCCTCGAAGGACGCATAATATCCTCTTGCGCGATGAACGCTCGCTTCCTGTGGGTTTCCCGCAACGAATGTCAAATGCACGAAATTTTCCCTTTTTTTCCTCTCAGCGCTTGCCCCACGCCGGTTGTAATTGCACAACATTTCGGGATTCACAAGGGTAGAAGAGATTTTTCTCTCGCGGAACGTCAAAAATAATCCAGGAGTGAGTGAGAAAGAGACTACACGTGAAAGAACCGTCACATCGTCCGCAGACGCTGGTGCTATCAATAGGTTGATAACCGACCCTCCCTTTTTCCTTCGCTATCTCACTAGAACATAGAGGAAGAAGGGGATCGTAGAAGGCATTCTTTCCTCGTCTGAAGGGCTTTTCAGGTCGCTCGGAGTTTTTGAATCGAAAAAAACGGTGAGTGATCTTGAAAAAATTTTCGAGCGGTGTTATTGTGTTTAAAATGCCAGGCGGTTTCGAGTTTTCTCAGTTATTTTTGACTTCATAAGTACAAATTTTACCGTGTGTGTGTTTTAGTGTATGTACATATTGGTGGGTTTAAGTCAAATTAAAAATGACTCGGATGTTTTTTCGGTCAAAATCGATTTGGTTCCGTACCCCTGAAGTGTGCAAAGTGCGGGATAAAGCTCATCCACTTGAACCATCTAACCCCGACCAGATTATTTTTTTTAGAGAAGTCAGTCTCCTCCCTTCCCCTTCTTTCTTCCAATCATCGTTTATCCTGGAAAAATTCAGCGACTTCCTAGGTTTTTTTGTGTTAACGTCAGATTGAACTAGCTAACTTTCAAGCCTTATTGGTATTTTTTTCTAATATCGATTTATAAAACGGTTGAAAGTTACTAATAGTAACTTCAAATTCCACTCCACTTCTACTTATCCAAACGTAAATCTTCATCATTTTGGGTTATAATCATTGTGCAGCTAAGTTTTTCTCTTATTTCCGCGTAGTTATATTTCGTATCTACTGTTTTTAGAATCATGAGTAACTGACTGAGAACATCAATAGACTTTCACGCAAATGATAACGACTTACTGAAAAAATAAATCGACGACTATATTGGAAACAACTTTGTGTATATTTCCAAACGATGTAACACTTGCTATAATTCAGATTTTTTTTCCGCGGTCATTTAAAATGCATAGGTATTCTCTGTAATTAATCGATTTAAAATTGAATCATGTTTATGTATGTGTAACTCCTAACGGTTTTCCAGAAGACTACGAAAGTTTCACAAGATATTGATGTTCAAGAACAAGCAATTAAAAAAAACTTGTCTCCGGTATCTCCAACAGCCACAACAAGACTATAAGATTTTTTATAACCTTGTTGTAGCTATTGGAGATGCCTGAGACAAGTATTTTTTTAATGCTTGTTCTTGAATTTTTCCAGCCATAAGACGACCTCGATAGTTTCTTGAAGATATTGATGGTTGAGCTGATAGCTGCATTGGGAGGGATAAAAAAATATACCCATACTCACCGACAACGTGCAGAGTGTTAAACGAATTTAACCGATCTCACGAAAAATTCTCAAAAGATCACACCATATACTGGCTACGGTGAAGTTTATATTAGACGCGCTGTGCGCTAAAATTTGAGTATTGGCTGAATTGGATGTCGTTCGATGTGTCATCGATAGCCGTAAATGTCAGATATTTATTTCGACGACTTCTGGAGAATATATTCGCGCGGTTATGATGCTGATTATGTGCATGATCTCCTTAAATGGTTTCGCAGAAGCACATAGTGATAGTTATCGATGCACAATTACTATCGTGTACGATATATAATAATCCCTTCTCCATTTCGTGCTTCCGTTAAATCTTAACCTCTCAAGAAGGTGGAAGTTTATTGGCATTCTCGTTAATTTGTTAAAGACAACTGAATTCTCAACGATTATTAAAACATCCAAGTTATGGTGTGTTAGTAGCATATATTCCAATCGTAGTGGATGTCAGAATTGTTGGATAGACAGGGACAGCTCGCTACGGACAATTCAATAAAGAAAAATTCCTGTTGGCTGTTTTAGTGTAGCTTGTGTCGAGACTCTTATTTTTGATCGTATTCCCTTTATAACCCGCATTTGGCGAGTAAATCAATTACGATCCCTTATAATTTATAGCTCGCATTTCGCTCTTCAGTCATGAAAATTAAAACTGAACTATTTAAACTGTAGTAGGTTTGTTCTTTTCTCAGCATATTGGGTTGGGATCAACGCGTGTCGATTCATTCGACAGTATATTGTGGATCCGTGCGCTTACGGTCGTCTAATGAAAAACTAGTGCACATGAAATAATTTTTTTACTGTAAATCATCCACAACCTACCCACATTCCTTCACTTCTATTGACTGTGACGTCATTCATGGAAAAAATTATAGTTACGTACTTGCAGAAGAAACGAACTATAGAAGTGAAAGTATTTTCCTCTGTGATGGTACGGTGTATATTTTTCTTTTTTGTCATGAGTTGCAAAAAATGTAATTATTAGATCCATATATCTCAGGCTTATCTGTATTGAAGAAATTTTCATTTGTCGAGCTTTATCGAGTTATATATTTCGCCTAAATCTGCCTTAACCCGTCTGTGAGACTCCATTCAAGTCAGGGATGGGGAAACTACGGCCCGCAGGCCACATCAGGTCCGCGACATCATTTCATGTGGCACGTGACGCTATTAAGAGAGCCAACCGTGGAACATGAGTATGATTTCATATTTGTTTGCCAAAATTATGACCGGAAAATATTTCTAATGAAGTTATGAGGCTAAAATAATGTTAATAGTTGATTTTCATTGGTAGGATCCCTCGCATTCTCTCATGTAACCAACTCTTTGTCATATGGCATTCTCTTTGAACAATTTAGACATTAGTTTAGGATTTATATCTATTTCATCGCCCGTTATTCAAATTCGTTGTTATTTTCGTATTTTTCAAGAGTGAACGCTTAAAATAAAAAAATGAATAAAGTAAATAGCAAGATAGAAAAGTATATATATTCCATAAATGGAATACACAGAGATTTCAAAGGCGTTCTTAATGGGTAATACTTATGAAAGTATCGAATGATTGGGCGATTCTCGAATTTTTATCCCCCGTAACTATAAGTCGTAATTATATGGTCTTGGGGGCTATCTTTTAGTAAATGTTGTTCTATATCCAAATACATTTTTAAATCTATACTTCACTGATCATATAAGAGAATTGGAGAGAAATATGTGGATTTTTAATTTTTGTTTGCTGAGAAAACAGTCTTCGTGATCGATGTAAAAAATAGGCGATTTTTTTGCTTGGAATTTTCTCGAATTTTTATCTCCGAAGCCATATATCGTGATTATATGGTCTCGGAGACTATATTCTAGTAAATATTGTCCTCTACCCGAATAACTTTTTTAAACTATACCTCGCAGATCATATAAGGGCGTGGGATCGAAAAAACATGGATTTCAATTGTTGTTTACCGAGAGAACCGTCTTAGAGATCAATGAAAACAAAATATGCGATGTATTGCGCGGGACTTTCTAGGATTTCTATCTCCGAAACTTTAACTCGTAGTATGAGGCGTCGCGGACTTTCTTGTAGTAAATCTTGTTCTCTACCCGAATCAAGTTTTTAATCTATACCTTAAAGATCATATAAGAGCTACGGAGAGAAAAGTTTGGTATTTCATTGTTGTTCGACGGATGCCATTTAACGAGATACGCGTATAAGTGTAATTATGTAAAGTGGAAGTTCTAATTGACGGATTAAGTTGAAAATCACAATTGGTCGACAAATTTTAATAACTATTAACTTAATTAAATTAAAATCCGTCATCCGGTTTAGAAGATGGCAGTTACGACGGACGGACAGACGGACGGACCAGACGTGCCCATAAGGCGTTCCGCTATTACCGCTTCGTTGGTAAATAACGCCTAAAAATGAATGTTGTAAATGTCCACTAGACAACATTCGTTTTAATTTACATTATGGAATCTTTCCACAAAGCCTAGCCTTCCCAAGTGAAATTTGTTGAAGTGAATAAAATTCTACTTTCGGTGAATTACCGCCGAATGCGGCTGCATTGTAGCCGAAATGTGCATTTGGTTTTTCATTACGTTGATGTGGCTATTGGAAATGACCGAGGTAAGTCTATTTTCGATTTTTTTAAATTTTAAGTGCTTCTTCTTGAACTTTTTACGGCCATTAGACGAGCTCGATAATTCTCTGTTGCATATACATATGTATTGTCATAGTAACGGCAAACGGGCAAGTTCACCGCAAAAACTTAAATAATCAATAGTTTAAAGCTTCGAACTAAATAAAATTGACTCGGGCACGCTGTCATTCGGCCGGAAGATGGTGAGGTTCCCCTTAGGTTGTCCCTCCATCCCTCCGTGTTTACGTAACCCTTCGTGTAAGAGAGGGAGGCGGAGAGAGGAGGGGAGCTTCACGGACGAAGCGAGGCCGTAGGGAAAACAACCGAGGGTCGAAACGCGACCACTTTCTCCTCTCGTGGCCATCGCTGCAGTTGTACGAGCGGTTAAACGGAATCGGAGGTATTGGGTGTCGGGATCTCTTTGAAAGTGAACGTTGTGTAAAAGGCTGTGAGGCGGATGCTGGCGTGGAAGACTTCAAAAGAGTTCCTCTTAGCGTATCGGCGTCTCCGAAGCTCTGCATCGTCGATAAGCGAAACGTTTTCTCGTAAATATTGCTAAACTTGAGGGAATTCATCGTGAAAATCATTTTCCGACGAGAAGTGATATTTATACTTTATTCCAAATTAAACGAGCACGAGAGTTTAAATTATGATTGATTTTCAAAATAAAAGCAACAACTACTTTGGGTTCAAACTCAAAAATATAAAAAATATTTGTACTTGGCTCAGGTATCTCCAGCAGTCATAAGAAGGATACGATGCAATCTCATGCCCATTTAGAATACCAGACATCCATCGTCAAAGATATTCACCAATGGGAGATTCAAAAAGTATGCCCTATTTTATATGGTTTTTGTGTTTCGCCGTGCGATAAATTATTATTTCAACCCCATCCAAACAAAATTTAGATGCTTTAAAAATGAACAGTTTAATATTTTATTCTTGAATATACGTACATATCAGTCATTGTAGTGATGCGTTATAGTCAATAAGGGCAACGATCACAAGAGTTAAAACTATTATAGCATTTATAAGCTATATAAATATCTGTATTCTCCTCGGAGCTAATGATCACCTCAATCGAAGCGGTTCTTGGTGGTAAAAAATAAAAACTCGAGTGGGATACACTAGAGAATTTTCGAGTTGATCATTTGGCTGAGCACGATTTCAAGAATAAGCCCTTAAGTAATAAAAATTGAAAAATCTAGTATGTACTTATCTCGGGTGTCTCCAATACATCCATAACAATCATGATCTTGTATACGTAAGATAAGTACTTGGTTCTACATTTTTTATACTTAAAGCGCTTATTCTTGAAACAGAGAGAGAGATGGCTTTGCTTCGCTTAGTAAGCAACGAATTTTTCCTATAACAGACATTTCACTACGAAAGCAGTGACATTGAGAGGTTGAGAAGATCTATAAAAATAACAAGAGTTTTTTCCGCTACACCCAAATTTCGTTTAAATTCGTCATGATATTATATTTAAATGTTTGCTTGTTGGGAAAAAGTCAGACATGTAAATCTCCATTTTTTGAACAACCGAAGTTAAAATTTTCCGCGTTAATATTCACATAAGTTGACATGAAAATTTTGTGATAAAGCGCTTAAAAATACTAGTTTCCGTTATCTCCAATAGCCACAACAATTGAAAATACCGGAGACAAATATTTTTGGCGCGTTTCATTTTATGAACGCGCTTATGGTTTTGCTACGTCTGTCCGTCTGCCCGATCAGTTGAAATAAAATAAAATAAAAAGTAAACGGTAAGAGACTGAAACTTGCAGGACATTTGTGTCCTATGATGCCATTTATTACGCTTCCAAAGAAATGTTTTTTAAATATCGGTGGACGGCAGTGGGTGTCTCCAAAATTTTCAAATTAAGATTCTGAGCAAATGGTTATAGATAGAAAGTTTAAATTTGAAATTTTATTATCGAATAAACTAGTGTTACATATAATTGTATTAATAAATTTTTAAAGAGTTTTAAGTTTACAATTCTAAATAAACCTCAATACATAAAATGCGTTTGTGATATTGCGTCAGCAAATGAAGCTCCAATTTTAAAGTGCCTGAATTTTTTCCGTTTTAAGACAAGCTCGGTAATTCCCTATTGAACGAAACCCTATTGATAGAATATTCCTCGACACGAATTTTCTGGTAATTATATATTCCGCTCAGTGATCGTCTCTTCTTTCTTTATCATATAATTTATAGACTCGCACATGTTTGAAAATTTGTTCAAGTTAAATCCAAATTATTTTTTAATTCCTTTCTGAAGAATCAGAAAATCGTTATTGCTTTACATTTTACAGCGCTGTTTCTTAAGTGAGCGCTGTACCTGCGTTATTATATACGAACAAGAGAGCCTATAAAAAAACGTGTTGAAACATATGTTTCAGGATTACCATGTTTTCATATCAAGCGGGAGAAGAGGTTTCCGTGTCGCATCCAGTTAATCCTGGGTTTGGAAAGCGTGACCTCCTGCGTCTACCTTCCACTCTTCCTTCACTGATGAAAGTGACTTGGGTCAATGGAGGATCCTTTCGCGTGCGCAGGGTTTACACGTCCGTTGAGCTGCGCATCCGATCGCCGATCCCATCTCGTGCACTCACCGTTAAATCGCGTAAACCAGTGTTTTGTAAACTCGCGACCCAGTGGAAAGGAAGGGAGGGGAAAAAAATTTTCCGATTTGAGTTTTCATTAAATTGCAGTAAAAAAAGATACACATATATTAAAGTATTGGAATGTATATAACGGGATCATTTCTTTTCCTGTCATTTTTGGTGTATTTCAGATAGTTATGGTTTGAGAGCTCGCATTCTTGCGACCCAGTATTGGGTCACGACCTGTACTTAAAAAATCGTTGGTTTTTTAAAGAGGTTTGCAGACATAAAGCGGTTGATCATATCAGAAAAGAATTTCAGCTACAAAACAGTCTGCAGTGATAATTGACCGATATTAGAAAGAATGTAGGATATCGTTTGACCCTGACAAACAGTATGTTCTTCAAATTTTAATTCAGAAGTCGGGGATTTGAGTGGAAAATATCTACATTTACTGCTCCACTGTTAATTTTTATATATTATTAAGGCGCGAGATTTGGATAATTGACCGGGATTTTTTAGGGCGATGGATCAATGAATCGCCACTAAGGACGGGTACTTTGTCGTACGCGAGCATTCTAAAATGTGAGATAATCGTTAAGTTTCGCTAAGAGGCCGCAAATGGCTTTTACGATTAAACGTGCAGTATGTGACATGTAAAAACATTACACACTACACAAATAAAAAAGGAAAAATATTACGGAGAAATAAAAATTTCAACTTCATCCAGCGGTCGCAGTGGGAAACGCCAAGTGGCCCGCGAGAAAGATGCCATAGTCTGACGGATATCGAGGTTTCGTCACAAGTTGACCTCTTATTCCGATAATTCCATCGGGGGAGACATTTCGGTGGTTCTGTTTTCTGTTTGGAGATCGTTTTGATTTCTCTATTTATTTTTAAAAAAGTGTGTGGAGTAATGAAAGTTAGCCTGCGCATTCAACCAGAACGTTTCGTCATTCTGAATGAATGCCACGCATAAAGTCTGAAATCAAAACAGTTATAATGTTATATACGACCAAATTCTATGCCAACACACTACCCGTGCATCTTGCGTTATTAGTTTGCAGTCTGTTTGTGTGAAATACTACACGTGTCTGTCTCTTTCGTTTGTACAGTCTTCTGTATGTCGCGATATAAATACATATATTGCTGATCGGGTCCAGATAAATTTTATAATAGGGTTGATATAGAAAGCACATGAATGTTGAAAAAAGATAATACCTCAGTGCAATTAATATGAGAATTTAGAATGTTATAGAGAAAAGAAAGATCTTGTTTATGGCGAATGGTAAAGAGATTGTCAATAGCTATAGTCGAGAGGACTGTACCTTTTGTAGCATAACGAACTGAAGGAACACGTATTCTGATAATTTTTATAAAATAAATCATAATCTGCTCAAGGGAACGTAGATTAGTTATGCAGGATAAGAATCAAATAATAAATAGTAAATTTTAATTTTAAAAAACAACCTTTCTTGCTATGGCGGAGTTTATATTTTTTCGATTTTTTTAATTTGTGTGATTTTTAACTCGAACAAATATATTTTGAAGAGCGTGACGTTTTTGCAAGCGCAGAGCCATAAGCAGTTGCATCGCACCGCCATCAAACCGGCCCTAATTTTTAGTTTGCCAATATATTTTACATCTAATTGCTATATGTTTCTTCTTTTATATGTGTTCTTTTCTGCGCTATAATTTCGAAATGGACTTGTAAAACATGAGGTTCGACTTATACCTACTCGGGTACATTTTTCCCTGGTTTGTATTAAAAAATAAGGATCGGCTTATATTCAGGTGCATCCTATATGCGTAAACACGGTATATCGCAGTTTAATTACCGATGTAGTCTAATTTAAAATTATGAAGAAGTGTTCTTGACAAAGGAATATTTTATTATACCATATCACCGTATGTCACTTGGTTGGTGATGAATTGCATCTTATATGTTATTCCAATGCAATCACAACAATTTATCTTGAATGTTGCAAAACATTTGACAGCAAGTTATATAACTGTGTTTGTATACGGTAAATGTTGATAGATAGATGTAATAATTTTCACACTTCATTTTATTTAAGAAAGACTGTAACACTAAAAACAGAGGAATAATTTATACCCATATCATATCTTATTGGACAGTCAATACGGATCTGCGCCTACTATTGCCTATTAAAATACAAGCACAAGAAATTCTTCTTTGAATTCGACATTTACTTTTTTATGCTCCATAGAAATTTGTTAACCGTTTTACTTTGACGTTAGCATGTTGTAGTAAGAGGTGCAACCTTATTTATTGATATTTTTATCCGAATGATGTAAGGAAAACGTGAATTTCTTCATTGTTTTATATTTATCATGCCTGTAGATACGATTCTCCCCGAAAAAATAATCCTCCCATCCGTTTGAAATTTTTAACCCCCGTGTCTCTCATTTCTGAATTAATTACGCTCGTTCCACATCCATCTTTATTCCCCCGCGGTTCTATTCGGGGATTTGATTGGGGTAACCTCGGCCCCTCACCAATCATTTCCTTTTAAATTTGACCTTTTCGGCGAGAATGGCGGTCGATTTCAGCATGTCATGAATACAGAAGAACAGCTGCTACGTTGTTTTTCATCGCTTCACTCTTCGCCGTGGCATGGAGATGTACGTTTTTCCATGAAGAATACTTAAAAAATACTATAATTTGTATGAGTAGTATGTAGGACCTCGATGAACGGAATGCCAGTAAAGCAAAAAAGTTGCAGCTCCATGAATATATATTTGCGCTAAAATATAGTTCTATCTATAGAAACTCAGAGGTCGACAAGTAGAACTTATGAGTTCGATAAGTTGAACTTCGGATATCGATAAGTCGAGCTTTCGATTCCGGTAAGTCGAACTTTTGACTTCGATAAGTCGAACATCTGAATTCGATAAATCAAACTCTAGAATTTGATTGTCTACGTATGAATATATGCAAATACATTATGATAATAATCGTTAAAGTCCTTGTTTTCGGTGAAATATCTTCGCAGTTTATCCACGAAATAGACTGCTTAATATGCATAAAATACTTTTGTGTGATTAATGACGAGAGGCAAATTCATTTCATTTCTTTCTGTACGTAAAGATGGTCTCATTCTTTTGGAAAAATAATGTCCCCCTTTTCTTTTGTAGATGACGCGAAACTTCGTGAAGACTAAAATATCCATCCCAAAACGCTTCAAAATAAAAGGGCACGAATCAAATTCACTTCCAAGTCATGCCATACCGTGCGATCGAAACCGGAAGTGGAAAAGAATAAAGAGAGAGGGGGAGGAAAATATCTCGGAGATCACGAGATCTCATTTAAATGTAAAATTGCGAGGCGCTCGATGGGATAAACTATTCGCAAAAGAATGGAATTTTTTTCAAAATTGCCGTTTCCTTGATGTGAAAATTTTCCGCGCCCAAAAAGAGGACGAAAATAGCCGTCTCCCGTGCGTTGAACTAGTCACGCGCAACGACTCTGCGAATGGTACAATTCACGAATGTTCATAATACGGAGGAGATATTAGTAATGACCAGGCGTCATAAAATATCAAGATGAAACTGGGCTGTGTGGGTGAGCGACATTTATGTATCAAATATAATCATTCCGATGAGTTCGAATCGGAATCAACGGCCTATTGTTACGGGCTGTATCCAATAAAGAACATGGATAGTTATCTCACGTTTCGTGACTGCAGCGTATCATTTGATTGGTAAAGTAAGTAGTTACACTTATTTTTTTTCAATGGAATAAATATTAAATATTTAGTTTTTCAATTTCGTTATGTGATGTCATTTCAATGGGAGACATTCAACGATATTGTATTTTTCTATACGTTCAAGCGAAATCTAATTCGAAAAATAAAATGTATTGTAATTCCAACGATCGGTAAATTTACCACCGATGTGTCTTCTGAATGGTTAACTTACATTTTACTGAACCGTTTAAAAGCTACAGGCTTTAAATTGCTCAGTTGGGAAAAGCTCTCTTTTGGTAAAGAACAAATTATTCGTACCGGCAAGATTTATGCTGACGACTAATATTAATTAAGTTCTCCTTTTAATAAAAAACATTATGCTAATCGATTATCGCAGTCAAATTAACATTTAAACACTATACATACAAATCTGATGTGGCCACCAACATGACTTTCTCTAATATTTCTAAAAATTCCAAATAGTTTTAATGATAAATATTTTAAGAAACTGCGAGAAAAATTTCGACTTTACAAATAACACAAATAAACTCAAATCGTAGCCTTCTGATGTTGGATATAGCCCATAAGTTCCGACAATTAACGAAATAAATAAAAAGGAGCGTTACTAAGCGTAAAGTGTTTACAAAAGTCGCTGGTAGTGGGTGTGGTATTGGTAGCTAAAATATTATTTTTTAAATATCTTTTGAACTATGCATTATATAGGAAAATCTTTCGAACAAAATGTAGAATATTAAATTTTCTACAACTTTTAATCCAATACTTTTTCCATTCATCAAATATTAAAGCAAATATTAATCGACCGAGTTTAGCTAAATCTAATCAGTTCTTAAATTTCTAAAAAAAAATGCTAAATATAAACTCTTAAGCTGATTCTATAATTAGTTTTTGCGTTAGAATGCCAACAAAATTCCGGTCATGTGCACAGACACAGCCACAGACATCATCGAGATAACAGTCAAAACGTGTATTTCCGTTGAAATCTCGAATTCGATTTATTCATGAAAACAATATTTTTTCTATACTTCGTATATGGATAAAGTAACAAATTAATGCAAGGAAGCAATTTAATTCCAATATATTTCCAGCGCCAATTTTTTCAATTCACAAGAAATAATAATAGCTCTATAAAAAAAACTTTTTACGTATCATGTTGCGATCATTTCCTAAAATTTGAATTACAAATCGGAAGCTATTTATTCCTCATGAATTCAAGTAAATTCATAGGTGAGCGTGTATGTCTACGTATGTATATAAGTATGGTTTAGCTAGGAAATAAGGACAACAGATTATCCTTCCAGGTCAAAACTTTTTTACCGAGAAATATGACGGATCGCCTCTGCTGCCTGGAATTCGCGTGCTAGATGATAGATAATCCAATTTTCATGACCTCTTCCGTAAGGGCCGTGTGATAGATAGATTTCCACATCGATCCGATATCACCTTATCGCTGGGTGTGCGCTCCTTTTTTTCCTCTCGAATCTGAAGAGAGCCACGAATTTATGAGTCGAAATTTTTTAAAATCATAACATATTTTCTCACCCTCTCGAGGAAATCCATTTATCATCCAGTGGTCATGTTTAAGAAAAACTGCCCAGAATTTACCAATCCTAGTAATCCTCTTCTCAGAATTTTTGAAGGCGCTATCTTAATACAAACGGAAAGAAGAAAATGTTTACTTGGGACGATATAATATCCAAGCTATATAGGTTAGATTTAAAGAGGTTTTTGCTAAAACCTCGCTCGAAATTACTTCTGAGACTAATTATGTTTCTCATTTCAAGCAAGTATCAATTGTTAGACATCACACACATCATTTCTTCTGCACCACGTCGTTCAAGCAAAGTTATATGTTGTATGCAAAGTTATCGGAGAATTTGCTTCTCATGAATTTAAATTCTTTGTTCCTATTGCCCCTTCATAAGAGCGCTAAACGTGTTTGAAAAAGTTCTTTCTTAGATTTCGACTGTCGTTTTGAAGAATATCATTTACTGGGAAAATTTTTGTAGATAACATTTTTAACGATTGGTTTGCTATTTGAATCGTTTTGTTTTCAATAAATTTCTGAATAAACCTGAAAAATAAAAAAAAACTTCAGGCACTTCTGGATTAACTTAAGCCATACAATTTAAGCTATAACAAAGCAAATATACAAATAGTTTAATTTTGAAGTAAGATATTAGCAAGAAAGCACAGATAAAGAAATAATTAATATGCTTCTTCGGCAATCATAACTTTAATGAAGGCGTCCACGGCCCACACAAGAACCGAATATGGACACGCAGAGTGAATTGTTAAATCGTCACTGATATTTGTCAATTCTAGGCGCGATTTGACTCATTGGATTAATACATTCAAAGATGTAAGATATTTCTATGAAAAATAAAATATTTCGAGATAATATTTTTTATTAGAAAACTAATGCTAATTTCCAGATAAAAATGCAAAACACGACCGGTTTCGGTGAATAATCACCATCATCAGGTAACTCTCTCTCTCTCTCTGTCTTATTGTTTATTTTATTTGGAATTCCACGAAGTCTCGGCCTCGTCCATTAACTATATTTCTATGAATCTGAGAATCTATTAGTTAAGTTTTCAAATTATCTTTCAAAGACGTAAAATGGTGAATTTATTGGTTGTTTAAATTGCCTACAATAGCCTATTAGTGTTCTAGTTCAGAGTGAGTTAAGTACTTTGAAGCTGGATATCTTTCGTGGAGTGGTAATTTGTAATATTGATAGTAATGTAATAATATATTCATAATCCAAAGATTAATCCACGATTAGCATACGATTAAATAAATCATTTCATGTTCAGCATATGGATGATCAATCTTTTCATGCGCAATTAACGAAAGCCTCATCTAAAAAATGGATAAAAATTAATTGTTTCATGTAACTAATATAGTTAATGTGCGCTAAAGGTGTACGTATTTACCCTGATTGAACTGCATTCGCTACACGCCATAAATATTAGTCAAAAAAGGGGCAATAAAATAACTACACTGAATTGATCCTTATTCCTATAAGATATACATGTTATAAAATATAGCCTTAACTCTTTAGCATAGTCATCTATATGCCGAACAACAGTCAGACCCCGATTCATGGCCCCTCCCCCTACATAGTGCCACTTCCGCATACCGCCCATGAAGCGATGTGAACAATACTTCCATCTTATGATTACATAGTGCCAGCAGATACCTCGATTTACAGCCACACCCGATTTAACTCCAAGGTCAGTGGCGCTAAATAGGGAGCTAATAGTACATATTTTGAAGATTTATTGGCATTTAAAAAAAATGCGTCGTATTAATTGTCTCCCTTAAAACTATTTTTCATTGATCCGTTTTAGAAAAATACTCTCATTATTAACGTTGCGATTCTTGGCCGGGAAAATTTTTATGTCCCTCAATTCGACGAAGGAACTCGAAAATAACACCCGGACATCGGAATCGGTGCATGAGTAATCCTAACCTTGCTCTCGGAGTTGTGAAGAAATCCTTTCGGGAGAGCCGCGTTTCTCTCGGTCGCCTCGAGACTGCTTATAATTTCGTGAGAGTGAAAATTTCCCCCCCAATTTGTGGAATTAAGGTCTTGAAACGACCAAAGTGACCTTGTCGTATCTGTCGCGTGAAGGGCAGATTAAGAAGTGGGGAACGCGTGCTCTTGAAAATGTCATTAGGACACCCCTCTCCCTACGCCAAATATCGATCCTCTGTGGCGGCGAACGCGTTTTCGTATACAAACGCTACTACTACGCACACACGCACGCACACATTTACATATATATATATATATATATATATATATATATATATATATATATATATATATATATATATATATATACACACACACATATATGTTACGGGCAAATCTAGATTTGCCCAAATATAATGGTCAAATCTCGAAGTAAATGTCAGGTTCGGTGTTTGCCCGGGCATATAGCGAAGCACTGACAGGTGTTCGGGGAGATCTAGGTGATCTCAAAGTGCATAGTAGATTCGGGTATAGGACAGTTCGACGCGTCCATTTCGGCTTGGGACGATATGGCGACGGGAGAGTTCGCGTCAGCGGGATTACGCTCGTCACAGTACCAGCAATGATTTGACTGGACTAGTGTGATAATAAAAAGATATTACAACTGTTAAGCGAATTTGGTTGACTTAACTACTGAGGCGGTAATATTTAAATGAAATTGCAGTATTTTAAAAGCAAATTTTAAATTAAAATGCAAGAAAAAAGTTAAAAAATTGTACTCTCCCAAGCACTTAACCCAACAAGGGGGAGGGAAATGGAAAGAACCAAACCCACAAACACATAACCCAACCCGGGGGAGGAAAATATAACGAACCAAACCCCCAACCACATAACCCAGCCCGGGGAAGAAAATGGAACCAACCAAATCCCCAACAACTTAATCCAACCTGTGGCGCCGAATCGTCTCGGCGCCGAATTGTGCCGTCGCCGAAACGGTTACGCCGAATTGTCCCATTCCGGAAGATTCTAGCCTGGGTTTGGTTTGGTTGGAATGGAATGATAACTCTATCCTTGAATTGATTCGTATTTGGTAGATCGAGTTTAATCTTTAAATGACTTAATACTAATTGTAGATGGAGAGAACTGCTGCGTAATTCATTATAATGAACAAAATCTGCAATTAAACGTACCAAAACAGATGTTCAAAATACCGGGACAGAACACCGAAAACCGGAACAAATTCGAAACGAATATATTATGAGCGCCCCGTCACATCAAGATTTGCCCAAAACGAGTTGGTCACATCGCGAATTGCCCGGGGAATATCCCGAGAAAAGGCTTTTTCTAAAAAATTTTCGGGATTTGGCCAAAATACCTGAGCATATCTAGATTTTCCTGGGCAAATCTAGATGTGCCCGCATTTCGCGATATGTCCGGAACATATATATATATATATGTTTACCATAAAAGAGGTCCAACACTTAAAAAATAATTTAAACTATAAAATGCTAGCAACAACATTTTCTAATTGTATACGTTATAGTTATACCCTTTTCTAATAGACTGATAGCGAAAGTCACTCTGCGCACTTACGTAAGGATTCAGATGGAAGAATTTGGAGCGGTTTTGCATACATTTATGGGCGAGCTGGAAAACCGCTGTTGGGGAACTCGCGGTTGGAGAGGGACTGACTACTGTGTGTATATATATATATACACACACACACATTTTATAGTTTAAATTATTTTTTTATTGTTGGACCTCTTTTGGTAAACCTATAATTTTGATCAAACTAAACACTCGCAATAACGGAGATAATCCACGGGCTTTTTAATTTACGTTAAATTTATGTTTTCTCAAAAGTGGCCTACACTTTTAATTACTCACAGTTCTCCACACGGCCGTCAACAATTAACAAATATCGTCATTATTAAAAGTTATGTTATAGAAGAGGCTGAAAGCTCTACTAGGTGTAATTAGTTCAATCAATGAATGGTGCTCCTGTCTGATTGAACTATTAAGTACTTACATCCCTCTGTTTGCACTTTGCAGTTATTTATTCTGCATAATCATTTTGCAATAATATTAAATCCTCATGTTGTTTTGGTTACATCCCTCGGCTACTTTTTCCTCTTAGTCTCTCTCAATTTTGTATTTTGGAAAAAAATTCCTATAATGGCCCCCGATTACGACGGGTTTTATAACATTATTCTTTGTGTATACATTATCTGTACTCCTTACCTAGCTATAAACTAGTTCTGTTTCACAGATTTCTCATGATTTTTATTAAATCGTTTGCCAAAACACTACCTTCACCGAAGTGTAGGCAAAACAAGTGAAATTATATAACTGAATTTTCATGACAAAATTATATTTAGTTGATACCTTTATAGGTATTTTTTTGGTTGAAGCCGAGTGCGTATGTTAATCATGGATTCCTGTCCCGAAAAGTCTCAAATATATTTTAATAAAATTACTAAATTGAACCTTATAGATGTGTAAAATTATCAAACAAAGTATAGAACGCATTAAATACGGTAAAAAAAATTTAATCCATAAACTAATATAACAAACGTATCAATTATTTTAAATTTCCAGTCGACACTTAAAAATGCCGATCTGTGAGAAACTTCTATCTTATTTAATGAAGCAAGTCACATCAGTTATTAAAGTAATTACTACGGTTATGATATTTTTAAAAAGACTGCATACCAATATCATCAATAGTTTCCGTGATTTTGATGAATATATGCAATATCGGGAGCGCCATGGTTGGCAAGGCAGTATTGAGGGCTTCGCTGCTGGATTAGAACCCAACGTTTTGGCTATTTATGGGCGGAAGAGGACTGTAATCTGCGGACCACCTCGAAAAAGGAGGAAGGGAGCAGGAGGACCTCCCTCGAAGAATTTTATCATATATTAGAATTATAATGATCACAAATACGATAAATAGAATTTTTAAGCATGTATTGCATGCGTTATAAGATTTAATATATATATATATATATATATAAATTTTTATATATTTATTTATTTATATGCCTATGCATATGCAGGATATAACAATGGTCCATTCTCATAGGGAAATGAGATACAATAGAATGAAACGAGAAAAGTTCTTGTTTTTTTTTTCTATTTTCTGATCAAGAATCGTTTTTTTTTGTATCACCTGAAGTCCGTTCTTTATGAGTCAACAAGACAGAAACAAGTGAAAATATAAATATGAATTTTTATAACCAACTTCTATGTAGTAAATACCTTAGTAAGAATAAACACTATAATATAATTATGAGAATATTTTTACTAGCTGGGCGTAAAAAGTTGCATTGCATCTACCAGCCATTTAATAGAGTGGGAGTCTTTCTATTCTAAGCTATAACCTTTTTTACAGTCGAGAGAATGGCAAACAGAAGTAGACAACTCACAATCAGCAGTAAGCGTAGGAATGTTCGGTATATAAGTAGTAAGAAGTTGGATTGCATACTTTGAATATCTTTTGTTTCTTTAATAATAATACTGATTTATCCATTCATATTGCGTAAAGGAATAAAGATATAAAGATTTAAAGATAAATAAAGCCTTACCATTATTAACAATTACGATAAATAACAACATACTATTATTAACAATAATATCTCTCAAGAAACGTAGGAACGGTCGCATTAATGCAAATTCACATTAAAATTAACGTACTATGTTTATACTCGTTACTATGAAATGCCGTTCAGTGGAAAACATTAGCGTAGGACAATTTCAACACGTAATCGACAACTTGCAGCGGGTAATAGAGATGTGTCCATGGTTGCGTGAAACGCAAGTTGAATATGTACTGTGCTAATTGCTGATTTGGTTATTTACTGATATATAACGAACAATAAAAAGTAGTTTCTCGTTTAATTCTGCTTTATCTCGTTTCCTTTTGAAAACGGATTTTTGTTATACTCTGACATTCTGTCATTCCTCTGTTAACAGAGTAGCATTGACGCATATATTTCTATACAATTTTTACGTGATTTTTTTCTGTACATTTGTCCTTTGATACTTAAATTACACTCCGCATGAATGGCAATGTATCTCTACTCTTCGTTATAACGCTTCAAGCGCCTATGTCGCAGACGGCGGTGCTTAGATATGGTGGAAATATGAAATATACGTATACATATATAAATCTTTGTGTGAACTTGGAGGTGTCAAGAGGGGGTCACTGCCCCTGAGTAGGGGAGAAAGATTCTCTTTATAGATAGCCTTTTGCTGCGCTTCTGACATTGGCCTTTATTGAAGCGTGGAGGTGAAACTAGAGACCTTATCGAGACAAATGCTATATTTTAATTTTATCACTCACCTCTGACCGTGTGGCCTCGCTGCGATTCGATGTCTTTATTCTATTTTTGGTTTTCTATTAAATTCTTTAATTTTCAGTTTTGTGAAGCGCGTCGTTGCCTGGAGTTCGATTTTACCGAATCGTGATTTTCTTGTGCTGAAATCGTGTACATAATTTTATTTAAGGACCAGTTATTGACTTATGCTTAATAAAAATTTTAAATAAAATTACCAGTTGTGATATATCCAAAAGTGTATGTCTAATCGTCAGTTTAATAATAATAATATTTTCATACTTTTCGGGAAAATAAGAGCATATAACATTTATACTTCTATTCTCTTTATGAATTAATTACATATTTAGAAAGATTGCACAAATGTCATATTAGTTTAGTCACATAGGAAGTAAGTCTTTCTGACCTCGTTAGGGTTAGTAAATATGGTTAAAAGCTTTCGATCATTAAATTTCGTGTCTGGATTATTCTCTTGTTGAAATCATCCATCTAAATATATCGAACTCTATACAGTAAAACCTGATCATTAGAAAATCGGTTGATATATATAGAATGTTTGTCGATACAGTGTATCCATCTCTCGCCTAGGAAATCATAGGTTGCATATTGTTTGATGTATAATGACCTCATCATTACAAATTATGGAATGGTCTTTTAAACAGTTATAACGAGATTATATGGTATGATGTATCTTTTATAACACCAGCTTTTATTCTTTTTAATTCGAATGCTAGGAGAGGTAATTTCCGTCAATGTGCTTAACTTGGCGGAGCTGGCGCGGGTCTGAGAGACCCACTTGATTATTATTTCTCTGACGAAAACTAGATACTAAAATTTGCATCGCTACCACACTCAGTACTCTCCCCGCTACAATTCTACTTCAGTGAAATCCAGCAGCATAAGCTCAGTCGTTGCATGTATAAAATTACTGGGCACTTTTTTGCCAGTAGTTAATAAACAAAAACTCCTTCACCGTAAATAGGAAGAGTATACTCATATTCACGCTGCAGGTTTCTGGTAATCACCGTTGCAGGACCTAAGTCAAAAGGAGACACACGCACACTCGGAAACGTACATATCCTTCGAAAAGCACTCACATAGTATACTCTAAACAAAATTTTAACTAGGCACCGATGTTTCGACAGCTAAGCTGTCAGTTCCCCACATATTAAAGATGACAGCTTAGCTGTCGAAACATCGGTTTTTAGTTTAAATTTTGGTTAGAGTACATTGTGAGTGCCTTTCGAATGATTTGTATGTTTCTGCGTGTGCGGGTGTCTCCTTTTGGTTTATCTCCTGAAAAGGTGTTTATTAGCAGCGTGAATGTATGTATTCTTTCCTGTTTACAGTGAAGGAGTTGTTGTTAATTTACTATTGTATTGTTTCACCGTTTCTCGCAACCCTCCCTTTTCACATTTTTGCCACTTTCGGTGCATCAAACTCTGCGCCAGCATTCACATCATAGCTTTGGAGTATCAAAAATGTCCTTATTTTACGTAATATAACATCAATACTATCAAAGTATTCACATTTACTTCATATTTATTGTGAAAATAAATATTTGGCTGCTTTTGGATTTTTTTGGCTGCTCATAATTTGTAAAGTACCTTCAGTAATAATTTTTTAGACGTGAGTTAATTCAACCAAATAAATCAGGAAAGAATTATAAAAAATTATTCCCTGGTCATAAAAATGTCGCTAAACCTTTGTGAAGGTTGTCAATTAATTTTCATCGAAACACATTATTAAATTTTAAAAGCAACTGGGTATTACAGACCCGGTTCCAGCAGTCGTGTCCATATATGGGGCGAAAGCTCCTCCTGGTTAAGTCTTTATGCTCCTATTTTCAAGCATTCTTTCTATCCGCGCGGTTCATGTTATCTCTATTCTGCCATTTTTCGATTTTCTCTTGCAAAGAACTCCCAATTGCCCTAAAAACCTAACTCATGTTATAGATTTATGCATCGTTTCTGTATTTTTTGAGCTCCAATTTCACCTCTAACTGGTCTATATAAAGCATGAATACTACAAAACGAGATTCAAACCAATGCTTCGCCTTTCATTCTTTCCTGATGTCGTTTTCAAAGCCTTGATGCGAATAAAATGGCGTCGGAATTAAAATTATCGACTCCTAATGAACACGGAGCAGTTTATCGATCATTCTGTCTTAAGACTCCTCCGTAAATTGAAGACCAACCTCTTTTTCTTTCTCCCTCTTTTTCCACTCCTCTCTTTGATCCTCTTTCTCTCTCTCTCGCCACAATCCTCCTAATCCGAAAATCTCCGAATGCTTTTTTCTTGGCTCGATGTTTTCTTACCATCAACGGAAATCTCCGTCTCACCCTTCGTCTCATCTCTTCCCCTTCCACTTTCTTTCCCCTCCATTCTCTTTTCCCTCCCCCTCCACTCCCTTCCCCTCCCTCCACTCCCTCCTCCCCCTTGTGGTAATTTATTCCCAATTCACGTCCTTTCCAATCTTGGAGACTTGTGCGGTCCAAGCAGTATACCCTCTCCCGGTTTTCTTCTCTCCCTCTCAGCATTCCTTTCCCTCATTTATCTTGCTTCCGATCCCCTCCTCCCTCCCCTCCCTACTTCCTCCCTCCCCTCCCTCCTTCCTTCCTCCCTCCCTCCCTCTCTCTCCTCTGTCGACCCGTCCCACATCCAAAACAGTCTCGCATTACATCCGCACCCATCTCACTCCCACGCGAACGCCTCCTCGTCCTTTTTCCATTCCGTCGGCTAGCCTCTTACCCTTTTTCCCCCTCCCTTTCTCTCTCTCACCCTCTCCTCCCTTTACGCCCCCGCTTCTTCCACCCCACCCCCTCGCTCTTCGTTACGCGAAAAAAATGAAATCTCCTGACTCGACCAGGATACCCTCGCTTCCTCCAATCTTCCCTCTCGACTACTCTATCTCTCTCTCCATATTTCCATCCTCCTCTATGACCCTTTGCCTATTCCTATACCCCTTTTTCCTATCACCATCTTTCTGACTCTCTTCACCAATATTCAACCCTTCTTTGCCATATCTATACATCCCCACCCTTCCGTTTCCCTTCTTTTTTTATTCTCATACCTCTTCATATCACCCTGTTCCTCTATTCTCAGATACTATACCGACTATCATTCCTTATCCCCTCTTCACGTACCGCTCTTCATATCATCCTAATTCTCTCCTCTCCAATACTCTCCATAATGTCTCTACTTATCCCCTCTTCATATCCCTTTTAATCTCACATCCATCTTCCTATCATCCTCTTACCCTTTACTTCGATACTAAACCTACTACCATCTTTTTTTATCCTCCCAACTTATCCTCCGCTCATACCTAACCGCTTACGTACATTTTCTCTTACCTTCTTCCGTTCTACACTTCTCTTCGTATACCCTTCCGATAATTCCACTTCTTTTTTATCGCATTCTCTTACAACCTTAATCTTTTTCTCTCTCTCTTTCTCTCTGTCCTCCAATATTTTTCTTTCTAACCTCTCTATTTTTCTCGTCTATCATCTCTGCTTTTCTCCATTCTCGTCTCTTCCTGGGTTCCTTCCATTTCAATCATTTTTATCCCTTTCCTACTACTCTGCCTATCTCTCTCTCACTCTGTATATACCCTCTCCTATCTGCTCCATAATTTCCTTTATCCCTCTTTTCCTCACTGTATCTCCCTTTCCATTCTCTAGTTCTCTATCTTCGTGGTTTCCTCCTGCCATTCTCTTTTTATCCCTATTTAATTCCTCTTCCTATCTCACATTCTGTATACACCTATTCCTCACCTTCTCTTCTTATCTCATCTACATTCTCACATTCTCCTCCTTTTTCTCTCTTCTCTTCAAATACTTTTCCTTCGTTCTCCCGTTCTTCTCGCCGTCTTCTTCCTTTTCTCTTTCGCCGCCAAACTCGTGTGGAGCTGAAGCCTTTCGCAAGCTAGGAGGCGAGACTTCAAGAGACCCCTTTCCCCTCCTCCTATAGATATGGCTCTCCGCCTAGCTATGGGGAGCCGCCATGTGTTAATTGCGTTTACGCTTCGCATCGCACCGGCTTAACGAAATCGGCTTTTGATAAAACGAGAGGGGGTGTGTCCTCCACGGCGTTTCTTCCCTGTTTTGTTTTCCTATATAATGTTTTATGGGTAAGATATAAAGGTTGGTGAAGGAGATGAATTCATACGCGAGTTTTTATTTCGTGAGTTGAATCCTTCATCGTAAGGGTGAGTGAGTGTGCACTTGGGTATATTTTTTACGGGGATACATCAACGCGGAAAAATTAAACGACGTTTTTAATGGGCTTCCTTGTTTTGGAGGATGAATTTTATCTTTTGAACGTTCGCTATTCCTTCCTTTCTCATGCACTGGGCCTTCGTAATCAAAATGGTTGGGAATACATATACGGCGCTAATATTGTCTTGCATAGGTGTAGGAATTACTCGATTGGTTGAAGTATCCTTTTCGTTGCAGTAACCGAATAGTATTTGATTGCCATGCTCCTTTTTCATTGAACGAGAAAAAATGTTGTACGAAGAAGATTTGCAGAGTCAAAATAATGCTAAACAACGAATTCTTAAAAGTGAAAAATTCGAAAAAATCATTGTTCTCCGGAACGCGTCTATTTTTAATTTCATCACCAAATTTTCTGTAAAATCTATGCTAAATATTGTTTCTATAATGACTAGCTGTTACAGGAATCTCCAATTTGTTATTTAACTATACCTGTATGACATTTCATTTGCTGGTGTATTATTTGCTCAGCGCTCTAGATCAGCGGTTCCCAACCTTTTTCATTTCGTGAACCCCTTGAGCTAAACTATTTCTCGTCACGAACCCTTTGGATTAACCTTTTATCTTCGCGAACCCCTTGAGTTGTAAGTTTTGACGGCAAATCCCCTATAATGACGAATAAATTTCGCAAAAACAAATCTTTTTGAACGCGTTTAATCCATGAAAAATAAAAATTTTATATAACACATAGTATGCAAACGTTTACAATTAAATCAGAATCTCTGATATCATCATCAGTTTCTATTTAGTACCCTGTGAAATTCAAATATAATTCTTGAAGCATAAGAAAATTTTTTTAAACAAAACCAAGCAACTAATTTGAAAGAAATTAAAATATTGGTAAGAATTGTAGAACCAAAAAGTGAAAAAGACGCCATTACCAAATTTTTCTCGCGAAACCCTCAGATTTATTTCGCGAACCCCTAAGGGTACGCGAACCACCGGTTGGGAAACGCTTCTCTAGATTAAATGGTGGTCTTTATTTTTGCGTTTACTTTTCCGATAACTTGGCTCAACCTAAAGGGATAAATTCAATTGCATAGAGCCACGTTAAATATTACGCATAACGGAAAAAATAGATATTGAGGTAAAAATTAGAATGGCTTCGTTTTTTCCTTACAATATATACGATTATAAACAAAAGGTTTTACGTAGTGTATAATTTTGAGTTGGTTTTATTTTTGTATAGCAAGAAGATATAATTTTTTTTATAAAAGGCAAGGGAATTGTTTTGAAAGAATCTTGATAGTATCAAAAGTATTAAAATGTTTACACATTATGCAATCACCTCATTATTGTAAAAAGATTGGATTGAGATTGGATTTCGTACGGTTTCTGCGCAAACTCAAATGAAATTCAATGGCTAATTTCATCATGAACCAGACGAAAGGCAGTTTACTTGTAAATGTCTTCTTTCTTCGTCGATACAAATATTTTAGGGGAAAAAACGGCAAAAGCTTTCTTAAAGCATCTCCAATCGCTGGAAAGATTTTTTAATTGAAGTAATTTTAATAATTCTAAGAAACAAAATAATCGCTGAATTGTTTTCATTTTCAGTCAGATTGGTCGTATTGGTTTGAACAAATGCCTATATATAAATTGCGGTAAAGCATAACAAACAAGAATGCGGAAGAAGATAACATTAATATGTGTTACAAATGAGTGGGGACTATGGCGAAGATATAAATAAAGAAAACCACTCTTCCTTACGGAATAGGAGTTGTTTTCATTCTTTATGATAATATTAATGACAAACGAAAACGGTTATGCGCAGTATTAGTAACGTAAGCTTCTTATTATTTGTATTTAGTCTTTCTTTTTGTCCATATATACCTACTGTCAGAAATCGACATGTTCGAGAAAATCATTTAAGTATATCGCCATCGTAACAATGATGTGGAGACTGCTATTAACGACGATTCAGTTTCATTTTTATTCGCGAACGTTCGACATATTTAAAAATCCGCACGAGCTAAGTCAGAACGACATCGAAAGCGAGGCATTTACGGCCATTATTTTTATAATCCTTCGTAAGGCATTCCAAAATGTCTTGATCGCGTTCCATAACCGTCGCTCCACATCCAAACACTTCCTTCGGGTTTGCGAACGTTCCAGCGAATTGGCCCGGAATGCTACTTAGCGACGCAAAGCTTCCTTCCTGATTTCCCGAATACGCGCGCGAATAAAAAAACATAACATTCCTGAGGATCTATCTCTCTCTCCCACGTCTATCGCTCTCCCGATCCTTAAAATAGGTATATAAAACCGCCGCCATCGCCGTACTGCAGTGGCTTTTCGGGAATGCATCATCAGAGAGAGCGTCGACGGCAGTATCGGAACACATAATAACCCGGTTTTCGGGTCGGCCAAGAAAAGCTCTGAAAGAGGAATTATTTGTGCGGGACATAATCACTCCGCATTGCGAAAAAGGCACTTCCCGTTTTTTTTAGCTTAACCAAAAGAGAGAGGGATAATTTTCCCTCTATTGCCACGCAGAGAAAAAGGGCCGCACGCCACTCGGAGGAAAAGGGTTAAAAATAAAATGTACCGCGATATTTCGAGAGAGTCTTGAGCGAAAAACGTAGCTCTGTTTTCTAATCCTTCCTTTTTTGTTTTAGGAGAATTAGGCCGCGTCCTTTCGTTTCTACGCCGTTCCCTCATTCCTTATTCTTTCCTCGTATGTACCTTGTCCGTTCTACGTTCCTTGTTCTTTCCTTTTTCGTTCCCTCACTCCCTATCATTTCCTTGTAGGTTATTTGTCCGTTCCTTTTACGTTCATTGTCATTTCCATTTACGTTCCTTATCCGGACCTTCTACGTTTCTTGTCCGTTCCCTCTACGTTCTTATCCGATCCTATTACGTTCCTTGTCCTTTCCTTCAACTTTCTTTGTTAGTTCCTTCAACGTTCTTTGTCCGTTCCTTCCACGTTTCTTGTCCGTTCCTTTAACATTTCTTGTACGTTCCGTTTACATTTCTTGTTCGTTCCTTTTACATTTCTCGTCCGTTCCTTCTATGTTCCTTATTCGTTCCTCGTAAGTTCTTTCCTCCTTCGTTCCGCCCCTCGTGCGTTCCCTAATTCTTTCGAGTCCTTTTGAAACGCGTTCTCAGTTCGTTCCTTGGTCTTCATTTTATCCATTTAACATTCATTTAGATAGCTTTCCTAATTTTTACTCAGCACGTTCCATATTTCTCTTTTCATTTGTCTTTCGCTCGTTTCCTAAGAAACCGTTGTGAGACGAATATGGATCTAGCGGAGAACGAATGAGAAAATGATATCGAACAAGTAAAGCACGACTAAGGAACGGATGAATGTTGAATGTGGAACGTAAGCGACGAAATGAAAATGAATGCTAAACGAAGATGGAGAATGACTTATTTTCTTCTTCGTCCGTTCATCATTCATAATGCGTTCCTCATCCATTCCCCACTCCGTTTCACTCTCGTTTCTCTTTCGTTCTTCGTGCGTCCCCGATCCGTTCGCCGTTTATATAAAAAAGGGGGTGAAGGGAACGAGGAGAGAAAAAGAGATGGCGAGAGTTATATCCGTCCGCGTGTATGAGCGGCTGCATTGATTTTTGGGCAGAGTTTAACGTGTCAAGGACGAGAATAAATCGGAGCTCCCAAGAATTTTGCCATGTTCTATTTTTGAACTGGAATACACCCCGGCCGCAACCACCACGCAGGCTCGGTGCGTCCATTTTGTACTACTACTAACCCGTTTTTAACGTTTCGTTAGTTTATTTGGGGTGATGCGTAACTTTCTGCGCTCGAATTTCTTGGGCCTCACTTGTTTTTGATGACGTCATGACGGTTTTTTCAGCAACTTTTGCTATCCTAAATGTTTATTGTTATGATATTATCATATCTATGGTCACATTTGTTTAAAATTCCAAATTTATATGAAATAAAAACGACATAGAACCATTTACAGCTTTTTTTAACATAAAATGCACCAGGAAGGCCCTTCGTCAGGAAACTTCACGAGAAATAATAATTACGGTCGAAGCTATTAATCTAGATTTATATACCATTAAACAAATGAGTTAAGCACGAGAATAGTGAAGAAGAAATTCCTTTACTAAATTATTGAAAATTGGAGTTGAATACATGGCCGTTATTACGTTTACGCAGAATATAAAAATTAAACAATTTTCAAGAAAATATTTATTCACGTGTATTGCACAGCATTAATCTGATCCCTGTTGCTGTGATATTTTATAGAAAACGGTTCCCATTTCCATTTACACGTGCACCTAAAAATATATTCATCTGTATTAAAGAGAAAAAGCTCATTTATTGTCGTTTTATTGCAAGAATAAATAATTTTGAGTGATTTTCCTCGTTAACGGGTAAGTCTCCTTAGGAATGCTCACCGATTTTGTGAATATAACTCAAGGAGACAAATATTCTTTTTACCAAAAGCTTCGGCTTTTGAAAGGATGAGATTTCATACACGTTATTTTCTAGAATAAAATTTATCAATAATCTCTCAAATGAAACCAAATTTGGATTTGGATTTTAGAAAAATATTTCATTTTTCTGATTGTATTTTACAAATATATACCTTTGTATGCATGCGTTATTATTATTGTTTTTAATGTTTATGTTTAACGTTAAAAAAAAATTGTTACAACGAAACGTTACCGAACCATTCCTTTTTAGAAGATGTCATGGCATTTATATTTTTGTTAATCATATTGTTATCCATTTTTATTACTATGTTGTTACGCACATAATAAAAATATTATTATAAAAGTTATTTTTTGCATAACTGCGCATGTTTGAACCCAACACGCATTGTTCAAAATCTGCATCGATTTGCGCGCAACAAACAGGGGAGAGGTAAATTCTTGGTCACAATTTTCAACACCACGCACTGGCACTAAGCTGCACTTGTGGGGATGTAGCACAGTTTCCAGATCCACAGGTCACGGGTCGTGAGGTTATGGAGGAAATGGGTCAGCTTGCAGTTGACCTACATAGAGACGGAAACCCCTTTTTCCCCGGGTCTGCCCCTCGCATCCCTCCTTAATGTCTGCGTATATATGATCGCTCGTTAATGAGATTCATTTTGATGGACGACTAGCGAATGAATCGATGCGTTGAAAACGGCGCCCTTTAAAAAAAGAAACGCGATCGTTCCTTTTTTGTTCGTTCGCAAGAATTCGATCGCTGCGGTAATTGTGGCGTTTTTTGTGCGTCGGATGCAATTTCCGTTCGTGTTTTCTTTCTAAGAATATAAAATACGGAAGTGTTTCCGTTTATGTAAAACTACCTACGTGGTTAGTAATGATGCGCCATTTTGGGTGTATATCAACAAGTTCATGGCATTTGGATCAGTTCTGCGAACCGCATTTCTCCGATAGCATATATATTTTTAATACATAAAATTATAATATATATATGGAAAGCCATTAGAACAAGTTTCAGAATATAAATACCTTGGAAGTATCATAACACGAGAGGCAAAATGTACGGATGAGATCAAAACTAGAATAGGAAAAGCAAAAGCGGCTTTCAGGAGAAAGAAACAACTACTTACAGGGAATATTAGGGAAGATATCCGCAAGAAGTTGATAAAATGCTACGTATGGAGTATAGCATTGTATGGGGCAGAAACATGGACGCTAAGGAAAAATGACATCAAATACTTGGAAAGCTTTGAAATGTGGACTTGGAGGAGAATGCTGAAGATAAAATGGACAGATAGGATGAAAAACGATGAAGTGCTACGAAGAATAGGAGAGAAGCGAATGATTATACAGACTATCAGAAAGAGGAAGGCTAACTGGGTTGGACATTACCTGAGGAGAGAGAGTATGATTAAAGACGTGTTAGAAGGAAAACTAGATGGGAAAAGGGAAAGAGGTAGGAAAAGGTATCAGCTGATAGACGATTTGAAAGGGAAAGAGAGTTATCAAGATATGAAGAGGACAGCGGAAAATAGGAGTATATGGAGAACCAGGTTTAACCATGAATAATCACGGACCTGTCTACGGATAGACTACCTATGATGATATATAATATGAATTTATCCCATGATTATAATACGGACAATATTTTTTTAATTATCAAATCATTAAGATTACATTTGCCAAGTATGATTAATTATGTCACCTATACCTTTCTATATTATTCATTGTTTGATTTCAATTTACATTAGTTTTTATTTAGTTTGTATTTTCATCGATATTATCCTTCGTTTCATTTTATGCTATAGAAATAACACAACCTTTACATTCGTTGTTGAATTCATATTCAGTATTTTTGTATTACTACACAAGTATTTTTGTTGATAAGTTATTGTTTTTCCCTTTAAATTGTTTAAAATTGTACGTATATACGTTAAATTTATTAAAAATATTTGCATCTAATTGGCCAAATTAGATATCAATAAATTGATCCTGCAACGATTTATCTATGGTGAAACAGGGACTTTTGTGTTGGTGGCGATATTAGTTCACGAGAGACAAGATAAAATATGTCAGATCACCATTGGCACTTTCGTCTTCGGCGATGCAATAGAGCCGCACACGCAAAATAATGTGCATAGTAGAAGAGCCCCTGCTGTCGGCGCATCACGGCCTACATGAGTGGGAAGCGGGTTGCGTCCAAAGGATGCTTCGTTTCTTGGCAGCGTTTTCGAAGGAATAAACTGCAGTACAGTGCGTCAAAAGGACGATGATGTGACATGTACTCGTTACAAAGTCATTATGTAATCGACCTAATTTGCTTTTCAAACAATAATTGGACATTTTTACGCCCATTGGAACGTTCTTATTGTTTACTGGGGCTTCATTTTTTTTTAGTTCTCACTCTCGTGTCGTTTGTGGTGATGCTATCGTTTAACAGCAAAAAATGATCGTTGTTGTATATTAATTGCATTTTTATTAACAGGTATTACACTTAATGTTAGAAATTTATCTCTGGGGAATTGTAATCGCTTTAATTTCCTGTAGTGAAACCACTCATTCCTTTCGCACCAGTTGTTTCCATTGCTTAGACGAATTACATTACTAATTCAAGAATAAGCACTTAAATATCGAACATAAAAAGGCATCTGATCTCGGATGTTTAAGAGTTACTCGCCTTTTCCGTCGATTTTTAACTAATAAACAAGTGAGACTAAAATTAAACTAAAACATAAAAAATATATCATTTTGAGTATTTAAATTTGGTGAAATACATTCTGTCAGTTAGCTTCGGCATTTTGTTTCCGGACTAAAACTCGTTTTGTGGAGCAACCCTTTGAAGGCAACCATTTGGTAAGGAACTATGGAAGCAGTTAACCCTTCGAAATTTCTCCCGTTGTGTTTCTCCAAAGGAAACATGAATGAGGAACGGTTCGGGCCATTGTTTAAAATTCACCCCCGCTCGGATGATTCAAAGCCAAAACAAACTCGAACACATGATCCATTCTGGCGGTAATGCAACATGAGATAGCTTCATAGCTTGAGCAGTAAAATGCCGCAATATTATTTTATGGTTATAAAAATTTAACCATACATTTTTCGTTCTTTACTTTTCGTATTTTACTTCGGTCTCGAGGACTAGTAAGAAACATTTCGCACCTGTTTAAATATTGTCGTTCGACTGGGACGTTGCGCATTACGTATGATGTTAAATATTTAAAATTAAACTTAACTTTAAAACGAAGCGACACCTTGTATTTAAAATAACGATTTAACTATCTATTCTTTACACGCGCAGTGGCATAAAATGATACCATAGTATAATCTAATCAACGCGGATAAAATGAGTTATTATTTTTAATGGTCCTAAATTCTTAAATAACACGATTAGGCAGTACAGTTTATGAGGAACTATAAATGAAATCATTTTCATTTGTAATGCCATGGTTTTCATAAATTAAGTATGAATAAGTGTCATAATTTTTACTTCGTTTCGCAGCGTTAGTGACTTTCTAATTCTCTGGTATGAAATTGAGGAGAGGTATTAATAGAGAAATTATCCTGTCTGCATTTTTAGGCCAGCCTCATTTGATCTCGTAAATTATAAATATCGTACTCGTCAATATCAACTAATCATTGTATTCCTTAATGAAGTAATAAATTTAGCATTATAACTGAACCGAATTATTATGGTGTGGCGGAAAATTAACAAGTTTGCCATTTTCCTCAATAAAATATCCGTTTCCAATCTTTCAACTTATATTTTTAGGCTTCTACAGTCACAAAAAATAGGTATCAAACCTATAGCATCGTGAATGCAGGTTATTTAAATACATGCCTACTCATGAAACCAATCAAAAATACGTGTAGTTCCATCGGATTAACAAAAACAAAGATTTATTGAAAATTGTTATGCTTTCTTCTTCCTCATGGAAAACTGAAATTATTTCGTAGATAATATGACTTTTAACCAAACTATTCTGGGGCGTATAAATCTTCCCTCAGATACCTGTTAAGATAACCTTAATCTTTTTCTTCTAAAAATTACCGATCGAGATATCAAAACCTTCTTTATCCGCCTAACTTTCACATATTTACACGCGATCTGGACGGATATTAACATAAGGACCGTTTGGCACATGATAATCGTTCTTTATGCATCTCGGACGAGTAAACTCGTCCTCCCACTTTGGATAAAGGGTTAAAAAGAGAGGAAAACGAGTCGGCGTACTCGATCGAAGTAACCGCCCGCACGAAGCCGGTGTCCGAATGGCAGGGTTTTTCAAGGGTATCGCCTTCTGCATGCCACAGTTTCAAGGGTACGTGACGACCAAAAAGAGCCCGCCTCACCACATTCGGCCGAAATAAAAGAGAAATAACCTCTCCTCCCCTACATCAACCACGCCTTCACCCAACCTATATGGTGGAGGAGGTAAGAAAAGTGGGTTTCTTCTCTTTTTTTCACCTCACACGGTTGGCGAGGACTCGTGGGACTTGACCGTGAGCGAGGGCGTAAAAAAGGGGGTTTTCGGCGAGATGAGGGGAATGGGGAAGAGAGACGAGGGAAAGGGGGAAGAAGAGTTCCTCTGTCTCCCTCTCTGAAACCCCTTTTCTCGAGTTCGGTCATTGATGATTGCGCAGTGCCCTCCTCCTCTCCCTCTCCATCCCCTCCTCCCTGCCTTCCCCGTCTCGGCACCTCGTTCTAAAACCCACTCCCCTACTTACTTCTCTAACCCTTTCTCCTCCTCTCCACTTCACACCTTTCTCCTTTCCCACTTTTATCCTTCCTTCCTTTTATCCCGTCTCTCTCTCCCTCCCTCCCTCCTTCTCACTCTCTCCCACTCTCCTGTCTACGTACGCGTGTGCAGGAGCAACACTGCCCTAGTCACAGCGTGTTATTGATCTGCTTCCAACAGAGTCAGCCAGCGTGGATAAAGAAGGCCGCGAGAGAGAGAGGGAAAGAGAGAGAGAGATGTAAAGAGAGGAAGGCAATATAGGAAAGAAGCGTAAGAGTGAGAGAGGTGATAGAGAGAGAGGGGGTGAGATGGAGGGTGAAAGGAAAACCCGAAGAAGAGAATGGTTTTGGGGTAGAGGGGATGCGTTCGAGGCCGGAAAGATATAGGTGACGCGCGTAGCGTTGGTTGCGAGGAATCGCACACACACAGACGCTATTCCCGAGCTAAAGGGGGGAAGTTGGAAGGGAAATCGGGATTTTAGTTGTAAGAAAATCCGCGAGTAGAATGCAATTGCTCGAGGCACAATGGCGGGATAGGTTTTACAAACGACGGTAAAATGAAGAGGTTGGCGGCACGAACGTAGCTTCAAAGACCAGAAATGGTGGGAAAGAAGGTGGGTAAGTGAGGGTAGAAGGATGAGAAGATGAATGGAGAGGGAGAAAGAGATAAGGAATTGGGACGTTACTTGATTCCGTCTCATCTCTCTGTCTCTTTCTTTCTCTTTCTTTCTCTTTCCTCCACCACCAACACCATTAAAACGTTTTCCAGGTTAGGATTCGAGGGATAATGTCACACGCAGGTATCGATAAATCATGTTGAGGTTTTGGCTATGGTTTCCCCCATGTTTTGACACGAGTGGATGAGGCGAGAAAGGAGGAAGAGGGATAGGAGAGACGAAACGTCCAAGGTAATACGGACATCACCTGTAAAATCGCGGTGAATGTAGGGAATGGTGAACGTGACTTTCTTCACGTCATAAATAAAGAGCGACGCTACGACATAACCGAGTCCCCAGCCGGCAGACGACGAAAATGTGGCATACATTTTTTTTGGAGCGAGCTTATCGAGAGTCGTAAGGAGAGAAAAATATGGTGTTTCTGGAGATTTTAGACTCACCTCTGCGTCGGCGTTGAGGCGTCGTCTTCTCCTTCCCTCGACACAAAGACACCGGATGGAGGAAGACCTTGCGGATTTGACGTAAGGATCTTCCCTCGGTGTATCGTTCCGCAGATGTTCAGCGTCGACGTACCTCGGGTCACCAACACTCATTTCAGAACTGACACGACCACAAATGGCACCATCATCGTTCCTCCACTCATTCACCAAAAACAAAACAAAAGAATAGCGTTTTTTTTTTCTCTTTTCTTTCAATGCCGACTCGAAAAACGCTATTATCCTCCCTATTCGGGTGATGGTAGAGAGAGAGAGTTAAAACGAAATTAGCGAGCGGTTAAACGCAAATAAAAAATGAAAAGCTCCGCCCGAGGTTTTTTTCGCAGACGAAGAAAATTCGCAAAAAAATTCGCGGGCGCGAAAAATTATGAAAATTCTTTCTTAGCGAGAAGAAAAAAGGGATTTTTCTCTTTCTCCTACCTTTCTCTCTCTTTCACTCGCACACGTTCACAAACACGCACCGGAAAACTAGGAGAAGGAAACTTAAAGAAAAATCATCTCTCCTGTGCGTGTCTTTACGCCTTACCAGAACCGAATTTCCTAGGAATTCGCACGATATATATATATATAAAACCACACCCCTAAAACTTTCCCTGTAGCTTTCTCTCTCTCTCTCTCTCTCTCTCGCAAAATATTGTCAACGGCTTGCTTCTTCGGTGTCTCTTTTCTTTCGGGATAATGGTATTAAAAAGTGGGGGGGCGTGATCCCCCCTCTATCTTACACGCGAAATATTTTTCGACTGCCGATGAAGAAAGAGAGAGAGGGGACGATCCAGATCTCCACCGCTCCTACAACACCGTCTAGAGCGGTTCCTCCTCTAAAACCGGCGCTTGTTCTTTGTACACGCGCGCACGAACTGGCGCCTTCTGCCTCCCTCCTCTCCCCCCTCCCTCCTCCTCCTCTCATCCCCTCACCTTCCCCTACCTCCCCTCCACTCCCCACCCCCTTGCTCCATCCCTCAGGTGCGTTACCCTCACCCTCCTCCGGTCCGTGTCACCGGAAACATCGATTGGGAGGGATGGAAGGGAAGGGAGGAGGCGAGTCAGGGAGTTTGCGCGCTTTGGAAAAAGGAGTGGGAGGGAGAAAGGGGGGCGGGAGAGGAGGTCTGTGCGGTGTAGTCGGTCCTGCATGGTGCCAGGGGTGGTGAGGGGGTAGGAGAGGGGAAGGGGGGTTGCTATGGTTGGGGGTAGAAGAAGACCTCTGGGTGGTGGGAGTGAAGAGAGTGAATGAGATAGAGAGGAGGGTTTTCGGGGGTATGCCGCGGGGAGAGGGAGGAAAGGAAGAGGGAGAGAGGAGAAGAGGGGAGGGGGTGTGGGTGACGCAGATACTCCGATTTTGTGAGAGAGAGAGAGAGAGACGTGACGAGAGAGAGAGAGAAAAATGTAGGAAGAGGGGGAAGTGGCGACGGATTTAGGAGGAAGGGATGATAAGGGGATAGATAGTGATGTATAAATACATGTAAATACACTACTCGTCCTTCGCTTCGCGTGGCAAAATGCATTCCCGGAAAATACCGCGTAAAGTGAAGCCGCGCAAAATGGGGGAAGGTCTTAGTATGGAACCATATGAGGGCCGACTTGTGCTCAACACTCGACCATTTAATTACGATATTCAGCATAGCTACCGTTGTCTTTTCTTGTAAACCCCTTAGTCTAAGTGAAAAATGTTATGATTTTTAAGGATCAAAGACTGTTTCGAAAGCGCTCTAAAGTAAACCCAATGGCCGTTGGCCGCACAATTCGAGATATCTCTCAAAAATAAACCGTGCAAAGCGAAACTTGAGATTAGGTTCCTGGTAGCGTACCTCCCTAATATAAATTTCACTCGGTGTATCCGTATATACAGACAAACGCGCGCGCAACCCTCCATACAGTCAAAACATAAACACAACGACACGAGGAGACGACTCGCACGTTGTTTGACTAAGGTGTTCATCCTATCATTTTCTCTCGTTATGACAAGCGATGGATACCGAATTTGGAAGACAAACGCTAAGCGCCGTGCGCCCGTACTTTCTCGGGTTTAGGATCGATGTCATCGGAACAGATATTTTTATTTCGCGAAAAAATCTCCCGTCGGAAATTCCGCTGACCGATGGGAAATCGCACCGAATTAAATTTTGACTTCCCGTAAATCAACGTGAGACTACCTCGCTGCAACGTCCAAGGCGAAATTGCCGGCAAACGACGTTAACGACGTTATGTGAAACGAGGGTGAGCGCTGTTGACGCGAAACTACGCTTATTATCGGGTGACGTTAAGCGAGGACTACCTCCATACTGACAAACACGTATACACATATTATTCGAAGGAATTGATTCAAAAAGGAGTAATGCAAGGAGATACGGGACAAATAGAGTATGATGAGAGTTTCCATGAAAGAACATTATATTTAAACAGGGGCTGAACTCTAACTTTAAAGGAATTCAGATTCATCCACGTAATAGAAAATTCGATTTGTAGACATTTCGAAAAATCGAAAAATGAAAGAACGAAGATTCGAGCCTTGGAAAATTCGAGCAATTGATATATCTACTCGGAAGAAATCCGAGTTATAGAGGCTCGCGTTTTAACATTGTTTCCTGAAATTTTGGAGAAATATGAAGAGGTTAAAGCGAGAGAAGACGTTTGCATAAAATCGTTAGAACTACGTGGCTAGACATTTAAAGTAAATATTTCATCGGATGAAGGAAAAAATGCAAGAAAAGTATGAAAATCGATAATACCAAAGAAAGCGGATGAAAATATGAGGAGAAAGGAAGACCAAAAGAACAAACATGGAGCGGGGGACGGGAAAAGTATTTTACGGAAAGAATAAAAGGGTTGAAAAAGCGAGAGAAAGTGAGAGAGATAGGAGATGAGAAAAATGGGTACGAAGACAGGTAAAGAGCGCTCGAGAGGCAGAGAATGGAAGAGAAGAAAATAAAGGAAAGGCGATCGCCGCTTAGACGAAGAGAAATGCGAATCGGTAAGGAGAGAGAAGGAAAGTAGACATGGAGGCTTACCTTGAAGGATCTTTTCTTTCCGTTAAAATGGAAGAAAGCGTAGGAGGGATTGGTTTAGAGGATGCAAAAGGTGAAGGGGGAGATAGATAGATAGAGTGAAAGAGAGATAGATGGAGAGAGAGAGAGAGAGAAATAGGCAGAGAGAGGAGGGTTAAGAGGTTTTGGTAAGGTGGCTGAGTCGAGAAGGGAGCCAGAAATGGGTAATTTATTCCTCTGTTTACATTGGTCTTGCGTCGCTCCCCCTCTCCTTTCGATTTCTCCGACGGCGGCTTTGCCTCTCCTGTAAAAAGAAATAAATGCGACCCAGTTTGAATGATATTTGTGCTAAGGTCTGGATCATTATTTTCGCGAAGGGTTTTCGTGTTCGTGAAATGTCGAGCGAATTTCGGTGTTCGTTTATTTCCTTCCTTTCTTCCTGGAAGTGATCGAGGTGATTGGGACATATGGTGATAGGTGGCGATGAATGAGTTTAAATACGGTTGAAATTATACAGAAGTCCCGTGGTCCGGAAATATCCTTGGTTCGGAATGGTTCCGTGAGTTTGACAATAACGTCCTTATTCCGGAAATGTGGCGTGGATGGTGTTTTGATTTTCCCGTCCTCTGTGTTCCCACAGCATGAGGAAGAATATTAACAAGTGAGGAAAGTGTATGGCGTATCGCAAGTAGGCGCCTTCCGTGCGATGGAATATATTAAATTAAACGATATAGTTTGAACGAACGCACACCATAAAACAACGAAACACCACGAGCCGATTGTCTCTCTGACTAATAATATTTCTTCCCTCTCCTAAGTTGGCGCATTAATAAACGTATTTTTAGAATAATGACTAAATAATACAGAACCATATATCAGAAACAATGACAGGAAAATATTACATTTTTATTTACTCGTCTATTTTCTGATATATTTTAATTAATCAAACAATCGATAATTATTTAAAACATACCTCACTTGAGTTAGGTAGTTACAATGTTTACGTTAACGTTCTTTTCTTCGTCGTAGATAATCAATATCCTTCCGTTTACAAAATGATGCATACACACGTAATTATATTAAACGTTTTTTCGTAATTACACATAGCAGATATTATTTACTTTAGTTATTGCGAAGATTCTTTTCGATTACAACAGTCAAGTAGCATCCACGCAAGGTTTTTTCCTTAAGTTCAAAGCAAATTAGGACTTTCTTGTTTGGTTAGAAATATTTTATTTAATTACTTCTACAAATTTGATTTTAAGACTTTTTTGATATAATTAATATTTTACGAGATCTGACGAAGAGTTCTTTTTTCGCAAAGTGGCACCCCTGACTGGGAACCACATGTGCCATTTTCTCATTGTCTTTGTCCACAAGTCCTAAACACCAAATTTAATAAAAATCCGCGATGTAGAAGCAGAGAACGAAGATGCTGCGTACGGAGGGACGGACAGAACAAAGCGAATAGGCGATTACGTTGGAAACGAAACGCGCATAAAAGGTTAAAAAAGACCGTAAAATATAACAAGTGGGGTGTACACGGGTTTCCCGTGGTACAGAAGTGCTTTTCGTGAAATCCGCCTTAGTATAATCGTATACTAATGTATTTGCTTTGAAATCAGAAAATTATTTTTTCTTATATTGTGGTAGTCCTGCTTTTCAGATCCGTTCTATTCATTTCGGTTTGCCATTCTATACTCGCCCTACAAACGATTTTTTTTAGCCCATACATTCGAAATTCATAGTTGCAGAAAAATTCTAACGCACTAACATTGTTACTGTGGTAGGCTTGTTTTTTCGACTCGGTTGTAATATGCTATTTTGTTTATTTATTTATATGAAGATTATATATATACCATATTGAGTTCAAATCCATGCGGTCAGTTCTCTAGAAATTCGTGTAAAAGAAATATTATTTTTACTTTTTATTATGGTAGCCTTGCTCTTTAGCTCCGCTATAAACATCTTGATTTCATTATGATATGTTGTAAAAATTTTATGTACAAAATTTTGTTGGAATTCATTCAGCCAATTCTTTCCAAATCCACAATTACTGAAAGAGTTTAATTTGTACGGCACCCCTGTTTAGATGATTCGGTCCAAACCATAGTAATAGTTTTTTATATGTGTGTACATTATAAATATTATATTTGGTTAAAATTTATGTGGACAGTTCAACACAAAAACTTGTAAAAAGAATTTTTTTATTCCTTGTATTGTGGCAGCCCTGCTTTCTATATCTATATTTAAAATCTTTATTTTTTCTTTTTTTATGTTGCACAACTCCTTCATACAAAATTTCATTGAAATTGGTTCTGCCAAATTCATAATTACCGAAAAGTTTTATTTAGCAATTGTGGCACCTCTGCTGTCGAAATATGTCATTTTGGTCAGGCATGTATGTGAAGATTTTATGTACCAAGTTTGGTTAATATCGGTTCAGCCAATTTTTCCCTGATATATGCGTGCGGACGGACGGACGGACAAGTGCTTTTCAGCAATGAAAAAAGCACTAAAAATCTATATAATCTATGATTACAACCAGGTCGGGTAAACCAGACTGTATGAGTTATCTCATACAAGGACACACATTTTGTGTGTTATTTGATGTCTTCCCATTATTTACTCCTACCCCTGTGTTAAAAGATTTATAATCATGGCGTATGTAGCACAGTGACAGTACAATAACTTTATACTAAACATCCGTGGTACGGAAAGCTCTATAATCTGGAACACCTCCGATATCGACCGTTCCTAATTATAGAGGTGGGGATTAGAACGGGCGACTTTATAAATCAAGAAAATCGTAAGAAATATTATTTTTATTCGGCGCTAATCGGTTACCTGTATTTTTACATGTTGGTAGTTCAATCATTATTAAGCATATTAATTTCAAGAAGCATTTTTTATGCAGTAATTATATTTGTAGCTAGCTATCTTAAGCGTTAACTTGAGCTTTTTCATATATATCATCATATATATTTTGCCAAACTACTCGAAGGTAATAAAAGACATCCTCAGCTGTAGTTTCATGGTAATGGTAACGTTAAAATGTTGTGCGTAAACTCATTGACTGAATTTTATAATTGTTTAGTAAATGTGTTTATACAAAGACAAACAGATGTAAATTTCACTTAGTCGAAGCATCCGCAAACGGCCTCCATTTCGAAATTTCAAATTCGAAAAATAAAGAAACCGAAATCGTAGCGTGAAAACTTTCGATTCGAAAAAATCTGCTTTTTTTGAGCGCCATACCCCTCGCCGACAATTTTTGTTTCGTCGCGCGAATGAAATCCGCCACGCCGCCAAACGCCCTTCATTAAAAAAAAAACACAACGTCAATGTATCTTTTACCTCGCAAAACCCGAACGACCCGTGGAGATGAGCCGGTAGAAAAGAGAAAACTCGCCCCGCATGCAATCCGTCGATTCTTTTTATATATATATATATATATACGTACGTATGCATGTACGCTCGGTGAGTGTTTTCACCACCATAATTACAGGTGGCCTACAATCGGGGCGAGCGACCTTGAGGGGTGAAAACGGCTGAATGGATTCCCGTGGCCCACAAAATCACCGCTGATTCTCCCTTCCCCACCCACCGCTCTCCCCACCCCCCATCTTCCCCGTGAAGGAGGGGGTCGACCCGATCGACAGACTAACACACACACACACAGGTGGCCGTCCCAAGTCACGGAGAACGTGACGAGGCAGAGACGGGCGTATTCGACGCTAAAAAAATGTATAGACGAACCTGTACAATGATTCGAACCTTTAAAAAACAGGTGAAAATACGAGTTATTAACTGTAAAACTAACATTAATGCATGTATGTATATATGTATAAATTACTAGGATTTTTTCAAATCATATTTCCCTTGGGTAAAATTTTTACTTATTCTAATGATCTTTCTGTATTGTCGAGAGATTCGAGTAATGGAGATTCTGCTACATACGTTTCTCGTTAAAGCTCGGTAGTTCGGATCTCAGCGCAAGACGAGATTGATGCAATTTATATGAGAATCGTGTTATATAATCTTCAAAAATTATTTAGGAGCGCTGAGGCCAACATCTTAGATTGACGAAAAATTCATGTAATAGGAGTTCCTGCTAAATGTTGGGAAGTTCGGCTTCTTTAGTATCATTTGTAGTTTTAATTCGTCGGTAGCCATAGGCATAAAAATTTTTAACGGAAATTTAATTCATTGCTAAAATCCATGAGTTTATCTCTTGGCTTGTATTAGAACCGAATTCGCTCCCATGACTGCAATACGGATGTGTTATCCAAATACTCATTCCAGCTAAACTAAGTACCTGTCCTAAAACATTAATCCACCAATTTTTGGTCGATGTATGAAACATAAACACAGCTTTATACTCTTTCCTATCCGTTTCTATATCTATGCTAGGGAGATGCACGTTGAAATTAAACGGGAAAGTTTTTTGTGAATGAACATAAATATACCTTGACTTTCTTTGAATAGCAAGACAACGACAAACTTTCGTTTTTTTAGGCGTTCGTTGTTTCAAGTTTCAAACACCTACAATGACTCTAAGTATCTAATTTTAATATGCGAATTATGAATGTTCTACCTTGCATTCAAATATATTCCTTCTCGTAATAACGCAAGGAATGTTGTTTACATTGGTTGCTATGAAAAGAATTTCTCCCTCCTCTCTCTCTCGTACTAACTGTAAGAACATTCATAGCACGCTTTAACCCATAAGGATTGAAATAATAATAAGATTTCGAGGTTTAACAATGTAATTGGTTTGCCAAGGCAACATCCCAAATAAATGTCAAGATTTCCTCAAAATATGTTAATTAAATGTTTAACATGAGAATTTTCTAACGGTAGACGGGAAAAGATGAACAGAATAAGAAACTTTATAGTTTTTTTTCTTCAAAATGGGCTAGATCCGAAGATCATAGGTTAATTATTTCGAATTCAGATATCAAAAAGAATAAAAGCCTGAAAGTCAAAAAGTCGATTTTTACTTGTTATCAAAAATAGAAAATGCTTACCTTAGAGTCGAACCTAGAATGTTTTTCGAGATTTATTATCGTCAACATCTTACAATATGTGAATCAATCATTCCTGCAAAATATAAAAAATGTAACTCTTTCCATTATTGAGTTATTCGCATTTTTATAGCGTGACAGAGGGAGCCACAAAGGGACAAAGGGAGAGAAGTAGCCTTTTATTATTGTTAGATAGATTGAAAAGTTATCGTACCATAGAAAAGTTTTATCATCTAATTTTGCGAGTGATACTGTTCTGATATAACAGTCCGTTTGATAGATGATAAACTCCCATAGATAAGGTGCTTTATGTTCGTATTCGAAATAGGGCGCTGACCCAATTTATGCGGGTTCGTAGATAACGTCCGAACCTCCATAACTCGAATCTCGAGGAGAAAAATTTTGAGTTTCAGAGAGAGAAATAGAACTTTAACACGACGTATTGAGGAGCAAACTGTTTGTATTTATTTTTTGTAATCAAATTTTTCATTGATAAATAATATCGTCTTCGTCCGAAAGAAATTTTTATCTATCTATAAAAATTCGAAATGTCAGAAACTGGATTTGTGGAGGGTTCGACTTTTTCAAATCATAACAAAGAAACTCTTCGCGACCTCGAAGAAACGCCTAAATAATTTCTCAAGGTCAGGGTGAAGCTAAACAATTACCTCCATCGCACGAAACATCTGACGTTATCACCATTTAATTTTAACTTCTCTATAAAAAACCGCCTCTACCGGTTGCGAAGTATCGAATGTTTTGAAAAGCCGCTCGTGGAATTCCATGCCCTAGGCGTCGCAAAATCCCGCAAATTTACCTTGGAGCGTGAACCGAGACGACTCGCCAATGGATCGCGGAAGTTTAATGCAACCAGAGATTAAATTACGGACATGGAAAGTTGAATCGATCCTCAATGGCATAAGTAATGTGGGAAAGCGTCATATATCAAAATCGTGGCACTGGCGAGGTCGAAACGACTGTCAGAATCGATCGACTTAATTTTAAAGATGGACGCGACCAATAGAATTAAATAAAATTAAAAATTGGCCGTCTAAATTAATCGATTTAATCCGATTATGGTCAGGACAAGATTGATGCAATGAAACGAAAATAGAACTCAATTTTTCGAAATTGATCGATTCAATTTTAATGATGGTCAGGATGCGACAAATAGAATTAAATGAAAATAAAAATTGACTGTCTAAATTAATCGATTTAATCCAAAGATGGTCGGAATGAGACGGGCGGAATGAAATTAAAACAAAAATCGATTGTCTAAATCAGATGTCCCCAAACTACGGCCCGCGGGCAGGATCCGGCCCGCGAAAGGGTTTTATCCAATCCGCGGAAATGTTATTAAGCATCATAAAATCGGTGTTTCCAATTTAAAAACAGGCACATTGTTCGCATTAGAATTTTTCATACATTTATTCACATTTACTTATAGTTATATATGCATGTACGCTTAGGTAATTGTAGACTAAAATATTTTAAATTTTGAGACGGTTTTTTTTTTAGCACTTTCAATATTCCTATGTGGCTCTCCTCTCAAAAAGTTTGGGAATCCCTGGTCTAAATTGAACGACTTCATTTTAAAGACGATTAGGAGGGGGGGAATAGAAATAAATAAAAATTGACTATCTAAATTGATTGATTTCATCCGGTGGTCAGGACGAGAGGAACTGAACTGAATGCAATGTACGAGAAATTAATTTGAGTGCGTAAAAAATGCGTGAATCTGAGTTTCATCATCGGCGCCATGTTTTTTTTTAATGATCGCAACAAGTTACTCGACGGATATTGCATCACCGCGAAATGTTTATTACGCAATCAATAGTTTCGGTGAAATCTTCGGTCCAGTCGAGAGAGAATTTTGACGTGCCGCTTTTATTTAAATCACCTTGGCAGTAATTAGATAATCAGTGTCAATCGTCAAAAAAAACCTTCTCTCTAGAAAAAATTCAATGCCGGGAAAAAGTAAAATTTCCGTGCGGAAAACCTCGAATCTCGAGGGAAGGCAAAAATGATTTCGTGTTTTTTTTTAGCTCACGCCGCAGAAATTGTAGGTATGTTGGCGGAAAAATAGCAATTTCCTAGCAAAGCTTTGTTCTATTTAAGGTTCGATTTACCTAGACACCTCCTAGTCTTCTCTTTAAAAAAAACATCAAAATTTAGAATGACGCCTACACCGCAATCCCGTTCGAATGCGTGATATTTTTCTCCCCGTATATCTGCTTGTGACGCCATCGAAGAAGAAGGGGGAGGGGGATAAAATCGCATTTCTGCGTTGCAACGCTTCCTCTTGTCTACGCAGCGCGCACGTTTTCTTTTTGTTCGATCCGGAATCCTCTTCTTCTTCTTCGATTGCTCACTGCGGCATCGCTCTTAACGGCTTTTTGAAAATGGCCGCCCCTTTGAGAGAGAAAAAAAAGAAAAACGCCATCTCTCGACCCTTTCTTCCGCGATAAATTCCCTAATTTTTACCGCCGTGTTCCCTCCATCGCTTCTCACTGTTAGTCTATGGCTAAAGGTCGTCGGGCGTCTTATTTTATTTTTTCGTAACTGTAAAAAAAAGTTTTTTTCTTTTGAATGGGCTCCTTCTAGGAAACATAGTTTTCCTTCGTTTACAACGAGGGACCTTCAAGAGGCCTCCGATTAAGTTTATTAGATTTTTTTAGCCCCTCGTTCTCGTCCACCCCCGCTTCCGGTTAACTGAAATTACGTTTTGGAACACCCCCTGACCTTCTTTTTATTCTTCAAAAGAATGGCAAGTGCTTCAGAATGACAGAAGAATGGGGTCCTCAAAAATAAAAGGACGACTCCCGCCTCCTCCTAAAATGGGTCGATTTGAATGAATGGCCCGCGTTTTCCCCCTCAGCTGATGGTATGCTTACCTTGCACTCTGCAGTGTGCACGGGAAGGATCGATAACATTGCTCTATGCCATCACTTGGCCACCTTGAAGCCCCTCCCCCAAAAAAAACCCTCCTCTCCCCACCCTAAAACCGCCCCGATGCGTGGGCGTATCAGTTCATCCCCTCTCCCCCACCCCTCTTTTAACCCTTCATGACGTGCCTGTGACGTCAGGACCGTGGTCCGCCCTTACAATCGCATGGGAGAACCCCGGGGGCTTTCTCCGCTCGCTCCTCTTTCTCTCTTGCCCCTCTCTACCCCTTACCTCCCTCCATGTTGGGTCCGTAAGCGCCATGTCGCAGATGAATGCGTCATCGGACCGGCAGCTCTGCCCGGGCCAATGGGAGACGGAGGCGCCATGTACGTCACGACGCTAGATGAGTCGTCGCCTAGCAACGCGGCGAGTCTGTACCTCTGGTACCATTTGTCTGACTTGAGTGGTGCCACTGCGGATTTAAAGTCTCCGTTATTATTGATCGGAGTGATTCCCGTCTTTATGACCCGTTCCGAATTAGGATGGGGTTTTTAGAAGCGATGACGAGAAAATGACCGTCCCGTATCATATCGCGTCACTTTCTCTACGCATGCTGGACGGTAGGGAAAGTCCTCTACGTAAATTTAGCTCGAGAAAGGAAATAAATTTTCGAAACGAAACAAACATGCTTGTCCCATCGATACCAATTGTCATCGTTTCTAACAGTACGAAATCATGGTATTTATTTGTTACTTGTATTATCGTTCGAAGTCTACATTAATAGCAACATTAATGCATCAGATTGAACACGTATATAACGTTACACACTTCGTGAGCCATAATATTCGACCACGGCGTTATAACTCCTCCCCACCCGCTCCCGCTAAGATCTAGTGACCTAATACCCCTCTCTTCCCCTCCTCAGCTGTGGCCTCGAAACTGAACAACTTTTACCTTCCACAGACGGAGATCAGCCCCTTAGGAAGTCAAACCTGAACGTAGATCTGCAGGTAAACGAATGCACCTATGAATTTTAGCCATTGATTTTACGGGTTCGTTTAACAGACGTTTTGTTAACGTTGCGTTTGTGTGGTACGCCATCGGTGGCTTCTTATCAAAGCACGAGAAAAAGTGAGCAGCGTTATCGCAACAGTTTGAAGATTGGAGTGTGTTTGAAGATAAGATTTGGAAGAAAGGATTTTGTGTCTACGTTTTTAATTAATCCTGACGAATAATGTTTTAGTTATTCATGTTATAATATCCAGTTAAAGTGTGAAGGTTGTTTTGTGTGTAAAAATTGGATGTGGGAAAGTTTAATGCGTTAAACGCTGGTCTTTTAAGTGGCTAATAACTTCAGGCATTAGGTGAAAGTGTATTTGTGGTTCGGTAAATTTTCGTTAAACGATATCATTCCTATTCTGGCAATTTTAGTTTCTTATGTGTTATACTGTAACGGTGCTGTGGAATTTGGAGCAATCTGTGGAAGGAATATATCAACTTTGCCAAAAATTTTTTTTCAGTTGGAAGTCATGGATTTCGCCGTCTTGTGTATGTTTTTAAGTGTTATCGTTGGAATTAATGCACTCGAAAATGGTTTGGTACGGACCCCTCCTATGGGTTGGTTAGCTTGGGAGAGATTCAGATGCAACACAGATTGCAAAAATGATCCAGACAATTGTATCAGGTAATGCTCTTTCTTCTTTCCTTTTTATGATTAATATTTTTTAAATAAGTTGGTTTTTCAAAATTTTATCAGATTCACGTTTTGTAATATAAAATTTTTGCTGTTGTTTACACAGTGATAGGTTATTTCGAACCATGGCAGATTTGGTAGTCTCGGATGGATATGCAGCTGTCGGATACGAATATATCAACGTAGATGACTGTTGGCTAGAAAAAGAGAGGGATTTCAATGGTCAACTTCAGCCGGATGCCGTACGCTTTCCATATGGAATGCGAGACTTGGCGAATTATGTGAGTATAAACTTGTTGCTTCGATGCATATTAAATTCTTTTAAACTTTTCATTTGTTGTCGTGATATCTTATAATGATTTTTGATAGTGTTTCATGGATGAATTCTCTTGCTTATATTTCAAATGTGAAATTGATTAATTTTAAATAGTGTGTCCAATTAATTTTAAACGGAAATTTGTTAAGTTTTTCCAACTTATGTCCCCAGGTCCATTCAAAAGGCCTGAAGTTTGGTATATACGAAGACTTTGGTAATTACACCTGTGCTGGTTATCCTGGAGTTTTAGGTTACTTGCAAAATGATGCACTAACATTTGCTTCTTGGGAAGTCGATTATGTGAAGCTAGATGGCTGCTACTCACACCCAAGGGATATGGACAGAGGTAAGTTTTTCTTGGTTGAAGTTGATTCAGTTGCATTTCTTTAGTCAGTTATTGGTTTGAAATCATTAATTATTAGGTACATATATGGTGTGTAATTTTGCAAATATATCCTATTAGGTTATCCAGAGTTTGGCTTTTATCTCAACCAGACTGGGAGAGCAATGGTGTATTCTTGCAGTTGGCCAGTTTATCAAATTTACTCTGGGATGCAGGTTAGTTTTTCATTTGCTTTAAGAGCGAACATTTATGGAAAATGAATTCTAACTACATGTAGAGCATATTTTTCTATCTTGGAAAATTTATGTAGGTGTGAATATACAGGCGACGAAAAGTCATTATACCCATTTTGATATTTATGAGCTGCTTTACTGTGAATGTTTTATATTTCCTTGATAGTACTATAATATGACTGTGTGAACTATTTTCTTCATCACTTTGTGAATGTTTACAAATTCAGAAAGTTTTAATTAGTTCAAGAAGTTGATTCTGTGCACCAATAAGTGAGGATACAGAAATATCGTAATTTCTGTGAATTTAATTAGTATAATTAGTTAATGGATCTTTTAGATTATGCAATAATAAAGGTAAGGGTAAACCAATAAATTAGATGAGTATGTTAGCTTTTTTTATTTGGATCAGTTTCCTCATAACGAAGAAGCTTCATGTCAGAGCAAGTATTAATTATTTTTTTAAACCCATTCTAGCCTAATTTTTCATCCATAATTGAACACTGCAATCTTTGGCGCAATTTTGATGATATACAAGACTCGTGGTCCAGTGTGGAGAGCATCATAGATTATTATGGAAACAACCAAGATATCATCGTGTCAAATGCTGGTCCTGGGCATTGGAACGATCCAGACATGGTGATGCATTGCTTTCATCTTTGCTAAATAATTTCTTTCTCTTTGTAATTTCTTGTTTTGTGCTTATATTTATGAAAATTTGCTCACTTCAGTTGATTATTGGAAACTTTGGCTTGAGTTATGAGCAGAGCAAGACACAAATGGCTTTGTGGGCTATATTGGCAGCTCCCTTGTTGATGTCTGTAGACTTGCGCACCATTCGCCCTGAATACAAAGCCATTCTTCAGAACAGAAAAATAATTGCCGTGGATCAAGATCCATTGGGAATCCAAGGAAGAAGAATCTATAAGGTAAGGGAAGTGGAGTGTGAGTTGATTCTAAGTTAGCAAATATTTCCAGTGATAGCTTTCAACAATCATGTTAAGCAGGAAAACAATATTGGTGCCAGTGATAGTCGTCTGTGTTTGAAGTTCACTAGCTGTAAACTCCAACATAGCTGTTTCAGTGTTGTATAACCTTTTTCAGAGCATTGGAATATTATTGTTCATCAGTGATATGTGTGGTTCATCTTGTTAAATTCTGATGCTTTCCTGAATTTTTTAATTTAAAGGTTCATATTAAAATATTGACATTGCTCAAATTTTCTAGGATTTGTTAGTAATTAGCTAGTAGGATTCTTCATGCTTTGTAATGGTTGAAATACACAAAAGTTCTCCCATATTTTTATTTGTCTGGTTCTAAATTACCTACAAGTGATACAGATGATATTAAGTCAAACAAATTATTTAAGGATAAGCAATAAAAGCAAGTCTTAAATCTTCCCTGATTTTCTTCAAATTTTTAGTTTTAGTTTTTCTGTGTCATTCCACTGTCTCAGAGTGACAAGATTGTTGGTGGCATTCATTGGTTTTAAAATAGTGTTCTTTATTATTGAAGAGGATCTCAAAATATATTTCCATCGCTTATTATATTTCATTGGGGAAGGGTCAAAAAATTGGGATCATTGATGTTATTTCTCATTAAAACGTTCTGGTTTAGTGTTTAAAACAAATTATCATTAGATGCATTTCGTTTGTTTTTAAGAAAGGCACATAACAGTGACTGTGGAAGTTAATGAAATAATTTCCCCTTTTGTTTTCAGAAAAATGGGATAGAGATCTGGGCAAGGCCAATTACTCCAGTGTACCAGAGTTACTTTTCTTATGCAATTGCATTTGTGAACAGAAGGACAGATGGAACACCCTCTGACATTGCAGTGACGCTTTTGGAACTTGGACTTGCTTTCAGAGGAGGATATTTTGTTGAGGTCAGACTATTTTTTACGCTTAGGTGAAATACAGGTAATGTTTCATAATAATATCATCAAATGCATCCACAATAATTTTACGTAGTTATTGGTTTTCAACATTTTGCTTTTGGTTGATTATGAATGTTATTCTCTAGTCATCGTGTGTTAGCCATTAAAGTAAACAGTTGCATATAGGGAAACCTTATACCATGTTACAATTACATGAACAAATGATCCAATTATTCTAGCTCAAGTCTTAGTAAAATCCCATCTTAGATTGTATTTAATAAAACTGGTAATTTTGTTAGTATAACAAATCTCAATTGTTTTGAAATAAATGCTTGAAAGTCTAAAGTTCGAGCACTCCCCAGTGGTCATGGAAGAAATGGGGTAAGTTAAGTTTTAAAATTTTAAAGATATTCTTTACTTTAAAAATTCAATGTTATTTATTGCATCAAAATATCATTCCATGGTTTTTAAATGTACCTTAAATCACCAAATGTAGCAAAACTTGCTATAATAATCTTTTGATGAAATTAATGGTCTTCATCTTTGTCATTGAGTCATGAAAAGAAGTTAGGGTACTTCTCCGTTTGACCCCCCCACTCGAGTTTTTCTACTTTTTCATTTCACTGCCCGATGTTCCTATTTTCACTTGAGTTGGTAAAACGACATATATATTAAGATAAACGCTTCCCAACCTGAGGGGGGAACACAGTGAATGTAAGAAGGAACCAAAAACACTTCAACTAACTTACCCAACCCAGTGGGGCCGAGTAAAATTTAGTTTAGTTAGTGTTATCAACCCAAGTGAAAAAAGGAGCATCATGCAGCGAAATGAAAAAGTAGAAAAACTTGAGTGTGGGGTCAAACGTAAAAGTACTGAAGTTAGATTCAGAAAGACAGGTAAAGGGAGGATGTAATTTTATTAAAAGAATTTGATAGAAATATGAAAGCCATTATTTTGTATAGTTATAATTTTGCATAATTAGGTTTTGCTGATAAGTAAAGTAACCCCAGATTTTGCTGCATGAATTTTGCCACATATGATAAAGAAAATGTTTTTGCATACTTAGTCCATGCTAAACATTTCATGACATACAGGGTGTCCGGCGACACCAGCTGGTTCCCAATGACATCACACCACACGTTCACAGAAAAACGGAGTTGGAAGTTGCTTTCAACTGTTCCGAGAGGATTTTTGCGAGCCCATAAATGGTAGTTTCTCGTGTTGTTTATTCCATCACGAGTAAACTGTGCCTCGTCCGTGAACAAGATGTAATGGTTTAGGCAGGGGTGTGCATTTAACCAACAGCAGAATTCCAACCACCTAGCCATATCCCCGGGTTGAAGATGCTGAACTTGCTGGATATGGTATGAATAAAGTCCCTCATCACGTAATGTTTGCCAGATTCTCATTCACGGAACGTTGAGGCGGGCGGACATTCTTCGTGGATGTGGACTTCGCTGAACCATTTGAATGTTTTCCTCCTCATCCAAATTAACTTGTACTGGATGTTCAGCTCTCAAAGACATACGAAAATGAGCCATTTTCTCGTAAATGTTGGTGAACTTTGATAAAAGTGCGTCGATCTGGTGTTCTTCTTTGTGGAAATCATTGATATTCGTAAATGGCAGCAACGAAGTTTCCATCGCAAAACCTGTACACCAAGTACATATCATACTCTTCATTTGAAAATGTAAACGGCATTACTGAAAGTTAATGATACCACACGTGTCACAGTACACTACACTGAATGCTAGCTTATGTTCTACTGACATGCTGCCTGCAAGCTTGCAAATTACATCCACGTCTGTTGTGCAAGCATCATGCTTCTCATTGTTCTAACAATGGATTAAGTATCAAAGTAAATGAATGATTATTTAAATAATACACTTTTCAACAATTAACAATGTATACGAATAATTATTCAAACAATGCATTTTTGCAGCCATTAAGTTGTATAAATCAAAGTATGAGATACTTTCAATTGCCGGTAGCTCTATAACAAATGAGAATTGGACCCATGTTCATATGACATTTTTTTACTCAAATCACTTAAGAAATAAGATCACGAAGTTATGACATAAATTCGCCAGACACCCTGTATATAGTCACATAGCAGTTGGAATGCAGACATTGCATTTTCACCATTTATATCAACAGCCCTTGTTAGACGGCAATGGTTACTAAGTTGATTTTAATTCTTTTTATTGAAAATGACTACATTATTTAAACATTTTTAGTCCATAAATGCAAATATTCATTGATTGTTTTAATAAATTTTCCTAATGCATTCATGTTCCAAGCTTCAGTATATCTAAATTTCTTGATTATAAAATTTGTTACTCTGTCTGTAGTAGAGCGTATCTTTGTGCAATTTTGGGAGGTTACCCAATGAATTGCTATGCTATGCAGGCTTTATTTTATGAAGAATATTAATGAAGTGATGAAATGATTAATCAGTAAGAGCCATTTTATTTCTATCAATCCATATCTTTAATGAATAATTGATTCTAAATAAATGAGTTGGATTACAGACACTTTATCCACTTTAATGGCAGTAAAATATTTACCCGAGCAACTTCTGATACATTTACTAAAAGGTATCAAGTTTTTAACAAAGGTCAACAATTTAGCTTTAGATGTTTGTTGAAATGCATACAGCAAGCTGAACATCTCAGGAATTTAGGAATTCAGGTTTTTTAATCTTATATTAAGCTAGGTCATTGTGTCATGCTGTAAGATGGCAGTTAGATCAATCGTGAGAATAACAAAAACACAACTTGAAAACTTTCCATCCTGTTTTGATAAAACTTAAGAAATAACTTGGCAGTGCCGCTTTTAAATTTTAAGGTGCTCACCATCCAGATTGAAGTCATGGGTTTGATTAAAGGAGAGTTTATTTTCTCCATTTGAGTAACACAGGAACTAGTGTAGTACAGTAATCATTTGCATATTAAAATTACATTTAATCGTGATAGAAGTACAAGACTAGAATCAATGAATTCCTGAAAGAACAAAATTTTATTTTCTTGTCATTAATTTTTGAACGCACATCTGATTGGTCAACAAATTGGTTTTTAATGCCAAAATTCAATGTATTTTTACATGAAAATGATTCGTTGTCAAGGTGATTGTTATTGTTATCGGTTTCATGTAATTGCGTACGATTGACTTGTATTATAAATTTGTGTCCTATCTGTCAACTTATTCAAGGAATGTTGACACTTTTGAAGTTTAAACAATACCTATAGAGATTTAAATTGCTGAATTTCCTTTAAGATTTTGTGTACATTTTCAGCTAAAGCTGAGTAAATTAATTAACCTGTGACTAAAAGTATAAAAATGAAATTTATTTTAATGAAACAATGTTTTATATGCACTAAAAAATAATAAATATAAAATTCACGTTATAGTGTGTTCCAGAAAGTTAAAATAGTTTTAGGCATATAAAAGCTGTGTAGCATAATGTTTAACGAATAAATGTTCATTAATATTTCCTTGTCACAGAACTTTTATTTTTACAACTACTATTTTTACCTTCTGGATCATTAGATTATGTGATTCTTATATTTATTGTTTACTTTTTAGTGCATAAAATAAAATTGGTATCATTAATTCTTTATTTAAATATTTATTTTAACTTAATACTGAATTCATGCATACCCATCATTTTTGACAGATGGTTACAATTGTTTTTTATAAAATTTATGCATATAAGTAAATAATAAAAATAGACATATATTTCGAAGGGATTGAATTACATCCCTCGACTGTTTTTCTGCATTAAATATTTTAAATACTTTTATCCCAGGATCTATATGAGGATGTTTCATATGGCGTCTTGACTCCTGATACAAAGATCAAGGTGAAAGTGAACCCATCTGGTGAGTTAACTTTTCAATCTCAAGTGATAAGTTAATTTGTTCAAGTTTCTGACCCCTTTTTTCTTACTAATTCTGCATCATTCATCCAAAAGGTGTTGTCATGCTGCGGGCTGAGGTTCAGTTGTCTTACAAAGAGCGCCACTTACCTCCGGCCCAGTCCATCTACAGGCCTTACGACATTTTCCAAGTAACTAGGCCTGTTTTTAAGAAAAAATGAAACTGAAAAGACAATGTTTCCGAGCATGCCTGATCAGTGTGCAATGGCTTTGCATTGCCATTTGGTGTACATTCCTCAATTTGAAACAGAGACAAGCATGTGCAAGATTGAAGAAGTGTCTGAGACCATGTGTTTTTTACGTTCCAAAAGAGCAAATGAGGCGCCTCTGTGGTATTTGTTTCTTGTTTCCTTCATTATCATTATTGTCGTGAATAGAATGACATCTCCTAAGCAGCAAAACTCAACTTTGCGATTAGCTGTCAGGAATTCACGAGTATCAGTTTCTTACGTAAGAATGGCATAGTTACCAAACAAGTTATTGCACCTGTTAGAAATGCCCTTTAACTGTGATATGTAAAGAAGAAAAAGACCTTCCAGGGAAGCCATTTTTGGTAATTTCATTATACTTATTAATTCTTTTATGTAAATCTTGGTAAATGTTGATTTCCAATAATGGCTTTCCCTCGGTCTTAAAATCAATATGGGACATCTCCTGTAATTCTTAAATTTTATGTTCCGTGAAGTGAGGAACTTATTAAAAAATTATTAAACGTTATCGATTACGAAGTGATAAAAACTTCATATCTGAATCGCATTCTTTTGAAGGCAAAATGTTTTTATACTAAAGTGTTTTTCCACTCTTTCCTGGTATTAGATACCCTTTTAAATCATCATTGGGGCTTGAAAAGCTTCTTTTATTCAAAATAGCATATCGTATGATTAAATTAACATATACTTGTGCCATTTGGCCTCTCAGGTATAATTACGATATAGTTGTTTGGTTTTAATATATACCGACAAGTAATGGAACGAAAAATTTTAATTTTGTATTAGCGAATAAAAAAACTTTACAAACCACTTACATCGCTCATCATTACGAAACATACCAACCTTTTAATTTTGGTTTAAATGTCTTATTTCTCTCAATTGTAAAAGTAAATATGGTTTGCTGGAAAAATTTCCTTGAAACGGCTAGTTTTGATTTTATGTGTTAACAGGCACATTGTGCAGTTTGTTGAATCCTCATAGAACATCATGCCAAATTTTGCAAGAGCATTGTGTATAACATGGATTCTGAACTCATTCACATTCACAGGCCACCCACCAGGGTAAAATATCACTATGGAGAATAGGCGTCTGCTGGAGGTGAGGCAAGGGGGCAGTTGCCCCCCTCTGGATCAGGCCTGTGCTAAGGGAAAACAACCATTGATGTCTGGTTAGGTCAGGGGATTAACACTCATTTTTCTGAGGTCAGGCAAGCAGGTGGGGATCTCCTGCAATCTGCTTGAAGCAAACCACTAAAACATTAAGCCCACCAAACCTGACTGTGGGAGCCTGGCTATCTGCTTGCCTTCCCCCTGGAAAAGTTGCACCTGATGCCCATGCTATGGACTAACATCAATCACATTTCTCTAGTTTTGTCTTTTAATGGTTTCCCAATACTAACTCTTTGGAATCATGAAACCCAGTGACCTCCGGTTTGAACACTTTTGCAGCTGATCACCATGTTGCTCTTTAGGGATAATTCAGCTACATCAGTCATGAACTCTTTTTGATAATTATTCATCAAGTTCATTTATTTGTATATATATATATTCATAAATGTAAAATACAAAAAAAACATCTAGAAAGTACGGTTATCAATAAAAAATGTTTCTTTGCCTAAAGTTGAAAAAGAATAAATTACAGGCAACTCTCATTCAATGAATGACATGCGTTCCTGAAAAGCGTCTGTAAAAGGGAAATTCATTGAACGACTGACTTTTTCCATTGACTTCCCTGTTAAAACTCCAGATGCTGTGGAAAACACTGCGTAGTGCACTTCCTCCTTATTGGTACACAAGAGGTCCTTCAAGTATTAGTGGATAATTGTAAATATATTTTGAGTAACAAGCCATGTTCAGTGACGTCTTTTTAAGCCTCTCAATAAATACAGGCGATAGGAAAAATGCATGGTAAAGTGACACATGAAGAATCCATGGAAAAACAAGATAGTCTTTGTGACCCCAAGAGCTATCATAAACATCCTAGTTTCTTCAATCTGAGTTGGATACATTTTATTTAGTTCGTTAAAACGAACAGAATTTTTGGCGAAAAGTAAAGTTATAAAATTCAATTCATTCGTTAAAGCGAACATTCGTTCAACGAACGTTCATTGAACGAGAGTTACCTGTACTGTTTTAAGAGGAAAAGAATGTAGATTCTAATTCTTATCGCAGGATTTTGATAATTGATCGTATTTTCATGAATTATTACTAAAACAGTATTTTTGTGTTTTAAATCTCATTTTATCGGATTGTTGTCATGGAGACAATTATTACCCAACTAGCTTGCACATAGACGAGTAAACAAATGGGTTCTTTTTTTCCACTCGACTACCATTCAGCAATGGACAGTTCATCCATACATATTAGCGTATAAACAGTAACATTTATTAAATTCGTTTATTTAAAGAAATCCATGCAAAATATGTCAAAAAGAGATTTTGACATTCCTTTTGGTATTTTAAACCTGATAATGCTCTATTAATCTGTTTTCCAACTTTTCTCTATCATTGATATACTGTGAATTACAAATGGTATTTATGGTATGAGAATTCCTTGGAATGGCTAACACACAGGTACTGAAGCATTTCCTGTCAATATAAGTAATCAATTCAGGACATCAGCTTTGGGATACCAGCCTGCATTAGTCCTGGTTTGGACTTCTTGTTTTAGTTTTCACAATCAATGACAACAGATAGGCTAACTGATAATGTTATCAGAATTAATGCAAGGTCCCACATGTGGAGGTCTGATTATGTTGTCTTTAATGATAACTGTGGTCATTTCTAGATTATTCTTTATCTGAACTCCTACTCAATGCTCTTTATATCTCTTGGAAAAGTTAGAAATCACAGCTTTTTCTTTGACTACCAATGTTGAGCTCAATGAATTCAGTTCACTGCAGTCAATGTTGGTCATTTATTTTTTACGGCATAAACCTGAAAATATTTCAAATGAAGCATATGATATTTTCAAAAGTTAAACAACAAATTTAACTAAATTATAACTTGAATGCAATCTAACTGCAGGAAATGCTCTATGAAATTTGTTTTTTCTTGCAAGAGTGTTCTTTAAAGTAACCAATAGTCCTGATAAGGATGTACATTGTTTTATAATAGCATTTTAGGAAATTGCATCGTAAGAAAGATGTTTTAAAATTAATAATGTCATTGATTATTTGTGATATTTGATTGAAATTTTCTAATAATAAAATATTCTCAAATATAGAAATAGAAAATAAGTGTGAGGGGTGAAATATGTAGGGACACAGTGTTGAGCTTGGCGAGTTTATTCGAATGATAGTAATTACCTGCCTTATCTTCAGTCGGCCAGTCAATGCAGTGATTCTGTTAACATTCAATATAGTTTCCATTTGTTGAATAGTATATGTTTCAATTTCCAGTTTTAAACAAAATTTTTTATCACCTAAATCTATTTGCTGAATTTTCAAGTTCATTGACCTGAAGTATCTGCATCAAGTTCTGTTATTGCCTGAATATTTGGTAATTTCATCAATGAAATCTGTTATGGTGGTTTCAGAAATAGTTTACAAGCATAAAGTTATCAAGTTGTTGAATACTGGCAGTTAAAATCAGTATGAAAATATCTTACGATCAACCATAATGGTCACATGTCCAAGAGCCAAACCTTGCTTTTAACTAGAGCGGAAAACTTTCTTTGCGATACAAGGAAATATGTCATAATGTGATGTGAAGGGTAGAATCAGGTGGCATTGAAATTCCCCAGGAGGTAAACAGTGTTATCTTAAAGGACTGCAGGAGGCTATCCACCTGTAACAGTAACTCAGCAAGGCTGCACGTGAACGTGCTCACTTCCTTCAGATTAACATGCATCGTACATATAAATGGTTGGAAAATGTGAAGTAAGTTCAAAGCATTTCCTTTTGTAAGTTGATTCTTTCATTAGTTTAAAATTTGCATGATTGAACTTTTATTTTTTTGAAAATTTTTTAAGCAGCTTTTGTTGATTATTGTAATTTAATTAAGCTGGAAAGTATTGGGTTCAAATGGTTTGCAAATTATTTGAAAGTTTTTACTAGTATTTGCATTATTTCTTGTCTCCATCAAAATTGTCGAAAAGTAAATATATTTTAATTAATTTAATTAAATATTTTATTTTATAAATTTTTTAAAGATTGGTGTACATTCATCCATTTGTTTTTATCATATATTATTGTATAACATTTTTGTTGCACATAGTTTTGATAGTACTTACGGCAATATAACATTTGTATGGAAGAGTATGAATTCAGTCACTGAAAGGTAAACGTTTTGAAATAATGTATTTTAAAACTTAAGCAGAAGTTTTGTTATGATAACATAAGATTTATTTAAGCAAAACATCTTACAGGAAGAGATTGATAACATAATGGAATCTTATCTCAGGTTAGATAAAGCATTTGTTGACAAATGAGTCGATAGAGAAATCCTTTTGTAGCTGGAAATCCCTAGTATAATGATCCTTTTTTTGTTTATCTTATGTATTTAAAAGTTTCAATCTAATCTTGCATTGTTTGCTATCAACACCCTAAGAACAACTAGAGATCTTGAACTTATTTTTTGAGAGTTGGATTATTGTACATAATGAATGCAAGCAATCTCCATCTGACAAGATATATATAAGCGACCTAAGAGTGTTGGAACATTTGTCCACAGCTGTTAGCTGCATTAAGTTCTCCATTTCTCTAAGAAGGTTAGTCTTCCCCTAACTTCTAGATATTTTAATAACTTTACTCATGAAAGATCTTAATTGCCGTAATATTAATAACTTCTTTATTTGCTGTTGCTGAACTTTAAATTACAAGCCATTTTGGACATTTATGTATATTGAATATTATCTTTTTCTATTCATGTTTTAAAGTATTCAGTATGCCCCTTTGCAGTAAACAATCTTGCCAACTTTGTCTTGTTAACAGCAAACTCTTAATATTTTTAATTCATTGAAAATTGATAGCATATGAATTTGCTGTTTAACAAATACAAAGATGTTTTATTGATTTTAAGACTTCTTTTCAGTTTCTGTTGTGTATTAAACTGAGTTAATTCCAAAAGTATTTAAACAAGACTAACATAAGTTTATTTAAACTAGAATTTAAGCAAGCTAATACATGCAATGGAAGTTTCCAAATGTCATTCTCCTAATCAAGTGGTGGAATCAAAAATGTTCTGCAACATAATACAGGGATTATTAATATAGCTTTTCATAAAATTGTCATACTTTCTCAGTGCTGTTTTCACTGAACACCAAAATTCCCTTTGTCAAGACAAGTTTCATGGACATAGAATGATTATTTGAAATTAGGCTGTTAATGAATAGAAAACTTATAGGGTGCCATTACATTCCTATTCAGTTTGCAATTGCCAATTGGTGAGAGTTATTTGCATTAGTTTTACAAGTCAACTTGAGAATCATATAAATAAAAGTAAATCTGTTTGTTTGTTGTGTTAATGCTGTAATTCCAAAACCAAGAGACCTAGAAAGCTGAAACCTTGGCATGCGTACTTAGGAAAACCTGAGGGTGCGCACCTTGGGCGTATTTTTTTACTTTTCCATTTAAGTGGTTGTTTTTACCCCATCTTTCTCCCATAAGAAAAGCATGGGAATATAAGTTCAATCAGTGCAGGAATTTATAAAATTGCATTTTTAAATTATTTAAAATTGAGATACGAACTCGGAACTTGAACAGTTCTATGTAAAAAAAATAAGTTCTCTTATTTTTGAAAGCAGAATTCGAATACTTATTGAATTAGCATAATTATTATCTTTTATCGTGGAAAAAAGGGAATATTTTACGGTTTTCAACAATGGAAAATGTTAATTGCCATGGTTGCGAGCTTAATGCTTTTCAATGGGAACAGATACATGAAATGTTACAATCACATCTAATTTATGCTATTAAGGGGAATCAATGGCGTCATAATGAATTATTTATTATGATCAATTTGTATTTTATAACAATTGACATTCGAATGAGTAAGTCTTCGACTGTAATTTCCTAGCAAAAGAAAAAAAACAAAATAAATTTGTAATATTAATAGAATGTTTGCATCATTGTTGCACTGTTTATAGAAACATGACATTATCGTAATTTAAAATGACGCGCATAAACTTTCCTTTTAGCACAGCTGCAAAAGGGTTTTTGTGTTTCACTGTTTTATTAATTCGTATTTAGTTTCAAGGACACAGGTAAAGATGCACATCTTGATTTGATTTTATTTTGCACGAGAAACATAGTATATCCTGAAGCTCTATACTAATAAACATTACAGTTGTTTAAAAAAATAATTGCTGTAAGCACAATAAAATAAATTAATATTCATGTTATTTTAATTAGGTCATTTTTACACTGCTCTGGGTCCTGGGCAATGCCGGGTAACCTATCGCTAGATTTTAATAATTTTAAAGTTGTAATTGCATTTCCATTATCTGTAGCTTTATCCACCTAGCATGTGTTTTCATCCATTAAATTATCTTAGCTTCGCTTCAATTTTGGAATAAAAATGGATCCACCTAATGGAATTCTCTTGTGAATGGCATCACTAAGGATGAGCGAGAGAATTAATATAATAAATCATAAAAAGGAGATTCTTTTGGTTAGCAATATACATGACAAAAGTAGAACTTAATTTTATAATCTTATTTTGCACCTTAGTTAACCTGATTATCTTAACTTTCATTTGGATCACAGTATTTTATCCCCACAATTTGTTAAACTGATTGTATTAAATAACCATTTATTTTATTATTCTCTTTCCCTCTGCATATAAATGTTGTTATAGCTGATATTTCTTAGCTGGCATTTCTACATTTGTTATAGACTCTTACCACCATGTATTTAAAAGTATGGTCACTCATTGTGGTCCTGTTTCTGTCCATGAGCTATGCTCTTGAGAATGGACTTGCTAGGACCCCACCGATGGGTTGGATGTCCTGGGAGAGATTTCGATGTGTCACAGACTGCTTGAATGAACCTGAGGACTGTATAAGGTAATCCATGCTTTATATTTTCAATTTTTTGTGTGTGTAAAGAGAAATTCAATTTTTCATTTAAGTGGCATTGTAGTCATGCTGCTGGCAGTTCATGGAGCAATACTCATGCTGTGACACAGCAGTAGCAAGTAAATCTTGAAAGTTAGAATTACTATTTTTGGCAGATCCTTATTGTCACAGATTCCCTGGCGATCGCTCCGGATTCTTATCGTGCTCCTTATCTCTCACCAGGTGTGTGTTAAGTAAGCCCAGGGCACCAGATGGGTTGTGGGGCCCTCAACCCATTGGTTTCGATATATTGAAACCAATCAACCATAACACTATATTGATATTAGAAAGAAATGCAAGGATATTGTATCAATCAGTTGAAATATGATATATTGATGTTGAAATTTATTATAAAAACTAGTGGCCTGTTGCAGCAATTGCTGCAATTTGAGCAAAAGAAAAATTGATTATTGTTTATTGTATGTTTTATTGAAGACAGTTGCTAGTTTATTAAATGTTTTTACAGAAAGTTGCTAATTAGGTAAGCATACGCTTTCCGACATTTACGATTTGTAGAAAACTACAAAATGAGGAATTGAAAAGGTAACAGAAATGTGAAGGTGGAAAGAAATGGCAATCAACATAAAACCTCTTTGTACACAACGTTCTTAGTGTAGACAGAGTCATCGTTTCTTATTTTACCTTGGTGACTTTTTTCGAGGATTTGCAATTTTACATCAGCGGCTGCCTTTGCCCAACTGAATGCCACGTACAGCTGCCCATGGCTAAATACGCATTTCGAAAGGAAAATCCCAATCTTTTCAAATGTTTGCCCTTGTACCTTGTTAATTGTCATCGCAAAGGACATAGGAAGTTGAGTCCAAATCAGGCAGAAGGGCATAATGGCATCCGTTGAAATAAATGTGATTCTGGGCAGGAATATAATCTGACCTTTACCTGGACCGGTGATTAGTTCCAACATAAGCGCTCGGTCCATCATTCCCCACACAATCATTCGGACACCATTCACCAGCCCTGAACCTAAGTTCATATTGTGGATAAGCATAACAACCAAACCTAACTTAAGTTTCAGTTTATGAGGGGGCAATCTGGATAGCGTGGTGGAGTTCAAATATTCCAACTGAATGTTCAGTCTGAAAAATGAACAGAACAACATGTAACTTATAAATTGTATTTTAGAAGGCCAGATTCAAACTATTACTTGGAGTTAGTTAATGGTATTTAAACTATGCTAGGAAAGATTGAACGTACTTATCCTGATCGTTGTTTGTGAGTATGAGATCCATGCAGCAATATTCCCAATGCTCTTCTGGGAGCAAATCCAGAACTTCTGCATTCAATCTTTGCAGTCTTCATTGAGGGGACAGACAATCGTGCGAATTGAGTATTCGCCAGCTTGATTACCTATTTTGATGGAATCACCGAATACATGGTGAACAACAGAACTGGTAGAAATGTACTCGTTAGGAATTTTGATAATGTCCTAGCGATATCACTTCGTAGTTCACCATTGCCCAAACATAACAGCCATTCCAACAGTGACCGCTCTGTTTCCCTGGCACACATATTTTTGTCAAGTGTAAAATTCGTATGGTGCTCCACAGTCGACTCCTTTGCATCAAAGACTCGATGATTTGAACTCTTCCAGCATGAGGTACTATCAGCAAAACCTGTCTGAAGTCACCACCGAAAACAATCACCTTTCCACCCATTGGCCGGATTTGGCATAACAAGATTTTTTAATGACACCTTGCTCGACTTTCTAGCTTGAAGTTGAGGGTTCAAAAATTCTAAACTTTAGAGAGTTTTGGGGCCTTTTCCATTGAACTTAGAAGAATTGCTTTATTTTGCACCATTAGGACTATATAAGCTTTCAGAAGTCACTTTTTTCCAGTTTTCTAGCTCAAGCAATATTTCGAAGCAACGGAGGGTGCTATTTTCTTCTTACCAAAGTCGAAAATTCTAAACTATAGAAAGTTATATAGCTTATTAACTTGAACTTGGAAGAATTAATTTATTTTTCCCACCATTATTGCTATAAAAGCTTTCAGAAGACACTTCTCATCTCTCTAGCTGTACCACAGCTTCCCGGAATTTTGAACCAACGGAGGGTGCTATTTTTTCCTACCAAATTCGAAACTTTCGAGAGCTATTGGACTTTTTTCGTTAAACATTGAAGAAATCCTTTATTTTTTCTGCCATTACGACTATATAAGCTTTCAGAAGACACTTTCCAACTCTCAAGCTCAACTACAGCTCCCAGAATTTTAAAGCAACGGATGGTCCTTTTTAAGAAAATTTCTAAAAATTCTGAAATTTCGACAGTTTTAGGGCAGTTTTCGTTGAACTTTGAAGAATCACTATATTTTTCCCGCCGTCACGACTATATAAGCTTTCAGAAGCCACTTTCCGCACCTCTCTAGCTTAATCACAGCTCCCGAAATTTTGAGTCAAAGGAGGGTGTTTTTTTCTTCTTACCAAATTATATATATATATATATATATATATATATATATATATATACACATATACATACATATATATATATATATATATATATATATATATATATATAGATAATTTTCCATTGGCCAGTTTAATGACAATAATGCCCTGAAAACTGTAACTAAAAAGAATGAACCTTATAATATTTAATAAATATATCAGCAAAACAAAGAAGATAGATGATCTTGCCATCATATAAATGAAAAGCACGTAATTATGCAGCATTAATTATGCTACTTTAAGCTTGGAAGAATTTCTTTCGAGACCTTTCTCTAGAAAAGTCTGTTACAATGTCTTTAAATTCGAGTCCCCTTGTTATGTCCCACTCGAGGGTCTGGTACATTTCATTGCCGAGCCGTTTCAGCACCAGGCCAATTCAGCATCGGCCGTTTCATCGTCAGTAGATAAATTATTAATATATTTCTTCATAGAGACTATGTTTGTTTCACAACCTAAGAAAACATCCGTGCATCACCTAGTCAACATCCATTTCAGTAGTTAATCCATTTAAATGAAAGCATTTCCAAAAGAAGTGTTATCTCATTGTAATGTTGGGTTTTTATATGCTATTATGCATTTTGAAAGTACCTAATTAAAAAGTTTTTTGTTTCACTTTATGATGCTAGGCTTTTATTTGCTGTTATGTTTTCTTTTATTTTTGTTAAACTGCATTATTTATGATAAAAAGTTAATTTTTTAGGTTGACTCGGAACCATATTCTTATTTTTACATTGCATCTTATGGAAAAATAAGACACACTTCACTAATTTGCATTTTGCGTCAGTTTTCTGGAACCAATTATTCCCCTGAGGGGGAGTGGGACAGTTAGCGTAGGAAGAAACCAAAACACTTTATCTAACTTACCCAACCTGGGGAGGGGGGTTGAGTTGGAGAATGTTGTAGCCAAAGCAGTACATATAAATGTAACTGTGTCTATAAAGAAATAGAATAATAATTTATCTATGTATGATGAAATGGCCTGCGCTGAAACAGCCGATGCTGAATCGTCCCTGCGATGAAGCGGCGGTGCTGAATCATCCCATTCTGCCACTCGTCCCATTCTGCCACTTGATGCTGAGCACACCCAAATCACTGTTTTTTTCCTCTAACAATGCTAACCGTAGATGATTACTCGTTTTAAAGTCAAGAAAGAACACTCTCCCTCAATATTTGATGACATAATAGTCAAATAAATTCTCAGTGCATTTGGGAAGGCCATATCTAGATTTGGTAGTACTCAGTTCACGAATTGCATTTATAGGTATTTTTGTCACATCTGACTTTTCTTTTGCATACTGAAAATATTGAAGAAGTTCGTCAGGGCAATACTTGGAGTTGCCCAATGGCAGTCAACTTGTTTGGAAAATTCTGATCCAATGTAAATATAAAAAAGGCAATAACATTGTACATTATACATAAAAAATAGCTTTGAAACTTTAAAGGAAAAAATCGGTGTAAAAACAGCACTTTATAATTTTATCAATAATAGGAATTAGGATCAACTATTTAATAATGCAAAATCTATTATTATTATTTTCTATCTGCAGAATCTCTTTTCTAGAGTGCAGGGCCCACAGCACGTACCCTTGGGTTAACATGCCTGTCTCCCACGTACCTCTCACAATACCGTACCCTGCGACTCACTGTCTAGCACTGTCTGGTCTCCACGGTACCCTCGCTCCTGGCCGCGTATTGCCATACCCTACACACACACAGAATAGGAGATTCAAACTCCATTCTGATTGACTGATCTTGAAATTCCACGTATGCCACATAAATTTTTCATATGCAAAATGGCCTTTCAGTGTTTCAGTCTTACGCATTTAAGTTACGTGGTTAGGTTCAGTTACATTGCAAATTAGCTTAAAGTTTCACTATTTTGGGTGCACTTTGGTTTGAATTTCCTTTAACATGATAGTCTTAAGTAATGTAAAAATATCGATGAGTTAAACTCCTCTTCCCATGCTATTTACATGGAGAAAGGAAAAGACGTGAAAATTTCAGCATCTTTACTGAGTTAAAAAATTTTTAGCAATTCCATCATGTAGAGACTTTAGTTGAGGCCTGTAGAAAAAACCACTTCTGACTCGCATATTAACCCTAGAACTACCAATGGAATTTTTTTATGCCATTAACCACCGCCATTCCTGCTGGCCAACATGGAAGTGGCATAAAAGCTATTTAGCTTCTCGCCACACCTCACGCAGTGCCACTTTTTCAGCAGCAAAATTGTGAGTCATGATGACATTTATGAATTATATGATTGTTTAACCTTCCAAATTGTAGATATTACTGTTATTCCCCTTGTTTTGTCAGTATTTTAGGAAACATAGTATTAGCAAGGCAATTGAAAGCAGTGAATATGGCGAGCTAGTTGAAGATTGTGAAAGTTACATCATAACACAAGTGCTTAGGAAATAATACCAAAACCCCGCAAAATCTACCCCATCAAACTCAAAAATTGCATGACCAGCCTCGGTGCAATCTTCAGATGATGATGTAAATCATATTGAAACCACCGGTGCAAGGCTTGACTTCGATGAAATTTATCCAACAAAGTTTTAGTGTTATTTCTTCAACATTGCAATTCTACAAAGTGAGAACCTCAACTGTAAATTGCATACATAGGTATTATTGAGTGTGACAGCAGTAATGAGACTTTGGTTTTTTTACGATAATGTAATGTAATGCTTCATTTTTGCTTTTATACAAAAGTAAACGTAAAAAAACACTAAGGTTTTTTTCCTAAATTTTTAAATTCATAACCTTGGTGCCTATTATAGTCCAATACATAGGGTGATTTAATGAATAAATTGTCTTTATAAATTACATAAGTGATTTTTGAAAAGGTGGTTGAAATATAATATTGCATTAAATATCATAATACAGGCATTCCTTGCTGAGCGCATGAGAGGCATTCCAAGACCAGGGCTCCCACAACTTTTACCAGTGATTACCTTAGACTCTAGATCATACCATTCGGTCTGTGCATCTTTTATCCTCATAGCTGCTTTCTGTTTCATATACAGCTCTTTAATTAACCTTCTATCTTTCCAGTCTACTTTTTTTGCTTTTAGTATTTCCATCAGTTTTTCCCAGTTCACTCGGTCGAATGCCTTCTCCATATCTATGAAGCACAGACTAATTCCTTTACCCCTTTCTATATATCTCTCTCCACTCATTCTTATCAATCCTATTGCATCTCTTGTACCTCTACTCTTTCTAAATCCAAACTGTTCCTCTGCAACATTTTCTTCCATTTTGCTAATTAGTCTCCTGTTCATAAACCTAAGTAGAACCTTTGCTGCATGTGTAATTAGACTGATTGTTCTGTGTTCACTGCATTTTCTTGTTCCTTGCTTTTTCGGAATCGGAATCATAATTGTTTTGACGAAATCCTCTGGCCACATCCCCTTGTCATAGATTGCATTACACAACTTCACTATTTCTTCCAGTCCTTCCTCATTAAGACACTTAAATAATTCTATCGGTATCTCATCTACCCCCATTGCCTTCCCATTCTTCATATCCTTTATTGCTTGTAGCACCTCTATTTTCAATATCGAACCCCCTCTTTCGTCATTATTTATTTCATCCTGCTCTTCAATACGGAGATCCTTTGGTTTTTCATTTGATTTGTACAACTCCTCCATGTATTCTCTCCATCTATTAAGGACCTCCTCTTCCTTATATGGAACTTTATCTTCTTTACTTGCAATCTCTTTCACACATGCACTTGTTCTCCATCTATCCCACGTTACATTTTTTACTTTCTTATACATCAAGTCATACATTCCTTTTCTCTCTAGATCTTCTATATCTGAGCATTCCTCCTCTAGCCATTTCTCCCTTGCTTTTTGGGTTTCTCTTCTTAGTTCATTATTCAGTTTCCTGTATTTCCTTTTTCCATCTTCATCAGTCCTGCTTTTGTATTGCCTTCTTTCTTCCATCTTTTCTATCATTTCCTTTGTCACCCATGGCTTTTTTATTCTTTTTCCTTTGAAAAACCCAATAGCCTGTTCTGCTGTTTTCCTTATAGCCTTCTTTATCCTATTCCATGCTTCATCCACATTTTCCTCCGACACGTTTTCTCTTTTGATTGCCTGAGCTAATTTTTCTCCTATTCTTTCTTTTCCTACTGTGGCTATATTCTCTAAATCCCATTTCCTAACTATCTTAGCCTTCTTAACCTTCTTCAAGGCTAGTTTTATTTCGGCCATGAGGAGCACATGATCACTGTCAATGTCTGCTCCTGGAAGTCCATATGCCTTTTTTACTCCATTTCTATATCTTTCTTCCACTAGAATATAATCTATTTGATATCTGGCTCCATCTCCTGGTGATTTCCACGTGTATAGCCTTCTCTTATGATTTTCAAACCAAGTATTTGATATAAACATCCTCTTCTCTTTACAGAACTCAACAAGTCTTTCACCTCTTTCATTTCTTTTCCCTAGTCCAAATTTTCCTACTACTTGGTCTTCTCTTCCCTCTCCTACCACAGCGTTCCAATCGCCCATCACTATCTTACAACAGTTTTTACCTTCCTCCTCCATAATATTTTCTATCTTCTCGTATATTTCTTCAACAGCCTCATCTTCATGTTGGCTGGTCGGCATATAAACTTGTATCAACAGTAGATCTTTTGGGTGCATTCCTATTCTAAGACCAATTGCTCTATCATTTACAAATATCACCCTCTGTACACAATTTGCTATTTCCTTATTCAAAATTACCCCTACTCCATTCGTTCCTCTAGTACCTCCTGAATAGTACACCGTGATGTCATCACTTTTTATTTCCCCTCTTCCTTCCCATCTCATTTCACTTAAGCCAATCATATCCATTCTATTTATTTTCATCTCTTTCTTTAAATTTTCCAACTTCCCTGCTCGTAGGAGTGTTCTAACATTCCACGTGCCAATTCTCAACTTCTTTCCAGCTTCCTTCCTTCCTTGTGTTAAACGGAACCTCTCGTGTTGTCCCCCCCGGAGATCCGAGCGGGGGACCATTTTGCCTCCGGAATATTTAACAAGAGAAGACTCCGTCATGATGCCTCTAGGAAGAGGAGTAAGGCAAGGTTGCTGCTTATTGCCAACCCTGTTCTATATATATGCTGAAGAAATGATTGACAATGGAATAGGGAATGATAAAGGAATTAGTATTGGGGGTAGAATAATAAATTGTATAAGGTTTGCTGATGACATGGCAATTTTGGCAGATGAAACGAGGCATATTCAGGAAATGGTTACAAAGCTAGAAGACAGGATGATGGAATATGGAATGAAAATGAACATAAAGAAAACAAAGGTGATGAGAATAGGGGAGAGAGAGATTATGAATGTGTCAATAAAGGATGGAAGAGTGGAGCAAGTAAAACAGTATAGATATTTGGGAAGCATGCTAACTGAAGACTGGAGAAGTGAAAAAGAAATAAGAACAAGAATAGCAATGGCAAAAGAAACATTTAATAGGAAAAAACGGGTACTATGTGGTAAAATGGATTTAAATCTGAAGAAACGTCTTGTGAAGTGCTATGTTTGGAGTGTATTGCTTTATGGGTGTGAAACATGGACGCTAAAGAAAAGAGAGAAAGAAAGACTAGAGGCATTTGAAATGTGGGTGTGGAGGCGGATGGAGAAGGTTAAGTGGACGGATAGGATAAGGAATGAAGCAATACTAACAAGGGTGAATGAGAAGAGAAGATTACTTGAAACAATTCAGAGGAGGAAAAGTAACTGGTTAGGGCATATCTTGAGAGGAGAAGGTTTACTATTGATGGTGTTGGAAGGATCAGTAGAAGGTGAAAGGAAAAGGGGACGTAGAAGAATAAAAATGTTTGACGATCTGAAAGAAAGGGGAGGGTATCAGGAAATGAAAGAAATGGCAAGGAACAGAAATGAGTGGAGACAACGCTGGTGCCAGGGACCTGCCTAGAGGCAGAACACCTCATGATGATGACCTTAGACTCGACTCAAAAATCAGTAAAATCACCTTAAATTCCCAAAGGAAATTTCTTTAAAAATTACCTTAAAATATTTTGCATATAAATATATAACAAAGATACGATACGACTACGAAAATACTACTTTTGTAAAATTAGGATACCTTGTTTGTCCTGTTATATCTTTCAGTAGAAGCTATCTTTTCTGAAATTCCATAACGTTTCACATCACAGACTGGTATTGTAATAAAATACCTAAATTTGAAAATATACATTTCTGACAAAAATAAACATTATTTCTTACAAAAATAATCATTGAAATTTTACATAATAAAAAACAGTTAAAAGCTACCTTATAAAAAATCTACTCATACCTCTTTAAAATAATATCTTTGCATTCTTTATCAGTCGCATTACTTTTTATGTTTTCCGATAATGATTGAAGATGCTCATCTATGCACAATTCATGCCTAACAATACTATTCCTTTTCAATCCATTTTTTGTATGCAGTAAGCTTACTAAGCTTGTACCTTTCAGGCTGTTTCTTATATCTGTTTTATCCTGTGCAAATGACTAAATATCCTTTCTACAGAAGCATTTGAATGTGGTAATGACAAAGCACATCCTAATACTTTTGAAAGATTAGGAAATCTATATCTATCTTGAGGGATGCTCTGTAGTTCTCCAGCGCAAAAGGCGCGGTTATGCGACCTCTAAAAGGCTTGGTTTTTTCGGGAGGAGGGGGAGTGCGAGTTGAAAAAACCAAGTTGTCTTATTACCCACTCCCCCTTTATTAGAAATTCAACTTTTTTATTCTTTTTTCCTCGTTCTTACTTTCAGCTTCCTTCTGCTCTTCCTTTACTAAGATCATTCGAATCTAGCTCTTCCAAATATCGTTACCTTTGTCGAAACTGATCCAAAATGGCCACTTCAGCACAGATACTGGAGTATTTCTACATTTTATTTATTTTATCTTCTTATTTTAAACCAATTACGAGAAATAAACTTTCCACCTGAATTACCTTAAAAATTTCCATACTCTATATCAGCGATTCCCAAACTATGGTACGCGTACCACCAGTGGTAAGGGAAGATTCTGCCAGTGGTAGGCGAGTTTAGTGTCAGCATTCACCCATGGAACTTCACGAGTGACCACAGAGAGGGACGCACTATTGCCCGCACCGTCCGGACGCGTCCGCTGCGCCGCTCATGGCTCACAGTCAACTTCCGACGTATTGTTACTCATCTGTTTGCCTTTTCACGTTGCTGTTTTAAACAACATTATTCTGAACTGAATTGGGTGAGAAACTCGTTTGTTTCAATTAATTCCATTCCTGAAAATATTAACTTGAGAGAAAGACCAGCTGATTGACTTGCCTTGTGATGGAAGACTGCAATTTGGATTCAGCATCTACAAACTCGAAGAATTTTGGTTAAGGAGATCAACTAAATATCCCTCTCTTTCTGACATAGCGTTGAAAATTCTAATCCCATTCATCACGACTTACCTATGTGAAACGGGGTTTTCTACTACTATGTTGGTAATTAAAAACAAAAATCGAACAAGAATGAACTTCAAACCGGACCATCGTTGGAAGTTAACTAACATTGAACCAAATATTAAAATGCTATCTACGTATATCCAAACTCATCCATCACATTGACTGATTTTCTTTGTATTTTAAGTATGATAAATGCGAAAAAATAAATAATTTTAAAGTACTACATATTTTATCTACCTACCATATATTATTTTTTAAATGCCTCTTTCGTTAGTAAAGAAAATTTTTTAAGTTCATACTTACTATGTGGCACGAAGAAATTTTGCCACGTTTTCGGTGGTACGCGAAAAGAAAAGTTTGGGAACAGCTGCTCTTGATACTACCTTAAATATACCCAAATTACGCTAAACTAAGGTAATTACCCTAAAAGTGGGAGCACTATCCGAGACGTGTGTACTATCGGAATTTACGATAAAAGATCAGTTTTTAATATAGCACTTAATTCAGTTGATTTTTACTCTTCAGAAATTTTACTTTTTTTATCTTGCAACTTATATAATGATAGGACATTTTTATATATTAATTTAAAATAAAGAAAACGAAGTACCGTATTTACTCGTGTAATACCTGCACATATCCCCCCACAAGTTCCCATCAAAAAATGATGCGGACATTACACGATATTTGCCCCTTCATCTTTTGATGGTAGGCCGCCCGGGAAACGCCTACTAACCCTGCGTGCCTGGCGTGAGATGAGTATGCGTTTTCTTCGGTAGGCGCAATATGCCGTGCATTTTATTTCCTTGATTTATAACCAAGGTATTTTTTTAATGCGTAGAATAATATAATAAGCACGATATTTATCAGGTATTTTTTTAAATTCCTTGCCAGTTGTCAGTAGTAAACCTAAATCACGTAAATTTGTATGTAAATAGAAACGGCATTCATTCTCATAGAAAAGGTGATGTAAGAGAAATAAACAACTGAATTGCCTATATTTTTCATTAAACCAAACGAATTCCGTTAGATTGCCTTTTAATTCGTGACATGCTCAAATCACATTTTCCCTTAAGTGAAATTTTTTGGGTTCCTTTTACGATACTCAATCCTAAAAGAATATATGTACATATTTTATTACTCTGTATAAAAGCAAAGAACACAATCTTGCGATGAAAATGTGTCACTAAATAGCTGTTGGAATTGTTCGTTTGTGCTTTCTGAAAGCTGTAAGTGATACATTTTATCCAAAGAAACATGAGAAACGCTTCTATGTAACCGGTCGCAGTATGTCTAGTGACCGGTTTATTTTTGGCATTGTGTGATCTCGGAGGAATTTGACACGGGGATTTATTTTGAATATGAACCGTTTACGTTTATGTAAAATTTGCTCTTTTTCTAGGTAAATAATGACTGAGTTAGCGTAATTTCGCAAAATTAGCGAAAATTACTCATTTTAAATTAAATAACTTGAGAATGTGCAGCGGTTCAAAATTGAAAATTTCTGTAAGATCAAGGAGCTCGGCTCCAAAATAGGTTTTTGAGTTGTTTCCGTGTAATATAATGACAACGGATGTGAATGTTTCATGTTTACGTACGTTAAAAACTATTAAAAAATCATTTTTTGGAATAATTTCTTAAATATTTGCTTTTTGCCATAATTATATCATCAAATTCGGCTTCAGATAGATTATTCAACCGACATTGCTGTAAAATATCAAAATTTTGGAAGTGCGGACATGACACGAATTACAGTTTTTTTCAGATTTTTAGCTCTAAAAAGGGGGTGCGGGCAGTACACGTGTGCGGGTACTAGACGAGTTAATACAGTATATGACAATTATTTTTATATGATTATTTGTTTTGAACTTATTGGTGTACAACAGCTTCAAAAAACTAATTCTTTATGATGGAAAATCATAATTTTCTAATAACATTTTCGATGAAAAAACGTATTATAAAATAAATGAGATATACAAAATATCATAACTGTTTCTGGTATATACTTGATAAAACATCAATATAGTGTATTACCTTGACATGTTCCTAAAATTCTTCATGATTACAAATGATAAATGATTTTACAGTGCAAAAGTAAACAAAAACGGAATACGAGATATATTACGATTCAGCGGCGCCGCCGCAGCTTCAGACACGTAACTATACCATAGGTATCAACAGCAAAGTAACATCAGAATAACAAATGACTAAAGATAGCTAAAGTTAAAGTTGTCGTCAACCTAATCTAACCCAATCAAGCAAAAACCCATCCAAAGCGAACCCAACCCTGCACATCTCAACAGTAGTGTTAAGAACTTTAAAACTTCCCATGTTAGCGTCACTGCAAAAGACTGGAATTGCTGCAAAACAATGTAAAAACATAATAAAAGTGAACGAGTGAAATAGAAATAAAGTTAATAAACGTATAAATAACAACAACTTGTCTTGAATTAGAGTGGAATGACTATCTCTGAACAGAGAGTGAAGTACAAATGAAGTTAAGTAAAAAAAATGCTGGGACCATAATAAAGGAGCAATAGCATTTAGGAGCATTATTTTAAAAATTTTCAAAAATTAAAATTTTAGTCCCTAGATGCCAACTGCGCTATATCAAAAATGCGCTAAAAGAACATGCGCCAAACGAGGCATACCTGTAGTTATTTTGTTGTATAAGAAAACCATGGTCATAAAATGCAAGTAGTAAGAGAGAGTGGGGTCTGGGGGGAGGGGGTAGATGACAATGTTGAAAATTAACAAGGGGTACATTAACGAAAAAGGTTGAGAACCACTGGTCTCGGGCCTACGAAGATCTTAAAACGGCCCTGGAATAATGTCTAATTTTGCAAGACCATTCCTCCTCAGTGAAGGGAAAACTAACAATAAGAATCTATATTTTCTAGTTTTCCCTGTGTCAGATCCTACTTAAGCGATAAGTGCAGTGCTAAACTCGGGGCAAAATTCTTATATTTATATTTTCAACATTTTCTGAATATAGTGACAAGCTCTTCCGGACAATGGCAGATCACCTTGTTTCAGAGGGTTATGCAGATGCTGGATATGAATATATCATCATTGATGACTGTTGGCTGGAAAGGGAACGTGATTCCAATGGCAGAATTCAGCCTGATGCTTCAAGGTTCCCTCATGGCTTACTGGACCTCTCCAACTATGCAAGTTTTAAAGAGTCAAATTTACTAAGTGACATATTAATGGCAAAGCTCCTTAGTTCTTCACTTCCTAAGAAGCTTATAAATCGATAAATTACTCCTTAATTGTAATTCATTGAAATGAACTTTGACTTACTCAAATGAATTTACAGATTCATTCAAAAGGCTTGAAATTTGGTCTTTATGAAGATTATGGTAACTATACTTGTGCTGGATATCCAGGAGTGCTTGGGCATCTGGAAGAAGATGCCAAGAGTTTTGCTGAATGGGAAGTAGATTATGTGAAACTTGATGGCTGCTATGCTAAACTGGAGGATATGGACTACGGTATGTGCATGTTAGTTTTTTGTAATGATATTAATAACTGCCATGGAGTGACTGAATTACAGGGAAAAATTAGCCTAATAAAATGCAATTCCCTTACTTACCTAGCTCACCAATCACAGCTGCCTTTGTGATTTGGTTTGTCATGATATTCTAAATACTGACATGAATTTTTGGTTTTAATTTTAGGATACCCTGCATTTGGTCAGTTCTTAAATAAAACAGGCCGTCCCATGGTTTACTCCTGCAGCTGGCCAGTGTATCAGAATTTCTCAGGAATGCAGGTGATAAGTGCACTTCAAAATGTGGTGCTTAGATTTAGGAAAAATGTTTAACTATAACAATTTGAAGTTCAATTTATGCTTTGCTCATGAATACTTTTTTCATGACAGCCCAATTATACTGCGATCATTGAGACATGCAATTTGTGGAGAAATTATGGAGACATCCAGGACTCCTGGAATGATGTTGCAGGTATCATAGAGTTCTATGCCAAGACTCAGGATGAGATAGTAGGTTATGCTGGACCAGGGCATTGGAATGACCCTGACATGGTATGTTATGATTCAAGGATATTACATCTCTTTAAATGCTAACAAGAATGTTGAAATTTATGTTGCTATTTAGCTGTTTATATAGAGCAGGGCAGATAGTCAATTTCCTTGACTCTCATGGAAATTTTCTTGAAACTAATTATTCATTAAAAACATTATAGAATATGTTTAGTTTGCTCTGTGAGAATCTTGCTGAAATTATAAAAAAAGTTAATGCACAGAGTAATTTGTTAAATGCACATTTTTACTTGCAGTTGATCATTGGGAACTATGGGCTGAGCAAGGAACAGAGTAAATCTCAGATGGCATTGTGGGCCATTATGGCATCTCCTCTTATCATGTCAAATGATCTCCGCACAGTTGGTCCTGAGTTCAAAGCCATCCTCCAAAATAAGAAAGTCATTGCTGTAAATCAAGATCCACTTGGAATACAAGGCAGACGATTATATAAGGTAAGAAATACTATAACATGTTTAATGGTGCATAATGATGGGACATGCGGATACAAAATTTGTGGCCTAATTTAAATTAGTAGTTTCAACTGAATGCCTTGATGTGAGATGTATTCATTTATGAACATTGGCATCTGCTACACTTTATCATACTTCATATGACAATGAGTTCTGAATGGAAGAGAAATTATCAAGGCTTTGTCAGCCATCCCCTTTTCTGTAGTGTCAAGAGATATGCATAGTCAGTTATTAAGATTATCTACATTTCCTTATGTGGACAGGATTAAAGAAATGATGACTTTATAAATATAAATTTGGGATGCTCACTGGTTCCATGACATTTCTCCCAAAGCACTTCACCCACAAACACTTCACCCATGAGAAGTTTCATCCAAAGACCTTTCATCCATGCCTTTTCACCCATAGGTTTTTTGCCCACAGTCCAGTTCACCCACATAACGTTTCACCCAAAGACATTTCATCCATTGTTTTTGGCTCATGCTTCAATTTAAATGTTAAAAATTTAATTGAATCTATTATAGAAGGAATTTTACTAATAGAATAGAATATCAAGGTAATTATTATTTAATTATTATTGTAGCAATGTAAACAATACACAGAAAGAGGAAGAGGAAGAAAACATTTTATTATTAAATGTACTATTTTACCGAAGCTAAGGTAGTTGAAATTACCTACTTATAAAAATTCATTTTATTAAAGTTGTAGTCTATTGACCATCAAAATTACAAATACAAAGCGTATTCTTCTACAAAATAATATGCGTGTGTAAAAATTCATTTTCTTTAATAGTCTGTTGGATGTCAAAATTACAATTACAAAGCGTATTCTTTTCCTTCCAAATTCATAATTACCAAATAGTGAAACGTCCCATGGGTGAAGTGTACGGGTGAAATGACCCGTGGGAGAAGTGTCTGTGGGTGAAACGTCCAGTGGGTGAAACGTCCAGTGGGTGAAACAACCCATGGATGAAGTGCTTTGAGTGAAATGTCTGGATACCTTATCACTTTGTGCTGTATAAAAGCAAGAATGCAAAGAATCGAACTATATATGATTTGACTGTACAGGTAACTCTCGTTTTACGAACTAGTTAGGTTCCGAGAAAACATTCGTAAATCAAAAGTAGAATTAGCAAAATACTGTAACATGTATAAATAATAAATGGCAATTGAATATTTTCCTTAAGTTAAAACAAATCCTCTTTGTCATATAATCTCCATGCAACTCCCTCTGATTAAAAAATCACGTACGATTCCTGCATTTTCCGGCTGCTAGACACCCTGTACATCTTATATTCACATATGCATATTCATATTTTTACTGTATAAATGCAAAATAAGAAAGAAAATAATAAATTTTTTTACCTTAACCTAGATACATAGATATTGCACTAACATTTGCTGAGATGGATTGATAGTACATTTAGCCAACCCAAGTCGACAACCAATATCTGTGATTCGTTCACCTTTTTCAAGACGATTTATTACATCTAACTTCAGGTTAAGTGTTATTGTTTTTCTTTACCTCTTCATTGCGGTTGCAGCAGGATAAAAAGATTTATGTTTTTCTCTCATTTTCCGAATCCACCCGAATCACATGCGCAGTGTAACAACTGCGCAGCGGAGACTGTGCAGATGGAATGCGCATGCACTGTCGGCAATGTAAATAAAAAATCACTACGAATTCATAATTAACCGTGTTTGTTAAAGCAAAAATACGTAAAACAAACATATGTAAAACGAGAGTTACCTGTATTATATGTTTGTCTTTTTTGAGAAGATCAGCCCAACTTTATTTAACTACTAAAAACAGTTTTCTGTTAATATTCATTAACAGATTAATTCATTGGCTGATCATAAATTCCTCTGTACAAACAATTCACATTGGATTGGCTGGATACTGAAGGATGCAAGTTTGAATAAGATATTTAGTTTTATTCTGCATTCACTTATGAAAAAGAGTAGAGTACAGAACTAAATCAGTTAAAGAAATTGACTGAAAGTAATTGGTTCCATAGTTTTATGTACAAGTAGTTAAATAGGGTCCCAGTAGGCTGGATATTTGATTTGTAACTTGAGGAACCATTAAAGGTATAAGATAGTTGACATCATCGCCTATAGATATGAAGGCTTCCTCAAGAATAAGTTATGGCATTTATTCTTCAAGTTATAATGACTGATTTGTTTTGTGCATTTGATATAATTCTAAAGTCATTACAGTTGATAAATATTAATTAAAGTTATACAGTTTGCTGGAAAAGTAAATTTTGTTATGTTACAGATTAACAATGTAGACATCTGGGTCCGTCCAATATCCCCAGTGATCAATGGTCAATATTCCTATGCAATTGCTTTCCTTAATCGCCGAACTGATGGGACACCATTTAGGACAACTATCTCACTAGAGAATTTGGGTCTGAAGAATCCAGCAGGATATGAATTTGAGGTAGGTTTTAGAAAAGTAATCCTAGTGCTGTTTTATACTTTTGCATACAAAAATATTAATCAAGCTTATGTTCAGTGGCTTTTCTCAATACATCTTTCTCTCTTTTTGCATTGTGGATTGCCTTAAAAAAGAAATTGAAAATCTGGCATGCAGCAGTACTTCTTTTATGATATATGTATTATATACAAGGCTTTTCCAATTATAACCAATGCATTCAGTTAATTTTAGCTGTTATTCCTCACAATAAAAAATATATAACAGTAACATTACAGTCTGCCAAAATTAATAGTATTGGTGTACATTCATTCACTAAATAATTTTTAACTTGCAGGAATTATTTGATGATGTATCCATGGGAGTATTGAAGCCATCTGAATCGATCACAGTGAGAATCAATCCAACAGGTAAGGTCATTAATGCTGAACAAGCTGGGGAATTTAACTACTAAGTTCATCATGTTTAGGTAATTACAATCATTTGTTGTTTCAGGGGTAAAAATATTCCGAGCTGATGTGAAAGTAATGTCTGAAGATGATAGCATAAGGCCACACATACATCACATGGAAGAGTGATTGAAGTGCTGACTAATATCAATATAAAGAAGTATTTTTTTAATATGTTTAGGTATTACAATTGTAAATGAAGTATAATAAAAAGGAAATACCTGTATTATCCTAATTTGTTGTTCTATGGTTATTATTAGGTGGACTATGCAAATAAGACCAATGAAAAAGATAGTTTGAAATAATCTATTAATCAAATTAGATTCTTTAATTTTACTTGATTTTTAGGCAGCTATTGTACTAATTTTTAGGCATTCATTACCAGCAAAGCGGTAATAGTGGAACGCCTTATGGGCACGTCTGGCATCCGTCCGTCGTAACTTTCATCTCCTAAACAGCTGGATCGATTTTAATTTAATTAAGTATGAGTGATAGTTATTAAAATTTATTGCCCAATTGTGATTTTCAACTGAATCTGTCAATTAGAACTTCCACTTTACGTAATTACTTTAATAAACTTATACTCATATCTCGTTAAATGTCATCTGTCAAGCAACAATGAAATATCAAACTTTTATTTCCCTAGCTCTTACATGACCTGTAAAGTATAGATTAAAAAATTATTCAGATAAAGAATAACATTTACTACAAGAAAGTGTGTGAGGCCACGTTTCGGAGATAAAAATTTGATAAAATCCCAAGCAAAACATTGCATATTTTGTTTACATCGATTGCTAAGATGGTTCTCTCAGCAAACAACAATTAAAAATCCATATATTTCTCTCCCATTCTCTTATATGATCTGTGAGGTATAGATTAAAAAATTTATTTGGATTGAGAACATTTACTACAAGATGGTCCAGAGACCACATAATTATCACTTATAGTTTTGGAGATAAAAATTCAAAAATCCTGAGCAAAACATTGCATATATTTTGTTTACATCGATGGCGAAGATGGTTCTCTCGGCAAACAACAATTAAAAATCCATATATTTCTCTCCCATTCTCTTATATTATCTGTGAGGTATAGATTAAAAAATGTATTTGGATAGAGAACAGCATTTACTTCAATATAGACCCCAGGACTACAGTTTTGGGGATAAAAATTCAAGAATCGCATAATCTTTTGATACTTTTCCATATGTATTTCCCATTAAGAACATCTTTGAAATCTCTGTGTATTCCATTTATGGAGTATACTTTTCCATCTTGTTTTTTAGTTTTATCACATTAGCAGGTGATTCTAATCTGTCTACATCTGAGAGGACAAATGCAGGTGACTGAGTGCTGGAGGATTCTCTGCAACTGTGTGTTGCATTACTCTATGGTTAGTGTTAATATTACAGCCATAGTTCATTTGTGAAAAATTTTAGCCATCCAATGACCAACTTTGGAATTTCCCAATACAGAACTGTTAGAATATGACTAAATTATGACGCCTATGTTATTTTGCGGCTTAGTTATTTGTTAATTCAGTATCTTACAGCTTTAATTTGTTAAACAGAACTGTTAGAATATAACTAAATTATGATGCCTATGTTATTTTGCATCTTAGTTATTTTTTAATTCAGTATCTTACAGCTTTAATTTGTTAAACTGATTATATTGTATAGTCATATATTGATCTCCTTTCCTTTTTACAGAAATATTGTTATAGTTTTCATTTGTTATTTTAATAGTTCCTTGTCACCATGTTTTTTAAAAACCCAACAACATATCAGATACTCTGGAACAGGTGTAAACATTTTACAGACTGCTTCAACAAATCTGAAGACAGCAAAAGGTATCCATTAAAGTTATTATATTGTATAGTCATATATTGTATTGATTACCTTTACTTTGTACTGAAATGTTTTTATAGCTTTCATTATTTTTTTTTAGTTCCTTGTCACCATGTTTTTTTAAATATGGTCACTCTTCATGGTCCTGATTCTGTCTGAGAGCCGTACTGTTGAGGATGGAGTTGCTTGAACCTCAACAACAGATAAGATGTCTTGGGACATTTCACAGACTGCTTCAACGAAAATGAAGAGCGAAAAGTATAGGTATAGAGATTAGGGCTTAGATAGCTCTTGCAACCCCAGAGCAGGGATGTGCTACCTTTTTCCGATGGTGTACTGAATTAGCATTTCTGAGCACCTCACTGGGTCCTATTTGTGTTGGGCTGCATTGGAAGTCTCAGATGATCAGATGGTTCGATGGGCCACATCAGACTTGAACCATTAAGAGGTCGATCAGTATTTTATTACGTAAAGAGTAGAACATGGTCGTTTTAACCTTATTGGAAAATTTTAAAGAAATGAAATAAATAGAAACGCTTCACGAATAGGTTTGGTAAATGAACTTTTGGTCTTTAAAGAATTACAGAAGCACTTCTCAATTTCAACAATTTGATCGAGAATTGCACATAGCGGCATCCTACCTTGAGTGAGCAGAGGGAGGGATTGACACGTGTATCCCATGGAACGGACAAAACTGCCTCGAGAAGCGAGGCACGGTGTTAGGCACCACAGGCGCCAGTGGCTGAACCCATAGTATAATTGTGCTTATCAATTATTTCAGTCATTTATTACCAGTTTTTTATGCACCCATTTAGTGACTCCAATGACTCTCCAATGTATGATTCATTTGAGTTAGTGGCAATATGATGCAGCTGGAATGGCAATCCACTGCTACATATCATCAGATTCAATTGGGGAACGGTAAACCAGTTTGTGGCATCAGTATACTCTTTCAAAAGGCTCAAAGGGGTGGACACTGCTTTGGTGTTCATTCTGAAGGACAGAATGCTGCTCCCAGCAAAATTCGGAGTGGGAGAAGTCCCAGAGTATTCGAACTTAGGTCCACTGGGTGTAAGGTCAGCACTCAGCAAATACACCAATTCACTCCGAGTTTGAATTTTCGAAGTCTAATATATTTTGGAATATTTGTACCATATATAGTTCAAAAGAACTTCTGGGAGATCCGTAAATCACCTCTTTTTATCAGAAATTCAGACAATATTATTCTGAAAAACCAATGATTTATAAAACTTGATAACATTCTCCGGGCATAATGGTTTGAATGCGCACCTCACCAGAGCAATATTTGTTTTATTTATAACATTAACAATATAGTTTAGAAGAGCAGTTTTCCTTGATAGCAATTGTAAATGGAAAATTTATCCGATTATTTTACTATTGTTTTGTGCACAATTTCCTTGTTTTTAGGCTTATTTCCAAAGGAAACAGCCTTATGAAATGGTCCTGTCTGTGGTGGTGTCTGTCCCCTACTAACAAGTTTTGCACCAATGGTTTCTTTAATACTTTAAAATTTCTTAAAATTTTGATATTGGAGCAGGATTTGTACTGTTCTAAAGTGAATAGAATGTAGATTCTACTTCTTATCACAGAGTTTTGATAATTGGTCATATTTTCTTGAATTTCTACTAAAAATAGCGGTTTTGTGTTTTAAATCTTATTTTGTCAGATTGTTGCCATGTAGACTATTATTACCAAACTCAGCTTGAGCATAGATGAGTGAGCAATTGGGTTATTAGGCTACCTTCCAAAAAATGGAAAGTAGTCTTATGAGATTGCCTCAGTGTCCGTGTGTGTGTGTCTCACCCTAACATCTTCTTCATGAATGAACTGATTTCAACTAAATTTGATGCATAGAATAGTCTTATAAATTAATGACCAAAATGATGTATTTGGACCGGATCGACTAAGCAGGGGTGCCACAATTGCAAAGTTCAACTCTTCGGTAATTATGAATTTTGAAGAAATTGGCTAAACTGATTTCAACGAAATTTTGTATGAAGTAGGCATGCAACATAAAATAACAAAATCAAGATGCTTAGTATAGATATAGAAAGCAGGGCTTTCACAATACAAGGGATAAAAAAATTATTTTTACATGTATTTGTGTTGAACTGTTGACATCAATTTTAACCAAATTTAATACTTTTAATATACACATATATACAAAACCATAATAGCATATGAGGAAGACGAATCCCCCAAGCTAGGGCTCTCTCTCAAGAGATCACAGCGTGACAGCTGCTCTACCGAGTACAACACCCCGCCCAGTACCCAAGTCGTCTACAGAAGATTCCGAGACCCGACGCCATACTGTAACCTTCACCCATGTTCGACCGTTGGAGGGAGGCATCCCGACAGGGCTGTATACCCTCTGGGTGCCCCGATTCCCTGTCTGGCAATTAAACCAAATCAGCCAAAAAGTGGTGCCACAATTATAAATTCAACTCTTTCAGTAATTAAGGATTTGGAAGGAATTGGCTGAATGGATTTCAATTAAATTTTGTATGTAAGATTTGTACAACATACCATAATGAAATCAAGATCTTAAAAGTGGAACTAAAGAGCAGGAATACCACAATAAAAAGTTAAATAATATATTTTACACATTTCTAGAGAACTGTCCTCATGGATTTTAATCAAATATAGTATATTTAATCACCATATAAATAAATAACCAAAATGTCAAATTTCAACTGGGTTGATTAACAGCGCTACCATAATATCAATGTTAGAATTTTTCTGTAACTATGAATTTGGAAGGTATTGGCTTGAATGGATTTCAAAGAACTTTCATTTGTAGGCTGAGTATAGAATGGCAAAATGAGATGAATATGTTTAGAACAGATCACAATATGAGGAAAATTAGTTTTCTGATTTCAAAGCAAATACATTACTATATGTTTATACTACGGCGAATTTGACAAAAAGCACCTGTGTACTTGTGATATATTAAAATTGTATTGAAAGGAAAGTAAGTGGATTACTTCTTTCGAGAACTACTTGTTTTCTTTTCCACATGACTACACTTCAGCAATGGACAGTTGATTCATACATATTAGCATATAAACAGTAACATTTATTAAATTCGTTTATTTAAAAAAATACTTGCAAAATATAATATCAGAAAGAAATTTTGGCATTGGTTTTAGTATTTTTAACCTCCTCTATTAATTTGTTTTTCAATTTTTCTCTATCGTTGATAAACTATGAATTACAAATGGTATTTATGGTATGAGAATTCTTTGGAAAGACTAACACATACTGAAACATTTCCTGTCAATATAAGTAATCAATTCAGGATGCCAACTTTGGGAAACCAGCCTGCATTAGTCGTGGTTTGGACTTCTTGTAGTTACGCATTATAAGAGGTGGCGCCTATGCAGTGCTGGCGCCTATTTAAAGGTCGTGCCTACTATTAGGTGGCGCCAATACAAAGTTGGCACTTATTTAAAGGTGGCACCTCTCAAATATTAACGATGGTGGTGGTTTCTATTCACCGGTGACGCCTAATTTAAGTGGCGCCTATTCAAAAGTGGGGCCTATTCAAACGGGGCGCCTATTGAAAGGTGGCGACTATGTATGGATGCTTATTTTAAGGTGGCACCTATTTTTAGGTGCGCCTATTCCAGGGTGGCGCCTTTTTGAAGTTAGCGCTTATTCTTGGGTTTCGCCTTTTCAAATGTGGAGCCAATTTAATGGTGGCACCTTTTTTAAGGTAGCGCTATTTCTTGGGTGGCGCCTATTTAACGTGGCGCTTATTTTTATGTAGCGCCTATACAAATATGCCCTCTATGTAAATTCGGCGCTTATTTTAAGGTGGCACATATTCATGAGTGGCGTATATTTTTGGGTGTCGCCTATGTTGATTTGGCGTTTATTTTAAGGTAACGCTTATTCTTGGGTGGCAGCTATTTTCTGGTGGCGCTTATTCTCAGATGGCGCCTATTTTACGGTGGCGCCTATTCTTTGGTGCGCCTAATTTCGGGTGGCTCCCATTTTAATGTGGCTCCTATTTGAAGGTGGCGCCTGTTCTTGGTTGGCGCCCGTTATAAGGTGGCGCTTATTCTTGAGTGGCTCCTGTTTTAAGGAGGCGTTTGTATTATGGTGGAGCTTATTGTTGTGCGGCGCCATTTTTAAGGTGGCGCTTATTATTTGGTGGAGCCTCCTTTCGGTTGGCGCTTATTCCTTGGTGGCACCTATTTTAAGGTGGCGTTTATTTTAAGGTGGCGCTTATTTTTTAGTGGAGCCTATTTTCGGGTGGCGCATATTCTTGTATGGAGCCTATTTCAAAATGGCGTCTATTTAAAGGTGGCGCCTATTTCAAGTTTGCCCTAATTCTTGGGTGGCGCCAAAAACGGGATCCACCCAAAAATAAGGGCCACCTTAATATAACCGCCACCTTAAAATAGGCGCCACCCAAGAATAAGCGGTACCTTAAAATAGGCGCCACCTTATAATAGGCGCCACCTTACAATAAGAACCCTTGCATAGGCGCCGCTACAATATAGGTGCCACCTTTGAATATACGTCTCTTTTGAATAGACCCTACTTTTGAATAGGCGCCATTTTAAAATAGGCGCCTCTTAGAATAAGCCCCACCCAAGAATAGGCGCCACCCCAGAATAGGCACCACCTAAAATAGGCGCCACTTTAAAATAACCATCTATATAGGCGCCACCTTAAAATAGGCGCCATCTTAAAAATAAGCACAACTTTAATATATGCGTCTCCTTAAAATAGGCGCCACCCGAGAAAAGATGCCCCTTTAAAATAAGCGCCTCCTGAAAATAGGCGTCACCTTAAAGTAAGTGCCAATTTAAAATAAGCGCCACTTTAATATAGGCGCCTCCCAAAAATAAGCAACACCTAAAAAAAGAACCGTTGCATAGTTGCCGCTGCAATATAGACGCCACCTTTGAATAGACCCCACTTTTGAACAGGCGCCACTTTAAAATAGGAGCCAACCATAATAAGCGCCACCCCATGACAAGGCACCAACCAAAATTAGGCTCCACTTTAAAATAGGCGCCACTTTAAAATAAGCGCCACTTTAAAACAAGCGCCACTTTGAAATAAGCGCCATCTTAAAATAGGCGCCACCTTAATATTGGCGCAATCTAAGGATAGACGCCAAATTAAAATAAGCGCTACCCTAGAATAGGCGGAACCTTAAAATAAGCACACTAGCATAGGCGCCACTACAATATAGACGCCATTTTTGAATAGCCCCTCTTTTGAATAGGCGTTACCTTAAAATAGGAGCCACCCCATAATTGGCGCTTTGAAATAGGCGACACTTTAACATGGTCGCCATCCGGGAATAGGCGCCACTTTAAAATAGCCGCCATATTTGCTTATGCACTATCTCGTAGAAGGCGCCCCTTTAAAATAAGAGGCACCTTAAAATAGGCGCCACCCAAGAATAAACGCCAACATAAAATAGGCGCCACCTATAAATAGGCTCCACCTTTGAATATGAGCCTGCTGTGAATAGGCGCTACCCAAGCATAAGCGCCACCTTAATATAGGCGCCACCCGAGAATAGGCGCCAACTTAAAATATTCGCCATCTTTGAATAGGTGCCACTAAAAAATAAGCCACCTTAAAATAGGCACCACCCCAGAATAGGCGCCACCTTTAAATAGGCTCCACCTTTGAATATAAGCCAGCTGTGATTAGGCGCCACCCAAGAATAAGCGCCACCTTAATATAGGCGACACCCGAGGATAGGCACCCTCTTAATATAGGCGCCACCCGAGAATAGACGCCAACTTAAAATAAGCGCCACATTTTAATATGTGCCACTGAAGAATAGGCGCCAGAGATGAATTGACACCACCTTTGAATTGGCGCCACCTTTGAATAGGCGGCACCAAAGGCTTAGCGCCACCCGAAACTATACGCCACCTTAAAATAAGCGCGACGCGAGAATAGGCGCTACATTAAATTAGGCGCTGCCTTAAAATAAGCGCCACCTTAAAATAAGCGCCACTCGAAAATTGGCGCCAAATTTACATAGAGGCCATCTTTGAATAGGCGCTACTTTAAAATAAGCGCAACGTTAAAATAGGTGCCACCCAAGAAAAAGCGCTACCTAAAAATAGTTGCCACCTTTAAATAGGCTCTACATTTGAATAGGAGCCACCTTTGAAAAGGTGACACCAAGAATAAGCGCCACCTTCAAATAGGCGCCACCCTTGAATAGGCGCCACCTTAAAATAAGCCTTCTTACATAGTCGCCACATTTCAATAGGCGCCCCGTTTGAATAGGCCCCACTTTTGAATAGGCGCCACCTTAAATTAGGCGTCACCGATAAATAGAAACCACCAACATCGTTGATAGGCGCCATATTTGATAGGCGCCACCTTAAAATAGGCGACACATTAGAATATGTGACAACCTTGAATAGGCGCTACTGGTTAATAGGCGCCACCTTTGAAAAGGCGCCACCCTGGCATAGTCGCCACTTTAGAATAGGAGCTACGTTTGAATAGGTGCCACGTTTGAATAGGTGCCACAGTTGCATAGGCGCCACCTATGAAATGGTGCCCATTTTGAATAGGTTCCAGCTTTGCACCAGGGGTTTGAAACTCTTATGGGAGAATGGATAGCCAGCTTTTTCACGTAGTTGACTATGATGATACGGGGTCCACTAAATGCGCTGTAGTCGCAGCCATTTTTCTCTCTCTTTTCCATCTATTTCTCTCTATTTCTCTCTCTTTTCTCTCTATTTCTCTCTCTTTTCTCTCTATTTCTCTCTCTACCACATCACCACAAAACCACACGTTCCTTGTGTATCATAGCGGAGGAGACCCTGATCCATCCGGCACAAGTCCTGACATCGACGGAGACGGCCGCCATCGATCTGTAGGATCGCGCCACACAGGGACGATGTTCCACAGATCGATGGATCAACAGAGCAGAGCCACCACGTGCCCGGCTTGCGGCCGGCTGGCCGGGCCTGTCCGGACGATAGATCGCCCAACCAGGACCCTTCCAGACGTCCGACGGGCGCAGGTGCGTTTCGTTGACCGTGGCGACGATGGCGTATTTCTCCTGAAGGAACGCCCGTAGCTCCTCCGTCTTCTCCTTAACATCACAGGCGTTCCATTGTGTCAGGATTCTGCATCCCCTAATCGCCATTATTGGAGGCGGGGATGCGCTCCTTGACCAACTCCTCCAGAAGAGAGAGGAGAAGTTGACCGGACGTCGAGGAGATTTATTTCCTCAACGCCCCAAAGATCATGGCCACCGTGCGCCAGAAATCGGGGTCCCCTTCGGACCGGACGGTCTCTGGTGCGCTGCTCTGTGGTGTGCTACTCTTTGCGGCCTGGGACGGGGCCACCTCGGTGCTTGCAGACCGAGTGGCTTCCATTGTCCTTGGCATGGCTTTAGGGGGAAGGACGGTGGCGGGGCCTTTGCCAGAGGCCGCACTCTCCACTACGGCGAACACTTAGGACGCCGTTAGCTTCTCCTGCGCCTCTGCTTACGCAGAGCGCTTGCGGAGGGACTCTGTGGGGCTGACTCGTCTCGCCTGACGACGGGTCCAAGAGTCAGCCCAGAAGGTTCACCAGAAGCAGTGGACGACACTACAGTGGGGAGGGTCCAGCTGCTTACTCGGTTCGGCAGCGGACTGCCGGACCGGGACAATTGCAGGTGCCGACGGGGTCGGCGCACTTACTCCGCCTACAACCGCCGTTTAAGGACGCGAGGCGTCCACCTTGGCGGAAGGTGTGGCTTTCATGCGGAGGAGGGCCGGCGCAGTCGTCGGTGCCTGCTTCGGTACCGACTCCTGCGCCGACTTTCGTTGCCCTGCTTCGTACCACCTCAGCGCCTCGAGGTATACAGGGAATTCCCTGTACAAGGACGGATGGTCGCCCTCGCAATTCGCGCATTTGCGAACACCATGTGAAAAACTCCGTAGACTTTGTTAGGACACTATCAAAGCTCCGGGTTGATCCTGCAGACATTTTAGTCAGTTTCGACGTCGTCTCCCTCTTCACCAAGGTCCCCATTACTGACACCCTTAAATTACTGGAACCTCATTTCGACGGAAAGACCTTAGATCTGTTCCGCCATACGTTAACATCGACTTACTTCCTGTACGAGGGGAAATCTTATGAAAAAGAGGCGGCGTGGCAATGGGCTCCCAGCTTTCCCCAGCAGTGGCGAGTTTCATCATGGAAGACTTCGAACAAAAAGCCCTCGACTCAGCCCCTCTCTGTCCGAAGTGTTTCTATAGGTATGTGGACGACACCTTCGTCATCTGGTTGCATGGAGAAAGAGCCCTGAACATTTTTTTGGCCCACCTGAATAACCAACACCCCAGCATCAGATTCACCATGGAGGTGGAAAAAGACGGGCGCCTCCCATTTTTAGACGTGTGTGTCCAACGCAAATTGGATGGGAAGCTAGGTCACAATGTGTACCGGAAGCCTACACATACCGACTTATATCTCAATGGGAAGAGCCACCATCACCCGGCACAGCGGAAGGGAGTCTTAGCCACACTAATTGATCGTGCTAAAGCCATATCTGATGGAGAGAACCTTGGGGCGGAAATTAAACACCTACAACGCACATTCCTTCAAAACGGTTATGGGGGAAGGGAGGACAATATAGCCCTGAGCCAAGACCAACGTCCGAGAAAAGGAGAAGCCCAAGGCCACGGTGTCTCTCCCATACATCTCGACCATCTCGGGGAGAATTTCACGAATTTTGGCCAAACACGGAGTGACCACATTCACAAGCCACCGACAAAGATCAGAGGTTTATTGAGACCTGTAAATGACATAGGCCTGAGGACCCCAGGCGTTTACTCCATTCCCTGCGAGGGTGGGAAACAGTACATTGGGGAAATGGGGAGAACCATCGAGACCCGTATGAAAGATCATGAGCGGTGCATTAGATTGCGGCAACCGGAAAAATCGGCAGTCGCGGAACATTGCCTATTCGAGAGTCATCGCGTTCGGCTCTCAGACGCGAGAGTGACCGCAAAAACCAACAGGTATTGGGACCGGATCGTCAAAGAAGCCATCGCGACCCTGCTCAATCCTATGAACTTTAACAGAGACAGAGGCTTCATGCTCAGTAAAGCATGAAATGTCATGATCTTCCAGCCTGAGGCTGGCCACGTCGCATTTCCCGCTAAGCTGCTAATGCGAGACTACTCTTAAAAACTAGCTTAGGGCACTTCGATAGCCCATAAATGGGCATATATTCCTCCCTACAAGCGGGGACGCTTGTTTGAAGGGAGGGCATCCTGCACATCAAGGCTGGCAATGGGCCGCTTGTAACGATCCCACCATCTAGCCCTGATGTAGCCTAGCATTCGCACCTCTTCGTGCGTCGATAATGCTGCCTTGCAGTAGAATTCCTTAGACATCCTCGGCAAGAGGATGTTCAGGGGTTCCACGTTTCCGTCTAAATGCATCCGGTCGACATGGTCGTATCTACCACGACCATGTACCAACCGGAGTGCATTATTCTCCACTACCTGCAGCCTGTAGAGGGTGGTCTTGGACACTCCAGACCAGACCGGAGCTGCATAGGTGGTGATGGGCCTCACGCAGCTCAGGTAGAGGCGTCTCTTGGTGTCCGCCGACAATACACACGGGCGCAGAATCGGACGGATTTTGGCTAACGCCCCGAGTGCCTTGCGGCGGACACTCTCAACCTGAGGCTTCCGGTCCAGCACAACTCCCAGGCATGTGACCTCTGGGCTCCAGGGGACGACCATTTCCATCACCAACAGGTCGACTCCAGGCGGCGCTCCTCTTCCAGGATGGAAGACAACGGCCCTGGTTTTGACGGGATTAAATGCAATACGCCATCGACGATACCAGGAGGACAGATCGTCGACGGCGCATTGTAACCTCTCCACAGCCGCGTACTTCTTGCTGGAACGCAACAGGAACCCCGCGTCGTCAGCGTGCGGGCAAGACTGGTGTTCTGCCCAAAATCCCTGGGGGGATCCTGAGTGGAGATGTTGAAGAGTCTCGGCCCCAGGACGGATCCCTGCGAAACGCCGGCGCAGATGCGTCGCAGTTCCGATCCGACCCAGAGCCAAAACACCCGGAACGTCCTGCCCTTTAAGTACGACTCAATAAGTCACACCATCCAAGCTGGGAACTGAAGTCGAACCACCTTCAACAGGAGTGCTGGATGCCACACGCGGTCGAAGGCTTTCGAGATGTCGAAGAAAGCCCCCGCGACCGCGTGGTTCCTGTTGAAGTCATCGGTGACGAAGTGCTGCGTCACTCTACCCAGTTGTTGGGTAGTGGAGTGCCCACTCCTGAAGCCAAACTGCTCGTCCGGGAAAATGTTCTTCACTTGGAGAAAGTGCTGCAGCGGCTTCTTGTTAAGACACTCAAAGGTCTTCCCGAATCCGGCCAGGAGAGAGATTGGTCGGATGCCTCCGGGGCCAACCTGCGTCCCCGGCTTCTTCGGGAGACAGATGACCCTTGCCCTCTTCCAGGCAGATGGAAAGTTTGGAATTCCGACCCAGTCGTAAATGGCAGCCAGGAATTCTACTGCGGCAACAGGAAGCTGTCGCAGGACGATGTTGGAGATGCCGTCGTCCCCCGGAGCCCTCCTCGTCTCGAGGCGACGAATCACTGAAATGATATCGTCCCCCTGAGAACTGAGGGAATTCCAGCAGGGGACCGCGGTCGAGCGTCCGCAGCACATCCGCAATCTCGTCCTCCACCAAATCCGACTCCGCTGTAGCCGGGTTAGGAGAGAATACCCTCTCCAGGTATTCCGCCATGAGCCCGGCTTTTTCTTCTGGAGACCTCGCGACGTAGTCCCCCTGATCTATCAGGTGGTCGCGCCGCTGGGTTACGCATAGCCTCCTGCAGGTCTTCCAGATGGACTGATCCTCCAGTGAAAGCGTGGAGAGATGTAACTCCCACGCGTCCGTGCGCACGTCTCTCAACATGTCTCGGACGGTCCTGTTGAGAGAGTCCAACTGGATCCTGAGGTCCAGAGTGCGGTAGCGCTGCCACCGCCGCCGCACGCTGTTGCGCCAGGTGATGGTGTCCCTGACACCACGGGGCAGAGCGATGCGTATACCCTTGGCCACGACCACCTCGGGATCGCAGCGTCCATGGCCTGCTGGACGGTGGATGTGAGGAAGTCAACCATTCGGTCTGCCTCCTCACGCGTCCTGTATGGTGTAGACACAACCGCCTTTCCGCGATGAATTCACGGAAGTGCTGCCAGTCTGCTCGAGCAAGGTTCAGACGCTGCGATGGTGGTACTCGCACAGACGAGTTCCCCAGAAGCAGCAGGGTCGGATTATGGTCTGAGGACATGTCGTAGACAGCATGCATACTCAGGGATGCCCTGATGTAGCAGACAATGGCAACATCGAGGACATCCCTGGACGGCAGAAAGGTTGGCTCGGTCGGTTGGAGGACCGTGAGCCCCTTTTCATCGGCCAAATTTCTTAGCCGCGCACCCCTCGGATTGGGGATCCTAGAATGCAAACTGAGATGTTTGGCATTCAAGTCCCCGATAACGATTGAGGGGCAGCCATCCCCGACGACGTCCATCATCTCGTCCGGGTCCCGGACCCTGACCCACCCGGTACAGGTCTGAACGTCGGTGGATACAGCCTCCATAGATCTGTAGTTTCGAACCAAGCAGGGACGATGTTCCAGAGACCGATGGATGAGCAGGGCAGACCCACCACGCCCCGGATCCGTCGCACGCTGGCCGACCCTGTCCGAGCGATATATCACCCAGCCAGGGATATTCCAGACGTCCGACGGGCGGAGGTGGGTCTCATTCCCGGCGGGCAAGATGGCGTTCTGTTCTTGCAGGAGCGCCCGGAGCACTTCCGTCTTCTCCTTAACACCGCAGGCGTTCCATTGCACCATGACGCTACATTCCCTAGTCCCCATTATTGGGGGATGTGACGCGCTCCTTGACCAACTTCTCCAAGAGAGAGGGGAGGAGTTGGCCGGACGTTGAGGAGATGTACTTCCTCAACGCCTTACAAATCATGGCCACCGTGCGCCAGAAGTCGGGATCCACATCGGACCGAGCGGTTTCCGGCGCGCTGGTCAGCGGCTTGCTACATTTGTGGCCCTGAATCGGGGCCACTACGGTCTCTGCCGACCGAATGACCATAAATTCCATGGGCTCAACCTCGGGAAGAGGCACCGTGGCGGGGCCCTTGCTGAGGGCCACACCCTCCACTACTACACCGGCCGGGGCAGCCGTCGCCTGCCGTTCCCTCTCAAGATCTTTCATAGCCCTGCGCCTCTGCTTACGCAGAGAGTTGGCGGAGGGCCTCTGAGGTACCGGCTCCTCCCCTCTGAAGACGGGACCATGAGTCGGCCGAAGAGGTGCTTCCGGGGCAGAAGACGGCTCCTTAGGGGGGTCCGCCTGCCTGCCTGGTTCAGCAGCAGGTTGCTGAACCGGCGGCTTGCTAGTGCCCCCAGCTACTGCAGCATATGGACGTGAGGCGTCCACTTTAGCCGATGGAGCGACCTTCATCTTGAGAAGAGCAGGGGCAGACTGCAAAGGTGCCTTCCCAGACGCCTTCTGCACAGATTTCCTCTGCCCCTTCTCGTACCTCTGCAGCGCTTCAAGGTATACTGGGCATTCCTTGAAGGAGGACGGATGGTCGCCCTCGCAGTTAGTGCATTTTGCCGGTTCATCGAGAGGCATCGAGAGGTCAGTCAGATCCCCTATGCGGCCCCATGCACCGGAAGCACCTAGTGTCGCACCTGCAGACGTGCGACACATGGCCATACCGTTGGCAGTTGTAGCAGGTCAACGGTTCCCTGCTGCTCTTGAACTGCTCGATCTTAACCAAGCAGTGGCAAATCTGTCTGATGGCCGACGCCGGAGGGGCCCTAGGTGTCCTCTCCAGGTTAGCAACGAAACGGCCAATGGGAATCTTCTTCCCATCCTCTACGGCCGTCATCTGACGGACGCCTCGAACTATGAAGCCCTTGGCCGTTAGGTCAGCCGCGACATCTTCCGGGGAATAGCCCTTCCCAACGTTCTTCAACAGAAGACGCATTCCCTGGACAGACTCCAGTAGCTGGGTATGGTATTGGACGCCAGCTTCGTCCAGGATCTTTGTTGCCGCACGGTGATGGTCTGGGGTGTGAACGATGATCCTGGTGGAGGCCCTGCGAACCTCCAGCTCAGAATCATCGCCACACACCTTAGCAAGGTCGGCGGCGATACTCTTGTGGGAGAGGATCCCGTACACCGTGATCGGTGACACGCGGACCCTCGACTTTGCCCCATTATCGGGGCGTTGCTCCGCAGGGGCGGAACCCTTTCCCTCACCAGCAGGAGGGCAGGAAGACTTCTGCCTTTTAGCATTGCGACTTGTGACAGGGGTGAAATCCCCGTCCTCGTCCGTGCTAGCAACGGCATCAGCATCGAGGATCGGGGCCGAACGCGCTGCCAGTGAGGCTTCAGCTGGAGAGGCAAGCTTTTTTGCCGAAGCGGCCTTCTTCCGCTTGCCGCGGACACCCTCCGTAACTTTCATCGCCTCCTCGGAAGCGGTGGGTTTATGTCCCTGCAAAGAGCCGTTTACGCCAGTCTGCACGATGGTATTTTTTGCGCCTTGGGCCGACACTGAAGAGGGCAGGACCTCTCCCGTGGCAACTGGGGCATCTTCGGGGCCACCCTGAGAGGGTGCGTGTTTCAATACCCGAACCGACGAGGGCGGAAGGGGTACTACCGCGGATGTTACTCCGCAGGAGCCTTCTTGGGAGGCATCATTACTCTGGCCCTGGGCAGAAGTGGAAGGGAGGGCCTCGATGGCGACCGGGGCAGCAACCGATGCCTTCTTGGCGCAGAATGCCTTGTACAGCGTAGGGGTGATTCGACCGAACGAGGAGTCGCTCGAAAGCGACGATTACCTAGCACGCGAGTCGATTTGGAGGTTCCCTCCTACGAGGGCAACCGAATCCAAAGACCCCCTTGGGTCCCGTTCCATAAGGGAAATTTTTCAATTTCCCTACGGAAAACTCGAATCTAGGCCCTTTTCAGGGCCAAGAACAACCGGAGACTGGCCGCAGAAGACCAGCCCCCACTCGAATACGGGACAGGTGAGAAGAAGGAACAGATTAGCCTTCCCCTGTCTCATAACAACCAGGCAATGCGGACTCAAACGTACCCCGGAGCTCTCGCGCAGCAAGAGCGTCACAGTAACGTGCGGTGGACGCTTGAATTAAAAAGCACGTCAAATGCAAAAACCGGCTTATGGACTCAGTAAACTGAAGACCAGTAAGCAGGGCTCTCGGCGAGCAATGTGTAAAGCATGGGATCCGACCATTAACCAGCTGGGCGAACGACACCACGCCATTGGACCGACCCGTCGATCAATGATAGAGAGGGCCAACGCGTATATAAATCCTAGAGAATCCAGCCTCAGCACCTCAGGTTCTCCCTGAAGATGACAAGTGTGTGTTGTCGAAACGTCGGAATACGACAGTATCATGACCCGGCTGGAAGCCCGAGAAAATTTCTTCACATCTATTCGCCGGGAAAGACTGAGATCTTTCTAAAAAATAGCTGCCTTCAATACAATGATTCACTGCTTAATATCAATACCACTGAATAAAAATCGTTTTGACAAGTACACTACATAAAACAGGCTGCATTGGAAAACGAGTATACGGAGGACCTTGATGATACTTTAATCAAAAAACATCGAAACATCGCTAAAAAGAAAGCCATGACTCTAACCAGGGAAGAAAACCAAGTAGACGCCAAAAATTATAGCGTTATCCCCTTTTTCCCAAAATGTACTAAAAATCTAACAAAAATTTTGAACAACATCGGATACAAGGCAGCGTTCAAAAAGAACTCGGTCAAAAATTTACAGGGAAATCCAAAAGAAAAAATACCACCACTGAAAAAATCGGGGATCTATAAAATTCAATAAGGCTTATATTGGGCAAACAAAACGAAAACCCACTGTTAGAATTAAGGAACATATAACATACACAAAATATGGGAGACCAGAAAAATCAGCCGTCGCAAAACACATTATAGAAATCCAAATTTTCCCGTTGAACCATTTATCTATCTATCTATATCTCTTCCATGGAAAACTTGGGAATCGTTTTATAGCATTAAGTTTCCGGTCCTTCCTTAGGGGTACTAGTCTTTGGGTGCCACCTTTGAATAGACGCTACCTTTAAATAGACCACATTTGAAGGCGGCACCGGTGAACAGAAACCAACTTTGTATAGGCGGCTCATTTAAATTGGCGAACCACGCGAATAGGCGCCACCCTAGAATAGGCTACATTTGAATAGGAGCAACATTCGAATTGCCACCACTGTTGAATAGGCGCCACCTTTGAATAGGAGCCACCTTTGGATAGACATCACCTTAAAATAGGCGACACCGGTGAATACAAACCACCTTTGTATAAGTGACTCATTTAAATAGGCGCCACCAGAGAATAGGCACTACATTTCCATAGGCGCCACCTTTGCATAGGCGACATATTTGATTAGGTGACACACGTGCATCGGCGCTACCCTTACATAGGCGCCACCTTTGGATAAGCGTCACATTTAAATAGGCGCCACGTTAAAATAGACGCCACCTTTAAATAGTCGCCATAATTGAATAGGCACTACCTTTAGATAGGCGCCACATTTGAATATGCACCAATTTAGACTAGGCCCCACCTGTGAATAGGCGCCACATTTGAATATGCACCAATTTAGACTAGGCCCCACATGTGAATAGGCGCCCCTATTAAAAATTCCACTTTATAATAGCCGCAAATAGACGTCATTGTTGAATATACGCCACTGTTGAATAGGCGCCATTTTTCAATAGGCGCCACCTTTGACTAGGCACCAGCCTATTATAGGCACTACCATTGTATATGCGTATTCTTGGCATAGGCTAAACATTTGAATAGGCGCCAACCTTACATAGGCGCCAAATTAAAATTGGCACATTTAATAGGCTCCACGTTTGAATAGGAGCCACCTTTGAATAAGCGCCACCAAAGAAAAAGCGCCACCTTAAAATAGGCAACATCCGAAAATAAGCGCCACCTTAATATAGTCGCCACCTTTAAATAAGCGCCATTTTAAAATAAGCGCCTCTTTAAAATAGGCGACACCCCAGAATAGACGCCACCTTAAAGTAAGCGCTACCCGAGAATAGCCGACAAATTAAAATAGGCGCCACCTTAAAATAACCACTACTTTAAAATAATCGCAACCCGAAAATAGACGCCATATTTCCAAAGGCGCCATCTTTGAATAGGCACCACTTAAAAAAGCGCGTTTAAAATAGGCGCCACTCGAGAATAGGCGCCACTCGAGAATAGGCACCACCATAAAATAAGCGCCACTTTAAAATAAGCGCCACCTTAAAATAGGCGCCACCTTAAAATAGGTGCCACCTTAAAATAGGTGCCACCCAAGAAAAGACGCCAACTTAAAATAAGCGCCACCCGAGAATAGGCGCCCCTTAAAAATAAGCACCACCTTAAAAAAGGCGCAAGCCGAGAATATTTATTTATTTGAAAAGGCCCAAAAACAGCACAAGGCCAATTACATTGCACACATAACAACGAAGTAACAATAATAAAACAAAAATAAAACTATCAAACAAAGTAACTAAAACTCTAGCAATGAATATATAGAAGACATACATAGTACATCAATCACACGAAATCAGGGTAAGGAGTGAATAGAAAGACAAATAAATCGGGAGAAAGGGGAAGGAAAATAGGCAACAAAACAAATCAAATATTAGGTTTAAATTGGAAGTTAGGAGACTTAGTGAAGGGGTCATAGTCAGGGAAGCGCTTCAGCAAACTATTACAAAGATCAGGAAGGCGATAGAGAAAGGAGCGTTTAGCGATTGAGAGGCGAGGGGTAGGGCATTGAAAAAGCTCATTCAAACGAGTAGAACCAGTGGGAACCCGCAGTGGAAATAGAGAAAGAAGCTCATGTGACCTAAAATTACCATTAATAATTTTTGAAAATACTTTAATGTCAGTGTGAGTGCGTCGATCAGTAAGGGATGGAATCCCCTTCGTACGGCACTGAGTGAAGAGTTATGGAGAGGAGGATGACGAAAACGAATTACAAACAAAAAGAAATTCATGGGTCAGTCAAGGAGCTTGAGCGACAACGCGATCCTCTCCACCGATCTTCTGCGTCAAAACACCACCTATCCCCACCCCGGAAGCATCGCACTCGATTGTAAACGGCAATTCGAAGTGTGGGCAAGACAATAGGGGCGGAGATGAATAAACAGGTTCTATTCTTCTTTTCCCGAGGTCCGACGGGAAATTAATCTACAGGTCAGGGAGGAACCGTGGTAAGGTACAAGAAATGAGAGTGGAAAAACAACATTGTTCCTAACACTCCTAATCTGATACCGCCAACCTCGTGGTGAAGCAACGAAAATTTCTCTTCGGGCCCCACGTTGTGCGGCAAAATGTGACGTTTTTGCCCCGGGAGTAGCCACAGGTCGCGGGTCAACGAGGTAATGACGGATGGTTGGGCGCCAGTGCGAGTAAAAAGGGAAGGAGGGAAAAATTCCGCCCGCACTCGGAAGGGAGAGGGAAAGAAAGGAAAAATATTCTTTAGAATATTAGTTCTCTCAGTTCGGTAGGTGACGATCATTCACTTGACTCGAACACCGATCATTATCAAGAACAAAGAGAGGGGAGTAGGGAAGGAAAAGAATTATTTCTGGGATAAAGGTCTGAGAAACAAATAACACGGGAGTAATTAAAGCCTAACACTCCCCAAAGACGAGCACTCACTTCTCTCTCGCACAAACCCAAAAACTCGAACGCACGTGAGCGATAACACTAATCCTAAACCAACCAAGCCTAATACAAAACGTTCCATGAGACCGTCCCAGAGCCGATTGACTTTTTCCGGATCCCCCGAGCACTCTCTACCTGCGACGACCCCCGCGGCCGCCTCGGAAAACAAAAAAAAGGAAAACACAGCGGGCGCACCCGCGCGAAGGCGTTCAAACGTTACACCATCAGTACATTCATGGAAAAAATTCAGCTGTGGAAGTGCCGACTTCAAGCTGGGAATTTTTCATCTTTTCCTCGCCTCAATGAACTACTTGACGACAAGGAATTCAATCAGCATAAGTTGAAGACCCAGATTACTTCACATTTGGACTCACTTGCAGAAGAATTCAACCATTATTTCCCTGACCTTTCTTCAGACGACTGGTCTTGGAAATTGACAGGAAATCCTTTCAATGTTGACATTGATTTATTGACATAATCATTGCAAGAAGAGGCTATTGAACTTAAGTGTGACACAAAAGCCAAGGATGAATTTCCAACAATGAAGCTGGATGAATTTTGGGTACATTACCTTCATATTTACCCAAAAAGAGAAAAGAGCAATGCAAGCATTACGTACGATTGTACAGTTTTCTTCTACTTACCTATGCGAGTTTGGATTTTCAACACTAACTCTGACAAAAAGTAAACCGCTGTCGACTTGAAGTGGAAAGCGACCTGCGGTGTGCTCTGTCAAACATCAAACCTAATATTCAAGAACTGGTGAAAGCAAAACAGTGCCAACCATCTCACTAATTTTCAGTCTTTTTTGTTCCACTATTATGCTAGCAAAATTGTTGATTTTTCATAAAATAAAGAAGTTACTAGCAAACTCGACATTTTTATGCTTCAAAAGATGCTAAAATTATGCAAAAAAATGGGGATGTGGGATTTTGATTATGTCCCAAGAGAGGCGTTGGGAACCACTGCCCTAAATGTTCGCGTTCAAACAAATATATGGTCCAATTCGACATGTATTTCATAATTACAGTAGGAAAAGTGAATTTGTAATCTTTAAGACACAATTTGGTTCAAGTACCTTATTCGTGTGATATTCTAAGTCATTTCAAAACGCAAATGAAAATTATGCTGCGTTGCTTCTGATAAACGTAAACTTCCATATAAAATACAGGAGATATTAGTAATAGATTATTCATCAATCTTATAACATAATTATATTTGGTAAAAAATTAAGAATACGATGTATTTCCAATGATATGGATGGTTTTGAGAATGACATTTTGTGGCAGCACACATCTTAGGAAATCATAGAATGTGTTCCAAATGAAGAAGAGAATGGAAATGATTATGAATAAAATTTGAAATTGTAAATTTCATTTCTTCATGTTCTTACATTTTTATTTGTTTTCATTGAAACTGGAAATTAAGTGTAATCGACCAGGTATGTTCAAATAAAAATTTAGTATCAATGCCCTGAAAATGCATTTCTTTCACATGGCTTCTGAAATAGGGGGTCGCCTAATATTCGAGGTCACTCTATAATCAGGCAAATATGATAAATTAAAACATCATAATATAATTAAATGATACATTATTTTTCAGCATTTGGAGTAGAGGGGAACTTGCCCTGGACCGTAACAGATCCTAGAGATGGACCAGAGTATCCATAGGTATTTTGGCACAATGGGGGAAAATAAATTTCAATGTTCCCTTTCAAAAACAAAATGGCTTCATTGTCCAAACTGTAATGCAATTTTACCTTTTGCATTCCAAATTTTTAAAGAGAGAAGGAAAGCATGCAAGCAGATGGACATAAGAAATTGATTCAAGAAAGCTGCCAATTCTACGTCTTCTCAACCTATGAGATCAGCTGCTGTTGAAGAAACAAATGTTAGTGCAGTGGATGACCTTGATGAAATACCATCCATGATTCTTGAATCTAGCCAGTAAAGTGACAGCCTCTACTAATGCCTAGGTAATTATTTTTTTCTGAAATTGATTTTTTGCTTGTTTCACTGTTCTCGTGTCTCAGATATTATTTTTTGCCTTGTTTATCCTTTTATACCAACTTTACCTCTTCAAAATTCTCTTTTAGATTTCATTATTAGGAAAATAAGGAGGTTCCGGTAGCCAGCGCCTTCTGATGGCCAAAATTGCAACTCTTTCCTTGAGCATTTGCAGTGAAGCAGTTACCGAAGTTTTTGTTAAGTGCACGGGCATTCATAAAGTGGAATAATTCGTGTAAAAACAATTAAGTTTTATATATTTATATTTGTATTATGGACATTTTACTTAATTTTCATTGTTTTAACTGTATTTTTATGACGACTAAGGCTTGAATACGAGAGTTTACTTACTGTTTTTGGTTTCTATAAAAATATTTCTCATGCAACCAGCATATTCATCTAACAGGCAACCCCCATCCCCCATATATGCTGGATAACAGAGAGTTGACTGTATATTGCTAGCTATATTTATCTATTTGCAATCAAGTATATGCATCCTAGACAACTGTCCTGCTCGTCGGTATCTTGGGCTGGCCCTGACCAAAGCTATACTATGGGAAATCCATCCCTTAATTCAAAAAATGTTGGTTAAACCAATATTTCCATGTGGTCTTATTGGCAACAGTAAATTTTCTCTCTCCTGTGTTTCTTCTTCTTGTAAAGAATAATTAGTGCATAGCATCTTCAATAACACCAATTTTAATATTAGTCAAATTAAACAATTAGCTACAGCTGAGCAGAGGACCATCGATACTCAAGACTGAATATTGAAATCAGTAAAATGGTGTAAAATTTATTAACAGTGGTTGGCAAGGGATCACTGGGCATAAATGAAAGACAAAATGCAACACTGTTAATGATCTACCTGCATAAAGGTTGGTGACTTCGGGGCAAAAGGGATTTTCAATAGTGGCCTGTCCTCTGCTACTATTTTTGGACAACTATTTTCACTTCAAGTTTAACTTCTTCCTTCCTGTTTTGCCTTCAACCAGTCTAAATGCTTAAATTTACATCTTAGAAGACATTTTTTGTAGATTTTGCTACTGCCATCCTTGCCTGAAAAGCCATAATTGTAAATACAACAAGAAATAAATTTCTTATGGTGACATCACTTGTATTTAAATTACTGTCCCAACCGGTATATTGTAAAGCATCTTTAACTTGTCTTTATAAATCCCCCTAAAAATCTATTACATAAAGCCATCTCAATTGAAGCTGTATAGAGAGGATTTTTTTGTTTAAGATCATACGTCCAGCTGTCTGAATCAATCAATCAAGGAGGAAATCATATGCTTTAGAGAAAATAGAGAGAGATGCTCATCCAGGACATGAGAAAGTTTTGAAAAAATATTGTTAACAGCTTTTATTAAATAAAAGACTCAAAACATAATTCACCTTCTCATTTCAATAAAATTATACATATGTATTTTAAAAGTAAACAGCATTAAATTATAGAAATTAAAGATATGGTAAGTTCCATTATTTTTAGTGAAAATTACGTCTTTTATTTCTATTATGGAATCATTCCACAAAGTGGAGCCTTCCCAAGTGAATTTTGTTAGTATTAAATTAATTTATAAGTATCAAATTAACTTTTTCATTAAAATTCTTAACAATTTTAAAATAACCGAGTGTATGAGAATGAATGTATAAACTCTGCTGCACCACACTGTCGACTTAAAGCATCCTTGTAAAGCCATGTGAAATACTTTGCAGCATTGTTTAATAAGTATTATCCCCTTCTTATGTTCCTGTTGAAGGAGCTGTTCATGTGGAAATGCAATAAATATAGCCATCACAAAGTTGTTTCTTCAAACTTCTCAATCCCAAAAAAATTGCATGTATAATCAAACAATTCTTTTGCTAAGGACTCATTGAGAGCAATTGTAGAAGGTTTAAGTGCCCGACAATTACTCAGGTACATGCCACCAAGACTTTCAGCTTTGGATGAGACAGCAGGGAACATTATAGAAGAGGCTCCATGCTTTGGTTTCTGTAAGTAAAAAAACATTCATTATCAATTTTTTAATAATCATTCCTTTATTGAATGTTATAATGAAATCTATGGCTCCTTTAATCTTTGCCATACCTGAGTAAAGCCCACTAAGATTTTTCTTAATAGCCAAATTCTTGCATCCACATCAGCATTCTAATTTAATTTTATGAATTTATAGATATCTACATCCTAAAATAGTGAGAGAGAACCTGGAAGTGGCATGTGATAGGATTTTGGTTGGCACCAGTGGCATAGCCAACTTTTTGGGTGCCCCAGTGCATAGCCCTTTTTGGTGCGTCATATAATTATTTTTTATTAAAACAAATATCAAACTTCCAACTTGTTATCCATTGATAAGAGCAAGACTGTGCAGTTTTCAATGATATGATGTTAGCAAATGATTATCAATTATTTTGATGGGTTTTGCCAAAAATATTGTGATAACAAAAAACAATTGCATGTTGTGCTCTCCCGACATATGGAAAAATTATGTAGAGAGACCCCAACCTACAAATTATAATGGTTAATTACAAATATAACTTTCAATTTCTTAGAAACTTGGCTTTTAGAACAAAACCTTACCCAAGAAACAGTCAATGAATACATACATTTAACAAGTCTTTGTATGAGACAAAACTTCTTCCATATTAACAACAAAATACACTAGCTAAATAAAGGCATGACTATGGGAACCCCCCTTTCCCCTTTTCTCACAAACCTATTTATGACATATTTTGAAAAGTAATGTTAAAACTTTCACCTATTTTCCCACAGCATGGTTTAGGTATGTCGATGACATTTTTACCATTTTTGATTTATCAAAAAACCAACATAACTGACTTCTTACAAAATCTTAACCGACAATTTGAATCCATTAAATTCACTTTTGAACAAGAAAAAGACAAAACCCTTCCTTTTCTTAACTGATTAGTTAAAAGACAACACAATAGACTAAAATTCAACATCTATCGAAAACCTTACTCATACTGACAAATACATACCAAATGATTCCCACCATCATAAATTAGCTCTGTTTCACTCCATGTTACATAAACTATTACATATTCCCCTTTCCAAACCAGATTTTGATAAAGAACTCAAACACATTAAAAACTGCTCTTCTCTTAACAATTACAATCCACAAATAATCCAAAACATTCTGCGGAGATATAAAAACAACTTATGCATTAAAAATCATACCACACTCCAAACATCCCCACAATAAAAACAAAACACATTAAAATACCTTTCGCACCAGGCCTCACAAACAAACTTAGTAACATTTTTTCTAAATTTCAACTTAAAGCTGTACATGTTAACCAAAATAAACTTGCTAATCTTCTCCACAATTCTAAAGATGCAGTTCCATTTTTACACAAATCAGATATTTACAAAATATCTTGCAGTAATTATGAAAAAATTTACATTGAACAAACTAAATGCAAATTAGAAACAGGCTTCAAAGAACACATTGCACATTTTAAACATCATAGATTTAACAATTCAAGCGTAGCGTCACAAATACTAGAAACCAGTCATCCCAACACTATCAACAACTTAACCCTGTTAAAACAAGTAAACAATGTATGCAAATTAGACACATACAAAACATTATACATACACAGACACCCACAGACCATTATGAATAATGACTGAGGCCCCATTCCTTTCTCTACACTCTTACCGTCAACCTACCTCCCCCACCTTCACACCATTAAATACACCACAAAATATTCTGCCACTTCATTCACTATCATCTACTGATGATGAGAGCTTTGCCCTTGAAATGCACATTTAGAATTAGAATTCTTTCCTCATTTAAAAAAATATTTTAGAGATCTGTGCGATTGAGTTGAGAGCTTGTGTGTGTCTGAATTTAGTCTGTTTTGTCCCTGTCATTGCTGTGAGAGGCATAAACTATCAGACATTTGTTTGAGATATCAAGTCCCTGGTGTGAAACAAAATTTTTCCGTAAACTTGATATATTTTGCCTTCGAGTATGAATGCGTGTGGTTTTTTAAATTTAGTCTGTTTGGTCCCTGTTGTTGTGAGATGCATAAACCACCATAAGTGTTTGAGATATCAAGTTCCTGGCGCGAAAAAGATTTTTCAGTAAACTTGATATATTTTAATTGTTTACCTCTAAAAATGTTTTTGAGAATTGTGTGGTTTAGGAATTTGTTGTAAATTCTCAATTTTTCGCTAGTCTCCTTTCTCTCATATATTACTAACTCTTGGTTAGGCTTACGGGAGAAAAATATTTAAATATAAAAGTTCCGTGGCTTCAGAAAGTTTGGAAAACACTGCTACAGATAATAATGGGGTGTTTTGGGGTGGGATGCGATTATATAGCCTCTCCCACTCAAATGTCAACCTCACCTGCACGTGGTGCACCCTGCTTCACAGACGAGGCTCTGGCGTCCGAGAGACTCCCGGGATAAGGAGTCCCCCCTCTACCAAATGCCAACGGCCTATTTAGGGGCGGATGAGAAGGTGGAGGGGTAGGGCACCCTCTTGCCCTTGGGGTGGGAAACTGCCCCTAAAGGCGGAGGAACTATTTTGATAGTCAACGGCATAGGATGGAGAAGGCAACAGGAAACCACTCCATTAAAGATCCTATTGGATATCCCGAGGGTAGCAACCATGGAAGGTTTTAGAAAGGAATTTGTTACTGATCATGGTATTCGGAACCCAAGATCCGGCAGGGGATGTAGCAGGGCTTCCCAGGTCGTTATCCAACGAAATCCCTGTCAAAACGTCAAAATAGGTACTTGGAACGTCAGAACATTACTAAAAATAGGTAAATTAGAAGAAATAAAGAAAGAAATGGAGAAAAATGAGATTGATATCTTAGGTTTATGTGAAACAAGGTGGCAAGAGAAAGGAGATTTTTACAGTGATCAATTTAGAATAATTCATAGTGGAGGTGAAAAGAGATGAAGGAATGGAATAGCAGTCATTATTAGTAAGAAATGGGCAAACAGTGTTTGCAATACATATCACATAAATGATAGGTTGTTGATGGTAAGAATGAGCACCGTGCCAACGGATACAGTGATAATACAAGCGTATTTCCCAACAAGTAGTGCAGAAGAAGGAGAAGTAGAAAAGGTGTATGAAGAAATAGAAGAACTTATAAAGATGACAAAAGATAAAGATAATGTAATAATAATGGGAGACTTTAATGCTGTGATTGGATCTAGTCGAAATAGTAGAATGGTAGGAAAATTTGGTTTAGGTGAAACAAATGAAAGGGGAGAAAGATTAATTGAGTTTTGTGAACAGAATGAGATGATAGTATCAAACACTTTCTTTGAAGTTCCCAAAAGAAGAAGATACACATGGGAGGCGCCAGACAGAAGAAGGTTTCAAATAGATTATATTTTAGTAAAAAGAAGATATAAGAACCAGGTAAAATCGTGTTATAGTTACCCAGGTCCAGATGTAGACAGTGACCACAAGCTAGTCATGGCAAAATGCAATATTAGGTTTAAGAAAATAAAGAGAACAGTTAAAAAGAACTGGCATCTACAGGGACTGAAAGAGTTACCAACGGCTAAGAATTACCAAGAAAAAACAAATGAGTTGATTTAAAAAAGGGGTTATTAAAGCTACAGAGGAAGTTATTGGAAAGAGAAAATTGGAGCCTAGAAAACCTTGGATGACTGAGGAGATACTGATTTTAATTGAAGAAAGGAACAAGTTGAGGAAGAATGGAAATGATGAAACTTATAAAAAAGTTAAGAATGAGATTATTAACAAATGCAGAGAAGAAAAAGAGAGATGGACCAAAGAGATAGTGAAGGAAATTGAGGAAGATACAAAGGGAGGAAAGCAAGACAAAGGGAGGAAGGCAAGACAAAGCATACTTCAAAATTAAAACTCTCCAGTACAAACCAAGAACTAAATCGGCAACAGTTAAGGATAAGGAAGGAAATATGTTATGGGAAAATGAAAAAGTATGTGCTCGGTGGAAAGAATACATAGAAGAATTATATAGTGGAAGAGATGTTGGAGATGGATGTAGATTTATTGAAAATGAAGAGGAAATAGGAAATGACGAGCTAGGCCCAACAATAACCAAAGAAGAGTTTTATAAAGCTATTAATAATCTTAATTAAGGCAAGTCAACAGGTGTTGATGGTATACCTGCAGAACTTTTGAAGAACTTAGGGGAGGAAGCAAAAGAACATTTCTTTAAAATTATAAAAGATTGTTACGAAAAAGAAAAATTACCTGATGACTTTATAAAAAGTAAAACTATAAGTTTACCAAAGAAGGGGAATGCAGTGGAGTGTAGTAACTACAGAACAATTTCACTACTTTCGCACGCCTCAAAAGTTTTAATTTATATCGTGAAAAACAGAATAAAAAGGAAAATAGAACATTATATTAGTGAAGATCAATTTGGATTTAGAAGTGGGAGAGGAACGAGAGAAGCTATATTAGCCCTCAGGGTGATAATGGAAAGATGTTTAGAAATGAACAGGACATTATATTTAACGTTTATTGATTTGGAGAAGGCCTTTGATACAGTTAATTGGGAACTGTTGTTTAAGACTATGAAAAAAATAGGTATTTTTTGGAGGGACAGAAGATTAATTTTTAAGCTTTATCAAAATCAAACTACAAGAATAAATATAAATGGATTAGAGAGTGAAGCAAAGATAAGGAAAGGAGTAAGACAAGGATGTCCGCTATCTCCATATTTGTTTAATATGTTCATTGAAGAAAGTATAGAAGTTATGAAGGAAAAGACAAAAGGCATAAAAATAAATGGAGTTAGAATACACTGCATTAGATTTGCAGATGACATTGTAATATTCAGCGATTCAAAAAGAGAAATGAATAAAATGCTGAAAGTATTATCGGACACGTTAAAACAGTGAGAATTAAAGATAAATATCAAGAAAACCAAATTGATGGTTATAGGCAAAAGTAATGCAGGGACAATATCAAAGATCAAAATAGACAATCAGGAAATTGAGCAGGTGAAGCAGTTTTGCTACCTAGGTAGTACAATTACTGAAGATAATAGATGCGTACAGGAAGTGAAAAGAAGAATAGCACTTGCAAAGCAAGCTTTTCAATGCAAAAGGAACCTACTGACAAGCAGTCATATGAATTTGGAAGTAAGGAAATCCTTTGCAAAAGCTTTTGTCTGGAGTACCTTACTTTATGGTAGTGAAAGTTGGACGTTAGGAAAGAGGGAGAGGTCCCGTCTGGAAGCGACAGAAATGTGGATATGGAGATGATTGTTAAAGACAAGTTGGACAGAGAGAAAGACAAACCTTGAAGTTTTGGAAGAAGTAAAAGAAGAAAGGAAACTGATCAGAGGAATGGAAGAAAGGAAGGCAAAATTTTTAGGCCATGTGATTAGACATAATGGATTAATTGTGAACATCTTGGAGGGGAAACTTTTAGGGAAGAAAGGAAGAGGCAGACCAAGAAAGAAATACCTAGATGACGTGGAGTCAGTGATGGGAGTTGAGAAATACGAGATGTTGAAGAGAATGGCAGAGGACAAGAGTTCATGGTTGCAGCGACAAGGCTTAGCCTTTAGATGATGAAGAAGATAATAATAATAAACTTTTCATTTGCAAGATCACTGAGAAAAATCATATTGACACTACCTATACAATATTTAAACTTGTTCAAAATGTTTGTTGACATTATTTTATACAAAGAAATACAGAAAGAATGTCCATGGAAAAGATCGAGATATAAGTTTCAACTTTTTTCCTAATAAATTTCTCAATTAAAACTATATTTTATAACTACCATATTTCCTTGATTCTAAGACGCCATCGATTGATTTAGTAATAGCTTATCGAAAAAGATAATGCTACAGATGCCATGTAATGTAAGATGCACCCTGATTTCAGAGCCATTAAAAAGAGAAAAAAGTGGATCTTAGGATCGAGGAAATATGGTATTTATTATTTGGCTACTAGTGCAAATTTATCTATCTATCTTTCCCTCCCTCACTTTTCCATTCTTTTCTCTTATCTAAATTTAATTAAATGTAAGTCATTTAATGAAACCAGAAACAATGAATTTGATTGTTCTTGGTTAAGAAATGATTTCTTTTTCATAAAATCTAAAATGTTCAAAACAATATTATAGACCAATTCAAATCGCACATGAAAATTGATGCTAGGGAATTTGCACAATGATTATAATAAATTTTAAAATGCAAATAAAAAATATGTTGCACCAATTCCCATACAATTCAAAGGGATGAAATGTCTTGGGATCAAATGTGGTCTATTACCATACTCAAGGATCATCCAAGTCTTCTTTAGACATAAGGCCAACTATGCACTGAAAGAACGACCACAACCCGTGACTGGTAATTTGACTCCCGGTATATTCGCTCCCAGTAAATTTCACTCACGGTAAATTTCACTCCCACTGTCTTCATTATTTTTGTAAATCATCACTAAATGTAACATTTATTTAAAATTAGTGTATGATAGGCATAAATACTAATCATACTAATAGCCAAAATACATTTATTTAAGGATGTTGCAATCATTAAATGATAACTAAACTAATTACATCAAAGAAATAACTTGAAGGATGTTCCAAGCATTGAATGTTAAAAGCAATAATTACCTTTTTAAAAAATAAATTTATTTGGGGATATAGCCAACATTGAATGCAAAATTAACAAATCAGCTTAAAAAATGCATTTAGATTAAGAACTTATAGTCATTATAAATCAAATTTACTAAGCAGGTATAGAAATATCATTTAAGTCAGTGTTCATCAACCGGGGGTCTGTGCATTATTTCTTGGGGGTCCGCCAGTTGAATAGAGCATGTACGATATATATTGTTTAATCCCTTGCATAGCTCTGATTAACATTTTAAAGTGAAAAAAAAAACGAGTCAATGATTGAAAAATGTATGAACATTTTATGAGGAGAGTGTCCGCAGAAATTTTGGGATTTTGCAGGGGTCCACAGCCAATAAAAGATTGAGAAACATTGATTAAAATGACATTATTAAAATTGATGCAAATTATATGCAATACCTCTTAAAAAGTCCATTTTGTTATTCGGATCGTACTTTTCAATTAGCATGCTAAGCCATTTGTTCAGATCCTCGTATTTCTTCTTTTTGTTCACTTCATCTCGATCAAATTGAAGTTTTAGCCTACTTTCTAGAATGGAAATAGTCTCATAGTTTTGTCGTTGTCTGTCCATCGCCCCTATCAACTTTTGAACCAATAGACCGATTTCCATGAAACTTGATGGAAATCCCTTGCTACTGGGGCTGAGCTCCTGGGAATAGTTTTTGTTGCGAAGATTGAAAGTTTTGGGTTTGATTCCAGGAACAATCCTTCCCATTTAATTTACATGAGAAATCTGAAATCCATCGTGCAAGGTCATTTTCTCTTGCACATTAAAATATCTTAAGAATTGTAATATCGGAGTGGGTTTAGACTAATCTCTGAGAAAAGGAATGGAGATTCTAACTTTTATTGTAGAATTTTGCGCAGTGATTGTATTTCTCAATCACGTTATGTTTGCCCCACAAACACGCGTGATCAATTTAGTTTTCTGTTTGAATGCATTTGTAATATTTTGTAACACTAAATTAGTAAATTTGGGAAAGTAGGCATCATTAGTTCCGTTTGGATCACCTTGTTTTTAATTGAGCCAAACACTCTTCTTTGTTCCAAGTTGAAATTAATTTTCATATATTCAGATGCATGCAGGATCTGCTTTAAGCTAAAATCTGTAACTTAGCAGTATTTTTCTTTTAAACCTACATCAACCACTTTCCGGTGAATATTCTGGGCAAGGTGAAATAGGGATCAAGACACAAAAGCAGCCGGAAAGGTTAAGGAAAATTCTTTTATACAGGAATTTTCGAAGTTCATCATCAAATTTTCAGGATTGTTCAGGATGTAGTTCTACTACTTTTCTGAAGAGTCGAGCGTATGTCTCGTCTTGTTTGGAAAAAGTTCAAATAATCTTGGAATGCTGAATGACCGAACATGAACGTGAAGAATGTAAAGCTGATAAAATATATTTGGGCAGCATTTAAAAGTTCCATCACTTGCCCAATGTTTTATTTGTTCTAGGTAATCCAGCCTCTTTTCTGTTTCAATCACAAGTAAACTATCTTCATTATTCTAGGCCACAATCAAATTGTAAGAAGAGTTCGCCAGTATTTAGAAATCTGAATGCATCAGGAATTTCGTATCCAGTCCTGTTCTTAGGAATTGGAGGAGCACACACTGCTGCTTCAGGCCAATTTCATATAGTTCCATTTAATTGTGAAGTAGACGATTGCTCCAACATTTCACCATCTTCCAGGCTTGCAATAGCTGCAGCAATTAACGACCGAGATGATATGTGAGAAGAGATTGCAGCATCCTTAAAGATATCTAAAGTTTAGTGAATCTTTGATTTGGCAGCAGGAGAACTATGATGATGTTCACCAACCCTTTTTATCAGGGCGTAATTTTCATTATTGGTCCAAGTGCGCACTCGAGACTTGCATGACTTCATTTTGCATTTCCAGTATGTCTTCATTCCATCTAATTTTTTTCTGTGCTTCATAAATATAATTCATTTCATTAACAAGTTTTTCCCTGCCCCTGATGCTTTCAATGACGTGATACATGGTGGAAAGCATATTCTATAAATAAATTAAATATAAAAAACATAAAATAGCATGACATAAAAAACATAAAATAAATATTTAAAAACATGCTTTTTTATTTTCACAAAACATATATGAAGAAGTACTAACCTGTAACAAGTTAGTTAGTGATTAGTGTATTTGTCATTCATTGATGGCGACTTCTTTAAATAAAAGTAACATTCAAGCTATTAAATTAAAGCACCTACTCTCGAATCACTGATAAATTTCCATGCAAAAAATTGGATTTTAAAAATTAAAAGCTTAACCAAATCAGTAATAATTGCCTTTTCAAGTTTTCTACTTTTAATTTATGTTAATCAATACTTTTAACAAATTCAGATTAAGAGCAATTAGTATTAGTATTATGCCTATCATACACTAGTTTTAAATAAATATTACATTTAGTGCTGATTTACAAAAATAATGAAGACAGTGGGAGTGAATTTACCGGGTCTGAAATTTACTGAGAGCGAATTTACCGGAGGTGAAAATGACCGGGAGTCAAATTACCAAGTCAAATTACCAGAGTGAAAATGCTGGGAGTGAAATTACCGGGAGTCATATTACATAGAACCACCACAATCGACTAGGCCATTCCAGAGTTACTCACTAATTAAGGTTTATGAACTCCTCATTATATAAACAGACTTGGAGCATAATAAATAATTTATTGAAACATATTTTTGTTTTTTTTTGGCTCAAGTTTACATTAGTCAGCCAAAATTTAGGGGTTTAGGCAGTGGCGTACCAGACACCCTTGCAACCCTCATGAGGCAGGGGGGCATATGGTCAAAGCAGGCCCATATTTTTTATGCAAGGCCCTTAAATTTTTTTCCAGGACTTCAATTTTGTTTTGGCGGTACACCATTAGGTTTAGGGGTTAGTTTAGATTTTTAAACATTATTTAAATGAATTTTTTATACTGTATCTGCCTGAATATAAACAAATGTTTTTGTCAAAATTTATCATGACAAAATCACCCCTCGGCTTAAATGCGAGTCGGAGAAAAAATTTGGGGTTAGGGTTACGTCTCGTAGTCACCCATAGATGGCAGTACATCTCTCATTGCCGTCATGATCAAGTGATAGTACCTATTATATTTTTCATAAAGTAAATGTTTGACCTACGATGAATATAAATGAATAAATAATAAAGCTAGAACATTGAATTTAGCAGTACCCATGTTTTGTTGCTGTTGTTACCTGTTCTTTCATTTCTAAATGCCATTGGATATTTTCTTTCGTTTCTCAGGGCTATGCATATGTATCATTAAGAATATTTATCAATTTGTATTTTTTCATTAGCCATTAAAAGAAGTTCCTATCAGTTTTTCATGGCTATTGTAGTTATTGCTACAGCCATTGTAATGTTTGTATGCATGTTAAAACCTCATTTTATGGAATCTATTAAAATTGCATATATTGACTATGCAGGCAATTACATAAAATGCGATGATGGCTTCTGATGCTCAACTCTTTGAATTTTGGTAAAACTTTACAAGGAACAGGTATAATTATAAAAATGCAATTTCTTAAGGCAATGTAAATGGCAATTTCATTGGAAATAGACTTGGATGAAAAATTATCTTGGCGAGGTCATTAACGCTTTATTTAACCTTTTGCAAAAATAAAGATGAATGAAATTATCATCACTGAATGTGGAACATTATTCAACAATGCAAAATTATTAATTGGAGTAATATTTCAAAATGTCAACAACTAATATTTAAATGCTTCAAAACCTGGACAAAGTCATCTCTTAAGGAATTCCTTCCAGACAGTGTCCCAGAAATGAAGACATCCAGGAAAATGAATAGTAATTATCCTCAGTTACCTTGAAGACATAATGAAGGAACCATGGAGCCAACTTCTTGATATATGTTCCATCAAATAAATCGGTATCACAGACACCAGGATGAACAGCATAAGCGTGTACTGGAATCGCAGATTTCTGAAAGAGCTTCTCCACATAGACGGTGAACAAGATTTGAGCCAATTTTGACTGAGAATAGGCTGCACTGGGCATGTAGCATTTCCTAGTGAGTTCAACAAGAAGATAAAAGACCTTATACTAAAAAACCCTTTCACTAATAACTTAAAATTGAAATTTTGATGCACAAATGCTCTCAAGGATAAATAACACCGATTTTACCATAAGGAACAGATTGAATTCTTTTTCAAACAGTTGCAGAGAAATATATTTAGTTCAATAAAGATAAAATGAATTTTCAAGGAAAATGTTGCTCACAAGTAGATCTTATTCTGCATATGCAAGATAATTTCAGGAAAATCACATATACAAACAAATGAGTTAGCAAACATATATTTAAATAAATCATAGGATAAAACTAACAGAAAGTGATTTATAAAATTAATATCCACTTTTGGTTGATTTTTTAAAATATGAAGTCACATTTTATAACAAGGGAAATAATATGGTGTTCAGTACAAAATATAAAATGGCACACTTTCACTTAACTAATTTAAAAGTGGAAAGTACTACAAAATTGACATAAGATACTTATTTTTAAAGAACAGGATTTATTTTATATTAAATAGTAAAAAATGAGAATCTGACCAAACATTTGAATTTTAAATTATTATTTTCATTCTAAAATTTATCTTTTAGGCAATTAAAAATGTATTTATTAAATAGTTTTATATAAATTACAGTATTTAATTTTTAGTCAAATCCACTATGAAAAAATGCTCTGAAAATTATTATAATTCAATAATTTAATAAAATAATCAAATCTCTTGTTTATTCACATGATTTTAAACCATTTAAAGCAAGCAAAGACAACCCCTGACCAGTGGGTCATATATGCCCCCAAGAGCATTTTAAATTGTCTGCGAAGCTTTGATGAAAGAAAGACTCATAAAATTTAACACACAAATTCACATACAAATCCACAACCCCTAGGTTCCATACCATTGGCAAGTAGATGTAAATTATTGTATCATCCCATAATATGTACACCCACTTCCAAAAAAAAGTTACTTCCCGAGAGCACTCAGAATCTAAGTCCAGATCAAAACAATGATTTAACAATGCTGTAATCCTCACGCAGCCTGACCCTTCGCAGAAAAGACCTTTTGTTTTGAGGGTAAATTTCAAAGGATCGGGTTTCTCCTCCCATCATAAGAGGGCCCTTCCAAGTTTTCTAAATAGAAACGGAAGCTACAGCCACACCTATTGGTTCTTCTCCTTCTCAGGCAAATGAACTTGAGTCTTCGGAATACAATTCAGTCCTATTTGGGAAGTGCAAGCAATCATACAAGAGGGTATTTCCATTTGTGTGCGAGCTAATTTTTGTTATGCCTCAATTAACTCCAAGATGAAGAAACCAAGTCATTGGTCAGCTGCAGAGCAATGTCCCTGTGGGAAATTGCGAGGCAAATGAACGTGTCTCATGTCACTGTGCGTAAAATCAAAATTAAATGGGAGACGTAGCTAAGCGAAGACAGTAGAGAGAGATCAGGGAGACCTATGCTAACTATCCATGGGGAGGATGATCGTTAAATTAAATTAAATGATTTAATTTCCAGTATATCTGTAAATATTAATTTCTGACAATTGGAAGTAACATATTCATTATCAGGATCTCCAAATATACCAAACTAGCCAAGACTTGCACCATTATTCCACCGAGTTTTTTTTTGATAAATTTATGAACAAGAAAAACGAATTTTTATAACCACTTCTATATAGTAAATATTTTTATATGCAGGAAATTATACCTAATACTAAAATTTTGCGATATAACTTATACGACAAAAATTTAACAATACACCAATAACACCAAGTCTCCAAGTCTAAGCAAAATCTCAAAAGGCTAAGCTTTTATGTTAATTTTCAATCAATCATTGTTCTTCATGCGTGCGTTGAGTGTAATCTATGTGTACATGCACTGAAAATACCAAGGAAAGCAACCTTGGTAACCTCCTTTTGAAATGTGAAAAAATCTGGAAAAATTCTTCTACAATCTTACAATTCGAGCGAATGCGAATTAGTTAAGTGAATAGACAATAAGAATTACATAAAGAATAGCATTCTTTTCTGTGTAAAATAGTGCAAATCCCGTGATGATATCTCCATTCTGAGACATTTAAAAATGTTTATGACTATAGGTCTACCAAATTTAAAATGAAAAATGTGTGTACTTTACAGTAGAAAAGTGTCGCAAGTATGATAACGATATTTGCTGTCAGATAGCAGCAGTGTAAATTTTCCCCTCCTTCAAAGTACTCATCGGTAAATCAAGAAAATTAAAGTAAAATTTTTTAGCTGTGTCACTTTTCTCACGGGGTGCACTTTGTCAATTTTTTGGGCAATTGCATTATTATTATTCAAATTTTCAGTGTTTTCATTGACATAGACTACCACCTAGTAAATAGGTAAATCCATATTTCATATATTTTATCACCAACTCAATATCCTAATTGGAAATTTTAGGAAGCATTGTGGGATGTCGCAAAATTTTATATTTTGCTAACAGATGACCCGGCAGAAATGACGTGTTTAATAAAGTATAAAGTATTAACAAGTTCTTTGTCAAAGTAGTAAAATTTTGACCGTTTTCTCGAAGATGTGTGTGTACATTGTCGTAAAATATTTGCCCTATCACAACTGAATTTTATAAATAACATTTTTATCACAATAACAGGAGTTGATTAGTTTTTGGGTAAAATCGGCTCACTGATATTTTGTTTTTCCTGAATATCTCGAAAATGGCTCATCCTACTGGAAAAATGACTATAATCAAATGGCTGTAGCTTCCATTACATAGACCCTTTTACGGTGGGAGGAGAAACCTAGTCCTTTAAACACAAGGTCTTTTCTGGGAAGGGATCAATCTTGTCAAATCATTGTTTTGATCCAGACTTAGATTCTGAGCGCTCTCAGGTGGTAACTTTTTCTTGAAAGTGGGTATACCTAATTTAAATTGCAAATTATGAATGAATAGAAATGTTTGTCTAAAAACTATTGGTTTTGTCAACTAACGATTAACAATCGGTTGTGAAAACAACTGGTTGTGTCCATCACTACATATACCACATGCAATATCAGCCACGACTATGGTGGCACCTATTAGCAATATTTAGAATATTTCCTTACTGTACTTAGTTTTCCAAATATGGTATGAAATCAAAGGAATGGCTATATGGTGCTCAACAAAAGGGAAATTTGAAGAATATTTAAGAAAATATTTCTGAAGCTCTTGTACTTGGATTCTTACTTTTCTCTTGTTTGGCCAATGTAAATTGCATTACAGTCACTGCAAATTAACTTGTAAATGCTGCACTTTAATAACTATCCACCTGATAATGACTCTAATAAGTTGAAATCATGGTGATATAATTATGTTACTTGGTGGAATTTCATACTAAGCTACTTTAAATTTTTGTGAATTAAACTGTATTTGAATTTCCAGAACAATTAAATGAGACAAATTTAATTTAATTCTTTCAGCAATCCACCAACCTACCAACAGTCCTAAGCTAATCTCTCCATTTAAAGTATTTTAAAAAACAGTTAATAAGATCTTGTAACAACTCACAAGCTTGATAATTTTAAATATATTACCCACCTACTTTGATGCACGCTGGCATAAAATTTGTTTAAATATATTTGTGGTATAACCCAAGAGTAATATAAAGACTTGTGGCTCTGTCACAAATAACTGTAACTATATGTAGCTATAAATGTCATTAAAATACGAGGGCTGATCAAAAATATCCAGGACAGAATTTTTAACAAAGTACATAACTACTAAATGCATCGAAGTGAAAACTATGTCGGAGATTTGGCAACATCTCCTGATGCGATATACCAGAGGAGCAGGCGTTAGTATGAATCAGTGGTGAGTGAGCTGTTCAACAGTGCAAGTGTGTTTTCCAGTCCGACGTAGTGCGAAATGGTTGTTGAAGGAGCAACATTTTTGCATCAACTTGTTGTAAACTTGGTAACATGGCCACAGAAACCTACGTACCCATAAATCCATGATTCATCACCAGTGATAATGCTTGGCAAGAAGCTGGCATCATTTTCGGCACGTTGCATAAATTCGCGGCACACTGCCACATGCTGTTCCATCTGATCTTGCGTGAGAAGGCTGGGAACAAGTTTTGCCGAAACGGGTTTCATCCCAAGATCCTGCGTCAGTATCGTTTGACATGTTCCATATGAAATGTTCAGTTCATCAACAATCTCTCTGATCTTCAAACATCGGTTTTCACGGATTAAAGCATTGACACGGTCAACAGTGTCGTTTGTTCGCGTCGTTGACGGAAGTGCAGCCATTTTTTAAGCGTGAATACCACTCAAACGTCTTGGACTGACTTAACGCTGTTTCTCCAAATGCTTGTTGCAGCTTTTTGTAGGTTTCTGTGGCCGTGTTACCAAGGTTACAACAGAACTTGATGCAAAAACGTTGCTCCTTCAACACATCCATTTCGCACTATGTCGGACTGGAAAACACACTTGCACTGTTGAACAGCTCACTCACCACTGATTCATACTAACGCCTGCTCCTCTGGTATATCGCATCAGGAGATGTTGCCAAATCTCCGACATAGTTTTCACTTCGATGCATCTAGTAGTTACTTTGTTATAAATTCTGTCCCGGATATTTTTGATCAGCCCTCGTATATAATAGATAATAATGGAAAAATATAATTATTTCAAAGCTACAATTGCTACAATGCATTTTGAAGGCTATGAAGGAAAACTATTAATGCATAACAAATTTTTCAACGTTTACTTTAAAGTTGATTGTAGGCTTAGTTCTTATGGCTACTCACTCAAGATATTAACCACTCCTTCAGCCATAAATTTATTGGTAAAGCCAATGCATTTCGCCCACTATGTGGGCATCATCAGGGCAAACCTGCTTCGACAGTGACACGTGGCCGACTGTGAAGATTATGCGGAAGTTATTTGGAAAGAAAAGTTGCAAGAGAGGTGAAAACAAGTGAAGTACGAAATTTCTGTAGCCTGTGTTGTTGTGTGTTAGTCTGTGAGTTTGAATAATGTTTTGTTAAAGTCTGTGTTCATAAGGTTCGATCATTTTTTGTAAATATATAAGTTTTCCAATGCATTAAGGGAATTGTATGAGTTGTGTGCAGACGTAATTATTTTAATATCATCAGAGGTTATGCCATGTCCTGTCTCTGCTATGTGTTTCGCTACGCTGGATTTATCACAGTGATTACATTTGAAATGTGCTATGTGTTCTTTGAAGCGAGTGGTTATTTTCCTTTTGGTTTGGCCAATGTACTGTTTGTCACAATGTGAACATTGTATACTGTAAATGCCTGACTTTTCTAAATCAGCTGTCTTGTCTTTTGGGTTGCCTAGTAAAGTTTTTAAATTATTCGAGTTTGTATATACTGTTCTGTACCTTTTCTGTTTAAGAATCTTGTCCAAGCCCTTGTTTAACTGTGGAAAATAAGGTAATTTAATGAACTTTTCATCTTTTTTATTGTCAATGCTGAAAGTGGTAATATTAGCCAAGGTTTTCTTAAGATTGTATTTTTTAACCAATTTATTAATTAAGTTATGGTTGTATCCCAGATTTGTGGCTATTTCTTTTATATTTGCAAGTTCCTTATCATATCTGTTTGTTGAGTGGCACATTACACAATCTGTGAACTAAATGGTGGAAAGCAGCTATTTTTTGGCTGATGGGATGAAAAGAATTGTTTGGAATAAAATTATTAGTCTGTATGGCTTTTCTGTAAATGTCAAATTCAATTTGTTGTTTGTTTTTGATGATGAGTAAATCAAAAAAAGGTAAGATATTATTTTTTGTAAATAATGGGTGAATTTAATTGAAGGAAATACATTATTAAGTTGATTGATAAAATTATCTATAGTCTGTTTATTTAAATCAAACACAGCAAGGATATCATCGACGTATCTGTACCACGTTTCAGGGAAATAATTGAAGTTTTCTTTGCATTTCTTCTCGAAGAAATTCAGTTCACAGATTGTGTAATGTGCCACTCAACAAACAGAAATATAATAAGGAACTTGCAAATATAAAAGAAATAGCCACAAATCTGGGATACAACCATGTGGGTTGCTTAAAGAATTTAAGGAGCACAAACATGTTAACCTGATTAAATCAGAAAACTTTCTAATGCAAAATCTATTCATGAATAACTTCATCTGCAATGGCTGATATAACTCTTTGAAATAAAATTTCAGAAGGACGATCCCATCTTACCCAAATAGTTAGCTAAAAAATTGAATAATATGCTCACTCTGACATGATATCTTCAAGGTTGATGTCACCGCAAATGTGAGCTATGGATGACACATTGACCACTCGTGCATACTCTGGTCCAACTTTCCCTGCAGCTATTAAGCTTGGCAGGAGTAAATGTGTCAGAAGAAAATGCCCAGCATAGTTTACGGCAAAGTGGGACTCCATGTCTGGTACATCATCATTTTTAATGAGCTTAAATGGTGCCAACATTATACCCGCTGTTGAAAAAATTAAAGAGTGATTACAAATGTTATTGCTTTGATGCCCAACATTAAAAACATATGATAATGTTAATCACATAACTTAATAATTAACAAATTTTATTGAGCATAAAATTAAAAACCAAGTGAAGAGCTGACCATAAAGTCTTAATCATATGAATCACTGGATATTTTTCATATTGATCATACTGCTAGAAAAGAAGACATCAATGCAATTTAAAATGATGGTAAAGTGCTGTTAATGAAATGAGAAATTATATACCCCAAGAGGGAGACCATAGAAATACCCGATGTCAAAGAATTACGAAGATTATTAGCCAAACAATTATAATGATATCCAGGTTTATCTGCAGAGAAAAAACATTTTAAGCTTTCATACAATATACTTTTTAGAAATTTTATTTGGATGGGCTTAAGTAAAAATATTTTATAATAAATCCATCATACTCAGTACAGTGGGTTCCGCTTATTAGACTCACTGGTTATTTAAATCAGCCGCTTTATTGAATCAAAACCAGAAATCCAAAACTATTTTGTATCTAACGTTTTTAGAATTCTCCCATTATTGGAATCACTTGTTTCAGTTTACTGAATCATGGGGCAGTGGACGGCTGTGCCTAGAAGAAACCTAGAATTGAGAGGAGGACAGCCAGAGAAGTTCAGCAGTTTATACATGATTCAAACGACTTTGAAAAATTATTTTTTAAATAACATGAAAAATTAAATTCATTTTTAAAATTTTGTTTGTTTTAAACTTTCTTATAATATATCTCAAAAAATAATATAACCATTAAATTATAATATATGAACCAGGTACGGACTTTATTTTAATATTTTCTTACTATTATTATACACATCCTACAGATAATTGAATCAGCCAACTAATTGAATAAAAGAATGTTTTCCCAACTTGATTCTGATATGCGGAACCAATTGTACTAATAAATAACACAGTAAAACTTATTATAAACTGTGTACTCACATTCCTCAGTCTATTTTGTTACTCTAAAGAAAATTTATATTGCGCATAAAGATATTTCATGGTAATAGAAATTTAACTTTCACCAAAAATGTTTTTCCATATTTCTTATATGAAAAGGGATCTATTAGATTAGGTCTGTCTACCTGTATATGCTTATTATTAGGTGATTTACCTGCAAACATATCTCAAAGAAATACTGTTTTTACTAGGGTAGAAGATGATGATAATGACATACTTGGTTCATATCACTTAATTAGGCCTTATATATCACAGGAAATATAATTTTATATTCCAACTTTTAAATCCTATGAAAGAACTTCATCAAATTTATAATTTTTTCAAAATTCAATAAGGTAATAAAATATCTAAATGTCACTATCTGGTCTGCCACTTAATTGAAAACCAAAATTTAAGTCTTGGGAGAATAGACAAACATTTTCTTTTCAACAAGGGTGATCTCCAATCATGCTCACAAACAGTTATTTATTCTGATGACATCACCCTTATTGTAGCAGAAGATTGTAGAGAGTTACTTCTCAAAAAAGCCGAATTACCTATGAATTGTACGGCTATTGGTGTAAGAGTAATTTTCTTTCCCCAGTGACAAAAGGTCCATCAGTGAAATTTTTATCAGTAAGCAGTCAGCTTAATATTGAAACTAAATGGTAAGTTCTTTCAACAAATGGATACTGCAAAATGTTGACAACTAGAGTAACACTACAAGTTAAATTGTATTACCCATATTAACATTTTAACAGGTAAATTAAACTTGGTTGTTGATAGGCAGTATTCCATTCAAAGTTTACATTACATATGCCATTGATTTCTTGGGTTCAAGCATCCACACAATGACTTTTGATAACAGGATAAGGCTATCAGACATACTATAAAAACCGAATTCTGAGCCCCCTACAAACCATTATACCAAACACATAATATCCTACTTAGACTATCATTATATTTTTCAACCAATCACTTGTGTGAAAAAATTTGATATTTAATGATCGATCATAATTCAACCAGCAACTCTTTTAACATACACATATATTACACATTCAAACTCAAAATACAATTTAATGTATGTTTACTATGGGATTGAAATATTACAAACTACCACATAACATCAAAATTATTGAAAATATTAGCATTTTTAAGGAGACAGTTATTGGTCTGCAGTTTAATGTAAATGAGTTTTGAAATGAATGACATGTTATTGTTGTGTGTCCTGTTATTACTTTATGACCTGTCATATACACATTTTGTACAAATACACTTACCCAGTGCTTTTTTTGTGATGGTACATGCCGGTATGGCATGCCAGCACTTTTTTTGCAGAGCAAAAAAAACATTCAATATGGACAGGGGAGGGGCACAGGAAGAGATAAGGTGTGTGAGAGGCATTTTAAAATTTATCAAGATATGAGTACCGGCACCTCTTTGTTTTACAAAAAAAGCACTGCACTTAACCAACAAACTCTTCCTTACTTATTAAAAACAGTGAACAGATGATATAATACAAGGAATGTGGCTTGTTTCTAAATTATATATGAGATATTGATCAAGAGATGAAATTATTTGCTATTTTAAAAAACCCTCATGAAAAAATCTAACAAAAGCCCTTACACAATAAGTGTGGCTCTTAAAATATACCAGATTCCAGAACCTTACTGTGAAGGTAAACTTTGGAAAGCTTAGTCATTCATAACAAAGCAAATGCCATAGCTTTAAAATCGAATAACAAGTAATATATGTGTTGTGTAGGGTGCAGGGGAATTTCCCAAGAGAAGAAGACTGTTAAGTAAAATTATAAGAATAGAACTTGTGTTAAAAATAACTTATTTACAGGAGCTTACATTTGGAATAACTGATTCGTGAGGAAATTTGCAGTCGATATGTGATAAGAACAAATATTTCTGTGATGATATGATAAGGTTTCCATGAGTAAGTGCATATAATTATCTGCATGTTATTGATAATAAAAAATGATCTACTAACTATAATGAAAACACCGCAACCGAATGTATCGATACACACCATTATTGATGAGGACTTGTATTTTTGGAAACTCCTCTTTCACTTTTGCTGCAAATTTTCGCACTGACGCCATGGATTCCATATCAATGTGATAAACTTTAACATTCCCTCCTTGGATGCCTCCTTCCCTGATTTTCTTTACTGCTTCTTCACCCGCATTTACATTACGGCATCCTTGCGGAAAAGGAAGTGATTGTAATCAAAAGTGTTAATTAACATAACCAACACACCGCTATATAAACAGAACCTACCAATCACTACATCCATTTCACATTTAAGTAACTGTTTAACGACTTCGAGGCCTATTCCTCTTGCTCCTCCAGTTATCACGGTCACTTGGCCGACTTTCTTTGGCAACACTAAAATAGAAATATTTTAAATTATAACTAGTTTGAATAACAGTTACTATTCCTAAAGATAGCATATGATTTACGAAAAAGTTCAGTTAATAGAACTATTTTAAATTACATTATTAGATTCAGGAAGTATCTCGTATCTAAATAAGTACTTTTATAAAACTTAACTGCTTAAATATTTATTGTAAACTGCAATAATGACACTAGTTCATGGATAAAACAGATCTGTTCACCGAGTTAACGGCAAAATATTGGCAATTATAAATAAAAAACAAAGATAATAATTCAAAACAATAATACATTGCAATTATAATTATCTCATGCATGGACAAGTAACTAGTCTTCTATTTTGAAATACCAAGTCTATTCCTTCGGCGATTGATTTTATCGTCCACAGTCCCGATCAGCCCACAGTAATTGAACCATAAATTATATTTTGCAGCTGTGAGTATCCCTTTCGCGTCCAATCCTTTGTTTGCAGCACCATTTATGGGGACGAAGAGACAAATCACACATACTATAACAACACCACCAAGTATTAACCACATAATTGTGCCGAACAGGAGAATGAACACAAGATCCACGTATACCTTCCAACGTCTTCACTCGAATGGCTTTCACCGGAGTCTAACCGTGTGTTTTATTCCAGACACATAACTGTTCCTTGGAATGTGGGCCATCAACGTTTTCCGAGGCCCGCGTCTAAGTATCTCAGCGAATAGCGTTTCGCATTTGCAAACGTTTGCAAATCTTATTCAAAAACAATAAATGAATGGGAGCGTACACCCACCACACTTGCCATCTTAAAGTAGAAATAGGTACTATTTATACGCTGATGTTCGCTACTGACCTCTATCATGAAATAGAGAACTACTTAATGCTTTCAGAGTTCCGCCCGTTTTTTCATGTCCTCATTTTTCATTTCGCTTAAATCATGCATAAACAATGGCAGGAATTCGATAATTTTCATAATTACCGACATGGGACCTAAATAATAATAATAACAGTTTTTCGAATTGATAAAAAATTGATTATTCACTTTCTGAGTGGCACGGCATTGAATAACTAGCAGAATTACCCGGGGTTGCGCGGGGGGAGGTGTACACATTAGAGAGTTATAATATTTTTTTAATTTCTAACAATCGTCTAGTTAAAACGCTAAGCTTCTGCCTGTTCTCGTTTGGAAAAGTTTCGCACGGCTTCTTGTCGTAATCTCTGTTTTTCTATCTCTGTGAGTTCTGATGTTTCTAATGTTTCTTTGCGCATCTGATTTGCTACCAGTTAAACGTGGCTTTTTTTGGGTGGCATTGCAAATCTAAAAACCATTTAAGTATTAAAATGAAAACAAACTAACCCAAACAATTAAAAATACTAGGGAGATAACCGTTCTACGAACGGTATTCATTCGGAAATAAAACATAATTTATGCATTATAGCTATTCTATTTGAATCATAAATAAAGTTATCAATAATTGTTAAAATTTTGCTCCCGTAAATACTTGGGAGGTTTGAGGTTTTCTTATGGGTAATAGAAATTATACCCTGAAGTCGAACCCTGGTCTTCTATTCGGGATTTTTCTTTATTGCCTTTTATGCTTGTATTATTTGTCATATACAATATTATTATCAATCCTTATACAATCAAAACAGAAAGGAGTTACTGAAATAACAGAGAATCAGTTTTTTGTGCAATCATTGATTGTTATATTTAAACAGTCAGCACTTATAAAATAAAATAAAAATTTATTTACTGAAATAACGTAAATAACTTTGATTTTCTTACAAAAATGCGTTTTCAGTTGTCTTTCAATATAATAATTTACGAATGTACATCCAATGACAAAAGAATAATGAAATTTGGTATTCTTGGATCTTTGGTGAGTATCTTTCATATGTATCTCATATTTAACCTTTTCAACTGCAACGTTACCTCCCAAAATGTTATATAGGCACATAATTTAAAATTAAATTTGACTGAATTAATTAAGAATTAAGTCGAAGATAAAACAAAGTAAGTTGTTCCAAAACACAACTCCATGATAAATAAAATTAACATATTTTCCAAGTTTCTTTTCTTCATTAACCTCTTAAAATTATTTGTAAAATTTTATAGTTTTTATCTGGTTTATTCGCCTTGCTATTAAATATATGGACTTAAAGACATGTACAATAGAAATGCACATAAAAGAAATATTTAGTATTCATTATACCCCTGCTCCCATAAGATCTTCGAAAAATAATCTTGCTGTGTCCGGATTGTCTCCTTAGAAGACAATCTAATAAAAATGATTAACAGTTGGAAAAAATCAAATTACTTCCAATTGAGATTTACGATAAACTGCAAAAAGAATAACGGGTGTTTTGATGTAATTTTTTGCAATTCTAAACTGAGTATCGAAAGAAAGGACAAGCTGCATTCATTCGAAGTTCAATGGTGCTAGTAGCTGATACATGTAAACAAATACATTTACTATGTGATTACAAATTAGTAATATTTTTTCATAGATAAATTTCAACTCTTGAGTAAATTTCGGCGCAGGTGGATTGTTTTGCACCCTTAACAACAAAAACAGAGCTTTGACTGTTGCTGATGTCCAACGGTAATCAATATTTTCTCAGAGGAAGGGAGCATAAAGCAGGTGTGTTATGCAATATGAAGGTTCACATATTACCTAACATCTCATACAGCGTCGCTTCTTTTATAGATGAAATGAGAAAAGATAACAGGTCATAAGACATGGACCGAGCTAAATTAAAAGGGTCAGGAATTTAAGCTTCATTTAGTATTAGAATAAGACCATGAAGATAAGATCGAAGAAACTGCATTTGAAAATGATTGTATTCTGTTTCCTGGAAATAACAGAAGAACGTTAGCATAATGGATTAAATGAATAATCATTTCCATCAGTCTTGTCTGTTTCTTTCGTGGTATAGACCTCAAAGTTTACAAAGATTCCTCCAGGAAATCCCGCAATTATTCGGATCTTATTTCCTAAGACGGATTCATGCTTTTCTTTCGCGCAGAGTAACTTTCTCGAATTTTCGGCAGCTGCTTTGCCGATGGCGGGAAGTATTTCAAGAAGTCGGCGCCTCGGGGGGGGGGTCATTTCTCGAAATCGCAAAGAAGTGCAACGGATTGTGGATTCACGCTTGAAATATACTAAGGAAGCTTGGCGCATTGTTCCTTCTCTAGAAAGGGCGGGAATCGTTTTTGTTTGCCTTTACATCCACCCGCTTGTTAGTGCCATAGGAGGACGAACCTAAGACACGGCGATTTAGGAAGAATTAAAAACTGTTATATCGAGTCCGAACATGTAAACCTATGATAATTCATTATGAACACGTTACAAGTTGACCATATGGCGACGTTTATCGATAACATTATATTTTTTATAAATTAAATACACATCATAAACAGAATTATATATAACTTGCGTAATTGCCCGTCAAATATGACGGGTATGCGTGAATTAAGTTTTAAGTAAAAACTGAAATAAAAATTAATGAAACCAACTATTATATGCACTAAAAGTAAGCCATAAATATAAAACTCACATAATTGAGTGCTCCAGAGAGTAAAAATGTTTTGGAAGAATAGAAGTTGTTTTACAATATACAATTCTTATACGCCCAAAATTATTTTTATTCTATATAACATTTAATTTCGTCTCTATCTCCCTCTCTGTTTCTCACCTTCTATCTCTCTCTTATTAAAGCATTCAAAGCACGCATACCTTACGCATAAGTATACTATAAGGATTAAGGCGACAATACATTTTCGAGGTTTAACAATGACACAGTCGGCAAGGCAACATATCGTTAAAAAGCTTACATTTTTCAAATAAATATGATTTAAGCGTAGAACTAGAGCGATTTTGTATCGTAGGCAAAATGCGAGGATAAGAAATGTTGGTTATTTTTATTTTGAACGGTCTAAGTCCGAAGATTGTAGGTCAATTCATTCTAATTTTAATTTGCGAAAGAGTAAAAAGCCTGTAAGTCCAAAAATCGATTTTTGTGTTATCTTATGGGGAAAATAAATTATCTAATAGATTCGAACCAGGGTCTTTTTTGGGATTTTGTTTCGTAAATGGCTATTACTATAAAAGACAGGCATTCCTACCAAATTTCAATCTTCCAGCTACTCGGAAAGTTTGTTAAAAATTGCATTACACTCAGTCAGTAGCGCGGTCTGGTGGAGCGTGCTGGAAGTTGTTGCAGATATATATATATATATATATTAGATGTGTTAAGGTCCATAAAACATTTACAGTATTTACAATAAACTAGTAAGGATAAAGAATAGTTATGGAAAAGGAAATCTCCAGTGTTGGATTTACGCTTAGACGGTTAAAAAATGTATACATATGACAAATTCGTAAAGTTTTGTAGTTTTCTGCAAACTTGTCTTCGAAGAGGCTAACGCAGCAGTATGACCTATACAGTTCTGACTATTTGAATTAATTTCTGAAATGTGCCACAGTACACATTTTACGTGTTAAAATCTGTTTAAAAACAGTAGGCATAATTTTTACCGAACATAAAACTAGCGATTATTTAAACCGCAAATAAAATACGAATGAAATTCTTGCCAGATTTTACTAAAAACTTTCACGACCACTCCAAGCTCGTGCGCGAGAATACTTGACGACATTTCGTCGCTTGCGAAAGTGAAATCATTTGGGATGCCCAAACGGGGGATATTCTCAGTGACATTTGATTAATTTTCCGTCAGTGCTCGAGTTGACAAAACTGAAAGAAAACGGGTGCATCGGCATCTCGCACGGATCAATGTAAATTCACGATTATTAGAGAGATAAACCTTTCGAAATTTTTCGATTATCGATACAACCCAACCTCGACGCGTTCCTTTTTTTTTTTAATCGAACCCGACGTTCGTGAGTCACTTAAAACGTTTCGTTTTCTTCTTCCGCGCCCGTTTTACCCCCCTCTCCCAACCCTCTTTACCATTCCCGTCGCACAGACGGCATGATGCTCTCTCGTAATATCTCATCTCGCCCTCCACTTTACCCGTCCACTCTTCCTACTCCACGCGCGCAAAGAAAAAGACGCCTTCGCTTCGTCTTTGGAGAGACACGCTCCCTTGCACACGCACCTGCCTCCCCCCTCCCCCCTCCCCTAATTCCCTTCCCTTTGAATCCCCCTCCCCCAATCTCTCATCCCCTTCCCGCCAGCTTTCACGAGCACCAAACACAGAACGGGCGCGTGGGACCGATTTTCAATTTCACTTGCCTCGTCTATTTTTCGCCCAGAGCTCGATTTATTAACCGAGAACTTGTTCCGAAAGGCGTGCGCGTATTCCCATTCACCTTTCACTCTAAAACTGAAAACGCCGAGCGAGTAGGAAAAGTTCAGCATGAGTGGAACAGACGGGCTTCCGGATTAACGGGAGTCGCGGGAGGGCTCTTCTTAGTCTCGAAATGGGTTGGCGGTTTTTTTTCCTCCGCGACTCCGCTTTCGTTTGATCTTCTAATCGCGTTTGTTAGCGGTTTCCTTATTCGGCGAAAATCGACCGTGAGCGAAATCATTTCGGAATAATTGCTGGCGTTCTTAGGAAAGTAGTTTTCAGACGCGTCCTTTCTGTTTGAAGATCTGCCCGAAAGTATAGCCCGCGGGGTTTTCCTGGCGGCGGTCACGAGAAAATGTTTTGTCCCTTCTCGTTTCGTAAAATAGTGTAAACTTCGAGCAAAAAATCGAGAACTCAAGAACAAACAATTTGAAATATATACTTGCCTCAGGTATCTCCACTAGTCAAAACAAGGTTAACAAACCATATGCGCATTTCGGCTACAAAGCAGCCATCTTCAGTGGTAATTCAGCGAAAATAGATTCCAAATTGCTTGTTCTTGAAATTTTCAGCCATAAGACGAGTTAGCTCCTAGTTGGAAAAATTCGAGAATATTAAAATTACGGGCTCGAAAAGCGTTGGTTGTGAATTCCTCTTGAAAATGCCGACATACGTATATAGAAGAGTGGTCTCAAGTACGTGGTCAGCGGGCCTCTTGCGTCCCCCATAGAGCATTTATTTGGCACGCGATATACGATACCTAATAGAATGGTGCAGCCCAAACTCAAATGTACTTCTTATAAACTATTTTTAAATAATCCTAGAATTTTAAGAAATGCATCAAATCAACTTTTCAAAAATAACCGGTTCGTTTTTTAGGCTGGTTTCCAAAGGAAACACACGTAGACGTATGATGTGGTCCTGTTTGTGTGCGTGTGTCTCCCACTAACAACTTTTGTATCAGTGGACCGATTTTCATGAAACTTGATATGAGGCTCCTGCAGCCAGGGCCCACCTCCGGGCTATATTTTATTTGGCGAAGATTGAAGTTCCGGGTTAGATTCCAGGAATGTTTTTCCCTATTTGTTTTACATGGGAAGTCTCAAAACCATCGTGCATAGATGTTTTCTTTATTACTTTAAAATATCTTAAGGTTGTGATATCGGATCGAGGTTTGAACTGTTCTAAGGGGAAAAGAATGTAGATTCTAATTCTTTTCAAAGAATTTTGATAATCGATGTAATTTTCTTGAATTTCTACTAAAATAGCGTTTTTGCGTTTTAAATCGAATTTAATCGGATTGTTGCCATGGAGACGATTATTACCGAACTCGACTTGAACCTAGACGAGTGAACAAATATGTTATTTTCTTTTCCACCCGACTACCCTTCAGCAATGGACAGTTGATCTATACATATATTAGGCATACTGTATAAACAGTAACATTTATTAAATTCGTTTATTTAAAAAAATGCATGCAAAATATAATGCCGGAAAGAGATTTTGACATTGCTTTTAGTATTTAAAACTTGATAATGCTCTATTAATTTTATTTCCAATTTATTTATTTATCATTGATAAACTATGAATTACAAATGTTTTCAGAATTCCTTGAAATGACTAACACTAGGTACTGAAACATTTCCTGCCAAAATAAGTAATAAATTTGGGACAACTTTGGGAAGCCGGCCTACATTAGTCCTGGTTTGGACTTCTTGTTATTTCAACTAAAAAGCTAAATATGGAGTACTTGTATAGAGTGGAGACATGGACACTCAGAAAAATGACAAATAGTTGGGGCATGCTATCTACCCTAACCGGTGACCAGGATAAAATAATGAAATGAAAGGTTTGCAGTTTAATATGAAGCGAAAATCAAATGATCAAAATGCGTCGCAATTAATTTCGCTGCCCTATACGTAGATTTAAAAGCACATGGTAGAATAATGAACGAGAGAAGTTGATTTTCGCGGTTACTTGAGCTGACAAGTTTGTTGATTCTGGGCTCTATTGGGGAAAGGAAAACTGGCGTAGCCAGGGGTGGGGGGGTATAATGTATACGAACGGAAATGCCAATAGTGATGGCAAGGAAATATCGAATTACCTACGGCTCGTCTGTGAAAGTGAGGTTCACTTAATAGCGAAGCGAAACGAAATGATAATGGTTGCAACAACAATTTAACTCAATGAATTATAAAAAAGATATACCGCATTACAATCTCATGCATTCCGTCGGCCAAACCCACTTCATAGGTCTGTGTTTAACGTAGAATATACGGACAATGCTATCAAATAGTAATGGAAGAAGAAACTTTGCTAAAGTGTTTTTTTTTACTTGTTTAAATGCATATATCTCGACTGTTTTTGAGAGTTGGGCCTTGTCACTTTCGCTATTTCCGTTATGTAACAAATACTATCGAATCGGAGAATTTGATATAATCGATGAAATCGTCGATTCGAAATTCGTAAATCCACTCATACTTCTGCTATTAGAGCTAATTACGCAGCGAGTTTGCTTCAGCCCTCCCCAAACAACCTCTCACTTGGACAAAAAAAAAACAATTCCATGGGCCTGCTTACGCTTTCATCACGATGCAAGAATGATGTTAAATAAAAAAAGGCGAATTATAATATTACGTTCAAACGATCGCTCAAGACGCGGGATAATATTTGTTAACTCCGGTCGTTACGTAAGAATACGTCGTATTTTATACAATAATAAACCCTGAAGGCTGAGGTGGCGTCACGACAGGAACACATATTCACCGACTGACATAACATTCACGTAGATAGAATTTAATCTGCCGCAAGAGTGACGCCGCTCAAATTGTTGGAATACTTTTGGAAATGAGTGTACGTGTGTACGTATTGAGAGAACACCGAGAGAAAGTTGCATTGCACTGAGTCACCGCCCTCGCGAAACCTAACGGTATTTAAAAATTTTGGGGTCAAATATGACCTTTCCACACGAGCGAACTGTTTTAAAAAGAATACCGAGAGAGTGCAGATTTTCTCTCGATAAAATCTGTGTGAACACATCACTATATTTTTTCCTCCTCGCCAAACTGGTCGTGCCTTTTGTTTCCGAGGCGTTCTGCGCGATGGCGTTGTTTTTTTTTATTCTCCAGCAATGCGCCCCGCGCAAAACATGGCGTTTATATATACAAAGCGACAGAAATGATCCCTTCGGTGCTTTCACCCATCACTCCTCCGCTTGGCCGCCTCGAAACGAGCGGAGCATCGGTTGCGACAAGGGCGTTGCGTTTTACGTTCCCTCTCCGAACCAAGACACCCGTGAAACAAATGAATGCGCACGGCTGAAAGTGACCCGACGCCACGCGGTCAAAGCAGAAAATAAAATAAAGTCCCGTTGTTTATGTGGTGGAAAAATCATGGATCTTAATATCATTAACGTGTGTTTTATATATTTACGGTCCTTACGGATCGTTGCTTCGTTAAACCATCTCCTTCATGACGATTTAAATGTTTCAAAACATACGTGCGTGAGTGATAGTAAAATAATTAGTTTAAACTATATAAATTACAGGATTGAGTGAAGGTCGATGTTCGCGTCACAAATGTGGAATTAGGTTTTGCGGTAGATCTTTTTCTATCGCGTTTCCTTGGTAAACGTTGGTAGTTTAGGCGTGTTACTGAAAATAAACCGTCAACTACATCTGTGCTGACCATTTCTCTTCACAAATGTATCTTTACCCAAAGACGGATTTTGATTAAATACGGTGAAATGATTTTTGGGAAAATAAAATTGACTTATGTAGCACTGAGTCCAAATTGCTCTGGGTTAATATTTCAATACTAAAAATCAGGATATAATTCAATCTTAGATAATCCTATGAGAAAAGATAGGATACAATATAAAAATAAACTTGTTTAAATTGAGAAATATTTAATAAGACGTCCCAATTTAATGCTAGATATTTTAACGAAAAAGTGGAAAGTTGTAATTTATGCCCGCGTGCATTATAACTAGTTGCTTCTTCATAGCGGTTTTGATTTTCCCGAGTGATTAGGTGTCGTTTAATCTTAATTGCCACAAAAAATATTTTTAAATGTTATGTGAAGTGAAAAATGATGAATTCCTAAAATGTTTCCTGTCATGCAATGACACCAAGATGTGAACATGAAATAGCAAGTATTGCCACAGCCTGTCATCTTTTACTACATTCACATTAGAAATAAAAGTTTTTTAATGCAGAAGTAATTAAGTTTATTAAAATTCGAACCGTTTCACGATAAAGAGTTGGCCATCGGCTCCTATTTAAGCGCATTGAAATAGATGTTTCATTTTCGGCACCGTTATCATAAAGTTTAAAACATTTCTCCGTTTCTTCATCCATCTCTTTCTCTCGGCAAGGAATATATAACTTGAAATATCTTTATATATATTACTTAATGTCTGTCCGTCTGTTCGTCTGTCCGCCTGTCGTCCGTCTGTCCGTCCGCCCCCTATTATTAATTTTAAACATGCAGATTTTTGACGGACTTCGTAAATTTTTTTGCGGGTACCATTAGTATATTTAAATATCTTTGACGGCAGAAGGGTATCATAATTTTCACTTCACAGCATCACCAAAATCAGCAAAATATGACATTTTCGAAATGTTACAATCAGAGCAGTCGATACAAGATAATGACGCTAATGTCACCTATAGTTGCGAGCATAGGCAGAATTACTATTTTTATATGTATGCATGCTTTTAAGAGCTCTTTACAATCATATTAGTAAGGCATTATAAAGCTAGAGAATTAATCCAACGATTTTTTTAGCCTGCTTTCCTATAGTTTTATCGTTGTGTCTGTCCGTCTGTCCTCCCTATTAACGTTTGAACCAATAGACCGATTTTCATGAAACTTGGTGTAAATCTCTTGCTACATGAGCCGAGCTCTCGAGGATAGTTTTTGTTGCGAAGATTGAAGTCCCGGGTTCGATTCCAGAAACTATCCTTCACATTTGATTTACATGGGAATTCTGAAATCCATCGCGCAGGGTAATTTTCTATTGCACATTAAAATATCTTAGAATTGTAATATCGGAGCGAGTTTTGTACTATTCTCTGAGGAAAGGAATTAAAATTCTAAGTTTTATCGTAGAATTTTGGTTATCGATTGTATTTTTTAGAATTTCGCGTAATTACTGGCAATTTTGCAGTTTTTATCACTCATTACAAGTGTTGACATAGCAACAACTATTGTTGGACTCGGATTCGGTATATTCTAATAAGTACACGCGTTATTTTTGCCACACAAATACGCGTGATCAATTTAATATTCCGTTTGAATGTATTTGTAGTATTTTATAACGCTAAATTATGAAATTCGGAAACACAAAGAGCTACATATCAGCGATGACTTTAAAGCCATTAAAGCCCATATAAGTATAAAATAAATTATTAAATGGAAAGTAGGCATCATAAGTTCTGTTTGGATCATCTTGTTTCTATAATTATTTAACTTGCATTTAAAACAATGCCACTCAATGTTACAACAACGTCCCGAAGTTCAATATATAAAAAAGTTAACATTTTCCCGTAACAAATAGAACCTCAAATGGTAAATGATTCTTGCGCGGGGTATAGACTCAAATGTTATCAAATTCCGTTGTAAAACGCGAATAGTGCCTAGGATTTAAATGTTGCAGCCTCAAATCGCCAGGTCATTCCTCCAAATAACGTGACCAAATATAAACAAAATGCCGACAATAAATCCCGACAGAACAATAACAATTTCGGCGAGGTACGAGAAATCCCAAACTGCTACGTCGCTCATCGGATCAGCTGGAGTCACGATAGAGAGGCTGAACGAGGGATTTTAATTTTTATTTTATTATCCGAAGTCTGCGAGGCGCGGACGCAAAGACTCTCCCTTTCGATACACCGATGTTCACGAGCGAGAAGTTTTGTTTTTTATGAGAACAAAAAAACACGATCGCTTTTTTTTCTGCGAGCAGCCGCGGCCTCGAAAAAAATCCTTTTTTGATTGTGACGTCAAAAAAATGAGTGAATAAAAACGGACTTCACGTGTTTCCGTCCTCGTAGCTACATGTGATGCGTGCTCACGTGGGAAAGCGCGCGAGTGATACGGTGCGAGAGAGAGAAAGAGAACGGAAGAAGGATAAGAGAGAAATACAATAAAATAAAAAAAGAAGAGAATCGAGAGAGGAAGTTTTCCGATTGGAGGAAATTTTTTTCTCTCTCTGTCTCACCCTCTATCTCTCGTCCTCTTCCATCTCTCACGTCCATTACCGAAACTCGTTGAAATTAAATTGGAATTTCTAGATACTGGAGAAAACATTTTCGGGACACGGATCTCAGCTTATGTGAGATCAATTTCAATTTCCTTCACGAATGACGAAGAGAAGAGTTTATTTTTTGAGGGAGGCCCAGAATAGAACCCATTTGCGATTTCTTTTTTTTCCCTTGCGGACGATTTTTCTTCGTTTTTCGCCGCTAATGCCCCGCGTCACGCGGCAACGGGTTTGTTTACCAGGGCAAATATTACGTCAGATCCCGTTATGCGAAACGACGTGTTCGCGCACTGATGGTTCCAGATTCGATCCCAACCATATTCGTCCGGAGCTTCCCCAAAACAGCACCCCCGACGCTCTATATTTAAACGAGAACAAGTATCCTAGCCTACTAAAATGTCTTCTTGAATAGCATACTGACTTCCATGAGACAGTTAAGCCCTAATTAGCCGAATTGTATTCGGTAAAAAATATAATTTGAAAATTTACAATTTCCTAACAACCGTATTTTCTAGGAAAACGGTGAAGACTTCGAAATATTATATTCGAAAATTATGGTTTTCAAAGACGTGTGCTTAAAAAAATTTTTCCACGAGGTACTTATGAACAAAAATTATATAAACACTAAAAAACGGATGTAAAGGCAGTTAGGAAAATTAATAACGAGAGCGCCATTTTGAAAGCGTACTAAAAAACAGAAAACAAATTAAAAACATCAGAGGTGCAAGTTCAGTACACGTTTTAAATATCAAAAATATTTTCCTTTCGAAATCCATTATTGTGAGTGCTCAAAGGCTTTATAGCAGTGGTTCTCAACCGGTGGGTCGCGCCCACCTAAGGAGACGTGGGAGAATTCTAGGGGGAAGGGGCGTGAGGTGCGTTGGACCAAAATCAGTTTTGCCTCAAACTTCCATCTCTCATATTTTTCTAATGACGTTCAATTTGCCCGCTTTAATATATTTTCATTTATTTTACAGCTGTTTAGATTATATCACCTCCATAACAGATGTAGTGCAGACGAATGGATTTATTATAGGTAGAAATAATATATGAAGAACTACGCGGATTTTTAGGCAATGACAACTTATTGCCGACTGCTCCAAAAATGACGCTAGGTTGTCAGCGGTGAATTGCACGTCGAAACAAAAATTAAACCTTAGAGTTCACTATATATATTCACACAGTAGAACTCAGCTCGCATAGAAACACTTAGAAACCTATGTCATAAAAATCTGATGTGGCCACCACATGACTTTCTCCATACGTAATATTTCTAAAAATTTTAAATAGGTTAAATGATAATAAATATTTTATGTAACTGTGAGAAAAATTTAGACTTACAAAGAAAAGAAATAAACTCAAACCGTAGCCTTCTGATATTGGATATAGTCACGAACCTCCAACAATTAAGAAAATAACAAGTAGTCTAAACTAGGACTAATGCAGTCTGGTTTCCCAATGTTGGCGTATTGGAAAAAAATTAATAGAGCCTTATCAGATTAAAAATACTAAAAGCAATGTAAAAATCTCTTTCTGACATTATATTATGCAGGCATTTTTTTAAGTAAACAAATTTAATAAATGTGACTGTTTATATGCTAATATGCCTGAATGAACTGTCCATTGCTGAAGAGTAGTCGGGCGGAAAAGAAAACAAGATGGAAAAGTATACTCCACAAATGGAATACATACAGATTTCAAAGGCGTTCTTAATGAGAAATACGTATGAAACGGTATCGAAAGATTGGGCAATTCTCGAATTTTTATTCCCGAAACTATAAGTCGTAATTATTTGATCTCGGGGACTATCATGAAGTAAATGTTGATCTCTATCAAAATAATTTTTTTAACCTATATCGCACATCATATAAGAGAATGGGAGAGAAATATATGGATTTTTAATTGTTGTTTGCTGAGAGAACCGTCTTCGCGATCGATGTGAACAAAATGTGCAATACTTTGATCGGGATTTCTCGAATTTTTATTTCCGAAGCCATAAATCGTAACTATCTTTTAGGAAATATTGTCCCCTATCCGAATAAATATTTTAAACTATACATCACAGAGTAACGGCGTGGGATAGAAAAACATGGATTTTAATTTTTGTTTGTCGAGGGAACCGCCTTAGAGATTGTAAACAAAATATGCGATGTTTTTCGCGAGATTTTCTAGAATTTCTTTCTCCGAAACTGTAACTCGTAAGTATGTGGACTCGTGGACTTTCTTGTAGTAAATATTATTCCCTATCCGAATAACTTTTTTTATCTATACCTATAAGAGCTAGGGAGAGAAAAATTTGGTATTTCATTGTTGCTTGACAGATGCCATTTAACGAGATACGAGTATAAGTTTATTCAATTAATTATGCAAAGTGGAAGTTCTAATTGACGGATTCAATTCAAAATCAGAACTGTGAGATAAATTTTAATAACGATAACTCATACTTAATTTAATTAAAATCAGTCTAGCGGTTTAGCAGATGAAAGTTACGACGGACGGAATGATCAGACGTGCCCATAATGCGTTCCGCTATTACCGCTTCGCTGGTAAAGAACGCCTAATAACCTATTTGTTCACTCGTCTATGCTCAAGCCGAGTTCGGTAATAATCGTCTTCATGGTAAAAATCCGATAAATTGCGATTTAAAATGCTAAGTATTGGTAGAAATTAAAGAAAATACGATCAATTATCAAAATTCGATGATAAGAATTAGAATCTACGTTCTTTTCCCCTTAGAACTGTACAAACCTCGCTCCGATATCACAATCATAAGATATTTTAAAGTAATAAAGAAAACATCTCTGCACGATGGATTTGGAATTTTCTAGGTAAACCAAAAAGGGAAAAACGTTCCTGGAATCGAACCCGGGACTTAATCTTTGCAAAATAAAACAGCCCGAAGGTGGGCTCCGGCAGCATTTCATGAAAATCGGTCCAATGGTGCAAAAGTTGTTAATATCGGACACACACACAGACAGGACTATTTCATAAGGCTATGTTTCCTTTGGAAATCAGCCTAAAAAGGAGCATCACTAAGACGTAACAAAGCGTCAAGTGTTTACAATAGCCGCCGGTGTGGTGGAAGCTAAAAAATTATTTTTAAAACAACTCTTAAATAATGCATTATATGGGAAAATGTTTCAAACAAAGGTCGTAGAAAGTTAAATTTCCTACAACGTTATTTCCAATACTTTTTTAAATTCATCAAACATTAAAGCAAATATTTGAAAAATACGGATAAGTGACAAGAGTAAACACCCACTTCCGGTTGACCGATGTTTACCAAAAACTTATCAATTTTTGTCCCTTTAACTAAACTATTAAATAAAAATTTTTGTGTTGATCTGATTAATAGTTTTTGAGTTAGAGCACCAACAAAATTCTATCACACAGACATAATAGAGAAAATGGTCAAAACGTGTTCAGGAGACCTCAAAACGTGTATTTCCATTGAAATCTCGAAATCGATTTTTTTTCATGAAAACAATACTTTCCCCTATACTACGTACGGGGAAAGTAAAAATTGGTCACTATTGCTAATAATCTTACGATAAAAACCCTTAAAACCTAAAAGAAAATTTTTCTTGGGGAACAGGGGGGTGCGAGATTCTTAGAATATCAGAAAGAGGGGCGTGAGACGAAAAGGGCTAAGAACCACTGCTGCGTAAAGAGAGATATGTCTGTTGTAGTAGGACAACGTATATTGATGCCTTTAATTGAATTTTGCTCTTTGTCCTTCTCTCCTTCACCCTGTTTGTAAAAATTAAACGGCATCTTTTTTTTAATTAAAACACTTTGCCACCGTGCTCGTAGTGCTAGGAAAACACTGGTTTATTATGCGCTTGTCAAATATATAAATGACCGATGACATCACAGGAATTGGTTATGTTTGGAGCGACATCGAAAATAAGTGGAAACTTTCCAGAAACCCAATTAATGGTTACATTTGACAATCCCCTGAATAGATGACCTGGAATTTCCACCCCAATGGCTGTACGTCCGGATTCAAGAAAGTGAAACTGCGACCACGCGCTGACCGAGATCACTTATAAAAACCCGGGGGGTATCTGATCTTGGTTCCACTTCGCCTCTGCTCCGGTTCACTGAACGTTTTTCGGTCCAAAAAAAATACTCGTGCAACAGAAGTAGGAAATGGGTTAATTGACCCAATTTTTTGTAAATCGCAATTCTGCTGACCGACCCGGTCAGCAGAATTGCGATTTACAAAAATAATTGACTCAAATACAATACGTATGGTTATTTTTGCTTACGGGTAAAAGTAATTATTTTGAAAGGGTTAAACGATTTCATTCGAATTGTTGGTGGCGAAGACGATCCCACTCGGGAGAATCTGATGAATCTAATCTGATCGACTGGATCTCGGCAAAAAGTTATTGTAAATCGTAATGCGTGGATAACGTTTACGCAAAGTAAATAAATAACATTAGTTGAAGTAAAGATGAAAAAAATATTTTGCCATTAACTAACGTCAGTAATGTAAATATAAACGTACCTATATTAAAAATGTGATATGAAATCAAATAAATGCACCAAAATTAATACTAAACAACATACCGGAATTATCTAACCTGTGGGAAGCTTCTGCTTGATAACGATAAATATAAAACGTTCAATTAAGGTAAACAAAGAGAGTTATCAAGACATGAAGAGGTCAGCGGAAAATAGGATTATATATGGAGAACCAAGTTTAACCATGAATAATCACGGACCTGTCTACGGACAGGCTACCTATGATGATGATGGTATTACAAGCAAAATTACCCAAAAACATAATAAGCGTTAAAATTATTTTTTGTTGTATGTACTCCGATGAAATGAAATATGTCTTTCCGTAGACAGGCCGTGATTATTATTGGTTAACCCTGGCTCTCTCCACACACACACACACACACACACACACACACATGCTTTCCGCAACCTTCTTTTTTTCTTGATAGCTCTCTTTACTCTTCAAGTCATTTTCCTTCTTCTTTCTCTTTTTCCTTTCATTTTTAGCATTCTTAAAAGAAAAAAAAATGCTTATGTGATCAATCTATCTGTCCGTCCGTCTGGCTGTCCATCTCTGGGCAATCAACTCTTTTGTTTTAAGAGATATTTGGAAATTCTTTTTGAATTAGCTAGCTCTTAATAATCAATCACGTTTCCGATTGAACTTACATGATATTTCATAGATTTTCCGCTAGAAATCTTCAGATTCGGAAAATGCAAAACTTTCATATGATACCGTAGAGGAAAACGCTTTTTGAATTAGTTAGCTCTTATCGTTCAATACATTTTCCATTGATTAGGTTTTCCATGGAATTCATAGATTTTCCACCGGGTGGCTTCAAATTCAATTTTTTTGTTTTAAAATATATTTGGAAAAATCTTTTTTAATTAAATAACTCTTATCAATCCTTTAGGTTTCCACTGATTGAATTTTTACGGTAGTCCATAAATTTGCTAGTCGGCTTAAAATTCAAATAATTCAAAATTTCGAAATGGTATTGTAGCCAAACTACTAAAGAAAGCTATAGGAGTGAATTTCTCACAGATGGAAAGGTCTAATGATGGTCTACGTTCCAACGGTGCGCGTTCTCCCATCCTCATAGGAGGAGGCAAACCGGAACCCTGTAAATATTTCAGAAAACGTGCTTCCACCTTCTCCTTTAGCAAGGGTATCTTGTTTCATAGGCCACGTCTTTAATCATGGCATCTCTCCTCGGATAATAACCTATCCAATTTGCCTTCTTCTCTCTTATAGTCTGTATAATCATTCACTTTTCTCCCATTCTTATTAGTACTTTCTAGTTTTTCACCCTAGCTGTCCATTTAATCTTGATCATTCGTCTCCATGGCTTCATTTCGAATTAATACATAAAATATAATCGATGTTGCAAAGGAATACTTGGTGGAACTCCATTATAACTTTACCTGTGTAAAACGCAGTATTAATTGAGAGAAAATAAATCGCAGAAGGCGACCGTGCCACAGTTGCTATTGTGCAAATTGTAAAAGTATTTTTTGATCGCAAAAATTGTGATTTTACAAAAATAAATTGATAGAAAATAGTTGGAAAGCTTCGAAAAGCGAGCATATCGGAAACGCGACTAACGGACATGGATAAATATTGATTATGAATCAGTGCTGAAAAATAGAATCGAGCTAAAAATGTTTCTGCGAAAAATTTCACCGAACAACGTTAAAAGAGTTTTAAATGGCGATAAAGCCATCCGTATTAGATGATAATTGCAATAGGTTTTGTCGTCGTCGTCGACGTCATAGGTCATCCTTTCGCGGGACAACAAAGGTCCGTGATGACCCAATGGCCGGCTCCTCTCGCCCGCGGGAAGTCATTAGGGAAATGCCGTTCACACATTCCATCGTCCGCACCAAGTATGGAGGTGGAAAAGGGGGGGAGGAAATGGTAGGGGAATGGGAGGGGGTGATAGGGGAAGGGTAGGAGGTGGTAGGGGAAGGGGAGGAGGTGGTAGGGGAAGGGAAAGGGGTGGTAGGGGAAGGGGGAGAGGGACGTGGCGCCGCACTCGCTTGCCTTTCACGAAAATGTCCCTTTTACCAAGGACGGAGACAAAGGAGGAAAGCCCCAAGCGGATGCTCCGGCACTAACTGGACACGAAACCGGGTCCGACGCGAGATAACTCCTCCCTATAATCACTCTTCCACTTTAAAAAAATGCTACTTTTAGTTCCCGAAAAATAAAAATAAAAAACCTGCCGGTATTCCTACGTGGCTGCTGTTTTTATTGTTTACGCGCGTTAAATTTTGAACGATGACGATCCTACGATGTTGAACACACACTAATGCAAAAGACAAAGATAATTAAGCAAAATCATCCTGCACACTTGAGAATGAACACGTTCTTGTATAGTGTGTAATCGTTACACATGATGTAATCACTGAATCGACATTTTCCCCTATAAATTCATCCTTAGAATGTTTTGGTTTTCGTGCACTGCTCCTGAAACTTCATTTTGATCTAAAAACTCCGAAACTCCGTTTTTCGTTGAAAATTGTGGAAAATTTACACATGTGACCTACTGACAAATCGCCGAAATAGAAACTAATTAAACACCATATAAAAGATATCGGAAAATAGATTAATGTGTTATGGACACTTCATCAGGTTATTTAGTAACCATTATAAGGATGAGTGGCTGTGTTAACTGGAGTAACAGACAGAAAATAGCTAATTAATTAACTCCATAGGTGCGCAAGTGTGGTGCTAATGGTTAGACCTCGGCAAGCATCCCAGAATTTCACGCCTAGGTCAGCCAAGTGAGATCGCTTTTGATTGTGTCTTAGTCCTTAGTCTGGTGATGTTTACTTGGTGACCGTAATTGATATCGGTTGAGTGGTAAACTCGTTCACAGCGAAATATGAGGTTTCGGTGTACTCAAGTAAGAAATTAAGGCTAAGCAAACGACGAAGGAATTGACGTCAATTTCTCTATTATACCAAAGATTAATTCATCGCCGAGCCCAAACTAAAACATTCCAATTTCATTCCTCGTTGTCCTTCGTACAGATCAGATCAAATAAAATGTAATGCTGGTGAGAATAAATTACACTTACCACGGTTACAAAATCCTAAAAATCATTAGAAAAATGTAAATATGCACTGAAAAACTTGGAATTATATGGTCCATATTTCGTTCAACCCAAACACATTCACTGACCAAATATTTTCCATCAACAATAACGTGTATGACAGAACATTGTAGTCATTAATAAAACAAGAAAAGTAAGAAATTAATGTAGGCATTCTATTTTATTAGTATTTTCACCGCAAAATCATGGTAAGAGTGCAAAAATATCGTGGAGATCGCTAGTTATAGTGTCACAGATGGGCAGATAATTTGATTACTTGGAAAAATCTAAATGAAAATTAAATATATATACACATTTACGCTTATGTATATGCATACACAATTACATACATACATATATATACTTATGGAAGAGGAAAGGCAAATATATATATATATCAATGGCAAATAGATGTTGTGGGAAGGAAGCCCAATGGACACTTGCCAATAGGAGATCGCTGTGGTTTCGGAGAGACACATCTACACAGGTATAATGGAGCTTTGGGGGTGATCCCTTCGTCAGCACAACACCTATTTGCCGTTGATATATATATATATATATATATATATATATATATATATATATATATATATATATATAAACTAAAGGAAAAGAAAAGGTAGTGATGAGGGTGGCAACAAGGTGTTGAGGGAAGCCCAGCGGACACTTACCAAGTTGAGGACCAAGCTGGCAGGCTGCTGGGGGCGTCGAAGAGACACGTGAAACACACGAACACAAAAAGACAAAAAACACACACACACACACACACACACACACATATATATATATATATATATATATATATATATATATATATATATATATATATATATATATATAGAAGCGTTAGAAGGCACAGGAGATTTCAAAATTGGAGGAAGGATAATAAGAAAAGTAAAATAAGCGGATGATCAAGTACTTGTAACAAGAAAGGAAGAGGAACTCTAGAAAATGAGAAATAGACTAGTAATAACAGGTAGAAAATACGGTATGGAAATACAGAAACACCCAAGGTCATTCGAATATCAGTCAAAGAAGGGAATCTCAACATAAGTATTGAAGGAGAGCCTTTAAAACAATTATCAGACTATAAATACATTGAAAGCATAATAACAAGAGAAGTAAAATGTACAGATGAGATCAGGACTAGAATAGGAAAAGCAAAAGCGTCTTTCAGAAGAAAGAAACACCTACTTATGGGGAATATAAGGGAAGATATCCGCCAGAAGTTCATAAAATGTATGGAGTATAGTTTTGTACGGGGCAGAAACATGAACGCCAAGGAAAAATGACATCAACTACTTGGAAGGCTTTGAAATGTGTACTTGGAGAAGGATGCTGAAGATAAAATGGACGGATAGGATGAAAAACGATGAAGTGCTACAAAGAGTAGGAGAGAAGCAAATAGACTATTAAAAAGAGGAAGGCAAACTGGATTGGACCTTACCTGAGGAGAGAGAGTATGATTAAAGACGTTAAAAGGAAAACTAGACGGAAAAAGAGAAAGAGGTAGGAAAAGGTTTCAGCTGATAGACGATTTGAAAGGGAAAAAGAGTTGTCAAGATATGAAGAGGACAGCGGAAAATAGGAATATATGAAGGACCAGGTTTAACCATGAATAATCATGGACCTGTCTACAGGCAGACTACCTATGATATATATATATATATATATATATATATATATATATATATGAGATAATCTTCTCGTCCATCAAAAACTACGTTTTTGATGTCGAGGCGTCTGCACAAATGGAGCTCCGACCGTACCATTAGCTGAAAAAGTGTAAATACGCCAATGGCTGATGAACAAGAGGGAGATAGAGATATATATATATATCGGACAGAACCCGCGGCAACATAAGACTCCCAACCAACCCCCCCCCCCTCCTCCCCAATCGAGTCGGAGGCGTCCATCAGGCCCATTGTCCGCGGCAACAATGCTCACCCGCAAATTCCTCTCTCTCCGCCCCCTCTCTTCAGCCCCAGCGCTCTCGTACAATCTCATCCCGGACCGAAAACCCTCGAATATCACACTGGCGCTCGACAACAGAGGGAGACAGAGAGAGAGAGAGGAAGGGAGAAAGAGAAAAAGACGGAGGGAAGGGGTGAAAGAGAGATTGAGGGTGTGATAGAGAGAGAGAGAGATAAAGTGTGCGAGAGGGAGAGAAAGAGAGCCGATCAAAACATGTCGCGACCGATTTTGTGAGTTTCCGACGGATAATGGCCGGGGAGAGAGACAGAGAGATGAAAAAAATGAGCATCGCGCCATTCCCACGTAGGACATCTTGTTTCCATGGCGCGCTTGATTATGGAAGGTTTCGTGTTTGCAGCCGTTTTCCTTCTTTTTTGTGTATACGGCCAGTTTGAACGGTGAGGAATTGTTGAGTAAACCAGGAAGTGAAAGCGTAATTGACATTTCGCTACCTCTCTAGCATTGCCGGGAAAATACTCTTAAAAGGGCCGAGTAATTTATACTTTCACCGGTTTCTTTTTACTCTGCGCGAAAATCTGTTTCAGTATTTATACCAAGGTGATGCAAAAGGGAAATGATGAGGAAGGAAGGTTTTCCTGAAAAGTTGCGGTTTTGAATCGGTCCAATTGTTACGCATGCTGATTTTCCCTCCTTGTTTTTTGTTTTAGAAATGCATTATTATGGACTGGGCCGCCACTAAAGGTATGAAAAACTCTGGCCAAATCCGTCTACGCGGAGCCACTCAAACCAAAATATTAAACTTTCTTGGCGGTGATGACGAAGCCCGATTACCCTAGATTAAACGTTCTTGTTCACGAATTCTGGAAGCTGAACCTGTCACGAAATAATTATGCATTATGGCATGTTTGCTTTTGATCCCTCTTTCAGAGCAAGTGCATGGTGCGTGGACATAGTTACGAATTGTTTTTCGAGCAAAAAAAATAGATAATAAAAATATAATTCCAAAAACAATTGATTACCGATTCCTTTCTAAAATAATCTCTGTGTTAACGTCATGATTGGGTGGAGACTAGAATTCTTCTAGCAATGTGATGCAATACAACCTTTGTACACGAACTTACGGATGACAATGCACTCAGGAGTTCCCGGAAGATGGCGCAAGAGAAATGCGCCGAAATGTCGAAAGACAACATTTTCACCTGGCTGGAAACCCGAGAAAAATTCACCGTAATCTACTTATATTAAAAACGGGAATATTAACGCATTCAAACGTGGCCACAATGACTGCAACTCAGCAAACGTAAAACATGCATGAATCAAACTTTTCTATCAAAAGGAATCAATATCTATCTGAAAGTAAACTATTTAATACAGCAGGTCTCAAGCAACGTTCAACGAGATAAACTTCTAGTCGTTTGTTCTCTTTTGAAAGTCAAATCTCGTGCAGTTAATTATTCGAAAATGACCTTATGGAATTGGTAAGCACAGTATTAATCGAATTCGAAAATAGAAGTCCAATATTAGCTTTCAACAAATAAACTTTTACGATTGATATTTTTTGAGCGACTTCTGAACGATTAAATCTATATCGCACGCAAATACCCATATGGCTCACGTTCGATTTAGGCTTGGAAATTATAGTAGTGCCTTGCGCAACGCTGGGGTTATATTCTTGGAAATGGCCGTGTTGTGAAAAATTCGCATAACGCAAACAATATCTTTTGGGGAAAAAGTACTTGTTCTCGAAAGCTTTCTCACGTCACATACACACCTAAAACGCGGTGCGCCCCCAATTTAAGCAGAGTATAGTTAAATTTTATACGCTTCGGTTAAGTAAGAGTCACATTTATCCGAGTTCACTCAAATCCGCTTTGGAGAAATGCAAGTCAGGCAAGGATGCAGCGTACGCGTGGCAACAATTAAATGCATTGCTACTGAGAAATGTGTTATAATATTTTAATACCGTGACATATTGCCATTGTAACACGCGGAAATACACGCAAGATACTTTGCCTTGTAGCTTGCATTCGGATAATCATAGTGGTAAACGGATGCGTAAATGTTGACGATTTTCAACATATTAATTTGAAAAAGGACGAATTTTCATAAAAAAGACATAAATTATGCCTAAAGTATTCAAGCATAATAGCAACGGTTATCAAAGCAATGGTTTTTATTAAAAAGAACGTAATATTGACGTGTCATGGGTTACTTGTCAACCGAAAAAAATGAGAACCTCTCCGGAGGAAGTGATAGGGAAAACGGCCACTCAAAGAAAAAAAAATGAATCCCCGATACTTGAAACTATCAAGAATGATTTCTAGAATTAAATGACTCAATCCCAGAAAACGCTTCCACGTTGCTTAAAGGAGAAGATAAGGGAAGAGTGGTTTAGGGACGTGAGAGTGGGTAGGATGAGAGAGGGGGAGGGGGAGCGAATTCTCTCTCATTAATGAGGGCTAAATTGAAACGCCACCAGATGTCACTGTTGCGCAACGAGAGAGAACCCATCCTCGAGATTACTTCTCTCTCTCTCTCTCGTCGACTACGAACCCAAGCGAAAAACCCATTCGCTAATTATTTTATCCCTTCGATTTCGTGGAATAACTCGACGAGCGATCGCTTTCATTATCGGCCTCGCGGGAAGGAAAAAAAAGAATCTCGGGAAAACGTCTCCTGTAACCGCGCGGTGATGAACGCTCGTTAAATCTTTGTATTAGTCTCGGTTAACCAATTCCTTTAGTTATTTTTTCCGTAAGAGGCACGGTTTCTACTTTTAAGAAAGAGAGAAACGATAGGAGGGCCGAAATTACGACTCGAACACATTTCGCCTCTCGTTTATTTTTTCCCATCTCCCTCTTCGCTTCCTTCGCATTGCTCCCTCCGTTTCCCCTTCCCCCGGAGCCCATTACCATCCATTAAGTATTCGTCTCCATCACCCGTTATCTTCCCCCGCAAAGTCTTTCTGACTCGGCGCTAACCTTCGAACATTAAGGAGCTCCACTTCACCAACGCCTCGATATAATGAAAAAAAATCCGGAGAGCTCGTATCGTCTGTTGAAGATCCCTTTTAGTCGAGGAAAGGGAAAAACGTATTTAAAAAAAATACAAAGAAACGCGGCCACAATCGGAGGTTCGTGTGAAGAAGAGGCGTTTTAGGCGGGAAGAAGGAATGAAGGAAAGGTACACGCAGCGCCGCGCCGCGAGAGAAGGGGGAATTAAGGATGAGCGGGAAGAAAGAGGGAGAGAAAGACGCACAGGTGGGCAAAGAGATTAATACAATTAAAACGCATTTATGACGGGGATGGGGGAGAGGACGCCAGAGAGAGAGAGGGAACTTCTGAAAACGACCGCGAGGAACAAAGATTTTTAGACTTTACCCAGCTTTCGAAAGACATGTCGACAAACAGAATGAGAGTGGAAAAATCTTTTGGTTTTATTTGTAATGAGAAAGAGAGAACACAAAAAGGCTGAGAGGGATTTATTTTTTTGGGGAAAGAAATGGAGAGTGTAGCGGAATGAGGTTGGATCAGAGGAAAGAGAGGGTGAAAGTATAGAAATGGAGTGAGGTTCTTTCCAAGAGAGTGAAAGGAAGATGAGACTGGTAGGAGGATGAGAGATGAGGAGGAAGGGGATAGAGGTAAAATTGGGAGAGAGCGGAAGGGGTTGTTTGGGGGGTGTTGCTGGAGGGGTTGTCGGAAGAGTTTAGGAAAGAGGCGATTAGGGGAGGGGTAAAGATGGAAAGAAAGGGAATTAAATTGAAAACCGTATCTTCATTGAATATTTCTGGCGTCGAAAAGATTATATATGTATATAGACGATGCGATTTTGTTTCACAAATCCATCTAACAGAATTGAATGGACTGCTTTGTGACTAACAAATTTCAGGAATAAGTTCCGACAATAAGGTATTTCTTTCAGTTTTGTCACAAAATCATAAAGATTGTCAGGGTTCCAATTTACCTAAATATTTACATTCAATTTTCGAAATATTTGCAAACTCTCTTCTTTATTGTGTCCTATAATATCTTTTTTGAATAGTCAAGCATCTCTGATTTTATGCTAAACTTTTTTCTGCCGCGTTTAATAATAATAAAAGTTATGTGCAATAGCCACATATTTTTGGGTTGTACGAAAATAAAAGCATTAAAATTTAATTAAACTAAAAATACCGATTATTAAATTTGTAAAATATTAATTACTTTTACAAGTAAAAAGAATAGCCACACACACAAGAAAAATTAAATAAAAATATTATACGACTAGAAAATAAAAAAGTCATAATTAAAGACATATATAATGCCTATGTAATTAAAATCTATAAGGAATTATTAAAAAAGCGACTTTAACATGACTCGAGAGCTAAAAGTTGAATGTGTTAGCTCAATATTTCCTATGCACGAAATGATGCAGCCAACTATTAAAAACATAAAATGATTCAATCTAAAAATGAAATATTGAGGCCACCTCATAGCTGGAATCCAATCGCAGTTATGCATGACTTCAATAACCACAAAATGGCCAAAAAAAACAATTGCGCATTTCAGCTATAAGACAGTTCCCTGCAATGATCCAGCGATCGTTTCTTTTTAAAAAAGAACGATTTGGTCTATCCAAATATTTGCTATTATCGGAGGATGAAAATATTTACCCTTATATTCGTTGATGGATAACATCTCGTTTAGTTTCGATTAAGTACTCAGTACTGTATATAAGGGATTTATTTAAACGATGAAGTGGAATGTTCAATAAAACCGGTGCATGAAAACTTAATGGAAGAAATATTTAGAAAGGATATTTCAAGCTAAATTTTAGTCCATTAGGCTTTATAAAATCAATGAAAAATATATGAAGGAAACACCTGTCACTGCCGAATCACTATCCTTTAAATAAAAAATTCTTATTCATTTCTACGTTCGAGGAAAATAAAACTTGAATGATTCACAGTGAGTTTTATTAAACAAATCGATAAAAATGAACAAAAGTTTAGATAAGTTTCAAAACAAATATACAAAGTTAACAACGTAGATAAGCATGTTAATTTATCACTAAAACCGCGCCAACACTTAGCACCAACACTTATCATCAACACAAGTAAAAACTTTAAATGTATACCTAACACCGCCATTCAATTTTTCTAATTATTATTTCTTTTCTTCATTAGCGAAAAGTTTTCACTGTGGGCTTTTATTGAAGTTATCTATAAAATTGCAGCAATTTTTGCTCTAAAATGAAAAATAATAGGTAAAATGATTGGAAACATGCCGCTGAATAGGCCTTAAATCTTAACAGGACATTTTCCGCGAACAGGCTTCTGCATAAAAACAGAAAACATATATTCCTGAACCTATGTATCCCTAAATACCGGAAAATAAAGCACATTAAAATTAAAACTAAAGGCTAGATAAGATTTAACCATTTTTGTACCAAAGGTACTTACAAGTACTACTGTTATTGAATACAAATATTTACACTGCATTTGAAATTTTAGCGCTGATATTTATAGGCTTTCATTTGTTGTAGTATAGTATTACTTGAATTGTATTTTTTTGATACCATATGGTTTTTCTTTAGCCTGTGTCGTCGCGTCAACCATTATTGTGTGCATGGATTTTCATTCGTCGATGTTTGCCCTTATTTAACTACATTTATTAATGTAGTTATTAATTTGAAATCATATTCAACTAGATATTTGATATGGTTTATGTTTTTATGAAAAATAAATTAAAAGTATTAATAATAAAAAAAAACTAATTGTTGGCTAATCCTTTCTATCAGGATATATTTCTTAAAACGGGATTAAGCTTAAGAAAATTATTTATAAAAAATATAAATATTTAAAAAATTTGTTCATAAAGGGTTAAAAAACGTACATGATAAATGATTTCGGGACATTGAAACATCGTTATGTACGCAGAGCGATAAATTCATCGTTAAAAACCATATATCTACACATTAACACCAATGCGCGAAAAAGCTTTAAAAGTTAAACAGTCCTAACGGATGACTAAGCGCGCCTTGAAAATATCAAAATCTCGCTCCCTTCCCGTTAAACCCCATCGCGGAATAGTGGCTTAATAACGTAAGCCGATTATTTTTTCCTCCGCGTCGCACAATCGCATGGGAGATGATGGGGAAATTACGGGGCCCACGATCATCTTCGTAAGTAAAAGGAGTGAGAGAGAGAGAGAGAGAGGTTTAGGCGAGAACGAAGAGGGAGTTTTGTGCGAGTGGAGGGATCGGACGGAAGAGAGGAAAAGGGAGTGGTGAAGGGAGGAGGAGAGAGGAGTCGTAGCGAAACTGAGGTTGAGATACCACCCGCGGCAATGGAGGATGGAGTGGGGCTAGAGGCGTTGAAGGGCGATGTGGAGAGGTAGTGGAGGCGGGGTGGAGGCGTCGTGGAGGCGAGGTGGAGAGGGGGTGGAGGTAGGTGGAAGTATATGTGGGATCCCCGGCAGAGAGAGGGTGGCGGAGGAGGTGGTGGAAGATCATTAACGCAGCTTTTGATTTACGGGTGTGGTGGTATTGATGACATCGATTCGATTGCGATGCTGGAGCGAAACAACTGCCGGCTATACTTCCAACCCCGCCCTCTCCTCCCTCCCTTAAAAAAAATTTTTTTTTACTCCCTCCCTCCTTAGCTCCCATCCCATCCAATCCTCTTCTTTACAGTTCACCCTTTTCCTCGCGTCATCATCCCTTCGAAACTGAAGGGTAGCCGAGTGCTCGTGGCGTTTGTCAAGTTTTTAACGCCCCCGCCATTAATTCTCGTTCGGATGTCCAAAAATGCAAGAGGGCGAAAATTTAGCATACACTTTTGTGTGTGTTTTTTTAAGGTGCGGTTTACGCCGTCTCTCGCTCTTGAGTCGCTACTTGTTTATGGAGAAAGTTTATTCAAGTGTCCGAATTTCCGGCGTTGAAATAACACGTATCTTTGGATATATATTATAAAAAATAGATCAGAACGCTTAGAAATAATCCCCGCGTCTTATAAAATTAAACAGAATATATTTACTCCGAAAATATTTAATTTACGAAACATCACGCTTAAAAAAACTGAATTTATGCCAAAGGTAGCATCAATCTCTCTTTAGGGAGTAGCCGCATCCAACTGAAAATCTGGCGAAACGTATGGAGACCACCCTCGTACGCAATATTTTGTGCAATGCATAAACATGTACTTCTTTTTGCCTGCTGTCGGCGCGAGTAAATTTAATTCCCTACCATAAGTCAGACTTTTCGCCACCTGCATCCATAATTATCCCATGCTGAAGGAAAAGCGTACCTTACACTATATTTTTGTTTCTTTATCACTGAAGCGTGTTACATAAAGAAATTACCTCGGTACCCGTAACATCAATGTTTATATATATATATATATATATATATATATATATATATATATATATATATATATATAAGTATTAGTAGTTTTAAGCGCAGGCTCGAATCCGCTTGGCTTTAATCGATTCCACGATATCGACGTGTCAGAAGACTATCTTCCAGGACCCTGTCTTCCCATTTTTGCCTCCAGGGGATCCTCAACTCCTCCTCTAGAAATCCCATTAAAGCCTTTGCGAAGAGAGAGAGAGAGAGAGAGAGGAGAGAGAGAGCAAAGGAGAAGGGAGAGAGAGAGGATCCGGAGGATATAAACCCTTCCAAAATTATCATCCCACGGTTAGAAATTTCAGATCCGGTGAAGAATACCGGGAGACTTAACTGGATTTTTCTCACCCGTGCTCAACGTGGATTCTTAGAAATCGGACGAGTTGGAAAAGATTTTGCAAGTGTTCGACGATTCTTTTTTTGAGGCACAAAAAATTTCCACCTTCGTGGTAATGAGCGTAAGTATTCCCTCTCTCTCTCTTCGCCGAAATTACGCGGTAAATTTAAGGGAATCCGAAGATCTCCCGCCTTGATGTTTCCTCTTCTCCCTCTCAGCCGTCGCTCCGGAATCCAATCTCCATTACATCCCACGTTCTCTTTCAATTATCGCAAAACTCTCCGTAATCCAGAAAGAAACATTCAAATAATAACGCGGATTCGAGCCGTGATAATAATTAATGGTTCATCTGAAGATTTTATCCCGATTCCGTCTGATGTTCTTTCACTTTTTACCTGTTCGCAAAATTTTACCTTTCGCATATTTTATCTCTCTTCATTAGATACCCCATATTTTGGGAGAACGTTTTCTCAAATTAATTCGTCTGTATTTTTCATCGGAGCAATAACTGGATAATTAGGTTCAACCTACACTATGTTTAAAAATTGAAATATCTTTTGATGATTACTTTCGTATCTAGTTTAGGTATTGCACAAATATAAAAGTTTTAACCCTTTTGTCACTTTGCATCTGACGAATTTTTAACATGTTTAACAGGTAAAAGATTGAGATTTAACAGAAATAGTTCAGTCTCGTATTGAAAGTCAATGACAAAAAAATCGCGAAAAAGGCTCGGGTTTTACTCTATGATATAAATTCCTTTACCAGTAAGGTAACACGTAAAAAGCGATTTTACGCCATGTAGGTTTCCATTCTTTTTTCAAATTATAATTAGAAATAATCTATCAACTATCTTTGAACTGAAACTGCTTTAAACAATAATAAACAGAGTTTTTATTCATATCGTCGAATTCTGCATCAATTAAAAATCGCTAAAATTTATTGTTTAAATAAGATATTTTGGAAAAATTTGTCTTTTAACCGATTACTTCCTTAGCAACCATGTTACTGTCAAACTTGAGCTACTATTGAACATATCACAGATTTTATACCCATAGTGTAGACATTTTCCCAAGTAGTCCCATGTTATCATCACTAATGTTGTCCTCCAAATATCAAACTCTATTTCCTTTAAACTTTAGGTAGGAAAAATTCTCCTTCTAAATTGCAATGACAAACTTAGGTGAAAAATATCATTCATATAATGTTCCCTTACATTTACTGCTATTTATCTTTTGCTATTTCAACAAACATCTTCACTCGGACGTTTCTTGAACAACAGTAGTTTTTACCCATTCGCCCAAGACGCTATTCAAGATCTGAAAAATATATTCCTAAATCGATTCTCGCCAGATCCAAAGGATTGGATTTGGTCGTTTAATGATCCACTACTTAATATAACTGCATAACAAGGATAAGTGTAAATGATTATTTAAAAACTAAAGAACGTTTCTTATCAAACAACTGCATTATATTTTGTTTTTTAACTTCATAGAATGTAGTTATTGAAACTATCACTTCGATAACAATCTAAAATCTCCGTTACACTTTATTACAATAAACTTTTTATAAACATTACAAGTCAGAGGATATAATAAAATTGCGATGAGGTTTGTAAAAAAAATTAAGTCTGATATAAATTAACCTAAATTACTGTGTGTGTATGTGTGTTAATATGCTTGTATGTATGTATGTATCTACACTTGAACGAGGGAGAGGTAAAACGAAACGAGGGTGTCACTAGCCGTTAATTACCTTCTTTCCGTGGCTGAAGAAGAGTCTTATCGTTTTATCTAAAAAGCGTTTCACCTTATTCAACTTTTCCTGGCGTAACATTAGGGGAAAATTAGTGTTTATATTTCTTAATTTCTTATTATTCTCATCTTGCGTTTCTTCAGGTGCGTCTCTTCAACACTCAGGCACCGATGATAGTTTTTTTATATAAAACCGACATTCGCGGGTTTTGAACCCCGGAACTTTGTAATGGCAAGCCGACACGCACCACCAGTGCAATTATATATATATATATATATATATATATATATATATATATATATATATATATATATATATATTGTGTGTGTGTGTGTGTACACACATACACAAATCCTAAATTCAATTCATTTTCGCGTCTTCTTATTGCTCCTGTCAATTTGCTAAACATAGATCGCACTCTAATTAAGCTACTGCAATACATAAAAAAGCATTTCCGTGTACCTTAAACCGAGTTGCTAAAATCGATATGAAACTAAGACGAATTATTCCAGCGCACAACTGAGAGACTACACAGACGACCTAGTTTGAAAGGACCCTGGGCTGGTTGGTGCCGAACAATAGAATCCACTTCTCCGGTAATTCAGTTTCGCCATCGACTGATGTAAGCTCGTTTGCCATTTTCCTTAATGACAGTCGCAACACGTTTTCGCAGATACGAATTGAGGATACTTTAATCACAACTACGATATTATTTTTTTTTAGTTTTGCAAATGAAAAAAATTAAAATCGAATCGAAAACTTTCTTGTAATTTCTTCGTAAAAAATTACATAGCTAAATCTTTTAGACATAAATGCTTGCATTTTACCTATGTACTGGTCTCTGCTAGCGGATGCTAATACTTACGTTATTAATTCTAATAATACAAGCGTAATTGCCCTTCAAATATGAAGGGATTATCATAAAAGTATTCCAAATATATATGATCTCAATATGAAAAATCAGTAAGATATGTATGATCACGTTTGGCTGTCATGCACAATCAAATCAGTGTTTTTGAAAGTTATCTTTGTTTTAATTATACTGTTTAACTAATTATTAGTAGAGAGGCCAAATGATTATCCAAATATTTGCTGAAAACAAGAGGAAAATCGAAATAATAAGATATAATGCATAAATAAGTAGCTGAAATTTACTTAAAATATTTGAGAAAATTATGTTATTTAAAACGTATAGAATTTAACTTAATAAATGAATTATTTTACTCTTATTAACTCGTAAAAAACAGGATAAAATGTGAACGAAATTTATCATCAAAGGAAAAATGTGTAGTAACTTGTTTACTATTAACTAAATACTTACATGAACTGCAATGAGTTAAACTATATTTTAAGATCGAACTTTTCCTTTAACTATATTAGTTTTGAAAATTTTCCAGAAAAATCACTTTATTTAAATAAATTTAAATAAAAGTCATAAAATGTTATTTTTCACTCCTATTTGAAATTCGGTTCGAAATATTTGCTGTATCCATTGAAAATTACATGACCTATATTTACTTTTATGAATTCCCACCTTACGGCAATGGCGCAAGATTCAATAGTATAACATTTTTTATAATCAATTATAATTTATTATTGTTATTTTTGTATTGCAGCTCCTCTTAATTCGATACAAATGCTACGTCCTCTTCATCTTTCTCAATTTCTGCTTATTTCCGCGCATTTATTGAGGCCAAGAATAGAATTCAACAATTGGGACAAAAGTGGTCCAATATAAAAAAATGCATGAAAACGTAAAAAATCATATTAAAACGTAATTTTTGGAGATTTACGAATGGGATTTAAATCTTCGAATAACTAATGTAAGTTAAATTACCTCATCCTCGAAATATTTTAAAATGTAAACGAAAATGGTCTGCATGTCAAGGAATGGCTTTTTACGTGATTCATATCATCATCATCATGCTTCTGTCCGAAGACAGGTTTTAACTGAATCGCTGTCTCCATTTCTCTCTCTCCCTAGAAGCCTCTTTTATACCTCTATAAGTATTATATCCCTGCTTTATATTCTCAAATATTCCTATTCTTTTTCTCCCTCTTCCTCTTCTTCCACTAATTTTTCCTTCTAAGATCGTTCTTTGTAAACACTGTCTTCTCAATATGTGCCCTATCCAATTTGCTTTTCTTTTCCTGATTGTTTTTATTAGCATCCTTTCTTCTCCCACCATTTCTAATACTTCTTCGTTTCTCTTCCTCTCTGTCCATTTCACTTTCATCATTCTCCTCCATACCCACATCTCAAAACTTTCTAAATATTTGTCCTCCTTTCTCCTTATCGTCCACGTCTCTGCACCATAAAGAGCTATGCTCCATATGTAGCATTTTGCTAATTTCTTCCTTGTTTCTAAATTTATTTTCTTGCATGTGAGAAGCTCCTTCTTCTCGTTAAATGCTGCTTTTGCCATTGCAATCCTACTTCTGATGTCCTGTGTACTACTTCCATCCTGCGCTAAAATACTGCCAAGATATTTGAAACTACTTACTTGTTCCAATTTTTGGCCATTTACCATTATATATGGGTGATTCATATATGCAATGCGAATTTATAACTCCGGTTAATTATAAGATGCACTGCAAAAAACTATGAAAATAACTATAAAAATACTTAATTACCAAAAATTTCAATACGAAGTTAATTGAAAAAAAATTAATGAAAAACACGATTTTAATTATAAATAATTAAAAATAAATTTTAAAAATATAAACACTTAATATCTCTAATAGCATTTGCTTAAACAAGATCAAAGGATCATCTAACTTCATCTTTACCTCGGATGAATTATTTCATCCCAGGAGTTCCTTAATCATTATTGTAAAAATGAAGAAATCATTTTCATTTCGCGAGAAAAACTTCACGCATTGATTCCCAAAAGACCTTCGACCGAAGAAACATTCTTCTTCGCGGGATCTGGAGGAATCACAAAACTCCCATTCTCCTATGAAACCAAACCTTTTCCACGGGATAATTTGGAAAAATTTCAGTAATCAATCTGCATCTATGAAAATATTATTATTCGTTATCCATTAACTAGTCTCTATTACATCTATCCACATGGAAAATATGAGGCGTTGGATTGAGTGCTCAGAAAAAAATGTATAAAAATGTTTTTTCAATCTTCAGAACGAAGAGGGCATTATACGAACCAAGTAAAATGTTTAGGATATTGGATAAAATAAAAAATTATACTAAAATGTATCTTTTGTCTCATTGTGATTCAGAACAGTAGTTGGAAAAGAAGAGATAGGCTATTTTTAGCAACCGAGTCCACGGCCCGGCTCCCATCGATAATTCAGTCACTACCGAGACAACTCGTCCAGCCTCTAACAATTACTGTTCCGACCACCGCATTTCACCCGGAGGAGTAAAAAATGTCGTCTAAAACCATTCGCTTTTCACGGTCGACCCTTTTACATCCTATTTTCTTCTCACAATACCTTACCTCCCATCTTACGTGAGCATTCAGTCTAACTTCCTCCACCTCAATTTCCCCAACTTCCAAACCCCACGTAATCTTCCTTTCTCTCCTCCCTCCTTCCTCCCTTCGCACCCTCCTCCACCCACACACGCCACCCGGTGCCTCCTCCTCCTTTCTCCTCCTCTTCTCCCACTCTCCACAACCTCCGCGACGCGAAATGTCTTCCAAGCATACCGAATCCTTCCTATAAAACTTTTTTCTCCTTTCCTTTAGGGACACCCTGGGGGGGGGAGGGGGGAGGAAAGAGAGGGGGAAAGGTGTGGGAGTAAGAGAGGGAGGGAGAGAGTCGGAGATGGAAATATTAAGGGGGCTAAGGATGGTTTGGAGGTGTATGTGGGTGTGAGCGGAGGAGATTTGGTGGTTGATGATTCCGTCGGCTCGAGGGCTCCATGTCATAGAATGTCCCAGAAGCAATCGCTTGTCGAGGTTTTTTGGTGGAAGAATTTTTCGCAGATTCACTTTCCTTACATCACTTTCTCCCTCCTTTTTCCTCCCCTCCCAAAACCTCTCACACTCCCTGCTATACGCTCGAGGGTTTTGACGAGTGGCGTTTCCTCCCCCCCCTCCTCCTTTGCTGGAAGATGCATGAGGTTCATCTCGCGCCTCGGGATTCTCCGTTTATTATTTTTTCTCTCTCTCTTTCCCGGAAAGCGATTCGTGGAAAATATAAAAGATATAACGCTCGTCGCTCCTTGAAACTTAACGAGTGTATATTTTTTTCGAAAAAGTTTTAATTTTTTTTCACTCTCACTTTCGACTCGCGTATGTATTTTTATATTTTTTCGGATTGGAACGGCGCGCGAAAAATGCTGGTGGTATGCGACGTGCGGTTTTTGCGATCGCGTCACGCTTCAAATTGGGCGAAAGTAAAAGCGGACACGGAGGAAAAGAGTGATGGTTTAATCAAGGAAGCGATCGCTCGAGAAATTTTCCAGGATAAAATATAAAATTTTCATCTTTTTTATTGTAACCGAAAGTAATAGGATAGGTTGAATAGATGGAGAATGGTTCAAGCTCTACTTCTTCAATTCCTTCTTATATTTTAATCGCTGTTCCACAAACTCCCGACTAACCGGATGTCGAATAACTAGAACTTTAAATATTGATTGCTTACAACTTGGAAACGTTTTATATATAAAGATGCGCCATTAATTGATTTGTAATGCCTTACTTAGTGCAGGGCGATCATTTAAAGTGAAAACCCTTGATACTATTAACTTGTGCAGCTTATTTTATTTTAATTATTGCAAAAGTTGACTGATTTATATTGCTAGCAGCATTTCCTTACAACAGTATACGTTACTACCAGTTTCCATGGTTCCTGTTCTTTTTGAGCAAAATTATTATTAGAATTAAGGGTTACCACTTAAGACGGAGGCCCAGTATAGCAGCAATTAAATATAGTTTTATGAAGTGTTTACTTTACTTTTTTAGTATTTACCTAATTTTTTCACCTGTATGAACTACGATACGAGTAAATAGGCTTAGATATCAACCGTAATAACCGATTAATTCCGAGGCACAATGTAAATAGGAAGTACGATGGATAAAATATATCTGTACAGCGGTGGATCGAGTTACTGCCTACACACGAAAACTATGGCTACGGATTCAAGTTCTGCCGTGGTCAATGTGGTTGTTTGTTAGCTCTATTCTTGAAATAATGACGAATGAATAAATAAAAAGTCACCACCAATGCAATGAATAGGAAAAATAATCATAGGAGGCATTACCTCACAGTCCGTCTCTAATACTCGTAGAAGCCTGACGTGCCACTTGGTCGCTCCGTACCTTCACCTTTTAACCGCCATCCACGACCGTCATTATGGCCCCCCAATCCTCCACTGCTCAGAAGAAAGACCTCGAGGCCGAGAATTCCGAGCTGCGCGCTACCCTGGAGTCCTTCACCAAGACTTTGTCCTCCTTCAAGGAGGAACTCAGTCAAGCAAAGAAAGATGAATCTGGCAAAAAAAGCAAAGTGATATCCTCAATCGAAGACAGATTTGCCTTATTAGAAAAAAGGATCGTTGAGGATATCAGCCGCCTCACAGCGCGAAGCGAAGAATTTGAAGACCGGCTGGATGCCTTGGAGCAATATTCAAGGCGCAACTGCCTCTTGATTCATGGCATCCCTGAAAAGCCGAGGGAAGACTGCTTAGACCACGCAGCTACATCTACATCTACATGTTACCATGCAATTCACCAAGTTGGTGGGTGGCAGGGGGTGCAATGCACCAAATCCTACCTAAAGATTGTCTAACGCAATTCGAAATTTCCTATTGTGATCTCGTATTGTCCTCGGAAAGAACGAGCCTACATAACGCTCCGTCTTACAATCGATCTCACGTATTTTATCGTCTCGATCATTTCTACCTATATACGTTGGTGCCACAATTATTCCCACTACCTCCTCTTTTAGACATTCCGACCTATATTTCTCCAGAAGTTTCAACCTTGAGTCCAATCTACGGTCCTCCAGTGATACCCAGTTCAAATCGCTCAATAAAGAGGTGACGCTTTCCTTATGTTCGTACTTTTGTTTTACAAATCTGGCTGCTCTGCGTTGTACTCTTTCTAGTTGAATTATGAGTCCCTTCTCGTACGCATCCCATATGCTCGCTTCGTATTCCACTTGCGGTCTTACCAGTGATAAGTAGCATGTTTCACGTACTTTCTCTGTAGTGTTCCGTACTATTCTACCTATGAATGCCAGTTTCTTGTTGGCCGCGCCTATAACTCGACGAATGTGCATGTCCCACGAAAGATCTCGACAAATGGTTACTCCTAAATATTTTACATACTCAGCTTGTCGAATGATCATTTCATCTATTTTATATTCGAAACCAAAATCTTTGTTCTTATTTTTCCAGAACGTGACTGCAGCACATTTAGTATAATTAATTTCAATTTGCCATTCTTTGCACCACGCTGAAATGGCTCTTAAGTCTTCAAGCAGTGACTGGTTATCCTCCTGGTTTTTTATTTCTTTATATAGAACGGTGCCATCGGCGAAAAGCCTAATTTTACTACGAACAACCGAGCAGATATCATTTACATAGATTAAGAAGAGCAGAGGGCCCAATACACTTCCCTGAGGAAAACCCGAAGCAACTTTAACGGGGGACGAGTATTTCCCATCGATGACAACTATCTGTTCCCTATTCGAGAGAAAGTCTCTCACCCAACTGACAACTTTCGGATTGATACCACATTGTCCTAACTTCTTAATTAATTTCCTATGAGATACTTTATCGAACGCCTTCCTGAAATCAATGAATATGGCATCGACCTGAGTATTTTTCTCTCCGGATCGCAACAAATCGTCCACGAACAGGCCGAGCTGCGTTTCACATGATCTACCTCTCCGGAATCCGTGTTGGCATCCGCTAAGCAAAGAATGACTATCTAAATAGCGCATTACAGAGCTAAAGACTATGTGCTGAAGTATCTTGCACGATAATGAAGTTAAGGATATCAGACTATAACTTTCGGGGTTCTCTCTGTCGCCACCCTTATGGATGGGCGTAACGTGTGCCACCTTCCAATCTTTAGGAACTACTCCTTCCCTAATGGATTTCTCGAATATAATTTTCAAATACGGCGCGATTTCAGCAGCTAATTCTTTCATTACACACACGGGAATTTCCTCCGGTCCAGGAGATTTATTTGGCTTAATTGAATGAAGTTGGAGCGCGATGCCATTTTCCGAAAATACAAATCTTCCATCGAATCGCCCTGATGCATAGGAATAGGGGTTTCACATTCATCGTCATCACGAGTAAATGCTTTCTGAAAGTGATGATTTAATAGGTTTGCTTTATCCGTACTATCGTGAACTACGTTTCCCGTTTCCGACCGCAGTGACGCAATAGTGGGGCCCCTACCTTGAACTTCCCTGACATAAGACCAAAATGCTTTCGGGTTTTCTTTCAAGTTTTCCTGTAAAACCTTCTTTTTATAATTGTTAAACGCATTACGCATTGCTACTCTGGCTATGGAGCGCGCCTCCTTGTATTGCTCCCTTATTATTGCAATCTGTTCGACCGTAGCTCTTGAGGATGTTATTTACGCGAGAGTGGTGTTTTCTTTGCCGTCAGAGAGCGCTTCTTACTTCCTGGTTGTACCATCTAGGTTCTGCACTATCACGCTTCAGTTTGCTCGGAATAAATTTATCTGTACACTCTCGCATCATGTCTCTGAACATGCACCAGGATTCCTCCGAGTCTGCACTATCGGTTAAATCGCTGAAATTAGTATATTTATTTCGCAGAAAAGACCTAAATCTTGTGAAATCGGCTTTGGCGAATTCATAAAGTTTTCTTTTAGCCTTAACCTGTTTCTCAATATTTAACTGAAATTCCACGTACACTGCTTTGTGATCGCTTATTCCCTCTATTCATACGCTCAGGAAGATTAGAAACAAATAAATCTAATATATTATTAAATCTCGTGGGAAATCTCACTAACTGATACAATGAGTGCTTACCGAAAGTTTCTAGTAAAGCCTCGCACGATTCACGCTCTCTACCTCCGGGATAAAAACAATTATGGCTCCAATCAATTGACGGAAGATTGAAATCGCCCCCGATTATAATGGCTTTATCTTTATTAGACGAATTTAGCGTCGCCACTTGTTTCTCCAGAGAATGAATAGTTTTCACGCTCGCATTTGGGGGTCTATAAAAAGCGCATATATTTATAGTTTTTGAGTCGCTTCCTTTCACACGACACCAAACACTTTCGACTTTGTCGTCGTTAATCTGTATTGGGTAACTTTCGTATTTATTGCTAACTGCTATAAAGACTCCACCTCCCGACCGGATACATCGATCTTTCCTGAAGACGCTATAGTCACGAGGAAAGATCTCCTGACTGGCTATGTCTGCCGTAAGCCGACTTTCTGTGCCTACAACTACATCAGCACGCAGACTACGAATTAGATGTTCAAATTCGGCCTCCTTCCTGCGAATGCTGCGACAATTAACCGTAATGATTTTTAGTTTTTCGCTATGACTACGTAACGATTCCTCGCGCTCTACTGAGCTATTATTATTGTTATTATTATTAATATTATAATTATTATCATTATTTACTGCCTCCTTATCCTTCCTACTATGTCGACTATTTCTACGATGTAGTCTACTGTTACCTAACGTCGGGTTTATAGCGCTATTAAGGTCGCACGCATTATCTACGGAACTGTTGCATGGAAAATCGTTTATCCCCATACCTTCGATAATTCTGTTACCGCACGGATTTCTTACATTTTCCTCTATTGTGCTCTCAATTAATCCCTTACCTGTAAGCTGCCTACATCCTAATCTACCATCTGATCTACTATTGACGGGCATCTCAACGCTTGCTGAAAAATTACAATTGCTTAAATCTAACCTAAAAAAGCCCTAGAATGCTCAAACACCCTACGCGCTACCGCCTCCGCAGTGTAGTGCACACCAGAACCGTTTAGGGTTGCCCTACATGAGTCCAGGACCGGCCTCAGGTCAACGAAGTCCACTCCATTGCCCCTACAGAAGTCCCACAGCCTACGGTTCAGCCCGACCACTCGGCTCCAAACCATAGAAACGCAGTCCGTCAGAGGAACAATGCTACAAATGGAAAGCCGCACATCAGCACCAGACTCCTCTCGGACAGGAGCAACCTCAGCGACCAAGTCCTAAAAAGAGCAGCTACTTTCATTAAAGACCGCCTTAAAATCAGTTTGGATCCTCACTGGCTAGGTCGGGCACATAGAATGGCCCGCCTAGGAATGCAACCGACTCCAACCCTAGGCCAATAATTGTCCGGTTTCTATACTACCGTGTTAGAGAAAATGTGTGGAGGAACAAAAATTCTCTCAAGGGAACCGGATTTCTAGTGACTGAGTCTTTAACAATCACCAGGAAAAAAGTTTTACAGGCCGCGAAGGAACTAGTAGGACCAAAAATGTTTGGACGCAGGACGGCAAAATTGTTGTTCTTCGCACAAACGGGGCCAGAACCTACTTAACTACAGAAAAAGATGTAGAAGAACTTCACCGTAAACGGTCGACGCAGGTCACAACGAGGAGCGGACGACGTTAACCACTTCCACCGAGAGACTAACGGACCGAGAAAAAGACGACCTCAACAGCGAAGACGACCTGAAGAAGCAAGATAAATAGTGCGTGTTTTGCTAGTGCAGAGTAAGCCCTTAATTTTTCCCTCCCAATTATTTAGTGTAGTGTTACCCCATCATCCATTGCGCGTTGAAGATAGTGTTGTGCTTTCCATTGGTGCTTTTTCCCTAGTGTGTTTTTTTTCTTTTCTCCTCCCTGTGCGAGTGGTGGTGTCAGTAGTGTGTCGCTTAGTGTTATTACCCCAATTAAAAGTTTTCTTAATCCCTCCCTCCTGACCTAGTGAAAATATTAGTTTGGTGCGTCTATTCTCTTCCTGATTTGTTTATCAGTGTAGCCCCTATTAAGTGCTCCCTGTCCATTCATTAATTTGCAGTGCATTGAATTTATTTCAGATGTGGTGCGTTGTTGTCAATAAACACATTTTTCCGATAAAAAACTGTATATTTTGTTTCACACCGCATATAATATCGCTGTGCAGTTGCCAATGCTTTTCTGTTGTTTTTTCTAGTGCATAATACATATACAAGAGATTCTCTTCATACATTCACCATCATGACTATCACCTTACCAACCCCAGAGACTCCCTCCCCCAACATTTCTCAAAATTCTCCCCTAAACCCCAATGCACATGCATTCGTCCCATCACTCCCCGAGCCGTCCTCCCTAAACCCCAATGCACCTGCCTTCGTCCCTTCACTCCCAGGGTTACGAGACGTGGCTGAAACCTTCAATCTTGAGTTATTCTGTAGAAATGCCGGGGTATAATTTATTTCGTAATGACAGAGTTGGAAAAGGAGGAGGTGGAGTAGGAATTTATGTCCGTAAAGATCTCTTTTGCAAAGTAATAGCTGCCAGTGACGCTCAGTATTCCCGAAGACCTGAATATCTTTTTCTTGAAATAATAGTAAACTCAAAAAAGCATTTGCTAGGGATAACATATCGTCCTCCAAAAATAGGCCACCTATCAGACATCGACGACATCATTGCAAACTTAAGAATCTTAATATTCTACCACTGATGCCTACAAACAACACTAAAAATTCATCTACATGGATTGACCTCGTAGTGACAGCCAATCCGGAGAAAGTAATTACACATGAACAGCTACCTGCTCCCGGAATTTCATCTCATGACCTTATCTTCCTAGCATATTCTCTTAATTCACCTAAGCATAAAGAAAAGTTCATCTCACAGCGAGATTTTAAGAACATCGATTATGATAATCTACTTGCTGATGCTGCCCTTCTTCCCTGGTTCATAATAGAACATACTGACGACATAGACAAAAAAGTTGAAACGCTTAACACTGCTATTATTCTTGTTAGACAAATATGCACCCGTCAAAACTATTCGTGTCTCCAAACCTCGCGCGCCATGGCTAACTGCCGATATAAAATTAATGATGGCACGACGCGACTATATTTTCCGCCTTTTCAGATCAAACAAAAGCCCAAGTACTTTTAATACCTACAAAAGCTTTATAAATAAAACTAAGCAGCATATTAGGAACGCTAAAATAAAATTTGCATACTCAATATCTAGTCCGAAAGAAACACCGTCTGTACTATGGAATAATCTGTGCCATCTCGGGATTGGTAAACCTAAAGATTCTTTCTTGCCTCAAAATATATCACTAGATTCTCTTAATATTAATTTCTCGACTCCCCCCAAAGTTATTGACTCTGAACGTAAACGCAACGTTATTCGAAGCCTTGACCTAAAGGCGAATGAGCCTATCTGTTCTCAGTCTTTCCATTTCAAGATGTTCTCGCAAACTGACGTACTTAAAGTCATACGCAGAATTAAATCGAAAGCTCAGGGCGCAGACGACATTCCAGTCTTACTCATCAACAAATTAATTCACCTTATTCTACCAGTAATTACTAATATATTTAATCACTCCTTACTACTGGGAAACTTCCCAGTGCAGTGGAAACGCGCTTTGATCCGTCCTATCCCAAAGAAATCACTATCATCTGATAGCAAAGATTATCGTCCGATAAGTTTTCTTCCTACTCTTTCTAAAGCATTAGAGAGACTTGTGCACGAACAAGTTACAGGCTTCCTTAACTCAAATTGCTTACTAGACTCCTTCCAATCAGGCTTTCGAAAGTCACATAGCACGACCTCTGCTTTGATAAAAATCACGGATGATATACGACGATCAATGGACGACAGGAAATTGACAGCATAAGTACTGTTAGACTTCAGTAAATCCTTTGACTCGCTAGACAAAGACATCCTTTTGGCAAAACTCCGCAGTATGAGATTCTCTACCCCTTCAATTAAGTGGTTCTCATCATACCTTAGTGATCGTTATCAGAAAGTCATCTCGGACGATTCCTCCTCCTCTTGGATAAGTATAACCCGGGGTGTCCCGCAGGGATCAATCTTAGGCCCTCTTATATTCTCTCTGTATATTAATGGCTGCTCTCAAATACTTACACAATGTAATCACCACTTATACGTAGATGATCTCCAAATTTACTTAAACTCCGAACCTAATAATTTATCCCTAGCCTTAGATAATATTACCCGAGATCTGATTCAGCTTAAAAAATGGAGTGATGATAACTTTCTCAGCATCAACCTAATAAAATCTCAAGCAATTATTATCGGATATTCAAAACTACTTGCGTCAATAAATCTTTCTGAAGTTACTCCTCTGACTATGAATGGCACAATTATTCCTTTTTGTAAAACTGTAAAAAATCTCGGTATCCTCTCTTCTCTTCACTCACTTAGGCGCCTAAATATAATTCTCCCCTCTTCTCTAAAAATAAAGCTGGTTACTTCCTTAATCGTTCCACACCTCGACTACTGTGACGTTGTATATCAAGACCTATCCAAGGAGCTTGCCCTAAAGCTGCAACGAGCCCACAATTCCTGCCTACGATTCATATTTGATCTTAAGAAGTCAGACCATATATCGGAATATTTTCTCAAACTTCTTGGCTAAATCTCGAATCACGTAGAAAATTGCATCTCCTCTCTTTATTATATCAATTCCTTAAAACAAACACCCCAAAATACCTATCAACAGAGTTCATCGCCATAAACACAATTCATAATTGTAACACTAGAGGATCCCATAAACTTCTGACTCCGCACCACAGAACAGACATCTTCAACAGATCCTTCACTGTCACAGCATGTAGATTATGGAATAGTCTTCCAGCAGAAATAAAGCACTCTTCATCCCTATGTACCTTCAAACACTTGTACCACAAACATCTCCTATCCCATTCTCTTTCGTTAACTTAAAATGACAAGGAATTTTATTTTTCTACAGGTCGTCCATAAAAGGTTTAATTTTTTCGATATATTTACATGTATCGATATTGTATTATGTATGTATATTATATTGTGTATGTATATTATTTGTATGTAAGTTTTAGTGTGTATTCGTATGCCTTACCTTATTTTATTCTTTTATATATATTTTTTATGCTTTATGTATAACTCTGTTTATGTGTACTTTACTTTTAAGTATTTAACTATATGTATTGTATATGTATTTAACTATATGTATTTCAAGACCCTCTAAATCTTTAGATATTGCTATAAGTAGGTTTCGCAGGTTTTTCACACTCCCCTTCTTGTGTGGGTGTTTTCCTGCAGTGGGGTTTTTCCTAGGGAATAGTACATTATCTTCCCTAGTTTTTCCCCGCAGCAACAACAATTACCCATCTTTTTTTAAATCCTATACTTTCTTATACATTTCATTGTATTTTATGTTGCTCTTCATTTTATGTAACCTTTTAGTTTAATTTTTTTACTTGTTATTATCTAATTGTATGTAACTGACAATGGGTTAGATAGAAGAGGAGACTGTTTAGTCTCAATCTCGCCCTAATAAAGTCGTATATCTATCTATCTATCTATCTACCTCCGCGTTTACGAAGCAGATGATTAAAAATAGTACCACTAAAAGGGTGTTCAAAAATTTACTACTGGCATGTGGTTTATATCCACAACCACTCCTTGAATTTTAAGGTTTTGTTCTGCTCCTTGGTTTGAAAATGGTCATTGAGCAATAAAAAGAATGAATGTTTCAGATTTGATTGATAAAAAAGAAATGCTGAATACAACTAAATTATTGCACGTTTAACTCAAGACGACACCAAAATGCAGCTTCGGGTATTTTTATAGGGAAACCTACTCCAATTTTCGTGGTTTTGCTTTGCAAGGCCTGTTCCAGGAACGCGTATATTAGGAGAAATAATCACGGTTCTAAGTTATTATATGAAACAAAGATATGAATTTTATTTCGGGGAAATCCGCTGCTATGTAACAGCGATCATTTCCGAAATTTTTAGATTGAAAACTGAAGCCACATTATTTACATTTGTATGTTTAGCATCGATAGATGAAAATTTAATCGACTGTTAAAGATTCCAAAGCCTTACAAAATTCGAAACCATGATAAAATCAGCTCAATCACGCAAGAAAACACATCGTGGTTGGCGCTAACAATAATTTGACTCGCAAAGGGATGATATTTCATTCGTTCTCATTCTAATTCTTTCTTTTCATCCATTGTTATTTTGTCTTAGCTACTCCTCCTGACAACAATAATTTTATCTTTCCCTGTAATGGAATAGAATTCGACATTTATTTTATTTCACTGCAGTACTTAATCATATAAATGTATTATAGTCTTTCTAACTATGTATAAAGTATTCTGCTGAAGTGTTAATACACCAAGTGTGAACAAATAAACTATGAAATCCTATTCGTTGAAAACCATGATAGAGTTGCCAAACTTTAATAAAACAACAATATGCACGGTATTCAGATGTAATTTATTAAAATTTATAATAGTTAATCAATGATAAAAAGTCCGACTTCTTGGATTCAAATTAATCTTTATATTTAAATCAAGACGGATTTAAATATTCTCTACAATAAAAATAAACATTCTTTTATGATAGTACTAACTTTAATATACTGATTCCGAATATTAGGTTAACCTGTACTAAATAAACGTTCCTACGTAAAGTACGCAATCATTTGTATGATTTGGAACGTTTAATGAGATACTGGTAACGTTACATAATATGCATAAGAAATAAGATAAACGCGCACTTCTGAAATTCTTTCGGTGAATAAAAGCTAGATATATAAATGTTGTCATGCGATAAAAATGAGCAACGAAATCGTTTATAACAATGAAAAAATAAAATGAAATTAATTTGATAGTTCCCATATACCGATTATTTGTGTAGAACTTCAACATAGGTAAACAAAATACTAGATAAAATAAAAAAGTCTAACGTAACACGTTAAAATATTTTTAGAAATTTAAATGCAAATACAAGCATACCTCCATTAACGAAGCCTCTGGCAACGAAGCTCCTTTTTTACGAAGCCAGCACTTTACTACGAAATCTTTCCTAAAATGTATTTAAAATACTTAGACGAGCGAGAAAACAAACATTACTTTGTTATTACAAACTTGGAGTGATTTTCTTGCAGCTTATAGTTGTGAATAAAACCACATTTTTTAACGAAATACGAAAAATAATCTAAAAAACAAAAACGGAGAAAAAATGGTATTTTAATTCTCCAGTACACGCGCTTGGTTTGTGAGACCAAGCCCGCATTATATCGAACCGCAAAATTTGTGTGTTGGCTTCACTATCTTGTGTGACTCAGTACCTTTCTATAATCCCTTGTTCGCTGTGATACAGCCAGGTCAGCCTGAGTTGAGCTCTCCTTCGTTGTGAACTTAGGTCAAAAACTGTTTGGTGGACTGACAGACCCCCTGCGTGCACTCGCGTCTTTAATCCTCGGTTCAATTATTTTCGTTATATATTAGTTTTATAGTGTTGTTATGCAAATTTAATGATTGTTATTCGTACCAGGAAAATTTATTAGTGTTCTCGAAGATAATAAAAGTAAACAACGCTGGTTCGCACTGTAGGAATTTCTTTCTACGAAGAACAGGGAAGAGAAATTCTCAATGTTTGGATTTCAAGAGAATTTCACGTTAGTCTCGTACATTCCTATGGAGGCGAAAAATTGCTTTCAACTATGCAAGATGAAGATAAAATCGGTGTTGATACCGGAAATGGAAATAAAATCCCGAAATAATTACTTTCTATAACGACACAAAATGTGGAGTCGATGTTGTTGACAAAATGAGTGCAACATGCAATGTTGCACGAAACACAAGGAGACGGCTGATGGTTATATTCTACATCCTATTGAATACCGGTGTTATAGACGCGAGAGTAATTTATCATGGTAACGGTCAAGAACAAAAACCCCGAAGAGATTTTTTGAGAGAAGTGTCGCTTGCCCTAGTAAATGAACACCTAACACTCAATAACACCACTCCTAAAGAAATAAGGAGAATTTGTAAGATTATTTGATCAGATCTGCAGAATACAGCTCAAGAACCACCTACGACTTTACGTGGTCTATGCTGAGACTGCGTAGGAAGGAACGGAAAAAGTAGGTATTTTTGCAAAAAGTGTAAAGAAGTTCATCTGCTTGGAACATGTTAATACAGTGTGAAGCGAGTGTTATGAAAATATCGAAGATTAATCCTGTAATTTCCACTGATAATTAAAAACAAAGTTAAGATATTTTCAAGTGCTAAAGTGAAGGAAGAACATTTTGGTTATTTGTATGATAAACATTCATTTTTTAACAGAAAAACAATTGTAATGCTGATTATTTTGTTCATTGTTTTACTACAAATATACATCTTTATCAAATAATCAAGTTTGTCTTATTTTTTCTGATTATCTAGGAATTTCACAAAAAAATAACGAGGGGTCTTTCAGGCCCGCTGCGAGCACTTGGGGAAGAAAAGTAGGCGCGTGTACTCTAGGGTTAATGTGATTTTTAATGCTGTTTCGGGCGTCGAAAGTATGGAGGTTGCTTTGAAGCTAACTTTAGTGAGAGGCAAAGTTTTTCGGGATAAGAGAGAGAAAATGCCCCATTAGAACCCCTACTGCACGGACTTGGTGAGACACATTATACGTCGCCGCATGTATGCATAGGTGTCTCCAAATGCTCTATTCGCCGTAAACAGTTTCAAGGGTCTCAAGTGTCTTGTGATTATATTACGTATTTCTTCCTTCAAAGAAGTCCCTGATATCAAAGGAAAGTATCGTTCGCTTTTAGTTCTAAGTCGTCAGTCGCGCAGTAAGCATATCTTTCGTCCTTTCTCAGACACGTTTCACGAAGTATATATTACGTTCCTCAAAAGCTATACCTGAAATTTTAATTCATATTTTACGGTTTAATTAAGTGAATTTAACAGCAACCCTAATGTCAGCAAAAAAAACCATCGAGTGGTAGTGATCCTAGTGCTCCTAAGAAGAAACGAAAATCCATATCACTTGCTGAGAAAATGCAAGCTATACGACGAGTAGAGGCAGGCGAAAGAAGAAGCTACAGTTCAGTCGCGGAGTGGTGCAACTGCTAAGACTTTAACACGCATAAGGAGCAGCATAATGGCGAAGATGGAGAAATGGTTGTGTGTTTGGTAAGACGATATGACTCAGCGTCATATGCTACTCAGCCAGGCATACATTATGCAAAAGGCACGAAGACTTATTGCACAGTAAAGGCTGAAGAAAGAGGAGAATCGATGGAGACGTTTGCAGCCAGCAGAGGTTGGTTCGAAAAAATTAAGAAACGAACCAAAATTCACAACGTTCGGATCATAAGTGAGGCAGACATTGAATTTCCTGCTACACTCAGCGTAATCATACAAAAAGGTAACTATCCCCCGAAATTAGTGTTCAATGTTGACGAGACGGGACGTTTTTGAAACAAAATGCCATCAAGAACATTCATTTGAAAAGAGAAGAAACGTGCTCCTGGCTTCAAGGCTGCCAAGGATCACCTGACTCTATTGCTCGGCGATTTAAAACTAAATCCCCTTGCCGTCTACCATTCTGTGACACCGAGGGCGATGAAAGGGTACTCAAAATTGCATTTGCGAGTTATCTGGATGACAGTAAAAGGGCTTGGATGACAGCCAGTATTTTTTGTGACTGGCTCATTAACCATTTCTGTTGAAATTTATTGTCAGGCAAATAGACTTGAACCAAGAGCATTGTCGATTTTGGACAATGCTCCAGTTCATCCGGAGAACCTTGAGGATCTACAAATACCTATATCTGTAGAAGTTGTCTTTTCCCCCCAAATATTACTTCCATACATCAGCCCATGGACATTGCAAACTTGAAAGCATACTATATGATGTTTAGACAATTGATCGAGGAAAGTGATGGACAGCAACAATCTGTAAGGGATTTCTGGAAGTTCTATGATATATAGAAGGCTATTAACAAAATCAAAGAAGCGTGGGAAGAGGTGACACCCAATGGCATGAATAGTGTGGTGTAAGCTTTGGCCAGATGCCGTCAAGGACTACCTGAGTCTCAATTTCAAATACCACCAATAAAAAATGATATCATCCGAATGGTCAATGATACTGGATTCGACGAACTAAACGTCGACGAAGTGCAGGAGTTTATCGAATCTTATGGAGAGACACAAACAAGGAGTTGCAAGAGCTAGTACAGGAGCAGGATACATGTGTCGATGAAGACACAGCTACTGACGACATACCAGCTGAAAAAGTGCTAACAACAAAGTTTTTGTCAGATAATCTTGCAAAAATGGCTGATACATTGGAGAGTTTCTCCAAAAATTATTCAAATTGGGAAAGTAGCAGTGCTGTCAAAAGAGCTGTATTGCAAGATCTATCTTGCTATCGTGAGATGCTTCAAGAAAGGAAGAACAAATCAAGACAATCAACCCTTGATGCATCCTTTAAGAATAAATCGTCTGCAATCCACCGTTACCAAGTTAAGACGAAGACGTTGGTAATTATAACGATTTAAGTTCCATGTAAAGTCTCTGGCAAGAGATATTAAATGCTTTTTTGCCTTTCCATCTGTTTTACATACATGGTTTTATTCTTTTAAGTCATATACATCTTCTACGATATGTGTAACGAAGTGTGTATATATGTATGTATGTATGTATATATATATATATATAAATATATATATATATATATATATATATATATATATATATATATATATGTAACTCATAGCACGTATTGAACATTCTTTTCAATTTTTGTCACGTTTCGTAAATCGAAAAGATTTCCATAAAGTTATCATTAATATATCCTCTCCAAAACTTCCGCTCCGTGATTACCAGCTCCCAAAAAAATAAGTTTCTCGTTCTACTCAAGACAGTCGACTACATTCGTTCGAATCTATCCCCGATTTCTCTCCTCCCATTTCCCCCGACAATACCGTTTCGCCGCTCCTATTCCTCCCATTCTTTTCTTACGACCACTCCATTCTCCTCTTACTCCTCCTCTGCTTCCTCCTCCTCTTCTTTCTTCCCATCTCTCCCCCTCTCCATTTTTTTCTCTCCGCTCCGATCCTTCTCCCTTCTACTCATCCAACCATCCTGCCTCCTATCTCTTTTCTTTTCAATAGAGTTCCCGATGAGAATCTTTCGAGTGTAGGCTCCAGAGTACAATCATAACGAGGCGATAGTCGCTGGATCGTCTCTCTCTCTCTCTTTTTGCGTAGGAGGAGGGATGGACGGATCTTGAGGAAGGAGAAAGGGTTTTTGGAAAATGGGGAGAGGCGGTAGAGAGAGGCGGAGAGAAGGGAGGTGTGGGTGTGGGAAGGAGAAGACGAGAGAAAGATAAAGGTGGAAAATGGAATTGAGGAGTGGGTGTCGGGAGGAGGGTGGTGGAAGCAATTACGAAGACCCCGTAAGTTCCGTTGCTGGGTTTCGCTTCCTCGCTGTAATCGCGAAGGTTTTGGGTGGGTGGGTGGGATAGGTGGGAAGAGGGGTGGGTGGGATAGGTGGGGAGAGGGGTGGGTGAGTTGCCAAGGGCGAGAATGGATAAGAGAGAATCGGGAGAAGGGTGGGGTGGGAGCGTGGGGAGGAGGTTGGCGGGAGAGCGAGTTGGTTTCGCGGACGGACGTTAGAAATAGTGATGCAGCGATGATTCTGAATGGTCCATATACCCCGGGGGGAATAAAACTTCCCTTTTTTGCCCCTTTCGGAAGCAACAATCGCGAAGAGTTCCAACTCCATCTGCGAGGCTTCTGCTCTCCGTGCTTTTCCCAATGACCGTAAATGAGGGAGCAGGTGATTCTCTTTGAAAGAATATAAAGGGGGACGGGAAGGTAGGGAAAAATAAATAAAAAATAAAAAGAGAAGAACCTTAATCGAAGTGCTTCGTTCCCTCCTTTATTTCGGCTTGATATTTCTCTGGATATCACGCGAGTTCGCCGCAAAGTCGACGCCGAAGGGGACGGCCGACGTCATAAAATAATAATAACAAAGAAAGAGTTTCGAAAGGAACTGCTTCCACTACTAACATCGGCGAGTTGAATTACAGGGCTTCCTTTGCATGAAATCTAATGCCGCCCGACTTTTCTCTCGAGATGACTTTCTTATTCGACTGGAACGATACCAGTAATTTAGAGAGAGAGAGAGAGAGAGAGCCTTCGATTAGAACGAATACGGAACTGAAAAGTTTTTTACTCGCCGAGTTCTGCTCTTCGAATGGCTTAAGACGCTCGCGTTAATTTTATTTCCGTCGATTTTGCCTAATTAGGCACTTAGCAGTCATTATCGCGATAAAAGTCCTAAATAGGGAGGTTTCCGGCTCAGAATAGGACGATTTAACGTAGTCGTTGGGTTAGTAGATACCTAATAGAAGAGCATATATGATTCTTCTAAAATATTATGCTGCGTCCGACTACTAAAAGTCGAAATCGATGCGGAAGTAGGCTCTTTAAAATTAAATTCTAAAAGTTTTAAATGACATTAGGTTTCATATTTTTATTTTATTCAGCAATGCGTACGAATTTTTAAAGAAGTGTTATCGATGAAGGTTCACTGCTGGGTGACGGATTCTGTTTAGGGAAAATCATTCATCAACTTTAATTTTTTGTAATATATGAGAAATCGAGCAACGAGAACGTGAAGCTTTCATCTTCCAAAATCGATGATAATGATCCTGTAATACAAAAACATGAATGTGTGTATGTCATCCATGTGCATGCTTACATAAACACACATGTATCCATGTTTATATGTATTCGTTAAGCAAATGCCACATTTAATTAACCGCGCATAATCAAATCCGCATTGAGGAAATCCGCGATGAACAAGGTTTTACCATAAAAAATGAGAATATTACCATATTTCGAGGAGTAGACGAGATATTTTCATTTTATCGCCGACTATAGCCGTGTTTCCAAACAGCAAAGAGCTTCTCGAATGATTTTTAACCGGACGGCCTTGAGACAGAGTGAGAGGCCTATGAGCGTCATCGGTCGTGGAGTTTTTAAGGTTGATATTAAGCCGCTCTAGGGCCCGTTAAACATTTATTGCGACGTTATATGGCGTTGAACGAAGTCGCAGTAGCAAGGAGTCTTTACAGGCCGTATCGTCGAGCAAAGGAGACGAGTTAAGGGCGTAAAGCGAATTGACTAGGATGATATTCTTCAAACCCGTTGTTCGCTTTTTATGCCACATTCCATCGTCTCCAACTTCATTCGGAAAAGTTTTGAGCAACGAAGCAATTTAGTTTTGAGTTGATGAACGTTATCAAGAACTATAAGATTAGAAGATAGGAATTTCCGCCCATTAAGACCTATAAACTAGGGTCCCGCGTAGAGGTTAAAAAAATGACAGAGAAAATTGCAAGTATATAATGGGAAACTTCAAAAGAGAGTTAAAAGCATTACAAAAAAGTTATAAAAACCACGTATGGCGTGATTAGAAGACAGGAGGATGTTAGCGAGCTTAGGTCTAATTTATAATGCCTATGTCAACAAGCCACCATGAAATGAGTTCAGCGTTGGGATGGAGAAACTCAAATATCGTGATCGTCGAGATAGTAAACATAAGATAGAACCGCTATGACAAATGACATACTGAGTGAGGGCTTATAAAATTGTAAAAGTTTACCTGCTGAGGGCTTTGAGCCCATCTTCTCACACGTAGGCCTCTTCAAGGTCAAAGTTGTATAAAATTGTAAATTAACAACCTCTATGTAATATATTTTGAATTGTTATACCTAGTATCTATGTAATTCCTTCCCTTAATAGCAATTTTAAACGCCGTAAATTATTCAACATTGAGTTTCACGCGCCTGGAATTTTGTAATGCACTGCAAGTAATAGTATGTATATAATTTGTATATAAATGTAGATAATGGATAAACGTAGTCACCTGGCCATATAGCAAATTTGTAGAGTGTTATTATAGTAATAATCATATACAAATTAAAAGATTTTACTTTAAACGCTTTCAATTTGGCGCATTGGTGATTCCAATAGATTAATTTTTTAGTGTAGCAGCGTGTGATTGTTAGACTGGTGTGGAGATGGTAGATCCGTAATAAGTGACAATCTTTGAAGCTTCACAGAAAGCCACAGGAAAAATATTAAAACTCTTGAAATGTGGAATAGTTGGAAATAATCAATTTTTTAAAAATCACAAACCAGGTCTTCTCTATATCCGTGAACAACCATGCCAATAGGGAAGTTCCTCCTATATCTTTCAAATTTTTGTTCCTTCTCCACCACTTTTATCGCATTAGGTAGTCCAGTTAACGCAAATCCACGGTGGCATTCGTTTTCATATGAACGCAATATAAATCGAACAAAGTGAGGTGGATAATATATCTCTTTAAAAAACGCGACGAACTTCTGAATTCTTCTTTGATTTCTCAAAACGTTTATTTTATACCAACTGCAATTTTAAACTCGCACTTTCTCTCTCTCTCTCTCTCTCTCTCTCTCTCTCTCGGTAAACAGCATCGTCGGAAAACCGATGGCCTTTGCTTTCTCTTTTGCCCCTCATTTTCACAGAAATGCGTTCACCACGGTTTGCTTTCCCAATAGTTAATTCTTTTAACTTTCGTTTTATTGTGGCCGATGATGTATGTGAGGGTGCATATATGTGTGTGTGCATGTATATGAGTGTGTGTGCGTGTATATGTGTACGTGTGTGCGTGCGTGTGCGTGCGTGCGTGTGCCTGCGTGTGCGTGCGTGTGTGTTTGTATCACGATTATTGTCGGTAAAACCCATAATTATCCGCGACAGACTACTTATGATGGTGATATAAACACATTCTTAATTCTTGGCTATGGTGACATGAAGGATTTAAAAAGACCAAAGGAATTTGATCATTTGAAATACGAACGTTTCTGAAAGGGGGATATTTTAATTTGAAAGAATGAAAAAAATCACGTCTTAGAGAACTATCTCTTGGCAGTCGAGCGAGTAGCTCTCGGCGAAAATAACGAAGAACGTGTGATCCTCACAAAGGGTGAATTTTACACTCAAAATGCATAGATCTGTAGCCAGCGGAACGAAAACTTCTCGAGATCCATTTTTTAGGACGGACGAATGACGCACATTCATATGGAATATTTTACTCATTCGAACGTTGGTATTTGCCCATAAAATTCAAAGGTCTGTTAAAAGAGCAAGTGAATGATAAAAAGACTTGAAGTGAACCTTAATTAATATCTAGGGATGTTAGTTTTTCTAAAAGTCGTTTTACAACCAAAGTCCTTAAATGAATTATGAGACCTTCTTCCAATCGACAAGTGATTTTTACTTTCTCACGTATGATATATATAGAGAGAGTATTGTTATAGAAAATATTCGAATTAGAAATGTTGATGAATAGGGACGTTATAGTTGGTGTCTGTATCCGAAAATGTGTATTTTTAGATTCACTTTGTTTATGGCCTGTCGCATTCACGCAACTCTACGTTCCCAACTGTTTATCGGTATCTGATGAAGTTTCGTATTTATGTAGTATAGTTTGGAATATAAGCGTTGTTGAAATTAAAAATATCGCCTGACAATGAAGGATAGTCCATACTTGTCAATTTTCAGAAAATGTCCAATTAATAAAAAAAGTTTCGAAATATTTTCGATGATATTCAATCAATTATAGGGCTTTTCATCATAAACGACGTCTCATTAACTATGTCTCTAGATATAAAAATATACGCTAAAACCTCGAAATATAAGATCTTTTAATACAAATAATTCGTTTTTAAGATATGTTTGAGACTACTGCTAAAATTTAGATATATGTACATACGATAGTTTGCTATAACGAATCCGTATTTATAAAACTCGTTAACACTAATCACGGAGTTTATACTAACGAACTCATACAGCATAGGGTTCAGTGACATTATAACATACATACTTTCAGATACTTCTAAGTATTCAATCTAATACTGTAAAGATGGACATTATTGAATGGCCAATGTTATAAAGTTTGTGCAATGTACAAATTATTCAGTCAAATATTTAAAAAATCACAAATAGGTAAAAATGGAATTTTTTCCTAAGTTTTATATCGATAATTAGAAATTTCAAGTTTCAGTGTTGATAAAAATAACAAATTTATTATATTAGATGGCAGAAAACATTAATAGGATCATTCCTGTGGCTATCAAAAGAGGATGAATTGCATAGCGTGAAATAAATTTCGGAACATATTACATTGTACAAACTACAGCAGAATAGTAAACGAAAACAGGTTATGATGGATACAATTTCATAAACATTCGTTAATATTTATGGGAAATGTAATTTATCCAGAAAGGCATAAACCACTCACCTGGTGTTTTTCACAACGAAGTTAATTAAATCACGCAAATGATATCTCATCAACAGAAAGAAACGAGAAAAATTAAACGGCTTGATCGTTAATTATCTGATCTTCCGTTTTACGATGTTTAACATTAAGATAAATAAAACACAGATCCTTGTTTCGTGATATTGCCTCTGTCCCTCGTGACAAACCACTTGACCTCACACCGTAATTGTTTGAAAGGACAGATCGGAAGATATATTACTCTCGCGAAAATATCAACCCGGAAGGCTTAAAAAAACGTATTTATAAATGAGTACAACAAAAATGCAGATTTGAGATAGAAAAACTACGGAAAAAATGTACAATTTACTTTGAAATTTATGTCTGATAATTCGCCCAGTTCAACCAGTTGTGTAATTGAGGAGATTGAGTGACGATACAGTAGGATCTTCAAATACGCGATGGTTAGTTTCCTGTTATCCCCGCGTAAGTGCGAAGTAGGGATTCCCCTATAGCAGTGGTTCCCAAACTTTTTCATTCCACGAACCACTTTCGTAAAAATCCAAATCTCGCGAACCACCTCATAAAAATAAATATTTTTTAGGATCGTCTTCCTTGCCAGAATATCTGTGGCGCAGCCAAGTGGAGTGCTTACGTGTTTAAACGTTCACCTTCAGATATGAAACTTAATATAATTTAATTTTGCGTGTAATTACACTAAAACAAAAATGATTTAAAATTTCTCATTAAAATGCTGCCCTAGACCGCGTCGTAGAATTCAAATTTAGGCAGTTAAAATTATCACATTGCTTTAATAATGTAATGTAATTTGCTCAACAGCATATGTTTCTATATAATCAAAGTAAAAAATCGCGCCAAACTAACGACAGTCTTGGATACGTATATGCGGCGATAATGCGATTGTTGCTAAAGTTACAATTTCTCATCGTTAAAAAACCTGATAAATTTTGCGTCTGAGTCTAAAAAAATTTCACGCAAATTCATCACGAATTCGATTCCGCTCTTCGACGAAAATAAATTTTTTAATTTAAGCTTAAAAACCTGTCTAAATTTTGATGTTTAATTTAAGAAATCTTAAAATTAAAATTTAATATATTCTACACACAATCAAATGTTAAACAAATGTATGAAAGAAATACTCTTTAAATTGAACCAGTCCCGTCACTGCAGACAATGATTAACATAAACCGTACAATGAGATACATTGTGCAAGCGCCATTAGAGATTTTTTCCGCGTACCCCCAGAATCTTCTCGCGAACCCCTATGAACCTCTGCTCTATAGAAAAATATTGTAGATATACTATACACGAACTCCTATAAACCATGCAAGCGTGTATATAAACTTTATTTGTGTAAAGAAATGTACATAAATCTTAAATAATGTATAAATTTTATAAAATACTAGACCTGCGCTGGAGTTCCGTGAACATCTCCCTTAACGGGAAGAAACCTTCAATTCCCGAGTGTTCCTTAAACTCATTCCCATCGAAGGATCCTTTTAATGCTATGGGGTTCGCAGGGCGATACAAAATCCCAGGCTTGATCATATGCTCGGCAGCATTGCCATAAAATATGAGGGTAACTCGGTCCTTCGCGGCCTTAAACCTAAGTGCCTGCTTCTCGGCCTTTGAAATGTAGGTCCTACTGGGCATTTTTTCCAGAAAAGGCCGGTCTCGTCTGCGTTAAACAGTTGTTCTGGCCTATATCCCTTCTCCTCGATCATATTCATTAGTTCTGCCGGGTATTTATCGGCTGCAGCGTGGTTGGTAGATGATGATTCCCCTGTTAACTTCATGTTATGCAGCGAATATCGGGTTTTGAATCTCCCCAGCCACCCTTTACTTGCCGAAAATGGCGTAAATGTCAGTCGTGTACTTTGAGACCCTACTGCATATCAAATTAAGGAAGAGGAGAAATGCAGACAGTAACATAAAAGGATATATTATAATATGGATCTTTTTAAAGTAGGACAAACAGAATGATCATATATTTATACTAACCCCAGATATTTTAAACCTATGAACATAAGAATATTTCTCAGTGAAATTGGGAATATTTTCGTAATCTCTCGATCCTTTAGCGAATTTATCTATGGGCAATATATGGGTTTTAGTCTATAGCTTCAGAACTTTTAGGAGTGGTCGAGCTCGACCCATTGAGGAAATAAAAGGCAAGATGAAAAGTTTAGCTGTCATGTTACGCCTTTCTGTGCGCAGAAAAAAAAATTAAATCAAATCTAATAAAATTAATTCAACTCTGATTTTACGCGATTGGTAGTGAACCACTAGAGTACCTACAAAGTCTAAAAAATTTGAAAATATCCGAAAACTTAACATTTAAAAAATATTCCGTTCAAAAATTCCGTGCAATCTTCGGCAAAACCGTTCATTTGAATTCGGCGCCGAGCTTGTTCTGCGACTAATAGCTCAGCCTCCGAGACACGCCGCTCACTCCTTGTGATTCGCTTGTTTGGGTTTATCTCATCTTATTTTCCATTTATCAAATAAGCAAAAAACTACTGTTTGATAGTTAATTGAAAAGACACAAAACAGCATTGCTTAGATCAGTGGTTCTCAACGGGGGCCACAGCCTATTTCTGAGGGTCCATGAGTAAAATATCTAAATTGAGGGGCCACCAAAACTTCTTTGTGGGCCACGAAAAGTTCGACTCTGTGTGAAAGTTGTCTTAAGTCAATGCTAATAACGCGTACTAATAACAATACTAATAACGCGTACTATTCATTGTATTCTGATCCAAATGTGCATGTTTAGACTGACATGACAATTGGAATTGAAATGCCATCAAAATGGACGAATGTATTACAATATACATAAATACTTTCTTATCTTCATTATAGTTAGGAAATAACTACATTGTACCTCAACTGTTAGCCCACAATTACGTAACTGAGAAAACTCTCCCCTACCTCTTCCTTTCCTCCCCTCCACACCGTAGCTACAAAATGTTATTATTACGCTATCATTCAGCGGATTTCACCTTAATACGACAGCTATTAATTTGAAATACGCTTTTCTAATATAAGACAGAACACGTTCATCAACGTTGTAAACAGGGAGAGTGAATGCCGAAAGATTGAAGAAACACAGAGTGGAATGCAAAGACATTACAGCGTCTGTGGATTTCCTGTTTAACTGTAAGTATTCACTTGATATATTTATATATATTCTATATATCAGTCATTAACTGCTGATACATTCCGATAACCAGCAATTTTATTATTGTCAAAATTAACGGGGCTTAACAGAAAACAAAAACATCTGTTCGTGAAGCCGCTCTTAAAAATTCACCATAACATACCAAAGCAATCGCTTGTTTGAAATAAAATAAGTAACGCAATGAATTTAGTTATTATAAATAATAAGTTAAGTCAAGTGTTCATTTTACACTTTCCCAACCATTTTCAAATTTGTTTTCAATGGCGAACCAAAGAAATATTATCACGTATTTGTTAATTCTTATTACGATTTTAATTAAATATTGCTTACCGTACTTTCAGTTTCTCTTAGTTATTTTTACTAACTGTAAGTTGTGGTTTAAAATAAATATATTTGAATAAAGTTATTAATATTAAAAGTTATCGCTTTTATATTTAGAATTAGTGGGGATTTGCATAAAACGAAGACATCTGTTCGTAAAGCCATTCACAGAAAATTCAGGCATTTAATTTAAACAAATTTAAACAGTCAAACATTGATTGTTAGAGGAATACTGTAATCAGATGACGCCATACTGGAATTTATGTATTTGGTGAGTAGCTGTTTTGGCTGCGAATCTTGCCTATATTATTTCTTCTGTTACTCCAAACTCTTTACTGTTATGATGCCGGTCCGCGGCCATTTATTTCCCGGTTCCATCTACTTAAATTCTATTTATAAGTCTATAGTAATAAATTTGTATTGTTGTTAAATATTTCTTCATTTTGATTTGTTTTTAATTTTTTAATATCAGATTACCCATGGCTAATATAGCGAAGAAAAAATGCAGGCAATATTCCATTGAGTACCTTGCCGATGGTTTTATTCCATCTCCACAGGACAGAGCAATGCCACTGTGTCTAATATGCATGACTAGACTTTCAAATGAAAGCATGCGGCCATGCAAGCTACGGAACCACTTGGAGACAATGCACAAGGACAAAAAAGACAAATCACTAGATTATTTCAAAAAACTGTGTGATAATTTCCAAACAAGGGCAACATTAAAACAAATATTTAATGAAAGAGCAGCTAAAGTAGACAAAGGGTTACTTGCATCCTATGAGATTTCCAAGTTAATTGCAAAATCTGGCAAGCCACATAATATAGGCAAATCATTGATTTTGCCTGCAGTATCTGTTGTGATTTCAACTATTATGAATCAGAGCGCACATGAAATTACTCAGGCCATCCCTTTCAGCAACTCATCAGTATCGAGACGTATTGATGAAATGGCATATGATGTGGAAAAACAACTAGTTGCACAACTACAAGTTAAGAAGTTTGCCCTGCAAATCGATGAATCCACTTTAATGGGTAATGAAGCCCTTCTAATGACATATGTTAGGTTTTTGAATGACGATCAGCTCAGTGAGGAAATGCTTTTTGCCTGAAAGCTTAAGATAGACACCAAAGGTGAAACAATTTTTGAAGAAGTTAAGAGTTATTTCAAGGAAACCAACATTCCTCTAGAAAATATAATAGCTTGTGCAACTGATGGTGCTGCTTTGATGGTAGGTAGATACAGAGGATTTATTGCTCATTTAAAAAATGCTGTGCCTGAAGTTTTTTGCATACACTGCGTGGTTCCCCGTCAACATTTGGTTGGAAAAAAATTTGGGAGGACGTTTGCATGATGCCCTTGCTATTGTAATAAAGGCTGTCAACTTTATCAAAACAAGTGCACTTCAAGATCGTCTTTCCCGACAACTTTGTGAGGAAAATGAAGAAGATTTTGAACGCCTACTAATGCATACAGAGGTCCGATGGTTATCAAAAGGTAATTAATTGTCTTCGGCGTTTTGCTGAACTTGGGGACAGTGTTGTATCATTTCTAAGTGATATGCAGCTTGGAGAACAGATCGTTGCTGCTAAATGTGACATATTTTATTTATCTGATATATTTGAAAAGCTGAATTTGTTGAACAAACCGTTACAAGGAAAGAATCTTATATCTTGCAAAGAGGCCATTACTGCTTTCCCTGGAAAACTCATGTTATTTTGGAGTAATATTGGGCATCGTGAGTTCATACAATTTCCATCACTGGCCACCCTTGACATAGAAATTCAAGATTATGGTATTGCTGTATGTTGAGCATTTGAAGAATTTGTGCAGTGATATGCAATGTCGGTTCCACGACCTGCTAGAGATGAATATTCCAGATTGGGTGGTGAATCCGTTTGGTGTAAATGCGGTTGATGTTGACATCACATTACATGAATGTTTGGTTGAGTTTCAGAGTGATATAACAGCTCAAGCTAGATTCAAAAACGGCAAACAAAATTTCTGGATAAGTAGTGAAATTGCAAATTAGTTTCCACAACGCTGGGAGAAGGCAAAGTTCTTTTTTATCGGATTTCCCACTTTTTATTTGGTTGAATCTGCGTTTAGTCGATTTCTTCACCTGCAATCCAAAACCCGTAACCGTCTTAATATTGTAAAGAGAGGTGACCTTCGATTATTTCTAACATCGCTGCAACCAGAAATTCAAAAGCTTTCTAGTTTTCATCAGCCGCAAGGATCTCACTAAATAAAGTGACAATAATATTATAGAAATATTTTTTGTTAGGAGCATATTTAATATGTATATTATAAATAAACAATATGTATATTATAAACAGGAATTATTTTTATAAATAAACAGTGCGGTTCATAAAGTATATTTTTTATCAACTAACAGCGACTATGAGGGGGGGGGGGGCCACAGAGGTAAATGAAAATCTGAAGTGGGCCACGAGCAAAAAAAGGTTGAGAAACACTAGCTTAGATCACTATCAGACTCAAAATGATTACCTTTCGATATTTATTTAAGTTTTGGTACCAGAAAAAGTTGCAGAATACTAGTTCTGGCATATGCGGTGGAAAAACCATAACTTCTAACCCAAAATCGTCAACGGTTTGCCGTCAAACCTGAAAACAGAGTGATGTGCAGGTAAATTGTTGTGTTATGCTAATAGTGAGTTTATCAGCACATTCGAACAGTACTCGCCGTGTACTACTTGAAGTCTTGGCACAAAGCACCCGTAAATGACCCCTAATTTTATCCGTGAAAATAAATGCACGACTTTTTGGAACGTAGACATTCCTTCGCCTTCTGAGATCGAGGACTCCGAGCGTTTCTATTGGCAAATTTGGAACTTAAGCTCAGGATCGTGGTGGTGGAACCACAACTCGTCACATGTACTAAATGTGTCCAAAAACATTATATGTCGTTACTTTGGTATTTAATATATATTACAGAGGCATTCCTGTAGGCTGCATGTTATAAGTTTTAGGGGCTGCCGGTGTATACTTGGTGGGATACGTTGTAGGAGCAGTAAATGTAAGTTGCGTAGCATAAGATCAAGGGGAATTTGGTATATATGTTTTGTGGATTACATTGTATGGGCAGCCGATGCAAGTTGAGTGGCAGAAGATCAAGGGACATTTAATGTAGGTTTGGTAGGATACGTTATAGGGGAAGCCGATGTACGTCGGATGGCATAAGATTAAGGGGAATTTGGTTTACATTTAGTGGTATACGTTTGTTGGGGTATACGATATAAATTGGCTGGCAGAAGATCAAGGGACATTTGGTGTAAGTTAGGTTGAATACGTTACAGGGCCAGCCAATGAAATTTGGGTGGCAGAAGATCCAGGGGCATTTGATCTATGTTTGGTGGGATACGTTGTAGGGGCAGCCGATGTAAGTTGGTGCCATGACATCAAGATGCATTTGGTGTTTGTTTGGTGGTATACTATTGTGGGGGCAGGCAATATAAGTTGGGTAGCATACGGCCAGTGGGAAATTTTCTTAAGTCTGGTATCATTTGTTTTAAGGAGCAAATGAGTGTGATGTGGGTTGTATAAAACTAGGAAGTATTTGTTGTAAGTCGGGTGGTATAAGATTTGGGGAAACATTACAGTAAGATGCGTGATATAAAATTATGGGAATTTGACGATAGTTTGACAGTATAAGTTTCATGAGCGAAACTATTGGTTGGTTATTTTTTAGTTTCTTTGTTGGCATATATTTCTGATGTAAACTAAATTACTTGATATATATTGGTTGGAGTGACACCCCTGCATACATATATAAACACATACATGCATCCATATATCCATCCATTCGCACATCCGCGCACGCACACACTCACGCAAACGCACACGCAGGCGCGCACACACACACATGCATGCATGCATGTACATACACACACACACACACACATACACGCACGCACGCGCACACGCGAACACACGCACGCCCACACACACGCGCGCGCGCACATACACACACACATACATACTAGGAACAGTGAAAAACTTGCGCTGTACAAAGCGGAAAAGGCATTTACAAAAATTTAGAGTGCACAAATTATATTATGTTTGCAATCAACATATCTATAAAATGTAGCTCTTTGCTTATAGTTAAAGCAAAATGCTGCTCAATTTGCTTTTATACCATCACTCATGATTTTCAGTATCCACTCATATTTCTGAGGCTTAAATCGTCGTGGACAACACTACGAAACAATCTATACTAATATTCATAGTTGCCATGCGCGGATCCAAGGAGGGGGCGATCGCCCCTCCCCTTGGATACTCTCTGGGACAAGAGAATAAGCAGACTGTCAGGTGCCGGGATGGTTTCTTCAGTAGGCTTAGGTTAATGCATTGTCTTTATGTCGCTGCCGACGTATTTTCCTAGCAAAAAGGGTCTGTTGGAGATAGTGTCACCCTGGGCGGTGCTGAAACTTGCTAATTGAGGTGGTGCGGACGAGAATGGTATTCCTAGGATTTTCAACGAATGGCGAGTGAAGGGGAAGAAACCTACCCACGTGGGATATTGCCTTCGAATGCGCTCAATGTGCGAACTCCGGGCGCGTAGCCTTTTGGAGAACCCTCGCACCGGGTGCAGTAAAGATAGTATCATATGAATCCTCTCCCTTTCGAACCGCGAGTAGGGCCATGTCAACGGCCTACGCTATCGGCTAGGTGCCGGTAAAAGGATTAAACAAATCCATCGGTTTATGCCTTGGTTCTCCTTCCACCCTCATTCACTGGTATCGGTTCGATTTGTTCATACAAATGGCTATAATTTAAGAAGCTTTTTAGATGTCTCTTCTTGGGTTTACCCAAAAGGACTACGATGATATTTCTAAATACACATTTTGGAATCCCTTAGAGTGCTTCCCCACTTCTGAGCTCTTCCATCTCCTAAAATCCTTTACAAGGGACCTTTCTCTATTTTGGGTTTTCCCGTTATTGTTTTCAAGAGCTTACGAACATTTTAAGATCATTCATTTAGTGATTCACTAGCGCGTGTGTGCTATAAGTTGCAAGTGTTGCAGAAGTATATAGCCGGTACAGACAATCAGGTTTTGCGTTTCATCGTGTCCCACAATTTAGCATTACAGCAGCAGTTCTACAAGTATTCGAAATACCATCACTTCAAGAGTGTTTATTCCTTCTTTGGAGATAGTCGACGAACATGCTGCGGAAGAATTCTACAATTTCCTGTAAGTCATTTCTTACGAAATTTGTATTGTTTATTTTCTCTATATTCGAATTCAAAGCACTAAAAATGCAACAATCAATGTCTGATAAAAGTATTATTATTTTAAAAATTATTCCGTGGAATTTATCTTTAAAAGGGAATTTATATATTTAGTCATAGTATTATACTTGATTCAGCATTGAAGATGTATTGTTAAATTTTGTATATTATTAACGTGAATCACTATTTGAACATTTTCAGATATACCTACCTTGATTAAAATGAAATCAAACAGACAAATGCGCCAGAAAACGTTGCATTTTTATCTCAATTCTTCATAAAAAGAATCAATAATAAATTCGAGCAATCAAGAAGTGGAAGTTGCAGTGTCAACAATAATACCTGTCGACTCCTTGAAGAGAGATATATACTTATGAAGAAAACAGTTCAGTTATTTCATTGGTTCATTCAGTAGATATCGAACATTATATTAGTGATAGTAGTGCAACGGTGAATAATGATATCGGTATTTACCTTGGAGGAAAATTAGATAATTTAACAAAAAAGGAACTTTTAGAAAATCCTTTTTGTTCACCTAAAAATTACCTTTCCTTTTTCTGAGCATCAAAAGAACGGCAAAGTTGAAAAGAGATACCTCAATCAAACTCACTTAGATAGATTCACTTGGGTAGTATATTCTCCAATAAAGCAGGGAATTTACTGTAAATATTGTTTCTTGTTCGCTCCTACAACTGTTGGTTCAATTAAATGTAAAACTCAGACCGGGGTTTTAGTTTCAAAGTCGCTTACTGCATTTTCAAAATTATTGAGTAAGGATGGTGTTCTTGAAAAACACCAAGGCAATGCTTATCATAATAGCTCTGCGGAATCGGCAAAAATGTTTTTAAGGAACTTTGGCAAGCTCCAAACTAAAATTCAAAACATGTTAATTTCAGGCAAGCAAGTTCAAGAGAATCGAAAGTGTCTTTTGCCTGTTATTGACACGATCATCACTCTAGGTAGACAAAATATGCCATTTTGAGGCCATAGGGATGACGGCAATTTTTCAGACAGGCCTGAGAGCAGTGAAAGCATTACAGACGAGGGAAACTTTCGCGCTATATTAAAATTACGTATCCGAGGTGGTGACCAGGATCTTGAAAATCATCTGAAATCCTCTAGCGCAAATGCCACACATTTCAAAAACGACTCAGAACTCGATTATTAATTGTTGCGGCGATGAAATTTTGGAAAAAATCCTAAATTTTGTGAGGGAAGTAAAATATTCTTGCATTTTATTTTACTAAACTACTGATATAACTATAGTGTCTCAATTAAGCCTTGTTATTAGGTATGTTTATGAAAATAAAATTTGGGAAGATTTCATTGGTTTTGTGGATTTGCACGATGAAAATTTCACATCAGGAATTAAACAAGACCTAGAACCTAAATTAGGAAGGAATGTGCTAGGAAAATCAGTTGTTCAGTTATTAGTAAACAATAATCTTGATATGAAAAACTGTGTTGGTATTTTCACCGATAACTGCTGTGCCATGGCTTCTGAGCAGCGTGGTGCTGCTTCAGAAATCCGTAAGGTTTCTCCTCATGCGGTTAGAGTTCCTTGCGAAAGCCATTCATTGAACTTGACTTTGTCGAAATCGTCCGAAATTTGGGCAGTTAGAAAATGTTTTGAATTAATGGGCGAGGTTTTTAATTTTTATCATTTGTCTGCTAAGAGAAGTTTTCTTTTAAAGAGAGAAATGGGTGGAGATTAAGTAGCTTGTGCGATACACGCTGGGTAGAAAGGCATAATGCTTGTTTAATGTCTGAGAAAATTTTTCCCACAATTACCAAGATATTGCACAATATCAGTAATTGGGATGATAGGACATCTTCAACAGAAGCAGATTTACTCCTCAATAATCTCGACAAGCAAATCCATTGTTTTGATGAAATGCATTACTTTTATATTTTCCTTAACACTTCCGGTTAGTAATTCATTACAAAAAGAATCGCTAGATCTGTATTCAGCTATAAAATGCATTGAGGATATCATTTGCTTATTAGATTGTGAAAGGAAAAGGGTTGACGAACTATTTAATAGAATTTGGAAAAGCGCTAATTAATTTGCAGATATTTTGCAATTAAAGCTCATTAAGCCCTGGTATGCATCAAGACAAATTAACTGTTCGGAAACCGCTGAAGAATACTATCGACGTCGTGTATTTGTCCCAATGATTGAATTTCGAAGCCGTTTTTGTGATGATACACTGAAGGCATTTAATTTGGGAAACACATTACCGAAACAACTACTGTGTTTGGATCAAGTTGAGTTAGATAATACTGCAACGTCATTATGGGAAAAATATTCCGACTTTTTGAATGTTTCCATTATTTCAAATTCGTTTACTATTTTTCTAAGCGAATTAATAATGTGGAAAACCAAATGGGAACGTGAATATAAGTGCAATAACATTAAAACTGACATGAGTGCCTTTGAAGTTTTCAGTATGTGCGACGAGGAAGTTCATCCAAATTGCAAAATTTTATTAAAAATTTTACTCACTCTTCCTATAAGTGTTGCTAGCTCTGAACGCAGCTTTTCGGCTTTGCGACGATTAAAAACTTGGTTGCGGAACAGAATGAGTGAAGAAAGACAGGTGGGTTTGGCGGTACTCCATATACATCAAGATATTCATCTTGACCCGAAAGAGATTTTAGATCGTTTTGCTAATTCTGGCAATCGACGACTTGATTTTTTATTGTGATTTTTAAAATAAAATGTTAAGAAATGCTATACAAAGTTAATAAAATGTCACAGATAGCCGATTTAAATATTTTTTCTTTTTTACATTAAGCGAAACATAAGCCTAATACATCATTTTCGCAAATATGGATTATTATAAGGGAGGTTAATGTATGCGTGGTTTTCAAAATATATTTCACCTAAAATAGGATTAAATAGGATAATCTCTTTAAAAAGTTCTGAATATAATTTTGACGAATATAGGGAGTTGTATTTGAAAATTTTCCTATTTACGAGGAAAATAGTATTTAATCGCCCCCCCCCCCCCCCTGGGAGGTTTCTAGATCCGCCCTTGATAGTTGCAGACCTTTTTCTCAAGCTGATACTCTGGTCTATTCGCGAATCTATGATGAGAATGTAATACAACACTTCACTCTATGAGAGTTGCATAGTAACATACTAGAATATGTAGACGTTCACTGAGCTGATAATGCGTGAGACATGTAGTGGCATGTTACGACTTTCATTAAACTACCAGCTGACTTGAATCTTCAGATAAAAAAGTCCTGAAATTTTCGATCGCCCCTCGAGTTTACGTAAATAGTCCAAAAACCAGAAAAATCCAAAAACTGGTTAACTCTAACTTCCAAGGTTGCCTGTTTTTGGATCTTGTATTGTAGAGCGAGACGAAAATTGAATTAGGGTTCTTTTCCGTGTCGCAGTTCAAATTCTGCTTCTGGCTTGGGCTTCCACCTTTAATCAGCTGTATTCGGTTAGTAGAAAGGTATTAGACTCGTGCTTCATGAGTCCCACATAAGTAATTTCAATTTATATAATATGTTTATAAAAATGATACATATATTGAAAGCGAATTTAACTAGTTTGACAGATCCGTATACGAAACATCACTTGTTGTTTCGTATTCGTCTGTACCTAGAATACGCTGCCTCCGACCTACTTTCATTAGAGCAATATCAACGAGTGGGACAAATTTTTTTAACAAGCCTGCGAGCCGCGTATTTGAAACCTCTAGATTAGTAGAAGAATATGCTACTTGTTCCTTCCGTATAGTGATGAACTGCGTGAATCTTGGGGTTCTCCTTCAAAAAGGATTCCTATAAACATTTTTCCTGAATTTGAGATCAATTTTATACCAGAGAATAATTGTTCCAAATATTTTCAAACTAACGAACATCAAGTTATTTTCTAGAGCATACATATACAGTCTTTTTAATGAATTGTCCCATTAATAATATTTTTTAATATTCCCATATCCAGGTCGAATTTTAAAGAGCTGAGGTTATTAACAGAACTATTGTACTAAAATACAGTGGAAACCACTTAACATGAAAACGGACGACGGAATATTGTTTGAAACGAAACGTATGTTTGGTCCATTCCTGCACCTATACTTTACGGTGTATACTTATTCATTTAACGAAAACAGATACTACAAAATATCGCATGACACGAAAATTATATTTGGTTTCAACAATATAATTCACTACAAATTCCTCCAAATAACGCGAAATCACTCTTTAAGGCTGTACAATAAAAATTACGGCATATTTACTAAAAATCAGGGTCTGATACTACTACTATAGCGAATTAAGCAATTCAGTTTTAAATAAATTTATTAAAATTTTTAATAGAGACTAATAGTATTACGAAGAATTGTATACTAAATTGTCTGCAATTAAGTAGTTACACTAAAAAATGTCCAAATTACGTCCTATCATTGGCATGTATCGTGGATTTGTATTTGTGCGTACGGTAGTCCCCCTTCCTGACCACCCGCGATTGACAAAACAGACACATTGCCTCCCAACCTAAACTACATAGAATTCCATAGGGATTAATGTTCGCAACTATGCTTTTGGAAACCTACTTCTGAATAATTCAAAGGACGCTGGTAAAACCAATGCTTCTAGTAATTCCCTCGAGCCTCCACATCCCAACTAACTATCGGAAACTGAATATTTCCTCTTTACTTCATCTCTCCTTGTAAAGAAAATTATGTAGCTTCTTCACTAGCATATATTTTAATAATATATAAATTAGACTATTAGACAAAGCGAATACTTAAGTTTGGATAACGCTATTGGTAAAACGGTGTACAATTTATGAACCGGGAATGTTCAAAACTCTGAACACATAAAACTGTGGTTGACGACGTTCTGTAATGTTACTCGTATTAAAAAATCCAGAGCCCTGCCCGAAACTGAGGTAAGAAGAAAAATTATCATATTTAATATTTCCGTGAATCCTTTTAAAACACTGAATATACCCCAGAGGGGTATGGTATCCCAGGTTGAAAAAACATCTTCCAGAGCAGGGGTGCCCAACCTGCGGTCTTCTTAGCAATTTCATTTTTATTTTGATTTTCCCAAATGTTATTTTTTATCTAGCCAAAACTGTTAAAATGTCGAGCATAAATCGAGACCCCTTAATAATTATTTCCCAATTCAAATAAGTTCCTTTTAATTTTGTTTTTGACCTTTTCTCAAAGATATTTCTAAGATTGAATTCCATCGTGATTCTTAATATTGTAATGTTAATCCTAAAAACCTAATTTGAACTTGATTTTCACTCATATAGTGCCCAAGAATGTCGAAGTAACTTCCGATTTAAAATTAATCCAGTCCGCTGAAGCATTGGCATTATGCAATGCGGCCCACCGAAGGCTTTACTGCCATCCATGCGGCCCATCAGGTAGAAAAGGTTTGCCCACCACCACAGTACAATGTTCTAGAGCATAGAATCTTAACCTGTGGGGCGCGCTCCCGTAGGGAGACGTATAAGGATTCTAGAGGGGAAAAGGACGCGAAATGCGTTGGACCAAAATCAGTTTTGTCTCAAATGTCCATCTCTTACATTTTTCTAATGCTATCCAATTTACCTGCTTTAATTTTTGTTTATTTTTTTTGCAAATATTTAGATTATATATCGTAAGTCTTGTACTGTTATATTAAAATGCTCTGCCCGTCACCTTTATAACAAATGTAGTGCAGACGAATGGATCTACTGCATGTAGAAATAATATATGAAAAACTACACGGATTATTTTAGACAATGACAAATTATTGACGACTGCCCAAAAAATGACATTGTTAGTTGTAAGTTGTGCGTCGAAACCAAAATGAAACATTAGAATTCACTAAATAAACACGCAGTCAAAATCAGCTCATGCGCTTATTAAGCCTACACTTAGAAACCTATTTCATAAAAATTGGTTAATATCATCTACTAATAATTTTTTGATAAATAACCTTAAAACACAAAAGAAAATTTTCTGGGGTAATGAGGGGAGCGTGGGAGTTTTAGAAAATTAGAATGAATGGATGAATGAAAAACGTTAAGAAGCATTGCTATAGAGCAACCTACGACCCACGGGCCACAAGGGGTCCCAGAGAGGGGCTTATGCGGCCCACGAAGCCATAATGAAAAAGTGATTGAGAAAATGTCACATGGGTAATTTCATATTTTCTCGGTACAATGATGGCCTCGAATCCTTTTCTGGTAAAGTTTTACCGCTAGTAAATTATGTAGACTTGATTTTTGCTTATATGAGACCACAGAAACTCGAGGTATCTTTTCATTTATTCACGCATGGGGCCCGTCGAGGCTTTCTTGACTTCCAATGCGGCCCTCCGAAGCATTCACAACTGCGAATGCGGCTCGGCGTGCAGACAATTTTGCCGTCCTCTGTCCTCAAATATCATCTAGCACAACTATATAGCATTTACAAAAATTAGGAATAGCCATAAATGAAAATATGTATATTAATGCCGAATTATTACTGACGTGATCAATGCATTTCGAAAGAAAACGAATCGAAAAATTGAATTCCAGGTTCACGTTGACGCGATTTTAAGCATCGCAGAAAAGCTCCATCATATTATCGACTTGAACAGAGATGTTTCCGAAAAACGTCACTGTATCATAGGTGATATTTAATAATAAATCTTGCGGAGCGATCAAAAAAATGACATTAAAATATTAACTGAGCCTGTTTTAAAATGTTAACAAGACGGGAAAAGGAAAACAAACCTGAAAAGTTTGATTTTTTGTTACTCTTGTTTACATCCTAGATTAAAAATTCTTTTCCACGACAGTACTTCGCGAATACGCAAAAACACGTAATATACAATATAAGCGAAGTCGGCTTAAAAATTTCGTAAGCGGAACGAAAAAAGTTTTGCGACGGATATAATCTCCGCGTCGCTTTCAATAGTTTTTGCTCTGACTACTTCGTCCAGTTTTTGTTTCCAAAACATTGGATTAGTTCCGGAAATTTCTCAAGTTTTGCTTCATTTGCTTTGGAGCCTTCGCAAAATTTTATTGGCCCCTACCAAGATTTTCTGAATATCTAAACCGAATCCAAAACAGCGGAGGTGAATTTAAAATATTCGTTTCAAATACCACTCCGACACTTAGTTTTACTATTTTAGCACCAACTTAGTCGTCAAGTTATGACGTGCAAAAAGATTTTGACCATGTGATAAGTATGATAAATATGAAGCGGTTTTTTCATGGCCTTTTTGCACAAGATGGAATTTAGCAGGATTTCATATTTATATCACAGAAATATGTACATCGATAGTTTACTAAAATGTGAGTTTATAATGATTTGGAGCGGCAACGTCGTGTAAATTAATGCATATAATTCAGTTGCGTCAAATCTCTTTTTCATCATCAGTGGTTCTGATACGTTCAAATCTAATAGCTCACCCTAGTGTCGAGGGATCAAAAGTCATCAATCAAAAGTGAACGAAATTCGGTGAAAGACGTTTATTATCGAATTAAACCACATCGACGGGGAATTTTTATACGTCTGTCTCTTAAACCGGTTCTGAACAAATAACCACCGACATTGAACTACCTTGATTGAGAAGATGACTCTTAACTCGCCAAACATCCATGTCGTTTAGTAATAAAACATCCACTCGCTTATCTCCAGCTCAAATTGTCGAGTTATCGGCGACAGTATAGAAGTCCCATTTTGACCGATAGAGAAAAACATCGTTTGAGACATCGTTCGAAAATAATTTCAGAGAAATATGCTTTAAAAGACAAGAAACTCTTTTTAAAAAAGGAAGCCTATGAGCTTTTTAAAATACGCTATTCGGACAGAGCCAGAAATTTTTGGAGGCCTCGAAACAATCACATTACCTCGGCAATTGGCGATTTGAAGAGTCTCTCCGCCTCGTTCGGAACGGCGTGTTTTTCGGAGTGCCGGCAAAATTACTCATCTGCTTTATTTCTACGCGACGAAATTTCCCCCTTAAAAATTGAGCGCCGCATTAAACGATCGATTTGCGAAATTTACCCGAACGCTCCCCTCCTCCGGCAGCAATCGCAAAAAAGCCGACGCTTTCGCTCAGCGGAGAAAATAATATCATACAGAGAGTGCTGTTTCGCCCGGCAAATGGAGAGGTGGGAGAGAAATGAGAAAGATAGGGGGAAAGAGGCAAAAAGAGAGGGAGGTGGAGAAAGATGTTGAGAGAGTGAGAGGGGCAGAGTGGGAGGTAAAGGAGAGGACAGGGAATGAGATGAGAGGACATCCCTTCCTTTTTAGACACACACACGCAGATGGAGTGAGAGAGAGGGAGCCGGTTTGTGTGATGTCTTTTCCTTCTCTCCCTCGCTGTAATGTCGCCATTGAGAAATGAAGCTCTTCTGGCGCATTCGACCACTCGATCTCCTCCTACCCCATTCGACTCGGGGATTTTTTCCCATATTATCTTTTCCATCGCGCGGGCGCCCGAGAAAAAAACGCGCTTTCTTTTTCACTTCAACTCCCCTTTCCCTCCCTCTTCTTTCAATTCCCAAAGTGACGAAAGGAAAACACTCAAACGCGAGGGAAATAAAAAAAGATAATTCTTTTCCAACAAATAAAGCCGAGGAAAAAAATCCCTTCCCTATCGCTCATTCCTTTTCCTCCGCCACCTCCCTCTTCCTCATTTTTATTGAAACCGTGATTGTTGGTCGGTCAGCTGTTTGGCGAGCGAAATGCAGTGGGAAGGATACGTTGTCATGCCGACGCCAACCTTTTGATTCGAGTAAACAACAGGAAACACACAAGACACTCTCTCTCTCGCTCATTCCTTTTTTCCGCAAAAATACGACTTTTCTCTCGGTGGTTTTCCTGGGGGAAAATACGCGCTCGTGAAATTTTCGGTCCGTATATTGTGGAGCTTTTGAGGAATGCATTTTTTGATAGAATTAATGCGCAGGATTTAAATTTACCGGACCATAAAATGGAGACGTCTTGAATGAATGCGGTACGAAAGGAGTCGGATCCTTATTAGAAGGTGGTAAAGCTGAAACAATCGAATCCCAGATTTGGATCTAATTCTTTTATAATGACAATGAATAGCTGCGTTTCTCTCCAACTGAAAGAATAATGAAACGGTTTCATCGACGATGAAGTTTATTTCGCTGCGTACGTTATGAAGTATTCTCTCGACTGCCTTGGAATGAGATGAAAATTATTCCTCCTTAGCCTTAAATTTTGATATTTACTGCACCCAAAAAAATTGTTAATTAGATTAAAAAATCAAGAGAGTATGATAAATAACGGAGAATAAAATTATTTATTAACCCTGGGGTACGCGCGCCCCATGTCCGAACATGAGTATTCGCGATAGGTCGCATAGACCCATCAATATAAATTATATATTAAGCACATAAAAGTATAATTTTACATCACGGGTAATATATAATATATTATTAACCATTTACAATTATGATCTATTAATTATATTTTTAGATAGCATTTTCTAGCCAAGTCAGCCCTAAGTTCCATGGTTCCATTTTTTTTTACTTTTTTCGATAGGTTTGATTTCTCATTATGACTATTTCAAATTCGATTGCTCTAAGAAATCAAAAAGGTTATATAAGGAATGAAAATGTATTAAAAATACAACAAAGTATTTTAAATTGCCATAAAATATTTATTTATGACACTTTGTTCATGGTTATGTAGGTTACAAAATTGTAAATTATCCTCTTCCTCTCCAATACATTCACTGTCTGGGAATTTCGCCTTTTCCCAACATCCCACACAAACTCCACGGCAATGCTCTTGGCATATATAACAATTGCATTGTACACATCTGGATTTTGTTTTTCGATTCATTTTAGTTGGACAAACCTGACAACCTGTGACGCAGTGAAGCTGAAAAACAATGCATCGAAAAGGCCCCAAGGAACACGTACCCTCCGGAAAATAGTCTTATTTAGGGAGAGGTTTTAGAGGAAGGCTTCCTCTGAAACATTGTTTTGAAAAATGACCCAGATTTTGAGCAAAGTGTTGCCGCAGTGTAGGACACCCTCTTCTCTTGTGTCTTCAGATTTGCTTAGGTGGAAATTTTTCCTGACTGCGTCTGCTTCTTCTCCCTCAACAATGTCTATAATGAAGGTGTGGTAGATATAACGGGCTTTGAAGATGCTGCGAGGAAGCATCCCCCAATAAACTGCAAAAAGGTGTACAAAAAACTGTGGGGAGTTGGGCTAGGCGAAAGGGAATCTGTCCCATGAAGAGGGGCGGACTCAATTTTTGGAAACGGAAAGGCTGTTTTCGAGTTTTTCCGTGCGATTACTGTGTGGTGAAGGAGGTACGTAGGATAGCTGACTGAAACATAAGGAGGGAACTTCTTATTGAATGAAGAAATATCATGGAAAATACGCAGAAATCGAAGCTCACTTTTTTGGATTCCGAAGGCGAAAACATGGAACTAAAGATCGAGTGTTATTTGAAGCGCTTCTACATTCTGCACTGCGCTGGTGCTACACGAATGAATTCACCTTTCCATCCACCTTTTTTACTTGTAGACATTGATAAAATTACAAATCAATGAAAAGAAAACATGATTACTACGTTAATTACTGAACCATTTCATTTCAGAAGGGTTTCAAAATATTACAGAAAGCATTGACAAGGAGAAAATATTTACTCTGGAATTACAAAAATGTAAGCTTTGTAATAAAATAATTTTGCACTCATACATTGATTACTCCTTTGCCAATCACAAAAAACGGAATACTAACAATATATCTTTGTCATGTAACATGTAACGCCAGCACTAACCATGGGTCTAATCAACCCAGAACGTTCAAACGTCCTAATTTTGACAAGAGTAAATAATGCTAAAGCATTAAAACACAGACCACGCATAGAAAACATTTAAAAACTCAGCTACTGACAAGTTTACGTTATCGGGAGCGATATTTAAAAAGATACATACAATTAAAAATCATCAGGGTCTAATCTACCGAGACGCGAGTGCTCCAGAATTAAATTTCGAATTCATGGTTGTCGATTGTGAAAAACACCGAGTTAGTTTTTGAAATACCAAAGGTGCACTGCTTTATTTTGGGAGAATTGGGAATAATCGTACATAAAAGCAATATTTTCAAAGTTGATGCTAATGTATTTTGTGGCGATTTTTTCCTCCCCCCCCCCCCTTTACTCCCGCACTTATACGATAGCACTTAACGAATCGCATGTACGAACATGCAAGTACGAATATCGCTAGTTCGAATATCGCCGCTATCGTATATCGCCGATATTCGTGATATCGCCGGACTGAACACCACGCCCACGGACGCCACGCCACGGTCGACACGCCTTCCCGTGGTGCCTCTCTGCTTTATATACCCTAATTACCCCTCGCCTCTTTAACCTTCCCTCTTTCCCCTGGTTATGCAAGAACAGTGGAAATCGACCAATTACCGGGAATAATTCAACCATTTTGAATTACCCGCCTGAAGTCATTACCTCCCTCCTTCACCACCGGCGTCACGTGACAGTCCATTCGGATAGTGGCCTTCCGAGCGACGAGACGCACAGGAGAGCAACGAGTGAAGTCGACGCAGGTGTCCCACTCTAGAGTCCCCTCCTAACCGGCAGGAAAACATTGTGTGGAATGGACATTGACCTACCGGGAGCCGGAAGTGTGACAGTAACTATTGGATGTGATTTAACTGACTTTAACTAAGTTTCGTTTCGAAACGCCTTCACCTACGAGGTGTATTGTGTTTTGTGGTATTACTTAAATCTATTCAAATTCAACTGTTGGATTGTTATATGTCTATATTTCTATGTTCTATTTATAGTTTGTCATTAGCATTTAGCACATCAGTGGATGTTTTTGCACCGAAAATTTTATTTCGCTGCAATTTTGACAGATTTATTAATAAAATAACTAGAAAAATGTAAACGCATACGCGTGTCTGATGCAATAGGTACCTGGTGCGGGATTAGTTCTCAAACATCTCAGTAAGTTGTTTCATTTTTAATGAATTTTATCCCTTATTAAATTTTCTCTATTTTTATTTTTTGATGTAACTAATAATTTACTGTGGTTTTCTAGATATATCAAATTTAGAGATAAGGATAAATAGTTTACACAACAAAATTTCTTTCTAATATAAAAATTATAAACTCATGTTGGTAGACATAACGTTGACCCACTCCTCCCGACGAGGGGACGAGGCCCATAAATGATAATGGTTTCCGAGGCTCCTATACTCTGTTCCACCAGAAATGTCTGTGTTGCGCTTATCGCGCGCTCAGTTGCCAAATTTCCCGTGAATTAGAACCAGCGTCTATCCCTTTAAACCTCCTGCTTGATCCAGATTCCATGCTGATTCAGAATCAGAACCTAAAGAAACCATTGGAAAATTCTAGTCAGTCTTGTGTTCGTGGGTGTAAGCAAGCGATGTTTACATTAATATTTACTATTTTATGTATTTTATTGTAAAGTTTTAACATTAATATAATTACGCATTAACGTCTTACTTAATATTCACATGGATAGATGCACCGAAGCCTTTAAAGCAGTAATAAAATTATATGGGTTATGACAAAACTATTAGTCAAAACGTAAACAGTAAAAAACATCTTGGTTGCCGAAAAAATGTAAGTAGATGTATCGATTTATGTTGCGATAAATCTTTCAATGATAATGGTAAAAGATAACAATGTTCTAATATTCCTAAAAAATCATTTTACTCACTTTAAAAGTATTAATAGATTATATTTAGGCATGAATCAATTTGTACCCTTTATCTTGGCGTTGGCTACGGCGCGTCACGGCGTGGATTTTTCTTGCATTAATCTTTAAGTGGCTATCTCCCTTTGAAGAGGACAACAATTAAAAAATTTAGCATTGTTTCCGCCTGGAAACCGATCAATTTTGCATTTAAAGGAAATTTTCGAGCGATTTAGCATTTAATACGACAAAAAATGAACAGAATTAAAATAATCAGTCTTTCACGCGTAAAATAAGCCATTTCTCGTGATCGTCAGTTAATATTTAGGTATATTTATATCCACATCAGTGAAGGACTGCATTGCATTTTGGGGTTTCTTCACACCATTTCCCATGCATTCTTATGAAACTAGTATTTTGTTGACCCTATGGAGTAAAAGAGAACCCACGGTCTGCAAACCTAGACCAAGTTCTTCCTTTGGTCCATAGGATGGCCCATGAAACTTTTGAATTCGATAGCTTTAACAATGTAAAATCGTATAAAGAACATACATACACACACACTAAAATATTTATAAGATTTATCATTTATATAAGCGTGATAAACAATCCTTCATGAGGCATGACATAAGAAATTGACCATATTGGATCAGTATAAGCCGAGATATGGAGTTGTATGTTTAAAGATACATAAAAAACTTACCGAGTTCACATTTTTAGTTTTTCTTATTTTAATAACTTTCTCGAATTTTTAGAAAATTAAGATGACCAATCAGGTTCAGCGTAAAATTTTCTACGATTGAGCGTCATAATTTTACTGAAACGACAATAGTACCATAATCACAACAAATTTGGTAACTGAGCGGGATTAGAGAAGGGCAGAGCTATAGAGAAAAGCGATGGAAAAGAGATAAATAGCGATAGCCCATAAGATACCATACCGTCAACTATGTAAGTGTGGAACGCGCAATAGATGATAGAGGTTCGCCGATAAAAACCAGCAAGAAATCTTTATCCTCGAGGGCATGCAACCAAAACAACGTATACCTTCAACGCGTTAATAAACCGTCGATCCTCAAGCCGTTCGGCGAATATTTTGGGTAAACACGGGGGCCGGATTCATTCTCCACATATATATATATATATATATATATATATATATATATATATATATATCGTTATTATTTGATTCCAACCTCGCACGTTGGCTCCTTTCACGAACGCCCTGTAATTGCACACCGTTGCTTTCGGAGGAAATCGCCGGCGTTTGATTTGTTTCGCCCCTGGCGGTGTGTCCCGCCCTTCGTCCCACGCGATATCACGCCACTTCTTTCGCCGAAGAAATTACGAGCGTGAGTCAATAAATTCGAGGTCAGTTTATAAGCAATTTATTTCCGGAACGCTAACGTACTATACTTTCATGAATTATTCCTAGCTTGACACGTTTATTCCATGTGCTGAATAGTTTTCTGATTCTGTAGGAGAAAAGGGTTTTTGGCAAAGGGCGTGGCCAGTGAACCCATTCTGCACGCCTCAAGTTCCGATGATCGTCCGCTGCACTCGTGAGGCCGTTTGTATAAATTTATCAATGGTTAACAACTTTTCCTACGCAGTGCGATAAATTTAACTTGGTTTTAAGTCCTGCTGAGAGTAAAAATATAATGACTCACCGCCGTTATAAAACGGTACAATTTTGAAAAAAGACCGCTAGGGGTACAAACAGTAAACTTTATATTTCCACGATCAAAAGAAATGGATTTTCGTAGATTCAATACTGAAGTTATATTTTGATATTTAATAATTCAGTATAAGAGTCCGTCTGTCACACACTAAGAGTTGGAATAAATTGCAGAAATATCATCGACGCTTAGCTAATCGTCAGTTAGATAATCAGATGAGAAAACATTGGTGCGTTACTCTTAAAAGGTCCTGCGGTGCTACTTAGTATCTTAAATGAAAAGGCAAAGTAACATGGGACGAAAATTGATAAGAATAAAAGGAAAATCATGAGATTTTCCCAGGTCAATGTTGCAGCAAATGGGGTAAGGCTGGGACAGGTGCAATCTTTTTAGTGATTTAGATAGTATTCTCTCACAGGATGGAAGAAGTACGAAAGAGATCGGGATATAAGTAGAAATAGCAATGGAGGCATTTACGAGACGGCGAGAGTTGTTTAACGGCATTCTTAATAAACATAAAGAGATCAGTGAAAACCCTTATATTGAGTGTACCATTATATTTATGGGTGCGAGACATGGACAATGAGAGAAGAAGGTGCGGGCAGATTAAAGGCTTTTGAGATTTGGGTGTGGCGTAGGTTGAGAAAATTAGTTGGGCAAAGGGAAAAACAAATGAGGAAGTTTTTAGTACAGTAGAACAGTAGTGGGAAACCTTTTCTACTTGGTGAGCCGCATTGGTGGCAGTGAAGCCTTCGGTGGGCCGCATTTGAAACTGTCTATGCTTCAGCGGACTGCATTTAAGTTAGACCGGAGGTTACTTAAGATTTATAGGCACCGTATGAGCGAAAATCGAGTTAAAATTAGGTTTTTCGGGTTAACATTATATTATTAAGAATCATGATGGAAATCAATCTTTGAAAAAAGATCTAAAACAAAATTAAATAGAAGTTATTTGAATTGAGAAATATTCATTAAAGTATCGCAATTTAATGTTAGACATTATAACAGTTTTGCTAGATAAAAAGTAATATTTGGAGGAATAATCAAAATAAAAATGAAAAAGTTTTGAAAACTACGAAGCACTGATAATGGACCGCAAAAAATTGCTAAGAGGGCCGATTGGACACCCCTGTAGCAGAGAAAGATAGGACCTTAGAGCAATAAGGGACAAACAAGAAATTAATGAATAAAACTCTGAAAGCTAGTTGGTGGAAGAAGTCATAGAAGGAAAAATATTAGGAAAGAGGCATAGAGGTAGGGAGAGAAAGGTATATTATATGCATTGCCTTGGATAGAACGGATTAAGTTGGGTGTGCTTAAAGCCAGTGGCGGATTACCGCGCAGGCGCATGAGGCGCGCTCCTACAGCCTCGACACTCATGGAGGTCTCTAAACAGTCAAAACTTTTTTTTTCAAATTTTTATATAGCAAAATATTTGACGATCAGTATAATCTGCTACTTAGGTATACATCTCGTTTTTACTTAGGTTTGATACAGCGTAACGGTTCGATTGTAGCACCCGTTGCGTAATTCGCTAACACGTCGACTGTTGCCGCGGTCGACGACTATTGGCTATTGCCATTCCTTTTCCCGCTGGTTGCGCATGCACATGTCACACACGTAACGTAGAACACTTGATCTAGAGACCAAATAATTACAGTGCAATATCCGAACAGCTTATCTGAACGTTTGTTTAGGAAACATTCAACGCGTGAAGTATTAGATCATTATATTGTAGACTTTTTAGGGTAATCAAGTCATCAAATTTAGGCAAATATAGCAGTGACGACTGCTATAATTATTTAAATAAAATTTTAGGCTTTATAATATAAATTTAATGTATTAATCTTAGAAATTTTGAAGTGGTTGTTTCATTTACAATTAAAAATTTTTATTTAAAGAAGCTCATCTGTTTTAATAATGTTAATAAGAATCTATATCCCATGAATACTTCATGTTTTCATTATTTTATAGCCCATCATGAAGAGACCTCAATCAGGGACCGAGAAACGTAAACGGCAAAAGGAAAGAGAAAAAATATGCAGAGGAACAAAGAAATTCGTTGGTTGCACTTTTGTCACCTTTAAAAACAAAAGAAACAACCATATCTGAAGTGAAATTTAGAACTGCGACAAAATAAACCGGACCTGGAATCGAAGATGGAATTGAAAGGGAAGTAAAAGTTGAAATGGAAAGAGAAATTGTAGCACCAGGTGAAACAGAGTACAATACAAAAATGATCGCTGTATTTAATGACTGTAAACATTTAACCAGGATATTAAAAGAACAAGAATGTTCCAAAGATCAAATTTCATCAATGTGCGCTTTTAAAAAACTATTTTTAGTTATTGGGTGTGTTACTACAGAGGTAGCTAAACAAATAGTTACCGAAGAAAAGTATTGGTTAGAGGTATTGAAAAGAATTATCGCCATTGTAAAATTACTAGCTAGTATGGGAATTGCATTTCAAGGGCACAGAGAAAACGCTGATTCTAAAAGAAAGGGTAATTTTTTAAGCTGTATTGAGTACCTTTCGGAGTATGATAGTTTTCTGAAATGTCATTTGGAATAGTTTTCTAAATCAGGAAAACGAAATTTTAGTTATTGATCGTATACCACATGTAATTAATTTATAACTATAATGGGACGTGAAGTACGAAACAAATTAATACCTATGCTATGTATTTTTTCATAATTCTGGACTCCACTCCGGATGTAAGTCACATCGACCAGCTAACTTTTATTTTCAGATATGTTACCAACAAAGCAGACATAAAGGAGAGTTTTTATGGTTTTATTCCAATCAAGCAGTATGATTCCGCACACTTAGAAAATGTAGTTTTGAAGACTATAAACGAATATTCATTAGATATTAAAAATTGTAGAGGCCAAACGTATGGCAATGCTGCAAACATGGCTGCCAAATATTCTGGTGCGCAAGTTAAAAGAACACAGTGAAACTGCTATTTATATACCATGTGCCAATCATTCACTTAATTTTATAGGAAATTGTGCTGCTGAATCGTATTCTGGAGCGTTACATTATTTCAATTTTGTTCAAAATCTATACGTATATTTTTCGACATCTACACGACGTTGGAATATTCTAATCAATAATTTGTCCAACACAAATGCTAAACACATTAAAAGAATAAGCGATACTAGATGGGCAGCAAGAGCAGATGCGGTTTCAGCTTTAAAACAAAACAACAAAAATATTAAGGAAGCTTTAAACCAAATAATTACTCATGACAATGAAAACTCTATTGGTAAATCAGAGGCCCAAAACTTATTAAAATGCTTTGATAACTACGAGGTAGCTTTACTCAACAGTCTTATGGAACAAATTATTACAAAGGGTAAACATCACAAGCAAATCGCTTCAAGACATACAATCTAATTTACTAAAGGAAGAAACTCTTCTTAAATCTCTAAAAGAATTTATTAGGAATGTCAGAAATAACTATGAAAATATTGAGGATGCGGATTTACTTACAGACAATAGAGACATTAAAGCTACGAGTAGAAGAGTAAAAAATCCAAAACTGCAGTTTGACGAAAGATCAGATCATGAAACACATATCATTGGGAAAAGGATCCTTTGTTTCAACTTGGGAACATATGATGAAATTTGGTATTGGGTAGTTTTGTTAAAATTAATTGACCGATTCCAATTTTGGTTAAAATCGGACAATAATTACGACTACTTTACATGAAGACCTACATATATTTTACAACGTACCTCGCTTCTCGTTAAATTTTCATCTGAGCGAAAAATATTGAGAACATTGTGAAATCTCAAAGAACGCATTTGGCATTCTGTACTCCGACATGGAGTACACTTTTCCAATCTTGTTAATACTAGTTAGTACCAAATAAAACCTGATTTTTGTTAATACAGTACAAAGAAAGGAATTTATTAATGTTAATAATTCATTTTTTGTTTATTTTTCAATGTGCAAATAATGTATATTTTATACAATAATAACATTTTGTAATAAATATTACAACGTTCAATGTGCAATGTAAATTCTATATTTATGCATTTCTGTAATTCAATTTAATTAACCTTCTGCATACATTTTTCCATTCGTAGGTTATAAAATCTTTTGCGCCTGGGGCCTCCAAATACCTTAAACCCCCACTGCATAAAGCTCATCGGAAGGTAAAATTACGATGAATGAATGAGACTATAGCAGGTTATAACCAGAAAAAGGATCGGAAGAATCGATTCGATTCCTTGACCCTATATTTTCTCCGTTTGATTAACACTGGAGCGATTGCAGGATATTTTTAATTTTTACTTTAAAATTGGTCAGAATCGACATGCGAACTCAAGACTGAAACGTATGCGCTGATAATAGAAGGCAATTTACGTTTTATAGATAAGAGAATTTCAGTCCATTTCGAATTAGACCAAAAATTAGTTTGCATTTTAAAAAACGTCCATTTCTCACAGCAATGATGAAAGATTTCTACCATGAAATCTCACCCAGTCTCCACATCTCATACTTTTGCAAGAGAAATTCTCATCGTAATTGGATTTTTTCATTTGCTGTACACAACTAATTTTTTGTCTTGTTTAGATAGTAAGTCAATTTTATTTCAACCATAAATATTTTTGTCACGTTATCATGCACGAGATATACGGCATCGCAAATTATGAATTTAATCGTATAAAATCGTCAAGCTGTAATAATTACGATATGGTTAACATTCGTTTTGTAAAATTCGTCGATTTTTTTATATGAACCATTGATTTGTTTTTCGCGTCGCTGTTTTGAATTGACGCTTAACTAATGTCTACATCAGTGTTTCCCAAACTGGGTGTCCCAACGCACAGAGGTGCCGCAACTGATTTTTATGGGTGCCGCAAAAACTTGGTTCGGTAAATAAATTAACCATTTCGAACTGTTGCTAGGTGATTAGGGAAACGACTTTTGCTATAATACATTGATTATAATAGTGGTACCAAGAAATGGATGCGCCCAATTGTTGAAACACCCGCATGTAAAAATATAAAAATCTTGATTCGAGGTTATAGCGGAATTCCTTTTATCTTTGAAAGGGTGCCGCACCTTCAAAAAGTTTGGGAACCACTGGTCTATATTACGAATTCATTTAATTTAAACTTAACGCTACATTCGTGTCCACGTGTCATATTTGACGGACAGTCACGCCAGTCAGTACGCAATTAATACAAAATCTCCGCGAAAAATTTAAATTCACCTTAATTATTGACTCTTCCCTCAGTAATTCGCGAGATCTTCCAACATAACAGCATGACCTCCATCCGCGACTGTTCGTTTCAATATCAATTTGTTTTTCCCCGGAACATTACGTAACAATCCAAAATTCCGGGAGCTATTGATTGATGTGTCGAAATGTTTCGCGTCGGAATCCAAAACTGAAGCTCTCGGAACCGTGAAAACTCCATCGGCAACGCGCTATTTCTTTCCGATTGGGACAATAAAAAAAGAATTCGCCAGAGCCCGTTACGCTGCAGCAGTGAAGGACGAGCTTTTAGTGAGCTTTTAAAAAACCCACGCGATGCTTCAAATTACACAAAAGGTATCTGGGAATATGTCGAGTTGGCGAAAATATCCATAAAATCGATGCGAGTAATTTTCGTGCGGAAAAAAGCAAAAGAGATACGACAAACAGCCTTCCCTCGGCGCGGTGAAAAAAAGATACAATACTTCGGCGTAGGCAGTTATTTTTTCGGATGGACCAATCGGAAGCTGTTGTCGAGGAGCAATGGATGACGGGACGGAATGCGAAGAGATCATTTAATGGAGCGAATGACGATTATATTATTATTATTTTTTCCCATCTCCCGGCATTAATCAAAGTCACGTTTTTTCGAACTATTAAATTGTCGCCGTCTCTTCGCTGTGTATTTTTTCCGATTTATTTTTCCAAAGCGCGAGGGCTATTCCGAAAATAATTTTTATGTTATTTCCAGCGGTCGGGATTTTCACCGCGCCGGGAAGTGATTTATGTGTACCATTGGGCGGGATATCGCCGCGCAACCATCAAGAGAGGTTCGCGGAAAAATAGAGAAAGCTGAAAAAGAGGAATAATGGTGTCGCAAAAGAGAGAAAGGGAAGTGACAAATTATGCGTCCCTCCAATATCCATAACAAGATTGGGAAAAACGTATGAACATTTCCGCCCGCGAAGCAGCCGTCATCAGTGGTGATTCACCGTTACGAGACTCGGTCGAATCCTATGCTCACCATTAAACCGTCGAACCTCGAGTGTGGAAATAATAAGTTCGAGATATGGAAGGTTCGAATTATCGAAAAAGCGATTAATCCAAAATGCAAGTTATAGAGAGTAAGAGTTATAGAACTTCATTCAACTTGCAGTAGAACCTCGTCAATTCCAACATCATTAGCCCTAATTTTTGACGAGTCGAAGTAGATATTTTACGCGTTCCTATTCACGTACGATAAATTGTTTTATACCACTAAGCTTCGACAACTCGAACATTTTCTGCCAATCTTTGAGGTTCGCGCTACCGAGGTTTGACTGTATATGATTATAAACGAGACAAATATTTCTATTTCGACTCCCCAAAAGTACGAGTTTATGAACGAGTTCGACTGCATATCTTAGTAAACCACGTGGAGTACGGTACCTAGAATAGCTTCTGAGACGTAATCCTTCCTCTGTAATAAACCTCCGGACACAAGCCTCTCAAATACCTTTCCTTTCAATATCCTTCCTATTTTCTACTACCTCCACCGCTCACCTTTAACGGGCATTCAGCAACTAAATTCACTCCACACCATCGCACGTCTGAAACCGATGGAAATAAAGTCACGCGAACCGCTACTGATGACGCCTGCTTCGCAGCTAAGATGTGTATCTCATTTTCCAGACCACTTCCTAGCTGCTGGAAACGCGCCGTAGTAGATTTCATTTAACCCTCCGCCGCTCGCGCGTGGTAGATTTCTAACCAACCCACCCCTCACATTTTATGATGGTTTTCCTCCCGTTTGTTTTTCGCTGTCTCCTCCTTTTCAGTAGCTGGGATGATACACGTGTGGAAGGTTTTAGGCAAATTTTTCTAGTATTGTATCACCTGTTTTTTTAAATTATCTGTTGTGTTTTATTAAATTACACGTATATGTAATTTTTCGTTGACTAATGGACTACATTTGGCATGCATTTTCAATGTAATACATATGGGGTTAAAATCTACCATGCGCGAGTACTCGTGTCTGAAAACCCGCGTGAGTACTGGAGGGTTAAGCCATCAGTTGAGCTCGACAATTCTTTCTGGAATATATAAAGGACTTCAAAAGAAGAAATCACTCAAAGACTGCCATTGACAATTGTGATTGATTTGTAACTTTACTACACCGAAACCGAATTCACGGCTAGATAAATTCACTTCTGAGGATGGATTTGGCGAAGATATAGCAACAATTCTGAGTAATTTAGGACAGATATACTCAAATATTTCAGCGTCGTCGGATTTACATTCGCATCCATACACTTTTACGTGAGAAGGCTCCAACATATGATTTAAATTTTAGCCTAAAATTACTAAAGTGTTTCAAGAAGCCTTTGCTTATCCAATTCATGAGCGAATGATTTTAAACCTAAAAATCTTAATAATGTTTCCAACTCTTGAAGTAGATTAATTATTATGTGATGCATGGTAGAAGAATGCAGAGCTATCAGTAGGCAGCCCCTCAAGCCACTATGCAACACGAGATGCTCACGCTATGAGTTGCAAAGCACGGCAATTCAATGACAGGGTTAACGGTAGTCAAGGTGTCATGAACAGTGTGTTGACGCTACAACATGCCAAGAAACCTGCCTTGGGAATAACACTTAGGAGGGCGCAGAACTTCCACCTTTAAGTTGGATTGGTGTTACATATTTATCGGGCTCGGGAAGGAGAGGAGACAATCTGAAAACTTTGCCTTTGACTCACAAGTATCTTGTTAGGTAGTTCCACGGAGTGTCACATAGTTCATTTGGTAGAAACAATATTTTAGGTAAATATAAAAACTGAAGATTAAAATATGGCGTTTTGTCGTTAGACTTATATGTGGTGAACAGGATAGATGCACACCAAATGCATACATGTGTGCAGGCCAGAGGTGGCCTTCACGAATTATGAAAACATGTTTAAAAAAGAGCTAAAATCAACGTCTTAATACAAGGTCAAAACATTGCAAAACGAAACATCAGAAGTTACTCAAAAGAACAACTAATTTTTTATTCATGGAAAGTTTGAGTCATGTGAACTTTATTTTTACCCTTGCCTACAAAGTCCTTTTTATCGTACATCATGAAAATCCACTCAATATCTTCGAAGATGAAACATGTTGATAGACAGACGGATTCGACCTGACCATAAGGCATTTTTTTTTTACTTTTTGAAAGTAATGCCTTATAAAAAAACGGAATGAGTTTATTTCATTTTCATTAAACGGTGCTTTCTCGGCCAGATTCACGTAGGATATGAGGAATAAAGGAATGAAGCTAAATACTGAAAGGTGTGAGGTGTTAAAAATAAGGAGGGGCTAGCAAGATAAAATTTCGAAGGAATCATGCTAGTCGGCAGGAGACTAAAGATGGAAGTAGTTTTGAATATCTAGGAGGCATGATGGATAATGAGGGAAAAATTGACACAGAGATAAGGAATAATGCGGATGCGGGAAAAGCTGTATGCCTGTGTCAAGGGACGTTTATGGAACAGACATGCGCCGAGGAAATGTAAAAGTATATTTTAAACCAGGGGTCTTAAACTTGCGGCCTGCGTGGTGCATTTATGCGGCTCACGAATGAAGTTATTTTATACTATAAGGCTCAAACTCAAATTTGAACCTTTTAAAACATTCTACGCAAGTGTTTTTGAATAATCAAAGAACTTTATTAAATATGCACGGTTTTACAAAAGCCATGCACATTTGGGCTTCAGAAGAGTGTTCTTCCCGCTGTCAGCGTATTTTTTGCGTATCCGAAGTGCATAACCCTCGACGCCGAATGTAATATTTTTATAAAGAATTAAGATGGGTTTAAGGCCGCGTCATAGGATTAGGAGGATTTACCCCCTTGCGGTAGGGTGAATACGAAATGTGTGAGGACTGGGATAGCATGGAATACGGCCGCCGATTTGGTGGAATGCCATCATGCGGCCCACGCGCCGAGGTAAGCTTGAGTACCCTGTTGTAAACGAATCCAGATACACCAAAGTCCTGTTTTTACGGAGTGGTTTGGCACCGAGTTCATTCCGTATAAAAGGATTTTCCGTAAAACCACTGTGGGGTAATGTATCCATAGCAGTATAGTGGAAATACGCAAAAATATGAACAACACTGGAAAGTAACGATTGTTTAATTAACATAATAGATTTTTAAAACTACAGTATATAAAACAATGCAACATTATTGCACAGATATTTGATGCCAAATAGTAGGGACCAATTTTGAAACTATAGGGAGACAAATTCAAATTCTACCACCTATTTTTTCATCCCGTAAAACCGGCATTCCCGGTAAAACAGTGAGAACGAAATTTTGGTGTATATGGAACTGAAACATGGCCATCAAGAGCGAAAAATGAAAGCAAACTACAGGCTATAGAGATAAATCTGTTGAGAATCGTAAAGTGAAGAACGAGACTGGACAGGGTAAGAAATGAGGAGAGTAGGAGGAAATTGAATGTAGGCCAAATTTCAGCAGAAATCGGAACGGTTAAGTTGATGCTGGCACGCCATGAGAATACCGAGGAAAATGCCTGACAATTGGATAGATTCAATAAGACCTAAAGAAAAACTAGGGAGAGATGGAGTGATGTAATTAAGAGGAATATAGAAGAAAGAGAATCGATTTTAGAAGAGCTGAAGGAAGAGAAAAGTGGAAGACAGAAAATAAATGGAGAGATCTCCACATAGGAGATATATAAAGATATATATATATATATATATATATATATATATATATATATATGTATATATATATATATATATATGTATATATATATATATATTTTTTTCTTCACTCAGATATCTACATATATATGTAATGCTATAAAAAAAAATTTCTGTCCAAGATAGAGCTGCGTAAATAAATCAGATTTAAGTAAACTATATTCCATGGGCGTCTTTTTGACGTACCATTAGCATTTTTTCGGGAAAACATATTTATACTAAAACCATTTCTGGATATAATGCCATTTCGGCGAAAATATTTCTCGAAAAATTGTAGAGAGATAAATGTAGAACTAACATTCATTCATTGCATCCTTGAAATGATTTCTATAACTCCAATTGTGTGTTGTTATTACTACAAAATACATGGATTACGGAAAGTTAAAAAAAATCAAATAAAATTTTGTTCCGTTGCACATAAAAGGCAATACGCGGATATAATTACATTTTAATCGTTGAGCCGGAGATAAATTACCAGAAAATAACTAATTTTTCCCTTGGTATAAAGCGCTACTTCGTTCACAGGAACCAATCTATTCCTAAGGTAATATCGGAAAGACTGTGTTAAGTCCAATGCATTTCAAAAGAGAAAAAATGAGATTATCCAGGTACTTTTCTAATAAAAACCTACCCGACTGTTATCGTATTTAATTTTCTTCCAGGTTTGTTCTTTATTATTATTCGAACCGATAAACGACGCGATGCAAGCGGAATAACCGCGTAGGTGGTCTAATCGGCTTAATAAAAACCTAGTTACGCTCCTAGGTTCCCACAGTGCCCATCCCAAAAAAAAGTTTTCCTGAAAAAAATGTTCAAATCCCGGATATCCAATTTGCTGCAAAAACTCTTGACGTATGACAAGCGAAAACTCGGGCATTTCTCTTCCCTCCCTGTGTTTCGGCGGGACTTGATCCTCGATTGTTTCACCCGGCCGGCAAAAACCGGAAAAAAGGAAGAGTAGTAACACGTCGAAAGCAGACGTGCTTTAGACGCGTATCGGGTCAAAAAAGGAAGCCCGGCCATGTTTTTTTAAAATTGCGAGAAAAACAAAACGGAAACGGGATTCGCAACCTTCACCTCGTTTTATAGAATGCACGGCCATTCCCGCCGCGACGGCTTATTTTTAAAGCCAAATGCAACGCGTCAGATACAGAGACGGCGCTTCTCCGGCAAAACTTCTCCTCTTGTCCTGCATTAACCAGCCGGAGAGGAAATTATTGTTCAGAGCATCTGGTCTTGTAAAGCCTCAGCGATCCGGGTGGATAGAGGATTTTTTTAGATCCGCTCCCATGAGCATCTCTTCAACCTTGACTTCTCTTCCATGTTATTGTTATTATTTAAATTACGAGTCGGATCCTCTCGCCTAAGCGAAAAAGGAACGCTTGGAGGAGACTGATATATATATATATATATATATATATATATATATATATATATATATATATATATATATATACAGTAAAACTTCCATAAGTCGAACTTCAAAGAAAACAAAAAAATATTCCAAATTACAGAGAATTCGACTTATGGGAATACTTTTTCTCATGGATTTTGCTTGGTAAAATTAATTCACTTCGAGTTATGGAAAATTCAAGTTATAGACGTTCGAGTGATGGAAGTTCCACTGTATATATATTTCTTAAAATTCCGTTCCGTCCCCGTACCGGAGGATATTTTGACGCCGTTTTTACTGCTTTGAATTCGCGCGCGAGGCCGCCACTGTCGCAATGGTACGTCGTGTCGAGAAAGGTTTTCATTTTTTATTTTCTTCCTCTCGTAAACCTCTCGTTATTCGTCCGCAGGATATTGGAAGGAATCAAACGCGATAAATTCGAGAACGGAGTTTTCCCTTTATATTGATGCCTTTATAAGCCGATAAGGAAGACGAAGAAAATTATTTATCGAGTGCTTAAGAATTCATTTGTTTCAAAAATACAGACGAAACAGCCACCGGATTTATCATTGGTAGTAGAATGGCTTTTACCTATTCAAGACGGGACAGCAATTTTTTTCGTGACCTAGTCAGACATCTCTAGCGCATGGAAACTGATAACAATAAAGAGGCAGGGAAGAAAAATTCAAGAGAGAATTATCGAGCTAGTATTACGTCTGAAATCAAATGGAAAAACTATATCTCAAATAAAACAAGGCTGGGAAAACTGTATGTTTTTGCTACTAAGCAGACGTCAGGAGTGTTTATTGATAAATTTAATTTAGGATTCACTACTGGTGATTCACCACTGACGATGGCTACTTTGTAACCGAAATGTGTATCTAGTTTCCCAAACATTCCATGGCTATATGTAAGATAGGGTCAAAAAGTTTTTTCCAAACTTTAATGAGAACACTTCAGCTTTTCCTCTTCCATTTGAGAGATTGGAATCAAGCCTTCCGTCTAAAATATGAAGACACTGTGTATTAAAATCTCTAAATGTGAGTCTTTAATGTTAAGATCCCTTCCCAAGATAATTTCAAAGTTTCAAATTCTCCAAACAAAATCTACTTTGTAGAACAAGATCTGTAGTATACAAATGATTCTACAATAATACGTAACAACTAATAAATTTACATATCGCAAAAGAAGTTTTGCCTAAAACTATTGAAATATTGAACTAAAATATACTAAAAGGCAAATTCTTCTTAAGAAAACTAGAAACCAAAGTGTGCTCCGTCTACTAAGATTTTAAATATAATTATTGATACAGGCAATCCGTGTTTCAACCATTTACCGCGAAGAACTAAGATTTATCAAATAACAGTTGATAACGCAAGACGGCCTTAAATGATAAAATAGAGAAAAACAAAATTCTTCTCGAACCATTTCCATTAGGGCGATTCGGGATTTATAGATTTTTATTTTCAATTTTTATTCGTTCGCCGGCCTCATATATCGTATCGAATCACCGATATCGATCGACGGCTCGGTGCATTTCGTCTGGAGTAGGTTAGAGCACGTTTAAAAGTCTTCCTCCGCATCTACGCCCCTATCTCCCGCTCTATGCAATAGAGCGAGCCAACAAAAGAGTAAAATGGCCACACGTCTGCGGGAAGTCTGCCGCTCGTAAAAGCTCACCGGGAAAGATTTTAAGCACCAGAGCAGAGCTTGGAACGATTGCGAGTATTGTGCGCAAGCATTTCAATCAGAGCTTCTGTTCCTTATCTCGTTCAAAGCATGGAAGATCCATTTCCCTGATACATGGCAGCTATCGCTCCTTCCAACGCCCATTACTTTTCGAATTAAAAAATAATAAAATGATGAAAATAAAACGAGTTCGACGAAATAGTTAGTTTAACTTCATTAATAAAACAACTGATTTGCTCTGTTAATCGGTTTATAAAAAAATAACGATATATGTGCATTTCTAATGCAGTTCTGCCTAGTACAAAGCGGGAGTTAATTTCTTGGAAAGGATGCGTTGGCAAGCCTCGTTTCGCAAATTCAATACCGCGTGTATAAATATCTAGTGTTTGTATCGTCAACAATTTTTTTGAACTCGTACGTATAAATGTGATGCGCACCCAATTCAGGATCGCGAATAAGTTAACGTAACATTCATTTTATAGTTTATAATCAAATCCACGTTGTGGAAAGCCGCATTAACTCAGGGTTTACTATATAAAATAGAATATTACAGGAACCAACTATTTATGAATTACCTCTAATGACGGCAGTCTTGTGGAATAAACACGAATTATGTTACCTGACCCGTTATATATCCGTTAAAATGATATATTATACATATATTATTTATTTACAATAGATGCACAAAATATTATAAGGATTAATATTAACGAGCAACATCCAAGTTGCCATTTTGAAAGTTTTATGGGATACGAAGTCTTTCGTGCAACGATACGTGGCCTTACACTTGTATTCATTACACGTCTCTGCGTACCATTTTAAAATACTCCCTTTAATTTAGATGTACGATGCTTTGCGATATGAGCTAGGTATTCCATTAATGATTATCAATGTCTCAATACTATGCGACACTGGCGAAATAGTTGATATCGACAACCATAAATATACCAAAGAATATATAGGTAGTTGTAACCGATTCATCCATTTTTTTACCCCTTTTTAAAATAGAGAAAGAATGAGAATTTTCGATATTCCTGCGCTTTTGTTTTTCACTCATTCAAAACCCTATGGCATGGTTGACGATCTCACGGCACGAATCGCAAAAATATGCTTGGAATTTTATATAAATAACCGTAACTTGATTTTCATCATTTCCCTGATTAACTTCAAAACTGGCATATATGGAGGGAGAAGTTTAAAGGAATTGATATAAAACCACTATATTTTTTAAATCTTAAAGGATATGTAGTAAGAATGTCAAACTGACGGCCTTTGGGCCCAGATGCTAAGTTTGGTCCTAGCTAAATCGTTCAAGTTTTTGTAAAAATACTTGATTTTTGTGAAAATGAGATAAAATCATGTCATTGTTATTGAGACACAAAAAGAACGCGATTTTTCAATTATTGTTTTAATGGTAAAACAGACTTCCAATCTTTTAGATAAATTACGTTTTCCCAACTCATACTTTTATTTAATAGATGTAATTCTAATGCGGCCATTCTATAACACCCATCACTTTAATGCGTCCCTGAAGCCTCTTCGAGTTTTACATGCCTGATATATAGAGAAACTGCTGATTTATATTCTGACAGTATATCATTGAAATTCTATCTTTTAAGTAAAATATGTAAGTAAATATCGCGCTGAAGATTGTCGAAAAATAATAACAACGCGTTTATTTATGCGAGAAGATCAGAGGTTCATTAGATGAGATTATAGCCCAGACCAAGGGCATAAAAACTTTTTCCGTGGAGCACTTAAAGTAGGTAAATCGAATAGGTTTACGCATCAATCATGTCCTTCAATACGATAGTCAACTTGTTATTCATAAGTAAATCGAGATAAAATAATTTTAAAACTTTGTTTTTGCTATGTCTGTCCGACTGTACGATCAGTTAAATTAAAACTACAAGTAAACGGTAAGAGATAGGAGACTGGAATTTTCAGGGTATGTGTGGTCTTTTTATTGCATTATCAAAGAATTGTTTTGGAGAAATCAGTGGACGGCAGGGGGTATCTTCAAAATATTCAAATTAAAATTGAGCAAATGGCTATAAATAGAAAGTTAAATTTTTCAATATTTGCGTGACCATTATTGCCATCCATAACACTTCCAAATAAATGTATTTGGGAAGTCATTGAACGGAATGGGGTCGGTCCATTTAAAATTTTCAAATTAAAATTCTGAGCAATTGATTATAGATAGAAAGTTAAAATTTTAAATTAATTACTGAATAAATTAATTTATGCCATATAATTATAATACTAAAATTATAAAAAATTTCAAGTTAAAAATTCTAAATAAACATCTATATAAATAAAATGCGTTTTTTCATATTGCGTCATCAAATGAAGCCCCAATTTCTATCAAATGAATTACACTAAAATTAAATTTTTGGTAAGATCTGCAGAACCAGGAAAGTGAAAAAGTCGATATTACCAATTTTTTTCTCGCAAACTTCCGGTTGGAAAAGGTTGGAATGAGGTAAAGGTTTCATTTTGGAGAACGGAATAAAAGACGAGTACCCTTTTTTTGGTCTTTTTCATCATTCTTGGAATGTTTTGACATACCGCGCTCGATAAGGCAGTCGGACCTGTTGGTTTATCCAATAAAGCGGCCGACCAGAAGTCGCGGAGGAGAGAGGTTCACGAGAGAATTCCTGCAAAGCCCGAAATACCTCACGCGAATGTTTTGATCTTTTTACGTTGTGCTATTTTCTGAACTCTTTTAACATCATTTATTTTTGCACGAAACTCAAACCGCCCTCCCTCCCCACTCGAGAGTAAAGAGATAAAAAAAAGAAATACTTCTACTCAGGAATAGGTGGATTCCTGGAATATGTTCAAAATATTTAAACCATTCCTATTCCCTTATACGCGCAAACATGGCATCGTAACGGATAAAAATTCGAACCCGCACAAAAAATGAATAACGATATTAAATCAGCGATACACTCTCTGAAAACTAAGGAAGGAAAAAGGGGGTTGGACGAGGTAGGTAAGGGGGGAGGAGGGCGCGTTGAGGTGGCATTGGAAGTGGGAAGGGGGGTTTAGAGTGGATTCAAGGAAATGAATAAATGCCTTCCGGCCTTCTTAACGCTCTCCCGCCAAAATAAGACCGGTTCCATAAATGAAAGGGGACTCGCCTACGTGTATCCACGTCCGTGTCATTAATAGAACAGGGTGGTGGTACGGACGGTGAGGAGGGATGAGGGTTATATGGGAAGGATTCGTTGGAGGTAAAGTTGGGGTGAAATAAAAAGAACCATGCCATCCGCACGTGACGTCAGAATTGGAGGTTCCGCGACTGTATTATTCGCCTCTCATAAGTCTCCTAGCTTCCGCCGAGGAGGGAGGGAGAGAGAGAGAGGAGTGGGTAGGTATGAGGAAGAATTAGAAGAGGAATGAGGTATGAATGGCGGAGGTTTGCGAGAGGGGATGGAATGGGGAGATTGGAAAGTAATGGAAGGATATTGGAAGAGGATTGGGGAAGAATTGAGAGAGGATTTGGGGAGAGATGTGAGAAGAGTAGGTTAAAATCGGAGGATTGGAGGCGGATTGGGGGAAGAGTAGGATATAATTGGAGGATGATTGAGATAGGAGTGAGGGCTGATTTGGAAGTGGGAGAAGATTTGGAGAGTATTGATTGATTGATTGATATGGTCTTTATTTTGGGCGAGATTGAGACTAAGAAGTCCCATAGTAGAGGAGGAGTGATTTAGGCATGTGGGATAGGATTGGTGGTGGAGTTGGAGTGGACTGAATTGAATTTGGGTGAGGTTGGTGTGGATTGGGAAGGAGTAGGGTGGATTGGGGAGGATTGCGGGGGAGGATTGAGGTAGGATTAGGGTTGGAATGATGGTTGTGTTGGAGTGGAGTTAGAGTGGAGTTGGAGTGGAGTTGGAGTGGAGTTGGGGTGGAGTTGGGGTGGAGTTGGGGTGGAGTTGGGGTGGAGTTGAGGTGGAGTTGGGGTGGAGTTGGATAGAGTGAAGTAGGTAGGGTTGGGGTCGAGAGGAGTAGAGTGTAGGTAGATGGGTGGATTGGAGAGGAGTATGGGAGAGGATTTGGGGTGGAGTGGGTCGGAGTGAGAGCGGAGTGGTTGAGGAGTGTGGTAGAGAATTGGAGGAGGATTGGGGTGGATTGAGGGAAGATTGGAGTGGAATGACGGAGGATTGATGGAATACTGGGGTGGAGTGAGGGGGTAATAGGATTGGAGTGGGAGTGCAGTGGGGGAGGGATAGAAGAGGAGTGGGGGAATTAGAGAGAGAGAGAGAGAAAGGTTGCTCGCAAGGGGATCGATGCTTAACGAAGAGGCTTACTTCTTCATCCAGTCGACACAAGTGAAAAACTCGCTCGAAAACCTTCGCTCCCGAATCCATCTCTCGACCACTGCGGCAAAATTTCCTTCGCTTCGAATGACCATTGGACGATCGAGCGGTGACGCAAAACGGTCCCCAGGATCCGCTCAAGGACGCGGCGAAATGTTGTTTTTTCATTTCTTTTAATTTTTAATTTTTTCCGCCAGTCACACCTTTTAATCGCATTCGTCCGCGCGATAAATGTTTACATTCTTAAACACGAGTTGGGATTATAATCTGGAGGATCAAATTAATAACTCGCGATGACGTCAGCCGCGATATTTATCTTTTGCTTTCGGCTGTGAAATTGGCGTTGGAGAGAGGGGAAGGGAAATTGTAAATTTCGGGGAAAGCCCTCAACTAATAATGTCCTTTGTCATGCAGGCAATTTGTGTTACTCGTCAAGGACCCATAAGATAAACGAGGAGGCGTTATTAATGTAACTGAGTAACTTTGTCCTTGGTTTCTTGAAAATGTTTAGTTTTCGCAAGGAAAAATACATGTTCATTTCGGATTTGGTTGTAGGTATGGCGGTACAATACGTAGCTATAAATGTAGGTCTTTGTCAATCACGACAAAAAGTGGACATAGCTGTTTTATTCTAAATTTTAATTTTCCCATTTACTATTTTACTGTATATTTTTTCACGAATTCCATGTAATAAGTAATATCGTATTGTCATATTCGTGGTTGCGAACTGACTTAAGCTCTTTTGTTCAAAAATCACCACAAGGGTTTTGTTGTAAGATTGTGTTGAAAATAGAAAATAAATTTGTTTAAGAACTGAAAAATGCTGATAAAATTTCATGCGAGCGTGAGGAGCGATTAAAAAAGTTTCAGAGAAAAGTTTCATCTAAATCGCACTCTCGCGTCCTTTACGTATTACATGAACAGAAGATACAAGATACGTCTTTATCACATAGGATGAAGGGACCTGCATCTGCCTCCAAAATACCTGCAATCTAGTTCCCATAAATTGAGATCATCTAGATTTTTAAAAATATTATATGTTAGACACTGAATGTTAAACCTAACTCTGAGGGGACATAGCGTAAATAAAATAAACAGATAGCAATTGTCAGTTTTATATTTCAAACCGAATTAACAACATTTTGACATTTCAATTTTCAGTGGCAGAAATGACTATAAGACCGCCATTGTTTTTGCCTTAAAAGCTGCATCCATGTATTTTTTATCCAGTTTGTCTGATGGCCATTTCCAAGACTGTATTCTGTTCATTTATCGGTTTCGCTCTACAGAATCCAAGGGAAAACGCCTTAGTAAATTAACAGATAAATAACTCAAAGGGTTTCAAAATCTCAAGCATTTGAATGTGTCTTTTTAACAACCTACTCAAACTGCTTTTCGTGATAAAATATCGTTAACAACAACGCAAAAATCGATTAGTTTTTCAATATTAAACAGTTTGAGAAGGAAAAAGAACATTTTTTATCTCAATGCAACTATAAAAAGAGCCGGGTCAAAGCGACGCAATAAACGTTCCGTAGAAATGATCTGATATCGCTGATGCTTTCTAAATAACGACACGTACACAACGAATGTTAAAGAACTCATGGCCTAAATATAAGTAAATAAAATACGAAACTGGGCATATAAATTTGCATCAATTATTGTTTATGCGTCGATATCCTTGGAATCTACATTTATCCGAACGTATTTTCCCCTCTACGAAAGATTCTGAAAGTAGAACGGCGTTCTTATGAATGGAAGTTAACATTAAATAGCAAAATAAAAAAACGTGTCACTCGCGGAAAGAATTCGCAAATCAATTTCAAAGAAAGACCTAACGCCGAGATAGCAAACTGTCTAAGTTCAAACCGGAATAAAAAAATTATTATTTTCGGAAATAAATCTTTATCCTTCATCGCGCTAATGGCATCAGTCAGGCACAGCGATAAACTAAATTCACTCCCCTCGACTAATACAGAGACGCAGTTAAAAAAGAATGAACTTTTATTCCTTTAAGAAGCTGCTTCCCAAAGATTTTATTCATTCAAGTCGTGCGCCGAATGGAAGGTGGAAAATTCATAACGGAAACTAGGGCAGGTTGCCATGGAAAGTTCTGACGTCAAAAAAGGGTAATTTTCCATCCACGGCTTAAGAAGTCATTCCTGAAATTCCCCAAAAGTGGCATTTCGCACGAATTTCCGATAATGCCATTTTTCTCCCCTCTCCACTGTCTCAAAAATAGCCGGCAAGATATTTTCCCAAGAGATGGCAGGATTTTCGCATTTTTCCATAACGTGTACCACTACTCCTCACCCTATAAATGTTTTGGGAGGATGATGAAGTCAAATGCGGAAGCGAAATAACTTCATTAAATCGAGAAAATCTTTTAATTGAGGAAAATTCTTAGATAAACAGGACGCTTATTGGCGCCACTTTCGAGGAAGAGTTTCTTTCGGGAGAATATTTTTTCGCCTTCTTTTTGGGAGAAATAATTTTTCTTCCATGAGAATAGATATTCTCCGCTTTATTTTTGCAAGAGAATGCATTTCTTCCTCTTGATGAGTTATAATATTATTTTATTGATATATTCAGCAATAATTTTGTTGGAGAATGAAAAAAATTAAACGTATTGACCGAGACATTAATTTGGCCGTAGCCAGGTGCTATTTAATTTTGATAAACTGAATCGCAGAATGTGTGCGTCTGCTTGTGTGTGTGTGTGTATATATATATATATATATATATATATATATATATATATATATATATATATATACACACACTAGGGCGTTTAAGCCCGTTGGTTTAAGTTCGATACCACCACCAATCCCGAACATCAAGTCCCGGTCCGGAACTTAATGCACAAAAATCATCAAAGGTGAAATACTCCTTTAGCCAAAACAACTAGAGGGCTACAAAACCCAATGCATTTCGCCCACAAAGTGGGCATCGCCAGGGGTAAAACCTGTTTCAACAGTGACTGAAAGCCAACTGTCAGGTTTGAAACGGAAAGTATTAAGAAGACGACCGAGAAACAAGTGAAACGCGGAAAGATTTTTCGGCGTGTGTGTCGTTTAAATCTGTCAATTTGTATAGGGTCTTGTTGAAATCTGTGTCCGTGTTCATAAGTGTATCGCGGTTTTTGTAAATGTGAAGGTTTTCTAACGAGTTTAGTGAGTTATTGGCTGAAGTTATCAATGTTAAATCGTTTACGTGTATACTATGACCTGTTTCAAAGATGTGGTTGGCAACGCTTGTTTTTTCAAAACGATTTTATTTATAGTGAGCCATGTGTTCCTTGAAGCGTGTTATTAGTTTCCTTCTTGTTTGTCCTATGTACTTTTTGTCGCAGTGTGAGCATTGTATTTTATAAATACCGGACTTGTTCAAAGATTCTGTTCTGTCTTTTGTACTGCCCAGTAAATTTTTCAAATTATAAGGATTTGTATATGTTATGGTATAATTCTTATGTTTCATAATTTTGTTCAAGCCTCTGTTTAATTGTGGAAAATAAGGCAATTTTACATATTTGCCCTCTTTTTTGTTGTCTAATTTAAGGGAAGTGGCATTGGACAAGGTTTTATTAAAGTTATGTTTCCTCACTAATTTATTAATTAAATTATTATCGTATCCAAGTTTAGCGGCAATTTGTTTTATGTGTTTAAGTTCCTTTGCATATCTGATTTCATTGAGGGGGATGTTACATAATCTGTGTGTTCAAAATTGGAAACAGCTATTTTTTGGTTCATAGAGTGAAAGGAGTTGTTAGGAATAAAGTTATCAGTATGTGTAGGTTTTCTAAAAATGTAAAACTCAATGTGTTGTCTATTATTTATGATAAGCAAGTCCAAAAATGGCAAGGTGTTGTTTTCTTGAAGTTCATAAGAGAACTTAATTGAAGGATATATGTTGTTTAACTGATCAACAAATTCATCTACATTTTGTTTCTTTAAATCAAAGATTGTGAATATGTCATCCACGTACCTCAACCATATATCTGGAAAGTAATGAAATTTTTCTTTGCAATCGTTTTCAAAAGAGGACATAAAAATGTTGGCTAAAAAAGGAGATAGAGGGTTTCCCATAGAAGTGCCTTGTGTTTGTTTGTAAATTTCATTTTTAAATAAAAAAACGTTCTGTGACATGCATAAATTAGTAAGTTGTAAATTTGGCTAAACGAGTATTTCACCTTTGTTAGTTTTGGCCAAAGTTATTGAGCTACTATCAATCACAAAAATCATGTTAGAGCCTCTGTGAAACATTGAAAGTGCTATTCTCGTACCTTGATTACAGCATTTTTTATGCTTTTCTCTGTTAAATAAAAATGCTCTACAATACCGACATTCTTTATCCATTTTTAGCATACTTTCCAGAATGGAAATAGGATTATAGTTTTGTCGTTGTGTCTGTCTGTCAGTCCGTCCCCCCTGTTAACTTTTGAACCAATAAACCAATTTTCATGAAACTTGGTGGAAATCTCTTGCTACCAAGGCCGAGCCCTCCGAGGATAGTTTTTGTTGCGGAGATTAAAAGTCCCGGGTTCGATTCCAAGAACTATAATTCCCTTTTAATTTACATGGGAAAACTGAAATCCATCGTGCAGGGTAATTTTCTCTTGCAAATTAAAATATCTTAGAATTCTAATATCGGTGCGGGATTTGTACTATTCCCTGAGGAAAGGATTGGAGATTCGAATTTATATCGTAGAATTTTTGCTTATCGATCGTATTTCTTACAATTTCGCGTAAATACTAGCGTTGTTGCAGTTTTTATCACTCATTTTGAGAGTGTTGCCATTGCAACAACTATTGTTGGACTCGGATTCGATATATTCTAATATATACGCGCGTTATTTGTGCCGCACAAATACGCGTGATCAATTTAATATTCCGTACGAATGTATTTGTGATATTTTATAACGCTAAATTATGAAATTTGGGAACACAATGAGCAACATATCCGCGGTGATTTTAAAGCTATTAAAGCCAATATATATAAGTATTAAATAAATGACTGAATGGAAAGAAGGCTACATAAGTTCCGTTTGGATCATCTTGTTCCTAAATATGAATCATCTCTTTGAATAGCAATTCCATTTAAGTTCATGTTGTTTCTTCGTCTTCTGCTGTTGGCTCCATCGATTCTGTTTTGCCTTCTTATATTTCCCCCTTCAGGTTCTTCATTTCTTCTCTGGTAACTGATTTCGTTTATGCTCCCTCTCGCTCTTTGCCATTGTTCATCTGTCTCTTTTGATCTTCTCGCTCTCTCTCTCTTTCTATATTTCTTCTACGCCGTTCTTCTTTATCTTCTTCTGTTTCTTGCTTTGATCTCCTTCTCATTAATTCTCTATAATATCTTCTACTTTCTTCCATTTGATGAAATAACGGGCTATTATTGCCTTAAACTTTAACTAAAATTATATTAACAGAACCTTAACTAAAATTAAGTTAACGCAATTAATACAATAAAGAAATCTATTATGTAATTTAAGTAAGTATTAATGCTTCCCTAAGTTCTTACCAAATTAGTTTCATCGTCAAAGTAAACAGAACTGAAAGAAAAGTCAATTATCATTGGTTGTTTGTTAATTTGGGTTGGAACTCGAGTGTTTCTTGGGAATTTCTTTCGTTAAACGGCTTTTACTATAAGAGTCAAACATTCCTATATAAATTCAATCTTCTATCTACTCGAAAAGTTTGTTAAAAACAAATTTATATTTCGTCATAAATAGTTCTCGAATATCTCTCTCTTTTATAACGCCCTGTAAGGGCGGAGCCACAGTCGACAGTGTGCAGTACCCCCCTTATAATAAAAGGCTATGTTGGTCCGTTTGTTGGTCCGTGTCACGCTCTTAAAACGCGAATAACTCAATCAAATATGCAGATATAAACTTGAAATTTGGCAGAGATGATTGATTCAGATATGAAATTCTTGTGACGAAGAAAAATTCACGAAAAACGTCCAGGGTTTGACTCTTGGGGATGATGATTTGCATTATCCATAGGATAACACGTAAAAATCGACTTTTTGACGAGCAGGATTATATTTCTTTTGAGATTAAAATTAAAAAGGATTGACCTAGAATCTTTGGATCTAAACCGTTTTAAAGAACAAATTATAAGAATTTTTATTATGTTCATCGTTATTTTCCCTACAGTTCGAAAATCCTCATGTTAAACGTTTAATTCACATATTTTGGGGAAATCTTGCCATTTAACGGGGTGTTGCCATGCCTACCAATGGCAAAGTTAAGCCTCAAAATTTATGGGTTTAAGCGCGCTTAGAAGGCTTTTAATACGAGAAGGAGAGAAAGACGAAAGGAGAGGGAAAATCTTTTCCTAACAATCAAGCTAAATAACACTCGTTGGGTTATTTACTAGAAGATAAAATCCTCAAATACTATTAAAAAGATTAAAATCGTTTTGGTGGGCTAAGTTCAATACTATTGAAATCGGAGATATTTGTTGGACGTTTTAATAAACAAACCGAGCATGTCAAATATTTATAGCGTGAAGGATTGTGCGATAGGTTACGGGAGTTAGGTAGAAGAATGGAGGACTTGAGGACGGCTTTGGAAATCGGGAGAGAAAGAGAGGGCTAAAAGAATCAAAGAGTCACAAAAATAATAATAAAAGGCTAAGTTTTCAGTTCATTGACCTGAGTACCAAGATATTAAAACGAAAATAACTCGATCAATGATGTTGATAGAAAATTGAAATTTGGCAGAAATTTATATAATGAGCTAATCGGAATATTTTACTTAAGGTTGACATGGTAATTTAAAAAAATGACTGTCCGTTTGTGACGCTACTTTGAGGGGGGGTATATTGCACTTTCTCCTAATAAAATTAATTAAATTTTAAAAGAAAGGGAGGAGAACGGGTTGGAGGAAGATGGAAGATGAGAAGAAAAGAGGGTAAAGAATAAGAGGGAGAGAGGGATGGAGAATGAGAAGAAGAGAGAGAAAATACGAGGGAGAGAGAGAATAGGAGGGAGAGAGAATAGGGGAGAGGGAGGGAGGCAGAGAGAAAGAGAGGATGAATGGGAAGTTCCTTAATTTTAATACATAATCTGCACATACCCGTCATATTTGACGGGCAATTACGCTAGTCTAAAATCTATAAAGGGCTACTTCTGTACCTTTGCGGCTCCCTCTGCCACGCTTTGAAAATGCGAATAACTCGATAAAAAATCGAGATATATTTTTGAAATTTGGAAGGAACACTAAATTTGCATATTTTCAGGTAATGATGAAAAAATCGCGAAAAATGTTTTGGGTTCGACTCCAAGGAAGACATTTCCATTTTCAATTAAAAAAATACGCAAAAATCGACTTTTCGACGTGGAGGCTTTTATTCTTTTTGATATGTAAATTAGAAAGATTTAACCTACGATCTTCGGCTCTAAACCATTTTAAAGAATAAATTATAAAGTTTCTTATTCTGTTCATCTTTTTCCTCCTACAGTTCGAAATTCCTCATGTTAAACGTTTAATTCGCATATTTTGTGGAAATCTTGCCATTTTAACGGGATGTTGCCTTGTCAACCCATTACATTGTTAAACCTCGAAATCCTATTGTTATTTCAACCCTTATGGATAAAAGCGTGCCTTAAATGATTTTAATACGAGAGAGAGAAGGAAGGAGAGGGAAATGATTTTCAAAGCAACTAATGTAAACAACATCCGTTACGTTATATACGAGTAGGAATACATTTGAATGTAGAACATTAATAAATCGCATATTTAAAATATCGATTTTTGAATACACGTCGAATCGATCAACACATCAGTTTTTAACGCGAGAATTTAACGCATTCTTAGTGATTTGCATTGTTGCCGGTTTTGTGTAATTGGGTTCCATTGACTTGGATAATAGCTTCGAGTCGCATCTATTCACGGAATTCATTAAAAAAACTTTCCTGTCATATTTGACGGGCAGTTACGCTAGTATGATAGTACACGGGCTCTTATTGATTAGATTAATAGGATCTCGAGTTCAACAATGGCATCGGTTGGCAAGGCGACTTCTTGTTAAAAACGAAAAATTTAGCCGGAATCTGGAATTTTAACTTTTAATTTGACCGATTATTAGAACCTATTAGGAATCGCTATCGTTTTTGCTTACTGTGTCCTGGGTTTGACTCCAGATTCCCCGGAATATTAGCATGGGGAAAAGGTATTCCAGTGTATAAACCAATGTAAGAGGAATAGGGAGCTAAAATTTTGCAGGATTATAGAATTACAACCAACCATAAAAATAAAAAAATTCAAAATTGTTGATTGTTAGGGGTTGTTTTTACCCCATGTTTACATTAAAGTTTGATAATTATTATCTTGGAAACAATTTGTGGTAGGTATAAGCTTTTGCAAACATTTTGTAGCAAATTCTATTGTCCGTATGGATAAACATTTTAATCAATACCTTACAGATCATATAAGAGCATGGGAATGCAATTTCCGATATCTATACACATTTTTTTACAATTATTACGTATTAACAATTTTATCTCGAAAGATATTAGTCGTAGGCACTTGCCGTATTGGACTTTATTGTAGAAAATTTGGCCCTCTACTCGAATAAAATTTTTAATCTACACCTTGCAGAATATATAAGAGCGATTTAGCCTTTTCAAGACGTCACATTTTATGTTAATGTGTCGTAGCGCTGTATCGTGCCTTCCGCCCCTTCCTTAACCTCCGTAGGTGCGCGCGCCTCTCCCCCTTCACCCTCCTCATCGTCCATCCCCTTTCTCTTTCTCCCTGTCCACACGACGATTTTTCGCGTTGGTATAGTTCGGCGCGAAATTTGACGTCCCACGAATCCTTGTGCGAGAGTATACGAGTCGTATTCGACAGTTCTTCCGTTATTCTATGAATTATCTCTCTGAAAAAATTGATCTTTTTTCAAGGTGAGAGGAAATGCTTGCCGAATGCAAGCACCAACTACTTATATATATTAACTTAAGGAAAAGAAAAGGTAGTGATGAGGGTGGCAACAAGGTGTTGAGGGAAGCCCAGCGGATATATATATATATATATATATATATATATACTCAAAATTTCATTTCCTCAGCTTATCGGCAAGTGCCCGAAATTAATGTACAAAAATAGCTCAATTCTTTTCTTATGGGAAAAAACGCAATATTCGGAATTTCTGAAGTAGAACTCATGTCACTTAGATGAGAGTTCTTTTGCTTTCTGGAGCTTACGGAAGCTTTTAACTGCAAAAAAAATCAAATTTTCAATGACTAATTCTAACACTATAGCCAGGATAAAATGTGTTCCGATAAATTGCTTTGGTCGCTTTTCATATGCTTCTTTTGTTATAAAGTCACACAAGAGAATAAGTTAACCTCTCTGGTTATTTATGATTTGGCTCTATAACAACTTCACACCACCGTATGATGCCTTGCTTTATTGAAAGAAACATGTGCACGTATAAATGCTTAGGCGGACTCAAGAATCAAATAACTATACAATAAATAAATAAACAAACACATATTATATATATATATATATATATATTTATATATATATATATGCACACACGCTCATATATATACCCACATACGCATAAATATACACAAAAGACGATCTCATAGCAAAAAAGAGTGAAAAATTCTGCGTTAGATATGAGCGGCCAAACTGCCATGAAGAGATGAAATGAGCCCATAGGACACCATTTTGCGCGCGCAGAGAGAGGAGGGTGGGGGGAAGAGTGGATAAGGAGTGAAAAAGTGGAATGGGAGGGATAGAGAGAGAGAGAGGAGCGTTCGCTGGCCTGTATGCGGAGGGCCATAAATTCTTCTTTGTTAGCGCGAGGTTCATATTTTATATGAAAAAACCGCTATGCGCTACGCATTCTGCCTGCTCGTCCATCTGTGTATGTGTTTGCTATCCGTTGGTAACCGAAAGCTTTATGAAAAGCAACGGGAGGCGAAAAATACTATGCTTAGCATATAAATTCATCCATGGAGAGAAAAAAAACCGCCTAGTCGAAATTTACTATTTATTTGATGTTCGAAGTAGGGATATTATATTTAAAAATATTTTTTTTTTTTACATCGGGATAAATGTTTTACACTCGCAAGAATTCTGGAGAAAAACACAATAGGGACGCCAGGGACGGATTTATTTTCGAGAGTGGGATCATGCTTGAATCCACAAACTTAACTCTTAGAATTCGATGTGTTTTAGATTCCCCCTCGGTGCAAAAATGAAATAAAAGTCCACGTTTTGTAACCTTTACCGACACCGTGAAATATTTTGCACATAAAACATTCAGCGGTTGTCCGCCGAATATAAACTCAATCAACACGACTATGCTCCCTTGAAATTTCGCGTTTCTTTATCGCTCAAAATATTTTATTTGTTTTTATTTCTTTTGCACGCCCGCAACAATCAGGAATGAAAAAGAGTGCCGCGCGGATACATTTTTTAAATTAATTTTTATTTCGAGCACGAAACGAACATACGTCATCAGATACGAAGGAAGAGTTATTAAAGCAGATCTGTCTCTTTAAAGATAAGGCCTCCAGAAAACGTTCAAGTTATTTTTTTAAATTATATTTTTATATCTAAGGATTACCGGATGTGAAGATCATTATTTTCAAATCTCTTATTGGGGATCATATCACGATGGCGACAATTAAAACATGTAAACAGAACGGCAGAACATATTACATTAAGAACTTTTTATTTTTTTCACGAAAAATATCGTAAATAAATATTTGCGCGTCCTGCCGAAAAAACAACAAAAATTAAAGAATAAAAAATTCGATATTTTAATATAAACTCCCGTGGAATCGAACCCCGGTACTTCAGATGTGAAATCCGACGTGCAGTCCATTACGCTAACGTGTCATTTGTAGATTCCTCCCTGTAAAAAAACATCTTTTCTTTCTATAACGGTATTAATTGTTCTTGAGTTGTCATCAAAGATCTGTCGTAGACACGGATTACTCCCCAAATGCTGATTTTAGATATACCTACACGGCGCTGTATTAGCTATTTTAGCACCCGGGGCAAACTACCAAATATGCGCCCACTCCATAAAACATTCTCTAATACCTATATGGATTTAAGATGAACAATTAATAAATAAAAATAAACTATAAATGATATAATTTCTTCCTATAAATGTACATAATTTAAATACATAATTATAAATATAATTACATGTATAATTACACACATAGATAATTTAAATACAGAGAGTATAAATATTTTAACATTAAAGAATATTCTAAAGTATTCTATGAAGCACACTCATCAATAGCACCATCGAAATTTATAGTTTCTGCTATGCGTAATGTCTGGAACAAGTATAGTAGTGAAATCTCCCCTGTCCTTGTGGCATGCACAACTTGCCTTTAACAATTTTTGCGCCCCTTCTTTAGTTACGCCCGGGGCTGGATATACATATACCACATTTTTACCATATCTAGTTGCTATATAGATCAGCCTATTCTGAGAATTTGGCTTTTCCAGGTAGCAGAATTCCAGATATATTGCCCAAACAGACGGATGGACAGACAGACAAAGCCGAATACATTAGCGATTTTCAGAAAGAAAAAAGCTCCAAAAAGAAAACATATTTAAAGCAAGCCTCGCGAAAGAGGAAATCGACGAACATTTATATGAGAGGGCGAACCTCGAGTTCTTTTTTTTTAAGTATCTCCTAACCTATTTTCTTTTTCCTCACAAACGGGATGAAGAGGGTTTTTAGAAGAACTTATTCCTCTTACACGACTCCCAACTCCGTGTAAGGTGAAGGTCAGTCTCGACGCGGAATAATTCATGTGGCGGCAGTTTTCCCCCGCGCGCTCTCTCTGTGTTATGTCAATGCTTTATGAAGACACGGAGAGCCCCCCCCCCCAACCCTTTCTCCCTCTCTTATGCTCTTTTCCCCCTCCCCTCATCCCTCCTCACAACATCCTCGCCCGACGCGAAATTACTCCGCGCGCTAGGATTTTGCGCTTTTTCATTTTCAAAACGAGAAGGATCGCGGTAATTACGGTCGGTATTCGACTAAACTCATTAATTGATGAGATGAAAGAGGACCGCGGTAAAAGGATAATCCGCGACCCAGAGGATTATATTCTTTGTCCATTATTTCGCTTGAAATATTTTCCCGAGCGGCTTTCGGAATAATTTCCTCGCCTTTCACTTTTCCAGGGAACTATTGAAGATATTTTCGGTGTTCAAAATTTTTAAAAATATATTATTATTCGCGTTTGGCTTTTTGTAGAAAGGTTTGCGCCAGGGAAAAAGCATCTACGGGGTAAATGAAGTTTTGGATCAATCCCGTCTCTTCCGTTATTCTATTAGGATGTACTTAAGAGTTTTTTTGGATGAACTGAGCTCTGTTCAAATCTCGACTCTGGATTATAATACAAAGTATAAGACTGTTAAAAAAAATTGCAGCTGTAATTTTTTCCCAATGCGACTAACTTCAAACGTAATCCTGAAAACCCCTTCCACGTACGCCCATAATGGGCCTGGATTATCTTTTTAATTTAAAGAAAAGAAAGTTTATTCGACTACGTAAGAAATTAAAGTAACTACTGTAGTTGATGGAATGAAATGATCATAATATCCGAAGCAGACAGGCACCAGCTGCAAAGTTGGAAATAACTTTGAAACGAGAAAAATTCTCGCTATGAGCGGGAATCGAATCAGGGTCTTCCACTTTCCGGGCGGATATTCTACCACTCAACTATCGTAGTAGATTAATTCTCGTTTCTGAATGCGGTATTTTTCACGTTTCGAAGTTATTCCCAGCCACTGCAGTGGTTCAAATAAATTATTTTTTTAGAAATTTGTTTTGCAAAATTCTTTTCATCGCCTGTGCAATTAAAATGGAGTCCCGCAAATTTTTGTAATTCTTTGATAAATTTCATTTTATAATACCTACTTAGAAATTTGGTTCGTTTTGGCTTCGTAAAACGTCGTTATAGTTTTGTATTGGCTTCATAACTTTTTCCCTTCGATTTTCATACAAGCTTCAGATCTTCAAATCATAGCAATCCATATCCTGCCATTGCTTATTGGAAACAAGTTTTACTGAAGTTTGGTAGTATAATAAATTGGATAAGAAGCAGCCGATTATTTCAGTCAAAATTAATATCATAAAAACAGTGAGTAATTAAATATGTTATTTAACTTGTTAATTCAAATTAACTGATTTAAGTGTAACTTTGTGGAATATTTCCATAACCAGAAATAACTTTATACTCTTTGTAATTGTTCACTGTTCTATTATATGCTTACCTCATTGGTTTCGACGTGATACGTGATAGGTCAGGTCAGGATGACCCATAACCTCGAGGCCATGGCCGTAAGCATCTAATAAAATAGTGAAAAATTGCAATTCTTTCTGACAACTATTTATTTCTTAAAATTTTCCTGTTAGACATGTGTATTCGATTCCTATGAACGCTGAACTAATGCTAATGACCGTATAAGTACGTATAGACACAAAATGTTTGAAGTTGAACCATTGAACGTGTAAGAAAACGAAAATCCATTACCTTCGCGTCAGATAGGTACATAAATTTATTTTGAACTCGAAAATTATTCTGAGGAGAAAATATTTCGCAGCCCAGGGCGATCGCATCCCTGATGATCTGGCGAAATTGAGTTCATTAAAATTGTTTAGATGGAAAAGATAAAGACTTCGTGAAATGTTGCATAAAAGAATTTTCTCTAAAGAATATTCAGCTTACTTTTAAATTCGCACACACACACACATACAGTAAGACCCCGTTAATCCGAACCTCGGTAATCAAAAATTTCAGTTAATCCGAACGGGATGTAAAAAAATAGTCTTCAGAAAAAGTTTTATTTATTCAGACGAAAATTAACAGAATACTAAAACTTAAACATTTATAAATTAGTCTTTTTACAAAATTGGTCATTTTTTTCGGATAATGTGTTGAACGACAAGAAGAGACTGCAATGTCCCGCCAGCGCTTCATAAAAATTACATCTGTAGGCATGGCTTTACTTACTGTGCTGCTCTACGTACAGCCGAGCGCGTTCCAACGCTTCCAATCCTTCAGTGTGTGACATTACTTCCGTTGTAACTTCTTCTGAATCATTTTCATTCGATTCATCTTGATTACTTTTCTCCGACAATCCAATTGCCAAGAGATTCAACACTAATAGTAGCACAAAATTGTTCAATTTTAGAACGATTCTTTTTCCAGTTACTGATGGTTGCTTTTCCGACACCAAGCTCTAAGGCTAGTTTGGTCGCACTTTCGTCTTTGTCAATGCGTTTGAGCAATTCCAACTTATCTTTTAACTAACACGAACTGTGCTTATGCTTTTTCGACACTTCTCTCAGATGGACAAAACGGAAGACAGTAATTTAAAACACTGGGAAAATCCCTGCACTGCATTACACAGCTGTACGGTAAGACGATAGAAACAGCACTGAGCAATGAATACAGTGGTTTGCTGTGACCTTCACTCAGAGAGCGCGGCAATCTCCGACCCCTCGCCGTGCATTTTTTAAAACCCGGTTAATCCGAAAATTCACTAATCCGAACATACCCGAGTCCCGATTAGTTCGGATTAGCGAGGCTTTCCTGTATATGTAATAGATTTTGAGTAAATCATATTTAAAAATAAAACTGAACATTAAATACCAATTTAAGTTTCTTAGATAAAACTAAGCGAAGGAGAAATCCAAGGTGATATATATATTTTTAAAAAAGCATTGTCAAGGAGAGAAAGAGAGGAAATGATATAAGGAGGGGAAAGGAAAGGTGGTAAAAGGAAGAGGCAGACAAGGAATGGGAGAGAGAGAGAGATAGAGATGGAGGGAGAATGAGAAGAAGACAGGCAGACAGACAGACGAATTTATTAAGGGCGATAGAGAGAGGGAGAGATGATAGGAGAGAGGGAGGAGTAGAGGTGGGAAGTGATACAGGTAGGTCGAGGTGGAAGTTCTGCGCTAAGAGCATTTATAAAACATGATCATTTGATTAAATTATTTTTCGTTCTAATAAAAGTTTTTATTTTGCAAAGAAATTTTATCTTTCTATTTAAAAAACAAAACAAAAATAGAAAATACCTATATTAATTTTATGCACGGTCATTATTGACGAGGGTTTAAGATAATTTTTATGCTGTTGTTAAAATAAAAAGAGAATGGCAAAGTTTCTAATTCTAATTCAGTTTTGTATCACGACTACAACGAAATATCGAGAGAGAAAGAGAGCCGGAGATGTAGAAAGATTATTTCTTTATTTTTCAAAGAAATACGATAAAAAACGTATTCGTTCCATCAAGGTGTTGTGACAAGGGCGACAAACCTGCCAAAAGCGGGATAAGGCATTTTTTCGGGGGTTGTAAGTCGTTATAAAAAGAAGTTCTCGTCGCTTCCAAAAAACGTAAAAAAAATACTCGGCTCGACGCGAGCGCTCCGGTAGGGAAAAAGATGAACCTTGGATTATTTTCGTGTTAAGCTCCGCGCGGAAAACTATCTCGAGAGCATGGCTCGAGGGCTCCGTGTAAGTTTCTTCCGACGCGCCAAGAACCTCCTTATCTTTCTGCTCGAAGATTGTGCAAAAGTAGCACCATACTACTTAGCCCGCACTACCCCCTTCCCACCTCTTTCTTAACTTGTGAGCCTTCCTCGCGATACCGTTCGTCTAAAAACTTACCCCTCCTCCCATTCCTATCCCCATTTCTACCTTTGAATACCTCTTTTACTCATCCTCTCGGAAGAGCATCCACCGCCAACTCCTCTATCTAATATCCACAGGTGCCGGGAGAGGTCGCGCCGGCGCTGGGGGAGGAAAGGGTCCGTGTAGTTCCTCGGTTTCTCGCTAAATGGCGCCAACTCCGCGTCGTTGACCTTTTTTTTACTGTGCCGGGCCGAGGAATGGCGACCTGGAGTTTCCCAGAGGAGATGGCGAAGGAATCTCGTCCTCATTCTCCAGGGAATCGGCGGCGGCGGGTTGGTACGTTTCCATGGAAAGGATTCCTTACCCCCTTGGGGAGTAGTGAGACCGGTGAGGAGAAGCCCTCTCTCGCGTTATCCATTTGACACGGACCCCCCGCAAGGTGGCTGAGGCAGCCCTAGTCCTTCTCATCGATTCCCTGCAGGTCGTAATTTTGTCGTGGCCGATTCGTTTTAAAGCTGGGTAGAACGTTTTCAGTCAGCCGACATGCGTACACATAACCAGGCATTCGGTAATTCAAGAACAAGCAATTTAAAAATATACTTGCCTCAGGCATCTCCAATAACCACAATAAGGTTAAAAAACCATATGCGCATTTCGGCTACAAATCAGCCGTCTTCAGTGATAATTCACCAAAAATAGATTCTAAATTAAACTAAGGCAAGTACATTTTTAAATTTCCTGTTCTTGAATATTTTCAGCCATAAGACGAGCTCGATTTTTCCATGTTGAACCATTCGGCAATTTGTTCAAACCATCCAAAATTGTCCCATTCGATGTAAACCCTCTAATGGTAACGTGAGTCACTCTGACTCACACATTACCGAAAGATCAGTCTAACGCTGTTTGTGTTTAAACACGCTCCCCCCTCTCTTAGCAGTGCTTCCTCTAATTAGTTGTCTATGTGCTATCAAAGGAGAAACACATTTTTCTCCGGTCGCCGTTACCGGCTACAATTTATGCAAGAGTTGCACAAGGGGTTGAAGTGCCAATGACAAAAAGGCAGACTCAGTTTTACAAACTTAAGTAATGATCTGAAAGCTATGATTTGCAAACCCTCAGGAGAGGCTCTAGAAACACATCAAGCGACAGAGCGACAAATATCAAGAAAGTATAGTCATTTGTGCCATTATGCCTAGAGAAGGAAAACCTCCACACTCTGCATTCTTTACATATTTCTAACAATTACTACATTTTGAAGTTAATAAAAATCATTTAAAAACAGTTTTTTATATATTGATGATGTTCCCTTATTCCAAGTTTAAGTGAGTCAACCTGACGCAGCGTTACTAATAAGTGCCTCAAAAATAGCGTTACCATTCTAGGGTTAAAGAGACCGGCGTGAGGTTAAGTTGCTCAACCTATGTCGATTATTCTCGGAAAACTGTCGTGTACATATAATTTTCGCAAGGTGGAAGCAAAAGCTGTCCGTGAATGTGAGAAATGGGCAAAGAGAAAAGTCGCGACCAGGTTAGAGACGCATGAGATGTGCGTATGGCGTAGACAGATAAAATTAGTTGGATAGCGAGGAAAACAAATCAAGTTATGAATGTAGTAGGGGAAGAGGAAAACTTAATTAGAATAATAAGAGAGAGGCAGAGGAAATTGGTGAGTCAAATTTTGAAATGAAACGGTCAAGCGAAATAAATCGTAGAGGGGAGGGTGTCAGGAGAGAAGCAACCAGAAAGGAAGAGGAAAGGTAAATTGTACGTATTAAAGGAAGGAATTGGATATGAGAACATTAAGAGAAAGGCGTTTTATAATACAGATTGGGTTGGGTGTGCCTAAAACCTACCGGTTGGGAGAACTAGTACGGAGGATAGCAAAAATTATCAAAATTGCACGTTTATTACATTCATGAATTATGCGCCTTTCCAATCCTAGGTGATACTCTTTTACTCTTCCAACATCTTTTTCTCCTTCCTAACATCTTCCATTCCAAGACCTCTTTCATGAGGCCGTCGCGCCTCAACATATGATCCGGGTACTTCTTGTCTCTCCATTATTACTCTAATTAACCTTTAACTACTGTGTCGCAGTTTGTAAGACAACCTAAGATATAATGTCAAATTAATCCCCTCCTTTATCATTCACTAGCTTGCATTTTACAAAGATAAAGCGAATATAGAGATTTTTTCTTTTGAATTATTTTTAACTCTCATGCCAGATACAGAAAATCCAACTGCAGATGTAGGTAGTGTTTAAATAATAGCAAAAACAGTAGCGTTCCGGGAGACTGATCATAATTACTATGTCGATTTCACCTCAATTGTGAATGGCTAAGATCCTCTCTTTTCCCACAGCACTTAAACTTCATTGGTAATCCTTCGCTCACATCTTTACCCATTGCCCTCATCTCACATCCGCATTGTAATGTACTCCATATCGACGTTCATTCGACAATCCACGTCTTCATTTTATAGCAAATAGGAATGATCTATGATCTGAAATATCGAGCTCGTCTTATAGCTAGAATAAAGTTGATGGCGAAGGAAATTCTAAAAGTCGAAAAAAATTAAGAGTCGGTGATCAGTGGATCAATACTGCAAATGGCTGTTTTCTAGCTAAAGTTTACAACTGGTTTTCTCATCTGTTCTGCCAATGTTGCGATTATTTTCCATTAAGTGAGAGTAATGCATGCTAGAAGGGCAACATGAATTAAGTACGCTATGCCGAAAAGGTTTAGTAATTGCAATTTCAAATTTTATTGCCGCTAAGGAAGAAACACTGAGAGATCAGCATTATTTAAACACTATTGTCTCACTATTTTTATATTTCTGAATTCCAAATCTAATAACATTCTTTCACAGGGTTTATGAATTTATATTTCATTCATGTAATGCGGCAGTGCCGATTGCATTATATGGCCAGTTTATGTTATTTTCAACGGATAAATTAATGTAAGTGAAAACTTCCAATTATAATTCAGTGATATGGCCCAAATATGTCTATTTTCCCCTTAATATCTTAAATACCAAATTATATCTAAGTGCATCCAAAAGAGACTAAGACAGACGGACCGAATGTATTAAATATAAATACGCCACAAAAGAGGTACTTGTCTTTTTTTCAGAAAATCCAAGCACAATATACGTCAAGATAAAAAAATGATAGCTCGGGAATTGAAGTTCTCCAAACCTCGAGGACACCCTCTTGGTACTAAAAACCTTGGTGCGCGTTGTAATACACAAGAGGCCAGCAGAGTTGCTCGGTTTCCAAGAAGGGCTTCTACAGAAATAGGTCTGTAATTACAGCGACTATTTTGCTTTATTCCGACATGCAAACAAGAAAGTGGGCTCAGGATACTAACAAATATTGACAATCTTATTTGCCTCTGGGCAACATTTAACTGAATACATTTTCAAATCCTTAAACCTTATGTATTCGAAATAAAATTATGTAATTAAAATAAATACACAAATATGATTTTGAAATTACTCGTGCGACTCATAACCAATCAAAGCGATAAGGATAATGGCGGATTAATATTTAAAAAGATAAAATATTGAGCAGACGAGTATGGATAGCAGTGTTAAAAATGTAGGCATATCAGGTCACTTTTAACAGTAATAAAAACTTATCCTAAAGCTATCTTTTTCGACTCATTAAAAAAATATCAACGAGGACAAAAATGATTGAATGTGTAAAGCACGAAAAAAATATGACGGAGTTATTTTAGTCCGTACGTGTACAATAATTCCGTCTGATGCAATACCTTTCAGATCAAACGTAAAAAATCAGCACCGCAGATTGAAAACTATGATTTTTGAAGGCATTGAACAGTAATCAAGGAGAATTCTCAAAAGATTTGTTTCCAAAATCGCCTTTTCTTTGCGTCTTAAAGTCGCAGGTGAGACTTATGTCTTGCGAACGTGATCCAAAATGCTATTTTCTCGTCCGGATCCCGGAAACAAAAACAACAAGAAAAACACCAAAAACATTTATGAGACACTACTTAAGAAGCCTTCTGTTTCCCTCCGCGTCAGGTTCGTTATCCGCACCATTTACCCCTCCCTCCTCCACCCCTTCCCCCTCCCTCCTATCCCCTCTCCTTCGCCAAAATCCTTACGGAGAGAAAAAAAGAAAGAAGACTGCCTTGCGTGCGGAAAGGATTAAGGAACACGCACAAAAGCTTACAAACAACGCAATCCCGACGACAGAGTAATGAAAAAAAATCCCTTCGATGGTGTAAAAAATAAGACCTCGGTTATTTGAAATCTCTAAAAACAAATTTTTTGGTCCCTTTCGAGACGCGTTGCATGGAATCATACTCGAGTTTCTTAATCCCCAGAGAAAGGGCTTTAAACGGTCGTAAATCACGGAGAAAAGTAGAAGCATGAAACGAAATTCTAACTGTACTCGTACACCAAGCCGATCCTGTATATATTAGCAGGTTGATATCCTCGACATGTAGTAAGCGGTATACGTATTTCATGACAGGAAACTATGATGTTGGATCTTCAAATGTAGGTAAGGATTCGGAGCAACAAACGAAATGTTCTTGCTTCTCTGAGATTATTTGAATGCTTTCTCAGAAATTCTTACTGCATGAAAAATACATTTTTTTTAAACCCACAATGCGAGTTTTCACTTCCACTGCTACCTCAACCGATGTTGTCGCATTTAAGACCCCTGACTGTACTACTTTTAAAATAAATGCGACCAATTTTATTACATGGTGGTGAAGCATGCATGAGTGTTGAACTTGACAGTCTGAAAAATATACAATATTAGCGTAACTAAATAAATTTGAGAGCAAATATATCATAAAAATATTTTTAAATGTATTACTCTCCAAAATGTTTTGGCCCAGCAATCATAAACTTTGATGGAAAATCGTAAATATATTTAGGATGTCATTGACGATCATAAGATATGATGCACTATGAATATTCCACGGCAAAAATTTATCTGCAGAACGTGATGTGAATAACGAAATGTGAAACTCCGAAAGCGTGCGATGGCCGTCAAAGTCACCCAACCCAACCCAACCTCTACACCAGCGTAGGCACTCGTTACTTGATAAGATGAAAACAATAAGAGAGCAATGTGGAAGTTTGGGCTTGCAAACAATTTCAAAATCCAATCACCATTATAATTCTAATACTAGATGTAATATAGTTCAGCCACGGAATCATAGACAACTGCACGGCACTACCTCTTATCTACGCGGGCGATAATTTCTCCTGCGCGGTTCCGCGTCAAATTGCCTCCTAGGACAACATTGAAGTACCGTAACACATCCCGCAGAGACAATTTTGCCGCAAAAGCGGTCTTTCGTGTTTTATTTTCCCCGCAGAACACTCCGAAATAGAGTCCACAATACGCAAAAGGCTCCGTTTCTCTAGTTCCGTCTTCGGAATTCCTTTCGCGGGAGCTCATAACACGCGTTGCGCTTTTGTTTCGGGTTGGTTTGTATTATCGCAGACTATCACTATCGCGTGAAACTCGAGACTTCATTAGGATGCTTCAAGTTTTGATATCGAGGATGTTCCCATTTTCCCTGCATTTTTCTACTCGAAAAGTTTGAATATATCCCTGAATGTAAAGGAAGTAATCAAAGTCCTGGTCTTGAGTCATAAAGAGGCACTAAAATTCTGATAAAAGTGGTAGATCAGATAGTATTTGAATTTTATGTTAATGATCTTTACATTATGAACATATAAGTTTTAACACTATCTCTAAGTTAATGAAATCCGTTCACTTATTTTATATATATATATATATATATATATATATATATATATATATATATATATATAACAGCTTACGGAAAAGGAAAGGTAAAATGGATATATGGATGTCAACAAGGTGTTGGGATCCATATATATATATATATTTTATTCGTCTTAATGGCAAAAAACTAATGTTTCTTCAAGTTTCAGAAAGATTTTCAAATTTTTTCAAAATAACAAAACAAACCCACTAACACTGAGGTAGTAATAAAAATTGTTTGAAAAGAAAACCTGCCGAGTTTTTAATCAATAAAAATGCGACTCCTATTTGTTTATCACTTTTAGTGTCAAAATGCTGCATTATGTAATTCTTAGACGCACTTATTTAATGGCGAATGTTGGATATAAATTACACTCATTGGCGTACCGGACAACCCCGCGGGAGGGGCGGAGAGCATAGCCAAAGCGGGTCCATATTTTTTTTCGTAAGGCTCTTTAATTTTTTTCCGGTACTTCAATTTTGTTTAGGGTTTACGCATTTTCCTGTACGCCACTGATTTACACTCAAATTAAATTTTTGTCATAAAACCGAACTTTAAGATCAAAATATTACTTTGCCTTTAACCTTTAATGGTGTGAATATAGTTAAATACACAACACAGCTGCTACTCGATTTCTATCCATGATTATCACTAAATCTAGAAAAAAATCATTCCCAGGAGAAAGAAGAAGGGAGTTACTTGAAGAAAGGACAAGCTTCCGCAAAAGCGTGGACATAGAATGAGGAAGTATGGATTCTTTATCAATCAAAACGAACGTCAGAGTTTACCGCACGCTCTTCTACAACTTCCCATTCAGAGAGAGAGAGAGAGAGAAAGAGAAGTATATGAAACAATGCTCATATCCACACGTAGCAAAAGTGGTGCCTCTACCAGGCGCACTCGCAAACAATTAAAAATTCTCCAACGCTCCGGCGAATTGATAAACCGTATTCGACAAATCGCTCCGTCTCCAAACAATTAGAGTTAGTCTATAAACGCACTTCCGGATTAAAGATCGGATAGGTTGCCTACAAAAAATACAGGAGGAACCGCTTCATTAACCTCTACAGTAACGTTTTTTTATCTCTCAAGGTTAAACATTCGAGACAATGGAGATTGGAAGCGTTTTATGCCGAGCAAATGATCACGCGCTCAGAGGTATTAATTATCATAGGAACAGAACAACGGTTGTTTGAATGAGTCATATTCCAACGTCGCAGCGAGGCACGTCCACAGAACGTCGACCTCTTTAACGACTACTGCGATTGAAATGCGGACAAATAGCCAATCTATTCGGATGCAAATCGACGAATACACATCCGGTACTATGAACACGCGTGCGCAACATTTAATCGATTTTTAGCTCAATAAAATGTGTTTTATATTTCCAGTAACCTGTTTTTTAAAACCTACACACCGAGGCGGGAATAGATGTAAAAATGTCATGATTTCTCGTTTCCATGATGGCATTTTCCAACGGGTTTATTATATTTAAATATTAAAAAATATACCTACTGTATTTCTTGGCCAATAACCTTAAAACGGAAAATTAAATTTTAAAATTCCAAGATTTGGATAGTTTTCCATTGAATAATTTCCCCAAGACAGAAGTTGCTTTTTAGGTAGAAGGTTAAGTTCCTTTAAGCTAATTTAAGACATCTGAACATATGGGAAAATTAATTTTCAGTGACATATCAAAAGATATCCGGCTAAATAATTGTTTATTTTTCAAACGCCAATTTTCTGCTAACATTACATATTAGAATTACAATTCATTTATAAACTTATTTAGCTCGATTATGTATTTTTGTCACGAGGTCAAGCAATATATACAGGGGGTCCACAAGCCGATCCACCCATTTCATGTGCGTGTATACAAGAAATGCGTAACACTGGCAGAATCTAAATGGCAGCACCTCGTAGAGCAACTGAACAAGTTTTTATTTTACTTCCTAGATGGCGTATAAATCTCAACTAACGGGCAGTGTTTCGTTCTTCTTTTGTTAGATTAGTTAGTCGTGTAAATGGCTGCGACTGAACAAGAAAAGGCGCAATGTGTTGTTGCAAAAACAGAGTCAACAATAACAGCGCAACGTAATTTTCGGCGTGTTTACGAGAGAAATGCACCCCACAAGTCCTCCATAAAGCGCTGTTATGAAACGTTTTTGGCTACATAATGTGTGTGTACATAATGTGAAGAACGGGCGTGCATCTGTTTCAGAGGAGACTGTTAACCGCGTTCAATAAGCGTTTCAACGAAGTCCACGTAAATCCATCAGGAAAGCCTAACGTGAGCATGCCATACCTAAAAGCACGGTGCATAAAGTTCTTCATAAACGTCTTCATTTACCCGCATACAAGGTACAGTTGGTAAAGGCCTTGGAATAATTTTGAAACGAGAAAAAAGTCTGCTATGACCGGGAATCAAACCCGGGTCTTCCACTTGCCGGGCGGATATCCTACCACTGAACTATCGTAGTAGATCAATGTTCTAGTTTCTGAACGCGGATGGGGAAGTGGAAGACCTTGGTTTGATTCCCGGTCATAGCAGACTTTTCCTCGTTTCAAAATTATTTCCAACTTTACAGCTTATGCCTGTCTGCATAGGATCTTCGGGTCGCTCCGTACCACAGGCCTTGGAGGCAAATTATTGTCCAAAACGCAAAGACTTTGCAGTAGAGATGCTTCATCGCATCATTATCGATAATGAGTACCTGGCCAAACTGTTGTTCTCAGATGAGTCAAATTTCCACATTTCCGGCAAAGTTAATCGGCGCAATATACGCATCTGGGGGGGTTCAGAGAATTCACTTATGACCCAGTAATTACACGGGACAGTCCCAACGTGAACGTATGATGTGCGTTAATTAGGTACATAGTCATTGGTCCATTCTTCTTTGCTGAGCAAACGATAACAGGTACAGTTTACCTCAACAGGTTGGAGCTTTATGTGGCACCTCAATTAGAATATTTGCAACCCAACATCGTTTTCATGCAAGATGGCGTGCCGCCACACTGGAGTTTAGCTGTCAGAACTTTTTTTGACAAGACTTTTCCCCAGCGGTGGATTGGACATGACGGACCAACACCGTGGCCACCTCAGTCGCCAGACATAACCCCACTCGACTTCTTTCTGTGGGGTTATATAAAAGATTTGGTGCATTCAGCCGCAGTGCCGGATTTAGAGATATTACAGACACGGATAACTGGTGCAATTAACAGTGTGACACCTGTGATTTTGAAAAATACGTGGCAGGAATTAGAATACCGGTTGGGCATCTTGCGAGCAACCAATGGAACTCATGTCGAGATTTATCAATAAATTTGGCGAGTTGCTCTGTTTCTTTCATTTTTACTTACTTTGTAGGTCCTGTTCATAAATTACACGCACATGAAATGGGTGGATCGGCTTGTGGACACCCTGTATATCATAACTGACATGCCCAGTCGATATTTATCGGATGGTGTAATTTTCCTTCGTCTTTACATATGCATTCAAATTTATTATATTTAATATTGATATCAATTTTTTAAAGATAACAATTCATAGCATTTACTTGGTGGTAACGATAGCAAGCAATTTTTAATCCTGTTAGTCCTCTCTAAATGTATAAAAATTATCAATAACCGCACAAATGCAAGGTAAATTTAATTCGTTAACTTTCAGCTGCCTTAGAATGAAGTTTCTTTTTCATAATAAAAATTACAATGGCCAAAAACGTACTCGTCTATGATTCACGAAGCTGCTTCCAAATTGGTTTGCTCACAAATGGTTACTTGTTTTTTCACTCACTTCCTCTCTTCTCCTGGTCGACACGGGTCATCAAGTCCATTAACCCACATAAAAACACTCCTATGCATCACGTTCATATTTTTTAGTCACGGCTGAGCGGGAAATCGAGATCCGATCGTAACGCACGCAAACGTTAATTCGTTAACGCGCTATCGCCAAGGAGGAAAATCCGGGGTCGTCATTAGCCCGTTCCCACCATAGCGCTCCGAAGCGAACCTATTGCACTGATATCGCGGTGGCAAAATCACGACCGCTTTGAACTCTGGGTATCATCCGCTATCGAGGGAAATGGAAGAGTTCCCGGTTCGAAAATCCTACAGCTCCAGGATTCGAAAAAAGGAACATTGGAATAATGTGCCAAACGCAGAAGAGAGGAAGAGAGAGATAGGATGAGAGAGAAAATCAGAGAGAGAGAGAGAATGAGAGATAATGAGAGAGAGAGAATGAGAGAGACAATGAGAGAGAGAATGAGAAAGAGAGAAAATGAGAGAGAGAGGATGAGAGAGAGACAGAGAGAGAGAATGAGAGGGAGAAAATGAGAGAGAGAGAGAATGAGAGAGCGAAAATAAGAGAGAGAGATGGAGAGAGAGATGGAGAGAGAGAGAGAATGAGAGAGAGAGAGGATGAGATAAGGAGAAAGAGACGAGAGGGGAAAATGGAGGTAGACGGAGTGGAAAGCAGAAAGAAAAATATAGAATAAGAGAGTGAAAAAGTGAGGAAGAAAGTTGAGGAGAGGGAAAGGGAAAGAGGAAGAGAGAGAGAGAGAGAGAGAAGAACAGAGAGATAGGAAAAGAAAAATGATGAGAGAGGAAGATAGAGGGAGGGAGGATGGCAAAATAAATAGAGGAAGAAAGATGATGAGAGGGTAAGAAAATGATAACAAAGAGGAGAGAAAAAGAGAGAGAATAACAATATATAGGAAAAGAGAGATTAAAAGAGAGGTAGGGATAAGGATATAGTGAGAGAAAAAATTGGTAGAAAGGGGAAGAGGCGAAGAGATATGAAGAGAGATAAAGGATCGAGAAGAGAGAAAAGTTAATATATAGAGGGTGGAGTAATAAAAAGGATGTAAGAAAGAATGGAGAGGAGTGAATAATAATAATAATAATAATAGACACATTAAACAAAAGTTAAAAGCATTTGCAAGCAGACACAGGAGATACAAAAAGTAGAGGCAGGAAGATCCATCACTCCATATTCTTTGACGAACCTCAAACAATTCTACAACAATCTTAAAAAAATATATAAATCAGAGAATATCCCACAATAGAAGATATAGAAACCTTTTGGTCGAGCATCTGGTCCAAACCAGAAATACATAACAAAAATGCGACAAGGATTTCAGAGGAAATCGCCAACGCCACAAATTTAGAAGCAATGGCACCAATAAGAATAGATTAGACGGATGTAGAAATAGCAGTAAAAAATACATAATTGGAAGACACCAGGAATCGACCATATTCAAAATTATTGGTACAAATATCTTAAAAGTGTACATGAACAATTAGGTGAATTATTCAACGACTGTATAAATAATCCACATAATATGCCAAAATTCTTTACTAAAGGAACAATCTATCTTAAAGCCAAAGACAGTGATACAAAAAATCCAAACAAATATAGACCTATTGCGTTTAGCTACCATATACAAAGTACTAACATACATCAAAACAATGAAATTAGGTCAGCATCGTAGTTTCAACAAAATCTTATGCGAAGAGCAGAAAGGATGCAGAGCACGTTGCCTAGGCTGCAAAGAACAAATCATAATAGATTTCGCTATTCCAAGCAAAAACAAAAAAACCTCTATTGCGCATACATAGATTACCAAAAAGCGTTTGACAGCGTCCCACACTCATGTCAACTACACATTCTTGAAATCTAGAAAGTAGACCAATTATTGACTTCTTGAGGGATATCATGAAAACATGGAGAACTGAAATACATCTACAAACAGTCACCAAGAGAATAAAAACAACAGAAATAACAATAGCCAGAGGAATATTTCAAGAAGACTCCCTAAGTGCTCCTTGGTTCTGCATAGCGCTTAATCAACTCTCTACCCTACTTAACCGAATGAAATATAGATATAAGATTAACCATAACCAAGATACCCATACACACCCATCAGAATGACATGTAATAAGTATCAAATTCACCATGAACATTCAGCCGTCGAAAGATTCTCCTTACCCAGAAAAGATGGAGGCAGAGGATGTATTGACATAAAAAATCTGTACTATGAACAAATACAAAATCTCCGTCAGTACTTCTACTCTAGACAAGATAGTCCACTACACAAACCTATCATTTCAATAGATAAATCCGCTACACCACTACAACTACAAAATGAAGAATATGACACAAGCAATCATATAAAAACACAAACCCAAAAAATTGACTGCTGGATAAACAAGACACTCCATGGCAAACATACCTACCAATTCTCACAACCACACATAGATAAAGAAGCACCTAATAAATGGCTTGTAAACGGGCACCTGTTTGCTGAAACTGAAGGTTTCCACATAGCCGTTAAAGACCAAATCAAAAAACCAAGAACTACATGAAATGTGTGATAAAAGATTCAACAATAAGCAACGATAAATGCAGGAGATGCAAAACCAAAAACGAAACAATAGAACACATTACAAGTGGGTGTAACACCCTAGCAAGTACTGAATATAGACAAAGACATGATAATGTATGTCGACAAATACACCAAGCCTTATGCAAGAAACACAAATTAATAGAAAGCAGTATAGTACCATGGCATAAATATAAACCAGAAACCATCCTAGAAAATAGTAACAAACATTTATTGGAAAAGAGACATAATTACTGATCGAATAATACCATACAATAGACCGGACATCACACTCATAAAAAAAGAAGAAAAAATAACATACCTAGGTATCGTAATAGACGTTTCACTACCGAACACACCCAATTTAGAGAAAAATCAATGAAAAATCCAAAGACATTTATCACTAGCCGAAGAAAACATGTGGCAACAAAATAAAGTTATTATAGTACCTATTATAATATCGTCTACAGGTGTCATCCCAAAAAACTATTCAAAAGTCTTGAAACTCTAGACCTACACAAAAATACATAGGTAGATAAATTTACAAAAATCTATCATAATTAACACATGCTCTATTGTCCGGCGATTTTTAAATGACTACACACCATTAAAACACAATAACTATTATTATGCATACAGCTTGAACCCGCTCCACTGTAAGCATGAAAATCCGGAATTAATCCGTGTCAAAAATAAATTAATAATAATAATAATAGAGAAAAGTATGTAGTAAAATAAAGATAATAAGAATGAGAAAACAAAAGATCAGAATGAATTTCAAACATTGATGGTGTTGCCTGCATGTTGCTACGTTTTATATTCCATAGTACAGAGTCACAAAAACAAAAATGTGTACTAATGTAGTGCCTCGCGGAATGCAGAAGTCACGTAGATTGGAAATGGCGCAAATTTAATAACTATATAGAAAAAATCGCAAGTTCTTCTAGGCTAAGAATTTTCTTCCGTTATATACATATGTAAAACGCAGTGCGCGCCCGATTCAGAACCGAATTATGATTGAATTTTATTGGTGTTGGTTAAATAAGCATCACATTTATTTGATCGTGTTTAAACAAATCCGCGTTGGAATTTCTGTTAAAAACAAAATTAACGCCGTTTTTGTACATTTTTTAATTTAAACTCTCGATTCCATTGATTCCTGCTTTTTAATTGAATAGATTTGTTCTTTTTTTATGCGTTCATTAATTACTTAGCTCATTGGTAGAATGATAGGCACAGTATCTATCTGCCTCCCAGCACTAGAGTCACGGATCCAAATCCTGCCATGGATATCGATGTTGTCGGTTTCCAGCGATACATTTGTTAACCTCATTTTAAAATTCCATGACAGCTGTGCATAAAATACCGCGCGTTTTGATCAAACCGTACTGATAATTTTAATTAACAAGAAAAATTATCGTGCCTGAAACATGGCAACATCGCTTGCAGCTTACACAACGCGATTTTTACCTAAAAACCAGCACAGATGTTTCTGGGGTATGGGAAAAACGTTTTTGCCATACATAATTTATTACTAGAAGAAATACGAGCTAGTCAAATTTGAATATATAGTAGACGTATGTCTAAAGCGGGAGTAAACAGAGATAGGGCGATAAAACATTACTCGTGCTTTAACGCTTTCACGTGTACCCCGTACTAATTTAATAAACACAGACGGCCAATTACGACCGATAGCGTAAAGACAATTATCGACCGTTTATGGAAGCTAGCGGAACATAGGGACCGCATAGAGAGTACGCTCACGAAACTAGATGGCGTGCAAACAACAACGTTACCTCGAAATCATAAAATTCCGCGGATATAATGAAATACGTGACCAAGCTGCGAGATTCTAGGAGTGATTGCGTGGACTGAAAAACCTTTATAAAAGGCGGTAGATCTGGGAACTAGGAGAAGAAAAAAATGACGCACATATACGCGATGAACGTGCCCGCATTCGCCTGCAATGGTTCGGGTTGGGTTGGGGGAGGAAGCGAGAGGGTCCCCAGAGCGTCAGTTAGCGACACCTATCATCCGAACCCTCACGGTTTTGAAGGCCCATCATTTATATAACGTACGCGTTATCGTAAAAGCGTTGCCTTATAAATTAAGCCGTGATGCTCGGCGAGAGATAAAGCGGACCCTGGCTCAAATAGGGTCACCTGGATTCATCGAGATGTGCTTTAAATCCGCGGGGTTTAAGCCTGATCGGCGTGGCAGCATCCTCCTACCCTGGAATTTTCCATTAAAGGGTGAATTCTAGCGCATTAATTATTCGCGTGGGCGACAGAGGGCAGCAGATATGTCGTTCCCTGGGCACTCCCTTGTCCCTCTGATGTTCCTCTTTCCGGAAGGGATTCCTTCTCCCTCTCCTTAACCGTTTTCTCATCTCGGAGATGGAATCAAAGAAGGTATAACCGAGAAATCATTTCGAGTAAACTGCTTACAATGAAAATCGTGTAATGCGGTAAAAACTCATAACAGTAAAATCCCACCATGACCTAATTTTTGGGGCGTGTAAAACGTTCAGATACTGACTAGTGATCCACTGAATTTTTTTTCAAAACAAGACTTTAAATAAATGGAGTTTTACAATATCGCTCAGACAAAAAGACACGCAATTTCTGCCAAACAGGTGCAAAAAAAACTTTGGAACTCTCCTGTTATGGAAAGTCGGTCGGGGCCTAAAAGTATTTTTCTTGGTACCAAATGTTTCATTATTAAGGTATTTCTTATAGAGTGATTTTACTGTACAACGAACTACTTGTGTAAATTTTCGTACCAAGGAAAATCCATTCTAGCGAACATCGTTGAAAATATTTCACATGACCAATTATTCATTTAAATGAACTTCTGTAATATTTTAGAGACGGTATATTGCTATTTCCGCGTTACATACCTACATACGTACATTGTAATTTTACCTTCCGGTAGGTTTAGATACACCCAATGCAATACGTGCTATCCAAAGCCTTTATCTTCAAGTTCTTATACCAAATTCCTTCTATTAAAGCTTCTAATATGCCTTTCCTCTTCCTACCTCTTTGCCTTTTTCCTATCATTTATTCTACTATAACTCCTTTCAGTAGACCGTTTCCTTTCAAAATTTGACCCACCCATTTCTTGTCTGTCCCTTATTACTCTAATTAAGGTCCTCTCTTCCCCTACTTTATTCAAAACTTCCTCATTCGTTGCCTCTGCCCGACTGCTTTTCTCTAGTGTATGTCAATGCCTCTAATATACCCAAATTTTCTTTTTTCATTGTCCATGTCTCGCACCCATATAATGCTACACTCCATATCCAAGTATTCAGTGCCCTATTTTTAATAACTTTATGCAGAATTCCTGTCGTTACCTAAATAATTAAAGAAATTCCACCTGTTTCAGCTTTGTCCCATCTACTGTTGCCTGTCTGTCCTACTACTATTCTCTAGTCTACGCACATCTCCAACGCCTCTAATCTGCTCACATCTTTTCATTGTCCATGTCTCGAACCCATATAATGCTACACTCCATATCAGGGTTTTCACTAACCTCTTTTTAGTATCTTCATTCAGATTGCCGGTCAACAACTCTCATCGTCTCGTTAATGCCTTCTTTGCTCTTGGTATCTCTTTCGTAAATCTTCCCTCCTGCGACAGAATACTACCTAAATAAATAAAACATTCCACCTGTCCAGCCTTTTCCCGTTCACAGTAACATTGACCTGGGTATCTCCACTCTCGGAAAATCTCATGGCTTTTGCTTTATTCTTATTAATTTTTCTCCCGAATATCTTTGCTTTTTCATTTAAGTAACTAATTAAAATTTGAAGGCTCCTTACAGAATTACTCACCAATGCTTTGGTGTCTGCATATCTAACTGATTTAGCAAACTCTCTCCCACTTTTACCCGTTTCTACATCTTCCGATGCCTCCCTTGTCATTTCCTCATCATGAATATTAAACAAATTTCAGATGAAAATACAAGCTTAAAATTTACAAAATGTATACTAAAATTTCAAAATACATATTCCTAAAATCGTATATTTGCAAAGTGATGGGTAGCAAACACTTATTTATGTGAATAATTCAATATGATGAGATTAACGCTTAAATACTCCACTTTACAACATTTTTACCAAACCAAATAACTTTTTAAGCCTCTTCTTTTTCTTGCTTCGGTGAAAGAAGAGTTATTTGCATTATTGCAAACAAATTTTCGGCCATCAGCCTCATTTCAGGATTGGCATTACCATTTTATTTGGACTATTCGTAACATTGTACCAGTATCTCTAAGCATCGGTTTAATTTAACTGTCAAACTGAAGAGGTGAGGGTTATCGTGAAATGGAATTGAATTGGATTGAATTACTGGAGGGAAACCAAGGTTGAAAACACCGTACGGCTTGACTTTGCCGAGGGATTTGGGTAAGTGTCACGAGTAACTATTCTTTAAACAGTAGATTGCTAATAGAAAAAAGCAATCGCTTAATCATCAGTGAAGAACGACAGGCAATCGAATTACATCTACAGTTTAACCAACAGTTGCAAACATCGGCAATTGAAGAATTTTCTCGATCTATTCATGTGGTAAAAGCCGTAGAAATAACCGAATGATTTCTTTTTGAGCAGCACATCATTACCAAATAAAACTTCAATGGTCTAATTGAAAGTTAATTTAATACGAACTAGCACACATTTTTTATGAAAATTTAATCCCGCAAAGGTCTCACTTTCTCGCTCAATTTCAAAGTGTCACTTGTTACAGGATAACGAAATTATTACGACCACTGCTCTATTGAATCGAATTTTGGAGGCAAGGTTTTATATATACTCAAGTTTTAAATTCATTCCTAAATTGCCACGATTTTATTTAAAGCTCGGTAGCGACAAGAGTTTACACAATTTCACATAAAGCGTATTTAATCATCATTCCGTCAATAAACTTCGCATTATGTACAGTTAGATTTTTCAAGGTTGCCGAATTGTTCATGGTGCTTTCGAGTTCCCCACCCTACTTTTCCCTTATCAAGGGTTTCTTCTGTTCCTTCAACTACCGTCACCTTTCACGGTCTACAGCACTACTACGGGTTATTAAAAACTTCATTTTTTCCATAAGCACTTGATGGTTTTAAGTAAAGGCTTGAAAAATTCTTATGATGACACATTCCGTTGACTATATATCACTTGCATCCATATATATAATCACACTACGCCGTCCATATCTACATAAAATTCTGTACTGGTGTTTATCACAGAGCGTACGTTTCCGAGGCAAAAATTCCAATTAACGGCGAGCTTTTTTAGTTCATATCCACCACGGACGAAATAAAAGGCCACGTCTGCCCATCTTCCTACGCTCCTTAAAACAAACGCGAACATTCGAATCAATTCCGGTCCATGAATTGATTCCGTTCGGAACCCGCGCGAAATATTTCGCCGTCTCCATGGAGAGATTTCTGCTTTTTTTTACATCCGATCGCGTACCTTCGTCAATCCCCCCTTCGCGCGGGGCACTATGGCATCCCGAAATCCATTGTCATCCTTTCCCTTCCCCCTTACTTACCCTCTCGCGTGCATTCACGCGTAGGGGGGTTGAAAGCCCAACCGATATCTAGGACACGAGAGCCCGAGCCGGAAAATCGCACAGCTGATTCGCAGGAATAGCGCCATCTGTTGGTAAGCTTTCTGCGTGATTTGTGTCACCAAAAACTAGGGGAACATCAAAAGATAGGACTAAATCCCGCAATCTCCGAGTAGGAGGGAGGGGATGAAAGGACGGGGCGGGTGGAAGGGGGAGGGAAGGAACACGCACACAATGCGTCAGGTCAAAGGACAGGGTTGTAACGCCTCTTCCTCCTCCTACTCTTGCGCGCCTCTCTCTTTGGTCACGTATAGCGGGGAGTTCTCATCAATATTCAGGGCTATTGCCGCTCTGCAGCACGCCTGATTTGCAGGGAGTAAGGGGAGGGGAGGAGAGCGGAATGGAGGGCTCCTAAATATATAATGAACTCGCTCCTTGTTTAATACGAGGAGGGTAGTCCAGGTGAAATAGCGCCACTGTCGGAGAGGTAGAGAGAGAGGAAGGCAGAGAGGATGTAGAGAGATAGGGAGAGAGGACCAAAACTGGGGCTCTCTTAACAATACTCGGTCATGCTACCATTCGACGTATAGAGAAGGTGAGAGAGATGGAGAGCATGAGAAATCTCTATTTTTATCCTTTTCGGAATGAAAAAATATTTCTCGTTTATTCCATTTTATTTTCTTTTTCACTTTCCAGTCTTTCCGATCCCGTAGCTGGAGGCAAATCGCTCGTTTAACAATACGTATATTAAAGTAAGACGGGAGATGGATTCGTCACTCTTTTTTTTTTTAATCCTTCCCTTGTTTTGTTTAAGTAGAGCTTACTCCGTCTACTAGTCAGGTTGGTATGTGGGAGAAAGACGGAGGGAGATTAAGGGAAGGAGAGAGAGAAAGCGGGGAGAGAGAGAGAGACAAAAATAATCAGTGCAAATGGACCATTCGGACGGAATAAATATATACTTTGTACTCAGGGGAGAGAATTATTTCTGGAGGATTAATTTCGGCACAGGAAAAAATTCAGCCGTTGATTAATTGCCGAGGTTTTTTACAGAGATTGAGATGGAAAATATTTCTTCGATCATGTTATTTTATAATATAGAAATTTTTTAGGGGTTTCTCTCAGTGTATCTAGTTAGTTTTGCTTGATTTTATATATGCTTAGGGAAAAGAAAAGGTAAATAGGTAAATAGATGTTAACAGCCCAAGAACACCAATAAGAGATCCTCTGGGGTGTCAGAGAAACATATTCAGGGGCGTATATTAAGGTTGTGCTAGGTGTGCGGTGCACACCCAATGAATCACGATGTGATATTTTATTTTTCAATTTAATCTCAGCCGCCCGAAAATAGTATCACTGGATAATCCTTAAAACGTGCAATATTGGCCACGCACACCTCCTAGGTTTGAGCAGAGCAGCAGTCCAGGGTATAGATATTTCGGTTATGCGACGTAAATACCGGCCTGGATAGCGTTCGATGATTCATCAGCGCCTCCCACGGAAAAACATTTCACTGGAAGAGCCTTGAAGCGTGCGACCTAGGCTAACACACACTCTCTAGCTCTGAGAAGCCTTGAGCAGAACAGTTGGGCATTGGAGAGATACTTGGCTAATAATTTGTGGATAACAGCCCGAATGGCGTGCGATGTGTCAGTAGCACATATAAATAAAAAAAATAACTTCAACTATCCATTCAAACTATATTTTAAACATTAATTGTTCTATTGGTGAAACAGTGTTGTTGGCAAAGGATATCTTGCAAACTCGGAGGCAATAATAAATAAGAGATACTTATGCATGAAAGTAGAGCAGCATACGTTTCCACTCAGGAGTTCCATGAATGGCAATTTCCATTTATGTAACGACGCGATTCCAATACGACATTATTTCGTCCAGCGATAAAAATTTCCTAAATGCGAAATATAACGAGGCTCTAATACTACTCTACTAAGTTGTGGATAACAGCCCGAATGGTGTGCGATGTGTCAGTAGCACATATACAGGATGGTGTTAGTAGTAAGCGAGCTGTCGAGTGAATATGGCATTCATTTACTAAGTGTTCGTTTCTTATGTTACGGTGTTTATTAAATTTGCGTTTTGTACATGTTTTAAAAAACATTTCTGTTATTTTTTTAACACTCCGATTTATTTGCCATCTTATACAACGGGAAACAGTGTTGAAGATTAAAAGTGTACCATTTTAGACTCGAAACTATGCTGATTGTACGAAAATTTTGCTTTGTAAACATATAGACGCAAAATCTGAATATACAAGACATTTTTCGGTTTCACATTATGAAACAGTGGAATGGTTAACTGGCTGTGATGTTAGATCTAGACTATTATGATGGCCGTGTTTATTTTTCCCAAAAGAGAAGGGTATGTGGAATAAACATGGGTTTTCCGATGTTGACCTTTTAGCAATAGCACTGCAAAAGCATGAAAGACCCGAATTATATGTTCAGTCTTTTCTGAATCTTAAACTGTTTGGAAAACAAAGAAACGACACTTTAATTGACAACCAACGAAAAATTGAAATAAGTCCACAAGTGAATAAAAATAAAGATATTTTGAAACGGTTTATTGATGCATAATGATATTTTATCTAAACATGAACTTACTCTGCGAGGTCATGATGAGTCTAAGGATTCAATGAATAGAGGTAATTATTTAGAATTTTTAAATGTATTTCGCGAATATGATCCTCTTTTAGACAATATAATCATTTAAGTACATCAACTGTATTTAAAGAAACTTCTTCTATTGAAAAATATTATTTGCGTCGACCTAATTTGCAAAACATATATGTATATATATATATATATATATATATATATATATATATATATATATATATGGATGTCAACAAGGTGTTGGGATGAGGATGGGATGCCTCCACCCAGTGTCACCGCCATCAGTTCTCTCTCTGTAGCTGAAGAAGGAGTAGTTCCGAAAGCTTTACGTTTGTGATGTTTCTGTGTTTTTGTGTTATTTTACGTGTGTCGCTTCGACATCCCCGGGGCCTCGCCAACCTGAAGTCGTCTGATTGGTGAGTGCTCACTGGGTTTCCTCATCCCAACACCTTGTTGACATCCATATATTCATTTTACCTTTCCTTTTCCGTAAGTTGTTATATATATATATATATATATATATATATATATATATATATATATATATATATACACACACACACACACTAGTAGTGTTTCAATTAACGTGGGAAGATAGACATGCGTTCATCATAGCAACGAGATTTAACACACTATTGTCATTTTTAATGCTGTATTCTTTTAATATAAATCTCTTTATTTTAATTGGTATTGATACGAGCATTCCTACGTTTTTGAAGGGATATTTCTGCTAATAATTGTAAGTTTTTATTTATCGTATTTGTTATTGATAGTAAGTTTTTATTTATCTTAAATACTTTTTGTCTTTATTCACTATATAAAATAGGTAATTCTGTTGTAAAGGATGTTAATTTGAACAAATTTAAATAAAACATTTTAAAATGTTGGGTTGTAGCATAGCAATTCTTCAGCTAACTATACTTATACAGTTGTTTTAGATGGATGGTTGATGTGATGTTAGGAAAATAACAATTTATTCTTTTTGTAACTTAAGTTAGGTGACTAAAATGTGAAATATTCAACAATTTCACTTCTACTAGTATCTAAAGCTGCATTACTCTGAACTAACAGTATATTTTCATTGATTTTAAGCAATATGAATGGATAAGTTAGTATTTCCAGTAATGAAACTAAAGATACAATCAAACTTCTTACTACTATAATGAAAACAGAACTTAGTTACTTCCACATATTTGTGGAAGTAACTAAGTTCTTTCTTAATGATGAGTAAATTCCACAAGGTTGAGCCTGACCTCATTATTGATATTCTTACTACTACGAGTAATATACCAAACATTCTTACGTTTGTCTCTACTTCTGTCTGCCATTCTCTCAACTGTAAAAAGATTAAATAGAGAGACCTCCACATCACTCAACTGCTGGTAGGTAGATAATTTTGCAAATTTTTACGGTCATGCAAGCTGAAAAGTTATCATAATTATATTATAAAGTTTATTCATATTAAAGTATTAGCCATATACAAGTTGGTTATAAAAATTCATTTTAAAACCTTTACTTGTTTTCTTTTCCGCTCGACTACTCTTCAGAAATTGACAGGTGATCCATATATATTAGTGTATAAACAGTAATATTGATTAAATTCGTTTATTTAAAAAATACATGTATAATATCATAAAGAGATTTTGACATTACATGCAGTATTTTAAACCCTATAATGCTCAATTAATTTGTTTCCCAATTTTTCTCTATCATTGATAAACTATGAATTACAAATGGTATTTATGGTGTGAGAATTCCTTGGAATGACTAACACATACTGAAACATTTACTGTCAATTTAAGTAATCTATTTGGGACGTCAACTTTGGGAAATTAGTCACAGTTTGGACATTTTGTTTAATCAATTAAATCAACGTAACGCTACGACATTTCAATACATTCCTCGTTTTTGATGATTGATCATTAATAACTGACGGGCGATTCCTATGACCGTTATTTAAATTCTATAATTAATTTACTTGTCACAAGCCTTAAACCCATGTCGATGATTTATTTTTGTAACGCAAAGTAATTTACTCCAGATAATTTACTCACACAGAATAATCCATCAAAAGATGTAAAATATAAAAGTTATCCTCGTTTAAAGTTCTCTTTTTTTTAAGCTAACGCCGAAATAAGATTAACCGAAAAAAATCCGATCATTTCAAACGTTAACAATTTACGAGTACATATATTTTTTTTAAGAAAAGAAACGGACTATTTAAATGAATAGGAGGGGGATGAGGAGAACGGCAATTTGTCCTTCCGCCAATTCACCGGGAGAAGCGATCTTGAAAAACCTACGCATAGAGCGGTGCACGAATTTCATTTCTTTTTTTCAAATGTACGTATAACGAACCAAACGTCCCCAGAATGGAGTTCTGCTTCACTCACTCCCTTTCACCCTTTCTATCCACTACACCAACGCACCAAAGAGAGAGAGAGAGAAACACACACACACAATCTCTTCCCCTAACCGATAGAATGCACGAAAAATCCCTTTCGATTTATTACCTCCATCTAAAGAGCGAGAAGTTAAAAGAGTGGGAAGGGATGTGGGAGGCAGAACAGGAGGGGGAGGGTCCGGGATGGGATGGAAAGGGAAGAATGAAAGGGATGATCATGAGGGAACATAACCGAACGAGAGAGAGAGAGAGAGAGGGTGGGAGAAGAGGGGGAGAGCGAGGGTGGGAGGAGAGCGAGGGCGAGGGTGGGAGGAGAAGGAGAGAAAGAGAGAGGGAAAAGAGGGGAATAGAGAGAGAGAGAGATCGTAGAACGGGACAAGGCCAAGTTTGAACGAGAAGGGGTGAAGGTTGTTACGGGAGGAGATATTTCCTTTCCACCTTTAACAAGAGATACCGGAGAGCTAAAGAAGTAAATGAGATGGGGAAAGGTAAGGGGAAGACGAGATGTAGAGGCAGATAAGGGATATTAGAAAGAGATAGCTAAGGCGGGATAGAGAGAGAAAAAAAGGAGAAAGCGGTCGAAATGAAAAGAACTGAATGAAAAGTGAAGAACTGGGCCAAGAGGGTTTGAGTGGAGGAAAAGATATAGGCAGTGGCGGATTTGGAAATTTCCCGCCCCTAGGTCGAATTATTTTTCCACCCCCTTTTTGGCACTTTTTTCTAAAACAAATCGCTCATGTATATGGTTTGTCTGCACATTCGTCCGTCTGCGGATCATAATTAGTTTATCAAAAGTCTGCGTAATAATAATTTTTTCCCGCTCTGAAATCTCTCCGCCCCTAGGCTTTTGCCTACTTTGGCCTTATTTTAAATCTGCTACTGGATATAGGATATGCATAGGAGAGAAGAATTCGAGAGAGAGAGAGGAAAGTTGGAGGAAGAGAGAAAGGTCACCGAAAGCGGAGAAACGATATGAAAAGAAAACGAGAGGGGAAGAGTGATAAGAAAATGGAGGATAAGAGGGTCGGACAATATTTGAATGGGAAGAAAAGAGGATAATACGAGAGAGCGAGGGATAGAGAAATATCGAGCGAGAGGAAATGACTGAAATAAACAGAGGGGGATGAACATGCGGCAGCTAGGTTACAAGAAGAGAAGAGACGAGAACAGGAATAAGATGCGGAGAGACATATGCAGTAAACTTCCGACGAACCGGATGATCAGGATTTCGTTTGATCGGAATTTTTTCAACCTTATAAAATTAGTGTTTTTAAACTTTCTACTGTCGCGGTCCCCTTGAATGTTATGCGACCCCATTTGAATTGAAAATAGTAAAAATAAGAAGCTTTAATACAAATTTCTTCATTATATACAGCTATTAAAATTTTTATGACGAATTTCCGAAAATATCTTGAAAAAAATTATTATTTTTCAAAATGTTATTTTTTGGGATCTCACCTTACTTCCAAAAGTTTTGGGACATTTTTGGGGGGCCGTGGCTCCTTCTTTGAGAAAAACTGTTGTATATTACGCACTTGAACATGTAAAATATTTAAACTGCGCTGTACCTTAAAAAGGTATTGAATCATAGTACAGTGTTATTTGAGTTACTTTACCATTATATTATATTACTTTCTGGAAGTTTTTTTTGCTAACTTAGCATATCGTTTATTTTTCATTTGTGTGTCATGGTACGCGTAAATAGATCTACAGATCAAACGGAATAATCTCGGGAAAGGTATATTTTGTCGAAAAATATTGCGTTATGTAGGAAAGGTGCTATGGCAACCCCTGCCAAGCGCTTTTCGCGGCTTACAGGGTAGGCGTATAAATGTAAATTACATTAAATTGTGTGGAAGTAACCATGTTGTTTCATTACATCTCGTAAATTACATAGTTTTCAAATGTATCCTATTCCATTTTAGCAAATAATTTTTTTTTAAATCGCGGAATTATTGATTACGTAGATGAATCCTAATTTTACATGATAGTTGTTCCGGTGATTAAAGAGTGAACTATAGAGTTCACATGATGGCCAAAATAAAATTGACGAACTCTGTCCCTCCACTGGCCATAAAAGGTTGGGCAAGCCATATGTGCATTTCGTCTAAAAATCGACCGCCATCAGTGGTACATGCTACAACTAAATCTCTGACTTTTGTTGTAGAAGTATCCCCAATACAGAAAATATCCAATGATCCTATCATGATTCTAAATCACTTATCGGCGAATCATTACTTAATGGCGACTGCTATGTAGGTGTAATTTTCATATATATCATATATATATATATATATATATATATATATATAATTATATGTGTCGTAACGGATATTGGAGTGACATAGATTGTCAATATTTTTGGTAACTGATAGAAAATATAATCGAAACGCAGAAGTTATTATTTTTCTAGGCCGACAACGAAATTTCTCCCTAGAACTTGTAGCGCATCATTAACGAGATACAATCGAATGTCTATTTAGACTTCAAAAAGGGGATATTTTAATTGGACAATATTAAATTCGTTCGAAAAATATTATTTTATATCTCTCGTAGAGAATCTTATATAAGTGGTTTGTGTGATCCTAGATACGGACGGAAAGACATATTCATTCATTGCACTCCATGCCATCCACCAGTTTGGTGAGTTGCGGGGTGACGTAAGGGTACATAAAAATATTGTTACAAAATTAAACAGTTATAACCTGTGAACAATGGGTCATACCTTTATTTTGCTTCCTGTTACGGAAAAAATGATATGTCCAGCACATGAATTTCTTTATATTGTTGCAACGGTACTTTTGAGTTTCTCTCAACAACAGCGTCCTCAACAACAATCATGGCAATTACAATTGTGAATAATTTTTAAACATTTGGAATAATTTTCCGGTACTCTCTTTTTCTCGACCCACAACTTCCAAGTGGTGGGGTCTGCAACAACGGCGCCGTGAGTGACAAGAAATGGAACCACGTGGTTTGTTATTAAATGATTATTGAATGATTTGTTTTTTGATTTGGACTTGAAAAAAGATGCCATGGAAAGGTTGTTGTTGTCGGGTTAGATGCCAGCGGAGATAAGAAGTTCGACGTGGAGATAAGAAGTTCGATGCAGAGCAAACCGTAGTTCCATTTATCGTCACCCACGGCGCCGTTGTTGCAGATCTCGACGCTCGGAGGTTGTGGGTCAAGAACAAGATAGTACCAATTTTCCAAATGAAAAATACTTAAGACACGTTTTACAGAAAAACTATAGGTAAATATAATTGTTATTTGGGTGCCGTGGATAACAAATGATTGATTCGCGATCGAAATTACCGTTGGTGGCGCTAGCATTGCTGTCAATATTTAAAAGAAAATTTGCTTACAAAATATAACGTTTGGTAGCATTGGGATAATTTTTATCGCAACCGCAATTACCCTTGGCAGCGTATGCATCGCTATCAACAATTAGAAAATACTAGCGTGATAATACCGTCAGATATGACGGGATTATCATAAAAGTATTCCAAATATATTTGATTTTAATTCAGTCCTAGTCCGAAGATCAAAGGTCAAATACACGAATTTTAATAAGCAAAAGAAAATAAGCTTGCAGGTCGAAATATCGAGTCCTCCATTTTATCTTATGGGAAATGGAAATCATTTTCAGGAATCAAAATGGCTTTTACTTTAAGAATCGAACATTCCCATCAAATGTCAATCTTCTAGCTAGTCGTAAAGTTTGTTAAAAATAACATTACAGTTCCGCTTTCCCACCCACCGACGACGACGAAGTCATCATACTATATTAATAAGGCTCTTATCTCTATATAGTTATATGCAAACATCCTTGATTCTTGACTACTGGGATGTTTATAAACAATTGCCTTAGTTATCTTAACTGTTGACTGAACTTAAAAAAAAAATATGTTGACAATTATTTAGTGAATTTATAGTATTGATGAACGTTTCTAGAAGACGTTTCTTTAAACCTTACACATTAAAAGGTAATTTTTTTTTATAATAGTGATAGCTTATATGAAAAATTATAACTATTTCTCAACTAAAGATAAATAAATGTATCAGCTTAGACAACTTATATTTAGTGATTTCATTATTTATAGAGAACGTACTCAGAATTTCGTTCACTTAAAATACACTCGGTAAAACGTTATTATATTGCTTCTTATAATAGTGATAGTGTATTACAACAAATTATCTTTAGTTTTAGTAAACGCTTTTAAGAAGGCCGTTATTTTAAACTTTACACGTTAAAATATGATTTTATTTATCTTATGATAATGATGATACCTTACCTTTTCCTTAATAAAGTAGTAAAATTGTAAAAAATTATTTATCAGGATGTTTTTTAACTGAAATAAATTTTCAAATAATAGGTACAAATAGATTTATTCATTGTCAATCTTCGATTAAAAATATTTTGTTATTAATTTCAAATTATTAACATTTTGAAAGTCAATAGTCAATTAAAGAAAATTTTAAAAAATCGTGTTTATATTTATATTAAGTTACTGAAACAACAATAACCAACATTTTTAGAATAAACTAAGCCTTAAAATATTTTGCCGACGAGTGTATCAATCGTGTAAAATTAACATTAAATTCAATTACATTTAAATTATGTACCTTACTTAAAAAAGCCGTGAACCTCTGGACAAAAAACATTCTTATCATTTCTCAATATGGAACCGATGACATCAGATACGAGGGAACGCCGTCGACGAGACTGTCAAAGAAATTATATAAGGAATCGACGTGCCAATGAAAAGTCAGGGGCAAACTTTTGACCGCGTCGGTTTGCTATTGAAAAATCAAGTTTTCGTGCATGGACAACTCTACGTGGCCATGTCAAGAGTACGAAGGCATGACGCAATAAAAATTATATCAAGTAAACAAAATAAAGTAAAAAATATTGTTTATCGAGAATTTTTGAGTAAACTTTTATAAATTGAAATTATATTAATAGTTGTCTGAATTTTTAAATTAATATGCTTAATATGAAGTACATGAAATTACTTGCGACGCATGGCGTCGCGCGCAGGCTTGTTTTTATATATTAGAAGAAAGGTATATATTAGAAGATATACAGGATATATCATATAAAACCTAAGGTACTTATAGAAGTGCTACATAACTGAAATAAGTCATTGGGTACAACCTCTGGAAAAAATCTGAAATAAAATAATAAAATAAAATAAAATAAAATGATATATTTAAGGGGTATTTTTTACCCCAATGTCCAATTAGAAACACCGGTAAGAAAAGTATTGAAAACTGTGCAAGGCTATATAAAATTGCTTTTTAAATTATTTATAATTTAAGTTACAAAAGTTAAGACATGCATTATACTTTGGAAGAAAGAATGAAGTTTATTTTTCTTGAAGACATAATACAAATCCATGCTGAATTTGCGTAAAAATTCATTTAATGATAAATTTATGAAAAGTTTTTCGGTTATCAACAATGAAAAATATTAACTACCATAGCAACGAATTCAATGCCTTTCAATGGAAATTGATTTTCCATACTTCAAGAGCATTGATTTAATGCTTAGACTGCATTATAATCCATTTGATTTCAGCCAACGACGTATACATATGATATGGTAATAATTTTTAATTATTTTTTTATTCGGATATGTACTAAAAAGCATGGATGATGACACCATAATCATAACAGACAAAATATCGTAATTTATACAAAAATTTTAGTGTAACATATAGACTATTGTCTTAATGATAATTACATATAGTTATTGCTTAAAAAGGGCGAGCTGAACAATGAAACTTGAAATTCGAAAACTTGGACGCGAGCCGATTGCCAGAGAATTAAGAAATTCCGGGTAGATGCATTAATTAAATGGAAAATGATTATGGTACCATCTTATTTATATGGGCTTTGCGTAGTTCAAATGCTGTCGCGTTAGTTTATTTATGAGTTTAGATCATGTTGTATGGTGATTTTTTAAGCGCTTGCAGTATGCAAGCTCCAACAACTCGTATAGTACATATAAAGATGACAATACAATCTCGAGGTTTAACAATGACACGGTCGGCAAGGCAACATGTCGTTAAAAAGCATTCAATTTTCCAATAAATATGATTTAGACGTATAACATGAGGGATTTCGAATCGAAGACAAAAATCGACGATAAGAATAAGAATCTGTTTATTTTTCTTTACGATGGTCCCTGTCCGAAGATAGTAGGTCAATTACTTCTAATTTAATTTTGCAAAAGAAATAAAGCTTGCAAGTGAAAAAAGGGAATTTTTAAGTGTTCTCTTATGGAGATTTGTATAAAGCGTTCCGACGGACGGACCAACGGATGGACGGACAGAATATAGATAATATGTATTTAATATAGCAACGGAAACAAAGCTGCCATACCAGCATGCTTGGCATAAATTCAGATACAATCGAATTGTCTCTTAAACAATCTAAGGAAAAATTCTTCAAACAAAAGTTATAGAAAATTTTAATGTCTGCATTTTAATAATAATAAACCTTTAAATTAATTAAGTTCTAACGGATATATCCACTTTCGATATAGCCTAAATTTTATCATACCTTGGTTTTTTAATTAAACTCAATTATAAAGTTTAGTTTTGATTTGGTTAGCAGTTTTTGAGTTAGAGAGCGCACAAAATTTCTATCACATTCGCACACGCAGACACACACACGCGTACAATTTCTAGGAAGCGTCCTTAGTTACTCGGACGTTGTATTAACGAGAATCAATTACAGACCATGCATGTATGTACGTTGAAGCGTATAAGGCGTGATCGTGGAAATGGCATTTGTGATTCTGTTGTGCAGGTCCTGAATATCCGTAGAGGGATTGGTGTAAACAATGTCTTTCGCATTCCCCAACAGGAAAAAGCCAAGTGTCGTTAAATTCGGAGATCGGAATGGTCTTGATCAATCCAATGCCCAGAAAATTCTCTATCGAGAAGTTTTCTCGCAGCAAGAGGCAAGGGTGGGGGCGCAACCTCTTGTTAAAAAACGAAGTTCGGTTGCAGTTCTTGGAACCGTGAAAGCAATAATCATTTTAAATCGTCTTGATGGCGCAGTGTGATATTATTTTGTATACTCCCTGTTTATGAATTCTCTATGCGCAAATGACGTATAAAAGTGGAAGGACGAGAAAGAGCCATATAGTAATAGGAAGTCATTTTCAATTAAAACTTGTGTCCACAAACTATCTCGTGACCTTCTCCTCGTCCTTTTACAACTTTGAAAACACTTCCTATCCGTGTTTGGAAGGTTACGTTAAACCAAGTTATGCAGCCCCAATAAGCGTTTTATCAGGCCGCGAAGCTAAGATGAAAGAGCGATCCGTTAAATTTAACGGAAAATTTCATATTTTTTATTACATAAATTTTAATCGTAAAAACCTTAATTGATGTTCATTCATATGATACCACAGAATCTCTAGTTAACATCCAATGAGTTTAATTTGGCCCGCCGAAGAATCCGCAATCACCAATGAGGCTCGATAAGCACACCCTGCATTGAGCCTATTCTCTTCATTAGCAGAACATCATGCCGGTGTCTATTTAGATCTTCAGGTGTCAGAGTAAATCATTTTTCCAACAGTTCTTTAGCCAAATATTCGTAAAACAGAATTCTGCGAATTATTGATGCGTTAAAAAACTAGCAATATATGCCTTTATATACGACCTGCTAATTCCCTCTTGCCTATGTGCGATGGGTACTTATGAATGAATAGCTGGTCAGTTTCAAAAGTTGAGGAAGAAAGGCGACTTTCAAATGTCAAATCTTTTCATTACAATAGATACATCCCTATAATCGTCTGTTCTCAGCTGATTCGCCTCTTCCTACGCGCAATGGGTATCTAAGATGTAGTGAAATTAATAGACGGATAGGAAGGAAGAAGAGAAACTATAGCCGACTTTTAGTCTGCACTTAACGAAGAGCACCAAGGTGGCCAACGGCCGAACGTCCCGTCCGATGGATGGCCTGTTGAATTTTGAATTTGAATGCCCAGCCGATTCGCCTCAGTCCTACGCACAGTGAGTATCTCAGAAGTGGTGCAATGAATAACCGGGGAGGGAGGAGGGAAACCCGGTGCCGGCATTTGCCTGCTCATACGAAGAACACCAGGGGGGCATCGGCTTAACGTTCCTTCCGAAGGACGGAACAGCTGAATTTGCGCGGTCTCTTCAAACCACACAAACAGGGCGCCGGGCGACCTTGGAAAAATCCTACTTCCGCAGGATTCGTACCCGATGCCTTTTCAAGCAGCAGGCGACCAGTCAGCGTCCTAACCACTATACCACCGACACCCCTGACCTGTTTTTTTTGTTTGAGTGCCCAGTCAATTCGCCTCTCTTACAGCACAAATGGGTATCTCAGAGGTAGTGCAATGAATAACCGGGGAGGGAGGAGGGAAACCCGGTGCCGGCATTTGCTTGCTCTTACGAAGAACACCAGGGGGGCCGACGGCTTAACGTCCCTTCCGAAGGACGGAACATTTGAATTTGCGCGGTCTCCTCAAACCACACAAACAGGGGGCCGGGTGACCTTGGAAAAATCCTACTTCCGCAGGATTCGTATCCGATGCCTTTTCAAGCAGCAGGCGGCCAGCCAGCGTCCTAACCACTACACCACCGGCACCCCTGACCTGTTTTTTTTTTGTTTGAGTGCCCAGTCAATTCGCCTCTCTTACAGCACAAATGGGTATCTCAGAGGTAGTGCAATGAATAACCGGGGAGGGAGGAGGGAAACCCGGTGCCGGCATTTGCTTGCTCTTACGAAGAACACCAGGGGGGCCGACGGCTTAATGTCCCTTCCGAAGGACGGAACATCTGAATTTGCGCGGTCTCCTCAAACCACACAAACAGGGGGCCGGGTGACCTTGGAAAAATCCTACTTGTGCAGGATTCGTACCCGATGACTTTTTCAAGCATCGGGCGAGTAGCAGCCAGCGTCCTAACCACTACACAACCGGCATCCCCCCTCCCCTTGCCTGTTGATTTAATCCTTCTAAAGAACAATATACGTCGGGTGATGCTAATATGAAAATCTTTAAAAGAATAGCATGTTGTTAAAGCAGAAATAACATTTGAGAAAATAGACGGCAAAAGTGACCAAACAATAGCATTTTGAATGTAGTAGGAAAACTAGCTAATATTATTGGTAGCTGAGAGAAAGTTTATGCTCGAGAGGAAGAAAATGGAGAGAAAATATGGGTTTTATAGGCGATCCATCTCACGGCGGAATACGAAGTAGAAATGATGAGAAGAGAATAAGAGAAAAATAGAGTGGCGAGAGGGAGAATCGGAGGTGAAATAAATAAGCGATGGCGGAGATAGAGGGAGGGTAAGAGTGGGAGTGAGAGGGAGTGCCCCGAAGGAGTGGAGAGGGAGGAAAATAGGGCAAGAGAAAGAGTGAGAGAGAAAGAGCAGAGGAGTCAAGATAATTGGCTTCAGCGGAGCGAGTCTTAAGGCTTTAAGAACTTATCCCTTTCCATCCCAACAAATTAATAAGTCATGGATTTGGACAAAAGTTGCGGGAATTGAGAGGAGAATAAAAAAAAGATCCGTAGAAGGTATGGTTGCCAGATGTGCGATTTCTGTGGAGCAGTAATGAAGCAAGACATTGCCATTTATTTCATACGACCTAAGGCCGAGGTAATATGGGACATTTCGCCGAATATAAAATAAATGAATAAATTGCTTCGCTAGCACCCTTTGAACTGTGGGATCAGTTTATGACCTCTTAAATTACGAAGAGGAATGAGCCTTTAAATGTATCCATCTTACGATATAGTTCCAATTTAACGGGACAGCAGATTTTTACTAAATTATTTTAGAAAAGTAGTAACATATCTTGTTGTGCGTAACATTACATTATGAGCAGTTATTTATAAATATGCATTTTGAAGAATATAACCGTCTTGCCTCTATTGACAGCACAATAACGACGGCTATAGTCGTATGTCCCGCGAAAGTGTCAACCAATGTTTAATGCATCATCTATAGCTATGAGTTGTAAGTTCCTCTAGTTGTAGCTATATTTAATATTAATTACAATTTAAAACCTAAAATAACCCTCTTTTGAAAGATACAGATGAATAAAACATGATGCTCCAGTTGCTCCCAGAATTTCAACCGAGCTGAGTATCTCTGGAAAAAGGAATGCCAACGTTTTCTCAGTTAAATGTAACATGAAAAAAGGACAAAGATAGCCAATAAAACGCATATTTGAAAATACATTTGATTTCAAGATAAGTTGAGAGATATTTATTAGTGTGTCTAAGATTTCGGCTTTAAATAAAAATGCCACGAAATTTAAGTTCCTAGTCGACTTCACTTTTAAAGAGTGTAAGCGAAATGTTGAATTTTAATTCCTCTATTGTTCATCGACACTTGAAAGCGTTAAAATAATATCACTCTCGCTCACAAACCGACAAATAAAATTAAAAAATAGGGCGCTTTATAAATATTTAAATAATTTAAATTGCGTTACAAGCGTGAAAAACCTGAATAAAATTTTGGCATGGGGTTTTTGGGCATTCATCCAAAATAAATATTATTTTTATATTTGATATGTGCGCGAGTGCGCCGAAATAATAAGGCTTCAAAAAGCGAAAAATTCACAGGAAATATTTTTGATCCGCGGTTTAATTACCATATGCTTACGTTAATTACAGGACGGCAAGCCGAAACAAAACGGAGAATTTTTAAAAGGACATAACCGTCATCGATTAAATAACTTTCAAAAACCCTCATGTTCCCATCGAAAACTATTAGACACTTTTATTTGACCGGTGAATAGGGTTTTTTGGGACGAAATCGAAAAATAAACGTTAAAAAATAAATTTGGCCTCAAAGTCCGTTTTTCGTATGAACGCCCATAAAGGAATTTTCGAATTCTTTTCAATACCGTTCGTCCTTTTTTATTAAAAAATATATATTTCGACTTTTATCTCGTCAGATAAAAAAAGAAGACAATGAAACGAATTAATCCGAACTCCATCCACACTTAACATCGCCCAAACGGAAGTTAAAGGGAGGGAAAAATGTGCAGCGCTTAACAAAAGATTTAATTACGAAGAGACATTTATAAAAAGGAAATTGATTGCGTGTTGGCCTTCCAACAAAAAAATTAAACCTTTTGAACGAGTACGAGCGCGAATCAGCGAAGAAATGCCCTGCATACAAAAAAGCCTCCCAGAAGTCTACCTTTTTCCTTTCTCTCCCTCGACCGATTCCTCACTCCCTTTCTCCCTCCCATTTCCCTCCCTCCTCCCTCCCTCTTCAACTCCTCCTATTCCTCTCGTGGCATTGCAGAGCAATCTGATGAGGAACTAAAGGTAGATAGGGGGAGGAGGATGGAGGCAGGAGGGGGTGGAAAGGTGAAGGAAGGTCGCGTATTAGAACGAGGAGAAGAGGAGAGAGAGATGGAGTGAGGAAAGAGGTTGACGGAACTATGGAGAGGAGATTGAGAGGGAAATCGAATGGAAAGTGAAAAGGAAGGACAGGGAAGTGGGAGGGGGAGGAAAGTAGAGAAATACGTGGGAGAAGGGTAGCGAGAGTGAATTGGAAAGACAAGGACAGAGAGGGTTGCAGAGAGAGAGAGAGAAAGAGAGAAATAGATGGCGTGATAAGGGATAGAGATGAGAGTCAAGAGTGAAAGATGGGTGAAGGGAGAAAGGGAGAGGTGGGGAGATAGAGAGGAGGATGAGAGGAGAGAAGGGAGACAGGGATGAGGAGAGAAATGGGTGGTAAGAGAAAAAGGAGAGAGGAGACAAGAAGAAGAGGGAGAGAAGAGAATGGGAAGGAGAAGAGAGGAAACAGCAGAGGGGTGAGATCGAAAGAGAGAGGAGGATAGAGGGAAAAAGAAAAAAGGGAGAAAGGAGAAGGAAGAGAATAGAGGATGGAGGAAGAGATAAGAGAAGGGAGAGAAGAGAGGAGTAGAAGAAGAGAAAAGAGAGGAGAGGAAGAGAGGGAAGTGATAAAAGAAGAGGAAGGAGAGGAAGAGAGAGGATAAGGAAATGATAAGAGAAGAGGAGAGGGAGAGATAGAGAAGAGATAGTAAGATGCGAGAGAAAAGGAGAATATAGGAGGAGAAGAGATGATAGAAGAGGAGAGAAGAAGAGGAAAGAGAAGGAAGTTAAATGATAGAAAGAGCTGGATTAAAGGAGGGCAAGAGAAAAAATGAGATGAGAGAGAACAAAGGAGAGTAGAGAGAAAGAGATAAAAAGAGGAGAGAGAAAGTTCGAATGAAAAAATATTGGGATAAGAGATGAGAGAGTGGATTAACCGAAAGGAGAGGATAAAAGTAGAGAGGTAAAACAAGAGAACGGCGGGAATTAACTACAAGAACAGTACGGTACAGGCAGAAACATCAGAGAGCGAGGGATACAGAGACAGAAAAGCAGAGATAGAGAGAACACAGGTGGAAAGAAGCAAAACAAGAGAGCGTGAGAGAGGGAAGTGGAGGGAGGGAGAATGAGGAAGTGTGCGAAAGAGCGACAGAGAGGGTGCTCACAGAGATGTTGCTCAAAAGTGATATAGTTAAGGAACCAGTGGCGCCAACCGTACGTGTAAACAATTTAAATTTACTTTAGCTGTTGGACCAATCTAATTTTTGATGAGAAAAACTTTTACTCTAAATATAATAATAATGCCCACAATCCATTGATCAAAACATTTCAGTTTATTTTTCGTTGGAACGACCCATTATTTTTAGGCGTTCTTGTGTAGTTCTCGGTAAACTATCCTGCACGCATGAAAAACGAAATCCCGCATCACAACGCCAATTCTGTTAAACAAGTTAAATGGTAACTTATTATTAAAGGCTCAGAATAACTATATTTACGCTAAAAATTATACTTCGAGACTCAACCCAAAAAATGTACTTAACCCAGTTTATCAAACGTGATCCCGTAGACATTACAATTTGCCGGTTCTATTAAAAATTTTCCGTCTACAAATCTTTTAAGTAACACTTTTCACGAATTAAATAATCCTAAATTAAAAGTTCCATTATTCAGCAAATGAGAACTGGATAGTCGCCGAGCCAAAAAAATTGTTTCCATGCAGAATGATTCCTTATACACACAGCAATTTATGCGCAAGCTAAATTACCATTGCCATAACATTACTTGAAAATTCTCGGGTTGGCAGCCTTTTGTGCACTCAGAGAGAGAGAGAGAGAGACGTGCGTATGTTGCCGGTTAGAAGTGGGTTAGGAAGTTTTAGAGATGATAAGGAAACTCTTCCCCAAGAACCATTCAGAGAAGCTACCCAACATATTCATTCCGAAATTCTTGCGTAGCGCGAGAGAGAGCGCGCGACTTGAAAAGCAGCGCTACGCTAGTCCCGAGCTTCTCGGAAGTACGCTGCGAGTTCTCTCTTCGCCTTGGGAAGAGGTTGTGGGTGCGTGTGTGCGTTGCGTAGGGAAATTGCCGGCCAAGTTGATAAAACTTAATATGCCCCGCGGCCGAGCAATCATCAAATTGCCAACAACATAGCGCGGCAGCGCGGCCTTATTTTAGGTTATTAGCACTGAGACCTTGAGTTCCTCTGTGCGCACGCTAATGCTATATATATAATATATCGGTATTTTGCTAAGGTTGAAAAAAAAGCAGATTAAGTAAAATAAATATAATTGGATAGTACATAAACGCATTATACTATATATAGATATATACACAGTCGAACTTCAAATATTCGATTTTTTTATGAACTCTATAACTCCAATTTTCAGAGAGTTCAAATTGATATTTCCGTGTTTGTACGCAAATAAGTTAATATTTTTATATACCTGTAAAGAAATACTTACAAATTTATAAGGTAGATTTTTTCGTGGGCTTTAAGTTCCTTCCCATTGGTACAACCTGTTATTAAAAATAAATTGGTATTGCGTCAAGAACGTACCCAGGGGAAGGGTCCGAGGGGTCTGGACCCTCCCCCCTCCGCTGTACAGACATTTGTGGAATCTGCGATAACCACGCTACAAACTTGCTACGTTGCCTCTTGCTACGCTGCCACTTGCTGCGTTGAGTTATGAGAACTAAAAACCTTATAAAAGTTTATATTATTTGAATAGGACTTTTATTTAATCAATTGCTGGAAATTGGTTTTCGGCCTCAGACCACTCAAAAATAAATCTCTGGGTACGTGCATGTATTGCGTAGGTTAATTCACGTTGTGTGCGAATCAAAATATTATTCCGATAGAAGTTGCATGAAAATGTAGTTTCGGGAATACTATTTTCTGCCTCTGAATATTGATTTCATACTAATGAGAGGCATTTCCCTCGTGCATGGTGTTGTGTAGAACAAAATAAATGTTTGTGTGGGCTATAATTGCCTTCTTGATCCGCCAAAAACTGATTTTCTTCATTGGTGTTAATTTCAAAATGAAATATCAAGCTCGGGGAATACAATCAATGACAGACGTAACCTTGTTATAAGAAACAATAGCGATAGTAGAAATTGAGAGCGCATTTCGGCTACAGGGCAGTCGCCACCAGCGGTCAACTACCGATATTTTTTCTTCAGACAGAGAGTTCCTGGGACATAATATCTTTAAAATAATTGAATGAAAGCGGTATTATGAATATACAGGGTGTGCGAGAAAGTGGTCATATTTCAAACATTTTTAGTGTGAAAATTAATTAAGCTACAAGAGTATGGTTTTCGCCATATGAAAGAAGAACTCGGAAAGTTTTATATACGCTACTTTTTCTACCGAGTGCGCATGTATATGCGCATGAAAGCAACTTTTCTGAAAGATGGATCGGAAGAGGCAAACCCGTTGCATGGCCTCCAAGATGGCCGGATTTTACGCTCATGGACTTCATACTCTGGGGGTACGTAAAAGACCAGGTGTACCGCACACTAGTCACACGCACACACAAAGAACCGTATCGTCCATCCTGTGAAAGGCGAGCAACAAGGGGGGCTCAGATTGAAGCGTATTAAAATTGGGAAAAGTGGAGAAAACACTTGTAGAGTCTGTTTCATGTGGTGAAAACTATACTCTTCTAGCTTTGTTCATTTTCTCAATAAAATGTTTGAAATGTGTACACTCTTTCTCGGACACCCTGTATATATAAAACGTGTGTGCATGTATGTCTATGAATGTGGCTAGCGTTTGCATATTGCAACCTTTAAGAAGTTGATTCAGGAAGCACTGAATATTTTTAAAATTTTCAATCCTCTTTAAATATGGTTCTCATTTCTTGCGAAACATTTGATCACGATTCCATGCACGTAAATGCACCTAGTCATACGTCTTACTCAAACTTTTTATGACACTAGGATTTATCTTTATCGCTTATCTTACTCATACCATAACCCAAGTTGGCGGATTCCGCCTTTAGCGTTACACATAGACCGTTCTCAGAAAACTAAACTCCACATTTCCGGCAGTGGGTGCGACTTTTCAGAGCAAAAAAACCAAACCTGAAGTTGCTTTCTGCGAAACTGGAGGGGTTGACACCACAAAACCTCCCTTGGCGTGCTCGCCTGACCTCCAGAAGTGGAAAACATTATCTTATAAGATTTAAATCCTTAAAATAAAAAAACTTCGGAATTCATCGGACATGGTTTATAAAACCGTTTCGCCTCGGGAGCACATTGTACTTCGAAAAAAATGAATTACGATGTCACCACCTTCCTTTGCGATAACATAGGCAAGAGTTAATAATAGCCGGAGCCTGTTCAGAATGAATCGGACTTCTTTTTTTTCCTGCCCCACCAGCAGAGTCCTTCCCACCCATTGTTAAAAAGAATCCCCTCGAATTGAGTTGTTGAGGCGACAAAAAATTTAATACGACCTCATTGTAGGGCTTTCGTACGGGAGGAGAAAGGGAGAGAGGGGGAGTGAGAGGAGAGAGGGACCGTGTTCAGAAATGAATAAAAAGAAAGAATTTCAGAAGAGGAAAAGGTAGAGGGGGAGATGCAGATAAATTAAGAAGACGATGAGGGAATCGAGGAAAAAAAGTGGGGGGCAAGGAGGGGGAGGAAAATGGGGGGGGGGGGCGCTGTTAGGGCATGACACATGAGCCAAGACCCACTCTCGACCGAAGGCGGCTGACTCACTTCATTTATTCATGGTGTGGTACCGGGTGCGGCCGCGTTGAGGCGCTGCTTATCAGCTGCCCCGCTTTCTACACCCTCCCACACCTCTTTACCCAACGATTCTCTCTCTCCCTCCCTCTCTCTCTCCCTCTCTCTCTCTCCCTCCCTCTCTCTCTCTCCCTCCCTCTCTCTCTCTCTCTCCCTCCCTCTCTCTCCCTCCCTCTCTCTCTCCCTCCCTCTCCCTTTCTCTCCCCCTCTCTCACTCTCTCCATCTTTCCCTCCCTCCCTCTCTCTCCCTCTCCCCCATCTCTCCCTCCTACTCTCCCTCCATCCCTCCCTCCCTCTCTCTCTCTCCGCAGTCCACAACGCAGGCACAACACTCCAAGAGAGAGGGAGAAAAACTTTTCACTCTCTTTCTCCATCCATCCTTTTTCCCTCATCTCCCCCTTTCATCCTACTCTCCTCACGTTCTCAAAAGTTCTATTATGGGATGACTCATGCAGACGACGGGGCAGAGGGATTTCTTACGTGAAGAGTTTATTCTCGTGTGAAAAATTGCGGAAGGGAAATGAAATGAGCAACGCGGTCGTGTGACGTGCTAACAGAGGAATATACGCGCACGAGCTAAACCCTTTTTTTATTTTTCTCTCTCTATCTTCCTCTCTTCATCGGCTGACAATCCTTTCGGGAATTAGTGGGAAGTCTTTAATTGGAAATACACTGACGCCATCATATTGCTCCATCATGCTTCCAGCGCTGTAATCGAGATTTTTCCCTCGCGTCATCGTTTTGGAGTGACGACAATAAGCTTATAATCTAGTTATATCCGAGGCGCGAGATTCGTTTAATTTTTATCGAATTAATTCTTGCGATTTCGTCATAGATTCGTCCTTTTAATGAGGAATTTTGATTATTTCGATTCGTTCGAATTTTTTCTGCGTGACTTAAAATGAATGATAATTTAACGACGTCTCTTTACAATGCACGTTTTATTATTGATCATCTTAACAAGAATAGATTTTTAATGGCAAATATGTAGCACTCGAGGAGCTTTATATTACACTCTTTAAACTAAATTTACCTATGTTTAGGTAAGTACGTTGCCAACCCAAAATTTACATCCATTTGTATTTATAAATTGGGAAAATGCAAATTCAACGTTTGTCGGAAGTAGTCTTTCATTGCATTGTAACAAAAAAGACCAAAGAATCAGAAGAAATCAAGTCAAACCATATGAGATTATTTGCATCTCGTAGATTTTTGTATTGAATTCTTTTACAGGTTTTCAGGGGATATTTGTGTATCGGAATGTCTTTGCATTACATTTATTTACGCATCCTATAGATTTTTATTTTCTCCATACGTACAAGAGATATCTTATATTTTTAGATGCCATCACCACGCCACCTACCGACGACTATTGATAACAATTGACGCTTAGTTACGTCTTAGTAACGTACATTTTTATTTTCTTAATTGTTGGAGCTTTGTGGCTACGGTTTGAGTTTATTTCTGTTCTTTGTTGCCTGAATTTTTCTCGCAGTTCTTTCAATTATTTTTTATTATGTAACCTATTTGGAATTTTTAGAAATAATACATGTATGGAGAAAGTCATGTGGTGGGCACATTTTTTAGTAGTGTAGTTGCGTGCATGCATGCGTCCTTGGGTCGCACCGGCGTGGATATGGTACATTCGGAATAAGTAAGAATCTGATACTTGGCACGTATGTAGATGTACACGTGAAAGCGTAAGGAAAAATCTGAAAACCTTGATATGTGGAATAGTTACGAAGTAATTAATTATTTAAAATAAAAATATGTCCATAAGAAATACATTGCGTCGCCATTTTTATCCATAACATCTTTTTTTAATAAATTAAAATGAAGAAAATATAAACTTGGGCAGCTGTAAGCCAAAAGAACGAAGTACATTCTTTTAAAGAGAGAATCGAAATATGCGAGGAATCAGCTTAAAAATTAGCTCGATTCCAGAAAAAACGGGGAGTTTTCAGGATTTTAACAATAAAAATTCTGATTCCATGGAAACGAGCCCATTCTTTTTAAATGGGAGAGGGAGAAAGGGGAAGACTATGATTCTATTAAGATTGTTAAATAATTCGTAATCCGATGGAAGTATGATGCTCGTAAGGTAGCTCAATACCTCGTCATCCGGCGGGGAGTATCCTATGTAAAAGCATCAGAAAATTACAATTTCTGGTACCATGGAAACGAGTTCAATTCTTCTCAATGGGAGATTGGAGAGGAGGAAATAGATAGAGACTGTGAAAATAGAAAAATCGTAATTAATACCGTGAAATGAAGACACAGGAAGAAAGACCAAAAGGTATTTTTTGTGATTTTATAAGACGATTCAAGTATTTTTATATCATAATATACAATAAGTTTCTTTTAATTTTACGTCTCAAAGGCTACGTATTATCTTTTAAAATTAATGTTTTAGCGCTCTTTTTCTTATCGTCTTTCGCCGTTACATCCACATTTCAGACAGCGCTTCAATGAGTAGACTAGTTTATGTTAAATTTACGTATGTACGTATTTACCACAAGGCCTTCAGAAAGAGAAATCGCGTCATCCTAAATTACACGTCCTTTTTTGACGCTTGCTAATTGTAAAAAATCTTCAATATACTGTAAATCAAGCTTGGGAAGACTCCAAAGTCAAAATAATCTTCAACGATTTATTTATTGAAGTAGCATTAGCCAATGTTTTTTTGCTAACTATTTCACCATATCATGCAAAACATACAATATAAATCATGAATAGAGGATGAATACGAAGGTTCATTTAAGACCCATCGTTATAAAACTTAAACGCAATGACGCTACATTATACTTTTATTACAGAATATAAAATCAAAAACATTATTCATCATCTACGAATTTTTACCAACTATTTCAGAGACTTGAAATCACACGTTCCGATAATGTTCGTACGACACTAAACCCCAAGAATATTTTTTCTGATAACATATCTAAGAAATTCGCCAAGCATGAGAAAACGACCAGGCAACCGAACGCCCTCAACACAAACAACGCATCAAATTGGGCGGAATAGAATCCGAAATACCAGAGGCTAGAGACGAGACACCGCCGCATCTCTAATTAAGGGAAATATAGCTATTTTTTTAATTGAGAAGGATGAGGAGCGAAGTTTTTTTTAAGAGTGACGATTGAAACAGTTTAATTTTTTCATGAGGTTTGGAAAAGACGTGGCATCTGCGAAGGATGCTGTCACATATTTGGAATGAAGCGGGCGGAAGGACGTCATTGCCGAGGCTTAAAACCCCATTGCTTGTCCAAGCGTTTCCGCCGAAGCATTTTTAATGGGCCCAACTTCCGTATTCTGTACAAGCTTATTGGACAACAACCTTTGCTTTGCTTCCTCTCCTCCTCTTCTCTCCACGGTGACGTCAGTCGTAATACGCAAGGACGCTAGATTCGAGGAATTCGCCGATAATCGTTAGTCGCATCGATCGAGGGATGCAATCGACCGAGTGATACCTAATGTATGTCTTGGTTCGCCAAATTCCATCCGTGAATTTACGTTGTCAGGCAATCGACGGACGAAATCGTCAGCTTTTCCGCGTCCTCTAGCGGATACCTAAAATGAGAATGGACGAGAGCTATATTTACCATAAAATCTAAATGGCGTTCAACTACCCAAATAATGAAAACAAAATTTTTTTATTCGAACAACTTGTATTTTTTACTTCTATTATGATTATGATACCCATTTTAATACGAGAGCTGTACTACCACAAAAACGAAAACAAATGTTTTAAGTTAGTTTAACCGCTGGCATTTTTCTCACTTACGATATTTTAATGAGCGGGTTGTCTCAAAGCGATGGCCCATACAGTCGGCTGACGCCATCACTTGTATGTGACGTTAATTCGTTCCATGAAAATGCGACGTTGTGCCAAACGTAATACAAAGCGTCGTAATCCCAATGTTAAAAGCCGAAGGAATGGGCTGACCCAATCGAAGGTTCTCTAACTAAACATTTGAAGAAAAATCAATTGTACTTTCGTTGGATCTTATCTGTAACACAGTGCTCTAATTTTAGAGAAAAAAAAATTAAAAATAGAAAACAGACGATTCACGATTTGCACAGTACAAGGAGTGAAAGAAAGACAACTAAGTATGTGAAACAAACTGCAAATGCACACGTTCGATGCGCGTCTATTGTTTCATTGATCCAACGCAACGCAAAGCGGGAACTATATCGCCAAACTGATAAGCGCCATTGAAACGCCAGCGTCGCAATCGCGAAATACTCATGCAAATAAAGGGATAATTACGTCTCTATGCAAAATGTCGTTATGCGAAATGCCGTTATGCGGAATTTCGTTATGCCAAACGTTATCGTCGGATGGATTTCTCTATATGAAAATAATGATCGTCTGTGTGGATTTTCAATTCACGCCAAATATATATTCTCATTGACTTTCCTTCCAAAAATAGAATACAATTTACCTTTGTTCCAGAAATAGTTATCTAACCTTCCGCGGCATCACATATTTTTTTCATAGTCCATAACATACACATGAGGAAAAATATCATGCATTACATTACTTGATTTTCAAAGGAACCATTTGTCCGATCCGTCGATACAACTGGAGAGAGCTCTTCTACATAATCCCCAATTCATCCCAAGCCACGCTGTAAACATCTTTTTCTTTTTCACTCGTTCCATATTATCTGGAGTATCGAGATCACTTTGTACGCCTGAAAGGAAATCTCCCTAGTACATAGTTCCTCGAAAGACTTTACAAGCTTAATGAAACTATTGCGGTGTAAAATGGAAAAGGAGAGAGAGAGCAAGAGAAGGATAGAGACAGAGAGTGAGAGAGAGATGTACCATGGTAATTGCTAAGCTCTACGAATAAATCCTAGGTAACTGAGCTGGATTCGATGGAGGTCTCGATCCCATCCATGACTACGAACACAATTTCAATTCCGAGAAATTCGAGGCACTATCTATCCACTTAAACCGTGAAACTCCCGTCTCAGCCACGAATATTACCGTTACGTTTTTGCTCTCTCCCCCTTTCTCCCCTCGTTCTACAATCCACCTCGCTATCCTTAGCTAGATCGAGATGCCGTCATCGAAATGCTAAGCTCATCGGAGCGAGCAAGGTCTTCTCGTACGGTATAAGCTCTTCTCCATGGACGTCTCTCCACAGTACTATTCTGCCTTCCCCCCCTCCTTCCACCATTCCTTCCTCATTCCCTGTGCCCCCACCTCTTTCCCTCTCGCTCTCCAGTGTTCCCGTCAAGTTAGAGGCGCTTCTAGCCTTAATATAAAAGAAACTCCTCCGGTCCATAAAAGCGCGCCCAAGTAGAGGTTGAATTCTTTTATTGTTTTTTCCCTGCTCCAGAGACAATGAAAACGGAATGGAGGATTATCTTGAGAAATTATTTAATTTGAAAAACGTCTCCGGAGAAAGATCTTTGGATGGCTGTCGTTTTGAATACGAAAGAAGTTTTTTCATAATGTGAGTACGCACGTCAAAAGCGCAATAATACCAAAATGATATGCGCACACAACATTATGGAAATTAACAATTTTTGTATTAATTTCCAGAAGACAGGAATAATGGGAAATATGTGTCCACCACTGAACTTATTGGCAGTTACATGGGCAAAACATGCTTGTGAAACTTATGAGTCTTTGTTAAATCAAGGAAACCTTAAATTTTCCATCTTTGGAATAATTATAAATCAGAACAAAGAGTAATCTCACGGTAGACATTTTCACAAGCACAAGTTTATAGAAATGTCATCGAATAAATGTTGAGAGTAAATATATCTCGAAATAATAATTACACAAAATTATACACATAATTACACTAACAACCCAGTTTTAATAAATATTCCAGATGCAAAGATATGAGCCAAACATTTATAATATTCATTTCAAAGATAAATGAATGAATGAAATTTGACTGACATTTCCATTCTCATAAAATATAGGTGGTCGTTATTAACCAACTGTGACATAGGTTACATTAGTTGAACGTCAAAATGTAAATCCAAAGACGTATGCGTTGAAAATGGATACAATTCGTTTAAAGATAAATGAATCGCTAGAAATTAGTTAAAATTTTGAATAACATTTTCTTTCAAATTAAATATGGCTAGCCAATAATAACTAACTTGCAACCTGTGTTACATAAGCCAAATTCCACAATTATATGCTTCAAAAAACAATACTTTTTAAAAATCTCAATTTTAGCAGCAGAGGTTGATTGACATGAGCTATGAAAGACGAATCGCGGCTTTTGAAATGCAACGGTGCGAAATATTTGGAGGTTTGCTCATTTTAAATATTCACGGAGAGAGTGACTATAGGACACAGCTAAGCAGAATTTGATCTGATTCTATCTCATGGACAAGTTCCCGTTGCAACATCCAAATTACTGGTTTCCTTCAGTCTAAGGAATAATTCGATAATTCCTGCCTTTTTATAAGATGTGAGAGGTGGAGATGAATAGAGATGGATAAATGGATGTAGAGGGAGAGAGAGGAAACGAATAAGAAAGAAGGCAGAGAGTGAGAGAAGGAAGAAGGTAAGGAGAGAGAAAGAATTGGAAATGAGTGTAGAGGAAGAGAGTGGAGGAAGAGAAAGGAAGAAGACATGGAGAGAAGGAAGAAGAAATGGGGAGAGGGAGAGAAGGAAGAAGAAAGGGGGAGAGGGAGAGAAGAAATGAAAGAGAGAGAATTGGAAGGGGGAAAGGAAGTGAAAGTGAGGATGGAGAGAGATAGATATCTTTATTCGGGCGAAATTTAGACTATAAGGTCCACTCTTACATTTAGAGGATGGAGAAAAAGGAGAGGAAAAGAAGGAAGGAGAATTGAAAGGGAAAAAGGAAGGAAGAGTGAGGATGGAGATAGAGGAGAGAAGGAGGTAGAATTGGAAGAGAGGGAGGGAGGGATAATTGGAAGAGGAAGAAAAATTAGAAGGGATAGGAGAGGAAAAATAAAGAGATAAAAAGATAAATGTTGGAGAGTGAGTGAGGAAACGAGGGAAGGAGGGAGTGAGGGAGGGAGCAAGGAAGGAGGGAGGAATTGAGGGAGGGAGGAAGTGAGGGAGAAAAAGAGATGGGAAGAGGGAGAATTGGAATAGAGAGGAGGAAAAATTGGGAGAGGACAGAAAATAGAGAGAAATATAAGAATAGAAGTAAGAAAGAAAGTATAGGAGGATGAGGGAGGGAGGGAGTGAGGGAGGGAGTGAGGCAGGGAGTGAGGGAGTGAGGGAGGGAGTGAGGCAGGGAGTGAGGGAGGGAGTGAGGGAGGGAGTGAGGGAGGGAGTGAGGGAGGGAGTGAGGGAGGGAGTGAGGGAGGGAGTGAGGGAGGGAGTGAGGGAGGGAGTGAGGGAGGGAGGGAGTGAGGGAGGTAGTGAGGGAGGGAGTGAGGGAGGGAGTGAGGGAGGGAGTGAGGGAGGGAGTGAGGGAGGGAGTGAGGGAGGGAGGGAGGGAGTGAGGGAGGGAGTGAGGGAGGGAGTGAGGGAGGGAGGGAGTGAGGGAGTGAGGGAGTGAGGGAGGGAGGGAGTGAGGGAGGGAGGGAGGGAGTGAGTGAGGGAGGGAGTGAGGGAGGGAGTGAGTGAGGGAGGGAATGAGTGAGGGAGGGAGGGAGTGATAGATAGATAGATATACGTCTTCATTAGGGCGAGATTGAGACTAAACAGAGGGAGGGAGTGAGGGAGGGAGTGAGGGAGGGAGTGAGGGAGGGAGTGAGTGAGGGAGTGAGGGAGGGAGGAAATGAGGGAGAAAAAGAGATGGAAGGAGGTAGAATTGGAATAGAGAGGAGGAAAAATTGTAAGGGAGAGGGCGACAAAAATAAAGAGAGAAATATTGGAATAGAAGAGAGAAAGTATAGGAGAGTGAGAGAGGGAGGGAGTGATACTCAGAGAGAGAAGAAGATTGAGTGACAGTTTGTGTTTGAGAAAAAGGCTTGGAAGGGAACCCGATCTACTTAAGGAGGCAAGAGGAGAAAGGATGTCTAGGACAAGAGGAGAGGATTATCCCCACCCTGTGGAAAGCTCCACGACTGCCCCCTCTCCCCTTATTCTCATTGTCACACCCGCACACTCTTCTCATTGTTACTCTTCGTTGTGTGTGTGTCTTCCTCTCCCCTCTTCTACCTCACCGTACAGCTATCGCTACCTCCTCTCTATCTCTCCTTTATCTCCGATTCCTTCTACCTTCTCTTCTCACGACCTTATCTCTCCCACGCTCTTCTTTGTTATTTTCCATTTTCACTATCCTCTTTGTGTTTTCTTAGTGTTTTCTCTCTCTCTCTCCATCTCGTCTCTTTGTCTTCCTATTATCTCCCCGTATTCCCTCAATTCTCCTTCCCCAATTCCTCTTCCACATATAATGTCTCCATTCTCACAGATGTTTATTTTGATTATCCAATCTATATCACCTATTTGTTTTTCCATTCTGTTTCCTTTCCATACTATCTGATTCTAAGTATTCCGAAGTAAATATTTGTGTGTGTGAGCGCGTGTTTATATACGTGTAAAAATGTAATATCCAAACTTTGTCTAATGTCCTCATCATCCGGGATTTAACCTGGCTAATATTGCTTGATAATACCCGTGTGCGTCAAAAAGTACGATTCTCGCTGCAATTTCATACTGCCCGCCTCGGCAATAAAGAAAAATGAAGTCTTTGATTTGGTGGTTCGATAGTATTCGGTTGTAATTTAGCATTTTAATTTCCGAGAAAATGTCAGAAAAAATACCCATTTCAACATTTGTAGCCTCCCCATATAAAATAATGACAATGAAGCTCTGTCGCCTAACATTTATATTCGATTCGATAAAAATTATTTCTCTGTAATATTGCCTATTTCTGTTACTTTTACATGCCCACCGATTTAATGTCAGCCAGCAATATATGGCTGATTATTGGACATTAAACAGAACCGTTTCGTTAATGTATAAAATATAAGGTTAATATCCGAAATATGCATTATGAACTTATCAACAGAACTGTGCCCCAATAACTTGCATTTCATTCAATCACCAGTTCTTCTTTTTTCCAAAAGTATGATCGCTGGATCTCGTTCCTACACAAATTGTTTTAACATTTCTTCTTCAATATTGTGCAAACACATATATATTACTTAAACAAATAGGTATATTTAATTTTGAGAAACTCTTTCAACAATATTATATTTTTGTAATGGAATTAAAACACAATGAAAATTTATCACAAAAATCGAAACGTGTTGAAATATTTTAAACAAATCCAGTATATATATATATATAAAAAAATTAATGTATGATACGCACACTCCGTTCTATATATGGGTTTGTGTGTGTATTTTTTATATTAATGTAAGAGTTGTATATTCAGTTCTGTACAATAGTATAATTTATTTGGCATGATTTGTGCTCCATAATGTGAGAAGACTGCAGCTTGATACTATCAAACCAACTAGATCCCGATTCTCCTTCTCTCTGCAGGTAATATAGGGAAAAGAGTAAGATGAAAAGTATTTCTAGTGCTTGAGAGGAATCTAGGCTTGAAACACTCAAATATACTCAACAACGGATGTCAGCACAGACTCTATCCTATATCCATAACATTTTCACTTCCTCAATTAACTCGAACTTAAAATTTGCCTCTTCTATTATACCACCATAAAAATCATTATTTAGAGTAGCCTTCGAATAACAAGGTCATGAATTCGGGCCCTGAAGAGGACATTTATAAGCGTCTGCGCACGCCGATGTTACTGTCAACGCTCTACACATAATAGATCCGATTCCTTGTTATCCAGTCTATAAATAAACGGGGACTCCTATTTCCCGTCGGTTTCTATCGCTTTACCCCATGTACGGCATCCTGTTCCCATCACCGAGCGCAATAGCGTAGCGTTCTTTGCACAACCTCTCCTATACCCTTTTATTGCTCTGTGCCGTATTCTGTTTACTCTCTCCCCGCATCGCCCCTCTGGACCTCACTCTCTGTTTAAACCCCCTTTTTTTACTCCTATCCATATTTTCCCAACGTTTATTTTCTATTATACTCTCGTCCCCTTCTCGCAACCCCATTGGACTATCCTCACCCTCTGCCAATCCCTTTCCTCATTCTACTCTCCTTCCAAATTCATCTTTTCCTCCATACACGCATCCAATCCCTTCCTCTCTCATTCTCTCTCTCTCTCCATCTCACCGACTCCCGACGCCACTCCATCTCTTTCCACCCCACCCCCCGCGCCCTTTCTCCTCCTCGCCCTCCTTCCGCCACGCCACCTCTGACACTCCCATTCGCACACTCCGCCACCCTTTCTCTCCTCCCTACAACACTCCCCTATCCTTCCCCTCCAACCTCTCCTTAAACCTCTTTTCTGCCCGATGCCCATGGGGGTCAAACGAAGGGGTCAGGTGAAAGGGGATGGCTGCCCTTCTCTCTGTCTCCCCCTTTTCCAACCCTCTCTCTTGTGCTCCTTCTCACCTTCCTCTCCTTCTCCCTAATGCGTATAGCCTCTCTCTCCCTTCCTCCATTCGAAGACTACATGCGCATACACACATGGTAGCATACATAAAGGTCCGTGTACTCTAACACGCACTGTAATACACACATGCCCTAACAAACGCATCTTGCTTACACTCTCTAGTAAACATACAGACACGCCTAGCACACACATATACTCTAGCACACGCTGGAACACACGCACGCACGCAATGTAGCACGTACGTATCGTGACACACAAGCACCGTAGTGCACACGGACATTAGCACACACGCGATCAAGCACACACACGCACCCTATGACACGCACAATAGCACAAACAAACACATTCTTATTAACACGCACAGATATCTTTACACACACATCCTAGCTGACACAACCTACGACATATACACCGTAGCACACATACGCACCCTTTACATACACATACACACTCACGCATTATAGCAAATATGCGCACCATTGGACACGCACAATAGCACGCAAAAACACTCCCTTACAAACACGAACCCTAGCGCGCACAGACGTATTTACTCACGAACACCCTAGCTGACACAACCTAGGATACATACACCCTAGCACACATATTCACTATTCACACACACCCACCATTCACATATGCATACACTAGTACACACACGCGTTATAGCATAAGTATGCCATAGGACACACACACCTTAGCATACGTACACCCTAGCGCGCACAACCTAGAACACATACACTATAGCACACACACGCACCCCTAACCTACACAAACACTAGCACAAATACACCTTAGCATATATACAACCTTGCAGACAAAATTTATCACACATACACCATACACACACGCTCAAGCACAGTGTAATTAAACCTTCCTCGTTGAAATACCAAATTAATAATTTTCGATCTCCCCTTAGTAAATCTTAGGCGCGCACGCTAAAATATTCAAGATAATGTTGCTAATTCGAGATTCATTCGTCAGTAAAATAGTTGTATAACTCCACTAGCTTAAGTATTTGTTGTTTTCCGGGTAAATCAAATACTTCATGTCTATAAAATTGGAGAACTTGATTCTTATGATTTACAAAATGATACCAAATTTTGTCGATCTTGGTGGCCGACCTAAGCGCTAGAGATATTCAGTTAAAAAAACGTCGAATTTTCGCGCTCAAAACCAATGCAGAGTTCGATTTGATGCCTCTTTTAAAAATATCAAAATAAAAATGTATTGTTTTAGGCGTTTGTTCAAGTTCCAAATTTCATCGATGAAAATAAGTCATTTCATGAAGCAATTTAAAAGCGCGCCGTACTATTTCGCATGTTATCTTAGTGGGAAAAAATTAAAAAGCTATTGGATCGATCTTGGGACTGTGTGATTGGAAACAAACTCCCTTGATCTTTCCTGCATGAATGTAGGTTCCCTGCATGAATGTAGGTTCCCTGCATGAATGTAGGTTCCCTGCATGAATGTAGGTTCCCTGCATGAATGTAGGTTCCCTGCCCAAATTGGTTGCGCTGGTTTTTGCGGTGTTCTAGAAAATGCTATTCTAACGGGAAAGTAAAGCTTCTGGAATCGAACTCGGGAGGAAAAAATCGGACGCATACATAGTTCTCGACCTTTCTCTGGATAAAAGTGGACTCCATCAAAAATTCGCGGCGTCCGAATGCATAGTGGACAGACAAACAGACATTTCTTTATATATTAGACTATCAAAGGTTAACCGGCGTTGCCCAGGGTACGACAGACGCCTTCGGCGAATCAAATAGTTGAATTTCTTTTCTTTTTCAAATTATAAAAACGAAGAATAAAATTAAAATATTGTTACAACGTTTTCATGATCAGGTCAATCTTAAGTGATTTTACTCTAGCTTTAGGATTTTTTATCAATTCATTTGGGTTATTTAATGATTTAGTAGAAAATTATTTCATTTTATTTATTTAAACCTCGTATCAGACAAAACGCTTACATATTGATGTGCTTGTTTTCCGATTTTTAATCGCTCCCGGGACCCTGAAAAGTTCGAAGAAATTTATAAAAATCATTTACAAATATGAGTTACACGAATAAGATAAAAAATAATTGAAATTAGCATTTATTTATTGACCTGAAATTTGCTTGATTGTAAAAATCTAGTTACCAATACACACGGTATGTAAAATAAAATATGAATTGAAACATGTATACCATTAGCATACATTTCTCGCATACATACAAAATCATATCTACAATAGTGTTCTAATTCTTATTTCCTATTAGTAATTGATTTATAGTAACATTTAAGAAAATATAATGTGTTCACACAACGATCACTCAGTGATGTGCATATTTTGGTTATGAAAAGACCAGCTGCAGTTGTGAGAAAAACCTGAACTTTGATACCCCAAACAGTTTATCAAAATATGCTTTATTTGGGAGACAATCTGTATACAATGTCAACTCACACTCTAAAGCGCAGTGGTCATCATCCGTTTTTGTTTTCGTCTAAATTATTTTTGAATATCGAATACACCAATATAGCTTTTTAATTAGAGAATATGGAAAACGCTTCAGTTGAATTGTAATTGGTAATACTCTAAACGTAAAATCGAGGGCATTTACATATTATCCGGACGTGAAATTCCTATTGTTAATTTGAGGAAAGCGGAAAATCGCGGAAACGTAAAATCCGTTACAATTTATCATTGTTCTTATGGAACAAACACCGGGACAGAAAGAAAAATGAGTAAATTCGAGGAAAACGTAAAATTGGAGGACGTAAATCGAGTTACACTGTATATATTCACATGAGAATGGAACCATTTGTGAGTGCTCTATATAAATTTCTTCCTTATTATTGCATTACAAGTGAAACTAAGCAACTCGGAAACAACGAGTCTTATTGGTCCCTTTAGGAACCGCACGGACGATAAAGGCTAGAGAGTAAAATTCTCTTTATGATATACCGGGAATTCCCGGGATATTCAATGGATTTCCGGGGAAACGGGAAAACCATTTGACCCACGGGATCCCGGGATGACAAGCACTAACCACCACCAAGACATTTTTATATAGTAGAAGATTCCTAGCTTTACCTTCACGCCACAAAATTAACGCCGAATTCAGGAGAAAAACTATTACCTTTAACATTTTTGCAAGCCCCTTGGACACTTTCCGTGACCCGTTTTAAATACCACTGCCCAATGACGCACACCTTAACCTGAAACACGCGTTGGGCACTCCATCTGCCCCATCCTCTTCTCTCTTGATGTACTCACGTTTATTTCGCAAAATTCTTCCGTCCACGTCACCGGAAGAATTTCTCCTCCCCTCTCTCTCTTTCTCCCTTGCTTCGAAAAAAAGGACGCGCTGATCGATGCTGATAGACGAAAATAGAACGTCGTTACCAAAGGCGGATGGAATTGTTGCAGTCGTTCGATGATAAAGGTTTATTGCTCCCAAAGTCCTCTTTGCCATTATTCTCTCCAGAGGTAAGGAACGAGAGAGAAGAGGGAGGAAACTTAGGAGCCAAAGCGATTTTTGTGTTGACCGAAAAAAAAAATTTTTCGAGCACTTAAAGGGACTCTGTCGACTCTTATTTTTTTGAGTTTCTTCTGGAAAACACAAGCGGCGCTGGTGTTCCATCTTTCGACCACCGAATGCTTCCTCATTTGAGGGGAAAATATATATAACACGGAAAAAATATATAACACTTTTCCGTACTGTACGGAGTGTCGGTGTTTGAGAATCTCTTTTTCCCGATCAGTGGTATTACGGCTATATATATATATATATATATATATATATATATATATATATATATATATATATATATATATATATATATGTATGTATATGTATATATGTGTGCGTGCGTGTGTAAAACATAACTAAACGGCCTTTTACAACGATCATATCAGCGATAGTTATGAAAACCACATACGACCATAACAATGGGAGGGTTCTTGCAACTTGCAACCCAAACATTCAGAGCTGGCTTTAGTTAGTTCCATTACATGCAGGTATGCTTTTTAATGCGTGCCACCAAACGAAATATTTTCTCATAGTAAATCCACATTGCATTTACAGTGCTTGATAAATTATTAAAATGAAAACAAGTACGCTTTGAAAGTTTATATTTATGCAATCAATATCCTTGCAATCGATTGAACAATGCAACATACATCATTTACGACAATATTTAATTAATTATATTAAAGCAGACAAATTTTCATTGAACTATGTTTCTCAATAAACTAATTTAATTGGACCTTTAGATTTTATTATGACCGTTATTTATACCAAAACGTTAAGCAGGAACACATCACGTGATACGGTGAATTTAATAACTTTAGGAGTGGAAGAAAAATCCTTCAGGCTGGACGATAGTCAAATTTTACGGTCAGCGACCATGAAATTTGACCGTGAATGAAATTACGAGCTTATACGAAACATTTAAACTCTCATCAGGAAATATTCGTGAAAATTTAACGAACAATTTGAAATTAATTCCCGTTCCCGTTGAAAGCAGAATGCGCGCACACACACAGATAGTCACTAATAGAGCGATTTAACTTCCTAATAAGGATTACGTTTCAATTTAACGAACTCCTCGGCATCCACATCAAATGCGCACGAATCGCTTACTTTAGAACTTCTTTAATTGAACTCAACGTCAATTCTTCCAAAACGTCGGCGAATACGAGTCTATCATCGTAATTAAAAACACAGGATTTCCGAGAATAACTAAAATAGCGTCGGCGCTCAAATCAAGGACTTGAGAAGACAAAAAAACGCGAAATTCACCCCTATCATTCTTTTACTTTCAGGGATCCTTTTTTTTAGTCCGGTTTAAAAATAAAAAAAAACCTCCGAGGTGTATCAAGCTGACAAGATCGCAGGCAGCTTTTACCCTTAAATTGGAAAGGTTGCATCACGTCCAAGATTAATGACCTCGGTTTACTCTTCCGTGAGAAATCCAGTCCTTTGACGTCACATCGCCCCTTCTACGAAATCTTAAGCCCAGAGAAGAAAAAGAGAGTGAGAGAGGGAAGGCATAAAAAAGAGTGGAAGCAAATTGAGTGGGCAGAAAATATTACAAAAGCAATTACATTTCGCCCCGATCCTAAAGTCACGCAACATCCGTTTTCTTCATTGCGGGCATTACGCAAACTTGGAGAGGACGGCTGCGGTAACCTGCGACAAGGTGACAGACGATTCGGACTCGTCCAACAATAGTTTTGAGCCCTTGCAAGGGACCTCGTGTCACGATCTATTGGTCGCCTGGAATGGCGCAGGTAAAGCCCCACCCTAGTAGGCCATCACTCTTTCCTCGTTCTTTTTGTCTCACTAAGTCGTAATTAGTGTTGTATAAGTTAGTAGTGATCAGTGGCGGCTCGTGTATAGGCACTGCGGAACTGCAGCACCCCCTATTTCCACTTGATATTATCGATAACATTTAATATAATGAGTCCTTTTTTCTTTAATTCTTTCTTTATTTTTGTAGTACAATATATATTCCTTAAGCTTAATGTCAGTACTTCAGTAGCCATCCCCCAGTTTATGAAAAAGATACAAAAATCTTTGTATGGAACTGTGCGCTTCACAGTGCCAGCGACGTGGTGTTTGACTGTTGTGCGCATGCGCACATAGGAGGGGGGGGTGGGGAGGAAGGCGGGACTGCCAGGTAGAGAGAGCACTGTTGCTCTCGTAGTGCCGGCTCTGGCGTGATGGTGGAAGGAAGTTTTTTTTTACTGAGCGTGTGTTGTGCTTAAAAACCGTGTACCATATTCTTGAATGTGATAAAGTGTAGAAGAGTGTAGAATTAGATTATTATTCTGCTTCAAGCTATTCTATTTGATTCATTTTTTTCGGTTCTTTTATTTAACAGAAAACTTTAACCATGGCCTTGCATCCCCAAGAAATAAGTTCTGTGACTGAAGTGAACTTCAACAGCTTAAGTTTTCACAGCTATCTCTCCATGAGAAAGTTACAGTTAAGAAAAGAGGTCGTTCAACACCTGATATTCTAATATCTCAGCCAGGCAAAAGCAACAACAAGAAATATATTCGTAGCTTTAATTCTGAATGGTACCAACGGAAAAGTTGGCTTTGCGGCTGTGAAGTAAAAAATGCACTGTTTTGCTTCCCGTGTTTGCTGTTTGGAAGTGATGTACCGTGGACAAAAGATGGTTTTAGAAATATAAACAAAATGAAAGAAAAAACTGAAAAGCATGAGAAGTCAAAGAAGCACGTTGATAATGTTGTTTCACTGTCACTTTTAGGAACCGTAAGTATTAAGGAGAAACTTAGTGAGGCATACAGACTTTCAATCAATGAGCATAATATAAAAGTTAAAAAGAACCGTGAAATTTTGTCCAAAATAATAGACTGCATTTACTTTTGTGGAAACTTTGAAACTCCCTTACGTGGACATGATGAAAAAGACGATTCAGTAAATCCAGGGGTATTTAGAGGATTAGTAAATTTTGCATCTAAATTAGATTCAGATTTGAAGAATCACTTAGAAACCAGTGCAGTCTTCAAAGGTGTTTCTAAGACCATTCAGAATGAGATACTTGACTGCCTGCTACAAATATACCATGAGGAGATAAGGACGGAAATTAGAAAAGCTTCCTTTGTAGCTGTCATGGCTGATGACACAACAGATGTTTCGGAACACACTCAAATGGTCCTTGTTCTACGGTACGTATTGAATGAAGAAAAATTTGAGCGTTTTTGGGGATTCTTTATTCCAGAAAATCAAACTGCAGATGGCATATCAAAACGTATTTTAGGTCAATTGGACATAATCCTTCAAGGAAATGGACAAAAACTGATAGCTCAGACATTTGATGGTGCAAATGTCATGAAAGGCAAAAAAGCAGGAGTTCAAGCAAAAATAAAAGCAGTTTATAGTAATGCACATTTCATTCACTGTTATGCACATCAACTTAATTTAATAATGAGAAATGCAGCAAGTATTACACGAAACGCAAGAATATTTTTCTCTAACATTCTGGCTATTCCAACATTCTTCTCAAGATCACCACAACGTGTGTCCATTCTCAAGAAACATATGGACGTCAGCATTCCACGTCCATCCTCTACAAGGTGGAATTTCAACATACGGACCATAAACAGAGTTCATGAAAATTTGCAACCTTTAAAAAACTGCCTTACTGAAATTCAGTCAACATCAAATGCAGATCAAACCATTGCAGAAGCAACAGGAATTTTAAAATACCTGAATGATGATAATTTGTTTTGGTTAGAGCTTTTTCATCAGATTATGCCTCATGTTGAAATATTTTACAACCAAATGCAATCTCGAGAAATTAGTGTGTTTAAAGTTAATGAATATATAACAAATTTCAAAACTGCTATTTCAGAATTGAGAAACTCAAAGTACTGTGAGAATCCTTCAAAGACACTCATGGCAGAAGCTAAGGAAGTGTGTGACTATATATGTGTTGATATAATGGACAGATATTTTTCCACTAAACACTTAGTAGCTGCTAAATTGTTCAACAAGAAATGCTTCACTAGATTTAAGAATGAACATCCCACAAAAGAGATAGTACTGACCACTGAAGCTTATCCCATGATTGACAAAGAAAAGCTTGAAACTGGACTAAAAGTATTCTATTGTAGGACTGATATTCATGAATATTGCAAATTAATTGAGCTGCTGAAATTTATCTTGGAAAACAATCAAGATGATGTTTTTAGTGAAATTATGAAACTGATAAAAATCCTCTTGACAATTCCCATGACTACATCAGAGGCAGAGCGCTGCTTTTCAACATTGAAAAGAATAAAAACTTTTTTAAGAAGCACTATGAATTTGGAAAGACTAAATGCGCTTGCGGTACTTTCAATGGAGAAAAATTTCCTCAATTGTCATCCAGAGATCAAGGAGAAAATTATTGAACTTTTTGCGCAAATTAAAACAAGAAGAATGGATTTCATTTTTAAATGAATACATCAAGCTTGAACTGTAACAATTTAAGTTAAAGTAAGTAAAAAATGTTTGTTTTTTTTGTTAAGATTTTATCAAGTTCCTGAATAAATTTTCTTTTTATACATGTTTTTTTCCTTTTACACAATTTTAAAACAAAGGCTAAAAATTTTCTGGAGCAGCACCCCCACTAATTTTAGCTACGAGCCGCCACTGGTAGTGATTACGTGGATATATGAGAAACGAGCGTTTCCAGCAAATACGAAACACGGCGCCTGACAGTACTAGTGCATTACACAATTTCTATTTAGAAATACTTGTTCCTTTAATTAATGTCAACGAAATCTAATTCGAGCTCTGAAAGGCAAGGGAGCTCTCAAAAAGGTTCCAGTCAATCATTCGACAGCAATGTTGAAACGTCGCACACATCTGATGTCCTTGCTTTTCCCTCCTGTCCTTTCTAGCGTGTGATTTGCCCCCCCTCTCCTTCGTACTGCCAGAGCTCAAGTTAGAATAGATTCACTATAAAGTAAGAGCCGGTCACGATTTCTCTCTTAATGGGTAATATTCGTTTAGACATCGATGAAGAGATATGCCAAAAAATTGTAATTTTAAAAATGAAGATGGGAAAAGTGGAATTTTTGTGCTGTACCTTTGCTAAAAGTAAAGGATAAATAAGGTTTTCGAACATCAAATACGAATTTCCTTTCAACGTAACAACGTGAACATCAGGTTGTTTTATTTGTTCTGAAGTATGGAATTCCACAAAATTAAGGCTTCCCTAGTGAATCCTGATATACTTTCTGGTCGAGTACACCAAGGCTTCATTCTATGTGGTGTAAAAAGTAAACATAAAGTGAATACTTCGACATTTAATTACACTGACTGATTCAATTACAGGAGATCTTCTCCACAAAAAACTATGTAAAGGATATTGAACACTAAACTTGAATTTTGTAAATCCTGCAATGATTTCGCCGATTATTTTAGTAATACTTTTTTCAGATCGAATTTAAAATTGTTGAATATTGAGTCCAAGTGCCTGAAAAGTGTAACAGATCCATAGAAAGTTGAAGAATCATTGAAATGTAGGCAAATTCTCAAATCAAACACTTCACATCGCAAAATTGAAGGAAGAATAAATGCATTTTGGTGCTAATCCGGCGGGAACTCTTATGACGAGGGCTAATAGAGCGATGATACTGCATCATACGCAGCTGATGCGGTTTGAACACGCCGCGTGAAAAAAGGGAAAACGCAGCGCGTTTTTCTCGAGCAATTCCTTATAACAATTCTTCTCATGCAGAGATAGATATTTCTCTTAAACTTAATGTCATTTTCATCGCCGAACGTGCCGTCATATTTACGCAAAGTCATTTTCATGAAAAAATGAAGGATTTATCGTATCCTCATTTTTTTCAATTAAACTTAAGATCGTATGGCGCGGATTTGTATTGGTGTGCCTTTCTTGGAGAACATACACCTAAGTAGGTCTACTGCTTAGTTAAACAGTCTTCTTAGTGCTTTTCCGATTATTTTAGACTCAATTCACTTTTCGGAAAGTGATCCTTTAAAATTCAATTTAGAATCTGACAGGACAAAAATTTTATATTTCCCATCTTAATACACACTTTTCCGAATGAGCAAGTACATTTGTCATAACTATAAGATAAATTCAAAAACGTATTTTTGCATAAGGAATAAGTGCAACAATAACCGATTAAAATTTGTTGGGAACCGGAGTGAGAAACATGCTCCGAATAATTTGTTGTCACTTTACACGTAAACACACACACAGTTACAGCGCTTCTTTTTACATTTTACTGACAGTTACAACGAAAAAATACACACATCACATTAAAATTGAACTAAAAATGCCGATTGGAGTTTAATTTATTCAAACATATTTCCTAATCATTTTAGCATTGAGGAATTTCATGTTCTCTGTTCAATAATCGATCCTATTGAGGACAAGCATTGCTATTTATTTTCTATTTCTCTCAGAGGAGCCTTATCTATTTAATAAAAAGATTCTTATAAAAATTTACCGTTAAAAATGATGACTTTGTAATCAAAGTACCAAATCACTACAGTAATGATTTGAAAAAGATTACTACAAATTTCCGTTGCGATAAGGCATATTTTTTACTTTAAAATTTTACCCCTGGAAATCGTTTTCATTTATTGTTCAAAGGAAAGTAACAAGGTTTGGCATCAAATAAGCTTGTCGCCGGAAGAAAAACGACGGCTTGAATAATCAAGCGCGATATTTCGACTAATCGATTGAGTACACATTGACGTATGACGGTGTCATCCGCAGCCTGAGTACACCTCTTTCAAAAATACCATCGCTTTATTTGAATGGAGGAAACCTTTGGTTGAAAAAGAGCGAAAAAATATTGGCTTAGCGCATAGAAAGAAGCCAACTGCCCAATCGCCAGGAAGATTTATTTTAAATTTCACCCTGTTATTTCCGACAACAGTGACCTTAATATTGGCTTTACAAAAGCTGCTCGTGAAATGACAAAATATTTGCGTCCATTTTATATGCTTTCATGCCCTAATGTCAAAAACATCCTCCTAATGACGCGTAATTGTTGTAAAACAGGTCGGCCTCCAGCCTCCATACTTCGGTCAAATCGATTAAATAGCTACTGAAATTGTTTGTCGGTTTGGTCGTTTATTACCACCATTATTATGTTTACTTGCAGTAAAGTTTTTATTGTGCCTATTGATGTGAGGATCACATGTTTGTTTTGAATGATATTGGCTTTATCTCGCGGACATGGCGTTTCAAAAACTATTTAAAAAACCATATGGATTGGAAGTGCGATTATGATAATTTCAAATATTTTTTCAGTCACAAAATAACGATATTGCCGTCGTAAAATAACCGTCCAAGTTACCTGACCCTTTTTCGAAGAATCGGAAGAAGTGAAACAACAAAATAATAATAAACGGCCCCTTGAGACGGGAATATTTTCAATAATATGTTAGAATACGTTTAATTTACACAAATTTTTAGAGCGCCATAAGAAACCACTTCTATATTTTTATATTCAGCGCAATTTCAGAGGAAAAATACCGAAAATTACTTCGTTCATTCTACCTCGCCGACCCTTTGTACGTCACGGACCTTATGTCCGCACCATGGGCGATTTCGGCCCATCGTTACGTTCAGATCTCTGGATAAAGTTCGACCTTTAGCCCTGACGTCTATCAGATGTAATAATTGGGAAAAAATGTTTTATCGATGGCCTAGAGAAGATAACCTGCGATTGCGCCACGAAAGCAAAAAGGAATCGTTAAAGTCGGAGTATTCACTATCGGCCCCGGGGGAAATGGAAAATGGAAGTGGTTGTTTCTGCAAAGAAAATTCAGAGCAGGAAAAAAAAATACGGAAGGAAAGGTCATGTCGTCAAACATCCAATTCAATATTTTCACAGTAGAGAGTTTTATCTCCGAACATATTCCGAGACAGAGAGCTCCTAGTACTAATCGACAGCGGACAGCGCCGAACGTACAGCAAGAACCAATAGGCAATCGCGTAAAATTAATATATGTCCGTGTTAACTCCAGGTGAAAAAATGCCTCGCATCGATATCCGATGTGGAGGACACTGTCGTTATTTTCGAAACGGCGTTCCTCCCAACTCATTTGACGTTTTTTGCCAATATAAAGTAAGTAGTTCTTGAGTTATTCGTTTCAATTTGAATATCGATTGCCAATAAGACTTCGTGGCATGAAACGGATTTAGCAAGAAATAACACTGATGGCCATCTACAGTAAGAGAGGATCTTATTGCTATTATTATCGTAGTCACATTATTTCCCAAATATTTCCTGAACGTTCCTATATCCCGTTGCTATCCTCTTTTTTGAAATATCATACGAAATTCATACGAACACATTTTAAATGCGTCTTAATCCAATGTGGTTATATTAATACTAAACAGTACACCGTATCTGAAATGAACAAATCGTTCGTAGTGTTTGCGTCTATAAGCAATCCTATGATAAAACATTATCAAATCGATTCGCATAATAATTTTACGAGTTAGATGTTTTATTAGCTTTCTTTATTATTTTCAACAATTTTTCATGGGAGGCGTGACACGGAACAACATTATGTTTGCGAAATAGTTTTCGGTTTGAATTTGAAATATCCCTTATTTTTTCTGCAGTGTGAAATACTTCTGATTAGGCATGGATATGTTGTCAGGTTTAACGACCATATACTCCACTGGTAAGCGCATCTTCGAACGGAAAATGTGCCCAAAAGCTAAAATCCGAATTTTATCATTTAAAAAATGATTCGGCGATACAATCGAAAGCGATGATCGATATCGAGTATCCAAGAAGCTTCTCCGTGTAATTTCTGGGTAAAACAGCAATCGAATTTCGATCCATCGATTCGAGAAACATCTCCTTTCCCTCCATCCTTAGGTACTAGACAGTGCGTAACACGGTCGAAGATAATAATAAAAAAAGAGTTTGCGTAATTGGAATCGCTTATTGGATACCAAGTATATCGATCTGTTCCACGCAACGAGAACACTTCTATTCTCCTCTCCTCCCACGCTCCCTGAGCCCCCGCCCATCCAATTACCACCGCGTTCTCGGCTGGAATGATGAGAATAAACCGATTTCTCTCTCTCTCCCTAAAACCCGAGATAAAAAGAAAAAGGCGGGATAAAGCGAACGAAAACCGTTGGATTTGACGACGCTTAAGAAAAGGCGATGTTTGGAAGAGGAGTGGCATGAGATTTTTGCGGGGGCGGGATTGCGTTTCCGAGGAAGAAAAGCAGACCAAGTGAGAGAGGAGGAGGGGATGGTTCGGCAGGAACCAGAAAGCGGGTTTAGAGAAAGGATGAAAGAAAGGGAGGTAAATTGTATGGACTGAGGAGAGGATGATAAGAACGCGAAAGGTGGATGGCGCATCGAGGGTAGGACGAGGACGTGGAGAAGAAACGGAATTTATCTGCAAGAGATGGAGGGTGGATTGTCTATTGTCGTCCTTTATCCCATTGACTAGACGAGCGGCGTCTTCAGTCGAAAAGATTTATCGTCACGAGGAACCTTACGACTCCAAGTGGTATCCTATTATCCGTTGCCTATTAACCCATCAAGCCGAGGGAAATGGCATGTCAGGCACCAGTGAGGATGCGTATTGTTGGCTGCATAAGATGGAGGATAATGTTTTTTTTTCGGGGGATGTAAATGTGGTGTTTTTTTCTTTAACATTCTATCTTAATTTTAAACTTGTCGATAGGTTCGTTGGATAGAGGGAAGAAGAATATGGGCAGAGATGTTAGGATGCATACGTGTGTATGCATACACACGCGCATACACTCACCTGGGTGGAAATACTCCACAATTGCCTGATCGGTTAATACCACTGCTCCGATTTTAAGATGAACTATTCTCGGCTATACCATTAATCTCCCTCTACTGTGGAAAAGTTGGCGTCCAGTGTGTCATGGACCGAACGCAGGAGAAACGTTTCTGTACAGAGTAAGGTCCAAGTAGACCAGCGTCTCTCGAGTATAATTTATGCCCGCATCCGAAAACTCTTTAGACACGTCTTTCACCGGAACAAAAACTATATAGAAAAAATTGTTCTGCAAGACAAGGACGGCAAAAGATCACGTGGATGTGTACCCAAACGTTGGATAATTAAACAACAACATTTTAAGAGTAGTTACACTAGCAATGGAGAGAGACCAGTACAGAATAGACGTATATAGGGTTATTCTGCCAATATGGTTTAATGAGCTCATGTCCAGGTGATCACAACGTTACCGTAAAGAAGCTGTAATGAGAAGAAATGCAATTGAAGACTTGACGTTTCTCGGAAAAATACTGGTAAATAATTGGCAACGAAACGCTAAAATTACGCAACGTTTCTTAATTTGTTCTTATAAAAATAAAGATGAGCATAAAATGACCGGATAACTTTTTTAAAACTTTGAAAATTATATTTTTTCTACGCTCTCTGTATGAAATCGGGTAGACGCCATTTCCATTATTAACCAACGAATTTAAAAGCTGCTTGAATATCGTTACGACCGAATTCTACAACAGGTATAAAAATATAAGCACGTGCAAGTATCGATTTTACGTCAGTGTTGGTGTGAGTAACCGGAATAAATATTATGATTACTTTTCCTCTCTGCTCCAAATAAATTTTTGCCCCAAATATGTCATTTACAACAACAAAAACTTTATGAGACTCCGCCCTACACGACATGCCGTTAACCGAATCTTATGCATTGCTTAGAGGTTTAAATAATTCCATTGAAAGCCCTTGCTATTTACAGAAAAATCTTCCTTTTAAAAACATGCCTAAGAGAGCACCTAATTTGAAATGCATAACCGACGAAAACGCAAGAGGGGGAAGGCTGAAGACGGAAAGAGTTTGCATGGAAGTTGGGCGAACATGGGGGAAAGACGCGAGAGAAGGAGAACCGTGAGTGACAAGGAGAGACGGAATGAGGAGGAGAATGATAAGAAGGGAAGAGAGAGAGAGAGAGGGAAAGACGTTAGGGAAAGCCATGCGAGAAAATGATAGACAGATTCGTTAGATGGATAGATCTCTGAGGGCAAGATGGACAATAGAAAGCCTCCCTTTCCTTCTAACCCCATGTCACAGTACACAGAAAACGTGATAAAAATCAATATATTTCGTTGAACGCGGGAGAAAATAATGATACTTTGGGGACAAACTACGAAAAGTTAGTTTAGCGCACATCGGAAAAAAGTATTCTCAGCTAAAAAAACATTGAGGAAAGAAGGTGAGATTGAAAAACCTGACATCTGCTGTTATCATAGTTATCATAGGTTTAAGGGGAATACGAAGGAAAAGTATGAACATACAACCGTTTATACGGTTAACTGTCGATTTACCGAATGCCTCGGGACCATAGTTTGTGCATGATTTATTTTATGCATGATTATATATAAGATTATTAATAAGAATTTTTATTTTAATTCAGGCAATACCTAAAATATAAGTACATATTAAAATTTAATCAAATGAAACAAAGGTTACGCATGTGAGCACACGACACCGATAAAAATACCCCTTTATTTTTTAAACAATGTGGGCTTGCAAGAGAGAGAGAGAGAGAGGAACAGATAAAGAACGCAGATAAGGAGAAGGGAAAGAAAAAAAAGTTGCGAGAAAGGAAGAATGGAGAAGGAAATGGAGTATTGGAGGCGGAGGGAATGCCGGGCAGCGAAGGAGAGAGAGAGAGACATGGTGAGGAAGGAAGAGGACAGAGACGTCGGCATTGGACGATAGGACGGGCAGAGAGAGGGTAGTTGCGATGGTGCGAAGTTATAGGCATTGCGTTCCGGGAGGGAAGAGAGAGAGAGTAGGAGGAGAGAGAGAGAGTAGGAGGAGAGAGAGAGAGAGAGAGGAGCATGTGTTTGGAGGTTATTGCGGGGGAGAGGAGAGAGGCAAGTGAATGGTAACATAGCGGGGAGGTGGATAGAGGAAGAGAAATAGGGAAAGGGTGATATAACAGAGAAAGGATGAGAGGAAGGGCATCGAGGGTATATGAGGTTATGTTGGGCGTGGAGGAAAGAGCGTGAGAATGAGATGAAGGTTTGGGGGTGGCAAAAGGGTAGGAGGTGGGGGCGTGAGGGGTTCGGAAAGAGAAAGAGAGGGGGTGCATGGAGTTTTCCGAGGCTTTGGGAGGTGGAAATGGCTCGCGTTGAAGGCGTGGGCAGGGCAAACCAGGAATAGCCATCTCTCTGCCCTCGCACACAACACACGCGCACAAAACGCTCTCCCTTTCACCGCAGCTGCCAAATGACGATTAGGACTCACGCAATCTTCTTACTAAAGGGCAACGCGAAGAGGGATGGAGTACTTTAAAAGCCTTTCCCACTCGGGCGTCTTTAAGTCCGTCCCGTACCACAATGAAACGTTACGGTAGAGTGCCGGGTTCGGGTCCTGGGTACCATCCCTCCTTCCCGCCCTCCGCCAACCGCATCTCGGGCGTAATGGGCAGTAATGCGTGGATTGGCGGTTCCTCGTCGGCGTGGAAAATCACATCGAAGGCTGCGCGTCTTTGAAGTGTTCTTTTTTTGGGAAGGTTTTTATCGCCCTGGGTGAAAAGCAATGACTCTTCATTTCTGTCATGTTTTACGAGGGAGAGATTGCAGCCGGAGAATCTCCCCGAGTCATATATTTTAGTAGGTCAGAGTCCCTGCATTCGGTTACGTGTCTTGCGAACCAACGAAAGCGTACGGCAGGTGTTGTCGTTGCACCGTACATATAATCCGATGAATATATCGATCAGCCTCTCACAACCACTTGCGTGGTTCAATTCAAGAAGGAATTATCGAGCTCACGCGTTGCCTGATATCAAATTGAAAATTTACGTCTCTACAATAGCCATAAATAAGGATTTTATGGCCAATATAGCTTTTCATCATGCGCGGTTTGTTGGAGGATATTTAATTATTTTCAATCCGATTGAACGCCACAAATTTCTTCAACAGGAAATTATCGATCTCGTCTTATGGCTGAGAATTTTCAAGAATGAACGCTTGAAACATACTTGTCTCTGGTATCTTATAACCTTGTTTAGCTAATGGAGATACCTGAGACAATTATAATCGAGCGCTTGTCTTGAATCACAAATTTCGATAAAAAATTATCAGAAAGTAGGAACCGCATTAATTATTCGCTAAAATGTGCATTTATTTGCGATAAAAATAATTTTATTTATCAGAATTCTATTCATGAGCACACTGGGGTAGTTTCCCGTTACCTTCCCCAACGGTGTTTTTAACGTGACACCATCACTTAATTACGCCGACCCGCTAGTTACAGACGCCTTTCCCTGAGGTATCATAATCTGTCGGTTAATAATCGGATAAACACAAACAACGGTTTGTATGGAACACAATACTGACATTCATTCATTCATTCATTCTAGTCTTCTGCTTTACGACAGGTCCTACCAATCATTGATTGGTTTTGACTAGGGAATGGTGTGTATATGGTATGGTGGTTTCCCGTTGCCTTTTACATCGGACACACAGAAGGGAGGAGTGAAACCCGGTGCCGGCATTTACCTACTCTTTGCGAAGAGCACCAAAGGGGCCACTGTTGAACGTCACTTATTTTGCCTTAAGTACCTCTAATAGCCATAACAAATCAGCCGCAAGACGAGCTCGATAATTCTCTAATGAATGAAACATACACGCAGGCGTGATTCAGAATTAGTCGCGAGCTGTGTGAAAGAGAAAATTCATACAAATCAATTGCTATCACCAATAAAATTCTGATGGTGTTTACGTAGTTATTTATCCCTTGGGGCTCCGCCCCTGCGCGTTCCGCCCACCAACCCCTAAAGCAGCTTTCGGCAGCAAGTTTCTCTCTAATTTACTTATATGATAAGCATTTATCAGGTAGTAACATAGTTAAAATGCCGAGTTCTAATTACTATAATAGTTCTGAAGATAATCTGGAAGATCTATTCAGAATGTTAGGAACTTATAAAAACAAGATGATCCAAACGGAACTTATGATGTCCACTTTCCACCTAATCATTTATTTAATATTTACATTGGTTTAAAAATCACCGCTCTTTGTGTTCCCCAATTTCATAATTTAGCGTTATAAAATATTATAAAGACATTCGAACGGAAAACTAAATTTATCACGCGTATTTGTGTGGCAAAATTAACGCATGTATGCAGTGCCGTAACTAGGGCGGGGCTAGCGGGGCATATGCCCAGGGCGCAACTAAAGAAGGGGCGCAAAAATTGTTAATAGTTAGTTGTGCGAGTTGGCATGGCACAAGGACAAGAGCGATTTCACTACTATACTTGCTCCAGACATTACGCATAGCAGAAATTATAAATTTATATGATGTTATTGATGAGTTTGTTGCATTAAAATCGCGTAGAATAACCCTTTAATATTAAAATATTTATATTTTCTGTATTTTAATTATGTATGTCTGCAATTACATTTATAATTATGTAATTAAATAATGTATATTTATATAAAGAAATTATATCTTTTATAGTTTATTTTTATTTATTAATTGTTCACCCAAAATCCATATATTAAAAAGTAGGGATTAGAGAATTTTTTATGGAGAGGGCGCATATTTGTTAGTTTGCCCAGGGTGCTACAATAGCTAGTTACGGCGCTGCGTGTATGTATTAGACTCTACCGAATCCGAATCCAACAATAGTCGTTGCTATGGCTACACTTTTGTAATGAGTGGTAAAATTGCAAAAACGCCAGTATTTACGCGAAATTCGAAGAAATACGATCGATAAGCAAAGAATATCCATTCCTCTCCTCAGATAAAAGTATAAATTTCGATCAAATATTATAATTCTAAGATATTTTAATGCTCAACAGAAAATTACCCTCCACGATGGATTTCAGATTTCCAATGTAAATCAAATGGGAAGGATAGTTCCTGGAATCGAACCCGGGACTTTCAATCTTCGCAACAAAGACTATCCTAGGGATCTCGGCCCCAGCAGCAAGAGATTTCCACCAAGTGTCATGAATATCGGTCTGTTGGCTCAAAAGTTAATAAGGGGGCAGGCAGACACAACGAAAAAACTATAAGCCTATTTCCATTCAGAAAAGTAGGCTAATAATTATGAAAAAAAAGGATCAACTTCTGATTATCACTCGATGGTTGATAAAAAGTAAAACTCGTTCACGCCTTTTATTTTCGGCTGGAAAATGTGCTTCAAAAAACATTGATATTGGTGGAAGATTCATCAATATCAGTCAATTGGTTGCTGAGATACCTTAAAAAACCGAAATTTGGACCGACCTTTCCAAAGGGACCTCTCGACTCCGTGGGCCGATTTAAATCGTATTAGGAATTGCAACTCTCATGATCAATCTGAAGCTCCTTTTCTTTATTTCCTTTATTTTTTGATGAGTTACGAATGCTACAAACACACAGAAATCTTCTTTTATTAATATAGATTACCCCGAATACAGAATTCCGCAGGACTTTTTCACACAAACTTATCATCAGTAACAAAGACGATGAGAGTCATCCATATTCACCGCAGTCACCCACGATCTCAGCATTGAAAAGACAATTATCCCAACCATACTCAATGGAGGTCATAGATTAATTAATTACATTCTAACGTCTCTTTCTCTCACAATCAGTGTCTATTCTCCGTCCGTCAGGCGAGATAGACCCCGATTATTAATAGATACATCCAATTTTCCTTCTTCGTAACGGGCGTATCGAGTCAAACAACCGGTTTGTGTATCATCCAGGTTAACGATCATAACTTTTGCATCTCGCGCACGATTCCGAATGGATGCGATGAATTACGAAGGGCTCAAAAGGAGAAACGGTTACGTTGGTAACCGTTAAGAGAAAATTTCAAAACAAAAATAAAAATCTTTCTCCGTGCCTCGGACGCATACCTTGAGGTCTTTTGAAGCGCACGGCACGGAGCCCCGCATTACGCAAGGCAAAGGGGAGTTTACTCCGCTAGGATTTCTGCTTCAAACTCCTAAAGCTTCCAAAGTCAACAAGGAAACCCTCTCCCAACTCTCTTGACGAGCGCTTTTCGAGATCGGATCGATACCGAAAAGATCTCATCTGAAGAATACGGTCGTCGTAGCAACTGTTTATTTTCTCATTCAAACCAGCTCGTTTCGAAATTTTATATTTCCTCCCCGCTATTTGCGCAGGGAAATTTCGTTGCGTTGGCGAAAATATTTTTCGGCGTTTTTCTTTTTGCACCGTCCTCGTCATAAACTATTTCGATGGCGTGCTGAGGTCTGTGCGCGTGTTCTGAGACGTTATTCTCGCGTCGTTCGTGTGATTCGAACGATGCACTATACGAGCCGTCGTGAAAATTCGACCACTGCATTTTCTTATTTCGAAAATTAGGTCATCGGTTCATTCCGTTACAACCCTTTCTTACGCATTCTCGCAGCTATTACATTGGTTAAACCAATCTACAAGTGCCCTTAATATGACTTTCTTCAGAGTTTTCCTGCCTTTCAAATTCTGCCCTAATCATTAATTTCGTCTGCTTTATAAAAACGTTTGTTAAAATCATCAAAGCACAAATACTTAAATCGATTTTTGAACCGTTTTCTAAGATAACTTTTGGTGTTGTGTTTATTTTATTAGCATCCCTTCTCTTTGTGAATTATTTCTTGAGGTAAAGATCAAAAATTGAATAGATAATATCTTCTTATTTTTAAATTTTTTTATAATTAAATACGTATTTGTTTTCAGCCGTAAGATGAGCCTAACAACTCTCTTGTAAATTAAAAGTTTGATGGATATGGAAATAATTAGCACAATCAAAAGCACCGTAAAAATTGTTCCAGGCATATTTCGCAAATAACAGCATGTTCTTCATAAAAATGAAATATGTATGATGGCTGATATGCATGACATGACTGATGAAAATTGTTTAACATGTCCATACTGAATGGAATTTGAAAACGACTCTACGCAAATGTAAGCAATGCAAATCGGACTATTTGGACAAGTATACGCGACCGTAATCCTTAGAGGGCAGTCCCAGAATAGATAGTGCTAGGAAAGAAACAAAATTTTGGAAAGATGAAAGGAATATTTGATTTAGTAAAAAGATGGAATGGGTTTGAAAGAATGAAGGTAAATAACTTGGATGGAGCAGGCAGGATTGTGGAAGTCTAAAACCTATCAAAAGATTGATAACTACTGATGTTGTAGCCTTGCATTGCTAAAATATTTCAAGTACTATAGGAGAATGTTCACTGAATTCGACGCCTAATATCAGTGCCATCATGCCTTCTCCATATATACGCAATATTTCCTCATTCTTCTTCCTCGTTCAATTTATTCTCTCTACCTTATGACGAAACATCTCAAAAGATTTTAAACTACTCCAGCAACCCCCTTCTTCCTCGTACATTCCTCTCATAGCTAAACTACATTTCTTAATGATGTGAATTCATGAAACTTTGTGTGCAGAAACAATACGAAACGAGATGCATTTAATCTCGATGCCCCCAAGCGGAAAGTCCGCGAACCAGGATGGATACATTTTTTTAAAAGCACCTTCAGAGTGCTTTTTAGAGGTCACCTGCTTTCGACTTTGAGTCCTATCTCTCGGCACATCACCTTATTTTCCCTCTATCTTAACCCACTCTGTCCAAACGATAAGCCCCAAGCTACAGACAGAGAGAGATATATGAACGCAACGAGTGAGAATGTACGCGCATGAAAGGAGCTTCTGTTTATCACTGCGGAACAGAAAAATGGAGTAATCTTTCACGAAACGCGGAGTCAAAGAGCAATCGTAAGGAGCGGCTGTTTATTCTGAGTCTCGCAATTTTTTTATTTAGAAAGACAAGTCTTGTCATTTTATAGTCCCACATCGGCAGGTAAGAGCTGTTTGGGAACGTTCCTCAAAAAATCTTTATTAACTTTAGACAGTTTACTATTAAAAGTGTACAAGTCCTTTTAAAGGTTTATTTTTTTCGTCCGAAGAACGAGTTTTACCTACATTTTTTCTGAAAGACGTCATAGAATGATCTTAAAACTGAAGTCATACACATTACCTAAGAGCGGAGTTTCTTAATCTCATGCTGAGATAGCTTACCTCTATACCTAGGCTTACCATACTTCCCTGTCTGAACGCGATTGTTCCGGTTTCGTGTCCTTGTCCCGATCGGTTTGTTTCTCTGTCCCGGAAAATAAATATCTATGAGCCGAAGTCAAGGGTAGCTGTGAAAAAATTGTATCTGTATAAATAAAGCTGTTCCTAGTGTCAAATAATTTTTTTGTTAAAATATGAAATTTTCATTTAATATTGTAATAGTAAAACATTTCTGGTTTTTAGGTAGTTTTTAATTACCCTCCCTCCCTTCCGACCCTCATCCCCCAATAACCTGATTAGGTTGTTTGAAACTTTGGTAAGCATAACAATTATAATATTGTATTTGGCAAATTGATAAAATTATTAAATAACAATAGAAAATACGTTTAAGCTATGCAGAGTTCGTTTATATTACATGTAACAAATAAAAATAACAAAAGACACGTCCCAGTTTTGTCCCGGTTTTTTATCTACAGATATCATTTTGTCCCGGTTTTGTCTCCTGAATATATGGTAAGCCTATCTATACCTCTTTGGCCACGATATATATATATATATATATATATATATATATATATATATATATATATAACGTAAAATTTCAAACACGTCATTCTCGCGGAGGTTGAGCGATTGTGTCCAATTATGTGGCAGCGCGCACTCGTACGCGCGCACGTATTCGAATGTGTCAATATTTTCCGGTTATTTTTTTCAAGGATTCGATTTCCCGAAGGTTCTCAAAGACCCCAAAAAATTCAATCGGATCAGGAGCTTATAAATCTGAGATCTCTCCCGAGGCCGAGTTCAAATGCAACGGTTACGATCTTGAAGAAAAGTGCTTGCGTTTCGTACAATTTTCAAGATCCTCCTTAATTGCCTTATTAAGTATCTGAGATGAGTTATAATACAGAAGTAATAATTAGTAGTTTTCCGAATTTTCTCCTGGTTTGTTTCTGAATAAAGCTTTATTTTTGGCCGCCTCTGAGAATATACGGTATGTTATCGATAAACTGACAGATCATGATAGCGACTGGCGTTGGCGTAAAAGAAAAAAAATAATTTAATATCTATATACATACCCAAAGAAACACTCTCTACTTTGCATCTCGAGTGGATAGATCTCCCCTCCCTTCCATCACTCTCATATGCACCCCTCACTCCTACAATTCTCCTATCTTTCATCACTTCATCTTCTACCTCCTCCATTCCCCAAACCCTTCCAATCCCTACTCCAATTTTCTCCCTTCCTACTTCCATTTTCTCTTCCTCTTTTCAACCTCCACCCTTCCCTCTCATCTCTTTCCCAATAGATAATCGTCTTTATTCGGGCGAAATTTAGACCATAAGGCCTAAATTTCGCCCGAATAAAGACGATTATCTATCTATCTATCTCCCTTTCTATCCTCCTTCTAATTTCCTTTTCTCCCCTCCCTCCAACATCCCATCCTTCCCTCTCTCCCCTTACCCTTTGCATCCCCATCTCCTCTCACCTTCAGTTCACCTATTTACCCCTCCCTTCGCATACTCTCTCATCTCTCAACCCTCACCCTCTTTCCCTTAGCCCTCCTCTCCCCTCTCTCTAATCACTTCCTCCCACCTTTAAGAAGGACCAAACCTTATATGTATGTATATATATATATATATATATATATATATATATATATATCCCCCTTCATCTTTCTTTTTCACTCGCACACACACACACACTCCTTTGCACCGCACCGATAATTTCATATAGATTTTCCATACAAGAACCACCTCGTTCCCTTTCTTGAGAACCTTCCTCTTCTTTATTTCTCAGAGGGCGCCAACCTCCAAGTTTGGGACCTTTTTAAAACTATCGGCATAAAATTGGCTCATCAAACGTACCAGTTCAGCAACGCGAGGGAGAAAGAAAGAGAAGGGGAGGAAACGGGAGAGATAATCAGATCGAGGAGTTAGTCCGGGGAAAAAAGACCGAGTGTTAAAAAAATGTTAATGCTGGGATGTGGATGGGAAGGAAAAAAGGGGCGAGCGCAAACGAAATGCGTATACGTGAGACGGATGATGGGAACCTTTTAAGGGGGTGTACCCTGACCCTGCATGACGCGGGGCATAAATTCAGCTCTGGGGAGGGAAGGGAGAGAAGAGATCTTTCTCTCTCTCTCTCCTAAAACCTTCCTCCGCACGAAACCCTTATCTCTGACTCGCACAACCCCCCCTGATGCCTACCAAAACGCCTTCCTGGAGGGATTGGGGAGGAGTATGGGGGGAGGAAAGGGTGCGAAGCCATGGATTTTCGTTTTTTCTCCTTTCTCTCTAACGTCACCCTTCTATCCCCTCCTGCCGTCATCTCTGTTTCCTCCCTACTTTTATTCCCCTCCTCCGAACCCATCTCTTCCCGTCCAACCTCCTCGCCACGTTGTCATTCTGAAACATCCCTCACGTCTTGCCTGCCTCTGATTTCTTCCTCCCTCCGCCCTTCTTTCTCTTTCCTACGCTCTCTCTCTCTTCCTCTCTGCTTTATCGCTACGGCTCTCTCATTTTCTATCTCTCTCTCTCGAATATTAAGTTTTTCAGGAACACGTGGCGAGTAATGAACACGTATTAATTCACGGGACGAGAGAGTCAATCACCCGCGGTCTCCACCCTCCAAACCCCGTTTAAAAAAATGCGAGTTTCCTATCCGATATGGGTTTTTAAAAATAAAAGAATGATGGGCGAGCGAAGCAGGATGGTCTCGAAATCACCCTACGAAATGCTCCCGAAAAGATTAATGAATATCCCGCATGACGTGACGTTTCATATCTGGGCAGGAAAGAGTTGTTGAAGATGTGTTGTCACCATAAGAGAGGACCTTTAGTGTTCAAAAACAAACTATACGCTGGGCATCAAAAAAAAATATTTGTAAAAATATACATTATCGTAAAATCTTACGGCGAAGCATTAATAAATGTAATGATGAGATATTTGTAATCAAATTAAAACAGGATCGGATATTTACAATTCTTCGTGCATCAAATGTTATGAATAACTGATCGAACATCGAATCTAACTTCAATTCCGTTAAAGCATTTATAGGAATGGTTTTTATTCCATTAATAATTCGATAATGAGAGATGATCTTTTGCAAACTAAATTTTAATAGAGATGGATTGTCCACCGTCACCTCAGCCAAAAAAACTGGAATTTCACAAAAATACCAAAACCTCATAGGATCGGATATTTAAAATTGTTCATGCGTCAAATGGAATACACTTAATCGGGCATCGAATCTTACCGTTAAAGCACTGAAAGGAATGTTTTTAAATTAAACCAAGCAATTGAGATAGCTGTTAACCATAACCTTTTAGCGAATGATTAAAGCAACTCTTTTAGCCGTAAAAATGTCCAATCTCTCTCTAGTCACAAAGGTTACCAGAATCAACTAATAATCCAAAACCTTTAGATGATCTACTATGTAATTAATTTCTTAGTTTTTCTTTTATTAATATCTCTGTAGAACATTTTAATATGCATAAAGTAAACCTGGCATCTGTCTAACCTCTCTATGTTTGAACTTGATATTAGATTTATCTGAAGATAAACGAACTACCAAACATTCACAAACGAATAAAATGTAAAATTGTTCTTAATTATTACCGTTTCGTTAACAAGAGTATGCTTTTTTCACGGTCACAATGAAACACCAGCGCTGTTGCGCCAACAAAAAACTAGCATTGTTTTATCTTTTATTAGGCATGAATGATTTCTCGAGTATACGGCTCAAGTATGCCTGGACAGGATTTTAAAAAAATAAGCAAATGCCTCTAATTTACCTTTTTCGAAACATAACTCGTTGAATTCTTTCTTTTGCCCAACAAAACGCAGTCTTATGGACACGGAGACACTTCATTAACGTATGCGCGCTTTTGCTACCCGCTGACGTGACCAGTAGCTTCAACGAAAATAACTTTTAACGACCTTTTCGACGACCTCGCGACACTTATTTGACTTGGTAAGTACTGCGCCACTGGATAAATTACGCTAAAAAATCAAGCATAATCTATGATATTCAATCATAGCGCAAGACACCTAAATGTTTCATTTTTATGAAAAAACAGAAGATGGTTTTTGTATTAAAGTCACATTCAGGTAAGGTTTCAAAGTGTTAGCAATTTTTGTACCTCGAGTACTTTAAAAACCTGTCATTTAAAGAATAAAAAAAGATTTATTTTTGTCGAGGTATAGAGCATGAAATGCAAAAAAGGAAGCGTTTTTATCGGTGTTCACATGTTTGCCATTATATCACGTTATTATTACACCCGATAAACGGGATATAAAAAACCACGCTCATACTATACATCAACCGAAAATATCCTCGCTGCGAGATCATTTTGATATACACGAATATTTTATGATTGGCACGAGTATTTTTTTTTTATTTCGCGTTTATTGCGTGGGTTACCTCACGCTATTATGGCCCGAATGCGCACGTCTTCATGCGCCATCAAATCCAGAGTTTCGAAATAAAAAACTCCGTGTTCAAAAATATCAGACCTTGCCCCACCTCCTATCCCTCCTTTCTGCTCTTTTCTATACCTTCATAGAACAATGTGGCTCCCTCCCGTCCAAGTGAAGGTATCCTTTGAAACGGCGCACCAAGAGTTTTCCTCCGCCGCATATCCCTAGCGCAGGCACAGACAAAAGAGCTGAACGGGGAAGGATATAAAATTCAGCTCCCTCAGAAATGTATTCCTACAAAATTTAAAACACCATAGAACCGACTATTTTTTCACTTGAAACATTTATTAACCTTTTATCCGAAAGTTCTATGATGTTCCATTCTCGATAATAAGCATTCAAAAAAATATAATCTCCTTTATTAATTAAATCAAAAATACTAAGGAAAATATTTTCATTAGGCTTTTTAAACGCGGATGTATTTTATGCAAGTTCAATCTTGAGATATATTTGAAGTTTCGGTCCTTGTAAAAAAATAACGAAAACGCGTACATATTGCGAAATATTTGCAATTGTTAACACGGCAATCGGCGGAGAAGTGCCCATTCCGATTTTTTTAGCGCCGAGATACATGGAACCTTTTTATTTATTTCTCAGGATGAAGCGAAAAAAATTCGGTTTAAAGCTCAACTCCTCCTCGAAATTTAAATTATACGAAGTAATTGAATCGTTACGCATCGAATTGCGGAGAGAATAGTATAAGAAACAATTGAAACTTTTGTCCTTCTGTTTAAATAGTTATTTACAAGTGAAGTAACTGTTGGAAAATTCCGTGTGTTACACGAAATACAAAGAGAGCCTCTCAGAGATAATTAACTTTTTAAATGATAAAGTAGGTCTGGCCATTCTTTCGTCATAGTAACATAAAAGTTTGGTGGTTATTGAGAGTTCCAGGCAAGTTATGCCTTCTCTTAGACATTTCATTTGAAACTGCGATTTTTATCTAAACATGCAGACAAGGATGGGCTTTTTCCCGAATCCCCTTCTCCGGTTTTGTTCCCTATCAAGATCACGTTGGTATCACCTATAACTTGTTGACCATTCTTGTGCCTCGTGTTGTTACAAGGAATTTTTTTCTTCCTTCGTTCGAACAGGATCTGGGTCATCTCTTTGACATTCATTATAGATGTTTATTTACGATTATTTTCTAATATAAATATTTGTTTTAGGCAGAGTATTGATTTACTGAAATTCGTAACATGATGAGGTCATCTTTAATAAGATTAAAATTAATTGATAAATGTGATATTCCAATAGCCAAGTTATTTAAAGGGAATGTAACTCGTATAAATCGGATCAAACAAAAGTGCACACGTTGTTTTAAATTTTGTATGAATGTAAATAATTAAAATGTTTGTATCGTGAAAATATTTTTTCATAATAAAATCAATAATTTTTATTTTTGTGAAATAAATCGCAAAATGTATGGTGCTTGAATAATTTTTCTTTAAAACTAAAGGCTTGGAGAATTTTTCTAGTGACAAAATTTTTATATAATGCATAGACTTTTTAAAAAAACTGTTAAATTGAAGCGAATGAATATTCAGCAGATTTTTTGTAAAGATGACAATAATAATTTTTTATAAGCTCAAATAAAAAAACGCATTACAGCTACAGTGCAGCCGTCTTTGACGGTGTTTCACCGAAAGTAGATTCTAAATACGGCTACTGGAGATACCTAAGAAAAATTACTCAATTTTTCAATTTTTGATACTTAGGAATTATGGAATTCGTTTTCAGCCATGTGACCAGATCGATAATGCTCCAGTTTGGTTATCATAAGATACCTCTTAATTTAAAAAAAACGCAAAAGTTTAAATCTCTTGAATACTATACAAACGAAATTCTGCAGGTAGTAAATAATCGACTTGAACGACTAGGGTGAAATTTTATTATAGAAGAATTATCCCAGCGCCGCAAATACAATTTTCGGCACCAGAGATTTTGCCCTACTTCAACGTTATCAGATTCAAAACAGGAGTACTTTTGAGGTCAGCCTGCCCTTCAGCTTCTCTTCCTCCGATACTAACACCAAGCAAAAAAACTTGGCGGGAAAGACTTGAGAGCCCGGAATAAAAACCGCAAATTCCATATCCCGTATCGCACGGCGCGTCCCTCGATTTCTCTCCGATTCCAAATCACCGCGCCAGTAACCGACTTAGTACGTCCCGAAAAATAAAGCTCTCGGAAAAAAAACTTTTCTCTTTACAGGGTATGTGACCCCTCCTTCCTCACAGGGAGAAGAAGAACTTGCAATATCCGGAACATATTTCTCGCGAGATCCGAAGAATAAACGGCCCGTGGAGGCTGACGTCGGCGAGATAAAAACCGCAACGGAAGCGAATTTGATCTTGGACTTCTGATAGTTCCTCCCTATCCTCCAACCACCCTTCGCTTCTCACACCCTCGCCTTCCTCTCCTACCTTGCATGGGGTGGAAACGATCCCTCCGCGACGCAACCTCGCCCCCTTCCGAACATCAACTGCGCGGAAGGTGTCAGCGGTTCAAGTCTCTCTTTCTCTCTAGAAAGGAACTAGCCCGAGCTGTTAAGTGGTCCTCGGGGGCGGGGGAGGATTGAACAGAGGGGGAGAACTGGAGGGAAGACTTAAAAGACGTGTCGGGAATATCGAAAGCTTCCGCAACTGAAGTCTTATCCGGCGACAGCCGAAAAAATAACATAATGGGCCGAGACGTTTCGGTCACGAATGAATTTGGAGACGAGTAAAAAAGAGAGAAAGAGAATAAGTGTCCGAAAAATGTCGATGGACGTGTCCGGGTGGGAGATATGAGGGATATTTTACAGGTAAGGAGGGATGAGTGGGACAGGGAAAGAAGAAAAGCGGGGAAGGACGGAGAGCGACGGGAGAAAAGATCAGGAGAAATAGATTGGGAAAAGGATTGTGAAATGTGAGGAAAATATGAGAGGTGGGATGAGGGAACGATGAAGAGTGTTAGGAGAGGGAGAGTTGGAGGTAAATGGAAAGAGAAGAGGAAGAGCAGGCGAAGAAAAGGGGATGGAGACCAAAGGGAGAAAGAAAGGAGTGATGGAAAATAACGAAAAGAAAGAGAATGACTGGAAAGGGAAAAAATCGTAATATGGAAAGTGTGAAAGAAGAAGAAAACCAAAGATAGAGAGAATGGATAGGATGGGAAAGATAAATGGCGGAGAGTGGAAAGCGAATAGAGGGAGAGAGAGAGAGAGGGAGAAGAGGAGAAGGTAGGAATGTGGAGAAAGGAAGAGGAAGATACAAAAGGAGATTGAGAGGAAGAGAAGAAGGAGATGGAGTAGAAAAGAGGAGAGAGTATCATAGGAAAGAAGTGAAGATGAGGATGCGAGAGAGATGAAGAATATTGAATTGGGTAAAATATGATGAGGATAAGAAGATGAGAAAGAAAAAGAGAGGATAAGAAAATAGGAGAAATGGATTGATGAGAGAGGAAAGAAGGGAGAAAAGGGAGTGAGAGGGTAGAGAGGTAGAAGAAGGAAGGAGGAGAGAATAGGTAGAGAGGGAGGTATAAAATAGAGGGTAGGAGAGAGGACCAGAAAATAGTATGAAAGAGAAAGAGAAGAGAATAAAAGAGGTTGAAAATGGAATTGGAGACTACGGTGTACAGAATGGAATTAAAATTTAAAACTCCTGAACCGTAAATTAACCCAGTCAATACACGTCAATAAGAAAAAAAGGAAAATTAAAATTATACTTACAAGTTTGCAGGACGATGATGGCCTACAGGGACCTGTTGTCAAAAACTAGCCTAAAATGAAGAAAAGGAACACACACACAATCACTCTGTAAATCTCTGGGAAACTCGCTAGATACGTATTTCGAGAGCTATGCTCTCATCTTCAGTAGCTGAAGTCGGATGGATTGTTTGTGTTTGGTCTTGTGTATTTATATGTTCCGGGTAAAAGTGAAAAGAGGGCAGGGGGGTGGGGGAATTCTTAACGGTTAGCGTGTAGAGGGGTGAGTAAGGGATAGGTCCGCGGTCGTTATTCATAACCGTCTCTTTGAATTTGTTTATGAAAATGCTCTCGTAAGCGTCTAGTTTCCAGTCGGTTTGTGTTGATTTTAAGAGAGACATGTTTTCGATTTTAATCGGGTGATTGTTTTCCTGTATGTGTATTGTGACGCTAGACCTGTTAAATCTATTGTGTTTGAAATGTGCAAGGTGTTCTTTGAACCTAGTTTCTAGCTTCCGTTTAGTTTGACCTATGTAGACTTTCTCGCAGTCTGTGCAAGCGATTTGAATATGCCGGATTTTTGTAGAGTCGGGATCGTGTCTTTTGGATTGTGTAGTAAGTTGGAGAGTTTGTTTTCATTCACAAGTATTGCTTTAAGGTTCTGTTTTGAGAAGGTGTTTGATAAGCCGTTTGTGATGCCTGGGACGAAGGGGATTTTTACGTATTTTGGTTTTTTGGGGGGGGGGCGTGCTTGTGAGAGTAAACCGTTTTTTTTAAGAAAGATTGCGCTTGTGTTTGTGTAAAATATTTTCTATCATCTGAGGGTCGTAACCAATGATTTTAGCGCATTTTTTGATACATTTTAATTCTGTGAGGAAATCAACTATAGAAAGAGGAACCTGTAAGAGTCTATGTACCATTGAGTGGAACGGTGCTAATTTATGTGAAATATGGTGGTTGGAATGAGAGGGAATGAACGTGTCTTTGTGTGTGGGTTTGCGGTAAATTCCGAACTTGACAACTTTTTGACAACAGGTCCCAATAGGCCATCATCGTCCTGCAAACTTGTAAGTATAATTTTAATTTTCCTTTTTTTCTTATAGAGGTGTGCGTGCTCTCTGGGTTAATTTACGGTTCAGGAGTTTAAAAATTTTAATTCCAGAATAAAAGAGGATCAGATGACAAGAAAGTGGATGATAGTGTCGGATGGAGAAGAAATTGAGGAGGTAAGGAAAGACGGTGAAGACTATAACAAAAAAGAACGGTGAAAATGAGGAAGAGAAAGAAAGTTTAAGAAAGGTGAGCATGGAATCGTAATGTGGGAAGTGTGATGGAAGAGGAGGGCAAAAGATAGAATGGTGATTAAATGGATAGGATGGGATGAAGAGAGGAAACCGAATAAAGGGAAAGAGAGGATGGAAAGACGATAAAGTAGGAGTGAGGAGGAAGACAGAAAAGGAGACTGAGTGGAAGAGGATGGGAAAGATGAGAGAGAATCATAGAGCCGAAGATAGGATGAGGAAGCAAGATGGATGAAAATAATACAGTAGGTGGAAAGAGGGTGAGGATAAGAAGATGAAAGAGGAGAAGAGAGGAAAAGAAATTAGGAGAGCTAGAGGTTAATGAAAGAGAGGAGAGAAAGAAGGATAAAAGAAAGTGAGAAGATGGGAAAGGAGGGAAAGGAGAAGAGAGTAGATAGAAAAGGGAGACATAAGATTGGGGGAGGAAAGAAGATGAGGAGGGAGGACCAGAAAACCATACACAATAGAGGGGAAAGAGAAGAGAGGAGACCAGAATCAGATGGTATGACAGTGGGCGATAGTGCAGAATGGAAGAGGATTTGAGGAGGAAAGGAGACAAGGTTAAAATGAGGGAGAGGAAGAAAGTTTAAGAAACATAAGCAGGGAGACGTAGAAAAAATAATGCAGAATAAAGGCAGAGAAATAAACTATACGATGACGACGAGGTGGAGAGAAAAGGCGAGTGAAACGATTGGGAGACACCACGGGACAGCGAAGGGGAGGAAACGTCAGAAATAGCACGAGATAAAAGGAATGGAAAGGAGATGAAAAAGGGAAGGAGAGAGAGAGAAAGATTAGGAGTGGAGAGGGAGAGAGGAAAGGAGAAGTTAAGGGGACGAAGAGGGTTGGAAATGGAAGGGATGGGACCCGTCGGATTTTCAATGATGCACTTTTGATCGCGATGAAAGAATTTCGACTTTGAACGGGGATTTGAGGGAGAGAGAGAGGAGGAAAAAAAGAGAGAGGAGGAAAAAAAGAGAGAGGAGGAAAAAAGAGGAGGAAAAAAGAGTGAGGTGGGGGATCGAGGGAGGCGTGGGGATTGGCTAAAGCTAAGAGGGGTGCGTAAGAAGAGAGAGTGTGTTGCCTTCGGAAAGCTAGAGATAATCAATACTTTTACGTCGGCTCTCCTCTCGCCCTTTCCCTCTCAGGCTCATTCTACGAGAGGAATATCGACTAACTCGCTCCCCGGAAAAAATGGAGGTTTTATTTCGAAAAATCAGAGGCGGAAATAATCCGCAATGGCACGAGGCGAAAACGGAGCGTGCGTAAATTCGGTTCATTACCGAAAAAGGTAAGGATCTGGAGGAACGACCCGACGCCGCGAAATTTGCTTTCTACTTAATTGTGACGCGAATTTCGTTGCTGTTTTTTTCTTTCCTTGCTCGATTCCTGAGAGGTGGAGAGGAAAAGAGTTGGAGGTCAAGTCAGAGCGAAAAAAGAAACAAACGCGAAGTCTTTGAATTGATTAATTTTTATTGGCACGGAAAGTTAAGACCATAAAATAAATAGACCAATGAGACAAATTGTTTTATCCATAAGTAGTCAATATCAATATTGTGCTCGCAGATACGTTTAAAGGCTTCATTTTCCGGAGAAATTATTTTACGTATGTGTGTGTGTAACTGCGCGTACTCCACATTAATTTTAGCGCTTTAAAAAAAACCCTTTATATATTCGGTATCAAGAGAACACTTTATATTTATTTTTATCCGTCCGCCTGTACGAGAAATATCTCTAGAATCCTGCAATTTGGATAAGTCACATTTTCAGAATAGACAGTTTTATATATGTGCTAAATATTAAAAAATGATGGCGGATCTAGAATTAGCAGCTGGGGAGCAATAGGAAAACATCGCTAAAAGGTACAGGCTGCTGCAAATATAGGCAACCAGCAATGCATCTCATCTGTATTCTTTACTCCGCTGCAAAGATAGTAGTCGGTGAAAAAAGCACCTTATGTAATCTGCTATTCTTCCCTCGTTTGTTTTAAATATCAACAAAACACATACTTCGAACCTCTTTTGCATTAAGTACTCAGTAAGTCGCAGTTAACGACAGAAATCTTTTTTAATGACAATATTCTAGCAGTTGAAATTCAGCGATGAATTTTAAGGGAGAATCCAAAGTGTAAATTCGTTGCCTTTTTGGGTATGCAGCGTTAAGTATGTTGCCACAGGGGCAACTAGAAGGCGGCCGCATTAATTCACGAAAACCTACTCCAAATCGACAGTAAGAACAAAAATAAATATAAAGCGTTCCCTTGATATAGACCAAAAACACGATTAGGGTAATATAACGTAGTTTATAAAAGATTAATAATCTTTACAGATATTCATATTTCATGAAAATAAGTTTAAAATCACTCCATCGATTAAATAATATAATCTATGCCAGGATTAAGTTCTCTAAAACAATATGGTGATCGCATTAAATCGTTGAGCCTCGAGCCTGAGTCCACAAGATATTTTAGGAAACCACGAGATTACTGAAAGAAATACCAAGGAAACACTTCAAAAGTCCGAATAAAATCTAAGTGAATATTTGGGAAATAATAATTTACATGGGAGCCACACCGTAATTTAATTAAACATCCAAAAATATAGATTGAAAGGGTTACTGTTAGCGCAATAACTTTATATAGGAACAAAGTTCGTATCACGATCGAGTAAATAGCAATAATTAAGCGACCAACAAAGAATTAATTTTAAGTACGTTGACATTAATTTGTAGAACATAATCGTTTGCTTTCATTTCCTTTGTATCATCGTCCTAAAGCAAAAGTTTTATCAGCATTAAAACCCACCGTTGCGATTGTTATGATATATTCCATTAATGGTCAATGGGAACTTTTTAGTCGGATAAATAAGAGCCGGCGTAGTCATAAACTTTTCCTGGAAGATCCTTTCACCTTTATGGTTCTCAACCTTTTGCCTTGTAAGCCTTCCTATACTACGACTCAAGGGATATTTATATTAAAATATTTGAAAATCCAGTTCTACGAAAAGATTCGTTTGGCGAGCAAATGTTATTATAAAAAAAGAATTTTTCTTTTTTTATTTACGTTCGCTTTGCAAATATTAATAGGCATAAAATATAAATTACATTAAACGCAGAAAATTAATCGCTTTTTATGTTATTTTGTTGATCTGATGACCGGTGTGTTGATGATACATATTAAAAATCAGATCAATTAAATAATTCCTTTAACAAAAATCAGAATTGAGGTCAAAATTTCACAATCATCAAATTTATAGAGTCCCGTGGGGTACGCGGGGATAACATTCATGGAAAATTCCGCGTTGGATAAAATCGCGTTGCGCAAATTTATTACCTTTTGAAAAAAATCACGTGTTCGTAAATGCTACGAAGGCGTAAAATCAAATCTGTGTAAAGTCAATTTCGCGTACAATCAAATCCGCGTACAATCAAATCCGCGTAAAATCAAATAAGCGTAAAATCAAATTCGCGTAAAATCAAATTCGCGTAAAATAAAATCCGCGTACAATCAAATCCTTGTTAGGAATACTCGCGTTTTTGCAAGGGTTTTTCATTGGAAATTTGGAAACGGGAGAAAAAATCTGCTATGACCGTGAATCCAACCCGGGTCTTTCACTTGCCGGGAGTATATTCTACCACCGAATATTTTCTTGTTAGGATTTATTGATTTTTACCTTTTGTATCAAAGGAATACGAGGTATCGATAAGAAAATTCTTAGCTCGATATCGCGATATTTTTCGTCTATACAGTATAAAACATCAAATCATCCATATCGAATGGCGCCCTCAAGGGTTTTACATCCGTAAGCACTACAAGATCATTACAAATCTCCCGTCTCGAGTAGGAGAACGAGATATATCCTCAAGAGTGGAAATAAATATAAACGTCACCTTATATGAGATTCTCGACGAAAGCCTCCCCCCCCAAAGAATCTTCTGGGCCGTTTCCGGAAACTTCCCGAAAAGTTTCAATGCGGGCTTTCGAGAAGAGTTGGATGGATTAAAAGATCCTTGCGCACTAAAAACACACTCGCCGCACGGGGTAAGGAGCTCGGCAAATCCCCCCTTCCCCCTCTAAAAGGTCCAGATAGTTCCCCAACCTGCATGCATCCTTTAACACGGGTATGTATGCCTTGGTTCTCCCCGCCCTCGCTGTGCCCTACACCCACACGGTTTCCAACCCCCTTGCAAACAAGGAAACCGCCCCCTTTCTGCATCCATCTCCAGGTCTGAAAGTCACCCCATCTGTTCCTCACAACGCCCCCTCCCACTATTCCTCCCCCCTACACAGACACTTTCCTATCGATCTTTCTCTTCCCTCCCCCATCTTTCATCCAGACCTCCTTCTCTCCCTACCTCCCCCATACGCAACCTCCCCTTCCGGCACTAAACTCACCCCGTCCCTGTCCTATCTACCTACCTACCTACCCTCCTTCCCTTTCTGTATCTCCCTTTCCGGATTGTGATGAGATGGAATGAAACTCTCCCTCCCCCTTCATTTCTCCCTCTCCTCCACGCATCCCTCACGTATTCAACCTCGCTTCCTGTTTTAACCTCCTGCATTCCCATCCCCCCCGTATCCCATTTTTGGTTTCCTCCTCTCCGTTTCTATGACTCCCTTTCTCGTCCTTCACTCGACGCTATACGTTTACCCGGATTTTTTTCATACTCTACAGTGCTATAATTTCTTTTCGTCTCTTTTCCCTGATCATATTTCTTACATTCCTTTTTTGCCACTTTCTACTTCTGCCTCTATTGTATATTCGTCAACCTTTCTTTCCACCCTTCTGGGATATAATCCTAAGCAGCACACTTTAACCGTTCCAGCCTTTGTTACCTTTACGTTCTAAGCGTTGCTTTTAACTCATTCCTACACAGCCCCTCCATATTATCCCTTCGTTCCGCCCCTCCATCCTACCTAGGCTTGCCAGATATTTGAAATCACAAACCGGGAGATTTATACATTTTTCACATATTGATTTGGGACATTTATATGAAATCAAATTCAAGACAAAATTATATCAAAACCATTTGGTTTTGATATAATTAATATGATAATTTTATTCAAACTACATGCATAATGTACACAATGACGGTCCCTTTAAGGTACCTAACCTCACATAGCATCTGCGCGTCACGCTACTACTAACAGTTAAACTAGTTTCAAGTGGCAGGTGGGATGCGCACAAGATAGAAAGGAATTGCATTAGGAGCAAAGGAGTTAGACGTAGACATAGTGGGCGGCCGCTCATCAGGCCAAGCACATGTAGTGAACTCCTGAGTAGAAAGCGTTGTTTATGCGATGAAGTCACTGTATGTAGTAGTACAACAAACTTAGCCGTACCCATATTACGATTAAAATTTTGAGTGTTTAACAATTTTGTCTAAAAAGCGGGACTTTCGAAATATAAGTGAGGACGCGGGAAACATCCTATCATGTCGGTACAATCCCACAAAAATCGGGACGTCTGGCAACCCTAATGTTACCCTTACATCCCACCCCTCCACTCCACCCATCCGTCCCACCCCTACGTCCCACCCCTCCGTCCCGCCCCTCCGTCCTGTCCCTCCGTCCCGCTCTTCCGTTCCACCCATCCATCCCACACCTACAATCCCTGTCCCCTCCAATACTAATCCCCTCCAATCCCAATCCTCGCAGTTTCTACCGCCCCTTTATTCAACCCCTCCATTCCACCCCTCCATTCCACCCTTCCATTCCACCCTATCATTCCACCCCTCCATTTCACACCCACTATCCATATCCCCTCCAATATTTATCCCCTCCAATCCCAATTCACCCCTCCATTTCACCCATCCGTCCCACACCTACAATCTCATTCCCTCCAATACTACTCCTTTACAATCTCAATCCTTTCCATTTCCACCGTCCTATTCCGCCCCTCCATTCCATTCCTTCCTTTCATTCCTCATTCTAACCATACATACCACCCTTCCTTCCTTTATTCACCCTTTCTCCAAAACTCTCTTCCTTTCCTCTCTCATTCCAACCCTCCCATTTCACCTCCGCCGTTCCAACCACTTTCTTCCAACCCTCACCATATCACTTCCCTCGTCCCCTTCCTTCTAAAACCATCCGAACGCCTTCCTCCTATACTCTCCTTTTCCGCCCTCCGTATCCATCCCTCTCCTTCCTTTTTCCTTCCCCCATTCCCAACCATACGTTAGCAACCTTCTCTCTCTCCCTCTCTTACTTGCCCTTCCTCTCTCTCTCCTTGTTTCCAACCCCTTATCTCTCTCCCCCTTCCCTTTTACCGACGGTGGCAATTAAGGTTTTAATAGGGAACAGAGGACGGCAAGGGTAACTCTCTCCCTCCGGTCCTGAACGCCAAAACACTTTCCTTCCACATACCGGAGCAATGTTTTTAAGAGGGAATATCACTCGGACGGCATTGGGAAATATTTATTTCATCGTTTGGCGTTCAAAGGGTTGGATGGAGTGGAGAGGGGTGAAGGAAGGGGAGAGGGGGAGGGGAATTAAAATTCCGTCCCGTGAAAATTTACGGGATAACGCATTTGTGCAGAGTTTTACGGCTTGGTTTTTACGCGCGATTTTTCCTAGTCAGGATGCGCGATTCGTGGGGGTAAAGGGGATATGGGGTGGGGCAATAAAAAAAAGACGAATTTTTACGACGCGCGGCGCCAAGACTGAGAATCGCTTCTATCTCGCGTCCTTAAAATCTCGCGGGATTTAGTTGAAATATTTATGCCTTTTGAGGGATTATCTCTCCCCCTCCTCCCACCGACTACATCAATTATTTCCCGTTTTAAGCTAAACGTCCCAGATCGCACGGTATTGATTTCGTAATGTCCTTAACGACGCCGTGTTGACGAGGAGCGCGCGAGGCTCTCCCCACCTTGTAAAACTTCATGGAGGCAATTTGGCGAAAGCTAAGCAATTTTCTAGAGATGGGTTGTCGACAATGGGCTGCAACGTACGCGTTGAATGCTTTATCTTGGACAGAGCTGCGTTCCGTGTCTGCATATCTGCGTACGGGTCCTTGATGATCCACATTCCCCAAGTACATGGCCGGAATTAAACGATGACATTCGCGACTGGTGTGTCCTCGGCCATGTCTCGTGTCAGTAATAACTCTAAAAAAAAGTAAGTATACCTTTTGTACTGCACTGTTCTTAAATTTTGCGTGGCCATGAGTTATTTACATGCTTGTGATAAAGTTTGGCACACTTTATCACGGTGGGACATAAAAGCGCAGGAAAAATCAGCTCATAGATGCGCGTATTGAATTACAGAATAATAGTGCAGCTATTCATAGAATCACTGATAAGTCAGTCTGCAAGATAAAACAAAAATTTTACAGTGGAAAAGATTCTTTCGTTTTTCATTTGGACATAATTCAATTTCCCTTTAAAGCCCGCAATTCTGTGCATTTTTCTTCCAGAAAACTTTAGCGTCCAACTCTTTTTGTTTTCAAAAGACAGTCTTTGATGATTATATTATGAGTGCAATGTAATTGATGAAGTTTTTATGCATGAATGCATGTACCTAAACATAAATTTGAGAATGGAGCATCATGCTGACTTGATAGTTTTAAGTTCACGATGACACTTATGAGTTCAATCGAACTTGGCGGTATACCGAACTGAATTCCATGAGAACACGTGGAACTTTCCTATAAGTCGGTGTTACAATAACTGGGAAGATATAATCGCAGTCACCACATGTAGAAAATCATGGGTAAAAGATAAATTTTGTAATTGTTTAAATACTTCAGTCGGATTACGAAAGAGTTCAAAGATAAAAATTGCTTATCCTCCAATTAAGAGATAACATTGTGTAAATCTTAAATTGCAATGCATGGTGGTTCATTTTTTACTATAAGACTTTATGGATAAGAGGAGACGAATTCTGATCGATTAGGAATCAAACCCTGGTCATTCACTTTCCGAAAAGTTTTTCTCCCAATATCCATCGACGCTTACAGAATAAATTTACTCTTTCTATCGTGAATGACTGGCTAATGCATCTTTGAGATGTAATTTGTTTTTCATTGGCTGTTTCTTTCAGAGGACATCTGTTGGGGAAAATTATAACTAAAAATGCTACCCCCGACTAGAGCCCTGCACGGGTATGATATTTTCCACCCGTCCCGACCCGTATCCGCAGACTACTAACCCGTACCCTACCCGTATCCGCAGACTACTAACCCTTACCCAACCCGTACCCGCAGAATATTAACCCGCACCCGACCCGTACCCGCAGGCTCACAAAGAAGGCCTACTTGTCTGACCTGACCATATTTTTTTAACTGTCTGGTCCTCGAGACACTAATCCGTAGCAAGATATAGTGAAAAAAAATAAAAATATTATTTCTGAGTCAGTCATTTATTTTGGGTAAATTATGCAATTTTACATTAACATTCATTTTTAAGATCGAAAAATATATTTATAGTATCTAAGATTTATTTTTACAAAAATTACAAATTTTACAAAATAATTCAATTGAAAAAAGGAAACATTAATTAACATTATCTACCCTGAGATTTAAAATGAATATTTAAAAATAGGACATGTTCCACGTTAGCGGGACCTAAACTGTTTCTTCTTTCACTAACAACATGTCCCGCCAATCAAAAACACCTCTCTGACGGAGCACTGGTCGCTGGTATTGCAAAAATACGATTCGCTAAAATACTTAAATTTGGCAAACAATTCTTTTGCTTATCCCACCATTTCATCAAATCAAAATTATTAGTAGTGTCGTCAGATAGTTTTAAGTCAATATATGCAGTCAATTTGTCTGGAGAAATATGATCATTTACTGTGTCTGTATCCATAAACTGAACGAAGGTGTCTGACATTTTATACCTTTTCATCGGTTGCTCTAGAAGCGTACACGGATTTGGTGTCACGGATTCGATTTCTTATCCATTCTCCTTTTTAAAGATTCTGTTGAACCTATTTCTAAATGATCGTTTATTTTCGAATGCCACAAGTAAACAAAAAATATTGTTGGATATTTTTCTCCTTCCAATTCAATCAATCCTTTCTGGAATGGATTGAGGTATTCTACTAAATCTAATAAATCTTACTTTTCAACCTCACAAATCATATCACTCATCTTTTTTTCAATTAAAATATTGTAAATAACCTCCCAATTTTCAAGTATTGAAGAGATCATACGAGGAATTGAATTCCAACGTGTCTTGACGTCTCCTTTCAATGTAGATTTCAGCGCACCTTGTAAGCCTGACTTTTAAAAATATTTCACAAATTTTCTACACTTCTGAATTAAAGCAAGTAATCGACAATCGTTCGTCAATTGCAACTTTGTATCTATTTCTATAATAAAAGGAATCGTTTTTTCGTCAGACATTTTTCTTGACACATGATACACAAAGCCTGCAATCTGCCGACCTGCATAAATTGCAAATTTGTATCTCCCTATATAACGCTACTTCTAACCGCGAGGGTGGGCTTTACTAGCAGTAAAAGGCGTGTGAAAAGTTCCTGGGCCTACATTGGCGAGGCAAATTGAATTGGAATTAAAACTAGTTTTCGTACCCGCTCTTTACCCGCGCCGGGGCCTTTTGTGTCCGAACCCGACTCGTACCCGCATGGAAGCACTCTATACCCGACCCGCAACTTTCGCTGCGGGTACCCGCGGGTCGGGTAAACTGTGGGTATGCAGGCCTCTACCCCCGACCTCAAATTAAAATACCAGTTCCAAAAACACCAAATTTAGTCTACCTTAGGTAGTTTATTGGGGGAATATCTGTCTTGCAAGTGAAAGACAAAAGTTCGAATCCCAGTCGAGGCAAAATTTTGTCCTTCCGGGGCTCACCGGTAGCAGAACACTATAAGCCAGTGTTTCTCAACCTTAATGGAGCCGCGGACTTCCTACGATGTCCCACAATTTCTGCGGACCCCCTCCCTATGAAAATTGCATACATTTTTCATACGTTGTCTCTTTTTTTTATATTGAAATATTAATAAGAGCTGTGCGCAGGATCAAACAAGTTATAGATAAAAATAAACATCATGTCCTACTCAACTCGCGGACCCCCGGTTGAGAAACACTGCTCTAAGGTCTGCTTTTTAGATTCACAGACATAATAGACCCCTACGCCCTGCGTACCCATTTCTGCAGCATCGTCCTACCGACTATTACTTACTGTTCTCCTATATGGGCAATGTCAGCTACATCGAATCTTTCTTCTCTTGATAGGGTGCTTAATTTCTTTCTTCAAATTGTCAGAGTCCGAATTCCTCCTCTCTGTAACGCCTCCAATAACGATGTTTTGTCTTCACTTTCCTTCGAGTTTCTTACTGTTCTTAGAGAAAAAATTGATCTTTTATTACTTTACAATATACTGAATGTAAACATTGACTGTCCTGTACTTCTCTCGCGTACGCGTACCAAAAAGATCTACTCGTCTTTCCTGCCTCCTTAAGCTCAGTATATCTAGGTTGTCAGTAATCAAACGCTCACTTTTCTTCCGCCTCTCTGCTCTTCTTAACTCATTACCTCCAAACTCAGATGTATTTAATCAACCTTTAAAAACCTTCATCTCCTCTCTGTCTCCTTCCCTTTAGTTTATTTTATTTTCCTTTTGTTTGTCATTAATTTATTTTATTCTGTTTGTCTCCTGTGTTATGTCCTTATGGATTTATGATTATAGATTTCACTGTAAATTGGCCTTTGTGAAATGTGAAATATTTATAAATAAATAAATAACTAAAGTTTATGGCACGCATTTAATTTTTTTGTCCAGCCGTTGATCCGAATCCGTTTTGAAAAGCGTCGCAAACAACGATGCCAAAAGACTCAGCTGCAGCAAATTGACCCTTCAAGCAGCTTTGATAGCGATGTAAAAGAAAAAAGTAATTCCGTTCTAAAAACTCTCAAGAAAGAAAAAGAACCGCCGTCCTGCGAGAAAAATAACTACCCCTCTGTTCCCTTACGTCACCGACGAAATTAACCATTTTTTCTTTTGTCCAAAAAAACTTGATCTGCAAGGAGGCTAAATTAAGCCCTGGACCTGTCATTTATTCGCCTTAAAAAACTCCCCTTTGGGAAATGAGAATAAGCCTATAGAAAGAATAAAAGAAGAAAGAGAGGGAGGCGGGATGAAAATGGCGTATAGTAGCTCCCTGTTGAGCGGCCGAATTTATTTTAATTCGGCGTCAGATGAGGTGGAGAGAAAAAACGGAGATTATCGAAAAAGAAGAATGGGAAAACATTCTATTCAAATACTGCAGTGTCACGGTAATTTCGATTCAATTCATTCCCGCCGCGCGCACACGCGAAGAATGCTTCCCGTCCATCGACAATGGAGGGAGGACTGCTCAAAAATCGAAACCCATTTTCATCTTCCCCCACGCCCTCCAACCTTTGACCCACCTCTTCACCCTCCTCCCACTCCCCTCTTCCCCCCCTCGCATTTCACGAAATTCCCAAACCAGCGATTAAAGTTAAAAAATTAAAAATAAAAGATTTTTCGCCTCATGAAACATTCATCTAGCGTATACAAGGTGAACGCTAAAGTCGTGTACACGGGGGAAGAAAGAGAGCGGGGCGCTTTCTTTCCGCCTTCTCGTATTAGGTGTGGACTAATGACGTTTAATTGTTGCAGCGAGCCTCTGTCCACACTCCCCCCTCTCCAGTTTCTCCTCATTTCATTCACTTCCTCTCCCTCCCCTCCCTCCCATCCCCCTCTCCTACCTCTGTTCTCCCTCTCCCCCCTTCCCTTCCCCACTTCCGTGAGAGCACCAACGCTAAAAGGGCTGTGAGAAACCTGCAGATGTTAGACTTATCTGAGCCCCTTATAAAAAAAAAGAAAAGAAAATTCCTCACTCCTTCTCCTCCGCTTTTTCTCTCCCCTCTCGCCCCCTCCCACCTCCATCTGCCCCTCAAACACACACGCACGCACACACCCATGTATACACACTCACCATCTACCTCTCTCTCTCTCTCTTCTCTCCCTCTATCTCTTCAACTTTGAGTTCTTCAAATGCAATTATTGACAGAGCAATGAATAGGGGAATGCACCAGTGTGTTTACGCGCTATGAGGACCGAGGAAGGGAACGAAACGCACGCACACACGCGGACTCGTCATCAGGGAGGTAGAAAGAGAGAGATTCATCCGTATAAAAAGCCTCCCGCTCTTTTTTCCTTCTCATCTCACCTCTTTCTCCTTATCCCTCTTCTTTCTCTTTCCCTTTCTTTCCCTCTTCCCCTCGTCCTCCGCCACTCGCATTTCCGTCCGACTGCGAACGCCATAAGAGAGAGAGGGGAAAGTAACGTCCTTTTTATTAAAAAATGCAACGCGCTCCGCTAGTGTTTTGTTTGACGACCGCCGCCGCCTCGGAGAAATAAGGTAACCGCTCGAACCTCCCCTTGGGGATGAGTTTGAGAGAGAGGCGGGGGGGGGGGGAGAAGAGGGAGGAAGAGAGAGAAAGAGGGAGAAAGAGGGAGAGAGAGAGAGAGAGAGAGTATGGGGAAAAGAGGGAAATAGGGTGGTTGAGTGAAGGGAAAATAGAGAGGATAAAGATCGCGCAGAAGCAACATGGCCGACTCAGATGACCGCGTTTGTGTTTGTATACTCTTTTTCAAAAGGTCGCGTCGCCAAAGTGTCCGAATTAAGCTTTGTTTATGTTTTGGTTGTGCCACGATGAAAGGCCTCTTTGACCTCCTTTTAATCCTTCTAGAGTTCGGGGACCATCCCATAATTGTGGAGCGGTAGGAAATAAGAAAAAAGCCGAAGAGCACGCTGTAGTAGTTCTTATTCAAATTCATACAGTTGAAACAAGTGAGGAAAGAATTGAAGAGCGAATTATATAAGGCGTTTTTTTTACAAAAGGTAACGCAAATACATATTATTGTGTCCTGCCAAAAAGCAACAAAAAGTTTTAGAATAAAAAATTCGATATTTAAAAATATATCTCCCGCGGGTTCGTATACTTGAGGTTTGAATTCCGATGTGCTACATTAAATCAACGTTTCATCTATCGAGGCTTTCCCGCAAAAATCATCATTTTCTAGTATGAATTCTTCTCGAGTTATTAGGAAGGTTCTGGTGTAGACATTGACTAATCCCCCACATCCACCAAATATTTACCATGTCTAGCAATCATATGGACCAGGGGTCGGCAATCTACGGCCCACAGGCAGCATGCGGCCCCTGACAGCGCTATATGTGGCCCGCGAAGCTATGATGAAAAAGTGATCGGACTTAGACAATTTCAATTTTTTTCAGCAAAATTATGCTCTAAAAATCTTTTCTGAGTTTTAACCCCAGCGAATTATTTCGACTAGATTTTCACTCACATCAGGCCATAGAATCACTAGGTAACTTCTGATGCAAACACTCATCCGGCCTGCCGAAGCTCTTGTGAATTCCAATGCGGCCTTCCGAAGCATTCAAAACAACGAATGTGGCCCGCTTTGTAGATAAGGTCGCCGACCTCTGACATAGACTAACAATTTGCCCTTTCAGATTGTCGCATTCCAGAGACATTACCCACAAAAAACGGGCAGATGAACCGAATGCATAAGCGATTTTTTAAAAAAGCGCTAAAAATATAGTTAATGGTTTCAGGCGTCACTTGGTGGAATTTTTTCATAATGTAAAATAAAGAGACTTGTTGTAATTCCACATACATTTACTTGACCTGACGATGTTGCATTGCAACGAAACCTAGGTCGTTTGAAATAAATTTATGTGGAATTACAACAAGTCTCTTTATTTTACACGCTAAAAATATGTTTCTTCCGAAGAAGGTTGGGAAAACTAAGAGGCACATCCCGGCCACAAAGCAGCAGTCATCAGTGGTTATTATAAAAAGAATCGAATGTACTAAAGATTAATCGCCGCTGATTACAGCTGCTTTGCGGCTAAAGCTCGCACAAATCTTTTTATGTCTGTTGGAGTAGCATAGTTTTCATTTTGATTTCAGCCACAAAGCGATCTCGATAATACTTTCCTAGAATTTATACAGTATTCATTTACAGAAGAGATATAGGATAATTATTTTAAGGGACTATTCCTCAGCATAACTCGGTTTCTTATTGAACGAATAATAAAATGAATTCCGTAGCTAATCCCTCCAGTTACATATTAAATAAATAAGTTAACATATTGCGCACTTCATATACAAAGATATCGTTCTTTGTGTTAAATAAGCAATCGCTGAATAACCACCGACTACTATATATGTATACGCATATGGTTCATTTAACATTTTTATAGAAGTTGGCTGTGCCTAGAATATCTATTCGATATAGGCTATAATATTACTTCCCTAATTTCTGCCAAGTGTTCCCCTGATGAAATTATAATCTCACCAATGAAATTTTACTATAAGGATATTTTCGTGAAAACAAACCTAACAGCTGAGAAATACAACTATATTCACAGTTTAAACCATATTTTCGTGCAGTCACTTCATCTCTGAAAGGTATTAAGCGCTGTAAAAAAACTTGTCACTACCCCTAGTATTAACATGTATATGTGCAGCACTCTCGCAACGCTCATCGACAACGGCAAACAATTGAATCGCATAACGTTGAAAAATCCTACGAGGTGATTAATGAGGTTGAATGTTACTCATCAGCATTGAATTAGCGTCCTCCCCTAAAATTACACAAACGACTGAGCCTTAATAAACTATAAAAATTATATTATTTTTAAAAATCAATTAGAAGAACGCCATCCAATTCTGATGGCTTCGTCCTGGTGGTGACATCAAACTTCGAACAAGGGTGCCTCACATTTTCCTCGTGCTCCTAATTGATATGCAACCCTCTGCGCCACTGAACACAAAAATCTCCTTCATTTCTAAGACCCCGACATCCGGTCATAACTTAGCTAATGAACCGTCCGTAATCAATTTCCGACTGAATCATAATCCGTAATTTAGCCTCTCGTCGTGATATATCCACCAAGCATCAAAGCTCCCTGATTGCCATTATTCCAAACAAGTTTAGATCTTGACAGTTGTTTGACGCAATTGATGCCAGAAGCATACGCACCGGCTCGTATCATTTCTGCTACATTTAATTGAGTGTCAGTCGGCATGGGGAGATGCTATACGACCCGCCACGAACCTCCGCGATGAAAAGTCTAATGAATGGGTCCCGTTGTGCTAAGCGGATTTCCAGCCACTGCGGCATCCGGAATAACATTAAATGAGGGGAGTGATGAACAGCACGTCAGATGCGAAGTATTATAAGCGGTCGTAGAAAATGAAGGAATACGAAGAGGATTTTAAATTCTTATTATGGTATCGAGAGAGGACTTCACCGATTTAGTATCAACTCGGTGATTCTGAACGCAAATTTTTTTAATTAAAAAGCTAAATTAATCCTCAGAAAACTGAATTGAAAGGAAGAAAACACTGGAAATACACGAAAATATCAAGTGAAGAATCTCTTTTATCTATGAATAATGCGCAGAAGAATCTTATCAGTGCAAGTTTGAAGTCTGCTCTAAACGCTCGAGTATCTAGTAATGTACACAAGAATAATTTTGTTATCACATCTGTATCGAGTGAACAATTGTCCATTAGCCAGGGGCAGACTGGCCATATAACCTTCCGGTGCAATCCCGGGCCGGTTAGACCAAGGGTCGGTCTGCTGAAACATATTATTTTTTTCAGTTAATCATTGTAAAAATATTCTCTCCATTATATTACTTGATTTTAAATTAGACTTGATCCACTCTCCGCTAATAGTGTGATGAGAGTGAGGTTGGTCCGGCGTTCTTCACAAATTACCGGGCTGGGCCTTTTTATATCCCTCAGACCGTCCCTACCATTAGCTATCATCCTTGGATTTATTTTCAATCGAAATTGCTTCTGAAACAAGTATGGACTGAGCTCTTTTGTAAAATCGCTGGTACGAGTACTAGCAATATAAGACTTTTAGAATTGGAAACGTACAGATTGTAAATGGATTACTTTTCAGAGTAAATCACAGCAGCTTAAATTTATATGAGACCAATAAAATAACACAAATATATAAATATTTGGCAGTTAACATCCAGCAGTATTTACATAGAAAATGTTTCCCTCAATTTAGAAAGACAAGCTTGCACAACTTGTTTTTACATTTAGAATTTTTCTGATAACTTTCCATTTAATACTGAAGGCCACCATTTTAATTGCCGTATCCGAAATCGATGATCTACGTAGTTCCAAGGGCCATAAAAATTTTATTTTCCCAATTATGGCTATTGGTACCACTTTTTAATTATCAATTCCATTTAAGCGTTAATTCAAGTCCGATAATACATTTTTCCGTCTAATTTTGAGATTTTTTCTGAAAATTAACTTGGACACTTTGTATTTGATACTTTTATACTCTATTGTAATAAAAAATAAGATTAATTTATTTCCTTATTTGGAATTACATCCGTTCAAAACAAAAACTACGAGCGTGAAAACTTTAAATTGATTCAAAAGTAAACTCTGCCTAATTGGATGCATAAAACTTCTATGAAACTAATGCTTCTCAACGACAAGTGTTAACTTCAATCCTCAAAACTCGAAGATTTCCGGTAATTAAATAAAAACACGAATAGACGGACACACATGCATGCGCCATGATACAAAACACAAGGAAAGTCGACGGTGCACATCTCACCCTATATCCCCAAGAAGCACAAAACGAGTTAGGCTATTTTCTGTAAATACGTAAAATTTAAAAGGTCCTCTGGCTAGTGAACCACTCCTTATTGAGATGATTTTAGAATGTAATACTCGACGAGATAATAGACGACCATCCACACAAATTACGACGGAGAACGAAGGGAATACCCATCCGGCGTCTTTTACAAGCTTCCTCTGTCGAGATGCCGAAGCGAGCTTCGCCTCCACAGAAAGTTTCCCATCCTAACGGCGTGTCATATGGAATTACGACCTTGAGTGCTGGACAGATATCCGGCGATTAAATTATCCGGACATGTCTTTCAGTGAGTGGCCCTCGCCGGATCCTTCCGGGAAACGAGGTTCCAAGAAGGAAGATAGAGGAGAGTGGATCGAGGAAGGTAGGGGAATGGAGGGGGAAAGGAGTGGAGGAGGAAAGGGAGTGGAGAGGGGAAGGGAGTGGAGGGGGAAGGGAGTGGAGGGGGGAATAGAGTGGAGGGGGAATGGAGTGGAGAGGGGTAGGAAGGGGAGGGGGAAAGGAAGAGGAGGATAAAAGGAGGGGAGGGGGTAAAGGAGGGGATTGGAGGAGGTCTAGAGAGTGGGAGAATTGAGAGGGAGAGGAGATGGAAAGAAAAGTGCCGCGTTAAACGTGTTATCTTCCTGAAGGATGTATTTTGCAGACGTGACGCGATAGACCAGACTGGTGGAGCAATTCAGTGTTACCGGTTAAAAAAAGAAAATCGTTTACGCAAAACCCGAGAATGATTACGCTTTGTTCTTTTTGCTTTCTCCATACGTTGTACAGGGGAAAGTATTGTTTTCATGAAAAAATCGATTTCGAGATTTCAACGGAAATACACGTTTTGAGGTCCCCTGAACACGTTTTGACCATTTTCTCGATGATGTGTCTGTGATTGGAATTTTTAACTCAAAAACTATTAATCAGATGAACGCGAAATTTTGTTTGACGTTTTTGTTAAGGTCACAATAGTTGATTAGTTTTTGGTAAAAATTGGTCAACCGGAAGTGGGTGTTTACTCTTGCCACGCAATTTTCATATTTGCTTTAATATTGGACGAATGTAAAAAAGTATCGGAATAAAAGTTGAAGGAAATTTAATTTTGTACGACCTTTGTTTGAAACATTTGTCTATATAATGTACTGTTTAAGAGATTCTTTAAAAACTAATTTTTTAGCTACCACCACCACACCACCTACCGGCCACTATTGTAAACACTTTACGCTTACGTCCTATTAATGCTCCTTTTATTTTCTTAATTATTGGATCTTCGTGGCTATATCCAATATCAGAAGGCTACGATTTGAGATTATTTCTGTTCTTTGTAAAGTCTTGAAAATTTTCTCGCAGTTCCTTAAAATATTTATTATCATTTAACCTATTTGGAATTTTTAGAAATAGTCGAGTTAAGGAGAAAGGCCTCTAGTGGCCACATCAGATTTTTTTGGAGCGATGCCCAGTGAAAAGAACGTTCATTTTCCGCCGCTTGAATTATTTATCATTTTCTTTTTTCTGGAGCAAAAATAACGGGAGAAGAAGAATTTGGTACCATGCAGCCGGTGAAGAAGTGCCTGTTATAACTATGTGATAATTACAAAGAGCGTCGATAGCAATATTATTAGAATGGCAGTTTTTATATCGAAAAGCTTTTTATCTGCGCCATTCCTTAGTGCCTATTTCGATAATTAATAATATTTATTTGTGAAATTTATGTGTAAATGGCGCTATTATGGCAAAAACGTCCGTGTATTTATTATACCACCACCAATCTCTTCCAAATTAAGGGTCGCATTTATACTTCGGGTGAATCGGCAGGCCGTATTGAATATTGTGTATGCTTCTGTGGTTCGGATAAAACAATACACATTGAAAGCTACCTAGTGATTTAACGGTATCATATCATTGATTTCAACATACAAGTTTTAGAGAGTATCATTTTAATCAGCTAACAGGAAATTATGTGTTCAACTTTAAGCACCAGTATTCATAATAGATTTAAAGGGCGCATAAGATTCCCTCGGGGGCCGCATGAGGTCCACGGGCCGTAGTTTAACGAGCTCTGTTTATGTTCATTCTCCGTAAAATCTGATACTACTAATAAGCACCATACTACGAAGACGATTTTCTATATACCTTGGGTAAATCAACATGATCTACGTCATTTTTCGGTTCTTTTCTAAGTCCGTTTTGTCCGTCATCACAACAACACAACATCCTATCCGAGTGCGGCCTACTCTTCTTTACCCTCTAAATAACCTCCATTAACAACATTCCTCGTATTTTCACATAAAAGGGGCAGTTGATAATTAATCGCTGCATTAGTTGCCCCAATTCGCTTCCTTCGTCAATCTTAAAACCCACTCGAGGGGAACGATTAATCTTCTCACAAATTGGGAAATTATTACACGGCGTTTATTACGCGAAAAATTAAAGTAAATGAAATAAGCAAGAAGTTGAGGTATATTCGAGTAATAGCGATTGTAGCAGTGTGCCTCAAAGAGTTAAGAGTTTCCGTAAAAATTAAAACAAAAAGGAAGTAATATGAGATAAGCAAGTTTCAAAGCGAACAATAAAGTTGAAAAGAGCGATAATTATACGAATATTTATTTATTTTAATTTTCATTCATTTTCATTATTTCCACGACCTCTGTCAAAAATTGTTTGCTCAACATTGGCTGTAATTTCTTTTATGGCCAGTTAATTACGATTTTTTTAATGCAAGCAGATTCAATATATTCATTATGTAATCCTGGGCACATCGTGCTATTTTCTGGAGAATTCATGCCAAAAAAATAGTGTATCCAGATGAAACGATAATTCTATCCCAAGGAGAGACACTTCTGTCGCTGTCAAACAATAGACAAACGCTATCTCCTTTTCAGTTCCTCCCGAAACATAATAGTCCACGCAAATAAAATGTTTGTAAAACGATTTTTAGATTCGCAGAAAATGATTTATTGGCCATCAAATTCGAGCAAGGACCAGAGCAAGAGCCTGACTTTCCTCTCTGCGGTCCCGGGTGAGAATCTCCTCAGGGAAGGCTTCGTTTTTCGTAAACCTGGGCCAGACGGGATCTCCATCCACACGATGAGAGACGATATAAAAATAACCAAGGAAGACCATTCGGAAAAAGACTTTTATCCCTTTGAGGGGAAGCTAATGCCGACACCTGTTGTTTCTCCTTCCTCCTGGAGTGAACGTCTTTCTCTCTTTCTCTCTCGCCATTCGTGATTGGCAGATTGACACAGAGTTAAATGGTATTTCTTTCTCACAAGACAAGTAGCAGGCAGAGAAACCTACATTAAATGGATTACTTTTGACAAGTAGGTCTTCAAGCATTTATTTTTTTGGGGCATTTTGCAATATTTTTTCTAAGAAATCGTAAGGATTCTTATAGAGAAGGCTTCTGGTTGTATGAATAAACAAATACATTGCTTAATTATGGCAAAGGAAGAAAAAATATAGTTTTAAATCAACTACGTGTAAAAGATATACGAATTTGCCAGCGTAAGTTTATTAATATAGGTTAGTGGTCATATATGTTTTTGCCAGGTGCCTTCATCAGTAGTAATAAAAGTACGCAACTCTTCGCGCTTTCCACTATTACATTCGCCTTGTCCATAGAGTCTGAAAAAAGTGATTCTTAAAACATTAGACATCGGGAAGATGAGCTGGGGCGATTACATTACCAGCAAAATCAAAAGTAAATTTTATGCGTTTAAATAAATAATATGTTATTTGTAGGAAGTTATGCCAACGGAATAAATTCCATAGCTTAAATTTTCCCCTTAATTTTTTTATTGCGAACGGGATTCACGAAGCCCAATCTTAGTAAAGAAACGGAAAATTATAAGATTTAAAATGTATTTCGTCAAAAGTAAATTCCATTGAATTTTCGACCAAGTACTTTTTCTATTTTTTACGTGAATTAACGTGTCGTGCAAAATATTATCGCGTTTTGCATGACGTAATGCAGTCTTTAGTTTCCAACATCTTTACAGATATGTTGTCAAAGATAGACAGAATTTCGCGGCTCTCCCACCTTGAAACAAGGCTATATTTATATAAATACGGGCATCACAACAAATACAAGCATTCATTTGTTCGTGCAACATCATCTTCAATTTATTAGATGAAAATTGCTACCTTATTAACCCGTATGGACACTCGTGATATAAAATACTGGTAAACCTTCGAAATGTGGATATGGAGAAGAAATCTGACGATAAAATGGACAGATAGGATGAAAAACGAGGAAATACTAAGAAGAATAGGATAAAATCGAGTGATTATACAGGCTATGCAAAAGAGAAAGGCGAGCTGAATTGGATATTACCTGAAGAGAGAGAGCATTAGAAGAAAACTGGATGGAAAAGGCGAAAGAGGTAGGAAAAGGGTTCAGCTTATAGACGACTTGAAAGAGATAGAGAGTTATCAAGACATGAAGACAGCGGAAAATGAGAATATGTGGACAACCAGGTTTAACCAAGAATAATCACGGACCTGTCTACAGACAGACGACTATGATTAGAGTGACCAGAACAGTACCGGATTTTAGATGTTGTCCCGGAGTCCCGTCCGGTTTAGTATTTGTCCCGGTTAAAAATTCTTTTTATTTTATAAATATGGAATAAATAAATCACATTCCACCAGTTATATGTTATTACCTATGCAATGCATTTATTAGGAATTAAAACCTCATCTTTCAATTAAGTTTAAATAAGCATAATCCGCAAGGGGTGCCTATAGGTGCGAGATGTGCAGCGTACTCCGACAACCGAGTGCACGCAAGGCACATTTAGCTATACAAATTTCGAAGCAATTATTTGTTTTAGATTATCCCTATCAACTTTCAGGAACCAAGTTTGTCTAAAACGTTATATTTTACTGTTATCAGGCCATAATATTTCTTGAATGTTGCCAGATACGGATTTAACTACGGTTAGAAATGATACACGAGGTGACCTTTCCTAAATGCTTTGGTGAACCAAAATACCTTAGCCCGAAAAATACGGTAAATATGACTAAAATATTTGTTCTCATCAATTTTCTGACCAATTCTGTAATACTTTTGTGCATATAATGTTAGAATTTCAAGAAATCATGGCCTACTTTATCAATAAATTCATGGCCTACTTAATCAATAAATTCATGGCCTAGCTACCCAGAATTTATCTATTTGGCATGTAAGCGACAAAAAACTAAAAATCTTATATTGTCCCGTTTATATCCCGGTTTTTCTTCCCCAGAACACGTTGTATCCTGGTTTTACTTCCTCTGAATCTGGCCACCTTAACTTTTATTTATTTATTTCATTAAGAACATTCTTCCCCGACATCCCTGGCCAATCAGTAGCGACACACAGTTTTGATAACGCTGAAGTATACGTTCAAGGCGATAAAATAAGAGGCGAAGATTTTCAATTTCAGCTGAAAAGCTATGCTTACAGACGAATCCTAATAACTCGAACTTCGAAAAGTATAATCGAGTTATCGAAAAGTATGTGTATGCATTTATTTATGGAGCGTAACTGGGAACCGCCCAGTGATGATAAATAGGACAACCAATAGGCCCAGGACAAGAGGAATCCGCTACATTGTTTGAAGAACAAAGAAATAATCTGCAACTACCTTCGTAGCTTTCAGGAGTAATCCATAAACTCAAGAAAATATTGCGCTATCTTCCAAGAAAAAAATCGATCGGAAACAAGAGTTGGAAAGAAGAAGCTAATGTTTTGATTGACATAGAAGACACAATTTAAGGCAAGACAAACATGGAAGACAGACGGATGCCTCTTCCCATAATCGATCTGACGAAGATTATATTAAGAGCATTGCAAATGGGAACAGCAGCTCAACGGTCTGACTCGTCCCGGAAAAAGAAAAATACGACATTATCATAAAAACGGTTTGCAAAATGAACTCGTCCTATTTTGTGAGATTATTTAAAAATTCTGATCTTTCTCCGATGTATCCCCTCCTCCCCCTCTGCGACTTCTGCCGAATTCTACTGGCTCTCCCATCTCCTCCAGTTGCCAATAACAAAGACCAGGGCTGTGGAAAGTCTTTTTCCTACCCATTGATTTCCGATACCCACTTCGAAATGAGAGGGAAAATGGGGTTTTCTAATGTAAAAAGAATCGTCTCAAATTGGATTCCGGCGATCTTTATCTCGTACGCAAGAGGCTGAAGATCCATATTTTTCATTCGTTTCCTTCCTATTCTCTCCAAATAAGCGTTTCCAGCTTTCTCCCTTTATATATATATATATATATATATATATATATATATATATATATATATATATGAAATATCTGCAAATTATATGCCATATACATACATAGAGAGAGATGTAAATAAATATGTATATACACAGGCAGTAAACTCCCGATTCAACGATTCATGCTTATATTGGTAAATTGGATATTCCCTTTCATCGGTAAGCCTATTTACAAGTACAAATAAATTAAAAATTAAGTAAGTATTAGAGAATTAAAGAATAAATATAAAAGTCTAACTTAATGATACTCCATAAGGTAAGAAGCTTACAAGAAAATAAATAGAGTACGTATTACGTTTGTACACCTTTTATAAAGATATAGTGCAAGTGTAATACCGTTCATACGTAATTCAGCATTAAAAAAATTCAAGTTAAAAGTTTTAAAATTACCGCTAAATCAAAATTCCTTTTATTTGACATTCGTTTACTCGGGAGTTTGTCATATATGATGGTATAATACATTATTATTTAGTTTCTATGGAGTCCAAATCTTTCGCAATTTTTCAGCTGATCTTTTAATTTTCTCACGTATATATTTACTCAGAATCTCCTAAAAACGTTTGTTTGATTTTATGTCCTCAGTTTGCTTACAAATCAGGTTCAATCGCACATCTTCTTCATTATTCAGCCCTAAAAGGGATAGCGTCAAAGATGTGCGAATCAAGTTCTCACTCGTCCGTTGAGTAAAATTGACGTGGGTGCTCATACTTGATTGCTATCGGAAAGTTTCTCAGTCATAATTTGGAGGACATGTCCTTCAAGCTTCTGCTGAGAAAAACTGTTTTTTCAAAATAATAAGAGATAAATACTATCGTTTAATACTTTAAAATATTCCGTTCAAATTTAAATAATGGAAAAATTTCCCTTCCAAGAATGCCTAAAACAAAAATATTAAGGACGACATTTGATTGCCGTATATGCACATTTTTACTATTAAATTTTCTATTACTCAGAAAGTTTGTCTAATTTTTGGCATTGTAAGTCAATTACTAATTGAGAAAAATTCTGTTTGTCCAACTTCCACTGCAATACGGCTTCTTATTGTAGACCATAATATTTCTCTAAATTTTTCTAAAATGTTTTCGTTCTGATTTGGTTCGTTCGTTCTTTTACGAATTGTTTTCATTGTACCCTATTCTTTTCTTTTTGGATATTTTTCAAATGTTGGTATGGAAATTCTCTATTGATATCAATATTCTTGTTTATATTTGACTATGGTAACTCCTATCTGCTTAATCTGATTTCTGGTGGTGCAAAATGTCCTATCCATATATATGATAACAGCGAATGCCGGAGCTTTCACGAAGCTAATTAAATTTCAAGGTCGCACCTTTTCAAAAAAGTAATGATTCCTTAGATAATTTGGCAGATAATTCGGAAGTAAACGTAAGTTTGTTGATTGCAATGAAAAATCATGACAATTACTTTCAACTGGCCATTAATGAAAAATTAGATGGGTAGAGAAAACGTGCCATCAAATCATCAAATTCAAAGTGCAGCATATTATAGAAACGTTTATCACTCATTAAATGAGAAAATAGTTAATTTTATTCGGATATATAATGAGAGATGAAGAGAGAAGATAAACAAACTTCACTTTTGCGAAAAATTTTCATAAGATCTTCTCGTATCAAATCCAAATGTTTATATACGCGATATTTTTCACAAAAAACCAAGGCAGAGGAAAATGTTTTCGTTGATGTAGATCTAAAATATTTTCACGCTAAGAAGCACCACGTACATTCTGGTATCTTTCCCGTTCAGCATAATTCTTCGAAATATCATATTCTCGATTAATTATTTTGCATAAACAATCCATATTTTTATGCAAATAAATTTCAATAGAATAGATTTTCATTAAGTACTGCCGAGTAATATCGATTTTAATATATTCATGATTATATAACCTTAAGAAAACGTTAGCAGAAATGGTTACGTAGCTCAAAATGTTAAAATGTTTCCTGAAGTTGCTAATTCGAGCATAAACAAATACAAATACTTTATGGATATAATGATAGATGATTTTAAAAATTATTTTCAAACAGATTTTCTACTCCATTGTACAATAAAACAGAATACAGAACCGGCCTAACCCTTCAAATTCTTTCCGACGGGTAATCTTTCATCAGACGAGCGATTAATTGATCATAATGAATAATCACCTAGCAAAGGTAGTAGGTATATCAAAACCATTTTCACAATATTCCCATTAAAGCTGTGAATAATTAGCGCACATCTCTCCTCCTAGCGTGAAGAAAAAAACTTTCTCAACACCTTTCAAAAACCTGGTGGTGGATCCTTTGCGGAGCAGATAAGTTTGCACGTTAAAATGCAGTGGAAAGCGAATCAATTAGGCAAATCAATTTCTCGCGGTGATCTACGTCCTTAAACCCACCACCACTCCTTCGCGAGTACTTCTAGAACAATAAGTAAGATGAAAAAAACAAGTCCTCGATTTAAAGATATTTGTCATCCCACTGATATCGCCGTTCATTTGGCTCCAGAGAACGAGAGAAAGAAAAGTAGAGAGAGAGAGAGAGAAAAAGAGAGAACAAAATCCGATTTGAGAGAGAGAGAGAAAGAGATAGGACCAATTCCGAGCGAGATTGTGATGGGGAGGAAGAGGAGGGAGGGGGAGCGAAAGAAAAGAAAAGAACGTAGGCGTCAAGCGCCTCTGCCGGCGAAAAATAAAAGCACAGACCGGCGAAGTAGGAAAAGCAGGAGGTGGTCCTCAGTCCAATGCACACCTTCATTTTCTCTTAAAGGAAATTAAAAATAAAAATCGGAGGCGACGAAAAGAAAGAGAGGGATAAGGAAAGAAGAAGAGCGAGAGAAAGATTATTTTCCCTCTCTCATCACCAGAACAAACGGAGAAGCAGAGGGATAGAGTGGTGGAGGAGGACGTATGTGGAGAGAGAAGTAGGGGTGGGAGAGAAAGAGTAGATTCGAGCTCGCTCATTACCACGTTAGGTGGCGATTAATACAAAAAACTCAGCTCCGCTCATTGGTCGCATTGGTCCGGAGATGTGCGTCAGAGGCAGAGGAGGGGGGGAGAAGGGAGTTGGCAGAGAAGGGAGAGAGAGAGATATCTCCCTTTCTCACTCTCTCTCGCTCTCTCTATCTCATGGTGCTGTCCCTCTTGGAGTGCGAGTAATGAAGGGAAGACGGCGTAGTTGGAAGATCGCTCGGGCAAAATAAAACAAGAAAAATAAAAGAAGGCAGAAAAGTGAAGGGAAGAGGGGGCGGCGGGGGTGGGGAAGGTAGGATGGATGCAGGAAGGAGGGGAGATAGGGGAGGAAGCAGCAAGCAGAGGATGATTCGCTTCGGAAGATTACGGAGGGCGCCACGTTTCCACCTTACCAGTAAAAGCCACAGGTTCTCCTTCCCTCTTTCTACTACTCGGTGAAGGGACTTGGCGGGATGGAGAGTTTTTTAAAGAGGGTGGGTTATGGGAATGAGGCGAACGAAGGCGTGGAATGGGAAGAAGAGCGTGGGAGGGGAGGAGAAAAAATAAAGAGGGCGATCCTCAAATGATTTCGGGAAATTCCTGGAAAAGAATACTGCCAAGGCCCGAAACAGAGAGGACGGGATTTGGGGAATTTTCTGCCGAAAAGGTTTGTTCTCCTCTCGGAATGAACCGGGAAAGGGAGAAGAAAAAATTAAATATAACGCTAAATAAAATAAAAGAAGGTAAAGGCACGTCTTAAGCATTCTCGGACTGTAAGACGTTGAGGGAAATCGGGCGTTGTTTAGCGGAAAATAAAATAAAAGCGTTAAGGGAGATTGATTATTATTAATATTTCTGTTTCTTCGATTTTTTCGCGTTTTTTGGAAATTGAAATGGCAATCATCTGATTCTGGGAAATTTCTTTCTCCTCGACTTAGATGAAGCGAAAGGAGATATGGAAAGAGAATGGAAGGCTTCGCATGGAAGCGGGACGGTAAATATGATGCCTTTCGTTGTTTGTATTAAATTGGAAGTGTTCGGCGAAAACATGACAGTATTCCTCTCCCAACAGGAAATAAAATGCGAGAGTTTTTTAGAAGTTTCTTGCCAAATGGCTGCTTATTCAAGTCTAGAAAGAATTTTATCGATCTATATCTAAGAAAATATTAAGAGAATTCGGGACAGTTACAGGCGTTCTTTAAGATTGAATTGCCTACCTTCAAAGATAAAATTGTATCTAAGTTGACGATTCTAACATATGTGTTGGAGGGTTATGAGTTTCAATCATGTGGAGTAAATGTACAATGCCTGACGTTTTGCTAGCGTAGAAGCTCGAATGTCCAAGAAAATATTCTCCTTGCTGTTGGAACCCGAATACGTCCAAAAAAATTCATACCTGATACTAAAACCTACAGAAAACTTCTCTCTATGGTAAAAATATTTTACAGCATAGTGAGTGGAAATTAATTTCAAGGAACCATTGTGCTATTGATTTAAACATCAATTGAAGCGCTTTGGAGATGATTCAACCAAACAAGTATATATTAACTAATAACCAAATTACATTTCTAAACGCAATTTTCACTCTTCGTCGACGTTAAAAAAAATCATAGCTAGAAATGTATCTAACTTTTAAACCTTTTTTTAAGCTTTCCGATAAATGATCAAGCTTCAGCTTTTTCGATCGTGCGATTGAAAGTAAACATCGCGTGAATATCGCTCAAAATGCGTTCCGACTGCCGCAGGAATCTTCCTCCTATTTTAAAATTTTCAATGTTTATATTTCGTAATCTGACCTATGAGTCGCACGTAAATTGCAGGCGATTGCGACCGATGAATCGAAAATTAGATTTTAATGCCGCCCTATTCATATTCCGCGTTGCGTTCCTGCCAAGTTCCCGCCAACTGGCAAGTGAAAGTATTGCCGCTAATGGTTGACCTCCGCGTATCGTCAAGCGGAGCATTTAAAAAATCCTGTCGGATATCGTGCAAATATTGCACCAATTCAATCAAATGCAAATCTAGGTTGATGGCCGCTGGATGAGACATAAGGCGCCTGGCGACAAGGCCGCAGATTGATGTCACATCTAGGAAAGCAACCAGCTGCCGCTCGGTGTTTGGATTAATTCCCAGTCGCCGTTTCGAACGCCTGCATTGCTTCCGTATTGGAACAGCGCTTAAATAAATAACTGACAAGGATCCATAAAATGAATTCGGACAGATATTCGAGCATTTGGCGGATAAACCTGAGCATGTGTCGCTATTGCTTTTAAATGCTAAAATATCCTCCGCAAAAAAGATGTCGGAATTAAAAAAAAAACGATTCGAAATATTTTTCTTCGCATGGCCTACATTCGAGCAACTTTAATGTTTGGTTTAACAGAATCGAACTTCTAATTTCCGGTGGAAACTAGTACGACGTTGTTTTTAAAAAATATGTTTTTTTGCGAGACAGCATGCAGTTTTTTTAAAAGCATATTTGTCAAATTATTGCAATTCATATTTTGCTAGACTTCAAAAACTAGTACAGATTGTTTTGCATGATTTAGATCCGTCTTTTGATATTTTGATTTATAAAAATTCGAATCAAATCCAGCTTTCTTCGTACACTCACGGCTATTATCAATAAGTGTATATTGAAGTACAAATCAATGTTAAAATCTATGTTAGCAAAATTATGAATGTATATTTAACAATAAATCTTATAGTCTGATCCTCTTGTATGCATTAGATACAAATAGAAAATTCTGTAGTCAAAATAATTAGTGTGAATGAATATTTTCCTTTTCATTCCCACAAAATCCACCCTCGGACAATATATCTAATTTTTTCCTTCAACTTTTTCAACAAAACACTATGATTAAATATGGTATGATAAAAATATTTTTAACGACATGTGAATATTATAGATATTATATACGAAAAAATTGTGACGAATTTCCCCTCATCTCTTTGAGAAAATACGAGTATAGTTCCTCTTCAAACTGTTAAGCTTTGCGATATCTGGAAACTAATAACCTATTATCACACGTTTTATTGAAATATCGTGTCATACTATCCAATTTTCGAATTTTTAAAAAAAATCAGAGATTATGGAGGGAAAAAAGTTTTTATTGAAAATTCTAATACGCGATGAATACAAATTTTCCACGAGCTATCCGTCCCAAAATGAATTCGGCAAACACCAAATGACAAAAAGGTTTCAAGGAGAATAATATCATACAGATAACATGACAATATAAGAAAGCCTTTAAATAAAACGCTATATTAAGAAGATATAATTATAAAGGAGGATACAGAGGGGGATGCGTGAAAGGTAGGGATAGCAACGCACAGCAGATATTGATGAACCGAGAGAGAGAGGGAGAGAGGCAAGTGGGAAAGGTAAACAACGGGTAGAGACTAGATTGGAATGGAAGGTTGCAGAATTCAGAGAGGAGTAAGGAATAACAGTGCTTTTCCGAGAAAAGAGACACATCGACATGTATAGAGAGAAGGGGGAAGCTTTGAGAGGTAAGCAAATCAAAGGGAGAGAGAGAGACAAGCATAAGGGAGAAAGAGAGAGAAGCATAAGGGAGAGAAACGAAGAGAATGAAGAGAGATAGAGAGAGACGTAAATAAAGAGGGGAAGAGGGGGTAAAGAAGAAGAAACAGGAAAGGGTATAGGGTTTAAAGACACATACGCAACGTAGCGGAACGCGAGACCGGACTAATGGACAATCGCCGCCCCTTTTGCCTAAATGCAAAGTGCCGAAGAACAAAGGCTGTTAGGGGCAGAGATGAGAGGGGCGAGAGTGGGCAGGGGTGTGAGAAGAGAGAGAGAAAGGGAGAGAAAGAGAGGGTCGAAGAGGCGGATAAACATTAGAAAGAAGGAACGGGGGCGAGAACAATGCCATCAGAGATCCTTTAGGGAATAGGTTAGGAGGTTGGGAAAGGGAGGGGTATTAGGTGGGTTCAGAAAGTGGGGGAGGGAATGATGAGGGAAAGGGCGGTGAAAAGGAGGAGTCAGCGGTTGGTTGGGCAGAGAGTTTGGGCAGGGCGCGTGATCGGGATGCATTATGGGAGTAAATTGACTGCAGCGCTTTTTAGGAGAGTATACGGGGGGAGGAGAAAGGTGTACGAAGAGGGCGCGGGAGGGAGAAGGGTAGGAAGAAGGGGAGAGAGAGAGAGAGAGGTGAGGAGGAAAGGACGTGTGGTGGAGGATGAAGGAAGAGATAGGAATGGCAAGAGGAGACAGATGTGCGGAGAAAGAGAGATATGGGAGGGAATAACGAGTGCAAGGAGATGATAGATGGGAAGAAAATGGGAGTGAAAGAGAGAAGATAGAAAGGGAGGTAGAGAGAGGTAGAGAGATGGGGAGAGAGGAAGGGAGAGAGGGAGGGAGAGAGGAAGGGAGAGAGGGAGGGAGAGAGGAGAGAGAGGGAGAGAGGAGAGAGAGGGAGAGAGGAGAGAGAGGGAGAGAGAGGGATAGAGATGGAGAAGAGGGAGAGAGAGATGGAGAAGAGGGAGAGAGAGATGGAGAGAGAGATGGAGAGAGAGATGGAGAGAGAGATGGAGAGAGAGGGAGAGAGAGGGAGAGAGAGAGGGAGAGAGAAGGAGAGAGAGGGAGAGAGAGGGAGGGTGAGGGATAGGAAAGAGAGAGGAGAGGGAAAGGAGGAGGAAAGGAGAGGTAAAGGAGAGGGAAAGGAAGTGAGGGGGGAGGGAGAGAGGAGGAAGGGGGAGGTAGAAAGAGGAGGAAAAGAGAGGAAGGGAGGAAGAGAGTTAAGGAGAGGGAAGGGGAGAGGGAGTGAGAAATCTACGGAGGAGAAGGGAGAGATCAAGAGAGAGAAAGGGAGAGAGGAGATGGTGGAAGAGAGGGAGAGGGCTAAGGAGAAGGAAAGGGAGTGAGAAAGCTACGGAGAGTCTAAGGAAGAGAGCGAGAGGGAGAGGAGGGAGGGAGTGAGGGCTAGGGAAAGACCGTTGGAGGAGGAAATTTTCCAGAGGAGGGACAGGATGATTCGTCGGCATTTAAGATCTCTTCGTGTTCTAGTGTTCTATGGGATCGGATGATTGAAAACTTCTTCCCGTTGATTGATTCATTTTATCTCTTTCGCAAGGGGGGAAATCTGGTCCTCCCTTGCCGAATTTGTTTTTTTTTCTTTCGTAGGCCTATTCTGAAATTCCAGCAATTAAGGAGATTAGGGAATGGCCACCGTGTGTTTTAACTCCTCAAAGAGATCACGCATAAATTGCATTACCCACTCAGCGCCACAGAACTGTGAAAACGCTTCTAAAATAATGAAATTCCTCTGAAGCTGGTAACATGTATATAACATTATTCTCCGTTTCTGATGTTTTTTATTCTGACATGAGTTAATATTTCGACAAATATACATCATAAAATTATTTAGGCTACATTGAGCTTCTTGAGCTTTAAGCAATAAAACCAATTGTAACTTTCAAGGTTGATATCCAATGAGCTTGAATCTCTCGATACTTGTTTATCTAGCGAGAAAAGTCATTACACTGAGGAATAATCCAATATCATTATGGAATGTAACGTCATAGATTCATGTTGCTAAATATACGGAAGCGATAAATTGCATCTTAATTCAAACTTCGCCGATTCTTTCATGATTTTATTTATTTTTTCCTTCGTTAATTCAACAAGAAACTTTCATTCATCACACTTGCGGTAAAGTATTAGAAAAATATAGATGGTTGGTTTAAAAGAAAACTGCCTCCCGATAAAGACATATTACAATATATTATATTATATATATAATTCGCATCGTTTGCGTTTTTGTCATTCTGTCTGTCCCGCTAAAAAGAAACATTTTTGCCAACTTTTCTGCAGTTTTACTGAACGATTTCGAATATGATGTACTCTCGGTACCCGTAGAGAAATTGTAAAAAAAAGGTTTTATAACGAGTTATAATCCAGGAGTATTTCATTCCTCCAATTGCAAGGAAATGGGCAAAGCGTATTTTTTATTTACATTATAAAATTGCTCATAATCACCGCGTAAATTCTGGAGTTTTAAAATATCGCCCAAAAGAATGAAAATTCATTTTCCTATGGTCGACTTAAAAATCCAGGTCGAATCAGTTAAAAAAATTGCTTTGAATCACGTTTTTTATTTGGAAAACCCTTTCATCGTCAAGGGCGCCGTGTTTTTATTAATTTTTCGAATCAAGTACATAAAATTGGGTTAAATTTAAAACGAGAAAAAAATTGTAAATATTTGGATAAAAATGTCAATTAAATTAAAGGGTCAGAAAATTATCGAGAAATATTATGATGAATAATTCAAATGAAACTAATAACGCAGCAAATTAGATAAATCACACGAATGAAATTATAAAATAATATATAAACAACGCAAAACTATCAAACCTTCGGATGGTTTCCCATATACGCGCGGCTGCACCAATCCAGAGCGTTTATCGATCGCGTTGCGACAACTTCTGTCCATTTGCGCGATACAGGGCCAGATATTAATCCCGACATTTACCCAAAAACTCCCTTCTTCTCTGTCCCTGGACTCGTTTTCAACCCTCCTCGACATCCTCGACACGGCAGCAATGTATTCTTTCTTACCGTCTCCTCAACCTCCTCTGGGGAGGGTCACCCGATTCATCTGAGGAGGAGAGGGAGGGGTTTCTCTACCTCCTACGAGATTGTAACGAGTTCCACAACTCGGTTAATCATTTTGCGCGGTGTTCCCTCCTCCCTTCCTTCCTCATCCACACTCTGATTCCTGGTCTCCTGTCACTAAAGGAAATTGCTTGACAACGTCCCCGTCGTCTGACGTAACACGAGAGAAAATTCTCCCAACTTCTCTCGAGGAGTGGTGGTTCTCCACTTCCAACGGAGTCAAAAAGGAAGAAGGTGCACCTGAGGTCCATGAAACTTTAAGGGAAAACGCTAACCTTGGGTCTCATTGGTTAAGTGATCAGATTAGTTCGCGTGGGAAATGACTTAAGAGGCGTAATTTCTTTCTTTATTGTCGTTGCTGTTGTTTTTTTACTCCGATTGAGATGGTATCTGCAGAGGTCAAAGGGGGATCACCGTATGGCATTCGAGGTCCGTTGTTGTTGGACGAAGGCACGCGATGCACATTTGACTAATTGTAACTATTGATTGACTGATGTTGTTAATTTGTAAAATGCTGCTAATCCAAATTAACGAATCAATCATTGAGTGAAAATTAAGCTCGCTCTCACTCTATTTCGCACGCTCTCTCTCTCTGTAGGCATAAACAAAGTCAGTTACTCGGATTAAAGTCGTCAAAACACAGTCATAGTTAATGAAGGAATTCAGATGGCTGTTTGCGAACAATACGTTATGGGAAGTTTGTGAAAACAACCCATAGATACGGTGGAAATATTTCAAATTAACGGAACTATTAAATCTCGACAAAAACATCAACAAATATTACAAAACAAAAGCAAAATCTCGAATTTAAAATTTGGTTAAACATTTATGAATATGAATGCTAATAATTATAGGCGGCGAGTTCTGCAATTAAATGCCATTTAAAGTTATGATTGCTCTCTTTACAAATAATTTCAAACACCAGTTGCGGCCCAGGTTTGTGTAATATTAATTTGACTAAAGATTGTGCTCGAGAAATCCCGTATCGAGAAATTTTTATATCAGACTCTCGTTTCCCGAGAAATTAAATTTTTAAAATTTCGAGACTCTTGTATTTCGAGAGTCTAGAGAATATTTTCCCTGGAAAACAAAATATTACATTTTGCAACTGGGATTCTGAGATTGTATGAAAAAACCGGGACTCTGACATTCAATGACACCGGTGCCAATGAATTGGTCGATTCAGAACAAATCTTTCGGGCTTAATCTTGACATATACTGTTTCCACCACAAGCGATGGTGCCAGTACCATGGTAAAATTTGTAAAATTGTCCCCTGCTTACCAACAGCTGTGTTATAACCACGCTATTCATTTAACGGTTATAACTGTTTTTATGAAAAATATCAGGAAACAAGCGAAGATCCAAATGATGAAGACTCAGGACCGGAACATGAAAGCGAAGATGAAAACGAAAGCGAATTTGCCGAAGAAAATGTTCGTATTAATATGGTTATTTAGAAAACTCTTTAAAAATTTTTAAAATTGTAAAATTATTCCAAATCTCGCCAGAACGGAACACTGTATTACAAAGCTATGTAAAAGCTAGAGAGAAAGACGAATTTGTTGGATTGTTCTTAGATTGCAATACCTGTTGGAACACCATAGAAATTATGATAGAGCGATTTCTTAGAATAAAGACTCCTACAGTAAAATCATTCCATGATCTAAATTAAGCCACTTAAGACAGAAGATGATGAGGCAATCGCATCGAATACATTGAAAACTTTTAAACCGGTCAGACTAGCAATAGAAGCGTTGTGCCCTCAAGGTGTTAACCTTTTAACTGGTGAGGGAGTCTTCAAATTTTTATTTAACGCTCTCAGAGAGAACAATACAGAAATTAGTAGTAAACTTCTTAATGGACTAAAAAACAAAGAGCTAAAAGAAGAGATGCGTCATTAATTTCTTTGATAAAATTTCTTCAAGACCTCAATTGCATTCAGTTCGGTGAGAAAGACGATTTTTTGTTATAGTTAAAAAAAACGAAATAGTGGAAAGAGTTAAATAATAATGAAAAGATTTTTCAATAATGTCAACGAGCAGAATAATTCTGCAACAATGAACCATAATCAAGAAAATGATGAAGATATTTTGACAGTGGATCAGGACGTTTGATGCAGTATGAATCTAGATAAGCAGTTGGAAGAATTCATCCGTCAAAGCCTGAAGCCAAACAAAATAATTGATGACAACATCCGCTCATTATCGAAAGAAATCAATATAATTTTTTATATTAAGTGTGCCCTCCAATTCTAGTCTACGACAAAAAGATTTTTTAAATCAAAATTAACACACGACAATAAGTTTTCTTCTTAATACTCGAGAATTATCGAGAAGAGCGAAAGAAATTCTTGAATTCTCGAGAAGAAAAATATTGCAAAAAAGAGAAATCTCGAGAACAGAAGAAAGTCGAGAATTCAAAGTCTCCAACTTAGTGTCGGTTCCCGACATTTTTGTAGGCGCGGCGGTCTTCCAAAGATAGACATATTTTCGTGTCGCCCTCACGTTATAACGGGCAGGTAGATTAACAAATGCGGGTATCACAACGTCTGGACACATCCATTTATTGACACTACATAATCATAAATTTATTAAAGGAAAGATAATTTCTCTGATAATCTATCAGCATTTTCAAATCCGTGAAAATTTATTGAACCACATTTTTCGAGGCACCCAATCTCAGCTGAGGAAAACCAGGGAGCCACGGCATCCCTTTTGGGAAACACTTGTTTAGAGCATAACTTAGGAGTAACATTTTCGAAGAGATCATTTTGACCGTAAAAGAGTGATTGCCGTAAAAAAAATCAAACCCGTTTTCCGTACAGGAGAATGATTATCGCCGTCGGAAAGACTATAAAAAAATGAGAAAATTATGCCCTGAACGAGAATCGAACCCGAATCGTCTACTTTCCCGGCGGATATAATACACATATATGCAGAAAAATCTCGTTATAACGTGAGTTTCGGAGGATATGTTTTCATCACTTATCCGCGTTATAAAGTAGATTTGCGCTTCCAGTCTCTTAAAAAGATGAAAACTGAAAAATCAACACAATAATACATACACATCTTTTATTTAACGATGTAAATAAATATGTAAGAACACAACATACGCACTTCTCTCCGTACATGAGTTGCTACGTAGGTACCTATATCGGTCATATTACTTTCAAAAATTTACATACGTTTTCGGAGGATATAGTTTATCTCGCATTATATCCGAATCCGCGTAATAACGAACCGCACTATAACGGACGCTTACTGTATATTATGCCTCTGAACTATCAATTATGTGACCTGTTTTCACATAAGCGAATATGTGCAGTTTTTAAGGGATTTTCTAACGAATTTTTCCTTTAAAAATTCCATTCTTCGGATTATTTGTAGCTGCGAAGTATTGAATTGGCAGTGATTATGCGGGTTATACAACGCTATTACTTATAAATCGACTTCCATCTATGTCAAGGGTGAGTCCTATAAGCACATAGTGATCGTACGAAGAATTAAGCTATATCGTGTATTCTTTGGCGGCTTTCAGAAAAAAACCGATTTTAGATTCAGCAGAGAATTATCGAGCTCGTCTTACAGCTGAAAACACCTTCAAGAATAAGCACTTCATTTAACAAAAATGAACGAGTACTTACCTTAGGTGTCTTCAATGCCCACAATTATAGAATCTTCTTTGGATGATTTACCACAAAAGACGGTTGCACTGTAGCCGAAATTCGCATCTGGTATTTTCATAATATTGCTATTGGAGACACCTAATATAAGTACTTATTTTTTTATAATGAAGTGCTTATTCTTTGACCGATTCCATGAATTATTAGTTGGAGAGAGTGTATGGTTACATAATATGTTTATGGCTAAAAGCTTAGTTTAGTCATTCAACTTTTTAAGTCTACCACAGGTAAATTAATTTTTGTATACTTTCGAGTACAAACATACGATTGGATTTTCTAATTTTTTATGTGGAATATAAGCCACGGGAGAGATTAAAAACCGGGAAGACATTTATAAAATATGATTTGTTTGAAAGAAATCCTCCCCTCCCAAACGATATTTCAATTTCCAATTTCAATCAGAACGCAGTTTTTCGCATCAATTCGTCATCAATGGCGAGACGCATCTCTTCCAGGAATAATCAAAAGTCTGAGTCATCGGTTAAAAAAGTAATCGAACACTTGAAATGAAACATATAGTGCACATATCCCGAGACGGGCATCCTATTCGAGAAATTAGAAGAAAAAGAAAACTTAACGTCGAATCGAGGAACTCTTTAATAGTAGAGAGACCGGGATGAAACCCCATTTGCATAAAAAATTCAAATAACCCCCATGATTTTTCGTTAAATGGATGCATTTCATGATAATTTCATTATTTTCTTGGAAAGCGTTTTTTTTTTAATTTCCTGGAGATTCTCGCGCGCAGACACGAAAAGTTTTAATAAATTCGCTTCGAGCGCAATTTTCTTTTGCGACCCGAGCATTACAAGATTAAATTTGGCGATATTTTTTTTGGATCGGAGTTAATCGTAATTTTAGCAAATGCCGGTTACATGAAATGATATTAAAATTTATTAGATGAACCCTGCATGTAACACTGCGATGGAGAAAAAAGACGATGGTGAAATTCGGTCGGATCTATAACTCTTCTACTACTAGAAATGAAGTTAGGAGAATCCAGAGGACAATTTTTTCTATATTATTTTGTTCCTTTTCGAGTCTCCCGAACAGAATCACACAAAATGCTATCTCATCTATCCTATAAATGAATGACATTTATAAAAATTTTACCATGTTACTATAAAGTAGGGAATATTTTTGAAACGAGAAAAACGTCTGCTATGACCGGGAATCAAACTCGGGTCTTCCACTTGCCGGGCGGATATTCTACCACTTAACTATCGTAGCAGGTCAATTTTCTCGTTTCTGAACGCGAAAGTTTTCTTGGTTGGGGCCGAACTAGACAAGCTAGTACCAAATAGCCCCAACGGATGTCCTTGAAGAGATACAACGAAGAAATAGTGATATATCCAAGCTAAAAATTGATGGAATATAGCGATCTGAAGATCCTATGCAGACAGGCATAAGCTTACTATAAAGTAAGTTCTTGCAAACTTCAGATTCAACTCGTGTAACATATTTACGAGCATTAATTTCGTTTATCAGTAGTGATCCTTTGCGTAGGTATTCCTTCCAATTCCACACACGCAATTATACAGATATTTAATATGAATATGAATATAATAATATAATATATGAATATGAATGAATGAATTTAATATGAATGTAGGAGTGCTTTTACTTATTATCGTTGTTGATTTATCCAATTATTGTTGTTCTAATAAATTGTCTTTCGATACTCATTAAATATTCGCTTCTTCAAATTGTGACAAAAATTTCTCCAGAGACCTATTCTAAATTCATTATATCACTAGAATCTACGCTGGGTGCTGTTAAAATTTTAATACAAAAAAATTATTTATGATATGATGCAGCGTCATAAAATTAGCTCAAGACATGCCGATAAAAACAATCTACTTTAAGAAAACTAATTTGCAATTTATGCCTTGAAATAAAAGTTTATTTACCACGATCAACAATTTGTATTCCCTATCCTAAGTCGTATGCAACCCACCATACAAGTCACTTGCCGTGCACGCTTCGATAGTACGATATAGTAAAATCTCCATTTATCGGAAGTATCGTGACCAGGTCTATCACGATTAAATCTGGCGTTCCGGTTGATCGATATTCCTATTTACACGTACCATAGTACACGCAGATGAAAAACTAAGTAAACATTAGGAAAAAGAACACTTAATGCTTAGAGAAATTCTACTTTAATGCTATTGTGGAAAGTAAGTTAACAGGTCAAGTAATAATGCACTATATATTAAAACCTTTATTAGAGACGGGACAAGTAAATACTCTTTTTAAAAACTCACTGGATTTCATAGTCATAAAAGATGTGTGCCATAATTTTTTAAAATTCCTGTTAACGGAAATAACAATCAATCGAAATTCCAGTCGATCTAAATAGGTGTTAATAGGTATCTGGCTAATCAGGAGTTTACTGAATTATGAAAGCCTCACATTTCTAAAATTGATTTTTAAAGTGAGAAGGGCTTTGAGAGCTCAACCTGATCAATACGCAGGCGTCGACTCAGCCAAATAAATACTGCTAAAACCTATGTCCTACCTAAGTAAATTTCCTGAATGTCCTGAAATTCATCACCAAAAATACGCTTTCCTAATAGCTACTTATGATATAGTTGTCGCTAAGAGGTATATTTTCGAAAATAAGCACCAAAACTGCGACAAAACTATCAATTCCCCCCATCGTGTCTACGGCCAATTTAACGTTGAGCTCTTGAACCGGCTGTGGGATAAGCTGCTGGATTATAGGAATCAAGTTTTATCGTCCGAGTAAATCCGCGAATAATTCCGTATTCAAACAAGTGCTCTCATTATCGAGTGGCATTCGAGTCCATTCGGGCATAAGTTATACTCCCGTGTAAACGTATGAAAGTATTTCGAAATGAAAAGGGAAAAAAAGTCGAAAACAATAGCTGAAATTTTTGTCAAGTGAACGAAGATTTCATCAAAACGGGAAATGGATTTGAAATACCTGGTAGCGTTTCCTTTTAAATTAAAAGTTACCTAATATTTTTATACTGATTAATTACAATAAAACTTTCAATCAATATGAATTTCCATATCCATACTGGATTATTGCGGACCGATGTCGATTGATTTTCACCGGTCAAGGAATGTTCAATTATTGACTAAAGTTTATAAAAGAAATAATTTACATATATCGTACGTCATTTAAAAGTATTAATAAAAATATTATCAGCCAAAGTGCGAGAAAATCGCAAAAAAAAACTTCACAATGATTTAACTTCACCTTCAAAGAAAACGACAAAAATGAAAATATAGATCACTTGGCATTAAAATTCATATCGACATCATCCCTCATCTAATAATAAATATCGACTGGCACTCCAGCTTACGAGATAATTAACGTTGCAATTAAATTGATCAAGACGTATCAGCCCTCCACATAAAATGTTCCGCAAGACAAAACATCCAAATCAAAAGCATGTTAATAGTATTCTCATAGGTTTTCTCGTATAATTGAAACAAAATCAACCAAAAAAACGGCCTCTCCGACAGAAACGAACCGTGATATTCCAGATAGAATAAAACTCTTTCTAGCATCACGACGTTGGAAGAATCGGACGATTTGTTCGGATTATCTATCGCAGGGATTTTCTCCACAACTCGCCGTCCGTTTTTAGCTCTTCTTCCCCCGCTGACCACCTCCCTCCTCCCCTCCAACCCCCACTCTGATTCGAATTCACTCCGTACCCTCCTCTTCCGAATCTCCCTCCCGCGCCTCTCTTGCACTATCCTCCTCCCCTTCCGCCCAAAACACATCCGGGACTCCCGGTAACACGTTATATGGACCGAAACAAAGGCGGGTTAATTACGGTAGCTAATTGAGTCGGTGGTTTCGTACGCGGCAGGAGGTTTATGGGAGGGGATAAGAGGGGGAGGGAATAGGAGGGAGAAAAGAGGGCGGAGAGATAGTGAGAGAAACGTTACGCACGAAGGCGGGGGAGGGGAAGGGATGGCAGTAGTTCCAAATTCGCCACCTTTCCTAGTAGGAAAAAACAATCCCTTTTTTTCATCCAAATAACCCCCAGGGTGCTCGAAGGTTGAAAACTGTCTTCCCCAGCGTCAAGACAATAAAATTGAAAATTGGAGGAGAGAGTTAGGAGGAAGAGAATTGGGAGGAAGAGAGTTGGGAGGGAGAAATAGGTGGGAGGGAGAAAGAGGTAGGAGGGAGAGAGAGAGGTAGAAGGGAGAGGTAGAAGGGAGAGAGATATAGGAGGGAGAGAGAGAGGTAGGAGGGAGAGAGAGAAATAGGAGTGAGAGAGAGAGGTAGGAGTGAGAGAGGTAGGAGAGAGAGAGATAGGAGGGAGGGAGAGGTAGGAGGGACAGAAAGAGGAGCGGGAGGCACCAAATGTTTCGGCATAGAGAGGGAGTTGGAAGAGGGTGGGGTTTTTGAGAGCGTGCGAAGATTGGGAGAAAATGTACTCGGACGGTAAATCAGAAAACTCTCTCCCGTTACAAAGGATAACCAGTAAATGTTTCCGGGAAAGAGAGAGAGAGTTGAATTAACACCCGACAATTCACTCGTGAAACCCTCGTTTTCTATCTCTCTTTCTCTCCAACACGTTTTCATTTTCCGACACCCTTACTTAAAGCGGAGGACTACGAGGGCATTAGAAGCAATTAAGGAGGGAAATTATCTACACGCTAGAGAGGATTATAATCACGTGTTGGTATCGAGCGGCGTCGGATGGATGTACGAGATGGGAGGTTTTTTTTAAACCCTGGATTGGCAATCTGGGGTTTAAACTACCCCACGCGTATTTTGTTTTTTTATTCTAATAGTTCGGCGCTGATCATGTTGTGGCCGCGTGTATTTTCAGTTGTCATGCAGAGGATGTGGGTGCCAGATGTGTGAGAGTTTACTCTGTTCTATTTTTCTGAGATATAATGCTTGGAGGGGTCGATTCCATCCAAGATTACCTGGTGAGGTTGTTTATCATCGGTCATTGTACTCCCGGATATTACTATTTGCTAATAATTTATACATTTATATGATTGTTATGTAATGTCTAATATTTTTCTTCTCTATTTCTTTCACTTTCAGGATAATATGGAATTTTTTGCTACATTATTTTTTAGTCCATTTTGCATTATTTTATACTAGCGTAATTGCCTGTCAAATATAACGGGTATGCGTAGATTAAGTATTAAATTTAAGACATTTCCCATTCTTCGTTCTTTTCACTCTTCCTCTCTCCAATCCTCTTCCCTTCCATCCTCCCTCCCTCCTCCGCTGGAAAAATAGACATCCTAGAATCAATCACGCCCTAATAAAGACCACTATTTATCTATCTATCTCATTCTCTCCCCCTCCCCCTCCATCTCTGTCTCCCTCCCTCTCTCTCTTCCTTACTATCTCTCTCCCCCTCCCTCTCTCCTCTGGAAAAATATACTTCCTAGTCTCAATGTCGCCCTAATAAAGAACATTATCTATCTATCTATCCCTCTCCCTTTTTCTGCCTCCCCCCTCTTCCTCCTTATCTGTCTCCCTCCCTCTCTCTCCTCTCTCATTCCCTCTCTTTCCACCTGCATCTATCCTTCTTTCTTCTTCTCCCCTTCTCTCTCACGTATTAAAACACTCAAAGCACGCTTTCTTTACGCATTTAGTGTAAGGTTGAGATGACAATAAAATCTCGTGGTTTAATAATGAAAGTCGGCAAGGCAACATATCATTAAAAAGCTTAAAATTTTCCAATAAATATAATTTAAACGTAGAACTTCGGCGATTTTGTATCGGAGGCAAAATGTGACGATAAAAATAACAAATGTTATTTATTTTTCTTTAAAACGGTCTAGGTCCGAAGATTGTAAGTCCATTATTTCTAATTTTAATTTGCAAAAGAGTATAAGCCTGTAAGTCGAAAAATAGATTTTTACGTGCTACCTTTTTTGAGGATTTTTTCGCAAATGACAAACATTCTTACCATATTTCAATTTTATATCTACCCGGAAAGTTTGTTAAAAATAGCATTACAGTCAGTCGTAAATAGTTCTTGATTCTCCCGCCCATTTTAAATCCTTTTTAAGAGCGACACCACAGTTGAGCGTGAAGGACAAATGTAGCTTATTTTATAATAACATGTGTATATTATAAGATCTTAAGATCATCTGTCTTTCGAATTTAGATTATTTCGACGTTACAATCCACAAGTGTGTGTTATAGAGATAGATAAGCACAAATAAAAATTTTTAAATGAAATAGTGCAGAAAATTTAAAAAAAAATTATTTTACTCTGCCGGGTTTTTTAGACCCCAGGTTACCGATAGTGTATATTTTTTTAAGTTTAACAACCTAGCGTTAACAAATCGGCCGACTCTTCCCATCCTGCGACACAAAAAGGTTTCTGTTGAGAAAAGAACGGCGGTCGTGTATAGCGACGAGCGTGTCAGTTACGCGACGAGGATGGACTCTTCGATTGGATTTGCTCGTCTTCTTGTTCTCCTCCCCCTCCGCCTCTCCTCTTACTCTTCCAGGAAATGAAATCACTCGCAACAAACAATCAGAGGAAAGGAGACGAGATCGTTTTTCCGCAAGTTGCCCAGGCGACGCGGAAGCACATATAAGGTTAGGGCTAATTTACCCGTGCGTCGGGAACGTGGGTGTTACTTCAGCGGCATCACGTCGGAGAGAAATTGAAATTAAAATAAATGGTTGTTAATAATGCACAAGATCGTAAATTCGCGATCCCGGGAGTGTCAATCTTAGCATGTTTGATCCTAATTCTGATCTTTTGTGCTCATGAAAAAAATCGAATTCGGGATTTCAACGGAAATACACATTTTGAGGCCCCCTGAAAACGTTTTGACTATTTTCTCGATTATGTCTGTGGGTGTGTCTGTGTGTGTGTGTGTGTCTGTGGCCAAAAACTCAAAAACTAATAATCCGAGCAGCATAACATTTCATATTCAGCATTTTTATTAGAAACTCATGAACTGATTAGATTTTTGCTAAAATCGGTCGACCGGATGTGGGTGTTTATCCTTGTCATTTTTTCGTTTGTGTCAAATATCTCCTGTAACTCTTCGTTAACGTAATCGTATTTAATAATCTAAGTTATACGAATTTTATTCTCTACAACTTTTGTATTTAATAATTTTTTGTAGAGCCAATTGTTAAGGAGATATTTCAGTTCAATATTGACAGCGATTCCAGCGCCACCAACTCGTAAATTGCCAAATACATAAGGAGAAAGACGTGTCTTGACCACATCAGATTTTTTATATAATAACTTTAAAAATTGGAGCTACATTTGCTGACGCAATGTGAAAAAGGGCATTTTATTTATCGAGGTTTATTTAGAATAGTAAGTTTAAATTATTTATGAATTCAGTGATACAACTATATGACTAAGTAGTTGATTCAATGATTAACTTAAATATATTAACGTCATATCTATAACCATTTGCTCAGTATCTTAATTTAAAAATTTTCAAGACACCATCTGCCTTCCACCAATTTCTCCCAGCAAGTTAGGTTAGTGTACAAGATATCACAAATGGGCCCGATTCGTGCAATGGAATATTTGAAAGAAATGATTATATGTATAAACGTTTTTTAACTTGATTGTTTTTATGCTAGCAACAATAAGGAAGTAACCATTCTTGTTTGATTTTCTTGACAACGGCTACTCCAACGATAAAAATGTATAGGAAAAGAAATACGTCACTAGTTCAACAAGTTTCATTTGAAAACTACCTATATGGACGAGCGGAGCGAGATCTCTCCTGTTTAGTCCCTGTGCACTTTGTCTGTTTGTCATTCTGTTTGTCTGTCTGTCTGTCGGTTTGTTCTACAATAACTGCTTTCTCAGTTCTCTGATTTTCACCAAACTTCGTGTGCATGTACAAATAACTTAGAGTCGACTGCCTATGGGTTTTCTGGTACAATACCCTTATAGTTCCTGCGCAATTTACGTTAGCGCATTGCGCTAATTTTCAAATCTTATCCAATCAAAACTAAATTTAGCGTAAATACAAAAAACATGAAACGATGAAGAAAATGCCAAATAAAAATCTCTCTAAAATGTACAGGGAGCCTCCCAGAGGCGGGTAATTTGCGTTCGCGCGGTCTCTCCTGTTCATCCCTGTGCACTTTGTCTGTTTATTTGTTTGTCTGTTCTACTATAAAGGCTGTCTCAAGCGAAATTTCTAAAATAGATGGATCACATTGAATAATATAATATAATATGGAAGAATTGAAAACGAAAACGAGAAATATTTTACTGGTACTCTTTCAATTCTATTAAAACTTTGCATCCCCACTCACGGTGTGCAATTTGCCCAATCTAGCTGGACAAAAATCAATTTTCGACTATTAGTAACTAGGCGATCCGCGGGATCTTCGGCCTCGCTCAGCCCACTTAGGGCTGGCGGGGGGAATCATATTGCGCGCCTTTGGGAGGCTCCCTGTACATTTTAGAGAAATTTTTATTTGACATTTTCTTCATCGTTTCATGTTTTCCGTATGTATGCCAAATTTAATTTCGATTGGATAAGATTTGAAAATTAGCGCAATGCGCTAACAAAAATTGCGCAATAACTATAATAATACTGTTTTATTAGCATAGACATTATACAAATGTATTGCCTCGTCATAGTATAATAAAAATTCAAATACATATATATATACATTATAAAATTATTACAAAAATATTACATATATTTGATATTATAAAAGTTTTCAAAACAATATAAACAATTAACCAACAAGTAGTGTTAAATATGTATTTTAAATAAATTTGGAGGAAGTGTCCTAATGGTAGGTAATAGGTAGAATGCTATATAACTTCACTGATGTCTTTTCAAAACTATTTAATGTCTTACTGTACTTGCAGTAGTCATTTTTGAGATTAAGCCTCTTTCTGGTGAAATGTTGGTGGACATTGGTATAGTCATTGAAGTTACTAATGTTATTCTTGATATATAGCAGGCATTGGTAGACATAGATTGATGGTAAAGACATAATTTTCTGTTTAACAAACAGTGGCTTACAATGTGTTTTAGAGTTTACTCCACATATAATACGGATTTCTCTCTTTTGAAGGAGTAGTAATTTTATGGATGACGAGTTGTTGGCTGCTGCTGGAAAAAGGGATGCAGCAGATATTGTCAAGGAGCTATCGGTTGCACCACCACAAAGGGCAGCAAAGCTCAAAAAATCAAGGTTTCCTAAGTCACAACCTGCGCCGTATACTGATGAAGAGGCGTTAGCTTTTTTTCTCGATGCGCATCTCACAACACATCAATATAAATTGGTGCAATCTCAAGCCAAACATCGAAATTGTTATATTTATCCACCATATTATGTGATTCAAAAGACAAAAAAGATGTGTCGCCCATCACGAGAGGCAATCTATGCTAGTGAAACGTGCGCAGAAATAAACCTCCAAGCCCTTTTGAAACATACCATTGAGCGCAACGTTAAAGTACAACACGAAGTTCTCAGTCAAGTTGTATCCGAGCACGATGTTCAGTCTTTAACTTTAATATGTAAGTGGGGATGTGATGACAGCTCAGGGCATAGTACTTTCAAGCAGAAGTTTGACGAGCAAGAAGGCCACACCTTCATAATATTCTCGTTCCTCTTCAACTCCATATTAATGACCCTGACAGACGTATTTTGTGGCCAAATCTGAGAACATCCTCTACGAGATACTGCCGGCCAGTGAAGCTGCTTTTTGAAAAAGAATCATCAATATTAATTCAACAAGAAACACTCAAATTGGAACAGCAAATAAAGAAACTTGCACCTAACAAAGTGACTGATGAAGGTACAGAAATTGGTGTACAGATCTATTGAAAGCTTATGGCGCCAAAATGCGCGAAGAGTCACGTGATGTAGGGGAAGGCGGCTTTGGAGGGGGAAAGCTTAAAGGGAAGGGGGCTGCGGAGGGGGAAAGCCTAAGGGGAAGTGAAACAATTGAGCGGAGCTCTGCGGGACAGGCAAGTAATTTAAATTGGCGGGAACTTACGCGAAGTAAGATACGCGATTGAAAAGTATGTGTTACAAATTGGGGAATATGGACATTTTGAAAGACGAAAATTAAATTAATTGGTTATCCGTCAACATTTATTTGCACTACATGCAATGCAACGTCGAAAGCGTTCAATACATTACAATGGAAGCAACTAAGCCCCTATTCTGTGTTAAATATTAGTTATACAATGAGTATACAAATCAGCGAATACTGAAAACAATACACAAACTACTACTAACTACTACATAACTGAAACTAATCCTCCTCACTTTCTTCACTTTCAGTGTCTGAATCGACATTAATAATTATCTCATTGATGTTCTCCATAATATTTTCTGCCTCAATAAATTCTCTCATTCTCTCATTCCACTCATTCACTCCAATTTCTAAACACTTCTCCTCCACTAACCTTTTCACTTCATCCATTTTAAAAGTTATATTTCTTGAACCCACCCATTTTTTTTAAAATTGCCCACATTTGGGACTTTTGTGAGGTTTTGTCTTCCATGGACTTTTAAATATCGCTTCAGTGCCTTTTGCCTGTCCTCCTTCATACGAAATATCAATTAAACTTCGACGTGAAACCCCAGTTGCTCCCATTACTCGCTCATGAACACTTTTAATAGGAATAGCCTTCGACTGCTTCTTTCTTCATAAACATCAAAACATTATGAATGATTTCTCGTGCTGGACTATGGATCATATTTTATTCCCTAACTTGGAAGTCGATGGACCGGTATCCATGATAATAAGATTTAAAATCACAGCTAACAGTACAAAATAACAAAGGAAAACGAATCAAAGAGTAGCAGTGAATAACAAATACACGATAACAAAACAGCAATCGGAACAACGATAATAAGCAACGAAAAAACGTGAAAGCAAAACAGCAATAAACTCTTACAACAAAAAACGAGAAGCAATAACAGGAATAAAAACAAAAAGCAATTACTACAAAGCAAATGAACAATAACAAGAAATAACGAGGGGATAATAATGAAACAACTGAAGTTCAGTGGAGCGAAGCAGAAAGATTGGCAGCGAAGGCACTAGGCGACAATCTCAAACGAGAATGACTAATTATCCCATTCGTATATACCAAGGGTGGCCAACTTGTTTCTTGTTGCGATCGACTTTTTTATATAAAAAGTAGTCACGATCTACCATGACAAAAAACTTTTTAATGCGATTATGAAATACGAGTATAAAGGGAAAATAAAAATTACTCATTTCAAATTTTACAAGTTTTGATAGAACAAAGTTTATTGAATTTATTAAATAAACGAAGAACACTTCAAAATAAACATTTTGAAATATAAATATACATAAAATGAAGATAACTTTTAATTTAATTAATGAGAAGTTGGTGTCTTTATATCTTCTGCTAAGCTTTCATAGTGGGGCGTGTACCTCGACAAGGACAGTCTTAAGGCATCTTCAGTATGGGAATCGGTAAGCAAGGAACGATGCTTCCTCTTCGTTAGTTTTAAATATGAAAACGCCGATTCACGTAAGTATGTGGATCCAAAACAAGAATGGATTTATTCACTACATTTTCTAATGTTTGAATATTTTTCCTGACTAAACATTCTTCCAAAAGCCTTCTTCTGACTCCCTAGCTCTTAAGAATAGATCGGATTGCAGTGTTATAATTTCGTTTTCAAGTATAATTTTTTCCATGTGGAAAATGTCAGCAATATTTTCCGCAATATGCTTTGTATTTAAATCAGTTATAATTGAAAAGAAAGATACTGAACAACATCTTCGATTTTTTTTAAATCATTGAATTTGACATCAAAGTCCTCCATAACGCTTTTAATTTCTACTGTGTATTTTTCAGACGTAAAAATAAAACTAGGATATTTTTGCAAATGGTCTTTCATATTTGGAAAGTGATCAAAGTTTTGTTTTTGGAGATCGCTAATCAACATTGGAAATTGATTTTTATATGCGTTAACACTACTAATCATCTCACTTATAGTCTTACTTCTTCCTTGCAGTTCTAAATTCAAAACGCTCAATTTACCTGTAAAATCTGTTAGAAACGCTAGAACACAGAGCCAGCTTTCATCATACAAATTCTTGTATTCATCGTTTCTTTGTTGAAAAAAATTTAGTATTTCACTCAACAAATTACGAAATTACGGAAATTGCGACTAGTCGATCGCGATCGACCTGTTGGCCACCCCTGGTATATACCGTCACCCCCGCGTAGCTCGCTTTCGAGAATGTACTCTTCCATGCCGAATTCGTGTTTGTGCGCAGATGCCATAAGCTTTCAATATATCTGTACATCAACGTGTGCGAGACAAGAAAAAGAGAAATCAGGGAACGATTTAGAGTTGAAATGGGTCTATTGGTTGACCAACCAAAACCTGGTAGTGCAACTACAAATGATGGAAATACATCAAGAAGACATTTTAAACATACTCATCAAAGTGCTTCCATAACAGAGGTCAATGAAGTCCTCATATATAATTTCTGCGTGATTTTAGAAACAATTGCTAGTGGGTATGAAATTAATTTGGAGGCCTTTGAATCGTATACAACCAAAACTGTGCCATTGTACGAAGTGCAGGAGAACTATGAAGACGACAATAATATCGAACATGTGATTCCCCTCCCTCTCCCCCCCCCCCCCCCCCCCGCCAGCCCAAAGTGGGCTGAGCGAGGCAAACGCGGATCCCCTAGTTTGATATGACCAATACCTTACGAGATATTTTGTCATCAATAAAGTGGTACCCCTGGTTGGCTTACGTGATTCATGTATGAGATTTTCTTATTGCCTTTGACTGTGTCCTTAATAACAAATTTCATAAAATTCAGTTCAGTAGAAGCCGAGAAAGAACATGCGGACGGACAGACGGACGGACAGACAGACAGACAGACGGACAGACGGACGGTCATACTGGATGCGAAACGCGCCCCTAAAAACTTCTTTGTCAGCGTAATGAATGCCATCATAGCTCCCATACAAACATGCCGATTTCAATCTTCTATCTCTTACAGTTTACTTGCTATTTTAATTTAACTGACTGCACAGACGGACAGACAGAGCAAAAGCATATACGCGTTTATAAAATGAAACGCGCTAAAAACCAGGTCAATCGATTTATTTTCCTGTGCGCATCCCAGGAAAAAGTACTAAATATTTGCTCTATGCATCGATAACTGTCTTTCGCGTGGGCATGCATTTACGATTACTTAACGACGTATTCTCCATTATATCACTTAAACAATAATTGAATATGAAACAGTTTTTCTTTTTACTCGAAAGCATTTTTGGCCAGCTCGATTCTTTTTGCCGATATTAATTTATCAAATCAAGAATAAAATATGAATTACTTACGACGATAATTTATAATTTATATGAAAAATTTACTCATGAGTTTAAAATGCCAAAACTCGGAAATTTTACGCGGAAAGCTATTTCTATTTAAAAAAAGGAATTTTTAAGTTTATTTTTCGAAATGAACTTTCATTTAACTGATATTTTGTGAGGGTACTCGATTAATTTCCTTAATGAAAAAATATAAAATTCAATTATTATTTAATGGTTTTTATTCAGCCTGTGAGTTTGCCAAAATTCCATATCGCCCACTTTAATCAAAGGCACCGTGTTTACGCATCCATTTCTGTGATATTTATTTTTAAAACAACACGCAATAATAATAAGATAGAACAACCCAAAAGTTTAATCATTTTAACGGAAATATCATTATAAATCCCTTTGAAATGATATATGCTTGTTATCCTGCTCTTTTTGCGCTATTGCTGTAATTTCCCGATTCAGAAGAATGAAGGCATTTTAGATATTTAATTTCTATTAGCTACACAAATTCATTTTGTAATGCTTATTTATTTTATCAAAGCATTCCCTGAAATTCAATAATAACAGCTCCAACGGATCCGTTATATTTATCGCTATTCAACTTTTTCCTTGCTGACGTAACCTTTTGCAGAATTTGTAAATTATCGCATACCCTACTCCATATTTTCAGGTGATGAGTAAATGAACGGTACTTGTAACATATACATACCCAATATTTTTAAGTGCAGATATTTATTTTTTAAATAATGTGTTACATTCTGTCTGTAGCATTCTTCCAACTCGGGCGACCACTTACATGAGAAATAAGACCGTTCCGAACCCTTATGGGTTAAATATACTCACTGTTAAGCACGATACTTGTAAGAGATACGTGGAGGCGTCGAAATAAATATTTATCACAACGCTCCTTCCTCGTTAAAAAATTTTCATAAAACGCATTCTCGCGTAATTCAACAGAGAATTATCGAGCTCACCTTATAACTTACACGAACTAGGCGGGTGAGCAACCTTCGACTATCTAGATTATAATATTATGTGGCTAGCGGAAATTTGATGAAAAAAAGAGAACCGTAACACACGAATTCATATTTTTTTTTAAGTTGAAACTTTGATATTAAAGCATTTAATACCAAAACTATAACCCAAAAATCACATTATAGAATTGACCTTTAACTTACATGAAACCTCATAATCTCCAGGCAACTTCCGATATAAACTCTTATCCAGCGCGCCGAAGCATTGGCATCTTCCATTATGTCCCGAAGAACTCGCAACCAGCAATGCGGCCCGCCAATTAGAAAATGTTGCCCGCTGCTGAATTGGACAAGCAGCCACTGCATTAGCCGTGAAGCTATTTGAAAAACCAGACGCGCATTTTGGCTACAAAGCATCGATCGACGGCGGTGATTCACCGACAATAGATTCTTCATTTTTTTCTTTCGCCGAATCATCCGATGGCGTCTGCTTTGCAGCTTTTATGCTCGTATTTTTAGCCTACTTTCCAAAATGGAAATAGGCTTATAGTATCGTCGTTGTGCCAGTCCGTCTAAAAAATTAATCGTAATTTTTGAACCAATGGTTTCATGACACTTGGTGGAAATCTCTTGCTACTGGCGCCGAGCTTCCGAGGATAGTTTTTGTCGCAAAGATTTCAAGTCCCGGGTTCGATTCCAGCAATTACCCTTTATATTTTATTTACATGAGAATTCTGAAATCCATCGCGCAGAATAATTTTCTCTTGCACATTAAAATATTTTAGAAATGTTATATCCAAGTTGGATTTGTACTAATCTCTGAGAAAAGGAATGGAAATTCTGATTTTTATCGTAGACTGTTGCTTGTCGATTGTATTTCTTCGAATTTCGCGTAAATATTGGCGTTTTTTCAGTTTTTATCTCTCATTACGAGAGTGTTGCCATTGAAACGACTATTGTTGGACTTGGACTCGGTATAGTCTAATAAAATGGTTCTTAACCTGGGTTGCGAGATGTCCTTTCTGAGGGTGCGAGACATGCCAGATTTTTTTAGAAGGTAAATCATTGAAAACAAAAATTAAGCACAGACACGTAAGGATAACTACTTTGTTTCATCAAACTTATGTATTTATTAACTTGGCCTAGCGTACATGGCAGATGTATTCACCCACCTACTTGAAATCAACACATCTATGCAAGGAAATAGGATGAACACGGTAACGGCCAAGGAGAAGGTATCTGCTTTTATTCGGAAACTTCCAGTTTGGATAAAGCATGTTGAGAAAAGAAATTTCACTGACTTTCCTTTGCTTAAAGAAACAGTTGTTTCGGAAAATGAAGGAATGACCATCGCAACTGAAGTGACAAAACATTTGCAACAGTTGAGTGATTCTTTCCAAGGATATTTTTCAACCGGAGATCTTAATGTGGCAATGCAATGGATACTGGATCCATTTCTTTTTAACCTGGATTCGATCAACGATAGTGATTTGATGAAAGATGATCTCACTGAATTACGAGCTAATGGACGAATCCGAATGGAGTTTGAGACAATGAAGGTTGAGGATATCTGGTGTGCTCAACTAGCATCGTTTCCACAACTGGCGAAGACAGCGCTGGAGATCCTTGTGACATATGCGACTACATACTTGTGCGAAATAGGATTTTCATATCACTAACACACCAAAACCAAGTCCAGAAACTGCTTAAATGTGAGTGATGACATGCGTGTGGCTATTTCAGAAAAAGTTCCTCGTTTCTTGAACATCATTGAACACATGCAACAGCAGAAGAATCACTGAGCCGATAAACTTAAAAAAGTGTGTAATTTTTCATATATTCTTAATTTTAATCCGAAATAAAAATAAATATATTACTTTTAAAAGTGTGTAATTTTTCAAGTAGGTATTCTTAGTTTTACTGCGAAATTAAAACTATATATACAGGGTGTTTCATGATTCAGGAGGTAAGTTTGAGTAAAAAAGTTATTACAACATTGGTTCTATTTCCAACGCTATAATGGCAACAATGGTGATAGTTTGAGTTACATTGTAATCACCGTTGATTGTTGTTGTTTCTTGCCTACCTCGCTTCTGATCCATGATCAGAGTTACACGTGACACTGTTTCGATAAGTTCAAAATCGTAACTTCGTCTTGCGTTTTACTACAAAATGAATCACTAGTTCACTCCCAGTGAATATGTCGACCAGCGAATATGTCGATATCTATTACATTTATGGATTCTGTGATGGTAACAGCAGGACAACATTTGAAGAATACGGTTCGGATAACGTGTACGATATTCTTGTATTATATATATATATATATATATATATAGCTGTGATATTTTGACATATAAAGGTGAAAGGTTGTAATATGAATAATTTTGTGTCAAGGAGGGAGTATTATTGAGTTGAAGGGTTTAAAAATCAATTAATGTCATTTGTACGCTACTGCGCAATAGTGACAATAACGTAATAAACTCGACCCACGCGCTGAAGTAGGGATTGTTAAGAGATATAAATAGAACATATATTAACATTGAAACAGCAGCGACAATGAGGACGCATTGAGTAATGAGGGACCCCGGCGGAGAGGAGCTGGGGTGGTAAGAAAGGAGATTATTGCCGCGGGCAATGCGAAGAGATTTGTCTCTCTCGTACGAACGGGTAAAGAAAATAGACTTGGGTCGAGTGAGGGTGATCGAAATTAATTTAATATTATTGAGTGGCTGAATAGAGTAGCTCACTCAAAGGTACGACGATTGTTACTATTGAAAGATTAATTGAAATAAAAAGTAAGTAAAAAGGAATTCGTTGAGTTATTAATCCGCGTAAAAGAATTCTAAGTATCACCAAGCGACACCACATGATCCAGAGACCGGGGAGAAGATACGGAGTGCTACCGGACGGAGGAAAAGAACACGACCAGTATTCTTAAAACACCACAAAAGGACGCAGCAATATATATATATATATATATATATATATATATATACACTTCTTTCTCTTTCATTCTATAGTTATTATATATCTTAGGTTTGAAGAACTGACCTACTTCAACGATTTTTGATATGGGGTGCGAGAACATATTTTCAGAACCAAAGGGGTGAATGCTGCAGTAAAGGTTAAGAATCGATAGTCTAATACATAGATGCGTTAATTTTGCCACAAAAATACGTGTGATCAATTTAGTTTTCCGTTCGAATATATTTGTAATCTTTTATAACGCTAAATTATGAAATATTGGAACATAGAATAAATAGCCACTCAACCGAGGTGATATTAAACCTATTAATACCAATATAAGTAATTACTGCACCACATTTAATTTGATATAATTATGAGAAAAGTAGGCATCGTAAATTACTTTTGGATCATCATGTTAATTTTGTAACTTTATTAGTATTCGGGGATACAAATCCTATGATTGCCAAGCAATGCACGCAAGCTGAGACGTGAGCAGAAAAGTAATTTATCTTTAACTTCGTAGCGTAACCGCCTTTAAAACTATTCGCGTGCAGTCCCGAAGGCATGCGAAACCCTTGGACTTAAAAACCCCTTCGTTAATTAATGGAGGCACTGATGACCGACAGAATGAATCATACGGGAAATTTGCATTTAAAATCATAGGAGCTTGGATCTATGCGCGTTTTCAGGAAGGACAATCGTCCCGTTGCTGAAAAACGACTCGTAGCGCTTATAGATCGCGTTCCATTTTACGAACGGGAAATAAAATTAAGTAACCGATAGCGAAAGAGGTGATCGCAGTTTCACCCGGACGACGTCGATTACTCCCTATACGAGCGAGAAAACAATGGCGCATCGAGAAACATTACCGACGCCGAGAGGGATAATGGCTGCCGGGGCTATAATATAGAAAGAACGCGAGCTGTAAAACGCAACAAAAAACGAACAAACAAAAGAATACCTGCCGTGAAACACGTTTACGAAACATCGCTGAGGAAGATAAACCAGCACGAAACTCCGAATTAAGTATGTATCGCTGAAAATACATAATTTTTTTTATGAATTCGACCTTTTCATTCGCGTGCAAAAGTGGTTTGCGTACCAAAATGCATCCGACGGCATTAAAAACACATTAACGCGAGGAGAAAGGATTCGGATGACCGGCTTCGACGATTTAGTGACATTTTCGCGTCGAGTCCCTCTCATTGACCTACTGCGAACTCATACTTCGCGCACGTTCATGTATACACGCTCCATGAAAGACAAAAAATATAAACGAATAAAAAACAATTCCGAATATTTCAAATCGAGTATGGAAATGCGTTTTTTTGGAGTACATATGCATATTTATGGAGACTTGGAGGGTGGGGGAGGATAAAACACATTTTCCATCATAGGACGTTACTAATCCTATACATACATATATTCTCAGAGAAAATAACACTTTTTAGAAAGAATACTTTTCTCGCGCGCGAACTTAATACAATTCTGCGTCGAAACATAGTCACCAATCCTCTCAAATTCCAACTAAATAAGTATTCGCATCTGACTGGAATCCCACGACGAACTATAAGCAAATTTATTTTTTTTCTTAAATTGGCCTGAATATATCAATATCACTGTTCAAAAATTTCATCGTGGAAATCTTTCTTCGCCTAAAAAAATATCCTTAATTATTTATCGTCATAGTGGCTTTTGACCCAGATACGAAGCACAACGATAATGCGTATCGTCGTAGCGATTCCATTTCAATAAGTTCTACTGGGATTTTCAATGCTCGTTCCATAAAACTAATTGATGCAATCGGCTAAACATCAGCGATGTGTTGATGTTGTTCCGAGGACTGGTTTTCGATACTCAAACATGCAATTCCATCAAAACGAATCGCTGCAATTAAAATTCTATTTAATTATATTTATCGGCATTTAAATCAAACGAATGGCCATCCCGTTAAACCGTAAAAGGTTCAAAGAGTATCGAGAGCGTAAAATTCAAAGCTTCTACTGCTGTTTAACAGTTTAACGGAGGAAAGAACGGCAGATTTAAAAAGAAAATTATTTCGTATGCCTCTGGGTCAATTGAGGATCAATGATAAATTTAATTCTCAATATATTACCAGTCAGACTGTTCAGAATAGGGTGGTTGGAGGTGGTGGAAGCTGAGGAAGCAGAATCGGGACAACCGGAGAAGTGCGTGATTTGTTTATATCATCGTTTTTTTGAGATATACCATAAACAAATTTTGCTCGGGTTGAATATTATACAGTTTAAAAAGTTAAAAATACCTAAAAATTCACAAAACACGAAAAAGTATTGTCAAACAACAGACCAGGCATGGGGAATCGAAACAAATATTTAAAATACACATGTAATATAAATTGCTTAGGTCTTAGGCAACTTTACTGTCAGTGCATTATGATCCTCGAATTAAGATTATTCGAAATTTTATTAATAATAGATCACTATTAATAATTTTTATTTGTGCAATTGTTCTCTACAAAGTTGAAAATTATCTGGCCCAAAAAAATATGTCACCGTAGGCTACTGCTCTCTTTGCGGTCTTTTGAGGCGCAAGAAATTGTTACACTGTGTTGCGAGTCCGGTCTTTAGAACATCGCAGTGTTTTTTGTTCGATAATTATGAAATGCGCGTTCTCTCTACAGAAAAATTAAACGCTGCTCCGGTGAAATCTATGATCCCCTAAAAAAAGAATGCTCCTCCGAAAGAGGATAAATGTATAATTATGGATAAAGGCCACTAGTGGGGTAGATTTTCAACTCACCGCAGATAGTATCTACATACATATTCTGCCTTTTCCCTCTATGTCCGGTACGACGACGAACAGATCGAGAAATTAAAAATAGGAAGTTTATTTGAATTTCCCATCCTGCCAGATTAATTAAATCCGTCGACCTTACCTGAGGCATTCAAGGAAGGCGCGCAGTATTTTTCCGGCACAGGAACACATGCGTGGAAGCGAGGTTTCTTCCGACGAATTCATTTCGTTAATTAGATGGAAAATTTCCAGGTATTCCGTTAAAAATAAAACATGATATTTTGAAGGTAGACTCGATTGATATATACGCATGCGAGTGCAGAACTACGAGGGAGATAAATTTAAAACTAGCTCTCCGACTTGAGAAATTCGATTTGATTTTTTTCAATCGCTGCATAATACATTGCTTTCCATCTATCAAGAAACGAAAAGAAAAAGAAAACTGAGGAAGTATATTTAATAAGAGGCAATAACAACGGAAATCGGAGAGACACAGAAACGGAAATAAAATAGAAGAATTTGAATGACAGAATGGGAATAAATTATTGTTTAGAATACAGTGAGGTGAGGAGGTGAGGTGAGGAGGTGAGGTGATAAAGAAATGCCGAGAGTTGTTTTAAATGCATAGTTTGAATGTAATTGTTTAAGCAACTGAAAATAATCTTATAAATTCACAAAATATGTACTTGTCATATCTTGTGCCTTTACCGGCCGGTACGCAGTTCCGACACTTTAAAATCACAATTTTTAGCGTGACCTAAGTTTTAATCTCAATTTTTAGCATGGACCGCCGCTGCATCTATTCAACTCGAAACTAAAAATAAAATCGTGAATTTTGAAAGAAAGAAGACTGGTGAACGAGATCGTTCGTTGCATAAAGGAACGAAAATTCATAACAAAACACTTGTTTTCTGCTGAATTTTGTTATTGTGTTACCTGCACACACATATACACACACACTCACACACACACACACGCACATATATATATATATATATATATATATATATATATATATATATATATATATATATATATATGTGTGTGTGTGTGTGTGTGTGTGTGTGTGTGTGTGTGTGTATGTATATGTATATGTATATGTATATTAGTCTCCGTATTTCTCTCGCTGAAGAAGGGCGTGTGTTGCTCGAAAGCTCCAAATTACAAGCCTTCCTCTAGAAGGGCATAGTCCCGATAAGCTTGCGTGTTTTTTGTTTTTGTGTTCGTGTGTCCAACGTGTCTCTTCGACGCCCCCAACAGCCTGCCAACTTGGTCTCCGACTTGGTAAGTGTCCGCTGGGCTTTCTTCAACACCTTGTTGCCACCATCATCACTACCTATTCATTTCCTTAAGTCTATATATATATATATATATATATATATATATATATATATATATATATATATATATAGGAAGTATTTTTTTATATTTAAAGCACTGATTATATCTGATTAAATCAGGAAATCAAAAGAGGAAAAGAGTTGATATGGCACCAAGCACTATACAATTTAGCGAGATATTAAAAGTGAGTGAAAAAGGATCCCCAATTTTTAATATACAATCTGTAATTCAATCCAATCTTGGCCCAAGGTGCGACATATGTGAATAAAAAATAACAGGATTTTCACGCAATTTAGTCAAAGCGAAAAACTATATAAAATAAAGAAAATCTGACGATCCGATTTCCCGCAACATTTTCGGTATACCGGGAAGTAGCATTGCAAACCGGAAAAAAAGAGAAATCGAGAGGAAATCCTAGAAAACCGGTGGGAAATTTCCGGAAAAACCGGGAAGTGAGATCAACCCTGGCTTATAGAGAAATGACAAAAGATGTAATGAGAGAAATCGAAAAAATTAATGAGCTCGAAAAAAGAATGGAGAGAGAGAGTGAAAGAAAAGGAGGGAGACAGAAAGAAAGAGGGAAACAAGAGACGGGTACTGGTCACTCCCTCGTTGAACCACCTCCTTCCGACAGAATCTTCACGTCACTCACGCCCTTTTAAAAAAAAAACCCAAACCACTTTCACCTCTCCCCAATTTAAACTTTCACCCTCCGACCACCCCCTTCGTCAAAATAAAATCCTCCATCCTCTATACCTCCCTCCCTTCTACCTCCCTTTTTTAATTCACTGCTCTCTTCCTTGTATTAAAAAAAATATTTTTCGTGTTTTTTTCACGTATCCTGTACCAGTCGGATAGCCGTCAGGCGCAGAGCGAGAGAGAAAGAGAGGGAGGGAGGGAGATCTGAAGGCTTAAAAGGGACGCCGTGGCGAGGTGGGGCGTGGCGAGCAGGGGTGTAAAGGGAAGGGGGAGAGGGCTAAGGGGACGGTCGCGCTGGGAGGGGGTCGCAAGGGCCGAAAGAGGAGAGGACCCCTGCGGGAATTACTTGCTTATGAGCACGGCGGGGCCACTAACCCTTTTCCCACCGCCCTCTCCATGACTTCCTCCCCTTCCCCTTCTCCTCGTGATGGAAAAAATAAACCCTCATCCCTCCTCCTCCTCTTCGTCCACCCTTTCATGCCAAGATTTGGAACCGAGGTGCCAACTGCGAGGACGGTTGAAACACTAAAGAGAGATCTACCCCTTCCCTATTCCTTACTTACCCCCCTCCACCACACATACGGATTCCCTTTTTCCTCCCCCTTCCTCCCCCCTCCCCTCCCTCCTCCCCTCCCCTCCCTCCCCCCTCGATACCCCTCCCGTATATTTTTCCCAAGGACGCAGACAATTGCCGGCGGGTGGCGTCCTTGTACAGGTTGCGACCGAATGCTTGCCATGGCGCTCTCGGTCGAAAGGATTCTTTTCTTTTTTATTTTATTTTCCTCTTGCTTCCATGGTTTTTATTTTTGGAAAATAACTTCAATTGATACCCGCTGTTGTTTATTTTATGTGGACGGGACTCCGTCCAAAATAAGGTTTAAATATATATTGTTTCGCTTTTACGAAGGGAAGAAAATTTTTTTGCAAAATTACAAATTCCTTGCCTTCCGAAAGCATATGACGCAAGAATATATGCTTTTGACAATTCATCTGCATTTCGCGGTCATATAATAACGATAAATATTGCAAAATCGTTAACATATAAGATCAAAAAACATAGAAGGATATCAATCATATAAATATGTTCAAGAACAAGCAATAAGTGCTTGTCTTGAATTTTTTCAGCCGTAGGACGAGCTCAATAATTCCCTGTTAAATACGTACATGAGGCAATTTTCCCACGAATACTTACACGAAATCAAATACGTTTAAATACGCCGCCGCAATTGACAACTAGTAGATTGTCTGTACGACAAAAGCGATGTCATCACATTTTATTTTAATATTTTTAACCAATTACAGACATCGTTAAATGAAATTGCTAAGAAAACTGTATAGACATTGTGAAGTGAACCTTAAAATTAGCTTCATTTAGAGTATAACATAACATATCATTAAATAAATTAAACAAAACCATTTTTTATTTGTGAAAAGATAATAAATTTCAACGCGAAGACGTCTCACTCTGTACGGACTTATATGGAGTAGGAATTATATTAAATGGCAAATTATGCGAGTTTTAATGTAGCATTTGGTTTACATTTCTCGTTTTAGAAATTTCTTTATATAATCATTGGATAGAATTACGATTTTTCTGTCAAGATAAATTTAATTTTCCAATAGACATTCAAAAGCTCGGAATGGTATTTTAAAACCGAAGGTAAACTATGGTTCTAAACATTAATTCGCATAAAACCGATACATTACCTACTTATTCTGGGCAAATAGCTAATAATCGATTCGGGTCACACGATTAACGATTGAAGGAAGTAAGACGGGTAAAAATACCAAAGTCAATCAAGGGTAATGGAAACCTATTCCAATCACGGCAACATCCCACATACCTCTCCAGTCAAACACTGGAATTCAGGAACGAGATACGGTCTCTTATAAATAATGAAAAGTCTGATCCGATCCTATATACCAAGGATGGCCAAACTCACCATTGGAGCCGCATACAATAATCTTCAGAAGTTCGAGAGCCGCACTGCAAACATTCTGTGCTCATACATTTACGAACAGTAAAAGGTAACCTGTATCCGAAGCAATTCAGATATAATGCACGCCCGTAGGCATCCCAAACACGTCTCAAGTCACACTGCGTCATTGTTGTATGTAGTTAAAAACTTGACACTTCTCTGAATGAAAATTTAAAAATTCCGCGGTTTGGCCACTCCTATATACAGTATTATTTTGAAAACTATACTTTTCATTCATCCTTGAACGTCCCTTGATGTATTTTTTACCCTGATGGACAACATTCAAACCAGGGCTCCAAAAATTCCGTGTTTAAGGTCGCCATGGCGTCTAGGATTGTCATGCTGGCGCCTAGATATCGTACATGCGTGCTGTAGTTAGGTTTTGTTTATACTGTAGTCACCTGCTGTAGTCATACTGTATTGTTGGGCTTAGCAGCAAAATATAATAGGTCTGTCGGAAGCATTCAGGTTCCAGAAAATAAGTGCAAATTTTTATTCTTGTTCGTAAACTACATGTTTTCAGAATATCATTAGACTTTTTCAGATATATAACACCCATTTTATTATAATCTGCTACATAATGTGCATGGCTTAATTATTACAGCAGATTCGTGTCTCAGTTATTAAATATTTATTTTTCTGAAGATAATATAAAATATCCGCCAAAATTATGTTACGTCTGCGCTGGTTTCTAGATTTTGGAGCTGGTTCCTAGATATTTAGAAAATTTGTCGAGCCCTGATCTAAACCATGTTAGTGGTGTTGGCGATCAAATCCAACAAAAATAGGCGTTCGACGTTAGAGAACTTCTTCGCTTCAATGTATCCATGGTTACCCCTTCACCCTCTCTTCGCGCCAGAATCTATTTTCATTCTTCCTTCTCTCTCGTTTTACTCCTTCCTTCCACGCCCGACTCCGCCGTTCCCCCAAAGCGCTATTCCATCCTGGTTCTCAGTGGATCCTGCGCTGGAGCAGATTGACGTCCTTAACAAGGTTGACACGATTTAACCTGACCGGATAAAAGGGTTTGTCCCGACTGAAAGACGTGCCACAAGTGGGTATTTTTTCAGGGTTCCTGGTGGGTGGAGGTAGAGGAGGAAAATAAAAAGGAAGTGACCGAGCCAAGAACCTCCCGGAATGCTTCCTTTCCACTCAAAATGTCCCTTAAAAGATGAGATTGAACGAGGCTACATGACGTATAATTAATAAACTGAGTATAAAGATACTGAAGTCATAATTTAATCGTATCTATTACCTAAGGTGTGATAAATTACGTCGCCCCAATAGCAATTGAAAGTTTGCCTAATGTCGCTATCTAATTAAGCAGTTGGAGTCCAAGCGTAGGAAAGGATGGCCAATACTTTTATAAATCGAGTTAATTCATCATTCAGATTTATTTCTGACGTTTGTTTGTCACTAAAATAAAGGCGTTAATCCCAATGGAATGACGAGATAAAACACCAAGTCGATAGGCATGATATGATATCTCGGATTTTACAGAAAATAAACCTTTTATGAAGACAATCATGCTAAATCGCCCGTGAATTTATCGATGCGATATAAAAATAGAACCATAACTCGCTTTAAACTGTATATGCGATCCTGGAAAAGACCCTGTAGAGTGAACAAGGTTAAGTACGTTTCCCAATAGGAATACATGATTTGAGCGCCGCCATGAACTCAACATGCAATAGTCATTTGTATTGTATTCAAAATTGCTTTCTTTATCCTTTCGTATAACCTCTTGAGTAGAAATGAAACTTATAACGCTCGAAGACCGTTTAAAAAAATCGTTCCAGAACGAATCTTTCGACTCTGCGATCCGAGCTGATAGTCGGAAAGAAAACCGAGTTACACCGAAATAGTTTAGAGCAAACTGTACAATTCGAAGTATGAGTGTACAGGAAATATATTAGAAAACCGGTCAGTTGGTAGTTAATTACCGTAAATACCATTGTATAGTAAGTACAGGCGTACCCCGTTTAACGCTGGGGATACGTTCCTGAAAACGAGAGCGCTAACTGAATCCGCGTTATTCGGGGTCATTTTTTAGTATAGTACGTATGGAGATGCGTTCCTAAAATCGTAATTTATACCTATTTTCAAAATATTTGTGTAGGTATAGCCGCTCTTCTCTCCGACACTCTAAAACTGTAATGTAAATAATTAATTCTAAAATGCGAAATGTATAAGATCCGCTACATATCAGAAATCCTGCAATATAATAACTGTCGCGGCTCTTTTGTCATTTTCTCACACTGTAACAGGTTCCTCACACCCTCCCCTTATAATCAGCGTCCATTGCCACAAATAGCTGTCCAATTTCGTGAGATATGTAAATAAAACCATACATTGCTCCGCAGTCTGAGAACGTGCTGTTTCTGCTGTGGTTCGTTTGATGATTTCGGCATTTGTTTTCAGTTATTTTGACTGAAAATTGCCTGCTACATACAGAAAATGTGCAATAAAATCAAATCGTCTTGAAATTTTTAAATTAATTTTCCAATATCGTAACACTGAAGAAATTAAAAAATGTTAAATGTGAAATTTGGTGATGATCCGGTAATTTATTCTTGAGTTAGAGCGCCCTTAAAAACGTATGGAGAAAGTAAAAATTGCTCCGAGAACAAAGAGCGTTATAACGAATCAGCGTAGTACGGGGCAGCGTTAAACGGGGTATTACTGTACCTATGTATAAGACGAAGGAAGGTTTTAAGCCTAAAATTCCAAGAACGTAAACGTGCGTATCCTTCCAACCTAGTACGGACGTAGACAGGAACGGATTTTTAGGACGTTAAAATACATTTCTTGTAATCAACGCACTTGAGCCCAAAAATTTCGAAAAAAAAGATCCTACCAGGCACGTGCATTTACGGGAATTACGTTTGATGCCGTTGCCGACTCCTAATCATCAATTCTTTACATAATCCCAATAAACCTCACAGAAACTTAACACGATGGCGCGTGAAATCGCGCCTTTTTAATTACCGCCTTTTCGCGAGGAATTTTCGCTCCCTCCTTATTCCATTCTCTTTCTCCAATTTATATTTCCCGAAAATTTTTCCTTTTCATCAAACTGCATCCATCACTTTTACCGCCAACAGTTCATTATCTCCTCTCTCTCTCTCTCGGGCTCTTAATCTCTCCTTCATATTCGGTGCAAAGCTCCTGTAAATAATCTCCTCCAAACCGATCTTGACAACCCTTTCACTCAAGCTCTCTTTACTCGCAAAAATCTCTCTCTCCCTCTCTCTCGTTTTGAATTATGAAAAAGGAAGGAAGGCCCACAGCGGTAGGAGGGTGAGAAAAGAAGAAGAGCGGAGGATAAGGGAAGGAGAGCGGAGGATAAGGGAAGGAGAGCGGAGGATAAGAGAAGGAGAGCGGAGGATAAGGGAAGGAGAGGGAGGTGGGAGGGGGCGTCGAAGTGGACATCGGAATGGAGAGAAAGAGTGGGAGAGAGTGACGAAAACAGAGAGAGAAAGAGAGGATAAGAAAGGAAAATATTAGGACCGGAGAAAAACTCGAGGGGGATAAAGAGAGCGGGAGAATATCAAGAGAAAGCGAGATGAAAGACAATTAAGGGAGGAGAAAGTCGAGTCGGGAGGCAGGATGAAATAGCCCTAGAAGTGTCGACGGGATGGTGAGATTAAAATAATAAGTAGTCGTCTTTGACACAGCAATCCTCCTAGAACTAAGGGGGAGGCAAAGCTCTTCCATTGCAATAACGAGTAAATTTTAATATGATAACAATAAATCTCATGAAACTCCTATCTTCGGCGACATACGAAAAATTACTGAGGGAGGAAAAGTGTGCAGAAATTCGCGTTAACCATTTCAGTCACCATGTAAGTTTTTATGGACCTTATATTACAGCATTGTAATACCTTCCAACAAACACTGCCGACACGATAATGGATAGGAAAGATATTTGGAAGTGACCTAAACATTAAGTAAAGGAATGACTGCAGTATTAAGATTTTCTCTGCAGTTCCAAAAAAAAACCTTTTATTCCTCCGATACAATTCGTGACGGAACGATTAAAACGAAAAGCATTTTTGTATTATATCTTCGATAACATTTATAATAGCATCATTCGTAAGCCGGTCTTGCAAAAGGAGTGGTTGAATTGTCCGGCTCCAGATGCTCAAATTCCGCCTACGGCATGCAAGCATGTGCTCGTATTTTACATCGTTGAAACACCTATCGCAAAAAGGCTGTTAAGTGCTGTTCATAAGTTACTTAAAATAAATAAATATATACCAATGAAATCAGATCTAATTTTCCGGCAATATGAACAATCCCAAAATCTTCCACTATTTATAGACAAATGGAAAACCGTGTAACATCTTTTAAAAAAACGGCCAACAAGTTGAAAGTTTCTAAAGAGGACAATGGAGGATTCTGAGAATAATATAATTTACAAACCAAACAGCGAATAGAAACTGCGAGACAGGCTGATTAAAAACGCACTCTTATGGAAACTAATACTAATAAGACAGGATCTCATAAATAGGGCAACGGAGACTTCATTGACCATGAGTAATGACTGGAAAATTAGCGAGTCGAATTTAAAGATAAATGGTGAAAGAGGATATGAAGTTTGACGGAGACAGGGAATAAAATCAAAATAAAGGGTCAGAGAGAGTGAAAAAGAGGGAATAGCGAGAAATCTGCAGATAAGGCGTGAGAGAGAAATAATGAGTGACGGGAATGTATTCGGGAGAGAATTGTCTTCCTCTCGCCAACCCATTCGAAGAAAGAAGCAGAGGAAAAAGAAAGGAGAAACAGGAGAGAAAGTAGAATGGCAGCGGATCGAGAAAAGTGCGAGGAGAGAGTTGAAGAAATAAAAGAGGAAGGAGATGAAGTGAAGACAGGTATGGAAGAAGACTTATTTTTTAGAATCGGCTTCTGGCGAATCACCACTGAAGACCTCTTTATTGGGCTTGATTTTTCAAGTTTTGATTCTAAAGTGCTTATTCTGGAATAATAATGGGTTAACAAGAAACAAAGAGATTACTGATAATGTAGAATTATGAATTAGGGCAGCAAGTTAAAAATTATTTTTTATAATTCAAGCAACAAAAATGTACATAAAAACGTGAAAGGTGGTCGCAAATAATATTAAATCCGCTAATCAAAGGAAATGCTGTCATGGAATATCATAGGCTTAAATTTTTCCTTCCATTTTATGGTGACAAATACTAAAAGAAAAATGCCTAAAAATACTAACCCCTCCAGACCTGAATCATATTTTGCATTATCATTTAACCTCGAATATAATTTACTTTATCCTGCGTGACTTCGTGGAAGTTTCATATTATTTCATTATTTATTATTATTATTTCATTATGAATAATATTTAGCTTCGATGCATTGGTTAACAATCAGCCTATCCAGTCGTGATTTGAAGCATATACCACGCCAAGTCATACAGAGACAAAGTATTTAAAAGATAATTCGGAACATGCCTTCAAAGAAACAAACTTTTAATGCCACGCGACTTCGCAAGGTCTGAAAGCAATAAAGTCGTATAAAAACAAGGGAAAGAAGAGCGAAGGAGAAAAATAGAAGATAGCGCTATGAGTAGAGAAAGAAGAGGGGCTAGAGCGAGGGAAAAGTAAAGGAGAAATTGAAGAGGACATAAAAATAGATAGACCGACGGGGAAGAAGGCGAGAGTGAATAGTATAAAAGAAAAGGTACGAAAATTACGACACAGAAAGGCGAAAATAGAAGGTGAGGGAAATATAGGCAAGAGGACGAGAAGAAGCATGGGAAGAAAGAGGACCAGATAGTATAAGAAAGTGGGTGTAAGGGTTGGAGAGGTTAAGAGGGGAAAGGGACAAGTGAGGAGGAAGGACCGCAGTGTCTCTCTTCAGTTGGCCTGACCTTGCGCCGCGGAGAAAGGGGATTCCGGAGACTTGAGATTCTGCGGACGGGAGAGAGTGAGAGGAAAGGATGCGGCTCGTGACGCATTTCCGCCGCTCCGTGACTACAGACTGAAAGTGAGTTAAAGAGAGATCGGGAGAAGTGGGAGATATAGGAACGGAGAAAGAGAGAGGGAGGGAGGGAGGGAGAAAAGGGCTGGAGAGGGTGTGGGTAGGGAGCGAGCTTGTGTGTGGGAGACAGAGAGCACGGGGAAAGGAACGTTTTAAGCGTAAAAAATACAGCTTTTCGCTCCAAATTGATAATCTCGTGGTTGTTTTGCGACGAGAAAGCGAGATATTGTACATGGCTTTGACGCGCAGACGAGCTCCAATAAAAAAAATCGGTACAATATACATTGCGCAAACTTTCTCATATGCTAGGAATGCATCTGGTCCCGCTACACTCCTTGATTGGAAGAGACTCCCACTGCTACAGAAACAGCAAAACCAAGGAAAATGTCATCTGCTCGTAAATGGTATTACCTAATTTGTATGAAAATCAAACTTGATAAATTACACTGTACACCTATCCCTGGATTTACACAGTACTTGATGTACACGGTTTTGGTGTTACACGGTCAAGAAAACGCGACTATCCTTCGATTTTCACGGACATAATGTACGTGGTTTCGGTTTTACAGTCAAGAAAATGCGACCATTTCTCGATTTACATTGGTTTTCTGTTGGAAAATTTGTTTATGATACTGTAGATGACAGTGATTGAGGAAACATTTATTGAAGTTTTCGTTAAATCAGTTTTTTCCACTTTTATAATTAAATGTAATTCCTTGCTAAAGAATTATTTATTCGTTCAATATTGAACTTTCCAGATTGTATGAAGATTTTGTTTAGTTTAATATAAATTTTATTTTCTCTAATGTTTACTCTGTTACTTCTGAGTTTAAATTTCTTCTATGAATTTATTTTTATTTAATGTTAAGTTTCATTTATATAATTTTTATATTATTATTACACCCGAATTCAACTTTCTGATACATATATATTTATAAATCAAATTTCCAAAATATGCTTTATTTTAAAATAAATAGGAACCTAACCCAAAATTTTATATGAAGTGTTAGTTTCAATTAATACGATTTGATTTAAACCGCGATTTTCGAGAACGCATCCCCCGTTTAAATCGAGGGATAGGTGTACATAAATATCAAGTATTATGCGGACTGACGAATGCACATAGGCGCTGAAGGATTAATGCTGACGTATGATGTTGAGACAGTTGGGGAGAGCTGGGTGGTAGCCTAAAATCTATAAAAAAATCTCTATATTATACAGTTATATTTTGAGAAGTCTGACTTCTCGGTATTACTTATGACTACAATTTCTATGAATGAGTGAATTTAAATCAAAATCGTTAAAGCCATTTTTAAATAGAAGGGACGGAATCATATGCGGAAATATTTTACCACCGTTAGAAACCGGATAATCCGCGTCTTTATCTAAAAGGACGCGCAGTAGTAAGAAGACCACGCTGCGAGAGGGTTTTCTTAAAACAACGAATTTGGCGGAAAATTCTATTACCGCGGGAGAGCCGCACGGAATGAAGGGGAAAGGAAAAGAGGAAACTTAAAAGGATTAAGTAAGAAAGTGACACCGCTAGATTCGAAATGTAATGAACTCGATCCGTTTTGTGAGGCGCGAAGGAATGGTTATGGACACGACGATTGTACTAGCGAAAGAAAACAGCGGGAATTACAGAACGCTCGGGGCTTAAGAATCATGACGAGTTAAAACCATGGTAGAATTTATTTTTATAAATTGAAAGTCGTACATACTTTTTTTATTTCCAATAAGTCTGGTTTAATTTATACAACATTATTTAACTACTAGCTCTAAAATTTAAAAAGTTTCTTATAAGATACAAGCTTACCCATATTAATAATTAAAAGCATTTGCTACCGCTAGCAACTATATAAGCAATGCTGCCGCGAATGACCATTGAGCGAATTGAAACGTCTAAAACAAAGGGACAGACAAATAAATATAATCAGAATCGATTATAAATTTCGAGTAAAAATACTTCATTCATCCACCAGCTCTCTTTGAATTAATAAGCTTTAATTTATAATCGGCAGAAATAAGCAAGATATAATGCAATATTGAGATTTCAAGGTAGAAAACGGGAGGAAGAATAAAGAGACAAGAGAATGTCTGATCGCTATGGTAACTGCGCAACCACACGGCTAGAAAAAGGCGTTAAGAGATTGAACGGAAAAACGCGATAAGAGATAAAACTAGGAAGAGCCCCAAAAAAATAAAGAAACAAAAAACCAGAGAAGCAATGAGGAAGGGAGAGCATCTTAAAAAGAGAAAGATGGAGATAGTGAGTGAGAGAGAGTGAAAGAAGAAAAAGTAGGAAGAGGAGGGTTCGATGAAGAGGGAAAGATTTCGAGAGAAACCGGAAGATAAAGGGGGATTTCGGATAATTGAGACGCGAGTGAGGTAGAGAGTGAGGGAGAAATGGAGAACGTAGAGGGTGGGAGGGAGGGAGGGAGTGCGGGAGGGAGAGAGTGTGGGAGGTAAGAGAGTGGGGGAGGGAGAGAGAGTGTGGAAGGGAGAGAGTGTGGGAGGGAGAGAGAGTGGGAGGGAGAGAGAGTGGGAGGGAGAGAGAGTGGGAAAGAAGGAGTGTCAGTGAGATAGGGAGTGTGAGTGAGATAGGGAGAGTGAGTGAGAGAGGGAGACTGTGTGAGAGAGAGAGGGGAAGATTGGGAGGGAGGTAGGGAGAGTGGAGGAGAAAGGGAGAGTGGAGGAGAAAGGGAGAGTGTGAGAGAGTGAGGGAGAAATGGAGAATGTGAAGGAGGGTGGGAGGGGGGGTAGGGAGAGTTGGAGGGAATGTGGGAGGGACGGAGTGTGGGAGGAAGAGAGTGCAAGAGGGAGAGAGAGTGGGAGGGAGAAAGAGTGGGAGGGAAGGAGAGTGGGAGGGAGAGAGAGTGGGAGGGAGAGAGAGTGGGAGGGTGAGAGAGTGGGAGGGTGAGAGAGTGGGAGGGTGAGAGAGTGGGAGGGTGAGAGAGTGAGAGGGAGAGAGAGTGGGAGGGAGAGAGTGGGAGGGAGAGAGAGTGGGAGAGAGAGTGGGAGAGAGAGTGGGAGAGAGAGTGGGGAGAGAGAGTGGGGAGGGGAGAGAGGGAGGGAGAGAGGGAGGGAGAGTGGGAGGGAGAGAGGGAGGGAGAGAGGGAGGGAGAGAGGGGGGAGAGTGAGAGGGAGAGTGGGAGGGAGAGTGGGAGGTAGAGTGTGAGGGAGAATGGGAGGGAGAGTGGGAGGGAGAGTGGGAGGGGAGAGTGGGGAGGGAGAGTGGGAGGGAGAGTGGGAGGGAGAGTGGGAGGGAGAGTGGGAGGTAGAGTGGGAGTGAGAAATGGGAGGGAGAGTGGGAGGGAGAGTGGGAGGGAGAGGAGAGTGCGAGAGGAGTATGAGGTAGGAAGATTGTGAGGGAGAGTGTGGAGAGAGGGAAGTAGAGTGTGAGTGGAAGGATCAGAAGGATAAAAGGACGAAGGTGAGAGAGAGAGGAGGGATATGTAGGGGAGGGGGGGTGATGACGTATTTGGCGTCCATGTGTCCCTTTGGTGCACGGCCCTTGTAGTGTGCTCTGAAGGGGTTTACCTGAGTCTTCTCGTCGTCCCACGAGAGAGGAGGGAAGTTAAGGAACGGACCAGATTTCTCGGAGCGGAGGACAACGGAAGAAGAGATGTAAAAGGATACAGGAAAAGGAAAAGGGAAAGGAGGAATGGGCAGAGAGGGGGAGAGAGGGGGGGGAGAGAGGGAGGGAGGGAGGAAAAGGAGAGAGAGAGAGGGAGAGAGAGGGGAGGACAGAGGGAGAGAGAGGGGAGAGAGAGGGAGAGAGAGGGGGAGACAGAGGGAGAGAGAGAGGGAGAGAGAGAGGGAGAGAGAGGTGAGAGAGAGAGAGAGGGAGAGAGAGGAGAGAGAGAGGGGGAGAGAGAGAGAGGGAGAGAGAGGGAGAGAGAGGGAGCGAGGGAGGCGAGTGAGGGAGATAGATGAGAAAGGATTTACTCGAGACGTTTGTAATGGAAAGAGCGCGGGAAGCAAAATTGAGACATTGCGTGCATAGAATTTCGGTTACATCGACGCGAAGAGAAAAGGGAAAAGGGAGGCAACGTGATGAAAACAGGATAGGAAGTGTCATTTGTATCTCTAATTAATACTCGGTTTCGTTATCACTTTGTTAAAAACTTCCCAGATAATTTAAAGTGGTTTCCGTATCGGGATTTGTATAATATTTCCCTCAATTATTATTCTATTTTCAATATGACAATAGCACCTTAAGGCATAGTCGTTATGCTTTGAATTTCAGTGATTGAGTTTCATATAATGGGATTGAACAAAATATTTTAATGGCATTTAAAAATTTTAATGGCATCATACCTAAATACAATTTTGCCTCAGTAATTTGGATGTGAATTAAAAAACTCCAAGTTTTACTTTCTTAATTTTGAACTAACTGTGATAATCCCCATAAACAGCAGTTAAAGGCTCCATTAGAACAAGTATGTAATCGCGATTATTTTACATATACCTAACTAAAAGTATCACGATTAATTGCATAATTGCTAATGCTTTTTTCTCTTTGCGTATGTGATTACCCTATCAACCGTACCGTATACCTTTAAAAGGCATAAACAAATATTTTTTAAATTTAGCAAAGATGTATTCAAAAAGGAAATAGTCTTAAAAGAAGAAAGCATTCTATTAAAATTCTTTATTATTTAAAATAATTTATGAAGGAAACTCATGCATACAGGTAATACTCGCTCAAGATTTTTCAAAGGAAAAATATTTTTCATCGCGATATGCTGAAGTGTTAAAGGGGAGATTCGTGACCGAAAGTATCATTATAATTTTTTGAAGATGCTCACGTAGGTGCCGAAATTAATTTCTACGCTTCCTAAATACGAAGATAGATAATTAATTTTACACGAAGCTTGTTTGCGGAAAATACGCTCTCGACATTTTCTTCCTTTTCATTACCCAAAACTCACCATTTACTCGCATTTCCCAATCTGTAATCTCTAAATAAATACTCATTTTCAAAAAGAGAAAGATTTTGCAATTCACCACAAAACAGGAGAAGGAAACATCTTGCATTGAAACCCCAACCCCCTTCTCGTTTCACACCCATCCGGAGGTTACACACGTCGGTTTAAAAAAAAAACACATCAACACTAACGAGGCGAGAAGTACGAAAACAAGAAAAAAAATAAAGCGAAAAAAATTAATTGTTTATCTTCACAATCCTCGATGTCTCCGGGATGCAAAAATCGCATTACAATATTTATGCTTTCCGAATTCAGGAAAGAGAAGGATCGGATTTTTTTTAAAGAGTGTCGCGGGATAATGACGATACCTCCGCTCCCTCCCTCCGATCCCTCATTTGACTCGCGTCTCATCTTCCTCTCCTCTCACTCCTCCTCCATCCCCACCTCCTCTATCCCTCCTCTCTCTCTCTCTCTCTCTCTCTCTCTCTCACTCCTTACGACTTTTTTATTTCGACGGCGCCGTTGGAGATCATTATGAGGTGTAAACGAGTCGTCTGGTGCCGTGCATCGCTAACACCCTTCTTCTCTTTCTCCCTCTCTCCAACCCTTTCCCATAATAGGTGTTCCCCGCATAATATGAATAACGATGATTCCGAGATAGCGAGAGGTGTTTGGCAATGAGAATGAAGAGGAGGAGGCTTGGCGAGAATCTCCTCAGAATGATCCCCCTGGCAGACTCCCGTCTTTGCTCTCTCTCTGACTCTCTCTCTCTCACACACACACACTCATACACACTGTAGTTGAGCTCATTTAACAGCGAGCGTGAATTAATGGGGGCGCAATTATTCTTCGACTAAACACGAAAGGCCAACTAAATGCGTCGCAAGGAAGAACCTTCTCGAAACGAGAAAAAATAACTAGAAAACATCTGTCGGTGTCACGTCTCATCCTAAAGTCGAACTGAAATGCTTTTATAAAGTCATATGGAAGTCTGAAAATGTTCTCTCAAAAAAAAGAAAAAGATTGAAGGTTGTCCGCATGGACATTTTTTTAAGACTTTGCACATTAAATTAGAGTCACACAGTTGGGAGCATAATATTTATAAACTCGTAAAAATAAGACTTATAAGAGTGATATAGGTAAGATGACAACAGCTGACTATTTACATACATCCTCCTCACTCTATAAACGATTAAGAAAATCCTTCATGCTACGTATAGTATTTAACACCAGGAAAACTTAGTATTTGAAGAAAAAATATTCAAAGCAGTGCTAGCAAAGATATGCATGACCAGTGTAAAATGGCTCATTTCAGTTTTATACAATTTTTTTAAGATCACGACTTAATTATTAAATAGCAGTTGCCCGTCGATAAACCGATTGGTTGGTTAGATTAAATATTGCATTAGTAGTTAGCCTTCTGTCACATTACCATGAAGATCAGCGACTGCAAGGTTTATTTCCTTTTACTAATGTACGCTTAGAGTGCCACGTTATTTCCAGCGTCTAATGTCCGCTAGCAGCGCCACCTTAGCATCAACCATTACAACTATGTCGAGCAGAGCTTAGCCGGTCAAAAAAAAACCTCAGTATCTCGCCAACGGTTTGACCGATTTCAAATTTATAATTTTCCTGCAAATCTGCAGGTCGAGACGTTTAATTTGATGCATCACACGTTAAGGTGGCTGTTACCTTCGCTTTAAAAATTTCATTTTTACGCTATTAATATATACATATAATTCATTATCATACTTACTATTTCCCGATCATTTCAATTTGAAAATGTTTTTATCGAAAAATTGTCAGTGTGTAAACAAACTAAAAAGAAATATACAGGTACACCTCGCAATACGCTCGGGTTGCGTTCCAAAAAACCAGAGCGTATCGCGAATCAGCATATTGCGAAACACATTTTTACATAAGAGGAATGCTATAAAAAAGTGATACGTTCCTAAATGGATTAAAATCACGGGTAAGCACGACAGATATGTTCCTAAAAAAGGGTCTTGTTGCGCGAAATCGTGCTAAGCAAATGAAAAATCCCATTTAAAAATATATCAAAGATAGGATCGCTTTAATTTTTTTCGCTTGCGACATTTCAAACTTAAAAGGGTAAAAACTCGAAAACAAATTCAATGTGATACCACCACGATCTCGGAATGAAAACTGAATGTAGTCCGCCGAAACACTACCTTGGACATAAAAAGAAACTCGTCGATTACATTATTTCTCCGGTGCAATATTGTGTACACATGAAATGAATATGAAAACAATTTAAATGTAGTTTGTATATAATGAAACAAAGTTGTTTTTCATTGCTCGCCTTGAGACCTTTTGAATGGGCAGAGAAAGGATCTTCGTTCTCCGAGTTTTGTAACAGCGTATTTCCGTATCAAGCGAGCGTATCGAGAGGTAGAGTCAGAAAGTGTAATGAATCTAAAATCGAAAAAATCATATCGCGAGGTGTACCTGTATTGTTTACACATTGAACAAAATAAAAAGGAAATGTTAATGTGGCATGTGCATTAAAAACAGTTATAATTCATCATCGTACTTACTATGTCCCGATAATTTCATTTTGAAAATGTTTATAACGAAAAAATGTCAGTTTGGAAACAAAATAAAAAGGAAATATATTGTTTACACTTGGAACAAAATAAAAAAAGAAATATTAATGTGACATGTGCATTAAAAACAGCTATAATTCATTATCATACTTACTATGTCTCGATTATTTCAATTTGAAAACGTTTATAGAAAATTAATGTCAGTTGTATCTTGACACAAATCTTGGTAGTAAGTCTTCTTGTTTAAACTTGAAATAAACACATTACCAAGAAACTCAGCGACTTCTACTATTGTCCGCTAGGGCTACGTTATTTCCTACAGCGCCATCTTAACATCAACCATTACAACTACGTCGAACAGAGCTTAGCCGGTCAAGAAAATCTCAATATCTCGCCAACGGTATAACCGATTTCAATATTATCATTTTTCTGTAAATTTGCAAGTCAAGACGTTTAATTTGATGCATCACACGTTAAGGTGGCTGTTACCTTCGCTTTAAAAACCTCATTTTATTATGATATTAATATAATATATCACAATTTCTCTTTGGTTGTTCTGAATTGGAGTATAAACATTAATAGCTTGGTAAAGGGGTGCGTGTCTGGCTCATAATGCTAGGGTCGAGGGTGCAAAACCTGTCGAGGACATGGTTGTATGTGTCCATCTATGTTATCTTTATTACTCTCATTGTAAAAGCCCGTTAACGGCGGTTTATGACCTAGTTGAAAATAAAATAAAAATAAATAAAATAAACAATAGAAGTTATTTCATATTATGTATTCCAATGTAAGACGGTTCTAAAATGTTTCCAATGTTAATAAAGGAAAATATCGCTCTATGTTGACGTATATACAATAATTCGTTATATAATATAATTTTAAACCTATCCAAACTTATTAACCAAATGAAAATGTATTTCTTTGGACAAGGCAATAATAGCATTAATCTAACTTAATTGACCTAAAGATTAAAAAATATTCGTGGACATACGTTACTGGATTGTTACGCTTATCTCTACCTTGCTCTAGTCATTTAAGTACATCCAATCTAAGATGACATTGATATAACAACAATAATATGTTAAAATCGTTTTAAGACAGCTACCCAAGTACTTCAAATACTATAAATATGACCTTGAGGATAAGGCGGATCTCTTCAATTCTGATGCAGTGAAATGTATATTTTCAGGCATAAGTGAAGTTGATTGTTGTGAGATTAGCTATTGCAACACGGCAAATATATGAGCTTATTCTAGTTTCATACAAACTGCTCATATTTTTTCTCTGACATTAGATTTACAACCTTTAAACTACGTTTATTACTCTGAGATGTAAAGTTGGGATGAATGTTTAATACTCAATTTTATTAAGAATAATGGGATACCTCTTCGGAAAGTGACGCCTTTACAAAACCGTTATCATTAAGATATATTAACCTTTTCTTTACAGCTAATATTTTAAACCGAATTAATTGTTTGGGGTGAGAGTGCTAAAGAATACTGCCTTAAAACAGACTATTTGTCCAAAATGTAGCATTGATCAAAATCTATAAAGAAAGGGCAAACAAGATGCGTTTATCTTCATTAAAGCAGGAAGGGATTGTACTATCTAGAGCTATTTTCCTACAATGAATGGATTAGATTGTGCTAGGAAAAACAAGTAAAAAACCACGACTGCTTCCTAGATGACTATAAAAATTAGATAATCTTATCTCCTGGACGTAATCCCATTCCTTTATTCATGAGTCCCTGTGTTCACGTCCAAGGGTACAAAACAGATGTTCTCGCGGCCACCTTAAAAAAAACCGATATCAACTCTCACTGCTGGGTTCCTCATTATCTCTTCAAGGAGGCGTTTACATCGAGGCCGAAAATCGAATAGATTCATTTAGCTATTCAAAGGCACACTTTGTTTGCCAGGTTATTACGACTAGAGACGCTAACGATCGTCATGCTCAAGGGTACTATGAGGTAATAAAAATTCGAGGAATCGAATGAAAAAAACGTTTTATTTTTCTAATCCTTTTTTCCGAATAGGAAGCATGCAACGAGTGGAAATCTCCGAAAAATCGAAGCGCAAAAATTAAGCGAAATTAAGTTTCACTATGGCGCTTGCCTACGCCGTCACCGCACGAGGCAATCTGTTCGACCCCTCGCTCTGAATTCAACTCATTTATTCGGAGAGGCTACTCTATTCTCCCCCTTCTTCCTCTCTCCCCCCTCTCTCTCTCCCTCTCTCTCTCCCCATCTCTCTCTCTCCCCATCTCTCTCTCCCCATCTCTCTCTCCCCATCTCTCTCTCCCCATCTCTCTCCCCTCTCTCTCTCCCCTCATCTCTCTCTCCCCATCTCTCTCTCCCCATCTCTCTCTCCCCCATCTCTCTCTCCCCCATCTCTCTCCCCCCCAATCTCTCTCCCCCTATCTCTCTCTCCCCCCTATCTCTCTACCACTATCTCTCTCTCCGCCCTCTCCTCTATCTCTCTCCCCACTCTCTCCTCTATCTCTACCCCCTCTCTCTAACTCTATACCCCCTCCCTCCTCTCTCTCTCTCTATCTCCATCTCCCTCTCTGCCTCCCTCTGACTAACTCTAACCCTCCCAGTCACCCTCAATGTCCCACACAGACAAACAACGCGAGAGGGTGGGGGAGTTCATCTTACCCCAACCCACTATCTCGCTACCTCTCCATTTATTCCCATTCCTCCTCCTCATCCTACCTCCCTCCGCACCTCCCACCCTTTTATTTTTTCCGACATTTTCCCTAATGTGCCTGTTACGTAGAAACGAACCGCCACTGCCCTTCCTCCCCACCCTACCTCTCCCTCTAATCCACCGTCATTCCCTTCTGGCCGTTCACCCACACGGCAGAACACCAAGCACACATACGCCCCTTCTCCCCATTTCTCCTCCCTCCTCTCCAAACCTCTCTCCCCCTCTCTCCCCCTCTCTCCCCCTCTGTCTCCCTCCCCCCTCTCTCCCCCTCCTCCCTCTCTCCCCTATATCCCCCTCCCCCCTCTCCCGCTCTCTCCCTCTCTCTCCCTCCTTCCTCTCTCCCCCTCCTCCCTCTCTCCCATCTATCCCTCTCCTCCCTCTCTCCCATCTATCCCCCTCTCTGCTCTATCCCCCTCCCTCCCCCCTTTCCCCTTCCCCCTCTCTACCCTCTCTTCCCTCTCCCCCCTCTATCCCCCTCCCCATTCTATCCCCCTCCCCCCTCTATCCCTCTCAACTCTCTATCTCCTCTCTCCCCTCTCTTCCTTCTCTCTCCCTCTCCCCTCCACCTCTCACGACACCTCTCCATTTCTCTCTCTCTCTCTTTCCCCTTCATCGCACCCTTCCGTCCATTTTCCCCCCCACCCCTCCCCTTCCTAACACTTCTCCTCCCCAATTTCCACCTCGCGCTTCCTCCACCTCATCCTTTTTTCTAAATGCCTCGCCGCAGAGTGGTTGCCTCAGAGATTAGGAACGCTAAATCAGAGAGGAAAATTTTTCCACATATAAAAACGCGACCGACTATAAATGTTTCCAGTAGAAAAAAAAAGTGATAAATATTCGTAATCATCTTACTGGGAAACCCCCGTTTTATTACTCTCTAGCGCGGCTGGATAAAAAGAGAAACGTCCGCTATTTTGATGCACGGGGGATACTGCAGAGAGAGAATATTATTTTTAGAGAAATTCTCCGAGTACATTTAACCATACATGTTTTTTTATGATTTTATATGTGTATATGTGTTCATCAAAATTATCTATGAGTAATTATATTGTATTGTTAAATGACAAGAGGTTAGGTGGAAGAAGAGACTGACTTAGTCTCAATCTCACCCCAAAAAAGACGTAATTCAATTCAATTCAACTTGCAAAAACATAATGATAGACGCTTTAATTTTATCGGGTATTCACCTCACTTCCTGAAAAAATTAAGAATTCTTAGAGTAAATCAAATTAGATCCAACGGCAGAAATGAGATGATGGTAAAACTCATTTGGACAAAAGAAGAAATTGTTTTAATATAATTAATGTTTTGTATCGTAAAATGTTTTATTACCAGTCCTCGTATTTAGGCTAAATCATACCGAGCCACGATCCCATACCAATATAAACATTACAATTAAACTCCTTTCTTCCTGTGTTGATTTAACGATTGAAATGCTTCTGCAAATATTTTCATTTTGTCCAACACGGTTACAAAATATCAGAATTTACATACAAAAGAGACCTCACCTTGTGGTTAAATTCAAAACGGAAAACTATGCCTCTCCGTAGAAATGCTGGAAAAAACAAATTCGCATTTCGGCTTCAAAGCAGCCGTCGTCAGTGGCGATTCAAATTTTTTACAATCTGCCACTGACGCATCACCAATGATGACGGCTGTTTCGTAGTCGAAATGCGCGGGGCTGGTGTACCCCACTTTTCTGTTGCTATTGGAGAAACATAGTTTGTCATTCCGAAGTTTAAATCAAGACATACATGGACCAGAAGGTTAAGCAAGCGCCCGTCCGAATAAGTTATCACAAGTTCGACAACCACCACGACATTAAACCAATTCCTACTTCTCCGAACCGTTTCTCCGCTCCCACCGTCCCCTATCTCCAGATCATCTTGGCTGGATTGAGACTTTTACGCAAAGCCTTACAAAGCAAACAAAAACAAACATCCCTTCACCATTTTCACCGATCCCCTTCCCACCTCTCGGCCCCATCCACCCCTTCCTCTGCCCTCAACCTCTCTCACGCGTACCCTCTCCTCTCCCGCATCCTCTTCTCCCTTCTCATATTCCTCCGTTTTCATTTCCCTCTCTCTCTCTCTCTCTCCATTCCCAGCACTATCTCAGTCCCTTCTGTCCACTCAATACTTCCTTCTCCAAACCTTCCCACTCTCTCTCTCTCTCTCCATTTCCCCTCTATCTCTCTCTGCCTCCTTCCTACCCCGCAGTGATCCTCTAAGGACCCTTTCCTGTCCCCAAACTCCTTTCGCCGCCTCTTTCCGCCCGAAATCCCTTTCATTCTTTTCTCCTCTCATTCCGCACACTACCTTTTTCTTTCTTTCTTCTTTTTGCCGCTTACTCATCACTTCCTCTAATCTCGCAACCCCCCTCCCTCTCTCTTTCTTTCTACATCTCACTCTCTTTTGTCTTTTTTTGTCCTTCAAAATTCGTCCTTATCGTCACGTGATAAATTTATGTATTTGTATGCCTGCATAAACAAACGCATTGCCATAATAGTTTTTCATTTCTCGCTGTTTTGGATTTCAATTGCACTAATGGGCTATTTATTTCCACCGCGTCGAATAATAGGTTTATAGCTTTAGAGAAGCCAAACTTAAACAAAATTATGTGGTCAAAAAGTGCACTAAAATACTTATTTACCCTTTCCATAAATAAAAACTTATTAAGTTTTAAACAGATAGATTACTTAATTCATAGATTTATAGATAAATATAATAAATAGGTTTTATTATGAATGGTCAGGAAAAAGAAAAGAAATCATTCTGAATACAATTTCACTAAAATTCAAATCTTCAATCGATCTAGATTTCAACGCTTTGCGTCAACATCCTGAAGATGACGCCAAGCGTTTAATTCTAGAACGCGCCCCCCTAATAATAGTATTGTAGAAATTGCACCAAGTTTCATTCTTTTTTAATTGCGGATTTCCAGAAAGTAACGGCCGAACAGTTTACTTTAATCGAATTCCGTTTTTGACCGAAAGAGAATTATCGACATCAACATAGTGCTAAAACCAATACGAAAGAAAAATGTTCCTTTCTTAAAATCTACTATCGGTCACCAATGATTGGAATTGCCTTCCAGCCAAAAGGTGCAACTGGTTTTCCCAACCTTTTTAAGGCTATTGGAGAGAGATGCTTTGTCAGCCAGGTTTCGTTGCACTGCGCCATATACTGGTGATGCCGTGAGGTAATGCTATTTATTTCAGAGAAATAATATCCAAAGTTTTTCCTGCCTCATAACCAATCAATTTCACGTTGATGAGCCTGACCTGAATAATTTCACGTTTCACAGATTCCGAAGACACGTAACAACATCAGTAAATAAGCATAAAATGATTTCAATCATTTATCATTAACTCGAAATGATGTGGAAATTACGCAAGCAGTAATTTGCATTTCATTTAATGAAAAATAAACTGCCGATTCACCGGGCCTTGATACCCTATTCCGGTTAATTGGATATACCGGTTGATGGATGTCTTTTAACGCGCATCATAATACCTAAAAATAAAAAAATAATCAAATACTAAGATAGTAAAAAAACAATTGAACGAAGTAATTTAGCAGCCTAGTAAGTTTACAGATCAAATAATTCTCTGCTAGGTTGTATCATATTTATTAGGAATAGAATGAGTAAATGTATTTACGTAGGTAATCCGCTATAAAAATATTTTCAGTCGTATTTTTTAAAATTTCGATTAATCGAAATTCAATTTAGTCGAAATTCCGGTTAGTTTGAGTTTCTGTTAGTAATTTCGGTTACCTATGCAAAAAACCCTGCTATACAGATGCCGGTTAATCGGAAGTTCACTGTATTACGAGCTATGTGTCACACGATTAATGTAATTTGCTAAAATTACCTTCAAAAGGTATATTACGAAAAAACCACCCTTAGCAACTAATCAATTCGCTTCCTCTCACCATTCCAGTTCCACATGCTCCAACAAATCCTAACAGAGTGGTGTCGCCAAGGTTTTCGATACGAATGCCGTCACGTACGCTGTTACATCTCTCTCACTCCCTCCCTCTCTCAAACATTCCAACATCGACCAAATGAGCTGCATTGTTGTGCCGCAGCGCCGTGGAGACCTCCCCCTCCGTGTAATGAGCGCAATGAACCCACTAAATGCCCCCATCCTCTTAACGTAATCACTAATTGCATCTCACCGCGCAGTTGCTCTTACTTTTCACTCCATTTTTCGACCATCAAGACCTTTCGACCCGACTACTTTTTCTCCCTTTCTCTCTTCATTTTTTTTACTTCGTTAGGCTTAATCCGTCTTCTATTTTCGGGATCTTGTTCCCATCCTCTTCCCCAAAAACTCTATCGCGCTAATCCCCTCCTAACAACCAGTCCTTTCTCTTTCCGCGTGGCCTCCAGAACTTTTTTCGTTTTTCAACCTTAACCCTCTCTTCTCATCTCATCTGCCGTTTCATTTAAAATAAAAAAATAGAATCTCCCTCCGCGGAGTGTTTAATATCGCGGTCGCCGTAGTAACGGAAATTATTATTATTATTCGCAGTTAATACGTAACAATTAAGGGCCCGAGAAAGAGGTGTTGCGGTACGCCCGCGTCTTTGTGAATTACGTCGGTTAATTAATTTTATACGGTCGTGCGAGTTGGATTGTAGCGATAAATTATATCAAGAAGAATTAAGCGCGAAGAAAATTGTCACCTAAATGAAAACGCAGGATGGAAAAATGTCACAATGCCTCTTAAAAGGTGACACCGCATTCCTAAACATTAACGAACTTCGTGCAGCTTTCACGCACCTTGGACATAAAATTTAATTTTGGAGTAAAAACGCCCTTCTTTTCCGCGAACAGCTTTCGAATACTACGTGCACAACCGTCGAAAACTTTTACGTGATATTTAAAAGAAACTTTTTAAGTGCACGTATGCACGCATTTAGAATAACTTTCGCTGCAGGAATTTTAATCAAATAAAAAAGTATCTCAAAGCGGGATTCTGACGCCTTCGCCTTTATTCTTTAATGCATCTTTAAAATAATCTTTTAGTATTAAAAGTCTGGCCTCACCTCGAGTAGTCACCTCGAACTCGGGAAAAAGTACCTTCATGAAAACATTACCCGTCACCCGTTTCGTCACATTTTTTGGAGCAGCCATTAACAGACGACGGATGACGAGGAGCATATAAAAATTCAAGACTCCCACGATTTTCTTGTAACAAAAGCTACATACCTCCATTCTCCTTCGTTCATTATATCCATCACCCTTACCATTTTTTCTCTCTTACTCCGAGATTCTTCCTTTCTTTTGAGGCCTCCAAAACAAACTAAACATACTGAATCACACTGCAATATATCGTATTTGAAGGGATCGAGAAAAAATGGAAGAGAGTGATAAAGCTTTAAAAATATTCAAACACGTGGAAAAAATAAAAATTGATTATGCTGAACATGTGTACTTTTTCGAGTAATTTTAATGTGCATAAAAAATAAACAAAACCCTTTATTTTTCCCAAAATCAATATCTAATTGAAATCTGCTTTTTCACAGTAATCTTTCCTCGTCACAAATTCGGTCTTTGCCACAATCGCCAATTCCGCGTGCATATAAAAACATTTTTTTTACTTTTTGAAAAAAGTCCTTTTTTAGTCTATCATCGGTGAATTGCCACTGATGACACCTGCTTTGTATTTGAAATGCGCATCTGTATTTTCCGACTATTTCGTGGCTATCGGAGAATCCTTTGTTTTTTTATTTTGGTATCGAGGCGAGGTAGGTAATTCTTTCTGGAATTAAGAAATAACAACGAATTAACACCGAATCGCGTAACTTCACCAGACTAACAGAAGGAGACGAAAGAGGATAGGGTGCGTCGAATACAAAATATAATATTGATATTGTATCGAGATTTCCATCTTTCACTTTGCCTTTCTCAGAGTCGTGGTTTGCGCCGACGGAACACGCGTGGTATTTAACACTTATCACACTATTATATCTCAATGGTTCTCAGCATTTTGCATCTTGCGTCCGACCAACCATTTGTCAAAATATCTTGGTCCCATAATGATAAAAATAAACCCCATCTATTCCAAGAAGTGGATTTTACGTCAGCTGCATTTCAGTATTATGTTAGTCATTAGGATAATTTTTAAGGACCTTGAATATTGCGGTAATTTTGCTGAGAAAAAGTTTCATAATAATAATCATTGAAATTTCGCGTCCCACTTAGATGACCTTCGCGTCTCACCAGTGTGAGATTCCGAGCAAATTTTTGTAGATAGAGAGCAAAAATTTTTAATATAACTATTAAATAACTTAATGTCGTATAGTTACAGTAATAAATTTATAAAGACTTTTAAGTTTACCATTCAAAATTAACCTCATTAAGTAAAACGCGTGTTTCATGTTGCATCAGCAAATGAAAATCCCGTTGTTCATTAATTATTTGGTATTCTTAAATCATGGTCCACGAAGTTAAGTTAAAAAAGCGATCCGTAAAATTTAACGCATAAATTTACATTTTTTGGTAAAAGTATGGGAACAAAACCTTTAATTTTGAAACTTGAACCCTAAAATCCTTACTTAGACTTGATTTTCACTTACACGATACGTCTGAATCTCCGATTCAAACTCTGATCCGACCCACCAAAGCATAGGCAACCACCGATGCGGCCCACCGGAGAATTTGCAACCACCGATGCGGCCCGCCGGAGAATTTGCAACCACCTGTGCGGCCCGCCGGAGGAATCGCAACCAAAGATGCGGCCCGCCGGAGAATTTGCAACCACCGATGCGGCCCGCCGAAGAATTTGCAACCACCGATGCGGCCCGCCGGAGGAATCGCAACCACCGATGCGGCCCGCCGGAGGATTCGCAACCACCGATGCGGCCCACCGGAGGATTCGCAACCACCGATGCGGCCCGCTGGAGGATTCGCAACCACCGATGCGGCCCGCCGGAGGATTCGCAACCACCGATGCGGCCCGCCGGAGGATTCGCAACCACCAATGCGGCCCGCTGGAGGATTCGCAACCACCGCTGCGGCCCGCCGGAGGATTCGCAACCACCGATGCGGCCCGCCGTGTAGAAAAGGTTGCCCCTCCTTGCTTATTATACCCTTCTCTCTGCTCAGCCTCCTCGCCGCGTTTCAATTCTTCCCCTCGCATTCCTTTTCCATCCTGGAATTATCTCCTCCTCTTCTCAACTATGCGGATTCTAAAGTTATCCCCTTCCGACATTTTATTCCTCTCTTCATTAATCTTCATCTCCCGTATCCTCCTTTTTTTAGAAAACTTTTTCGCATACCTTTCCCTCAACAATAAAGACTATTATCTATCCCAACCCGGTCCTCGCGGGGTTTCCTCTATTTCACCCTCCCTTCCACTCTCATTTTCCCTCTTTGTTTAATAGCCCTCTCATTGCTTCTCTTCTTCCTCTCCGCCTCTCTTTCCCCCTCCGCTTTCGAGTGAGGTCGTGCGGTTAATACCCTCCCTCCCGCCCCCCGCCCCTAATTCCCCGTCCTCCGGGCAGAGGGCCCTGGGAGCGGTTAAGGGCCTTCTCCCTCCTCCCGCACTCCTGTCACCGCCAGGGCGGAAGGACAACACTGCGACCCACCTAGGACTCATTCCATCCTCTCTCTTCTTCTCTTTTTTTCCTTCCCCTTTGCCTTCCCCACTTACCTCCCCCTCCTCCTCCCCCCTCAACGTCCCTCTATCACCCCCGCTTGTTTTCTTCCCCTGCACAACCACTCCTTCGAGACATCCTTTTGTCTTGGCGGACCAAGCAGCAGCCGAGTTGAACCGGGAGAAGGATGGGAGGGGCGGAAAGAGAGAGGAGGTGAAGGAAGGGAAATGAAGGGGAAAGATGGGTTGGGGAGGAAAAACTCACCCTCACAACGGTGGTTATCCGCAGAGAAAGGATGAGAAGAGGGAAAGAACAGCTCGAGGAATATGTGAGGAGGTTAAGGCTTAAAATTCCGTCGTCAAGGCATTAAGGGAGGAACTGAGAAGAGATAGAGAGACAGAGAGAGGAGGGAGGGAGGAAGAGGGAGAGAGAAAAGACGGAGAAAAGAGAGCATTGAGGGAATCCAGGAAGGAAGTATTTTGTATCGGAGGTTATTCGTCATGGTACGTGTGAAATGCCTCGAGGATAAATCCGGATAAAAGATGTTTCCACTCGGTTTTATTTGGATGTAAAAACCGTTGTTTGAACGTTTAAAATAAAACATCTTTATTTTGGTGGCTGTCTTAAATCATAAGTGAAACGTAGCGATCGAGCGGATTATCGGGTTGGATTGATTAACTGCTCTTTTAAATCCTTTTCTCTGCCCTTTCATCTTCGTCGAATATGGAATATTGGAAATTAGATTATCTTCCCTTCATTTTAACTGCAAAGAGTAATACGTAATTCGCTTAAGTCGTTACCTTCCTTTTCTTAACTGTTAAAATTAGCGTCCGCCATCTTTCGTGGATTTTCCTCAGTCATCAAGGTTGATTTCTTTTCGTCGATTTTTTTTAGCGCCCAGCCTTTCTATATATTCTGCTCCTTAAGTTCACAGGAGCGTAGAATTCTTCTATATTCTGCCAAATTTATTTTCATTCCTTGGAGAAACAGAACAAATTTGTCTCGAGGTAAACGACCCACGGGATATTGATCTAACCTCTCATAGTCTCTCGCCTATTTAAACTGTCTCTTTAAATTTAATGTTAATGAGAGAGTGTGTTTGCATTCAAGAAGACATGCGCATATTTTGCCCATCGAACGGTCTTTATGAAGTTCAAGGGAGGGAACTTAATGGCGAGTAAACGCGAGATTATAGTTGTGCATAACATATACGAAATTCTAGATATTTATTAAATAAAAACAGTCAGTGAGGCCAGCTATGATTTTTAAGGGGTATTGAGCGCCATAAATAAATGTTTTAAGCATGATTGATATCAGTTTTGATGCGTTTTTAAATCACAAATGCTTCCAATCTCAATTTGGATAAATCTCATAAAAATAAGCTTCATACTTAAACTACTTCTTCGGCGTTGCATAATTAATACTTTTCGAATCTGAAGAGACTGAAGATTTTTTGGAAAACCTCCATTTGCTTTGCATCATATTTGTGTTACTTAGTGGCGGATCCAACGCACAACATTCCTTGTTTCTGCACCGAAGATTAAGACTGTATGACAAGGGAAAGATAGATTCTGATGGGGATAGGGATTTTGAAAATGTATGGTCGTCGGCTGAGGCGGAATCAAGAGGGGGAGGGGCAATGGGTGCGATCGTCCTCCCCCTTGGAAAGTTTCTGGATCCGCCCCTGGTGTTAAAACATCATAAATGTAGTCTTGTTATTGTAATGATAAAATAATTTCCTCACATGCTTTCACGTGTCCAAAAATCCATAAGCAAACAAAGACGCAAACACACGCATTAACATACAAAAACATATACTTGGAATATCTAACGCTCACATCGATTGACCGTATAAGAATCATGAATGGAGACCGACCTGAATTTAAATTTAATGTAAAATACTCGGTACTAATATTGATTGTTCATTAACTCTGTCAACAGTTGATATTATTTCAAAGAAGAAAGTGTACCGTATATATTTATAGTAGCTGGACCATTTTAAGCCACCGCCAAGTGTATAAAATACTGGGAATATACTTCAAATCATCGCTTAAATCTTATCTATTAGCATTGCTTCAGAAGCTTAATGTCTTGCAATTGAAGGTGTTACAAAGCGCGCTCGGACCCCATCTCCAATATAACTTTTTTCTATTTTTTCTAAAATGTAATTTATTGAATGCGCATAAAAACAATATAATAAATTTTATTATTAATCATTTTATCGGCATATAATCTATGTTACTCGCAGGGCAAAATTATATGCCTATGCAAAATATCGTGACGATATCTTCAAAACTGTGTATTTGTATAGCGGGCAAACAAACAATATCAGATTTATAGATATAGATGTATTCCTTCAACGGACAGCAAATGTTTGATGATTATACATATATAGATACACACACACACTTTATATATATATATATATATATATATATATATCACAAAAAGTAACTGAAAACAAAAATCTTCAGACGTGGTCGTCAATCTCCCAAATTCAAATTTGCTCCCTTCCTTACTTTCCAACAATGGGGCATCTTGCGGCTCCGCAAATGAGCAAGTTGTAAAGAATCGTGTAGAAAAAAAGGGGGTCAGTAAAAAGAAATAGGGGATGAGAGAGAGGGAGGGCAGCTCTTTAATGAGAGAGAGAAATACTCTATGCACTGTTTTATGAGCTGTAGCTCACAAAATATGCTGCCCTGACGCGCAAAACGTGTCAAGAATTCTTCACATTTCTCCTCCTAACCTCCCATCTCCCAACTCTTCCATCTCCTGCTTTATCTCCCTCTCTGTCCTTCTCTCCCTGTCTCCCTCTTTCTAAGAGGGAGAAAAACACGAAATTCTCCTTTTTATCCCATCCCAACGAAAGAGAAGGCACGGAAGGGACCACCACACTCCACGAGGTTGTGATGGAAATAAAAAAAACGAAGAAAAGCAAGGGAAAGGGTAAAAAAGTTTCTCCTCCTGCTCACTGGTAGCGTAGGAGAGGAGGAAGGAGTTTTTCCCACCCGTCTCCCCCATTCTCCCTCTCTATTCTCCTTTATACAATCCCCCCGCCCCTTTTACCCTTTGGCTAAAAAATCCTTTCCTTTTGGCTATGCCTCTCAGGAGGTGCCTTAAGGGTTGGGGGAGTGGAAAGAGATGGAAGGATGAGCCGCGCACTCGCCCCACTCTCTCCCTCATGACCTCAGTTGTCTTCTCTCTGTTAATCTTATATACTTCTCTCCCCATTACTACATGTCACTCTTCCCTAGAATAGCACGGTTTCGCTTTACGCGTTTCGGTTTTCTTTTCAGAAACCCCGTTCTCATGACCTAAATTGCCTTCTCTCTGCTAATCTCTTATGCCTTCCCATTTCTACGATACACTAGTCCCTCGAATTGCGCGGTTTCGCTTTACACGTTTTCAGTTTAGCAAAGTTTACTTTTCATAAACCCCGTTCGCATGACCTCAGTTGTCTTCTCTCAGTCAATCGATTTGAGCGGTTTCGCTTTTAACGTTTCCAATTTGGTATAGATATCTTTTCCGGTAACTACCCCCCTCTCATGACCTTAGTTGTTTTCTCTGTGTTAATCTTATATGCTTGTGCCCGTTTATACAAAACACTTGACCCTAGAATTGCGCGGTTTCGCTTTACGCGTTTTTAAAGCACAGTATTCCTTTTAGGTCACTACCGCGCTCTCATGTCTTCCGTTGTCTTCTCTCTTTCAATTCTCTATGCCTCTCCCCATTTTTATAAAACCCTCGTCGATCGAATTGCGCGGTTTTGCTTTACGCGTTTTTGTTTTGGTACTGTTTTCTTTTTAGAGAACTACTTCGAAAAGCACGGCCATCTATTTCATCTTAGCACAGCCTACAGACTTTAAAAACCATAAAATGTTTCAGTTCCACTCAAGAGGTTATAAGAAAGAATAAAAGGAAGCGTTGCTGAATACAGTATAAATAAATTGTCGCACATTGTACTCAAGGCTGCGCACAAATAATGTAACCTCATGTGTTCCCACGGGAAAACCTATAGCACTTTGCTTGGTTTCGCTTTGCAGGGTCTGTTTTTTTAGAGACGTAATGTACCGTGCAAAGAGATGGATGGGTGTATCATATCGCTTTTTGTATTCGCCATCTTTCTCGATGGCGATCTCCTCTCTAAATTCTCCCTCTTCCTCCGTCTTCTTCTATTTTTGTCCCTTATCCCCTTTCTTTACTGTTCTTCCTCTCTTTCATTCTTCCTCGCGTTTAATATCTACTATCTCCTTTCTCTCATTTTCTCCTCTTTCCCTTATATCACTCCCTCCCCATCTTTCAGTCTCTCTTTATTTACATTCATAACTTTTCTCTTGCAGGGCTGGAAGTGCAGGCCTCAACTTTATATGCTTAAAGTCATAACAAATGACTGAAATAGTTGATGAGACAGAGGGGAAGAATTGCACATCAACCGGTAATCGAACCACCACTTGCCGGAATCGGTGAACTGTCGATGCAGACCAATTATCGTGATTCAGATTGAGATGGTTCGGAGGTAGACAAATGGAGAACACGGGTTCGATTCCTGGTCAAGGCAATGACGGATATAAGGGGGTCCCACTCGGTGCGCGCCAGGGAGCCCTTTGAAGCAAGGGGACCCGAAATTTTTTTTCTATATATAATCTCAGAAATATTAAATTTCTCATTTTAAAAATCACAAAGAAAAATAATTTTTTTGCACTGTGATACTTGATTTACTAAAACGATCGTTAATAGGGGTCAAGTTGAGGTTTCACTATACATATATTCAAATTGCAGGGCTGCCAATTTTTTAGCGCCAGGGGCCCTAGAATGCCTAAATCCGCCACTGGGTCAAGGCAGAAATTTTCTCTTGCAATTCATCTGCTCTCTTTCCTTATGATCTTCTTAATTTCCATCTACCTCTCTCTCTTACCTTCTCATTTTCTCACTTTTTCCCATATTTCCTCTCTTGCCTTCTTCTCGTCTCTATTTCTCATTATTTCTCTTTTTCCCTTTTCCCTTACTCTTTTAATTCTTCCTTCTTTTCCCCTCTCTTATCCACCTTCTTCGCCTTTCCTTTTATATTCTCTTCCTTACATCTTTAATTTACACCCATATTTTCATTCCCCCTACTTTTATTTCTCTGTATATCTTTCTCGCTCACATTCTCTCTCTCTCTCCGATTATATACTACGGATGCATTAGAGTAGAATCGACGATACGTTAAAGAGGAAATGGCGCTGAAAGATTAAAATGATTCGCGAATGCTTAAAAGTGATAAAGAGGGAAAACTGTTAGGTGGAAAAGAAGAAATACATTGCATATTGTGCCCGATGAAATTGCGAGAGCATTAAGATGGAAGAAGGCTGAAGGTTTAATGCCCCGATGGATATTCTCAGAAGGAAAACGTAAAAAAACATTGACGAGTACTTTCCTTAAATTCTGGTTAATTGGAGTCGTGGCGTGCCGAGGGACATTTTTTGCATACGACTGTTAGTTTTGCATTTTTCTATGGAATATCCTAGATACGCTTTTGAGTACGAATTCTTCAAAAGCTACGGAAAAATACCTATTTAATTTCGATGAAAAGAAATTTAAAGTCGGGTAAAGAAGATTTTTTACACCAGATTCGTGGCCATATTTACGAGAATAAGAAACGGGTATGTATAATATATTGTTGGATTGAAAGTAGACGCTTAAATCACTTGGAAGCAAACATTTTTTCGTTCGTCGCATAAATTTCTTCAAAACAGAAAAACAACCTACCCATTTTTTAAATCTTTCATTAAAATATTTAATCTCATAATCCGCTGTTATAATAATAATAATAATATATTTTTTAATTAGCTGCCATAATGAATCTGTGTTTTACATGAATATTTTTGTGTACTGGATTGCCATTTTTGTTCCATAAATAAAATAATGCTTAATAAATTCATTAAAATAAACTTTCTGGATGCTTTGTTTTGAAATCTTGATGCTTCTTAGCCTAGAGCATCTTAAACGTTGTCATATATTAAAAGAAACATTATCATATTTGTTAAATGCTAAATAATTAAACAGTACATTAAACAGTTGTCTTTAAATCTTTAAAATTTCCTTACATATTTTGGGAGAACAGTCAATCAAGAATTATCTTTTAAAAGAGCATTTCTAACACTTTGTAAGCATATATATTATAATCTTGAATTTAAAGTACATAAGTTAAAATATTTTTTAAATATTCTCAAAATAAAAAAATAATGAGAACATGTTTCACAAAGTTATCTCTGCAATGGTAGGTTATAAAATAAATATGAAAATATTTTGATAAATAGCTATAAGCTTCTTCATAGTTCCTTTTTCAAAAACATTAATGTTTTAATATAAGGAATCAGGCCTCATTAAGCCAGTGGTTTGGTATTAAACTTATCAAATGACATTTTGAAATTTTTTTCATATTTTTCTATCTGAGCTAAGGTTTAACTCAAGTTCAAGTGTTCTGGCATTTTCTTCTTTGAAAGCAGTAGCTTCAATTAATTAGTCTAGCCTTTCTACAGCAGTAACATTCAGCAATAATAATAATAATGGTTACCTTGCTACGAGCACAATGTTTTTACAGTTTAATTTAAAGCTTACGCCAAGTGAGATTTATAGCTCAGAATCTCCAATTATTTTGTCACTGGCGCTCGGGTATAATAAATGAATCGAAAGAAATTGAGTTTAGATAGTTGAACAGCAATCGAATTTGGAAGGACATGATATAATTTTAAAATTAATTAACTCAGATGACAATTTTTCATTTAGTTGTGGCGGAGATTTTCGAAGTTGTAAATTCGGGATAAACAATAAATACCATTTAGAATGAACCTGTCCATGTTAATTGGGTTTTCCGACAACTATTCGTTTACATCAGAAGTTTTCAACGTGGTGCCTGGGAAAACCCTGGTGCCCGCCGAGCTATTTCTAGTTGTCTTTCGAGGCATTTCCAGATACTCGCTGCTCTAACAGCGTGGCAATGCCAAAGAGACGCACTATTGATATATATTTCACGGCTCCTCATTCATCATTTCATATGAACTTCCCAATGGACTAAAGATAGTTAGCGATATAAATACAAATTGTCGGAACAGCGATCTACATTTAACCAAGCCTGTTGTAAAGCATAAAAGCGCTACATTAGCTTCTTTTAAAATTGCTCATTAATTAGCGTCAAAGAAAAGGCCGCTTGAAGATGGTCAGATTGTTAAGGAAGTGTCCATAGCAGGAGGTGAGCAACGTTATGATGGATTTTCAAATAAGAAGAAATAACTTCGGCAATAAAAAATATGTAACTTTCAAACGAAACAATTACTGTATGAGTGAATGCCGTTCATCTTCAGACTGATCTAAGAAAATCTGTTGTGGCCAACGCACGACTTTCTCCATATGTAGTTCGTAATTTACGAGTTGGCCGCGCTGGAATAGCTGTCAATATTCAACTGAAATATCTCCTTAACAATGGCTCCACAAGTAATTATTAAATGCAAGAGTTGTAGAGAATAAAATTATCTATAACTTAGGTTATTAAATACGATTACGTCAATGAAGAATTACAGGAGATATACGACACTTCCGATAAACCGATTTTAGCTAAACTCTAATCAGTTCTTGACTTTCTAATACAAATGCTAGATATGAAATTATATGCTGATCGGATTTTTAGTTTTGAGTTAGAGCGCCCACAAAATTCCGGTCACAGACACACACAGACATCGAGAAAATAGTGAAAACGTGTTCAGGGGACCTTAAAACATGCATTTCTATTGAAATCTCGAATTCGATTATTTTCATGAAAACAATACTTTCTCTATACTTCGTATATGGAGAAAATAAAAATGTAACTGGTATTCCCTTCAACTTGACGAAGGAACGGACGGACGCAATAGGGATCATGTATGTCAGTGATTCTCAAACTTTTCCAAGTCGCGGAACACATTGATATCATGATTTTATCTGCGGAACACCAGAGAAATATATATATATATATATATATATATATATATAATATACACAACAAACGCCACTATCGATTTCAGTAACACTACTACATCTGACGCGTATTGCCAAATAGACTACACTCGACCAAGAAGTACAAATAAAATAATAAACATAATCTATATTGAAATTAAAATTTAAAAAAAAAATTACTTTGAAAGAAGCGACGGAACACTCCGATCCAACCCGCGGAACACAGTTTGAGAACCACTGATGTATGTCACCAGCCAAAACTATCCTGGAAAACCTTAGCTTCTCAGATTTTCTCATTGCTTCAAAATTTTGCGCACGGACGGGCAGACATAGTGAAAACATAACCGATTCAAAAGAAGCGCTAAAAGTAGTACTGTTAATGGCAGTTTCCTTTGCCTTTCTCAGAGTTCAATTAAAAACTATTCCATTTTATGTTGTTTATGGCTGCGCCTGCCTCGTTCTCCCAGGATATGGCGAGTGCCTCATGGAGACAAAAGGTCGAGAAACGCTGGCTTAGATGATATGGGTATTTTTACTTCGTATTTTTTTGCTAGCGTCAATCATTTTTATCCGCATAACGATAGGAGGAATCTTCCTCATTTTCCGATGAAATAATTATATGAAGCATAACCCATCCGTGTAGAGCATGAAGTCCATTATTTTTATATGCTAAATATGCAATGCGGATAATACATTTTCCGAGTTAATGCAAATGATTATCAAGCCAAACATTTGCGATTAATTATTAGTTTCCCGGAAAGCAGCGAATTACTACACGCATGCTGGGAAAACATATGCGCCGCTAACAAGCGTAACGTGAGATTTCATCCAGATTTTATGAGGCTTGAGATTTATTCAAATCGCTATCGTTTACCCGGAAAGCGGTACAAAGTCGGCAAAAAAGTACCGCACCCTGAAAATGAGAGATATTAAAGGTCATTCCTGACGCATGCCATTCATTCACAAGGAAGTTTTTAATAAAGAAATATAATTGACGAAAAGTATTAAAAGTCTATTTCTAAGGGTAAGAAATAAATCAGCTTAAGCTTCAATTCTATATTTGATTGAACTGTTCTCAATGAGATAGAATTTTCTCCGAGCGTTAATAATAAAACTGTAAGATTTCGTTTTCCGAGTATTTTTCCACGCATAAAATATAAACGAACAACAGAGAGATTATGAAGTTCTTAGGGCAGATTTTGAGGAAAAAGGCAGCTGATGGGAAAAACTGTAGTAGTCTAGGGGAGGCCATCCGACAATGGATCGGAAAGGTATGATGATGATAATATGTATATTATTTTTTATAATAAACCCTTATGGGGGGCTACGTTCTTGAAAAAGGCCGCGTTGTGGAAATTTAAACCCTTATGAAAAAACACGTGCTCGTAGAGGCTTTCTCATGCCACATTAATGCGTAAAAATGCCGTGCTCGTCCAATTCAGAGCCTCGTATAATTAAATTTTATACTCGTTACATGAATGAGTGTATAATAAAACTCGCCACGGTCAAGCGTTTCCAGCAGATGTTAAATGAAATTAAGGCAATGCAAATCTAAAAAACGAAGCAAATTTACGTCGCGCATGGTGCCTCCGTATGAAGTACTGAAAACGAGGCGACGAACATGAGCGGTGAAATCGAAAAGATTATATTTCTACTTTAACCCTAAAAAATAAAAATATCCAACATGGTAAAAGGAGTTATTCAATCTCTTCAGTAACGGCTTGAGATAACCAATCCCGATACGAGAAACTAGGAAAGCCCACCAAGGTCCCAAAACTACAAAATAAAAATAACGAGGGAAAAGGCGGAATAATGGGAGATACTTTTCGAGAAAACGTAGAGGAAAAGTGCCACGGAAGAATAAAAAGATTTGGCTAGATCCCGCAAACGGAAGAGAGAGGGAGAGGATATAGAGTGAATATCTTATAAGGTCGTTGAAGTTGTCAGATGAGGAAGGGATTGTCGCGCTTTTAAAAAAAAATACATATAAAATAAAACCAGGACGCTTCATTCAGGGAAATAAGAGAAAAATACAAATGTAGCATTCAAAGTCTCAAGTTTCCACACCTTAAGGAAAGGGAAAACTTTTTCTCTCCCTAGAGTTCATATAAAAGATAAATAAAATAAACTTTCGAAAAATAAAACAAATCGACGTTTTCGCACGCTCAACAAAAAACTAAAAAGAAATAATACAAGCAGAGACGTCTGATCTGAAATTCCAAACGCTTTGCGCAAATGTGTTATGCGACTATTACAAATACGAAATCTCCTGAATAACATTTTTCGACACATACCCATATTAAAAGCGATCCGTGTGGTGGAGCGGAAAAGACTCGCCCCTTAAATAAAAAGCTCCAGATACAACTTGTTTGATTTGCAAGTCACCGAGCCCCTTTTATTCAGAACCCCCGAGAGTTCGAAAGAGACATTTCCGTGAAGAAATCTGCCTTTCCCAATGTCTTCCTACGCAATCCCTTTTCCATTCTCTTCTCCAATCCCCCTCCAACCCTTATTATTCTCTCCCTCCCACTCTTCCGGCCTTTCTCCGCCCACCACTCCCTCCCGCTTCTCCGTCGCGCGAAAATTATTCCTCTCGTTTCAACTCCCATTTCCATACATCGCCCTCTACTTCTCCCTCCTTCCCTCTCCCTCCTTACCAACTCCTACCTTCCTCCTTTCTCTCACCCTCTCCTTCCCTTCATCATCCCTCCCTAATTCTCACTCTCTCTCCATCCTTCCTCCTCCTCCCTCTCACCTCACTGCCTTCTCCCTCCCTCTCCATTCCTCCCACTCCACCACTCTCTTTTCCTCCCTTCCTTCTCCATCCTGTCTCTTTCCTCACTCTCCAGCTACTCACTCTCTCCCTCCACCCTTTAACTCTCTCCTTCCCTCTCACTCTCTACCTCACTCTCTTCCCCCTCTCTCACTAGTCATCCTCCCTCCATTACTCTCCTCTCTCCATCTTTCCTCCCTCCATCAATCCCTTCTTCTCCCTCTCTCTTCCTCTCTTCCCCATCACTCCCCTCTCTCCATCCTCTCCCTATCCTTCATTCCATCCCTCTCCCTACCTCCCTCTCCGTTCCTACATCCCTCTTTCACCCCTCCCTCTCATCCCATCCCTCGCGAAGCCCATTTGTAGCTACTCCCTCTACCTCCTCCTCTTAACGCCTCCTCAACTCTCCCTCCTTTTCCTTATCACCCCAGATTCTCCTTTCACTCTTACCTAAGCGTAAAATGGAGCCCTTAAAGCCAGGACAAATAAACGCACCGAGCCGTTCATCCATCTTTATATCTCGCAAGACATCTCCCTCCCCCCTCATTCATTTTCCTCTTTTTCATTCTTCTTCTTTCTACTCTCACCATTCCCAGTCTTTCCGCTCCTTATTTCGAGAAGGAGAGAAGAGAGAGATCTTGAAGGTTATTAATTGCTTTTGGCCGGTAGAGGTACGAGTCATAATGCTCACATTAAATTATTAATGAGGCGGCAGTGTACACCTTGATTCACTGGAGCTGTCATCATTTATTTTGAAACCGAAGGAGTACTGTAAACCTTTTTCCAGCTGGTGTCGATAAGTATTACAAAGGAAGTTATGAAAATTTCCATCTTTTTGAACTACTCTATCCTTTCAATGGTGCCATTCTTGATGCGCCTTCCCGAATCTTCACTGCTCGCTCGCTAGCACAAATCCATCCAATTTTAACTTCCCAACATCCTAAAATCTGCTATATCTTTGATGACTAAGTTCGTACAAGTCTTTCCGATTGTACATGAGATAATTTTGTTCTCCTCTCGAACTTATGCTACATGTAAAAATAGCCTCTAAGACACGTTCGTTTAAAATTCATTTGTGTCCGTATGTTTGTTCTTCTTTATAATTTCCTTAATACAGAGAGGTTTCCCCAATTAAATGTGTTACAACAGATTTATGACAAATATAAACACCCTTGGCAGGATTCGAACCCAAGAGCCTTGCATTTGGAGCCAGATATGCTAACCACCTCCTACCAAGGCTCTTGAGCTCCTCCTAATCCGATTTTAAAATGTTTTATATATATATAACGTTTAGGTCAAAGGAAGTGCATGATAGGTTGAAATATTTGCCCCGAGAGTTCACGGGTTCGAAATCAGTCACTTTCCCATCCTTTATAAGAATTGCAAAGGAAATCACGTAGCTCCGAGATACGTCAAAGATGGCACTGTACTCGTTGGAGCTGATCTACTGTAATATTACTTTTATTTTATTAAATTTACTAATTCGTTATTACTTGATGGAGAACGGACACCACATTAACTGTTTTCTTTCGTCATCACACTTATTAATAGATTCTGCGAGATTTTTACGATTCTAGAATCATTTTCTATTCTTGGCCGCTATACGTGGAGTATGACCGCGCGTTATTTTCTCTAACTAAATTAAAACATTTTGAATACGACTGTATCAACCTTTTTATCCTTTGACCTCGTTATTATAACAAAGATACTCATTCGCAGACGGAATTGGACTCCATTTAGATATAACCATTCTCGGCAGAGAAAATTAAATGAAACTGCTATGAACGCATACACGTTGGTATCATATTTTAAATTAATTCGACCGTTTTTATCCTAATGGTTATGCAACTCTAATAACGACATTAAGGCGGGAGAGAATGTGGCGAGGAAAAAAAAAAACTTGTTAAATCCAGATGGACAACATCTGCCTGTCGTTTTCCCGGCGTAGTACATATTTTCAATGGATTGAAATGGAATTGAATACATGACAGAACATCGTTTATGTTTTACATAATATCTCCCTGGTGGCTATAGAAAAAGGTTGGAAAAAGGAAATACGCATATAGGCTACAATGCAGCCGGTAGGTGGTGATGATCCACCGATAGCAGATTCTGAATAACCACTGATGAAGGCTGTTGTGTGTCCGAGATGAGCATGTGTAGTACACAATCCTTTTATGAATAATGGAGAGATAGAGCAATTCAGCCGGCATTCTTTAACATTTTCATCTAAGCACTACATTTATCGCCAAGTTTTATCCACCGAGTTATTATTCAAACAAAATTGAAATAATGTAGAATATCTGATGCGTTTGTTCCGGAATAGTAGGAGAGTAGAATCAATTACGCTTAAATGTATTCCTATTGTTTCAAAGCACTTATATTTTCTTATTGATATTATTCGTTTTTACTGATGAAAATTTGCGCACGTCAATTCGGGGCAAACAAACAAAAACAAAGGAAAAAGTTTATACCAAACAACGTGTAAAATCCGTGAGGTTTCCGAAATTTTCCCAAAATATCTCCGCAGTCTCTGTCCTAAACCTAAATGATTCTTAACAAACCGAAGCGTTGACAACTTCCAACGCGGCCCGCCAAAGTATTCGCAACCACCGATGCTGCTCAACATGTAGAAAAGTTTGCCTACCCCTTAGATTTTTCTAGAGACAATAATTTTCAACACCCCGACATTTTTCCCCGGTCTCGTCGACGAAGCAGACACAAGCGATTAGCCCCTTGAATGTAGGTAATACAGTATGACGCTGTTGCTTAGACAACGGAGGTTAAGTAAAAGCAGGGTGGCCCCGGCGTTCTGCGATCTGACTGATATTGTCGTCTACTCCTCGCATATTATTCTTCCGCACTTCGCAATCCCCCCTCCTCCCCCCCCCCTTCCTCCCTCCCCCCCTCCCCCCGCCTCCTCTCCCACCCTCCACCAACACGCGATCTTCCCCACGTCCTCGCCCCGTCCTTTTCTTTCGCTGATCCAAGCACTGGAGTCAGCGGCGCGTATGCATCGGATGGAGATATGGGAATCCTGGATCGCATTTTGCAAACGCACGCTTTACAGATGATCGCGTCTCTTAGCTTAGCTCGTCAAGCATTTTAAACCGCCTCGACGCCGCAGTTAAGCCGCTCGAGCAATGAGTCGCAGATTTCGCCGCCCTCGGGGCGATCCCTCGTGTTTACGTCACGGCTTAATCCCGGATCCTAAGCGAGATTAGATTTTTCGCTCTCGAAGAGATAAATTAGGCCAGGCAAAATGATTCTCTTCACCGTAAACAACCTCGGATACCAATTGAACTTGTATATCAATCCATGACCGCTTTTAATTTGGGGCGTTATTTTGAAAACAGAATTGATTTTTTGTACCAATCGCTTAACCCTTTTTTATATCTAGGCTAATAACCTTTCGCGACCAATAATTTGTATTACGCTCGATTCCAAATGGAATATTAGTGAAAGTTAAATATCTATGGCAAATACCGAGAGCGTAATACAGTGGTGAGCTTAGAAATGGGAAAATGGGGCGACCTCCCGGGACCACACAGTTTAGGGGGCCCCAGAATTTTGAAAAAAATAATTATGGACTAAATTAGCAAGGAAGTGCTCCACGTATTTATTTTTACAGTAAACAGAAGTCATAATTCACATACATTCATAGCAGCTTCACATACATTCATAGCAGCTTCACAAGTAGGGCAAAGTTAAATTGAAATCTGAAATTCCCGACTTGTGTATAGTCTAAGGGGACCCGAGAACTATTTATAATTGTATAAGGTTTCCGCTGCGTAATAACTACATGTGTGTCCGCTACAGTGTCACGTGAGATTCCGTCAGAAACCGCTAAGGGGTTCATTGTGTGAGTGATAACTTTGCGCTTATTTATATTTACTATATTAATTTAAAGAAAATCTTGTTAGTTACGGGAACAAGAATTTTTATTTATTTACTATAATGTCCTCCTTGTATACGTATACGTATATTGTTTAGATTCTGTTTCTGTCTGTCACGGTACTTTTGTAAATTTCAATATGGAATTAAGAGCTGAAACTTTCAAAACCTTTAAAACCCCATGAGATGGTGCTTAGAAAAATCAAACATCCCGGAAAAAGTCCCGGATTCGACTCCAGGAGACGATTATATTTTCCTATAAGTTTACACGGGATTTTCGATTTTTCAAGGTGCAAGATTTTTCCCTTCATTAATCAAAATGGATAAATATGAATCAATTTTGTTTTTTTTTAATTCGACGGCTAAAACTATAAAATATCTCATTCTTGCAATGTTTAAATGTTACACGGAAGAATTTTTCAGAAATGCACATTTCTTTTCGAAATGTTATCGCTTTTTTGTACTCTTTTCGGGTGTTGTCAAGACGACACGCATTGTTCCTTCCGATTCAATCAGTGTCTATTCAGCATTCAAATGAACAAAAGAATTGCGTTATTCGCTTCGCGCTTTTTATGAAGCATCAAAATTATTATTGTAGCAACGTCAAACAATAGATTGCAACGTTAATAATTGCTGATAATTATCATTTAGTAAACTGTGTGTGGACTGGGGGCGTTGCTAACAATTGACTAATAATACTGGATTATTATCTTTTTCGTAAGTAAAATCATTATATTCTACATATTTAATGTTTATTAACGCAAATAGGCCTACGTATTAGTTTAAAATTTGATGATAAAGAGAATATGGGCTATTATTAAGAAATGAAATATAATATATTGTGAAGTACAAAAAATGTGTTGGTAATAATTCATGACTAAAAAATGAAATAAATGTTTGAATTAATTGTATATGAAATATTGTAGATATTTCAATAAAAAGAAACAATTTAAAAGCATTAATAACATAAAACTTTGGAAATAATTGATGTGTATCATATATTTTCCTTCTCTAAGATGACTTTTACACATTCAGATTTTTTACTGAATAAGCAAAATTTTTTGCAGGCACCACTAGTGAACCTGTTACTTTATTATACTTGTCTTTCCATTTAATACATCGATACAGATATATTACCACGATGGGTTTAAATAAAAAACTTCAGCAAGAAGTAAAATTACTCTCGCGTAAAAACGTTTTAAAATAGGAAAAACCATCCAGTACATATTTAAATCTCTAACGGTTATCCGTTATTTTGATATTTACACTCAACGGGAACGCTAAAATTATATTTTTAAAGATTCACAGATATATGAGATATGATTAGAAAAATAACATCGCCCTCTCCTTCCCCTTTAGACAAAGTGTACTTAAGTAAAGTACTTATTCTATCGTTAAGATCAAATTAATCCGAAACAAATCTGCACTGCTTTTTTATCATCCAATAATTGATATATTATCGTTTCTTGGCGCAAAAACTTTGCGAATTTAAACGATAAGAATATCTCTGAAATAAAGGTTCTATGGCGAGGGATGGGTATGCCACAATTCAAACCGTTTTCGAAAACAGAAACGGACCTTTCTTATCACGACCGTAACCTTTGAATCTTTTGTTTCGAACCGTATTAAATTTTCGGGTCAAGATGTCGTGTGAAAGAAAATTCCCTCTTTTACGGACAAATCTGTCGCAGTTTTATGATCCCAGCGGATCCAGAAATTTGAATTCCAGGATCGCGGTATGCTTTACACGCGGTAGGACTTTATGAATGCACCAGACGGCGGAAGCCTGCTTCACTTTCATTCACTCGGTGTCGCATCAGTTTCCATCTCGGGATAAATCTCATTCTCACCTCTTGCCTGACACCCTCTCCCTCCCTCCTCTTTCACCTCTCTCTCTCTCTGTTTCTCTCTCTCACACACACACACCCCACCCTCTTTTTCCACTACCTCCTTTCTGCCTCTGTTTGCAGTAAAGGATTCCAATAATTCAGGCACTTGAGTCCTTCCTCCGACAACCCTCTTAACATTCCTCGAATCCCCTTTCGCGCCTACTTTCACCTCCATCTCCCTCACTTTTAAAACATTACCATTTCTCTCTACACCTTCCACTTACATTACATCATGTTGTTCTTCTGCTCTTTCTTTTAACCATCTCTTTATCTCTTTTCCTCTCTTTCTCCCCTTTGAAATTCCCCTCCCTCTTTTCCCAACCCAGTCATCTTCTCCGAACCTCTTATTTCCTCTCTTCCTATGTTCCTACGCTTTTTCCTGAATTCGCGTCCTCACTTCACGAACCTCATCCGACCTCTTTTCATCTCCGTTCTTTTCTCTCTCACGCAATTCCTTCTTGTTCTTTTCCTCTCTCCTCTCATCCTCTTTCCCTTCCTCTCCTTTCCGCGGCCTTCCTCCCTCGCTGGCATCCCCATTCCTCCTCCTGGCTCACCCCCTCCCCTATTCTCTCCTTCCATCTATCCCCTCCCCCTCCTTTTCCTCCGCAGCCCTAAGGCCTCCGTTTTCCATTGAAACGATTGTGTTCGGGTAGAAGAGAGAGAGAGAGCATCGCCTCCACCGCCTACCCTTCCATCCATCTATCCATCCAGCTACGTCTCCTCTCTCGTTCCTCTTCCTCTCTCCGTCTTCACCTCTTCCGCAAACCGATTCCTTCCCTACCGATTACTGTTTTTTTTCCTTTCTTCTTCTTGTTTCCCCCTTCCATGCGCCACTTCGAGGACGGAGTGAGAGAGGGAAATATAAAGGAAGGAGGGAATAAGGGAAAGAGGGAGAGGGAGGAGAGGAGAGAAAGATAGGGAGGAAATAAAAGGGGAATAGAGGGGCAGAGGCAGTGGAGAATTAAGGGAGGAAAAGAGGATGGAAGGAGGGTGAGGGAGGGAAATGGAAAGGAGGGAGGGAATAGGGGAATGAGGGGAGAGAGAGGGAAAAGAGGGGGGGAGAGGGAAAAGAGGGGATATGGGAGGGAGGAGAGGGGAGGGAGTGGGATAGGGGAGGGAGTGGGAGAGGGGAGGGAGTGGGAGAGGGGGGAGAAGGGAGTGGGAGAGGGGAGAGAAGGGAGGAACAGAAAGGGAAGACGAGGGAGGGAGAGATGGAAGACGAGGGAGGGAGAGATGGAAGAGGAGGGAGGGAGTGAGTGCAGAAGAGGAAGGGAAATTGAGGAACAGGAGAGGAGGAGGGAAGGAAGGAGGGGAGAGAGGAGGTAGGGGTGGCTGGGAAGGATGGAGAGATGGATGAAGCGGGCTCCAACGCGTGAGAGAAAATTGACGTTGCGGGAAGGCGCCAGAGGAAGACCGAAAGAGAAAGTGAGATAGAGACCGAGGGATGAAGAGATGGCGAAATGGGCGAAAGTGGAAGATGGAGATTTATAAAGTGGAGAATGAAGAAAAAGATTTTTTCCTTTCTCTCTCTTCAAGGAAAAAGGCGGCAGGAGAAATTCCGAGAAGCAATCTGAAGGACAACGAGTCGAATAGCAGAGAGAGACGGGATATGAAAAATAGAACAGATAAAAGATAACAACAAGAAAAAACGTAAACAAATTAGATGAGGAAAAGCGATACCAAATCAGTTTTAACGCCACATATATACGCAGAAAAGTGCGAGAAAACAACAGAGATAAAATAAATGAAGAAATGAGAAAAAGAGAAGGCGGGAGAAGGAAAAGAAATTATGTAAAAGAAGAGGGGAAGGAGGAATAAATATGGACAAGATAAAAGCAAGAGAAACACGAGAGGTGAGTCCAATTTGAATAGAAATAAAGCAGAAAGAGAGATTAAATGAAGAGTGAAAAACAAAAGTAATTCCAAAATAGAACAAAATATCAACGAAAAGCCACATGGAAAGGAAAGAAAGAAGAATTGTTAAAAACAACCAGGCCATATGTAAGAGAGAATAGCGAAAAAACAGATTCAAGAAAGAACAAAACGCCAAATGATTGAATTTAACATCGAGGAGGGAAAAGAACAACAAAGAACAAAATTACGCAGAAATTAAAAAAAAGAACCGAAGAAAATTAGGCCAAGGGAATAAGTAAATAATGAAAGAACGAACGCGAGGAAGAAGAGAACGCAAGAAGAAGAAAGAAGAATCGAAAAAACTAGGCCAAAGAAATGAAGAAATACCGAAAGAACGCAAACGAGGAAAAACAGAATGCATGAAGGTCAAACATAACATCCGCGAGGGGAGAAAGGACTGAAGAGGGGCGTAAAAAAGTACCTACATAGAAAATAAAGAGAGAACGGGAAAGACCGAGGGCAGAGGAATAAGGAAGAGAGAGGGAAACGATAGTGAGGGACAGCAGAAGAGGGAACGAAGAGGGAGGGAAGGAGAAAGAGAGGAGGAGAGGGAGTTAGAGGACGGGTTTGAGAGGAGCGTGAGAGAGAGAGAGAATAGATTGGGAGACTTTGGGGGCGTTGACATTTGCAGATATTGCACCGATGTCGAGAGAGGGATTGAGAGAGAGAGATAGGAGGAGAAGGGTGCGGCAAAGTGTGGGAAAGATGGGTGGGAGTGTCCGGGGAAGAGGGGGCGTAGGGATAGAGATGAGGAAGAGAGAGAAAGAGAGGAATAGCTCCGGGTGACGTCCTCGCTTTGGAGGCTGGTTAGAGGGAAAGGGGAAAAGGAGGGATGGAGTGCGAACCGAGGCGTGGGCAGGCAAATAAGAACTGGATAAGACGACTGCGACCCCTTTTCCTTCCCTCTATTCCCATTCCACCCGTTTTCACCTCTCTCTCCTGCTTAAAGCCTCGCGGTATGACAGCGTGAGAGGTCTTAAAAATATCATTGCGGTGTAAATTGGAGAGATTCATTTCCTAGAGAAAGAAGTTTCTTTTAATTCTTCTTTTTTAAAGAACGGAAAGGACCGCGCGCGGTTGGATCCGTTCGCAAAACGCTTCGCTTTAAAAAAATATATAAGAGTACGTCCTCCGTAACCGTGACCGCGAAAGGGAAAAAAATGTAACCGGAGGAAGTTTCAGGGAGGCTGCATCTCGTAGTTTCCTTCTTTAGCCGAGTATTTGACGGCGGCGCCACCGTCGATCGCTCGGAATTAATGGGAATAAAAGATGACGGCGGGTGCTGATGAGGTGCAATACGCTACAGGGAACGTTAAAGAGTCGACGCTTTGCATCGGGTCACGAATAATGGGTTCTGACATCGCATCTATAGAACGTTAACTACTTTCGTATATTCTAAATAGGCATCCAAAAAAGTCTGCATTGACGTTAACAGCGATTGCGTACCACTGTATTAAACACAAGTACAAACCCCTTGTCCATTTATTTGACATGGGGTAATAAAACAAATAAAATGGCACTAAAGTCGTGGAAATTTAACCCTTAATTAGTCTTTTGGGGTCAATAGTAACAGAGATGTGATGCTGACATATGCCTTTCCCATTCCACCCCCATCATTACAGTTGCTGATTAGACACAAGTCTCCAGCTTCGGGCCTTATAATGCATAAATCATGCTGTCTACTAGTGTACCCTGACCACACGCGACTACTTACGTTACAGTTTTATGCACATATGCTGTTCATTTTATGTACTTCGCAACTTCAAATGCGACCTGCGAGCGTCAAAAATGCTTACGGTAACGCTAAGAAAACAACAACAACAAAATAAATTTCTACCCCATTTTATTCTAAAAATGAAGGCTAACATGGAATTACACTATTCTATTGCGTACATGAAACGGAGATCCTGTTGAATCATTGTTCAATCTTTTTTGGGCGCATATAAGAGTCTAAAATGACGACGGAATATTCCAAGATCCCACCTGTTAACAGTACACCTATTAGATAAAAACCTTCCAGCTCAGATCGAAGGATATCTCATTAAGATTCACGTTTAAGCCACTTAAATAAGATTTTCAATTTCGATTTTCTTCGGGGTCTGTCAAGAGAAAAGGTTTTTGTCCGGAAATGGTTGATAATATAAAAAATAATGCTGTTAGTAAAATGCTAACGGTAAGCAATTTTAAGACAAACGCCCAGAACCAACTCAAATTACACGCTTAACTCCCTCACTGCATCATGCCTCACACGAAAACAATGAGCGCCTATAACACGAACTTCTACGACAGTTGTCGCGAACAAGTGTTTCGTCGCGTCATCCGTACGCCGCACTAAGTTAGATAAGTGTTAGTTAATGATTAGCAAATGAAACATTATACATACTATGATCATCGTGGTTCATAGCCGAAACTATCCTGAAAATATGGTTGGTTTAATTTGTACGATATAGAAGTAGTTTACAAATTTAATGACTAATTGTTCATTTGGTCCCCCCTTACTACACTCCTTAGGCTGTTTCTGGAGTCTCCAAATTTCAGCCACGGGAAGGACATATGACCATAGACAATAACTCCAAATTTGGTTTCTCTAACTTGAACGGTGTAGTAGTAGTTCACTCGACAAGAAAGAGTGGGGGACGGACTGACAGATAAAACAATTAAATGAGCGGATTAAAAAACGATAAAAATAGACTCAACTTTATAAAGCGGAATTTTTACTAAGTTATTTTCCAATGTCATTTTATATGGAATTTTACAAAATTAATCCGCCTTCAGTCGATAATGACAATTCAAATATTAGGCAGAAATCTCTGTACATAGAATAATTAAAAAACAACAGTTAACTTCCAGCTATTATAGTTACGCAATGCTTTGCAAAAATTTTAAACGCAAAATGTGAAACTTAGGAACAAAGTCAACATGCAGTCAAAAGGTGCATGATACGCAAAGCCTTTATTTGCATGGCAGAAATAATTAATGGCTGTGAAACAAACCGACTGTGGAGACATTCGAAAGGAGTTAGAAAAGAAACTGGGTGTAACATTCCTGGATATTTAAGGATATAATATTTTAACTTTAGAAATATTTTACGTAATTTTATCTGTATAATTGCGCGAAGGCTTAACAGTGTATTTTTTCAATATAACTTATAAGAATTGCTCCATTGTTGTTTACAGAGGGTCGTTTAGAAACCATGAAAATACTTAAATTTTACACGTGACACTCTAATGGAAAAGGTTAATGACAAAAGCTCTCTGCTTTTGCGACATGCAGCATATTCAAATAGAATATTTAATGACAGCGTTCTATTAAATAATTCAAAACCAATGCTATCACAGTAAATGAAACTGTTTTATTACCATTTTTATTCCCCCTAAAAAGAGAACTTCGAACCACTTTGCGATTTCTGACAGTGAATTTTTCCGAGAAAACACATTATCCTAGTTCAAACGATTCAATGCATACCAAAGCGAGTTGAAAATTTAACAAAGTTTTCGTTCCTAACCAATAATACTTAACAGCTAGGGAGAATAGGAGGCCCGAATATAATTTTCAACTATCCTGCTAAATATTCATTTCTAAACGCTTCCCTCACGTAAAGCGATAATAGTAAAGTGCACGATATCTTCCCTGTGTGGCCATTATGAAAGCGTACATATCCTCCTCGCCATCGTTACACGGTTTGACATTGCAGCTATTTTAAACTTTTAAAGCGTTTATTATTTCCTGCAAATAGAGTTTTGCCTTTTCTCGAAGCACCATTAAGGAAATCTCGCAGCCTCTGCTAATAACTCCCCACTTAAGGTATCACTTTTAATGAATTTTTCAGCGAATTTATTCAAAGGTAACAAACGCGCAGAACACCGTAAAAACTTCCGCCACGAAAACTCATCTTGAAATTCTAGGTGCCCACGGAGGGAGGGACTAAAGTAACGCGTTTCGAGTTGGGAGAAAATCCCTTTCCGAAAGAAACCCTTCATTCAAAAATAATTAACAACCTCCTTTTTAGCCTGTCGCGTTTTCTTCTTCTGCCGCAAGAGCGCGCGGCCAAACAAAAGGCCCGTGGCGTAATTTCTCGAATGTGGGTCACGGCCCCCTAGAATACGCACGGATCGTAATTAAAACGAAAATTTCTCGTTTAGCCCAGCGTTTGTTGCAAAGCATACCCACCAAGATCGAGCATAACAAACGCACGCGCACAAACACATATACATAGATATTTGTTTGTTAAATGGACCCTAGGCCAAATCGCTTTTGCAAGGGGCCTAAAAAAGATGTTGTATCGAGGCGAATTACTATGGTAAACGCACTATATAAGGAGAAGAATGGAGTAAGAAAGAATGGAGAGAAGGGAAGCGGAGGGAGAAAGGGGAAGGAGAAATGGGAAATGAAAAGAGAGGGATTAGGTGGAGGGAGAAAATGGGGGAGAGCAATATAGAGAAGGTTAAGGGAAAGAGAGGAGATGGAGGGAGAAAGGGGTGATGGAGAGGGAGATGGAGGGAGAGAGCGGAGATGCAGGGGGAGAGAGGAAGATGGAGGGAAAGAGTTCGAGGGAGAGAGGGAATATGGAGGGAGGGAGGAGAGATGGGGGGAAAGAGAGGAGATGAAGGGAGACAGAGGAGATGGAGGTAGAGAGGGGAGATGGAGGGAAAGAGAGGAGATGGAGGGAGGGAGAGGGAGATGGAGGGAAAGAGAGGAGATGGAGGTAGAGAGGGGAGATGGATGGAGAGAGAGGGAGATGGGGGAAAGAGAGGAGATGGAGGGAGAGAGGAGAGCTGGAGGGAGAGAGGGGAGATGGGGAAAGACAGGAGATGGAGGTAGAGAGTGGAGATGGAGAGAGAGAGAGGAGATGGAGGCAGAGAGGGAAGATGGAGGAAAAAAGAGATGGAGGGAGAGAGAGGGAGATAGAGGAAGAGAGGGGAGATGGGGGAAAGACAGGAGATGGAGGTAGAGAAGGGAGATGGAGGGAAAGACAGGGAGATGGGGGAAAGAGAGGAGATGGAGGTAGAGAGAGGAAATGGAGGGAAAGAGAGGAGATGGAGGGAGAGAGAGGGAGATGGAGGGAAAGAGAGGAGATGTAGGGAGAGGGAGATGGAAGGAAAGAGAGTAGATGAAGGTAGAGAGGGGGAATGGAGGTAAAGAGAGGAGATGGTGGGAAAGAGAGGAGATGGAGGGAGAGAGAGGAGATGGAGGGAGGGAGAAGGAGATGGAGGGAAAGAGAGGAGATGGAGGGAAAGAGAGGAGATGGAGGGCGAGAGAGGGAGGTGGAGGGAAAGAGAGGACATGGAGGTAGAGAAAGGAGATGGAGGGAAAGGGAGGAGATGGAGGGAGAGAGAGGGCGATGGAGGGAAAGAGAGGAGATGGAGGTAGAGAGGGGAGATGGAGGTAGAGAGGAGAGATGGAGGTAGAGAGGGGAATAGGAGGGAAAGAGAGGATATGGAGTTAAAGAGGGGAGATGGAGGGAGAGAGGGGAGATGGGGGAATGACAGGAGATGGAGGTAGAGAGAGGAGATGGAGTGAGAGAGAGGGAGATGGGGGGAAAGGGAGGAGATGGAGGAAGAGAGAGGAGATGGAGGTGGAGAGGGGAGATGGAGGGAAAGAGAGGAGATGGAGGAAGAGAGAGTAGATGGAAGTAGAGAGGGGAGATGGAGGGAAAGAGGAGATGGAGGTAGAGAAGGGAAATGGAGGGAAAGCGAGGAGATGGAGGGAGAGACAGGGAGATGGAGGGAAAGAGTGGAGATGGAGGAAGAGAAAGAGGGAGATAAAGGAATGGATCGGATAATGGACCACGCTGGAAAACTCTTTAAAACCGAGATAATTTCTTCGCTAGAGACGTCTCAATAAAAAAAGATACGACAAAGACCATCGAAAATGTTGACTCGTTTCTGAGAGCTTTTATAACTCATCGCGACTTGTATCTCTATATTTTTTCCACGGTGTTTTTTATATAATTTTGAAAAAGTTTTGAAAATTCTGCTGTATATCAGAAACTTCTTTCATACCGATTTTCTAAACTCCATCCCCACCTTCCATTTTACTCTTCTTCTTTCCTTCACCATTTCCTCTCTCTCCTTTTCTCATTTATATCCTTTTCTATTCCCTTCTCTCTCTCCTACCCTTCTCCCTCCCAATATATCCCTCATTCGCTCTCCCTCACATTTTGCCCTACCTCCTTATCTCCTCTATCATTTCTCTCTACTCTCTTTTTTCTTCTTCCTTCTCCCGCCTTCTACCAAGTTCCCACTATCTCTCTTCCCTCTTTCCCTCTCTCTCTCTTTCCCTCTCCCTCTCTTCCCCTCCCATACCCCTATCCCTTCTCCCACCCTATCCCTCGTTATCCCTAGTCCATTTTTCTCCCTCTATATCTCTCTTACCTCTAACTATCTATCCACTTCCTCCCCATTCAATTCCTCCTCGACCTCTTCCTCTCTCACCTCTTCCTTCACTCCCTCTCCTCCCGCTCTCTTTTTTCCCCTTTCTTCTCTGCTATCTCTTCTCTCGATCTCTCCATCCTCTTCTTCTAAATCCTCTTCCTCTCTATCCTCTTTCCTCTATCTTCTTCCTCTTTATCCTCTTTTCCTCTATCCTCTTTTTCTCTATCCTCTTTTTCTCTATCATCTTCTTCTCTGTCCTCTTCCTCGCCATTCTCTTCCTCAGCATAGTCTTCCTCTCTCTCCTCTTACCCCTTTCACTCTTCTTTCACTTTCTCCTTTCCCTTTCCTCCTCACCTACTCTCCATAAATTTAACCGATCCTTTCCAATCTTAGGAAATCCCATTTTCTAATAAAGCCTTATGCTTTTAAAGAAATTGCCTCTTCTTGAAGTTTTTATTTCCTGTTCCACAATTTTTCTCTCGCAATACTTGTCTATTTGCTATGCAAAATTTCAATTTAGATTCAAATTGAAGGATTCCACTGGATCCTAGGAGATTTCAATTAATCCTGTTTTTTATATAAAAGTTTTCTCGGCTTAAAAGTTTCTCAATGGCCCGGCCATTAAAAAGGACCCATGCCGGATCGATACCCTTATTAATAGGGAAAACCCGTGGAAAGGTCAATGTGAATTAAGGATGTAGAAGTTCGACATGTTTAAAAATAATTTCTTACCTAATGTCTTAGTAATGGGAGCTTTCAAAAATAAATCGTTCTACGATAGACAATTATATCAAAATCAACCTGACTTTTAGGTTAAATTCTAGGTTCTATTAAATACGCTCATCTTAAAATATTCAAGTCTTCGTTCAGCATTTCTATGTCTTTCGGTCTTACTTTATTCTTTTTTCCAATTTTTAATTTTATGGACGCCTTGTTATCGCATGCATTGTCGCTTTTGACGCAATGTCTTAGATAAAATGTACTCATTTAATTCTGAAAGTACATTCTCATTACTAAACTAAATCCTATCCATGCGGAATTTATTTCCAGAAATATTAATCTTAAACAGTTTTCATTTTTCCTTTAGAATTTTGTGTATCATATGATGCCTTTCAACGTTAATGTAAATATTCTGGTGCTATATTCTCATTAAGGATGTGATAAAATATTCCTTTTGCTATATTAATTTTAAAGCTTTTTTTAACAATTTTCAAGACACGAGATGTTATTTCTACTGAAATTTTCCAGCAAAAAAATAAAGCTTTTATTCGGTCTTGAAACCTCGTTTTTCGAGTAATTTCTCTCCCAAACTAAATCCGTACGTTCGTTAGAGGGAAGCCATTAATCTGTTTATACTTTCATTCCTCCGAAATGATCTCTTGGTACGCAATACAAGTTTTATTTTTTTATTTTTGGCGAATTCGAAATTATTCTGAATATCTTTATTTTCGCCTTCATAAAGCTTAAATAAGTTAATCTTTAAATGAGAAAAAAGCGAGCAAAAGTATTCGACAAAAATACGAGAACGGTTAACAATACAAGTACATGCTTAGCAGAAGAAAGAAAATATTCAACTTATACTTTCCTAAAAGAGCTGATCATTCCTTTTAAACTCTACATTAATAACTAAGCTGCTATATGGTAGTAACGATGATTAATTAAATTTCAGTTCAATATAGAACCTCGCTTATATTAATAATAATATTACTATAATGATCTATGATCACATTTGGCGAACGACTGGAAGAAACTGGTGGGAGACCATCAGCAGCTGCCCTACAGATAAAAAAGTCATGGGTAAAACACTAAGCCGACGAATGCAGACACGGTTGAAATATTAAATCCTCTCAAAGTTCATAAAGTATATCTGATTCTTAACACGAGACGCGATTCGAATAAGATACTCTGCTCTCCCGTTCAATTTGAGGAAATCGCGTCCATTAAACGGCTGCGGTACATGGGCCATCCTATGGACCAAAGGAAGAACTTGCTCTAGGTATGCAGACCGTGGGGTCTCTTATACCCCATGGGGTCAACAAAATACTATTTCCATAAGAATGCATGGGAAATGGTGTGGAGAAGCCCCAAAATGCCATGCAGCCCTTCACTGATGTGGATATAAATATACCTAAATATAAACTTACGATCATGGAAAATGGCTTATTTAACGCATAAAAGACTAGATATTTTAATTCTCTTCATGTTTTGTCGTATTGCATGTTAAATCGCTCGAAATTATCCTTTAAGCGCAAAATTTATTAACATTTTCCAGGCGGCAACAAAGCTAAATTTCTTAATTGTTGTCCTCTTCAAAGGGAGATAGCCACTTAAAGATTAATGCAAGAAAAATCCACACCGTGACGCGTCGTAGATAAAGGTACAAATGGATTCATGCCTAAATATAGTTTATGAATACTTTTAAAGAGTCAAATGATTTTTAAGGAATATTAGAACATTGTTATCTTTTACCATTAACATTGAAAGATTTATCGCAACATAAATTGATACATCTATTTACATTTGTTCGATAACCAAGTTGTTGTTTATTGTTTAAGTTTTGGCTGATAGTATTGACATAATCCACATAATTTTATTGCTGTTTTAAAGGTTTCGGTGCATCAATCCATGTGAATATTAAATAAGACGTTAATGCGTAATTATATTAATGATAAAACTTTAAAATACAATACATTATATAATTAATAATTAATGTAAACATCGCTTGCGTAATTAAGGAATGGGGAACGTTTGGTAAACTTGGGGTACCCAATAGCGAAAGTAAGTAAATTTCAGAATTTAATGTATTAGTTTTATTGTAATATGGCATCAAAATTGATACACCAATAAAAATAATAAATAATAAAAATCGTTTGCTACTTAAAAGAAAACTCTTTCCCCAAGCGAAGCCGGGCATTTCAGCTATTAAAATATATTTAGGTAAACATAATGTAACCAAGGTATATAAACAATAACGTCTCGATCTCTGATTGGCTGGCCAGTCAACCAACAAAAACCGGCCAAAAAGTTCGCCGACGATTACGGTAATATGAAGTGTGCCAGGAGGAAACATTGAATTTGTGATTTAACGATTTATTTCATAGTCGGCAGTAAATTATAAATCAAACTTATTTTTTTAAAAAACATTCCTCATTTGAAATGAGGATTAGTTACCGTTACGTCCACGTTCATTCCTTCGTCGTTTTTGTTGACAACAAAAAAGTTCTAAATGAATTACGACTTTCTCGTAGGATTTTCTTGAAAACGGCTAGTCCTTCGATGAAGATTTATTTTGCAAGAAATATTCTATTTTTAGATGTAAAAATTTGTTTTGAAAACTTTTATATATAAGTAATATTTTACGAGATATGACTGAAAGTTCATTATTTGTTACCAGTGAAGTGGCATTCCTGATTAGGCTGTGTGAACCATTTATAAATTTTCTTATTTTCTTTGCCCTAAAGTCCTAAATGCGAAAATTACAGGTCCTCTCAGTAATATCGGAGATTAAATATGCGGACGGATGTGCCCATTAGGAGTTCCGCTACTATCGCTTCGCTAACAAAGAACGAATAGTATACGGTCGTTTCATTTCCACTCGCGACGACGATATTTCTTTCAAAATTCCGAAGCCGGTGGTGTAGTGGTTAGGACGCTGGCTGCTACTCGCCCGATGCTTGAAAAAGTCATCGGGTACGAATCCTGCGCGAGTAGGATTTTTCTCAAGGTCACCCGGCCCCCTGTTTGCGTGGTTTGAGGAGACCGCGCAAATTCAGCTGTTCCGTCCTTCGGAAGGGACGTTAAGCCGTTGCCCCCCCTGGTGTTCTTCGTAAGAGCAGGCAAATGCCGGCACCGGGTTTCCCTCCTCCCTTCTGTGTGTGAGTTCGGTGTGGAAGGCAACGGGAAACCACCACACCGTGTATGTATATTCCCTAGTCAAAACCAATTAATTAATTGGTAGGACCTGTCGCAAGACAGAACACGAATGAATGAATGAATATATATATATATATATATAGGGGAACACGGGATATAACCGGACAAAGCCTTGTTATTTAATGGCAAGGTTGGAATTTTGGTTATGTGACATCATCTAGTGAAGGAGCAATGGCTGACCACAGCAGGTGGGCTTGAACTTGTGTCTGTTTTTGTGTAGTGGTTTTTTCAGTTTTAAAGAAGTTTTAAGTGCGAATTTGTAACTGTGAAAAAGGTAAGTCGTCAACGTTTAAATTTGATATATATATTCTTATTAAAGTGTAATTTATTGCCTACATTTTAGTAGCACATTGAACTGAAAACTGACGTGTTAGCTAGTAGTAGAACGTAATAGGCCTTAAAGAACTTTGGGGAAATGCCGGGCACTACACGAGGCTAATGGTGGACACGTTTCTGAATGTCCTGCATTACCCCAGCCATCTTTATTCATAAAATATGATATATTTTCAGACTGGTAAGTAATTACGTGCGTAAAACTGAAAGGAGTACTTGGGAGCCTGCAGTTTTAAATAGAGCAATAACAGTAGTACAGAGAGGAGAAATGACCCTCAGAGCAGCGGCAAAAGAATACGGAATACCTAAATCTACTGTCTGATAGAATTCAACAGCAGAACTTCACCCCACTGACAACTGCTAGGAAACCGGTATTTAATAGGGGTGAGCGATATATATCAACCTGGTATTTAGTAACAGATACCGGCCAGGAACAGATATCAGTGATATCTATTTCCCAAAATATCTGTTATTGGAATATCAGTTAAGAAATAATAGGTGTAGGTTGAAACAGACCGTTGGACCATATCTGTTTGCTTTCAATACTCGATACCAGTCAATCCTTAATACTCGCCTTTGTTCTTCGCAAGCTTTCACGCACCACAGCCAGGGGCGGATCCAGAAACTTCCCAAGGGGAGGGCAATCGCCCCACTTGATTCCGCCTCTGCCGACGACCATACATTTTGAAAATCCCTATCCCCATCAGAACCTTTCTTTTCCTTGTCATACAGACTTAATCTTCGGTGTAGAATAAAGGAATGTTTCGCGGAATGAATTTAAGAATGTATCCAGTGGATGGCAATGGGCTCGTCCAAGGGGAGGGCGACCGCCCCCATCGCCCCTCCATTGGATCCGCCACTGACCACAGCGCACTCTCTATCTTCCTGCAAGGGCTAGAGAGGGAGGTGGCGACATGATCCAACAAACAATTTGTGCTCTCACGCCACTGGGAAGAGGACTCATCACAGGGGTGGGGGTGAGGATTTCCCCTCCCCGCCAAGCCGTCACCCTAGCCCCACACTAACAGATGCCGTTTAAAGGGCGAGGATATACCTATTATCCAAAACAGCAGACTGTTCTCAATGCTCCGATACTCAATACTCGGATACCAGTTTATATCAGTTGATGGATTTGTGGGCGCTCTAACTCAAAACCTATTACTCAGATCAACACGAAATTTTATATTTGACATTTTTTGTAAAGGAAGAAGAGCTGCTTAGTTTTTGGCAAAAATCGGTCAACCGAAAGTGGATGTTTACTCTTGTCACTTATTCGTAATTTTGAAATAATTGCTTTAATATTTGATAAATGTAAAAATGCACTGGAATAAAAGTTGTAGGAAATTTAACTTTCTACAACCTATGTTTGAAATATTTTTCCATATAAAGCATTGTTTAAGAGATATCTTATATTCTTAGCTGCCACCACCGCGCCACCTACCGACGGCAATTATTAACAATTGACGCTTAGTTACGTCTTAGTAACGCTCCTTTTTATTTTCTTAATCGTTGGTGCATTGTGGATATATACAATATTAGAAGGTTATGGTTTTTCCTGTTCTTTGTAATATTTAAAATTTTCTCGGTTTCTTTAAATATTTGTTATTAAGCAATCTATTTTGAAATTTTTAGAAATATTATAGATATGGAGAAAGTCATGTGGTGGCCACATCAGATTTTTTTCGTGGATTTCTGTGCCTGAATTACGATTTATTTTTTAAAAATCGCTAAATACAAAATCACATATTTCTGGAGAACTTAGTAAACAATCAAGTTGAAATTTTACATTTTGTTAGAATAATACATATTAATTACATTTATGTAGGTAATGTTGTCTAAAAATGTATAAATAAACAATAGTGAAAAGTTAGTATTTTTAAACAAATTGTATAAAATTGCAATCATATGAGATTTTCCGAAAGTGTTTGTATACGATGTTTGCTTTATTATCTCGATTTTGTAATAAGGAAAAAAAAGACTAATATAAGTGCATCATCAGAGATTGGAGTTTAAAGACGTCATCGCCTGGCATCTTTGCCTGACGCAAAATGAGCTAACGCGGCAAAGTACTGTTTATTTTTTAATTAGAATGAGAATTGATTTCTTTCATCTAAACAAACCTGCAATCAAATTAAAGCTTGACTTCTTATCTTTGTAATAAAGAAAGACGCAGAGCGTTATCTGCTTTCGTTTACAAGATATATGAGTCAGAAGGAGATGCTGCGCAAAACCTGCGATTCGCCGGCTGTTTACGTTAAGGGCATTTTCAACCGGCCGGTGAATCGCCGTCTCTTTAAGTCAATGGTTTAAGGGCATCTGCATCTGAAGAGTTAACAATTTTATGGAGATATTGAAATGTTTATTCGTATATATAGGGTAATGTCTAAACGACCTGAAAATTTCAGCTCCCTAGCTCGACCCATATTATCAAAATATTTACCTATTTGTTTAAATTTTAAGATTTTTTGAAAGTCAAACAAATTATAATATAAAAATTTCTATAATCCATATTTTGTTTTTTTTTACAAATTCTACCTATAAGTATAAAAAATTTCAACATCGTAGCACATAAATCGTGAAAATTTGTTTAAATATATATAATAGATATTACTTATATGATATGGAAGAACTATGTGTTTATGTTTAAAAAGTGAAAGATTCATTTAATTGAATGTAATGTATTTAGGGGATTTCCACTTATTGTATCTGATGCATGTAGCACAATAAAATTTTTTTATCCCTAAGTATTTTCATTACTCCTTTATTGAAGCTTGTTTAAATTAATAAATGATCATTAAGTTTTTGTAAATACGTAAAATAAGTACGCGAACCAACAGTTGTAGAAACATTATAAATTATACTGGTATCGGAAGGAGCATTCTCCGGTAGGTAGTACCAGAACCAGCACAGTAAATTGATATATCAGTAACAGGTATATGGAACAGATACTACCTCGTAACAGATACCAAGATATTAGGTACCGGTAAATATCAGTTTAGCTCATCCCTAGTATTAAACAGAGAAATGGAAATTGAACTATAGTCCATTCCTGCATTTCGTGCGGGTGAGACGTGTCTACAGTTAGACTCGTGGGGTGTATATATATATATATATATATATATATATATATATATATATATATATATATATATATATATATATATATATACCCCACTTTCCCTTACCACACTCCCTCTTTATTGGCTATCCACCCCTCCTACTCCCCACCTCCTCCAATCATCAGCCTTCCCACATCACCCTGTCATTCCCCGCCCAGTGTGTCACTTTACGTTACTCTTTCGCTGAAGAAGGGCATAGGCCCGATAAGCTTGCGTGTGTTTTTGTGTTCGTGTGTTTTAAGTGTCTCTTCGACGCCCCCAGCAGCCTGCCAGCTTGGTCCTCAACTTGGTAAGTGTCCGCTGGGCTTCCCTCAACACCTTGTTGCCACCCTCATCACTACCTTTTCTTTTCCTTTAGTTTATATATATATATATATATATATATATATATATATATATATATATATATATATATATATATATATATATATAGATGGCAACAAGGTGTTGGGATGAGGAAACTCAGTGAACACTCGCCAATCGGACGACTTCAGGTTGGCGAGGCCCCGGGGATGTCGAAGCGACACACGTAAAAGAACACTAAAACACAGAAACATCACAAACGTAGAAGCTTTCGGAGTTATTCCTTCATCAGCTACAGCTATATATATATATATATATATATATATATATATATATATATATATATATATATATATGTATGTAATTATATATATGTATGAGTTCAAGGTTTCTTGAAAAGTAGGTTGCAGAGAAGGAGTCAGGCTATAAGGAGAGGGAGAGGAAATCTTTCGGGAATGTTGCGAAGGATATTTGCGATAGACAAAGGCATAGACGACGCAAAAAATGCATCTCATGTTATGGAAAGACGATAAAGTTTTTTTCCCTGGCGATCCGCGCTCAAAGTTTTTTTCCTCGCCATGCATGTTTGGCTCTGATAAAAACCTTAGACCGTCTCTCCCGTCTCGCGAATACTGCGCATTTGTATCGTTCCGTCCGATAATCCGATATTCGAAACGCGCGCTTCGTTTCGTGCTTGCTATTACACCCTTAACTCGCTTGCGTGCCTCAAAAAATATCCGCGTTAACCGAAGTCGTGCAAAATGGGATAGGTTTTCCCCTGAGAATGTATGAGGTTACATTTAGTTATATTGTATTCAATATAGTTCCCTTTTATTCTTTCTTATAACCTGCCAGACGAAATGGAACATTTAATGATATTTTTCATTCTTGGAGACCTTTCCGAAACCGTGCAACAGTGAAATTGATGGTCGTACAATTCGAAGTAGATCTCTAAAGAGGATAACCGTGCTGAACTGAAAACAGGTAAAGCGGAACAGTGCAATTCGAGAGATAAGCGTACTCGTAATCATGAGGGATCGGAAACTTCTTCTAGACGCTGGGGGGAACGTATGTTTTCCTGATTGTTTCTTCGGGCCGTATTGAAAGAAGCGGGTCGAACAAGTTTTGTTTGTATGGAATTTATAGCTAATCAACCTCCTGGATTATTATAGCCATTATTCCTTCTACACCGAGCACACACAAGGGAGGAGGAAAACCCGGGGCCGGCCGGCATTAGCCTATTCTTAACGAAGAACACCAAAGGGGCCAACAACTTAACGTCCCTTCCGAAGGACTTCAAATCACACAAGTAGGAGACGGGACGATCCCTGGATGAAAACTTCGACCTCCGCCAGATTCGAACCTTGGACCGCTGCGTGGAAGGCCAACGCTCTAACCACTTCGCCATCTCCACCCTGGATCGAACAAATGTATCTTATTGTAGAAAATAGTCTAAATCTAAATAACTAGGTAGTTAGCACTATAATTCAACCACAGAATATTTTACGACTGCGATTATAATTAAAAATGTATTTAAAATGTATAATGTATTTAAAATTTCATGGTTGGCTTTATCTTAGGAAGGCGGTCCGAATAAACCACTCGTGAGCCGCATGAGGTCCGGCCCCTGCAATGGCAAGTTAACACCGATAGCTAAAAACATCGGAAAATTGGATCCGCAATCGGAAAAAAACAGCCACTCACATTGGTGATCCGACAATCGTTGATTATTCACTTCATATCATTGAGAACGGCTGATTTCTAGGCGAATGCTTATTTGGTTCCCTCAGCATTTTTTGCTATTGGTGTTGTCTTCAATATTAGCTGGATATGCCTCTCTAAAACGTGCTGTGAGGTAAACAGAGAAGGGTTGAGCTCATTCTAAAACTTTGAAGTTGAAATGATATAACTATCAACTTTTTCCTTGTTCTAAAGATTCGACCACCTTTACCAAATGACCATGAAATGCTTTCTCATATTCAGGACATATATTGCTGAAATCAACATAAGCTGGGAACACCAGATATGCACACAGACTGTAAACCAGCCCTCATCGGAGGTGATTCACTGATAGTAGACTAAAAATTTATAAGCTCCTCTCTGTTAATTACCACTGATGAAGACTGCTTTGTAGCCGGAATGCACGTCTGTGTTCCCAGACTTTTTATGACTTTCGGAGAGACATTTTTGTTAATTTTTCTGCCTAAATTTGTTGAATGTACCAATAAACGCCCAATTCTTAAAACTTTACGAGATTAAAGAAATTTTTAAACCGTCAACCATTCTGACTAATCGTAGCAAAGCAACAAAACTTGACTAATCGCCTACTAAGCTATTTTTCAACAAGTTTCATCCGCGGCCGAAGTCCTTGACGCCATCGCGAGAAATGCGTCAATCTATCTCGTTCTCTATTTATTCCGTTTTCCCCATTTCTCCCTCCCCTCACCCATCTCTCTCTCTCTCTCTCTCTCTCTCTCTCTCTCTCTCTCTCTCCTGAGCAACGCTTTTGATGCCGTAACATTTTGTAATCGAGTTATCTTTCACGGTCCCACCACATCCCTCGCATACACACCTATCGATTTTGAACCCCTTCTCGACTTTCCTCCGCCTAAAATCCCCGCCCTCGCGCCCATAATGCCTCCGCTTTTGAAATTAACTGCTGCTGAGATGAAAGAGGCAGTTAGTGTGATACGCTCCTCCGGGCTTCACTTGTCTGCGAGCAATCAATCTCTCGCGCCACCGCCCTACCCTCTCCTCAATCTCGATTCCCCCTTTTCTCGATCCTCTCTCTCTCTCGCTCCATCTCCCTCCTTCTTCCCAAACCTCACCCCCTCCCTCTTCCATCGATGAATCGTCGAAAACCACATAGCTCCAAGATTGCGCGCATCTAGACGGCATTTGTCACCGGTTCCAATTCGGCAGTCCACCACGGCAGTGAGGGGAAGGAGGAGGCGTTTGCGACCTTCGTCAATAGTGATATCGACATGGGATTCGAAAAGGGCGGGAGCGAAGGGCGTTGAGCGGGATATAAGGGGGGAGAAAGGGGAAAGGGAAGGGAAGTGTGGGAAGAGAAGTGGAAAAAAGCGAGGGAGGAAGGAACTGGAAGAGGAGATGTTGATGAGGTTTGTTCAGAGGAAAAAAAGAGCAGGAAGTGTGGGAGAGGGTGGGTGGGTGAGAGAGGAGAGAGGGAGATGGAGTGGAAGGGTAGAGAGGGAGATGGAGTGGGAGGGTAGAGAGGGAGGAAGAGTTAGGGTACGGAGAGAGTTGTTGGGCGAGATGGGAGTGTATTCTCAGCTAACTTCACAATGAGCCGCATTTGATGTAAGGTCTTAATCCATCTGATGTTTGCGTAAGCGTCCCGTAATGCAAGTGGGTTCGGATTTTCGTCGCGATGTTGACGTCGCCGCCGCGGGCAATTGAGGACAATCGACGACGAAGGAATTACCTCGAAGGGAGTTGCGCTAGCAGTTTTCAGCGATCGCAGAAATATTTGGGCAACATTCAAAGTTTTTCCCAAATAATATAAGTACTATTATTATGTTATCGCGGCGACATAAAGATTGCCTCGCACATGTTTACAATCAATTCCATAAAGAATTGTCGACCTAGCATTATGATAAAAATGAAATCGAAAATCTTCCCTTCTTATGGCTAATGGAGATATGTCGTCCGCCAATTCAATTTTGCGCTTTTTATTGAATAAATATGTCTCAGATCTACTGATACCAATAGAAGAAACTAATAATATCTCCACTGTGTGAAGCATTATTTAGTACAATAATGGATCATATCCAGAGGGCCCATTTTATTTTCAAGCCAGAATAAGTGCATTTCATTAGTTGCGCATATGAATCAGTTAATTCGGGAATACAGTCCGGTTGAATTAGCAAATCAGTGCAAAATTTTTTAAGTGTACATATAGGTACTTCGTACGTGGAGAAAGTAAAAACGGATGTGTCAAAGTGACAAGAGTAAACACCTACTACCGGTTGACCGTTTTTACCCAAAAATAACCAGTTTTTGTCCCTTTAACAAAAATATCAAATACAAATTTTTTGCGTTGACCTGATTGTTAGTTTTTTAATTGGGACACCCGCAAAATTCCGGTCTTAAAAAAACAAACACACCCTCAGGCAATATCGAGAAAATAGTCAAAGCGTGTTCAGGAGATCTTAAAACATGTATTTCCGTTGAAATCGCGAATTCGATTTTTTCCATGAATACAATACTTTCTCTATACTTCGTATACGAAGAAAGTAAAAACAATACCCTACTAGATCCCCCGCGTTGTCTTTTCACAACTGTCTTAACGCGCATCCACCATTCTCCCTATTCCAAAAGGGGTTAGGTGGAGCTCGAGTTTGAAATGTCATCTCCCCGAACCATCGAATGCGATAAAAAAATTCTGATGTGTTCACCACATGACTTTCTCCATACCTGTAATATTTCTAAAAATTCCAAATAGGTTGCATAGTAATAAACATTATAAGGATCTGCGAGGAAAATTTAAAGGCTACAAAGAACAGAAATAAACTCGAACCATAGCCTTCTGATATTGGATATAGCCCCGAAACTCCAACAATTAAGGAAATAATAAGTGAAGATATAAAAATGAATTTTTATAACCAACTTTGATATAGTTAATACTAAAACATGAATAAACTCTTATAATATAATTATGATAATCTTTCTGCTTGCATGGGCGTAAAAAGTTGCAAAAGTGTCTACGAGCTTTTGAGTTATGTGGGGATCTCTATATTTAACCTTTAATCTTTTTGCAGTTCTGAGAATGGCAGACAGAAGTAGAGAACTGTAAGAATATTTAGTATATAAGTAGTAAGAAGATTAATAGTATCTTTTGTTTCATTAATGAAAATACTGACTTATCCATTCATATTGCTTAAAATCAACGAAAATATACTGCTAGTTCAGAGTAATTCAGCTTTAGATACTAGTAGGAGTGAAACTTGAATATTTCATATTTTAGTCACCTAACTAACAAAAATAATAAATTGTTCTTTTCCTAACATCGCATCAACCATCCATCTAAAACCACTGTATAAGTATAGTTAGCGGAAGAATTGCTAAGCTACAACACTTTAAAATGTTATAGTTAAATTTATTCAAATTAACATCCTTTACAACAGCATTACCTATCCTAAACAGTGAAAAAAGGAATATGATACTTAAATTTGAGGGCTTTTAGAAAAATGCAAGTAAAAGGAGCGTTATTAAGTCGTAACTAAGCGTAAATTGTTTACAATAATCGTCGGTAGGTGGCGTGGTGGTAGCAGCTAAAAATATATATCTCTTAAACAATGCATTATATGGGAAAATGTTTCAAACAAAGGTTGTAGAAAATTAAATTTCCAAAAATTTTTATTCCAATACATATTTACATTTATCAAATATTAAAGCAAATATTTCAAATAACTGACAAGTGACCCACTTTCGGTTGATAGATTTTTAGCAAAAACTAATCAGTTCTTGTAACTTTCATAAAAATGTTAAATACAAACTTTTGCGTTGACCTGATTAATAGTTTTTGAGTTAGAGCATCCACAAAAAAGCTATCACATACACATACACACACACACAGGCATCGAGAAAATGGTCAAAAGGTGTTCAGGGGACCTTGAAACATGTATTTCCGTTGAAATCTCGAATTCGATGTTTTTCATGAAAACAATAACACCTCTATACTTCGTATATGGAGAAAGTAAAAACGAAAGCAGCAAAAGAGAGAGAGAGAGAGATGAAAAAGAGATGGAGAAAAAATTAAAGGTAGATGAATAAAGTGGAATAAAAACTGGAGCGAAATTGTGAAATAAAAAGGTGGCGGGGAAAAGAAAAGAGCATGTAAAGCGGGATAGGGAAGAAGGGAGAATATGAGAAGGAAGAAACAGCGGCTAAGAGCACGAGTAAGAACGATTAGGATAGGATCGAGATAGAAAAAAGTGAAAATGCATTAAAATTGACATTTCTATCATTATTATTCTATCGGGGTGGGTAGAAGGGTGGTTAAAATTCTCTTCTCTCAATCTTGAGGTCTCGAGTTCGATTCCTGCCAAGGGCCTTGCCGTAGGTTCTCGTTTTTATTAATGTTGATGTGCTCATTAAAAGAAGTCGTCAAGAGTAGTTTATGGGCTAGTTAAAACAAATGCCCGTCTTGACAGAGGGGTGGTTAGAATGCCTGGATGCAAGGGCCCCACTTTATAATCCCGCCGAGGACATAGTCGTATGTGCTTGTCATTACATCTACTATTACACCTTTAATTGGGGCAACCACATTGCGTTAAATAAGGTGTATTAAAACATATATAATTGCACAAGAGAATTGACAATGTGCAGTTTACCGCATCTTTCATTAAGTTGAACGTTATTTAAAAATTATTTATCATTTTAACTTGTTTAACCGCTTGCAAAGCTTGAGTAGATGAACTGATTTTTTGCGAAATTGATAGACCGTAATCGATTATTCTCTTTTGAGTTATTTTTTTAAGGAGTATGGCCGTGACCTCTTAAAGAGTCGCAGCTGCAGCCGAAAGCGATCACTGAGCGAATTCATTCGATGCAAGGGAGCAAAGTGCAAGTTTGATCAAAAGTGAAAACTATAAACTTTATAAATTAGACCGTGACAGTAAGGTTAGAATAACGGGACACGAACGAAGCAAGTTTAATAAAAGGAGCGAGACAAAGTCGTTGCTAGTCACAGTTACAGTGTTTAATATACATGGAAAAAGACCAATGACAGATTCATAATAAGACGCAGGATACGTAAAGGTTAGAGAAGGAGCCATCAGATCAATAAAATATGCTGATGACCAATAAAGGAAAAGCAAGTCCGGAAAATGATTATTAGATAGCCGGAAGAAAGAGTGGGATGGAAATAAATATGGAGAAATACTAAGTTTAGAGCTGCCAATAACCAAAGAAGGCTGCGGAGAATAGCAGGATGTGGAGAGCTCGGTTAAACAAATAACTGACCTTCCTGCGGACAAATAAGTGAGGATAATGATGATTAAAAAGATTCACCAGTTGTAGCCCTCAGTCCTAAAGATCATTTCAGCTTATTTTCCTCTACACTGTAGACCAGCCACCATGCCCAATAGTAAAAGTAAGTGGAATAAAGATGTAATATATATATATATATATATATATATTACTAGCTGGAGCACCCGGCTTTGTCCGGAACCATTTTAACCTACCGCCAAATGTATGTAATACTGGGAATATACTTTAAATCATCGCTCAAGTTTTATCTACCAGCATTGCTTCAGAAGCCTAATGTTTTGTAATTGAAGGTGTTGCAAAGTGCGCTCGGACCCCTTCCCCAGTAGAACTTTCTTTCTATTTTTAGCCTACTTTCCAGAATGAAAATAGGCTTATAGTTTCGTCGTTGTGTCTGTCTGTCCGTCTCCCCTTATTAACCTTTGAACCGATACACCGATTTTCATAACACTTGGTGGACATTTCTTGCTACATAATCCGAGCTCCCGAGGATAGTTTTTGTTGGGTTATATTCCAGGAACTATCCTTCCCATTTGATATACATGGGAAATCTAAAGTCTATCGTGCAGGGTAATTTTGTCTTGCACATTAAAATATCTTAAAATGGTAATACCGGAGCGAGTTGTACACTATTCTCTGAGGAAAAGAATGAAAATTCTAATTTTTATCGTAGAATTTTGCTTATCGATTGTGTTTCTTAGAATTTCGCGTCAATACTGGCGATTTTGCAGTTTTTGTCACTCATTACGAGAGTGTTGCTATAGCAACAACTACTGTTGGACTCAGATTCGGTATATTCTAATATGTACACGCATTATTTTTGCCGCACAAATACGCGCGATCATTTTAATATTCCGTTCGAATGCATTTGTAGTATTTTTTAACGCTAAATTATGAAACTTGGGAACACAAAAAGCAACATATCCGCTGTGATTTTAAGGCTATTAAGACAATATAAGTATTAAATAAATGATTAAATGGAAAGTAGGCATCATAAGATCCGTTTGGATCATCTTGTTCCTAAAATGTAATTTATTTAATACACTTAGAAAACAATATTCTAATACATTTTATTATAAATATTTAAAAATATGAGATTATTCTTACATAAATAACAATTTTCTCAACGGTAAATGGAAAACGGTATTTATTGAATTAAGCACCTTCCTCCAAACATTTTATCGCAATCAAGCTCGCAGGGTAAAATTATATAGCTAAGCAAATTTCGTGACGATATTTTCAGAGGTGTGGACAAACAAACAGAATTTCAGGTTTATAGATATAGATTAGGGATAAGGGAAGAGGAGGAACATTCGAGAACAAGAGCAAGAAAGTATGATAGAGATAAAGGAGCCATAGAAGAAGTAAGAGCAGACATAAATTAACTGGTAAAGTATAGATGACTTTATATCATCGGTAATAATCATAAAAATAGAATTTATTTGGCGTTAACTTTGGACGCCGGTTTAGAACCAGATATCCGTTTATAATCTCACAAAATCGATCGATAAATTCAGCTTTTCGCAATAGAGACATTCTCAGTAGTAAAAACCTCTTGCATTTTAACACCCGGAGGATGAGTCACGACGAGTATTTCCCAAAAAAAATAATTAATTTATCTTTTTCTTTCAAACATAATCGTAAAATCCAAAAAGGCCCTGGAATTTTGAAGGATTCAGTCAAGTGTCGGAGCTCTCCGATGACACACTTGTCTCTTGACTCGAGCGAAGGAATAAAAAAATATAGCGATTATCCGGAGAAGCCGAACCGTTTTACATTCCGCTCGTAAAGTGGCATATATCCCATTATAAGAAGCTTAACGGACGCCTTCTCCCCTGAAGCTATTCGCGAAACGAAATGGCTGATGCGAATCCAGATCCAGTATCAAACGCGATTGACTGAGAGATATCGAGAATCCCCTGAATAGGGACGACGCAAAGGACTGCAAATCTTATTACTAAACGTGGTTTTAATGTCTTGAAAATAGAATATATATATATAAACTTAAGGAAAAGAAAAGGTAGTGATGAGGGTGGCAACAAGGTGTTGAGGGAAGCCCAGCAGACACTTACCAAGTTGGCAGGCACGTAAAACACACGAACAAAAAAACACGAAAAAACATGCAAGCTTATCGGGCCTATGCCCTTCTACAGCTAAAGAGTATCTGAAAGTATATATATATATATATATATATATATATATATATACACACACACACATTAGGGCTGCGATTGATTAAAAAAAATCGATTAATCAAATTTCTTTAATCGATCAATTCGAACAATTTTAAAAATTATCAAAAATCATAAATCTCATTCTTTTTAAACAAAGGTCTTGTTAATGTTACTTTTTATAACGTTATATCGTCTTGAAAGTATAATGAAAATGCTGAAAAAGTTAAAACCAAACAATTTGTAATTATTAACCATACTTGCCAAATTCCATATCATAAAGCCCTAGCATAGCAAATGGTCTTGCATTTAAGCAAAAAACAATAAACAGTACTGAAAAATGTAATACTTGTGTCAAAGACAATTTTAATTTGTAAGTATTATTTAATATACTGAAAAGATTTATCTATCTTAGCCAACAAGCATAGTCACATTTCCCGGTAGTAAAGACGCTCGCATTTTGTTAACAATATACCCAGACGAACTAAGCAGTCGTTCGCAAGGGTACAGATGTCACTGGGACAAATAGAATGGTCTTTGCAAAAGTAGTTAACATAGGAAAACGATGTTGATTCAGTTTCCACCATTTGAGAGGATTCTCTGTTTTCAGAATCCGATCTTTCTCTATGTAACGAGACAGTTCTGATACTCCCACGCGTGCCTGTGTATATGGTTCATCATCTGAAGAGTCAGAGTCTGTAAACGCCAGTATTAATCTTCGTTTTTTCGCCGATTCTCTGGTACCGCCATCGTTCAACCGCTGTTGTTCACCTGTGTCCTCCGATTGCTTTCTGCTGTTACAAAACGCTTCAAAATTGTCACGTACTACTTTCCACTTTGCTTCCCTCTTATTTTTTGGAAAACATTTGAGTTGTCCACGACGTATTAGAGCCATTATATGCTGTTTGTTGCAATTACGACAGTTAACATTTTCGCTATCATCAACTTTTCCATCTGCATTTAACTTAAACGCAAAATGTTCATTTAACTTTTCTGTTACAGGTTTCACGCTTTTGTTGCCCGCCATTTTGATAACCGGTTTAAAATCGATTTGATTTCAATCGATTAATTAAATTTTAATCGACTAAAAATTGTAACAATTAATCGGTTTATTAATCGTTAAAAATCGCAGCCCATATATATATATATATATATATATATAGTAACGAAGGGAGGCTAAATCTCAACTCGAAACAGAAATTTGTCCTACTTCTCACCGTTTTCATCTATAAAAATTTCGCTTCGTAGTATTACACTTGGTCCGATTATTAGTGTAGTACATATATTTAGAATATTTCCTCACTGAAACTACGACCACAATGTCCAGTATGAAGGTCAGTTTACCACACGTACTTCTTGACTTAAGGAAAAACTGATAATCCTTTTTAAAGCTTTACTTTTCCATGCATACATTCGACGATAATAAACATGTTTTTTATCGGCTCGTTATTACATTACATTTATAAAATACAGCTGTATATAAGCTTTCAGAGGGCCATCGATCCAAATGCGGTATTTTAGATAGCTCCTTTAGAATCTACTACCGGTGAATCATCACCGATGACGGATTCTTTGCTGCAAAATTGCGCGGCTGGTTTTCCCAACATTTTTTTGACTACTAAAATTATCAATTGGATTTCATAAGACTAACTCGATAACTATTTTTTAAATCTATTACTTGCATCTTTGTAATGTTGGTTCATAAATGTTTTCGTTGCCAATGCACAAATTTAAACTCTGTGAATCCACGACAATCCCTTTAATTTGGTATATAGTCAACTGAAGTATATAAGGATGCCTTTTTACAAAGTAAAAATCAGCAATCATGATATTTTACGTTATTATTCGGAGACAATTTTGGTAACTCGTATAGCACAATTTATCATTGCTCTGTTAAAATAATATTCTATAGAACAATAAGTCCAAACCAGGACTAATGCGGGCTGGTTTCCCTAAATTGACGTCTCGAATTGTTTACTTATATTGACAGGAAATTTTTCAATACGTGTTAGTCATTTCAAGAAATTCTCATACCATAAATACCATTTGTAATTCATAGTTTATCAATGATAGAGAAAAACTGGAAAAACAAATTAATAGAGCATTGTCAGGTTTAATATACTAAAAGCAACGTCAAAATCTTTTTCTGTCATTATATTTTGCATGTATTTTTTCAATAAACGAATTTAATAACCGTTACTGTTTTTACGCTAATATGTATGGATCAACTGTCCATTGCTGAAGGGAAGTCGAGTGGAAAAGAAAACTAGTGAAGACATAAAAATGAATTTTTAGCCACCAACTTTTATATAGTTAATACTTAAATATGAATAAACTCTTATAATATAATTATGATATTCTTTCTGCTTGCATGGGCGTAAAAAGTTGCAAAAGTGTCTACAAGCTATTGAGTGATGTGGTGATCTCTATATTTAACCTTTAATCTTTTTACAGTTGAGAGAATTGCAGTCAGTGGCAAACGTAAGAATGTTTGGTATATAAGTAGCAAGAAGTTTGATAGTATCTTTTGTTTCATTAATGAAAATACTAACTTATCCATTCATATTGCTTAAAATCAACAAAAATATACTGCTAGTTCAGAGTAATTCAGCGTTAGATACTAGTAAGAGTGAAACTGTTGATCACCAACGATGTTTTTAATAGCATTTCCGTGGGGAAAACAATTTTCAGAATAATCTTAAATGAATAAAGATAAAAAGTTTTTAAGATAAATAAAAACTTACTATCAATAATAATTACGATAAATATAAACATAAATATTAGCAGAAATATCCCTTCAAAAAACGTAGGAATGCCTGTAGCAATACAAACCCACATTTAAATAAAGACATATTACACCATGAATAATAACAATAGTTTGTTTAATCTCGTTGCTATGACGGACACTTGTCTATCTTCGCACGCGAATTCAAATACACATTTATCGCAGCATCAACGCAAGGATCTGGTGGCTGAGGCGACTAAATCACTCATTTTACGCGATAGTGAGATGAGGTGGTTATATATATATATATATATATATATATATATATATATATATATATATATATATATATATATATATATATATTGGTTGGTAATAAAGAGACTTCTGTTACACCTTGAACAATGACAAGCGGAGTTCGGTAATAATCGTCTCCACGGCGACAATACAATAAAATGAGATTTGAAACGAAAAAACGCTTTGTTTTAGTAGAAATTCAAGAAAATACGATCAATTATCAAAATGCTGTGATGAGAATTAGAATATACATTCTTTTCCCCTTAGAACAGTACAAACCTCACTCCGATATCACAATTTTAAGATATTTGTATGGGATAAAGAAAACATCTCTGCACGATGGATTTGAGATTTCCTATGTAAAACAATTAGAGAAAAAACGATCCTAGAATCGAACCCGGGACTTAAATCTTCGCCAAATAAAATATAGCCCGGAGGTGGGCCCTCGCAGTACGAGCCTTATACCAACTTTCATGATGATCGGTACATTGATACAAAAGTTGTTGGTGGGGGACCCTCCACACACACAAAGACATGACCATTTCATAAGGCTATGTTTCCTTTGGAACCCAGCCTAAAAATGTACTTGTTTTTTCGCCAAGAAACTTGCATGAGCAAAGGAATAAAATAAATATTCAAATTCATATGCTTCGATCTTGCACGGAGACAAATTCAAGAGATTTTTCTCTTTGCCATGCTTAAGACAACCCTGAACTCAAAAGAATTAGGAGATTTTTAGCGCGACTGCCTCCCAATGCTTAAGGTCTTGGATTCGAATCCAACTCCAGGCACGGATGCAGGACAGCGTCTTTGTTAGTGTTTAAGGGCTCTTTATAAAATGCATATAAGTCCTGTTTAACAGCTATTGGAAAAATAAAACAAATGAATATTGCTTTGCATATGTAAAAATTAGCTTATGATGAAGACAAAACGTCTTTTCATAAACCCGTATGAATTCGACAATTCCAAATATTTTCCACCAATCCAAGCGTCGGCGATCCTCATATGTATCCCCCAAACAATAAAATGTTTAGCAGTATATTAAGACACAAAAGTTACCATTTTTATACACACACAATGATAAAGGAAAAAAAATTTCTATGGAATATTCCGAAGCCCGCATCTAAGCATTCCGCCGAGATGCTTTTGTACATTTTATTTCCAGCTTATTTTATATCTGTCTATAACATTCTACTGGGAAATATGTCCCGCGGATCTCGCGCAATTCCTATCTCGACAGAACCATTCTCGAAGAGTGCAAGCTCTTGTCACAAAGAGCCTCTCTCTCGCGAAAATCTCGCTTTTTTCCGCTCGTGCTATCCTGCGCAAAATCGACTTCGGATTCCGTTCGCACGAGGACTCACGGCGCGAGAGAAAATAAAAACTCTAAAGAGGAACTATATTTGCCGTCAGCATAAAATTATTTCGGACACCATTCGAAGCGAATGGAGTAAAAGAAATCATAGACGCTCAAAAAACATACTACATTCGAATAACATTACCCTCGATGGAGGAAGAGAACTAAGGTGGTTGGGTTCTCTAGGAAGTATCAAGGAACATGATGGCGCGTTAAAACGAACAATTCACAATATTTTTGCATGAAAACTAATGTTAAAAATGGACTAAAAACTTAATAAATTCATCCCTCGGATTGCACGACTTTTCTTTACACGTTATCATTATTTAGAGAACTAGCTGTAAATGCGCAGCCATCGATTTCGCTTTAGCACGGTTTTGAAGCGGTCTTGGAGCATAGTTAGCATAAATTGCTTCAATTCGAATCAGAGGTTATAAGAATGGATAAAAGAAAGAATTGCCTAAGGCAATGTGTTGAATTTCTGAAGGTTGACTTAAAGACGGCTCTCAAATGTATGTGTTACGGCAAAGGTACGTAATCGGGAAATATGTACATTTACCGATAAATGTGCACATTTACCACCAAGCTCGGTAAATGTAAGTTTAAATTTCCAGAAATACGTATTATTCGTACATTTCCCGGTAAATACGCACTTTTACCGATGTGCCTTGGGTAATTGTGGAAATAGGTAAGAATGAGAAATGCTACACATTAATAATTACGTTCATTTATATAAAAATCATCGAGGGCTCGGATCCTTTGGTATATATTAAGATGAACGCTTCCCAACCCGACGGGGGAACACAGTAAACGTGAGGAGGAATCATAAACATTTTGACTAACTTACCCAACCCGGTGGGGCCGAGTAAAATTTGCCTTCATGTTCAAATTTAGTTTAGTTGTGCACATTTACCACGAAATTTACACATTTACCGGACAACGCACATTTACGGTGCTTCTAAACTGCAACAGATGTTCGCGACGCCGCCAAGTTGCTGCCTGTGTTGCAACGTTTATCCACATTTACCAGTGTCTCTAGGTAAATGTGTACATTTTCCCAATCCAATCGATAAAAATATGTTATACTTACATTTACCGAACTTGGTGGTAAATGTGCACATTAACCGGAAAATGTACACATTTGCCGGACTGCGTACATATGCATCATTTTGGGATAACCTAATTTTCGCGGTTACTCTTTTCACAGTTTTACACTAAAACGCATGTACAGCGTAAAGCGAGAGATAGGTGTAATTCAGTTTTTCCATTAATAATCCCATTTTGATCGGGAGCCATAAAATTGCCGAAATCTATTAGTTTTGCGGCCCTTGCATTAATAGCAAGTCTTAAATATTACGCTAACTAGAGCTTCTAACGGAAAAGTATGAACTGCTCGGAAGATTATAATAGGGGTAAGCTCTTTTTCAGTTTGTTATCAGTTTTTTAAAACCATTTTAAAGGAAAACATTTCTTCGACATACCCTTTACCATACACTTTCGGCTGTTTGCAGGGTAAAAATATAAAAAAAACGTTCTTAAAAAAACAGCTACACGGGCCATCCTAAAAAGCAGCAGTATGCGCACAACATTATCGTGAAGCATTCTGAAACTAGCAACGCAAAATAATATATTCCTCCTGCGTCGTATAAGCCACATGACCGCTTTGGCTTTTGAATGGTATGTAATCATAATAAGTACAGTGCTGGTTATCCCGAAGGAATATCGCCAAGTCCTAGTATAAGCATTAAATGCCGTTTCTGAGCCGTCGCTTAGGGATATAAAACTTGAAATTTTCAATTATAACAAATGACATGCGTATTTTTAATTTTTTCGAAAAATATATATGGTGGAACACTATACATAAACGGCTCTGAAATTACCTGCAGCTGCATACCGCCAGTAATATTCTTTTATGCCCTCTTAAAAGGACCGCTCTTGCGAAAAATAACTTCGTCACGACTTCATTGAAGTTATTCGAAGAGAAATCGCCATGTTACCTAAAATGGTTTTATAGGAATTGTTACCAAGGAAATTTCAGCCCAGGAATTCAAAAAAGGGTGTAATCGATCTTTTGTAGCATGGTATGCTAATCGTCAATAAAACCGTAAGCTTCTCAATGCATGACGTGCATTTAAATGAAATGTTAACTGCGCATATACCCGAAGTATTATCCATTTTTCTTCAACTTGAATTAAGCTGATAGTTTCCGCTTGCAAATAAAAGTACGGATTCACGACACACATTGCGCAGTACAGCAACAGGATTTTTTAATAAAAAACAAATAAATGACGGACAGCGGCAAAACATCTGAATGCAATCGGACGAGGGGGATGTAATGTATATATATTTTTTTGTGCCGCGAAAGGAAACGTAACGCATAGGCAATTTGGCCCGGAATATCATGAATGCTATTTAGTAAGCTCCCCCCCCCCCCCCCCATCCCTCCCCGTATCTTCATATCCCGGCTTTTGTGAGAGCTGTTGCCCTTTTCCTTTCTTCAGGGAGTTTGACCCTCACCCTTATAATCCCATTAAGCATTTGGCACGCAATGCGAAAAAAGTTCAGCCATCACCGAAAGGTTTTCTGCTTATCCTCAGAGCGTATAGGGGGATATGGACCCGGCTAGCGAAGGCGGAAGAAAGAGGAGAAACAGACGAGAAGGAGCATGCAAGACGGGGGAAAAAGACCGAACGGGAAAATGGCGGAAGGAAGAAAAGAGAGATAGAGAGACGAGACGGTAGACCTCTGGCGGTGTGCTCGGAAAATAAAGAGGAATACGGCTACGCGGAAGACCTCTGGCGAATAGTCGGGAGAAATAGGTTTTGGCGAGGGTGAGAACCCGGCCGTATGGCACGGGAACGGGGGATGGGGGAAATGAGGGAGAGAGAGGTAGGGGTCTTAAGAAGAAGGATGGAGTGGTGGAAGATAGAGGGAGGAAAGAGCTAAGGCAGGGGGTGTGTAAGGGGGCTGGTAAAGGAAATTGATGAGGATGAGGCTTTTGGATGGAAAAGGAAGGAGGGAGGGATGGAACGTTTTAGGGAGGGGGAAGGTGCATGCGGTGGGGGAGAGAACGGGAGAAGGGACCCAGGGTATTCTTTTATTGGAGAGGTCAGGATCTTTCTCTCTCAGGGGCGAACGCAAGAATGGGTCGAGTCCTCGGACTAAGGAGAAATCTTTTCGGGTTCCCTTCTCCTGCCGCCATTGTGGTTCATCGGGGTAGTAAGCAAGGGTGGCGAGAGAGGGAGAAGGGTTATCATTGAGAAATTCAGCTGGGATAAGGTGATTGGTCGACGATTTTCGGGGTCGTTTTCGGGGATTGCGAATGTCATGGCATCGAGAGAGAACTTCGTAAAACCGTGAAAACTTGGCTATCGAAAGTGATGGGTTTTGCTCCGTCGGCGTCGAAGGAAAAGGTAATGACAGAGTTACTGAACTGTAAATCAAGTATTTAACGGAAATAGTATTACCTGAACAGTTTGATAACTTTCGGTTCTGTCTACGACTCTGACAGAGTTATTTCGCCGTGTTTTGCGATTATTCAAAATTTGAAGCCAGCTGACTAGCAAACAAAGTATTCTTGCGTGCAATAAATTTTTAAAAACTAATGCTTAATAATAAGCACCATAATGCGCTATGTCTCGGGAGTGTGCGAATTGTACTGGTTATCCGCTATAGCAAACATTTCATCCTATAATATAAAAAAGATTTATTTAACCCCTTCAGAACTGATCTTTTTCTTTGGGATTTTTTTCAGTGGAATTATGCTTTTGCATTCAAAAGAAATAGAAAAAAGAAATTTGGGAAAAAAATATTTTAAGGAAGTTTTAAAATGTACATTGCAACGTGTTACACCATCATAAATAAATAAAAACGATACAAAATTATTTTATAATGAAATAAGGTTTCTTTATCTTAGTTCACAGAAAATAATAACAAAGTGTGATAATTGATGGAATAAAGCGATCCGAAGATCCTATGCAGACAGGCATAAGCTGTAAATTTGGGAATAATTTTGAAAGCAGAAAAAGTCTGCTATGATCGGGAATCGAACCAGGGTCTTCCCCTTGCCGGGCGGATATTCTACCTGTGAACTATCGTAGCAGATCAATTTTCTTGTTTCTCCTTCCAAAATTATTCCCAATTTTACAGCTTAAGCCTGCCTGCATAGGGTCTTCGGATCGCTTCATTCCGTCAATTTCTTGCTTGGCAATCTCACCATTTGAGAGGGAGGAGTTTTCTTCGATGTATCTCTTCGAGGGTATCCGTTGGGGCAGTTTGATATTAGCTCGACTAGTTCCGTCCCAACCATGAAAACATCCGCGTTCAGAAACGAGAAAATTGATCTGCTAGGATAGTTCAGTGGTAGAATATCAGCCCGGCAAGTGGAAGACCCGGGTTCGGTTCCCGGTCATAACAGACTTTTTTCTCCTTTCAAAATTATTCCCAATCAAAGTGTGATGTTTCGACGACAAAAACAAAAAAGAATTATGACCTACCTGCAATTCTTTTCTGTTCTTACCATCTTGTATTTAATGTCATTTAACTTCAACTAGTCTGCAATAGATAGCAATAATAGGTAAATTTGACGTCACACTTATTACTCAGCGAGTTTTTATAAAATATAATGTGAAAGAATATTTGAAAAGTAAGCTCAAAATTAATGTAGGGTAGGTGGGGGCTATTTGGATCGTTTTAAATTTAATCAGGAATTACAGATGGCCAAATATTTTTTTTTAATTCAGTAATTATTTTCCATTGCATTATGGTGTTTTGAATTAAAAAATATAATGCTAATTTTGAAACATTATGTTTATTTTAAAACACAATACAAAAAACACAAGAATGAAAAACATTAGTTTAAAAGATTTTGTGGGGCTAATTGGCCCGAATATTTTCTTGTAAAAATAACTGAAAATTAATCTTATAAAAGTTAGAAACTATATATATATATATATATATATATATATATATATATAACACGTTATATTTTCTGACCACAATCATTCGTATTAATTACGGATTAAACACATTTTCCACACATATCGTTTATGTCCAGCAGCCCATACACACAGCTCGTGGCACCAAGTTTTGCATGTTTCGCAGCTTATTCAATAACCTTTTGTGAGAGGTTTCAGGACAAAATACTTGATTCCGCAGAAACCACACGCTATATCTTCATCTTCCGATAATTTGTATGAAGATTCTTTACTTGAACTGCTTGAGTCCATTAGTTTTCTTCGCACACATATTTTATTGCGTTTCTTGGCGATCACTAGATATTTTGATTTATTTCTAAGTTTTTAACCTTTGTTCCTTTCTCCAAATGTAACTTTCTCTTAATTCTTGTGTTTTCGTTTTCAAAAGACGTCAGATGACAGGCAGAACGCTTTGCTTTGTTTTCTTTTTTTCTTTGGATTGACTTTGTTAGGAGGAGGTAATACAACTGAAAAGTTTATTCCAGAACATGATGGTTTTGTGATAACTTGATTAGTTTTAGGATGAGAGTTATTTAATTCAGCATTTTGGTTTAGGGGAAGAGATATTTCGTTTGATGAATCTGTAGTTAGATTTGATGGTCCGGCAGATGAATTTGATGGTTGGCTATTTGCATTTGAAGAACGGGGATTCTCACTTGACTGACCGGGATTTACACTTGAGGGTTCAGGAGGTTCATTGGAATGAATAGGGGGTTACATCGAAATATTCAGTCGGAAAAAGTAGTTCCCAGCACACGGGTCAGAGGAAAAGGTGTGTGATGGCAGGAATTTGTGTTCAGGAATCTTGTTTGAGTTGAAAGAATAAATTCCGGTGCATTCAAATCCTTTCACTGGATTTCCTACAGTGACAACCTTTCTCAAGGTCCTATTATAAATAACAACAAATGCAAATTTTGTTATTGAACTTGTTAGATTACTGTGAACAAAAGAAGTGGCCTCTTAGTGGTAAAATGCTTTCAGAGGTTTAAACACAGTCCTGTCAAGACGCTGCAAAACATGGGTGGTGTGAGGTGGTAGGCAAACTAGCTCAATATGATGTTCTAGGCAATAATGAAGACATTACGGGAAATGTTGGGATATATGACCGTCTAAAATAAAAAAACTCGTGCCTTGAGCACAAATTTTGTCAAAATGTTGAAGCCAAACGAAGAACAGATCTTCATTGATGTAACCTGTTTCGGAGATTTGAACCGTGGTACCGGGAGGCATTCCTTGTTTGTATTCTTCTCGCATTCTTTGCCCTTTAAAAATTACTAAAGGAGGAATAAATACTCCGCTAGCACTACAACATACAACAACAGTTACATTTTCTTCCCTTTCTAAATTTGTCAAGGAAACGACATCTCTCTTACCCTTTCCACCAACAACTTTTGAAGGCTTGTTGTTCATAGGAAATCCACTGTCATCCACGATGTAAATGCATTGAGGTTGTCCTTGAAAGCCTAACTCAACTGTCACCTGTTTTAACAATTCATAAAAATCGTCAACTGCTTGCTTATTCATCCCCATTCCCCGTTCATTTGAAAGTCCTTCCGGTTTTCGCAATGAAATATCTTACTGCCGATTCATAAAAGTAATGATCTACTCTTTGCCTGCATCTTTATTTCATCGCCTCAGAAATTTTAGTTTTTTTAAAAGGTCTCTTTCTTGTTAAAGTGAAAAAATTGTTGGGTAGCCTATAGACTTGGGCTTACAAATTGGTAGATGAACTTCCTCCCTTGCAATTTATCTACTGTATCTAGCATCCTGGACCCATCTCTAAAGAGTTGTAAACGAAACTTTGAGATGATCTGAAGCTCCATGTATACTTAAATATCTATTGAGTGTGCTGGATACGGCCTGGCACATATCTTCCTCCTTCACTTCCTTCCGCTTATGTTTTCTCACCATCAGAAAATCTAACCGGAAATTGGAGGTTACTTAAAATTTAATTTTTAGAGTGTTTCTATATTTTTGCACCATATTTTACTTTTATTTATACTAAAAATATCCCGTAAACATTATTAAATTTACAAACCCTTAAACCTATTGGATACTACTGCAAGTGCAATGGGTTGACCGAACCAAATAGCCCCACTAAAATTGATTCAAATAGTTTCACTTGTGTCGACTTCAGATAAAAGGAAGTAGTCCTGTAGTTACGAACATAATGCGCTACTTGTACCATAGAACAGCGCAGAAGATTGTAACGCTGCGAGACAGAAATAAAGAACAAAGCGAGAATAATGTTAACACTAAACCTTAAATTCTATGGCTGCAATGTTACATACCGTTAAAATCAGAGCTAGTAACCACTCACCTCGATCCCTTTCATTGCGTTTTGAAGGGATGTACGTACAGATGTAGAACTGAATAAATTCATTTCAAAAGCATAAACTACCGTATTCTACAATCGTTCACTAGCAAATGACTGCCGGCATGCGCAAGACATTATGCGCAGTAGGTCAAATGCATATTTTGATCCAAATAGCTCCATGATCCAAATAGCCCCACCCTACCCTACATTGTCTGAAGGGATCAAACAAATATTTTGAATACTTAGAGAATAATTTTGATTTTTACCATACTGAAAGTAAATATACAATTTTAATTTAAAACAGCACTAACAATTGTCGAAATGCGTACTTATAGAAGTTTAGGTGCTCTAAGCACTGCTTCCGAGACACGTTTTCGTTTTAGTGAAGTTTTCGTCTCAGCAATATTCGTTGTAGCGAGGTTATACGCAGTAAAAGTGAGCTGCTGGATCGTCAAACACGTCGAGTTAAATTTGTCCATCCGCAAGCTTTTTTATTCGAATCGTTCCGCGATTCCTTTCATATTACTCCACGCATAAGAACAAAAACCCTTATCTTTTCTTTAAGATTTACCTCAAAAGCAACTTTCGCCATATGACCCTCCCGACTCAACTGAGCACAAAGTTCACCGCAAACTAACGGGAAACTCGAGGGATATATATATAAATCGGTCCCTATTGACTTTGAATAACAAATCCCATTCGCTTTTCAATATTCCTCTGGTCAGAATAATAATATCGCTTAAGTCCGTAGAAATCCGACTCTGCATGATCTTTGACCTTTTACTCTGGGTGGTCCTATTTATCTCCGGCGACCAAGAACCCCGCTTGCAGCTATAAAAGGACGATCCTTGATAAATTACATTTGCCTCGCCCAATCTAAACTGCCCACGCCGGTCTTCGCTTGCATTTCCAAGAATTGGAAATTGACGCACATTCTCGGTAAGGAGCCTCGACATCTTTAAGGACTTTTTCCATTTAATAGGGCTTTTGGAATCGCCGGTGCCACGGTTCCCAACGGTTGCGTGCTGGAAGGAATCCGGCGGTCACCTCAATTTTGGTGGTAGAGAGAGAAAGAGATAGAGAGAAAGAGAGAGAGAGAGAAAGGCAAGGGCCAAAAGGATGAGATTGCGACAATAAATAACGCCAATCCTCGGACAAGTGGCGCCATATTGGATGGGAAATATAACGAGTCCGCTCGCTCCATCTTCCCTCTCTATTTTCTTTCTCCTATCTCATTTCTCTCCCTCTCCCTATGCTTCTCTCTCCGAGCGCGTGGAAAGAAACTTGGATCTTTACGACGAGCCATTTGTAATATCTCCATACGCAGTATACATAAGGTATCGTTTTTGTGAAAACAATCGAATTCAACATAATTTAAGATAATTTTAATCGCGATGAAAATTATCACAGTACTATATTTCTTTATTTATTCATAAATTAACACAGCGTGATCGCCAATTTACAGTGAAATAATAAAAATAAAATAATAAAATTCTAAGTATGAAAGGTGTAACAAAAATTTAAAAAATATTCAGTAGAAAAACTAACTATTATTGTGTCGAATGTTGACTGTGATTATTTAGGTGAAATATGTGCGATTCCTAGCTTAATAAATAATTTAATTGATATGAAAAAAGGATCAATATGTGGAGGTAAGGTATTCAAAAAATAAGGAAGACGAAAGAAAAGAGAACGTTTGGCTAGAGAAATCCTCGGAGTAAACATATGAAATAAGGAAGATGAACTAATAGTTCTGGGTGGAACTCGGAAATTTATGTGTGATAGTAACTCAGGGCAGTCTGTAACGGAGTTTAAAATATTATAAATAAAACAAAGATCAGATTTAGTTCGAGTCGCAATAAGATTATCCAAAGAGAGATCAGATAAAATAGCATCATTAGAAGCAAACCGAAGAGAATTTACACGATATTTCACAGTTCTAAGGAAAATATTTAGGACCTTGTCAAGGGAAGAGAGATTAGAAACAGTAGACATAGACCATATAGGGCAGCAATATGTTATAACAGGTTATACAATGGTACAAAAGTACATCCTGAGTGCTAAAGGATCTCTGATATCTGTAAAACGATACATAATGCCTAAGAGAGACATTGCTTTATTTTTAATGGCTGTAATATGGCCAGAAAAAATTAGTTTACTATCAGTAATTACACCTAAATCTTTCTGCTGTAAAACTCTTGTCATTAAATCCGAATTAATGCAGTAATTAAAGTTTATAGGGTTTCTGCGAATGAAGATAGTCATGACATTACATTTCTTTAAATTTAATCTTATCTTCCAAACATCATACCAATTTAATACTAAGTTAATTGATGCTTGGAAGGATGTACAGTCAGCTATGGTAGCAACCTGCTTAAAATTTTGCAGTCATCTGCATAAAAAAGCGTGTCTAACTCCGAAGAGTGGAGGAGAGTAGCTAAATCATCAACATAGGGTCAAAAGACACTACCCTACGGAACACCGGAGGTGATGGAAGACCAATCTGATGCAATACCAGATAATACCATTCTCTGTGTACGGTTTTTCAAAAACTACTCAGGAGATTCAGGAAATTACCATGAATATTAAAGCGGTGGTTAAGTTTGTAGATTATAAGGCTGTGATTTATGGAATCAAAAGCCTTCGAGAAGTCTAAGAAAACAGTGTCTAACTGAATCTTATCGCTATAGCATCAACAGCATGTTGTTGAAAAACTGCTAAGTTGGTCATGCAGGATCGGCCAGGAACAAATCCATGTTGCTTAAGGGAAAGATGCGGTGATGTGGAATAGTAAAGGCGGTTCAAAATGATCCTTTCACAAATGGAGGAGAAATTTGAAAGTAAAGAGATAGGACATTAATTAATTACATCATATTTTGAAGCAGACTTATGAATGGAAATTACGTTAGCAGATTTCCACTGGGAGGGAATAGTACCCAGCGAGAAACAGCGGTTAAAATAATACATAGAGGAATAGAAAGAGAAGAAGCGCATTTACGAAGAAATAAAGAGCTGATACCATCAGGGCCGGGAGTACGATAGCAGGAAATATTGCAGAGGAAATCAAAAACTTCTTGGGGGTTGTTTAAAGTTGAAACAGAGAAAAGTTGCACACGGGTGATAGAAGAATCACTATCAAAGTTCAGAGGGAAGTTAGTAGAGGGTGACAAACTATTAGAAAAAAAATGAAATAAAGCAGATCTATGAGAACCCTCGGCATTAGTATTATCATAATAAATCTCACCCGGGATCCTAGAGTGATTGCGGCGACCGTTCACGAAACGCCAAAATTTCTTAGGATTGGAGGAAATAGTCAGATTAATTTTTCGTAAACTCAGCATAGTCGCGGCGAATTAAAAGTTTGGAATATCGCCGTAAGCCGGTAAAAGATTTGCGGGATTCTTCACTAGGGTAGGCTTTCCACAAATACCAGGCACAATTTTTGTTTTTCAGAGAGTGTATTGTATCAATTTTAAACCATGACGGGAACTTCTTAGCCTTAGGAGTAACAAAAGGAACAAAATCCTTCAGCGCACCATCGATTAAGTCGTAAGAGAGAGTAACTGCCTCATCGGGGGGAAGATAGCTCGGCAGAAACCACTGAATGAGGTTGAGACAGCTGTTGACGTAGTCCCAGCGAAGCAGGAAAGGGTCGGGAAGGGGAAACACCACATGGCTTCTCAGTGCCTGGAATTCTGAGAACTGTATCTAGAGAACATGGTCACTGTCGAAAATATTCCGGCCAGGGGTATAATTGCGTTCGGAGAAACAGAAACAGAGGAAACAATGCCATATTGCGGGTAGAGTGAGGATTGAGTTGAAATAACCGGAAAGTAGATACAAAATGTTCAAAAAAATTCATCTTGCACATTTTTTAGAGTGCCACACGTCGGGGTTTCCCAAAGAAAAGAAAGGTTAAAGTCACCAAAAAGCTCAACAGGACCAAGTGATAAAACATTTAAGATAGATGAAAAACAGTTTTCAAGAACTACAAGGTCACTAGATAGGGGCGATAAAAACATGCCACAAAAATCTATTTTTAACATAACGTTTGCAGGGGCCAATACAAACTCAACTCCATACAATTACACAATTTTTTCCCAAGTCCAAGCGGCGCTTAGCTGGAAAAATCGACTTAATTGCAAATAGCACTCCACCACCCTTAGAGTTGCGGTCTCTCCTGAAAATCTGGTGGGTACGAGAAAAAGACAGTTAACAGTCACCAATATTGTCAAACTGCGATAACTGAGAAACTTGTAGGTATTATTGTAATAATACTCATTACCGTGAATGGAAAGTCATGAGCTGGCCACTTCAGATTTTTTTCGAAGAGTATACGAAGCAGACTCACACGTTTTTCCAAACTGCTAGTTCTTTGTTAGGCAATTACAAAGACGATAGCTTCGGCTAGTATTCCTTTACACTTCTATAACTAATTTTCCGCCATACATAAACTCTAGCCGAATAAAGCCTCTACTGGCCTGTCTTATCCCGTCCGGGAAAAATGATATCTAGCATCTATCTGTTCCAGCAACTACAGTATTTTCTAGAACGTTCTGATCTAGCACAGATGGTTACAACTGTGTTGCACACGTCCTCGCCAAATTGGAGCTGTTTAAAAAGGAAAACATCAAAACAAAAAATCACAACAATGCCTTCTTAGCACGATCGAATAAATCACTGTTACAGAGGAGAAAGAGAACACTTTTTAAGGATGAGTCGGTCTAATTCCATTACAGTGCGACCATGGCCTCGAAGCAACGAGATACGCACAAGCGCTTTTATATACCCTAGTGTTACGAAGAAAGGATCAATGGAGAAGAAGAAAATTAAGCTGGACGAAACCGGGATTAGAGTAGGTTGAGTTCATGGAAATGGGCAGGGGCGTGTTAAGCTACCGCGGAGCCCAGGGCACCAGATGGATTGCGGGGCTTCCAACCCATTGGTTCCAATAAATTTAAACTTATCGACCATAACACTATATTGATATTAGGAAGAAATGCAAGGATATTGTATCAAACAATTTAAATATGATATATTGATATTGCAATTTATTATAAAAAATAATTTTCCGTTGTCCAGTTTAAGGACAATAATGCCCTAAAAACTCTAACTAAAAAGAATCAACCTTATAATATTTAATAAATATATCAGCAAAACAGAGAAGACAGATGATCTTGCCATCATATAAATGAAAAGCACGTAATTATGCAGCATTAATTATGCTAATTTAAGCTTGGAAGAATTTCTTTCGAGACCTTTCTCCAGAAAAGTCTGTTACAATATCTTCAAAATCGAGTCTCCTTGTTATGTTCCACTCGATGCTGAGAACAATCAAATTACTGAGTTTTGCCTCTAATAATACTGAGCGTAGATGATTTTTTACTCGTTTTAAAGTCGAGAAAAAACGCTCTCCCTCAGTATTTGACGACATAATAGTCAAATTCTCAGTGCAATACACACATTTGAGAAGGCCAAATCTAGATTGGTAGTACTCAATCCACGAATTGCATTTATAGGTATTTTCATCACATCTGACTTTTGCGTAGGTACTGAAAATATTGAAGAAGTTCGTCTGGGCGATATTCGAGTTGCCAAATGGCAGTTAACTTGTTTGAAAAATTCTGATCTAATGTAAATAAAGAAAAAAGGCAATAATATTGTACGTTATGGATAAAAAATAGGTTTGAAACTTTAAAGGAAAAATCAGTGTAAAGTGTAAAAACTTGATAATTTTATCAATAATAGGATTTAGGATCAACTATTTAATAACACAAAATCTATTATTATAATTTTCTATCTGCAGAATCTTTTCCAGAGCGCGGGGCCCAGGACACTTCCCTAAGTGCTCCGGGGTTAAAATGCCCCTGAAAAGGGGAAGATGAGATAAATTAGGTATGTAAAAAGGTTAAGGGGAGAGAGATAACAATTTCGACCATCAGGGCCGTGTTTAGGACACTTAGGACCGTACGAAATGCTCTTCACATTTAAGAGGAAGGTGTATAACGTAATGGAAAAACAAAGTTAATCCAAATCTTAAAATCCGTTATTTTAAGGTAAATAAACATAGATATTAATTGTTTTCTTTCTGACTTTTTGTACTGCCAATTTATCAATCATTTCATCATAATTACTTTCATTAGCAACCTCATTTTTAACGCAAAGCAGCGTCAACGAGATACTGCTACTTCGGTAGTTTTTCACACATTACGAAGTTGAAAATCTCCGTTCACCAGTAGCATTACTAATTGGAATTAGTAATTTCGGGTCTCTGCATTTGCCTTACGGTAAACATGGACCTATCGACCACCACAACAGAGTGACAATACTGCTTGTGTTCTTCTAACGATGGGTGAGGGTGTTGAGGATTAGATTAAGTCACCTAAGAAAATTTTCCTTCTTTCTCCTTTATTATGGAATTCCAACAAGTAAAGGCATCTCTAATAATTAATTATGAATTAATTTACAAGAAAACTAGATACCCTGCCTCCACGCGCCTCGCAAAGCTGAAAATAATTTCTCGGAGTTACTCTTATAAAGATAAATGTTTCTTGTCCAAAAAGTTTTTTTCTCCGGCGTACCGTTTCCAAAATATAAATTTTTAAATATTTCAAACGGTCGTTATTTTGTTTCAAGATGGCCGATGAAAATTAAAATAGTTATCCGGGGATCTCCTGGCTGATAGAAATAAAATTACCTATGCCGTATTTCTCTACAACAAACGGGTCCTGAGATAAAGAGGGGGGCAGACGGAATGACAGACACTTGGAAAATTATATATAGGATTACTCATGCCGAATGAATGAAGATAACGTGCAAGGATCCTTTTATGAGTTCAATTTCAGGTATATAGTCTCCGAGGAGGATCGATTTAAGTAGTTTCGGTTTAGAAATCGATCGTGGCAAATAAATTCGTTAAATTAACCAGAAAAAATCAAAGGTGAATATCTAGAGCAGTGGTTCTTAACCTGGGGTGCGTGGAACCGTTTCTAGAGGTGTGAGGTGTTGATCTAGAGATTTAAAAAAAAATCATTTAAATAAAAACAAAATAAAATATACAACAAAACATTTTGGAGAAATGTCATTTAATTTGTCACAGCCTTTGAATAAACGCAAGTCATTATAAATGAGACGATTATATGTTCATGTCTTCGAAAGAAACATTTGCGTATGAGCGCACAGCTTATACCTTTGAAGGACGCCAACCGTCTGCTATCCCCACCCTGCTGCGAAGCACTCGCCTGCTAGAAATCGGTATTTCTGCATAAGCTACACTGTTCCAAGATCTTGTAATCATTACAATGTAATGCAAACCATTACAATGTAATAGTTGACATTGCGAGGTGTTCTGAACCTTCTCAACTTTGCTGAAGTTTACATTGGCAATTTACTTGTTTCTTCTGCCCTAGTTGAGCTGTATAAAAATACCAAACTATTATTATATTGATATTTTTATTTGAGGTAATTTATGATGTAATAATGTATTCTATTCGGTTGAAATTCAGCAGAACTTGAAGGTTAGGTTTCAAGTCTTGAAAGCAGCCCAAAGTTCTGAAACACATAGCATTTTCAAGTAATATACTATGCACTTATGACTTCTATTTATAAGTATGGGTATTTCATGCGAGGACTTCCATTCTCAAATAGTAACTTGGCTGGCTTAAAACATAACCTTAAATTTTTAAAATTCTGCTAATCTCAAATGAGAAAATATTTTTATTTTTCAGTACCCTCTCAATGTCGAAGAAACACCTTTGGAATGATGATTACATTCGATATGGTGTCACCTACGTCACAGATAAAGACAGCATCCAGTACCTACAATGCATGCTGTACTGCACGATATTTTCAAATTCCAAACTTTAACCGTCAAAATTTTCAGAACATTACAACAAGCAGCATGGTGGTGAAGCAGCAGGACATACTTTTAACTCTTTGAAAATTAAAAGGGCAAAATTCGATTCTGGTGGTACTATTATTGCTTTTACACATGCATCTGTTCAGAAGCCATTGTTACAAGCATCTTATAAAGTTGCGTATCTGTGTGCAAAAACGAAAAAACCTCACACAATAGCTGAAGAATTAATAAAACCGTGTGCACTGGAAATAGCAAATATAGTGCATGGCTCAGAAGAACACAAGAAAATACAACAAATTCCTCTTTTTAATGATGTAATTCGCTCTAGAATTCACGATATGAGTGAAGACATTTTAAGTCAAGTGATAGAAGATATAAAAGCCTCTGAAAGTGGCTATCCAACTCGATGAGTCTACTGACGTTAGTAATTGCTCTCAACTGATGGTGTTTGTACGTTATGCAAAGGAGAGAGATGTTGTCGAAGAATTTTTGTTTTGTGAACCACCGGAAATGACAAAAGGAATTGACGTGTTCAATCAAGTCAAAGGCTTCTTTCGCAAACATGAATTGTCAATAGATGTTGTTGGATCAGTTTGTACTGATGGATCCCCCGCTATGTTAGGCAAAAATTCAGGTTTTGTTTCTTATATAAAAAAAGAAATTCCGGATGTAGTAATTAACCACTGCATGTTACACAGACACGCACTTATGGCAAAAACTTTAACAGAGAATTTGAAAAATACTCTGTCTAATGCGGTGAAAATAGTAAATTATGTTCGAGGACGAGCAACCAACCATTGTTTATTTCGTACTTCCTGTGAAGAAATTGGTTCTCTTCACACGGTCCTTTTCCACACGGAAGTGAGATGACATTCTAGAGGTCGAATGCTCAGCAGAATATATGAATTGCCCAAAGAAATAATTCAGTTTCTCAAAAACCAGGGGAGTAACTTAGTTGATGATTTCAACAAGAGAGATTCAATTCTTCGACTGGCATATTTAGCAGACATATTTACTCATCTTAATCAGTTGAACACGTTTTTGCAATTATATGGCATAAATATCATAAAGAGCAGAGAAAAACTATCAGCTTTTTGAGGAAAACTCTCAATTTGGATAAAACAAGTGGAAAATAGTAATTTTGCAAACTTTCCTATGCTTGATGAAATTGTTTCCGAAGATGAGGGACATACAGTTGCATCCGATATAATAATTCATTTGTAAAAATTGAGACTCTTTTGTAGGATATTTTCCTGCTAACGGAGTCATTGACACCATTCAAAAATGGATATTGGATCCTTTTCTTTTTGACCTCTCTTGTATAGACGACAATAATTTACTGCAATATGACATAATTGAAATAAAATCCAGCTTTCACGCTCAAATGCAATTTCAAAAAATGACGTTAGAACAGTTCTGGTGTTCTCAACTGAAGACATTTCCACGTTTGGCAAATGCAGCACTGCAGTGTCTTATGCCATTCACCAGCACCTACCTATGTGAGGTTGGATTTTCATCGCTACTTAACAAAAACAAAGGCCAGAAACCGCTTAAATGTGACTGATGATATTCGAGTGGCTCTTTCAAAAACAGAGCACGTATAATGAAAATAATAGAAGAAAGGCAAGAGCAGAGTAGTCATTAAAAGATTTTCTTGTAATTTATGAAATTGAGAAGATGCTCTGTTTTTTGACATGTGATTGCGATTCTTTCATTAAATAAATAAAATTGTATTATATATACTAATTTTTCTTTTTCAAATCCTTAAACTTGTTCCCAAGTCTTTTTACACAGATAGATGGACTTTGTCGAATATTATTCTTCATCGCTCAACTGTAACTAAGGCTGAGACACACATTTAAATAAAAAATCAAAGATATTTTTTCGGGGTGCGAAAGCATATTCTGAAAGACCAAGGGGTGCGGGGAGCTAAAAAGGTTAAGAACCACTGATCTAGAGAAAGAATACACAGAAAACGAACAAAACATCGGCACAAACTCAACACTTAATGAAGGATCATGGTTTTGTTGAACATTAAGATAGCATCAGGGGCGGTTCGAGGTACGGGCGAGCAGGGCAGCGCTAACCCGATCATTTCTTTATTCACTACATGCAAGTAAATAAATGTGAGAGACCAATTTATATCGCGGGACAGACGGGGAAAGAAAATCTGTTTCATTTTCATTATCAATTGTTTTACGGAGCAATGAATAATGGAACAAGTTCTTTTAAGAAATATCTTATCAAATATCTATGTATGGAGCGCTCTCTCGTCCGGGGTGCCAAAATACCCCGGGCCGCCTCTAGGTAGCATACTCAAAAGAAAATCCATAGATAAATATGAAATGTGTGGAAGTTCCACGCGCTACCTTATAGGAAAGAGTTCAAACTAATCAATATTCAACCTCACGATAGCCGAGATTCGCCTGTTTCTGAAAAGTCCCATAGAAAATATTTTTGAGAAATTTTTCGCTTCAGTAATAGATTATTTCTATTTCACTTAGAATTCATTCCTAAATTGGGTCTATTCTTGTATAGTCTGTATCATCAAAGCAGCAGGTGGAAGATACAGCGCTTACGGTTAAGTTATCGGAAGAACCATTCAAAAAAGTTACTTGGAACATTGTTTTTCCTGCGTTTTAATAAATAATAGTTTTATTGCAATAAAACTAAATCTAATCTATGAATGTCTAATGAGTATTTATTCAAATAAGAATATAATTTTTCAATCTTTTTTTAGAGAAGTGAGGCACCTTCTGCTAGCGTAGCCTATAACAAATGCCACCTTAGCCAAACCCATGTTACGGAACCGTGCATTTGTTTCATTTAATGCAATCCAAATTTAGGGTTAGCAAAACCATGATCTTTCAGTAAGTTTTGTAGTAACATTTGATTTGACCTATTCCCGGAATTGAATATGTCAATCCAAATATTCTATCCAAACCGCTATAATTTTAAGCGTATATTCAGAAAACATTTTTCAATCCGATGCATATTACAAGCGGCCAATGATTCGATAGAAAAACGGAAAAATTTTTAGTTAAGAGCTGGTAAAAATCAGCCTGAATGCAGATGCTCGCGAGATTCGTTGAGCTACAAATCCTCGAATATTCTCGAAATAGAAAAAAATCAGTGGTTTATTCATCGTGTTCTCGAATGTTCTATAGCCACTTTGAATTTTTTTTATGCATCCCTAATAAATTGGAACATATAACGAGTGTGCTTTGGTAATATGATTGGAATAGACCTGCCCGTAGCAGATAATTTCTATGTTGGAGCCAGTTTTCTAAGGAAGTAATCAGTAATTGCCTTTGCGTTGCTAAAAACCTCCAACGTGAAAACTGTAATGATTTCCTAACTTTACCGAAAAAATGTAAAGACCCGTAATTTTTAAGCTACTTTACAGAATGTAAATAGGCTTATAGTTTTGTCGTTGTGTCTGTTTGTCCGTCTGTCTGCCTGTTTGTCTGTCTGCCTGTACGTCCCTCCCTATTAACTTTTGAAACAATAGACTAATTTTCATAAAACTTGGTGGACATCTCTTGCTACATGGGCCGAGCTTCCGAGGATAGTTTTTGTTGCGAAGATTGAAGTCCCTGGTTCGATTCCAGGAACTATCCTTCCCATTTGATTTACATGGGAAGTCTGAAGTCCATCGTGCAGGGTAGTTTTCTCTTACACCTATTAAAATATCTTAGTATTGTAATATCGGAGCGAGTTGTGAACTATTCTCTGAGGAAAGAAATGAAGATTCTAATTTTTATCGTAGAATTTTGCTTATCTATTGTATTTCTTAGAATTTCGCGTCAATACTGGTGATTTTGCAGTTTTTATCACTCATTACGAGAATGTTTCCATAGCAACAACTATTGTTGGACTCAGATTCGGTATATTCTAATAAGTACACCCATTATTTTTGCCGCACAAATACGCGCGATCATTTTAATATTCCGTTCAAATGTATTTGTAGTATTTTTTAACGCTAAATTATGAAATTTGGAAACACAAATAGCTACATATCCGCGATGACTTTAAAGCTATTAAAGCCAATATAAGTAATCAAATAAATGATTAAATGGAAAGTAGGCATCAGAAGTTGTTTGGATCATCTTGTTAAAAATAATCTGAAATTCTAAAATAGCCCGAAAAACTGAATGCTGTAATCTCAAAAAGGCCAAACTCAATAACTAGAAGAGAGAAAAGGTTCGAATTACATGCAAATTCGAGTCGCATATCTTCATTTTAAAGTACACGTGCGCGAGCGTTAAAAACGTCCACATCGACTCATTAAAAATTCGAGTTGTAGACGTTCGAGATATCGAGGTTCGACCCAATTTAAAAAATCCACCCACGTCATCCTTTTAACATCATCGGATCTTTCCTAACGATCACAGAAACCGAATACCTTCCGTTTACAACCAACGATTTTCTCCAGCGGTTATCATTCACCGTCAGACCGGAAAATTTTGACGGGTGATAAAAAAAATGCGCATCGCGAGCCCAAACACTCGGCATTAAGACGATCACTCGAATAACCTCCAAACCCTTCGCTTTTAAAAGTCTTTCCTCTTGGGAGACGCAATTAAAATAAGTGTTCCACGCCGCGTAACGCGAATTCCTCGTCTCCCCCTAGCACGCATCCCTTAATACAGAGGTTCTCAGCCTTGTGCATCTTGCGTCCCACCTACCATTCTGTCAAAAAAATTAGGTCCCACCAATCATTATTTGGAAAAAACTTGGTTCCACAATGATAAAAATAAATCCTATCTTTTTCAAGATTTCGAGATTTTTATGTCAACTGCATTTCATAACCATATTAATCCCTATGGACATTTTCAAAAACCTTAAATAATGGAGTAATTTTGTTGAGAAAAAGCTATAAATTAATTACCGTCGAAATTTCGCGTTCCACCTAGACGAACTTCGCGTCCCACCGGTTGAGAAACACTGCCTTAGTAGACGCGGGACTGCTAAGACTGCCCCTTTATCCGGAAGGGTTCACACGGCAACTCCTTAACGACGCTGTCAGCTACGAACAAGGCCCCGCTCGTCCGCGGCATAATTTTTAGGACCGTTTTCGTACACGCCACGACATTTTTTACGCCCCTCCGACAAAAATAACGAGCGTCATTTTTTTCGAACTCTTGGGAATTCTTCGTCGAGCGCCATCTACGTCATATCGTAAAAAAACGCTTCCAGGATACGTCGAGGACGTAAAGGGAGCCAGCGGGCTCAAAAACACACACACACACACATGCACTTGATGGTCTGACCTAGTTACCTGCCCTTCGCCCTTTCCGTTAACAGAAATGATGCGGGAACCGAGTATGGTCCGAAAAATTTAAGCAGATGTCGCGTAGAGATTCCGCACCGAACAAATGAAAGTTACAGAGCTGTAAAGGGCATTTATTTCATTCAAAACATATTTTTTAAGGATCCTCACTTCGCGTACCATAATATCCATGCCCCTCTAGTAATGTCCTTTTCACAACGTACGGCGAATACTAATTAATTTTTTGAAAACATAATTAAGAAACTGGTTAATATCCTTAATCGCCCATTTTTTATGACGTGATGCGGAGGACGACGTTCTTTCTCTGTTAATTTAACAGTTAAGATTCAATTATTGGGTTTGCTTCGAGAATTTTTCGCTGCAAATTGTTACGACGGAGAAGCAAAGCATTTGGAAAATTCGCCGTCACTTATATCTCTTGAAGCTCTATTTAAAAGGATGTACTTAAACGACGCTCCATTTATCGTTGCTCAAGATGAGAGCCAGTGGTCTGTTGAAGCGCGATAAAAACTTTTTCGAGAATAAATTGTATTGCCCTAACGTGAGGCTCTTAATTTGATGAAAGATAAAAAGTGACAAAAGTAAAAAAATTAGCAAAAGAAAGAGAAGTTTAATTTGAGTTAAACATTCAATTATTTGTGTCCTGCAAAATGTCGCGCAATTAACTACAAACCTGTACCTGAGCAGTAGTATCTGTAAATTTATATATCCGGTAAAAATAAATCCAACTTTTGTAAGGGATTTTCATCGGACGTAAATTGCAAAAAAATCCCAAGCCTATAGAACATGTATTCTATTGAATTTGATTATACGATAAGAAAAATTCTAATTAACATACTCGAGGATACTCAATGTTTTTGTAAATGTAATATAGCTTTCTCTTCATTTTTGTGGATGAAGACTGTTTCGCTGAACTTTGTGTAGAATTAAAGATGCTTGGACGAATACAAATAAGATAAGAATTAATTTTACTCTAGGGAAGTAATCGATGTACAGAACAGAACTTAGCAAATAAGAAGAATTAACTTATCGTCTTTTCTTTCTAGCATGGATTCCTCTCGAGTTATTAGCAAAGTTCTGATACAGACACCCATTACTTCCTTGCAGTTGATTCTAGAACCGCCAAATTTTCATCATGTCCACATCTCTCAAAGACCTATCCTACCTATCCTATCCTACCTATCCTAAAAAATTTGGTTTCTCCAGGCTGCATAATTGTAGAGATATTGCCCGAACAGACGGACAGACAAAACAAATATATAGGCGATTTTTATTTTAGAAAAAAGAGCTAAAAACCTGATTTCCGCAGGGAAGCATCTATGGATAAAACGTCGGCGTAATGCATATCGCATCGGATTTTAAGGCTCAAGGATCGAGAAATACCGCGAAGATTATTTTTAAACATTGAATATTTCATTCCTAAATTTTTTGTAGGACACGATAACAATTACGTTTCTTTTTGCAATAAAACAGCTCCTTATGCAATTTTCTCTGCAATTTTTCCCTCATTTATTGCACATTTAAAATTACTATCAAATCCCTTAAGAGTAAGAAAGCGTGTCTGTGTTAGTTTCATTTTCAAGAGCTAAAAAACTTGTGTTTCTTCGCTTACTTCCTCAAAACCACTATGGTTTTTTAAGGGTTTGACCGTCAATAACCCGACGCCGCTCCCCTTGCTACACGTTACACTTTAAAACACCCTAATCTGATTCCCGCACTTGAAGCAAGAGTATCGAGCTTCGCCACCATCGGATAAAGCCCTTCATTTTTTCCTCTTTCTATCTCTCTGCTTCCCGCAATAATTTCAGTATTACGTACGAACCCATTTACCGTAAACCTCCTTATTGAGAGGGCTGACTAGCTACATAAAAGCCGGAGCTAATACACCCGCGGTCGAAAAGAAAAACAACGAACCTTTTGACCCGTAATATCGCATTAAAGTCATATTATCTGTACAGCAATACGCTGGAACACGCCCTTATGTACACTACTAGAAGAGTTACAATTTGCATATCATTATTCGAAAAGATAGCCTAGCTCTAAATCCTACCTTCGACGAACATAAGAGATGCGTGATACGCATTCGAGATAACCTCTGCAACATCTACCTCCTTCTCTTCGGAAATTGCATCTGCTTCAAGGCTTTAGATGCAATTCTGACGGAAAATCTCACCGGGGAAACGCTTTCTGCGCAATAATGGACATTAAAATTTGACTCGTACTCTCCCGCACGCCTTTACCATGCGAAGGAATAAGAGTTATAAATTCCGCATAAGCTGTAAGCGGAGGAAATTGCTCTTCCCAGCCATGTAAGCTATCTCTTTCTCTCTCTCTCCCCCGCACTCTCTATCTATCTCTCCCTCTCTCTCTCTCTCTCTTCGTTCAGCCAGGGGAAGAGGTAAATTGAATTTTCTCTTCTTCTTCTTTAACCAACACTTTTTGTGCCACATTTACGTCACTGCATCACCATGGAAACGAAACACCTTACACAGAGCTTAAAAATCCATTAGAAAACTCCTTTTTACAAAGAACAAGAGAAGATAAGGGATGAAAAAAAGTGAGGCAAACTTCCTATATTGACTCAATTTCTCCGCGTCTTTTTTTATATCCTCATTATTTCTCATTATTTTTCGGATTCGACGATTAAAAAATAAAAATAAAATAAAAAGTAATTATCGGGAAATGGCGACCCGTTTGATTGTATCTAAGGTCCGATGACGAAATGCTTCGCGAAAAAAGAAAATAAAAGCGGAAAAGAGTGATAAATCTGCCATATCTGTGACCGAATAAGAGAGAGAGAATAGAAGGAATTTCTGTTGCACGCCCACTCCTCTTAGCTGCGATGCAGAGAAACGCACCAAACAAAAGGCGCCTTCGAAAAAAAATGAAGAGCGGAAAGAACTCAAAGGCCTTTTTTCCCTCTAAAGAAACAGGCGGGCGTCACAGAGTAAGAGGGAAGGCGTCTCGCCGTGATAAAAAAATAAACCGTGGATAATGGGAAAACAAAAAAGAACAAGTTTTTTTGTCTCTCTCTCTCTCTCTCTATATATATATATATATATATATATATATATATATATATATATATATATATATATATATATAATGAGACCACGCGACGAAATGCCCGAAGGTATTAGCTCTCCGTCTGATATTGTCAAATATTAAATAATTAATTCGAGATCCGTTCCCGAGGGAAAGCAAAGCGTTTCTTTAAAAAGGAATGTTACCAAGACGTGATAGCTGTACAATTACCGCGGGTGAATAATTTAATCCGCGAAATTTTTTCAATGCATCTCCTTCGAATTACTTGAGAAAAATTTACTATCTTGAGTAAGCGTCAGAGATATAATCGCAGTTAAATTAATGAAGAAGATAATTGGCGATAATTGCGAGCGAAAAAAAACGCGATGTTACGAAGAAAAATTAATTAATTTATGGTTTTACACGAAGAAATAATTGAGTTAGTCTCCAGGATAAACAAAATGATTAAAGTTTGCTAAGGTATAAAAAATCGAAAAGTCAAGTGCTTATCTTAAGTATCTCCAAAAGTCGTAACAAGGTTATAAAAAAGCAAGTGTGCATTTCAGCCACAATGCACCCGTCTTGAGAGGTGATTGGAATCTACTTTCGGTGAATCACCGAAGAGAACGATTGCAATGTAGCCTAAATGCGCATCTGGTTTTTCATAGCCTTGGTATGGCTTTTGGAGATACCTAAGATATTCACTTGATTTTTCATTTTTTATGCTTAAGTGCTTAATCTTTAATCAGTTTGTTTATCCATAAGACGAAGGCTATTTGCCTGATGAATCAGCATTCTCCAAAAAGCTACTAAAGGGTTGGGAAAAGAAAATGCTCATTGGACTCATCAGTTTAATCTTAGGCATAAGATAAACTTGGCATTTCTTTGATTGGCTATTGGAGACATCTAATATAAGCAGTTGATTTTTCAACTTTTGATACTTGTGCTTATTTTTGAATAAATTTAGGACGAACGAGCAATTTTCGCTTTCTCATATATGAAGTATACAGAGAACATATTGTGATCGTGCCTCGATTCGATAAAAATAATCTCATGAATGTGCGTATCTTAGGTTCCCCTTGATTCGAAAAAAGTGGTCGCTGCAACCCTATTTTAATCCATCTTCTGTGCGCGCCCCTACGTGATTAAACGGTTCGACAGAACGCGATGAAATCTCATAATCCCATAGAGTAGGAGTCGTAATATAATAAGCCCTGTAGAAACGAATCACATAGTGCAACAAAAAAGTGAAGATTATTTCGAGACAGAAATTCGAGCGATTCCCATTTTTGGATAACTTTCGGTTCCAGCACGCGACGAATGCCAAATACGCGTAACGTTCTTTATTTGCAGTTTTCTCCATTATATGGAAAAGGGGAATGATGTGAAAAGTTCATTTCTCTAGATTTATAAACTAAAAAAGTAAAATAAATCAAATCAGCTTATCATCGCTTGATAGTTTTCACATCCTTAATCCCGGAAAAATCGCCAAGAGATATTCTAAATGGACAAAAGCATTCGACTCGATGACGTTACGGGGTAGAATATAAAATATTTATATACATCTTCAAAACAATATCCCGGTATTTATAAAAAGGAGATAGTATTACCTAGGTATTATGCCCGCTCTGGCCCATAGATGCGAAACATGGACCATGAACGCCAGAATATTCCGGTGCCAGCAAATAACAGAGGAACATTGAGAGATGTATGCAGGGCAGGGGCGGCCGGAGGAATTATTGCGCCTCGGGCGAGAAAGCATTCCAGCGCCCCCCTCCGTAAATGTTTGTTGAGATATTTGCAAAGTACACGTTAATCTATTCATCGCTCTGTAAAAAATAATTGATGAACAAAAAATAAAAGGAATGCAAACAAGATTCTAGCCTTTTCCGCGATATAAATTGGTATCCAATATTTATTTACGTGCAAGTAATGGATAGACAGATGATAGGTATAGCGCCCCAAAGATGTAGGCGTCCGGCTCGCCCGTACCTCGGGCCGGCCCTCATGCTGGGGATCAGCCGAAGAGAACGCACATGGAACGATTGGGTAAAAAAGAAAACGGGAGTTTTTGACCTAATTGGAAGACTAAAGGCGCTTAAGTGGCAGTGGGCGAGTGGACGGGTCATATTTCTAGGAGAAATGATCGGGGATCGACGTCTAGTGTCGCCGAATGGTTCCCAAGAATCATCAAGAGACCAAAAATAAGACCGTAATACAGATGGGAGAGAGTGATTGTGAAGTTCTTTGGGCCAGCTTGGAGGAGGGAGGTTGTTGATAGGGAAAACCGGAAGTGTCTGGGAGAGGTCTTCATCCGTCAATGGATTGTGATATGCATACATATATATATATATATATATATATATATATATATATATATATATATATATATATATATATAATTAAATTGCGAAGGGGTCGAAGAGCGAGAAAGCAGCGAGGGGATCACATACGAAATAACTAACACAATCCACAGCCGCGGAAGATGGAGATAAAGGAGGAAAGAAAAAGGTTCCCTAATCCGGAGGCATTAAACGAAAACTCGCCCGAGCGGCGAGAATTCCGAATGGGAAAAAAGTGGAAGCGGAGGCGGCGGAGTAAAGCGAAAGAGACAGAGGGAAAATGGCGATTTTTCTCCGAGACAATCCACGAGAGAGAAAAATCGAGGCGCGCGAAGCCCAAAAAAGTAACGTATAGCTATTTAAAATGAGCGGCATGGAAAGAAACGTTTGAGAGAGAGAGAGAGAGAGAGAGAGGGAGGAGTAGGTTACTTCCGAAATAAAAGAATGAATAAAAATGTAAGAATGGAGGAAAAGGGGGACTTTAACAACATTGAAGGGGAGAAAAAGAGAGAGGAGGGGGGGGGGAGGAAGGTCGAAGGCGGAATGAGGTTACTTGGGGCCCGTGGCGGTACAAAATCTTGGGCCCTGGAAGGGTATTAAAAATACACTTATTTTTAATCTAAATATTAATCAATGGACTTTATAAAACATCAACAGAATGATAATAAACAGTAAAAAAAATAATCTATCTATAAATCAATTGAATCTAAAACACAGAAAGAAAACATATAGCGCTAATGGGGCCCCTGGAATGATGGGGTCCCTGGCGGCAGTCAGGTCCGACAACTTGAATCCGCCTATGGGGAAGGTAAAAGCAGGAAGAAGACACTGTACGTATTCGAAGAGGAAGTAAGCCCGAAAAAATGCTCTTTGAAGTGAAGGGCGGAGGTTAGCTTTTCCTTTAGAGGAATAAGAGGAAGAGAGAGTGAGAGAGAGGAAGCGAAGAGAGAGTGAGAGAGAGGAAGCGAAGAGAGAGGCGACGGAATTGGAAGATGGAGGGGGGGTTGAGGAGGAGGGAGACTCGTACAGCATCCCGCTCGCCTAATGAAATCTTCTCGGCGGAAAACCCCTCTAGTGGAAAGCGCCCATGGTTCTCCCATCCTGCCCATCCCCCTTTTCCCATCCAATACCGTGGTGTTCCCCTCCCCCATCTCTCCCGCCCAACTTGCGTCTCCTCGATCCAATGACAAACTGCATTTTCTTCTCGATCTCGCATCCCTCCCTCTCTCTCTCTCTCCTTATCTTCCTTCGCTTGCCCCACTCCTCCTCCCCCCTTGCGTCGCTCCCTCCTTCCCTCTTTACCTCCTCCGTTTTCGCATCCCGCCCCTTTTCGTTGCTTACGGAAAACCTCGAGGTGGAACGAAACTCAGGAGAGAGATTTCACGGACTGTAGGTGGAGACAGGAGAGAAGAGACAGTGGGGGAGAAGTGAGAGAGAGGGAAGAAAAGGAATAGAGAGATTGAGGGGGGTTGGGGAGGGGAGAGGCATGAGTGATTGAGACAGGAAAGGGAAGGGAGGAAGAGAAGAGGAAGAGAGAGAAGGGAGGAGGATGAGAGAAGGAAAACCACCTCACCATTTACAATTTGCTTGCACTTAGTGTCCTGGCCGTTCCTAAAAAAATAGAATAATATACTTTGCTTTTATAATACCAGCAATTACACTCGTGAACATTTTTTGATTACTTGGAATAATTTTCAGCCGGAAAAATCACTTTTCACATTGATAATAAAACGATAAGCAAACAAAATTGTTATTTGTTGCTATGGATTATAAAATATTGTTGCGCATCCTATTATTAAGGTCGATTTATTGCGCAAAATAGTCTCGATTAAAATGGCCGTTGGCGGCGCCGCTCTCTATATTTACAAGAACATTTGTTTACAATATATGACGCTAGATGGAATTGTGATAGTTTTCCGACCGTCCCTTTATTGTGAACCAGCCTTAAAAATAAATATTTATAAGGATCATCTTCCTTACCTGAATATCAGTGGCGAAGCCAAGGGGAGTGCTTACGTGTTTAAAGAACCCACTTCAGGTATGGAAATTAAAATACTTCAATTTTGCGTGTAAATTACACTTAAACAAAAAATAGTTAAAAATTTCTTATTAAAATATTGTCCTATACCGCGTCGTATAATTTAAGTTTAGAGACTCAAAATTATCACTTTGTTTTAATAATGTAATCATTTGCTCAACAACTTATGTGCTACTATATAATCAAAGCAAAATACCGCGCCAAACTAACGACAGCCTTATAATTTCTCGTCGTTAAAAAACTTGAAAAATTCTTCGTCTTAGTCGAAAAAAATTTCACGCAAATTCGTAAAGGATTCGATTTCTCTCTTCGACAAAAATAATTTTCTTTAATTTACGCGTACGAATTTCTGTCTCGACTTTCTTGTTTAATTAAAGACATCTTAAAGTGAAAACTGAATATATTCTACACTCAATCCTATGACAAACAAATGAAGGAAAGAAATACTCTTTGAAGTGAACCAGTTCCATCACTGCAGACAATGACTAACATACAGCGTGCAATGAAATACGGTGTGCTAACGCAATTAAGGAATCCCCTCCTTCTTTTCGCGAACCCATAGGGCAGTGGTTCCCAACCTGGATGCCGCGGCACACTGGGGCACAGCAGCTGAATTTTAGGAGCGCCGCGATAAAATTAGTTTTGTAAATAAATCAACGATTTGGATGTGTTTACAGGTAGGGATGTCCTATTTCACCAGCGATATTTAATATTTATGCAGAAACAATAACAGAAGAAGCGTTGATGGAAGAGAAAGAATTTAAGATAGGAGGTGAAAGTATTACCACCATTAAATATGCAGATGATCAGGGATTAATAGCAGAAGACGAGAAAGAGCTTCAGAGGATGACAGACAGACTAGTGGAGGTTGGCCAACAATATGGAATAAAGATCAATGCTGAAAAAACGAAAGTCATGGTGGTTTCAAAGGAACATAAAGAATTAAATATAATGGTAAATGGACAAAAATTGGAACAAGTATGTAGTTTCAAATATCTTGGCAGTATTTTAGCGCAGGATGGAAGTAGTACACAGGACATCAGAAGTAGGATTGCAATGGCAAAAGCAGCATTTAACGAGAAGAAGGAGCTTCTCACAAGCAAGAAAATAAATTTAGAAACAAGGAAGAAATTAGCAAAATGCTGCATATGGAGCATAGCTCTTTATGGTGCAGAGACGTGGACGATAAGGAGAAAGGAGGAAAAATATTTAGAAAGTTTTGAGATGTGGGTATGGAGGAGAATGATGAAAGTGAAATAGTCAGAGAGGAAGAGAATTGAAGAAGTATTAGAAATGGTGGGAGAAGATAAGATGCTAATAAAAACAATCAGGAAAAGAAAAGCAAATTGGATAGGGCACATATTGAGAAGACAGTGTTTACAAAGGAAGATCTTAGAAGGAAAAATTAGTGGAAGAAGAGGAAGAGGGAGAAAAAGAATAGGAATATTAGATAATATAAAGCAGGGATATAATACTTATAGAGATATAAAAGAGGCTTCTAGGGAGAGAGAGAAATGGAGGCAGCAATTCAGTTAAAACCTGTCTTCGGACAGAAGCATGATGAATGAATGAATGAACAGGTAACTAGAACCTGGGGCGGTCAGAGGAATTTTGGCGCCCCGGGCGAGATAGCACTCGGGCGCCCCCCTCCGTTGATGTTTGTTGAGATATTTACATAGTACATGTCAATTTATTCATCGCTCTGTAAAATTATTGATAATTTAAAGCTAAAAGGAATGCCATCATGGTTCTAGCCTGCTCCTCGATATAAATTGGTACCCAATATTTATTCACTTGCAAGTAATGCATAGATAAATGATCGGAACAGCGCTCCAAAAACTTCGGCGCCCCGGGCAGCCGCCCGAAGCTCGGCCGGCCCTGACTAGGCCATTAATTTTATCTCTAATAAACTGATTATGGTGTGATATCAACATATGGATATGTCCAAAGGATGTAATACACGTTTATGAAAACATAAAACTGCTTGAAGGCTGAGGTGCCACGAAATTCTGTTTATCTTTGAAAGGGTGAGGCGCCTACAAAAAAGTTGGGAACCACTGCCCTAGGGGATTCTCGAACCACAGTTTGGGAACTTCTGCTGTAGAGTCAGCTACATAAAGTTACCCATGTGTAAACACAAGATGTTTCAAGTAGACATACGCTTAATATAGGGAATATTCCCACTTAATATATAGGTCTAGTTTTTCATACGTTTATACGCAATTTCGCTAATTCTGCAAAAAATACGGGAGTCGATAACAACCAAAAACTATCACGTCTAAAAACATAATATTTTCAAGTTATAAGGACATTCGTGGATCGATTTCGACACGTACAGGGAAATCGACGTAAAAAATAAGAAACTGTATTAATTTTCCTTTAAAAAAATTCCGAGTTCAAAGAACGAAAGTCACTTTTTTCTAATTTTAATTGGCAATAGAAAAGAAGCATGCACGTCAACAAATGGATTTTTACGTGTTATCTTATGGGAAATAGAAATTATATCTCGGAATAGAACCCGGATCTTTTATTATTTTTCGTTATTGACTTGTAATTAGAGAATAAAATTTTCGAGTTTGACTCGATTTTGCCAGTTTTTTACCTCTCGAATGGATTTTTAAAAATTCCGGCAAAACCTGAATAAACCCTAAAATGCTACACTAGTAACAAAGCAAGAAGTCCAAATCAGGACTAATGCAGGCTGGTTTCCCAAAGCTGACGTCCCGAATTGATTACTTATATAGACAGGAAATGTTTCTATGCGTTAGTCATCCCAAGGAATTCTCACACCATAAATACCACTTGTAATTCATAGTTTATCAATGATAGAGAAAAATTGGAAAACAAATTAATAGAGCCTTATCAGGTTTAAAATACTAAAATCTATGTCAAAATCTCTTTCTGGCATTACATTTTGCATGTATTTTTTAAATAAACGAATTTAATAACTGTTACTGTTTTTACGGCAATATGTATGGATCAACTGTCCATTGCTGAAGGGAAATCGAGTGCAAAAGAAAACAAGATTAGAAAGGTGTACTCCATATCGGAGTACACTGAGTTTTCAAATGAGTTATTTGAGATTTCACAATGTTCTCAATATTTTTCGCTCAGATGTGTATTTAACGAGAAGCAAGCGAGGTACGTTGTAAACTACATTTAGGTCTTCGTGTAAAGTGGTCGTAATTGTTGTCCGATTTTAACCAAAATTGGAATTGATTGACAATATTTACTAAAACTCCCCAAATTTCATCAAGATACGTCCAGCAGTTCCAGAGTTGAAACAACGGAACATTGTAAACTACATGTAGATCTTCATATACAGTGGTCGTCATTTTTGTCCGATTTTAACCGAAATTGGAATCGGTCGAACAATTTTAGCAAAACTCTCAAATACCAAATTTCCGAGTTGAAACCAAGGAACATTGTAGGTCTTCATGTAAAGTGATCGTCATTTTTGTACGATTTTAACCAAAATTAGAATCGGTCGACCAATTTTAGCAAAACTCCCCAATACTAAATTTCAACGAAATATGTTCAGTGGTTCCCGAGTTTTAACATGCGGTCGGACGGACGGACGGAAACGACCTCCCATATATGCGTTCACTTCGTGCAAAGAACAAATAATAACTCATTTGTTCACTCATCTATGCTCAAGCCGATTTCGGTAACAATCGTCTCCATGGCAACAATCCGATAAAATGCGATTTAAAACAAAAACTGTTTTCGTAGAAAATCAAGAAAATACGACTAATTATCAAAATTCCATGATAAGAATTAGAATTTACATTCTTTTCTACTTAGTACAGTACAAACCTCGCTCCGATGTCAGAATTTTAAAATATTTTAAAGTATTAAGGAACACATCTCTGCACGATGGATTTGAGACTTCCTATGTTAAATAGGTAAAACGTTCCTGGAATCGAACCCGGTACTTCTTTCATCGCCAAATAAAATATAGCTCGGAGGTGGGTTCTGGCAGCTCAAGCCTCATACCGAGTTTCATGAAAATCGGTCGTTTGGTGCAAAAGTTGTTAATAGGGGACACACATACAGACAGGACCATTTCATAAGGCTGTTTCCTTTGGAAACCAGCCTAATAATTAATATTAAACTATGGGCTTGAGACTTGAGAACACGATTTTAATATGCAAACACTACAATTTCAGCTCAAGTCTTCATTTAATCTAAATAACCTTGTTGATTTCGCTATAATTTATTTAAAATCTCGAGTTTGTCACTTAATTACAGCTATTTCAAAAACGCAGAGTTATAGACAGAAATGGAGATGTAAATTCATGCGGACTTGACATCTCACGAAGAAGAAGATGGACTAAATGTTTCTGCAAGACAAAAAACTTGATCGTTTGACCAGATATGGACTTTCATTTACACGCCACAGAACACAACATCGCACTCTTCGCTGTTATTAGGCTGATAGATTAGCTGCAACAATCAGCAACATTTTAGACGTTGTATGATACCAGTTAACATGTGTAATCAATTCAGGTCCTAAAATTTATTACGTGTACAATCTAACATGTACTGGTGCAGCGAACCATAACTTTCGATGCAACAAACTCCAACTGATATGCTATATACTAATGGTCTTGGGGAATTAGAACCATACACTATTATCAGTATCACAAAATTTTACATAGCACAATAGGCAAATACAAATTTAACCATATGATAGACAATTTGAGACGGAAACTTGTATCTTGGTCAAAGTCAGTTATATTACACCAGATTTAATTACGATAATGTCTTCAAGCTGCGTGGTATCTCATTGCACACTCGAACACCAAAGTCGGTAATATCATGGAATGCCGGAAGAGGGCTTTTGAATCAGGGCAACCACAGTCGCCTCGCGTCCACGCGCGAGCTGTCAATCCGTCTCGCCTCCGCACGAGAGTAGATCAACTGACGCCGGCGGGAGAGGCTTTCAGCGGAGGGGAGGGGAATGACGACAGGCGGGTATTTTAAAAAGGTGTTTTGGTTACTTCTTTGGTGTTCTTACGTAAGAGAAGGAAGGAGAAAAAGTTAGGAAGGCTAGGGGTACCTCCGGTATATAAAGCAGGCTGGTAATCACAGGGCGTGTCCTCCTGGGGCGTGGCGTACTGAGGGCGAGACCATTATGCCCGGCGATATTACGAATGTAGAGGGGAAAAAATCGCCACGCTGGTTAAGAATTTGATATCTATTATAACCGATTTAACCCGAATTCTTTAAAAATGCAATCGCTTTACCTTCATTAAAACCTGATTTCACCCGATTTGTTTTAAAAATTAAAAAATACTCGATAATTGCCCCACGACTGCGATTTTATTTTTGACCCGAAAAATAAATTCCCTACTTGTAATGAATGATTGACGCATTCCTACTAAATCGCAATCTTCTACCTACTCAGAACGTTTGTTAAAATACGCTGTAATGTTACCTACACTATTTTGTGACACGCGGCCAAATGCACATTCCCAATTAAGATATAGGATATCCCATAAACAATCCGTGCTATGAAAAAATGTTTGAAACAATAGTATAGAAAAATATATTTGCTACAGCTTTTATGTTGACAAATGTTTACATTAATGAAGTCTCATTCCTTATTATAATACTCATAACGTCTCTACGTATGGCCGAGGAGAGTGGAGGGCAGAGGAATGCGTCAGAAGGAGGGGTGGGGAAGGCGCGCGATTATTTGCTGGGAAGTCCTCCCGTGAAGAGTCAGTTACTATTAGATAGCAAATCCAATAGAGAGCATTAATTTTTCCTACTACTAGAGCCCTGGTACCGCAATTGCGGCACCAGACCCTTGGTAGGAAATATTTGGCAAAAACTTCCACTTCCGGATGACCAGTTTAGGCGGCCAAAATCTAATCAGACTTTGCTTTTCCAATTTAAAATGTATTATAAAGTTTTGTGCTGATATTAGGAGTGGTTTTTTAGTTAAAACATCCAAAAATTTCCTAACACATCCATTACATCTTATCATAGACATCATCGAGAAGATATTGAAAAAGTAATCAGCGGACGTCAAAAAGTGTATTCCGATGAAATATATCATTCGCGTTTTTCGGAAAACTATTTCTCTATACTGCGTAGTAAAAAGCAAAACATTTGGATTTACAAAAAATTGCTAAAAAGTTAAAATACTGATTGAGAGCATTATAACTGCAATAAAAATATATCAGACGCGTAATTATAAAATATTTTTATAAAAAACGGGGGATGAGAAAGAAGCAGGGGAGATATGACAGAGGAAGAGGAGAGGAGGGTATAGGGAGAGGGAAGAGATAAGAGAGGAGGGGAGAGTGGGAGGGGAGAAAGGGAGGGGAGAGAGAGAGAGAGGGGAGAGTGGGAGGGGAGAGTGGGAGGGGAGAGCGGGAGGGGAGAGCGGGAGGGGAGAGCGGGAGGGGAGAGCGGGAGGGGAGAGCGGGAGGGGAGAGCGGGAGGGGAAAGCGGTAGGGGAGAGCGGGAGGGGAGATCGGGAGGGGAGATTGGGAGGGGAGAGTGGGAGGGGAGGGTGGGAGGGGAGAGAGGGAGGGGAGAGAGGGAGGGGAGAGAGGGAGAGAGAATTGGAAGGGAGGGATAATGGGAGGAGAGTGAGGCGAGAGAGAGGTAGGGAGAGTGGGAGAAAGGGAGAGAATGAAATGAGGAGGGCATGAGTGAGACGGAAGGAGATAAAGAGTCAGAGGTAAAGAGTCGGGAGAGTTTGTGGTTGCATCGGATCTCGCCCGGGTCACATTCTGGGAGCGTGGTTTGCTTTTTTCCTCCTTTATTTTCTCCCTTTGAATGTGTCGAGTCTCGCATACACGAGCGTGCGTTTGTGGAGTGGAGGTGGGTTTTGACAAAAAAAATAAAGTAATGCGACGGGGAGTGGGGAGAATGCAATGGAGCAGATACATACTTGCTACACGTGCCTGAGGCAAGTCGCTCTCGGTATCACTCGGTAAGGACTCCCAGCGAGTGTGTTCCACGAAACGCGACGGGAGGTTTTTTTCCGGATTCGTATCGGTGAAAGATAAACTGTTTCAAATGACGCAATAAAAAAAAACTCCTTTGGAAAATAAAGAGGGTAGAAGAATACTCGGAAAACCCCCAGATCAACAATGCTCCGAGCACGAGAGAATTTAAAAGAGCAACGACGTTAAATTACGAAAGCTTCGTGAAAAGGGAGACGGATGAAATTTATAAAAAAATATAGTCGCATCTATCTAAGCTGTGACTGCTAGTTCAACCTCTGCGGATGATGAGTGGTTGGTAGCATGAAAAACGTATCGTTAATTTATGTCAAATAGGAGTATTTATTTTTATTATTCTCGTGCCTTGTGAAGATTCTCATTCCAAAATATTTCCTCGTATTGGAGGGAAAGATTTTAAAGCACACTCGAAAAATCCTCGGCTGTTCCTTCTGAGGCAGTTTTCTCGAATACTGGAAATGGAAGTTACCATCTCTTGCAAGATTTATCTCACTCCCAAAGGGAAACCGGATTAAGGTTGTTATTTTGTTAAGAATTTCTTTGCATAAAATAAATTAAATATAAAATAATGAAGCTCCTAATAAATACTCCATCATCTGCTCAGCAAAGAAAATATTAATAAAAGTGATTAAGGTTTATTTATAAATCTATTTTCCTTTAGATAATGTTTCAGTTTTGATTGACGTTTACGGTAAACTAATAACAAGTTGAGAAAGTGTACAGTGTATCACAAATAGGCGAGTTTCGTGTGATGGAGTATTTGAAACTATACGATATAATTTGACCGAACACACCATAAAACAGCTAAACACCACGACCCGATTGCATCGTTGTCTATTAAAAATTTTTCCTCCCCCCATAGTTGGTTTATCAATTAACATATTACGTAGTTTTAATGACTAAATACTTCAAAACGATATATCAGAAATGATTCGAGTGGAAATATTCAATTTATATTTAGTGATTTATTTTCTAATCAGTTTTAATCAACCGAACACTCGAAAATTATTTAAAATATGCCTCACGTGAATTCAGTAGTTGTAATATTTACTTTATGTTCTTTTCTTCGCCGTAGATAATCCATTTCCTTCCGTTTACAAAATGTTTTCATTCACGAGTAAGAAATTAAATGCATTTTGTAATTATAGCAGATCTTATTTACTTCAATAACCAATAAGATTATTTACGTTGACAACAACTAGGTAGCTATGCATGAATTTTTCTAGGTTCAAAGCGAATTACGACTTTCTTGTTCAATTTTTTTGATAACGGCTACTCCTAAAATAAAAATGTATAGAAAAAGAAATACTCTACGTTACTAGTTCTACAAGTATATTTGAAAACTATTTTAATTTGACCAAATATTTACAAGATATAACGGAAAGTTCATTTTTGTCACTAGTAAAGTGGTACCCCTGATTGACTTAGAAGATTTCTTTTCTGATTTTCTTAATGTCTTTGACTGTTAGTCCTTAATATCAAAATTCATAAAAATCCGTTAGGCAGTAGCCAAGAACGAACATGCGGACGGACGAACAAACCGAAGCCAATAGGCGCTTATGCTGGCAGTAAAACGCGCCTAAAAATATAAGTAATAGTTAAAAATCGAACTCGAGAAAAAAAAATATTTTCTCTCTTCTCATTAACCAATCGCCATGTTTTAGAAGAGAAAGCATGTAAGGTACATACACAACGCGCTATCACTTTAGCCATCCGAAATCTCATAAAATGGTTTTGCATTATTTTTTGTTCAAAACATGCAACACGTGAAAGCATTCCGAGCTTTGATTATAGTTTCGAATGATTTCTTAGTATCTTAGATTAAAATTTTAAAACACGCTATAGCATGTTAATAAAATAATATCAATGGATGCTTACGAATACTTTGCTCATTACTTCAATCTAATCCACAAACGGCAATGAATGAAAATGTCAACATTGACTGAAAAAATCACAAATTCGTCGTATAATCTCTATCGTGTTATTTTCGTTATTTATTATGCTCTCAGTCGTAATTTGTGGAAGGGTAACATTAACTAAAAATCTAGTATGGATGCTTGTTAATTAAAATTTAATTGAGGAAAACGTGCAATTTTTTGTGCATACTTTCCTTAATTTCCTAGGAATCACTACAACGATATAATCAAGCAATTAATGTCGAATTCTGTTTCAGCTATTTTTCGATGCCCAGAGGTAGATACAACCTGTACTTGTGATATAGACGATGTATGTCGATAAATAATAAATATACTACTTTAATAATTTGGAACGTTATTTCTTTGATAACGTATTTAGATTCTTCTATTTAATTTTCCGTATGGCGAATGTAAACTCTTGATCGCTCATATTTACCCGGTTATTTAATTTACTCTCTACCTTGGATAAGCTATTTTCTTGGTACCATAGTTGCCTTGAATGAGTTATCTTTCGTCTCATATTTCATTAAACCGCTCAAATTTTGCTCTATATTATCATAAATTGAGTTAGTTCGCCCTCAGTTCGGGTATTTTTTATTTGACCTCGCATTTCGTTTGTATGTGCACGTACAGGGAATCCATTAGGAAATCACTCAGAATATATTGGGGTCTTCCATCCATTTATAAAATTGGTGCACAACATTTCGGCAAAACAAGCAAACCAAGAGGTCTAATCTTCGCGGAATATTTTATCAGACTTTATCTTTAAACTTTGGAGGCCTTTAAATAATATCTGAATGATTAAAATCGATATGTATAAAAGGAAACATGTTAAATTCAACGGCTTGATCGATACATAGGTCACGTTATGTTGGAAAAATATAGGCGGAGTGTGTTCGTCTATCTCTGAGAGTATAATTTTATTTGTTAGTTATATCTCCGAACATAAACGCCTAAAAAAAATCTTTTATTACTTTTGTTGAATATGTGAGAATTCAAATCTCAATTCAAATTTTTGCAAAAATATGTTTATAGTTGGAAAAAATGACGATATTTTTAGCCTCTATAAATGTAAATTTTGAATCGATTTCATAAGTTAACTACCTTGACGTCCCATTTAGCTTTCTATGTATGTACTTAATGGAGCATTTTTTTAATTATTCTAATTCACACTATACAGTTTTGTTCAAGTTTTATTTATCAAAAATTAATACTTAAATTTTAAGAAGGAATAAAAAGCTGACCTATTTTTTCAGAACAGAAGTATCGAATCAGTAAAACGTAACATCAACATATTCTGTTATTTCTTTTCTATTGAGTTTTATTTATTCACGATTTTATATATTGTTGATCAATGCTGAAAATAATCTCACTTTATTAAATTCGCAGCGTATTGCTTTATTGTTGAGGTGAACGTCCAAACTTATCAACTGGTAAAGACTGAGAGTTTCATGTAATTTTCCCTTAGTGTCACTGCGATCTCTGCAACAGTAAACTTGAAATTAATCGGACGTCCCCTGTTTACGGCTTTTGAGGATCGGTAACCTCGGTAACTGGATGAAAAAACAAAACGTTTTCTGTGACCTAAGAAAAACGTTTTTTAGTCACGATACTGTTATCTTGCGACGGCGCTACAGTTACCCACATGTCTGTTAGATCAGTGGTTCTCAATCTTTCAATTGTCGCGGCCCCCTTGAATATAATGCGGCCCCGTTTGAATTGAAAACAGTAAAATAAGAAACTTCATTGCAAATTTCTTCACTTTATGTAACGATTAATGATTTTTATCGTTTCGTTTTTACAAAAATTTCCTGATAAAATTATTTATTCGTGAAAATTTATTTTAATAGTTTCGGTTCACAGTTTGAGAAACACTGCGTTAGATGGCGAAGAGCCGAGAACGATGGAATTCCTATTCCATCAGTGGGAATAACGGAGTATCGGAAGGAATTTAACGAGATCTAAGGGTAATATTGTAAGGAAATAGATTTCAGCAGAGCGAGAGAACTGAATTTTTTACTTTTACGTCGATGTAAGATCAAGCACATCCCCAATGTTTGACTCTGTCTTTGGTAATGATTAATTTTAAGCAAGCATTAATAAGCTCTTGTAAGAATTTTACAGAGAAAAATCGGGGGTGCCGGTGGTGTAGTGGTTAGGACGCTGGCTGCTACTCGCCCGATGCTTGAAAAAGTCATCGGGTACGAATCCTGCGCGAGTAGGATTTTTCTCAAGGTCACCCGGCCCCCTGTTTGCGTAGTTTGAGGAGACCGCGCAAATTCAGCTGTTCCGTCCTTCGGAAGGGACGTTAAGCTGTTGCCCCCCCCCTGGTGTTCTTCGTAAGAGCAGGCAAATGCCGGCACCGGGTTTCCCTCCTCCCTCCCCGGTTATTCATTGCACTACCTCTGAGATACCCATTTGTGCTGTAAGAGAGGCGAAATGACTGGGCATACAAATACCAAATACAGAGAAAAATCTCTGCATACATTTTGATGTTGTCGCTTTTTGTATTGAATTAAAAATTAATATCCCAAGAGCACATATTTGAAAATAATGATGCATGTGTTTAAATATTCATTCTGTGCATTCTCGTGAATGTATTTTTTCTGATTGCAGATAAATTTTCAATAGTATATAAGAGTTCTGAAGGCGCATATTCATACACAGAAGACTTCCGTTGCGACAAAAGCAATCATAAGAAAAATGCTCCGGTAGAAACATTTCATATTGATGTAACAATCTTCTGGCGGATTTCATATTCGGAGCGCCTGTGCAGTGGAATTCCTAGAGATATGTCGCGAGTACATTCCCTGAAAGCTTAACGGCTTTTGTAAAAGCGAATCTCAGGGAAAATATTCCCGAGAATCCCGCACTGTGATGATTACTACTTACATTCCTATCACGAATCTTTCATCATTTGATTGCCTTAATACTTAAATATTCTACGTATTAGGAGATTAATATTTACCAACATCCAAAAATCAGTAAGATTTCCCCATCGTGTAAGAAGAAAAATAGCAAATACCTTCAAGTATGATAGGTCGCGCAGCATGTATACTGAGTGGAGAAAAAATATGGGAACACCCGCAGCCAAGGCTGGTGCGATCTAAGATTCAGCACGTACATTTGCTAAGGACGGCAGTTTCTTTGGATAGGCACGAGTGAACGGTAAATAAAACGAGTCATACAAGCATGCAATCAAACGCCCAGTCACCAACTACAGCGCACAAGACTTATGCGTCCGCATTCTGCGGCACGCGTCAAAAAACTGCTTCTTGCAAGAAAAGGAAGCTATAATAGAAGCTGCATCATCACGAATCGTGCAGCTATCGACGTCGAAGCGACCATCAAAACCGTTTTACGAAAATGTTTCATAAGAACCATTACTATGATAGAAAAAGCGGACTATGGATCCCTTTGCGATTGCCATGAGTTGACAAATGGGAGATATTTGAAACAAAGAGAAAAAAACGCTTAAAGTCCCATATTTAGCATTCGTTTGCTCCTTGCAACTGCCAAGAATTAAATTAGAACAAAAATCTGAAGTGGCCACCACATGTCTCTCTCCATTTCTAAAAATTCCAAATAGATTACATGATAATAAATATTTTAAGAAACCGAGAAAATTTTAGACTTTACAAAGAACAGAAATAAATTCAAACAATAGCCTTCTGATATTGGATATAGGCACGAGGCTCCAACAATTAAGAAAATAAAGAGGAGCGTAAATTGTTAACAATAGTCGTCGGTAGGTGGCGTGGTGGTGGAAGCTAAATAATTTAGTTATTAAGATATGTTTCGAACCAATGCTGTAGAAAATTAAATTTTATACAACTTTTATTCCAGTATGTTTTCAAATATATCAAATATTAAAGCAAATGTCTCAAAATAACTTATAAGTGACAAGACCTACTTCCGGTTGACTGATCTTTAACAAAAACTAATCAGTTCTTTTTCCTTTAACATTTTACATTTCCTACAACATTTATTCCAATACATCTTTACATTTATCAAATATCAAAGCCAATATTTCAAAATAACGGATGTGACAAGAGTAAACACCCACTTCCGGTTGACAGATTTTTACCAAAAACTAATCAGTTCTTGTGACTCATAAAAATGTTAACTATAAAATATCACGTTGATCTGATTAATATTTTTTAGTTAGAGCACTCATAAAATTTCTATCACATACACACACACGCAGATATAATCGAGAAAATAGTCAAAACGTGTATTTCCGTTGAAATCTCGATATCGAATTTTTTTCATGAAAACAAGACTATCCTCTTTACTACAATGGAGAAAGTAACAAGATGATCCAAATGGAACTTATGATGGCTACTTTCCATTTAATCATTTATTTAATACTTATATTGCTTTTAATAGCTTTAAAATCACAGCGAATATGTTAGTTTTGGCGTTCCCAAATTTCATAATTTAGCGTTACAAATACATTCTAACGTAATACTAATTCATCACGCGTATTTGTGCGGCAAAAATAATGTGTGTATGTATTAGACTATACCGAATCCGAGTCCAACAATAGTTGTTGCTATGGCAACACTAGAAGACGAATATATTAAACTGTTGTGGCTGTTAAAATAATATTTAGATTATTTAATAATTCAAAAATAAGTACCTACATTATCCAACAATTTTAAAATGTAATAATGTTCCTCCATAGAAAATTGGACTTTCCTTGTGGAGCAAAGACTCAATAGCAGAAAGAGTTACACGAAGTTCTTCATCTAAGTTCTTTAAAAACGTCCTTGCATTATTTTTAATAAGGGTCACTGACGAAATGCATAATTCGCATGAACGCGTCGTTGAAAATTGAAGCAACTTGTCGATACCAAATACAGATACTGAAGAATCCCTTATAAGATCTATTTATTCCTCTCGCAGCTTCAAGATAAACTCCTTGGATGATAAATTTTTCGCGAATTTTCTTTCTGCAAACGATTTAAGGAAAATTAAAAATACTCGGTGTTTGCGACACATCGGTTGCGATGCTCTGCCATACCCCAACGGATGTCCTCCGCCAGATACACAAAAGAAAACCCGGTCGTGACAGAATGTTTCTCCTGATTTCAAGTTTCCCCCATAGAACTATGATTAAGTTATAGGTTTGAGTTCGGTTTAGTTTCCTCTCGCCAAACTTAAATGTTATAAGTTCCTTATAATATTCATGCAACTGAACAAGTAAAATATTTAGGAGTTACCAATTGTCGTGACCTTTCTTGGAGCATGCACATTCTTCGTGCTATATGTGCAGCTAACAAATAACTGGCGTTCACAGGCAGAAAAGTGTGGAAGAGTATAGGAAAAACAAAAGTACGAGCATGGAAAGTCACATCACTATTGAAGGACTCGGAGATCTCTGGAAGGCCGCAGATTGTGCTCAAGTTTAAGTCTCCTAGAGAAATACAGATCATAATGTCTCGCGGAAGATGCATATATTGGGAATAACTGAGGTTCCAAAGTGCATCGGAAGTAGCGATCATGACGATAACATAGGTAAGATCGATTGTAGGACGGGTCGTTATTGATGCTCATCCTTTCCGAGAGCAATACGAGACCATAACATTAAAGTCAAATCTGTGAGTAAAAACTGTTATGTAGGCGAATTGCAGTCTAACATTTAGATGTAGATATATCGCATTTGGTGAGGTCTTTACAGTCCTTTCTATCGGATGCCTCGACGAATTTATCCTACTTAACTGAAGATGAAATTGTAACATGAACCGAGTACTTCTATACCCGAGAACAGATGCTTCCTTACCTGCAGTCCACCGCTGTTAAGTCCGCCCTTTCTCGAGGTTAAGGTTCCTCCAGAAGCGCCTTCAAGATCCACACCAGCACACCAAGAAACAGTCTTATGAGTTCACAGTGATAAGGAAGTTGCATGCAGCACGGAGATTGAAGATAATCTCGAGGTTCTCGCACGAAAACAGAACATTATACTCGCGTCGCGCCTGAAATGTTCAAATGAATTTCAATTATCGAAACCACCAGGTATTCTTCCACATGATGCAAGCAAAGGTAGTTAAAATAGATTCAGCGCAAGGGGTTTTAAAAAATATAATATAACAAGTCGCTTCCTGAACGAAAGTGCTTACAATGGCACAAAAGGATCAAAAATAATAAATTTATTATAACGGCAGTTTTCACTGCTTAATATTCTAATGAAATGCGGACAAATCGCATCACTATACCATACGGATGAATAAAACGATAATTTTTTTCAATTTTTCTCGTGACTCGTAACTTTATAGCAGTTAACAATAAATACGAAAGTTACCCAATACAGATTAACGACGACGAAGTATAAAGTGTTTGGTGTAGTGCGAAAGGGAGCGACTGTAAAACTGTAAATATATGCGCCTTTTATAGACCGTCAAATGCGAGCGTGGAAACTATGTATTATCTAGAGAAACAAGTGGCGACGCTAAGTTCGATTGATAAAGATAAAGCCATTATAATCGGGGGCGATTTCAATCTTCTGTCAATTGATTGGAGGCATTATTGCTTTTATCCCGGTGGTAGAGAGCGTGAATCTTGTGAGGCTTTACTTGAAACTTTCGGCAAACACTCATTGTATCAGTTAGTGAGATTTCCCACGAGATTTAATAACATATTAGATTTATTGGCTACTAATCTTCCTGAGCGTATGAATAGGGTATCTGTTTCTGAGGGAATAAGCGATCACAAGGCAGTGTACGTGCAGTTTCAGATAAGCATTGAGAAACAGGTAAAGGCTAAAAGAAAGCTTTAGGTATTCGCCAAAGCCGGCTTCACAAGAATTAGGTCTTTTCTGCGAAATAAATATACTAATTTCTGCGAGGTAACAGATATTGCCGACGAGGAAGAATCCTGGTGCATGTTCAGAGATATGATGCGAGAGTGTACAGATAAATTTATTCAAAGCAAACTGAAGCGTGAAAATGCAGAACCTAGATGGTACAACCAGGGAGTTATCTTCGACGGCAAAGAAAACTCCACTCTCGCGTAAATAACACATCCTCAACAGCTACGGTCGAACAGATTGCAACGTTAAGGCAGCAATATAAGGAGGCGCGCTCCATAATGTCAATGCGTAATGCGTTTAACAATTACAAAAAGAAGGTTTTACAGGATATCTTGAAAGAGAACCCGAAAGCATTTTGGTCTTACGTCAGAGAAGTCCAAGGCAGAGGCCCTACTATTGTGTCACTGAGATCGGAAACGGGAAATGTAGTTCATGATAGTGCGGAGAAAGCAAACCTTTTAAATCAACACTTTCAGAAAGCTTTTACTCCTAATGACGATGAATGTGAAACCCCTATTCCTATGTATCAGGGCGACTCGATGGAAGATTTGATATTTTCCGAAAATATTATCGCGCTCCAACTTCATTCAGTTAAACCAAGTAAATCTTCTGGGCCGAAGGAAATACCCGCGTGAGTATTGAAAGAGTTAGCTTATGAAATCGCGCAATATTTAAAAAATATATTCGAGTAATCCATTACGGAAGGAGTAGTTCCTAAAGATTGAAAGATGGCACATGTTACGTCCATCCATAAGGGTGGCGACAAAGAGAACCCCGAAAATTATAGGCCAATTTTCCTAACCTCATTATCGTGCAAGATACTTGAGCACATAATCTTTAGTTCTGTAATACGCTATTTAGATAGTCACTCATTGCTTAGGGGATGCCAGCACGGATTCCGGAGAGGTAGATCATGCGAAACGCAGCTCGGCCTGTTCGTGGATGATTTGTTGCGATGCTGAGAGAAAAATACTCAGGTCGATGCCATATTCATTGACTGCAGAAAAAGTATGTGAAACATGTTATTTATCACTGATTAGACCACAAGTGGAATACGCCTCATGCATATGGGATCCGTACGAGAAGGGACATATAATTCAATTAGAAAGAGTGCAGCGCAGAGCAGCCAGATTTGTAAAACAAAAGTACGGACATAAAGAAAGCGTCACTTCATTATTGAGGGATTTGAACTGGGTACCACTGGAGGATCATAGCTTGAACTCAAGGTTGCGGCTTCTGGAGAAATATAGATCGGAATGTCTAAAAAATGAGGTTGTAGGAATAATTGAAGCACCAACGTATATAGGTAGAAACGACCGTTACGATAAGATACGTGAGACCGATTGTAGGACGGAGCGTTATCTAGGCTCGTTCTTTCCGAGGACAATACGAGATCACAATAGAAATTTTTACCTGCGATAGACAAACTTTAGGTAGGTTTTGGTGGATTGCACTCCCTGCCACCCACCAATTACTTGAATTGCAGGGTAACATGTAGATGAACTTAAAATTTCATGTTATGTACTAACAAGATTTGTAACAAAGATTTCGTAATGGCAAGAAACAGGTAGATTTTTAGGGAGACTGAATTACGCTACTTACAAACGAGCCTTTGTTTATTAACCGATTTTGCATTATCGACGTTTAACTGCATGATCGAGCTCTATTTAGTAGCTATGCAATCGATTTCGTTAGGTTTATCCTTTTCTTACCAACTGGGCCATTACTTTGTTTGTTCTAGCTTCTTACGGGCAATTTGGTCTCGAGGGATGCGACTGATTGAATATGCCAACAACATGCTCCGGTGCCGGATAATGGCTTCAAGGGATATAGGAAGGCGAGACAATGGAAGGAATATGGCAGAAAAGGAAGGAGAAAGTCAGCGGCCTGTTTACTTGAGGGAAAGGCTCGGCGGAAGGGAGGAATCGGGCCGAGCGGAGTGCATACTCGGAAGCCGGCAGTCGAAAGAAGGTAAGGACACTTACTCGTCAAATGGAAACCTTCGCTTAGGTAGCCCTTTCTCAACGGGACTGGCTTTAGGTTGAGGGAAAAAGGGATTCTAAAACGGGCGATAAACAATGCAAAAGCTTTCCGTTTCTCCTGTCTAACTCATAAAATTAAGAGCCGGTGTAAGTATTTTTGAGCTTTTAAACTTTGAAACTGGAAGTAATGAACCGAAAGCTCCAATAGTGGTGCTACTACTGGCTGACCAAAGAAATTATTCCAGCGTAGCTTTTGAGCCGTGTGTGCAAATAATTCGCCATCCCTGCAATATATTCCTCTTATGCTAATAGGAGATTCCACATAATTTTCGCCTTGGTTTTTTACTCCAATAAAAATGTTCTCTGTGAAGAAGCAATTCTTCGTGGGGGAGAGGACTTAAAAAGTACTGCCGGCCCTCTCTATAGCTCGTTTTAATGTGGTATAATGTGAAATATTTAAATAATCTGGCGAATTTTCGTTCTAATAACTATAATCGAAAATTCCCGGAATTTTTTTATATTATTAATTAATATTGATAAATGGATAGTTAATTAAAGCCCTGTAAAATCTGTCCCTTGTAGGAGAAACTTCAAATATGCATTATTATTCCTTCTCTGCGTAGCATTTTGCAACGGAATACGTACTGGTAGCGGTACGCGTATCAAAGATAGGATCCACTGATCCAAACGGGTATTTCAGAAGCAGAAGAGACGACGGTGAGAAAATCACTACTGATCTGCGATTGGCCGCTTCAAGTCCGCGACCCGCTCCGAATAAACTCAACAGAGGGCATAATCAGTACTTCAGCAAGGGAGACGCGAAGCAAAGGGGCACACAATAGGCGAGTGGCAACTGGATATATCGTTACGAATATTTTGAAAAAATACGGTAATTGAATCGCTATTTTTGTTTAAATTTCAACGAACATAATATGTTTATAATTTATCACAAATTTTAAATTACTGTGATCATAATTGTTAAGGTGATGTTTTTCGATCTTGCCTCAGGCGAGACACATCCTCGCAAAGTCAAAGGTATCAAATCCACACTCGCACTTTCTGCGTCGTTATACTTCGACAATCATAGTCTTAGAAACGCACAACGCAAGCCAGAAATCGTCAAAAGAGATAGAAAATGGAACGCGAGGCTCAAACGTCAAAAAATAGGCTTCACGTCGGAATTGAGAGCGTGGAGAAACTGAAATGGCAATGGACCGGACAGATCGCCAGATGAACTGTCAAGCGCTGCTGTAAAATAAATTTACAGAGCAGTTCCCAAGAGATGGCAGATGAGAAAAAAAGTGAACGCAAGAGATGATGGGTAAAATAAAAATAGAACTGCGCTGAAGTGACGTAATAAAGAGGAGCTATAAAGAAAATGGGTCATAAGTCATTGAGAAACCTCAATTCTCTCAAGGATGGATAAAGAAAGCTGTTGGGGATTATTAAAACGTAGTTTAGTGTAATATTATCCTTGATGATTAGGTGAAATTTTTTCTGTTAAACACAAGGGAAATTGAAATTTAAAAGAAAGTTTTAACAATGAAAAAATTAATTTAAGTTAACATGCCACCAAAACGTTCTTTAAGTTTTAATTGGCGAAGAAAAATTCCCTCTCTAGGTGAAATATTTTTTTAAGAAATGCTTTATGTTTCATATTCTTTAAAAGCGTTCTCTATATTTTCCAAACAAATAACATTTTCTTAACCGATAAGGTATTATTTTAAGGCTATTAATGGAATGAGTTCCATTGAATGTCTCGGATTTTAGTTTATTTTAATTGAAATCTTAAATGGAGATAAGAGGATGTTTACATATTAATAACTCCACGTGGAACAACGGACGGTTAAGTAGCAAATAAATTTCCCGTGAATTAAAAAAATATATAAATATAATAAACTTTTTACGTTGGAAAACCTTAATTATTACGAAGAAAAATTTTACACAAAAAAAACAGATTTATACATTATGATTCCATGGAATTGTGACCAAAACCATTACAACGCGAAACGAATGGAACTAACACAAAATCTTCCATGTTTTTTCTTTTTAAAGATCGCAGTCACGAAACGTTATGAATGAAATTCATGGAAGACATATAATCTAAGAAATTTTGCTCGACTTTGTGGTAAGTGATAAATATATTTCAGAAGAAATGAACAACTGCGTAACTTCCGCAAAATCTTATTTGCACGACCGGTTTCGCCAAATAACTATAGCATCATCAGGTGACCTTGTGATGCTAGTTATTTGGCGAAACGGGTCGCGCAAATAAATTTTTGTGGAAGTTACGTAGTCGTTCTTTTCTTCTGATTCATGGAAGACGTTCGCTACGAAACGTTGTTTTTATTCCACCTCAAAATTCACGAATTTTCCAGCCTGACAAAAGTGCGATAGGATACTTGATACGGAAACTCTTTCAATTAAAACACTCTTCTTTTTATGCTCCACGGGAAGACTTAAAGTGTATAAAAAATAAATAAAATGCCTCGAGAACGGTCCGCTTCCACGCGATCCAGACCCGTAATAAGGACATATCAATGTAGACTGGGACGTCGGCGAAATGAATAAGAGGAGACACTCCCAGAATTATCTAATTGAGAATATTTTCCCCGCATAAAAAATGATAACCCGAGGAGAATATTCTCTCCTCATCGCATCTCCAGTTACGATCCCATCTCTCTCTCTCTCCATCTTTCTTTCTCCGCCGTGCAATCTTCCCGGAAAAAAGAAATAAAACGAAAAATACTCCCCCAAAAAAACCTTTTTCCGCGGGGCCATGATATCCTCCAGAATATTTCAGCATAAATACATAAAAAAGATGTCTATTTATCCAATCAATGCGCGGAAAAAATACGATAAAACGTTTCGCTTCTTCCCCCTTTCAGACATTCTGCGCTCTCACGGAGACGCTCGCGTATTCCACCTCTTTACGCTACGCTACCCGGTCGCGAATAAAATTTTCCATTTCCCCCCGATATAACGTCCCCAATGGGAAAACCCCTTTACCTAATGGCTTTGAGTTGGGAGGTAAAAATATTCCCCACACCCTTCCACGTTCACCTCTGCCGCCCCCCCCCCCCCTCCCTTCTCCTTTCTCATCTCTAGCGTCACGTCTCCTTCACTCATCTTCCTCTGCCGATGCTTCGGGAAACCGACTTCTTGCTTATCAACGCCGGCAAAGGAAGACTTCTGCAGGAATAGGACGGAACCTCTTCTCCGGGGAGAGGGAAAAATAGGATTAAAGTATAACCCCGCCGCATCTAGGCATGTCATCCGATGGAGGAAATTGGGTCAAGGCCAATGTTTGGAGCTGATGGGAAGGGTGTGGAGGGAGCGGCGTGAAGAGGTATAAAACGACGATATTCGAATGATACGTCGGGAACGGTAATGCTTTTATTACGCCTATATAGACGCCAAAGCGTTAAACTGCGACACCAGTTAGGGTAATTAAAAGTTTCTCAGAATTCGACCTTTAACTGCTCTGGTGCGGTGTGCGAGACACCACCTAAGTTAATAGTATCTAATTACTGCGCTATATAACTGCCCGATAGTTTGCCTTTCACAAAGAAATGAATTGAAAATTAAGCTTTATTTAGGCGCGTTGTTAGCTTCGGTCTGCCCGTCCGCATGTTCGTTATCGGCTTCTACCGAACCGATTTTCATGAAATTTGATATTAAGGACACAGTCAAAGACAATGAAAAGTCACATACATTAATCACGTAAGCCAAAAAAATTACCACTTTACTGGTGACAAAAAAATTAATTTCCGTCGTATCTCGTAAAGTATTACTCATATCAAAATAGTTTTCGAATAAAACTTGTAGAATTAGTAGAGTATTTCTTTTCCCATACATTTTTATCGTCGGAGTAGCCGCTATCAAGAAAATCAAACAAGAATGTCTTAATTATAGTGGGGCTTAAAAAATGTCTTGCATGGTTACTTCATAATTGTTGCAAACATTAATAAACAATCTCAAGTTCCTAAGCGTTTATACAATCATTTCTTTCAAATACCCCATTGCACGAAACGCACCAATTTGTGATACGCTTGTATGCTTTCCTAACTTGTTTATTTTAATTGGCAGATTGCCAAACACGGGAAATCCAATTGTATGAATAGTTAGCGAATAATTAATAATAACTACTGGTACCTGCAAAACCTTTTTCGACGTCAATCGGAAATTTACATGTTTAAAAGTAATAATAGCCCACTTCTTCTTATAAAATTAGACAACTGATAATTTGAATTTCATCTTTGATTTTATAATTCATATGTGAAATTTTAATTGCGTCTCCCTTACAAAAAAGGAAACATTCCAGTATTGAAATAAAGAAGATTTTTCTATTGGTCAATCGTTAAAAATGCCCACATTCCACATGCAGTTTACTGAATAATAGTAACCTGCAATTATTTACGTTGCAATCTATTAAGTTTGACGTTGCTACAACTATAATTTCGATGTTTCATAAAAAGTGCGAAGCGAATAACGCAATTCTTTCGTCTATTTGAAGTTTTAATAGACGCTAATTCAATGGGAGGCAACAATGCGGGTCGCCATGGCAACACCCGGAAAGATTACGAAAATGCCATAAAATGTCGAAAAGAAATGAGTATTTCTGACAAATTCTTGCGTGTAACGTCAAAACATCCTAAGCTTTAGCCGTCGAATAAAGCAAAAACGGAGAAATTTGGCCCATATTTATGTATTTTAATTGAAGGAAATAAACCTTGCACCTTGAAAAATCGAAACTCCTGTGTAATCATATGGGAAAATATAATTACTTCCTGGAGTCGAACCTAGGACACTTCGGTAAAGGAAAATAGTTTTCCCGGAGTTTCCTATTTGGTAGAAACAAAATGGCGTTTACGGCATTTTTCTATGGCAAACTGTTCAAGAGATAAAAGGGGGACGGACCGACGGACAGACATTGAGTAATTACATGTTTTTTTGCTATGAAAAATATCACAAACCTTATTTCTATGAATACACAATAGATGCAGCTTATTATGGTAACATTGGTGGGTCAATTGCATTGATAACATTAAACAGTTGATAAAAAATTAATTACAGTCTATCTTAAACTAGATAACCATAATCGTCGGCAAATGTTTGGCAGGTTTTTATTGGTTGACTTGCCAGCCAATCAGAGATCGGGACTTTATTGTTTATATACCTTGGTTACATTATAAACAAACTATTATTGTTGTTCGTAGCATCGGGTATAAACAAAGTACGTTGTATTTAGTTCGGGCACATACGTACCGAAAGTGACGGGCTGCATGACAGTTTGAGGTTTCTCCACACCGATTCCCATGCATTCTTATGGAAATAGAATTTTGTATATATATAAACTACTGTTGCTGTTCGTAGCAAACGGGTATAAACAAAGTACATTTTATTTAATTCGGGCACAAACGTAACAGAAGAATTTCCATTAATACGAACGATTGTCTACATTACTATTCGTAAGAACGTCTATTACGTATTTTCTCTTGATTTTTCTTTCTATCTTCCTTACTGTTTCATTTTCGTAATACCCGATCGTTGGTAATTTAACTCTTCTGGCATTTCCCGATGGAACTGAGTGCTCATCAAAACGGCAAATAAATATTATCTCTTTAGAGTAGATGCCAACCAATGGAGATTGGTGTCTAGCTTTTCATATTATCGTTTTAAAATTCATTGGAATAGAGAAAGCGTGACTAGAATAGAACTAACTCGGAATTTTAAAAATTCCACAGCCCCTCCATATATGTAGTTCAAAAATATGTTTTAAACACTAATATTTTACGTTAGTTGAAGAGAAATTATGGACTAAGTTAAGACGAGTTCCTCTTTCATTTATTTAATGGTAAGTAATTATACTAGGGAGAAACTCTATAGAGCGTTCAAGGTCGCACACCTCCCCACTCCCCCCTCCACTCACTATCTGGACCAGCCTAATAGGAAGTCGAATTACCTCGTGTCCCATTTCTGCTGCAATAGCGTCCAGTTCATATAATTTATAGTTATCCCTGTCTTGCCTTACTATCAACTGCAACTCAGCGGTGGTGTCATTTCAGTTAGGCAATAGGATATTTGTTTTTCTGTAAGCCTCTTTATTACCTCTGCTTCTCTCGACTTACTGGACGGCACCTTCTCTTTCAGCCGCGACTGGTAGCTTGCATTGTCCATCAAATGATGCACCCTTCTTCATGGCTCAACAGCATGTTAAAAAAACACTTTGTGAAGACATCGCTATTAATTTCTTCGTAATAGTTGCCATCTTTTCTTGACTGGAAGAGCAAAGCTGCGTCCTTAATGAATCCATCTTGCGCAGATCCTGCATGATACAGAATTAAACGTCCCGCTTTCCCAATTGGCACTCGGAGACCGCCGGAAGACGTGGAATTCTGCCATATAAATTACCGTGCATGAATTTTATTTACCCACGTTTCATCAAGGTATACCACAAATCGGCTATCGTTGCGTGATCCAAATTTATGCATCTTTCGCAAAAACGCAATTCGCGCTCCAGTGATATCGTTTCTTTCCATCAAAAAATGTCTCCCATCATTACATTTTTTGTATTTAAATCCTTGCCTAGAAAACATTCTTCCCACAGAACACGGCGAACCGGTGAAATCAGTTTTTGTTATTAACTTACCTTTTTGCGTATGGGATGTTCTCCTCAGTCATAAAATTGAAGTATTGTGCGACATATAACATCTTTCTGAAAATCGTCCATCTCAGTTATCGGCTTCTTGTGAGCAATCTTCTTTCTGGGAGACCAGAAGGATGTCGTTGCCCCTTCTTCTCTTGATATTGATGCTCCAGACTCCGAACATAAGTATACGTCGCGCTGTACTTAAAGACACATCACAGGCTTCTGCAGTAACTTTTTGTGTCGAAGATAAAAATTCCCTGATGTTCTCCTTACACGGAAGATCCTTCAGAAAAATGATACACATTGTATATGATTCGTTTTGATTGCTTCCTCGGATTTGGACTCCTTCTGTACATCTTACACAGTTGAAATGCAAAGTAGTATTCAAAAATAATGTTAAGAAAATCAATGTTTATTTAAGTGTTTAAAAATTCAAATCCAAACTACTTCTAGACAGGAAAGACAGCTAATGATAAGATGACAGATAATGTTTTTTAGTGGGAAATCTTTTTCGTAATTGACGATTTCAAAGGTTTTGCTGGTATTACTAAGTATTATAACATTTGAAAGCAAATGACGAGCAATAATATATTTTTTTAATGACCAAATGAAAACTACTGTACATGCGAAGCATCTCACAGGCTCTCTAGTCTTAAACTAGATTTTGTTTTGGAATTACGCATTTGATAACAATGACCGGTTGAGGACGATAACTGAAGACAATAATGTGACGGGAGTCGGAATTACCTGCCGGGTGCGTAATTTGAACCAGGGATGTATTAACGTTTCAAATCGGTACGTTATTCTGTAACGTTACAAAGGATTAGGTTTCGTTACATAACGTAAAATAACGCTATGTAATTTAATTAATGTTATTACAATTTTTTTTGCTTACTTTGGCCAATAGCCCAATCTTAATTTTTTAATATAAAAGCATTAAATAAAACCACAAAATAATTGTCTATAATAATTATTATAATTAAAATTATAATTATATTATAATTTTAATTCATTTATATAATTAAAAAACAGTCAAAGTAATACTGTACAATTATACGTTTTTAGAAAAAAAGGAAAGAAAATATGTGTATATCTCAAACGTCTGTTCTGAAGTAGGTATGTTGCAAAAGTTCAGTTAAATTAATTTCTTCGTAATTTGCAGTCACATATGAAACTATTTCTTACAGAAATTTTAATTATAAATTGATCAAATTCATCACCGTCGGCGGTTGAATGTGCTTCATTGATTAGCAGAACTATTTCAGTCTCTTTACTACAATTTCTACTGATATTCTTTAGATTTGTCCGAATCTTTTTAAATAAAGTTTTGCTTCAATGCGATGCTCTTCTGACAATGTGGCTTGAAATCTTGGATTACGATAAATAGCGGATTACGTTGCTAACGCCTCGTAGACACAGTTCACGTTTTTTTACGTTATGTAACCAAAACTAATCCTTGATAACGTTATTCCATCCCTGGTTCACGACATGACAGCTGACACTGAGCACGTGACTAAACGCACTGAAGTTAGCTGCATTTTGTGCAATGTTGCCAGGCCAAAAATTTTGGTTTGATGACGTTATAATAACTTTATTTTAGAAATTGATGGAATAATATGATACTATGCAGATAGGCATAAGCTGTAATTTGGGAATAATTTTGAAAACTGAAAAAATTCTGCTATGACCGGGAATCGATACCGAAACAGATAATTTTTCCTGTTTCTGAACGCTGGTGTTTTTCTTAGTTGGGTCCGGGCTAGCCAAGCTATAGATATGCCGCAAACATAAGAACATGCGAGGATTTCGGCTGCGCACGGAGGGGAATTTCATCAGTCATGGAGGGGAAGTTCCCTCGGTCATCGTGACTTCACCCACCTCACTACTAGCCCATCCTTCTCCTCCTTAGGTTGTCAGTTATCACTATTTACAATTGCTGCCTAGACGAAGTTTTGCGAATAATTGGCAATAGTGTAGTTTGAAAAGGACCGAGACAGCGATAGCCTGTGCGGTAAGGAAGGGGGATAGGATAGGGTTCCAAGTGGAGTGAGTGATTAGGCCACACCAGGGGTATGAAACTCTTATGGGAGAATAGATTCCCAGGTTTTACACGTAGTTCAGTATGATGATACGGGGTCCACCAAATGCGCTGCAGTCGCAGCCAGCTCTCTCTCTCTTAGTCCCTCTATTTCTCTCTCTCTACCACATCACCACAGCGCCACACGTTCATTGTGTATCAGCGGAACAGTGGCCATTTTGCTTGATATAAGGATATAAGTTCGCCATTGCTTATTGAGCGGTTAACAGTTACTCTGATTTTGTCATTGCTTATTGAGCGGTTGACAGTTACTCTGATTTTGTCAAGTAGATATATAGTAGATATGCATTCATCACTGTTTAAGAAAACGTGACGGAGTGAATTTGTTCTGATCTCCAAACAACAGAGCCAGGTAAGTCTTAAAAATAGCATATATTTTTGAAAAGAAATTCTGACGAAATATTTCTACGAAGTGTTATGTGAATGCGTTTTGTGAGAATGCTTTTATATTTTCTTAACAGATACCTGCACTGGACAGATCTCCTGGGAAGGAAGGAAAGAAAATTTTCTGGTATTTTTTTGTGTGCGAGATGCATTTTGAGAGGAAATGTTTCTCATTTTTAGGTGTTAAGCCTTGCTTACTTCACCTAGCTGTGCCATTCATTGCCCTGGGCGTGAATATGGTACTCGTCAGTTGTTCATAAAATAAGCTGTAATTTTAGATTGAGTAATTGAAATTTCTGTTTAGAACTTCTCGCGGTTATCAGTAGATTATAGTGAGTTCTTTGGAAGTTAAACTGCAACTTAGACGCCAGGGAATAGAATTGTGCTTGTAATAGAAAGAAATGAGTATACCATAGTGATGTCTCATTATGTTTATTTTGAAATATTTTGAATTTACAGAAATTGTTAACTTGATTATTTCTTGAAATTGATGGAATAATAGGAAACTATGCAGAAAGGCATAAGCTGTAATTTTGGGAATAATTTTGAAACCGAAAAAATTCTGCTATGACCGGGAATAGAACCCGGGTCTTCCACTTGCCGGGCGGATATTCTAATATAAAAAAACACCCGCGTTCAGAAACAGAAAAGATTATCTGCTAAGGTAGTTCAATGGTAGAATATCCGCCCGGCAAGTGGAAGACCCGGGTTCGATTCCCGATCATAGCGGAATTTTTTCTGTTTCAAAATTATTCCCCTTGATTATTTCTTGTTTCTCATTATGCATTTCTTTGTATTCCCAGACGTTAAGATAATTCTTCTATCATTGTTTCAAAACGTATTTAGAAATACATATATAATTTTCGATCTAGAAATTTCCATATCCAAAGTTTTCCTTGTTATTTAATGAATACATATAGATCTTAAATGGCCTAACTGTAACTGTTACGAACACCTAAACGTCCGCAAATACAACTGTGCTTAGAATAAATTATAAATAAACAAAGTGGACATTTTGTAGTGCAATGTGATGTGTTTAATTTTACAAATGGTAATGTGATCTTCATAGAACAATTGTTTATGAACCGTATGGGGCCGTAAGCGCATTTGCCTTATTTTACATTTATTGCAACATTTGAAGCATGCTCATTGCATCCTGCATCAATTTCATTAGGTTTAGCAGGTTTAATGATTGACATTCTTAGAAATTCATTTTCATTCTTTTTTGGGTGGAACAGAAAGAGAACTGTGTTCCAGGACCGAAGAAATCACTTTACAACAGATTTTTGCTTGATCCACAATTCATTCTTTACGTGAAAGTTTGACGTTTTTCGTTGTCCACGTGAATTTTTTAAAATACGTTTCATGCATAAAAGGTATTAACGTTATAAAAATCTGTTAGAATAATTCATTCTTATATCTTTATTGTATAATATTTATGTACAAATAGCTCACTGTTATGTTATTTGATAATGATTTTGTACTCTCGCAATGCGTGATATACGGTAATAAATTTGATTTCATATATGCAATTCTTTCATTTAAGCCCATTTCTGTCCGTGCAATTTATATTTGCTACGATTATCGTATTAAACCGAGAAGGGAAGGGGGTGAGCGACATCCTGTGATGAGGTCATGATAGTCGTCGTGAACACGTACTTCCAAATTTTCCCGTTGACCCATCTTTCGTCGCCTTTCTTGGAAAACCTGGGAATCGTTTTATAGCATTAAGTTTCCGATCTTTCCGTAGGGGTACTAGTCTTTGGGCCACACCCACGGTACACCCAAAATATTCTTTTGATCGCGGTAGACCTATAGTATCAACCAGCCCCAACGGGTGGGGTTTTCTTCGACGTTCTCTTGGAGGACGTCCACTGGGGCTGGTTGATACTAGCTTGGCTAGCCCAGACCCAACTAAGAAAAACACCCGCTTTCAGAAACGGGAATAATTATCTGCTACGGTAGTTCAATGATAGAATATCCGCCCGGCAAGTGGAAGACCCGGGTTCGATTCCTGATCATAGCAGAATTTTTTCCCGTTTCAAAATTATTCCCAACTTTATTGCAATTAACATTTTGACAACGTTATAATAACGTTACGTAAAATGTGATTGGTTATTATAGCGACATGTTTATATCGTTGATATTGTAAAAAAAGCAATTTAATCGTTATATAACGTTACGTTTTCCATCCATGATTTGAACTCGTCTTAACCTCATAAAATCGGGAAGGTACGAGAACATTCTACTTCTAGTAACTTCTCCGAGTCTATTCAAAGAGACGGTACGCGGAAAGGGGCCACATGAATTTGTGAGCTAGTGTGTGCGACTGTGGTCGCCGATCAACTGCCACCACAGTGTTCGCTACTTCCACTCTTATGCTTCTTGATCGTTCTGCGGGATTATCTATACGAAATTTGCAAATCCGTAACAAAGATAATTGTCATATATTGTATAAACTTTTACCTAGCAACATTGTATTAAAATTAATTTTTCCACTGCTATATATATTATTATAGTGATAGGCCAAGAAAGTTAAGTCCACCTAGAATTTAATAATTTTATCTAACAAGAGGTAAGAGGTTGCATGTTTACATGCTACTCTGCAATTCACCAAGTTGGTGTGTGGCAGGGAGCAGATGTCACTGAAACAATCAGCTTTATTCCAAATTTTTATCTCACAAATTGCCGAGATTGAGATTAGATATCCGCCTAGTTACCATAGTTTGAGATAGGTTGTGCCAAAAATGTCACGACAAATCGAAACAAACTCCTTTAGGTAATAGACCACTCAAAATTTCCACTTAAAGTTTGAAAAATAAAATTTCAGGAACATTTTAACGGTCCAGAAAGAATAGAAAATATTCACTCGTTCCTCTTTAAAATATGACAAATCTTTGATGCTAAGTAAAGCTAGGTGAAAGCTAAATCATAAAATCGAATTATATTTTCAAGTAAGAAGCGATTCTGTCCGGTTTCTCTCCAACCAAAATATATTATCCCTCACTCAACTATTAAGCTACCTGTCATCTTACATATGTACTTCATTTTAAAGTTTAAAATTTTATCAATATCTTAGTATTTTAATAAAATAAAACGTCGGGTAGACTTTTTGGCAAAGAGTCGACTGATTAAGAAGATAGGTATATTCGATTACAGACAAAACAACAACTAGAGAAACTAGATGCAAATTTAGGCTACAAAGCAGCCGTCTTCAGTGGTGATACTCCGATCGTTGGTTCCAGATAGTTTTCTTTCAGAATCGACGATCGTCTCATAAGGATGGTTGTTTTTGGCTGATGTGTGCAACTTTTTTTCCTACAATTCCGTCGCTATTTGGTGTTACCTTCTTCACCAATTTTATCATTTATTTGTTTGTGTTATATTTTACCATGTTGAATTTTGTTAGCGAGGAACGTAACAAGCGTCACATATGCCGACCGAGATGCGCTTCTTCGGCTTGCGCTCAATTTCCTAGGTTCGTATCCTCGTCCAATTTCGAAGAAAGATAAAATTTCTCCAAGATTTTATATCTTATTTCCAGACTTTTTCTTGGAAACCCTGGTTATCTTATGCTTTCCTTATGGATTAATCGACTTCTGTGCTTGTAAATATAATGCCAATTTTTCTGATGAATTTTTAAAAAATCCTCTATCCTTTGTAAGTTTAGCAACCTTGTTATGTGTACACACTAACTATTGAATAATAATGGCTCGTTTTATTTATTTAAAAAATCGGCATAAAGTGCGAGGCCGATTACAGATGATGACTTAAGAATCATACTATATTAATAAGGCGCTTATCTCTATATAGTTATATGCAAACAGCCTTGGTCCTTGACCACTGGGATGTTTATAAACAATTGCTTTAGTTATCTTAACTGTTGACTGAACTTAAGATACAAAAAATATAAGTTAACAAATATTTAGTGAATTTATAGTATTGATAAACGTTTCTAGAAGACGTTTCTTTAAACCTTACACATTAAAAGGTAATTTTATTTCTTCATATAATAGTGATAGTTTATATGAAAATGTTAACTATTTCTCAACTAAAGATATATTAATGTATTAGCTTAGACAACATATAATTAGTGATTTCATTATTTATAGAGAACGTACTCAGAATTTCGTTCATTTAAAATATAATTGGTAAAACGTTATTTTATTGCTTCTTATAATGGTAATAGTGTATTACGACAAATTATCTTTAGTATTAGTGAACGCTTTTCAGAAGGCCGTTATTTTAAACTTTATACGTTAAAATTTGATTTTATTTATCTTATAATAATGATGATACCTTACCTTTTCCTTAATAAAGTAGTAAAATTGTAAAAAAATATTTGTCAGGATGTTTTTAACTGAAATTAAATTTTTAAATAATAGGTACAAATAAATTTATTCATTGTCAATCTTCGGTCGAAAATATTTTGTTAGTAATTTCAAATTATTAACATTTTGAAAGTCAATAGTCAATTAAAGCAAATTTTTAAAAATCTTCTTTATATTGATATTAAGTTATTAAGTTACTGAAAAAAAATAACCAACATTTTTAGATTAAACTAAGCCTTAAAATATTTTGCCGACGAGTGTATCAATCATGTAAAATTAACATTAAATTCAATTACATTCAAATTAGGTACCTTACTTAAAAAAAGCCGGGAACTTGTGGACAAAAAACATTCTTATCAATTCTCTATATGGAACGGATGACATCAAATACGAGGGAACGCCGTCGACGAGACTATCAAAGAAATTATACAAGGAATCGACGTGCCAATGAAAATTCAGGGGCAAACCTTTGACCGCGCCGGTTTTCTATTGAAAAATCAAGTTTTCGTGCATGGACAACTCTACGTGGCCATGTCAAGAGTACGAAGGCAAGAGGCAATAAAAATTTTATCAAGTAAACAAAATAAAGTATAAAATATTGTTTATCGAGAAGTTTTTTAATTAAACTTTTATAAATTGAAATTATATATAGTCTGAATTTTAAAATTAATATACTTAATATGAATTACAATGAAATTACTTGCGACGCATGGCGTCGCGCGCCGGCCAGTAAAACCATAAAATGAATTAATTAAAAATAAATTTTTAAAGATAACTTTTATATTTTACACTAAAATGTTAAAAATAAATTTTGACTTAATAGACTTTAATTAGAACTTTTGTAAAGGCTATGCAGCTTTTGAAAAGTCTAAGAAATTTAAAAGCCATATAACTTTTACAAAGGTTCTAATTTAAGTCTAGTAAATAAAAATTTTAGTGCAAAATATAAAACATCTTTTAAAAATGTAATTTTTAGTTGTTTTATTTTTTTTTACTTTTTAGTCTTAGCATGTAAAGTGAACTATGTAAAACTTTTTAATTCTCAAACCACTTTGATCAACAATGATTTCCGAGTTATTAACAATTTTATGAGGCCTAATAGAAACCGATAAATATATTGTGGGCCCTATTTCGAAACTACAAGATTTGGAGATTTTTTAATAATTTTTTGGCTTATTGTAGGAAGCTGAGAATTTGTATAAGGTTAGTATCTGTAAAGAACTATTCAGGAAAAAATAATTCTTTGATATCCTCAGTTGAATCAAAGTAACAAGAACTGGGAAAAAATTGCCCAAGTGCTGGAATTTAGACCCTATGATCCAAATTCCGATACGGGAGGGGTCCTAATTCTGACGCTTAGTAGAAGTAATAGGAGACATTGATTACACAAAAATGAAATTATAAACTTTAATTGTGAACCAATTATACATATTTATAATATTTAATAAAAAATCAGAACATTATTATTAAAATTGAAACATTTAGGAAAAGAAAAAGTTTTATGAAAACGATCGTGAAAATTGAAAGCTAAAACAAATTGTGAGATTACGCTGGGTTACTTTAGCACTATTAAAAAATCTCAAAAAACAGGTCAATATTTCATCAGTATTTTCAAATTATACAGAAATAAATATGTTGCTCACACAACTTAAATAAATACACTCGGAATTGGGGATCCCTGCTTTTTGTAATTAATTGGTTTGCTACAGGAATAAAATTGAAAATTTCTCCAATTTATGGACACCGTGTTAAAGAGAGTTAAATTAGCTTTTAAGTGATTTATTGGATAAATTACTTTCTTTCAATATTATGTAATAAATTTAGAAAAATATCACTCCTTAAAATCGACGCCAAGCTCAAACAAAACCAAGATGTGCTCTGACAGAAACAATGTGTCGGAATATGGCTCCCTTTATATATCGTGTGTGCATATATATGTATATATATATATATATATATATATATATATATATATAACGATACGGATATAAGAGATAATATAATAAAATAAAAAGCAACGAGGGATTGAAAGAGCCTGTGAACACTTACAATAAAGTTGTAGACGTCCACAGCTTGTAGTTTGGAGCTTCCGGGCTGTATATACATATATATATTTATTTATTTGTTTATTTATTTATGTATTTGTTTATTCGGTGATATTAATATAAAACTTATCAAAAAAGCATCTGTAGAAAAGCCCATTTTCTCGGGACTGAACAATTAGCGTGAAAAAAAGAACGGAGCGGCTTAGCGTCTAACTAAAATCGGTGGAAGCGCGTCGAAGAACGTGGGTTGATGAAGCAAATTGGAACATTTTACTCAGCTTCACCCCAATCAAAAAAATCTGTGATCTTCCCATTAGAAGATTTTTTTTCCAGGGCCACCAACGACCCCCTTAGGTCAAGTCTACTCATCAAAGAAAATAGAGCGTCGTGATTGATGGGAAGGAGTCTATGCAACACGGCCTGGAATTCTCCCCCTCTCTTTTCTGCTCCTGCGGTGGCCAGTATAGAGAGACAGAGACCCTTGTATATCACAGCCTAGGACACAAAGCACCAATCTCCTAGCGACTGACCTTGCAGGCTATGTTGGAGGTTTGATCGCCAATGGCCTATAGGCTTTTCTCTCTCTCTCTTTCTCTCTCTCTCTCTCTCTCTTTCTCTCTCTCTTTCTCTCTCTCTCTCTCTTGGATGGCGAACTCTCGGAAAGGCTTCCGCTATAAGGAGAGAAAGGAGAAAATGGGAGGAAAAGAAGAGTGAGGAAAGGAGAAAGAGAGCGGGAAGCAAGAATCGTCCCACTAAGCCACATTCCCTCCCTCACCCTTTTCAGCGCTGCTCTTAAAACCCTACGAAGCACCGCCATCTCCTCCAGACCCAACTCACTCCTATTTTCTCTTCCTACCTCCCATCTTCTCTCCCAACGTAGCCCCATCTCCGGTGCCCTCGGTTGGGGAAGGAGAAACCCCGGAATTGAATCCTGGAGTCCCCGGAAATGGGCGGAGGAGGAGGATGGGACTGCAATTGGGTTGTGAGGTGAGAAGTAGAGAGGGGAGGAGGAGGGTGGAAGATGAGATGGGATGGAGGAAAGGTAGGTAGCGAAGGAAAAGGGAAGTGGGGCTAGGCGATTAGGGCCGTGTGGCGAGGCGGAAGGTCAGAGGAGGGTAAGGGGGAGAAAGGGATGGAGGGGGAGAAGAGGGTGACGTCAAGTGAGTTGAGAGGACCGAATTGAGAGAGAGGTTTCCTTGGTAAAGGGTTACGTGCGAAAGGGAAAGGAGAAAAGGGGAGTTGGTAGAAGGCTTGGAGACGAAGCCGATTAGAATGGAACGAATATATTAAACGAATCTAACGTGAAATAAAGAAGGAACTGACGTAGGACGAGGACTATGATTGGTAAACGGGATGAAATGGAGCAAAACGCATGGTTTGCAATTACATAATTCCTTTCCCTTTAATTAATACCCCGTCGTTCCTTGTGAATCTGTAGCGTCTAAAAGAAACTTAGCACCAGGAAAAAATATGCTAATAACATGTAAATTAACTCGACGCGTTGATTGTATGAGTCTATGTAGCGCAGGAAAATTCTAATTTCGAAACCACAAAAACACTGTGAAAAAACTGAGTTATTTTATTTTAGAACACGCCCCTCGTTTCAGCACCAACAACTTCATCTTATTTCGACGCTGAAACGGAATTACGCGGAATTAATTCGTTCATTATTATTATTATTATTATTACTAGGGAGATGAAGCCCGTTGAAATTCAACGGAAAAGTTTTTTATGGGATAAAAAAATAACAAAAATATACCTTGACTTTCTTTGGATGGCAGGAAAACAAACTTTCGTTCTTTTAGGCGTTCGTTGTTTCAAGTCTCGAACTCCTACGATGATTATAAGTACCTAATTTTAATATATGCATGATTAATGTTCTACATTCAAATGTATTCCTTCTCGTAAATAACGTAACGAATGTTGTTTACATTGGTTGCTATGAAAAGAATTTCTCTCTCCTTCCTTCTCTCTCTTATTTAAACCCCGGAAGGGTACACTGGGGCACTGAATATCCTACGGCTTTATATTTTGCGTTTAAGTAGGAGATGGTTATGTATATTAACTTGTCCCTTTTAGAGTTCTTTTAGGGCCATATAAAGATGAGAATTTTTCGATTGTCATCCCTCTTTTTTGTGCTTTCTGTAGCGTCATTGGGGCACTGAATACCACAGTGTACCGGAATCGGATGTTTTTTTCGAGCTAGTTTCAGTGAACTGTATTATTCATCGCAATTTCCAAATCCTATGCAAACTGTAACTCCACCGATCAGATTAGTACAAAATGCAACGTTGAGACACGTTTTTATACATTGCATTGATCTTAAAACTTTGCCACAGATGCCGATATAGCTGTTTACCTCTCGGAGTGGATTCACTACAATATGGCCTCTTGCTCTCTTTTATGAGTTGTTAAATGCTGCAACTATCAATGCATTTGTTATTTTGTTACACAATAATGGCATGAAAGGCAAATATAAGCTGTCTAGGCAATCTTTCTTGATGAACTTGAGAGAAGCTATGATCAGGCCCCAGCTCCAAGAATGCCTCCAAATTACAACTTTGAGAATTTCCCTCCGTAAGTCCATAGCTTCACAACTTCGACTGCTAGGGGCTTCAACGAGTACTGCAAACAATTTGGAGTTAAGGAGTGGAAGATGCCAGCTATGCGGCCGCAGCAAGAGCTGTCAGGAGTTTACTTTCCGAAATAATTCGGATATAATTTGCAGCAAATGTTTTAAATAATTTTTTAAAAACAGTTTTTTTTTCACTTTTTTGTTTATAAATTAAAAAATAAACACATTTGTTTGCTAACAGTTAATGGCTAAATACAAATTTTCTTCATGGGGCACTCAGTGCCTCAGTATACCTAAATAGGGTGCCAAAACCTAGTGTACCCTTCCAGGGTTAAAGCATTCAAAGCACGCTTTCATCCATAAGGATTGAATTAAAACACAACATACAAATAAATTGTCAATAAGTTAACAGTTATAAGGCTAATTTCCCTAAGTCTACGATAAGTTCCCCGTGGCCGAATTGTCTAATCCTATTCCCCGCGTTAAAATTTAGACCAGATTCTTTAGCGTGCTCCCATTTCAGCTTTTGTTTTTATATTGTAAGACTCTTTTGCGTTAGCATATACATTAGTCAAACAAAACGGAAGCTGGAAATCAGATTCAAAGAACACATTAAACATTTCAGACACAACAGATTTAACAGGTCTAGCGTCGCAGCACACACACAAGAAAACAATCACCCCATTAAAATCGAAAACATGACTCTTTTAAAATCAATACAAACAAACTGGAAAATTGACGCTTACGAAAGCATATTCATAAACAAATACCGAGAAAAGGTTATGAATAACGACAAGGGACTCATCCCCCACTCACCTCTCTATGCGTTAACGGCCACATAGGTCCCAGCCCCCCTCCCCTTCATCCTTTCACTTTTACCCCGAACATAAATACACAACACAAGACACCTTCAAATCATACGACTTCAGCTACTGAAGATGAGAGCGTAGCTCTCGAAATGCATATTTAGTGCTTGTTCCAGAGAGGTTTTTCCTTACTTGTCTTGTACTCGTGCTTTAATTTTTCCTTTTAGGCTTAGGTTTTGACCACAAGTCCCTATTTGACCACTGTCCAGCAAACTTGTATTTTTATTTATTCTAAACTTTTTCTTTTGAGAGCTTCTCTGGGTGAACTTTACGGTTTGGAGTTAGTAATTTTTCCTCTTCCTCTTTTTCATATTAGTTAAGAGCTTAGGATGTCTTCACCGAGGACTCCCGTTTCCTCCTTCTTGTGCGCCGCTGGTTGCGAGGCCATGAGGGCTCGAATCACGGAGCTGGAGAGGGTGGTTGCGGACCTCATTCAGAGGGTGGAAAGGTCCGAGGCAGCCTTGGTTCGTTAGGGGGGTGAGGGCTCATCTCAGAAAACTCGCCGCGTCAAATTGACGGCTCGGATTCGCCTGGGTGCGGTAGCCGGTAGAGCGATCGGGGTCGCCCCTGACTCCTTACCGCGAGCTGAGGGTCCTCAGGTTGGAAAATCCGATGAGTGGTATCGTCTCGGGGGGATCGTGGGGTGGTGCTGCGGAGGCAGGGAGGTGGGGAAGTTTCGACGGACCCTCTTCCTGCAAGTAATAGGTTCGAGGTGTTGTCAGAGTACGATTCCACGGCCATTGCGCCCGTACCCGCTCCCGTCTATTCGATGGAGGCCGGGCCCAAGGGAAGTCGGGTTGGGAAGGGGGGGGGGTTGTTATGGCACTCCTGTTATCCAGTGCCCGCCGGGAGGGAGTTGAAGAGCGGGTCTTCTCCAGATGGATATCAGGAGGAACGGTGCCGCAGGTTATCAACACGGTGAGAGAAGCGGTAGTGGCGACAGGTTGCTCTCGGCTGCGGGTAGTGGCCCATGTTGGGACGAACGACGCCTCGAAGCGCGGGTCCGAGGAAATTTTAGGTTCTTTTCAGGAATTGGCCTCTGAGGTTGCTCGTGTCCAAGAGGAGTCGGGTTCTGATGTGCGGCTTACCGTCTGCAGTATAGCTCCAAGGATTGACCGCGGTTCTGAGGTTTTGACAAGGGTTGACGGTCTGAATCGAAGGCTGTGGAATTTCTGTAGGGACTTGGGAGTGAACTTTGTCGACCTACGGCCGAATATCGAATCGTGCAGGGCACCACTGGATCACTCTGGTGTTCACTACACGTCCAAATTGGCTTAGAGAGTACCGCGTAGGATTCTTGGGCACAGTAGGGACTTTTTAGGCTAGAGAGTAGGGCAGGGTGTAGGTCATTTTTGGGTAAGGGGATAATCGATGCGTTCGTAGAAAATAAGAATCACGATAGATTGTATAATGATAAAATATAGTCCGAGCGTGAGGTAAATACACGTAAAACGAGAGATAATGAGGAAATTCATACTAATATGCAGCACCAATATCGAGATAGGCCATAGATAGAATTTTCCGTAAAGGGTGCGATGGGTCGCGATTCCAATTTTGATGCGATGCCAGACAGTCGTGGGAGTGCTTGTGATGAAAGCGTATGTAGTTTTAGAGCGGAAGAGAAAGATAAGGGTGAGATTAATATGCGAAGTGATAGTGAGAAATTAAACGTCGTCGTACTGAACTGCCGCAGCATCCGAAGGAAAATTTCCGAGTTCGAGCATATTATTTGTAGTCTACACGCCCACGTCGTGATAGGCACAGAAAGTTGGTTAACGTATGAGCAGTGGCGGCTCGTAGTTAAAATTAGTGGGGGTGCTGCTCCAGAAAATTTTTACCCTTTGTTTTAAAATTGTGTAAAAGGAAAAAAACATGTATAAAAAGAAAATTTATTCAGGAACTTGATAAAATCTTAACAAAAAAAACAAACATTTTTTACTAACTTTAACTTAAATTGTTACAGTTCAAGCTTGATCTATTCATTTAAAAATGAAATCCATAAAAGAACCGAAAAAAAATGAATCAAATAGAATAGCTGGAAGCAGAATAATAATCTAATTCTACACTCTTCTACACTTTATCACATTCAAGAATATGGTACACGGTTTTTAAGCACAACACACGCTGAGTAAAAAAAAACTTGCTTCCACCATCACGCCAGAGCCGGCACTGCGAGAGCAACAGTGCTCTCTCTACCTGGCAGTCCCGCCTTCCTCCCCACCCCCCTCCTATGTGCGCATGCGCACAACAGTCAAACACCACGTCGCTGGCACTGTGAAGCGCACAGTTCCATACAAAGATTTTTGTATCTTTTTCATAAACTGGGGGATGGCTACTGAAGTACTGACATTAAGCTTAAGGAATATATATTGTACTACAAAAATAAAGAAAGAATTAAAGAAAAAAGGACTCATTATATTAAATGTTATCGATAATATCAAGTGGAAATAGGGGGTGCTGCAGTTCCGTAGTGCCTATACACGAGCCGCCACTGCGTATGAGATTCAGAGTCAGGAGATATTTCCTAGAGACTATCGTGTCTATAGAAAAGATCGCGCTAATAGATCGGGCGGGGGTTTTTCATTGCGGTTAGCGATAAGGACGATAACAGTGAGATTCCGATAAGTGACGAGGATATCGAGAGTGTTTGGTGCCGCATAGGTAAAGAAGTCTCCAAAAACGTGTTCACATGCTCGTTTTACAGGCCAACTAACGCTGGTGTAGATTGTATTTTAAATCTCGAGAAACAACTATCTAAGCTTAGCCTGATTAATCAAGATGGAATCATTATAGTCGGTGGTGACTTTAACTTACCCTCAATTGTCGGAGACACGGGAGAGGGGATTGGAAGGAATGGGAAGGAGAAACTTGAAGGGGGAGCCGACGTCTGAGACTATGCGCAGTAACACAATTTTGGTTCGCACGAGACCAAGTTCGCGCATCAAATACCCACACCTAAACACCACCTCCCCTATAGGCGGTTCTGCCTCGAGGGTGGACTCGTCCTACCGTAAATGTGCCTACTGCTCACTGCCTAGTTAAAGCGTTTTAGCTATACACCGGGACATTACTTTGAAAACAGGTAAACATCCTGGAAAAGCAGGCACGCATGACCGCACTGCGATAAGAAAAAGGTGGATAGTGAAATGACAGAGATAGAAAGAAAATACATAGATAGAGAGAGAGAGAAGAATGAGGAGATTGCAATGGAAGCAGAGGCATTAAAAGTTGAAAATTGTAAGTAAAAAATGGAAGAATTTTTAGGGAAGAGAGACAACACAAACAAGTGCGAGAGAGAATTGAATGGAGCATTCTAAAAGCACTCGCATGGAATTTATTAAAATAAATTAAAATATGTTGAACTTTGTCGCGTTCTTTTTTGTCAATTATTTTTAAGGTAATTTTTGGTGGATAATTTCGTTTCGCCAATTTATCAGCGGGAAAATAAACTGAAAAAACCTCCAGATGACCAAATATTCAAACAACCATTTTGAGTCGCCAATTAGTGTATATATAGTGTGTGTGTATATATATATATATATATATATATATATATATATATATCCGATTATTAGCTTGTTTATCACCATGTCAAAATTGGTCTTATATATTCTGCTTGGCAATTAATTTAAATAAATACATATTTAGAAAACTTCTGAAGGAATAAGAGAAAATTAAAAACATTGGAGGCTTGAAAATGCAAATGTTGATAAATTAGAAATAATATAAGAGGATACGTTCCAGAATTGAAAAGAACTATTTGCCTGTTTTTATTTATAAAAACCTTGTTGTTTACATCGTACATGTAAAGAAGTTTTAGAGAAAGGGGAGGAAAATACAAAAGCGAGAGAAAGAGAGGGGTGTCAAGGGAAGAGACGACGCGAGGCCTCGTGGGAAAGAAAGGAAGAGAACTCTTCCGTGACCCGGGCGCCTTTCGGGTCAACAGGTTCGAATCTCACGCAGCGAAAGAAAATAAAAACGTTTTACCGCCTCGTTCGAGATCATCTCCTGAAATGCTTCCCAATTTGCACCCAAAGGAATGCTAGGAAAGTAATCAATCGAGGCGCGGAGATCGGATAAAAGGGTACGTAGGAGCTTAGAAGACAAAGAGAGAAAGAGAGAGGGGTAAAGTTATACAGAGGATAATTTGAACAGCAGAAATGGCCCGAGAAAATGAAAAACCTTTCAACAAACACAGAAATATGGAGAGGGAAAAAAGAGAGAAAGAAGTCAGAGGAATTGTAACGTGAATGGATGAACGCAAAGTAAACAAAAGGATAAAGAAGAGCGATCAAAGGGAAGAAAACAAAAATACAAGCCAAACTGATGCGAGGAAATGTGAATGGCAGAGGAGGGGAGAAGGAAGGAAGGAGAGAAAGAAAGGGAGGGTGGGAAAGGGAGGGAGGGAGAGGCAGGGGAGATCGGAAACAGAAGGAAGCTTCGATGATACGGGAGGGATGGGGGCGGAGAGAGAGAAAGAGAGAGGGAAATGAGAGAGAGAGAAAAGAGAGAAAGAGGGAGAGAGAGATGGAGAAAGAGTGGGAAAGAGAGAGGGGGAGAGAGAAGAGCAGGTGCTGAAACAGGGCGCGATAAAGTATTGATGGAGTTGAAGGAAATAGGAGTGGTATTCCGCGGAAAAAAGAGAGAGGGAGGTATAAGGAGGTGGTGAATAGAGATGTGGAGAAAGAGAGAGAAAGGGAGAATGGAGTAGGAGAAAAGTATGGAAGGGTTTTTTAAGGTTTGAAAGGTGGGCGGAATAAATTCGAAAAAGTGGGAGAGAATGATGAAAGCAATCGTAGGTGAAAGAGAACTCGGACCGTCGTAAAGAAAGGGGGATAGAGAGAGGTGGGGGATGGAGAGATGGGGGATGGAGAGTGGGGGGATGGAGAGAGAGAGGGAAGGTGGAGAGAGAGAGGGGGGTGTAGAGGGAGAGGGGGGATAGAGAGAGAGGGGGGATGGAGAGAGAGGGGGGATGGAGAGAGAGGGGGGTGTAGAGAGAGAGAGGGGGGTGTAGAGAGATAGGGGGGATAGAGAGAGGGTAGAGGGGAAGACGGAATGTGAGGGAGAATGGGGAATGGTAGGAATGGGGTTTAAAGGGCACAAGTGAATGGAAGTAGAGACGAACTATTGCGAAAGTTGAGCAAATGAATTAATAAGACGGCGCGATGTTTTTTTACGAGACAGAAACGGCCTAATCAGCGGATCTTTATAACAAATAAAGCTATGTACGTAAAACAACAAAGCATGATAATTATGTATAACTAGTGGTACCCGCAAAAACTTTATCGAAGTCAGTCAGAAATCTGCATGCTTAAAAGTAATATCAGCCAATTTCTCCTTATAAAATTAGACAATTGATATTTTGAATGTCATGTTTGTTTTTATAATTTATATGTGTAATTTTGTCTCTCTCTCATACGAAAAAGGTCATGTTTCAGTATTGAAATAAAGAGAGAAGATTTTTTTCTTTTGATCAATCGTTAAAAATGCCCACAGCCTATATGCAGTTTACTGGATAATAATAATCTTTAATTATTAACTTTGTAATCTATTAAGTTTGACATTACTACAACTATAATTTCGATGCTTCATAAAGAGCGCGAAGTGGATAACGCAATTAATTTGGCTATTTGAAGGCTTAATAATTCAATCGGCGACCATAATGTGGGTCGCCTTGGCAACACCCGGAAAGGGTACGAAAAAGAAGTTCGAAAAGAAATGCGTGTTTCTGAGAAATTACTTCGTGTTACATCAAAACATTGCAAGAATAAGACATTTTATAGTTTTAGCCGTCGAATAAAGTAAAAACGGAGAAATTCGGTCCATATTTACGTTTTTAATGAATGAAAGAAATAAACCTTGCAACTTGAAAAATCAAAACTCCTGTGTAAACAAATGGAAAAATATAGTCGTCTCCCGGAGTCGAATCCGGGACACAACCGTAATTGAAAATAGTTTTCCCGGGGTCTCCTAGTTGGCAGAAACAAAATGGCGTTTACAGCATTTCTCTATGACAAACTGTTCAAGAGACAGACAGATGGACGGACGGACAGACATTAAGTAAATATATATCAAGATTTTACGCTTAAGAAAGACCGCTCGAGACATTTTTAACATGCGAAATTTCCGTGCATAGATTTTTAAATGATGTCGCGAATTCAATGTGTAGCGCTGTTAAATAATGAGAAAAACGGTTCTTATAAAAATCAGAGATCACAACTGATGAGGGTAACTTGGCGGATGAAATGCGCATGAGTTGTGCGTAATTGAATCGCGTCTAAAAATAGTTACACATAATATTTACTTGATGCGAGCTACCTGAATCCGTCGCTTAAAAACATCTTCGCTTCAAATTTGAAAATATCAAGGGGACTAAATAATATTCACAAATTAGGGTTATTTGTTATACACGCTAAATTACACCGTCCACGAAAAATATGGGGAAAGGACGCTACAAAACCCATAAAACTAAATTAAAACAATTTGTCACTCCGGAAGTAACAAATTACTTGACACAGTACGCTCGTATAACCAAGTTAAATTTGAGAAGTGGGCATTATTTGTGATAAAATGCTGTAAGGTCAGTAAAATAATAGGTAAACCTCGAGGAGATTCATCGCAGAACTCAAAGAGACAAGAATTAGTTAGTTCGGGAATATAATTGTCTAATAGTAAGAAGTATACAGGAAGGAAATGCGAAGAGTAGAGTTACCGTAAAACCCCCATAATTGTATTGAAACACTTGTAATCACACAAAACATTTGCAATATCACCACCGATTTTTGTTTTTAAATAATGCCGAACGCCGTTTTTGCTAAAGTTCTCTCAAAGTTCCGTAGATCTGGAGATCAATATCAGTCACGTTCCGGAAAATGTCCTTCCGAGAAATAAAACAAGCAGAATTACCCTCGCCGAGGCACGTTTTCTTTCGTGATTTATGATTTCAAATAACTCAAAAAATTCGCGACAGTCAGCGCCTCTAGCGTAGAAAATTATGAACTATCCTCAAAATCCAAAAACTAATTTGAGAGACAACAATATTCTGAAAATTGGTCATCACAAAAAAGCGGAAATTAAATACGTTTAAAATTTATCGAGACGAACAGAGCTTACGAAACGATACTGCAAGTGCGTTTTTATTCGATTTTGTATATATTTACATCAAATTAGAAGACGGAAGTGTCATACTCGGATAATTAAATTAAATTCGAGCTGTCACACTTCTAGAAATACAATTTGAAATTCGAACTCTTTAATACTATGAGAGCATTAATTAAATTTGACATTTATAAATTTTTGTGTGTTCGAATTTGTCTCTTTATCAGGGGTGCCAACTTACTGGGAAAAAATAAATTTCAACTCTTAAAGATTTTCTCAGGGTTCGTTAATACTTCATTTTTCAGTAAAATTGCTTAGAAATGAAGATTTCCTTACATATTCCACCTAGATTTAGTAATTTCTCTGTCTCTCTTTCTCTCTCCTTCCTGCCTATGTTCCACTTACCTGACTCATCGCAACCTTACATCCTCAGGCGAGTAATTATGAATAATTCCACGCAATAGGCGGAGATCGGAGAAAACCGGGAATCGATCCCTGCGTGACCGGTTCGAAGGAGCGAATTCAAACCTTCTAAAATCCTGAACGGCGCGGTTGGGGTACATTTTATTTATCATTCCTTCCACCTTTCCCCAATCTCTATTAACCTTTAACATTTGAAGCGAGGGCCCAGTTTCGCTGGCCTCTTAAAGAGGGGAATCGGGCGAATGGAGGAGGAGGTAGATTGCCTCCCTGCGGGCGGATGTAAAGGGAACCTCGAGGACATAAAGAGGAAGAGAGAGGAGCGAAGTCGGGAGGAGGACACGTGTGGTTGGCGGGGAAAGAGGAAAGTAGGAAGAGAAAAAGAGGAAGAGAAAAAGAGGAAGAGGAATAACAGGGAGAGAGAAATGGAATAAGACTGGATAAGACGAACAAGTAATTGAATTGGATTTTTTTTATCGATGTTTGAGAATTCATAAGAGATTTTCAGGCTTTTCGAGAGAGAGAGAAAAGGTATTCGAAAAATTCGCGAAAAAAGGAGGAAGATTCGTCGTCGAGAATAAAGAATTTGTGTGCGATAGGAATCAAGGTCAAAAACCTCTTTTTCGGATAATTCAAATAGGCAGCGATATGACATCGATTTACGGTAGATCCCAGTGTCTAGTAGCGATATTTTCACCGGCGAATGTCAATTTTGGGGAGTGGAATGAACTAAAAACGTTCAGCTGCCTAGAATAATTGACAATGTTTATTTCTGAAACAGTTTTGATGGATTTTCCATTTATTTAAACGGCCACAGATAGTCACAGGCCAAACAATATTCTGTTCGTATTTTCTAGTGTTCATTAGGATCAACCATAATAAGAATTGAATTCCATTTTTTTCTTAATAAGTACATTAGATGTTTATAGTCATAATGTTTAACGGTAATCAATGCAAAATCATTCAAAGGTGTCAATTTTTAATCGAAATCAAGAATGAATATGTTTGACAGATAAGACCTTATCGCTTAATCGTTTAATATGCAACGACAGTAATTCGTAAAATAACGAACTGATTTTTAACTAAATAGCAATGTCATATCCTGACAAATTTAAAATATAAATTTAGGTCATCAGATTTAGTTAAAATCGATATTTAAGTAAGAGAGTATTACTAACATTGATTCCACAACCAGAGGTTGATTATCCATAAATTCCATTCAATTGTGATACGTTAGGCAGAACGATAATAAACTATAAACAAAATAAAACGTATAAACATAGTAAATAAGTAAAAACCAATAGAATAAAATAACTTAAAGAAATCATTTCTTTTATATAACGAAAGTTTTTCTTCGATGCTGAACATAAAAATGGCCGTGCGGAAGACAAATAACACCCCGTGTTTATACACACGCAAAAAACAGCATCAAAATGTTTACCCTTCCTTCATATAGAATTTACCAGCTAAAAATTCCACAGCACGACGCAAGAAACAAGTTACGTTTCTTTCTCTTCCTCTCTCTCCATTTCTTTCTCTTTCTCTCTCCATTTCTTTCTCTCGACAATAATAGCGTTATTGCAGGAGCGGTGAGACTTCACCTCTAAGCAGAGAGACAGAGTGTGATGGCTGAGGCTGAGATCGAGTGGGAATATACGGAGAGATGTGTGATATTGCGAGGGGTCGGAGGAGAAGGGGAAGAAGAAGGAGTAGGAGAGAGTAGGGGAGAAAAAGATAGAGTGAAGAGAGAGCCTTTCTCAGGTGAATGGGCGGAGAAGAAGTTGGAGGAAATTGGACCGAGGAATGGCGGTGTGAAAGGAGGAAGAGAGTGTGTGTTCCTTTAACACGGAACCTTCGCTTACTCTGCCTTCTTCCCAGTCCTCACACCTCCTTACTTCTTCCTCACTTCCTACTCTCTCCCCACATTGACCTTTCTCTCCCAATCTCCCCCATCCTGCGTCTCTCTCTTCCCTCTTTTCCCCAACTGTCTCATCTGCTCCCCCTCTATAAGTTACTCTGCCTCATACTGCCTTCTCTATTATACTTTCCCTTTATCCTCCCTACTCCCCAACCTCTCGTTCCCTTTCTCCTTATTCATTCTCACCTCTCTCCTTCCTTCCTTCCAGCCCCTCCTTACCTCATTTCTTCCCTATCCTATCTACTTTTCTTCCCCTCCTATCCCCACTCACTCTCTTTTCCCCTCTTCATCTATACTCGGCCCCCTTTTCTCTCCCAACCCCTCCTCCACTCTCTTTGCCTTTTTTCTCCATCTCTTTCACTCCTCTCTCCCTCCTCCTTTCTACCTCCTCCTTTCTCCCTTCTCCTCTCCACACCTCTTCTTCCCCTCTCCCTCATTCCTTATCCCTCCTTTTTCTCCCTCCTTTATCTCCTTCCCTTCTCTTCCACCTTCCTTCCTGCTCACCATCCTTCCCTCTCTCCAATTCTCACACTCTTCCCTCTCTCCTACTTTCTCCTCAAATCCGTTATTCTTTTCCGCTCCCAACTTATGAACCTCCCCCTCCTCTTCATTCCCTCCATCACACCCTCTTTCCCCCTCCTCCTACCTCCCCCGCTACTTCACCACCACATAATCCCTTCCCCTCCGGACTCGTAGCGCGGCAGAGGTGAAGATTCTCTCCAGAAAGGAAACTTTTCAAAACGCACACGACAAGGAAAATATGTAAAGGAAGGAGAGAAGAAAGGGATGGCGAGAAAAGGAGAAAGGGGACGGAAATTGAGACTGGAATGCGGAGGGAAAAACGGGAGTGAGGTTAGGAGAGGGGGGAAAAGATTTGAGGAAATGACGTGAAGGGAAAAGAGTTGGAGAAAAATGAGAAAACAAGGGATGAGGGAAAAGATATATTCGGTATGGGAGTTGAAAGGGAGTTGTGGACGGACGGGAATGAGGAATACGACATCTATGGGAGAGAGTGTAGGGGAGGAAGTAGAGTGGGAGAGTGAGAGGGACGGAGAGCGGGAGAAAGAGGAAGGAGAGAGAGAAGGGGAGAGAAAGAGGGAAGGGGGAGAAAGAGAAAAGAGAAAGATACGAGAGAGAAAATAAGAGTAGGAGAGAGAAAAGAAAAGTAGGAGAGAGAAAAGAAAAGTAGGAGAGAAAAGAAGAGTAGGAGAGAGGAGAGAGAAGACAGAGGAGGGAGAGAGGAGGAGATGGATAAAAAGAGAGGTTGAGTAAGCAAAGATAGAGATTGAGAAAATGAGAGAGGAGGAACAGGATTAGCGAAAAAAGAGACGGGAACGAGCCGGTTTTATTTTAATAGATTTTTCGAGTAGGTATATGGAGGAGGATCGAGACGAATTTGAATAATATGGAGAGGAAAAATAGAATAAAGCACACAAAGGGAGGTAAAATAAAAATACCAAACATGAAAAACATGAGGGAAGTGGGAATCAAAAGAAAGTGATGAAAATAGATGAAGGGGAGGAGAGAGGGAAAGAGAAAGAAACAATGGAGAGCGGTAGAGGTAGAGAAAGAGGGAAAGAGAGAGAAAGAGGGGAAAGAGAGAGAAAGAGGGAAAGAGAGAGAAAGAGGGAAAGAGAGAGAAAGAGGGAAAGAGAGAGAAAGAGGGAAGAGAGAGAAAGAGGGAAAGAGAGGGAAAGAGAGGGAAAAAGAGGGAAAGAGAAAGAAAGAGGGAAAGAGAGAGAAAGAGGGAAAGAGAGGGAAAGAGAGGGAAAGAGAAAGAAAGAGGGAGAGAGAGAAAGAGGGAAAGAAAGAGGAAGGGGGAAAGTAAGTGAAAGAGGGAAAGAGAAATAGGGAAAGAGAGAAAGAGAGAGAGATGGAAAGAGAAAGATGGAAAGAAGGAGAAATAGATGAAAGGAGGAATTGAGAGGGAGAGAAAGAGAATAGAAAAAAGAAATTAGGTAATAGATGAGAGAAAAGGGGAGATATAACAGAGATAGAGAGGGAGAAAAAAAGAGAGGGGGAAAGGAAGTGAGAGAAAGAGTGAGAAATAGAGGAGGATTGGAGTGGGGGAGAGAGAAAAGAAAAGAGGAGATATAACAGAGATAGAGGATAAAAGAGAGGGGGAAGAAAGAGAGAGAAAAGAAAGAGAGATAAAGGTAAAGAGAGAAAAGAGTAAGAGACGAGCAATGAGAAAGCGAGAGGGGAAAAGACAGACACGCTATAGAGAGGGAGGGTGGGAAAGTGGTACGGAGAGGGAAAGATAGAGGGAGAAATATTGGATAGGGAATAGGAACGGAGGCGTAAAAGGAGAATATTGAGAATAATAGCGACACTGCGGGAGATAAGGTAGTGTGGGAGGGAGAGTGAGAGCGAGTGTACGAAGTGAGAGCAAGAGAGAGAAAGCTGGGGATTATATGAGGAAGACTCATAGCACAAGAGGGGAAGATAGAAGATAGGGGAAGGGAAGGAGTGAAGGGAGGGGAAGGTTAGAGGGAGGGAGAGAGAGGTTGGTGTCACTCACTGACTCTAGATGGCGCTCCTCCTCCGACGAAAGGACGGGAAACGACCTCCACGCTGAGTCAACGCTCGGGAAAAAATCAATGCGGTTGAGGAGGATGTGCTCAGCCTTCAAAACACACTCATTTAAGAGAGATGGAAGGGAGAGAGGAAGGGAGGGAGGAGAGATTGAGAGTGGAAGGAGCGAGAGAGAGGAGATGGGGGGGATGTGAAAAGAGTGGGAGTTGCAAAAAGAAGGGAATGGCCGAGGAATAACGCAGGTTTAGGGAGAATAAAGGAGGGATTAATTTACCCGCGAGATATGGAAACGAACCGGGAACAAACACACGCGCACACACGCACGTCCTTAAAGGGTAAATTTCGTACCATTAAATGGCGTTGTGGGTCACAAGAGCGTCAGTGAAAACAGAGAAAAAACCACGGGTTTAATTTCACACCGCTTTGCATCTCCTTCGCTTTCAAAATATCTCACTCATTCTAGCAACACGTAAAAAGAAATAAAGGTGTAAACAAAAGAAAAACAATAATAAAAAACTATACATAATCGTCTTTATCGACCGAAGGATTCTCGTTGAAAAACAAAAACGAAGCGGAAAATTGATAAAAGAAGAGAGAGAGGGCGAGGTCGCGATGAAGTAGTTGGCCCATCGATTCGTAACGCCGCTCATTAAAAATGAGCTCTTTTTTTAGCCCCTCATTTTTTTATCAACTCGTAATAATGAGCGTTTTTTTTCCTCGCAAGAACGTCCCCGAGTCCAAGGGATATTTTTTTTAAACAGCGAACCCCGCCAGTCAACCTTTGAAAAAAAAGGAGAAATGGGTTTCCTTACGCTCTCCCGAATTTTTTAGATGGTTTGACTTTGTCATAGATACGTGTGGCTATGGGTTTCCCTACCTGCATATATACAAGTATTTCAAATACACATATATTGATGCATATATACCTACTAATAAACATATACTACGTTTATATGTAAATACATATGTATGTGTTTATATATAATTGCATAAAGGCGACGTTGCCAAGTAAAATCTGAAAGTTTTATCGAAAAAGATTGGAAATTGTTTTAGTTAAAACCGTTTTTCTTGTTCGTCCCTTTGTGTGTGTGTGTATATATATATATATATATATATATATATATATATATATATATATATATATATATATATGCTTATGGAAGATGAAAGGTAAGTGGGATAAATGGATGGCAACAAGATGTTGAGATAAGGAAACCCAGTGAGCACTCACCAATAAGATGTCTTCAGGTTGGCGAACTGCTGGGGGTGTCGGAGAGACACACGTAAAACAAACAAAAACAAAAAACGGAGACTTTCGTGGGCGATCCCTTCCTCAGCACAGGAGAGAGAAAGACAACTCTCCAGTGCTGACGAAGGGATCGCCCCGGAAATCTTCCGTTTTTTTGTTTGCTTTACGTGTGTCACTCCGACACCCCCAGAAGCTCGCCAACCTGAAGACATCTTATTGGTGAGTGCTCACTGGGTTTCCTTATCCCAACATCTTGTTGCCATATATATATATATATATATATATATATATATATATATATATATATATATATATATATATGAGCATTTACATTTCCATTAAGCAAACAGGAAAAAATAACGTGTACCACAGGGACCGTATTAGGCTCTGACCTTGTTTTTCTCACTTTTCCTCGCGTTAATATTGCTTCTCCCTCTTCAGAAGGCACATCCACCCATAAAGCGAAGAGGAAGGCATGCATAAATTGTCGCGGAGAAGGGCCGAACCTTTTTGTTTCAATCGCCACTGGAGATAAAAAAAAGCGAAATCGCCGTGAACAGCCATCCACCCTCCTCTTCCGAATCGCCCAACGCGCCCTCTTTTACCCGGCGGACGAACCAACTTGTTGAAGGGGGAAAACCTCCGCATCCTCTCCGCCGCCTCATCGGAGGAGACGGATGAGGAGACAATCTCCCAGGAGACAGGGAGAGTGGGAGAGTTCAACAGGACACAACCTACGGGAATCCGTGGCGAGAGGAGAATGCGGCGCTGAGATTGAACCTCAAGAGGTCGGTATGTTGGGAAAGTACTAGAATCCGCCGATAGAGGGAGCTGAGGGACGGCACCAAAAGGGGAGAGGGAGAAAAAAGATAGCCTAGTCGGACATCTTTTCGATCCAGAAAATCCGAAAGGGCTTGGCTATGCGGATTTGATTCGATGTGCACATCACGCGTGGGAGAGTAAGGAATGGGAGGGAATGAGAGGTGTTGACGTAGTGAAGGGATGGAGGAGTTGCCGAGGAGGCAATCCGATTCCAGCTGGAAAACCACTCTTTTCTAAACCTCCAACGGGGAATGCTCTTCTCGCTTCTCTCTCTCACTATCCCTCTCACTTTCTATTCTCTCTCTTTTCCTATCTCCCTCTCCCTATCGCTCCCTCTCACTCTCTCCATCTCACTACCTCTCCTTCTCTCTCTCACTCTCTGTCTCTCATTCTCTTCCTCTCCTTCTCACTCCCTATCATTCACTCTTTCTCCTCTCTCCCTCTCATCTCCTCTCTCATTCTCCTCCCTCTATCATTTTCCTATATCTCCCACTCCCATTCTCCCTCTCTCATTCTCCCTCTCTCATTCTCCCTCTCTCATTCTCCCTCTTTCATTCTCCCTCTCCCATTCTCCTCTCTCATTCTCCTCCTCTCTCATTCTCCTCTCTTCCTCTCGTATCTCCCTCTCCTTCTAACCATCTCCTCTCCCTGTCACTCTCCCTACCACTCTCTCTTCGTATCATTCTATTCATCCCTCTCTCTCACACACTCTTTTTCTCCACCTATCTCTCTCCCACTCTGTTCCTCTCTCTCCATTTCTCCCTCTTTCTTTTCCTCGTTCTCTCTCTCTATCTCCATTTCTTTCAAATCCTTCAATACCTCCAATCCCATTCACACACTCCTGACTTCTCTCTCTCTCTCTCAATTTTACTCTAGCTATCTCTATCTCCATTTCACTCACTTCTCCAATCTCCGCCGGCCACGGATATTCATTTTTTTCACATTTTTATTTCGACTCCGTCATCACTTCAATGGTGATCCGAGCAAACAAGTAAGCAACGAAATCCTTTTGAGAAGTCTTTCATACCGTGATAGGGTGATCCGCGTGCAAACCAAAGACCATATCTAGCTTGATCGCGACAGATGTAAGTCGATTAGCGTTTAAGTAAACGGTAAAAAGATAGGTAGGTTGACATAAAGGTATATCACGTTTATTTTTCAAATTATAAACAGCCGATCCATTAATTTACGTTTAGACGCAAATTGCAATTATGAATCCATCCCGAGAAAAAAACATTTTGCGTCTTTGGCATGGAATCGCTCTTTAAAAATCAATATATCCTACGATCTCATTCGTTACCTCACGGGTTTTTAGGTAATTTTTAGCCTATTTTCCAGAATGGAAATAGGCCTATGTTTTCTTCGTTGTCCGTCTGTCCACCCTATTAGCTTTTGAACCAATAGACGGATTTTCATTACACTTCGTGGAAATCTGTAGCTACTAGTGCCGAGCTCCCGAGGATAGTTTTTGTTGCGAAGATTGAGTTCGATTCGAGGAACTATCCTTCCCATTTGATTTACATGGAAAATCTGAAATCCATTGCGCAGAGTTATTTTCTCTTGCACAATAAAATATCTTAGAATTATAATATCGGTGCGGGATTTGTACTATTCTCCGAGGAAAGAAATGGAGATTGTAATTTTTATCGTGGAATGTTGCTTATCGGTCGTTTTTTTCGAATTTTGCGTAAATACTGGCGATTTTGCAGTTTTATCACTCATTACGAGAGTGTGGCCATAGCAACAACTATTGTTGAACTCGGATACGGTATTGTCTATTATGTACATACACGCGTTATTTTTGTCACACGCGTGATCAATTTAGTTTTCCGTTCGAATGTATTTTTAATATATCATAACGGTAAATTATGAAATTTGCGAACACATAGCAACTCATCCGCGGTGATTTTAAAGCCCTTAAAGCCAATATAAACATTTAATTTAATAAAATAGTTATGTGGAAAGTAGGCATTATAAGTTCAGTTTGGATCATCTTGTTGTGTATTATATTACCTTTATATAAATTAAGAGAATGTGGCACATTCTCTACCGTTAATATCACCTTATTTTATTACGCTACTCATGAATTGAGACATGAAAATAAACCAATAAAATAAAATTTCCTGTTGAGTTGAATAGCCTCTGAGCAAACAGCTGTAACGTTATTTCTCCCTCTGGTCATAAAATGAAAACATGGGTGCCAACAAAGCGTATCTATGCGCTCTATAATCTCTTACTAGATGGCACGTGAATTATTTTCAAATTAGTAAAACTTTGGAAAAATACGAATTTAATGACAGAATTAACGATTTAAAAAAGGATTTCCATCTTTTGCCAGCGAATGAAAATCTCGCGTCGAAGTCTCAATTATAAGACATTTATAAAGCACGGCTCTGCACAGCCGATTCCTGCCTATTAGATATTAATCAAATGGACAAACGAAAAGCCCGTGGAATCGAACTCGGGCCTTTTCTTACACGGCTAATGTTCAAAAAAAGTCATGTGGTGTCAAATTCATCCAAAAGAATCTTAAAAATTGATGCAACCGTTCTCAAGTTATTTGAGGTTATTTGAAACATGAATTCACGTGACGTCATATGTGGACAACATTCAACATTGCGGAATTATTTAATTAAATTTTTAAAAAACAAAAATACATTTCCTATTTTCATCCATTATAACGACACGATTATTTCAATTTCTAAATGAGCTTTTGTGGAGGGAAAAGAAAACCTTGCATGAAAACTGAAAAATGTTCTCGGCAGCGGTGAAAAAATGGGAGAAATGCGGCAAGACTCCTCATTACGAAGTACCCCTAACTCGGCTGCGCTCTTCCTCTTGACACCTAGTATCTCAGTTTCCACTCTATCCCTCTCCCTCTCTCTCTCTCTCTTCCTCTCTCTCTCTCATCCGTGTTTCTCTTTCTCCGGCTTCCCCCATACTCCGCTTTCGTCATCAGCTCAATCTTGTTCCGCGGCGACAAATGAGCGACTTGTCCACGCTCCGCGATGTTTGTTTGTCTGTCTCCCCTCTCTCGAAACCGCCCACGTCCTCTTTTCTTCGAGTTGTCATTTTAAAGCGTGTTTCTGAAGAAGTTTTCTTTTTAAGCCTTTCGGATAAATACAGTGCGCATGCCTTATTTATTTACCCTGAGAATTTCCTTTCGCCTTAAATGGAAAGTTTTTTCCTAAAGGTGCAAACGTTGCCATTCCTTCCTGCCGATAACATATCGCGAAAGAGTTATCGTGCTGCTAAATGATTTGTGTTGACGACAGTATCTCTCCGGCGCCCACGGAAACTTTTCCCCACCGGTTGTTACCCTGCGCATTCGCACGTAAAAAATATTCTTTTTACAAAACGAAATCTGTAGTTTTATGACCACTTTTCATCGCCGATGCGTTTAAATTCTTGAGGTTGAGGCTTGCATTGATAGAGAGAGATTTGATTGCCGTTAATTATGGAATTAATAACAAGTTTTTATGACAGCTCGAATGGCAAATGAAAAGATAAGTTTTATTTAAGGGGTGGTCAACCTTTCCTATATGACGGGCCGAATCCAGGGTTGCGAATACTTCGGCGAGCCGCATAAGAATTTAAGATGGAACTTATCTATAGATTGTGAGGTAACATATTATAAGTGAAAACCACCGCTAAATAAGCATGATAGGGTTAAAACTGCAATTGTAAAGGTTTTATTATCATAATTTGGCCAAAATAAAATGAATTTGTGAGTTAAATTTTAAGGATCATATTTTCATTATAGCTTCGCGGGCCATATTAAATGCGCTCGCGGGCCGCACTACCTCTTCCCCTTTCCTGTTTTAATCGAGATAATGCGTGCCGAGTTTAGGTGTCAAATATAAAAAAATATACTTTATATCGAGATATATTATCTAGGGGCGTAGAAAAAGGTGATCGAGGCCACCGTAACAGGAGGAGCTTCGGCGTACAGGAGAGTCTTGACCTTCCTTTGAATCGTATTTGCCAAAATTGTATAGTGGGAGAAGGGCTTTAAATTTTTCGCGACGCCACTGGATGTTATGCAGCCAAATGAAGGAACTCAGGGTAAAATGAAATTAAATCCACTTCCGAAACGATATAACTATTTAAACATTTTTTTATCGATAGGGTTACAATTTTTCTCGGTGCCAAATATAAAAAGATGATCCAAACTGAACTTATGATGCAAACTTTCCAAAGTGGTGCAGCAATTACTTATATTGACTTTAATAGCTTTAAAAACATCGCTAATCAGTTACTCTTTTTGTTCCCAAATTTCATAATTTAGACTTATAAAATATTACAAATACATCCGAACGGAAAACTAAATTGATCAAGCGTATCTGTGTGGCTAAAATAACGCGTGTACGTACATTCTAGACCAGGGGTCCCCAACCTTTCACCTCCAGTGGGCCGCATTAGCCTCTGGAAAGCCTTCACGGGCCGCAGACAATCTACTTTACTTTTTTAGATTAGCAATTCATCGCAAAATCGTTTTTAGAGTCAGTTCTTCATATTGATTCCTTATCAGCACCAGGAAAGATTTGAAAAATTTACTAATAAATAATGAATTTACATAAAGATAAGATGAATAACGTCTATCCTAAGGTTAGGGATGGACAATGGACATACCTTGTGAAAGATAAATAAAAAATACTCACTTCCTCGGAAAATAAGGTTATTTTTTTAAATCAAGACATTTATTTATCCCAATTTATTATTTTTACACATATTCAATGTGACATTTGAGGCTGCATTTTATTAGCAAGGTTATTAATATCTACTTCAATGCTTGTGACACACAACCTTAAAATCTTATGCAAATGATCATCTGAAAGCCTTGTCCTACACTTGGACTTGATTATTTTCATTTTTGAGAATGTTGATTCACAAATATATGTGCCACCGAAAATAGAGAACATGCCCACTGCAAATGTCTTTAGGTTCACAAATGTGTCTGGTAGTCCTGAATAAAACTTCAAAAGGCTATTTTCTTTGTAAGTGTCTCTCAAAGCATCTGTAGCTTGCAGATCGATCAATTCCATCTGATACATTGCATGTGAGTCCTCTGGTGCTACTTCAAATGGATTCTGAAACATTCTTATTTCCTTCGCATGTTTGTGAAAATCCCCAAATCTGTTCTTGAATTCTTCTCGCAGGAGTCTCAGCGCTTCTGTGCATCTTCTTAGAGTGGATTGAGAAACCATTTTCTGCCAGAATTTAGTTTTTTACAGCAAGATAAATGCGAAAAATTGCCTTTATTAAAATGTTTCACCAAAATTTTTAACTTCCCCTCAAATGCTTTCACCTCAGCATATGTGTCTGACACAAGCTTTCCTTTTCCCTGTAATCTTAAATTCAAGTTATACAAATGATCTGTGATATCAGTTAAAAAAGCTAAAGTCCAAACCCAATTTGAGTCAGAAAGTTCTTCTTGAGATCTTCCTTTTTCCGTGAGAAAAATGTCAATTTCATGCTGAAGAGCAAAATATCGTTTAAGAACTTGTCCTCTGCTAAGCCACCTAACTTCTGCATAATACAGCACATCCTCATACTCTGCGTTTAATTCCGAGAGAAAACTTTTAAACTGCTGGTGAGTTAATCCATAACGCCTGATGAAATTAACGCTTGATACAACAATATTCATTACATCTTCGTATTTTACAATCTTACTACATAAAGCCTGTTGGTGGATGATGCAGTGAAGTTGAATAGGAATGGCAGCATTAGCTTTCACTACTTCTTCGTTAATTCGAGCAACTACCCCTGATTTGTTCCCTATCATATTTCTTGGGCCATCTGTCGTCACACTTTTTAGTTTATCCCAACTCACAGATTAAGATTTCTTAAAGTTTTGGATACTTTCAAAAATATTTTTTCTGCAGTTGTAGTGTCTTTCATACTATGGAGTGCAAACAACTACTCCGTAACCACAAAATTCGAATCTACAGCCCTAATAAAAATTAGTAGTTGAGCAGTATCTGTTATGTCAAGACTCTCGTCAAGAACTAAAGAGAAATATTAAAATTCATTTGCTCTTTGAGTTAATGTAGCATAAAGATCTTCTCCCAAAACCTCCAAACGTCTTGTAATCGTAGATGAGGATAAACTCACATTTTCAATAAAATGTAAATTGTCAGGACACACTTCCTTCATTGCTTTTAACATGCAATTCTTTACAAATTCCCCGTCAGTGAACGGTCTCCCGATCTCACAAATATATTTAGCCACTTGGTAACTGGCACGCACAGCTGACATGTTTTCTTTTGCAACTTTTTTAAAAAAGGTTTGCTGCTGATTCAAAGATTTTCTCAGTGAATTTAACTTGTTCAGTCGTACGTCTGCATGAAACAATGAGTACTCCTTATGACGAGATTCGTAGTGTCTCTTAATATTGAACAGTTTAAAACTATTAATAGTTTCATGGCATATCAGGCAAAGTGCTTTATCATCGTGCAAAACAAAAAATATTCATTTGTCCAACGATCATTAAATTTACGGCCTTCGTCTACTATTTTTCGCTTTTTTGTTGTCATCTAATCTAATGATGCCATCATTTTAAAGGGTGCTTTGTTTCACAATTGTTTGTTTAAAGTAGTCTGAAAATAAATAAAACACTATTGTGTATTTCTTTAATAAAATAATTTGGTTATGGTAAAGGAATTAAGGGTGGGAAGTTCGAATCCAGGCAAGAATTTTTTAGATAAAAGTAGGGCTACAAATAGTTGTTGTTTAGTTTAAGTTATAAGATATTTAACGTCACCAAAGGTAAACCATTAGGTATTCCCGTATTTTAGTGTACTTTATTATTTCCATGCGCTAACCGTATTTTAGTGTCCCTTATTATTCTCATACTCGCTGTGTAGCAACCCCGTTCCTTTCAAAAGAGTATTGTAATTAAACAAAGAATTGAAATAACAAAATTTCAAATCAAAACAGCAATATACATTTCGCTAATTAGAAAATAATAATCACATTTCATTAACAATAAAAAGAATAATATTAGAATAATTTATATTAAAATAGAGTAGGTTTAGTATGAGAATAATAAGGGACTCTATTTTAATATAAATTATTTTACTATTATCAATTAATAATTAATTAAGATGAAAATTAAGAAGTCTATTTATTTGCGTAATTTATTTGCGAAAAAAGATTTACTAATCCTTCTTTTTTTTAAGAAATGTTTTTTCCGTATTCGAACTTTCCCCCATTCCTTCACTATTACTAATAATTTAATTTATTATAACGTAAAAAATAATATAGGCATACCTTGCTCTAAATCTGTTCCGATTTTTCCGAGTTCGACGCATGTGCGCAAATACGCACGATGTGGAAAGGTTTTTTCAACGACGCACTTGATCAAACGTCGACAAGTCACTCATACCAAGTCACAAGAAACTAAGAAAGAATTCAAGCCTGCAAGTTACCTCTAACAAATGTTTCAATAGCCACTGGCTGGAGAAGGCGGGATATAACTGCCGTTGCCATTTTATATATAATGTAATACATAGATTAGCCTGGAATACAATGTTTCACTGGCGTTGAAAGCAGACGCCAATCTGAAATCGCTTTTCATATTAGCTATGAATACAATGTTTCAATTTCGTTGAGAGTAGATTCCAATCAGAATTTGCTTTTTTTCATCCCAGCTATATATATATATATATATATATATATATATATATATATATATATATATATATATATATATAGTCATCGTCAAGAAAGAAACGTGTATAAAACGTTTAAAAAAGAATTAGTTTTTGGGAAGCAAGGACCGCACAGAATTGGTTCGGGGCCGCATGCGGGCCGCGGGTTGGGGACCCCTGTTCTAAACTATACCGAATCCGAGTCAAACAATTGTCGTTCCAATGACAACACTCCAGTAATGAGTGATAAAAACAGCATAAACGCCAGTATTTACAGAAAATTCGAAGAAATGTGATCGATAAGCGACATTTTACGATAAAAATTATAATCTCCATTTCTTTCCTCGGAGAATAGTACAAATCCCGCACCGACATTACAATTCTAAGATGTTTTAATGTGCAAGAGAAAACTACCCTGCACGATGGATTTCAGATTCTCCATGTAAATCAAATGGGAAGGATAGTTCCTGTAATCGAAACCAGGAATTTCAATTTTCGAAACAAAACTCTCCTCGGAAACTCGGCCCAAGTAGCAAGAGATTTCCACCAAGTGTCATGGAAATCGGTCGATTGGTTCAGAAGTTAATAGGAGACAGACAGACGGACAGACAAACACACATCGATGTAACTATAAGCCTATTTCCATTCTGGAATGTAGGCTACAAATTATATTCGATCGAGAAATGGTATCGACCAAAATGAACAAATACAAGATAAAAGTGAAATGAAATCAATCCAAAAGAAAACTAGGTATGCCGACTTCAACTATTCTTACGGATGCGGTTACCATTTTGCTCCGATCAAATTATCGACACCGATTGATATCCCACATTTTATCTAATTAAAAACTAATAACTAATCAGCCTAGTCTCCCGCAACTTTCACTTTGACGAGTACAACCGTTTTACAGGTCTCTTTCGCGTTTCCCTTATGTTGGTTAATATCCTGTTACTCATCCCTATAGGGCGCTTATCTGGTCTTTTTTCGGATTTTAAGTTGATCCTGGCATCTAATTTTCAATATCCTCGAGGCTAATTCGGATTCTCGTGGAATTAAACGGATCACAGGATGCGCTAGGATCCTTTAGGGTCTTTGTTTCCTTTTACTACGTTCTAGGAGCCAAAATCCCCTAACCACGATCCTCTTTGAAGTAACTGATTAAATCCTATCTAGTTCCTCCTCGATCCGACTCGAAGGTTAAGTTATCAAATCGCGAGGCATTTCTCGCTTCTTTCCTCATTCCCTTCAACGCACGGATTATTCTATCCGATTATAATTATCTCTTCCATTCTGAGAATATAATGGCGCGGGGATCCTATCCTTTGCAAGAGACAGTTTCATCTCGCGGATATTGCAGGATCCAATGATATTTATGGCAATACGTATATATTCGCATCTAGAGTGAAATGAGAGACGATGCACCGGGCCTTATATAGACGCAGATGTACAGAAAGGAGTCATATCGTTAGACTCGCTAACACCGGGATATCTGACTGCAATAGAGCTTATCTATGCAGATGCGCGTTCGTCGTGCTCACGTAGTGTTTGCACATCTGGGACGCTCTTCCTAGAAGGAACTCTTAGCTTTGCTTAAGCGTTGGTCGCCTAGAATTCTCTAGATCTCGGACAAGTGCACTTGAACACGAAATACGCCATTTTTTCAAAATGAAAATGAGATATTTTAGATTTTCATAACTCCCTCCTGAGTGGAAAAAATGACAAATTGACTTTTATGAAGGCACAACTCTCCTACGAATTCTCGCTCAATTCTCCTCTGTGAAATCTTAATTGCTCTTATTCTCTACCCTAAATATGATCTCCTACAATCAATCAACTTTCAACTCAAGGCGATTAACAATACGAATCATCCGAACCAGCTCCCTAGCGTCAGGAAAAACGAATTTTTTTAGCTCTCCGCCCATCATCTAGGATTGAATAAAGAGCGAGAACAAAGAAATTTCTGAGGTATCGTCAATATAGGAAACGCAGCCGAATATTTTTGCGCGAAGAGCGTTTTTTAAGGCGACGGTGACAACCTAAACGCAGCTTTAAAACCGGTTATACCCGTTTCTCGGAGAATGGTACAGAAGGCATTCCGTCCGGCTGGGTTTCTGCGATGGGAAGGAATGCTGCAGCGGAGTTTTGCCGCGAAGATTTTCACTATAAATAGAAACGCATTTTCGCCCCAAATGCACGTGCAAGCATTGTCCCACGAAATCTCCTCGCACTTTCCCTTAGTGCGTGTCTTAAAAAAAAAGAAAAGTGTGTACTCGAAAGATCGCATTTATATTCGAACAACTTTCGGATCTAACTCTAATTGCAATCTCCAATACCAAGCGGTACGGATTCATTTCGATCAAAAGTAAACAGAAAGAGAAAACGTATGAGAATGCCGAGGAAAAGAATAAGGCTCGAGTGCAAAGAAATAGGGAGAGACTAGAATGGCGGGGCCGCGGAACGCTGGGGTACCGCAGCTGATTTATAAGTGTGCCGCGAAAATTTTTGTTAAATAAATTTGGATTTTGAAATGTCGAGAGGTCATTAGATGCATAAAATTTCATCTAAAAATGATGATGTTATTATATCAACGAATGAACGCGACCAAACAATGTCATACCCGTATGTAAAAATGTACAAGCTTCCTTTTTTTTCAAGTGTCGCAGCTATAGATATATCAGCAGCCACTGCTCTCGAACAAAAGCTTCCGAATCATAAATGAGATGAAAAATGCAGGAATGTAATTAGAAGACGTCTAAGTAAATCTAAAGCTGCCTTCAGCAGATAGAAACATCTATTGCTAAGTAAAATAAATAAATAACTATGGAAGAGGTTGGTGAAATTGTAGCATATACGGTGCATCATTTTGTATAGAGTGGAAACATTGCTGCTATGTTGACTATTTCCATCCAAGAGCCTTACAAAGACTACAAAGCAGGCGTCGTCAGTGGTGATTGATTCAATTTCTGTGTATTTTTGGCTAATCAACCTCTTGGATTATTATAGCCGTAACTCCTTACACACCAGACACACAAGGGAGGTGGGAAACCCGGCGTCGGCATTAGACTACTTTTTACGAATAGCACCAAGGGGGCCGACTGCTAAATGTCCCTTCCGAAGGACGGAGCGCTGACTTGCGCGGTCTCCTCAAATCACACAAGTAGGAGACGGGACGATCCCAGGTTGAAAATTCGACCTTCGCCGGATTCAAACCGCAGTGGTGATTGAGTCGGCGATAGTAGATTCTGATAAGACGCTTCTTTATTAAAACCAACCGTCAGTGAATCGCCACTGATGACGGCTACTTTGAAGCCTAAACGCGTATGCGGCTCTCTCAGCCTTTTCCTCAGCTGTTCGAGAGACAGCTGTCAATTTGATTTTAGTCATATGAATTGGTATTTCTTTTGAATTACAGATGATATTAAATCCTTGGTTAACTCCAAAATATGATAACGAAGTATAATTTGCAAAGTTTATTGGACGCCTCAGACAAAAAATAAAGCATTAAGAGGAATCCTGTGTGTGTATTTAGATTGTAGTTTAGCCTTGTGCGTCCGTGCGTCGCATCGGTGTGGCCATGGTAGATCCGAAATAAGTGAGAATCTGATGTGAAAGTAACAAAAAAATTTTAAAACCTTGAAATTTGGAATACTTATCAATTAATTAATTTTTCATAATGAAATCTTTTTTAAAGAGTTTAATTGCATTGCATTGCTTTTATAAATTAATTAGAATTTTTCTCGAAGAGACGATCCGAATTTGGCCGACTTTGTTTAAAAATTCAGTTATTGTCAGATAAATGCCTCGTCGTCTGGCAGGAGATTTGATGCTCTTAAGGTAACTAAACGCATCGTCATCCGGCGGGAATATGATTATATTAAGGAGCTACATGCCTCGCCATTCGGTGGGAATATCTTACATGACAGCATAATGGAATGAGAGATTCAGATGCTGTAGAATCGAGACCAATATAATTGGCATAATGATTTTAAATAGGATGGAGGAGAGATAAAGAGAGGGAAATAATCGCATTTTATAGCGGGAAATATGAGAAGAAAGATGAAAAGTTATTTTGATTGCGATTTTATAATACTATTCGAATATTTTAATATAAAAATAAAATTTACGAAGTTCTTTTAATTTTCTTTCTAAAATATTAAATATAACAAAAATGAATGTTTACAGCCCTTTTCCTATCTCTTTTCACCATTTCAACCAAATAACAAACAACGCTGCAAAGTGAAGACTGGTAAGAGATAAATTAATGTTAGCAAATCTGATCAGATAAAGGAAGGCGAATAAACTCGAGCATTTCCCTAATGTAAGATTTTATCAAAGAGAAGTTGAATTAAAATAAAGAAGAGGAAGGAAATGTAAACAAACAAAGAGATAAGTCAGCTGTCTATAAATGAATAAGATCACAGAGGATACTTTGTCGTGGAGAACCTGGTTAAATATATAATCTAGAACCCGCCTGTGAATAGATTAGTAATGAAAAAAATTTCGTAGTTAAAAATTGTGTATTTTTACAAATGTAAATGCAATTTTCGTTAATTTTTCATTAGATATGAGGGTGATTAAGCTATGTAAACAAAAAAAAATAAAATATGCAATAAATATGATTGGATATCTCTTACGCAATTTTTTAATATCTGAGAAAATACAATGAACGTTATAGTAAACTAATGTTTGCAGTATTTTCTATTTTCGCGATAGCAAAATGAAAACTACTAAAACTTTAGTTGGGGATCCCCGAATCTTTTCAGAGCTCGTAGATCGGCAGATCTTCACGCACAGAAGGCACAAGAATCGTCCCCGGGCTCTTTGAAGAATGACGTATGATGGCTGTTGGTGCTGTTAAGAGAAGCAAAGGCGTGTAAGGATAGTCGGACTATATCGCGGGTAAAGACAGGACACAGTAAACCGATCACATATTTTTTTCCTTACCAGCCCGTCCCTTTGGACCATTTTGGCTTCGCAGTATGGGTCCCTAAGGAAATTACATTTGGGATCTTATAATGAGAAGTATGGTATTTAGAATGGACAGTACCCGTCCGATAAGAGAAATCCTATTCTTCCGCTTTGTAGGATTGATGCTAAAATATGCCTGGTTTGGGTGTGGTAAACCAAATTAAGTGATAATGACGTATTTTCAAATAGCCTCTCGGCCTGGATGAGCACATACGACGGGCAGGATCTGGCTCCGCTGGTCGTAGTTTGGTAGAATCAATGTCTTATATGATGAGAAATAAGTAAACTCAGCAAATCATACCACGTTAATAATATAAAAATATGTTACTCCTGGTCTAAAACCCATTGTGCTTATTTCTTAACCATATAAATAATATTAACTATGCAAAATATTCCGAAATTTAACCTTTAACAGTTCAGGAAATGGCTACGGTTATATATTATTTCAATCCTAATTAGATTTTGAAATTTTCCAAGATGTTTGCATACATGATATCAGGCAGGTTAGCAACACGGAACTCTTCAAAGTAACTACTATTGTAAAACGTATGGACAAACGTTAAATTTTGCAGCCTTTCTGGATCACCCAACCAAATTCCAAGGAATCGAGCAAATTTATAGAGAAACTATATTCAAAGTTAAAATTCGCCAGTTAAGCACATTTTAACGAAAGAAAGTATTCTTCCACGTGACAAGAACCGGAATTTAACCAACCGGCTCACGGAGGTCCATAAAATCATTTTTTTATTAATACGTAAGAAACAAATACAATTTTCGCCATTCCGGCGAAGTTTGCGATGTTATAGGTATAAGGCCACAAACTAAATATAGTTCCGTCCTGATCACATAATCTCCGAATCCTTTCTCCGTTTCCTCCTAATCTCAACGTCTTCTCAAATAACCTTTTTCCCTCGCCATCAAGTGAGTAACCATATCTCAGTTTTCTAAAGCAAAAAGATTCGTCCTCCTCCACCGCCTCCCAAAACCTCTCTTAACTTCCCCACCCCCTCTTCGCTTCTTCCATATTTACCGTTTCTCCCAATTCCCCGATTCTACCTCTCCTTCTCTACATTCCATCCCTCACCCCAAGGCTCTGTCACTCCCTCCCTCCAACTCTTCCCATTCCTCATCTCCCTACCCCCTCCCTCATCTCCCTACCCCCTCCCTCATCTCCCTACCCCCTCCCTCATCTCGCTACTACCTCCCTCATCTTCCAACCCCCTCACCAATCTCGATACTAACTCCCTCATCTCCCTAACCCCTCCTTCATCTCTCTACCCCCTCCATCACGCTACTACCCCCTCATCTCGCTACTACCTCCTTCATCTCGCTACTACCTCCCTCATCTCCCTATCCCCTCCTTCATCTCGCTACTACCTCCCTCATCTCTCTACTATCTCCTTCATCTCCCTACTACCTCCCTCATCTCGCTGCCCTCTCCCTCATTTCGCTACCCTCTCCCTCATCTCCCTACCCCCTCTCTCATTTTCCTACTTCCTTCCTCATCTCTCTATCCCCTCCCTCACCTCTCTATCCCCTCCCTCACCTCTCTATCTCCTCCGTCACCTCCCTATCCCCTCCCTCACCTCCCTATCCCCTCCCTCACCTCCCTATCCCCTCCCTCATCTCCCTCTACCCTCCCTCGTCTCCCTAAACCCTCCCTCGTCTCCATATACCCTCCCTCGTCTCCCTACCCTCTCCCTCATCTCCCTATACCCCCTCCTTCCTCCATCTCCCTGTTTCTCCCTTTCTCTTCCAACCGACCTTCTATCTCCTCTCTCCCTCTCTCCCTCTGGAACCCCTTTCTTCCGCCCCCTCTCCCCTTACTCCTCCCCCACTACTCCGACGGTCGATTGGATGAAATATCGAGATTTCCCAACTCATGGAGTTCACAAGGTCGTGAGGCACGCTTCAGCTATAATGGAGTGAAACGTATAAGTTCATTTTGAACGTCAAAACGGGGAGTGGGAAAATATGCGTTTCTCTATAGAAACCGCGTAGAATGTTCGCGGCTCGATTTTGCGCGAAGTACGGCAAAGTCCCCGCTATACGTCGGAGGTGCGTTCTCGAAAACTGCGACGCATAACGTAACTGCGTATAGCGAAATCTATTTACCCATAGAAATAATCAATTCAACATGGAATTATCGAGCTCGTCTTTGGGCTGAAAAAAATTCAATCACTTAAAAATACTTGCCTCAGGTAGATCCAAATGCCATGGTTTTTTATAACCTTGTTGTGGCTATTGAAGATACCTTAGACAAATATTTTTAAGTGTTTGTTCTTGAACATAGACATAATGATTTAAAGGTAGAAGGTGAGGTTCCTGGTGGACATTTTGTGACGCATTTACACCCCAAATAATACCTGACAATGCAGTAAATAAGACATACTATCTTAAAAGTAAACTATCAAAATTAAATAAAATTCACACACAAACACTCAAGTTAAAACTTTGCATAACAATGCGATCCCATTTGACAGTGCATGAATATATTTTACTTTAACCACAAGATTAAATAAAATTGCATAAATTATAATAAATATGTAATAAAGCACGACTAAAGGAATTTAAAATCATGGTAACATCGCAATCGGAATTTCTTGGATTTCGCTTTTGACTCCTCACAAACGTGGTGTAATACAAAGCGATGGATCTTGAAACGAAACATACTTTCTTTCATTGATGACGTATATGCGAAACGACGCAGAACGCGGCGACGCGTAGGAAGAAATTACTGTATTTAAAGGGCGGGATGGTATTCGAATCGATTCCTTAAAAACCTGCAAATATAAGGAAAATCTGCGAATGAGATTTCTTTTACTGCTATAAAAAGATGATTACTCCATTAAAAGAACCCCGGTAGCCGTTCACGGCATTCCAAAAGTTGCAAAATGTGATCGCTAAAGAAAAGGAAGAGAATTTAATTTTTCTCCGGTATGGCCATTTTTACAAATCCTACCTTTCTAAAGAATTTCAGCTCCGTAGGACATTCGGAAATACATAAACCTTGAAAATTTGTTTAAACAATTGCAAAGCTGGAGATTCGAAATTTTTTTATTAGGTAGGATTTTGTGCAAAACCGACTAAAAACCAAAATCTTGAAAAAGTGCAACAATGCGGCCGCTAAAAATTCGCAATTGTTTAAACAAATTTTCAAGGTTTATGTATTTTCGAATGTCCTACGGAGCTGAAATTCTTTTTAAAGGTAGGATTTGTACAAAAAAACGAAATAGGATTATAGAAATTTGTATATTTTAATTTGTGTTGCCGTTAAAAATTCTTAAATTTTAAACAAATAGATAACTGTTTAGGTAATACGGGATGAGCTACGAAGCTATTTACGAAGTTATTTACAGAGTAGTGCATTTGCACAAATAAACATTTGAATCTCTCCATAGATATATTGCGGCGGCCGTTAAAAATGTTTAAAATGTAAACAATTAGAAAAATATTATTTCACTTCTAGAAGTGAAATTTGGCAGAAATGTGTAGCATTAGTACCCCATAATGGAGAAATTATAAAATTCTTAAAATTGCAAAGTTTGGGAATTGTTTTAATTTATTATTTTTACATAGGGAAAAACGAAAATCGCTGCGGAGGTGAAATCTTTAGAATTAAAAAAATATTTGTAAAGATGAAATATCTGTCTGAAAAATGAATTTTTTTTTTCAAGGTGAGATGATATGCTTGCAAAATGCAAGCACCAACTACTAGTACTAATACATTAATATCTCAAATTGTATGGAATCGCTTTACAAGATTTCTGTTTAGCACCGGTTTTTTAGAGAACTAACTTCAATACAAGGCACTCAATTTCGCTTCAGCACGGTTTTGAATTGCCTCCGGGAATTAAAAAAGCATAAAATGTTTCGGCTTGACACAGGTTATAGTAGGGGTGGACACACATTTTAACAGATTTAAATTCCTCCGAGGGGCCCTCACTAGAGCTCACATTGGAATTTACTTGAGAGAATGAGAAGGATCTTATAAGCGAAAATAAAAATTTAATAATATTTTAGCGTCATAACTACACGAGGGAAGGTTTATAGGCATAAATTTCAATAAAAATGTGAAATTATAGGCATTACATTTCACGGTTGGATTTAGTAATGGCATCGCTGGACGCATATAATGCTCTCGCGGGCCTGATGTGGCCCGCGGGCCGTAGTTTGCCCACCCCTGGGCTATAAGAATGGATAAAGGAAATAATTTCGAATACAATGAAACTAAACTGTTGTAAATTGAGTTCAAGAGACACAAATTTCACCTCATGTATCCCTGTGGGTAAACCTACCTCACTTTGCGCAGTTTCAATTTACACGATTTTTTTCAGAGACACATCTCCAGTGCAGAGGGATAGATGGGTTTAAATGAGCAGTTTAATTGGTTCATGAATTCCTTATATAATCGGACGATATATGAGTAGTAGCGTAATTGCTCGTCAAATATGACGGGTATGCAGAGATTATGTATTAAATTTAAGGCACTTCCCATTCTTCCTCCTTTTCTCTCTTCTCTCTCCCATCCTCCTCCCTCCCATTCTTCCCCTCTCTACTTATCTGGAAAAATAGACTTCCTAGTCTCAATCTCGCCCTAATAAAACCATTACCTATCAATCTCTCCCTCTCCATTCTTCTCTGTCTTCCTCCCTCTCTCTTCTCATTTCCCCGTCTCTGTCCTTTCTTTCTTCCTCTCCCTCTCCTTCACTCTCACGTATTAAAACATCCAAGGTACGCTTTTCCTACGCATCATTATAAATAGCTGCTTCTTATATATATAGGATGTATGATATAGGTAGGGTTGGTAGAATTCGACGTTTACTTTTTTAAATCAACTATTTAAATCGATGTATATTTTACTGAGAGATTTTCGACGAATATCGACGCTTAAAATTACTACTTGATAGAATTCGACGTTTATTTTTTTGAAAATCGACGTTTATTTTCCCGAGAGATTTTCGACGAATATCGACGCTTCAAATAATTATTACTACTTACATATATGGTTGGCAGTTTTTGGCCTTTCAATTCGATGATTTAAATTTAAATTTTATTTCGAAATTCAACGTAAAATATACGTTTATTTTACAATAATAAAATAAATAGTGTTCTGCATATCTGCAGGTTCAGGTGCTCCTCTTCCACCTTTCTCTGTCCTGTGCCCTTCTCTTCACCTCCCCATACCCTCCTCTCTCCCTTAGAATATCCAAAATTTTAATTCTTCTTTTCTTTCTTCCTTCCACCGTTCCTTCGATAACATACTTCAGTAATCCTTCTCTTCTCAAAACATGTCCTATCCATTTCTTTTTCCTAGACACTATCGTGTCCATCAAACTCCTTTCCTCTTCTGCTCTTCTTAGCACTTCCACATTTGTAATCCTGTCAGCCCATTTAACCATCAGCATCCTCCTCCACACCCACATTTCAAATGCCTCCACCCTCTCCCTATCTCTCTTGTTCAATGTCCATGTGTCCGACCCATATAGCATCACACTCCAAACATAACACTTTACCATTCAATCTTTTCCTCAATCCAAATCCATCTTGCTGTTAAACAGCTTCCTTTTTCTATTGAACGCTTCCTTTGCCAAACCTATTCTGATCTTAATTTTCTTCTCACATTTCCAGTCCTCTGTCAACAACGTACCAAGATACCTGCACTATTCCACCTGCTCTATCCTGTCCCCCCTCACCTGCACTTCCATCCATTCCTCACCCCCTATTCTAATTACTTTCGTTTTCTTTCCATTTATTCTCAACCCACATCTGACCTCCACGCTCACCAGATTCTGTAGCATCTCCCTCAAGTCTTCCGTCCTCTCAGCAAACAGTATCATGTCGTCAGCAAACCTAATTGATGATGTAATTCTTCCTCCAACGCTTACTCCTGTGCTCGTCTCCCAACACTCCTTTATCATTTTTTCAGTCTAGATGTTAAACAGGGTTGGTGACAAACAGCAGCCTTGTCTAACTCCTCTTCCAATCTCGAACCACTCTGTCCTGCTTTCCCCTATCCTCATGGCCGCCTCCTGTCTCATGTATAGATTCCTTATCAACCTTCTGTCTCTCCAATCTACTTTCTTCTCCTTCAATATCTCCATCATCCTTTCCCACCCCACACAGTCAAAGCACAGACTGATACCCTTGTCCCGTTCTAAATACCTCTCTCCAATCGTCCTTATCACCCCTATGGCATCCCTCGTACCCATTCCTTTCCTAAATCCAAATTGTTCTTCTGCTACATTCTTTTCCATTACCCTCGTCAGTCTTCTATACATCACTCTCAACATTACCTTGGCCGCGTGAGCTATCAGACTAATAGTTCTATGCTCCCCGCACTTCTTTGCCCCTTTCTTTTTAGGTAGTGTTATCATTTCCGCTCTGACGAGCTCCTCCGGTCACTCCTTACTCTCATATATTGCATTGCACAGATTGGTCACCTCTTCAATGCCTTCGTCTTGCAGACACTTGAACAGTTCCACAGGTATCCCGTCTACTCCTGCCGCCTTTCCCTCCCTCATTTCTTTCATAGCTGCCACTACTTCCCCCCTCAGTATTGCCTCCCCCATCTCCTCCCTATCCACTTCCCCTTCTTCCTCAATTTTCAGCTCTGCCGGCTTTTCCTTCGCCTTATACAACTCCTCCATGTATTCTTTACACCTGCACATAACCTCCTTTTCCTCCTTCAGTATTCTACCATCCTTGCTCTCAATTTCTTTTGAGCCTCCTTCTCCAGATCTCTGTTCATCCCAAGTAATACTCCTGATCTTCTGATACGCTAGGTCGTACCTTCCCCTCTTCTCGAGCTCTTGTATCTCCTTGCACTCCTCCTCCAGCCACTTTTCCTTTGCCCTTTCCGTCTCCCTTCTCAGTTCATTGTTCAACCGCCTGTAGTTTCTTCTCCCCTCCTCTGTGTTTACATTCTTGTATCTCCTTCTCTCCTCCATCTTTGCTATCATTTCCCCTGTTACCCAGGGTTTCTTAGCTCTCTTGCCTTTCCTGTATCCTATTTCCCTTTCCTCCACATTTACTATTCCATTCTTAATTCTCTTCCATTTTTCCTCTACTCCTTCGTTCTGTGTATTTCCTCTCTTCATCTGGTTTGCCATATCATAACCGATTTCTTCTTTCTGCCTTTCTTTCAGTTTCTCTAGATTCCATTTTTTAGCCATCTTTGCTTTTCTAACTCTTTTCATTTTGATCTTCATTTCCACCATTAGCAGCACGTGGTCTCTTGCAATGTCTGCTCCTGGGAGTCCACACACTCTTTTCACTCCATTCCTATACCTTCCTTCTACCAATATATATTTTATGTTTCCTGTACATGTCACCTGGCGATTTCCATGTATATAGCCTTCTCTTATGATTCTTATACCAGGTGTTGGTTATTATCATGTTCCTCTCCTTGCAGAACTCGATAAGTCTGTCTCCCCTTTCGTTTCTCTGTCCCAGCCCGAACTGCCCCACAACTCCATCGGCTCGTCCCTCTCCCACACTCGCATTCCGGTCTCCCATCACTATTTTACAGCATCCCTTTCCTTCCTGGTCCAGTATGGCACTTACTCTCTCATACACTTCCTCCACTTCCCCATCGTCATGGTCACCGGTTGGCATGTACACTTGGATGACTAGCATGTTCTTTGGTTTAGAATTTAATTTCAGTCCAATAATTCTATCACTGTCATAAATGACCCTGGTAACACTCGGTTCAATCTTCTTATTAACTATCATTCCTACCCCGTTTCTCCCCCGGTATTCCCCGAGTAGTATAAATTGGTATCGTCACTCCTCAACTCACCATTTCCCTCCCATCTCACCTCGCTTATCCCAATAATGTCCATCTTGTTTATCTCCATCTCTCTTTTGAGATGTTCCAATTTTCCAGCACTTAATAAGGTCCTTACATTCCAGGTTCCTAACCTTAATCTTCCTCCTTCCTCAGACTTCGCTTTATTCTCTAAACTCTTCGTAAACTGTCTCCCCCGGAGATCCGATCGGGAGACTATTTTAACTCCGGAATATTTAATTTGCAAAGAATCCATAATGTTTCTAACTCCTCCGCACCATAACATGGGATGATTCCAGCGGTGGTTTCCCGTTGCCTTCCGCTGTCTAGAGAGGCCGCCCCTAACCTGGGGTACAGAGGCCTTTTGTAGCCGCCCCTAGCATGGGGTAAAGACACTACTAGATGGGTTCCAGGGGCATTTCCTCGACCAGAGGGACCATCACCCTCCCTAAGAGGTTCATCCGCCCGAAGCCGTTGGCCCCCTTGGGTGGTCAAGTTATTTTCCGCCGTCTGGTAAATAATCATAGTATTTTACAATACTATGATTATTTAAATTTTTATAGGAAGTTAAATCTTTATGTAAAAATTAATCGAACTAATATATTATGTTCTTCATAAATTCTTTTATATTTATGAGCATTTACACTTTTCTTCATTTTTGAAAATGTTAATATTAAAGAAAACTCTCAATAACAAATTTATTAAAATATTATTTTATCTTTTATTTACAGTAAAAAAGTATACAATACAAAGTATACAAAGTAAGAAGTATATTTAAATCGTTAATTTGAACTTTTAGAAATTAAATAGTGACTTTTAAGCAAGAAAACCACCACATTTGTGCCGGCCAAGAAATTTCGCGTTTTTTATTTATGACAAAATATCCAGGAACTGAGTGTAGTACGGGAATCTAAATCCGGTACTCAACATGTTAATGCGATGTATGCACAGCATACAACCAAGCTTACCTCTATAAGTAACAAAAATAGTTAGCGCAGAAAAAAGTACATTGAGCGATATTTCTTGTTCTTGTATTTTCACTCCTTTACTTACAAATTTAACCAAACGTGACGATTTCGACAACCAAACTATATGAGAAAACATATTAATAGTTAATTCACGCCTTTTACTGACTCTTAATGATTAAACCAAATTAGCACCTAGAATATCGGTCATGAGAATATTATTGTTGTTCTACCATACTGAATCTAAGTATATTTTTAATCTCAATTATCGTAAGTTGGTATTTTCAAATCTAGATATTTTCGATTTCGCATAATTTTTTCCAATTGCGTCGACAAATATATTATATAGCGAATGCAGATAATAAATTATGCTTTGCCTCTTGAAACTATATAATTAAAATTAGAAAACGTTTAATTTATGACATTCCTTGATGCCAATCAAGGACTAATTAAGGAAAAAGCATTAATGATAAAATTATCACAAAAATAATTTAGCCACAAAAAAAGAACTTTCTAGTACTTTAATTTGTATCATTTGAAATATTTCATCACTGTACTAAATATTCCCTTTATTTAACATAAAATATATAGAGAGAAAAATTAGACTTAATTATTCAGCGTTCGATCAAGTCTTATCTCAACTCCTAATTAACATATGTTTTTCCAATTGGCAAAATATTTTAAAACAAATAGAAAATAAATATTAATCCTTAATCCCTCTTCAATTTTAAGTAACGATGGATGTGCACCTTTTTTAAATCATTGTTTATAAATTGAAATTTTCTAACTTGTAGCAAAGGATGAAGAAGCCAAGAGAAAGAGAAATGCAATAAAAACGGTGCAGGACTATACAAAAATTACTTTTTTAAATTATTTAAATTAAGATACAAAATGTGGATGAAAGAAAGAAGTTTATTTTTTTTAAGACAAAATTCAAATCCATGCTGACTTTGCGTAAACATTTGATTATATTCATACAACTATGAAAAGTTTTTCGGTTTCCAACAATGAAAAATATAAACTACCATAGCAACAACTCCAATGCCTTTCAATGAGAATTGATTTTCCATACTTCAACAGCATTGATTTAATATTTAGAATGCACTATAATCCATTTGATTTCAGCCAATGACGTATACATATGATGACGTGATTTTAAATTATTTTTTATCCGGATACGTACTAAAAGGCACGGATGATGAGGCCATAATCCTAACACACAAAATATCCTCATTTTTATATAAATTTTAGTGTAATATATAGCCTATCATCTTAATGATAAATATAGTTATTGCTGAAACAGGAGGATCTGAGCCTTGAAATTCAAAAACTTGGACCAGAGCTGTTTGCCTGAGAATTTAGAAATTCCGGATAGATCCCTTAATTTCGCGGAAAATTAAAACTATTGTCTTATTTATTTGGGCTCTGCGTAGTTGAAATGCTGTCGCATTGGTTTATTAAAGAGTTTAGACTTTGGTGTATGGTGATTTTTTAAGCGCTTGCAGTATGCAAGCACCTAAAGCTCGTATAGTATAATGGTTGAAACGACAATAAATTTTGAGGTTTAACAATGACACGGTCGGCAAGGGGACATATCATTAAAAAATTGAAATTTTTCCAATAAATATGATTTAAACGTATAAATTGAGTGATTTTTATTATAGGCAAAATGTGACGATAAGAATAAGAAACATTATTTATTTTTCTTTAAAACGGTCCAGGTCCGAAAATCGTAAGTCAATTATTTCTAATTTTAGTACAAAATAGTAAAAGCCTGTAAGTCGAAAAACTCTATTTTTACATGTTATGTTACGGGGAATAGAAATTATCTCCTGGAATCGAACCCTTGAGGATTTTTTTCGTAAATGGCTTTTACTATAAGAATTAAGCATTCCTACCAAATTTAAATTTTCTATCTACTCCAAAAGTTTGTTAAAATAGCATTACAGTCAGTCGTTAATAGTTCTTTCTATAATGATGTCAACTTACGTCATCACCGTTATACGCAGAAATATCAGGCCTTTAAATTAATATTAAAAAGATCTGGCGTGGGCATCCATAATGATTTCAATTCTCGGAATTAATGGAACAGAAGAGAGTGTATCCTCGAAATATCGAAGATACGCAAAAAATAACAATAAACATAATTTCTCACAGGACATTTCGTTCTCTCGCCGTCAAATCCGTGTCCTTTTCTAATTACACTCGCATTTTGCACTTTATTATGCAGCATCGTTGTGATTTTCCCGTTGAATTTGGCGATTAATTGTGATGAAAAGGTTTGGTTTGCAAAAAAATGTTACGTTGAAAGCATTTAATTTTGTTGACTGGCGTTCGACTTTAAATTGAAGCTCGGCGGCCGTTACGGAAAAAATTATTATTCATTATTTATAAACATTTCGCTGGAACAAATTGACTGAAATTATGTAGTTAAAGAGGACGTAGCCGTTAAAATTCGTATTGGTCGCTTTAAAAATTCACCTGCCAAAATAATTAAATTCTTCATAATTTCGTCCGTGTTAAGCGTAGTCCTGAATTAATCATCGTGCTGCCACTGTCCAAAATATTCATCCGGGGTGTTAAAAATTAAAACGCAATTAAAAGCGCACGGTGCTTTTGTCGATCAATCACATCTGGAATTAAATAATGCGGCTTCGAAATCTGTTCGGACGAACATTTGCCACAAGATGTTAAACTGGACGCAAACAACGTGAAAATCCTCAGCGAAGGTCACTTTACTAGCCACTACACATTGAATTCAATATAACCTCTAATAGAGCAGAAATGCGACAAAAATATGCCATTTGCTGTGATTGATCTAATTCTGTAAGCCAATTTCCTGTTGACAAATATATAAGAAATATTCCACCATACATATACATGATCACATACGCAAATTATGTACCAACATGTGGAGGTATGCAGGCCTGGCCAAATCTGTTCCAAAAGGAGAAACCACTTCCAAAATCCAGGGGTCACGGTAGATTTGAATGCGATACAATTTAGAACAACGTTTATTTAAATCTTGATGCATTACACATGTACGTAAATAATATTGCCTACTCAGTAACTCTCCTGAATTGATATAATAATATAAATGAAAAACCAAGTCACCACTTTACATTTCTTAGTCGCCAATGGCGAAAGGTCGCCTGAATTTATGCAGTCCTGTATGTATACATGTATGTATTTATATGTAATGTATAAGTATATGCATATGTGAATGTGTTTGTACATGTTTTTATATGTGCTCTTTCACTTATTTATTTGTCTGTTTATATTGCAATGACACGCGGAAAGACTGGCCTATAAATGAATTTTCATCAAAACAGTAATGTACAGCCCCCCTCACACATCTCCAGGAGATCAAAACAAATGCATCAAAACTCGAGGAAGTCGCAAGATATGTATATTTTATTCATCGCCATAGACGTCAGAAATGTTAAGATGGGATGCCTGCATTCGGACTAAATACACTCATATTCAAACCAAACGACCTAGTCTTCACCAAAAGGAAACTATATGACCACAAAGCGTCCGGTCCGTATAAACTATTGAGTGCGAAACACGGACTGTGGGCAAATAGAATTGAGCAGGAACTAGGAACTTCCAACAATGCTGAAGAGCATACAGGGATTCTTTGTTGGGATAACCCAAAGTGACCTTATGAGAAACGATCTCCACACTAATTGTAATCTGCTGGTACATCCATTTCCTTTTCAACTCTGTTTCGTCCTTCCCTTTTCCTTAAATGATGGGTATATACATACAATATTGCATATCACAACATAGTAACGCACAACATTAAATATTGGGGTTGATTTAAAGAGATTGGAATGTAATAGATAGATAAAAGTTTACAATCTAAGAAGCCAGGAATTTAGAAAAAATTAATTTGGTCTCATAGTCATATAAAAATTTTGAAAATTCCAGTGTAGAACAGAAAAAAAAATATTCCTGGAGGAAAGTATGCCCAAAAAATATATAAATTATATGGATATTTCCTAAATCTTTATGATGTCCTAATAGATGTTTGGGAAAATATTTCGAGACTATTTCTGCACTTTGCATTCGTCCAATGAGACTCTCAAGTGATTAAATCTCTCGTAGCATTTCATTCTTTCGACGGAGCAATTTTTTCATTAATAACAGATGATGACACGGCAGGGATAATCTTGGGTAAACATTGAAATTCGTTCAAAAACGAGCGGATTCCAAAATCCATTCCAATACGGTTAAAATTACGAATTTACCGACAGACGAGGAACAACTGGCGCCGAACGATGCTGCATTCTGCCGGTTTTTGTTCACTTTTATCGATTGCTTTCGCGTCTCTTGGAAAGAAATTAAAGATTTATCCACAGATTTTAAAGCCGACTTGAGGGAACGACCCGGTAATAGGCCGCAGCCCATTTTCAACAATTAGACCCTGATTTAATGTAACCAATGAGCATAAATTACCATTAAACGGCTGCAAAAAAGAGGAACTTTCCACAAAAGAAATTATTGTTAATGTCAACTCCTTCTCCGGTTATCCGTCTTAAGCTTCTATATTAATTGGAGACAAATATAAAGCGTAATAATTCCAGTGTCTTTGCAATATTTGTGTTAATATCAAGGGAGCAGAGTGAAAATATTGCTTAATCTTAGTCCACTGGTCTTTTATGGCGGAAATATCGCGAATTGAATAAGAATTAAATTAGTGTTTGAATTAAGGTTCCTTTTGATTTGAATTGCATGAAAAACCTTTATTCTTAAGGTGATAGAGATCTTTATATTTGACTATTTTTAATTGTTCTTCTTGATAAAACATCTCAGCTCTGCATCATTTTTTGGAATATTTTATTTCAATAAATTAACGCACCGTCATATTTATCAATGTAAAACATTTATCATCATTTCTCATAAATGATAAACTGGATAGTTCCAACAGTCATAAACAAAGCCAGGAAAGCTATAGAAGGTATTTAATTTATCAATTCGATTCTGGCCTTTAGGCGATCTCGATATTTATTTTTAATTTTTCAACATTTTTTTTATTTAATTTTTTCCATGCACTATTCTGTGGTACTGGTAATCTTTGGCTCGTGATTTAGGGAAATTATGAATTATCCTTATTTTTGCATGTAATATTCGGTCCTACCATCGGATGTTGGGATCTATCGCAACAATGCGAAATTTTCAGACAGATTCGACGCGAATTTAAAAAGCAACGGTAGGAAATGGAACTTTAATCCATTTAGGCGTTCTTTGGTTCAAGCCTCTAATTTGTGAGATGATTACAAATTACTTTAAAATGGAAATAAAAATGCGCAGCATCCATTGCCATGCTATTCAAATGGAGGAATGAAACTCTCCTGGAATCGAAATCCGTTATGGTACAAAACATTTACTCAGATACCGAGAGTAGATCATAATTAACTGAAACCAATCGCTAAAAGCGCAGAGAAGTTAGCAAAAATGCGTTTTTTGAGCGGGACAAAGAGAATAATTTAGACACAAATGAAGCAAATTATACGTATATTTAAGATAAGCTACATTAACTCGCATAATACAGATAACAAGCATCACGTTACAAGAGAAGGAAACGTCCTTCATAAGGAAGGGCGACTTGAAAAAGATAATTTATTCTTTTATTATTCCATAAAAAATGATGCCATACTTCAATGATACTATACCATAATCATTCAACCCAAGCGTAAAAATAAAAAAAATTGTGCTTAACTCAAATATTTACTGTCGGTCTTCTGCGCAAAATTCACAAAAACGTTACTTCTTTCCAAAAGAACGTACATATTTGGAAAAGGGTTCGAAACGCAAAAGGGAACGTTTCATCGCCGATGGATTTAGTTATCGCCCAACTGTGACAACGAAAAGGGAGGACCGACCCTCTTTTGTTGCGCATTCACAGTGGACCGCGACTAATTAAGACCCTCCCCAATCGATTCCTCTCGAAATTATTTCCTAATTAGAGAAAGAATCATTTTGCCTTTCGCCCAAAGAGTGTGAAAGAACCTTTCAAAAAATTACTTTCGATACGTCCAAATCTCCGATAGGACAGCAAGCTGATACACGCCTCGCCCTGCTTTTTCAAAAGAGAGAAATAATTTCGTATGCAAATAAATTAATGCCCCGCTATACATCGCCTCGTTATACGTCGTTTCGCATACACGTCGCTAATGAGTTGTGTCGATTTGCATTTGGGAAATTCCAATTGCAACATTGAAATTGTTAATATAATCTTAAATTCCTTTAGTCCTTCTATATATACTTTTTAATTTTTTGTTCTATATTATTTATGTAATTTAAATTCATTTTGTCTTTGATTCCATTTTCCACCCCGTACGGGGTCGCAATATGTAGCTGTTCACTGCCAAATGACCCTGTGCGTGGTCGCGGTGTTATGCAGTATTTTAAACTTCAGAATCGTCTCAGGAGACTGTTTTTATATGCATTAATTTTATTTAATTTTTTGGCTTATTTATAACATAGCATCGCCATTTATTGTTTGGGGTACAAATGGAACAATTGTTTCGCAAAATGTCTCCCAGGAACTTTTATTATTTTGTCTTTTATCATTTCGCTATACGTCATTTCGTTATAAATAGCAGTTTTCAGGAACGCTTCTCCGACGTGTAGTACTTGGCCGAAGGGATCTATAGCTTCGATAAAGCCCGCGGTGCCATCTTGAAAAAGTCTTTCCCCTCGAAAGGAAAAAAAATGCGAAGCGTTATTTGCGAGATAACTAAACGGCAAGGAGATTTCTCTCGTAATTCAACAAACGAGAATGACTTCCTTCCTGAGCAATCAAAGTTCAAGATTCACCTGCGACTTCCACCTTTATAATTGGTGGATAAACACTCGTATTAAAACTAATAACGATCGCCTTCCTCTCTTTCTCTCTTTTCCTTGCCTGCCCATCTCTCTCTCTCTCTCTAGCCATTTGCTTTACAGAATATTCCCTCAACCTTCTCCCTTAATGACGAAACCTTTTTCCCATGCCACGTCATCTGCTCCTACGTCCTCTTCATCCCTCCTCCCCCAAAACTCGCTTTCTCTTTACCCCTTACCCAACCCAACCCTCTCCCTCTTCCACCTCTCTAACCCTCCCATCTCTTCCCCCCCTCTATCCCACCCCCTTTTCTCTCCATCTTCCAGTCCCTCTTTAAGGTCCCTTCCCTCCAAAGTTGCCTATACCCTTTCCCGAGAAAAGCCTACTTCCACCGCAGCATCCCCAAGCCAATGGACCACACTCGACCTCAGCAGTCACGTCTCTACTGGGAAACCCCTTATTCTTCTCTCTCTCCTCACTCTTTCTCACAATTACTCTCTTCCTTGTTCTCTTTTGTCCCATCACTTTCTCTTTCTCTCTCTCTTTGCATCTTTTCCCCGCCCCTCGCTTCCTCTTTATACTTCTCAAGGGCGATTTCGAGATTCCTCCGACCCATTTCGCGTGCAAAACCTCCAGGGAAGCGCCTTATTCGCGTCGTCTAGCGCCAAGCGCGTCCCGTTTCCCTGTTAAACACGCGCGGTAAGGTTTCTACGCCCCCGTTTATCCTTTTCCTTACTCCCTCCTTTCCCTGTCTCTCTCTTGCTTCTTGATATCGTCAACTTTTCCTCGTTAACCCTCTCCCTTTCTCTCCTCTTATTTTTCTCTCCCTCTTTCGGCATCGCTCCTTCGCTTCGCCTTCTATTCTGTTCGTTTCCTCGCGCTTTTGTTTCTCTTGAAATCTCCGAATCATTTCTCACTCATCCCTGGTATTTTCTTCTCCCTCTCACTTTCCTGTTCAATAATACCTTCCAATCTCACTTAAGTTTCCCGCAAACCTTTTGTTTATGGGATAAATGCCGCGCGTGTACAAGCAGTCTTCTCAGATACTTTTATAAGACTTGCGGTTAAATTAAATTTTGTCCATAGTTTTATATGTTTCTCTGATAAATTCTATCGTCAGAATGTTTTGAATGATCTATATGTCTAAGAGGTTTTTTTAGCAAATGCCACAATATTTTTGGAGGGAGCCGATGACAATGTTTAGGCTAGATTAAGAAAGGTGCCGATAGGTAAATATGCAAAAATTTGGGAAAACTCAGATCAAATTCCATTAAATAAAGTAACATTTGTTAAAAAACCATTCAGCAGTAACATTCTTTAAATGGTAATTATAAGGAAATAGTATTAGGTACCGAAGGAACCGATTCTATACATTATATCTCAATGACTTATATGTTACCAATACATGGAATACCGCATGATAATATCTAATGCCATTTTGTAGATTACCATATGCAGAAAACTGTAATGCAATATTATTATTTTTGGAAGTTATAAGCGAAAAAACATTAGCCATACTTATCAAACAACCTTGCTGCTATGTCGTTCCGTTGTATCAACTACTTAGCGACCATTAATTCGGTAGCGATGTCTAATTTTGTATGTGCACAGGAGTGTGAACTCTGGTGCTCCTCATTTACCGTAAAACGCTCGTTCCCGAGGATATCCGATTCAAATTACACTAAAAGAGGTAGGTTCTCATTGATGCTCAGTTAATTAGAAGGAAGCTTTTACCAGAATAATATATTGGACTATAAAACCGAGTGCGTAGATGAAAAATAAGCATAAAAATAAACGAAATATTAATTAAGATATGAATGAACTAATTCGCGACGTAAAGTGATAACTTACATTGTGAAGCGAACCATTATAGAAAAGTCAGCCTCGCAATAACGACTACACGTTAAGCGAGGAAATATAATACGAGATAAATCTAACTACACAGATATAAAGTATGTTTCAATTAAAAAATCGAAGGAAAAATATTTGTTACCGCGAATATTCCGAAGATAACCGCCCACAAATGAACTTTTTTCAAATATATGCAGCATAAAAATTCTCATGATTTCCTTTTTTGAGTACCAAATTTTTCAAATTATATCTATTATATATATATATATATATATATATATATATATATATATATATATATATATATATATATTTGTAACGAAAGATATTACGTATAACTGTGTCTGTGCAAATGTTTGTACATATATAAATGTATATGATACGCCCATTTACTAGCGCGTCTCTCTTGAAAACGGAAGATCGCGCGTGTCATTACCGGCAAATGAATACAACACCATTACTTACAGCTGTCCCACCCAGCGGCAGAGCAGCCTTCTCTTCCGCTACTTCCTATTCGGTAACTATATCCCCTTCCTTCTTCTATCGCCATCTTCCTCTTTCTCTCGACGTTTTCTCCGTTCGCAAACCATCTCTCCCCTCCCTCCCTCTCAAAACTACCTCCTCTCTCCCTCCCTCCTCTCACCCTCCCTCCTCTCATCCTCCCTCCTCTCACCCTCCCTCCTCTCACCCTCCCTCCTCTCTCACTCCCTCCCTCTCACACTCTCCCATCCTAAACAGCCTCTTCTTCCTCCATACCTTATTTCGTCCTCACCAACCATATGACCTTCTCACTTACCAATTTCATCCCTACCTCGTCCAATCGATATAGGCCACGGGGGAGAGAGAGAGGGGGGGAGAGAGAGAGAGGGAGAGACAGAAAGAGAGGAAGACAGAGAGAGAGAGGGAGACAGAGATAGCTTCATTCCCCTCCCCCGCTTGCCCCAGCCAACCCAACCGAACACAACCTCCCACACCTACCCCTACCTCTCTACTGCTCACTGTCTCCCACGTCAAACCTTGCCTCTATACCTCTCACTTCCATCTCTATCTCCTCCAAACCCATCCTCTCTCTTTCCCTCTCAATTTCCTCACACCTTTTGCCTTCCGTATCATCATTTTCCTTCGTAAAATTCATCCTTCCATCTTCGCCTCTCTCTTTCCTTATCCTTCCTCTCCTCTTGTCTGCTCAACCTCATTCCTCTCTTTCTCTCACTACGTCTCTCTCTCCCTCCCACTATCTCCCTCTCACCCACTCCCTCTCACCCACTCCCTCTCACCCTCCCTTCCTCCCCCCTCCCTCCCTCCCTCTCTCTCTTTTCCTCCCTCCCTCCTCTCTCTCTCCCTCCCTCCTCCCTCTCCCTCCCCCTTCCCTCCCTCTCTCTCTCCCTCCCTCATCTCTCTCCCCCTCCCTCCTCCCTCTCCCTCCCCCTTCCCTCCCTCTCTCTCTCCCTCCCTCATCTCTCTCCCTCTGCCTCCCCCTCTCCCTTTCTCTCTCCCTCCCCCTCCCTCCATCCTCTCCCTCATCTATCCCTCCCTTCTCTATTTCTCCCGTCTCTATCCCTCCCTCCTCTCTCCCTCCCTATCTCTCTCTATCCTTCCCTCTCTACCTCCCTTAGTGTATCTCTCTTTCTCTCTCTCCCTCCTCTCTTCCTCTCTCTATCTCTCACTCTCCTTCTCTCTTTGCATCTCTCTGTTTCTCTCTATTCCTATCTCTCCCTTCTTCCTCTCTCCCATCCTCCTCTCTCCCTCCCTCTCTCTCCTTCCCTCTTTGCCTCCCTGTTTCTCTCCGTTTCTCTCCCTTCCTCTCCGCCTCTCTCATTCCCTCTATCTCCGCTTTATTTCACCCTGTCTCTTCTTCACTTCCGATATTCTTTTATTTCCCAATCCTTCATCTTCTATACTCTTTCTCTTCTGCTCAGGCCCCTTTAGTATTTTCTCGTACCCGAAGAGGTAATATGGGAAAAACATTCTGTCGAGAGTAATCGAGTTAAGGCCAAGGCATCCGGCCAAATTAATTATTTGGAAAAAACCGCGTTGCTTTTCATGCAGCAGCGATTACCTCTTTTTTTCGTAAGGGATAGTATATTTATGATACGTTGTTCAATTGCTCTTTCTTTTTAAAACACGAAGATCGAAAAAATTTAATAATTTTAAAAAGTATAATTTTTTTACTGGCTTGTCTTTGAAAGATAACAGTGGATTAAAAAAAAAACAAATATTGTTTTACAAAATCTCGTTCTTTTTCTCGTCAGTATATTTTTGTTTTCTAAAATACCTCTCTCAGGATTATGGAGGTAGATTAAGATAAAATCAGTTTAAATGAATTCTTGATTTAAGATAATGGACAAATCGAAGACATGCTACTTTAAGGCAGAGATGGACAAAATTGTCTACATGAAGATCCGCTTGAGAGGGCCACATTGGAAATACCGATTACCTCAGCTAAGTGATTGCATCCGCCGCTGGTAATCATACTAGAGAAAGTCAAGTGTAGCTAAGTTATTAAACGACCAAAATTCGCCAGAAGCGTTTTATACCATAGTTTTAATTAAAAAATATGAAATTGCTCGTGCTAAATTTACCGAATATTTTTATAGTCATAGCTTAGCGAGTCGCATAATATGTTCTTGAGGGCTGAATTTTGCCAACCTTTGCTCCTTAAGAACAGAAGAAAACTGCATTGATCAGTTCACTTAAAGCTCTATATTCAGCGATAATAACTCAGGTCCTTTAAGCTTGATAAACACACGGCATTGATCTTGTTATTTTAACGCTAAACAACTCCGAAAAGGCAACTTTGACATTTTAGTGAAACTCTTTATAATACATCTGAATGAAAACATCTAACGCGCTGACGTGTGATACTTAAATTGAGTTTAACGCTAGCACACGACGAACCTGGAATGGAAGTCCCTTGATCTAAATGCGATTGGACCTTTTAAAAGCTGCCCCAATTACGACAGCTCCAAAAATAATCTGAAATGTCCAACCCGACAAAATCATGCGGATAATTAAAATCGTACAAATAGAGTATCGACAAGGTGACTTTGTTCTCGAAAATGGTCGTCATGAAAATAGTCATTTTATTACGCGCGACGGTATACCCTACATCGAAATAAATGGTTGCTGGGGCTATTATTGTGCTTTCGTCCGATGTTCCCTGCCTTTTCCTCTCGCAGGAAATGATTTTTCTCGAAATCACCGATGTCGACTTTTTTGTAATCTAAAAAATAAATAAATAACCCCGATGAATTTTCCAGGAAAATGATAACAGATTGGCTTAGGACGAATAGGACCAGCCACGCAAAAAACGCGAGAAATACAGCAAAAAAACTTTCGCGAAATGAATGATGACGGAAATTTATCTCGGCCGTGGTTTCTGAGCCGACTTGCTAAAATTGCTCCGGATTATATACATAGGAATACGTATGACTTTCACAATGCCGTTAAAACATTATTTAGGATGTGGTTAAATTTTCCTCCACCTCCATTACCCACGTGTGCCTCTTGGAATCCTTCTCGGCTTCCCCATCCCTTCTCTCTCCCTCTCTCTTTCCTTCTTCCTCATCTCCCTTTCCTCTAACCTCTTCTCCACTCTCTCGAAACCATTTCTTCCTCCCTTCTTCGCTCAACTCTCCACTCTCCAAATCCTTCCCATAACTCTTCTCTCTCTCTCTCTCTCACTCTCTTACTCTCTCGCATTCCTCTTTCTCTATCCCACTCCCTCCTTCTCTTCAAATCCCAGTCCTACACCATTCTTCCTAAAATTCTACCAACCTTCTTCCTCTCACCTTGCTCTCTTCAACAACCACTCTCACTCTCAGAATACCCCCGCATTTGTCTCTCTCTCTCTCTCTTTCCCTCATCCTCATTATTCCTCTCCATTACAATTCCCACTAAACTCCTCTATCCTACTCTCTTCCTCTTTTCAAATGTTCCATCTCTCCCTCTCTCTCTCTCCGATGTTTTTCTCCCTTCCACCACATTCTAAAACTTTACGGCTAGAACTCAAAATCAGTGGCACACACATAACACACTGTGCAAAGCTGTGCGCGGAAGTAAAATGTGTTTCGGATGTCTTCCAAGTAGTTGTAGTAGTTTCTCGGAGTGGGCCTCCCAACTTACCTTGGGCGTGTTTGCGATTCGTTACCGCGAGAAATTTCTCGAAAACGTTGCGTACTATATATATATATATATATATATATATATATATATATATATATATATACACACACACATATATATACACACACACACACATACACACACGATGCCGTGTATCGGAAATTTCATCCCCACTTTTTAGCCGTAATGTTTCAAACTCCACTTTTTTGGGAAAATAAGGGAGGAGGAGGGTGCCACTAATAAGTCCGTTAACCCTTTAACCGTTTTATCATCGGCCATCAAATTCTTCCAGTCAAATTACGGTAGCAGACGAACGCGAAGGTAATGTGACCCAGTTTTCGGACTTGTGGTCCCGGATAACCTAATCAGAGAATGAGACGCGTGATGTGTGATGGGTTTCGAGAACTCGTTTTCATTCAATTAGCGAATTAAAAAATAGACATTGTTAATTTAGAACGACAATAGCTGACGAAATTCGAAATTTTAACATGGTGCTAACGAAAGTATTTCACAGATTTTCACTACTTATGCTAACAATTAAAGAATACTGCTTTAATCGTCATAATTGCATTGATTCTTTGTATTATTCTTTAGCGTATTACGGAAAATACATGGTATGAAATCATATACATCATTAAATTAACTCTAAGATGTATAGTTTTGGCAATCTGTGAATAAAGATTCCAATTTAAATTTTAACTCTTTGTTTAATGATTATATGTTAAAGATATTTAAAACTTTTATTTACTACCTACAATTCAGTTGACATTTCTCAAATACCATTTATGTTTAAACTATTCGTCTGCATTCTTCTAGCGCATATGCTGTATCGTATTAATAGATCAATACCCTATTACAATCTTTACTAAAGGTTTTCAAATGGTAATTTATATTTTAAATTTTGATCTACGAATCGGGAGCAAAGGAGAAATTAGGGATATTACTTGTTATTTTGTTGCAATTATAATTCCCCAATCATTAAGCACGACATCATAATTTTATAGATGAATTATGAATAGAATATATTAGTTACATTTGTTGAGATCCCATATTAATATCCTAAGAGTGTTAGTAAAAGTTTCACCCAATTAAAGAAATTCTTTTTAATTTTTCTTCTGTGGACCAAGTGGAGTAACAGTAAAGAGCAGAAGAGGTAAATGCTCCTCATTTTCTCGTGAATTAGCGTAGCGGAAAATCGGTCCGCCGAGTTTATTTTTCCTTCAGTATAAGCAACGTACAATTACTTGGGATGAAATTTACGCGACGATAATAATTAAATATAATTTCAACCTCGCTTTTCATGAAGTTTTTCTCATAATTGCAATTCCTTTCTTAGAAACAAGTACATATTACGGCCTCATTTTTATTACCTGACATTTAACTTTTGTTTCATTAACGCTTCTTTAATTTGATACTTGTGTGATCAAAGCGTGATTTTCTTCATTGAAGATAATTTAATATATGGACGACGCATTTTCATTTATTTAAAAATTGATATAATTTACGGTTTTTAATCGAAGCATTATATAATAAAAATAATTTTCTAGAAATGGTAGGATAAAAATTACAGACCACATCTTTAATCGGAAATCTCCGTAGTTTTTTAAATGTATTAATAAGTTCATTACTCATGAAACTTGTAAATACTATAACTATTTCGTTGCACGATTTAGTTGAAAATATGTAGATAACAAGTGAGGGAAGAATTGCAGAGCGGATTACATAAGGCGCTTTTTTCTTTTCATAGGATTATGACGTCATCATAAGATTATATCTTTAGTTAATAATTTTGGTCTCATAACATATAGTCTACAGATTTCCTTTAAAGACATTATGTATCAATGCTGCGTAATAATATGTTTCCAATTTAATAGCAGTGGGTTCGTTGCCAGGGCAGTTGATATTTCCCATCTTTAAAAACAGGAAAAATTTCCCTCTTTTTTGCATTAAAAGCAATTTTTCTCGCTCATTCGGCATGGATTTGAAATCTGCTTTCAAAAAACATAAGCCTCAGTCTTTCAACCATGAAACTGTTCACGTCCCGAGCTCATATCTTAACTTAAATAATTTAAAAATGTAAATTTATAAAGCCCCGCACCGATATCATGTTTTTTTTAATGGGGAGTAGAAATGTAATTGAAGGGTTGGGAAAAGATACCGATTACTATGCAACAGCTAATTTTATATAAACCAAATTTGGAGCGTGTCTAGCCGTTATATAAACCGCCTTATTCTGAAAATTTGGTTTCCCCAAGTTGCAGGGTTCAAGAGATATTGCCCGAACAGACGAAAGGTTGAACGGACAGACAAACCGAATGCATTGGCGATTTTTTAGAAAAAGCACTAAAAAAGTAATCGAAATCAAATCAAGTTTCAACGCATACATACAGCAAGTCCTCGTTATTCGTTGTGAATTTGTTCCTGAGGGTCACGATGAACCGACTAACCCATTGATTCATATGTAATGTATACATGGATGATACGTTTAGACGAAGAATATGTCCATAACAAAAGATTTGAGATCATTTTACTCATTATTTTTTAAAATAACATTTTACAAAATACATTAATGTACTCAAAACACAACACCCAATATGAATTTTGCGTTTGGAAGAAGAAACACTACTTCATCATTACTTTAATTTAATTAAGGATTAAAGGTTGTTTTGGCTACTAGCGGTTTACAATGCTGTAACATTTAAGCGTACGTAAATATTGTGAATTATGAACCAGCAAAGGTTTTAATTTCATATCCCTTGATTCCTCCATTCAAGAGAGGCCGTTCTTAGCGCACTGTTATTTTACGGTGAAGGGGTTTACCGTTTTTGAGTTAATGATTTAAATCAGTAGTTCCCAATCTTTTTGTAGGAGCGGCACCCTTTCAAAGATAAACAGCATTTCTCGGCAACCCAGCCTTCAAGCAATGTTTTGATATGACATGGTGGTGATTTCCGGGATGCTGCCGTGTTGATCCATTTCCTGGACAATATTTCGCCGACGTTCCAGTCGGCTTCTTCAGGTCCGAAGTGTCAGTGCCCTGTGGCTCATACCCTCCCGTGGTATATGCAATTTCTGAGTTGCCTTCCAGTGTGGCTCTACTCAACGTCGTGTTATAAAATACTTGACAGTGCAGGCACCTCACCCATATTTTCAATAATCGTCAATAATAGTTAAAATTATGTTATGTTCGCCGCTTTTTTGGAGGGACCCAATCCTCTTCACCTGTGGATGCCAGTGCTCGTTTGTGCTTGTCCCAGACCGATACTCTGATATAGCGAGATCGCGGAGAACGTCATTTGTTTTATTTTCGAGAGCAAATCTATATTTAGTGGCCAAGTCTTTGGCGACTTCTCTAATTGTTTTTGCTTTTAGCATTTCGTGGAGGTCTACATTCTGACCCCGTGTCCTGCTTATTCTCTTTAAAATTTTTCTCTCCGCGGTCTCGAGTATTTTCCAGGACTTCTGCGTTATGAGTCCTGTCCATACTGGCGCAGCGTACATGAGAGTCGGTCTGATGATTGCTTTATAGAGCTGTGTTTTTAATTCCCTGGACACGTCAATTGAATTAAAAATTGGGAAGAGTCTAGCTCTTTTCCCAGCTGCCGCTAAGTTAATCCTTTTTTCATGTTCGTCAAACCGTAGTTTCTCGTCCATGGTTACACCTAAATATTTAATATGTTTCGCCCAGGGAATTTCCACACCTTCAATTAAAAGTTGTCTCGGCATCTTGGCATCCTTTTTTTTGAAGAGGATTGCTTGTGTCTTTTGGGGGTTTATCTCAATTCTCCATTTTTTGTAATATTTTGTCAATTTCTCAGTTAACCTCAGAGCATACCGGACAGCCATTTCCGGCTGGAAGCTTCTCGTTATTATGGCGCAGTCGTCCGCGTAGAGAGCAATGGTGGAGTTCCAATCTCCCTCGCCTGTCGGAATGTCGCCTGTATAGATGGAGAACAGCACTGGCCCAAGGACACTCCCTTGTAGTACACCAGCTGCTATCTTCCTCGTTGAACTTACGGCACCATTCCATTTCACTGTGAATGGCCTGTCATATATATATAGGATTTAATGAATTTCGCCTGCCAAGAGAGAAATTTTGCTATCAGTAATTTTTGCAGTAGGCCTAAGTGCCATACTTTGTCGAATGTTTATATCAAATGCTACTCCAGCTGAAACATTGTTCCTGTTGAAGGCGTCCGTAATAAAATCGACTACTCTTTGCAGCTGATGTGTTGTGGAGTGTTCTGCCTTAAATCCAAACTGATTTTGGAGGATTACACCATGCCCTTCCGCGTGAGTCAGTATTTGGGGATAAATCATCTTTTCACATACCTTTCCAAGGCAGGAAATGAGGGATATTGGTCTGAAGTCGGAGGCTTTTAACACCCTCCTTCCTACCTTGGGTATGCATATAATGTCTGTATGCTTCCAGCCGATTGGATAGTGCCCTATCTTTACCACTGCGTTGAGAATTGAGATAAGGTATTCTCCCGCAGAGATTGGCAGTCGTTTTATTAATTCGTAGGGAATTTTGTCTTTTCCTGTAGCTTTCCCTTTAGGTAGCCGTGCTATTACTTCTGCCAATTTTTTAGTGGAGAACACCGGAGTGGCTTGGGCCTCATTCTGGTGTTGTTCACTTAGCATGGACTCGACTTCTGCTATTGTTATTTCCGGAGTAAATTCCGTCACCTCATTGGGAGTGAAAATCTGCTCTAGGTGAGCCGCAAGATATTCTGCTTTGTCAGCAGGCGTGGTGAGTTTACCTCCTGGACTTTCCACCGGGGGGTCGCTCCTGGCAAAATTAGTTAGGGAACGAGTATACTTCCATATGCTGTTATCTTTCGTGTTGAGGTCCACCAATCGTATCGACCATCTATATCTCCTCAGGCGCCTCAACTGGTCTCTAATTTCCCTATTCAACTCCCGGAGATCCCATTTCTGCTCGGCGGTGCCAAAGCGATAGTACTCCCTCCTCACTCGGTTCCTTTTTTTATGAGATCTTTGATTTCATCCGGGATCTCCAGGTTTTCTCTCGCTTTTGTTGCTCTGCGCGGAATTGCTTCTTCCGCTGCGTTCGTGATAGCGTTCCTCAACAATTCTGCCGCCTCGTCTATTGCCTCCCCGGTGGATATCGTGGGCACATCACTTGGTAGTGTCTCCGTAATTTTCTTTCTAAATTTAGCCCAATCCGCAAGTCCGTAGCACATGCGGAGGTTGTCCTGTTGATAAAATATTACTTGTGTCCCGATCCTCAGAACCACCGGGTAATGATCGCTTGTTAGTTTTGGGATCGTTTTTGACACTGTCCGTCGATCAAAGTTCTTGACCAGTGCAAAATCAAGGACACTTCCTGTGTTCCTTGGTCCTGGTCGCGTCATTGTTATCGGAGCCACTACCCTAAATTGGTTATCTCGTGCCCATGTCTTTAAAAGATTACCACGACTGCTATCTTTACTGCAGTTCCACGCCCAATGCATCGCGTTAAAATCACCCGCGATCACTCCATCGTCCATGCTAAGGAGCCCGTTTAGGTCTTGCAATTCTTTATTTGGTGGGATATAAATGCTTACGATGGTGATTGTTCCCATAGTTGTGTCAGCTCTGACTCCCACTGCTTCTATCGGGCCAGAGCTTCAGTCGTCTATTGTTGCGCATGCAATTCCTTCACGGGCAAGAATCGCCACTCCACCCCCTCGAGTGTTGCTTCCTCGGTCTCTCCTAAATACCTGGTAACCAGGAACAGCCCATTCTTCATTCGGATGAAGGTGCGTCTCCTGTATTAAAATAATGTTAACTGAATGTTTTCTTAGGAACTCAATGAGCTCCGGCGTCTTGTTTCTTACGGCCCCGTTGGCATTCCAGTGGGCCATGATGATTGCATTCACTTGGTTGACCCTAACGTCCATTGCCGTTTTGAGCGGTTATGGCGGCTACTAGGGTTTGTATTAGCGTCATCATGGCCGTCATCTGTTGTTGTATTGTAGCTGTAAACTGGGCCATAGTCGCGACTAAGGTTTTAATATCCGAGTCATTATTACAAGGGTTTTCTTCCCTTTTGGGCTGTTCCTTGGTTTCCTTTAGTGGTAGCGGCGGGAATTCTTTTACTTCAATCCCTTTGTCATTTTTCTCCGGGATAGTCCAGACCGATGGCGGCGGTGGGAGGACCTGTATCGGTGTGTGCGTTTTGTCACTTTTCTTTTCTTTTACCTTTAAAGCTTCTTCATGTTTCATGTAGATGGGGCACCTACGAGAAAAGGAGACATGCTCCCCGCCGCAGTTGCAGCATTTAGCTTTAGTATTAGACTTGTCATTGGGACAGTTTTTGCCTTCGTGGGCCCCAGCGCACTTATAGCATCTTGGGGATGCTGTGCAGTACTGGGACCCGTGTCCATATCTATTACACCGGAAGCACATCTGCGGCCTCTGGTATCTGTAGGGTTCCAGGATCACTTTATGGCTGCATATTTTCTTTACGCCTGCCATAGCAGTGATTTTAAAGGTCTCGTTTTTCTCTATAGTCACCGCGTAGAGGTCCTTTCTCGTAGGTGCCAGCACACGCACAGCCACGCACGGGACTCCTGATTCGTTAAGTTCTTCCTTAATGAATCCCAGATCCATCCCCTCATCCAACCCTTTGATGATATACCTGACGGTGGTATTTGTTTTTTCCGCCCAGGTATGCATCTGGGCGCCAGCCTCAGTTAAATATTGTTTAATGGTATCATATTCGGCCGTGGTGGTCAGTTGTAGTCTTGACCCGTCTTTTGTCTTAATAATTGTAAAATCGTTGTTTCCCACTTTTTGTCTAATAGACTACGAATGCTGCGTTATTTAGGATATCGTAAATGACTATGGCCGGTGGTCTCTTTCCTTTAGCTTCTGTCCTTGGATTATCTCCTGGAGCGTCTACTAATGGATCGAACCTGTTTGTAACTTCTGTTGTGGTGGGCTTAAAGACCAACGGCTCATAGCGTCTTCTCCTCTTAGCCCTCTCCACTGTTGTGAAGATGGCTGTGTCGTCTACGTTAGAATTGCTGACAGGATCAAGTCCTACATTTTCCCTGCCCTCACTGGCTTTTCTGGCGCCGCGTCATCTTGCCCTTTGGTCTGGACTCCCTTAATGCTTTCTCTTTGAAAGAGACCGTTTCATATGCTAGAAGGGATCGGTATCCTTTCCCCTACTTGCGTTGAGGTGCCTGCTTCGCTTCTCGGAGCTGCGTCCCTGTTGGGGGGCGGTGAGCGGATCATTCTGGGGGAGTTTTGGTCCTATCACCTATCAAGATAGAAAAAGGTCGAGCGGTGGGAAGGTGGGACAAGTTAGCCACCCCCCGCGGAAGAAGTGGGGCCGACCGTGCAGTGGCAGCCACCCGGGATTGACCCGCTCGCGGCAAGGCGTGCTGCCAACTCCCTGGTGGTACCTGGTCTTGTCCCGGAATGCTCTAGGGAGTCCCGCAGCGACTTACGTACTTCCCCCCGTAAGGGGGTTTTCCCGCACCAGGCAGACGGACTCCCACGTTATAGTAGTACCGCGTAGATAACGACCTTCTTGGCGACCAGTGGGTGGAGCTAAGGCTTCTTACCCCTCCTCCACACCTTCTTCTTCCCGTTTCACGTTGTCCGTGTTCCCTATGCTGCTAATTCTCGGTGTTGCCAATTCGTGCAAAATCCAGATTTTTGTCGTTTTTGGCATAATTTCTCACTTAAACACTTAACGAAAGATGGAAAATTAATTAAATAATCCTTTGGGAAAGTAATGACGGAATCGTTTCCTTTTATATCGGTCTTGTGTGCAGAGCACATTAACGTAATATTTTATAACTAACCACTTTACTCAGAATTATCAGAAATACAAAGTATTAAACTCTATAGAGTAGCTTTGGAAATAGAAGTTGGACATGAAATAAATGAAACCAGTTCAATAGAGATTGATCACAACATTTAATAATAAACAGAACAGTATTTAAAAAAGATCTTTTAATTAATCTCGTCCGATGACGTCAATATGTCCATGTCACTCTCGCTTCCAGAATCTCCCTCACTTCCACTGAGTTCAATAATTACTTTGTCTATTTCCTCATCCATTATGGCATCCCGTCTCCAGTACTGATGACGATTTTGATGTACTGGCCATTCCACACAAGCAATCCCACCAAAGTAAAAATCAAAATCGAAGTCCAAAAAGAATGTCCAAGAGATAAGCAAAAGTCAAACACGTAAAAAAAAACAAGAGAGCACAGGAAAATATAACAAGTAGCAAGAGCTGGCAACCACGAGGAAGTGAAGCGTTCTCGAGGGAGAGAGTAAGCCGGAGTGGGGGTATAGGTACTCCTCCTTGGTGGGGGTGCGCGGAAATTTCCGCGCAGGTCGTTATCTACGCGGTACTACTATAGTAACTAAAATGAGTAAAAGTCTAAAAAGAATGATCCGCAATGTGGAGGGTATGAGAAGTGTTTAGTTGTCGGTCAACCAATCCGGAGTCAGAAACCTGTGTGTTGGATAGGCTAGAAACGGGATATGGCCCTGAAAAGGACCGCCGAGGACACAGCGGAAAACAAGCCGAAACCTGCAGCATACGCCATGATACCTTACGTGGCGGGCACCTCGGAGAGGGTCGCACGCATTCTCGCCAAACACGACGTGGTAACGAGATTCAACTGCGTGACGAAGACAGCCGACCTCCTCCGCACCGCCAAAGACCAATTACCCAAAAACATCTATGAAGGCGTGTACGAAGTCAAGTGCAGCTGCGGAAAGTCATACATCGGCCAAACCTCGAGATCTCTCAAGTGCCGCCTGAAAGAACACCAGAGGGCAACTGCTAACAAACAACTCCGCCTTTCCGCCATAGCAGAACACGCGTGGACCGATCCCGGATGCGACATCGACTTCGACAACGCACAAATTTTAGTAAAAGAAAATCGTTATTTCCCGAGACTCATCAGGGAGGCGATCGAAATTACAAAACAGCCGTACAATTTTAACCGAGAGGACGGCTACACGCAGCACCTGGAAGAGAGTCTTCCGTAAGACCAACCCAACAACAGCCAATCCGAACGCACCAGATTCGGCGACCAACCAGAGCGCTCCGAACTCGGCGACCAACCAGAACGCACCGGATTAGACGGAACCTTCCTATATAAAGACGACCAAAAATCTGCACTGACAAGGCTCGCCGAGAGCAAGTTACCTGTTAGCAAAGCATCTGCTGCGCTATCAGTGACAATGATTTCATCGCGTTGAGGAGACTCAACCACGATGACTACTCTTCCCACCCCTGGAGGTGCCCAGCGGCGGTCATCGTCGACTGGGCGGATTGCACGTCTCGTGCTGGAGGATGGATCATCGATCCGCTACGTGCGCAGCGTGTTTAACGCTGCCGAGGCCATGGCGAGAGAGAGGGCGCTTGCTTCGCCTTCATCTTCTTCATCTTTTCGACCTGGGAAAAACGGCCCTTTACAGGGCCATAAATCGAAGTGTCTGCCCGCAGACATCTCTGCTGCTGCCGCGACTGCCGCCTCAGACTCGGCGATGGACTTCTCCCTGTCGCCTGCCCCTGCGGCTGTGGCCCCTGCAGCACCCTTGGCCGGAGTATCCTGCGCTCCGGCACACGAAATAGACTCGTCGATTTCTACTCCTTTGACTGCCGCACTCTCGGAGTCGGTGGTTGATGGACAGATGGCTTCCGCAGCAACGGCTCCCTTGCCGTCTCTTGAGGTCGCGGCTTCTTCAGCCATGGATACCTCGAAAGGCTGCCTCGGGAAGAGGAAGAAGCCTTCTTCCGACTCCCAGTATTTGATTTCCGAGAAGGAAAGGCGGTCCGCGCCTATTTTGAGAACGGAAGCGACTCAGGAGGACTCCCCTGCCGATGATTTCACCGTCGTCAGGGGAAAGCAAAGGAAAAAGAAGGGCACCCGCGTGTCCTTGGACGCATCTGCTGCTCCGTCGGTGCACGAAGGCCAACAGCCTCCGAAACTGAAGGCTGCCCCGATCACCGCCTACGGCCTGCCCTCTCACAAGCGGGTTGCGGCCGCCATCAAACAAGCCGGTGGCGGCAAGTTTGAGATTCAGGTCCGCCAGGCCTCAACGAGGATCCTGGTCACGACTGTAGAGCAACACAGGGCTGCCCTCAAGGAACTGGACTCGATGGGGGTCCAGTACCATACTCAGCCACTGGAGGTGAAGCGGGAAACTCGCTTGCTGATCCGGGGAGTACCTACCGACTATGCCTCCGAGGACATAGCAGCTGACCTTGCCGGGAAAGGATTTCTCGTCCGTGGTGTCCGCCATCTCACCGAGGTTCGGGATGGAGAGAGGTGCCCCACTCGCCGTTGCATCGCCACGGTAGTGAGGCATCCGGGCGGCGCGGCGGTGGAGAAGATCTCCAGCGTCTGCGACTGCCACGTCTCGATTGAGCATTTCAGGGGCGGCAGAGGCCCCCTGATGTGCTACAATTGCCAGAGGTTTGGACATCGCGGCGTTTCCTGCACGATGCCTCCACGCTGCTTCAAGTGTGCTGGGGACCATTCCTCCCGGGATTATCCAAAGCCCTCGACATCCTTGCCGAAGTGCGTCCACTGTGAGGGTCCTCACCTGGCCTCTCACAGGCAATGTCCAACCTTCCTGGAGGCCCTGCGAAAATACGACGAGGCAAATCGTCGCGATCGGGCCCAGCACAGCTCCCGACAACAGCCGCGGAAGCAAGTAGCTGCAGCGAAGCCGGTTAACTCTGCCGCCTCATACGCTGCCATCGCCGGCGCTCAGCCGGCCTCTGATGTTCCGGCGACGACTTCGCCCCCGACTGCGCAGGCGGCTCCAGTGACCTGCCCCCTGCCGGAGGCGACGCCTGCAGTTTCTTCTGCCGCAGTCACCGCCACAGCCGCTCCCACGCCTGCGGCTGCCCCTGCTCCTCCGCAGCAGCCACCAGCCGCTCAGAGCACAGGCGGTCAACCAGATGAGGATACCTGGTCCACGATCGCCACTCTATGCCGGTCGCTCAGACACTACGTGTCGTCAACCCAAGGCCAACTCCTACATACCCAACCCACCAATGGCTGTTAGGGGATGCTTCACGTTCGTCCAGTGGAACGCCAATGGGGTGAAGGCGAAGACGGAAAAGCTCCGGGCGTTCCTCCAGGACAAAGGCGCCGTTCTAGCGGCGATAAATGAGACCCACTTGCAGCCGTCCGATATGTGGAAACTCCCCGGTTGGACGATCTACCAGGCGGACAGGGTCGCCACTCCGGCAGCTCAGCAGCAGCCGCCACACCAGCACCAATATCGACTAGTTGGAGGGGGAGCAGCCATTTTGATCCATCATACGGTTCAACATCGGCTGCACCCAATCAAGCGCTTTCCCGGGATGGAGGCGGTGACTGTGGACGTCCGCACCAGCAGAGGATGGGTGCGAGTCTCCTCAGCATACTATCGGCCAACTGCTCCATGGGTTCCGGAGAACATCGCCGAACTTCTTGGCCCTGGCGACGGTCCCTCCATCATCATGGGGGATCTGAACGCTAAACACGGCAGCTGGCATTCCAGAGTCCCAAACCATCGGGGCAGGCAGCTAAAGGACTTCATTGACAACGAGGGCCTCAGCGTGCTGGCGCCGGCAGACCCGACATACCTGCCCTCTGACGACGTCCTCGACATCGTCGTGGCGCGGAATCTTGGTGTGTCGGCGAGTGTCTACTCCATCTGCAGACTCTCGTCCGACCACAACCCGACACTCCTCCTTCTCGGGGGGATGCCGGTCCGAGTCCCGCCACGTCAGCGCCGAGACTTCGCTCGGGCGGACTGGGAGGGCTTCCGCAACTACATCGCGGAACACCTCCCGGCTGACATGTCTCCACCATCTTCTGCGGAGGAAGCGGACGCCCTCGTCCATCGCCTCACCTCGACCATCCAGGAGGTCACGAGAATTCATATTCCCATGGTCCAGGTGCACCAGGCCTTCAGGATTGCGCTGCCCTCCGGCCTTCGGCGAACCATCACCTTTCGCAACAGCGTCCGCCGGAGATGGCAGCGCCACAGAACACCAGACTTGCGGCAGCAGCTGAACGACCTCAACTTTGAGGTCCAACTGCTGCTCCGCGAAGTACGTACTAAGGCCTGGGAGCAGTATGTCAACTCTGTCGCCCTGGAGGACCAGTCCGTGTGGAAGATCTGCCGACAGCTTCACGGAGGCCAACGGCGGGATCCTCTGCTTGTCCAGGGGACCAAGAAGGCAGCTATCCCGTCCGAGAAGGCGAATATGGTCGGGGAACATCTCCGAGAAGCGTTCCGACCCAACCCGTCGACAGCGGAGTCAGCGGAGATGGAGACGGAGATTGCTGAGGCCTTTGCTGCGCTGGACCGAGGGCCTATGGACCCGGAGTCTCTACCCTTGTTTCGGCCGAAGGACGTCGTTGCTGTTATCAGGGGGATGAATCTCCGGAGATCACCTGGTGATTACGACATCTCCAACGTCGTCATCCGCCAGCTTCCAGTGGCTGCCATCGAACTTCTTGCCAGCATTTACACCGGCTGCGCGGCGCTCTCCCACTTTCCATCGCCATGGAAGAGGGCCAAAGTAATCTGCATTCCGAAAAAGCACGATGCAGAACTTAGTCCCGAGGACCTCCGACCGATCTCGCTTCTAGCGGGCTTCGGTAAAATCTTCGAGCGGCTGCTCCTTCCCGCACTGCAGCTCCATCTACAAGGAGGTCAGCATCTACCGGCAGAGCAGTTTGGATTCCGGGAAGGCCACTCCACCACTCACCAGCTCACCAGAGTGACATCCTTCATTTCTGACGGCTTCAACAGGAGACACGCGGTCGCAGGTGCCTTCTTTGACATCTCCAAGGCCTTTGACCGCGTGTGGCACGAGGGCCTCCTGTTGAAGATGATTCGACTCGAATTCCCGGCCTGGATTCTACGCCTCGTGGAATCCTATCTTCAGGACCGGGAGTTCAGGGTGCAGTGGCTCCAGGATGGATCGGATATCCAGCAGGCACGAGCTGGAGTTCCGCAAGGATCCGTCCTGGGACCAACTCTGTTCAACATCTACACCCACGACGTGCCACGAGACCACGGGTGGAACACCATTCTGGCGCTCTACGCGGACGATGCGGCCATGCTTTGCCGCTCGTCCAAAAAGTATGCAGCAGCCCTCGGACTGCAGGAGGCCGTGGATGTCTTGGTCTCGTGGTACCGTCGGTGGCGGATCGCCGTCAACCCTCGAAAGACAAAAGCCATTGTCTTTCACCCAGGGTTCGGTGCTCCGCCAGGAGTCGACCTGTCGGTGATGGGGGATGTCATCCCATGTGAGAAGGAAGTGATCTACTTCGGGGTCCAGCTGGACTGGAAGCTGCTATGGCGACAGCAGGTGGAGCGGCTTCGTCAGAGGGGATTTGCGGCGCTCAGGCGGATTCGTCCGCTCCTGACATCGAGGTGCCTGACCATGGAAACGAAGAGGCGGCTATACCTGGCATGTGTATTCCCAGTGATTACATATGCCTCTCCGGTATGGTCGAGCATCTCAAGGACATCACTGAACCGTCTTCAGGTGGTCCAGAATGCTGCCCTTCGGATGGTGCTGAACTGCTCCAGGCAGGATGGCACTGCCCGGATGCACGGCCTTGCAGACATCGAGCCACTGGACGTCGTGCTCCCAACCGCGGCGAAGGAATACTTCGGGAAGCTGGCCAACTCCCTACACGCGGAGATCAGCAAACTCGGGGATATCCAGGTTCGGTGGTGGGACCGCTACAAACGCCCCATCGCCAGCCTGGACACCATCGAGTCGCTCCCTCCGAATAAACGTCCCAGGATTGAGGGACAGGAATAGAATTCTTGCGTGATAGACACGCATATCACTATCGGATATTTAAACCCATCAGTGAAGAAATTACGAAGGCGCATTCATGCAAAAGCGGGAAATGCGATTATCCCAGCTGCCGAGGCAGCGGGAAAGAAGAACAGTTGAGCACTGACACTTCGGACCTGAAGAAGCCGACTGGAACGTCGGCGAAATATTGTCCAGGAAATGGATCAACACGGCAGAATCCCGGAAATCACCACCATGTCAACAGCACGCCGTGGAAGCCTTCGTACTAATGTTTTTATATTTTAACAAACGCGTAGTAAAACCTTTGAACATATCTATTTGTTGGTATCACACCATAATCAATTTATTAGAGATAAAATGAAATCGTTGATTTATTTACAAAACTAATTTTATCGCGGCACCCCTAAAAATAAGCTGCGGCGCCCCATTGTGCCGCGGCACCCAGGTTGGGAACCACTGATTAAAATAATGCGTAGATAATATGATTTCTTTTAAACGACTAATAAAGAAATAATATAATAGAATGAGGAAGAATAACTGCACATGCATTCGCACAAACTCTTCTGATAATATACCTGCAATCGCGTCAAAATTTAAGCAATCTCAATTGCTTCGCGTGGCATATTAGGTAGGGGAGGTTGCATATGGCGCAGGAAAATTAATGTTTTTCAACTGTTACCCCCATAAGAATATTTATCCCACAATTTTCGCCGGGTGAATGGCAAAAATTTCATAAGAATGACAAAGCAATTTTTATATAAACTGCAGCGCTACCTAAGAAGGTAGGCGTCTTCAGCGTATCTTCTTAATAAGACAATGTTCTGATAACAAACTACGACGCATTTCATCGCCAACGCTTTCAATTATAATTCCGCAAGAGAACTCCTCCGGAGAACAAAGTCCCCTTTCAGAAAAAATAGACAAAATAGCATTCAACGGCCCCAAAACTTGTTAGGGAAGTTAAACTTCCTGCGAAAATTCCGCTGCGACTGGGAAGTTACCCAAAATATCACGCGTAGACCGCTCCGATTGACTGTGAAAAATTGACCCAACAAGGCATGAGAGAAAGAGAGAATTAGATGGAGCTAAAAACTCTTTAGCCGAACAACAAGCAACAACGTCAGTGGCAGCAACCTCGCGCGCGCAACTCCCTCAAATTACTACCCTCCTCCCATTTTTCCCTCCTTTCCCATTCCCCCTCCTCTCTTTCCTTCGTTCCCCTCCCCTTTATCCTCCTCCCACCACCCTCTTTCCCTCCTTCATCCTCCCCCCTTTCTCTCCTTCCCCCTCACCTTCTTTCTCTCCTTCCTCCCCATTCCATCTCAGCCCTCAAAAAACTCCCTCTCGTCCTCATTTGGGTTAAAGGGAGTACGTCTCTCGCTTATCCCAGCCAAAAGCACCGAAGGGGTTTAAACTACCAAGCCCACCATTTTCCTCTCCCCTAGTTACCCCCTTACGCATGTCAGTTCTCCGATTTCCTCCCTTCTTTCCCTCAACACCACTCCCCCGCCGAAAAACCCTTCCTAGATTTTCCCCCTCCCCCCGCCTACCTCACCATCCAAATCCTCCCTCCTCTCATCCTCCACACCCTTGCCGCGAATCCTCCTCCTCACTCCGAGATGATGAAAAAAAATTTCCCTTCCAACTCCGAGCCTTCTCCACTCCCTCCGAAACCCCAACACTTCCTTTCTCACCCCCATTCCCTTCCCTCACTTATTACCAACACATTGAAGAGGGAAAAGCAGCCTACTCCCTTCGCTTGGCTTAATGTGCAGCCAAAATGCAGCTGGGGACCAATTGAGAGAAGGGGGAAAGGGGAGGGGGGTTTGAGGTAACATTATATATAGACGTTCCTTACAGAGGAGGATTAACATATAAGATATAACATAATATAGCATATAACATAAGCTGAAATTTTAAAGTTATTTAGAGCTTAGTGCATATGCACAAATAAACGTTTGACAATCTCCATGAATTTGTTATTGCGGCCTTTAAAATATTTCAAATTTAAACAATTAGAAAAATATTATTACACTTCTAGATGTGCTATAACTTTAAAATTTGGCAGAAATGTGTGGCATTAGTATACTACAATGAAAAAAGTAATGTTTTTTATGGTGAAATTAAATGCATGCAGAATGCAAGCACCAAACTACTTGAATGGTATATACACGCTCCTCCCCAACCCACGCCTCCCCACTCTATTCCTCTATTTCTCTCCCTCTGGTTTCAAAACTTAAGCAGGAGGTGGAGGACCCAAAAGCTTTCCATTTCTGAAAAAAATTAGTAAAGCCTTGTGTGATTTAAACCGGGCGTGCGCCAGTAGTAAAATTTTTAAACGCATTTTTTTCCCTCCTTCAAAAAGACCGCCGCCCTATTAAACGCAATTTCCGCTTTGGCAGTTCTTGCAGGCGGGTCGTGGAGAGAGATGCGTGGCTTGGTGTTTTCACTGCACCGCTCAGAGCCTTATTTAACCGACGCGGAGGTTTTATTTTTTTCTGAAGCGACGGTTCTTTAAAAAAAACCGCGCGCGCGCATTCACACGCGCACGCCTTGGCTCACGTGATTCTGCACGCCTCGCGCTGTTGGCCTTTCCCCTCCTTTACCCCAACCCAACGCTCCTTACGTCTACGTACACGTCCCCTACTCTCTCTCTCTCTGATGAATGTGATTTGATTGAAAGGATATTTCGGCGTGAGGTTTAGGCGCCGCACGCGGTGCTCGTGCCGACGAACACGAGTCGAATTAAGAGGGGTTCCCGAAAAAAAGTTTTTTTTTCGACGATCGAGATGAAGTCCTCCCTCCGACGAAATGCTAAAATCGTGCGACGCAACTTTTTGCAACTCGGAAATAATGAACTTAGGACTGCATTACGGGGCAGGCTTTTGCGAATCGTGCGCTGCGATTTCCTTTTTTCGATCGCCTTTCAACCCACCTCGTGAAAGTGTTAATAAATACTTGGCGCTGACCATAAAAATAACCCAAAGAATTTTAATGACTCTCGTGTTGGTGATTTGAGCGTGTTCAGGACGTAAAACGAGCAACCTACCGAGCATAACATCCACTTTTATCTATAGTTCTTCTTTTCCATGCGAAATAATAAGTGATTTCTCAGCTGACACGTAGTGATTATATAAAGTAACAGCATTGACCAATGCGAAATAAGCAACTATTCTGTAAAGACATACGTAAGAAAGGTGCTATTCAATGCTGGTCCACCATCCACTCACATAAACATGGTATTACCCAAAAAGGACATCAGAAGTACATTTAATGAACTTTAAATAGCTTAGAAACCGAGATATCTAGTTATTGCTATTTTTTAAATTTATTTTTAATTAAAACATTTAATACTTGGCGGCTTAGTATATTTCGCTAAGTTTAGGTTTATGCGAACTTGAAGACATTTAACAGAAGATGCAAGTTAAAGTATATATCTGGAAATCTTTACAATAACTAAAGCGAAGTCAGGTTCTTCGTTTTTTTCAGCCGTTTTCTACTAACGAAGTACCGTGTCATAAGTATCATGTTTTAATTAGCTCCCGATTTAACATATTTAGGGGTATTCCAATTTCATACATTGAGCTGTTTTATCAAAGGCTCTATCTTGAATGTTTCAAGTAATGTAAATTATAATTCCTGACTGTTATAATGCCACGCCATCCAATTCTTGGAGCGCCAACTACTCAGATATTGATAGATTATCTGATTCAAATCATCTCTGAAATAGATATGCATTACTAAATTGTTACAATTATTAATAAAATTGCATGACATTATATCTCTATGATCAAAAAGTTCTAAACGACATATCATTTTTTTAATAGTCTATATAAAAATATTAGTTAATATTCATAAAAAATAGTCTCGCAAAATCTTGCTATCAAAATTAATGCTAAAAAATTTCATGTCGAGTTTTAAGTTTCCTAAAGAAATTAAAGAGGTCAGCTTATTCTATTCAAAACTTTTTACAATGTCAAAAATATGGGCAGGAATTTGACCTTTAACGTCAATAGCCTAGTTACTTGCAAGGACTAGGCACTTGTAGCCACCTGAGAAGCAAAATCTTCGATCGGAATATCAGCAATATAAATACGATAACTTGATTACCTTAAAGAATCAATTCAGCCACTAACCGAAGGAAGTAACCAGAGTATTAATTGTTTCCGACATACTTTTACGGAAGAATCAAAAAGTTTAGCCCAGCCGGGAAGTCAGCGGTGTTGTTTAACGTTGCATAGTTTTGGTCAGCAGTTCACCTGTGCGTAATCAGCCAAGGTATATAGTCGGTAAATTGGGTTACGGTTACATATTGCAGTGGGCGTCCCCGTTGTAGTGGGTGTTAGCTCTGATAATGCCTTGGACATGTTTTATATCAGGCTTGTGTTTACAACCACGCGGTTACCAAGAGGAAGGATCGTTGTTACGTCGCTGCATCCTAGTGGAATTTTCGGGTAAGGATAGGATGTTAGGTTATTCAAGTCACCGAACACGGAGAAACTGTTGTTTTAGACGTGGCGGTATCCTGACCTTTAGTAACCGCGCCTCTCGATAAAACATCGTTTATGGATATGGATAACCCGTCAAATATTACAGGATTATACGCTCTCAAACAGTTTAATTGTTCAAAATATGATCTCATGTTATCAAGACACGCTCCATCAAATATATTCCATAATATTTATCAAACTCGCCTAATGATTTCAATTCATGGATTCCCACCAATATGTAACTCGCTTTGAAAACATCTAGTATTCCATAAAAACTATTTTGAGTGCTTTTTTAAAATCATATAAATCCATTTTATTCATAAAAAACAACAAATATATTTGTGATTAACTTCTAAATTAAAAATAACCCAAAATAAACAATTTCATTCATATTAAATACACAGTACTTTTCCACAATTTGTGAAAAGCAGTGTATTTAATATGAATAACATTACCTACTTCCACAAAGTCACGACTGACTCGATTAATTATATACAAAATAAACAAATTTAGAAACAAAATTTCGATAAAAAATTGATAAATTCAATGCAACAGTTCTGCCAAAATATGCTACATCACTTTCTACGTATCATCAGCAGTTATTGGTACCATTGTCAAACTAAAGGCATTACTTATGTGTGTCAGTCGGACAAAATTTTTATACCTATACGATAGAATATTAGGTAAATTAGATTCCGTGCACAAACCCGGCAAAATACTCCAATAAATTACGCAAAAGTCTCACACCAAACTCGACAGTCATGCTTTGTTCTCCCGAGGACACAAAAGTCGAATTTACTGCCGTCTGCCCTCAAATATTGCATCGATTCTGCAGTCAGAGGAATGCAATTTCAACTGTTGTAAAGTAATATGCTCTTTACACGTAGTGAATAAATTATTCCCGAGAGTTTTAATTTTTCTCAAGTGGGAGCGCGAGAAACTCCTTTAATACGGACACGAAAAAGTACACATTTGCCCGTTTTCAGAAGGAGTTTTATTCCACACCAACCCGCTTTTGGAATTGCTTTTTTTGTGAGGCCAAAGCCTGGAATTATCATTTACATAGGAGAAGTTATTAAAAGCGTTTCGCGAAGCGGCATTTTTCAAAACTTCTCGACCCTCATTCAAACAAACTATTCATGCAGAGATTTCAAACGCAGCGTAATAATTTCCAAAACACATGGCAGTGATTTAAAATTGTTTTTTAAGCAAACTTTGGCTCACGCGACATAAAAATCTTTCATCCATCCAAACAGCAATTAATGACAATGTATGAAAAAGTAAAACTAACTAGAAGAAAATGTAACTCGCTGGGGTGTAAACGTTTATGGTGATGTATTAGTTGTGAGATTTATCAAATAATCCATTGAGTTTTTCTAGAAAGTTACGCGTGAAAATTGACGGATTAACAATAAAAGTAATTCTATCTCTTAACTCCTACGGACCACATGCTCACGGCAGGATTCTGATCCGTTACCAAACCTTTACACGCTCATCATCCCTCTGATAATTACTATTATAATACGCAGAACATTCATCGTTAAAAAATATAATAGGTTTTATGTGTTTATTTTCCTTAATAGAATAAACCAGCATTGGTAGGCTAAGGCAATTTTTTTAGATTTAATTTCAAAAGTAACTCATAATTAATTTGCATCAACCCAACATCAGTTATACCTGAAATGTGTACATGTTCCCTCGTAACAGGGTTTATCAAACAAAACTACAGCACCCCATTTGAGACAATACATATGTCCGTGTTGACTGTTACCTCTAGCCACACACCTGTCGTCAATCTCGGGTTCTGTTGACTGGCAGGCGATTACAAAATGAACAATTCAAACAGGAAGGTGAGTAGTTCAAGTGATATTAAAACAAACTATTCAGGTTTCGCATTACTCCTATGCATGTCAACTATTCCAATCGTTTTACAATATGTTTCCATCTCTCTTTATAAGTTGTTAGCAACTTTGCGCAATTTTTGTGCTGCAATAATTTGCTCTCCCCGCAGTGCTCTTGAGCTTTATATCTTTTAATAATTCAGTTTATTTATATTTAGAAACTGCGGCGCAAAACATGCCAGGGTTGATTTTATCATGCAAAAAAACATCGTTTCTAATGCAGCTTTATACGGTAATCGCTATCGATTATCGTGCGGCCACTCTCAGCTGCTCCATTTTTACACGGCAAGTGGTAAAAAAATACCCTCCCACGGCCGTGGAGACGAGGAAAAGCGTACGTGGATTATCGCGATGAGTTTGGAGAAAATTAAATCCCTTCTCGAAAGTTCTTAGAGCGAAAAATAGGCACCAAGAGTCAGGAGCAAAAATCTCCTAGGAGGAATTTTAAGAACGGCTTAAGGGAAAGGATGAGAGAGAGAGAGAGGTCTGGGGTCGCAAGTTGATGGAAAGAGCTACGTCACAATCCGACGCTCTGATGGAATAATTGCGTGACAAAGGAGCGAGTTAACCGACGAGTTGGATGAAAAAACAAACGGCGCCGCTTCACCCGGAACGGGACCATCATTCCCTTCCGAAAACTTGCTCCGCGTCACTCGGATAACTTTCTCCCACTTCGCGATTCTTCCTCTTTTATCCTCGGTAATGCTCTCCCGCCCTCATTTTATTTCTTCCCTTCGCCTCTTCCCTTTCCTTCTTCATTTCCGGCTATTAAACCTGTAACGTTCCCTTTTTTCTCTCTCTCTCCTCGTCTCTTGAATTCCCAAATTGGCTCAATTTTTTCCTTCCAATGACCTTTTCCCCAGGGTTCTGTTCTTCTTTCCTTTCGCTCTTGTTCCTATCTTTCTTCCCTTTTCCCTCTCACTTTCTCTCTCCTTAATCCATTACCAATCTTCTTAAATTCTTTTTTATTCCAGAGTTAAAATATTGCCGCTTTCTCTCACTTCTCCGCATTCGTTACAATCACCCGCCTCAAAACTATCCTCATCCATTTTTTACATTTTCCACTAAATATCATTATTTGGCCTAACTTGGCGACCATCTGCTTGGTAGAACTAATAAGATGAATAATTGGTGGGAATGTCTTTTAAAAAATACATCGTTGGTAGAAGAGCGAATGGAATATTTCATAAAGGGTTCTGAATCATAGACTACACCTTGCTTAGTTTGGACCCTGAGTGAGGCCAATCAAAAACGTTATCTCCAAGAAGTGAAAGGCGTTTACGTCACCAAAAAGAAGGATAATATCCGTTCTTCGATATGGGTTAAATTATCTAAATTACTCATCGATAACTGTTTTTCGAGATATAGCGGAGCTATTCGAGGATTAATGATACCCCTCAGAAACAGAGCTGCTACAATCGATTGAATTTATTCATTTCATGAATTTCTAAGCTGTCCTCCGAATTCCTGTTGCGTAAGACTTTTTGAAGACTCATTTTACCACTGAAGAGTTGAAACTCTAACATTCTAAAAAGTTATCCCCGATTTATTTATTTAATTTAATGTTTGTGTACAATTAATAATTATTCAGTTGCTCTATTATTGCCTATAATATCTATTTGTTTAATTTACCTGTTTTTACATTATGCCACACATGTTCTGTATTCTTCCTATTTCATAAAATTACTTCTCTACATCTGCATCTCTATTATAAGACAATATAAATGAAATTGGTCTTCAGATAGAAATGCATATTTGTGTGTGTGAAGTAATGAATTCATAATATTATTTTCTGATCCATATACATATTAATTTAAATTCCTTTTCTGTAACGATGCAATACTCGACGTTGTAAATGTACCTCATGTCATTCTCTCCAACATAACAGAAAATAAAATATATGTAACTCTCGTTATGCGCGCTTTCGTTCTGACGAAAAAGGCAGAAAGAACCCACACCTTTTTCTGCAAGTTGGGGATGGTTCTACCGCTTTAAGAGTCGAAATGTATTCCACAATCTCATGTTAACTGGAGAGGCAGCATTTTCACACCACTTTGCAGTTGAATTATTACAAACTACAAGCCTCCCGTTTTACGCGTATTCGATATACGCGGAGTTTTTCAGAAACGCATGTTCCGCGTATAACGAGAGTTACCTGTAATTCCTATACATGGCAATAAACTACATGTCCTCTTAATTGCAATTCCTTTTCATTTTAATCTGTACATCTTTCACCTCTTCCTCATTCGCATCTTCCTCTAACTACCTTCATACATTTTTCCAGGCATACCATATCACCATAATATGTGGTCGTCTGCCGTAAATACGGTCGATTCTAGTTACGGAGATATCAGCATTTTTGTGAAAAAGGGTAGAAAATGTCGATGTCTAGAAAAGTGCATTGAACGATTCTCTGGTTTGTTAAGAATAACCGCAACGAAGAATTTTATCCGTAAATGAAGTAGGAATATAACTTATTTTTAATGTCCTAAATTTGGCTTCATTATTCTCAAAACACTGTTTATAAATATCAACTGTAATATTCAATAAAAAGTTTATTTTTCAACATAGGAGTGTGATTTATATTTTGTTTTACTCGTAATTTATCAAAGAATACCGATGCATTCATAACTCCATACAGATCAAGTGGGCTCTTCTCTGGCGGACGTCCACATATTATCTTCTTTTTATGCGTTCTCTTCATGAAGTACGCAAATCTACGCTAAAATTGGTCGAGATAATTTTATTTTGCTTCACCTTGACTAACTAGAACGCATCTTTTTTCGATAAGCCGTTTCTCGGCTTATTATTGGTTGTCAAAGGAAACATTTCCGTTTGCTGTCCTTTCTTAGAAGTGCAAATTCCCGAGCTATGGCAGAAACAACAGTTATTCAAGAAGAAGCACTTGTCTCAGGCATCTAGTTATAAGTTGGTCATAACCTTTTTGAGGCTACTAGAGATACCTGACGCAGGTATTGTACTTGAATTTTTTCAGCCAAAAGACGAGCTCGATAATTGCCTGTTGAACATCAGTTATTGTCAATAAATTGCTGAATGTCGTTCTCTTGTCCATAAACACAACGATTTTTATACCCTCCTCACAAAGTAGAAGAGAACGCATTTGGAAGCTCTTTTATACTCCGACATGTAGTAAGCCTTTCAAACATTGCTCTCGCCTCTTATTCCAGTCTCTTCTTATCTGTCATATTGACTTTGGTGCCTCCACTCGTTCTTCAATTTATATTATCACATCTTTCAACTTATCTCACGCCATCGCCTACCTCCATAACCTCGCCCTTTCTACACGTATATCCATCTTCTTTTGTTTTCTTCATTTCTCAACTTCCTTACATCTTCATCTGATATTTGTATTTCCATTAGAAACGCTCTTACCGCCTCGTTTCTCTTCATACCACTCCTCACCTCTCCCTCAATCGATTCTATCCATCTCCTCCGGCACTCTCCTTCTCCTCCCTCTGACATATCTGTCTCTATTAGCGTGGCATATAGTTTGCCCTATTGAGGTCAGTGTTGCACCCAGGGACGTTTATCGATCGGTGGCAGCATGAAGGGAAGGATGCGAGGGAGGATTATAGATCATCCCCATCCCTTAAAAAAAAAGTCCACCGTTCTCTCATTCCTACATATCTCTGACCTACCACTCCCCTCCCGCTTCCCCGTCCACCTCCCCCTTCACCCACCCCCACCTTCCTCCCCTCCCCCGCCCTGCCTTTCCCCCCTCTCTCCTGAGTGGCATTAGCCCATAAAGTTAACAAGACGAGTCCCCACCCAAGAATTCCATTATCGAGCGTTTCTCAAACCCGCTGGTGGGGCGCGAAGACATTTGAAGTGGAGACGCAGTATGTTATGACAGCTATTAAAACAAAATAAAAAATCGAATAAAAACCTAGAATGACGTGCGTCTGTCTTTCAGAGTTGGGGCATAATTTGAAGCGACTTCGTGAAGAAAGGCAAGTGCACCTTTCTCATTAGCAAGGTAATCTTGTTGTTTATTTTTTTAGGCATACCGATACAGATTTTCTTATGGTTTTTAAGAGTAACTTTTTAATGTAGCAACCTGATGATTCTATATTATTAATTTTATTTATTACTAGAAAAGGTTACCAGGCGTTGTCCGGGCTACGCCGGACGCCTTCGGCGAATCAAATTATATCCCACCCCACCACCACCACCAGCAAACAGTTGAATTTCTTGCCGCTAGTCCGCTCTAGTGCAAAGGCTGTCGTCCCACCCACCGATCACCACCATTACCAAGTCATTTGTATATAGTAGAAGATAAGCTTGCGTGTATGAGCGAGAACTCGTCATTAATAGTAATGTTTGAATGGCGCGTGAGCTAAATAAGGTTGAAAAACTCTGCTCTTATCCATACCCATCCAATCCCTGCCCCCACACCATTTCCTTGTAGACAACACACACGCATCCCTCCTCCTCTCATCTATTCGCCGTCTTTGTAATGTATATACATACACGTGGCCGTGGAGGCGTTGATGATGATATCCAGATGCACCTTCCGTCCGCCCCACACGAAGCGAACTATTCGCGGAATGCGGAAAAAAAAAACAAAAAAAAATACGGGACGAAAAGAAGTAACGCTCAAGGATGGAACTTAACCGAGGGCAACAAGGAGGAAATCGTACGTTAAGGGAGAGGCCCTGGGGAATTTTAATCAAACTTAGTGCGAGGCGCGCGCCCTTCGGCACCTATCCCCTTAAGCGAGAGAGGAAAAACAGCACCGGAGACAATTCTCGGAATCCAAAAAATGTCACAAAAAATATGCTAATCGAAAAACGGCAAAACAAATCCGTTTCCGGTTTTTCTCGTAAAATTTTCCGCGTTCCTTTTTGTTTTTAATCGTCGAACCTCGAATTTTTTTTCGCTCGCGAGCAAATATTTAGAAAAGAAATCATCTAGCTAGCCTGAGTAAACATTTGGGGGGAAAAAATGAATAAGTCGACGCGCGCGAGTGTTTTTAGATCGCGAGAGGAAAAAAAATTGCCGGAAATGGGAAACGTGGCCATTACACTCGACCCCTGGGACGAAACCGAATCATTTCTCTTACCTGCGAGGGCCAAATATATAATTTAGGCAGTAGGGCCAACTGCCGCGCGCCGTCAAAATAAGCGGGTAAAACAAACGCGTCGCTGAAATTTCATTTTCCGTTTCTATCTTTTAAAAAAATGCGCGGAAAAATCTACGCGTAAAGGAATAAAATAAAACCGACCTTAAACGTTCCATCCGATATCCGCCTTGCCAACGTCAAGAGGATGAATGGCTGGCTCTGCGTGTGTGCGCGCGAGACGGCGGGTGTGTATGTGTGTTACACTTTTCCGACAACGCGAAAAGCACGCGCGATTGGGTCGATACGTACACCGCCTCCTATTCAGAGCCGCTGACAGGCGTAGAGCGTGCCCTCTCGGGCCTAGCATAGGCACCCCGATAAAATGGCAGAAAGAGGCGAGGGAAGTTTCTAAACCCGTCGACACGTCGGTCGGCCCTTCCATTACACAAATGTAGCGGTCCATCATCCGAAAAAAATAAACGGAATAAAACTTGCGACCAAATTGCTTTAGAGGCCGTCGGAGAGTCTTCCTTTATTTTTTTCAACCGGCGTGTAAAATTAAAAAAACATATAAAAGGTCGATAGTAACGGTGGAGACGTTTTCGATATGTATTTCGACATCGATATCCAAACTTATCGATAACAAAATGTAGATATAGAGACATTTTCGTGTGGAATCGATAGTTATTCCGGGTTCGATATCCAAACTTATCGATATCCAAACATATCCATATCGTAATGTATCGATATCATAACGTATAGTTATCAAAACCTATCGACATTACGTGTCATTTTCGTCTATGCATGGAGGAGAAAATAAAAATATGAGGGAAATAACTTCAGAATAAAAGAATGAAGAGTGGCATTTCATTATAAAGTTCCTTTTCGCCGATAATATTCGGCAAAAGGTCGCCTATCTACTGTCACTGTACAAAAAATCATGTTTAGATATACATATATTCCGCGTCAGTATAGGAATTTAGCCCCTAAACGTCGAATGATTTATCTAACACAACGTCAAAAATATATGCATCATCACATCGTTCAAAGGCAATTTAATTGATTCATTCAGTTCTATTCGCGAAATAATTATCTAATTAAAGCCTAGGTATTCCAAATAATATAACCGAGCGAAATCGTCTAATGTGTTATCAGGAGTCTTGATCAGTCAACCAGGTATGGAATGCAGTATCCATCCGTATCTGTATTACAATTTGCAGCATGCGCAAGTTCTCTGTGCGTTAATTTTGTGGCTTACATGTTTTAGAAATGTTTGATTCGGAAAAATATCACGAAGCTATGTGACAGAAAACCGTTCCGTGTGTGGATAGCGGAATCACATGATTGGCTTCAGTTTTACAAATGCAGCACGGAAGAGACGATTTTGTTCCCCAAGATATTAGACAGTAAATTTAAACCTAATGAAAATTCCAAAATTTTTGTTATTACTGTTCTAACCATCTAGTTGTTGTTTATTGCTGTTTATTCTGGTAGCAATTTTGTATCCATCGTCATATATATTATGTCAGGTGCCAAAATACCAAAAATGACGGGTATGCATGAATCAAGTATTAAACTTAAATTAAAACGCATTCGATTCTCCTTCCCTACCATTCTCTCTCACTCTCCTTTCAAAAACGTAGCTATAGCTCCGCGTGATATATGTTTGCCCCTGGAACTTCTGCCGCCAGTAGATAGCGTACCCGAGCGTGACAGAATTATACGTGACATAGCTCATTACTAAATAGGATAATATGCCAATTAGCGCAAGTTAACAATGAATAGGCAAATATATATTGAAGTGTAAATTGCGTTAGTTACAAAATGAGGACTATATATTGATACTTCGGTAAGAAATGTCATTTCTCCTCCTATGCAGGAGCGGCCCCAAACGTATCACACAAACAGGTCCTAATAAAAGACTCAGATATGGTATTATACAAGTATTAGCGTACTCGATTGATGAAAATGAAAACAATGTTTCTTTGCTTCGATAAAAATATCTTCAGTCCACATTGTGTTGAAAATTTATTACTAGTCTGTTTTTTACGTACGTGAATATATTGGCGAGTATGATCGAGAAAAAAATATTATTTTTGGTTATATTAGTTCTTTTCTCCAACATGGCCGGTGGAAATTATTCCCACTGAGAGAAAAGACTACCGTTCCAGTTCAAGAAACGGCCTCTTCAGTGCCAAACGAAGCGAAAATATTTCTCCCTCGCGTTCCGAAATCCCGCGTTTCTCACGTTGTCAGTGACACGAAAAATATTGTTGTTCTACAGTTGAAACAGCACGCCTCCTGGTATCTTATTATTCCGAGTTATCATAGATGCTAAAATCTGATCCGGCGATATTCTATACTACACCTCGCGAAATAGATAGTAGGACGGAGAGGTATAAGGAGTCATTTTTCCCTAGGACAATACGTGACCACAATAGATAAGTGAATAATAATTAGTAAGGAACTTGATGCGCGGCACCCCCTGCCATCCACCGTCAAGGTGACTTGCCGGGTAATATGTAGATGTAGATGAATATATTATACAAATATTGAGCCATTTAGGAATTAATTTTCGAAAGCGGTGACGGCGCCATATAGATTCATACAAGAGATACGGGAATTATTCGCGTGCCTAAGATAAACGGAGAATGCCTAGCCGTTTCGACGACCTGTTGATGATCATTCGGGTTCATGGCTTCGGGATAAACTCTTCCCACGACCTCCTCCCAACCCCACTGTACCGCCGAAAAATAAACTTAAAAAACAGACGAGAAAAAGCAATACAATTAGGAAAAAAACACCATCAACGTGTACTCCTTTATGAGAAAAAAATACGAAGGCGAAGGGAAATGTATCCAGACGCCCTCAAAAGAATAGCCACCCACTCAAAAGAATGAGGAGAATGAACGGACATCGGAGACCTTGGGAGTTACAAGTAAGCGAGGTAGATAAGAAAGACGGAGATGGAGAGAGGGAGAGAAAGGGAGATAGAGGAAGAGAGAAAAAGAGAGAGGAAGAGAGAGAGTGATAGGGAGAGAGGGAGAGATAGGAAGAGAAAGATAGAGAAAGTAGAGATAGGGGAAGCAAGGGAGAGAGAGGGGGGAGAGAAAGGGAGAGAGGGGAGAGAGAGGAGAGAGGGGGAGAAGGGGGGAGAGAGAGCGGGGGAGGGAGGGGGAGAGAGAGGAGAGAGGGAGTGAAAGAGAGAGATAGGGAGAGAAAGGGGGGAGAGGGGTAGAGAGAGGGAGAGAGAGAGGGAGAGATAGGGAGAGAGATAGGGAGAGAGTGAGAGAGAAAGGGGGAAAGTGTGTGAGAGAGAGAGAGGAAGAGAGAGAGTGAGATAGAGGAAGAGGGAAAGAGTTAAACAAAAGAAATATCTCCACAACCGCCCCCAAATAATGCCTCGTCCATAATCATTTATATCGCTGATTTGCCAAGCTGGCATTTATCAGTCGTATAAATCGAGTAGTGTGCGAAGAGCTCGGGCTCTAAAGGGTCAAATGAGGACGGGCATGGGAACGGAACGAGAGAGAGGGAAGAACGGTACGGATAGAGAGAGAGGGAGAGAACGAGAGGAAGGGAGGGAAAGGTTGGAGTGGGAGAGGGAAGGAGACGAGACGGGAGCAAGGAACCCTGGGCCTTTGCCTCTTACCCCATCCTGCCCTCCCCTTCCTCACTCTCCCTCATTCTCAAATCTCCCTCCCTCTCCCGCACACACACCCACATGGACCCAACAGTAACAGAATGAGAAAAAGCGCTGAACGCAGTTACCACCCTCCCTCTCTCTATACTGCCGTGCTCCTGCTTGTGTTCTAAAGGGGAACGAGGATTCTAAAACGTCGCGAACACACAGCAGAATAAGAAGTGAGGGAAAATGGGTGCGAAAAGGGGAGAAGCGGTGGGTGGGGTGGATGAGGTCGGGGAGGGGAAAGGATCTGGTTAAGGATAGAGATGGTACTCGGGTGTGACGTCTAGGATAGGGAGGAGCAATAATTAAGACCGCTTCCATTTCGGCGGTGAGATAGAGGTTGTTGCTCCAGATCCTCCCTCCCTCTGCATCCTCCTCTTACCTCTTAACTCCGACAGGCGTCGATAAAATTTAAGCACGCCCATAGGCACCCCACGACAATTTTAAATTTATCGGCTTAGCGCTTTGGAAAATTTATCCTGGAGGAGGAGAAAAGAGGGAAGAAGAGTCGAGCCTCTCGGTAAAAAAAAACAAAAACCTTACTCATAATGTCGCGTTTTTTTTTCTTTCGGCAGGTTTTTTGTTTGTTTTTTTAATTTTCGATTCGTTTATGTTTTTTATAGATTTCTGGACGAGTCCTTCGATGCTGGCGATTTTCGCAACGAGAATTTTCGGGAAAGAGTATGCTGGAGAGAGGAATCGAAGCTCCGACCTTAAACTTAGGGGACCAGACACTTTAATGTCGCACGCCGCGTCGGATGAACGAAGGCTGGGGCGAAATGACGTTCGGAAACCGAAGTCGGGGCAAGGGAGGACCAAAGACGCAAGGAGAGAGAAAAGGACTCGAAAAACTCTCGCGAAATGAATGGAAAGGTACGATGGCGCTTCAAAAAAGCGACAAAAGTCGAAAGATGCACATATATTTCAAAATGAGTTCTAATCCATTAGCGCATTCCTCGCGCGGGGAAAATGTTTCGACTCCCGTTCGTTTATTTATGTATTTTTCTTTTGGAAGATGCACTTAGACGAGTTTTTTCTCCCTCCCCCTCTCTCTCTGTCCTTCTCGGTTTTAAAGCATAAACTCCCGGCCTCGCGGATTGAACAAATCCAATTTACGTCAAAAGATTTGGTCTAGAAAGTATTTTTTAATGAGGAGAGGATTTTTTGTAGAGTGTTAATGTGCCAGATAAATTAAAATTTTCACTTTAATGAATTGCAAATGAATAAGAAATGACAATCTTAAAACGAAAAGCGGGACATGGGTAGATAAATAGTAAAAAAGATGATGCGCAAAAATAAAGCACATGGGAAAAATACCATGATGGGAAGATTAAAGCAATATTAATACAAATGTAAATAAACGCATAAAGACGTAACTGGGTTGATAACAGTGAATTTTCAACTCGTCCTCTGCCAATTATTAGGATAAAGCGATGATAAAAGATAAAAAATCTCCAAATGCCGTAATTACGGCATTTGGAGATTTTTTACCTTTTATAACAGTATGTGTGCCGTGAAGCTCATTCCCAATTATATAAAGCAATGAGTCTCTCAATTAATAGTGGATGATAGTGATACAGTGAAACCTCTCTTTACGCACACCTCCGAATAGCGGACACCTCTCCATAGCGGACATTTTTTCAATCCCCGGCAGAATAACACGCAGAGTTATGGAACTATACGTTCTGAATAGCGGACACTCTCAATAATGGACACGGACAGCCCAAAAGTGTTTCGTCACGAAATACCTCTGCTATAACGGACAAAAATGCCTCCCATAGATTTTCCCCGGCTCCCCGCATTTCTCTTCTGACCATTCATAGCTAGGGAAGTCCCTTGCTGGGTCTCGCATGGGAGATATGTCGGAGGGAAAGGGGTAGGATAATATGAGAGTGAATATGAGACATTCGTTTTCTGTTTACTTGTTTGTGACTTGTTTATTGGTGTGTGTGACTTGTTTATTGGTGAATTACAGCCCTGCAGGTATATGCTTCTTCACAAAAATGAGGGCGTGAAAAGAGTGTTTCCCAAAACTGAGGGGCTGGCTATTGATAATGTGACTTTCGAATGGTTTTGTAGAGCTCGTTCTTTCAACATTCTAATATCAGGGACATTAATTCAAGAAAAGGCTCTCGAAACAGCAAAAGAAATGGGGTATCATGAGTTTAAAGCTTCTAATGGGTGACTTGAAAAATTCAGAACTCGTCACAACATTTCCTATAAAAATGTGTGGAGAAGCTGCTTAAGTTGACCGTGGTGTTGTGTTAGAGTGGGCTTCCAGACTACGAGATTTGTGCAAGGACTACAGTGAAAGGACATTTGTAATTGTGATAAGACCGGGTTATTCTTTTGAGCCCTTCCTGACAAAACATCATCATCATAGGTAGTCTGTCCGTAGACAGGTCCGTGATTATTCATGGTTAAACCTGGTTCTCCATATACTCCTATTTTCCGCTGTCCTCTTCATATCTTGATAACTCTCTTTCCCTTTCAAATCGTCTATCAGCTGATACCTTTTCCTACCTCTTTCCCTTTTCCCATCTAGTTTTCCTTCTAACACATCTTTAATCATACTCTCTCTCCTCATGTAATGTCCAACCCAGTTAGCCTTCCTCTTTCTGATAGTCTGTATAATCATTCGCTTCTCTCCTATTCTTCGTAGCACTTCATCGTTTTTCATCCTATCTGTCCATTTTATCTTCAGCATTCTCCTCCAAGTCCACATTTCAAAGCTTTCCAAGTATTTGATGTCATTTTTCCTTAGCGTCCATGTTTCTGCCCCATACAATGCTATACTCCATACGTAGCATTTTATCAACTTCTTGCGGATATCTTCCCTTATATTCCCTGTAAGTAGTTGTTTCTTTCTCCTGAAAGCCGCTTTTGCTTTTCCTATTCTAGTTTTGATCTCATCCGTACATTTTGCCTCTCGTGTTATGATACTTCCAAGGTATTTATATTCTGAAACTTGTTCTAATGGCTTTCCCCCAATAGTTATGTTCAGATTCTCTTCTTTACCCGATATTCGAATGACCTTGGATTTTTCTGTATTTATTTCCATACCGTATTTTCTACCTGTTATCACTAGTCTATTTATCATTTTTTGTAGCTCCTCTTCCTTTCTTGCTAGAAGTACTTGATCATCTGCGTATTTTACTGTTCTTATAATTCTTCCTCCAATTTTGAAATCCCCTGTGCCTTCTAAAGCTTCTTGCATTAGACTTTCTCCATATATATTGAATAGGGTTGGCGATAGGCAGCAGCCTTGTCTTACTCCTCTACCGATATTTATTCCGCAGGTGTCCACATTCTCAAACCTGACCTTTACAACTTGATTCTCATATAGATTCCTAATCAATCTCCTGTCTTTCCAGTCTACACCTATATCCTTTAATATCTTCATCAACTTTACCCAATTTACTCTATCAAAGGCCTTCTGCCAGTCTACGAAACATGCGCAGATATCTTGACTGTATTCTATTGCCCTTTCTGATATGATTCTAACTACTCCTATAGCATCTCTAGTTCCTCGTCCTTTTCTGAAACCGAATTGATCTTCCCCTATTATTTCTTCTGCCTTTTTCTCCAGCCTTTTATTAAGAATCCTCGTGATGATCTTCGATGTGTGTGACAGAAGGCTTATAGTTCTGTAATCTTTACACTGCATTGCCTTTGGCTTCTTCTTTAGAGGGATCATTGTTACTTCTAGGAAATCCTGAGGCCATTCTCCCGTGTCGTAAATCTTATTAATTAATTTCGTGATCGCTTTTAGTCCTTCTGATCCTATGACTTTAAGTATCTCAGCCGGTATTCCATCGCTGCCCGTGGCTTTCCCCTTCTTTAGTTCCACTATCGCCTTTTCTACTTCGCTCTCCATAATACTTGGTCCTAAGTTGTCTTCTTCAATGTTTTTCTCATTTTCCAGTTCTATTTTCCCCTCTCCTGCCTGTTTGCCGTATAATTCCTTAATGTATTCTTCCCATACCTGTGCTACATCCTTTGTTTCTGAGACTATCTTCCCATCCGTATTCATAATTCCTTTACCACAAATTCCATTAGACTTCTTATCTTCTAATTCCAGTGCCCTAGCGTACATCATATCGTACCGTCCTAACTTCTCCATTTGTTCTATTTCATCACATTTTCCTTTTATCCAGTTTTCTCTAGCTTTATCTGTTACCCTTCTCAACTCATTGTTTATACGCCTATAGTTGGCTCTACCTTCTTCACTGTTAACGTTTTTCCATTTTCGTCTCTCATCCATTTTCTCCAGCATTTCCTTCGTGATCCATGGTTTTCTGATTTTCTTCTCTTGTTTTCCAATCTCTTTATCCAAGGTATCCTTGATACTGGTTTTAATTTCATCCCATTCTATATCAACGGTCTTCGGTTTGTTTTCCAACTTCCTTAGGTTATCTTCCAACTTCATGCTGACTACATCCTGCCTTTCTTTCAGTTTTTCTAGGTCCCAGGTCTGTCTTTCTCTTCTCGTTTTTCTTATTTGTTTGAGCTTTGTACTCACGTCAACTATTAGAAGGCTGTGATCTGAATCAATGTCCGCTCCTTGCAATGCCTTGGCATTCTTTATGCTGTTCCTGAATCTTTGTTTTATAAGGATGTAATCTATTTGGCATCTCATTCTATCTCCTGGGCTTTTCCATGTGTATAACCTTCGTTTATGGTTTTTGAACCATGTATTAGTCACTACAAGGTCATTATTGATGCAGAATTCTACGAGTTTCTCCCCTCCTCGATTTCTCTTTCCAAGTCCGTATTGCCCGACAACATTTTCTTCCTGTCCTCCGACTATGCTGTTCCAATCTCCCATTATTATGCAGTTTACCTTTCCTCTTCCGTCTTCTTCGTAAATTTCATTAATTTGCTCATAGATCTCATCTATTTCTTCATCGTCATGAGCTGACGTTGGCATATATACCTGGATTATCAGCATGTCCACTGGGACTGCTTTTAGCTTTATTGCCATCAGTCTATCGTTCGTTGCTATTATCTTTGTCACGCTTTTCATCATATCATTCCTAAGTACCAGAGCTACTCCCCTTTCCCCACTATTTCTTCCAGAATAAACTACCGTGAATTCTTCCGAGTCGAACTGTCCTTCTCCCTCCCATCTAGTTTCGCTTAGCCCTATAATGTCAACTCTATTTCTTCTCATTTCTTCTTTCAAGTTCTCTAGCTTTCCTGCCTTTCTCATAGTTCTTACGTTCCAAGTCCCTATTCGTAATTTACTTTCGACAAATGTTTTCCTCAAGGCAGTCCCCGCTCGGAGATCCGATTGGGGGACTATTTTACCTCCGGATTGTTTTACCTCGAGAGAACTCATATTGTCCAACCATATAATCTTTACTAGGGATTGTAATGTGGTAGTTTCCCTCTTGCTTTCCACATCGCAGTACTGTAGCCGTTCAAATCGTCCTGATCACGCCTACAGCTGTATTGGATATAGACCCAACCAACATCATTTGTTTTCGGCTCTATACCATACTGACAGTACTGCTGCCTACTGCCAGGCACTGATGATAGTTTTTTTTTTATTTTTTTTTTAATAAAACCTCCATTCGAGGGGTTTGAACCCCCGAACTTTGCAATAGAAAGCCGACACGCTAACCACTACACCACCAGTGCGTATATATATATATATATATATATATATATATATATATATATATATATATATATATATATATATATATATATAAACAGTTCTAAGAATTAGTTCATTTCCAGTTTGAGCTCAAATATCTATTATGTCATATTGGTAGGAAGAAAAACTTCAAATATCATAAAATCATATTATTAACACTAAAAATAAATAAAAGATCTTTAAAATAAAAAAGTAATGTCAAAGTGAATTAAAAAGAAATGATACAGTACATTCGAAATGGTGATAAGATTGTGAACGGATATTTTAGGGGTTATACAACCTGCACAACATATGCGAATGCCATAGCGTTGACTGCGGCCGTTCGGGAACATTCAAACTTTGAATAACATTAACAATCATATATATATATATATATATATAATTTTGATTTTTACTATTTATGTCAACCTCCGTTTCCAAGTCCTAATAAAATGGAAAAGCACAAAAACTGAATTGTCACTGGTAAAAAATACAAATTTTCCTGCAGCAATGAACGTGTTAAAGAATAATCTAGAAGTGTAAAACTGTGCGGTATCTGTACCGACAGCTCTCATGTAATGACTTCTGAACATTGTGGTGCTGTTTTAGAAATTCATAAGGTTGCTTTGCATGCAGTTAGGGTTCCCTGTCAAAGTCATTCATTTAACTTGACTTTGTCGAAATCCTCCGAAATTCCGACTATTATTTATTTTTATTTATTTAATTAAAAATTTCACATACAGCATTCGCCATTTTAGAGTGAAATATATAACATCATGAGCATAAATAAAAGCGAATAAAAAACAGGAAAAAAACAGAGAATAATAATAATAATAATAATAAGAATACAACACGAAAGAGAAAAGGGAAAATAACACTGCGGATAGAGCACAAAGAAATCAGAGGTGAGAATGAGGTAAATGAGCTCTAGAACCTTTGATAAATGATTTACAGGAAAGGATAAACGGATCTATGTGGGAAGGTAGATGATTAAATAGGGTAGGAAGACGGAAAAAAAGAGAGCGCCTAACAATAGATAACCTTGTGGTTGGAATGTGGAGTAAATCCAAAAACAATGTGCTTGAAAAAAGAAATATGCTCTGGTTGAAAGGTGTCAAAAGAGAGACTCACTCCTACTATGTGTAAATACGTATCGTATTGCTGGTGAAGTGCCTTTAGTGATCGGAAGAGTCAAAAAGTTTCAAGAGTATTGATGTCAATCTCCTTGGGGTGGATTGGCGAGCAAATCAAAAAGCATGGATGACTCGAGATTGAATGACAGACTGGATTATGTCCTTTGACCGAAAAATAGCGAGAGAGGGTAGAAAGGTCACCTTATTTATGGATAATGCATCATCCCATCCAAATTTGTGCCTGGAAAACATAAAAATATTTTTCTTACCAGCGCGCACAACATCTGTTTGCCAGCCCTTGGACCAAGGCATAATTAAGAACTTTAAACATCACTCGAGGAAGCATATACTGCAGCATATTTAATCGATGATAGAAAAATCAAAAGATAGAAGTGATGTATCAAAATCGATTAATGTTCTCGAAAGGGATTTTATAGATTGTGCAACCCATAAGGGACATAAAAAGACATACCTACTGCAAGAAACTGTTTTATAAAAGCAGGATTCGCTGCAAAACTGGACGAAGGTGAGTCAACCACTGATCACTCTAATATGGACGACGAAGAAATACAGAATTTACTGGAAAATATTGGGGAAGAGGGAATATTGCCCTATGCAGATATCGACGCGTGCCTTTGTACAGAAGACTAGTCCCTGAACACGGAAGACCTGGTTGCAGTTGTCCAGACACCTAATTCTGGCCAAATTAAAAGAGACGAGGAGATTGACGATACATCAAAGGGATGCGCTTCTGATGAGACTAATAAAAAATACTAAAGAAGCCTTGAGGAGCGTAAAGGACTTAAAAGAATATTTTCTATGACGGGGAGATGCTGGTGGACTTAATTTAACTGCACAATTGCAGCAACATTTGGAAAAACAGATTGTCCAATCTGTATGGAAGCAGAAAAAGATAACAGATTTTTTAACGACAGTAAGCACAATAACGTCGTATACAATGTAAAATTTTGCATAAATTTTTATCACATTAACCGTGTTATAATTTTCTATGCACATTTCTTAAAGCAGACCATTGGACAGCCTCCGAACACGGGAGATCGACAGAAAAAAAAACAATGCAGCCAGCGAACTTTCCAAATAAAAAACTGTGGATGGTATCCATTTTAACTGACAATCATAAGTTTATGAATTTATTTACCTTTTGTTAAATTTCTCTGTAAGAATCATTTTTTAAGTTACGAGTTATAGTTTCCTCCCGTATTGATCGCTTTCATTACATACCTAATGAATTACGTATTTTTCTTTGACCTTCTTTTACCTTGCATTTCTACTTTCCGTTATTTTTTATTCAGGTTGTTCATTGTTCAATATTTTGAGAATTATTTTCATGATGTAAAACATAAAAAAATAAAAACAATTGAAATAACTTTTAACTTTCACTGTGAGAAATTTTCCTTGTGAAAATGAGTAATACGTGCAATAGAAAGTGAGTCTATGTACATAGTAAGTACACCGTATAGATATGTGGCCCCCTCTCAATAGCGGACACTTCTTCAATCATCGAGAGTGTCTGCTATTGGGAGGTTTCACTAATGTGAGCACACCAACAGACACCATAGTATAGGGAAGAGTTTCGTATATTGGACCGCCGCCTAAATTGTACCATGCTTACAGTGCATAAGTTTCTGTGCATAGGGGCGTTCTAGCATCACGATAGCAAATACTTGATGCATTAAACCGCCATATCAGTTGTGAAAGCTGTATGGTTCGAGACGGTTGCTGTGGAAAGAAAAGCTCGATTTTAGCATGTGTATATCTATTTTTGGAAACTATATATATTGGTCGCTGCAAGTCAATATGGCGTTGTTAACTAATTTGGGCCATGAAGAGTTTCCTAAGTTGAACCGGTCCAATTTAGGAATACTAACAATCACTAAAAAGATAATGGGATTACATTTTATCCAAAATTTAAATCCTATGTATATAAAAGGTGACGATTGTTATTTCAGCGTGGCATCAAGAGGGAAGTATAGACGACCATAGCCGAGCCGTGGCCGCTTAGCAAAATGGTGACTTTAGATCAAAAGAATGTGCCCACGATTATAATATGCCTAAAGCTACAATTAAACGGTATGCTAAATACAAAAATAAATATGCCATCGGTGAAATGAAACACTTTGGGAGGAGTACTGTCTTCTCCAAAGAAATTGTGGATGAACTCGTGGAGCACAACCTGAAGTTTGAAGAGATGATGTTCGGATTAACAATCAAGGACATCATTAAACTAGCGTATGATGTCGCAGACAGAAATGATTTGCCTCGTAATTTTAACAAAGACAATGGCATGGTAGATAAAAAATGGTATTACGCCTTCATGCGTAGACATCCAATCAACATCAATGCAGACTTTTAACAGGGAAAAAGTCGAAGGGTTTCTTAATATTTTAGGGGAAATATACTATGAAAATAAATTGGATCTCACAAGGATATTCAACGTAGATTAGAGCGGATTTTCTACAGTGCAGGAAAGAAAATTGTTTCTCGGAATGGGAACAAACAAGTTGGAGAAATTTCAAGCGCTGGACGAGATGTGAACACAGAAACGGTGTGTTGCGTTAGTGCTTCTGGACCATACTTAGCACCAAAGATTATTTTTAAAAGATTTAAATTGGCTAATGAATTAGCGATTGAGGCTCCCCCAGGAAGCTTAGCTCAAATTTGCGAATCGGGGTACATGAATACTGAGCTCTTCACAAAATGGTTAAAACATTTTATTCAAACACTCAGCCAACTATTTTTTTAAAGTAGGACATAAGTTGTAATAATTAATATAAATAACTGAATTTACAGGCAATACAATTTGAGGAACACGTGGTCCAGTTTAAGCAATTTGTACCAAATGCAGTTGTTCAAAAAACGTTTTTTTCTTTTATTATATTTGTTCGTTTTTAATTTTGTATGTGCATTATGAATCAAAAATAAACATGTATTCTCTTTCATCTGAATTTTTGCCTGTTTAAGCTTTTATTTCTCGCAAAAATATATGAGATGGTCCAATATAGGCAACCTTCCCCTATATCTACACACACACACAAGAAGGAAAAAATTCAACATTTTGAAAAATAAAATTAAAAAAGGTTTTTTTAATCTCAAGAGTGGGACAATAGAATAAAAGGATAATACCTTTTCGAAAATATACACTAATGACGATGCTTGGTCTCCTCGAATGATCAAATAGTCATTAAATTAATAATTATGGCATGAGGGTTATCGAAGTGGGGCGATTGTAAATAATGAAAGCACCGAGAAGAAAATCGCGATCGAGCAACGGATGAACTGGGTGGAAGGGATCTTTTGTGAGAGGGGATTCTATTGTGAATGCCAAACTAGGACTCCGCGGTGTTATCCGCGGAAGCCGGTGCGACGACGTAGTTAGCAGTATCCGATTCAATTTTTAACGAAAATAAGACGCTAAAGAGAAAATTTCCCACCTATATATTTACAATTTACGAATTCGAAGTAATACACATGTATTAAACAAAATCTCGTTTCCGAAATGTCCGTGCAATGTGTCTTATGAAAAGTATACGTTATTTTCTTCAATGAGGGTAGTACATTCAAGCGTTTAAAATGGACGCGAATGTATTCCATGAACTAATACAAACTGCAATTAAGCACGTGGATTAATTTCGTGGAAAATTTTGTCTTTTTATTTACAAGAGCCTCTGTAATTATTTTTACGCAATTAGCTTTAGAGAAAGACGTCGATACATTGGTACCGATCTGCTTCAGTGTTTTAAATAGAAGTATGCATATATAAATTTGTTTTTAAATAAAGAAAGGCTTTTGAAAGGAAAAACATTGGAAACTTTCTTAGTCACTTGTGTTCAAATACACTTGTCGTTCACCAACTGTTACGAATCATCCGCTATTAGAAGATAAATCATCATCTCTTTTGAGCACCCATTTTTCAATAATCAGAAACGAAGAATGAACAACAAGCAGCCAACGGTGGATAAAAACAGCATAAATAATTGCTACTAACTGTTGAATTCGTTACTCAATCGTAATTGACAAAAATCTCAAATCTCTGAGGATGAATCCCATAATCACACGCGCGCGCATTCATCACCCTTCCCAACTGATCCAATTCTCACCCCTACATCCCTCTTTCACTCTTTCAATTCCGACCAGAATGCGCGCGCATACACCTCACCTTTATCCTTGAGCGTAGGGAAGGAGAAAACCTTTACAGTAGAAAGAGATGTAGGATAGAGGAAGCATACGTAATTCATAGTGTCGATCGCATTAAGTTTGGCGAGCGTATAAATGGCACTGGACAACAAAAATGATAACCAGCGGTATAAATAGTCCATGTTCTGGTAACACCAAGAAATTAAGGAACAAACCCGGAGAATGGGTGATAAAACGATCATATAAAAACGTGACGAGACAAAAATAGAGAGATACAGTTGAAAGGTAGAATAAAGAATCCATAGCAAAACACTGGGCAGATTGCTACATACTATATTAAGAGTCTCCTTTTTCTTTTTGATGAGATTTAGATATGGAGATGAAATCGACAGAACACGAAGAGGGGGAGGGTGAGTGAAATTCGATTCCATTCTTATATTTTCGAGTTCATACAAATAAAGGTTCTTTCCTAAATATTTTTACACATATTAAAGTACATTCAACAAAAATCCGCACATATCAAAGGAAATAGTGATTGAGAATGTAACGACAGAGAGGAGAAAATTAAAGTTGGGAGGTGCGGGAAAAAAATGGATTAAAGAGAATAGAATAAAGATTGATGTTTATGTTGAAACTATTGTCTTAGTCAATATATGGCCTACCAATAATAATCGCATCTACTAGAGCTGACGCTCTCATATCTATCAAACATATATAAGGTCTTCAGTATAAATTTCCCAGTAAAACTCCAGGTTTATCCTTTTGATCAAGAACGGGTCAGAGAAAAATTACAGGGATATAATATATCCGTGTCTCATTGGTATCTCATAAATATCTCCAAGTTTGGATTCGTAGGATTCTGCTAATTTATGAAATGGAATTTTTGGAGTTCATTTTATTTAGAAGGACATACACTATTAAAACTATAAAACTGTCCGTGAGATAGTGAATATAAACTACTTAAACGAAATTACTCCATCACGAAATCGCAATTACTCGGTTTTAACATTGTTTTGTTGGGGAAAAATTGTTGAAGTGGACGAAATTTAAAAAATATATATCTTAGGGAAACCCCGCTATAGGAAAGGGCCCCGCAGAGGGTTAGCGGTATGAAAACCCGGCGAAAGAGATTGAGATGGAAGAGGAGTGGAGAGAGAGAGAGGGAGAAAAGGACGGAAGAGGAAGCGGAAGAGTTGAAGAGAGTCGAGGGGGCTCTCAGCAGGATTGGACAAAATAGAGTCTCCAAGAGACAGATGAGTGTGGGAGAGAGAGAGAGAGAAAGGGAGGGAGAAGAGGTCCTCCAAAAAACGCCGCATCAGTTTTAGTCACACTTGAAGGAACATTCTATTCTCCCGCCACAATACCGTATCCTAGGAAATCAACAAAATATTAACCGACTCATTTTCCTGGTATAATGGAAGAGAGTCCGGGCGCTAAAAACGAGGGGAAAAAGTCTTTGAAAAATTCACGAGGTCAACGTCCTTTTTTTAAGGATTTTGTGGAATTTTTAGAAAATAGTGCGACCGAGATGGGAGACTCATAGCGGCAATATGGAATGGAGGTCTCGAAGATGGCGAGGGGCGGAAAAGGTGGGCGTACCACGACGCGGGGCTTTTTTTTCGGAAGAGAAGGAGAAGAGAGAAAAAAAGAAGTTCCGAGTGCGCAGCCCCAAAAGTTCGTTAAAAAATTAGCTCATTAAGTCGGAACTTTTGCGAATTTTTTAAACGGGTCATTCATAAACTTTGTTTCGCCAATAATAACGGCTTTTTTCTTCTTCTTCTTCTTTGGTGAGCCTGAAGACAAACGGTCTTTTCGGGAGTTAATTAGTTTCCGAATGTAATTAAAAATTCTTGGATACAGCGAAGAAGGATACGGAATGTAAACTGGGAAGGACGAGGAGCGTGAAATTATACGAGGAAAATAATATACCAGGGGTGTGCAACCTTTTCTGCACGGCGGGCCTCATCAGTGGCTGCGAATCCTTCGGTGGACCGGATTAGAGTTTAAATCAGACATTACCTCGAGATTCTGTGATATCGTATGCGTGAAAATCAAGCATAAATTAGGTTTTTAGGGCTAAAATTTCAAAACGAAAGGTTTTAATTTTCATAATTTTACCAAAAAATATGAATTTGCGCGTTAAATTTCACGGATATCTCTTTAATCATAGCTTTGCAGACCGAATAAAATGCTCTCGGAGGCCATATACGTACCGGGGGCCCTATTTTGCCCAGCCCTTAAGTATATCCTTCTGTTTTAGAAAAAGTAGAATCTATATGGATAGATGGTACACATTTGAAATTCTCAGATCCGGAATTCTGTGATTCGGAAACGTTCCTGGTTCGAAATGATTCTGTAACCTTTAGCAAATCTGGGCAAACATACTTATTCCAGAAATTTCCGTGGATTTCGCGGATGGCGTTTCGATTTTCTAGTTTTTCCGTAGTCTGAGAATGAATATTTTGAATGTTAAAAACGTTCGTAAAACGTAATAACTGTCCGTTTCGTTTATGTTCCCTTCCAGATGGGTTAAACCAAGTTGTTTTTAAGAGGAACCTCATACATATATCTCCATTTTACACATTATTTGACGTCATCCCATGCTTTTCTTACTTATATCCCTGTGTTAAAGAGGTAAAATTATCGGTTAGGTAGTGAATTCAGTAACAGTGCAGACATAATATGCTAGACATCCGTGGTTCGGAAAATTCTATAGTCCGGCTCTGATTCAAAGAGGTATAACTGTATACGGCGAATGTGTAAAGAAAAGATTTTTTCGTAAATTCTCTAATCTAAAACACCAGTTAAATCTCTGCATTTTTATATTTCTGAAAAACGGAAAACTTATAATACACTTATAAATATAAATAATTATAACCTCTATAACTCTGTTATATTTAAAATTAAAATTTTAGATCGCCCGAATAAGGTGATTTTTCCCTTACTAAAGCTCGAATTATCTATAAGTAATAGTGATAGCCCTAACATTTATAACTCGAATTTTAGATAGATCGAAGTGGATATTTTTTCTCGTGACCTCTCGTATATGATTATATATATATATATATATATATATATATATATATATATATATATATATATATATATATATATATATAAAGTTTTGATATGTTGAACTTCATTCTTCCTATCTCGAGATTCGAGTTATAGAGGATCGACAGCATTTTTGTCATCCTTAAAAGGTACCACTTATAGCGGTTCAACTTCAACGGCTTCTGTTTCATGCCGCATGAGTCATTCCACAAATTTGTGACCGCCAGTGTGTTAAATTTCATATGAATAATTTCAAGGATAACGCTTTAATGTATTCCTCCAATGCGGTGGAGACATTAAGCACTCGCGCATCTAGCGAAATTTGGCGATAGACTCCGTCCGCGGCAAAATAGATTGGATTCGCTCTTATCATTAAAAGTAGCGTATTCATGAATTTCTCTTGCGTGATAAGTAGATTAGTAACAGGCAACAGCTTTCGAAATTCCTCGCAATAAATTCGCGCGTCTTTAATATTCTACGGAGAATCGTGTAACGCCATACTGGTTATTGGAAGGCATAGCGCCATCTGAAAATGAGAGCTTTCATCAGAGTACTCCTTCGAAGAACTTAATTCGTTAGAACGAACGTGTCAATTGCATAAAAACATACCCTCCGATAAATGAATTCGGTGAAATTTAGCATAAAATGAGTGCGAGGCGATCAAATTGGGCAAAAAACCCTCATTCCTCTATTTGGATTGTATACGCGTTGCTGGAATGCACGGTGTAAAACAAAACCGCGCAATGTGGGAAATATTTTCCCTATCATAGGAATGCATGAGGTTACAATTGAGCGACATCTTGGGTACAATGTGCGACAATTTAGTTTCCTCGATTATAAGACGAGATTTATTTTAAATCGGAGGTTATAGTCCTCTTCTAATCGCGAATAAAGTAATAAATAAATAAGAAACGGTAATAGAGGATAGAGGTGGCGGTGGTGAAGTTCTTAAAGCGTTGGCCTTCCACGCAAAGATCCCAGGTTCGAATCCGGTGGAGGCCTGTATTTTTCAACCTGGGATCGTCCCGCCCCTACTTGTGCCCTTTGAGGAGACCGCGCTAGTCAGCGCTCCGTCCTACGGAATGGACGTTATGCAGCTGGCCCCATTGGTGCTATTCGTAAAGAATAGACTAATGCCGGTACCGGAATTCCCTCCTTCCGTGTGGGTGCGTCTGGTGTGTAAGGAGTTATGGCTATAATAATCCAAGAGGTTGATTAGCCAGAAATACACAAACAAGCACGCACACAAGAAATATTAATAGTGATTCTGACTAATCTAGCACGGTTTAAATCACATTTATCTTTGCACTACACGATGTGATGACAATTTTATTTAGAGATTTTTATTTAAAAAATAATTCAAACAAGGGCGGAGCCAGGTTTCAGTATTTGGGATAGGAGAGGTAATCCATGATGAAAAAATAAAGTATATGAAAATATCTTCAAAAGGAAATAGATGTCATTTTGTGCAACACAATAAAAACAGTGAAAAATAACATTTCTCCGATGTTATTTATATTATTGTATTCTTTTTTTCGGCAACATGAAATCTTGGGTGGGAAGGAAACTATCCCCATCGCCTCCCCCTTGAATCAGCTCTTGAAATCAAATAATCTTTTTTAATTTATTTTCTTCAGACTGCCTTATACCAGTGGTTCTCAGACAGATTCGTCAGGCGAACACCCAATCAGAACATTTGGCCACCGAAATCCCCCGAGAATATTCGAGAAGCAAAAAAACACCCGTTTTCTCCATACAGGGGGGATGGGAATGACGACGATAAGAAAATTAATAATAAGAGAATTTTTTATTTTGTGGTCTTTATAAATACGAGGTTAACATCATATATTATTTTATTTTAAAACTACGTATGCATTAAAAACATTCCGACAATATGTGGTGTATAGTTTAATTTTTTAAGTACTAATCACTACAGAGATATAATTTATGGTTCGTCTTAATTACATAAAAATACCTCATTTGTTAAAAACGTTTTTGTATGTTGATAAGCTACAGAATTTTATTTATTGTTTAAACAAAACATGCCTATAAATTAAAATCTGCAAGACTCTTAAAACCAGAATAAAATCACTTGTCTTTGCGAAGAATGCTTGCGACTCCCCTAAAATCCTCCAGCAATCCCCTTAAGGGGTCGCGACCCACCGTTTGTAAAACACTGCCTTATACAACAGTGTTCCTCAAATTTCCTTCTGTAAAGTGGGATCGTCTTATATTACAAGTCGTCTTTTATAATCGGGAAAATGCGGTATATGGAGTTCAGCATTGCTTCCTTTATCACCTCTTATAACCTCTTAGTCGAACTGACACATTTTGTGCTTTTTTAATGACTGCAGACCGTTTCAAAACCATGCTAACGCAAAAATGATGATAGCACAATTCCATAAAGCATGGCCGCGCTAAACTGAAACCGCGTAATTCTCGGAACGAGGGTAATTAAATCCCGCAGTGCGGAAGGTGCGAAAAATACGCGTTTTTGGGTTTCCATGCGGTATTTTCTGGCTTATTCGGAATGCATTTAAATACTCGCGGAAAAAAGAGAGAGAAAAAAATCTTCATCCTTTTGTCCGTACGCCGTTCCTCCGAGCGCCGAGTTCATATCTCAATTATGCCTCATTTAGAAATTCAAATTTATAAAGAACTGCGGAGATTATTTCGCAGGGAGGTGAAAACGCAACCCGCATAAACCGCGTAAAAAGTTATGCGCGAGGCCGACTTTATACGAAAAAAACGTAACAAAAGGAGAAACGGTGGGAAATGGATTTTCTTTTATTTTTCTAAATTCTGCATTAAAACGCTTCCCGGGAGGTTTCTCGGAGGATACCTTCCTTTACGCGATTAACACGAACCTATTTCATCTCTAATTTCGAATCAAATTCTACCATTTCGTTATTTAATATTCTGCGCAGTCTTTTAGAATTCGGAAGACCGTGGCTAACTCGAAGAGCCTTTATTATTTCTTGTTTTTTATGCAAATGGAAATTTACCTCTGCAGCTCCTCGTAGCTAGTTGGATCGTGGGGAAATTGCGTTCGTTTGCTCGATCGCTTATGCATTCATAGGTATAAATCCTAAGAGTAACGGAGTAAAGTTCTACCTTCCGCGATACTCTTCGGATGAACCCTCTGCCGGAACAACATCCCAAGGTCGTGTACCATAGCCCTTTTATTTCGCTGGCGTGGACGGCTCGAAAGGGACGGCACTTCGCATACAAAAAATCTGACGTCGCATGGATTAGAACCAGGATATCCAGAGTGTATAGCTCTTTATGAGAGTTCTATTTCCGTCCTTAGTTATGGCGGACACCCGATTAACCGGGATAGGCCGGTCAATCAAAAAGTTGGTCGATCCGTTGTTAAGTTTTTGTATCGTAGAAAATAAATTTTCTTATCGTGTAAAATGAGTCAGTGGTGGAAAACTCCTTTTTTTCTTTTTTTTTGGCTGAAGGAGTTTTCCACCACTGAGTAATCGGAGCCAAAGTGTTCGATCTATCTACTACTGAGTGTAAAATGAGAACAAAGAGCTACATTGTAATAACAGTGGTCTTAAATAAAAATACACCGTTAAACATATTAAAACATCCATTATATAACATTATCCGTATCGGAGGTAAATCACTTTCTCTGGCAGCAATATAAAACAAGAGAACCATCTTCAATTACTTCCATCGGAGGTTATTAAAGGTAACACGCAAGGCTGATAAGAGGAAAACCAGAGGTTTTTGAAATGTAGTGTTACAGAGAAAATATGTTAGTTAAGTGAATGTCTAAAATAGAGGAGCATGGGCCAAAATCGACCTTGATTGTACCTAGGCGGGCCACGCTATGAAAGTTTTGTACATCAAAAATTTAAGTACACCATTGTAGATTCAGTAATACCGTAACAACTTTTACATGCAATTTTTATTCAACAAAAATGAGGTGACAAATAAATATAGGTAATTTACTTATTCAATGGGACATGTTGCACCGTTTTTCTCTGTCCATTCCACTTATATACGGAGTAATGCTGGTAGTTACCGTTCTTAGAATGTCTCTTAAACTATGATCTGTCAATACTAAACCTAATGGAGTTTTGTGTGTGTGTTTTGGATGGCGAATCAGTCTCGTGGGCTATTATCGCCGCACTCTTACTTTCATAACTCATTATCAAGAAAGATCTATGTGCCAAACAACACAAATTATTTAGACGAGACAACATGAGTTTGAGGTAATGAGTTAAGAAGAGCAGGGAGACGGAAGAAAAGTGAGCGTTTGATTACCGACAGCCTAGGTATGCTGAGATTAAGGAGGCAGGAAAGACGAGTGGATCTGTTTGGGACGCGTAAGTTAAACAGGGAGAGAAGTACAGGACAGTCAATGTATGCATTCAGTACATTGTAAAGCAATTAAAGATCCCTTTTTGTCTAAGAAAAGTAAGAGACTCAAGGGAAAGTGAAGAGAGAACATCGTTATTGGAGGCGTTACTGAGAGAAGGAATTCGGACTCTGACAATTTGAAGAAAGAAATTAAGCACCCTATCAAGAGAAGAAAGATTCGATGAGGCTGACATTGGCCATATAGGAGAAAAGTAAGTAATTGTCGGTAGGACGATGCTGCAGAAATAGGTACGCAGAGCGTGGGGGTCTATTATATATGTGAATCTATAAAGTAGACCTAAAAGAGACATCGCCTTATTTTTATTTTGGTAATATGAGGGGAGAAATTGAGCTTTGCGTCAACAATAACGCCAAGATCTTTGTGACAATCAATCCTCGATAGATCACAGCCATTTAATTTGTAGTTGACTATCAACGGATTTTTTCGAAGAGAAAAGGTTAGGGTCTTCCACTTTGAAGGATTTAATTTAAGATCCCAACTAACGCACCAACTGGATAATGTATCCAAAGCTTCCTGAATTTTTTTAGAACCAGACATCGAGTTTAAACATTTTGCAATCGTCGGCATATAGAAGGGTATGGGACCAGTCAGAAGGTATCAAATCAGGTAAGTCATCAATAAAAAGATAGAATAGATAGGGCCCAAGGACACTACCTTGAGGAACGCCATAAGTAACTGATGCCCAACGGGAAGCATTTCCGGAGAGTACTACGCGTTGAGTTCTTTCAAAACTCGGATACATAATCATAGTCGCGCCTTAGAAGAGCCTTCGAGTGTCGCCTCAGGTCTGTGAAGGATTTCTTGGACACGGGGCTGGGAAAAGTCTTCCAGAGGTTCCATGCATGGCACTTATTTTTCAGACAAAGAATAGTGTCCGGCTTATACCAGGGGAGAAATTTTTTCGCCCTAGGTTTAGCAAAAGGGACATGGTCTTTGATGACGGCAAATAAGACATCATAGAAAAATTCCACAGCGTCAGAGGGATTCAAAGAATTGAGCATACACCACGGAATGGAAAAGAAGAGCAATATGTTTCCAAATTGGCGGCATTTTTAAATTGATGATTGATGAAAAATACCAGGAAACAGGTAATGGTTATAAAAGAAATAAATGTTTATAAACAACTTTTATACATAAATAATAAATTCCTAAGTTAATATAAAATTTATTGATACAAAGAGATGAGACGAGAGGAAGTCCAAATAACTTCAGGAATTTGAAGCCACTCTTACAGCACAGAGCTGCTATAAACAATCTTAATGATCGAAAAACTACAATGACGATGACTATGTAATATACATTTTCACCGGATAAACTAAGACCTTCCTAGTATAAGGAAGCTTAAGACGGAGTGCCGGTAAAGCGACAGCCGGTTAAGGGAGATTCTCACCGAATAACCCATATAGAGAGATTGTCTCGCTGCGGAAAAAACATCCAATCTTCCTTTTATTTTACGGTTCAAAAAGTATCCGAGAATTTTTATACAAACATTTTGAACCAACAATATCGGATAACGCACGCGCCCTCGCACATATTTTGGGTGACCTAACAAAAAAAAACTAAAAGTGGGCCCCGAGTTCCAAATTGGCCTCGATTCCTCCCCTTCCCCTCCTACGAAATAAAATACCCATTCCGAGATGGAATTAACATGCGAATCAAGGTTAGGAACTTTATTTTTCGATATCGAGTAATAAAAAAATTCAACGGAAAGGAGGAGAAAAAAAAATGTTTTTCTTTCTACCCCTCACCTCGGAAAATAAGGAAGGTAAAAAAAGCTGCGAGATCTGAATATTTTTTCCTCCACGCGCGCTCCCCAGTAAATTTGAGAGGGTTCGACAAATATAATAAAAAAAGTACCGAAAGAAAATAGGGAGGTGAAGAAAAAATTAATAAAAAATATCGGGGTCGAGAGAGAGGCAGGATGCGCGGGTGTAGTTATGGAAATGGGGTAGGAGATATGGAGATGAGTCTAGGGATTAAGGAAGGGATGCGGGGTGCGCGTGAGGGAGAGTGGCGAACGGAGTGAAAGTGGGTGTAAAATGAAGAGGAAGAGAGAGAGAGAGGAGGGGAGAAAGGAGAGAGGAGAGAAAGAAGAAACCGGGGGAGAGAGAAAGAGCGAAAGAGAGAGGGAATGTGGGTGAATATAAAGGGAAAGATACGAGATAAGGGCAACGCCGTTGAGTCACGGTAAGTTTACGGCCAAAAAGTACCAACTTTGCATTCACGTCCATCTTTATTTTAACTACACAACGGCGGGGACGAGTCCGTAAAAACGCAAACGACTCCGACAGAGGTTTTACACCTGACACTCACGGAGTATTTATTCCTTTCTTTCATCAAAAGACGTGGAAGTAACAGTGATTACCAAGTATAAAACACGGAGTCATGGAAAATCTAGGGCCGACGTAAGCGTGAGCGTTGGTTACGATTGCACGGGGCGGCTGAAAGGCAAATAAATCACATAATAACAAAAATAATACTGACATAAAATAGCCTCCAAATTGCGGGAAATCCAGGGCCGGCAGCAGATTGGGTATTACGTCAGCAATCGCAATGTCCAACTAAATTGTAATCTTCAAATGACTAAATTTCCTCAAAAATTAAGTTTAAGCTTATAACAACAAATAAATCATATAATAACAAATATAATGTTGGCATAAAATAACCTTTAAATTACAACAAATCCAGGGACGTCTCCATGTTGCGTATTAAGTGTTCAATTGCGCTGTGCGACTAAAGTGTATTCTTCCAATGATTAAGTTTCCTTAGTAAAAGCAGCTCGTTTGCAACTTACGTGAGTAGGCCGTAATTTTGAATCACTGGGAAATTCGGACATTTTCCCAAGGAGCATAAACAAAAATGGATGCTGCGTAAAAAAGACGTCCGGAAATTCGTTATATTCTCCTATTAGAGGCAGCGGAAGTAGATTGGAGTACAGTAAACACTTTACCTGCACATATTTGAGTATGGGCGGTTAAATAAATCTGACATATTTACCCAACACGTATAATATACATGATTAAGCGCGTACACAAACTGGCCGCGCACCGCATTTTACTTGTGAATATGACGATGAAAATATCGCTGGATATACAAAAAAACGAGATATTCCTTATAAAACTAATTTCCACTACGCGGTTTTGCTCAACGCGATTTTTCTCGACGCGATTTTTGCCAATTCGGTTTTGCCGAACGCGGTTTTGCCGAACACTGTTTTACCGAACGCGGTTTTCCCAACACGGCCTTTTACGATAACATTGCGCATGGAGCTACTGTATATACTCACGCATCATAAAATTAAAACTAAACACCTCGGGTTTCACTTGAGGTGTTACCAATATATTTTCTCATGTTGTTATCAGAATAAAATACCTAACGTATAATTACCGCATCAACTCTCATAATTCAAGCGCTTCTTTTTCTCAAAATATCGCGACTAAAAATTGGGTGCATGAAACACCTTCGGTAATGTGCCTGCAGACCAGTAGCGGGGAAATTTCACATGGTCTCTGCTACAACGTAGTTCTTTTCTCTCACTTTCTCTCTCTCTCTCTTTCTCTCTCGATGCGGTAGAACCCAACGAAAACGTCTGTAAATAAATGTTATCGACCGGCTGAGAAAAAATGCTTGGATTTGTAACCACGCATGATACGCACGCTAATTTTGTAGTCAATTTTTCGAGAAAAAAAACATCACACTCGGTAAATTACGGCAGGTGGAAAATTCTAGCTGCCGCTTCCCTTTTTTCCTTGTTTTTTTTCGGTGAAGGAATTTTTCATCGCCTTTTATACAGAGCAAGAAGGGAGCGCGTGAAATATGCGTAGCATTTATATTATTTTCTTAATCCCAAGTCGAAAAATAAAGCCGCGCGAATTACGCTACGGCGTGAATTGTGCGAGGATACACGGCGTAAACTCGCGGCGGATTCAAAACGTGATTTCAGTTTACGGCCACGAAACTCTCTTTCTTTCTCGCGGTGGTCGAGAGTAAAAACTCAAGCGTGTGACCGCAAACAAGGCCCTGGCGGAAGAAATAAAGAGAGTGAGAGGAAACTGTTTAAAAATAAAAACTCAGCGGAATATCGAACGAAATGTAGAAGAGAGAGAGGGAAAAGACGAAAGAGAGCAAAAGGGAGACGTAGATAACTAACACGATGATACCTACTTTCCATTTAATCATTTATTTAATATTTATATTGGCTTTAATAGCTTTAAAATCGCCTCTTTGTGTTCCTAAATTTCATAATTTACCGTTAAAAAATAATACAAAAATATTCGAACGGAAAATTAAATTGATCACGCGTATTTGTGTGGCAAAAATAATGCGTGTGTGTAATAGACTATACCAAATTCGAGTCCAACAACAGCCGTTGCGATGGCAACACTCGTAAAGAGTGATAAAAACCTCAAAAACGCCAGTGTTTACGCGATATTTGAAGAAATGCTATCGATAAGCGACATTCGACCATTAAAATTAAAATCACCATTTCTTTCATCAGAGAATAGTACAAATCCCGCACGTATACTACAATTTTAAGATATTTTAATGAGCAAGAGAAAACTACTCTGCGCGATGGATTTCAGATTCTCCATTTAAATCAAATAGGAAGAATAGTTCCTGTAATCGACACCAGGAATTTCAATCTTCGAAACAAAAACTATCCTCGGGAGCTCGGCTCCGGTAGCAAGAGATTTCCACCATGTATCATGAAAATAGGTGTATTGGTTAAAAAGTTAATAGGGACAGACAGACAGACGGACAAACAGACAGACACAACGACGAAACTATAAGCTTATTTCCATTCTAGAAAGCAGGCTAAAAATATGGGAGGAGAGAGTGTTATGAAGAACCCGAATGGGAGTAAGGGGAGAAGAAGAGAGATATAGATATTTAGGGCAATTCTTTTTTATCGGATCGGAAGGGAGAGAGGAGAGAGATAAAAGGAGATATGGAGAGAGGTAGGGAGGGTAGGAAATAGAATGGAGGCAAACTGGAGGCAAACAAGAGGGAAGAGGGAAGGTAGGGAGGGGAAAAACTGCAGAAAGGAAAGTGTGAGAGAAAGGTTGGAGGTGAAATATGAGAGATGGCGTAAGGTAAGAGAGAGAGAGAGCAACTGTGAGGGGGTTGGAACTTATTTTTTCATTTTTTCCGAAGCGGGAAGAAAGAGAAAGAGGGCGAGTTGAAACATCTGAGGAGGACGACGGACGTATAAGGAGAGAAGAGAGGAAGGAGGAAGAGAGAGAATAAGGGGAGAGAAAGGGACAGGAAGCGGAGGCTGCCCTAGAATGAAGTTATCCGCCCCATCATTTGATTGCGTGTATTAATTCTGGAGAGAGAGAGAGAGAGAGACAGAGAGGGTGAGAGATGAAATGGGATCGTAGGAAAGCAAGAGAGCGTTGGGAGAAGAGAAAGGCGAAGGAAAAAAGAGGAAGAGAAATGATGTAGAAAGAAGGAATGGGATAGAAGGCGAGTGGCCGTGCGGTTTTCAAATAACAAGTTGAATAAACAAAGGCTACACGAAATGTCTCTTTCAGAGAGAGAGAGAGAGAGGGGGGGGAGGAGAATCTTATAACGTCGTCACACTATCATTCGCTCACGCTTTGGACATAAAAACGCAGAGAGAGAAAGAGAGGCAACATTTTTAAAAACTTCCGACGACTCTTTAATATATTCATAATGAAGTTTTACCTCCTCCTATCTCTCTCTCTCTCTCTACATATCTTCCTCTCGTTCTCTCTTTTCTGCGCGTTATCAGGTTTCTGTCGAATACCCAGAAGTTTTATGGAATATTTCGAGAGTGAGAAATGTCTTTTTGATGTTTTTTGGAGGGGGTATGGAAACTGACAATAGTTTGGTACGTAGCCTAACAACCCGATCCCTCGCGAAAGCGTTATTCTCATTTTTAATGCAACCTTTTTTTTTGTTGGCTGTCTACTAATTTTCTTTTTCGTCCCATCCTAATGGTATAGGTAGAGGTGGAAGATTAAAGGTGAGCGTTTCCTCCCCTTTCTGTAATAGTTATATCCGTTCGCCGAGTTTTCCGTCATCGAATTTCCACGTAAATTTAAATTAAAAGCCCAGGATGGTAATGTCATTAAATCTGCCCGCTTCGATAAAATTCTCACGTGTCGCAACTGCGGTGTTCGAAATAAGGCTCGGGGGTTGTTTACGCACTCATGGATGTGATTCGGATTAAGCAAATATCTATGACACGAAGGGAAAAATCTGGATGAAAATATAAAATCATTCACTACGCGAATACTTTTCAATCACGATTCCATTCGCCTACTAAAATCGTTTTTTTAACTGCGTTACAGATCAAGTTTTAATATTTTCCATGAAAATATTTACCAAAACTAATGACCCTGCGGCTTTTTCCACGATAATTTCCTTGAAAATTCTTCCATTAAATAAAAAACTAATTTAAATATAATTGCAATTTTATATGAGAGAAAATATCTTATAGGGGAAAGAATACGTCAAGTTCGGTGGCTAAATTTCCGATAAAATTGTACAACATCCTTTTTTATAATTATCAAAGTCGATCATTTAAACCATTCTTACCCATTGAATAGAAACGTTCGACTATTATCGAAATACATTTTCGCATATAGGATAAAAAAGATGAGCAACATTTGATTGGATGGTAAAGAGTGTAGATAATACCGAATTATGAATGCAAACGTTTGCATAGTTAAAACGCAGCACATATGTTACTTAGGTTAGCCCTTCATAAAGTATTTCTTTTAATTTTAAGCAATACTAGCTCGAGGCCGATATAATAAGAAAAAAATAATCAGCAGATTTGTGAGCGGGTTTAAAAAAATGAGGCAATGTTTTCAAACAAACTCACTCGGATATTTAATTAAATGGGAATTATTATGTGATGATAAGAAATCGTTATAAAGAGAGGAAGTAGACATATGCGAGTCGATACATATAATTTTGCATTATTCGACCTCATCGAATATTCGAAATTACATTAATTCATGTCGTAAAAAATAATTTCATGCACGACCGATGATTCCGTTGGCCTTTCGATCGTGATTTAGATGGGAATTATTAGCCATATTTTCAAGCCATTACATATGAAACGTCAACTTTTAAACACTGCTCGGGAGCTTGTTTAGGAAATTATTAGCGTAACATTTAAATACACCGCAAATTAAAAAAAAAATAAAAAATAAAAAACATGAAATTGTTCCGAGAGTCATTCGGTTTCTAACGAGAATTTCAGAGAAAATTAAAAACGTCGAGTTACTCCAGAAAGGTTATCTTTTTTGTATTCGAGTGGTTAGCTTTTTAGTATTAAATTCTTTCACATGAGTTACTTCGTAATTTTCAAGTCATTTTCTTCTCTAACCGAATCAAAAAAGACTGCTCTTTTAAACATTTTTAAACCTCGTAATAACAGGCCCAGAGAAAATTGGTTTATTTTTTGTTCAATTCAAAAGAGAATTCGCAATTAGAATCTGCCACGGATACAACAGTTTCATCTATAAATAGTTTCTCAGAGATCGACAAGACCGGAATGCCGTAAAGTTTTTTACCTTATTTATGTTCGAGTCAAAGTTACATATTTATGAAAATCATTAAATTCGTAGATGCAAGAGGATTAAGAGGTAAAAATGAGGATCTTAGGGATTACGGATAGATAGGTACAGCCTGTTGTTACTTAGAGCCACGATAAATACTCACGAAAAATACGAACAGTCACCATTATACAATTGAGATCAAAAAAATATTTTTCTTCAGCGCTCATAAAAAGGTTAGGATAAACGAGGAGCGCATTTCGGTAACAAACTACCCGACTTCGAAAGTGATTTGGCGGTATTAGATTATTAAAAAAATGAGAATCTACCATCGGTTAATCACCACTGACGACGGCGTCTTTGTAACCAAAACGCGTATATATTTTTCTCAGCCTTCATTATAACTACCCATGAAAAGTTTACGAACGTATTCACGAAAATATTTGATAAAATTGCAGAAATGGTACAGAAGCCTGCAAAAAAAATGAATGGATGACTCGGGTATAAAAATGAGCAAGTAATAAAAATAATAGGAGACAATAAAAATAACAAAAAAATGGAAAGCGAACTAGATAGGATATTTTCTGTGACCTCTCAGATCAGTCGTACCCAACATACGGCCCGAGAAGGGTTTTTGTGCGGCACGCGAAATTATCATGAAAAAGCAATCCGAAAGATTAAACACAAATTTATATAGGTATTTCTACAAAAATGTTTATAATAAAACTTTTAATACTGAAATGTTAACGATAAAAACATTATTTAAAATTGATTTTCACTTACCTCTCCCTCTCTCTCTATCGATTGCTGGTGCTGCTTCACATATAGTAGCGGATAGTGCCCACGCTCCCGGCTGAGTGACAGTGATTACATTGAAAATGTGCTCGTCTCTATACTATGCCTTAGGGCTGTGAAAGTTACTACATAATAACTAGGGCTATAATATATGCAAGCTACCATTAACTTAATATCTAGCATTTTATCTAAAAGCTAACTTAATATCTAGAAAAATAAAAACATTGTATGATCATATTCACTTAAGTAATAATTTTTTAATATATATATTCTTTTTATTATTTTTTTTGTAATATTTTGTATAATATGATTTTCACTTATATGACACCTCAGAATATGTAGGTAACTTCCACTTTAAACTCTAATCCGTCCAATCCAGCTCGCCGAAGGATTCGCAACCACCAATGCGTCCCGCCATGTAAAAGGTTTGGATACCACTGTCTTAGATAATAGAAGTATCTTCAGACTAGGCTGACCATATCCCAACAAGGCGAAAACGGGACATTTCCCATGAAGAAAATGGGTCAAAACGGGACATTTTTTTCGCACGACTATTTTAAAGAGGGTGGTTTATATCACTCCAATAAATACATGATTTGAAGGAATTGGAGTAGTTCTGTAGAATGGAAATTTATCTTTAGTTATTTATTTAACTTAAGTAGAGAGAAAATACCCATACTTCATGCGTTCTTATCGTCTCAGCAGTATAAGTTGAAATGAGTTCACTACGTTTTTTATTCCAAAAAGCTCCTTTTTGAAATGAAAAATTATTCTCCGCTACGTCAACATAGTTTTTTCAATGAAAGAGTAATCCTAATAGGAATGAAATTTATTACGAAAACGTTTGCTTTCCTTTTTAGCTCTCAATTTTAATATAATAATAAACTACTTCTTTTATATTTGTTGCCGAATATTTTTATTTCATGCATTCTAAAGGTTAATATAATTACGAATTATTTTAGTGTATAAAAATTAATCGTAAACTTGACATTATTTTTTAAAAGTTGAACGATAAGTTTCAACTAAAAAGACAGAAACGCTACTCAGTCTTTACAAGTCTTTTAGAAGGAAAAAGAAAATTTTTAAATAATTATTTTACTTACGATACAGATAGGGTTTTTAAATTAAATATTACCGTTAGATAAGATCTTTTGATCTCATTTCGGTATATATATAATAGAATCAAACAGTGAGGAACCAATTTATTTAAAAATTAGATAAATAACATGCTAATTCTAGGGACCATTTTGATAGAATTAAACATTTGCTTTATTGACTAAAAATAAAAATCGAAGGATAAGAACTGCATAAAACCTCCTTTTTCTATGTTCTTCATTCTTGTTTATTTACCATAGAAAAACTTACATTTCTTACCTTTCAGTAATACAGAAAGTATAATTATATTTATACAGTTTAAACAAGAAACGACAACTAAACAAAAATACTAACAAATCTTTTCTTATCAACAATGTTTAGTAGTTAAGCTAAGTTATATTTTTCTGCCGAGCTTATTTTCTTTAACAATTTTTTATCTTTTACAATTTTGTCATAGAAATCACTACACGTCATGTTAAAGTTCACGCGCACGATTAGTATTGCTTTCATAATATCGATGCTTATTCACGATTTTTCATTTGACCAAATTTTGTTCATGAGAGAGAATATTCTTTCAACTGAGGATGTTGTACCTGAAAGACATAACACCAATTCGACGATTTTTTTTAAACTTTATAGGCTACAGATAGTCTATTCATTTCCAAAAATATTTCGACCCATTTATTTGAGGTAGATATATGTTCTGAGTTCCAAATTCCTATCTTTCTAGTTATGATGGATTTCATACAAACCCATCGGGTTTCATCTACTCCTATGCGACTGAAATGATCTTTAATTTCTTCCAAACTGTTATGTATCTCTTTCTACTGAGGTAACTGTTTTAATAATATCCATTCAAACCTATCAGATACCCCCAAAGCTCTTTACCCATTTTTACAAATATTCTATACTGGTAGAATAAAAATTTGAAATGATTTCATAAAACTCGGATTCATTTATCTTTTCAGATTCCACCAGCGACTTAAGTTGAATTGAATCTGTTGTAATAAAACTTTCTTCATTTCTAGCAATAAGGACTTCTTTAAGAGATTTAACACCCAAGGCTACTTCAGTTGCCGACACATCTGTTTTTTCTATAGATTCTACTACTTTCTGAAATGTTGAAATTTGATCTCTCGAAAATGATAACCATAATTTTAGGCAGGAATCTTCAAATAGGTTTTTCAAAATCATTGGACACTTTTGTTGTGAAAGAAAGTAAGAATGTAACCCATTAAACATTTCTAATATTCTGTCTATCGCAGGTCCTAAGGATAAAAATCTTGTGTTTCCATGTTCTAATAACTTAGAATAATCTTCTCTTGCAAATTTACAAAAGTATTTGAGCTCCTGAACTCTAACGGCATATATGTGAAAGTACTTGTAAACTTTAACCGCAAAGCATTCAACATCAAATGGCAAACAGTCAATAGCACATTGAAGGCAGTTGTGTATGATATGTGCACCACAACGAATTCCAATAACATTCCTTGCAAGTCCTTTTTCAAGTTTACGCCATATATTATTTTGACTATTTCTGTTACAACCGCCAAAATTGGTTTTCATTATCGGCACAAAATCCTACAATCTTGTTTTGCAAACAATACTTATTTACAACGTCAATAAGCAGGTTGCATTGTAAATCGGATGTTTCACCAGGTAAAGAAGCAAACTCGAAGATTTTAGTTTGAACACCATTATCTGGTAAGAAATACCGAACAACAACAGGAAAAAGTTTGTTCTCTTTTTTGTTTGAAGCATCTAAACTAATAGTTACACTACTGCATTTAATTAAATCAACGGAAATTTGCTCTAATACATAAGGTGACAAAACATTGCAAATAATTGCTTCCGATTTGGTAGAGGCAGATGAAAACTTAGGTTGGTAAATCTTTTTGATCGACCTAGACAAACAGTCATTTGTGCGAAAACTCTGACCGTGACGCACTGTATGAAATGCAAAAAGAGCTTCACTGGCTGCAATTTTTTCACATTTCAAATCCTCTGGTGAAAAAAATGAGCTGATACAGGCCCCTGCTAAATTTTCTGCATCTTTATGTCTTCGGCTTCGCAGGTGTTGATTTATGTCACTCTTACCTCCATGATCAACAGAAAAGTGAACACCGCAGATTCCACACTACACCTTAGAATTGTCATTTACAAAAGTACTGTCCTTTTTAATAAATTTAAACTCCTTTTGCAGGTCATCGTTACATGAACAAATTCTCTTCGCCATTTTCTTATTATTATTATGGGTTACTTAAAAATATACATATAAAAATTATTTTGAAAGCTTGTAAATCTCAGTAAACTTATAAGAAAAGTAATTTACGAAATCAAAGTAAATAATATTTGCTTAATATCGAGCAAGATAAAAAATGATCACTAAGACAATAATGTAATCAAACTAAGCAATTCTATTCAAAAAGTGGTTTTTCATAGTAATTAAAATTTCTGGCTCTCATTTATTACGTGTATGTACATTCTTATATAAAAATAAGATGTGCTAATAATTCCAATGAAATTTCATAAGCATAAATTGCCACTAAATAAACGCATTAGTAGTCTTACCTTTCACAGGAATTTATTTTGATTTTATCCCACTATCACAATGTATACAACTACCTCTGCTTGCTTCACTTCATCTAACACTGAACTTCGAAGATAATACGATCGGGGAAAGGCTAAGAAGAATGTTACAGCCGAATGAAAGCCTTACACAGACATTAGAACGGACCATTAATTCTGTGACAATGTTGATGCGTCGGCCTTGATTTGTTTTAATACCTCGATTAACCCCGCAACAAAGATGCAACAAGCTATTCAGCTTAAACATTGAAAGATCCGGGGAAACGGGCAGGCAAATAAATCTGTGTACCTGTTCTATAAAATGACAACTTAGCCTTATTCTCATTTTCCTAAACAGCTAAAATCTAATATTATCCATATTTTGAGAAAATTGAAAAGTCGGAATTTTAATCTCGAAAAGCCGAAAACGACGAGACGGTCTGGAAACGGCCCGAAAACGGGACTGTCCCGGAGAAAACGGGTCGTATGGTCAGCCTACTTCAGACAAACTAAGAAATCAACGCGAAACGAAAGAAAATATATTCTACTGCGATGGATGGAGACAAAAACCGCATCGGGAACGAATGAACCGTAAAGAGAGACAAAATGGAAAACATCAAGAAAACGGGGGGAAAACGGAAAAACAAACCCGGGGCAAAACCGATGAATAATCCCGAAATCGCCGAGGGAAGTGAGAAAGAGATGAATCATAATCGAAAGGAATCCACCGAAAAGGTCTCTTTAACACCCACTTTGCCTCCGCAGATGTGGGGAAAACCCATCCTCCCCCCCTCCAGCCCCTCCTCCAGCTCCCCCTCCAGCCCCCCTCCAGCCCCCTCTACATCCCCCCTCTCCAACCCCATCCTTTCCCGTCTACCCTTCTCCCTCCCTTAAACCCTTCGCATCCCACGAAAAGATAACTCGGTCGGGATTTCAAATGGGAGGGTTTGGGAGCGGGTGGGAGATGGAGATGAAGGTAAAAGGAAGCAGAGGGAGTGAAAACGGATGAGGGAGAGGTTGAAAGGAGGAGGGCAGAGAGAGAGAGACGGCTGGAAAGCTGACTCAGGAGAAGCGGGGAAGGAATGAACCGCCTCCGTGGGCCTGTGTGTGCGTGTACCCCAGCAATGCTGAGCAAGGCGGCTTTTCCTACCGCCTCATCCTCGAAAGTTATATCTTTCCTACCCATCTCATTCTCCTACTCCCATCTCCACCTCCCATAATAAGGCCTGCTTATCCCCTACTCCACCGCCACATACCTCCCCTTTCGAAAGCATTACGCACACTTCTCCAAAGCGCGTGGGAGGTGAAAACGCCCTCGCTGACGACTTCTCTCTCTCTCTCTCGAGAAGACCCAGCCTAAGGGATCCGCGAAAGATAGAAATGGAGAGCTAAAGAGAGGGTGAGAAATGGAGAGAAACTGTGAACGAGATGGAAAGGGAGAGAGATATGAAAAGAGAGAGATGGTGAAGGGGGAAAAGATAGAAGAAAAAGAGGGATGTAGTAAGCGGGAGATGGAGAGAACGAGAAAGAGGGAAAGAACTAGAGAGAGAAAGAACGAGAGTGAGAGAGAGGTGGTGAAAGAAAGATGCAGTAAATGAGAGATGGAGAGTACGAGAGGGAAATGAGAGAAGTAAAGAGGGAAATGGAGAAAAGGTGGTGGGAGATACAGAGAGATCGAGAGTCAGCTTAAGAGAGGGAGAGATGGAGAGAAAAATAGAAATAAAGAGTGATGGAGAGAGAAATGGATAAGGAGGGAGGAGAGAGGGAACGAGAGAGATGGAGAAAGAGCGACAGAGAGAGTGATGGAGAGAAAAAGAGAGATAGAAATAGTGAGAGGAGGCATACAGATAGGGCGAGGGATGAAAAGAGGGAGACAGATGTAGAAGGTGAGCGAGGGAGAGAAATGGAGATTGTGAGAAAGAGATGGTTAGAGGGAGGAAGAGATCAGGAGGAAAGAAAAGTGATGGAGAGGTGGGAGAGAGTAGGAGTGACATAGAAAGAGGGAGAGAGACGGAAAAATCGAGAATCGGAGGGAAATGCAGAGAGACAGAGAGAGAGGTGGAGACAGAATAGGAGGAAGAGAAGGACAGGGAGAAATCCTTCCCGTCGTAATTATAATTCGGGAACCCGGCTGGAACGCAAAGGACTAGTCGCGTAATTTAGAGGGGAACGTCTCATAAATAAGTTTCCCTCCCACGGAAAAACAAGTTTTCCGTCAAACGCGATATTCTCGCAAACAGCGGGAGGTATGGAAGTTTTAAGAGGGAAGAAACCTTGGTGGTTGGGGAGGCTTTTAGCATACGATTCCCTGGATGCTTTTCATTCTCTCTCTCCACCCTCTGCCTCTCCCTCCATTATTTCTTTCTCTCCAGTTTCTTCCTCCCTCCCCTCTCTCCCACCCTCCTCCTGCCTTTCTATCACTTCTCCAGGTCCCTAAGTTGTTCTTATCATCTCTCCCATGCCTTCATTTACTTATGTCTTTCCTCCCTCATTTCACAATATCTTTTCTATCTTTCTCGCCACCTACCCCCACCCCCTCCTTCAATACATCCCGATTTTCCCGGATGTCTAGGAACCAATCTTAATCCGGTTAAACGGATATTCCTGATTGACACGCGTCATAGTCCGCAAAATATGAAAAATTAAATAAATGATTTGGTAGTGTCGAGAACACTTATAGAGAAATTAGTCGCACAAGTAAACCTCTAAATACTTCTTCACCTTCATAAGATAAGTAAATATTTGTACATATATGTACGCCAGCGAAGCAATATAGGAAAGAAACATAAATATAAAATTTGGGTCAATCGAACTTTCGGTAATTCGATACCCGGTTAATTCGTTGCTTGCTCTGAATGTAGTTGAACCTCTCTACTCCAGAAAGCTATGGACCGGAGGAGTTTCGGAGTATAGAATTTTCTGAACCACGTGCTTGGTATGTAATTACAGTACTGCTACTATGCGCACTACCTAAGCCATAATTTTATATATTAACGCAAGGGTATGTGAGTAAATAAAGCATAAGAAGATAAAATAATATAAGAAATAGATGCTTCTATGTACGCGATTTGTCGAACAAAAAGTTTGGATTACCCGTTCCGGATGGGATCATAGATGAAACGAGCAGTTTTTAGGTTTTAAAGGCATTTTTTTTTTTAATTTAAACTCTCTTTTAAGCTTTGGAGGGCACAGAGAACGGGAAAATCGAATCTTCACCCACACAAAATTTTCGAATGTTTTTTTTCAAATTTTCCTCAATTTCAGAACCATTCCAAATCAGCGATGTTTCCGGACCACATAAATACTGATCACAGAGGTTCAGTTGCATATTTATTTCTCTATTATTATATTTACGACTCTATTTATCAAACCTCTCTTCTCGCACCCACCTCTTCTCTTCCATGTAACTCTGCTCTTTCCATCCTACCTTTAGTCCCTCTACCGTCCGTTGCCGGGACTAACTTCCTATCTCTCCCCCAACCACGCTCATTCCTCCTGTATTCCATCTTCCTGTACCAACCACACACGTCACTAGCCCTCTGGGAGTTGCACACATCTTCTTGGTCTAATTGGTTGGATGCATAATTCCGTCCATGAGTTATTCCTCATCTCAAACCTCTCTCCTCCCCCCCACCCTTCTTCCCCCCCATCTCCCCATTCCAATTACTTGTCCCCCTATGATTTAATGCTCGAACTCGAGGAGGAAATATTGCTTCCCTTTCAGCGTCTGAGCCCTCAGAGCGATTAGTGCCATCATTGGCTAACTAGGTGACAAGGTTAATGGTGCAAAGCTAAGGTACGAGTTTTAGCGTGTCGAGCGTTTGTGCGCATGCGCGTAAAGGGCGAAGGTGTTGGTTCCTGCGTTTTACCCCCCCTGGGGCATGTCACATGCGGATACACCTTGCTCTGCTACTACACGGGTCCTTATAATACGGATTGGATACAACGCGACCTGTTTTTTTTAAGACGAAAATTCACGCAACGCGGATTACGGCTCGCATTGACACGGCTTGATCGGACTTGGGATTTCGGAAGAGACTCTCGAGTTCTTTGTTAATAAGCTTAGAATACCGGCAACAACACTTTATTTGTATACCAGAGTAATTGCCCGTCAAAAATGACGGGCATACATGAATAAAGTATTAAATTATAATTAAGGCACTCCGCGTTCTTCCTCCCCTCATTTTGCTCCCTCTCTCTTTCTCTCTGTATCCTCCTCTTTCTCTCCCCCCATTCTTCCTCGCTCTTTCCCTTTTACTCTCTCCTCAAAAAATGTAGCTCTCTCAGCGTGAGATGCGTATATAAAATTTTACACACAGAATGATATTTAAACAAGATGGCCCTAACGGAACTTATGATACCTACTTTCCTACACCGCGGATGAGTTGCTCTATGTGTTCCAAAATTTCATAATTTACCGTTATAAATTATTACAAATATTTTCGAACTAGGGTTGCCACCTCTCCCGGGATTCCGGGAGAATTCCGGGATTCTCCCGGAATTATGGAATATAAGACACGTGTCTCCCGGCGGGAGGTCAAAATCTCCCGGAATTTAGGAATCTGCCGATCCGTGGCTATACTTACCTAGTTGAAATTTGTAAATTTAGTTTGGCCGGTATATTTAATCCAGAGTAATGGATATCTAATGCAAATATGTATACTTTCTCGGCGACTCCCTCATGTTCCTCTCAATGGAGATGACGATTTTTTAACAACGTACTCACAAACATTTTTTATTGCTACACTTGATCCTTCTTAGAAAATGTTAAAGCGATTTTCCTTGAAAATTCATTCTGGTTTGAAACTTTGTAGATTATAGTGAAGGTCTCACTTTAACTGTGGCTGGTGAGACGGCTAATACTTTGTTGCAAATTAAAGTCGTGCTTTTCTATTCACCAGGTGCCAGCTGTCTAGAGAGCTGTCGGCGCATTCTGTATATTTCTTTTCGACCCGCAGCCTAGAATGAGTTTATGTTTTGTCTGATAAATCACTCCGTGAGGTTGGTGTCACATGGTTGTGTCGTATGTGGAGTCAATAATATATTAGTGTTAATAAAATAGGCATTGTCCAGTAAGTATTCATGTGGCTTACATTAAACTATTCATATTATTTTCATTGCATAAGTGACTGGTAATTTAAAAAAACATTATATTTTTACATTTATTCTGTTTCTTTTAACGCTTACTTATGTGCACTATCTACAGTATGTACTACTCTATTTTCATGCGCTGGTTGTCTTGTAGCTATATTAATAAGCCTGAATATATATAGTTTTAACGTCACCTAATGATCATTCCCAGAAAAATAGCAACTTCAAAAAAATTAAATATTCCACAAAGTTTAATGATGGATGGTTAAATGAACCAGAGATGCAAAGTTGGCTTGTGAAGCAAGATGAGTTTAATGGTGAGTGAAAATTATGTAGTAAAGGAATCTCTGTTAACCATGAAGGAAAAAGAGCATTAAAAATCCATTTAGAAAGTGGGGCACATAAGGTAGCGATAGAACAAATGACCGAGTCTCAGTCGATATCCAGTTTTCTTCCAAGCAAATACTCTGATCAAGAAAAGTAAGTTACTGCAGGTGAAGTTACGTCTGTTTATCACGGGGTTAAACACCATCACAGTTACAATAGTCAAGATTGTAGCATTAAGTTGCTTCCTGTTATATTTAGTGATTCCAGCATTACAAACAAAGTAGCATGTGGCAGAACAAAATACATAAGCATATGTGAGAGTAATCTGGCACCTGCTGCTCAAGAACTTCTTCTACATCATTTAGCTGATTGTAATTATTTTTCTCTCGGCATTGACGCTTCAAACAAAGGAAATTTAAAAATGTTTCCCGTTGCGGTGCAATATTTCTCACCTGAAGAAGGTATTAAACAAGGTCTTCTGGACTTTTATGAAGACCCCAATGAAACAAGTGCTTCTATCAAAGATCGACTGATTGAAGTTCTCCAGAAAAATTTTCTTAAATTGTCTGCAGATAATGCACCTGTAAATTTTGGTAAACACAAATCTGTGTACCAAAAACTTTTTTCAGATAATGAAAAACTTTTAAAGGCAAATTGCAAATGCCATATTTTATATAACTGTGTTAAATTTGCACTAAAAGCGCTTCCTTTTGATGTAGAGATGTTAGTTATAAAAGTATACAGTGAATTTTCTGCTTTTGCTAAGCGCACAGAAAAGCTAAAATCATTCTGTCAATTTGTCAATGTAGAATACAAACAAATTCTAAGGACGTGCCGACAAGATGGTTATCTTTACTACCAGCTATTGAAAGGGTGCTCTCTAACTGGGTAGCTTTGAGGGAATATTTTTAGAGGAAGGTGAAACTGAGTGTTCCAAAATAATATGGAAAGCATTTGAAGAAGAAAGTTCTCCAGCACTTTGCTACCCGTATTTTTTGAAAAATATTTTGAATTTATTTGAGCATAGTGTTAAAATTTTGGAAAGTGATGATGTTACATGCACGTAGTTGCATGCAGTTATGTTAGATATTCGCGAGAAGATTACCAATAGGAAAAATGATAAATTTTATGGCCAGAAAACATTTTATATATATATATATTTTATATAGTGAGTGGATAGATTGCAGTTTACTGTAGATGTAAACTATTTCTTTCAAAGGTGCTTAACTTACCTGGAAAAGTGGTACGATTTTGAGAGTTCTACATACAAAAACATGAATATATTATCAATGAAGAAAGAAATTACACGGGATGAACTCAAAAATCTTGGAAATACATTAAAATTAGCAATCGATGAAGACAAACTATATGAAGACTTCTGTGTATGCCGTGGCCTCGGTGAAGTTGTACAAAAAGGGTGGACTTAAGATGGGTTAACTTCTTTTCTAAGGTGAATAAAGGAGTTGGAGAAGAACTGAAAAAAATTGTATCGTTTGTGCTCTCGATTCCAGTGTCTAATGCAGCTTGCGAACGAATTTTCAGTGTCATGAATGAACTGTGGTGCAAAAACAGAAACAAACTAAGCACACACCACGTCAAGGCTGAAATCCAAGTCTGCACAAATTTTAATCTTTCTTGTAAGGACTTCCATGCATTTTTACAAAAAAACTTTTCCGAAATCTATACATACGGATTCTCTCTATAAAAAGATAAACTTTCCCATTTTAAGCACAGAACCGTCCGAATCCCGAGTTCGCACCATACTTTGAAGTAATTTTGAAATGCGAATGATTAATATGCTGCACTCACCGATTGATTTTTTACGTGTTAGCTAACAGAAAACAGAAATTATTCCCTGGAGTAGAATCGGGGTCGCATTTCGTTTTTTTGTTATTGCCTTTCAATATCAGAATTAAACATTCCTTCCGAATTCCAATTTTCCACTTAGTCGCGAAGTCTGTTAAAACAGGTTGAAAAGTGCACGAGAATTACAGAGATTGCATATTATATTTTAATTAGGCAACTATATATTACATATTGTGATATGTATATGCATCAAAGACGTTTCGCAATTTTGGGACTACACGTTGCCTGAAGGGATATGGAACGTAATTCCCCTTTCACTGCGTAAATTTTGTTTCACATAACACTGATTCAAATAGCGCGGATTCGCGTAATATGAATAAACATAACACGGATTCACATAGCACGGATTCACGTAACGCGGATTCACGTTATACGTATTTACATAACAGAGATTCACATGATCACGAATTCGCATTACGCAGCTTTATCACGGTGATATATCACGGCCGGGCGTATAATATATGGAGAAAGAGAGAGGATGGGATTTTGTATTCCGCAATTCCTGGAAAATCAGCCTTCCTCCGCGAGGTTTTATGAACGCCTCAATTTTTTTTCCCCGCGGATACGACGAAATAACAGGTGAAAGATGCACTTTTTAGGAGTCGATTGAATTAATCAGAGGGCGAGATGATGGAAGTGAAAGAGAAGTCGGGATGGGAGGAGGAGGAGCGAGAATGAACAAGCAACGTCCGCGGAAATGGTGATAAATATCCCCCTTCATGACAGGTAGACATATTTTTAGCCTTGAAATATTGCGTGACTGAAAACGACAAATGATGTTTTATTTTTCCCCGCGAAATACCCCAGAAAAATATAGGTAGATGGATCCTTTTTTTAAAGAAAACAATTTTTCCCACCCCACCCGAAACGGTTCTTTTATTCATAAATCCTGCGTCGGAAAAGAGAAACAATGTTTTTTTGGAAAATATTTCTCGCGGAATTTTTTGGGATCATTTTGGACGTTATTTCTTTTCCGGTTCAACCTTTTTTTATCGAATACGTGAGATTTTGAGATTTTGCACAGTGGCGCTAAATTTTTACTAATCGACGATGCTAACTTGAATAATCAACTAGAAATATATGTCTATTTCGTATTATGGCTTCTTCTACATGAGGATAGGTATCAAACCTAAGGTACATATAGAGAAGCTTAAATAATGAATCGTTATTGGGTCATTTTCCCCAACCGACGGAAAAATTCCGAAATTCCAAAAAGTTTAATTTTCAGAAAATTATTCCGAATCCGTTCTTTCATTCCTACGCCCCATAAGAAAAGGATGAAAATCAGTGCAGGGATTTATAAAGTTTCAATTTTAAATTAGTGAAAATTAAGTGACAAATTTGATGTGTGAACAGTTCTATAGCTAAAAGGATGACGATTTTTTTATTAAGAAGTTATTCAAATCCGGGCCGGATTAGCCTAAATAATTTTGTTTTTAGCCCATTTTCCAGAATGGAAGTAGGCTTATAGTTTTGTCGTTGTGTCTGTCTGTCTGTCCCCTCCCCCCCATTAACATTTGAACCAATAGACCGATTTTCATGAAACTTGGCGGAAATCTTTTGCTACTGGGGCTGAGCTCCCGAGGATAATTTTTGTTGCGAAGATTGAAAGTCCCGGGTTCGATTCCAGGAACTATCCTTCCCATTTGATTTGCATGGAAAATCTGAAATCCATCGTGCAAGGTAATTTTCTCTTGCACATTAAAATATCTTAGAATTGTAATATCGGAGCGAGTTTTGTACTATTCTCTGAGGACAGGAATAAAGATTCTAATTTTTATCGTATAATTTTGCTTATCGATTGTATTTCTTAGAATTTCGCGTAAATACTGGCAATTTTGCAATTGTTATCACTTATTACGAGAATGTTACCATAGCAACAACTATTGTTGGACTCGAATTCGGTATATGCAAATACGTTCACGCGTTATTTTGCCGCACAAATACGTGTGGTCAATTTAATATTCCATTCGAATGTATTTGTAGTATTTTATAACGCTAAATTATGAAATTTTGGAACATAAAGAGCTACATATCCGCGATGAATTTAAAGTTATTAAAGCCAATATGAGTATTAAATAAATTAAATGGAAAGTAGGCATGATAAGTTTTGTTTGGATCATCTTTTTAATGATAAAAAGTGAAAATCTTACGGTAATGAAAGATATTAAACTAATATGGCAAGGAGTAAAATGCTTTTAAATGGGAGTTAATAATCTTATACATATATATTAATTTTCTGGGGTAGCTGCTCGCGTGCTTGCGTGATACCAGTATGGAAGTGGTAGATTCAGAATAGGTGAGAATCTGACATTGACTGTAGATGTAAATGCGAAAGCGTCACGAAAAATTTGAAAACCTTGAAATGCATAATGGCTATGAAGTAATTAAGCTTTTAAAATAAAAATTTTCCCAAAACAAATACATTGCAACGCCATTTATATCCATACAGTCGCTTCATTAAATTAGCGAGGATAAAATTACATCCGTTAGAACCAGGGGCGGATCCAGAAACTCCCCAAGGGGAGGGCGATCGCCCCAATTGCCCCTCCCCCCTCTTGATTCCGCCTCTGCCGACGACCATACATTTTGAAAATCCCTATCCTATCCTATCCCTATGCAGGTTATCGAGTTCGCAAAGTGTACGCCTCCTTCGACTGTTACCTTTTCATTGTCTAGTGTCTACTATGTTATAGTGTTTATGACGGTATACAACGATGCTGTATATACGAAGACTTACTGTACATACTCCTTTCTATTTAATGTTGTATTACTATATCATTATATGTACACTATCTAGGGTTTTCGCAGGTTTTTCACACCCCCCTTCTCAGTGGGTGTTTTCCTGCGTGGGTTTTACTAGGGAGGACATGCCTGTTTTACCTAGGTTTTCCCCACAATCTCTAATCTGTCTTCAATTTTATATATATATATTTTTTTTTACTCTGTATGATTTAGGTATATACTGTTTATGTTATGCGTATTGTATATATATATATATCTTACTTTGCCATTTTTTTATATTTTTTATATTGACGAAGGGTTAAATGTAAGAATGGACCTTATGGTCTAAATTTCGCCCGAATAAAGACGATTATCTATCTATCTATCTATCTATCCCCATCAGAACCTTTCTTTTCCTTGTCATACAGACTTAATCTTCGTTGTAGAAACAAGGAATGTTGCGCGGAATGAATTTAAGTATGTACCCAATGGATGGCAATGGGGTCGTCCAAGGAGAGGGCGATCGCCCCTCCCTTGGATCCGCCACTGGTTAGAACTAACAATAAGTATATTTTTCTCGGAGAAAGAATGCGAATCCGCAAAGAATCAGCTTAAAAATATTTTAGTATCATAAAAAAACAGGATATTTTTTCGAGAATTTAGCAATCCAAATGTCTCGCCATCCAGCTGGAGGATAACACCCTTATGGCAACTAAACATCACATCATCCGGCAGAAATATCCTACGTGAAAGCATCTAGAAAAATCTGAAAACCTTTAAGTATGAAATAGGTATGAGGTACTTATTTGAAAATGTAACACCTTATACACCAAACATCAAAGAAAAAAAGAAATATACGAATAAATAAATAAAGCCGTTTGTCTGTCTGTCATAGTACACACACACACAAAGATAATTAACCGGTTTACGGAAAATTATTTCTCTCAATTGAGAGAATTTGTTTTCCGTAAACCTGGTAAGTGTATCTGTGTGTTTGTGTGCTATGATCAGCAGTGGCGGATTTAGGGGGTGTCGCACTGTTCGTGCATATAATCTCAGAAATATTAAATGTCTCAATTTCAAAATCAGTGGAACTTCTATATGATTCCATAGAAAAGCGATCGTTAAGAGGTCTCACAAAGGAGGGTGGCCGTTAAGAGCGGTTTCACTATCTTTTACATATAATTACTCAATGTCTGTCCGTCCGTGCGTCCGTCCCCATTTTATCCCTTGAACAGATCGTCATAAAGAAATGTTGTAAATGCCATTTTGTTCTGGCAACTAGGAGATCCCGGGAAAACGATTTTAGTTTACGGAAGTGTCCCGTGTTCGATTCCGAGAGACAATTTCTCATATTACACAGGAGTTTCGATTTTTCAAGGTGCAGGATTGTTTTCTTTTATTCATCAAAATACGTAAATATAGACCAATTTTCTCTGTGCTTACTTTATCCCAAGGCTAAAACTATAATACATCTTATTATTGCGCTGTTTAGATGTTACATGGAAGAATTCGTCAGAAACACTCGTTTCTTTTCGAAATTTTATGGTTTTTTCGTACTCTTTCCGGGTGTTGCCATGGCGACCCGCATTGTTGCCTCTGAATGAATTAGCGTTTATAGACAAAAGAATTTCGTTATTCGCTTCGCGCTCTTATGAAACATCGGAATTATAGTTTTAGCAACGTCAAACTTAATAGATTGCAACGTTAATAACTGCAGATTATTATTATTCAGTAAACTGCTTGTAGACTGTGGACATTTTTAACGACTGACCAAAATAAAAAAAACCCCTTTTCTTTATTTCAATACTGGAATATTACCTTTTTCGTTAAGGGAGAAGCAATTAAAGTTGTACATATGAATTATAAAAACAAACATGAAATTCAAAATGTCAGTTGTCTAATTTATAAGGAGTAATGGGCTATTATTACTCTCAAACACACAGATTTCTGACTGACTTCGCAAAAGTTTTTGCGGGTACCACTAGTATATTTAGATTTCAGGGCCTCCGACTACTTAGCGCCAGAGGCTTCCAAATGTTTAGCGCCAGGGACCCCAGTAGACGTAAATCCGCCACTGATAAACAGTATTTATTAATTCATATATTTTTTTTATTTTTTGGCTTGTAAGGTGATACATTTTCATATAGCCTCATACCAAAGGCAGCTCGCATACTTGTTATTACAATGAGGTACTTAATTTTTCAAAAAATTGTCCCGTGCGAAATACATTGCGTAGACGTTAATCTCCATAACATTGCTTTATAGAATTAGTTAGCATAAAGACGCGAACTTACGGCTTGGGCAGTTGTGCACGAGATGTATCTTTTTCTCGAGGAGAGAATCCGAATCCATGGCGAATTAGATTAAAAATTCGTTTGATGCCAGAAAAGTCGGGAATTTTTCAAGAAATACGAAATTCTGACACCATGACAACGACCCCATTGCTTTGAAACGATGCAACACTTGCTTTTACTGGTTAAATGGTTTAATGGAAGAGATCGATGGAAAGAGGGAGAGAGAATTGACAAATGACGTTTTATACCGTGAAATAAAAAACGAAAAGAAAAATAGAGCTTTTTTTATTGAGACACAGCAGGTGTCAATAATTTAGATATTAAAAAATCAATAGGGTTTTTTAAATTTTATTTCTTAAAGATAAATATTTCGTGTAAAAACTAATGTTTTTTCTATCTCCTTTCACCGTTAAATCCAAATTGCATGCAACGCTGCGATGGGTAATACTATGGGTAATAATATAAAATTAATGCTTGTAATGGTAATTAATTGATTTCAACCAACCACGCAATAATAATAACTAACGCACAGAAGATAGCATTATCCTTTTTGTTTGTTTTCGTTGATCGGGTAATGAAAATGTGTTTCATATATTCAAATATTTATTAAATTCATGTTAAATTAGTTTGAAATTGAAAAGGCGAGTGAATTGAGCTGTCAGAAGCTCCGTTAGAGGTGATAGGTAGCTCCTAATTGACGTGTCTCTGGTGTGTGCGTGCGTGTGTGTGTGTAAAGGAAATGTAAATATATAATACAATAACAAAATCTTTAATACAGATATTTGAGACTATTAATTTTTTTCAACACCACTTTAACGAAAACATCCATACCTATAAATTAAAAAAATAACTTCTCTCAACACCAATAAAAATGCGCGTTTCGTTTTTAAATGCAACCTTCCTGAGCATTAATTCGCCGCTATTAGGTTCGGGATCTGATTTTGAATCACCACTGATGGCAGCTGCTGTGGAGGCGAAACGTGAACCTGCTTTTCAAACCATTCGAAGGCTAGAGAATTATCGAACTCGTGTTATGGCTTAAAACAAATTCCAGAATAATCACTTGTGTAAAAATTAAAAAATTGATTACTCGTCTTAGTTATATCCATGGTTTTTATAACTATGTTATTGCCATCTGAAAAATGCCTCAGACGAGTATTTTATTTGTCAAATTTTGGTGCCTAAATCAGTGCTGGAAAACGTTACGCGTAACGTAACGAAATAACGGAATTATTTTTGGTCAACGTAACGAAAAACGTTAACGAAATTTTTCAAATAGCTGTAACGGAAAACGTAACAAAAACGAAAAAATAATTTCGTTATTTCGTTATCATATGGTAAAGAGTTATGTTCTAGCGGGTTTTGTCCCAGGCGAAGTGTCTCGAGCAAGGGAAAGTGGCCTATTTCGGTCTTGCTTGTCCCCCGCTGGGCCAGTTTTGCCGCCTTGTCGCGAAAGAACCGCTATCCTGACCACTACCGATTGTTCTTTGGGTTTTCTTTCCATTTGTGAAAGGAATGGTGTTAATCCTTCTCCAGTAAGCACGAGATAATGAGCGTGGTGGATGAGGAAGGAAGCTCCAATAAATTTGCCGCTTGTAGTTAAGGACCTCTACCATTTTCTATCCTCCCCCACAGTGCCTCGTACTTCGAAAACATTCTTTTAGATATTACCTACACAGGAGTGAGTTTTTCCTCTTTTAAAGGTCGATGATCTGCAAGTTCCAATCCCATCATCCCCTATAATCTCGAATTCTATCCACTGTTTGTCAGTCTAACTTAACAAGGAATTTCAGAAAGGTCGAAGTGAATCTACGATTCTAACGTGTTGTCATCGTTCGTTAGAGGTCAGTATTGCTTCATACCTATTATTATTATTATGAGACGTTTATAGTAACAGTGGATAGATATTGTTCCCTGGAAATGGTCTAATCAGAGCTTAATACAATTTCAGTTCATTTCAAATTACCGAAGACTGTTACAGTGAGACTTTTCGCCAACCGTAAGAGAAAAGAAGTTCATTCGGTGTTGAAATAATAAGTCCCATTTTCATACATATTTCAAATTTATATTTTGTTTAGTATTAATTAAAGTCAAGTAATTTAGTGTGGCGGCTTTCTTCGTCATTATATTAGAAAATGCCGTTTTATATATTATTGGGTACTGTGTTCGATTCTCTGTCCATCATCTGGATAGAAAGGGAGTATCTGATTTTATAATGAATTAGGATAAACTCAGCAGCGCCTAATGGAATGTTATTTTACTATCTTATACCTTATTTGCAAACTAGTGCCCATATATTTTAATATAATTCTATTTTATACAACCTCATACAATGTCTAAACTTTTACGCTTCTGCTCGCTTTCCATTTCTCTCTAACCCACACGTCTTCCTCCTGCAGTCTTACTCCTCCCTCAGTTTACATCACACTTGTCTGTTTCCCTCCCCATGCTCTCCCTTCCCCTATTCATTTCCTCTATCTTTCTTCCCATTATTCCATCCCGTTTTTTATTTCCGACTTTTACATATTTCTTGTTCTTGCTGTAAATAAGGACAATTTTAGTCATTATAATTTTCAAAGCTAGCATTAAAATAATCCTCGGATTAAGCATTGAATCGTGCATTTTACCGTACTTTCCAGAATGGAAAAGAGGCTTACTGTTTCAGTTCAGTTCTTCTGTCCCCCTTTTAACATTTGAACCGAATGACCGATTTTCATGGTATTTGGTGGATATCTTTGACCACTGGGGACGACCTGTTGAGGAAATTCTTTTTTCTGATATTTGAAGGCGCGAGTTCCATTCCAGAAATTTTTCTCTCATTCAGTTTACATAAGAAATGCGAAATACACCATGCAGTGCCTTTTTCTTTAAAAGAAGTGAATCGTATTATTGGCACGGGATGTGTACTATTTTCTGCGAAAAGAAATAAAGATTTCAATTTTTATCATAGAATTTTGCTTATCGAAAGTATTTATTCAAATTCCACGTAAGTAAGCGTAAGTAGAAGCTAGCTATTTTTGAAGGAAATGTTTCAATTTTAACATGTATTTCTATTCTATTGCAAAATAAAAGAAATATTAAAAACTAATATATAAAGTATATTACACGTGACGTTGAGATATGGCGTTCGCGAAATAATAAACCGTCTTTTAGTTATAGCGGGAGCGACAGAGTTCCGCTGCTTAAACGCGGTGAGTGATCAAGAGATCACGAGCGCGCTGGTGAAAGCGAAGAGCGATCGCGTTGGAATTCGCGATTTACGGTGAGGTTGCGGCGGTACGTGACAATATCCTTGATCCTCATTTTATTAAATATTATGTATTTTCCGATCCTAAAAATTTGTATTCGTAACTATCGAGCATAAGTCTAATAAAAATGATAAACCCTCTAATCAACTGAAATTAAAGAAATTTTTAAATAGGTTCTTCATTTTTATCGACTGCATTGGAAATAGACTACAAACTAAAAAATTCATATAAACGTAGTCAGACCCCACTGAAAGCATTAAATTAAAGATTTTACAATAATTTTGCTATTAATTAAAATTTAATAGTATTCTTTTCGCCACGACATCAATTGAATACCCATATTGTTAAAGATCCCAAATTTTTCTATTTATCCTAAAAATTACCTTCATTCATGGTAATTTGGAGTGGTTTCAAATTTCGTCTTACAAATAATTCACTTTATTCTTTCATATACAAAATAAAGAAATTACCGGGTTAATATCTCAAATCTAACTAATCTTGAAATGTAATATTGTAAACCCATACATAATTTCTATGTATTTCTTATGGGGGTTATGAAAAGGAAGAACATCAAAAATGAGCCCTAAAGAGGACAAATATTGGAATTTGGGCAATTCTCTTTAGTTTTATCTGATAACCGATCGTTCTACCGAATTCTAGGTCTGTAGCAGAAGCATGTTGTCCGAGTTACAATCGGTGCAACCGACCGACGGGTTCCTTTTATTATCTTTAATTACGGGTCCCTGGGTTCTCAGTGTACTTTTTGTCTTACCTATAAAAATTCTAATGTAGGGCAAAACCATTACAACACTAATATTTTAGTTTCAAATATGTATTAAGTTTATTAACTTGAATATAAAATTTTGAATATGAAAATGCGAATTTTCATAGATGATCATCAAAAACGAAAAATGTGCCGAATACTTCGAAATCTTAAAAACGTTCCTGATCTGCAGCATATATATAGAAGTGCCTATAAATTAGTACTATAAATGAGAAACATATATTTAAGGTAACCTGTAAACAATAAAAAACAAAAATAAAAGGGTAATTACACGTAATTATTTTTACCAAATTATTTCGTTATAACTTTAAACGTAACGGAAAACGAAATGTAAATTTTAGCGTAACGAAAAACAAAATCGCTTTTTTGCCTGTAACGAAAAACGTAACGAATCGTTTTTTTCGTTTGCCAGCACTGGCTTAAATACATATTATGAAATTTGATGACCATTGGGGGAATTTAATTTTTCATCACTTGATTTCAGTCATTAGGTGAACTCAATAATTCTTCCCTGAATTCATATTTTCAATCGCTGGCAGCATTTTCTAGGGATTTTATCCTCATTTTCCTTCAAGTTCGCACTTATCCTAGCATTTGACTGACATTCAGTGGTTTACATGCTCAACAGCTGCATTAATTAGAGGAAGAGAGTGCAGAAGGCGTGTTGATTCAAAATCCTCGCTGGAACACGAATCGAAGATCTTTTTTTGCTTCGACCTTTTCACCCCAGGTCACGTGATATTCGCCATCTCCGAGCTTTGAGGCCGATTCTGCAATTTCGCATCGCTTTTACATTATTATCTATAATGAAAGATAAATTCTTTTCGTGTTCTGCCTACCAGTTTTTATAAGAGGATCCGTGCATTTTTGCGGAGGCAAGATAAAAAAATACATATCACATTTTTTCATTCGTCTCGACTACGGAGATCATCTTGACGAATGAATTAATGCCTTCCATCTTATTATTAGTAGACTTCTTTTTGGATTACGTCCCAAAATATCGGAAATAAACTTCCCCAAAGAGAACTCGTCCGTACGCTTTACGTTTTTTCGTCGACGGAGAACTTATAAATAGCGGATTCGAGCTCGTGTGACGCGTTGGCTGCCACAACGATTTAGAAAGGCGTGCATTAGTTCGCTGAATAAAACAACTGCGGCGTGTGACACCACTTATCAAATAAGTGACGCTTTCTTCGAGTGCTTCAAGATGAGATTTCAACAATATCTCGCACGTCCTTGGTATACGATTAATTTTCCAGTTCAATTTTCAAAGGCTTTGTTGATATTATTTAGGTTACCTTTGACTCGATAGTTAGACATATTGAGTCGGATTTGCATAGATTTTTTTCACAAATAAGAGGTCTTTTTAGTTGGCTTTGACATGGATTTAACTTATTTTTTCCCAACATTCCATCTTGTTAATTTTTTACCATTGTGACATTTTTATATGATTTTTTGTTGGTAGGGGAAATTTAAGCAATTTTTATTACGTGTTATTATTAAAATTAAGCCTACGGCCAGGCATACTTTAATTAAATATTTTAATTGTCATTATTAATATGTTAATATTACCAATATAAGAATTTTAGAAAGGATAGCCAGACTCCTTTACATCACTAATATAAGCCGAGGCACCTTATGTTTACTCTAAAATTCTAATTCATTTTTCTTAAAAATTCTACATTTTTTGCAGATGTTAAAACTAAGAAACTAGATATGTAGTTTTATTTAAGATTTCGTCCTGCATTTAAAATCTTTTCGGTTGCTGCCTAACACCAGGCGGATTCCCCGGAACGAACGAGGCGAAAAAATAATTTACATTTGATTAAACCCCCCTCGAAAAGCATTACGCCTTTTAGTAATTATTTTGGTAAGTCTGCCCGTGTAAGATGCCGGCTTTGGCCCGGCCTGCATTTTTATATCAATGGTAAATATAATATATGCAGCATCAACGTTCGGTTGTAAGCATTCATTTGAATACTGAAATACTGGCACAATTAAAGGCTCAGAGCGGGGTTTTTAACGAAGTGTCACTCTAAATGTATCGAACGCTCTTCTCATAAATTAGCATTTCCAACTCGTGCTCGTAAAGTAACGGACGGCTGCCCCCTCTCTCTCTCTCTCTTCCGCTTGCGTAGCGCACCGAGCCGTGAGGTTTGCATAAAATTCAGGATTATAAATTAAATTATCGCTGTCCCAGGCAATGAAATAAACAACCTCCAAATCTGCCATCGCAATGCTTCATTAAGATCGCATAAAAACTGCCTAACTCATAGCGGTTCGAATTTGTAAACATTCAAGGAGAAAGTGTGGAAACGCCACTTGAAACGCCTAATGGAACGGCTTAGGTCATTTAATTTAAATGCAAGTGAAATTAATTTGGTATATATACGCACTATTAACATATTTCAACGTGATGAATGGATCCAGCGACGGATAGCAATTAAGTTGAGAGTATAAAGAAATTATTTTTCTGGTTTCATGCTCTATAATTTAGATTTCGATTTCTTCGGTTCTCATCAATTCATGAGAAATCTACACCAGTGGCATAAAACTAGTGAAAATAAACAGTGATGGGCACAGAAATTCATCCAAACCTCAACTTTTTAAATCGTGGGAGGCAGACGATATCTACTCTTATGCCACTTAATAAATAATAATTTTTCGGCTGAAAGACAACATTGTTATTTTAATTCTATACATTAGTCATCCCAAGAACGCAGACTACATCACTGCGTGTTTTCGAGAAGCTTTTGGATAGCAAATCGCACGTATTAAAGCTTTAAATAAATACGTTGTTACCTACATTTTTGTAGGCCTTAATTATGCAAGATAACGTGAAATTCTAAACTTTTCCGAAATTCCGCAACTCCATAAGCGGACATATGCTTGCTTTCCTTTTAGTATTATTGTGGATCACAAAATTTATAATTATTGAGGGTGTCTTGTATTTTTCTATTTACTAGATTGAGCTTAAAATATTATGATGAGTAGTAAAGGTAATTCACGTAATGTTCATCATAACTAAAAGTTATTTAAAGTCTTAAATATCGAATATATAAAGAAGAGTGTCTGTCTATCCTCTATGCATTCCGACAACAAGCCAGTGCAACGAAATGTTGTATGAAATCTATTTTTATCCAAGAGATGGTCGAGGGCTATGTTTTCATCCAATACCAAGGTCCCATGTTCGATCCCAGAAGCTTTTCTTTATTTTCATTAGAATAAAATGGGAATGGGTACAACGTAATTTTCATTTTCACCTTAAAATTAGCTATAAACATCGTAGCTACTCGAAACAAGAACTGAAAAACTCCTAAAAGAATGGATAATACTGTCGATTTTCGATGAGGCAACAAAACGATACTAAAATTTGTTTTAAACGTGAAAATTCGATTTCTATAGTTGAAAATCTTTGACGCTCACGACGTCCACAGAATTGCCAAAATTTGGTAGCGCTTTGTTGGTCCTTTCGAGGTATTTTTCTTTGAAGTACCCGAGTTCGAGTCCGGATGCAATTTTTCCTTCGTTTACGAGATTAACGTGTGAAGCAGTATCGAGACAATCTCGAATTTTTATCTTCCACTAAAATTTTTAATTGGTACCTCACAGGTAATATAAGAGTCATGAACAGGAAAATATGGTTTTTTTATTGTCTTGAATGTCTCTGAACCAATTAAAATATCTAACAGGTCGTATATAAAAAAGCTTTGCAATTACAAAATAATAACGAAATAATATGAAATAAGCACTTCAATGAAAATTGTCTTACAATGCAAATGATGCATTCCTAACTAAAGGAACGCAAAAGGGCAAAACTAACATTATAAAGATAATAAATTCCAAAGTCCAAAAAGACGGTCCTAATAAGGCTTCGAGAGCACTTTTACGACATACAAAAGACGACTTTTGAGTAATTTTCAAGATAAAGTTCCTCAGTTTGTCATACATGAAGTAATGGATTTAAGCGGGCAACGCCGTTACTTCAGCTAAAGCATTAAATAATTTGAATATCTTAGTCGTAGTATAACGGAGACGCGTCATATTACCTTAAGCTGATAATCATGAGTAACTGACGCAAAAATTAGAACGTGATGTAACCTTTCTGAAAGGGTGTTGCTATGGGAAAAAATAATTGCTAATGTAATTATCAACGCGCCGCGCTCCCACCTAGCGGGAATATATATCGGTAGTACACGTCCCTCGGAGAAAAATTGATGGTTGAGATATGACAAGGCTACCGTTCATAATGAAGCTCAGTATCTTTAACGGAATACATTACATTCCCGACACAATCTGCGTGAATCAAACCGAATATCAAATAACTCCGGAGCGAATCAGTGCTAATCCTACGCGTTATCGGTTTTACGAACGCCCCTCCGTCATGAGTCAGCGAGAAGTAAAGGCCGAGAGAGAGAGAGAGAAAAGAAAGAGAGAAGAGCTTAGAAACGCTGACAAAATGTCATTTCGAGCTCGCTATACGATCCTCCGGCGACGAGTGGGCCCATGGCCTAATGAAATTAGACGGATAAGTTAATAAGCAAAGAAATCATTTCGCTTAATGAGCCCCGACGCAGGCGCAGTAAGCCCGAAAGGTCAAAGGTATGAAACGTCGAAAAAAGTCGCTTCATGGGATTTTCCGAGGAAAAGAAAAACAATAGCGAGGAGTCACTTCCCAAAAATTTTAAAGCGAAGAGAGGATCTTGTGATGTTTTCTGACGCCAAAAAAAATTACTCGACGTGACGGGCGAGAGAAACAGATACGCAGGAATGGAGAGAAAGCGATAAATAGAGGGAGGGAAAGTGTCAGAGGGGAGCGTCGAAGAGAGAGAAGATAATTCAGATAGGGAGAGAGAGAGACAGAAAAAGGGCTAGGAAGAATGAAAGAGAGAGAATGAGTCAGACGGGAACGTCGAAAAGACAGAGATATGGGAATACTGCGACGGAAAAATGGAGGAAATGTGTGAAAAGAGACCGAGATAGAGAGAGAGGAAAAAAGTGGGACAGAATAAAAGGGAGGAGAGGAAGAGGTTGCGGGAAATAGAAAAATTGAAGAGGGAGAGATTAAGCGAAAGAGAGATAGGGAAAGTAAAAAAGATTCACGGAGAGAGAGATAGATTGATGGAAATTGGGAGGGAGAGGAAGAGATTGAAAGAAAGAGGTGATGAGAGGGATTGAGGGAGAGAGAGAAAGAAGGATTGAGGAAGAGAGGAACATTTTTTTTATCTGACCTGAGGACGCCGACTGAAACGCCGGCGAAACGTCGTCTACAAAGCCGAACAACGCGGTGAAACCGAAAGCCATGCAGCGTATGGAGAAGATTGAGAGAACGCCACTGAGGGGTAAAGTGACAATGAGAGGGATATTGAGAGGGGAAGGAAGAAAGAGGATTGTAAGAGGGATTGGAGGAGTGAGCTCGAGGAGTGGTAGGGCGGAAGGATATATTTAATGAGAGAGTTTTTGGAAGGGTTGATGGAATGAAGGAGATTGAAAGAGGGAGAAAGAGAGTGAGAGGAGGAGATTGTGCAAGATGTTGAGAGAGAGAGAAAAGAAACTGAAAATGTATTTTTTCATTTATAAGTACCTCTCAAACAGTACTTGATGGCCCTTGCGAAGAGTGTAACAACTTTGACAAAAACAAACATATGTATACACCATATTTCCACAGCAGGATCGGTGCCCGCGACCTCAGAATTGGAAGCTATAGACGCCAACAACACCTCTATGAAGCCCGGCAAGGGAGGAAGAAAAGGATAATTGAGGTAAGAGATTGGGGGAGAAAGAGATTGAGCGAGGAAGTAAGGAAGAGATTGAGAGAAAGTGAGAGAGATGGAGAGAGAAAATAGAGAGAAGAGATTGAGAAAGAAATTGAGGGAAAGTGATTGATGGAGAGATTGAGAGAGAAAAAGCTGTCGGAGGGAGAGGTGGAGGGGGAGACGGAGGGGGAGACGGAGGCAGAGACGGAGGCAGAGACGGAGGCAGAGACGGAGGCAGAGACGGAGGGAGAGACGGAGGGAGAGACGGAGGAAGATATTGAGAGGGAGAGAAACAGATTGGAGGACGAGGGATATTGAGGGATGTAAATACATGGGAGATGAAATTGAGGAAGAGTGACTGAGGGGGAGAGTTGGATTGATGGAGAGAGGTACATTTAGGAAGAGAGAGAAAAATGGTGGAGAAGAGCGTTATAGAGAGCACGAATCTCAACTATGACATTTTCCTGCCCTCTTAACTCCTAGCCTATGTTAGCCTTCAGACCTACCGCGGTGAGAATCTCGACGCGAGATTCCTACGAAAAATTTTATCCCCTGTTGAATGCGAATTACGCCCCCCTGGAAGGGAAGCGGCGTTCGCGACGCAAAAAACTGAAATCATATGCTCGAATTGAAATAACTCCTCAAAAATTTGCTTATTTATATTCAGAAGAAAAGCCTTCCACGAGCCAGCAAATTAAAATCGCCGTTTATTATACGAAAATACAAACCCCCGACCGTTGTTAAGATCCACGAGCAATCCAGTGGATAAACTCCGACGTGGTATTAGGAGGAGAGAAGAAATAAAAAAATAAGTTGAACAATCAAAACAAATGAGGATTCTATGAGAAAGAGAGAGGAAAATTGAACAAACCCGCGCAAAATATGTATAAACATTTTTTCATTTCTTCGCGAATCAAAAAAAAAGAGAAGAAGAAAGCGGATTCGGCAATAAATATGGAGTCTCTACTCTCGAGTAGATTGGAGGGCCAGCCCGAAAGGATTTGAGTGGGGTTCTATTCAACAAACATCAATTTGGGAAATAAGATGACGGAGATGGGTGAGAGAGAGAGATGGAGAGAAGAGAAGGTATGCGAGAGGAGAAAGAAGGAGAGGGTAGAGTAGAAGGAGGAGAGGTTGAATAGAGAGAGGGAGATGGACCAAAAAAGGGAAAAGAAACTAGAGAATAAAAAACTCGACGGGGGATAAATTGGGAGCATCCCTTTCCCTGGTAGAGAGGAGTGCGTTTTTATTAATATAAGGTAAGCAGAAGAAGAAGTACGTGGAGAAAGAATGATAGAGGGAGAGAAGATAGGAGGATGTGTAGGATAAGTGGAGAGGAGTGGAGGGAAAAGAGAGAAGAGAGAGTTTGGGTTTAGGCGTGGAGTCAATATTGGTGGGAAGACAAGGTTAGCGGAATGGGAGTTGAAGGGTGCGGTGTATGGGTGAGAGTGAGGGAGGAGGGATGCAGAGGCAGCTGATTGAAGGCTGGCGGGAAAGAGAGAGAGAGTCTGAGGATGGGCCTGGAAGGGACTGGAACAGGGCTGGAATTAGGCTTCATGTGAACTGGAGGAGGAGAGATGGGGAAAGGGAAAGGAACGGTGCGAGTCTAGAATGAGGCTGGAAGAAACCTAGGAAAGATGCATGAGATGGAGAGGTAGGAGGAAGAAAGGACGAAGAAAGGAAGAGAGGATGGAGGAAGGAGGGAAATAGAGAGGAGGGAGAGGGATGCATGAAAAGTGAGGGAGGAGTGAAGAGAGATGGAGGAGGGTGGATAGAAAGTGGGGAGAGGGAGGAGCGAGAAAATAGCGGGAAGAGATAGGGAGAAGGAAGAGAGAAGGAAGGGAAGGGGGGTGAAGGGAGGAGAGAGGGAGAGAGAGGAGAGAGAGAGAGGAGAGAGAGGAGAGAGAGAGGAGAGAGAGAGAGAGGAGAGAGAGAGTAGGAGGGAGAGTGAAGGTGGTGGAGAGAAAGAAAGAAAGAGGGAGGGGAGAAGGAAGGAGAGAGGAGAGAGAGATGGAGAGGACAGAGATAGAGAGGAGAGAGATATAGGAGGGAGAGATAGAGAGGAGTGATAGAGGAGAGAGAGAGATACAGGAGAGAGAGAGATACAGGAGAGAGAGATACAGGAGAGAGAGATAGAGGAGAGAGAGATAGAGAGGAGAGAGAGATAATGAGGAGTGAGATAGAGGAGAGCGAGGAGAGATATAGAGGAGAGGAGAGAGAGGAGAGAGAGAGAGGAGAGAGAGAGAGGAGAGATAGAGAGGAGAGAGAGGAGAGATAGAGAATAGAGATAGAGAGGAGAGAGAGATAGAGATAATAATAATAATAATCGTCTTTATTGAGGGCGTTATTTGGACAATCATGTCCATTCTTACATATAACCCTGACGAACACAAACATCCACGTCCGAGGCGGGATTCGAACCCGCGACCCTACTATGGATATATACTATAGATGGGAGGGAAAGAGAAGGAAGGGGGAGAGAAGGAGGAAGAGAGTGGAATAAGGGGAGGAAAAAGGAGGGAGAGAGAAAGGAGAGGGAGGAGTGAAGGAAAAATGGAGGGATAATGGAGTAGAAAGTACGAAGGAGAGCAGAGAGATAGAAGAAATGTGGAGAGAGACAGGAGAGGGAGGAGAAAGAGAAAAGGTAGGAAGGAGAAAGTGAGGGAAGAGTGGGAGATAGACAGGGCAGATGAGAGGAGACTAGGAAGGATCGTAGAGGGGATGGCTGGGTAGAGAGATAGTTATGGCTGGTTTGGAGGTTGGATGAGGAGAGAGAGAGAGAGAGAAAGTGAGTTGGCGCGCGTATTTATTCGCAAGTCTCTCCCTCCATCCTCCCACACCGCCCCCGACCCGACCTCCCTCCCACTCTCGAGTGGAATCAAACCGTGGGACCATCCTCCCACAAGGTCATTATTCCGCCTACGCCCCCGCATCCCTCCCCAACCTCCTCACCCCATCCGACCAAAAAAACCACCCCACCAACCTTTCTCTCCCGGCCGCCAAATCAACCGGGCCCCTTTCCCCATCCCCTCAAACTCCCTCGCGGCCCCTATCCGACCCCCATCACTCTCCATTTGTTCCCAACTCTCTCCTCCTACGCCACCCGACACCAGCAACACTCCCTTCTTTTATCCTCCCTCCCATCATCTCTTCCTCCTCCGTTCACCCCCTCTCTCCCTACCAACAACCTCCTCTACCACCGCCGCGGTGGGGGGAGGCAGGAAAGAAGCGTAGGGGGTTTTTCCCTCTCTCCCTGTCGCGCCGCTCGGCTACCCCACCGTGAAATTGAAAGGGGGTTCGCCCAACTGTGCTATGCGTGGCCGCGTTATCATCGTCAGCCACGAGAAGAGAAAGAGAGAGAGAATCCCTCGCCTCACTCTCATCCTTCTTGACCTCATCCTCTTAAGGGAGGTACTTTTCTCCCCCCTCTCTCTCATTATATATATATATATATATATATATATATATATATATATATGTCTCTCTCATGTGCTGACGAAGGGATCACTCCCAAAGGGTCCTGTGTTTTTTGTGTTTGTTTTACGTGTCATCGCTAACTTTAATACATCTTATTAGTGAGTGCTCACTGGGCTTTCTTATCTCAACAACTTGTTGCCATCTAGTTATCCCATTTACCTTACCTCTTCCGTAAGCATTTATATATGTGTGTGTGTGTGTGTGTGTTTGCATGCGCGTGTGCGTGCGTGTGTGTCACGGTAAATTGCGTAGTCCGGTAAATGTGTACATTTCCAGGATAATGTGCACACTTACCACCTAGTTCGGTCAATGCAAGTATAATATACTTTTTACCGATTGGATTGGGGAAATGTACACAATTACCTAGAGACATTGGTAAATGTGGATAAACGTCGCCACACAGGCCACAACTTGGCGGCGTCGCGAAAATCTGTTGCAGTTTAGAAGCACGGTAAATGCGCGTTGTCCGGTAAATGTGTAAATTTCGTGGCAAATGTGCACAACTAAACTAAATTTGAACATGAAGTCAAATTTTACTCGGCCCCACCGGGTTTGGTAGGTTAGTCGAAGTGTTTTTGGTTCTTCCTCACGTTGACTGTGTTCTCCCCTCGGGTTGGGAAGCGTTCATCTTAATATATACCAGTGGAGCCGAACCCTCGATGATTTTTGATAAAATTAACGTAATTATTAAAGTGTAGCATTTCTCATTCTTGCGTATTTCCACATTTACCCAAGGCACATCGGTAAAAGCGCACATTTACCGGGAAATGTACGGATAATAAGTATTTCTGGAAATTTAAACTTAAATTTACCGAGCTTGGTGGTTAATGTGCACATTTACCGGTAAATGTACATATTTCCCGATTACGTACCTTTACCGTAACATATATCATTATATATCGACGTTTCTTACAGAGGATATAACATATAGGAGGATACTAATGTTTAGGCACTTCCAGATGTGCTGGAGATTCGAAATTTTTATCATAGGTAGGATTTTGTGCAAAACCGACTAGAAAAAACGAAAATCATGAAAAAGTGCAACAATGCGGCCGCTAAAAATTCGCAATTGTTAAAACAAATTTTCAAGGTTTATGTATTTCCGCATGTGCTACGGAGTTGAAATTTTTTTATAAGTAGAATTCGCAAAAAAACGAAATAGGGATTATACAAATTTTGATATTTTATTTTGTTTGGCAGTTAAAAATTCTTAAAATTTAAACAAATAGATAACTGTTTAGACATAACGGGATGAGCTAGGAAGCTGAAATTTTCAAGTTATATACAGAGTAGTGCATTTGCACAAATAAATATTTGAAACTCTCCATAAACAAATTGCGGCGGCCGTTAAAAATGTTTAAAATTTAAACAATTGGAAAAATATTATTTCACTTCTAGAAGTACTACAACTTTAAAATTTGGCAGAAATGTGTAGTATTAGTACCCATAATGGAGAAAATATAAAATTCTTAAAATTGCAAAGTTTTGGGATTGTTTTAATCCATTATTTTTACATAAGGGAAAAACGAAAATCGCTCTGCAGGTGAAATATTTAGAATTAAAATATATTTGTAATGATGAAATATGAAAAATGAATGTCTTTTTATCTTGAGATGATATGCTTGCAGAATGCAAGCACCAACTACTCGTATATGTATATTCAACTGCCATAATAATCCTTATATAATAATTCTCAAGTGTCCGTCTGTCTGTCCCGGAATTTAGGACATTTTCCAATGGAATTAAGAGCTGCAACTTTCACAATCGTTACACCCCTATGAGGTGGTCTCTAGAAAAATCAAACATCTCAGAAAAAGTCCCGGATTCGACTCCGGGAGACAATTATATTTTCCCCTAAGTTTACACGGGATTTTCGATTTTTCACGGTGCAAGGTTTAATTCTTTCATTAATTAAAATATGTTAATATGAACCGAATTTCTCCATTTTGGTTTTATTCGACGACTAAAACTATAGAATATCTTATTTTTGCAATTTTTTGATGTTACACGAAAGGGTTTGTCAGAAACACGCATTTCTTTTCGAAATTTTATGGATTTTTCGTACTTTTTCCGGGTGTTGCCAAGGCGACCCGCATTGTTGCCTCCGATTGAATTACCGTCTACTTAGCCTTCAAATGTCAAACTTAATAGATTGCAATGTTAATAATTGAAGAATATTATTATTCAGTGAACATAAGAAGAGGAAGAATAACGGAGCCAAAGAGTGGCAAATCAAGTCGTATATTGATGCCAGAATGTAATAAATTTCAATATATATATATATATATAAGTTTTTACACACACACACATCTAAGAAGTTATATTTTAATCACACTACAAAGTCCCGTTGATGTTCAACGGGTAATTCCGCTGGCATATAAATAAGACAATTTTCATTTTCCGCGAAATCAAGGCATCTATCCGGATTTTCTAAATTCTCTGGCAATCAGCTCGCGTCCAAGTTTTCTAATTTCCGGGTCATGGTTTAGATCGTTTCAGCGATAGCTATAATCAACATTACGAAAATAGCCAATATATCACACTACAATGTATGTAAAAATTAGGATATCTTGTGTGTTAGGTTATGGCGACATCATCCGTGGCTTTTAGTTCGTATCCGGATAAAAAAATTAATTTAAAATTATCACATCATCATATGTATACGCCGTTGGCTGAAATCAAATCGATTATAATGCAGTCTTTAAGCATTAATTCAATGTTATTGAAGTAAGGATAATCAATTCCCAATGAAAGGCATTGGAGTCGCTACTATGGTAGTAAATATTTTTCATTGTTGAAAATCGAAAAACTTTTCACAATTTTATGATTAAAACATATTTTTACGCAAATTCAGCAGGATGTGAATTTTGTCTTCAAGAAAAATAAACATCATTCTTTAGTTCATGGTATGGTGTATGTCCCGACTTTGTATCTTATTTGTAAATAATTTAAAAAAGCAATTTTATATAGCCCTGCACAGTTTTCAATGCTTTTCTTATGGGTGTTTAAAGTTGGAAACTGGGATAAAAAATACCCCTTAAATATAGCTTTTTCCAGAATTTTGCATTTTTCTAGAGGTTGTACCCAATAACCTTCTTCATGCCATATTTCAGCTCTGTAGCACTTCTGGAAGTACCTTAGGTTTTATATGATATATATGTGTGTGTGTGTGAAAAGGACGAGGAACTAGAGATGCTATAGGAGTAGTTAGAATCATATCAGAAAGGGCAATAGAATACAGTCAAGATATCTGCGCATGTTTCGTAGACTGGCAGAAGGCCTTTGATAGAGTAAATTGGGTAAAGTTGATGAAGATATTAAAGGATATAGGTGTAGACTGGAAAGACAGGAGACTGATTAGGAATCTATATGAGAATCAAATTGTAAAGGTCAGGTTTGAGAATGTGGACACCTGCGGAATAAATATCGGTAGAGGAGTAATACAAGGCTGCTGCCTATCGCCAACCCTATTCAATATATATGGAGAAAGTCTAATGCAAGAAGCTTTAGAAGGCACAGGGGATTTCAAAATTGGAGGAAGGATTATAAGAACAGTAAAATACGCAGATGATCAAGTACTTCTAGCAAGAAAGGAAGAGGAGCTACAAAAAATGATAAATAGACTAGTGATAACAGAAAATACGGTATGGAAATAAATACAGAAAAATCCAAGGTCATTCGAATATCGGGTAAAGAAGAGAATCTGAACATAACTATTGGGGGAAAGCCATTAGAACAACTTTCAGAATATAAATACCTTGGAAGTATCATAACACGAGAGGCAAAATGTACAGATGAGATCAAAACTAGAATAGGAAAAGCAAAAGCGGCTTTCAGGAGAAAGAAACAACTACTTACAGGGAATATAAGGGAAGATATCCGCAAGAAGTTGATAAAATGCTACGTATGGAGTATAGCATTGTATGGGGCAGAAACATGGACGCTTAGGAAAAATGACATCAAATTCTTGGAAAGCTTTGAAATGTGGACTTGGAGGAGAATGCTGAAGATAAGATAAAATGGACAGATAGGATGAAAAACGATGAAGTGCTACGAAGAATAGGAGAGAAGCGAATGATTATACAGACTATCAGAAAGAGGAAGGCTAACTGGGTTGGACATTACCTGAGGAGAGAGAGTATGATTAAAGACGTGTTAGAAGGAAAACTAGATGGGAAAAGGGAAAGAGGTAGGAAAAGGTTTCAGCTGATAGACGATTTGAAAGGGAAAGAGAGTTATCAAGAAATAAAGAGGACAGCGGAAAATAGGAATATATGGAGAACCAGGTTTAACCAAGAATAATCACGGACCTGTCTACGGACAGACTACCTATGATGATGATGTGTGTGTGTGTGTTACGGTAAAGGTAGGTAATCGGGAAATGGGTACATTTACCAATAAGCTGGGTAAATGTAAGTTTAATAAAAACGCAAATATTTATTAACAAATTATTTGTATTCATCAAAATTATGAATCTTCTGATTCGATACACCTTTTCCCAACGATCATCTAGTTTAATTATTCCTTTTTTATAAAAGTTTGGTTCTCTGGAATAAAAAAATTTGGTGACTGCAATTTCTACGTCACAATACTTCTTGAATCTCATATCTTTCATAAAATTTTACATGGATCGGAACAAGTGGTAAACGGTAGGTGAAAGGTCTGGCGAATATGGTGGGTGGGGGAGAACTTCATATTTCAACCGCATTAATTTTTGGGTGGCGATTTTTGCAGTGTGTGGCTTTGCATTATCTTGGAGAAGAATTGGTCGTTTTCTATTGCGTAAACTCGGTTATTTTTTGAGCATTCTTTATGCATACCATCCAGCTGACGACAATACACTTCTGTTGTGATGGTTTCTCGTGGTCTGAGAAATTCATAATGAATGATCCCTCTCACATTCCACCAGACGCAAATCATAGTCTTCTTCGGATGGAGATCTTTTTTTGGTAATTTTACAATTTAACTATGTATGTTTGTTTGTGTGCCTCTCTTACTGCACAAATGGGTATCTCAGAGGTAGTGCAATGAATTAACGGGGAAGGGAGGAGGGAAACCCGGTGCCGGCATTTGCCTGCTCTTACGAAGAACACCAGGGGGGGCCAACGGCTTAACGTCCCTTCCGAAGGACGGAACAGCTGAATTTGCGCGGTCTCCTCGAACCACACAAACGGGGCCGTTCGACCTTGGAAAATCCTACTTGCGCAGGATTCGTGCCTGCTGCCTTTTCAAGCAGCAGGCGAGTAGCAGCCAGCGTCCTAAACACTACACCACCGACACCCTCTCATTTAACTATTGTCCCGACCTTGTCTGATTATCATAGAGAATCCACTTTTCATCACACGTGATGATCCAGTCAAAGAAAAGCTAATTTACGGTCTTTTGGAGCAAAGAAATGCAAATATTCAACCTCTGCATTTTGTTTCTTTTAGTCAATTCGTGTGGCAACCATTTTTCTAGTTTTTTTTACTTTTCCTATCCGTTTTAAATGACGGCACACGGTTTTCTGGTCAACAGTAAGTGTGACAGCCATCTCCCTAGTAGTTTGTCGCGGATCAGATTCCACAAGCTGCTTCAAGAGCTCGTTGTCAACAACAGAGGGACGTCCTATACGGTGTTTATCTTCAACGAACATATCTCCAGAGCGGAATTTGGTAAAACATCGTTGAGCAGTTCTTACTGTCACAGAACCTTGTCCCCAAGCCTTGGCTATCCGCTCAGCAGCATCGGTTGCTGGGCTTCCAAGTTTGAATTCATACAATAAACAGACCCGAGTCTCTTTCAAACTCATCCTATATTAAGGGAAACTACCCAATAATTAAATAAAGAAATTTAATTGTTGCCACCAAATAAAAATTAATAATTAGTTGAACTAACGAAAATAATAAAAAAAATTATTTCTCAAAATTAAATATTTCTTTACATTCAATTTCTACAACCTTGTTAAAAACGACTACTAATGTTTATGCACTTCGGAATTTTTTATGAAAGTAGGATTATATGCAAATCCGACTAGAAAAAACGAAAATCTTGAAAAAGTTCAACAATGCGACCGCTAAAAATTCGTAATTGTTTAAACAATTTTTTAAGGTTTATGTATTTTCGAATGTACTACGAAGCTGAAATTTCTTTTAAAGGTAGAATTTGTAAAAAAACGAAATAGGGAATATAAAAATTTTGATATTTTAAATTTTTTGGCTGTTAAAAATTCTTAAAGTGTAAACAAATAGGTAAATTTTTAGGTACTACGGGGCAAGCTAGGGAGATGAAATGTTAACATTATTTAGATCTTAGTCCATAAACACAAATAAATATTTGATAACTACCATGGAGTTGTTATTGCGGCCGTTAAAAATATTTAAAATTTAAACAATTAGAAAAATATTATTTCACTTCTAGATGTGCTATAACTTTAAAATTAAGCGAAAATGTATGGAAAAATTATAATATTCTTTAAATTTCAAATTTTAGGTATTGTTTTAATCAAATATTATTCCATAAGGAAAGAACGAAAATGGTTGCAGAGATGAAATCTTTTCAATTAAAAAAGTATTTCTAATAATCTCTCTCAATAATTAATGTTTTTCAAGGTGAGATGAAATGCTTGCAGTATGCAAGCACCAACTACTTGTTATGTATATAATTATATAGGAGAATACTAATTTTTAGGCATTTCCAAATGAGCTACAGACTTGAAATCGAAAATTCCTAAAAATTTCATATTTAAGAGATGTTTTAACCCCAATATTTCATTTCAATACCCCTTAAGAAAAGCATGGTATTCATTACAAGACTTTCAAAAAATGTCATTTTAAATTACTTAAAATTGTAATACGAACTCGGGAAGAGAACAGTTGCCTAGCTGAAAGAACAGAGTTCTTAATTTTGAAGGTAGAATTCAAATACCTACAGAATTATCGCAAATATTTACTTGTAATTGGAAAAAAATGTGAATTTTTCCTCTTTTCAACAATGGAAATCTTAAAATACTATGGCAACGACCTCAATGCTTTTAAAGGGATCTGATATTATAAGCTACGATTCAGTGTATTAATGCTTTTAATGGAAATTATTGCCGTCATAACGAATTAGAGCAGAACTTCCATTACTCGAATCTCAAGCAAAAGCAAAAATCATTCAAGTCATAGAAAACTCAAGTTATTGAAATATATTTTTAAATAATTCTATATATACAGTGGAACTTCTATAACTCGAATCTCAAGAGAAAGCAAAAATTATTCGATGTATAGTAAGTTCGAGTAACGGAAATATATTTTTTCATTTATCTTTAATTGAATTAAGATAAAATTTATTACCATAAGCATATAAGTTAACTTACTCTAATTTTCGAGATCATGCATATTATGAACACATCATCAGCAATATTTTCTTCCGATAGTACCTATGTAAGATTTTACTCTATCCAAAACACTAATTGCATCACGCACTGTGATTGAGGGTATCATAGATAATTGTAATTCTCACGTACTACTGAAAGCACGAACACGACGATTAAATTTGGGTTATCGACTGTAGGAAAAGCGAATAGTTTTGTTTTTCTCTAGGACTATAAGAGATCACAATAGTAGTAACATTGATATCAATTACGGTAAAACGTGAAAAGTATTTTAATGTTGTTTCGTAATTTTTCGAGAAACTTGAATTCTTTTCAATTGTTACATAAAATGGCGTCATACATATTTCGCGATTTTTTATCAAATTCGTGCTAAAGGCATGGATAATGATGCCGCAATGTTAACACAAAATGTTCTAATTTTTACATACATTAACTGTATAGGGTATTGTCTTAATGATGATTATTCTTATTACTCATGTAGTGCGATCTGAGTGACGAAACTTGAAATACCAAAACTTGGACCCGAGCCGATTGCCGGAGAATTTGGAAATTACGGATAGTTGCCATTATTTCACGGAAAATTATAAATATTTTCCTCTTACTCATGGAATATATTATCTAAAACATATATGTTCCACGTGGCAGAAGTGCTGTTGCCCTGGAGATCGCGTTGGTTTAATTACGAGTTTAGACCTTGGTAAATGGAGATTTTTTAGCGCTTGCCGTATGCAAGCACCGACAACTCATATATATATGTTAATCATGACATATCATAAGTAAGAAGCGTCAATATAGTATAGATATATAGGAGTATACTAATGCCCAGTCCAAACTAAAAGGGCTAGAGAGCTGAAAGCGTCAGCGTTTCTAGAGGTCATGGAGAAACATCCAGAAAAAATGGGAACTCTCACTTAAGTGACTCCATAAATTCCGAATTTTGCGTTTTTTTCAATAAGAAAACCATTGCGCCATTTTTGTAAATTAATTTCAGGCACTTGCCGATAAGCTGGAGAAATGACATTTTGAGTGTTGTTAGATCGCCACAATATCTATTAGGAATTGGTATAGTTTTTCCTTACAGTGTCCTGGGTTCGAGACCAGATGCCCCGTAACATCTCCCATAATTTAGCTTGGGGAAAAGGTAATCCAGTATATCTACATAAATCTAACAACAATAGGAATAGGGAGCTGAAATTTTGCACTATTACAAGATTTAGCTCTCAATGAACTGGAAAAATTGAAAATTTCAAAATTGTTAATTTTTAGGGGTTGTTTTTACCACATTTATATATTCAAGTTTAAATTTTTTACTTTCTCCATATACATAGTATAGGGGCAAGTATTTTTTCCATGAAAAAAATAGACTTCGAGATTCCAACGGAAATACACGTTTTGAGGTCCCCTGAACACGTTTCCCGCCCGACCGTAAGGCTAGCCGCGCACGGGCAACTTTTAACTCGCCGCGACAAGTCGCCTCGGCTAAAGTAAACAGCGATTTTTTTTGCGTGAGCCCGCGCACGAGAGCGACTATCCCTTCTACGCAGTGATCTCAGTTCCACTGTGGACTTCGAAGAGACAGCAGTTGTCAGTGTTTTGCTCTTCAGAAATCGAAAAAAAAACGAAAAAGATACCAGTTTTGGTTTCATCCAATACTCAATCAAAGATCACTAAACGGTCAATTCTACTCACTCTACGAAGACTTGAGGAGCTATCCAAAAATTTTTTAATTACTTGTAAAAGGTGCTCGCATTCGGCAAGCATTTCAGTCCATATCAAAGGTAACACAGTAAGATTTAGAAGTATTTAAAAAATAAAAGTTCGCGCCTCTGACCCGATTGTTGTTCTTTCCTTATGGTACAAAACTGGACAAAAACAATCCCTAAAATTTTTAATTTTAAGAATATTACACTTTAGCATTTTTAGTACTAATGCTACACATTTCTGGCAAATTTTAATGTTGTAGCACATGTAGAGGTGCGATAAAATTGATCTAAGTGTTAAAATTTTAAAAATTTGAACAGTAGCAATAACAAATTAATGAATATTTTAAAATGTTAATGTGTGCTAATACACTAAGTGTTAAATAACTGACAAATTTCAGCTCCCTAGTTCGTCCCCTAGTACCTAAACGTTTATCTATTTGTTTAAACTTTAAAAATTTTAATTAGACAAATCAGCAATATATTAGAATTTCTATAATCCCTATTCTGTTATTTTACGAATTATACCTTTACAACAAATTTCAGCTTTGTAGCACACTGAGAAATACATAAACCTTAAATAATAGTTTAAACATTTACGAATTTTTAGCGGCCGCATTGTTAATTTTTAAAAAGATATTTGAACTTTTCTATTCGGTTATGCACATAAATTATTTCAAGTCTTTAGCTTATATGGAAGTGACAAATCAAAGCATAAAACAAATATATAAACCTCTGCATCGATTTACGCGCTTTTTTATGGGGCAAAAATGGAGCCAAAACAGCCCCTTAAAATGATGAATTTTCCCAATTTCGTATTTTTCTGTTTGGTTGTGACCAAAATCCTATACTCGTACCAAATTGTAAGTCCCCAGCTCATCTGGAAGTGCCTAAACATTAGTATCCTCCAATCGTATCATAAGCAAGAAGCAGCTATATACATGTGATTTCCGAATTTGATCAACTATTGAATATTCTTGGTCCAGCTCTTTGTATATTCTATTCACAGTCAAAACTTTCCCTAGAAGCCATGACTGACCGCTAGCTTCCACGGGCAAATACTTTTGAAGGGAAGGACCGACAGTCGCCAGTGCGCGCGGATACGTTTGATAGCGGGTGTTTAATTTTTGAAATAGTCGCCGAACGACAATCGTGTCGCGCTCAAAATAGGACGTTCTGCGACTTTTAAATCGCCGCGGCAAAATAATCGCCAGTGCGGGCGGTTAAGTATGTAGCCACGTGATTCATTTTGGTGACACGATAGACGCTGCGAATAAGTCGTCCGTGCGCGGCTAGCCTTCCAGACTTGACCCGACTTCGCCAGACCACTTCAAACGGTCGGAAGGAACCAAACCAGATTCATTTTTCGCCCGACTTTCTACCGCGCAGTTGAATGCTGAGATGGAATCCACGTTAATAAAAATAGTATAAGAGGAGCTAGTGACTTGACATTTGGCACGATTATAGGTTTTTTGTCACAATCAAACAGAAAAATTGGAAATTTCAAAATTATTAATTTTTAGGCGTTGTTTTTACCCCATTTGTACATTAAAGTTTAATAATTTTTATCTCGGAAACTATAAGTCGTAGGAACGAGCTTTTGCAAAATATTTGTAGGAACTTCTATCCTCCGTATGAATAAAATTTTAATCGACACCTTACAGAAAAAGGGCAAGGGATGGCAATTGGCGATCAATTGACGATTATTACAATTTAATAATTTTTATCTCGGAAACTATAAGCCGTAGATACAATCTCTCGCGGACTTATTGTAGCCAATGTCGTCCTCTACCTGAATAAAATGTTTAATCGATACCTTAAAGATCATATAGGGGCTAAGGAAAGAATAACAAAATATTCCTGATTCTTGGTGAGGTCATCACGCCGAGATATCGTGCAGTTGCGGAAAACAAGCAAGCATCGCCCACCGCGCTTCTTAATGCGCATACAATGACTATTCGTTTTAAAGGTAATTTTTCATTGAGGAGGTTCTCAATCCTAATTTTCCATGAGATTTCATAATCTAAAACTAACAAAGCGAGCTGAAACGCTTGCACAATGCAAGCAACTTTAATAGTTAATAATAAAACATTATTAATTTTCCCTGATAGTTCCTCAATTTCACACGTTTTAAAATATTCAACCTCTGTAATCGCCAAAGATCTTGCACCCAAAACCGCCTATTCGTAATCCCCTAATCAAGGGTATCTTCAAATCAACACTCATCCCACTCGTCGTCGAACTTGAGGAGCTCATGATTCACAGTATTTAAAGTCGCCCGACTAGTCGGAACCACTGTAGCCACCCCGGTCTGTCAAGTCGGCAGGTCGGATCGAGTTTGGAAGTCGGGTCGGATCTGATCCGCTTCCAGTTTAGCCGAAGTCGTTACACAGTTGTTGTAAAAGGCATTACCCTTGCCAACGTCTCGGAGGTCTAACACACGCAAACACACACGGCGCATCCAGAGATGTGGCACACCGCAAGCTGCGGAGTCTGCCTCTCTTCCGTTTCAAGCGGAGGCGGAGGTAGATAGGGAGGCAGTGAGGGAGGCTCAAGGGGGAAGGAGGTAAGAGTCTCTAAATAAACCCGGGGACGTTTTGTGCCGAGTTCAAACGACTCGAAAGAGCGGAGTGAAATATGTATCGCGGTGTAAAAAAGGCGCGAATCCTCACGGAGTCGGGTTATAAAGGGAAAAAGGCGATGGGGAAAAATCGAGCAAAGAGGGGAAGAATAAAAACGATATGACTAATTTTCCATTTAAAACGCGAAAATTTTTATCTGAGGATATCAATCACGCCAGGGTCGTAGTCACGCGATCCAACTCGGTTTTGTCGTTTATTTTGATTTTTTTGCTTGCCCGCGAGAAAGATATATATCCTTCCGTAAATTGCTTTTTCATTAGACATCGAATTAAAAATTTGTAATTTCGCGAGGGTTACTGTATGTTTTTTGCGTTACGTAATAAGTAATTGTTCATGCGAATCGAAGTTTTAATTTCAATGATAATTTACGTATTCGATAAATTATCCGATTCTAATAAATTCACATAGGTCTTTGAATAGAGGTACAGCAGTGGTTCTCAACATGGTAACCGTCGAGGCATTCCCAGATACCTGCTGCTCTATTGGCGTGGCAATGCCAAAGAGAGACAGTGTTGAAATACATTTCAAGGCTTGTCATTCATCATTTGATATGTATTTTCTACTGGGTTAAAAGAAAGTTAGTGACTTGAATTCTAAACTTCCAGCGCAGCAATCTCTATTTACCAAACCTGTCGTAACACTTTGCGCATGCATAGATGTTTATAATCTGTTATCCAGTTCAACTCCTGCTATTCATCAGTGTATGCGTCACTTGGATTTTTTTATTTGTAGCTTTTATTAAGTAGGGTTACTCAAGATGTCAGAAACAATAATGTTAAAAACGTAAAATTTAAAAATTAACGTGAAGAAGTTTTTTATCTTGGTGTGAATTGGAAAGTGCATTTGTTTATTGCGATCTAGTGTCAACACCAAAGAGATGATATTAAAAAACAGTTCAAGGCTCATCATTCATCATTTGATAAGAATTATCAACTGTGTTCAGAACGTAGGAAATAGAAAGCTAGGGATTTTAAATATAAATTAGCAGCTACCTTTATTTACCAATCCTGTTGTAAAGCCTAAACACGCAAATTGCTCATTTATTAACATCGAAGAAAAAATGCTTCAAGATAATCAGCTTGTCAAGGAAACATTCATTGCAAGTGGTGAGCAACATTCTGATGGATTTTCAAATAAGAAGAAATAATTTTGGCAATAAAAAATATGCAACTTTCAAACGACACAATTAATTAATGGAAGATTGACTGCCATTTTGCATGATATGAAAGCTCAACTACAGACTGAACTCAAAAAATGTGACTGATATTTCCTTCAACTTGATGAAAGCACGGACGGACTCAAAAGGGTTCATGTCTGTCAACAGCCAAAACTATCTTGAAAATCTTAGCTTCCCAGCTCTTTTCATTGTTTCAAAATTTTGTGCATGGACGGACGGACATAGTGAAAGTATAAGGTATTTTATTAAAAGGTGTTAAAAAGGATAACAGTTACTATACCATTTTGATTTGATTTTCTCAGATTTTAACCATTTAAATATTCGGTTTTGTGTATTTTTATATTGCGCCTGCCTACCTCTCTTCCAGAACGTGATGAATGTCCAATGGAGATAAAAGGCAGATGAAGTACAGTAATTGCATCTCAATAAACTCTACATTATTTTGTGCATAAATATCAGTTCAAGTCAGAGTAACGTCAAACAGAACTCAAACTTTATTTATTCGATAATTACTCACGTTTAATAATAAAAGTAAAGGAAGAGTGTAAATATATAAAACCTAAAAAATCTAAAATAAATAATATAATGGAATTTGTGCAATCAGCTGATGAAAACTCGAGCAGTAAATCTGCGTATGATTCATTTATGCGATCATACGAGTTCACTCGTATATAACTAGGCACGGCGCGGGAATTATCGGCGAATACGGGATACGTAATTCGAAAGTTGGCATTATAACCGAAACAGGTATTTGAAGCAGCGTTCCATCACGGTTAACATTCAAAACGTCGCTCTACCTTTAATGGCGTGCATGAATTTATGATTAAACTGAACGGCGAAAGGATCGCGACAAAACGCTACTTTGGAATCGGGAACGCAATCACCTCCGAGAGATAATTTATCGAAAAATACAAGTTGAAACGCAATCATGGCTTTGCTTTTGACAATCGCGATAAGGCAAAATTTTCGAAATGCTATAAAATAATAACCTACATATTTTTGGCCGAACTTTAAAAATCAGATATATTGCGTTAGTATTCGGCTTAACCGCTGCTGTCGCTCCACGAGACCGGGAAGAAAATGTCGATTAATGCGGATTCTACGGCATTCGCTCTTTTTTGACCAAATAAAAGCTCCAAAATCGTCCGGGGGATGAAATTAAAAATGTGCCGCATTTTTACAATCGCGTGACGTGGGTATCGCTTTTAATCAGGACGCTGGCTCGGAACGAATTCATCCAAGCGGACATCCACGCCCAAAATTTTCAAAAAAGGGAAATCATAAACATCCATGCGATTTCCAGTAAAAAAATTAAAACAAAACGAATTTTTTTTATCACTGGAAAAGTTCCGAAACGGATTTTCATCAGAGCCCACAAAGGACGCCCAATCGTCATGGTTACCAACAATATTCCTATAAAAAGGTTCCGTTTTCGTTATTCACGTCGGCACGTATAGTTTTTACGAGATATCTCTTATCGTGACGCGTTTTCCCTTACCTTTATGCAGTGGATTTAATTTAAACCTCAACAGTTTAAAAAAATATAAATCCTTTTCAAAACCTTACATTGACATTTGATAGAGAATAACAGACCTTGTCATATGGCTAAATTCGAATTGACACAAAAGCTATCCTCAAGAGCCATAAAAAGATTGTGAAAGCCAGATGCGCATCTCGGCTAAAAAGCAGCCACCATCAGTGGTATTTATCGTAGGTTATCATAAAACATAAAACAGAAGCGTTGATGGCTATAGGAGATACTTAATTTGTCTATTTTCTTACGGTGAATGTTGACGAGAAAATGGTCGCGAATCAAATCACCTCCCACGTCCAAGCGGTTCTACTAGATCCCTGACATCGGTTAAAATCCCTCATTAAGTTAAAAAAAAAACTTTTTGACGGCTGAAAATGCTTTTGTGACGTAAAAACGCAGGTTAAGGAACTATGTATCTGGTGAATTACATGCGAAAAACAACTCGATGGCTATTTTGTCGCGTCTTTTTTTTCCCGTCGCCATAAAATAGGCATGTCAAACGCGAAGAGGCATCATGGATGTTATAGAAGGGCCGCATTAAAGCGATGGATTTTATAGAAGGGCCGCATTAGGATTAAAGTTGTTTAATGAAGCCCCGATTTGGTACAGTAGAATTTATGTTTTGCTATTAAAAACAATAATTTAGAAAACGCATTCTACTTTACCTCAGTAAACTATGAAAAACTCTCATTTACACAAAAATAAACAGTTTATATAGAATTTCAAGCGATTCGGTTAAGACAAAAATTAGCATTCGGCCCACATTTGGCAAATGTACGTATGCGGTCCGCGGGCCGTCAGTTTGCCCCGAAATCCTCCTCATATTCAACACTCGCCCGACTGAAAGAAAGGACGGCTTTTAAGCGAGTATCACAGCCTAAAAATATCGCTAAATATCATTAAGTTACGGCGGCCCGCCAAAAAAAAAAAAATTCACGCAAATCCCACATTTAAAAGCTTCCATTTATAAAGTTAAAAATATCGCGTATTTTTCGCAGAAAACTGTTTCGCCGAGTGGAGCAAAAACTTTCCACAACAGATAAACGCGGTGGATAAAGACATCCCAGATCCGGGCGGCAAATTTCCTCCTCCTTCCTCCATGAATATACACTTTATATAACGACCAGGAGAAGTCTAGTCCAGCTCTCCATTTTTTTATTCCTATCTGATGAATTCTTCATCGGTTGCCAAAATGTATGAGCAATCAAAGAGAATGAATATAGCGGAAACCTTTTTGATCGACGGATAAAATATTTACTTATCTCCGCACCTCTATTTCAAAGCACCACCTTCCTGCCTTTTTTTATACATTCTGGCTCCGTTCTCCTCAGCTGATCGATAACTCGAGATCTCTCTACAATAAAGTTAATGGACGAGGCCGAGACTTCGTGGAATTCCATAATCAAATAAAATAAACAATATTAGATAGTATTTTTTATTACCAAACTTTTGCTAATTTCCACAAATAAATGCAAAACACGACCAGTGGTGGTTAATATTCACCGAAACCGGTGGCGTTTTGCATTTGTTTGTGGAAATTAGCAAAAGTTTTGTAATAAAAATACTAACCAGTATTTTTTTACTTTATTAGATCTTTCTACATAGCGAAATGCTAAACAACAAGCACCGACGTGTATTTTGATACGTTGAGAGATCCTTTTTCAAAAGGCGCAATCATCTTTTTAATAGGAAATACTGTCAAACCTCGATACCTCAATCTCAATATCTCGAAGGAAGATGGTATACCTTCGAGCCATCGACTTATGGACCTTCATTTTAATGTGTGTGAATAGGACCGCGAGGAGTATCATTTTCAACGAAATTCGAGTTATAGAAATTATAGAGTTATCGAGGTTCGTCTGTATATTCCCGAGGTAAAAGCAAAATAGTCGACCTGTAACAAGCTCGTAATAGAATGTCGAGTTAGTGATTAGGGAAATTTCCCGGGACGTTCGAAAATTACGTCTAGAAAGTAATATTTTCCATTATAACGAGGAATAATTATTTTGTCCTGCTCTTTCAAACAAACACATTTCATCGGAACAGATTCGGGACAACGGCGCCTTTTTAGGGCACAGAACGCTTAGGAGCGCAACAAATGACAATTAACGTTTTATGTTATAAAATATATTTTGTATATTTTGTTTTTACCTCTAAATTGTGAATAAACTGGTTTTGAGAGATAAAATTGTGTACTGTACGCATACTTTCGTTAGGAGGGGGCGTGATTTCCAAACCTTGCCTAGCGCGCAAAAATGCCTTTGCCCGGTCCTGCATCGGATCCATTAAGACAAGTGCACTTCTCAGCAATTTTTATTGGATATTGAGTGGTGAAGACGGATACGTTGTGTTATTGGTCCAGGAGATGTATACCCAACGATATGCGTGTTCCGGTGCAGCTTTTTTTCTCTCCGAGTCCGAGAGTATTGGCCTAAAACAAACCGCTCCCGAACGTCATTAATTCGATTAGCGATGTATGATAATAATAATAATAATTTTATTCATCATTAGCCAACTAAATGTGGAATAGATTTCGTTCAGACACATAAATATTACATATTTAAAACAGTAAAAATATATTGGTATTAGCGTGTTTCCAGGAATTATTAAAGTAAAACCAAAGACACTAGATTTTTTTAAAAATATGTATTATATTCATAAACATAAAAATTATACAACACTGAGAGTTATGTCATACATTTTCCAATACCTATACAACGTTACTTTAGAATGCGCCTTTCATTTCATACACCACATCTGATATGCTTTGTCAAAGTTGAAAAATTTCCTTTCAGGACCCTCAATGTTTATCATCATCAAAATACTTACATTATCAACAGTAGGGCGGTTTCTTAGCTCTGTTTTTACCAACTTCATGCAACTAAATCCTCTCTCACAATCCACTATGTGTGAAGGAATCACTGCAAGATACTCAATAAGCATTGCGATTAATGGAAGTTGTTCCTCGAGTTTGTTTATATACATGATCTCCAAAAGTTCTTGAAATCTCATTTTGTGGCACCTGCTCTGTATTACTTTCCTAAACATTGACCACTCTAAGAGTACTTCATTAACACCATTGAGCTCTAACACAGACTTCATTAACTCAGGTATTTGCCTAATTTCACTGTTCCCATATTCATCATCGTCACTGAAATTCTGAGGGTAAAAATTTTTGAATAGGGTGATTTTATCTAAGTCTCCCAGTCTCTCATTTAAATTATGAATTAGGATATCTAAGAATTTTTAATTGGTTTCCTCAACATCTTTTCTTTGCTGTACTGAATCAGCAATAACTTGTCCACGAAATTCATATTCATCAACAACAAATTGATCAGGAATGTCAGAAATACAGTGTGAACCTGCCTTTGATTTAAGTTCTTCCAATACAGGACTTGACTCATGCTTGCACACATTCAGGATCTAAATTAGATTTTTTTTAAATTGAACACAACTTATTCACAAAATACCTTACATTCTTCATAAATGCAGTCAGTGACAAAAACTTGTGTTTTTACTTTTTTCAACAAACCACATATCACAGGTCGATTATCTTGAGCAAGTAGAGCTACCAATAAAATCCAGTTTTGGTTCCACGTCAAAACAGCGAACGTCAGAACAGCGAACGTCAAAACAGCGAAAACAAAAACGGCGAACGGACAAAACAGCGAACGTTAAAACAGCGAAAAATGGCAATGTAAAAAACAGCGAACGTGAAAATGGCTGAACTAAATATAGCAAAATACATTTACATATATACCCTGCAAGCCGCCAATGGCGTGTGGGTGGGGGAAAATACAGTATATTATAATTATATGCGAATATTTCAGAAATATAAGTAATAAAGTCCATCCAAAATCTTTATAATTCAATGGATTTGAGATAGAAATTCTAATTTTCGAATTTTTTAAGGAACATCATAAAGATCAAATACAGCATAATAAATAGAATGTCATACACAATAAACTTGTAGCTCAAGAATTACAAATTCCTTTATTTCTCTCGCCTAAGTCCAGCGTAGCGGAACTAATAATGCATTAGAAGGTTGGCACCGTGGCTTCAGCCAGTTAATTGGATCAGTCATCCTACCATATGGAAATTTATTGAATGCTTACAAAAAGAACAAAATGTTCATAAAGTAAAAATTGAACTATATATTTCCGGCAAAAACCCTCGAAAAGCCGAAAAATTTACCGAGATACATACAAACGTATCGAAGGTCTCGTAAAGGAGTACCACAATCGAGATGGATTAAATTTCTTGAAAGGAATCGCCCAAATTTTTCATCTTCAAGCATAAGGCTTTTTGAATTCATTATCTCTTGTAATATTTTTCTTACAATTTTTGACATACTTTCGAATAAAACGTACCTTCAAGTATCTTTTGTAATGTTTTAACAGTAATTTGAAAATGTATTAGCTTTGACTTTTAATGTAAATATATGTCCTTCTTCATTAGCAACATATTTTCTATTTCTTTCGTGCACTCTGTATCATTGTCGCCCATTATATATACGTGTAATAAGTAATGTACTTTAGATCTAAGTAATACGAAAGGATTTTTTAAATCGAATTTGGAGCCATAGTAATAAATTTTTTAAAAGTTTTTCATAATCATCATCATCATCATCATCATCATGCTTCTGTCCGAAGACAGGTTTTAACTGAATCGCTGCCTCCATTTCTCTCTCTCCCTAGAAGCCTCTTTTATACCTCTATAAGTATTATATCCCTGCTTTATATTATCTAATATTCCTATTCTTTTTCTCCCTCTTCCTCTTCTTCCACTAATTTTTCCTTCTAAGATCGTCCTTTGTAAACACTGTCTTCTCAATATGTGCCCTATCCAATTTGCTTTTCTTTTCCTGATTGTTTTTATTAGCATCCTTTCTTCTCCCACCATTTCTAATACTTCTTCGTTTCTCTTCCTCTCTGTCCATTTCACTTTCATCATTCTTCTCCATACCCACATCTCAAAACTTTCTAAATATTTTTCCTCCTTCCTCCTTACCGTCCATGTCTCTGCACCATAAAGAGCTATGCTCCATATGTAGCATTTTACTAATTTCTTCCTTGTTTCTAAATTTATTTTCTTGCTTGTGAAAAGCTCCTTCTCGTTAAATGCTGCTTTTGCCATTGCAATCCTACTTCTGATGTCCTGTGTACTACTTCCATCCTGCGCTAAAATACTGCCGAGATATTTGAAACTACTTACTTGTTCCAATTTTTGGCCATTTACCATTATATTTAATTCTTTATGATCCTTTGAAACCACCATAACTTTCGTTTTTTCTGCATTGATCTTCATTCCATATTGTTGGCCAACCTCCACTAGTCTGTCTGTCATCCTCTGAAGCTCTTTCTCGCCTTCTGCTATTAAGCCCTGATCATCTGCATATTTAATGGTGGTAATACTTTCACCTCCTATCTTACATCCTTTCTCTTCCATCAACGCTTCTTCTGTTATTGTTTCTGCATAAATATTAAATATTGCTAGTGAAATAGAACATCCCTGCCTCACTCCCCTCCCTATTAAAGTACTTTCTGTTTCTTCTCCTTCAACCCTGACTCTAATCTTTTGATCAAAGTAAAGGTTTTTAAGCAGTCTTTTATCTTTCCAATCTATTCCAATTTTGTTTAAAATACCCAGCATTTTATCCCATTTCACTCGGTCAAAAGCTTTCTCCCAATCTACAAAACAAAAATACATATCTTTATTGACTTCTAGCGCTCTTTCTATCATGATCCTCATACATCCTATAGCATCTCTAGTCCCCCTTCCTCTTCTGAAACCAAACTGATTATCTTGCAGCTCCTTTTCTATTTTACATTAAATTCTTTCGGTTATTATTCTGGTTAAAACTTTAGCTGTATGAGAAATTAAACTAATAGTTCTGTAATCCTTACAACATTTCGCATTGTTCTTTTTCTCCAGTGGTACCATCACAACATCTAAAAAATCTTCAGGCCATATGCCAGTATCATATACTTGGTTAAAAAATTTTGTGAGTTGCTTAACTGCTTTAGATCCCAAAACCTTAAGAACGTCCACGGGTATATCATCACTCCCAACAGCCTTCCTTCTTTTCATGTCATCAATTGCTCTTTTAACTTCAGACTCGAGAATACTTGGTCCTAGCTGATCTTTTTCCACATCCTCTTTTTCATTTAATTCAATATTTCTTGGCTTTCCTTCTTTGTCATACAGCACCTCAATGTATTCTTTCCAGACATTCTTTACGTTGTCTGGCTCCGATACTATTTTACCACTTTTGTTCATGATTCCTTTACGTCCTATCTTTCTTGCTTTTTTCTTGAATAGTTCCCTTGCTTTGCTATACATGAGGTCTGTTCTACAAATTCTTTCACATTCGACAATCTCCTCGCATTTCTCATTTATCCACTGTTCTCTTGCTTTATCTGTTTCCCTTCTTAAAGCATTATTTAACTCCTTGTACTTTCTTTGGCCTTCTTCAGTGTTTATGTTCTTCCACTTTCTCCGCTCTTCCATTTTTTGCAGCATGGCTGCTGTGATCCAGGGTTTTTTGTTTCTTTCACCCGTTATCTTTCCTACCTTCTTTTCCATTACATCTTTAATGTTGCTATGGATGTATCTCCACTCCTCATCTACATTCTTCCTATTTTCTTCAGCTCTCTCCCCCAACCTTTCCTCCAGCTCAGTCATGATAGCCTCCTTGTTTTTAAGGAGTTCCTCTAAGTTCCATTTCTTGTTAACTCTTATGTTTCTCTTAACGCTCTTCAGTCTACATTGTATATTTGCCACCAAAAGGTTGTGGTCAGAATCGATATCTGCCCCTGGTAGTGTTTTCACATTTTTAATGCTATTTCTAAATCTTTCATTGACTAGTATGTAATGTATCTGGTATCGTCTCTGGTCTCCTGGGCTTCTCCATGTGTAAAGTCTCCGCTGGTGATGCTTAAACCACGTATTAGTTACAATCAAACTATTTCTATGGCAGAATTCCACAAGTTTCTCCCCTCTTTCATTTCTCTTCCCTAGTCCATATTTTCCCACTATGTTATCTTCCTGTCCCTGTCCGACTACACTGTTCCAATCTCCCATTACTATGGTGGTGATCCTTCCTTTTCCCTCCTCCTCCAATATCTCCATAATCTGTTCATACATTTCATCTACTTCGTCGTCACCAGCATTAGTTGTTGGCATATACACTTGAATTATAAGCATTTCCACTGGCTCCATCTGAAGTTTTACGGCTATTAATCTATCATTAACTGTCACTACCTTGCTAATTCTTTCAGCTATCTCTTTTCTCATTATAATCCCCACTCCCCTTTCCTTTTTCTCCCCTCCCGAGTAAATAATCTTAAATTCGTCTGAATTTATCTCGCCTTCTCCTTCCCACCGAACTTCACTAAGACCTACTATACCTACATTATTCTTTCTCATTTCCCTTTTTAAGTTCTCTAGTTTACCCCCTGAATTCATAGTCCTAACATTCCATGTGCCTATTTTTAATTTCTCACTACTTGCTTTCTTATTAATCTTACATTTCCTCTGTGCATCCCCTAGGGTAGTCCCCACCCGGAGATCCGATTGGGGGACTATTTTACCTCCGGAATATTTTACCCCAGAAAGATCCATAGAGGTATTTCAGCTTTTCAGCCTATCATGGGAAATATAATGAGGTAGTTTCCCCTTGCTTTCCTCATCGCAGTTTCACAGAGTGATTACCCATCTGTAGCTGTTCAGATCCACATGATCACCACCTACAGAGGTACTGTGCAAGCTGCTGCCCTTGCACAGGGGGATGTAAAACCCCCAAGACTGCTTCTTAGTCTGACTCTTCCCCTCAGACCTTTCCGGCTTGGATGGTCCTACCAGGAGAATTATCTCCCGCCGGCATAGCTCTTTGGTTCGTAAGAGTACACAAACCCTCCCACCTCTGTAAGGTTATGCAGTCCTTAGGAAGGGTTTTTCATAATGAAACCAATAAAAAAAAACTAGCTAATGTCATTCTTTTAAAATGGCCTACTACCACTCAAAAATCTGGTAAATTTTTCTATAGAATATAGGATTCGTTTCTTATGTTAATTTCAGTAATTCCAGTAAATTCAGCGGTTTTAAAATATTCACTTATAACTATAATTTTCTGGTTTAACATTTCCGACTATTTAAAATTTAATAACCAGCAATTATTTATTACCTATAATAACTACAATACTGACTTTTACTAAACTGTGTTCAGCCATTTTGACGTTCGCTGTTTTTTATATTCCGATTTTTCGCTGTTTTGTCCGTTCGCCGTTTTTGTTTTCGCTGTTTTGACGTTCGCTGTTTTGACGTTCGCTGTTATTCCTGCGCTGTTATGACGTCATACCTCCAGTTTTTACAGCCTCCCCTAGTGAAAGCCACCGAATTGCAAAGGTCTTAACAAACTTTTTGCGAGGCTCAGTTAGTAATTCTTGCATGTTTTTTCGGGCAGCCGTATTTTTTGGTGACTGTTAAAACTAGCTATATATCCTATTAATAATATCCTGATACTTAACCAGCTCAGAGCATTGTTCAGCTGCTTGGCTAACTGCCAATGCAATCCGATGCGCAACACAGTGAACAGAAATCATACGTAGATTCCTATGTTTGAAGAGAGTGGCTACCACTGATCTCACTCCTGTCATAACAGATGCCCTATCAGTAGCAATAGCCGAACATTTACTTTTATCAATTCCATACTTATCGAAAATTCCTAATACACATGTATGTATATCACTAGCTTTACAACCATTTGCAAGCACCGACAGTACACAAAGACGAAAGGCTGAGGATAGCCATATATTTTCACAGCGCGCGAAACCTGACAACAAATCTGAGGACAACTGACTGTAGCGAAGCGCTCGAAACAACTGACTACTACGTGGTGGTCTTAAGTTAATTTCACGTTAATTCAATTATTAAGTTAAGTTTTGACCTGAACGTTTCCTATGGCGACAACGAATTGAAATTTCGCGTTGTCTAAGTTAAAGTTAATTTGGCGTTAATTTTTTTATAAACCGGCCTTAAGAGCTATTGGCACAAAAGACTTTATCTTGGCTTGGGATGATGTAATAAATAAATCCATGGTCGCAATTTTGCACAAATCCCTTGACCTTTTGTCGCATTTTTTTCCGAGTTTGTCGCAAAATGCGACAAATGCGACTGCAACTTAAACCCTGGTACACGCCATTTGCGGTAAAATTTCATAACCCCTTTTATGAAAACTCGTTCTTCATATAATTTTGTGTTTTCATCATAAAATTCATTTTTCATTAAATTCCTCGCTCTCAGCAAGGGTTTAATGTAGGTATATAATTTTTCTCTTTATTGGATGCCTCTACGATAAATCAAGTTAACTGAAAATTGAAGCTTTATTAACTACAGAAACAAGTAAAATGTTTCCGTTTAAAGAAACATTCTCAATATAAAGGCCCTTTGACGAGCGATGAAGCCGTTTTTCTTGGAACAGGATAACCTCTATGATGAATAAGCAGCTTATGCTATCCGATTAAAACATCCACTTTGGGACTTCTTGGAAACGAACCTCTCAAAATTATATCATTCCGTCATCCGCGAAACGTTACGACCAACTTTAGCTATGTTTCTTGGCACATTATTCCATAACTCAACTGATGTATAGCCCAAATATGGCCTTAAGTATCTAGAAGTGTTCTTTAGAACACTTGGAAAAGTTCGATACACTAAAATTAGTTTCATATCTCACAAAATTATCCGAAATAAAAGTCATCCCTAGCACCCGTCACATTACAAACATTCTTTGGACCATGTCGAAGATTCGAGATTAAAGTACTTAGGTAACAAAAGATGAAAAAAGTACTTATCTTAGGTATCTCCAATACCCATAAAAAAGTTATCTTATTTCTTCTACTTAAGAGTTCTTCCTTAAATTTGTCCACAGTCTTGAGATAAGTCCGACAATTTCCTATTGAATAGGTCGAAGATGCTTTAGTGACGGCGGTTTTGCGTTCTGGAACGGCATACGAAAACGAAACGCGATTTATAAACAAATTTTTGTTTCATAAATGAAGAAAGCAAAGCCCATATTTCTTCATGCACTTGAATCAGTTCCGAAAGCGAATTCGTCAGCAGCAGGACTTTTTGACTCTATCGTGAGTCATGTTCTTTTAAGGCGAGCGTTGCCTTATGAAGACCAGCGATCTAAGCACTCTTCAACATCGCTGATTGGGTAGACAACATCAGCGAGATAGTGGGAGGGGGGAGGACTTTTGAAATCACGATTTTAGCCGGAACTCGCCGCACGATTTCTGTCGAGGATTTTGAGTACGCAGCGTACTTCGGAAAAGCTCGTTCCTTGCCTTCAAAGTGAAGAGCTGAAAAGACAGACGCACGTCTTCCGATCACTTTGAACGAGCAGTCGGTGACGTTGGGCTCTCGCAAAAAAATTGGACGGATGTGCGAGTACCGATATAACCATAATATATAGTGAAAATTGCTACTAATTGAGTGTGCAGTCCCCTTGGGTTCTACAATCAGGGAATATTTTTAAACGACTCATTGTTTACGCGAATTCGGCCTGTAAATCAAAACTGTTACGTTGAAATTTAAGAGTATTACATAGCTACTACCTTCACTATTCCCTAACGTAGATACTGCGTAAGTTTTTCTTCCGTTTTCGAAATTGTGCTAGAACTTCAATTTTTCGTTTTATTTTTACATTAAACTTCATAGATATAGGTACATAAATCTTATTTTGAACTTATCCCATACGGTAGGGTTGTTGGGAAAAATATTGAAAGCACAGTAAAACAGTCATAATCCACTTCAAAATAACGTACTCATCCGTGAGCGTCATTTTCATTAAACCCAGTCGATTGTTTTACTTCAGTGTGACGCACTTTTTCGTTACTCGGTTTCCACTACTGCGCATAAATTTGAGTGATATCTAAACAATATCGCTTCTTCATAAGGGAATCATCAACTGATGGATATTCTGAGTAGATATGCAAGCCGAGAAGGAAAACCCGTACATTATTCCGAAATATTAAAAAGACATTTTCTGAAAATCCAAGTAGAAAATACGCAAGGTATTTCTTAAAGAAGCATAAAGTGGATGTATATACAGTACGAAGACATTTATCTTTTAAAAAAATCGCCCGTCTATTAGGTTTTTCTATACGTCCGCCCGTCCTCTTGTCCGGCTGTACGGAAAATATCTCTCAAATCCTTTAGGATTGGGCGGTCTATATGAAGGCTAGATATGGTGAAAATAGGTGGATGCACAGTGGTTCTCAGAGAAAAATTCGTCGTGCCATTTTGTGGTTGCCGCATTGTTAAATTTAAGGTCTAAATGATACTTTTTATTCTATTTAAGGCACCTAAGAAGTTTAACGAGATAAAATTCAAATTCAAATTATGGTCGACTTTTTTATTTATTTTATTATTATTATTTTTTTTATTCATGAAGAAGATTATTTACTTATTCTAAATTTTTGTATTTGTATGGTCAAATAACAAATGAAACATGTTGTAGTTTGTAGCTAAGCTATTGTGACGAGAGTTCCTGTGACTTGAAGTCAAGAAGTTGTATATAGTGTATAGGAACTACTATCAAAAAAGGTTATATTTTTGTATTAAGTAAGTTCAATTGTTATTATGTAATTTGGGCATTATATATTGAGTGATACCTAAGCTGTTGTGACGGGAGTTCTTGAGACTTGAAGTTAAGAAGTAGTATATAGTGTATAGGAAATGGTATCAAAAAGCTTATATTTTTGTATTAAGTAAACCCAATTTTTATTAGGTGATTAGGGTATTATGCATTGAGTTGTGATGGGGATCCGCTGCCACCGGGACATGCTCCCAATTGTAGCGTTTATGTGAATAAAAATAATAATAAAAACAGCAAATATAAATTATAAAAACTGTTAAATCACAGTATTCATCGAAGTCTGAATATTTATTATCGCTATGTTTAAAATAAAATTTTTTCTGGTGGTTGCATTAAAGGTTTCTGGTGACCGCATTTGAGAACCACTGAGTTCTAGAATTAGCTGTTGGAGAGTAATCGGTCTTTTTCTGACCCCTTTGTTTCATTTCTACCCCAATAAAACAAGCATTATACCGGTGTAGGGCGTAATAAATTTCATAAAATTAAGACATGAGCTCGGGGCACGAGCAATTCCATAGCTGAAAGACTGAGGTTAATATATTTTTTAAAGCAGATTTCAAAAACCCCTCGTATGAGATTTTTAATCCAAAAAAGGGAGAATTCTCCGGTTTTTAATTATGGGGAAATATCACCCGCCATGGCAACGAGTCTACTGATTTTAAATGGGAAATATGACATTGATATAGTGGTTTTAAAAGGAATTTATAGAGTGGTTATATTATGACGCCGTCGATATCAACCAACGATGTAATCCAGGGGTGCACAACATACGGCCCGCGGGCCAAAGTTGGCCCGCCGACACTTTTTGTGTGGTCCGGCAGGATTTAACTCAGCTGGTGCTTTCCTTTTCCGTAAAAAAACATTTACTTATAATATTTATCGCATGTGTGAACAAACATTCTCTCTTATGAAATTAAACTAAACTCCATTACGTTTAGTATTGACAGATCAGAGTTTAAGGGCCATTCTAAGAACGGTAACTACCAGCAAATATAAGTGGAATGACTAGAGAAAAACGGTGCAACATCTCCCATTGAATAAGTAAATTGCCTATATTTATTTGTCATCTCATTTTTGTCGCATAAAAATTGCGTGTAAAAGTTGTCACGGTAACTACTGAATCTACAGTAGTGTACTTACAAAACTTTCATAGCGTGGCCCGCATAGGTCCAATCAAGGTCGATTTTGCTCTGTGTCAACTTTTGAGTCGTGCACCTCTGATGCAATCTTATCGGCATAATCTTAAAAGAAGAAGTTACGTACTTTGTCCTGCAATTCTTCCCTCAGTTGTTTTATTCGTTGTCTCGTAGCGTAAACATTGTCGTTAGAAGGCTTGTCCGCAGACGTGCGTTATTCCTCCCCATCTCTCGTCATTTTATTTTATTTTCTTTTCTTATTTTATGTAATCTTTTATTTTATTTTTATTATCTGTCACTTTCTTCCTGTCTGTAACTGACAATGGGCGAGATGGAATAAGAGACTGTTTAGTCTCAATCTCGCCCAAATAAGGAGGCATATCTATCTATTTATCTATATCTATCACGCGGCCAAAACAAATGAAACAAACGCGGCGTGTGGCTCGCATGGCGGTGAACTATTTTCCTCGAGTTGGGAAACGACAGCGGTCTTGTGGGACACCTTAGGGTCTGCGAAACTCGGCTCGGTTCGGGAGAAAATGCGTCCGTCCGGTTAGCTCCATGATGCACCTCGGCAGCGCGCCAGAGCAGGAAGCCGGAGCTCCGCGCAACGCTTATTTGTCAAATAGCGTCGTCCCCAAAGGTCCCGCGACATTCAACACGACGTGGTCCCTTGTTTTTACTCCGAATTGAAAATCTCCCTCGAGGGAGGAGTGAATAGAGAACCCGGAACCAACACAGCCGTGCATGCCACGCAGAAGATAAACAGCATGACGAAATGTCTGACATTTAGAGACGATTCCTGCGGTGGAAACGTTCGCGCAGAATTCGAATGCCGTGAAAGAGGCTTATGCAGCGGTTCCCAAACTGGGGAGCGTGAGGTGCTTACTGGGGAGGCGCGAGGCCATAGGAATAAAATCAATTCATAACGTGAAATTTGAAAATGCTGACATTTTTTGTTCATTTGAAAATATTCAATAAAATAATACCATGTCTTAATGCGTATTTTTCAATGCATGATATTTATGCTTCTGATATATGGATAATTGAGTTAATTGATCATTAAAAATAATATAAATCTGTTACAAAGTATAAGTAAATCCCAATCTCGAGCTTATTTTCGTCTAAATCTAGGAGATTTTTCGCAACCGTTTAGCGGGTTTATTTTTCAGCAGCTGGCAACACTGTCGACATATCGCTGCCGATGACGGTTGTTTTGAACCGCAACGCGCATCTGGTTTAAGCCAACTTTTTGGTGGCTTTTGGAAAAACGGTTCTTCCGTTGGAACATGTGAGCATATAAGTATGATTTAACCCTTGTGGACACGTTTCTATTACTACCTACTATAGGCGGACCAACACTGATGACAGCTGCTTTGTGGCCAGGGGTGGTAATGGGTTCTCAAGAGCTAGGTATACGCTCCGGAGTCGGTGGGGGCGAGGGGACAGAGGGTATGGATAACCAGCGCATACTTGCCTAAAAAAATTCACTCAGGAACTATGCATACGGCCATTTCCATCCCTGTATTTAGCCTAAATGCACATTAATTTTCTCCAACATATGTATCGTTAATGTAGGGGTCGGCCACCTTTTCTGAATGGCGGGCCACATTCGTAATTGTGAACGCTTCTTAGGGCCGTTTTGGAAGTCACGAGAGCTTCGGCGGGTCGGAGGAGTGTTTACATCGGAAGTTAACTAGTGATTCTGTGGCCTCACATACGTGAAAATCAAGTCCAAGTAATTTAATTGCATTAAAAATTTATCAGAAAAGATCTTGAGACTATAATTTTACTGAAAAATATGAAATTGTGCATATTAAATTTCACCGATCACTTTTTAATCGGTGCTTCGCGGGCCGCATAAAGCGTTCTCGGGGGCGCATGTGGCCCGTGGGCCGTAGCTCACCGACCCTTGATGTAGAGGAATGGTTTGTTTCCTATTTGATTTCGGCCATAAGGTAAGCTCTCTGGAACCTATCTCCTACCTGATGAACCCTAGCAACATGCTTCATAAATCAAAATAAATAGCAGCTGTTTGGTCCTCAAAGTACCTGTTTAATAAGAGCTTCGAAACCTTCATTCCCCAACAGAGAATCCGGGAAATATTCACCTCAAAGAAGATGTAATTTTGCCTCGACCTTATCTTTTTCTCTTATTTAAATTTTTAAAACAACCTTGGAATTAGGTCACGTTCTAGGATAAGCAGCGCGTTTTATCTTAAAAAAACTTACGTACCTCAACTTTGTAGCGTGATAAGATTGAGTCGCCTAAAAATACCATCGCTGGTACTATTTTCGCAGTTAATTCGACGCTTCATATATTTTTAAAGAGGCAATTTTCTATATTACCATCTATAGAAATTGCACGCGACGATTAAATAGATCCCTCGAAAACTATTTGCTTTTTGGTGGGTAAAGGGACGCGCTGTGCTAAAACAAGGCGCCTACGTGACCCAATGAATGCCTCCTGACAACAGGGATGGACTGGTTTCAAGGGCGAAAAGGGGTCAAATGTTCTCTTTAACATTCGCAGGAGCCTTTCGCGAATATTTCCATCCCGCGATTTCGCTGGAGCGGCGGTACGAACGAGGTAAATATTTATCGTAAGCGTCATTAACCAGGGTTTTATCGTCGTTTTGTACGCGATTACGAATTCTCGAAATGATGCTACTGTTCCGAAACCTTTAACGCACCCTATACATTCATAGTCCTCGCGAGTGAAAGGAATCAAAAGGATAGAAGGGGGTCGGTTTGAAGAGTTTCGTCCTCCGCACGATTCTTTTTCGGTTGCGAGAGATCTCTTTCCGCGAAAATAAGTGAGAACCAAATATTCGCTCCTTTAAAGTTCTTAGAATTCCTCGTGATGCTTAAAAAGAACGAATTTTGCGTCAAAAACGCGGGGAAAATTACGAGGGAAAAGGACTCTTCTATTGAAATGACGATCGATATTCCCATTTCTTTTTTTGGGCAGGAGGGAGGAAGACTGATATTTTTGTTTTTTTTTTCCTACAGCAAACCTCGGAATGGAGGAATTGATCTAGAAAAATCGCAGGGTCATACAGTAACTTTTGCGGATAAATGCGAGGGTGATAGTACACACAATAAACACGAGGAGAGCGTTTCGGTTGACACGTGCGTGATGAAACGCGCCTTGGGAGTGACATTTCCCTTTCGAACTAGCACCACGCCACGAACTCACGCAGCATCCCAATCCACACGCACTTTGGCCAGGGAGATAAAAAACTTAAATCTTTTGAGCGACTGAAAAAAAAAATAATAAAATTCGAAGTCGATATTGCCGAGTGCGCGGGAAAATTCGAGCAGGATTCCCAGATTGGAGGAAAAGTATAATCCGAACTCTTTTCTCCCCCTCTCTCTCTCTCTCTCCCATTCCACCATTCTCTCTCTCAGACACACTATTCTACTCGATCAGCCACGCATAGAAAACTTGAAAAAATCTGATGTGGCAACACGTAACTTTCTACATATGTAGTTGGTAATTTACGGACTGGCGGCGCTGTAATCGCTATCAATATTCAACTGAAATATCTCCTTAAAAATTGACTACAAAAAATATTAAATAAAAAAATTGTAAAGAATAAAATTATCTATAACTTAGGTTACTAAATACGATTACGTTAATGAAGAATTACGGGAGATATTTGACACAAACGGAAAAATGACAAGAATAAACATCCACTTCCGGTTGACCGATTTTAACTGAAATCTAATCATTTCTTGACTTTCTAATACAAATGCTAAATATGAAATGTTATGCTGATATGATTATTAGTTTTTGAGTTAGACTGCCCACAAAATTTCGGTCACAAACAAACACAGACAAACACACAGATAGACAGACGTCATCGAAAAATAGTCTAAACGTGTTCAGGGGACCTTAAAACATGTATTTCCGTTGAAATCTCGAATTCGAATTTTTTCATGAAAACTTTCTCTATACTTCGTATATGGAGAAAGTAAAAAATAAAATTGAACACGTCCAGTTCACTTTTTGAGATCGTGACGGATCCCGACTCACGCCCTCACCCACACCCGACGCCCTCCTTCCATTCACTTCTCGCGGCCGGGTCACCACGATCCGTCGGCCAGAGCGAGAGAGAAAGAGAGGGGAAGCGGCTCTAATCCGTGGGATTGTTACACGAGGGTCGCCGTTTGGGTCCAACGTAGCGCCTTTCGCTTTCCCGCTCAAAGCGGAGGGAGGGAGAGGGAGAGAGAGAGAGAACGAGGGAGGAGGAGATTGGAGAGAGAACGAGGGGATGGAAAGAGGGGGGAGGAGGAGGGAATGGGGTGGGAATGGAGGGCGGGGGCGTTAGAGGCGAGGGGGAGGCTGAAGAGGAGAGCATTGGATCGATGGAGCGTTGGAGGCAGCAGGTGGTGAGTGACTAGCAGGCCCGGCAGCCTCGTCCTCCTACGCCCCCCTCCGCCCAGCCTTCGGCGGATGTGCCCCCTCCCCCTTCCCGACCCCTCCCCTACATCCCCCATGAGCATCGGAGAGGGAGATACTCGCAGCGTGCTCCGCTGGCGCCCGCGCAACGTCAAACTCTTCTCTCTCCAACTCTCTCTCTCTCTCCAAAATCACCGCGTCTTTAATCACGAGAGAAGAGGAGGTAGAGTTGGAAGGGAGGGAGGAAAAGATGAAGGAGGAAGATCCCTCTCTAACCCTCTCCCCCTTTTCCTCTTTCCTATTCTCTCTAGCTCTTTCTCACTCTCACTCACTTTCTCACCTTCTTCCTTTCGCACTTCCTTAGTCTCTCCTCTCTCTCTCTGCTCCCCCCACTTTCTCCCCTCCCCACTTTCTCCCCCCTCTCTCTCTATCTCTCACTTTCTCTCTTTCCCGTTCTCGCTCTCTAACTCTTTCTCACTCCCTTTGTCTCTTCTTTCTCTCTCCACCTCCCCCTTCTCACTTTATCCCTTCCTTCGTTCTCGCCCCCTCTATCTACCCCTCCTCTCCTTCCACTCTCCCTCCCTTTCTCTCCCCTACTGCTCTCTTTCTCACCCTCCCTTTCTCTCCCCCTCTTTATCTCACTCTCCCTCTATCTCCCGTTTCTCTCCCTCTTTCACCCCCTCTCTCTCCCTTCCTATCCCTCTTTCTTCCCCTCTCTCCCTCTTTCTCTTCATCACTCCCACTTTCATCCCTCTTCCTCTCTTCCTCGATCTCCCTCTTTCTCCTTCCTTCTCATTACCTACCCTTTCACCCTTTTCCGTCCCCATTTTCCCTTCTTTTTTCATCTTTCCCCTTTAGCGGCCTAAAGAGTAAAACTTGGGAACATCGTATTTTTTCGATAAAAACAGTGAGTAATCGCGGACATTTTTTTCGTTTTCAATTTTTCCCATTTTTTGTCCCAACCCACAGCCCCGTTAGGTTTTTGCCAATATAATTTTCCGTGTCTTGCGAGCGCCATTTTTATCTTTTGCTTTTTTGTCGAGGGAAAGAAAAATTTTCGGAAGGAATCTGGCGTGGGAGCGGTGACGTGACCGGACCCGTCGTGATGTCAGAGTATCGAACCCGGAGCTCGCCGGTTGGGGATGCCCCTTTAAAAACTCGTTCATCTCCGGCGAAAGAGGATTGTTTGCGCCGTAAGGGAGGGTTGGAAGAGAATGAGAGTAGTGTAGAGGGAAGGTTATCTGGTGGGAGAGAGAGGGAAAGAGTTGGATGAAGTAAAAAGAGTAGAAGAGGAGAGAGAAAACATGAATATGGAGAGAAAGAGAGGAATGGAGAAAAATCAGGGATATAAAAGAGGTGGAGAAAGATGTAGTTAGAGAGGAAAAAGAGAAGAGTATAGAAGAAGAATATAAAGGAAGATAAGGAAAAGAAATTAAACGGTAGAAGATAGTAAGAACGAAAAAGTAGAAGGGAGAAAGAGGTGAGAGAGGGGGAGGGAGAGGAAGAGAGAGGCAGAGAGAGAAAGAGAGGAGAGAGCTAAGGCGGGTAAGAGGGATGGAGAGAAAGAAGGCTGGAGAGAAAAAGAGACAAGATAAAGAGGGAATAGGAGAAAGAAGAGAGAAATAGGAAGATAGAGGGAGAGAGAAAAATCAGCAATGTAAAAGACATTGAGATCTGTAATTAGAGAGAAAAAAGAGAAGTGAAAAAGAGAAATAATATAAAGGAAGCGAAGAAAAGTAACAGGAGGAAAAAGAGAAAAACTGGGAGGTAGATAGAGAGAGAGGGGATTGGGAAAGTAAGGGCAGAGAAAGAGAGGTAGGAAAGAGGAAGAGAAGAGTGGGAAGGAGAAAAAGATACGAGAGGGAGAGAAAGAGGGAAGGAAGAGGAAATGAGAGGGAGGGAGAGGAGAGGAAGAGAAAGGGAGAGGAAGGAGAGAGTAGATATGGAAGAATAGATATACATCTTTATTAGGGCGAGATTGAGAACCTGCCTTGGCCAAGGCAGGTTCTCCCCTGAAGATGCCCACTTAGTGGGCGAAATGCATAGGGCTTACCCTACAATTTTTTTGGCTTAAGGAGTTTTATACAACTGTTCAACTTGGAGCCAAAGTGATTACGAGCTACCATCTACTAGTTTTAATAAGTTTAAATGAAAACGTTGCCTTTTGTAGTTCTCGTCTTTGTTGAACTTTTGGAAATTTTAATTTGTCGTAAAATGGTGTTACATGCTCATCAAAGCCAATATTAAAAATAAACCGCATACCTGAGTTCTGCAGTCTCTGCAATTTCAGGTTAAGGTCTTTTGAGAGGTCAGAGTATACAATTGAGCAGTAATCTATATGCAGAAACACACTAACATACTAACAAGTCTTTGCCGGAGGCTAGTGGGAATAAGGCTTCTGAACTCTTTTAGTTGATATAACGTTCTGTTAACTCTATTAGAAATAGAGCTAACGTGATCATTCCACGTCAATGTTCTTTTAAGTGTGACTCCAAGAAGTTACGGAATCTGAATATTCTATTTCCACGTTTTGAACCATTACTTTAGGTAAGTTACCAATCATTAAACTATTTACGTACAATGATTATAGATTTGGTCTTGATAGGATTCAACCTCAGTAAATTTTCGGCTGCCCAATTGCAGATGAAAGTTATATCTTCATTTATTTTGACAATAGCGTCATATATGTCTCTAGGGTAACAATCTCGTTAAATCTGTAGATCATCGGCATAAAAATGGTATTTACAGTTCCGGATTGAATTAGGAAGGTCTTTAATATATATTGAGAACAAGAGTGGCCCAAGTATGGACCCTTGCGGAACACCACAGTTAACAGATGAGAAGCTTAATATTTGGCCATCCGTGCTTTTAACCGCCTGCTGTCGATCAGAGAGATATGAATGGAACCAAGACAGAGTCGATTCGGAAAATTCAACCTCACTCAAGCGAAGCAGCAGTTTCTCGTGGCATACAGAGTCGAAAGCCTTACTGAAGTCGAATAGGACCAACACCGTTACTTTTCCTTGATCAATGGAAAGCCTTATGCCATCAGTAACTTTAAGTAGAGCTGATTGAGTTCTATATCCTTTACGAAAGCCTGATTAGTATTTATCCAAGAAATTTTTCCAAGAAAGATGTTTGATTGTGGCATTATAGACCAGGCGTTCTAGTGGTTTGGAAAGGGCGCAAAGAAGTGCTATGGGCCGGTAGTCGGACATTTCTTTGGGATTGCTAGTTTTCATCATGGGGTGAATCAGTGCGGATTTCCAGAGGGTTGGAAAAGTTGATTAGTTCAATGAACAATTATAAGTGTTTAGTATCATAGGCATAACGACTGGGAGCATGATTCTAATGTCTTTGATGCTAATATTATCAATTCCAGAAGCATTGGATTTTATCGTGGTAATGTATTGATGAACCATGTTGGGCGTACAGTGAGGGAAATAAAGTCTCTCAGAGTTGAAAATACCCCGTGATACAGCTTTCATAATAATACAAGGTGCGGCAGAAAGAACTCCCCGACACACACTCCCCCCTACTGTACCTCCACCCCACGCGGTTGCGAAAGGCACGCTGTACCCCCACCCCACCCCTAGCCAAGCCCCTCCCAAATCGGGGAGTTCTTTCTGCCGCACCTTGTATTTAACTTATCTGTCACGAATGAAGAGCCGGTAGATGTTCTACATTCCTCGAACCTTTGGTCCGTAAATGGCTGCTTTAGGAAATAGGTATTAAGGTCATGAAGAGGAAAATTGACACTCGGAGGATTACGGTCATTTTTACCAAGACCCAGCCGTCGAATTTCCTGCCAGGTGGACTTGGCATCCCATTTTTCTGCAAAACACGCGTAATAGTACTTGTGCTTGGCGTTACGAAGCAATTGCTGGACTCTGTTACGAAGAGTT